>CM059494.1:17500000-20000000 GCA_030378355.1 Eleusine indica
ATAGTGGATATTTATTAATTCGAACTAAAATGCAAGGTGGGAATATACAATCCCTCTTTGTTTTGAGTAACGTTGATGGCCGAAAATGGTAGTTAACGACCGTCATGTCACTCCCGGTTCCAACAATCGAAACCGAATGCATCTGTATGGTGCCCAGGATCAAGTTTTCACACACACATGACAATTATTGTGATAAAAGAACAATATCTTTATTAAATCGATAAAATGTTACAATGGTGACCCATAGGTCAAAAGTAAAAGATTACATTGTAGTGGAATAACTAAGCATCGACCGGAAGACCGTAGGCCTAGAGCTCTTATCCATTGTCTTCATCGTTGTGCCATCCTTCTCTTGTAGCTGAGCAGCAATGTAGGATATAGCAAGGGTGAGTACATGTCGTACTCAGTAAGTGGGGGAAAAGATGACATGGGGCTATACAAAAGGAAGGCTTAATGGGGTTTATTGCATGAGCTTTTAATTTTCCTATGCATCCTAATTACTAGGTGAGGTCATCCCCAACCATTAATCCACAGGGTGCTATCCAAGCCAAGTCTAGACCCAATCCAATCCCACCATTCCCAACTATAACCATGCATAAACCACCAACTAATCTCGTGAGGATTTCAGGCCGCTCTTGACCGTGAGCACGGCTGTCATGATAGTTTTACACTCTGCAGAGGTGGTACCACTTTACCCACAAGTCGTGATTTCGTCCCCTTTTGCCAGGTGGACTAGAGTCTCCATGTTGCCATGCTAGCCAAGCACTAGCACACTTCCATAGATGTGCGGTCAGGAGATCACTATGAGGCTTTTCCAAACTCAAAAGATAGTACACATTTCTACGATCGCGTGAGCGCAAGAATCATCTAAATCGGAGTTACGAGTAAAATGTTACGAAGGTTTGAAGGTGTAGGGTTTAAAATAGTAAAATTAGCAAAATATTGAAAGACAGTATGAATAAAAAATATTAAACACTACGGTCGTACTGGTGCAATAATTTCTCAGTTCCGAGCTACGATTGAAAAGGTATGATGATTTGAAGTTTTAGGGGCCTAAAAGTAATTTTAGAAAAGTATAAGGGTTAAATTATAAAATGTAAGTATAAGATATAATTTTAGAAAATATTAGGGACTAAAATGTAATTTATTAAAAGTACAGGGGCCTAAATGTAAAAAGACAGGACTAAAACATAATTAAAAATAAGTACAGGGGCTTTTCTATAAAAATACAGTACTGAAAATACTTTAATAACAACTTAGGGACCTAAATATAATTAACCAAAGGCTATGGAAAATATTCAGGATTAAAATCTTATTTTAATAAAGTACAAGGGTCTAAATGCAAAACTGGCATTAACCTCGATTTAACTAATTAAATTAAACCCTAAATCCCGTGGACTGGGTCTATGACCCCGTGGACCCGTGGTTGACCAGCGGTCCATGGTCCATGGTGGTCCGGGATCATACTCTTTCACGTGGATCTAATCTGGGCCTTTCAGATTAGATCGGACGGCACCGGGAGCTCCGACGAGATGGCGGCCACCGGAGACGAAGAAGGCGGCGGCGCCATTGACGGCCTCGTCGGAATTGGCCTTGGGGCCGCTTCGGACGTCGGTTCTTCGCCGGGAAGGGATGGGGAGAGAGAAGGGGACACGACGGCTCAGCGAGGAGGGTCGCGCAGAGGAGGCAGGGGTCGGGGACGGCTTGCGACGGCGAGCTGGCGGCAAGGACCTCCCGCGACGTCAGGGAAAGGGCTCGGGGGCGGAAGTTTGACGCCAAGGGGACAAGCAACGGCGGCACGGCCTTGCGAAGCTTGGCGCGAGGTCGGCGGGGATCGGGGCATCACGGGGCTACGGCGACGCGTGTCAGCCTCGAGCTCCGCGCTCGGCCATGGCCGATGACCGCGCAAGCGGCTCGGGCATTGCGCGGGGGCAGGAGAAGGGGGGCACAAGGAGCAAAGGGCGGCGCGGGCGTGCGGGTCCTGCTTTTATAAAGCGCGGACCCCTAGGCGGCTGGGCACGCACGCCTAGGAGGCGGCGGCGGCAGGAGCTAGGGTTTCGGGCACGCGGGCGAGGGCTGGGCCATAGGCGAGCCAGCGGGCTGGCGCTCGCTGGGCCGAGCAGGACGTGGGAGGGAAAGAGGGAACGGGAGAGGAGTGGGCCGCGTGGGTGTTTTTGACCCAAGTGGCCGGGTGGAGAGGGGGGGGGGGGGAAGAGAGAGGTCTCTGGGGTGGGCCAAATTAGGGGTTTTCAGCCCATTGTTATGGTTTTCTCTTTTTCCTTTCTTTCCTATTTCCTATCCAAACCAAAAACAAATTCCTATTTGACTTTTAAAAATACATTTTACACACAATAAAACCTAGTGCATCTAATTCGGCATGAATGCAACATACAAAATATTAATAACCTAATTACTTTATTTAATTTAGAAATAAGTTATTTTGCCTAAAATAAATGATAATTCCCTATATAATTTAAGATAAATTTTAATCTATTATAAGAAAATGTTGCAATTTAGTGGAATTGGGTCACAACCAAAATTTGTAAATTTTGGGGTGTGACAAGTCAACTGCGGTGAAACCGTGAAAATTTGGCCATATAAACCCATCTCAAAAACCATTTTATTTATTTCAGCAAAAACTATTTCCAAAGTACAGAGGAAAAATCTAAGGTTTAATTAGACATAGACTAAAACCAATTTTAAGATTTTAAAATTTGGAACATGGTAAAGTGATTGAGTTCTTTTCTTTTTTGGAGTCTCATTTGAATCTTTTCTCTGAAATTCGTTGTTTGAATTCATTGTTTGTTTTGAGAAAACCAGGAAAAAGAAAATAGAAAACCTTCCCTTTGCCATTGGGCCACCCTCTCTCTTTTCCCTCTCCCCCGGTCCAACCTCTCTTCCTCTCTCTTTTCTCACCCGTGCAGCCATTATCCCGGTCCACTCGGCCTTCCCGGCCACCTCACTCCCTCTTCCCCTGGCGCGCCCGCTCAGCCTCCTCGGCCCATGATTCTCATTCAGTCCAGCCATTCCCGCGCACCCCCTCCCTTCTTCTTCCCCGTTGCATGCCACCACCCTGCTACCGTTCGACACCGTCGCCAACCACTCCCGTAACACCAACACAAAATGACGCTGCCGCCTTAACCCTCCTGGCCCCGCGTGCACTAGCAATGAGTTGCCTCACACTAAACTACGTTGTGACACGCACATCATCACCATGCAGCTTTCCCCGTGATGTGACCCTACGCAGCGGCTGTCGCAACGCCACTGACGCCGCTCAGAGCTCAGCCACGTCGCCTCGCCCCCACCAGCGCTCAGGCTCACATCTTGTCATGTTGACTCACACCAAGATGTTGTTGTGCCAGCAGCGAACATGACCTCGCCCTCCTCGCTCACCACGTAGCTCATCTGTTCGATTAGACTCCTCCCTGGCCTCGTTGTCGTCTAACACTTGGCCTCGCGCATCGAGCGATCGCGTCACACTATCCCGCCAAGCCAGCTGACCCTACCCCCTGCTCGCCATTGAAGGTCGTCGTGGCCGAGCTGGCACTCACACCCGCTGTTGTGCACGCACCTCTCCCTTGCCTATAAATCGCCTCGCCTTGCTTAGCTAGCGCTTCACCGCCGCTCGATTACCACCAGAAGGCAAGTGCTTAGCCCTAAACCACCTCGTGGTCACCCTCACCGAGCGCGGCATAACCTTCTCCCCCGCCTGGATCTTCTCCCAACCAAGCTTAGCCGTCATAGCCTCCGCCTCAGATTCACCGGAGTTGGAGGAAATGGCGCCGTCATCGCCTTCCCCTCCAGCCACCACGTGCCATCCCTACCCTCCTCGCCACTGTCCATCAAGCCACCAACGATCGGGATTAGAACCCAGCTAAAAGGACCAAAGGCCTACCGAGAGACGGGGTGAATCGGTAGCCAACCACGAATCTAAATAATTAAATTTCACACCACTAGAACCTGACAAGTGTTACAGTTCTAGTAGGCCAAGACAATATGCATGCTAGTGTTCATGATACAAAACAAAACGCGAAAGCTAAACACACTAGCCTATGCAAGCCATAAGTCACCCTATCAACTAGAGCACACAAATGCGGAATAGTAAAGAGGGGGGGGGGGTCAAGGAATGCTCATGATTTTTTCCCGAGGTCTCGGAAGGATGGCTCCTTCCCCTACTCCTTGTTGGACCACTCCCGTCGGAGTCTCGGTCCCTCCCGCCACCAATGTGGAGTTCTCACCCACGAGCTCGCCCACAAGCTTGCCTCTCTCGAGAACTTGCCGGACTCCCGGAGCCAGCGCGGGTGCTCACTAGCGATGCCCCTTTCACCGGCGGGCTCAAACCGTGTACAAACATATGATGGCCTTCACAACCAATCACGATAGGCTCGATCACCGATACCTAACTAGTCTAGGTCTCACCACAGACTAAGAGTAACAACCTAGATCACACCCTCAAGGACACCCTAGCCTTAGATGTGCAAGGTCACTCCATGTGACTCTCACAAGCACTGGCCAAGAGAGGTCTCCTCTTTTGCTCTTGGACCTTACCAAATTCTCTTAGGTACTCCACTGGCCAAGAGAGGTCTCCAAGACCCTAGCAACAAAGTTATATAGGCTTCCAACCTCAAACTAGCTGTTGCTCCACGAAATCAGCTTTCTGGGCCCACTGACCGGACTGTCCGGTCACTGCCTGACCGGACCGTCCAGTCACTACAAACCTGAGCACCAACGGCTCTGCCCACTGCTGATACCTCTGCTGACCGGACCGTATGGTCAGATGTCCGGACCGTTCAGTCCGTTTCTCTCTCTAGTCCAGAAACATTTCTAGCACTCGCTTCCTCGCTGCCCAGAGTCACTTGTACAGACCGGACCGTTCGGTCTCTACAACCTCAACTCTGGCAGTTTCCTCGCTTCTTCACTGTAAGTCCCAGACAACTTCACCTAGTGACCGTACAGTCCGGTCACCATTGACCCCTCTGTCCGGTCACTGTGTCCAGAAGCTGAAACTTGTCGTCTTCGCTTTACTTCATTTCCCGGCTTCTCCGAACAGCTCCTTGGCTTCTCCACTGTCATCTAGTGCCTATGATTTCACCGAGCAATCTTACACATCACCGACTAGACATGACCTAAGAGAATGACCTAGACCCCTTGGTAGTCTAGTTTTTTCTATGGACTCAAAGCCCTAGCAACTAGACAAGTATTCCCAACACTTGCTCCATAGCTTGTCCTCGGCTTTGATCCATCTCCATCAACCCTTGGACTCCATCAAGCTCACAAGCCTCCATGCTTGTGGTCATGATAATCAATCGTCAAGGCAACCATCACCCATATGATTTGTAGTAGAGTTTAGAGATGATTCCTACATAGACAACACTCGTATAGATATTAGCCCACAATTTCATAGTTATCATCTATCACCAAAACATTCATACCTTGGAGATCCCATCAATGGTCATGAAGCTTACACTAGCGTACCCCTTCGGTTTTTAAATCTGAGCCATCGATCCGCCGATCTGCGGCCCATGCTAGCCCAGCCCGTCGTGGACTCATGGACCGCCTCTGACCCACGGTCCACAGAACCCGTAGACCATTTCCATAACTTTCCAATACGAAAATAACTCCAAAAAGCATAGAAAATCCCAGAAACCTTGTAGTTTTGCATTTAGCCCCCTGAGCTTTAAGATAATCCTGTTTTAACCAAATATTTTTATAGAAAAGTACCCCAACTTTTTATAATTATATTTTAGCCCCTGCTATTTTGCAACCAAGCCCGTAATATTTTCCATAAATTGCAAATAGGTCCCTAAGCCTTCCAAAAGCCCTAGTTTTCAAACCATAACTCCGATTCAGGTGATTCTTGCGTTGTTGGAATCGTTCTCTCAAATAGGACTTGTGATGATTATCACCATACTCTTACACAACCATGTTTTACAAAATGGGTAAAAAATATGTTTGGTGGTGTGCGTGTGAACGGGTGGGTGTTAAAACAACTATGTTAAGATGAAGCTGGATGGGATAGACATGGCCGTGGGCGAGACTCCTTAGTACTGGTGCAGAGTACTTGGTGATGGTGTCTTCAGCGTAGGTCCACCTGTCGTGGACGAGTGCTCACCCTGCCACTCAGGAACGATTCGTTAAGACCTCAACTTGGTGATATTCTCAGTACGACCACGGAACCTGGGTTATGCAGCAAGGAAGTATCACCCGGCAAAGTAGGAACGGACTTAGGGGTTCGTTGTGACACAAGTGGTGATAAGTCCAGTACTTGGTAAGATTATGTGACTGTGTGTCATAAGTGCGGTGACATGACTAAGTGTCATGGATGTGGAACTCCTGATATCTGTGGTGGACATGTGGGCATGTCTGGGTGAAGTGGTTGCATTATGTGATCCGTAGCTAAGAGCACATAGCCTATGGGTACAACATACTAAGCTCTGCAGAGTTAACCTTAAACCATTCGAATGTCCGTTGTCACTAGTTATGACACACCAAATTGTTGGGCTCTTAAGATTTCCTTGTTGTGTGAGTGGGTGTAGTGAGACCCGTGTTTTTGGTGAATGGTGATCGCAAGGTGTGCCAGAGTCGTTATAACTGGGTGTCAGAAGGCTCAACTAAAATATAGGAACTGTGGGGATCGATTGTAATCTCGCCCAGGTCCAACTAACCAAAAGTTATAAAACTATTTTTATCCCTCAAAACCCCTTTGATTCCATAGTAAATCCCTGCATACACGCTTTTCCACAAAAGTCTAAAAACTCAGCCCCTTTTCTTGACTACCTCCCCAAATGCATGTATATGCCCTTGCTAGAGGTAGGGCTTGCGGAGTACCTTATGTACTCATCCTTGCTTTAAATTAATTATACAGAAGACGGAGAAGAGGAAGAAGCACCCATGGAGTTTGACGAATAGGTTGCGTCCTATGCTCGAGTTGCTTGTGGAAGTTGAGTAAAGCTTGTGTGGTGTTTTCTCCATTTCCGACGATGGCATGACCACCTCTTTGGTTTGTAATCTAAGACTTGTATGACAGATGGTTGTATCATTCTTTGTATCATTGGAAGTTGAGTAAAGTTGAGTAAAGCTTGTCCCTGCATGAACTTAATAAAGATCGTTGTATCATTCTTTGTATCATTTGTATGTGCCTACCAACTATTGATCCAGGGATTGGTACGGGAAACACAGTATATCCCGAATAGGGGTATGACAGATGGTATCAGAGCCGATACTCGACCGTAGGACAAAACCTATAGGATTAGTACCTACTAGGACACACTGGACAGTACACTATACCCTTCTTATAAAAACATAAGTTCTTATTCCTTCCATGCTCCATAACTAAAATTTTACTTCTTCTACAACACCTTACCCTCTTCTCACTTGTGAGATGCCTGTCTTACAGATGGATGACAATGCATGGAACTACACTTTCGCCTTAGATGTGGAAGGTTTCACGACGTTGCTATGCAATGTGCACCTTTTTATTTCCAAGCATGCCATAAAATGTAATATTTAATTTCCTAATATTTTACTATAATTGCCATTCTTTTCTTTGCATTGTTTCAATTAATAACAATTATGAGTGCTATTCATCCACATGTCAACCTCGCTAATTTGTTCATGTTTTTGTAATCTTCCTCTCAACGTATCATTTGTCCATTGGCCCACATATTATTTTTGTCAGTCCATATGTCATTTACTCATTGGTCCTGTGACCCTTGGTGTCACTAAGAACCTGCAAACAAACTTATGGAAAATAAATATGAAGAAAAATGCTACAAAAATTGTAAAATTTTCAAATTTAACCTTATTTTCAAATTGGGTTCAAATTTTAGTTGAACTGGAAGTCAATTTCAGAATATATATGACCCAAACAAATTTTATATTCACAAAGATCATGTTCATGCCTACAATTTAGTTCCAATCATGTTGACCTAAATTTAGTGTAAGAATTAATAAGCCTTGTAAAGTCACTGTTTGGAATTTAGAAAACAAATCAGATTGAAAGGAATTCTGAAAAAAATTCTCGACTCAAAATATTTCTGAGTTACCCATAAGAACTAGCACTTTTCAAAATGCTACAACTTTCAATTCGAGTTTCCTGATCAATATCTCCATGGCGGGCTTCTGCACATTTTGGTATACTCTAAGCCAAGTTTTGAACAATTTGAAGATCATTTGAACCTCCAATGGAGCCATTGTTAGCCACTTGCTTTGAACCTGTTGTTCCTCTGCTGCAGGGTTTCACTTGTTAGTGGCCAATTGGCCTTCTACCCTGTGCTGGCCGTGCTGTCGAGTTGTTGCGCGCCATGGGGGCATCGCCGACAGGCTAAGGGTGCACCTGGTCGGATCGAGGACCCTAATGCTTCCCTATGGATGGCTCCTCTTCTCCCCCCCCCCCCCCGCCACCCCCGAATCATTTGTGCCCTAGAGCCTAGCCAGTTTTTTTGGCCCTGCCCATAGTTCACGCAGGACCATTGTTGCTGAGAGAAGAGCTCCGTGTCTGGAGTGCCTTGCCGCCTCCCACGCAGTCTAGCCTCCCTTGGAGCTCTGCTGTGACCCCGTCTCCCTCCTTGCGCCCCCGCTCCCCCCGCTGCCCCCTCTCCCGCTGCAAAGCGCTTGAATTTGGGCATGGATCTCTCTTACAAACTTCTCCATTCCTTCCTCTGACAAACTTCTCTCCCTGAATGGTTGTGTGGATCATGTTCATTGGCTTTTCTTCTTGAACTGCAGTCAGACCGTACGAAGATTGCTATCCTACTTCCTCTGTTGTTACCGGTGGTGGCTCTGGCAAGGTGCCTTTCTGGAGAATACTTCTGCCCCTTGTTTTGCTGAACATGCTGAGTAACAAGTTTTGGTACAGTGCCATCTTCTCTTTGATCTTTTCTTTATGTTCCCCACGCAAGTCTTCGGATCCTTGGGTTCTGTTTCCCACGCAAGATTTGTAGAATGCAGGTTTTCGAACGAGATCCCTGAGCTCGTGAATGCATTCTTCGGATCCTTGGGTTCTGTTTCTGACATGCCTATGGGTTGGTTTTGACATTTACATATCGTCCCTTGGGGCGTGCCAAAAAGCGTGTTGACGTGAAATCATACATGCGTGATCTAGGATATCTGTTTAACTCTAATGTAGGATCAATACGAAAATAGGGTGTGCTAGTCGATTTGTCCTGCAAATCGACAAATCGATAAAGAAAGCAAACGGTCAAATTCCCTGGATCATCAGCCCTAGATAGGCCGATGATCACGATGAGTGAAAACCAACAGATGGTTAGTAATTATAATAGTAAAATAAAATCTAATCGACTGATAGTTTCGGCTTATCGACAAGTTTGATAATACAAGAATAAACGTTATAAAGCCAATACTGATAGACTCTATGTCGATATATGTGAAATTGGTAGATCTAATAGCTGGTATTGTAAATATGCCTAAAACTTAGATATAACATCACTTAATTAAAGGGTATGTTAAATGATCGAACAAATAAAATGTCTAATTAAAGCATAAAGATCGAACAGTGGTAACCTATTGTCTAAACGTCCCAACGGAATTATATCAACTCATTGTAACCAAGCTAAACATAGTTCCATCAACTCAGCAAGAGATCAAAAGTTGATGCAGCCTTACTGATCTAAGTAGATCGAACTTAATCGAGATAATACTTAAGACGAAACTAATAGAACAAGATCTAACCTAATCATGGATAAAATTGATATAATGACTCGAATAACAGATCTAAACCACAATTATGCAATCTACAATTCGCTACAATAGATCGTTTTCAACCAAGACAGTGTCGCAATAGAAGGTTGATAAGATCGATAACTTTGATATAGATCTAATTACCGGATAACTAGCAATCGCAACAACCAATATTAGAATTTCAACTTAATGAGAAAGTACTAATCAGAGTCGATGAGATTATTGAAACAACGAATCCAAGTTTCTTATCGAGATCAGAGCTGATGCAGCCCGCTCAAGACGAGAACTCGCCGAAAAGAAAAAGGATGGTGATGCGCCGAATTGTATTGTACGTGTGTTGGGTTTTCAGTACATACCATATTGCATATTTATAACCCCTATGCAAGGAATCCTAACCCGAGTCGATGGAGACTCATCATATTTCCACCAAATATAACTAAATTTACTTTTAAATAGAAAATCTTGGGTTAAGCAGCTACATCTTAAAGTCTTGCAACTACTACTTCTATTCTTCCTGAGAGAGCACCACCCATCTTGAAGCTTTCCTATTGTGCAAAAAAAGAAATAAAACAAATCAATGCCACTAGAGGAAGGGAAGAGTAGGCGGACTCGCATGGAGCACGATGGCAACGCTCAGGGGTGGAGCCGAGTCAGTAAGGGTTCGAATCCCGCCTCGCACACCCCTGTGAAAAGGCCTCCAAAGAAAGACGGGTAAGGGGGGCCCTACTTGAAAAAAAAAGGAAGGGAAGAGCAGGAGAGCGAGGCAGAGTGGGCGGGCTTTGCATGTGTGGATGGCGCTCACCAGAGGATGCAGATACTCTAAATCCTCAAATTTCCTATTTGAGTAGCAAAATATCTCCAGGTTTGCTTGTGCTGCACTTTCTTCCTTGGGACATAAGGCACTAGGCATTGGGCCATGGACCTCATATAGCTATCCTAGTATCCGAGTATAACACGATTGTCGGGGTCCAAGTCCACTGCTTGTTCCTGATTCTCTTACCGTTGACAACCAAATTGTCTCCACTGATCTACACATCATGAGGCAAGTAAACATAATTTCCTTTTCCAACTTCTCCAACACCTTCATCAACTCTGGTTAGTCATAAATACAATTATGCACAAAGTCATTAAATCCTCAAATTCTTGCATTTCATCAACTCACACACCAAATAAGTCAATGCCAACTACTCATCACAAATATTATAAACCATGGCACATCTCAATATGGTTTCTCAATTTTCTATCAAATGGTGCTATGTAATTTGGTATATAAATTTTTGGTGGTAAATTTTTAGAAACCTTTGGTAGTACTTTCTTAAAAAGGTTGTGATAATTATTTTATGCAAAATAAATTGATTTTCATACTTATAATAGGTCTGCTATGTATTTTGGTATATAAACTTTTGGTGGTACTTTTCTTTAAAAGTCTGTGATAATTGTTTTATGCAAAATAAGATTGATTTTTATACTTACAATAATATAGTTCTTCATAAAGATATTACCGTTCATGTACACATATTTAAATTTTAGAAATTCTTTAAGCTTTGGGCAACCACTATATATTTCATATGACAATTTATCAACATAACACTTCACTATATTATTATTGATACAACAGAACTATGGACAATCAATATTATTTTTTGTTGGCACAGATATCATCTAGAGCAAGACGGACCGTTGAGAACATGCCTTCCCGGAAAGCACAATTGGAATTTTCACACTAAAAAAACTACTATAGATTCATTCATCTCGTTTTGCTGTATCTCATGCTTTTCCTATGTCTTCTTCTTCATCTAGAATACAACAATCTGTTTATCGATGAATACCATCCACCAGATACCGAAGGCAGAAGACATAGGACATGGTCAGGTCAGGTGTATGTGTATACTAGCCATATTAACTCAGAAACTGTTCGACAAGGAAGAGTGCCAATGGAAGCAATGACCCAGTAGACATCACTGACAATGGAAGCTTCTTCTTACTTGTGTGTTCGCCTTGTCAGCCTCCTAATACCTTCTTCCATGGACTTCTCACTTGATCTTAATGCAAAATCCAATGCACGTGCTTTGATGAACACCAGCCATGCTATCCATACAATGATCAAGAAGGAGGAGCACTAGAGAGGCCAGTGGAGCAAAGATTAGGTCCTCTGCCTATTTCTGCTTCTCCACCTTCGTCATCTTCTTCTTTTTCTTCATTTGTCTTTATTATTGTCTGTTTCTTCCGATTAGCGCAAGCCTTATTAAAGATGCACCACTGACTGCAGGGCGCTGTTCACGACGAGTTGATCAAACCAGCAGCAAAACCATTGAGCCATCGTACATCTACGAACGTACTGTTCACCCATGGCTTCGGGCCTTCGGGGAGGCCTGCCGGTTTAATCAACCCGTAGATGAACAACCCTAGTAGGCAACGAATTCGTGGCCTCAGTTATAGCTGTTGCAGCACCAGCAGGAGACACTGTTGGACGTGCAGCAGCCAAACCACCCGTTGCAGTTTGTTACTGGCTGCTTGGCCATGAACAGCTTCCAGAATATAGAGATTAGGATTGCCAGAGAGCCTGCAACAGTGGACAGACGCCATGCTAGCCCAGACGAAGACCGAGAAGGAGCGCCGCCACAGAGGCCAGGAGGGAGGACCTTGAAGACTCCATCAGTGGCGAGAATGTATCCATCTTTGCTGTTGTCCTCACCCCAAGAGATAACTTGGCCGCCAATACCGCCGCCTGTGCAGGGCAGAGGGGTACCCTCAGAGCACATGATGTTGGAGATCAGGGCAGAGGCATAGCGTCCACTACTCATTGGCGTCTCCACGGCCGCCCACACGTTGAAGCCGTACACATACAAATACCTACAACACGCATATGCTTTATTAGACACTCAGCAGTTGGGGCAGAATAATGTAGGTACAGGAGCTGCGTGATATATATGTACCTCCCTTTCAAGGAGGGATCCGCGGAACCTCGGTAAACCAAACCTCCAACAATGGATGGCTTAGTGTTGCTACCGGGTACAGGAGGGCCGTAGCCAACTATGCGGAACGTGGCGTTGTCCGGAGGGCCGCTGCAATTTCCACCCTTTGATATCAAATACACACTCTCAACCTGTTGCTGCAGTTTACATCATCCAAGTTCAGAGGTAACTATAGAACGATGCAAATGGGATTACAGATTTTTTTTTCTCATGTATAGTAATAGATAGAAAGAGAAAGGTACGTACCTCGTCCACGTTTGCGCAGTACATGTAGGAAGGACTACCAGAATCAAAGTTGCATCCCCTGGGGTCGTTGAGACCTGTGGCGAAGATCTCAGCCTGAATCTCCACCATCGGAGAGCCAGAGTGGTTGGTGCGGTTGTTGGCTCCTCCGCTTTGTCCTGAAAAAAATAGGGTGAGAAATCTAAATTACTACTCCCTCCGTTATGAAATGAACTAGAGTTGTTGTCCTAACTATAACAATCTTATAACGGAAGAAGTGGTTATTTTTTCCTCGAGAACATAGGAATTAGTTATGTAAAGCCAAAAATCTTGATTGACTTGATCAAACAGCAGTCGGGTTCATGGTAGAGGCGTTTACCAGGTATGCTATCCATGTTGAACCTGAGAATTTTCCCAAGACATGAGATGTTCTTAGCCAAATCAACAAAGTGGCTCTCTTTGATTTCACCGTTCCCGACAATGAGGTAGAGGAACCCATCAGTAGGATGGAACAGAATCTGGCCGCCACGATGCGGGTAGGTATAGGATGTGTACCATTGGGGCAAACCTAATGTGAAGATCCTCCTGACCTCGGATGGATTAGCGCGAGTCGCCTAAATAAACCACCCCAGGTCCATGAAAAATAAAACTAATTAGTTAGTATTTATGATCTTATTAAGGGAAAACAAAGGAACTATATGTACATAACTATAGCCTAGAAGAATTATGGAATAGGAGGACATGGGAAGATGTACCGTGGAGTCGGCCGAGAACTCGGCGACAACGAGCTGATATTGAAATGGGCTGGAACCATTTCCAGACGCAGCCGAGGTGATACAGGTCGGCGACGTTCTGCTATCGCAGTTGTAAGAGACGAAGAACCGGCCGTTTGTGGCGAACTCCGGGTGGAAGGCGACCCCCATCAGCGCCACCACCTGATCTGTGAGGTCCAGGAAAGGAACGGCACGCAGGATGGCACCGGTTCCGGTGGCCGGAACTGACGCGAGCGATATCTTGCCGTCCGGTGTTGAGACGAAGACTCTGCCGGAGCCGTCTGGGTGAGAAGCCATGCTGAGGTAGGCGGTCGCGCCGATCCTCTCAAGGCACATAGCATCATCTTGCTCCGGCGAGATGCACTGGGGAGGAATTGACGATGGTGGCTTGGGATCCGTCGAGCCGGGCATGTTGAAGGGGCTAGAGGGCAGGCATGTCTGCAAGCATTGAGAAGAAGATAATCAGTAGTATAGAGTTCACGCAGTAGGTATATGTAGATGCAGTCTCGGTCATCGTTTAATGTTGATGTAGATGCACGCCTTTCCTTCTTGTATCTATTTTTTAGGTAAGGTATGAAAAGCAATATAATCGGACACCGTCTGGTGACAGTCAGTGCGCTCTCAGAAAAAGAAAATCTATGACCCCGTGGTTCGTTCGTTATTGATCGAGATGAGAAAAAACAAAACAAAACAAAACGTAAGAAAATGTACCGCGCACAGGGTGTCCTTGACGATGGCCGCGCACACGGCATCGACCACGTCCATGCCCTCGAACTGCTCCCGCAGCATCTCGTCGGTGGCGGCGTCGCAGCAGCTGATGCCGCTGATCATGTCGCAGAAGTTCAGCGTTGATGTCCCCAGCATCACCGGCGGCGCCCCTGTGTGACGAACAGGACTTTGTATATGTGAATTGTGAAAAGATCATGCGGAACGACGCGTCTACTTCAAATCTGGCAGTTCGACCAAACTGCAAAAAGCAAACCAGCAGCCAGCAACCCGGCGTGATCTACAGTAACTCGTTGTTCATTGATTAGCTGCCGGTTTCATCAGCACCGGTTTGACATGATGAATACCGGCTATGAACAAACCTACTCGAATTGTACTTACGCGAGCCGGCGCACGCCGGAGATTCCGAAAATGAGGAGGCATGAGGCAATAAACACGAGAGACCGATTATGAGGAGAAGAACAGACGAGGAGGACATGGTCTTCATCGTCCAGTTCGCTGTGATTGGTGGCTTTGGTGCAGCTGCATGCGGGGAGCTCCGTCCTTTTATAGAGTCCCGTATCGGAATCTTCGGGATGGCGCACCATCGACCGTTGGATTGAAGAGGGTCCGATGAAGACAGAGAAACAAAGACAGATCGGACTGCTGGCTGACTTTTGTGCCCGCCTCCCTCTCTGTCCTGATCAGCTTAGGTGGGACCAGCAGTAATATACAAATACGGAGTAGTACTATTGGTTTCCGCCAGGTCGTTCTCGGTGTTTCCGCGGGTGCGGGGTTACCACACCAAATGTATGCACGTACCACTCCGGCACGGGGTGGCCACGGCTTCCACAGCATTCAATGCGTCGCAATAGTTTTATATATAATTAAAGATCTAATGTGCATGACGTACAACCTGCGAAGCGCGCGTCAACTGATTTACTTTTTCCATATAAGACCCATCGGAAACTTCAGGATCGCGCACCATCGGCCGTTGGATTCAAAATGTTTTCGGGAAGAACGGTCAGGATTGGTTAAAATTTTTACGAGTGGGAAAGGAAAGGATGCGCTGAGAGTATGCCTGCCAGTCAAAATTGTAACAAGGAAAAGTCTACACGTACCAATTTGTTTTCTTGTACGAAGCCTCTAGGAAGGCATCTCAATGAACGTGACCTGAGCCGTCGCCATCCTCTGTCCTAATCAGCTGCCAGTTGACCACATCTACGCTGATTTGCCGTAATTCCCGACGGATAGACTCGCGATTATCAAGAACCTCCAAGACCGACTCCCAGTGCCGTGCCTCCATCACGACTAGACCGATTCCCCAAGATCTGTCCGCCCCTCTTCTTCGCTTCTTCAGGTATGCATCCAAGTTGTGCGAGTGCTTGTTCCTCGCCTCTAATTCAGGTATTTCCTGTCCCAGCAGGCGGGAAGCCTACATCCATAAGGTCAATTCTTATACAACATACAACACTTGTAGGCTTGTAGCTATGGAAATTCAGCCTAATTATCAGGCTTCTTCTAGCTATGGAAAACGTGACTCTCTCTCTCTCTCTCTCTCTTTCTCTCTCTCTCTCTCCTAGTCAGCTTAAGTGGGACCAGCAGTCATATGTGTTGCTATTATTAAAATTTAATGCGCATGATGTACAACCTCTGCAACTGCGACATCGAAAATATTCTCTGCACGAGTCAACTAATTTATCTCTACAGCACTGCCTAGATTCGTTTACGCCTCTGCATCTTCCTTGATCTGCGCTTTTTAGGATGTGCAAGTGCTTGTTCCTCGCAGGATAATTTTTTTTTTCCATCCTCTCGGATGGCCACCTCCCGTTTGTAATCCACCAAGATGTAGCGCGCTCATTTGCCACAGTGACCCCAAAATTGCTCTCGCTTACCACTATTTGGTCTTTTGGGCAGGCACGTGGCATTTTCTTTTTTATCTATTGATCTTGACTACAGCTAATTCGACCATCTGCACCCATGAAGCCGGACTCGTTCTGGTTACACCAATAAACAGTGGGGAGCCGACCTAACCAACGGGGGGGGGGGGGGGGGGCATCAACGGTACTGATGCCACGTCAACCCGTCAAGCAAACTTGCACACACGTTCGTCTTCCTGACTTCCTCCACGATCCCAAGCCCAGCCACACATCGAGCTAGCTAACACGCGCATAGCATATGCGAGACGTAAGATATGTTGGATTTAGGAATCTAGAAACAAAATAATGCACCTGTTAACGGACTAACGGGCTCGAAAACTAGCCTCGTTCACACTTTCTATTTTTCGAAAGTTGTTCCAAAACTTTAAGAAGTTTCCTGCTCCTGCACACTTTCTATTTTTCGAAAGTTTGTTCCAAAACTTTGAGAGAACAAACTTTTCATCACAAAGTTTCAGGCAAGTTTTTTTAGAAAAAAACTTTTGGTCTAAGTTTTCATCAAACTTATCGCCAATAATTTGGATCAAACATTAACAAAAAATAAACTACACTTTTTTTTACAAAACTTTTATAACAGAACCGCCTTACCACGAAGACGATTCCATTCCAGGATCTTTCTCGGGTGATGACACGCGCTGTGACGCCCAATAGTACAACACATGACAGAATAATATAGTTGCAACAAGAATATAGATAAAGTACAGAATTTTACATAAATCCGAATTTAAATTACAAACCAGAGTTTTAAAAGTGCAGAAGCGAAATCGTTCAACAGTATTAAAATAGTCCAACACAATAAGTAAGATACAATCACCCTCTCACAGCGATACACATAGGAACATCCGGCAAGGATAGGTGTTTTGCTCAAAACATCGTACCGACAATCAACGGACTACTCCTCCTCAGTGTCGGCGTATCGTTCTCACTCGATATTCCAGCAGTCAGGACGCTGGCCCTCCCAGTGGAACCTACCACCGCAGTGACAGTCTCCACCCTGGTCATCTGAAAACCACATAGAGCTACGCCCTGAGCAACTAATACTCAGCAAGACTGACCCGTCAAAATGGCCATCTACAGCCGATTCCTAGACATGCACAGGTTAAGGGTAGGATTTATGTTACCAAAAAGCCAGCTTAAGAGTGGATCCTTATTTTTCAAGTTTTAGCAGCAAGTTAAGTTGACATGCAGAATAATAAATTTAGTTTGCACTATAACTACAGCAATCATGATTGTAATACAATTAGTAACAATTCCATACAGCAATATTGAACCCATTCATCATATTAATGGCTTCCAACACTGTTCTGGAGCAGCGATCAAGTGGTACTCGTTACTATGAGGGACAGCGACTCAAATCGATTTACATCTTGCAGGAGAAACCTGCTTGCACGATCCATACACGCTTCATGGAAGCTGCATAGAGCAACCTTTCGCTTACGGCACCACAAGGCCTTCCGGGCCTGGCTCCCCCGAGAAGGGTCCCCAAGCGCGATGCGTCCCGTACCGCCATCCGTGAGTGGATTGCTCTCTCCTCTCAGCCCTAGTTCCATCAAACAAGGGAGTAGGGTATCTTCCCACCAAGCAGTAGTCGTAGCTACGTCAGTTTACTGGGCTCATAACTCCAGCATGCAAACAGTACATTCAAACTTGATCCCATGGGCCGGATACGAGGCATAGCCTTAGGTGACTCGGACGGGGCTATCTCCTTGAAGATAAGATGTCCTTCCCTTTCCACCTAGTTGCCCGTCCGGTCTTCATTGTTATCCCATCCAAACTTTTCTTCGGCCGATATCATTCTCCAGTGATAATGTTTTCTGGTCTATGAGTGATCTTCATACCACTCAATAAATAGTCGTCCTAGATTAAGCAGAGCGACTGCTATCCTGAGGCTAATACTGGGTAAAGGGAACCTACTGTAATACTAAGTTTTTAAACAACTTCTATAAACTTAATGCACAAACAAGTCTACATCCCTAACTAATGTGAAAACAAAAATATAAAACTGGTGGGATGCACCGGGGCTTGCCTGGGGCCTTTTGACTTAGCGGATCATTTCCTTCACCTTCTGGCTCCTATACGGTCTCGGTCTTCACGTGGTTCACCCCGTGATCTATATGATATAAAATGATGCTATGCATGAGTGAAGATTTCATATAACTTCCTTAAAACAAAAGGTTAAGGTGTTGGCATGATCTATAAAAGGCAGGTTCAGTTTGGAATTAGTGGGATAGTTAACTTGTTTTACATATTTTCTTGGTTCACCCCATTTTATTAATATGTCATATATGTAAATAAAATATGGATGTGTGTCGATTGAAGCAACGGGATTGTACATGAAACAAGTTCAGTGGATAGGTAACTAGAGACTTAATTGTGCCAGCTAGCAGGGGAGGTGATTTATATTTAGGTGTTGATATGCACTAACAAACTAGGACATGCAACTGTATAGTTAAGTGTTTAATTAAACCCCTAAGATAAAATAGTTAAATTAACATGGTTCTGGATATGGATGACCTATGCCCATGAGAAATTTACTATAGGTATAACACATTAGTAGTGATTTTTGGCCCAAGTTCCGTTGACATGCAAGGAGGCAATTATTTTCCATAGTTAAAACAATACAAGAGCTAAATAATTAATATCGGTCCAATAATTGGAACTAATTCATGGGATAGTGTAGGGTGATCAGGAATGGTGTATAGGATAGTGGATACTGATCAAAATATTAGGTTCAGCGTGACAACGAGGTTGTGATGTAAGAAATACTTACATATGACATAGAGCTTTAAAGTTCAACTATAGGATTAATCAAAATATTATCCCTACAAGATGAATAATTAGTTTACCATGATTCTGGTAATCAAATGCACATGGGTGTTTTACTGTAAATAGGACATGCCATGGGTGAATTATGGACCGAGTTTCAGTGACATGCACGGAGCCAATAATTGTAAATAATTAATCTAGTAAAAATGTCACATAATTAGTTGTCACAAATATACAGAGCATTAAAAGGTGTGACTTTGCAGGGGGGATTAAGCATGAAAAAAACATGATTATAAACCAAATTTCAAGAATTTACCAGTCCCATGAATTTAAATATAAATTTATTAGTGTTTTATACATTTATTTTCATTCTGATAAAAACATCAACATGTAGAGGGATGTAGTATTTTTCTACAATTGTATATGTCTAGTGGAGCTCAGAGAATTTTAGTTTGCCTTAAAACTCCTAGTATTCATTTACATATGCATTTTACAAGTGAACAGGCTGGATAGGAATTTATTTAACCAAAGGAAATTGGAAGAAATGTCTTGGGCCAATAGCTGGGCAGCCACACAACGGCCACACAGGCACGCCCGCACTAGATCCAAGGCATCCCTGCCCCAGGTCGAGCTCCCGTCATGGCCATGGTGGCCATGCGTGCTCGAGGTGGTGCTGGCTCACGGTAAGCAGGGGCGGGCCTGCCGGTCGGGCCACATAGGCCATGGCCCGACTCATGGCCCAGCTAGCTAGGGACCCCTATCTTTCAATCCCAGCAAGCTAAGCCCAACAATCAATTGTTTGCCCGAGTCTGCTCCAGTCTAGTCTAACCGAGGCCCAAAAATGCAGAAGACATCGACAGGCAAAAGCAGTGCCGCAACTGCAGTCGCCATTGGATTCACTCGAGCCCTACCCAGTTCTCTTGCCTGCCAAAGTGCCGATCAGGGCCATCAGGCGATCGTGAAGATGGAGAGCCGACCGGCGGCTTCGCTTGTCCTCTGTCCAATGACACACAAAGCAACCAAGCTGTGAACCCAATTGGCCAATTAGCAAGGCAAAATCTCACGGTAATTTTGTATTTTTTTTAATATGACGTGACCTTGATCCTTCCTGCTCCTGATATCATTTGAAATCTCATTGTAGTAGCACTGTAGCAGCACATCATTGGTAGCATTAAGAATTTTGAAATGAAGAGGACCAGGACATTGCGATCATATTTTGCTACAGTAACTACATCCCATCAAGTTTTAGAAATTGCAGAAGAAAGAGGAGGATCGGCATCAGGAACTAGCAGTAGAAGGAATGCTAATGTTGAGGAAAATAACTCACCTAGCAATATGGAGCACGCTGACCCCCTTGTCAATGCGCAGCAAAGTAATCCTCCTGTTAATGTGCAACAAACTGATCCCTTTGATCTTGACACCACTGACGATGAGGCTAATGATGAGCCTGATGATCAACACAATTATGATGACATTGTCGTTGATCCTAGACTCCGGAGGCAGATTGAAGAAATTGATCCAAACATTAGGGATGATGTTAAAAGGGAATATATCTTGTTGGGTCCTTGCCAACCAAAAGGCCATGCATATCCATGGACGATAATAGGAAATCGACCAAGAAGCTTTCATGATGAATGGTTTAAGAATCGACCATGGTTGGAATACAGTATTGCAAAGGATAAAGCCTATTGTTTTTACTGCTACCTGTTTAAACAACCGAGGGTTGAAAACTTTGGTACAGAAGCTTTCACAACTGCCGGATTTAATTATTGGAAGAATGGAATTCAGATGCTTGATTGCCATGCTAAGAGCATTGCTCACAATAATTCTAGAAGGAATTACAAGGACTATAAAAATCAGAGGCAAAGTGTGGACCATGCTATGAATGCTGGAAGCGAGAAATCTTATGAAGAATATAAAAGCCATATGGTTATTTTATTAGGAATTACAAGATTCCTCCTATTACAGGCACATGCTCTCCGTGGACATGATGAGTCTTGTAAGTCAACCAACAAGGGTAATTTTTTAGAGATGATTGAATGGTATAAAGACAAGGATGAAAATATTGCTCGACTGTTTAATAATGCTGCTAGGAACCATAAAATGACTTCACATAAAATTCAGAAAGACTTATGCAAAGCTTGTGCGGAACAAACGAGCAAAGCAATTGTTAAGGATATTGGGGATAGAAAATTTGTTGTACTAGTTGATGAGTCCCGGGATGCATCTATCAAGGAACAAATGGCTGTGATTTTGAGGCTAGTATTTATTTTCAGAATATTATGTTATATTTGAAATATTTATATAGTAATTAATAATAATTGCCCCTCTTACTCTATGTCTATTGTAGGTATGTCAATGCACAAGGGCAGGTTATTGAGAGGTTCCTTGGTGTTAATTATGTCGCTGGCACAACATCATCTTCTCTAAAGGAAGCTTTAGATGCCATGTTTGGTCATCATGGTTTATCTATATCTAGATTGCGAGGGCAAGGATATGATGGGGCATCAAACATGAGAGGTGAATTCCATGGGTTGCAACGACGTATATTGGATGAAAATCCATATGCTTTTTATATACATTGCTTTGCACATCAGTTACAATTAGTGGTTGTTTCAGTCGCCAAGTGTTGTTCTTCTGTATTTGATTTTTTCAACTATACCACTTTGATTGTCAACACTGTTAATGCTTCTTGCAAGAGAAGGGATCAATTGGCTCAAGGACACAATAAGAATATTGTGAACCAGTTGGAGACTGGTAGAATTTTTACTAGAAGAGGGAAGAATCAAGAAACAAACCTTGCAAGACCTGGAGATACTCGATGGGGATCACATCATAAAACATTGTGTCGTCTTGTTCTCATGTGGAATGCAGTTTTAGAGGTATTGGAGAATATGGCTGAAGATGTAACTATTGGAGATAAGCGAACAACAACTTCTGGTTTATTAAAGCAAATGGAGAGTTTTAAATTTGTGCTCATATTACATCTTATGATTAAATTATTGGGAAAAACTAATGATTTGTCACAATGCTTGCAAAGGAAAGATCATAACATTGTTCGAGCTATTGGATTGATTGGGATGACACTTCAAAAAATTAATGAAATAAGGGATCAAGGTTGGGATGAGCTATTTCAGGAGGTAAAGAACTTTTGTGTTGAGCATCGTATTATTATGCCAAATATGGAGGACACTCTAACAATTAAAGGTCGTTCAAGGGGTCGTGGTGGACAGGAGGTAACATACTACCATCATTTCAAAAATGAAATCTTCCTTGTGGTGCATGACAAGATCATTGTGGAATTGAACAATCGTTTTGCTGAGAGATCTACTCAATTGTTAAGATGCATAGCATGCCTTGATCCAAGGAATTCTTTTGCAAATTTTGATGAGGATAAATTGATTGAACTTGCTAAGATTTATGCTGCCGATTTCTCTCAATATGAGTGTGTAGTCCTTAGAGACCAACTTGAGATATTTGTAGCTGATGTGAGAGCTGATCCTAGCTTCACTAGCTGTGTTGACCTTGGCAATCTTGCAGTGAAAATGGTACAAACTGATAGGCACAAAACTTTTCCTTTGATTTACCGCCTCATGGAATTGGCTTTGATCTTGCATGTTGCAACCGCGACAGTGGAAAGAGACTTCTCAGCTATGAAAATTATCAAGACTGAATTGAGGAATAAGATGGGTAATGAATGGTTGAATCATAGAATGGTATGTTATATTGAGCAAGATGTATTTACGAACATAAAAAATGAAGACATCTTACATCACTTTCAAGAACTGAAGTCTCGGAAGAAAAAATTACCTAAACAAGCGGCCGGTATGTAATAATGTTAATTGATGATGCATACTCAATATTTACCATTTTTTGCATCCTCTATTTAATTTATTTTAACTTTTTCTTCTAAATTCAGGTTCAGGTGCAAATGTCGATGGAGACATAGAAGCCTCAGATGAGCCAAACACCCAATAACTTAGGTACTTTATTTTATCGCTTTATATTTTGACATATTTATATCAAGATTGTGTTTCAAATGTGATTTTCTACAATTTTGCCTTGATCTATAGATAGTTTTTCTTATACGCTTAGATGTTGGTCGAAGTGTGGCCCGAGTCTTGCCAAAATCTTGGGTCCGCCACTGACGATAAGGGCCCGAAACGACGATGAAAAATTCTCAGAAAAATACCAGTACATAGAGGAGCTCGACGCGAACTTCATTGAGGTGGTTCGAAGGGAAGGAGCTCACCAGAGTGACCGGCGACGAGAGGCGAAGCCGGCGGGGTGGTCATCGGTTTTTGAATTAATGTGGCCAGCTCGTTGGCTTTTGCGGGACGGGGCCGGGTGGGAATGGAAGAGGACGACAAGGCGCACACGATGAGCCGGATGATCCGTGTTAGGAGGCAGTGGGGTGGCGGCGCCCGAGCTCACGGCAATGACGGGTGGTGGTGTTGGTTCCGTGGAGAAGATAGGCCACACCGAAAAAAACAAAGCGTGGGGATGGTCGAAACCGGGTGCGGCACTCTGGTTTTGGAGCGGGTTCGGACAGGGGGGGCGAGCAGCGACTCGGCATCACCCACGCGGCGAGCTGCCGCCCGTGGTGGCCAACCAGCGAGGAAGAAGGGCCGTTGAGCGGCTGATGGGTGGGGCCAGCAAGGCTTTTTTTATTTTGTTAGTTGTCCTAAAAATCCTTCTCTGTTTATTTTAATACCTTTAATTCTAGAGCTCAACTTGTAGAACTAAAAATATGAGCATTTTTGTCATGATGTGCTCTAAATTTAGAAAATGAGTATGTTCAATGAGTTGCAATCAAATTTAAATGGGAAAGTTTTAAATATGGTATGTTTTCAACCATTTAGGCATTTATTTGGGGAACTTAATTTTGGAATAAAAATCTGGTATTTGGCTCAAAATTATTTTTCATCAATACCTACAACATATATTTTTGGTGGCACTATGTTCTATTCAAAATGTTTGACTTGTTGTTCCAATGGGTTTCAAATTTGACCAAATTTCATTCAAATGCTATTCAAACGTCTCCAAATTTTCCTTGGGTGGGCTTATTCATGGTTTCTTATTGTTCTTAGAGTCACCCCGCTGGTATCTTGACATCTGAGGTGTCACAACTTTAACCCTAATCAGCCTATGACGCCCATCACAACATGAGCCCACTATGTGGGACCCATTATGGAGTCTACCTTGTTTCATCTCCACTACTACAAAAATATTTTTCAGCAACGGGTCATGAATGGCCTCAGTGACGGATATTGCGTCCACCACAAGGAAGTGTTACTGAAAAGGTGTTCAATAGCAACAGTTCTTTAGGCCCACTACAGTGGTTCTTTAGGCCCGTGACAACAGTTCTTTAGGCTCGTTACAGTTTATCATCTACAAGTCTCTTTATGAGAGTGCTCATATAAACTTTAGAGGAACCCTTATATTGATCCTCAACTTTAGTGAGATAATCCTTAGTTGATTGAGAATCAGGAATAACGCCTCTTATAGTTTCAATGATAGAACTTTTAATAACCATCAAACATTTGCGATTCGATTGCTCTCACTCTACCTTGTTTGTGATATATTTCTCACGAATTGTTTCATAATTTTCAGAACCTACTTGAGGTTCCTGAGAAGCATCATTATTGAGAGCGTAATCAAGATTCAACAGACCTAGAAAATTTTCCAAATTTTCTTTCCAAGAAACATAATTACTCCCGTTAAGTTGCTCATTGTTGTTTATTATACGGCCAATACTAGCATTAAAGGATGCTGCATTCAAAAAGAAGGAAAAATATTAATGAGCAACATAAAAAATTATCAATCAAATTCAAATCAACTTTGGTCAGAAATGAATAAGACCAATAATATTTTATGAAAATTATCATTCATCAGATTTGGCTAGAAAAATGAATAAGATTCACACTTATCAATATACCTCAAAATCTTCATTTATTTAACCAGTCCACATCACCGTTGGGAAGAAATGGTCCAGAGAAATAAAATTTGTAAGAAGTATTCATTTATTTGCTTTGGCCAAAAAATAAATAAATTCTACACTTAAAATGAAACATAAAAACATATTTAACAATATTACAGCAAAAACATAAAACAGTTAGGAAAAACAGAAAAGACATAACTGAATGCCCAAGTCAAATATTGCCTAACATTTATTTGTAATTAATTGTTCAAAAATATAAAAGTTTGAATTTAAATTCAAATTCAAAATAAAATTCTGAAAAATTCACACAAGAAAAGAACAAAACAAATTGTTCATCTTGGGACACAGCCAATAAATGTTGGCCCACTAAAGCCTTCTACGAACCCACTTGGGCCTATAGCCCACTAACCTAGGCCTAGGCTGGGAAAGCAGTGCTCCCATGCAGCCTGTATGGTCCAATATTGCCGTCGCCTTCCCTTAGCCGTTGATCAAGATCTAATGGTTCAGAAAATTATTTGGTGTGAAATAAAAATCTCATTTTCCTTGCTTGCCCGAAACTCTAGTTCATTTCTCCTTCTCCCCTTCTTCTCTTCACTTCATCGTGGCAACCAAGCGAAAGCGAGGTGCGGAAGTGCGGCGGTGCCGATCGGATCCTCTCACCGGAGCACACCTACACCTTCGACTAGCGTGTGGCTCCATCGAGCAGTGCTCGTTTGGGCCCTCTTGTTCATCGGTCTCGAGACGCACATCGCTAGACGATGAGGCCTATCGCGGATTCACACATGAAGGCGGAGCAACGACAGTGGCAGCAGGCCCTAGCAGGGATCATCCGAGGGTGCAGGACGAGGCATGCACGCACGCCGGATAGCACGGCCAACAACTCTATCAAGTAACCTGTCGCCTTCATCTTTGTGACCAGGGTTGATTCTTCTTTATGGGGAAAACATTTAGGGATCTGCTTGTAGCTAGGGTTAGGGTTCTTAAATGGGGAAAAACATAAAGTTTTCAGTCAAACTGATACATTTCTCCTCCTTCGACATGCTCAATCTCATAAAACCAAAACCTTAGCACGTCAATTTTCATCAATTTCACATAAACATTGCATGCTACTAAATATTTAGCATTAAACAGTAAGCAATGAAGCATAACCATGACAAACAAGATGAACAAGATCAAGAACTTGAACAATCTTGCATCAAAACATAGTATGCTAACATGAACCGCAGGAATTTAGGCACTTATGCATGTGGTTGGGTACAAATAGGATTCAAACTGAACGTAGCATGGCTCAGGTATCACTGTTAGAGATCCAGGATCAACTATATTTGAATTGAATCACACAATATATCTTCTTTAGATGGGTTGGCCATAGGTTGATGGTGTATGTCTAGCTCTTCCTTATGAACTGAGGATGTAGATCAGTGTGTAGGAGAATTTCTTGATTTAGAAGTAAGTTATAGGTCTCCTTTTATAGCCATAGCTTACACAGCGGGGACCGACATCAATAGGTAAGTTCTCATCCACCTATCAAGATAAAAACCAACAGTAACTCAAATAGTTTTGACTTCTGTCAAAACCATGCACTTTTAGTTCATAGTTCTGAATTAATTCAAAACGACTGTTTGAACTCATCAATATGTACATATCATTTCCTATATTCTCCTCCTTGATCATAAGGCTAAAAAATTAAAAGCTTATTTATCAATAAAATAATATGTAAAAATAAAAAGAATTACAACGGTCAATTATCCAGTACCGAAGCAATGTAATCACTATTTCACGCTACTCCATATCAAAATAAAACTTCTTTATCTTTAAGAGCTCTATTAACTTTATTCGTAAAATGTATGGACACGTGTATATAATGTGCTCCCAAAAAAGATGAACAGGTAGGAGTAGGACGACATGCCAACAAACTTGCATTCATCGCTGCAACTTCACACCAAGCACGCGCCTTTGGGACCTGAGACAAACAAAACTTTGTTCCCGGCGCGTGCTTTTCTCGTGTTACAAAAGTAAAGCACACACCACCCACACTGTCTTCGATACGAGGCTCGGCTCGGTTCCGGTCAGCTATATGGCCCCGCTAGCTAGCTGTTCGCCGTGCCACAGCCACAGCTGGCTGTTCGCCGTCGCCTGCCCTGCCTCCGGCTCGATCGCCCGCGCAGAGCTCATCTAGAACGCGCTGCAGTGAACTCATCCGGCGCGCGTCGAGCCTCGACGAGCTGTCCCCGATGGCGATGTGGGAGTAGGCGGCGCCGTGGCGGCATAGTCTGGGTAAGGGATCCCGTTATGTAGAAGATGTGGAACTTGGAAGACGACGCCGTTGCTTCTGCTCTCACTCCTGCTATCAAGCCATCACGTGCAATTCCTCTTCTGTGAGCTCCTCATCACAGATTCCCTCTCTGGTTGGTGTTGAACCTGCTGCATCTCCTACCTCACGCAGGCGGACCACCCCGCCGGCCCTGGCTCCGTCTCCTCGCATTCGGGGGCGCCATGGCAGCTTCATCGTCTACCCAGCCTCCTCTACAAAATGGAGAGAAAGCTCGTACTCGAACTGGAGGAAGTCGTGCAGCAGCCTCCGATCTTCTGCGCCCCTGGCCGACCTGCATCCATCAGCTGCCCTGGGCTCATCTTCGAGTCTCAGACACCCAGGCTGCACACCCCGCGGTTGGCGGCTTCAAGCTTGCGCAAGTCGATTTGCTGCCTCTTGATTCTCAGCTGTGCAGTGTTCCCGACATTGGATTGGCTTCACCAAAGTGTATGTCCTAATTTCTTCCTCTGCTCTACCCTCCTAGGTTTTGCTCAACAGGTGCTCGACGAAATGCCTCTGCTACCTGGACATTTTCAAAACACACGATGCTTTAGTATGTTGTAGATTGGGTGATGGCAAAAGGTGGTGGTGCAAAAGTTTGAGTGGTTCAATAGAAATTATGACATCCTAATAATTGTAGTTTTACATTGTGATGCCATCTCATATTCCCATATCACCATAATAGACTCTAGAACTTGTATTGTGCGAGCAGTGTGGTACCACACATTTGACTAGCCTTTACTGGCATAAAAGCTAGGGCGCAAAACACTGACTATGGTTTTGTAGCAAAAATCTGATAGGTTATCAATGACTTTGACACTTTCACAGCCGCAAATGTTATGTGGTCTTGCTTGAAAACAATGTCCAGCCAACTGGAAAGAGGTTGTGATGGAGTGATTTTCTTACGTACTGGTGCTTCACAATGAGGGAAGGGGATCTGGTACTTATTTATCATTTAAGCAGGCCAACAATCAAAGCTTGTCTTATCCATATAATTAGCAAGCTCCACTATCTATGACTTATTTCTTTTTGATGCTCAACATTGGTCCATAATGCTCCTATGAATTACTAGCATCATCTTGGTGAAAAAGAAAACTTTTAACTGTTTATTGTAAGAATTAAGGCCTTTGGTCTACCATTTGAAAGGTTACTGCATGTTTCAATATTATACTTGCCGGTTCATACTCCATGGGAGTTATCAGAGAAATACGACTCCTCAAGATGACTATAAAGTAGGTCCTGATGTGCTGTGTCTAATTTCAGATTATGGCTGCACCTTATGCAACAGAAGATAAACTACGACATATAAAATATGCACCCCTGGTACAATTACCGGCTTGATATTTCTAGACATCTTGAAGCATGATGGTT
This sequence comes from Eleusine indica, assembly GCA_030378355.1. Classification (NCBI taxonomy): domain Eukaryota; kingdom Viridiplantae; phylum Streptophyta; class Magnoliopsida; order Poales; family Poaceae; genus Eleusine; species Eleusine indica. Next base: position 17,528,704 of record CM059494.1, read on the forward strand.
GATCCTCCATTCCATATTGGACCTCTGCCTTGAATATATATAGTCTAGAAAACTGTAATGTGAGACCAAAATATAATCTCGTAACATATGTCCTGTTTGATGATACAGTATATGTTTCTCTTAGTATTCTTTCCATTTATAACAATGTTCTGACTTTTGAAATTTTTTCTCCTTAACATTAAGTTTTAATATTCTTGAAATCTATTTGTCTCGCAGCATATAAATTGTCATTCAGAGTTCATTCCTTGCAGTGTTTTTTAAAATCATACTTCTTTGTAGACTATTTATATTGCTTGACCTTGGCAGATCTAATTTGACAAATTAAAAAAATGATCAGAAACTATATGATTATAATTTCCATGCACTACTGTTTCAGCACAAGGTGCAGTTGATTTTTTTATGGGGGGACATTTATTATCCCCATGCTCCATTGTTTAAAAAATATTTATTTGATTACTGCTTGCACCTTAAAACAAACTTTTTTCTGATATTTGCAACCTTTTTGCACAGAATAAACCTTCTAAAATTGCCACTAATCACAACTCCTTATGATCTTTAAAAATGAATGCAAGAGAACTTTTCAACAAATTCCATGAGGTGTTTTTCTCCTTTCACAATTCATTTTTTTTTTCTTTCTTGGAGAGTAAGTGTAGTCAGGTAGAGCTGGTTACTTCATAGTTCAGTCAATTGGGTATCAACCAAGGATATGGTTGCAATTTGCCAAAACATTCAGGTAATGAAAAAAAATCTAGAACACACTGATACTAAGCTACTAATTCTTTAATTTGGTGATTTGGCGTGATAAAATGATACTGAAATATGACGTACGAAAGGCACAAAGTTGCAGCATCAAAGCCTTATGTTCAGCTATCATTTAATTTGTTGACAGCTACAAGGTAAAAATTACTATATGTGCTCCTTCATAAAGTGTATATTTCACCTACAGACGTACAGGTTGTTAGGAACAATTTGTACCTCAGCATGCTGAAGCTTATATTTCACCTATAGACCTACATCTTGATGTATAACGAATAAATGAGCTATTTCATAAGCTTTAACTCAATAATATTGACATCATATATTTAAAAGTAATTCTGTCAAGCAAAGGTGCGATGAATTAAACATTCTGTTGATGAAGTAGAAAATTGCTCATTCAATGTTTAGATATTGATTTGTTTGATACGAGGAGGTGCTTTCTCAAATTCATATTAAGTTTTTGTTGTCTTGCCGATCAAAGAGAACACTCCTATAACACAAATTATGATCACATATTATATATTGAGTAGCCATTAGAATCTAGAAGCTATTTCTTTCCCAAAGGATGTTATTTCTTCAATCTCAATCTCTGGTTTACCACATAACATGAGATGGTCAATATTTTAAGCTGATGGAGAAGTTTTTTGGAATTCTTTTTTCTTCAAAGGATTCTTTGATTTTCAAAATGATTTACTTGAGGGTCAACCAACATCACAATGGCAATAGAAGCGCGGCAACGCCGTGCATAATTTCTAGTGTTGTCTATAAGAGGAGCATCACAAAGGTCAGGGGAGACGAGTCGGTAGACGCCGTCAGTGATGAGGAGGAACGCGTCCTTGCTGTTGTCTTCGCCCAAGGGTTTAGTTCCCCTATCTTGGACGTGAAGCTACGGGCCTTAAAAGGCCATGGGCCAGCACCTAGCACTTTTTCAGAAATGAAAAATCAAACCACATGCAAGAACCGAACTCAAAGAAATCTAAAGTCATCAGTCCTGCTAACCAACTTGGAATAGCTTGGATTTCGGACATGAAGCAAGCAATATTTCTTTTAGTATGTTCCTTCGTTCATTTTTGTCAATATTTTTAGGCATTAGACCAAAATTGTTTTTGCTAGGTTGGCATTTTTTCTGCATTTGTCAACATTTTGGAAGATATTGAGCCAACGTATTATATTGTTGCCTCCATATTTTACTGCACTTGTCAACATCTCTTATCTACCACCTAAAAAACTCTTATCCTATACATGTGTAAACTTCATGATCATTAGATACTCAAGGTATGAACATTTTGATGATTAATATTAACTATGAAATATGGATAATACCTACACTAATATTTTTAGGATATTGAAACAATATTTTTTTATTAAGCCAACGTCTTTCCTATCTTTGTGAACAATTTTGGAGATATTGAGGCAATAGTTTTTTTTTTCTTTTATCTCAATATTTTTTATTTTTTATCACATGATTTAAAAATATTAATCCAACATATGTCATTCCACCAACATTTTTTTTTGTTAAATCAACATTTTTTTTGCCTTTGTCAATGTTTGGAACATATTGGACCAATAGATTTTTTTTTACTTTTTGCCACCATTTTCTAAAGATATTGATCTAACATGCATTATTATTAGTTCAACATTTTACATAACAAGTTACAACATTTTGGCAGATAATGACCCAACATTTATTTTTGTTCGATCAATATTTTTCCTACTTTGGTCAAAATTCTTGAGCTTGTAGAAGCGATCGAGAGGGGTCACTCACGCGCGCCATCGCACGTCGGAGAAGGGGAATTAGGAGAGGATGAAGAAGCAATAGGAAGCATAAGGCTTTATGAAAAAACCAAGGCGAGCGGCATGACGGTGTGGAGTATCACCCGCGATGCCATCCACTATAACAAAAAGGGTCATAAACAACGCCCTATCAGAAGCAGTTCCTTTCAAACCGCTGCTGAAAAGTTATCAGCAGTAGTTTAAAAACTATAGGATCCGATTAATCATTGAATCTGTGAAGAACCGCTGTTAAAACTGACTATCAACAACGGTTCACTTATAGAACCGCTGCTAATAATGTTTAACACTTTCAGCAGCGGTTCAAATTAGCGAACCGCCTGATAAATATTTTTCAACAATAATTCATTTTTACAACCGTTGTTGATGCCTCCAAACCCGAAATTTCCATCCAAAGCAGCTTTTTTTTTATCATCCCCGATGTCCGAATCTCTCAACCTCCCAATCTCTCCCTTCAGTCCTAGCCACATGCGCCGCCTCCTTGGCTCACCTCCTGCCTCCCCTCTGACGACCTCGTTGGCGGCAACGACGAGTCGAGATCAAACGTTGGCGAGGCGATTCCCTACGCATGATCTCCATGTCCTCCTCTTCCACCTGGATTCGCCCACCCCCTCTTGCTGCCCGCGAGCTCAACGGCGCGACCTAGCTAGACCCACTGCTCCTCCTAGTGCTTTGATGCATGACGCGCTCCATCCAGCCGCCTCCCATCGTGGTCTACGTCATCCCTTTCATGGTGCCTGCCCCAAGCTTCAGCATCGCACGTCGAGGCCGCCAGCCTCGAACTGCTCGCTGCCCGGTGGGGATATACGAGTTTGACAGCGGGAGCCATGTGCTCCAAGCCGTTTTTTCGTCCCCTGCTCCTGTGACCAGCACGCCGGCGGCATCCTCCATCCCTAATGCCGGCAATGGCGCAACCATGGTCGACGACTTGGACGTGCTCGACGAAATGTCGGAAAGGTAATGTTTCTGTTTTCCTTCATGTTTTGTATGATTGGTCATTGTCACCTGTTCCTAATCATTGTGTATTGGATTGTCACCCTATAGTATATGTTCTAATTGGTCATCGTGGATGCCTTAGAGCTTCACTGTGAATAATTCAATGTTTGAGTAATATGTGAGTTCACCATGTCATGGTGTGGTGGTCTGTGATTACTTTTTGAACCCGTCTGCATTTTTGCTTATGCTTTCAGCCACTACCAATTTTAGATGCAATGCAATCAAGGTGCTAAATGATGTTTAATAATGTTTTGCTCAAGAATGCATTTCTGTGCAAACAAAGTGCAGGTAAGAGTTTCTGAGGGCTGCCTAACTGCCAACCATACCGAGCATACTGCTGACGATGTAACTGCTATTTATTGTATGTCTGTGTTTTAATTTAAAAAGTAATTCATTCCTTCAAATACCAATACAGTTGTTGTCATTCTAGCTGAACATAGATGCTTTTTTAAATGTGATACATGATGCTAGGTATTAGATGCATTAAATCTTTAAAAGAAAACAGTGTCAGTTTTAGCTTGCTTTCATGTACGTTACAAGCAACTACTTGGATTTTTTTTTTCATCTTCAATTATTCCCTCTACAAGTGCATTCCTGTAAATTGGCTGATTTGTTTCACTCCTCCCCTGCAGATGTTCTATTCATCTAGATGATCTGCTGCATGCGGTTGAGGTGGGGGCTACATATGTTTTCCATAGCTGTCCTTCATTTCATAAGACAATGCTTCAATGTAAGGTACAGATCTCCAACCCTTAATATCTGTGTAAATATCTCTAGGAACCTTTTTTTTGTTACTTGCACTAATTTTGTATAACGCTCTGATTATCTGCTTCCAAAAACTCGAACTTAATGAGAGAAGAGTTGTGTCAAGATCGTATCAGATCAGTGGGGCAAACCCAGATAAGATAAATTTCTCATTGATGTTCTGTTTTCCTTGACTGATATTGTGCCCATAATTTGATCTTGTACTTGGAAAACTGATATATGATAAGCTGCTGCTTTTAATTCTTGTTGTGTTGCTATTCTCCCAATCTAATGTTGTTTGTTGATTACTGAGTTGAATGCTTTCATAGATAGAATATTAGCTAGATAAATTGCTAAGATATATGATTATGCTAGTGTTCTTTTTTAGTTATGGTGTTCTCTTAATTTAGAGCGCATGCAACATATTGTAGGCTCCAACAGTTCCAAACCTCTTATTAGCATTGGTTTTATATGATTGTTGTTGTTATTAGTTTGATATGGCAATATGAATGACCCAAAAAAAAAATTGATTGTTCTTAGTTTGATTGCACTAGTAGATTTTCTAAACATGATGTAATCTAAATTAATGGTGTCAAATAACTTTTAAAGAAAATATATTGTCTAAACATAGTTATTTATTGCTAAGCCCTTATGCTTCTAGTAGTATTGCTTCGTGCCTTAGTTTTGCTACACATCAATACAAAGGGTGCAACCAAAGCAAATAAGAGGTATAAGGGTCTTTTTTTTTATTTCTGAAAACTATTATCGACAGCGGTTCAAAATTGTTAACCGCTGTTGATACTTCAGTATCAGCAGCGGTTCACAGTTTTGAACCGCTGCTGATGCTCAAGTATCAAACAGCGGTTCTAGAATAGCTGCTGATAACCCTCATTATTAGCAACGGTTAATCAACAGCGGTTCTAAAACCGCTGCTGATGTGGGGTTTTGAACCGCTACTGATGACCTTTTTTTGTAGTAGTGATCGGTTGAGCTAGAAGGGAAAGGTGAGTACTAGTAGTTTGGTTCCTCCTGTCCCGACGCAGGGGAATCTTATACCCTCCTCCAGGGGGAATGGGAACGAGTGAAGCGTCTGGAACCGAGTTCGGCACCAGAGGCCAACACAGCATCTACGGCCTGAGTCGACTACACACGGGTCGTGAGCAGGCCAATAAAGGATGAGAAAGCCCACACATGGCCGTCGATCAAGCAGCCCATATCAACCACGAATCGATGACTGCAAAACCGCCACCAGGCAGCGCCCTGCTTGCTAGCATATGTGGCGAGGCACAAGAGGGCAACGGACGTAGGAAGCATTTCTATTGGCGGAGGAGGGCATCAGGTGCCCGCAGGGTGGCGGAAGCCACACCCTATAGTGAATATATTATTTGTATCTGGCTACAGAATAACAAATTGTGTAGTCGGATCCAACTCAACCAGGTCAGTCTTTCTAGTGCAGGCCAACTCGGACCGGTACGACCCCCTCCCCATCCCCGGCGCACGATCCCACGATGCCCCTCCACCACCGCGCAGGCGGCACCCCTATGACCATTTGCGGTTCGACTATGTCGTTCCGCATCGCCGATGGATTTTCTCTTACCGATCGCCAACACTGACGTGAATCCCTTCCACCGCAGCCATCCATTGTTTGGCTGTGCTAATCCGCATCCTCGGTGATTTGCTCTCGCTTGTCACTGCCAACGACGAGAAATCCCCATCACGTTCCCATCAGGTACTACTTTGATCTACCATCAGATCACAGTTTATCTCCCACCACATCGGAGCAAAATTCCCCCGACTCAGAGCTAATTTTAATGATTTCCTGAGAAGACAGATTTGTGCTTGTTTCTACCGCCAGATCGATGAATATGGTGATGACGGCCAAGCGCTGTTCCTCACCGCTTCATCGGCAACGTGTGGTGTGGTTCCGGCGCGGCGGGATCGATGGAGGTGCAGACTACGTGGTGACTTTCTCATCCTCATTAGCAGGTGCTTCGACGAGATCCAACTCTGATTGAAAGTTTAGGGGCAAACTCCACAAGATCCAATTGACGGCCCTCTGGTGAGCTCCTATTCTCATTCTTGTTCCCTTCACTGCCAATCCCCATTCCATTCCTTCGCACATGGAGGATCCACATGTCCATGTCCCACTGATTCCGGATCTGCGCTTCACAGGCTCCTAGTTTGGATGCTTGTTGATTGAGATTGAAGTTTGGTCAATGGATGCGATCCGCAATAAAATTACGATGCTAGATTTTTGTTCAATTTCCATCTCTAATCTATCATGCGTCATGGTGATGGGTGACCTATGGGTATGCCCGATTGCTAGGTTCTTAATTATGTTAGAATAGGGATAGATGTGATTAGTCGTCTCCTATTTGATCTGGATTAGTAGAATTTTGTTGCTTTGCAACTCAATCCTTTCGCTGGGATTACAATATTTCCTTTTTTGTGTTTGTCTGCTGGATCGATTGACTGTCAATTTCACCAGGTGGTGTCAGTCTGTGCTTTTAGTATCTATCAGGACACGATTCCACCACTCTTCTTTTGTTTTTGTTTTTTAATTTCCACTATCATATGGTTCACCAGCAACCTTCCTTTTCTACTGTTTCTCGTGTTATTGTAAACCATCTGCCATTTTTTACAGCTATCATTATCACTGATTTGCCTAAAGAAGTGGTGCCTAATAATTGTTGTTTCTCTAATGGAAATCAAATAGTTGTGACAAGGAGTTGCTCTATATGAACATTGAATTCATTGTAAATTTGTTTCTATTATTTGTACAAATCCTTACCTCTAGTGTAGTAAATATGGACATTTAAGTGAGCTGGAAACTGTAGGGGTAAAATATTGTTCTGTGAACTTGATTTCCTGTTAATTTACCTGACTAGTTCATATTTAGTCATTGGTAGCAACCTGTCTTGCACAAATAATATACATGTTCTTCAGTTGCTTGTTGATCCATGTGCATGATGCTTGTTTATCATAATGCATAGTTGAGTGATTTAGTTTGTGGTCATTTTATTTGTTTGTAGACCTTCTCTCATCCTACATGTCAAGTAGGGTCTGAGGCGCATGTCCTATATTCTTCCATGAGAATGCTTCTAGTTTTCATTATTTTCTCCCTGTACGCAGATCGAGAGATGAGATATCGAAACCCTTCTTAGAATCTGGTGTCGCGCATCAGATAAAGGTAACCTCATGTTCCTTTTGTAAAGGATTGATTCAGGAAATTATTTTTTATAGAAACCAAGATTATGAGGCCTTTAGTAATTAAATCCCTATATTATGTTTGTTTCCTATTACTGATATGATTACTTGAGGTGATAAGCCTTATGCTTGCAACACTAGACGACATGGACTCAGTGTGCACACCGACACTGAAGGCAACGTGAATGGAGCGGTAAACAACTGAGACAAAGCAGCTCGAGGAGTAGGTTGACGAAAAGTATATTTTTCTTCAGCCAAGTTGTCTAAATTGGTTCAGATCCTCGTTTCTGATTGAAATTCCTAAGTGACTTTTCAATCATGATTATATACATGCTGACTGTCCCATGTTGCAATGCCAATAAGCCCAACACGTTCTTGATGGGAGATCCAGAATTAATGTTGCCCGTATTTTCTAACTCCCATCTACATGATTTATCCACTTTTTGTCAATGCGACATTGATACGTACTGGGAGAAGCTAGACTGATAAATTTTCCTGGAATGATCATGTCATTCTCATGTATAGCTTATGTGCTAATTGATTTGTTGATATTATGACCTGAAGAGCTCATTCTTTGTTTATCTCGTTTTCTGTCTTGGAATACACTAACACTAGCTTGTGTATTTGATGGTTTCTAAATTGTTTCCTTTCTGATCTATAGTTTCATATTGTGTGGAATGGCTATGATATTTTATAATGCATATCGTGTGGAATAGCCATGACATTTAATAATGCAGAGTACTGAATCTGTAATTCCATTTGGGAATGTGTCCTGTCCTTCTGTTTGAATTATATGGATTGGCTTTCAATCTTCATCAAAATAGAGCCATTGTGTAAAGGTGAAACAGTTACTTTTATCTGAGGATTTTAGACCACAATACCAATTGGAATGTTTTGATCTCTTTTATTTTTCTGTGAAATGCACCCTTCATCTAAATGGTGAAACACCTATTACTTTTACCTACCTGCTTAATAGTTTTGAGTTTGGGTGTTTCTTCTAGTGTCAAACCTGCTCCCGATGTCAATCTATAAAAGGTCCACATTATTTACTATGACTTTTCTCATAATGATTTCAGGTATGAGGACATCTAGGCTAATATTGGAAAAAGATCAGCAAGGCTAATTGAAGATAGCTGGCTGGCGTTTACATCGACATCTATTTAATTATTGGAGTCAGCTAATTGAGCCACAATTGTTGCCGAGACTTATAGCATCCACTAAAAGATGTGTTCCATGATCGGAGATACTTCTTTTCATGCTACATGGACCTGGGATTTGGTGAAGATGAACTAAAGGCTTGATAGTTATAGGGTTATAAGAAAAGAAATGAACAAGCTCTTATGCTTTTGTAATTACCATACTGTGGTCGTTGTAACTTGGAACATGCATTTGCCTCGTGTCCATACACATGTTTCGAATTTTTAATTCAGCTCAGGACTTGTGACATTGCATACATGAAGCAATTGTGAGAGCATTCTCCCTAAAATGTACATTTGAATGAATATTATGTTAGCCATAAAATTGTAGAACTTAACTTGATTTCTGATATTTTGATGGTGATATTTAATCATGTAAGTCATGATTGTTGTTAGATAAATGACGCAAAACTCAGAATTGACTGATTAGATCACAACACTAAACTACAGATCGTATTTCTCATTTTGCAAATAACATAAGTATTTCTTTGTGTCTACCAACGCAGTAAGCTAGCGTGGGATCGTGGCCTAGTGGGAATGTGCTTGGGATCATGGTCTCGTGGGGATGGGCCTCCTCGAGGAGAAACCGACGCGGGGGATGGGGCGCACGCATGGCTTTGAACGGATCCTGGATCGATTGGCGTGGACCACCCGACCTGGCTACATAATAAGTTATTCTATAGCTAGCTACAGATTATACCTATACTATATATATATATATATATATATATATATATATATATATATATATATATATATATATATATATATATATATATATATATATATATATATATATAGATAGATATAGATATAGATATAGATATAGATATTTATACCCTCCTCCAGGTGGAACGGGAACGAGTGAAGCGTCTGGAACCGAGTTCGGCACTAGAGGCCAACACGGCATCTGCGGCCTAAGTCGTCTACACACGGGCCACGAGCAGGCCAATAAAGGATGAGAAAGCCCACATATGGTCGTCGATCAAGTAGCCCATATCAACCACGAATCGATGACTGTAAAACCACCATCATGCAGCGTCCCGCTTGCTGGCATATGTTGCGAGGCACGAGAAGACAACGAAGGTAGGAAGCATTTCTATTGGCGGAGGAGGGCATCGGGTGCCCACAGGGTGGCGGAGGCCACACCCTATAATGATATATATAGATATTTATACCCTTTTCCAAGGGGAACGAGAAATAGCGAAGCGTCTGGAACCGAGTTCAGCACAGGCCAAGACGGGCATCTGCGGCCTGCGCACGTACGTAACACCTAATAACGTCATGTCCCTATGTTTTCACCAGGCTACTACTCTACGTAGCTCCCACAGGCCAAGACGGCGCATCTGCGGCCTGCGCACGTACGTAACACCTAATAACGTCATGTCCCTATGTTTTCACCAGGCTACTACTCTACGTAGCTCCCTGTCACGACGATATGACTTGCTCCGCACTCTTGCTAGAGAGCGAGGGAATGAATAATGATTGCTGACTCACTAGTCACTGGCGCTCGAGAGAATTATTGTCATGTTTTACCGCGCCAGGTGATGCTAATAAGGATGTTGTGTAAGAGACTAGACAACGATGCTTCCGATGTTGTGAACTTGTTCTGTCTTCTTACACACACACCATCTACTAACGCTAGGATGCTCATTAGGTCATGTTTGGATCCACCTTCTAAATTTTAGCTGGCTAAACTTTAGGAGATTTTGCTCTAAATATAATCTCTTAAAATATACTAAACTTTAGCCAGCCTACCTTCTAAACTTTAGATCACTAGTCACTCCAACCATCCTAAAACCTCCTAAACTCAGTCAAAAAGCAAGCAAAGACCAAATTGCCTCTGGACACAAACGATATTTTCTCCCGTGCTCTTCTTCTCCACTCCTGTCTCTGGATCTTCTTCTCCACGCCAACCCTCGCCGCCGACGATGATTTTTGCGCTCCTCTTCCCCTCTGCTACCGTGCGCCCGTTTGTCGCTCCTCCCAATCGCCGCCGAGGTCGTCGCAGTCCGTCGTCGTCCCACCGTCTGTGCGCATCTCGCCGGGTCGCCTCCTCGTAGCTCCTCCCTATCGCCGCATCTCACCAGGCCAAAGTCCATCACCATCGAGATCCCGTCGCATGTGCGCATCCCACCCCTCCCCGTCACCGGATCCAGACGTCAGACCGCCTTTGCCGTTAGGATCCACCGCCACGGTGCATCCCGCCCCTCCCTCGCGGGATCCCGTCGGCAGTCGGCCGCCCCTCTCCATCGCCGGTCGACTCCAAATCCCCTCCTCCTCAACTTCCCCGATCAGGCCCATTTGCTCCCGCGTCCGTCCAGCGCCACCCCTAAGAATGTCCAGGCCGCGGCCGCGCTCGCTGCCGCCACCGTCTTTCCCTCCGACTTTGACCTCCAGGACCTGAGGTGTGGACCCCTCTCATGCGGGACTCATGGGTGGCCGTCGATGCCGACGTGATGCTGAGTGAGGGGTGTGGGAGCCAGACTATAGGCACGAAAATGGTGGGATGAGTTTAGGGGGTAGAAATGTCCACTTTTTGTTTTGTCAAAAACTTTAGACATGAATCCAAACATGTATCTTCTAAACTTTATTTGACTAAATTTTAGCCAACTAGAGAATCTGAATAGAGCCTTACTCTGGGCGCACGTTAACACAAGCCTGTGATGCTTTCTGCTTTCCATACGGGCTACTGGAAGTAGTGCCGCCCAGCAGAATGGCTGGCTGGACGTACTGGAAGTAGTGCTGCTGGTGTAAGCCGCATGGATGGTCACCGATGCGATAGGGAGAGAGCGTCTTTCACTATGTCTGATGGAGTGTGCCAAGGAGGTCCAGCAGTCGCCGTACCACAACAAGGTGGTGGCACCGTCACCAACAGCGACCGAAGTGACGGTTGGGTAAAGCGGCAGCATCAACCGGTGCGAGTGTGTTCAATTGTACATTGACTGCTGATAGAGTCTGATCTGATGTCCCAACACCGTACCAGTTTCGAACCGCCTGTATTCTTGAACAATATCCACAGCGTGTGAAGAAGACGACCGCTGCCCGTACATTTCTCTCCGTTGCTCTCTCTGTTTTTCTTTTCTCCTCACAAGGGACAGCCCATCCAGTATGGCCCATACTAGATGCAACCAATCAGCCCTGCAGCCCATGAGTTAAATTACACACCTGATAGTACACATTCACAATGCAAGCCCAAAAGACCATGTAGGTGAATCCTCTAAATGAGTTGTTGATTGTTGTCCTAAGCTTAATTTATTTGATCAATTCTTTTATAACTGGTTGAATGGTTTGGGCACTTTATGCTGACAAGTAATTTTTTTATGAGATTGATATCCATGACATCTCCAATAATTTTGCATCAAGATATGTTAGAATTTTTTTTAAGACAATATGTATAGATATTTCTTTAGGATTGTTTCATTTTAATATGGTATTTGTTTTACTAGTAATAATATTATATATAAGTAAGTAAAATTTAATTTTCAAATAGTAGGGGCCCTGGCTTTTGAATTCGCCCTGAGCTACCAAAATCACAGGACCGGCCCCGTGTGAACTCTAGATTGACCTGGCTACTGATAACTCTACAAGATTTAAATTGGACCAATTGCAGAAGAAACATGGACTATATCCATCAAAATACAGGAACCGATTATTGTAAATGTATTGTTCTCCTACATGATTTAGCTCACGACTTGCCAGGACTCCATCCACATTCATTTGGAAGCAAGCTAAAACACATGTAGCAAGAACTTTTGCCATGCTGGACACCTTACACCTAACATGGTGAGTTAGTTAGAATTGTTGCTTCTGGCGACTTGGTACAAGCTCTAAGAGTAAGAAAAGCATGTAGTATATAAAGGACAAGCTAGGTTTATAATCATATTGAGTGCATGGGGCTTTTGCTGATGAGGTTGGGAGGAGGCAGTATACACATTATACGGTAGCATGGAGACTCAATTTGTGGTTTCCATTGGCAAGATGCCGGTGAGTGGTAGGTGAAAACAACTGCTAATAGACCAGTGGACTCATGAAGACAAGATAAACCATCCATATATGTTCCATACAATATATAGTGTGGTCTCTGCTCCTCTCTAAGATATATACATTGTCTATTTCAGTTGATTGTAGTTGAGCATTAGTAAAACTGAATGTGAAACGTAGGACACCAATAGAAAGTTTATGACACGTGCATCAACTAATGATGCAAATCTTAAGATATAACCAGGTTAAAGAAATAATAGGTACTGATAAGGCCACATAACACCTTAACACCTTCAGTAAAGCAAGCACAACATGCTCTACGCGGGAAGGATCATGACCTTAGGCTCAACTGATATACTGCCCATCACTGACACATGAGGAGGGACTGCAATATTAAGAGAAATTAGGAGATCCAATTCCAAATCATGAGGCACTGTATGGCAAACAAAACATGGAGAGGTAAGGGCAGCTGCTACACTCAACAAGGGCAGATTAGTTTGCACTGTTGTCACCGATGATGCAATGGCTCTTTGAGGTTTGATGCTCCTAGGAACATTCTTGGAGAAAACAAAAAAAAATAGTTTGAACTTGAAGTAGTGGAGAAGAATTGAATGCATTAGTGGTACAATTGTTGAGGAACTTTTCTCTCCTAAAAAACATGAAATAGAGGTTAAGAAGAAAACAGATAATAGAGAGCTATGGTGAAAGCATAAGGTTCTTATGTCAAAGTGGTCGTGTTTATACGTCCATACCATAATTCATAACTTTTTTTTTCAAGATTCATTACTTGATTAATAGATGCAGCTAATAAAATATCTAATATTAGTTGTATCATATCTAGCCGCGCATATTGCGCGGGCTAATTTGCTAGTTGTATTGTACCACCGCAACCTTGGAGAGCACTAAAGGCAAAGTAGTGGAAGCTGTTAGTCCCGTTGTCCTGGTAGAACATAGTTAAAAAGTTAATGTGAAACCAGACGGTAGAAATATTTTTTTCTCTTAACCCACACTACTACAAAAATGATTTTCAGCAACAAAAAGCCAATCGACATTAGTGACGGGTTAAGTGAAGTCCGCTAATAAATTCAGCCCTGGAGGAGGAGAGGACGCCCGTCACTAAGTGGCCGAAATTAGTGGTGGACATGTCTTCGCTGCGCCACTAAGTGGCGGGCCACCTCCTATATAAGGAGGGGTTCGCGGGGGAGGGGGGGAGGGGGGAGAGCGCAACCATATCCACTCCCCTTCTGCCCCTCCTTCTGTCGCCATTCTGTTCCCCTTCTTTCATCCCTTCCTTTCCACTCCTTCACCACCGCTAGATCTGCTCCCATGGCCCTTCCTCGCCACATCGTCACCAGGCTATGCTACATTTGGGCGTAGCATTGCCGCCACTTCCGTCAGGCCATGGCCCAACGCACGCTGTCGATGGAGGCGGCCCATGCGAAGAAGTGGAAGGATCGACCTCCACCCTCTGACGGGTGATGGCTGTTCAGTCACTATGGCGACCGCCATGATGATGACAACCACGAAGGCGCCAACGTCCTTGTCATCTCTAGCCCCCCCCCCCCCCCCCCCCCCTCCTCGGCATATTTGTGTAGTAGCATAAATAGTTTGACCCAAGCACTAAATACAAGTTTTTTTAGCTTACTGTATAGATAAGCTGTCTGAACAAGTATTTTTTAAGAAAAAAGATTTGGCTGCTTATGTTACATAAGTTAGAAATAAGTTGGATAAGTACTTCTGATAGGTAATTCAAAGTATAAGCACTTTGTTATATAGGGATAAACTCTATCAAACATATCTATAATTAACAAAACTGAACAACAAGCAGGATAGTGGCGGGATTACAATCGAGTGCTTCTATACTTTCTGGAAAGAAAATCACACCTTGTTGGATGGGCGTCAGTGCTTAACATTGAGATGGAAAGGAGAAGGATGACATGATGAGCGATGGCACTTGACTGGTAGGTAGGTCTTCACCAACTCCGTCCTTCTCCACAGCCTCGTCCGCAAATGCGACCCGAGCGGCACATGACTTTTACTAAAAGAAGCCCATTGGGCCGAGCTAGGCGGATTGGCCCATATAGACGGCCCATGACTTTTACTAAAAGCAAGAAATGTGATCCAAGAGAACATTACTCGGCTTGAGATCAGAATGTACATTGGGCTGAGCTAGCGCGCTCCGCCACCTCCTTTCCCTTCATCACTGATGGCGTGGAATTGGTTCTCACTCAATTCTGGTGGATGGTCAGGGTTCACCGATGGCAAACTGCCGACCAGCGACCGCCACTCCGATATAAAGTGCGTCTGTCAGGATTTGTTACAATGAAGTGTAGTACATCATAAAATTTTAGGCACACGGAGAACCTCTATCTCTGTGTGTGCTATTTTGATTTCATTATTATGATCTAGGCTTGAACCATACATCCATGAATGGCCTTGGCTCATGTTCTATCTTGAACCTAGTACTTATTCTATCACAAAAGTTCAGAGCAAACATGATTCTATGAGTTCATTATTGTATCTAGTACAAAAGATCTTGGCTCATATTCTATCTTGAACCTTCTCCTCTGTTACCAATAAGTGCATTCTTGATTATATGAAGTTCCTTGATGATCTCTTTGGTTGCCATTCTAGTAGATGGCGTTACCAAAGAGCAAAGTAAAGCCAGTTTAAGTAGAGATATCAGTGAGTCCAGCCTTCTGTTGCTGCTTGATGGACCATACACAGTTGCACAGTCATTTTCAAGCTCTTCTATTAATTCCATATTAATAATGCCCATCACGTTGCTGTTTAAGGCCATCTCCACATAGTTTCGAATGCCTGACACACTCTCAAATGTGTTATCCGTTGGCCTCCTTCCTGTTATTATTTCAAGAACAAGAATCCCATAGCTGTACACGTCTCCATGAGTGGAAACTATGTTTCCAGCGCCATATTCTGTTGTATTCAACAATGTTGATGCAAGATAAACAAACGGGTCTGTAAATTGATCTTTCAAATAAAATGACACAACAAAAATATTTATGGCAGGAACATAAAGATGTATATGCCCAAGGACGGTATTAAGACTGTTAAATCACTTTGGATGCATCTGATTTTTTTTTGGTATGCTACTTTTGCCAGAAGTGTTATTTTTTATATATATAATACAAAAACTGAAAATGCTAACCTGGAGGAGCATATCCAATTGTCCCTCTGAAACCCATCGAGCTTGTTGCGAGTTGTGAAGAAGAGCACCCCTCAGCAAGAAACCTGGCTAGTCCAAAATCTCCAACATGTGCTACCATATCAGCATCCAAGAGCACATTACTTGGCTTGAGATCAGAATGTACAATTGGTGCTGCACCGTGGGAGTGAAGATAATCCAATGCATAAGCAACATCAACGAGTATATCCACTCGTTGGAGAATATTCAAGTGTTTCTCCCCTGATTGGTTATTTGCGTCATGATGAAGCCACTCTTCTAAGCTGCCGTTGGGCATAAATTCAAATACAATAGCTTTAAAGTCATCCCCTTTAAATCAATACTTGAGCAAGCTTATTGTTTGAAAGATCAATAAGTTTTAAGTTCTTTAGCCGGCTTATTGTTTCTGCCGAGATCAAGCGACCTCAGGAAGGAGAGGTTCCCGAGGAACGGCGAGACGTGGCCTCCGAGACCCAGGGAGTTCATCCGCAGCGCGACTTGAAGGACAGGAGGCCGCCGCACTTCTAAGCTGCAGAGGCGGTTGGACGTGGCGACCCGGCCGGGTCCCATAGCGCGGACTTGAAGGACAGGAGCGCGACCTCATCGGCACTGCTGCTCCCGGTACTCACCGCCTCCGCGGGGGAACGCAGGAGCAGCAACAACATTAATTGCTGCCTGGCAATCAGTTGCATCAACTCTCCACGGCATATTTGATTGGAGCGTGTGCTATCGACGGCCCTTTAGCAGCCAGATGCCCATATATAGAGAGAAGAGAAGTACTACCTTGACTTGAGGGCGACGTGGAACGTTCCCGTTTTATACGGCGACGGCCAACGACCTTGGTTGGGTCCCTTTCCATAGGGGGCATACGCTCTTCCATGTTTCGCAGGGCCGCAGGACAAGGATATATATATCGGAGTTGCGTAACAACAATAAGGACATTATCTCCTTGGTCCAAATATTTATGTTCCTCTATATTTTGAGTTCTTGTTTTTTAAACCAAATTTTGAATATAACTCTCTTTTGCAAAAATAACTGCATGAAGTAAAGGGCAAAAATAATAATAAACTAATATATGAGAATAAGATAATAACTTAACAATAAGTAGGTTCTTTTTTGTGCAACTCGCAAAAAAATTAAAAATTTTGTGGTGGAACTAACCCACCAGGGTTTAAATCTTATACTTACACGGATATTACATTTACATTTAATCATTTTCATAGAGAAAAGAAATAACATGGCATCCTAGGTGACTTTGTATATCTCAAGATATCAAGTCAGCAGCCCGGTCTTTCACAGACGCTCATAGAGATAGATGTGGGTATATGTGTTCATACAAGTGAGTACTCGTATGTGTATGTGACAAAATATGTTCGTTTGTAAAATAAATAAAATATAACAACAACATACTCATGAATATCAGATTTACTTGAATGTCAACAAAACTTTTCTTACGTCAACAAAGGTTTCACAAAGTACTCACAATTATGGCCTATAGTTGGGTATTATGTTTTTTAATATTGATAATAAAGTATTACAAACCACGGTTTTGAAAGCCATTATGGAACTGTGGTTTCTAAAGTATGCATGGTTTTGCTTGACACTGTTTTTAAAATCATGGTTTATGATACTTTGGTTTTTTTTCAAAAAAAATGCTATGGATCTGACAAAGGTGTGGGCTTTTTCTGTTAGCTTGAGACAAAAGATCAAATCGGAGAACATCTTTTAACTGAAAATATCGATTAACGTGGATCCGTCTAAGGTCCTGATTGGATCCAGTTCAGATTTTTTAAATCTGATTTTTATCTTAAAATTTTAGAATCCAGATTCTGAATAAAATTTAAGTGGTGGTGTTTGAATGCGAAGACTTTTTAGTGTTTGAACATATAAAATCAGGTTCTAGCTAGGTATAACTAGATTATTGTTAAAATCTAGGAATCTAGATTTTAGAATCCAGAAAAAAATCTGCCATGTTTGAAGATCTAGCAGATTCTATAATCTGGATTTTTAAAATCTCGATGGATCCAAACAAGACCTAAGTTCTATTGTTTGGTTTTGGGACTTTCTGTCCTGCCCCTGACGTGAGGGGAGGAGAAGAACCGAGTGAACTAAACGGCGAGGCAAGTGTTCCGTCGTATTCGTGTACTTTTATCATGACTTGCGGCGCCAACGTGCCGGGTCGCTTGGGTTATTACGACTTCGGCTCGCGAGTGGAAACTGTAAGGACTAAGGAGCCCTGCCTCCTATAACAGTGGAAACTGCAAATGGGCAGCGATGATACAGAACATCAATTGTTAAATTCCACAGCACTGATTTAATTCATGCATGATCACGATTGACCATTCGTATACAGGGTTTGACAGAACAATTTTGCACAGCAGGTTCTTGCTACAAATTAAAGCCAAAATCCGATGTTAACCGCGCACCATCACCATGAATTAGAACCCTCTACCACTACCCTAACCTTGCCGTCAGGAGAATTGTACAGTCACAAAATGCCTTGAAGCACAAGGAATCACGGGGGACCTCCGTCTGTACAAAATTTTCCAGCTTTAGCTGTTTCAAGAAGCAAAATCATAGAGGCGTAAACCCTTCTCCAGATTAACATGCCACTGCACGACCAGGAGAACAATCTCAATCACTCATCCGCTTTAGAAAACACCACTAGGAGCCAGGACCTTCACTCCTCGATACTGTTCTTTGCATTACGAAGCTGGACAGCATAGTGCCTTTGCAGTTCTCGAAGCCTCTCCAAGAGTTCTTGAAATGTTGGCCGTCGCTGTGGGTCACTGCTCACACAAGTGCAATTGTTATCAGTAAGGAAATCCAGACGGTGAGAAATACAGCAGTTTTCTTTTACATAGATCAGCACCTCACGTCATTAACTTCTATAAAAGCTGCAAAAGGGTGAAAGCAGTAAGTACCTCTCCCAACAACTTAGGATAACTGATGTCCACTGAGGATCTACATCACTAGGGATATCCAACCTTTGGTTCATGAAACCTACTGCGCCAATGACCTACATAAGAAACCCTTGAGAATTACTATACAGGAGTCATCAAAGTTATGAAAATTAATAAGATAAAGGTGTGCTTTATCAATACTATGAAAAATAAATAAAATATTATCTCAAACAAATCAACATGGTAAAGGTGTGTTCTGTAAAAACACGCTCACTAAAACTGATTTTCAAAAGTACTGTCAGGTCTATTGCTGGAAGACCTTGGATAAAAAAAATTAACCTCTTGGTGATTACAGTAATTGGAAGTTCCAACTTCCAACTAATCAATTATACTAGCAATCACAATCATACAAGAAACTTAGGATTCAACCCAAAACTGAGAAATAAAGTCCATTATCACTGCTTCTACTTCAAAGCGCGTAAGTTCGTTGTTCCTCTTAATAACTTTATGCATTTCTTAAGCTCCTTCTTAATATTGTCAATTGTCATTACAGTTGTCTTGAAAATATCATTGTCATAATTTGTAACTAAATATATTGACAGATTAAGAGGAATTTTTTATTTTTTATTTTTTTAGATTGAGGCCCCCCAAACCCGGCCTTCATTGGAGGCCTTCCACAAGGGTGTGCAGGACTCAGCTCCACCCTTGGAGGGCGTCCGCACTTATTTGTAGGCGCCAGGGATCGAGCCCGGGCAGCCGGCATCTCAATGGGACGCACTAGCCACTGAGCTAGAGCTCAGTTCCTGATTAAGAGGAATTTAACAAGCCCAAAACGTATATACAAGAATATACCTGCATTGAATTCAGATTTTCCCATGGTATCTTCTGAGTAACAAGTTCCCATAGGATGACCCCATAACTATATACATCGGACCTGAATTAGCGACATGGAAACTATTAGTTATAGCGTGGTAACCACAAGAATTGTTGATTAAGATTGTCCAACTTACTTTTCATCTGAAGGTTCATTACGCAACACCTCCGGTGCCATCCATTGCGGCTGGATTTGATAGGCCACATCAATAAGTTAAACAGAAAAAAGGAAAAAGAAATATTCAAACAACCAAGGAGGGACTAGGTGGCTTTTAATTAATAAGAAATAGGCACCCAGATACGTGTCAAGGACATGAACTATAGGACGATCAGGGTGTGCATCTACACCATCAAAGCCACTGACCTAGGCTTAATTCCTAAATAGACATTAATTCAGAGGCCCATGCATACAGATCTTGTAATCAAAATAAGTTTGCTTGGACTTACTGTTCCTTTTCCAGTTTTTGTTGTCAGAAAAGTTTCACGTTTGAGACGAGAAAGACCAAAGTCTGCCACCTGAAAGGGTCAGTCGGTCAGACAGAATGAGAGGCAGGCAGGAATGATCAAATTGATTGGAAACAAACGGCTGTGTTACCTTCACGGTCCAATTCTTATCAACCAACAGGTTAGATGATTTTAAATCTCGATGGATGATAGGCGGGCTGGAATGGTGAAGATAATTCATACCCCTCGCCTGTAGATACAAAACACAAAACAATGACTAGGGAAAACAAGAATAAATAAAGAAATAATACAGAAAAAAAACTAAACCTACAAAAAATTCCTTGCTCAAATATAGAGCGACTGGCTGGCCCCAAACTATTCAGAGTTGTCATGTGGATAACTGGTCTCATAATCTAAATAAAATGCACTTACAATATCTAAAGCCATGTGAACACGCCGTCTCACATCCAACTTGGTATTACTCCTTTGAAGTAAACGAAACAAACTTCCACTGCATTTGAAAAGAAAAAAAAACAATGAAAATGTGAATAGAATATATGTATGCTAAAAAGTTTGTTTGATTAACATAAACTGTTTTCTACATGAAATGAAGCATATCCTAACAAAACATTTCATAGGTCCTACTGTACCAATACAGAACCCACGAAGCATATCTCCCATGTTAGAAACTACACTACTTTACTTTTACAATCACATGTAGAAAATACAATACTTTATTTTTATAATATTTTGGATGCATCAAACTTCTCAATAAGTTGGATAAAGATTACTCCTATATTTTTACACTAGTTTTCCACAGAATGAGAAGCCATCTTACTATATGACATGACAAGGCTCAAATATATACTAAATTCTATGATATGATAGTGGGCAGTGACATATATATATATACATATGTATATATACATACATATATATATATGTATATATAGATATGTATATATAATATATACATACATATATACATATGTATATATGTATATGTGTGTGTGTGTGTGTATATATATATATATATAGGGAAAATCTATTCTACTCCCAAGGTGGATTTTTCAACATGGGAGTAACTACACCTGGGAGTAGAATAGATTTTCCCTATATATGAGGCCTTTTTCCTATTCCCAGGAGTAGCTACTCTCACATGTATATCTCACAATCTAGAGAGTATCATTACATACTTGAGGTTTGTAAATTAAGTATATAGTCATACTAGAGGGTATGTGGACATACTCAACTTTTTTTTGTTGGGATACATGAAGTATGGAGACATACTCACTTTTATATAGTAGTAAATACGATATATGTTCATATGCTTATAACTTAAAGACCCTTTCAAAAATTTTATGGTTATCACTCCCACGTGTATATCTTATTTTAAGTATGTACATAAATGGGTATGAATATATAGGGAAAATCCATTCTACCCCGAAGTGTAGTTACTCCCATGTTGAAAAATCCACCTTGCGTATGTGTTCATACTCATTTATCATTTTGAGTATGTACACACACAAAATATATACACACACACATATCAAAAGAAAGAGTGCCACAACATCTCAGCTTAAATCAAGGTTCAAACTTCTAAGTTTCATTTTGCATGCAAAAAGCCAAAAACTGTGTAATAGTTGAACCATTCACACAGATGTAAACAACTGTTTACCTAATCTCATGCACAACTACTGAGATTAAAAAAAAAAGGACCACAGAATAAGAAATATTTGCAAACATGTCTGCTTGTAAAGGCAGCGGAATACCGAGGGAGGAACTCTGTTACGATACAGAGGCGCTGTGGAGATGTAACCGCACCCATGAAGAGCAGTATGTTAGGATGACGCAGTTTCTTCATAAGGGATACCTTCACACATGAATAAATATATGTAATAATCAACAGCAGCAGCAAGAGCAGCAAAGACTTCTAGTCCCAAGCAAATTGGGGTATGCAAATATATACAAGAATACAATTTTGAAATCAAAGTCACAAATCTGAAATTAAGCAGGCTTCAGTCCCATTTTCCATACAATTTTTTTAAAAACATATAAGAAGACTTGACAGCATTATTTTTATGTATATATGCATAAATATATTTGTTTTTGGTACATCCGCATCAATATGTTTTCATGACAATTGAATGTTAAGTTGAACCCAATTTGTATACAGAATTCAGGTTTCTCTTATTACTCTCAAAAACAATCAATATGTTTTGGTGACAAGGGAATAATAAGTTGAACCCGACTTGTAATCAGAATTCAGGCTTCTCTCAATATTTTCAAAAACAATCAAGAAAAACATGAAATTTGGACAATAATCATACTTTAACTGGTAGTTCTTTTCGTCAAAAGCTTTAACAAATTAGCTAAAAGGAAGTTGTAGCAAGGGATGGAAATTTACCTCTTGTCGAAAAGTTTGTATCACATCTTCTGAATATTCTTGCTTGGAGAAAACTTTAACAGCCACATCCTGCCAAACATGCCACATAAAAGGATGAAAGTGGAACCAAAATTCAACAGAGATCAGTAATTGATGCAAAAGTAGAAAAAACAGAACATACCGAGCCATACCACAAAGCATGATATACTGTCCCGCAAGAGCCTGTAAATAACAAAGTTGGAGTTGCAGGGTTAAGAGTAAAAATACTGTAATAGAATGCACTAAACCTCACTGTGCTTTTTGGTAGGATTTCTATCAAGCTTTCATATAAAACTTTATTTAGGACATCAACTGGACAGTGGACACTAGTCCATGATGTCCACGGTAATGTAAACAAGGACAATGCAAGGCTTATTTGACAAAGACAGACCTGGCTTATTAAAAACAAAAAAAAAATGCTGAAGCCTAAACGTTCAGAAAGTTTCAAACATACACTTCTTTTGGCAATCAAAGTTCCACAGAGGTTCAGGTCCTAAGACAAATACATGTTTGTAACAGGACAAAACTACAGAATGTAGAACAGATCATGCAGTTCGAAATATGAGCCTTAGATTCCAAAGCAGAATAAACCTATTTGTCCAAAAAGAAAACAAAGGCTCCAGTATAACATGGTTCCACTTCTAAAAGTAAGAAACAGTTTCAGACAAACGGGGGCTAAAATAGGTGATAAGAGGGCAGATATTTACACCAACTGAAAACTGATAAAGAAATTTACTACATTAGACAGAAATAACAAAAGATAAACAAAAACAAACATGAAGTGATCAACAGATTAGCAAACGATTCATAAAAGAAGCAAATATTTTCCTTTAAAAAGGGAGCGACTACCTTGGCCTATTTGTTCTCCAATGACAAGGTCTTCCCACAGGATCTCATAATCCAGACAGTCTGCTTCATGATCTACTTTGTAGAGAGCACTGCTATTAGTGCTTCCAGTGCTACTTGCACTGCTTGTGCTGTTGTTGTTGAAAGAGGACCAGGAACCTGATGCCTCAGTTTTACTAGGTTGGTTTTGTTCAGCGCCATGGACATCTAGAGCTATGCTAGAATCAGAAGCCTTCCGATGATTCAGGCCATTCTCTTGCTCACCATGCGACCATGGCAAAAATACATGATTCTTTTCATCAGGTCCCTCATCCTCCCGTCCTTTCCAAGGCCATGATATCCCTTTCTTGGTCAGCAGTGCCTCTGCCTTTGAACTCAAAATCTTGTGGAGCCCGATTTTACCTTCTGACTCATCGCTATTTGTGTTGGTTGGTTTCCCAGGAGAATTTTCTTCCATAGAAAAGGTGCCACGTGGTGCATCTCCTCTTGGCGTAGTTGCTCCGCTAGATGTTGGCTCTTCCTTTGCTCCTCGATCCGAGCACTGACTGTCGCCACTGCCACCTTCCCGTTCAAAGTTGTTCTCGTCTGTCCTGACCCGAGAACGAACTTTATTTGTGACCTTGCTAGCCTGTGTTGTTATTCTAAAAATCAAAATGGAATTTGCTAGAAACATTTTAAGAATATACAATAAAGAATTGGATTTTGCAAATGTCATTCTACAACTTTGCTCAACAACAGAAGTACATCTACAAATGACCATACTGCCCTTATTCAAAGTCCTCAGTATGTTAGTTATTGGACTCGAAATGGTGTAAAATTCAAGTTTGGTTAATACCTCTAAATCGAAATGGACTACTGAAATAAAATACAATATAAGATAAAATGGGTAAAAGTTATATTAAAATTGTAGAATGGTATGTATTTAAGGATCAAATTCGAAAGCTAGAACTAGAATGTTAATTATGTGCGAACAGAAGTGGTAGTACATTGATAGCTTCTGTTTCATAGAAAAAGGGTCTTACCAAATTTGTTATCTTGGACGCTAAAGTCGTTTGAAGAGGCTGCTGAGAATCAAAAGGACTTCTGCCCAACAAACTGGATTTGCGACTATTGCTGCTGCAGCTCCCATCACAGTGTGTCCTCGATGAGTCTAATGGGGGCCTAGAAGAGGTTGGAGGCCTACAAAATAACTCCTCCAACTGGCGAGAATCACTTGAAATGCAAATGATACCCACCAAACTGCCATCCTCATCGTAGAAAGGGGTGTTGGTGGCAACAGCTGAAAACCTATCTCCTGCCCTGTTCTTAACTGAAAACTTCCCAGTCCAACTCTCGCCCATAGAAATGCGTCGGAAGATATCATTTACCACATTGTGGTCATGCGAATCAACTAGAAGCATGAGAGCATCCTGACCAAGGGCTTCTGATGCAGGATAACCAAATAGATTCTCTGCAGAACGATTCCTACATAGTAATACATGCCTAATTTTAGTGAAAAAAAGATGTATTAAAAAGAAAGAAAAAACAGATTACGAATGTCTGTTCTGTAATGAAGACATGGAGTACACACTGTTTTCATATTAACAATTTATCTTTCTAAACGGTAAAGAGGCAGTGTTTCCAGATTTACAATAAAGAAGAGAATCCTACAGTGCAAAAAATGCAAACTGCATATTTTATTAATACTTGAATAAACACGTGCCTCTTTTTTTTAGGTCAATAAACACGCAACTCAGAATATCTGCTAGAGAACATATTTAAAACTTTAGGAAGTTTTTGCTATTATTTCTGGTGATATCGTCCCTAGAGCCATTTGAGCAACTACAAAGGCTTTATCATTTTTTTTATGGTAAGAATATTTCAGTGAGGTCTGAGCTTCACAGTTCTCAACATCAGTGCCAGCTAAAGTTTAGAATCTCCTCAAGCATTTCGTTACTGTGACTTAGCACAGATAATAAATAACCTTTACATCCTCGCAAAGCTGAGTGCTATATAATACTGACAGCATAGCAGATTTCAGAAACAGTATTCAGATGTAGCCTCTGTAACTCGCTTCATCAAAATGATAAGCAAGATCGCTCAAAAGTGGAGGAATGCTAGTGATTCAAACAGAATACATTACGGTCGCAGGGTCACTTGCTCGCTTAGTTGCAGGCTCTAGAATCAACATAGGTACAGCATGCCCGCAGCATTTCCTCAAACGTTTGACTAACTCGAAAGTCGCAGGCAAACAATCAAGAAATGGGGAAGGACCAGGAATCTCACCAGTATATGATCCTGCCGTCGAGGTCAAGAATGTGGACGGACTGCCCCAGCGATTGCAGCACCCTGGAGTACTGCCGCTCCGGCAGCGCGGAGCTGGTCCCGGCGTCTCCGGCGCCCGTGGCGCGGCCCTCCCGCTGCAGCGGCGATGAGTGCGAGAACGATGCCGACCCACGGGACCACGCGCGCGGGCCGCCCTCGAACCCGCCGGACAGCCGCCTAGTAGGCGGCTTCGCCTTTGCAGGCGGCGGCGGCGGCGGCACAGGCACGCCTCGCCGCGGCGAGACAGACTGCGAGCGCCGCCGCTCCCCTGCGCTGGGCATGAGCTTGGACATCTCCTGCTTGAGCTGCGCCTGCCCCACCTCCAGCTCCCGGATCTTCTTC
The DNA here is from genome assembly GCA_030378355.1 of Eleusine indica. Taxonomy (NCBI): domain Eukaryota; kingdom Viridiplantae; phylum Streptophyta; class Magnoliopsida; order Poales; family Poaceae; genus Eleusine; species Eleusine indica. Next base: position 17,554,699 of record CM059494.1, read on the forward strand.
AAGAGCTCCTCCCCGCTGGACTCCATCCTCGCCGGCGCCCTGCGCCGGCGTCCTTACGGCCACCGATGCTTGTTCGCCCTCAGACCGACCCAGCCGCAGAGCCAACGCCGCCTTCCTCAGAGACGACGGCTCCTCCGAGCTCGAAAGGCCGGCCCTTATTCGTTCCCGAGGCAGATTCGTAGCCAAATGGAGCAAAAACTGCGACCCTCACCCGCCTCCGAGATCTCCAGCAGCGACTTCCCTGACAGAAACTGGCTGATTCGAGGAAAAATACGATCTTTTCTTGGGAGCAGTTCGTGTGTCCTGCGCTGGGAGAGGCGGAGGAGCAAATTGCTGTAGAATCTCCCTCTCTCACAAGTCACACGCACACACATCCAGATGGAGATTGAATAAAATAATAAGAAAAACGGGGGAGAATAAATGATATATAGAGAGGTAGAGGGGAAAATAAATAAGGATATGGGACAGAAATGATGACTTGGTGAGGAGTTCTTGAGGGCTCGCCGCTTCTGATTGGTCAGCTTGCTTGCTGGCATTTTTGTGTCATTGGTCTTAGTTATTTGTTCGTCATTTCGGAATCTTCCCAAAAATATTTCTGCCCTATTTCGCCACTGCGAATTGTGTTTTTTAATTTCTCTCCTTGGGTCTTGTGTTGATCCACACAGGGGCCGTCCCTGTCCCTATCCATCTACCTTGCTACCAGTGCCAACCTGTGATGTCATCTTGATGAGAAAAATATTAGCAACTGGCAAATTTGTTGGAGTCACAAGGCCCTTCTATTCTTACCTGCTCAGTTGGTCTTGCTAATATTTTGAGCTAGGATTAGACCTACAATACTGTCTAGGTCCATGCATGTTGTGCAAGTTCTGCTTGGCGCTCATCTATATTAACTTGTTTTTGTTGGTGTTTTTAGGGCTCCTTTTCGCTCGTGTGTCTTGGCCAGCAGCCCAGCACTCCACTGCTGCTGGAGCTGCGTGCTTTGCCTGCCACAATTTTGATCACCTTTTCTACACGTATGCTGTTATTAGTGTGTTCTTTTTCCATCTGGTGTGTGTGCTTTTGACAAAAAGATCTAACAGTGCCCATGTCTATACCGGCAATATCCAAGCAAGATTGTACCAATAAAAGAGTTATCTGAATGCTATGGTTAAACTGTCATGGGATGGGACAAAGTTCTGATGCTACCTAGCTCTTTAATAATCCATGTGGCCTGACTTGCATTCTGATGCGATTTCCCCTTTAGTTTTCTTGGTACAAAAATATACTTCCGGTCTACGTATTTTCACTGAATATCAGGGAACTGTAGCAAGTTAATTGTGTTGGTTTTGACCAGCGACGATCAACTCTTGCAGACACTTTGCTTACGTCTAGGTCTAGCAAAGAATGAATATTTATATCATCAGCTTTGCACTGTTAATTGATAATGTAGAAAACTAATAGAAAGCCGCCATCATGAATTGTGGTTATTCAATTAGTCATTACACTGTACTGATATATTTATTGACAAAATTTTCTTTACTCTGCCGTACCGAAAATAGTCAAGCATCATATGCAAGTACACCGAACTTTTCCAGACCCTTATCTCGACCCAGATAAACATCTAGCAGTTATTACAGTTGGAACGAAGGAAAAGAAAAAAAGGAAGTGTTCTTTTTTCCGAAAATGGTCAATCCGTAGGATCTCTTTCAGTTGTCAAGTTTGTCATGGTTCCCAATATTGTTCCCTCCTCACAAGCGCATATTCCCTCCACAAATATGGATAACAAGCAATCATTAGCTTTGCACCAACATGAAGCAAACCCTTTCCTTGTGTCATGCTTCCAGACGCAACTCATTCTTATGCCCTGCATCAACGAAATACCTTAAAACTTTTGCAATTAAATTTATCAGAACTGCGTTTATAGTCCATTTATCTAGAAACATGTACTTTGTTTTAGGCTGATTTTCATTCCCAATTCCAGTATTCAAATTTGTCTAACATTAACTGTTAATAATGTTTAGCTGAGTAAAACTAAATCCGTATCATTATGTTTAGCTAAGTAACACCGTATAGTTAACATTATATGTAAGGGAAAATAACAATCAAGTTTTAAATAACAACGCTAAATCCCCGCAAAAAAAAAATAACGAAGTTAAAGACGCAATACTGCAATAGATAGGCCAGGGCATGATCCCTTCACTTATACTCAATAATAATCAAATAAATCAAAGGTTGAAAAAGGATATTAACAAATTGCAACTGTCCTGCCTCGTCCAGTTGCGCAATGTGGACCACCAATTCTCTTTTCTTGTTCCCTGTCAATGAATTGTCATTTCACCTAATAATTCTCGTTTTCTTTCTTTTGACCGCTCCTCGTGCAAGATGTCAGTTCAGTGACTGACTAAAAAGGTATCTAAATGGCTCAGGAAATATACTGTTTTGAGCTCCAACTATGATTTCTGAATCATTTTGCATGGTCGACAATTCCCATGAAAAATATCCCATCTCTGGATCCAATCATGCAAGGTAAAACATGACCATTTTGGCCACAACTGCAAATCTGAATCAGCAGAGAACACATTGCACTACTCCTAACCACTCTTTTCCAGCCATTACAGCCCTCTGAGCCAACCACTTGAGCTGGGCCACAACCACAAGCTATTCATGAAGGTAGAGATGCTCTTTGCATCTTCAACAAAGCTGGCATCTTTGAAAGCAGCAAAGGCTCACGAGCCAAAGCGGGAAAGCAATGGAGGCTACCTGGAGATGTCACCATCCATGGGCAGGGTAGCTTTCATCAAACAAACCAAAAGAGGAACTCAAGGACTTGAGAGCACCATTGACTGTCGATAAGTAGCAACAAATCACCATCTCAAGAACATCTTTGCCATAAGGAATGCAGTCACGGGTCCAAGCCTCCAACTTCCAAGGCAGGGAGGAAAAAGTATTTTTGCCCTCCATGAAGAGTAAACTTAAGGCAGACTGCTAATTTTACAACATTACATTTCTGGCTAAAACACTGGAATTTAATAGAGGAAACTATTCCCTGAACCTATAATACACTACAATCTTCTGAAAACAGAAGGTGAAGTAAAAAAAGTGAGAAGCTTACAGATCTAACGCTACCACTACCAGGACGATGAGATGAGATCTACGGGCTACAACTGCAATGCCTGTAACCTCGGTACCAGATTGGACAGACTTGCATGCTGCACTCGCTCGTCCTGGAGGAGGAGGATGTTGATGGTTCCAGACTTTCTCAGCCAAGCAGCCACCACAGCACTGGGTGAGACAAATCTTCCAATGTTAAAGCGCTCAACTTGAAATGGTGCTCCAATTGATAGGAGCAATGCTTCAATGACATGGCGAAGAGTGCTTGAACCAGCTATCTTGCTATGCTTTCCCCATCCTGTCAGAATGCTGTAGAGAAAAAAAAAGTATATGGTCAGTTAAAAGTAAAGCGAGGAGGTTATATCCTTCTCTTTTTTATACGATGAAGGAGCTCAAATCCTACGACTCAGATCTGCACAAATGCATGATTAGAATAGCATCAAGTGCTAGATAGGACCAGGTACCTTAAAAATTCAGGCATAGCTCGTCCTTCGAAGACAATAGAGCGCACATTCAGGAGCCACGCATGAACCATTGCTTGAGCTGCACCACATGACATGAGGTGCAGGTCCAAGCAGAACTCACTCCATGTGTTCTCCCAAACACGACGATTTACCCCTTCAAGCACAATTTGCTGTGCCCCTTGCCTCTGAAAATGATAAGGAATGCAACTAAGATAACTTGGCCAAACTATACTAAGATGTGCTTGTTTGTCAAGTATTTACACAATTCATGCAATGAAAAGGAAATGAAAGGTTTCTTCTTTAAAAATCTGATCTATCAGTCAATAAGAAGATTGCCATTAAACACTTGTGAACTTCTAGTGCTTCATTCTTTTCATCAACAACAGTGCTTAAATCCAGATATACACAAAGGGTAAACCTACCTGGCCAAAATGCCATAACACATCAGTAAGAGCATTGTAAAAGGCAGAAGATGTTGGAGAGTCCATGCGCCCCAACTGATTAAAAAGAGATCGTGCTTGAGACCAAACTTCTCGATGGCCCATCAGAAGCCCATAAGCAACTCCATAAACAAAGTTATCAAACAAACGAAGTTGTTCCAGCAAAAGAGCTGCATCTTCAAAACTATTACAGCGACTGCAAGAAGAATATTAAATCAAATAGTTAGAAAAGATATAGGGCATACACTAGGTGGCATACATACAGATACAATTGCAGGATCAAACAGTTTTTTAAAATAACACAAGGACACATTTATCAAAGCTACTTTTCAAGTTGAAAGCAAAATGATGTGTTGCAACATAACAAGTATTTTTGTGTATTCAGGGAACATGAGAAGGCTGCTGTTTAAACAATACTCCATAAATCCAAACCGGAACAATCTATTTAGTAGTTCCAAAGAAAGAAAAGAATTCTATGTCTGGCATAACACAGCACCACTCGTTCAATTCTATGTATATCCTATAGTACCAGGAGGATCTACAGCTATGCCCAGAAAATGGTTAGATAACTTGCAGAATACAATGAGCTAAAATTACATTACCATTATTAGGATCTAACGAAATCAAGATGAAAAGTACCTGCAAGCATTGAGGATGGCAGAAAATGTTACAACATTTGGCCGTACGCCTTGCTGGACCATTTTCTGAAATAGTTCCAGAATGAAAAATAATTCCTGGGACCTTCTCATCCGAACATCAATGGTAGAATGTCCTCTTGTTGCTGGATTATAAGCTCTTACAATCTGGCCACCATAAACACCAACAATCTCTGGATCCTCCTCAGTAAGAATCTTTGACTTGCCAAATGCATCGATAATGGTGTTGTAGGTTACAACATTCGGTTTGATACCCATCTTTGTCATCTCATCAAGCAACGATAAAGCACACTCTACCAAGCCATTCTTTGCCAATATATCAATAAAAGAGCTGAACAGAACAACATCTGCCTTCAGGCCAGACTCCTTAAAATCCAAGTAGACATTGAATGCATCTCCGTGCATACCTGCCTTTGAATAGATATCTATTAGAGTTGAGTAAGTCAGAACACTAGGTGCTACACCTCGTGCCCGCATATCTTGAACAAGGAAAGAGACCATGTCCAAGCGTCCCTGCTTTCCATACCCATTAATCAATGAATTGTAAGTGACGGTGTCCTTCTCTATACCAAGATTCTCCATCTCTTCACACACGGTAGCAATTTCTTCATACTTCCCTGTCTTCACATATATAGCCAGCAAAGTGTTGTAGCAAACTCGGTCCAACTGAATCCCCAGAGACTTCATCTTCTCACGCAACTTGAGTGCCTCCTCATACTTCTCCAGCTTGGAGTATCCATCCATCAGCGTGCTATATGTAACAACATTCGGCTTGACATTGTTCGCTTCCATATCCAACACGACCTGCATAGCCAGCTCCATGTTGCCACACTTGCATATTGCATCAACAAATGTGTTGTACGTGTAAATGTCACGCCCACTGCCAAGATGGATCATTTCATCAAAGACGGTCCGAGCGTCTTCCAAATGCCCAGCACGGCTACATGCAGCAAGAAGCGAATTAAAAGTCTTGCGGTCCGGACAGAGGCCATCCTGCAGCATCTGACGGAAATACCCGAGTGTAAACCTAAGGTCAACACCGCCTTTGCCACATGCATCAATCACGGCATTGTATGACACCGTGGTAGGCCGCAGCCCTGCGGTCTTCATCAACTCAAGCACCCCCATGGCCTCGGTAGCAAGGCCACTCCTCGCGTAAGCTGAGATGAGCGCTGAGTGGGCGAATACCGTGTTGCCGTAGCCCCCTGCAATGCCAGTGTCAAAAGCCCTCCTTGCAAGGTCTGGTCGCCCCATCTTGCCTAGAGCGCCAATGGCAGCAGTCAGAAGTTTGCCTTTGTCAACGGCACCACCGCCAACAAGTGGCAATGCAGCATAAAACACCTCGAACGCATGAGGCGCTGATTTATCCCTGTCGCCTAGCTCCCGGAGAACCTGGCAGTAGTCCTCGGGACCAACTAGGTCACCCTTAGAGGACGAAAGGGCCGCGCCGAGCCCTCGCCGGTCTTCAGGAGCCACGCGGAGCAGCTTGTCCACGCAGCGCCCCACGGCCGCCGACGAAGCTCGCGGCCGGTCCTGGGCGCCGCCGCCGCGGCTGCGCTTGGAGATGGTCTTGGTGGTGCGCGCGCGCCGGAACTCCGGGCCGAGCGCCGCCCCCACGGCGGCGCGCTGGGGCTGCACCCACGGCGCGCTAGGGCCCACGAAGATGGGGTTCTGGACGGGCGGGCACCCCGTGGCGGGCGACGCCGCCGCGCGGAAGGGCGGCGGGCACAGCGCCGCCGCGGCGGCGGACGCCGAGGCCGGCGGCGCCGACGCGTGCAGCCGCGCGGTGGCCGTGGCCGTGGCCGCCGCCGCAGCTGCGGCAGCCGAGTGGTGCGCCGCGTGGTGCGACGCGGCGTGCGCCTGCGACGGCGTGAAGTGCGTCGCCATCCCGGAAGCAGCCTCCCAGCGGAACACGCAACCGAGCGAGGCTCACCTCCTCCTCTTCTTCCCCAAACCCGATCAAATTCCGCCCGCAAACTCAACAAAGCTCCAATTTCGCTCCCCCGAATCACCAGCTACACTACCCCTGATATCCTAGACCAACAGAATTTGGCTAAACTGGAATGAAATCCCCGTCGCTCGGCAGGGGAGACCACTACGAGGACGTCCTATTCCAAAGAAAAGCGCCAAAAAGGCGGGATTTTTATGGCAAGAACAGGGCCGCTTCCCCGGCGGCACGGCGGTGTCCCAGTCATCATGCTGGGGGCGATGGATTTAGCGATAAGATAAGTGGCGATTTGGCGTCGGATTTCGCGAGGTGGGGATTGGGTGGCTGCCAAGAACACACGCGTAGCGTGGGTGGGGAAGGTAAACCGAAGGAAGGAGATAAGACGCTAAAGAAAAAAACGCGAGGAGATTTTGGACCGGAGTGTGGGACCCAGTCGTACGAAGGTTTCCCTCTTAAGCGACACATTTTGTACTCATAGTTTGAGTATTTTTATAACTGACTAAAGGGTCCCTCTGTTGGTCTGGCCTAGCGTCAGTGGACCAGGACTTGTGTTTGTTGCTTGGTATTGTTCGATGAGGCGTGCTTGGCCGGGGACGCTGTGGAGGGCAACGGTCAGAGGATGACACGTAGGGTCCGAATGGGATGATGAGCTGGCGCGTTTCGTGGCGGAGGCGGCTGCTGACCTGGCATGGCAAAGTGCGAGGCCACTCCCCAGGTGACAGCGGCGCTTTCAGCTCCACGATGCTGGGGCACACTTGGCTTTGCTTGGACAAATTTTGTACGAAGGTTTATAATGCTGGGCAAAGTTATTGCAAATAGTGTAGCGTTTGGATACACACACCGAAGACTTTGCGAACGTGAAGAATGCAGCATCGTTAGGTGTAATTTTCAACTATGTGCAGTTCTTTCGTATGCACGAGGATGATCACGAGGAAATATCAACTCTAGAGTCCTAAGATAAGAGAATGCTCTCACAGTCACAGTATTATTACAGTCTTACAGACTTTTTGTGACTTTAAATAGCTTGCATGGTATCTTGAATACTTGGATAAGTAATCATGAAATTATCAAAATGTACTGTACATAGTTTTTTAAAATATTTTGATAATTAATTACTGAAAATACACATCTAAATTTAGATTGTTATTGAAATAATCAATTTGTAGGTAATCATCGCTGTCATACGAAATGGAAAGATGGTGAGACACGATACTGCATAGGACAATGTGCTCTATATCCGTTTCAATTAGATAGATTAAACGTGATTGTGCTCCATAAGATCAACAATAATCTGATTCCTTGTAATTTAAGCCTCATGTGCATGTGAGCCAGATAAATATTGTGAAATTTAGATAGTAGGCAACGAGATTTGGTTATGCCTTATTACAATATTTAGGCAAGATAAAATTTGACTTCATTTACAAATAATCTAATGAGGCAGAGTATAGTATTACAATCTTCCTACTGCATGGAAACCTCTACAATTTTAAAGTTTTCTTTCTAAGTTTCATGGATTAGTACTTGGAGTATTTTTTGTACCGCTCTACAACTTTAAAATTTAAGCGTCGGTTACTGTGCTATTGTCAAGATGACGAACAACTAGTTCGATTATTGCCCCCAGCAGATTCACAGCTTTGATTTACATTATTAACACACTTGCAGATCGATCTTTTCATGTCTAATAAAACAGCAAAAACCTCATCGTTCTTGAGATCTGCACATCTAAACCGTGCCTTTAGCGTTTGAAATTCCTCCGCTCATTTTATGTTTTTCGCAGAGTTCAGGAGGTTCTAGATCTCTTGCAATTGGACGACGGTGAATATGCATGTGTGCTGGAGGTGACTCCACACGGCTTCACAAGAGGCCACTGGCCTGCCTGGCCATGCTTGGCATAGGTTCCAGAAAGCTACATGCTTGAGAAGCCTCACCTGACATGCAAAACTCTACACGGTCACATTCATGCTACGATGCACGTGTTTTCCCCACAAAAAAAGAATGAAGGTTTGCAACGGTACAAACAGGAGAATAAGTGGTGGCGTATGCTTTTTTGGGGGTTGCTAGATATGCATCTGGGACCCGTTGGCCATAGTATGAGAAAAAAGATCCGTATTGACACGCTTGGTCTACTGCCTTGTGGATGCATACAAAAACGGTTAGAACTATTTTGTCCATATATTCTGCATTGCTTTATATTTAACAACATTCTTCAACACACGCTCAGTGACGAAGCAAAGGGTGTAATTCATGAATAAAAAATAGTCTGTTAAGACACTAATACATGAACAAACTAATCCATATTATGCCTTTGCCCTGCAACATTCATTTGATCATACGATTACTAAAAATTTGGCAGTTTCATCAACTATGGCTCTACTTTGATATAGTTTCATCATCTTCATATATTCTTTACAGATAAATAAAGCATCATCACAAAAAGAAATGAATAATTTTCTACGAGATTACTTTGCTTAGGTCATGATCTATGAGATTGTTTGCTGCGAGCACGTCTGAGGCCCTCTCTACAAGTAAGCTTTTTGTCTATGTAGATGTATTGTTTCTCATATTTACTAGCTTTCAATCGACTGAAAGCTTTATAGTTTGTTTCTTTGTATTTTGATTTTTTTTTATAGAATTTTTTGTATAATAATTATAAACCATTAGATCTAGATCTAATGACTTAAAGAGGTGACTGAAAGTTGTCCAAACTTTCGATCCACTAAAAATTAGTAAGTCTTATTGTTTCTGCTCTTATAATTAACTATATGTTATTGTTGAAATATCACCGCTACGTACATAGGAGAACTTCTATAATGTCAGTTGAGATAACCAGAATGTCGCCGCATTTAAATACTATCAAAAGATTTGTACTCTTAAATTAAACATAGTGAAGGTGAGTGGCTACAAAACCAAGTAGAATGGAACCAACAAAGACAAGGGTATGGACAAAAAAAGAAAGCAATACACGACCGAATCTCCGCCTCAATACATATGGCAGATAGAGGCAGAAAATAGAGAAGAGTATATAGCAACACCAACGATCAGTTTTTTGGTGGCAGAGATCAACGAAACAATAGAGGAGGAATGTTTAAATAGAGGTCAAGAAGAGGAAGAGATTCCAGGTCCCCGCATCTTCTTAGACCGGGGGCAGGAGCATTTTCGGGATTTGAGGTTCTCCTTTCTTGCTTCCACTCGACTGCCACAGTTGGAGCATCCAAAATTCTCTGGGTTTTCCTCGCCATCACAAATTAGTGGAAAATCATCATCCATCCGATCAAATATCCGACGGCTGATAGGCCTCCTCCTATCTCCTCTCTGCCGCCTCCATCTCTTCGCTTCCCCGCTGCCACAGTTGGGAGTGGCAACTTGGCGCTCCTTCTGGTTTCGGCTCTCCTCGCCCTCCGCCTCCGCTCCACAAGATAAGGCTGCAATCCCATGCTTCGAGAAGCTTCCAGAACCACGCGCTGAGCCAGACCCAACCGCCGGCACCCGACTCTGCAGAGGCTGCATGAGTAGTCGCGCCGCCGCCGTCGCCGTCGCAGCAGCAGAGGAGCCATGGGGATGCTCGCCGCCGCCGCCGCGTCTGCTATCCTCGCCTCACCGCAGACGCCACAGGGCCATCGTACCCTCTCCGGCGCGTGGAGTCTGCGCCTAAGGTCCGCCTCCCCCGGCGTCGCTGCGCTCAGGTTAGTAGTGTCTGCTTGCCGCCGTGTCACTATACATAGCTTGGAGTTGCATTTCCCTTGATAGACGTCGCATATTTGGAAACTTGATGCTCGCTAAGAATATGAAGGGGGTAGTTCTCTAGCTTGAGATTTGGAGTGGTGAGAATGAGAGATACAGATGCAAGTTTTTTTTTTTTTTTAACTTACAGGTGCAAGTTGGTTAGAGCTTGAGCTAGGGGAAAGTTGCTTCCTCGGAATTTTTGGTGAACTTAAACCTTGATCTGTTGTTATTAATAACTTGACATTGGGGGAATAGTCTTTCTTATTAGAATGCATGGCGTAAGAATTAGGAGGTGCAGCGACTCAAGCATATTCCTCTGGTTAATAATTTTTGTTGTGTATGCTGGCTGCTGGGGCCCTTAGTCTTTGGGGACTAGTTGTGCAGTATCGATGAACTTAGTTGCCGGCGATTGTGTAATCCAGTTGTATTTTTAGATGAAATGATGTCAAAATTATCATTTTTTGTTACTGTATTTGAAAAAATAAAATTTGGAAAAAAATAAATGTTTTGTCTTGATGTATGCTTATTCAATCTTTAATAGATCATTAACGTTTATGCTTTCCAGGCTACATGATTTTTCCCCAAAGTGTTACATAACAAAGGTCGAGGTTGATGTTAGCAATGTAAATAATGAAGAGGATTTTGAGGATCACCCATCATTAGCACCGAGCTGTTCCATTCCACTCATTCCATTCCGAGGAGATATTCTAGACCCTGCTCATTTTTCACTGCAGGATAGGGCTTCCTGTCCTTCTGACTTTGAAGAGTTGCCAGTATGAATCCTATTCCCCTTCTGATGTTCGTTATTAAATAGTTTCTTTGGTTTTCTTGTAGTTGACTAATTGTCTGTTTGTAATGCAGGTCTTATCTGAAGGGGAGCAACATGCATTGGCTTCCACCCCAGCTCATCCTGCTGGACTATACGGTGAGGATTTTTTTTTTCAGGATCATATCGTTGGGTTATCTTCATCTTCATTCCTATGTATACACTGTTAGGAAACGCAAATATGCTGAACAATGCTATGATCTATGTAGATTCATTTTGTGGTATTCCTCTGTTCTCATTTTGTTGTCATTAGGACAAACTTCCTAATGCAAATTTGCACTAGCTGCTTTGTCCTAATGACAAGAAAAAAAGAATGGAGGGAGTAGTTGCTTAAATTTTTTTCACAGCGTTACATTTGGTCCACAGGAGCAATGATAATGTCTGAGGGCTAAGAAGTCATTTTTACACTGTAAAATCCATCTTTTGTGGCACTCATACATTATTTACACATCATATGATATCTATGCAGCTTTATACGCTAGTTACTTATTTGGAAACTTGGTGGAACAACTGTGGAATTTTGCTTGGCCTGCTGCCCTGGCAATTCTTCATCCAAGCCTTTTGCCTGTGGCTATTGTTGGTTTCTTCACGAAGGTACCTGCCATTTTGCTAAAGCTAAGAGAGATTTTCGTCTCAGTAATCTAATCTAGTTTTATGCTGTCCAGTTCTCAGTTTTTATTGGAGCACCAATAGTTGGCAAAATTATGGATCATTTTCCTCGAATACCCATGTACACAGCGTTGAATGCTGTACAGGTGCTGTCTTTATCTTCTTTAGTTTCTTATATTATGGACACAAGACAAGCTGTTATTAGTCCATTTTCAACACAAACAAATAAACTTGAATTGATGGCAGTTCTCTATTAAACCTGATGTGGCAGGTTTCCACTCAGTTGATATCAGCTGGACTGGTTATCTATGCTCTAAGAAATGTGAGCCATGCATCTTCAACAGCCATGGTTCTCAGACCTTGGTTCATTGCACTAGTGGCAGCTGGAGCTATTGAAAGGCTTGCAGGGTTGGCATTAGGAGTTGCCATGGAACGGGATTGGGTTGTGCTGGTAGGGTTGCTAATTCTCATACTATTGACTGCTGCTTTGTTTGACCAAAACATTGATGTGCCCTTCCTAAAATAATGATTGTTTTGAGACAAAACTAATTAATTTGCAATGATTAGGGTGTGCATAACTAAATTTCAGAATAGCTTGCTTCAAGTTGACTTTGTCAATTTCTTCACTTACTGTTTTTCCCTCTCTGTGAAGTTAGCAGGAACAAACAGGCCCGTTGCATTAGCTCAAGCCAATGCTGTGCTTAATCGACTTGATCTTCTTTGTGAGGTGAGATTCTTTTTTACTCTCATGAGCTATCCGTCAGCTTCTTTTCCAGTTGACCGAGACTTCAGCACACAACAGAGCTGATTGTTTGCTGATTTTGTTTTCGTTATTGTTGCATACAGTACCTTATTTTTAGTGGATAGGTTATAGTTACATAACCATTTTGGAATGACTGCAGACACTTGGTGCTTCAGTTTTTGGATTTCTGCTGTCAAAATACCATCCGGTGACCTGTTTGAAGATTGCCAGTGGTCTAATGATATGCAGTTTTCCTATTCTGGTATGCCATGATATTCTTTACTCTTGAAAATTTATGAAATTAAATATCCAAGTGAAGCACGCTCACAGGGTGCTATATGGATTTTCAGATTATTTTGGGTCAACTAATTAACAGTGTCTCCTGTCATGCACTTGATTCCTCGAGAACCACCAGTGATGAATCTATTTGTACTGATCTGTTAGATGTCCGCAAGATAGGTAAGAAGCTTTGATAATTGATTAGCTATTTAACTTCATTTCTGTAGATGTTGTAACATTCTCTTCAACCTTCAGTTCAAAATAGCCTAAATTGTATCCGGCATGGCTGGAATGAGTATAAGCAGCAGACAGTTCTTCCTGCAAGTGCAGCTACTGTGTTCCTGAATTTCAATGTTGCACTTGCTCCGGGTGCCATAATGACTGCATTATTGATGCATCGTGGTAAGTTTAAATTTTAAAAATGGGTATCTCCATTCCTCCTAAAAAAGCATCACTAGAAGGCTATAACATATTACCAACCTTGAACAGGTATTAGTCCATCCATTGTTGGTGCTTTCAGTGGATTATGTTCTATCATGGGCCTTGTTGCAACATTCATCTCATCAAGCCTGGTTAAAAGAGTTGGAATTCTAAAGGTTTGACCTGTCTGTTGTCTGCACTGTTTCTTAAAATTTCTTATGTAATTGATGCAAATGGTTTATGCTATACCAGGCAGGAGCCGCTGGATTGATATTTCAAGCTTCACTCCTATCAGTTGCCCTTGCTGTATATTGGGCCGGTTCGATTTCACAACAAACACCTCTACTTATCTTCCTTGCTTCCATTGTAAGTATGAAATCATAACCTCACATTCCGCCCCTGAGAATTTAATCAAACACCGCATCTTAATCTTGTATCTTCTATTTCCATGTACAGGCACTGTCTCGGTTGGGGCACATGTCTTACGATGTTGTGGGAACTCAAATTGTCCAAACAGGTGTTCCTGCTTCAAAAGCAAATCTTATCGGTGGAATGGAGGTTTCAATTGCAAGCCTTGCAGAATTAGTCATGCTTGCTATGGCTATTATTGCAAATGATGTCTCCCATTTTGGCTTCTTGGCAATCCTATCCGTGTCATCAGTTGCCGGGGCAGCATGGATGTTCTGTCAGTGGTTATCAAATCCAACTGAAAAGCAGAGGGAACTCTTCATGTTTGATCCCCTTTACCAAGTTCAAGCAATGTGAGTGTTGGTTTACTATCATGCCATTACTTTACCGGGTGGCAATAGTTTTAGGTGCTTCAAAATAAGTTATTTCTGATTTACCTGTTCTATGCCCTTAGTGCCAATACCGGCCACCTCAATCTATTAATAGGTTTGAAGCACTTGAGAATAGCAAAATTGTACTTTATTAGGATACCAAGGTTCAAAAGTATTTGACCATCATACTTGATTAATTAACGAAGTGAGAAATGGTTTCAGTCTTCCATGATTCAACCTTAAAGGCCTCCTTATAACTTTTAAGTGATACATTGAACATATCCTATCTTGCAGATAGTAGATGAAGCATGATGATCCGACACGGCTGGGAATACATTAGTCACTTAGTTCGGTGCTAGTGCTGGTCCTGAACTCAAAAGAGGACCTGCAATACTCTTCAGATGATCTGACGAGATGCTATTACATTTTGGTTCAATACGGGATACACACGTAGGACAGAAGCATTTGGCCCTGTTAGTCTCAGGCACACGTAGAATGCAGGATTCAATTTGTACACTTTTTTTTTTTCCTCTCCACCTTCTTCTGTACAGTACATGTATGCAAAGTCTTACATGCCATAGCTGATGTAGGACATCATTAACAGTCAATCGTAGCAACAAAAATTAAAAGAGCTGCTCCCCCTGTCCTCTCTGTTAGTGAATGTTCTGTCTTCTGTCTTCTGCGACAGACTCCTTGTTGCTGCTGCATTGCTTCCTATACTGGTGCGATTAATTCTGTAATTATCTGACCTAATTACTATCAATATGGTGCTGTGGTGTAGTCGGTTATCACGTTAGTCTTACACACTAAAGGTCCCCAGTTCGAGCCTGGGCAGCACCAACCCAATCTCATTTGTTTTTTCCCCTCGACCAGAGTCATTCCCATTGAAGCTTACATGTAGGTTATTTATGATAACACGTGAAGGATTATTTCAGTTTCCACTTCATCATTGCATATAAAGAACCTTGTGTCTTGTAGAAATTAGCTTCTTTATTCAAAATCATTTTTTTTGACACTTTGTGCATGAACAAATGGCATCAGCAGTGTCATTTGAGAGTAAGAGTATGGTCTGTAGTCGAGTACTAGACGGTTTAAATTCATTTTCAGCTAGACAAAACGTATAGACTAGTTTTGGAGTCTGGGAATTCGTTAGCGAAATGTCGACGCCGCATCAGCAGAAAGAATCATTCGAGGGTCGAGGCTCGAGCGTTGAGAAGGTTTATTGAATTAGTTGGCCCTCGATGCACTGGGAACGCTGGCCGCTGCAACCATGGCCAAGATTTCTTTGTGACATGTAACCACAACACATTGTCCAAAAAAAAAAAAAAAAAAAACATGTAACCACAACAGTCCACTGCAACTCGTTCTGCCCTTCCATTCATAATTTGCTACCACGTATACTACACATTTGTCTTTTCATTCAAAGCTACTAGAATGGTCAAAATTGAATCACCCGATGTTCAGAGAAACCGAGAGCTAAAGTTGTCGCTACGATGCT
Organism: Eleusine indica; assembly: GCA_030378355.1. Taxonomy (NCBI): domain Eukaryota; kingdom Viridiplantae; phylum Streptophyta; class Magnoliopsida; order Poales; family Poaceae; genus Eleusine; species Eleusine indica. The sequence goes on from CM059494.1 coordinate 17,570,173, forward strand.
TCCCTTTTGTTTCGCGCTCTGGAGTCTAGTACACCAAGAACATACTACTAGTTTCTTTTCTCCCACACGCCGATGGTTTCATTGTAGCACATCGAGAGGGAGAGAGCAACGATGATGATGACAAGGTAATATTATTGTGATGTGGAGAGAAGAAGAGCCTCAGGATCTTGTCGCTTTTGACGACGGGGTTGTCGCGGGCGATGGCGGCGTGCGTGGCGGTGGGCCCCGCAGAAGGTGGACCCGCACCGGCACGCGAACCCCGTCACCAGGCCCACCTTCTTCCTTGTCTGCGATGCCGTCGTCGGCCTTCTTGGTCGGAGGCACGGTCGAGACGCCGCCGATCGCCGAGGCAGCGGTGGAGGAGGACGATGCCGCCGTCGTCGGCGAGGGATTGCTTCTTCTTGTAGCAGACGGAGCACAGGCCGAGGGTGGCGGGGCTCCCGAAGAAGCCGCAACCGGTAAAACCAAATTATTAGGATTTAATGAAAAAAAATCAGTCCCCCACCGCGCGGCCTCGCTCGCCCTCCATGCGGCCTCCGCTCATCCCTCGGCCACGGCGCTTGCGCCATCACCCTCTTTCTTTCCACGGTCCCCCAACGAGCTCGCTCTCCGAACAACACGATTTCTTCGCTCAATCAGCCGGCCAATAGCGTACCGCAGTTCGGACTGGGCGAGGAGGAGACATCGGGCGTAGCGGCGGATCTTGCCGCGGCATCAAAGTCTCCGGTAAAAATTGTGCCGATAATCTTGCCGCAGGGTGGCTGGCACAAGGCAGCACCAGCGATTGGCAATGGCGGCGATGAGTTGTGCTGACGCTGAAGAAACCATGCTCACGCTGATGCATCGTGCCGAATGAAAAGGCTTTGCTAATCTAGCCCATTTCAAATTAAGTTTTAGTCCACTTTTAGACAAACTGTTGGAGGAGCAGAGAAAATTATGCCCCATCATTTATTTTCTTGGGCTGCTCCCAAAAAAAAGTTTTTTAGCACCCAAGACCTTAGCTCTAGCGTATCCAATTAATGGGACCTAAGAAACTCTTTCACAGGATCGAGGTGTCCTTCTTGAACACATCTACAATGCATGAATGAAATTTACTCCATCTTAAAAGATTATGCAGTTGAATTGAGACTTATATTTTTGTGTCAGAGGGAGCATGCATGATAGTATCACCTAGCGAAAATAGTAAAGGGTGTTTTGTATCTCTGAATCTAGATCCCAATTTAATAATTGCGATGTACAATTCACCTATTGCTACCCAGTAGGACTACGGAGCCTGCTTTCTCCGCTAATGTCCTATAAAGTTGTGCATTGAAAACTTTAAAGTTGGATGAATCGTCACACATTGTCCTCCTAATCTTCCCCTCCTCCCGGCCGTGTGCAAGAACTAAGCTCTGCATGTTACAGCGCCAATCCTCTCGTAAAAGAATGCCATAGTTTCCTACTTCCTACATTATGAAAATTCAATTCATCTATTTTTCCTTTGCTCTTAATTATGTCATCTTTTTCTATAAACGTCGAGGCCCCCAATATAGCACGGCACCGCCCTCACCGTTTGGCGTTTGCTACTGTCCCTCCAAACGGCAGTTGCTTGCCAACGGCCACCATCGCCGCCACTTTTCCCGGGAAAACGCAGCCAGCCAAAACCCCCCTTCCTCCTTTCCCTCCCATTCAAATAATTGTATGCTAATTATAAACACAATCCCAAAATACTCTGCCTAATTGAAATCCCATCATCACGTCTCCTCCCTCCCTCCTCCTATTTACTCGACCCCAATCAACCCGACCTTCCATTTCTTCCCCCTCCGCCCGCCATGCACGCCACCATGCCGCCGCACGCGCTCCTCCTCGTCCTCCTCCTCGCCGCCGCGGCGTCCCCGCCGCCGGCCGCCGCCGTCTGCGTCCCGCGCAAGCCCGGCGCGGCGGGCAAGCCAGGCCACCAGCACACCCCGGCGCCGGTCAACAAGCCCAAACCCATGCCCACACCCGCCCCCGCGCCGCCCAAGCCCAAACCCATGCCGCTCCCCGCCGGTGCCGACATCGTGAAGAGCCTGTGCCTGAAGACCGACTACCCGGACCTCTGCGTCTCCTCCATCGCCAAGCAGCAGCAGTCCTCCCCGCCGCCATCCGGCGGGAAGCGGCTCGACGGCGCCGGCGTGCTGCGGCTGGCGATGGCGGCGGTGCGGGCCAAGGCCGGCGAGGCGAAGAAGGCGGCGGCGGCGCGGGCGGCCGACCCGAGGACGCAGCCGCTGGCGCGGGGCCCGCTGGACGACTGCGTCGAGTCGTACGGCGACATCGAGTACAGCCTGGACCACGCCGAGAAGGCCATGGCGGCGGGGGACAGGGATTCCACGGGCACCATGCTCGACACGGTGCGCACCGACGTGGACACGTGTGATCAGGGTTTCGAGGAACGGGAGGAGCTCAAGCCGCTCATGGCCAAGGAGGACGCCGAGCTCGCCAAGCTCTCCAGCAACTGCCTCGCCATTGCCTCCGCCGCAGGCCTGCGTTAATTAGTAGGCTCCTGGATGATGCTGATGATTCCTTCCATAGCTGCAATAGGATGTATTGCTGACTACGATGTATACCACACCACCCGCCTACACCTCTCTCGTTGCGTCGAAGAAGATTGCTTGTGTGTTATCCGTATCCATCCATCTGTTCAGGAAGAAGAAGATGTGTGTGTAGTTAGTGGAAGCGTTTCGATTTTACTTGTGTACGTGTGACCGAGTTTGATTGTGCAACCTTAATTTCGTGAGATGATTTATTTGCCTTTTCATTGGTTTCACCCTCCTTGTCATGTTACTTGATTTTTCGTCACGACGGAGGTGTGAGCTTTCTGTTCGAGAGGAATGTGATGCATGTGACTTGAAACTTGGGGAATTCTAATGTCATGTTACTTGATTTTTCGTCTATATAAATGTTCTGGAAGGCAAGCCAATCCTTCTGTTAATCTTCACTTCCATTTTCTTTGTCATTGAGAGATAATTAACTCGATCCTCATATCATCTATCTCTTGTGCTCTAAGTTATGCCTGATTGTGAAATATCTCCGATAGAGCAGCCGTATGCTGAATCTGTATAGCATGACAACCTGAGATTTCAGTAGAGGCATGCATGATTTTTTTTTTCCCTTGTCCTTTCCTGAACAGGCATGTGGGTGGGGGTAGATCTGTTTCAGGAAAATCTTTTGTGCAGCGTCTCAGAGATAACTGTCAAACAGACGGTGACTGGTTTTTAGAAGGAGCATCTGATAACTGTGACTTAATTTTCTGGAAGGCATTTGATGCGTTGGCAGGTGAGTTTGACGGAAGTTTTCCTTCTGCGGTCATCTGTCAAAGAACAGGCAGGCATACCTCATCTGTTTCTGCCGGTATGGTCGTGCATAGCGTGTGGTGTGCCAGTTTAGAGCTTTTGCGGTCACTTAGAGCATCTAGAACAGATATCCTAAATTAGATCGCTATTCTTAAAAACGGATAGAAATCCTAAAATCTAGCAAAAACCTTGCTCTAGCAGAATTCTAAAATTTTTAGGCTATGTTCTTAATTTCTCTCACCTGAATCCAAATATATCAATCCAATTCTTGAATTGCTAAATTCTCTTGGCTCACGCGAGAACTCCAACAACCACTTTGGTGAAGCTTCCGTGTGACGCTCTCGATCTCGGTCTCGTCGTGCGAGCTCACATGGGGGAGGAGGGCGGCAGCAGGGCCGAGGCGATGAGCTACTGCGACCTCGCGCTGGGAGGGGGAGGAGGCGGTGAGCCGCGAGCTCGCGCGGGGAGGTGAAGGAGGGCGGCGGCATGAATGGCGAAGCCGAGCTCGCGTAGGTGGGAATGGCGGATGCCTCACCGCTCCGGATGGATAAGGCTGTGGCTATTTTGCAAAAAAAAAAATCCTTTAAAAACGTTGTAATTTTTTATATATTTTCTGTGTTTTGGATATTTTATGAAAACCTCCTCAATAATATTTATTAAAAGCTTTATAGGATTCTAGTTTTAGGTTTGATGCTGGAGAAGAGCATGTGAGCAATTGCTAAAACCTTCTCTGTCCTATTGCTAAAATTAGTTTTAGGATTTCAGATATAGAATAGTTGTTGGAGATGCTCTTACATACCTGTCATTTCAGCCAGCTTTTGTATGGAGTGCTAAGTGCAAGAATTTTCGTAGCATCTATACTAATTATTATAAATTTTTTAGCAAATTTTTGTGTCATAAAGGAGACTTAGGGGTTGTTCGTTTACATGAGCTAAAGGGCTAAAACAAAACTTTAGTCTAAATTTTAGCTCTAGAAAAATAAACAAAAGAGCTAAAAATAGAGTTAAACTTTAGCTCTAGAGAAGAAAAAAAAGGACTAAACTTTAATCTCAAAAAATGCTAAAATTTAGCTCAAATTTTAGAAGCTAAACTTTACTCTTATTAGATCATGTGATCTGTGCAAAAAAATAATACAGGATATTCCGAGAATTTAGTGGGGAATTCCTACATCTCTCATCCTCCCTAGTTCAATTCAATGGATAAAATGTGGACTATACACGAGAAGAAAATTATCATGCCCTTGTATGTGAATAAGATATGTGGAGGTACTAAAATGCAAATGCAATGGAAATTACACTCTGCCCCCTTCGTCTTCCTCGGTTGCTCCTTGCCGAGTTGCTGTCCGCATCTCGGCCAAGAAACCAAACCCTTGTGCTAATTCTTCCCCTTCTCCAACGGCGGCGGCGGCGGAGATCATGTAGCGCTCATTAGTCCGTGTCAAATCCTTGCGTCCCCTTATTCAAATTGAGCTCCGCGGCTATTTTCTTCTTGTAAGTGTCTATCGGATTCTTTTCCCCAATTTTGGGTTTCTTAGCCTACGCGCTCTGCTGAGCAATTTTTGGGAGCAAATCTCGTCGATAAAATTTTAAAAATTGATAATTTCAAGCATCATGGTTTCTTTTCCCTTTCTCCTCACGTCTAGATTCCTGTCGGATGGAAGGCGGAGAGGGCACCGGATTTGACAGCGCCCTCATGAAGAAGCGCCGGAGCAGCTCGGCGAGGCGGCCGAGGCCCGAGGGCGCCCCTGCCGCGGAGCAGCGGGACAACACCTCGTCGTCGTCATCCATGTCCTCCCGGAGCGGCACGAGGAGGTTGGTGCCGTCGGATGAGAACGCCGGCGTAGTGCTCCGGAGGCGAGAGTTCCACCTGAACGCTCCCACAGCGGAGGGTGCCGCTGGCAGAAAGCCTGAGGGTAGTCGTGATGCACGTGTGTCTGAGGGGAACCGTGGTTCATCCTCGGCTGATGACAAGCCGAGGAAGTTGAAGGTCAAGATCCGCAGTAATGTGTTATCGCAACCAGACCCTGATAAGTCGGATTCCAGGTCGTTGCCTGCGAAGCTGCCGCGGCCGGGAGATTCACGGCACCAGCAAAAGCATGGTAATCTGGTAAGTAGCAGTGGATTTTTCATTTTGTGTACTTGCTCCTGGATCTGATTGATGTGTAGCATGATTCAAGAAAGACTGCCTTCAAGAATCAAGCTGTATTACTGAGTACTGATATATTGGTTTAACTCTTGCTGTAATTAGCCTCTTCCATGTGATTGCCATGTTTGGATCTGTTTCAAATGCCTTAATTTTGATTTCGCTCAAAGGTAGTTCTCCAATTGATAACTGATTAAAAAGAATGAATCCATTGTAGGCTGAAAGCACGAAAGATTCAGATCGATCAACCTCTTCGCGAGAAAAGAAAACCAGAAAGGTTAGGTCGATTGAAGAAGCATTGGCTCAGGAACAACCAGCCAAAAGTCAGAGAGAACCGTCTTCAGAACCTGTCCGGAAGAGCAGGAGGCTTGCTAAGCAACCCATCTTGGACAGTGAGTTGGATGATACCAGTAACCTTGATGATCTTGTAACCTTGGAAGACGTGGAAGTTCACGCTGAGTCTGAAAACAAACGAGGAAGTAGCTCTAAGAAGAATGCCTCAAAGAAAGCTAAAAGTAGGAGCAAGGCGATTGAGGCAGATAGTGATTTTCTTACATCCCGATCTAGCAGAGATAGCAAGAAAAGGTCAAGAGAATCACCAGACAGTGATGATTCTGAAGAGGAGCCTGTGTCCGAAAGTGAACTTGATGCTGAGGACGCACAGCAACAATCAGTCGATGAATCACCGGGCAATGTTAGAAGTGGACCTCTCACAACACGTCGTCGTGCCCTTCAATCATGGATGGATGGAAGCAGCGTTAGTACTGTTGAGTTTCCTGATGGACTGCCACCAGCTCCTTCAAGAAGTATGTGCTATTGATTGCTGCCTTATTGTCCATAACAATTTGATGCAAAATGTCCAGCTTCAGTCTTCCGTTAAATGCATCTGAAACCTTTCTCTGTGGAATCAGGCAAGAAAGACAAGCTTTCTGAAGAGGAGATGCTCGCGAAGAAGGCAGAGGCTGCTCAGCGGCGCAAGATGTTGGTAGAAAAGGCCACTAAAGAAAGCGAGGTTGGTGAAGTCAGCATTTCTATCTTCTCATAATACTTTGATTTGAAGTGTTTCTCAGCTATGTTAATCTCTGCAGGCTGAAGCTATAAGGAAAATACTGGGCTTGGACTCCGAGAAGAAGAAAGAAGAGAGGAAACAAAAGGAGCGAGAAGAGAAGGTTCATTGCATCATTTGATTTCTTCAGTTCCCCTCACTAGTGTTTATACTACTAGCACCTTGCTGAAAACCTTGATCTTTGCACAGGAGCGGGCAGCTAGAGCACAAAACCTCGCAGCAAGCTGTGTCCGCTGGGTCATGGGGCCCACTGGCACCATTATTTCATTCCCTGAAGCAGTAGGGCTCCCCAGCATCTTCAACTCCAAACCTCACAGGTAATCCTCTAATCATTTGCTCAGTCATCTCAAAAAGTATCACTAAGAACATCACCTAACAGCAGTTCATCTATGTCTGCAACATGCAGCTACCCTCCCCCACGAGAGAAATGCACTGGACCGTCATGCACAAACACATACCGGTACAGGGATTCCAAGCTGAACCTTCCCCTCTGCAGCCTGAAGTGCTACAAAGCTGTCCACGGGGACGCCTGATGGGGCTCTTGATACACGATGAGTTCATCATTCTGAAGCATGCACGTTGAAATAGGTTAGGGTGATCAATCCCAGTGTTGCACAATCATGCTTGACTTGACAAATGATGCAATTGGAGCCCGTGCATATGCATAAATTACATCATGTCATATTGTAGGTAGAAGTAGAACCATAAGTTGTTTAGTACCCCAGCAGAATGTTTACTGGAGTTTATTTAAGCGTGTGACCAGATGAACTGGATTATATCCCTTGTTTCCCCATGTTATAGTGGAGAACATACAAATGTTAGGAAGACATAATAAACGAGCAGAATAAGTTTTTGTGTAAAAATCTATTACTGCATTGTTCCTGCAGTTTTCATGGAGCCAAAAGTGGATTGGTAGTTACGAAAGAACCAGCTCTGATGTATGAATAATCAGGTGTACCGAAGGAAAAAAATAACAGTACTAATGTATAGTCAATCAGGTGTACCGAAGAAAAAAAATAAAAAAAAAGGTGTTTCAACTGGGGCATTCCGAGAATTGAACTCGGGACCTCTCGCACCCTAAGCGAGAATCATACCACTAGACCAAATGCCCTGTTGTGATCGATACTTTTCGGAAGCATAATATTAACAAACATAGCCTATTAGTCTCAAATCTGTTTGCAAAACTTCTAAAGCATTGGAGCAGTAAGATGTGATCTTTTCCCTTGGATCCCAACATTTTTTTTTTGCCTCTACAATGCCCTCGGTACTTAGGAATTGGGACAAACACAATGCGTGATTCATATACTCAAATATCAATCGAACGCAACGGGATGCGCCTGAACTCTGCATCCTTTGCATAGCAGGAAAACGCAACGATACGCAAATTGACACGAGTAGGATTTGGCCAGTGGGCAGCAGCCATCGGCCCATAGGGGGTTGGTTACGGGTCAAGGGGCCAGGAGGAGCCAGTCAGTGGCAGCCACCCGTCTGCAAATAGGGCCCTCTTTAAAGGGCGTCTCCGCAAAAACGCCTCTTCCCTTTCCCTGGATCGAAACGAGTCCTCTCGAGGCGGCGGCGCAGGTGTCTCCTTCCTCCTCCAACCCCCGCAAGGTGAGCTCCCCCTCCTTTCGTCCTCTCCGATCCTCTCAACATCGCCCGATCCGATTCCATCTCGCGATTGACTGCTAGTGTACCCTAGGGTTTCCATTATTTTGTTCCCCGTACTTTCGAAAACCGCATGGATCTGATGCCTCGTTGACGCCGGCGGATCCGTTTCGGTGAGGGTTGTTAGTTTATTTGAGGCGGTGGGATTAAGGTTGTTGCGTTGATGGGCTAGGGAGGAAGGTGGTGCGCAGAAGTGTTCGGTGGTTTGGTTTGTGGGGATGGATCCGTAGCCATGGTTATGCATCCGTCAATTTTAGCGCGAAGTGTTTTGGTGGCTCTATTCGCATCCTTCCGTGGTTTATCTGTCCTATTGACCTGAGATAAGATGGCCGTGTGTTAATCATTCGGGTGTTAATGGTCATAAAAAAATAACAATGAAATCTTTGTTGAAAGAGAATTGCTGTATGATTTAATTTGCTATGCGGATTCGTTTCATTTGTTGTTGTGTGTTGCATTGCTATGTGCCCTTAATCGTTCATTCGTTGAACACCTTAGTCCGCACACTGGAGTGTTGCGTTGCTTGTAGGGAAATGCATCTGATAACATTACCTTTATGGCCTGTAGTTGTCACATCCCTGGGTGAAACGGGGCGTTTATTGCATTCATGGGTACATCTGGAAGCTGTAAAATATAGCCGATGTCTTTGGAATTGGATTTGAGTGGGGTCTAGTGTCATTGTTGATTGCTGATGATTCATCACTTGTGCTCTGCCTGTCCCTTCGTGACGTACATTTTCATGATATGCTCTTCTAAGGGATGTCACAGCACGTGGAGTGCAGTTCAACTTCTAGAACCTAGGGATTAGGGCCTACTGGGCAGCTTCAAAATCTAACCTAGCACAAGTTTGTCCAACATTTATGGAGTTCTTTGTCGGCAGCATGTTAGGGCAAGTACAAAGGTATAGTCTTAGTTGGCTCATAGTAATTTCACAATCCCTTAATAGTCTTAGTTGACTCATAGTACAAAGGTACCATCAACTTGAGACGGTCTATCAGACCACCTGTACAATGGGTTTGTTGTTTTAGTTGACTCATAGTAATTTCACAATCCCTTAATTTGTGGATAAAAATAGGAATATTTATGAGTTACATGACAACTACAACTCATACAATGGTATATAAGCCGTGTCATAGTCCTAAATATTAGCGCGTGAGGTGGTTGCTTCACGAAACAACCGCCTCTTTCTCTCACCACCTTCTCTCTTCCACACCATCAAATCCTATGTGGCACTGCATGAGACTGCCTACGTGTAGCATTGTACCTGCCCTTAGAAGACCTTACCAACTTAATTCTTGTTATCCAATTTCTTTAAGCTTCTAGATTTCTTAAGATTTTCAGAGTACCATTTCGTGTCACATGTTATGCCACAGACAGTGATTCTGAGTAACACCTTTGTTTCATTCTGCAATGGCATGCTTTTAGCATCACAGTGATTGTTGACATACATAACAGAACTTGTTTGTTTCTTGGACTCTGCTTAGTTGAAGTGTTAATATTCTTACAGATAATATGTTTCCATCGTCTTCGCTGTTGCCTTCATTTACTTGTAGCTTCTAGGACTCTGCTTAAGAAAAATGTTATCCTTTAATGGGCTTTTATGTTCTAAATGACTTTTGACTTGTGTAGCTTCTCAAATATGCAGTGCTTGTCTCACCAGTTGTATTTGAGTACATAGCATCATGTGCTGTTTCATTTGCAAATAGAGTATCATATCAGTGTATCTGCCTCCTTCCATTTTCTTGTACCTTCTAGGATCCATAACATTTGGAAGAAAGCAGTTGTGTGCATTTGTTGTATATTTTATATGCTGTGGTGTGGATAGTGCTGTAGAATACCTCTTTTTCTACATTAAATGTGTATCAAGCATTTTGTACCACATAATGCCTACCTGTACTTGTAATTACTTAGCTATCAGAAGTAACATTATATGTCTATGAGTTGTTAATGTTGGTAACTGCATGATTCTATAACTGTATCATAGCTACTTTCAATCCTTTTCTATCCCAAAGCTTAGAGTTGCTGTGCAAAACTGCAAAACCATCAAATTTTCACATATCCCTCATGTTTCTAGAACTTTAGGGTATTGTTTTGTTAGCAGTCACTTATATATTTTTATTTTCACAAATAAGCCAATCCAAAATCTTTTCACTTCCAACTTGTTGAATGTTAGCAATCAACTCTTGGGCCGTTCTTGGAACCTGTATTCTATTAATTAATTTAAGTTTTCATACTCGTTCATCACTTAGTGCCCATCAGCAACTAGAATTGAATCAAAGTGAACTTGCCTATTGCTCTGTTTTGAAGCTTATCATCGTTTCGTCTTGAAGGGAGTTTGCTTGTTGGCCTTTTTTGAGCGTGTTGCCAAAAGATTTGCATCTAGTTAGCATGTTTATTTGATAGCTTATGAGTATATATTTGTGTGTGTGTTTTGATGATGAGTCAATGATACAGAGCCTTACAGAAGTCAGATACTGTTGTCTGCCTGTTTTTGATTTATTCTTATTAGGTGATGAGTCAATGATACAGAGCCTTACAGAAGTCAGATACTGTTGTCTGCTTGTTTTTGATTTCCTAGTGATAAGGAACTGCCTCCCAATTAATTTTCTTTGCCGCATTTGTGGCTTTGTTTGACCGCTATGGCTGTGTTTTGGGGCATGAGTGACAGGTTAGGTGAAGGGTTTTTGGCGTTTGTTTTTTTCTTGGTAGAAGCAATGATTGATACCAATGTTTGAAGTGTTCCTTGTTTCACATATTTGTTCTGTCCCAATCCATTAAGAACCTGTATGTTTCAATAGGGTAATTTTAGGCGGCATGGGTTGCAATACAGGTACTATTTTTTTGTGATAAGTTTTTGGGAGAGGCTGTCCTTTTACAATCAAACCCTCTACTGTTTCTGCAAACCTTGTTGCTTAGCTTTACCCTTTATTCCATTTTGCCTTTAAGAGTTTTATTAGTTGTTAATTCTTAATTTCCTATTATAGTTTCATCATTAACCTCGTCACTATCATGTTGGCTCCACTTTCGCCAAGTATAAATCACCTCAACCTCTGGTGTAGGTGTTGGTTAATCATACAACGGGAATGGGCCAAAATATGTTATGCTGTATGCACATGTCGGCATTTATTAAGAGTATCTTTCTACTTAGTTAAGATCTGTTGTCTGCCTGTTGCTCCCACGAATCAACTCACGGAATCTTCATTTCTTTTCAGGCATTTGGCATCTGACCTCAACAGCAAGCAAATGGCAGGTGGCAGGGTTGCACATGCTACCCTCAAGGGCCCGAGCGTGGTGAAGGAGATCTTCATTGGACTCACCCTTGGGCTGGTCGCTGGTGGCATGTGGAAGATGCACCACTGGAACGAGCAGAGGAAGACTAGATCCTTCTACGACATGCTCGACAAGGGCCAGATCAGCGTCGTCGTTGAGGAGTAGATTTCATGTGTCAAATCTGAAGTTGTCTCGTCTTTGTTTTGGCCTGTTATTTCCGAAACTCTCTGGAGAGCATGATGAAGTGAAATGCTGTGGAGATTTGTCATGAAAATAAGCATAACCATTCGAGAACATCAGATTTTGTTGATCTTTCTTCTTTATGATGAATACTTAAAACATGTCGATGACTTCTCGATGATATTAATCTGATCTAGTTTATGTCTTCATTTTGAGAGGTTGTGCCTGTGTTCACTCCTTTTTGTAATTGGGTAACCTAACAAGTCATTTCTAAAGCAGTGTTTGACATAATCGTGAGTGCATCAAGCACTATACTTTTGGCCTGTTGCACGCCCAGCTGGTTCCCTTTTAATTCGTGATGTATGGTTCGGTCTAAGATAAGTTTTTAAGGTTTTCTTGTGCCTTTCGCTGTCATTTTCACGTTCGTAATCGATGTACCGCTACATTTCATTTTGCTTTGATCACTTAGCAAGTGTTAACACTAATGTAATTCCTTGTTTGCTGGGTGAAGGAGGAAAAAAGAAGCAAACATGTTGCAGCAATACATTTTGTCGTTTGCTTTTCCGATGAAAAATAAAACAATTTTTTTACTGCTTATATGCCAAGGAAGAAATCAAAAGACGTAGAGGGAGCGAGCTGTCAGCAGACAGAATCCAGTGAAGAACTTTGCAACAGAAGATGGCCCTTACTTTGGTTTGAGCACTTTAGATGACACTTCGCACTCAAGTTGGTTTGATGCCTTTCTTCTTGCTTTTTTTGATTTGATACAAGCTCAACCTTTTCTACTCATATTTACTTAGAATTTTTGGTTTGACAAGAGATAAATATCTTCACCTAGAATATCTGATCCAACTGCAAGCAGTGAAATCATTCAGGCACAACCAGATCTGATCGAACACTAGAATCAGAACAGGAAATCATATAACACTTATTCATCACATTACAGGACAAGATATAGCACAAACGAACACAAAATTAGACCTTACATAAGAACAATCTCTTAGACAGAGACAGACAACAGAAACAATTATTGAAGCAACCAGAAGATAGATTCAACACCGCAGCAGCAGATGAAGCCCTTGTAATTCTAAAAGCAGCTAGGTAGGAGTAGATGTGATCATGTGACCAACCAATCCTTCTCGTCTTCTTCCTTCTGCGAGCCACGACAGCCAAGATTCCAACTGCCATCATGGCAGCATCATCAGTAGTGGAGCATGGCGCCGCCGATGGGCATGGCCGCCGCGGGACAGGGCAGCTGCCACGGCCGGAGCAGCGGGTCGTCGGCGGGGATCTCCTCCTGGATGTCCATGGCGACGCCGCTGAAGTCCTCGACGAGGCGGAGCACCGCGTTGACGGACCGCAGCCGGTCGCCGAGCTCGGCGGCGCGCGCACGCAGCACCGTGTTCTCCTGCTCCACGCGCTGGTACTGCCCGGCGATGTCGGCGGCGCGCGCCGCCACGCGGGCGTTCTCGGCCTGCAGCCGCGCCACCTCCTGCACGAGCTCGTCGAGGTGCTGCTGCTTCCGCAGCCTCGACCGCCGCGCCGACTCGCGGTTCGACAGCCGGCGCTTCTCCCGCCGGTGAGAGTCCGCCGGCGAGTCGCCGTCAGACCCTGACAGCCTGCCTCCCGGAGACAGCGACGACGACGACATCTCAAGAAGCAACCTTTTTTTTTCTTTCTTTCCTTTCTACTCCCGCAAGGAACCTTTCTACCAAGCCCTCAAAATTCTCTACTGCTGCTGCCGAGGATGATTTTATTCACCGATTGTTCAAGAAAGCAAGAAGAAACAGAGGAACACAAGAAGAGACGAAGGGAGAAGACACTAACAATGACGGATCCGGGCGAATTATGAGATCACATAAAACCAGTAGAGGAAGACAACAGAGAAGGAGTGGAGGAAGCAGGAGCGGCGCAGGTGAGTGGCGATCTTCATAAAGCTCAGAGATTTGACATCAGTATGCTCCTTCCCGGCCAAACCATGGCCAGCGAGATCGAAAACTCCCTCCAGCGCAAGAAACCCCGAAGAATCCCAAAACAAAAATGGGATCTTTTGACAAGATCAGCCAAGAACAGCGCTTCTTGGAAATAAGAAACTAGGCCTGGCTTCGATCGGGGGGGGGGGGGGGGGGGGGGAGGAGGCTGATCTGCTCGCGACTAGTGGGAATGGAGGGGAAAGCTGTGCTGACCGAGGAGGAGTTGGGGAGAGAGAGAGGATTGGAAGCTCGAGATGGTTGGGGAACGAGAGCCACTCAATCAGAGGCGAGGGAGAAGGAAGGGGGAGGGGATGAGGTCGGGTGAGGATGGTTATTTAATGCCAGGCCGGGGGCATTTCAGTAAATATGTACTCCAGGGGTATTTTCGTAATCTTCGTCATCGGAGGCTGCGAAACTGTTGTAGACGAACAATCGATGGGAGAAAAAGGTGAAGGAATCTTTGCTAAGCTGGTCATGGGCGGCTGTCAATGGCCCTGTGGGTTGGTTTCATTCGTGCACCATGGTATGATTTGCTAGGTTTACAATGGGTGGCGTACCAGGATGCACCGGCACGTTATGCGTTGTCGGGCAGTTTTCAGGTTTTTTGTAGTTTAGGTGAGGTGGCTGATTGATTTGGACTGTAATAGAATATCTTATATTTGCGGCGGTGATGTGAGATTGGAAGTTATATTTTTTTAAGGTTGGAATTGTGGATAAACCATTGTGGCTTTTAAATTATGATGGATGTTAAATTTTACTCTAAAATAACATATTTGTTTTGGAAAAGTGAATTTTTTTTCCTATGTGTCAGCCTCAATTGCAAATTTGTTAGCACCAAGGCAAATTGTAGTGTAGCCATTAGCCAAACTTTTTGTAAACATGTGTATTGAAAACAATGATCAAATTGAAATTAAAGGGCCTGTTTATCATAAGTGAAAAGCGTGTCCCACTTTGTTCTCTTGGAGTGCATGTGTTCTTGTCCAGATGATGCATATGCTGGCTCGAGTAAAAGATTGCCAAGTTGTTCATTTTCATCTCTTTTCCGCTATCTTTGACTCCACAACTAAATCAGTGGGAATAATCAGTCTTTGAGTTGGGACAATTCTGCACCTCTCAACAATCTTTTATGTGAAATTTTGTACATACAACACAAGAATCAGTTCCCTCGAATTGTTTACTTTAGCAGCGAAAGGTTACTTTTAATACGCGTTTGGTTTGCACGGACCACAGTAGCCGGGTTCTGGCCTCTGGGTACTTCCTTCCCGTATTACCCCTGCGAGGAATCTTGCGCTTTTCCAAAAGTGCAATCAGAACCAACTAACCTGGATATTTCCTTTTGCACGTACGTGATTGGATATTTTTCTTCTCGCTTTGAGACGAAGTTACCTCACACAAGTGTTGGGATTATTCGAGTTTTATAAGCAAGAAAATAAATCCATTTAGCGAGGACTTCAAATCAAATAACATTCTCCAATATCGTCTGAAAATTGATCCTCCAGTTCACCTTCGTTTTAAATGGCTGAAAAAAATTATACAGCATGCATTTACCTGCAAAATTCCTATTTTAGTGCAAAATCTGAAAATTATATGCGATGTTGTCCCTTATAATGAGTAATTCCAAAAAATAAACAGCAGGCATCTTCTAGATTCAATGTATCCTCCACAGGCGCTGTACCCATTAGTAGCCCGGCAACATTATATCAATTCTTGTCTGAACTGAAGGGCTCCAAGACTTTCAATTCAAGGAACACATGTATTGCTTAATCTTTCATTTGTGTCTAGTATTAAACTTGCTCAAAAGTTATTCAATGAATAAACATCCACTAAAATTCCATAAACACATAGCGTGTTGGTGTCAAAAATTAATTTCAAGCACCCAAGTTGCTCTATGCATGATGACACGTTGTAGCACATGAGAAGATCGGATATAATATTTTTTTCGTCAGAAGTAAAGTTAAGTAGAAAAAAAAACATCTATAGTATTTCTTATCATGTCCAGCAATTCGTTTGACTTTTTGCCTTTTTGGACTTATGACTCTTGTATAGTAGTCATTCACTAACCAACCTAGGTGTAGTTTCAACGAAAGCCCAGATAAAAAGACACAAAACATCACACTCGCTTTATCACAAAATAGTTTTATCAATTGTTTCATATGAGCCAAGAAAAACTCTTGGAGAATCTCATGGAGTTTATGATCATTTGGGAAATGGTACGTGAGAAGATGAGTCCAAACCATACTACACCACATACAACCATGTGAGCTGGAATTTTCTCTTTCGTTTATTTATTCTCAGAGGAAAAAACAGACGGAGAAAAAGGAGACAAACGTGGCCACCTCAATTGGTACATTGTGCAGGGTCTTGTATGTTTGGGCCTAACATTGTGGGCTCCACTTCACTTGAATGTGATGCCTCCATGATTGCCATAAGAACAGACATTTTGTGCATTTCTTGTGTAGATTTCATGTAACTTATATTATTAAATTATTGTTATTTGTAGTTATTTGGATTTTTTTAAGAAGTACGATGTATTATAACTTGTTACTCTATTTGTTAAGCTATTTCCAGAAGAATAGTATTTTCTTATAAAATAAATAAATAAATTACATGGTCGGTGGGTATCCACAAGTACAACTGCATGCGGCCACCCACATGATCCTGCTGAATAAAATTGCTGCAATCAACAGTGGCACATAGAGGAACGCCGTTGCAAAGATTCTCAGGTATATTCCATAAACAACATTTATTTCTGGGCTTCCCTGGAAAGTGTGCCGTCTCATGTTTATGCCAATCGATTGGTTCGCACAAGAATGCAGCATTAATAAAACATAAAAGGGGATTTTTGATGTTAACATGGCAACAACATATTTATTCTTTTTGGATTCATGTCTTCCTATGGTTTTCGCTCCATCTTTATTAGACCTAGTTAGGTAAAATATAAATTGATAATGCCCATTATGGCGATTTTGCTTATTCAAGTCACAGATCCAAGATAGGTTTAAGCGTTGTTATCAGAATACTAAGAGACCATCACTACATCAGTAGCTATTTTTCTAGTTTCTCTATCTTTTTCACACTACTATCCGAATATGCCCTATTGTTGCAAGAGATGAAACTAGGTGCTACCTTGTAGCTGGTTGTATAAAAATCACTAAAAGCCTTTTCAATGTCCTTGAGAAAGCAACTTCTACCAAGTTGTTAAAGTGGATTGCATGTGTTTCACAATCCTCAACGTAACACAAAACATACTCTTTTGCAAAGTGATTGCACGATATGTGGTTTAGCCCTCCTTAATGTTCCAAAAGATTTTTGAGCATGGGAACTGGCATACTACGGTCTACCTGACAAGTCACACATATATTTATCCTCTGCAATAATGAAACAATTTATCCATGCGTGAATGCTCCTGGACAACCATATTTTTTACAGGAATTTTCGTATAAGACAATCAAATTTCAGTGGGAATCAGACCGATAACTCCACTAGCTTAATTTTGAATAATTATATGGCTACCGTACCAATCATCCCAGCTAGTTTCTTGTGAGAGCAAATAACAGTAAACTAAAAAATTCAAATAAATTATACTCCTATATGGCTATATGACAAGGAGTATCCTTGTTGACTACTTGTTCTCTTTGAAATCAAGAGTAGAAACGAGTAGCTGACTCGTCTTTATCCTACCTCGAAATTCAGAAACAACGGCCTGTTTTGTATAAGAAGCCTTTTCGATTGTTACGGAAGGTTATCCAACACAATTAAGTAATTGTCGCAGAGATTTCTCAGCATGCAGCAAGTGACACGTCTTCCACGCCTGCTAGTACATGTTGTTGACTTAATTTTCTTATGGTATCCCCATCACTCCAAAGCAATTAAAAGCACGCCTCTCTCTCTTTATTTCCATTGTGCAAAAGGAGCTTTGCTAAGCAGCCACTTATAGGCACACTAAGTCCCCACAGTCATCTCTCTTTCCAAGTGGATTTCTTCTGATCTTCAGAACGAGGAAAACCTAACACAAGGTCATAAACGACGAGAACAAATGGCATTTCAAATCAAGACCACAATCTCCATGAACTGAAGCACGAGGCACACGTACGTATGTATATACAATTATGCAACCAAATAACGATCGTTAAATAAGTTTTAGTAGAGAGACATCAAGAACTTATGCTAGTTGGCCATGGGACGATTTGATAACTGAACATGACTGCGAGAAGGAAAAAAAAATGTTCCATTCAGAAAGACATGGTTACGGGAAGATGAACAGAAAAGACGTTGTGGGCCACGGCTTGTCCCTCAAAAGAGCACCATAAACGTGCTTGAATCCAGTGGCCACTTCGGCATGTTGCTGTGCGACGATTTGCTAAATCTTCTCTGCTTTCCGACCACGCTTAAGGTTAGGTCTAACTCTTGAGAGAAAGGGTACTCTTTCATTCTGGTTGGTACCACTAACGAGTGTTCCAAATTCCTGATTACTAGTATTAAAATATAATCATTGAACCATCCAGCATTAACTGGTCCCGTGATTGTAATAGATGGGAAACCTGTGTTCTTTTTTCCTGCACTGTTTGATGTGTTGATTGAGTTTGATAAATTCAATTCAAGCAATTCCCGAATACGCACTGAAATTTCTAACTGGAGTTACTATTCGGCAAACTGGCTTCAATGTTACGAAGTGCATCCATGCTTTGTTCCCACTCGAAGCCAAAAAAAAAGGGAAAATTGTTGAAACTATGGTAGGTAGGACAATTGTTTGAGAAATTCATATGCTGAGTGGTGCTGATTATGACGTGGTCTGCCAAGTGCATGCATCCACGTGTAGCATATCCCACGTTTCATCCTTCAGTTATTCCTTTTATTTTTGTTGACAAAACCCGCCAACGAACCATCCATGAGTTTATTCGATTCATGGATGGATAATTGATGGAGTTAGATATAGAAATGAAGTTGACTAAACTTAGACCGTGAAGCCCAAGGAAGTATCTATGAACCATACATGACACATCTTTGTAGGTACAATGAGTCAAATCAAACGAGATGATTTACAGCCGCCGATACAGAGAACTTGAAGATAAGTACTTTGGCGTTGCACATCATCAACAGATTGGCTTGCTTTGGATCAGATATATAAGCGAATTTCTTTAGTGTCATTAAAAATTTACTCGGTTTTCATTGTGTCATAAAAAATATCAAAGTTTTCTCTGTGTCATCCATTAAAATTTTCATGCTCTTTATGTCACTGCCATCAATCAGTGTTAATTCTTACCATTTTCTATATTCACTGGCTCAAAACAATACTTTCCTTACTTCAAAGTTGCTGGAAATTTTTAAATACATAGAGTAACACATGAGGAATACTTTTTATTGTTGAAAAATATTTTTATTCTATAATTTTTTTGAATTTGAAATTGGGGCCTACAACTTTTTGAGAAACTATGTTGGGACCATCATAGGTTACTGTAGCTTACAGATGTTTAGCCGTGACCTTTACCATATGCTTTGGTGTGAGGAGAGATGAGAAATTTTTTTTACTCTAAACCAAAAATTCGCTCTTGTTAGGAATCGAATTCCGGAGCTTAGGGTGCTACTACATCATCTTAATCACTAGACTAAGGGACCATTCATAACTTTTAAAATTTTAACATTTTAGTTATACTAGTTCAACAAATTAGATGCATAGTTCCAATATTTCTATAACGAATCTTGAACTAGTTGTCCCATGTTGTTGGAATAGATTCTTCAAAATGTTGAATGAATACTTTAAAATATTGATTACGAAACAGTTTAGGTAAATAATGCTGGCGATAGTCTCACGTAAAATGTTGAACTAGTTATCTCAAATTTTTTTAGTTTCTACCCCCTCGGGATTTAATTATTGACACAGTTGACTTTTTTTTAGTTATATTAGACCATTCATCTTATTTAAAAATTTTAAAAAATTATTAAATATATTGTTATGATTTATTTATCACTAAAGAAAATTTTGACATATCTTATAATTTTTTATATTTAAATAAATATTTTAAATAAGACGATGGTCAAACATAGTTAAAAAAATCAACATCATCAACAATTAAAATTCGGAGAAAGTAAATTATTTAATTATATTATTTAAATTTGTTCATTGGCTGTAACATCTATTAGTCATGGGCTGCAATAGCTATTAGTTATGGTCTTTAATAGATTATGTATTTCTGATAGAGAAAAGTCCTATTTGACTCCCTCAACTATATATTCTAGCGCACTTTAGCCTCTTCAACTATAAAATCGGGTATCTGACACTTTAAATTATTAAAATCAGTTTAATTTTACTCCCTCGGCGGTTTGGGAGCCACGGCATTTTTTTCTCTTTTTTTTTTCTTCTTTTGTCATTTTCTCCTGTTGGACTCCTCCGCTAACCTCCTCTACACCATTGCCGCCGCCTCCTACTCGGCTCCTCCGCTCCCGCACCTGTGCCGGCGCCCACATCCTCGCCTCCTCCTCCCTGTCGGAGCTATCGCCGGATCGGCTTCGAGCGGTACTGGATGGTGCACTTAGGGTTTGTGGAAGATTTAGGGGCAGGGATGGTGGAGAAGGTGGGGCCAAATTTGGGCATCGGGAGGGAGGAGAAGAGAGGGCTGGACTTGCGTCCAGGAGCTTGGAGAAGATGTCGCCGCCGCCTGGTGAAGGGAGATGAGGAGGTTGCAGCAGGACTCACACTGGCCTCGCCGCCCCGGGCCGCCGCGGAGCTGGCTAGAAGCGAGTCCATGGTGGACGCGTGGTGCCAAGTTACAGCTTCTCGCGCAGCGTGCGGACGGGGAAGGAAGAGAAGATGGCGGCGGCGTGGAAGCGGCTCGGGTTCGAGCCTGAGTCATTGTCGGCACATCCAGCCTCCTCCGTGGTGACCCACATGTGCGGGGCCGCTCTCCTCCGCCAGGGAGCTCATGGCCCAGACGATCCAGGCGCACTTCCGCCGCTTCCTGGAGCATCGCGCTGCGTCCAAGTCCGCGGCGCTCCGGGCGTCCCGCTTCGTCCACCCTGCTCGCCGTATGGTGGGGGATTTGGGGAGGAAGAGAGAAAGGAGTTGAGTAGTTTGGGGAAGAAGAAGAGAGAAAAGAGAAATAAAATGAGAGAGAAATGACGCGGCAGGTGATATATTTAATTCTCTCTGTCATATCGCACAAAATCACTATCAAAACAAAGAAGAATCAATAATTTAAAATATTATATATTCGATTTTATAATTAGGAGAATTAAAGTGCGCTATCCCATATAATTAAGAGATGTAAATAGGATTTTTCTCTTTCTGATACTGGTCCTGGTTCCATAACCAGAAACGTCATCCTGATCCACTTACGTTTAATGGGTTGCAACATCTGATATTTGTAGGCGCGCACCAATAACCAGAAAGTCCAATTCAGCTCCTGTCAGTACAAAAGTAGAACTCAGGCCCAAACTCGCCCCGCCTGCTCAAGCACCACTGAGCCTACTTAGCAGCCATTTTGGGCGACTAAATCTCAGCCTACTAAGTGCCATCTGGGCCCACTTACGCTTCCCGCTCCCGCCAAGCCGCTCCCGTCCCTTCCCGCCAAAATCCTTCCTCTTTATTTCCCTCTTCCCGCCATCTCTTCCTTTCCCGCAAACCCTCCCCCATCTTCCTCCCGCCCGCCGCCCGCGTCCTTTCTCCTCCGGCTCTCTTCCTCCTCCCCGCCGCCACCGTCTCCGTCGCTGCCGTTGCGATGAAGGCCCCGGACTACGCCGGCGACAGAGGTACGTGATGCCGTTGCCTCCTCCAGAAGGTCCTCGGACCGTTTCTCGCGCGGCGTTAGTTTGTTCCTGGAAGGTTCTAGTATATTCTGTGACGGCGCGTTCGTTTTTTTGGGTTGTGTCTGCAGCGCTCGCTAAGGACTTCCTCACCAACTTCGCCGGCCCCCATGGCGAGCCCAAGTACCTTAACATCCTGGTACCCTTCTTCTTTTCCCCCGTGGTCCTTCAAGATCCATTTTTTTCTCTCTCTTGCAATTCCACGCTGATTTGTGATTTCTCTCTGATTACAGCAAGATGTCGCGAACCGGAAGATCCGGGCGGTCCAGATTGAGCTGGACGACCTGTTCCATGTACGAATTCCTCACCTACACAGAATCCAATTCGTTTCCCTTTTTTTATTTTTCCTGAAGCAAATGTTCAGTATGTGATTTTCGGTTGCGAAATGGTTATCTATTCTTGTGCAGTATAAGGATGTGGATGAGGAGTTCTTGCAGCGGGTCACTGAGAACACGCGGCGGTACATCGGCATCTTCGCGGATGCCATTGACGAGCTCATGCCGGAGCCCACGGAGGCGTATACCGTTGATGAGGACCGGGACATACTGATGACGCAGCGTGTGGATGAGGGGGTTGATGGAGGCGCCGATGGCACGGATCCCCTGCAGAGGATGCCACCAGAGATCAAACGATTCTTGTAAGCAGACTGGTCCTATGTTTCTTTTAACTGCCTGCGGGTTTCAGGTTAAATTGGTTAACAAAATAGGGTGTCATTCATATACGGCATGGAAGACCATTGCATGTTATGAAGAAGACATAAGAAATTAGCACTCCAAACTACTTTATCCTCTGAATTTTGCTTTGATTATTCAAAAAGTAGTGCTGTGAATCTGAGACCTATGTTGTGGTTTCGGTTTGGTAGAACATTTTAGCAGCAGTGGCCTTTGAGTTATTCAGATAACGTAAACAGGTCCTGGAAGCTTGTACATTCATAAATATTGTTATATAACAATATCTTTGAGCTACCTATGAACATTTATGTCCTAATTTCTTGCTAGAACTTTCACGGTGCTCTTATCAATGCTTGGAGCTACCTAATTACATCTCTCTAACTGGACTGTACTCAGAGTACATCCAAATGTAATTTCCAAACTTTGTTGATTGTTATCTAAATGCAATTTTGTTTGGCATTGTAGTGAGGTTTACATCAAGGCGTTCTCAAAGGTGACTCCACTCACCATTAGGCAGGTGAAGGCATCCAACATTGGTCAGCTTGTGAAAATATCTGGCATTGTGACTCGCTGCTCGGATGTGAAGCCCTTGATGCAGGTTGCTGTTTATACATGCGAAGAATGTGGTTTTGAGATATATCAGGTATTTGACCCCGTCTCAGTTTTTCTAATAAAAATCATTTGAGTAGTGTGGGACATATAGCTACAACCATTTCTTGTTCTTTGTAAATTAGTATCATACTCAATTTAGTACTTTGTCTGATTGTTCAATATTTTTTTCCTGAATTTGACAGGAAGTGACTGCAAGAGTCTTTATGCCTCTCTTCGAATGCCCATCTCAACGATGCAAGCTGAACAAAGCAAAGGGGAATCTGATCCTTCAACTACGAGCATCAAAATTTTTGAAATTTCAGGAGGTAGTAACTCTTATCCACACTCTGTTAAAGTATGGTCATCTTAATGAGAAAAAGGCCCAAATTTTGGCATACTTGAATTCCAATTCCATAAAACTGTGATATTGGCTTGCAGGTGAAGCTCCAAGAATTAGCAGAGCATGTGCCAAAGGGGCACATCCCTCGTTCTCTGACTGTTCATCTAAGAGGAGAGCTGACTAGAAAGGTAAAGCCAATTGTAATTTTCCTTTCGCTTTGAGCAGTTTCCTTTGTTGCTTTGCTGCATAAGAGTTTGACTTTTCTGTTGTTAAATGTTTAGATGTCTGAATCTGGAAACTAAATGTTCTCGTGATCACTAAGAGCTATATCGAGATATTCAGTATTATTAATAACCAGGTAAAAAATATTGTAGGTTGCACCTGGAGATGTGGTTGAGATGTCAGGCATTTTTCTCCCTATGCCATACTATGGATTTAGAGCTATGCGAGCAGGATTAGTTGCTGATACTTACTTGGAAGCAATGTCTATCACCCATTTCAAGAAAAAATATGAAGAGTAAGTCTTAAGACTCATGTCATGCAATCTATTTTTCTACAGCAGGTGTCTGATTAGTGATTGTAAACTGTTGCAGATATGAACTCAAAGGTGATGAACAAGAACAAATTGAACGATTGGCTGAGGATGGTGATATTTACAATAAGTTGTCAAAGTCCTTGGCACCTGAAATATTTGGCCATGAAGATGTCAAAAAGGCACTGCTGTTACTACTTGTTGGTGCACCCCATAGGAAGCTTGCAGATGGCATGAAGGTATGCATGCTGTTGGGCATCAAGACGACCTGCATTTTTACCACTAGATCTTTCTCCAGCTGCTCATATGTGAACATCTGTTGTAAATTTACAGATCAGAGGAGACCTGCACATATGTCTGATGGGCGATCCTGGTGTTGCAAAGAGTCAACTTCTGAAGCATATTATCAATGTAGCCCCAAGAGGAGTGTATACCACTGGACGTGGGAGCAGTGGTGTTGGTCTTACTGCTGCTGTCCAGAAAGATCCAGTTACAAGCGAGTTTGTCCTTGAGGGCGGAGCACTGGTAAGACTGGGATCTTTGAATTATGATGCCATTGTGTACTACTCCCTCTGTCCCCAATTACATGTCATTTTAGACTTGGACACGGAGATTAAGGAGAAGTGAAAAAGGTAGATGCACAAAAAACGAGGAGAGAGAGAGATAGAGATGTATTGGGAAGATAAAAAGATGCATTGGGATGTGAGGATGACAAGTAATTGGGGACGGAGGGAGTATATTTCTTGTCTAGTGACTTTCCAAGCGTGCCTGCTTTTGCTTTCACAAGTTTATATATGAACTTTGCTCTCTAGTCCTGACTTGACTTGTTTACAAAGTGTGTAATGTTAAAATTGAATACCAGTTTGATGTTTCATACATATGTCTTACTGGTAAACATACAATTTCATTGTAATGTAAAGTTGTCTCCTTACCTGTACAGACTGTATTAGCACAGGGATACAATTCTACTTATGATTAATCTCATAGTGCAAATCTTTGTGTTTCAGGTGTTGGCAGATATGGGTATTTGTGCAATAGATGAGTTCGACAAGATGGAAGAGTCAGATAGGACAGCGATTCATGAGGTGATGGAGCAGCAAACAGTTAGTATTGCCAAGGCTGGCATAACCACCTCTCTTAATGCAAGAACTGCAATTCTAGCTGCCGCAAATCCAGCATGGTAAAGTTTGATTTGAACATTGCCCCCTTTTCCATAGTATATAAAGAAATATTACATTGATCATGATTATTAACATTGTTATTAACAATTCAGGGGAAGGTATGATATGAGGAGGACTCCAGCTGAGAACATAAATCTACCTCCAGCACTTCTGTCTCGTTTCGATCTCCTTTGGTTGATCCTGGATCGTGCAGACATGGAAAGTGATCTTGAAATGGCAAGACATGTGGTTCATGTACATCAAAATCTCGAATCACCTGCGCTGGGGTTCACACCACTTGAACCATCTGTTCTGAGGCAAGTGCATGATTCCTATAGTTGTGTTATTCTAATTTTATAGTTGCACTGCTTAGTCTTATACTAAGTCGTAGAAATTATAAATCTTTGTAATAATTGATGGCTTATAGAATATGACACACTGAAGGTAAAGCATTGTTTACTACCTTTGCCAGCATTTACGCTTAACATTTATTATCTAATCACAGAGCATACATATCTGCTGCGAGAAGAGTCATTCCTTCTGTTCCTCGAGAGCTAGAGGAATACATTGCAACTGCATATTCCAGCATCCGCCAAGAGGAAGCAAAGTCGAATGCACCACACTCCTACACAACTATTAGGACGCTCTTGAGCATACTACGCATTTCTATTGTAAGTAAACTACAATGGTTCCCTAGTAACACTACTATTTAAAAATTCTCTTTCAATAACATGGTACGACTTGCTTTTTTCAGGCATTGGCAAGGCTTAGGTTTTCGGAAACTGTAGCTCAGAGTGACGTCGATGAAGCACTGCGATTGATGCAGATGTCAAAGTACTCATTATACTCGGATGATCGCCAACGGTCTGGCCTTGATGCAATTTCTGATATATATTCCATCCTGAGAGATGAAGCAGCCAGGACAAACAGCATGGATGTGAGATATGCTCATGCTCTTAACTTGATCTCCAGAAAGGTACTGCGTCTGAACTACAAACTAGTACCACTTATGTAACTGAACATGGCCTGATTGCTGATAATAATTGACATTTACTCATGTTTATGAAACATAGGGGTATAGCGAGGCTCAATTGAAAGAATGCTTGGAAGAGTATGCATCCCTGAATGTGTGGCAGATCCATCCGAACACCTTCGATATCCACTTTATTGATGCCTGATGCAGAAGCTTATCTCAATCACCTAACATCCCATCAAGAGCACAGGACCGAAGGAAGACTCCAAAGCTTCATTCACGACTAGTGATGAAAGCAACTGATAGACCTAACAAGATCAAAATTGTAGTAGTTAGTGATATGCTGTTTCCTGATGACGGTATGCTAGGCAGTTCTTCTAAGTTGTACTCGTGGGGCCATATTCTTGTCCACTGTAGTGGTTTTCATTGTATTTCAGCATCCTTACTTGAGACTTGGCACTGAAGTGTATATGCATTCTATATTCTATGCTATTTCCGTATTAATTTTCGTGCATCAGTGCATCTAAACTTTTTTTTTTGCGTCTGATAATGGGGTACGCATTTGTAGCCCAATAACTTTTCCATTTTTTTTGTTTTGTTATTTGTGTCATTTATATAAACAAAGTCTGTAAGGGCTTGGCCCCTCTAGCTTCCTACCAAAAAAAAAAAAGGCGCAACAAGAGACAAGACTTCAAATTATTTGCGAGTAGTCCTAGTCAAAATGTTATTTCAAGTTACATCCCGACCAACTATTTTGAGCTGCAGCTACAAATTTTGTTGGGACTACAACAAATCCTGAACGGAGTACATGGTAGCAATGCTAATGTAAGAACTTATATCCATGTCAGGTACAAAAATATTTGATGAGAATTTTCACAAGATGACACAAGAAAATTCTCTATGCAAATTAACTATTACTGAATTCGACACAAGCGCCACATGGCTTTTTAGAGGAACTAGTCAGCCAATTTGACCTATATTCAGAAGAAGAGACTAAAGGACAGTCAGCTTTCAAGAAAACTGGAGTATACAGTACAACAGGAAGTATAAACACACATACCAGTAATAGTAATATATGACCCTAAATTGTAAGCAGCATCAATAAACTAGATTCCACTTCTTATACCATTCGAGCACCAAATCTACTTCAGCATCTAAGAACTAAAATTACAGCACAAACAAGCATCACATTTCACATTAACTTCTAGTTGCCATCCTCAGACGACTCATGCTGGTCTGTGCCACCGCCATTTGTTACAGCACCTGCACCTTTTCGGCTCATGTCACTGAAGGGTCTCTTCTTTGACGAGGATGGATCAGTAGCAGTGCTCTTCTCACCGTCATCAATAGCCATGTCATCTTTCAATTGACGAGGACCAGCTGCTGGAGGTGCAGGTGGCATCATGTCAACCCCGCCGAGCCGGCAAAATACTTTCTCAACAGTCTCAGTTATCTCTTTTCCCAATCCACCTTTGTCAAGTATCAGCTCCCAAACCGCCTTGGAAGCTTTCTCAAGGACTGGAGTTCTGCAATACATAAAACAGTTAGCACTGGTTATATAGTTTTGATGAGATACTTTTCTGCTAACGGCTAAGATAAAGGGGAAGACATGGCAATCTCTTATTCACCACTGCAAAATTTTGCAATTGTAAAACGTGTTGGTGAAATGTGGGCCATAGACCCATATGTGATTGACATGTTCATGTGATTCTCCAAAATTGCAATTGTGATAGAATGAATCATCAAACAAAAAAGGGAGTACTGTTAAAATGCATTCTAGTGAGAGATTTGATATGCTCCCGTCCTCTGATTCCACAATTGCAATTGCATACAAAGAATTCATCCAAAAAAGAAAACTAGGAATACCATTAAAATACATTCCAGTGATGAATTTGGTTCAAAGCATATGTGACATGGAGGTACAAACTGTGTGCAAACCAAATGCACACCACATATATTTTTTAACCTTTCAGCACTCCTGCAATACAAGTTGTATAACAGAATACTAACTGCAATCCCTCCTTTGTAGGGCTAATAGCATAGGAGCTCTGATTGTTATTACTTTAGAATTAATCATCACAATAAATCCTACGGATATGAGGTGTCTGAGATTTTGAAGTACCATTTAAGGCAGTAAAACTGTTACTGTTATGTTCTTAATAGCGCTATGGAGCATCAAATAGCTGATACCACACATATAAGTTCTGTAGTTCTACTGTGAAAGTCAAAGTAAACAATATCCTGTCATTGAGCATAATCTGTTTGTTCAATTTGATGCACATAAACGAGTGGTTCATAAAGGATAAACACTTACTCCAGTTCCTGTCGAAGCGCGTCAAACAATTCCCTCTTGGTCTTTTTCTCAGCTCCAGGGGTGTTCAAAACTTTGCTTTGTTCCACCATCATCATAGTGTTCTTCTTCATATCCTCCTGAAATTAAATACTCAATGTTCAATGCCAAATCGTGCTACTTCATTCTCATAAATCAAGTAAATTTGAAATAGAGACTGGTGTCACAAAATCAGGAACAATTGCGCAAGTACCATAAGGACCAGCGAAAAGGCTATATTAGAAAGATCCTGCCATACTTCAATCTATCAAACAAATGGAGCAAGCATTGCAGAAATGTAGAAATTTTCAGGGAAGAAAAAGGGGAAGACAGCTGACGCGAAAAAATAGTGGTAGGAAAAGGTAAATTAACACCTGTTTCGTCACGAGAAACGCATGGTTGGTTCACACAAGAAAGTATCAGTAATGACCTTCTATGTCACCAGTGCTGAGTGGCCCGTGCCGTATTAAGGGTAGGTACGTTGCTTCGGTCCTGTAGAATTTAATTCCACTAAACTCTATCAACTTTTAGCAACTTAGTCACAAAGGACACGATTTCCATCCCTCTAAGCATGAATCTGACGGGTTTGCGGAGCAACGGAGTTACATAATAAGACACTACCAGGTGAATTTTGACCTAAACCTCGCCGCCAACTACAGGAGAAAGGGGAAGGTAGAGGGAGAGGGAGAGGGAGAAAGGCGTATACGCACGTTGGCCTTGAGCTGGGCGATGATCTTCATGCGGATCGCGTCGATTGTGCCGTCGTTCTTCAGCGATTCCAGCACATCCTCCGGCCGCACCACCTTCGAAGACGACCCCATCCTCCTCCGCCCCCTTCAGCCCCAAATCACCCAAAGTCACCACCCACCTCGGCCCCCCGAAATCCTTAACCCCAGAAGTTGCTTCGCTCTTGCGGGAGCAACCCACCCTACCTGCCGGGACCCTCCCCGGAGAGATCCTGGTGGGTCGCCCGCTGCGGAGGCTAGGGTTCGATTTCTCTAGCTGGTGAGAAGGGAGAAGAACACGCGCTCCGTACTTCAACTAATTGTGGAATTTGACGAGACTGCCCTTTGCTCCCCGCCTCCTTCAGTCCTTCCTCGGTCAGTCCTCTATCGAAACTAGATGGGTGAAGGTGGGTGCGACTTTTTCTTGTTACTAGAACTAGAATAATTTTTTAGGGATTTCTCATTATTCTTTTTTTTTTCTATTCACCTTCGAAACTTAAGGTGTGTTTGTTAATTCACGTGAATGATAGGGCTTGTTTCGTTAGATTCATTACTGATACTCATTGTTAAAAAAAAAACTCGACCAGTCGGGAACAAGCCACCCGACGGCATTAATTTAAGAAGAAGAGCTTTTTCACGTAGGTCGAGAAAATCTCTGAACCTCTTTCCCAACCATATACAGGGACTCAGCTGGTAATGTGAGCTATGACACGAATCTTTACCTATGCTTTAGTCTGGAGAGGACGAGAGAATTTTTTTCGTTGAGACACCCACGCCAAACAACGCTGGACGCAGGCGGTCACGGCAGAAAAATCCCGCGTAGACCATCGCGTGAGCCAGCGCTCGAACACGGGTGACTCGCACAGGGAGTCCCCTCCGCTAGCCAATCGAGCCACGACTCGGTTCTACTCATCGTTAAGAGTTAATAATGACACCGTTTAGCTTATATTCTAGATCCACTCTTGTCAAGTGGTTAGCATGGTATGGAAAGTGAAGGCATATGTGGTGATGAAGATACCATAGGACATAGAGAAATGAAGGTGAAAAGTAAATTAAAGACATGTCGTCACCAATGAGCCTATTTTTTCAGGAAAAAAGGATAATGTTTACTAAATCTGGATTGAATTCCCACAAGCTATATATCAACTAACTAGCAAAGTGCTCGTGCGTTGCTACGGGCGTTAGAAAATTTAAAAATAAATTTTACTTTCAAAGAAACAACAATCTATCAGTATATAAAGTTTCTTTACGAAATAGTGTTACCAAACATCTATCATGCCCCTCATATTGCATATTTTACAGTACAAATTAATTTGTTAAAAAATAATTATTTGTCCTAAAATCACCTTAGATGAGGTCTCATTCAGTCCTTCCTGATAATTTTATCGAATCTTCAAAAAAGTAGATAATTAGCAATCTGAATAGAGGATATACGATACAACATGCATGTTTATTTTATGTGCAGATGAGGTAGAAAAGTAGTTTTGACTTTTGACATAGTTTGAAGGAAAAAGTCCACTTTAGTCCCTTCATGTTTGTCCAAAGTCCGCATACCTCCCTAGACTAACCTTTGGTTCATTTTATCCCCAATGTTTGCTAATCCTGTTCATTATACCCCCTTAACCTGTTTTTTAATCCCGCACCGCTGACGTGGAAAGGATTAAGAGACCAGCGACACCTGTGCATGATTACGTGGCTAAGGATGTGCGCACGAGCAAATAACCCACTCCCGCGGCTGCACCTCTCGCATGGCGGCGCAAGAAACACCTAGTGTAAGCTAAGGGAGCTGCTACTGAGGCTTACAAATCCGGGCGTGTTCGGCGAGGTTGAGGGAAGGGAAGTCGTAGCATTCTCAGTCGTAGCATCCCCTGTCCCCTCCATCCGCAAGTCTTCTTGTGTTTCTGCTCATCAACAACTGCATTTTGGTGGCTGATTTGCTTGGTAATTCTCGATCCTTAAAGTCATTATGGTCAAATATTGGGTTCATCTCAGCATTGTGTGGCAGATTTCGATCAATTTCTTTGTTGTGTGTGTGGCAGTAACTTTGGCATATGAAGGACCTCTCTCCACAGGATGGATCGGAGAAGAGCAAGGAAATTTGCTAGAACTATAACAGATTTGTGCGCGAGCGTGCGCGCCTGTGTGCTGACGCCACCATTCTCTGTGCGTGCGCGCTGTTTCTGTTCTAGTCTCAGTTATGCAGAAACAGAGTGCAAGAAACAAGAGTACCATTACATTTTAGGAAACGAAATTTCAAATTCATTTGACCTATACGGCATATCAATCTTGCAACACTACAACATATGAGATCACCACTACTCCTCACAGAACCTAACATTCGATTTTAGGAAAACCAGATACAGGCACGGATTGACAAAACTGATGACGCTAATCAGACTGAACCTCCATCTCCAATGACCCCTAAAATCATCCGCTCCAATAACTAATTTCATTCGAAAACAGAAACAAAGGTAACCGGGGAATGAGAAACTCATGCTGTCAATACAGCCGCCGCCAATCAACACCGTCCCGCACCGATCATCAACCAGCCAATCCGCCACCGTCGAGAGAGAAATGGGAAGGGGAAGAAGTCGAATGGGCGGACGAATAGAGGAATGCACGAGCACGAACGGGTGCAGTGCAGCCACGAGAGTTGTTTATTTGGCCCGTGCACACGTCCTTAGCTACGTAATCATACACACATGTCACGTTGGGATGCAAAACCTGTCTTAATCCTATCCACATCAGCAGTGCGGGATTAGAAAACGAGTCGAGGGGGTATAATGAACGGGATTAGCAAACGGGGATAAAACAAACCAAAGATTAGCTTAGGGGGTATCCGGACTTTGGGCAAATATGGAGGGAGTAAAGTAGACTTTTTTCTAATATGAAAACCTAAGCCAGCTGATATTTTTGAAATAGGTAGAAAAGTCTAATTAAAATTCAACAAATACTATTTGGCATATCTTGATAGCAAATGTGATACTGCATTCATTCGGTGACTTGTTGATTCTGAATCATTGTTGATGTTTACTTGCATTATAAAAAGTTAATATAATTGCAGGACATGTTTAGGTTAAAAAAAAAACAAAGTACTAATTGAATTGTACAATCTGAACATTATTTGGAATAGCAACGACCACAACTGTCACAAATCAGCAAGCTGCACAATATTAGAGAAGAATCAACTCCCTCCCTATCCATCCTGAAGCAGATCAAATGACCGCGGTTTTTGTGGCAGCGGTGGCTGCAGTTGTTGCTTCTGCTGCGGCGGAGGTTGCTGCTGGGGCGGAGGTTGCTGCTGATGGTGATGATGATGAAGAACTGGCTGCTGTTTAAGAGCAGGTTGTGCAGACACAGAAGGTGCAGCTTTATGTTCCTCCAGAAGTGCCTGAACAGGAACATGGTTTACAAGAATAGGCATATAAGACTGTAGGATAAAGCAATATGGACAACATAAGCAGAAGGAACAAGTTAAGCTAAATGAATTGCTCAGAGGGACAACAACATTATTGCATGGCCTAGCTAAATGCTGCATAATAAAAAAGCACTAAAACGACAAAAGAAAAAGATAAAATTTGCAACAGTAAAATAAAACAATAATTTTCAACAATCAGTTATGTTACTTTGAATAATAAAACAATACAGGATACCTGATTACATTTCTGCTCATCTAAGTTTGGCGGAGCTGAGCTTGTCCTAGCAGGAAATTTCTATAAAAGAGTTTATAAAATCGAACCAGTAAATTAGAAAAGCTTATAAAAAAGATGCATGTTCCAAGCTACAGATATAGAGGTTGAAAGAACATACCAGAATCCCATTCATGTTTATACTACCAAAGTGAAAGTTAAATGCCTTGGATGGTTCTCCTGGGAAGAAGGAAATCAACAGGAGATACGCACGTCAGTACTAACCATGGGACATGTCTATAACAGGTCTGGAAATAAAAAAGCAAAGACAATTGTGCTGTTTATTCAAGATGTGCAAATACAATACAAACATGTAATCAATTCTAATAAGCAAGAAAATTAGTGCCAAACCTTTGGATACCCCCTGAGGAACCGGTGGGATGGAGCTCTTGGGTGGTGCCCTGGGGGCATGAGGGTTACTTTTTGGCAACTGTGTACTGGCCGAATTCTCAATAGCAGGTGACATCGATGGCACTTGCGGATCTGCTTAGTTAAACACACGTGCAATCAATCAGAGAAACACGTCAAGTCCGACTTCATGCTGTTGCTTGTGTAATTGCAGAACAGGAAGTGAGACTCACCATGGTGTTGCGACCAACATTCTGTGGGGCGGATGGGGGGCGGGCTGGCGTCTGGAGAGTCCTGGGTGCAGGGGCGGGCTGGAAGCCGGTGGTGTCAGGCTGGCTCACCACCCTCTGGTGCCCACCGTGGCCATTGCCGGGCTTCTAAAAGCTGCAACCGAGATCCAAACTTCCCTCTGCCGAGATCAAACCAATCGGACACAATAAAACAATTGTCGAGAATTGTCGAGAACCAGTTAATTTAACTGCGGCTTGATGAGGGAGGAGGCTGGCCGGAGGGGGGCCTGCCACCCTTGCCCGCGCCGTCGACTCCGCCGCCGACTCCGCCGCCACGGTGGCCGCCGAAGTTGGGCCGGCTGGGTCTCCTGGCGTGCCCCTCACCCCTGTCCCCTCGCTGGGACATAAATCCCGCTCCATCTCCTCACCGATCTCCTCCTCGTCGTGCTCCCTGAGAGCTTCCCTGATCCAATCACCACGCACCACCACCAACAACGAAAAACTAAGTAAATCGGCCGAACACGAAATCCGCGAGAAACAACGAACCCTAGCGCGCGAATCGAACGCGCGCAGCCGGCCGACCGAATCTCGTCGGCGGGAGACGTACGTGGGGCCCCCGGGGGCGGTGGCGCCTAGGGTTTGGTCGTGGCCAGTGCGAGCAGGCGACACGGGAGGCCGAACGAATTGTGCTGGGTTTGGGTTGGGGGAAGAGGGAGAAGTGGAAGCAAAGCGAAGGGCGGACGAGGTTAGGCGTGGTAGTATAGCAAGGCAGCTGCAGCTGCTGCAAGCAGGGTTTAAAAAGTCGCTCGAAACGGTCGGCTTGATTTACTAAAAAACCTGCCGGTAAACTGAGGAACCGGTTGGCTAACCGTTTAGCTACAGTAACTAGTTATGGTTAGTCGGATAGAACCGGCCAGTTAGAGCGACCGGCTGGGACCGGTTCCTTGGTTAACCGGGATAATCGGCCGGTTCCAGCCGGTTCTTCAAACACTGGTTGCAAGTCGGAGGCGATTACGGAAAACAAAAGGTATAATCCAATTCTAAAAGTACATTCGATTTTACGGGGCGGGGTAGAAAAATTAGGTGGAAGAGACGACTCCACCTAATTTAATAGTAGTAGAGAAAATAAACATGTGTTCTAAATAACTCATTGATACCCAATTAATTGCCCCACACAGATAAAAATATAATAAAAATAGAGAAATAGAGAGAGTACATCTACATATAAAGAAAAATGACATTATCACTAAATTCTCCATGAAAAGAATGACAAACTCTAACTCCGTGAATGATGTCCTAAATGTGAAACGTAAATTGGTACCCCCTTCGTCCTAATGAAAGTTTTGTTCTACGGTTTGATATTTATCCCCGTGAAAATGTCTTCTTGTTTTTCGATGTGTCTGACCCTGCAGTAAATGCACCGACAATAGTGCGGCTCCCGTTTCCTCTCCAATCTCGTCTAATTTTCAACCCCATTTCACCTGAGTTCCACTCTAGATATACGCAGGCGGTCACGCGAGCAAGGGAGCAACGACAGAGGATGGGGACAGTGCCCTCTCGCCTCTAGATCTAGTTGCTCGCATTGAGTCTAGAGGCGAAGCAACTCACGTTGGTGGCGAATCTCGTTGTTGCCTCTCATCCCCTCTCCTCCTCTTCGGATCTATGTGATGGTCGCGACTGAGCGTTGCAGCATGGTGGCTCCGACGACAAGGTGGAGTGACTATGCGGGGGCTCGACAACTCAACAACGAAGATAAGGGAAAGCTCGACGATATGTTTACCTTGATTTCATAGCGGCTGTCCTAAACGATGTTCTTTTTTCAAATCGTCACTTTCTATGAAACGAAGGGGTAAATATTACTTCATCCGTCTTAATTTACTTGTCATTCTGAGAGAGAGTTTTGGAGTGTCCAGATTCATAGAATATTCAGTAAATCTAGACATACAGTTTATTCAGATTCAGAAAATATTAAATAAATCCAGTAAAAAATCAGAATGATAAGTAATTTAGGACAGAGGGAGTAACAATCAAATTATACTTCATGTAAATACCAATATTAAGTTATATTATGATAAATAAAAGATATCCAATAAACTGGATGAACTCAATCGGATAGTACATTAAAACAGACGACAGAACCTTAAAAGACTTTACTGTTTAGTGCGTGCATTTTTATCACAAGTTATTAAGATCTCCTTCATCAATAATCAGAATGTGATGAGGATGAATAAACAAAAAGAGATAGGGAAGAGCTTTACCATTTTTATTTCATGACACGAAAGATTACACACTAAAAGATTATACATCGATCTTCAAACACGAGAGAAATGAAACTATAAGTTATCTATACTACTTAATGTAATATGAGGAAACAGAGAGAGAGGATTGCGAAGTTCCGTGGGGGGAAGCCCGCGTCCCTCTCCTAGGGGCGACGGGCGGAACCCTAGACGCCACCACCACCGCCATCGCCCCCAGCCCTCCTCCCCAGGCTCCCCCACCCCTCGTCGTCGCCCGAGCGGGCCGCGAGCCAATGCTGCATGACCGCGAGGAAGGCGGCGGCGGGACCTCCATTTCTTCTTCTCCACTCCAGCCTCCCCCCTCCCCCCCCCCCTAAATTCCCGTGGTTAGAGGCGGCACCGTAAGACGGGGCTTTAGGCCCGCCGGATCCGGTGCCTAGGCGGCCGAATCCGCAGGCAGGGGGCCCGAGCTCGGCGGCGGTGGCCTTCGAGTGGCGGCGGCGGTGCGACGAGATGTGGGGTCCTAGGCCTGCCCGATCCGGTACCTACGGGTCTGGATTCGCAGGCAGGAGGCCCGAGCTCGACGGCGGCGGCCTTCGAGAGCCGGATCTATAGCAGGGGCCTCACGCCCGGCGGCAACGCCCTTTGAGCGCAAGCGGCGGCGCCATGGGTGCTCAGGCGAGGACGTGACATCGGCTCGCCGAGGCGACGCGACGCCGGGAGGCACGGTCGGGCTCCAGGTCCGCCGTGAGCGCGGCGAGGACGCGGCATCGACGGAGGCAGCTACAGGTGTAGCAACGCCGGTGCATCGGGCGACGGCGTGGCGCTGGCGGTGCGAGCGGCCAGTGGAGACGCAGCCATGCGCGGTGAGGGACCTATCCCACCGGATTTGGTGCCCAAGTGGCCGTACCTAAGAAATGGGGCCGCGCCGGGTAGCGTCGCCCTCCGAGCGGAGCTCCAAGCGGCGGCAGTGTAAGACGAAGGAATGCCGCCGAAGGCGGATCCGGCGCCATGCTATCTCCACGGCAGTGCGCCGAGGAGGGCGGCACACGCGGTGACAATATGGTGTTGGGCGACACTGAATGGGCGGGTTTGTTATTACCGCGGTCATGCGTCGAGGGATTGCAGCACACGCGGGAACGGCGGGCGGAGTGAGGACGACGCACAGAGTGACCGCACGAAAGAGGCCCAGGCCGTGTGAATGGCCGGGTTGCGGGTTGGCGCGCATGCGTTGAGGATGCAATGCGCGATGACGGCACTCTGAGTTGAGCGAGAAAGATGGGGGCACGCGCGCAATTATGACGCTACGAGCGATTAGAGGTACGGCTGGCGCGGTGTGAGGTCGTGCGATATGGCGCCGGGGCGGGACTGCGACCTTGTTCGAGGATGGCATTGCTAGCAGAACCGGGAGAAATCTTGCGTGGTGTTTAACATGTCACGACGTCGTTGCCTTACGACTTCGTTCTCCTTGTTGAAGGCGTTGTCGAGATATTGCTTTCTATCTCTGAACATTGGGCGTAAGTCTAGATCCGTCTTGTCGGAGCAGATGGCGGTGATGTCCTGACTCTGCGGTGTTCATATCACATTTGTGTGTGTGTTTGTTTATGTGCGTGTGTTGATGGTTTGTGTTTCTGTGTGTGTTGTGTTTGCGTGTTTCTGTATGAACCGAACCGGTACGGGTTCTTATCCCGTTTTCTTTTTAATTCAATAAAACGCAGGTCTCCTGTGTTTTGGAGAAAAAAAAAATACACGAGAATAGCACGAGCGGAGCCGGTCACGCACTCTTTACTTCAGTTCCCGAAATGACAAGACTGCCCCTGCTTCCCCTCCTCTCGCCTCCCGTCGGCGCCGCCTCCCCTGCCCGGGCCCTGCTACCGTCCGGTCGCCGCCTCGCCCTGACCCCGGCTACGATGTCGGCGGAGATAACGGCGCCGGCGAGTGGAGAGTACCCGTCCCCGGTGTCCCCACCATACCCGGCCGCCTCCAAGGACGTGGAGCTCCGACGAGCCATGACCGCCTCCGCGCGCTCCGCGTCCTTCACCTCCGCCGATGTCGTGTTCGAGGACGAGTGGCTCGCTGTCGTAGATAAGCCCGCCGGAGTCTACTGCGACGCGCTGCTCTCCGCCCTTCCTTCTGCTGCCTCAGGTGAGAATTAAAAAAAAAAACTCTTGAGCTCTGAAATTGTAGCAACTTGCAGCGCCAGTGCCAAATCTTGCAAAATGTGATGGCTTGCGATTTCGTGTACTGTTTTTGTAGCCTGAGTGATCTCGGTAGTTCGGAGTGACCAAAATCGGCAGTTAGTACAGAGTGTAGTGGCTAGGTGTTTTGGTGATGCTATTCCCAAAGATTGCTCATTACTTTGTTTGGCATGCGAAAACTGTAGTGAATAGTGCGAATGTGGTTAAATTGCCAAGTACATTTGACAAAGTTTGCAATTTTTGCTTCTAATCTATAATTTTGTTTTTGTTTTAGTATAAGATCTGTACTGTGAGTCTGTTACTGTTACTATCACAGCCATGAGACAATACCAAATTCCAGTGTTGATTCCTATTATTTTCCTGAATGATTTGAGGTCAGAAAACCGGAATTGTAACCCACTAGATTCACAATTCCTACTTGCAAATATGTGACTTTGTAGCCTGATAAAAATAAAAAAATATTCTTTCACCATCTAGATTTCATGATTATTAATGTTTCACCTTTTCTTTTCCTGATGTCACTGTTCTCTATTTCTAACTGTAGCTAAATATTCTTTTTTTTGGACCTGCAGATGACCCAGCTACTAAACCTAACCTTCACCTTGCCAATAGGCTAGATCGTGATACGAGTGGGCTCATGGTTATAACCAAATGCAACAAGGTTGCAGGGAAGCTAGTAAAAGCATTCACTAACCATGAAGTGAAAAAAACATATCTGGCTCTTTGCATAGGGTGCCCTCCGACCTGGGGAAAGATCAAGATATGTTCTGGTCATGGGCGATCAAAACATGGCGCTTGGCGTGTTTATGCAATGTCTGATGTTGGTCGGTCACTGCCAGGAGGTTCTCTTGTAAGGGACATGAGCACGAAATTTGAAGTTTTAGGGGTCAATGGTAAAGGTCAGTTTAGAGAACCGCATACTTTTGGCACTGATGATATAGAATCTATTACTGTTCAAGGAAAGGCAGATGACCAGATTTCAAATGATGTGAAAAATAACATGGTTTTGATTAGAGCTTATCCTCAGAGTGGACGAACACATCAGATTCGTCTACACTGTCAGTATCTTGGGTTTCCTATAAGAGGTGATGTGAAGTACGGTGGGGTGATTGAGTGGAACGGTGTAGAGTATGATGGCCATGCATTGCATGCCGAAAGCTTGGAATTTATACACCCTGTCACCGGATTGCCCATCATTTTTCGGTCACCTCTTCCCTCATGGGCAAAAGATTTTATTTCCACAATGAAATAAGTTCCCTAGATGGTACTGTGATGCACACTGGTCCAGTCAAAGCTATTTTCCTTTTGTTAGAGAGAGATGAAACCGAATTTTTTATAACGCTGCAAGGACCTCTTGGAGGCCCTTCTGGGAAGGAGTAGGTTGCTGATCATGAGAAAGAGTAGCAATCTTTGGTAGCTTGACTTCACCTTTGTAGATGGATGTTCATCAAAATGAGAATTGTGTATTTCCAATATTGGATGATTCTAACACAGTTTTGACTTCCATCTTTTGTAACCGTGACCTTGAAATACATTGTTTACAACAGAGATAATGAGAATTCAAGATGGTTGTTCATCACTACTTCAATAATCCTATGTATGCATGATAAATTTTGTATCACGGGACAGAGTTACCCAGAAAATACAGATAGTACTGTTAGGCATACAATTTTTGAAGTTCCTGCTCGATACGAGGGTACACAATAATCATTGTGCAAATATAATGAGATGATCCTTGCTACTTTCACAAAAAGAGTCTCACAGGTGACTGAGCTAATCTCGATCATATTTTCAAACATTGGATATCAATCCAACCATCTAGATCATCCCATCCCTTTTGATCTTATCCATCACAAAAACGTTCTGCTGAGTCTAAAGTTCCAGACTCAATAGAAATCTGTTTTTGCTCCAAAAAAATAAATAGAAATCTGTTTTATATAACCTCGAGAAAATACAAAAGTATTATATCCTTCAACAGGCTGGGCCTTTTATCCTCTTATTTGCCGGCCCATGCGACAGCCTTCTAAAGGCCCAGCTGGCCCATTTTTATTAGGTGATTGGTCGTCTACTACTCGTCTCTCTCCCCGAAACCGCACGGCCTCCATCTGCGCATGCGCCTGGGCAACAGCGCTCACCGCCGCCGGATTGAGGGGACCCCCGCCGTCGACGAGAGGTACGGCGATCGTCATAAAACGTCTCCCTGCTGGTGTGCCTGCGTCCGTGTTCGAGTCCCGCGTACCCCCTGCTCCGCTCCGGTTCCTCTTCGCCGCGGAAACCCTATCCGGAGGTGTCTGGCCCGCGAAGGGGAGTCGTACGGCTGTTTCGGAAGCGGAGATGGAGGATAACGACGGCGGCGGGTCTCCAGGGTGAGTTTGATTTCCTCCCCAAACGCCAACAGGAATAACATCGAATCCCCCTTTGGGCCAATTTGTTTTCAATTTTTTTCCTAAATAAAATACCAATCGCTGCATTCTCTTCTATTTTGATGTGTAGGGACGGCTCGGAGACGAAATTTAGTGCGAGCATTACAATTCCGGGCAACTCGGCGATTCTTGATGATGGCAGTGGTGCCGAGTTGGACGATGTGGATATAGATGGAGGATACTCGATGCCCAAACTCTTGGAGGAGCTAACAAGAGATCAATGTTTTGGGGGATTTCAGGAGCCAGTTGTATGGTCTCGGCGTGAGGATGAGAACCAGGAATGCAATGTTGTTGGAGACGACGAGAGAGTAGAGGAGGGGCTGAGGACGGAGTTGCAAGCAGCAGCTGGTGAAAATCACAGTGTGCCGCCTCAGGGGAATGTGGATACTACGACGATGGACAATGAGGATGTTTTCACGGATGATGACACATTCTTTGCGGATCTTCATGTGAAGGCTGAAGCCTACGCACAAGAAGCAGGCATAATGAATCAAAGTGAGGAACCTCTGGAGGTGGAGCCTATTTTTTGTGTTGACACTGCTGCTCCACAGATCGCTGTTGATGATAGTGCAGATGTTGAGCCTGACAATGTGTTCGAAAGGGAAAACCTAAGATTCAAGGTGAATGCATCTTTCCCTACAATGGAGGACTTTAGGCTGGCATTGAGACAATATGGAATAGTGCGGGGATTTAAGGTGCACAAAGTGAAGACTGATAAGACTAGGTATAGAGCTGAATGCAAGGCAGAAGGATGCCCTTGGAGAATCGTGGCACGCAAATTGCGGGACCAACCAACTGTTGTGGTACTACTCTGGCTTTGCTTAACTTGTCCAATTTGTTTTTGATAATTTTTCTAAATTTGTTTTGTGTCCTGTTTTGCAGATTAGCATGATACCTGAAGAGCATAATTGTGTGTCTACTAGTAAACTTGGTAATTCAATGGCCTCTCAAAAATGGGTTGCAGAGAAAATTATTGGTTGGTTGAGGAAGACTCCAGCTTTAGGAGCAAAGGAATTGCAACAGAAACTGCTGGAGGAGCATAGTGTAGAGGTTGGTTATTCGACTGTATGGGCTGGAAAGCAGAAAGCAATCAATAAGATCTTTGGGTTTTGGCGAGACAGTTTTCAGGCATTGTACAATTTCAGGGCTGATCTTCTTTCTAGGTCACCAGACTCGGTTTTGGAGATTTCCACTGTGATTCAAGGCGATGGTGTGCACTTTGACAAGCTTTTCATGGCTTTGCAGCCATGTGTAGATGGTTTCAAAAATGGATGTAGACCACACCTTGAGATCGACTCCATAGCCTTGAATGGTATGTATTCAGGACACCTAGCATGTGCTTGTGCTCTGGATGGTCACAACTGGATGTACCCGGTTGCATGGGCCATTTTTGGATATGAATCGGAGGATAACTGGACATGGTTCATTGAAGAGTTGAAGAAGGCTATAGGTAATCTACCAGCATTAGAGATATCCACAGATGGATGCAAGGGCTATGGTAATAATAATGTGCCTGAGGGTTTCAACGAGTGTGTTATGAACATAAAGAACATGTATTTGGTTGACTTGGTTGATAGGTTGAGACAGATGGTAATGGTGTTGTGGTATAAGAGGAGAAAGATTGGGAACAAGCTCTCTGGAAATATTCTTCCTGCAATTATTCAACAACTTAACGAAAAAACTAGTTGTTTGGGTAATCTGAAGGTCTGGAAAGGTGGGTACCAAACTGGTGAAGTTTTTGGCAACTTTCAGGACATGACACCGTGGAGGCATGTAGTGGACTTGAACACACACACTTGCAGCTGTGGAGAGTGGCAACTAACTGGGTTGCCTTGCCTTCATGCTTTGGCTTTGATAAGCACAGAGACAAATGTTGACTTGGAATCTTTTGTCCACGAGTACTACTCTGTAGAGAGGTTTAAGGCTGCATATAGTGGTATAATTCCACCCATGCCAGACATATCCCAGTGGCCAAAAGTGGACACTGGTTTCAAGCTGCTGCCACCACCCTTAAAAAGAGGAACTAGTAAGAGGAAGTACATGAGAAAGGCGGGCCATGAACCTTGTGGAAGTAAGCAACATGAGTGCATGCAAAGTGGAGAACTTGGACACTGCGAGAATGGTTGCACACTGCATGGTTCAGTGAAGAGGTTAATACAATTACTTCATATTTTCTTTTCTGTACACATTTCACATAAGCACTGTAACTGACAGTAATTTTGTTGCAGGAAGAGAGACCAAGCAGAAGCAAACAAAGGGCAAGGAGGTGTCCACTGAGCACTGACACATTATCTTGAAGTACCATCATGGACGGTTGCCAAATCTGTTACTGTCTGTTACTCTAGAGTCATCTACCTCAGCTACTTTAGCTAGCCGCCTGTTCAGGATGTGCTAAGGAGGGTTACTTCAACAGCTCGGATTTAGTTGTCATGTTATTGTTGACCTCAATTACTACCATATTATCATTGAATGTATGGCCAGTTTTGTATGCATGGTTCAATCGAATTGATGTTATTATCATGTATGGTCGACTGAAATTGTTGAGAATCACGCATTGATGTTAATGTTCTGTGGTCAACACCTTTTGATTACATTGCATTTATACTGCTCCTAACATGTATGTGTGAAGGTCGTGTAAAAGCTTCATACATTACAGATACATAATGAACCAGAATCATCAATTCTGATTTTTGACCTCGGGAGTGTCTAATTTTCAGTCGATTGAAAATGGGGGTTCCTTTCAATCAACGCTTTTAGCCTTTGGATCTAGATCAAATGGATATAAAAAGATAAATTTTTTTCATAGTCTATACATAACACTAATTAATACAAATAATCCTACAAATAGATAAATAACAAAAGAAATCAAAAGAACAAAAGAATATACACATAACCATCGATTGAAAGGAATGTTACTTTTCAATTGTTTGAAAAGTAGCATTACCGTTTGACCTCAGGTTTATATAAATCCTATTTTTGTAGCAAACTAGTGTCATTTCTTGAATTTCCCTCCAATTCATGTCTAAATTCACTTGTAATGCATTTTTTTAATCCATTTCAGTCTGTGCAGAGGCAGCAGTGTGATCCTAAATCCCTCTATATACATTCCTTTCTTCTGAATTGTTCTAGTATTTTTCAGATGTTTTATCGGCTCTGCTACTCATCTCATTGTGTAGTGTGTACCAAAGGTCTGAATCAAAGAGCAGCCACAAGTGGATAGATGGAGAGAAGGAGAACCTACCTGTGTGGTCACAGTTCCTGTAGGCAAAGAAACAAAGAGAATGAATCTGTCTGTTACCAGAGAAACCTCACAGCTGTTCAATAAGCAGGTAACTTCATGGCTGCTGCTTGTGAGAGCTCACCTGAATGCTCTGCTGACTGCTGCCTATTTGAGATCATGTTCTTGGAGGTAGCTTCCACCAGTGGAGAGTGGAGCAGAGCTGAATCCTTTTCTTCCTTCACCAGACATCCCTGGAATGGATTCTCGCACAAGTGACGGCTGGAAAATTGTTGTATGACTATTCAAGTTTTCAAAATTTGCACTGGTGTGCAAACTAAATCAAACGAGATGAAACAGCCTTGGAAACCCATTTTTTCCAAGTTCAGAACATGGTTGCTCTCAAGATCCGCTACTGAAAGCTACCAGAAAAACTCAAAAAGGAAACAAGGAACCAAGAAAATTGTCCCCAACAACAGATCCTTTGTTTGATGGTTGATGCAAATAAACCACAGGGTAATTTACCCCAGTGGAGCAGTTTGTCTGTTCCAAGTTATTCTAGCTGCATATGCCTGAATGTTCTTCAAACATAGTGGTACAATCAGTTCCTGCTGATATGGGCAGGTCTCTTAGATGACATAAATTCAATGAATCATGTCCCTCTGACTGCTGCTTCACTAGAGGATTCATTTTACTCGTCCGATCGATCAGCCGCATCCTCACTCCCTCCACCGGTTGCCGCAGCTAGGGTTGCAGCAGACGAAGAAGAGCGTCATCCCTTCCTCCCCTCTTGCCGTGGCCTGCAGAAAAACCAAAGCGTGGTGAACTCTTAGAGGTTAGAAAGTTTGTGTCATGGTGAATTATGGGTGTGTTGGTCTGATTAGTGAACCTGGAAGAAGACAGCCTCGCCGTGGCCACAGGCTGTGCAGCGTACGGTCTTGGTTCTGGGCAGCGTCGGGTCGCCGGCGACGTCCTGTAGCACCTGGGTGAACTCCCCAGCGCTGTGGTGCACTACATTGCGGTACACGCAGTTGTTGTCGGCAACCTCCTGCAGTTTTCAGACAGCGTTTCAGATAATGTGCATTCAGAGCTGGTTGCAAGTGGTGAAAAAAAAAAGAATTTTTTGTTCTTCATTGATCATAATGTAGCAGCCTGAAAATTAAGAAAGAAATGGAAGTTTTTTTTTTATCATACAAGTAACTTCAATTCACCTACACATGCACAATATCTAAATCCCAGCTTGCAGACACACAAGTGTACTCCTATTTCTTTAGTGGAAAAAGAGATTCGCTTCTACTGAATTGCATAAGCTACTCTTATGAATCCATGGTGGCTGCTAGTCCCATACTCCCATACCATCCTGCCTTAGAGATCTGAATCCAATAACAAGCTGAACTGATGATTTGATGGAATCTTAGATGCAGAGTGGAAGAAGAAACAAGGAACCTGATGGTCACAGTTCCTGCAGGCAAAGAGGAGCACCTTCTGGTCCCTGTCCTCCTTGGGGTACAGTATGTTGTTGCTACACATGCCCAGAAACGAAGATGGTGAACACCTTCTGGAACCTCATAGTAGAAGGAACAAAGAGGAAATGAGCAGGTAGAAGCTGCAGCAGCTTACCATTCACGGCAAAACTTCATGGCACTCATGGTTGATGCTTCTTTGCTTCGGTTGACCTGGCCCGAACTGACGGTTCTGCTCAGTTGACTCCTGCCTGGCTACTTCAGATCTTGGGGGTTCACTAGTGGCGGAGTTGAGCTGAATCCTATGCCTTTCGCTATAAATGGTTGGGAATGGATGCTGCTCTGGATGGAGGTATGGTCAGAGGAGGAGGTAAGTCAAGCAGTGGCCACTAGTGAACCAATGGCAACTTAAAAGGAGCACGCCGTATAA
The DNA here is from genome assembly GCA_030378355.1 of Eleusine indica. Classification (NCBI taxonomy): domain Eukaryota; kingdom Viridiplantae; phylum Streptophyta; class Magnoliopsida; order Poales; family Poaceae; genus Eleusine; species Eleusine indica. The sequence goes on from CM059494.1 coordinate 17,615,133, forward strand.
TATTCCTTTTTTCGATGCAAGTTGTGGCTAAATGCTTTTTTATAGCAGCCTGATGCTGTACCCCTGTCTGTGGGGACAAGATGTAACAGCTTGCCTGACCAATCCAATCGTTGCCTGTATTGTATAAACTGCGCCACAGCCTTTTAGGAACGCCGTTGCCGGTCACGCTTCATCAGAGATTGCACGAACACTAACCCATGTTTTTACTTTGCGTATCAGGTAATCGAGAATTCGGCGACCTGGTTTACTTGCGAGACTTCACCCATGCGTGTGATTCCTGGAACATTACCCGGCGCAGCTGTTATTTCTGGCTTCTTGTTGCCTTATCACTGTCAGTTTGTCAGCAGACAATCCTCGTCCACAGTACAACATCAGCTAATGGCTTGCCGACCTCGAGGCTATGGAGGAACACGGGAAAAAAAAATTATTCAACTTATTACAGGTTGTCCAATTACGACGCAAATGCACGTGAACCGGAATAATTAATCTAGATCTGATACTTTCGTTCCGTTCATGTTTCAGGTTTGTCAAACGTGCAGAAATTCCTGAGAGTGATAAACTAATCATTCAATCTATCTACAGGTCCTCGTTTATTCTGCAAAAATGATAAACTATTGCAATTGTAAAGCTTAATGATCTTTTTCTCGGTCCTAGCCGCACCTGGGGTCTATATAACGAGACCCTTTAAATATATTCTTCTAATAATGTTCTTTACAAATGTTGCTCTTTACCAATTGTATAATGATATTTTCATAAGTACATATATAAATTTGTGGATTTTTTTTTTCTCTTCATGGCTCCATACAAAAATTATTTTACCTACCATTTGTACAAACGTGCAGACACTCTTAGTACAACGTCTGGACTTGTAAAGTAAAAATGTAATTGGTCCACATGAAACCACGAAGGTCGTATTCTTGCGAGAATTCAATTTGAGTGTCTGGTTTACAAATAAACGTAGGAACAAAGTTGACCAGAAGCCGGCGGCGGGGAAATCAGCGTTGTCAAGCGTACAAATCAGCGTCCCCTGTTTTGCGGCGGGGAAAATCAAGAAATTGACCAGTCGTTCCTTCCCGGTGTGCTTCTCCCAAGCTTTTCCAGGGAAAAAGAAATTTCAAAAGATGTGCGCGACGCTGGCCGTGTCTGTCACTCAGGTGCAACACATCTTAATATATTAAAACACATGTGTTCTCTCGCAAAAGAGTCAATCCACGTCATCATCAAAACGTGGACCGTCCGATTCATCCAAAAACTTATATAGTCCGTTAGATACATCCCTGCAATGTTTACATCCAAGCCCTTTGTGAAGTGCAGAATCGTAAATTTACGTAGAGGTCCTCCCACGCATCTACCCTGTTTCTTTCTCTTCCTCCACGAGTCTACCACCGATGCCCGACAAAACAAAAAGGAAAAAAACTCTACCACTCTCGTCGCTAGGTGTGCTCCGCCGCCGCCGCAGGCCCGTCCAGCTCCAGCTCCGCCACCGCCGCCCCGTCCAGCTCCAGCGCTGCCGCTGCCCTCGCCCCTTTCAGCTCCAGCGCCGCTGCTGCCCTCGCCTCTTTCAACTCCAGCGCTGCTGCAACGACCTCGACTTGAGAGCTATGCGGTCTCCCCACTGTCCACAATAGCTTATCTGCACATAGCGCTCACCTACAGCGATTTGGGGTCAGCGTCACTGCCATATTGAATGGAAAGGGAAGGAACTGCAGTTGGCCATGCTCCCGTTTGTTCACCTCGCCAACGGCCTCTAGCAGGGGAACCATCATCTTAATCCCAGTCGAGCAGCGCCGCATCGGCCGCGGCAAGCACGACAACAAATCTCCTCCTTGTGCCCCTCTTCTCTCTCGGCAGGCTACGCGTGGCATCTCGCCGTCGCCGCCGCTTCGTCTTCTCTTTCCTCCAGACCACTTTCCTCCTGCCTCCCCAGTGGGGAACTCCACCCTATCCTCGCCGCGCAAGGAACTCAAGTGCACACCTTGTGAGTGCGCTTGCAGCAGCATTTGCAGTAGGACTGAAGAGGACACGCTTGCGTGCTGCTGATGCTTCCCCTCGTGCTCCTCAATAGCCTCAACAAGTCAACATCCACCAATGTCAGTGGCCTTTCTCCTTTAAGCTTCATGCACCTGAGTTGTTTGATGAAATGTGAACATAGCTTAAATTATCTTTCAAATTAATTTTACTAGGATTACTTTCTAAATAATAAACTTTGGCACATTTAGTTGATTATTTGATAGGAAATAAGAAGAAATATTTGATGTTGTTAACAAATTACAGTTTGCTGTTTTCTGAGTGAAAAAATCCTGTAGTAGTTTTGAATGATACAGGAACTATACTCATCACATTTGTTTTCAAGCTGGCAATAAAATAGTATGTTATAGCTGGTGCGAATAGCCTCAGTTCTTGAAAGCTACGTCTTGAAGCATTATTATATCTGCTTATTCTAATTGTTTGTTTACGACATTATGTAGATTAGCGTATTTAAAACATTTGAACATAATGTGTCTTGCGATCTCCATTAGTGTTGTAGGATAGCCTGGATGTGCCTCAAGATGATTGAGGACTTCCAAATAGTTTTGGATTGGAACTTCAGCTTTTGTTTACTTAACTATAGACTGGTTGTAAGTTTATGGGCTTTTTTGGCTCACCTGATTAGTAACAGAAATATGATATTGTCTATAAAAAAAATAAGTGTATTTGCACAAATTCATTGCCAGTGCAAACAAGAGTTAGCTATCATACAAGGACGTAGTTTACAGTTGGACATTGCTCCAAAATTTGATGCTACTCATGTGAGATTCATCTGAGATTTATTTAGATAAGTGATTTTGAATTGTCTGTAAAATTTTAGTCTATGAGCATTACATGTAAAATAGTATTAATTCATCCAAAGTCTTACAGATGCCCACAACGCATTGCTAGATAGGGGAACTATGGGGCATTTCTCATGGGCAATCTTCCTATCGTAAAATCGCATATTCCTACAATTGGATGATGCGCTGGAAAGATGGAATGAAATTTAGAACTGACTGGGATGCCATCAAGGTTGTAAATATGCTCGTAGAATACATGTTCCTGCAAATGAAAACATTTGTTGTTTGGAGGATGTGAAGGACTACCTGGAACATACTGGTGCAGATGGTGTGCTTTCAGATTAAAATCTTGTGGAAAATCCAGCACTGTTTAGCGATTTTGGGACAAAGGAATGAAATGAAGATGTTGATGAAAAATGGAGATAACGGCTTGGACCAGGGTGATCTTACTTGCATGGTAATACAAGAGTATTTTGTGCTACAGATCAGGCTTGAACCATGGCTGACCTTTGACAATTTTTGACAAGGTTCATACATGCTTTAAACTTATTATCTATATAGCATAGCTGCCTCTTATATTCATATATATATATTGCATTTATAAATCTCAGGTTTGTTTGTCCACGCACATAAAAGTATACCCAATGAGAAAGATGGTGCTATAGACTCACTCTTGCACTTTCTTAGTCCATTTTTTTTTATTGGCTTTAGCTTGGAAACAAGCTACGCATCTACATTGATATATCAATGATGGCAAATTGGAAAACAAATTGTTTTTTTTTGGAAAATAAATAGTTCTTGATGCTATGACAAAAGGAAAGGGCTTGCCTTCAAAGAGTGTATCTTTGCCTTCTAATCTGTCTGTGTTTTTCTAGCTGTATGCCTTGATTGGAGAATGTCAAAAATGTGCTCCAGTAGTGTATGACATACTGTCGGCCAATTGCTTAAATCATATGCACAACCTGTACAATCTCCGCTTGCCATAGAATGGGTACAAGTGTAACTTCGTTGATGATTTTTAAATTTATGACATATTGACATCAAACCACATTTATTATTTTTCTTTTTCATAAAAAGACCGCATTATATTGATTTGCTCATTACTTTATTATTACTGATAATCATGCAATGGATTAGTAAAAGCTCTTTGAAATTAAAATGATCAAGGGGGGGGGGGGGCATCCAACATTTAGGTATACAAGCATGCGGCAATGCCTGCCACGCATATTTCTAGTGCATAGTCCGGAGACAAGTGGACCTATCCCGGGCCTCATTTTGAGCATTTTGTTGAACAAGATTGGGCTTTGCTTTGAAGCCGACGTAAAGATGGATAAAGGACCAAGGCTTGTGTTAAGGACTTCTTGCGAAAGCAACAGTATGAATTGGCTGTTTTTTTTAAAAAAGTATGAATTGGCTGGAAACTCTGCAGAGGAATGCAAGAATTTAACACGAAATATACTACAGTACTATCATCAATTCAAATCCTATCATATTGGAGCCACACGAAATATACTACATGCGCAAGGGTGGTAAGAGCGGACGCAGACAGTGGCGGATCCAGATCGAAATCGAGGGGGGGGGGGGGGAGGGGGCTGAACTCGTGTTGCCAGCCACATTTCTTCGGCCGTCTTCAACCTCCAGCGCTTTCTCTTCTCTTCCATGGCCAAAACAGTAGGGGGGGGGGGGGGGCTGAAGGTGGGGCTGCGGCCGGCAGTAGCGGGGCTTGAGACCCCATGCTGCCTCGTTAGATCCGCCACTGGACGCAGATGATATGATCTTCGCACATCAAATCGAAAATCTGTCACTCTTTTTGCAGTGGCCTCAGGACAATGTACTGTATATAACTGGATCAGAAAACTCCACGTTTTCTGGATACCAATTACGTTGAACGTTCCCTCTAGTCGGTAGAGGGTGCCGACTCGCGTTGACGCGACTTGAACATATATTGTTATCAGCAGAAATATCTCAAAGACTCAAACTCATCGGGAAACTGGGCGACAATTCGGCCGGTAGGTCACTTGCGCGAGCGGACAGCAGAGGGCGACGTTATCTCTTCTTAAGTCTTAACCCTGTTGGTGGCTTTCCAGACTTCAAAGAAAACATATGCGTCTCCCTCTTCCCTAGGGAAAAGGGATTTGCTGTGGTCAGGTCAACCCAAAGAAAACTCTGAACAGAAAATCGCACAACAGTGACGTGAAACAACGAATAAGATTTGATAGTTCGCACATAGTTGCAGATCAGGAAACTCATCAGTTATCCTGATAGAAGACTTGAATTTGAATTATCATACGTTGATGATTATGCATGACTGCTTTCCACATTGTACTACTTTACCATTTCTTCCAAAAGAAGTATTTTCTTTGGTCTTGCATTTCACATTGCGTCCACAGTAAGTCCAGGAGGTTTGTGCCTGCAGCATGTACTCTTTCAATTTGTATCAATTCTGATTGTAGTACTTCTTTATTTCTCTGTTACTGAGAATGCTGGTGGATCGGCAAGTATATGTTTTCAATTATACCTCTAATGAATATTAATTTTCCTTCTGATCAAGTAGCAACATTAGACTTAGGACAAGTACAATGATGTCGTCTTATAAGTCGTCTCTTGCATGACACATAATTTTAGTACGTATTATAAGACGACTTATATAATAAGTGATATGTTCAGTTATTTCCTATTAATTATATGACTCTTTAATTTATGACTATAAATAGAATATTTATAAATTAAAAGACCACTAAAACTTGTATAATGGTGTGACAGCCATCTCATACTGTTAAATTTTAGCGCATGAGGTGGTTGCTTCACGAAACAATCACCACAACCACCTCTTTCTCTTACTACGTTCTTTTTCTTTCACATCATAAAAAATTCTGTGTGACACTGCATAAGATGGACTATAAGACTGTCTACGTGTAGCATTGTACTTGTCCTTATAGTAGTGAATATATGTATGTAGCTACATGGTTTGTGTTGGCTTTTGCAATTCCATTTAAAATAATGTGATGTATGTATCTAAGACATGGTTAGAGTAAGCATCTTCCATAGTGCAGTACAATATGTGAAGGATAAATTGAGTGTATCTTAAATATTTGAAGGATAAATAGTTAATTTATATCTATCTTCAATGCAGATCAATATTATTGTATATTTGTAATATATTTGAAGGATAAATTGAGTGTATCTTAAATGTGTTGGATTGTATAATATATTTGAACCTCACATTGAATGTATCTCAAGGAGCTGAAGCAGCTAGAGATCCATCTCAAGAAAATCATTTCTTTTTTTATTTGTTATTTGTCATTGGTAACGCGTCTGGATCAAAACGTGTTACCAATGTCTTTCATATTAGTGACACATTTAGGCCAAAATGCATCACTAATACGAGACTCATTAGTGACGCGTAAAAACCGCGTCACTATTAACTTTATATTAGTGACGAGGAAGTAGTGAAGTGTTAAAAACGCGTCACTAATGTCACTTGTGAAGTGTCACTAATAACCTATTTTTACATAGTGAGCTCTTCATCCCTTGCTATCTATTTCTTTGCTTCTTCAGCTGGAACTGTTGGGTGCAATGCACCATAATGCGGCAATTTCAGAAACTTCATTTAAATGGTTGAATTCACACTTTCCTAACTAATTTTTTAATGAATATTGTGGTCCTAAATTGAATTTTGTCCCCCTTTTTTTCCCCTTGACGCATAGGTCCCAAATAAAGGTGGCTTGAACATTAAAGGAATGAATTAAAGCGATAGAAGACGTTCTACAGAACGATGGTCCAGTTCGTTGATGATATTGATGTGTTCTGTAGCTGTGTCAGCAATAGGACTCATCAAGCAGTTGAAGTCATGGACTGTTGGGGGATGATGATTTGGATCCACTATATGATTCGCTTATTGATGAGCCTCCAGCAATGAAGGGCACTGTCATCCTGAAAGGTATGGACTGTAAGGATGCTTTCTAGGAGGAAACGGAGGAAAAACCTGTCAGGCGTAGGGGCCGCCCGAGAAAAGTTAGAAATGCACCGGCGAAGAAACTTTCTGAAGGGCACAACTCTAGCGACGAAGAGTCCACGAGCATCTCTCGATCAGGGTCGTGGCAACTGGGCACAGCCGCACAAATGGCTGGAAGCTAGTGAGCTCCCAGCTCGGACATCAGGAACAGGAAGCAATAGCTGAGATGATACACACACGCCGCCTTGAGCCCACGGCACCACAAGTCGATGTCGACGCGCTCGCACAGCTTCTCCTCGCACATGAGCCTGAGGCGCTCGAGCTTCAACTGTTGACCCTGTGTGCTGCCGCGAGCAATCCCTGGACCATCGCCGCGGCATCGTTCTTCTCCTCAGTTGTCTCCGGCGCCTGCAGGACGTCGGTGCACATATGTAGTGGAGCAAAGATTTGAAGACCTTTGGATCCATACTTGGACCTCGATCTATGCGGTGCAGGGACGGCTTCTCCTCCTTGGCAGCGTGCGGCTCGGCTTCGAAGACCGGCACTCCAGCTCTTTCCACTTCCAAGTACTACTCCGTCATGGCAAAATATCTCAAGTTGTCTTTTTTTTTTTCTTGTGACAAATTGAAAATCTCAGTTGTCTTTAATCTTTATTGTGCCACGTGCCCACGTCCTATATTATCGTATTTACATTGCTTATTTTTAATTACCAAGTGTTATAAATGTGTTCACGTATCATGTAGACTAAGCTCTATTTAAATTTTGTATGCATATAATCTTTGTTTTTACAATTGCATTCTTTGCATGCATAATGTGTCGTCTTAGTATAGGTTGCCGTTGGTCATCCCCCCTGTTGTATAGCGTTTTTATACTAGTACTTTCTTCTTGTCCTACCCATTTTCTCAGTGAAATAAATGGTTTTGGGTGTGGAGAACTATGATATAATTTTTTTTGTTCCTTTTCTATGATGATGAGCCTCTCCTCTTGAGCTCTATCTGATCTGATTTTCTTATTTTTAACCCATCTTTTTTTGGGACATCCTAGCAACAAGTGAAACATGTTTATTAATCCATCTATGCTTCTTATTGACTTATTGTGTTATGGTGGTGAGGATCAAATTAGGGTTAGGCAAGTCTTCTTGCTGAGTTTGATGTACTTTTCATTTTTCTTTCATTTAATAAATTAATTTACTTTTTTAGAAAAATAAGTTATTTAACAAGTAAGTTTGACTTATGCATATAGTCTATTGAGATAATATAGTGTTATATTCTTTCATCCCCCACCTTTTGGATCTAGCGAAGCAAATGCTTCATCTGTGTTGGTGGAGGAAGATCAGTATGGACAATGAAACTGAGTATATATGGTGCCAATAGAGAGTGTGTTTTTCACTTGCATGAGCGAAGAAACACTTGCATTAATGTTGCGCACAGAAACAAGGCCGAGGCAATAGGAAGGTGATTGCGGCTTCGGTTGGTAGCACAATGAGCGGCTCCATTGCACAATAAAACTCACCACCGCCAATCATCATGAGACACATGCAAGCAATACACAAGCACAATGACATGATTTCGGTTGGTAGCGCGCTATATATTCGGGTTATAAGGTAAAGGAGATGACACCATTTATGAGCAAACCATCCTTCATCCTTAAAAACCACCTTTTGTGTAGTCTTTATGCAATTATATTTCTCCTTTTTGTGTTTATCTTAGAACATATTTTTTTTCTTTCTCCCTTTATTTTTTATTTATCTTTCACTTTACATATGTTTCTCTATCTTTATCTATTTTTTCTGTTTCTATCTCTATTTACGTAGCTATATCTCTTTATATCTCTCTACTAATATTTTGTTCTCTCTCTATCTCCTTTCTCTTCTCTCTATATTTCATTATACTATTTATTATGTATTTATTGATATTTTTTCTTTTTTGTAAATGCTATTAATTATGTTTATTTGAATATATCATATATATTACAAGAAATTTGACATTCTGCGACAATTATAGAGTGATATTTAATCAAACTATTGTAGAGCAATTCATTTTATAACATTCCAATCATTTTAGTGATGTGGATTTCAAGTGTGTCGTAAGAAAGTAACAAAAATCATTGCAAACTAAGATAATGTCATATTGTGATGAATGATAATATGTCATAAGAGATAAACTAGAAATGTCATAATTTTACAACACTAGTAAATCGTCGTAACACAAAATTTTCATCCCTAAAGTTTTTTTAATAGTTAGTGTTTATAGACTGCTTCAATATAACAAAGAAAATATAAAAAGACATTTGTTACCAAATCTTTTTTTCCCTCCTAATAGGTTGTGTTGGTGTATAAAGTTTTATAAAATTTTGTTGAATCTTATTCAATATACACAAAGTTCTAATTAGAATAACTTTCGATAAACATGTAGAAATGAATTTGATCTACTAAAATAGTAAATCAATTCAACAATTACTGAAACTCCTTTACCAGGACCTATATATAGTATAATTATTCTTAAAATGTATTAGTGTATTTAACATAAATTATTTCATAAATTACTTTATAATGATGCATTAATTAGTTGAAAATAAAAATAAAGCTAACTTTAGCTGGTACTGGGCCGAGACTGGGTATGGTTCATAAATATTGCTGGCCCAAAATCTTATAAGCGTCGCAAAGATAGGCAAGCTCTATCGTGGGAACTGTCCCGCTCCACGGGCAGCACTAAAGGTGGCCAAACGGGCCACCCGATGTGACGCAAAATGAGATAGCCATGCCGGGCCGACCTGTTAGGTCCAGTAACATTGCAGCCAGAAAATATACATGCAACCTATATTGGTAAATAATAGTGTAAAAATTGCTTGAGTTAGAGGTCGAACCCTTAACCTACACTTTCAAATGGTATTGACTCACCACCGTCGTATATGAATGTTTTAGATATGTTTGAAATATATTTGATTTACGATAATCAGATCATGCCGTGGTAGTCTACAGGCCAAGACAGTGGCCCAAGCAGACCCCGTAGCCTCTTGCCGGGCTGGCCCGGCACAAAATTATTTTGATCCGTGCTAGATTTGACTTTTTTTGCGGGCTTTTGGACGGCTCACAAAGCACGGTCCATTTGGTCAGCTTTATGTAGCGCGCGACTGCTCGCAGCCCAGGTCCATGTAACAAGCGCGAGGAAAGGAGGCGAACCGCGGCGAGCTTCCAGGTGGCACATGCAGCGCCAACGTGAAAAACAATTCTATGCATACCTGCTGTAATGCCTTCCCCGTTCAGCATCATCTCGATGACACCCACGTTCCTTGTAAGGAATCGTAAGACAGGTCCTTTCCTCTTCCAAATTCTGCCCGGACTTGACAGATCGGCCCCACGAGTCCACGTCCTTCCATCTCCATCCAGCCGCGGCTGTCGCGCGTATCAAGTACGGTGAGACTTTATGACCTATATAAGGAAAGAGAAGAGTGACAGTGATAATAAGATGTCCAATGGAAATCCTTCAGGTGCTTTCACGGATGGCTAAAACACTGTAAGATAGCCTGCAAATTAAGGACCTGCGATGTCGATAGCCAGTCAACAGTAAATGCAGATACTTAATCAATTTTTTAACATATGATTAACCATAATAAAATTTATGTATACGATTGTTGAATAAAAAATAACAAATTCAATAACACTATCTGAAGATAAAACACAAAGTGGACTTTGAGCATTTGGACTTTCTTACTAACTTATTCGCAACTTAAGACAATTGTAAAGTTACCGGCTTGGATCTTACAGGAAATCGACAAGGTACGCCGGGGATTCTTCTAGGCAGGTGACAAGAAGGCTGGGGGGGGGGGGGGTTTCAGTGTGCCATGGCCTGGCAATGCATTACTCGACCACAAGAGCTTGGTGGACTTGGGGTTATCGACCTCTAGATTGCTGGTTACGCCCTGAGGTTGCGGTGGCTTTGGATGCAACGCATAGACGAATCAAGACCATGGACCAAAATACCAGTGGAATGTGAAAAGGAAGTACGTGACATGTTTGACACCTCCATCGAAGTGGTGCTAGGAGATGGAGCAGAAACATACTTCTGGACCGATAGATGGCTCAACGGAACGTCAATTAAGCTGCTTGCCCCAGCTCTTGTCCAAGCAGTGAGTGGAAGGACGCAACGGTCTCATACTGTTCAACAAGCATTGGCGAACAAGCAATGGATAAGAGACATAACTGGACCACTCGCTGTCACTGTCATCTATCAATACATTCAGGTCTGGATATTGCTAAGACAAATAAACATCAGTCCAGGAGTCGGGGACCCCATCAACTGGCGGTGGATGACTTCCAAGCAGTACTCGGCAAAATCAGCTTACCACATGTTTTTCTGTGGGAGTACAAAGATGCCAGGAGCTAAACTCTTATGGAAGTCCTGGGAACCACCCAAAGTGAAGCTATTCCTCTTCCTAGCCATAAACAAGCGCACTTGGACAGCAGAACGCCGAAAGAGACATGGATTGTAGGATGGTGACGACTGCAATCTATGCCACCAAGCGGCAGAACACATTGATCATCTTTGGCTGCACTGCCCGGTGGCAAGGGAGATATGATGGCACATTCTCTCCTTTATGGGACTTCCGCAAAGGTTCCAAATGGATGAACTTGGCATAGTAGACACCTGGTTATACTTGAGAGCTGGCTTAAGCAAGGAGCCGAAAAAAGGTCTGGACTCCATGTTCATGCTAACAACCTGGCACATTTGAAAAGAACGCAACCAGCGCGTGTTTCAAAACAAGGTCACCTCCCCTCAAATGGTGAGCGGTAGGATCATAGATGAAGCGAAGCTATGGAAGGTGGCGGGAGGAAAGCACATCGGCTGTTTCCTAGAGCGAGAGTAGTGTTAGAATTCTAGTAGCTTAGGGTAGGCTTCTCGACTAGGGGATATAATGCAAAATCTTTGTGAGTCTACCTGGCGGGCGCTATTGCACACCGCATTGTAAAGGTCATCAATCTAAACCTTCTTCTAAATACAAAGATGCGCAACTCTCCTGCGTATTCTAGAAAAAAGACAATTGTAAAAATTATATTTAAATGATAGACAGAAGATATGATTTTCATATAGGATCTCTTTATATTTTCAGACATATTAAAAAAGAAACAAATTGAGTAGTTAAAGTGTTATATAATATGTTTCTACTAGTACTTAGGATTTCGGTTGGAAAAACAAAGAGGACTAAGAAGGTTTTGGCTAAAGATGAAAATTCACTATCGAGACAAACGTTTGAAATCGCTAGCCCGTGGAGATGCACGGGTTAATAGACTAGTGATCACTAAATCATGCAGACACTCTGGTTCAATGCTTTTCAATCTCCCACAGAACCACAAATTAAACCAACCAATATGTTTTTTCAACATGGGAAAAATAGTAGCAACTAACAATACTAACTATTATATAACTGATGATGCACTACGGGAAGCAAGAGATTTGCCGTGTGCCCATCGCACATGGCAAAGTAGGAAATACCCACGGCAAATACTTTACCGTGGGTTGCATACGACATAGCATGCACAATAAAAAGCTGTTGGCAAAGCCGACATTGCCGTGTGCCTTCTGTGGGGCACAAGACAAAACCTTTGTCATGTGCCGCTGCTAACCCATGGTAAAAAAAGGCGTCGTCACCTGCCAGAACGGTGATGACGCATTTTGCCGTGTGCCTGACGGTTGGCACACGACAAAGTTGAAACTCCTTTGCCGTGTGCCCTAGTCTTGGGACACGACAAATCTTCCATCTTTATCGTGTATCTTGGTCATGGCACACGACAAAGTAGGGTTCCCAGGTTGCAAGATACCCCATCTTTGCCGTGTGCTATGGCAAGAGTACACGATAAAGGCTATGAAACCTGCCAGAAAAACTTTCAAATTAGCTGTCCCGAACAAAAAAAAACCACCAATATTCAATATATCTTAAATATCATCTCAGACAATATTTAAATATCATCACAGGCATTCGAATATCATCTCCGGACACCGACAACACAAATATTTCACAACAACCATCATAGAAGGTTCACAAACATAAGTATCATCCACAATACATCCTAGACAGTTCACAAACACAAGCAAGAAAAATATTACGATAGAAAGTTCACTAACACAACAATCATGGCAAACGACGAGAGCATTGCCCAACAGCTGGTGACAAGTCCTGATCTTGATCCCCCTCAGGACATTGACCCTAGACATTCGATCTCGCCGACTGATTCTGCACAAATGAGAGATGCTGATTACTAATTAGTCTTTCAACAAATGAATGCTCTAGTATGCTAAGGAAGACTGTAGTATTGTGTTTGATTATTGTAATGAATGCTCTAGTATGAACAACATAGAAACTAAAATGTTCATACTCATAAGAGTACTAGCCGGAGTAGGTGCCCAAGGAGGTGGAGCAAAGGACGACATCGGTGGCAGGGATATACCTAAACTCTGGCCAAGTGTTGCCATCCATTGAGCCAATTGCTGCCTAGTGACGTGACACACGACAAACATGTAATGGCCGTGAGCGTTGTCCACCCGTCACGTGTGCAAACAGTTAACGACTTATTTTCCATGTGCCAGGTCACTCGGCACACGACAAAGTTGTCCTTTATTTGCCGTGTTCCTGCCGTGGCACACGGCAAAGCCTAGATTTTCCGTGTGTCCATCGCTTGGCACACGGCACAAAGTCCCTTTGCTATGTGCCCGATAGAAGGCCCACGGCAAAGAGCCAGACACACAACAAACGTTGAGTTTCCGATAGTGATGATGAGAGAAAATAGCTAATACTGAGACAATGTTCATGTACATATGGCGACTCAGGCTACTTGCTTCATGAGAATCTCCCACATAACAGAAGGGCAGTTGACCCTTATCTTGTCCACAAAACCTTCAGTCTTCATAAGCGCCTTGGGATTCCCTGGTCGAGTGATAAAGTCTATGCACACAGCCCTAAGTGCACGACAGTCGTGCTTGTCAGCCACCGCCAAGGTTCCAGCCACTGTGTCCAACTCAATATGGTTGCAGAGGTTCTCCTCGCAAATCACCCTGAGCCTCTCGAGCTTGAACTTGTGCGTCACCGCAAGCAATCCCCATGCCATCGCCATGTCGTTCATCTCCGTCTATGGTGCCGGCAACAACAAGTCGGTGTACATGTAGTGGAGCATGGCCTTGAACACCTTTGGGTCCACGCCTTGGATCTCTATGCGGCACAGGGACGATGATGACTTGTCCTTCTTCGCCGTGAGTAGCTCGGCTTCAAAGACCGGAGACTGCGCCAGAATCCACCAGTGCGCCTGGGATGTCTCTTCCCCACTGTTGGTGTTTTGGTCACCGGCTAGTAGAATATCTCCAGGGGATGCGCGCTTAAATTCGGTGATGGCAATGCAAGGGGACACAAAGGATTATACTGGTTCGGGGAGTACCCCTATGTCTAGTTCGAATAGCTGCTCATGTTACTTGTACCGGGAGTACAAGGTTGTAAGAGATGAGAGTTCTGTAAGTCTCAGTGGAGTGTGCATGTGTGTGTGTGAGTGTGAGTCGTGTTCTTAATTGGTCCGATGATGCCTCTAGGAAGAAGAAGGACCCTTCCTTGTATACTTCAAGGGGTGGGCCCATTTTAGAGAGAGAGAGAGAGAGAGAGAGAGAGTGAGAGAGAGTGAGGGAGGGAGGGAGGAAGAGGGAGGGAGAGACAGATTGTTAGAATAAGTCTTCAGCATGTCGTTGTGGTTTGTTTTTCCTTTTTTACTTGGTCAGGTAGGTGTGAACCTCTTGGCAATAGAGCACCATGATGTCGCTTCGGTAGCTTGAGTCTTTCATGATTTTGTCGATCACAAGCTACAAGTCGCTTGTAAGGACCGAAGGCGTACCAAGAGAGAGAGGGGGGGGGGGGGTTGAATCGGTAAGCCGCTCACGAATCCTGATACTTCAATTCACACTACTTGAGTCTAACAAGCGTTGCAACCTAAGCAATTCTAGTAGGCCAAGACCCTACACATGCTAGTGTTCATGATGATAGCAAGCACGGAAGCCAAACACACTAGCCTATGCAAGCCACAACTCAACCAAGTTACTAGAGCACACAATTGTGGAATAGTAAAGAGGGGGTCAAGAAATGCTCATGATTTTTTTCTGAGGTCTCGGAAGGATGGTGCCTTCTCCTACTCCTCGCTGGACCACTCCCGTCGGAGTGCTGGTCCCTCCCGCCACCGATGTGGAGTTTTCGCCCACGAGCCCACAATCACTCCCAGAGTGAAGACACGGTGCGCGTCACCACTGCCATCTAGGCACAAGTTCGCCTCCTTCGAGAACTTGCCGGACTCCCTGAGCTAACACGGGCGCTCACTATTGATGCCCCTTTCACCGGCGGGCTCAAACCGGGTACAAACGTGTGACGGCCTTCATAACCGATCACAATAGGCTTAATCACCGACACCTAACTGGTCTAGGTCTCACCATCGACAAAGAGTAACAACCTAGATCACACCCTCAAGGACACTCTAGCCTTAGATGTGCATCAATGCTCAAGTTACTCTCACTAGCACTCTCAAGATATGCAATATCTCCTCGTAGTGCTCTCCTCTTTTCCTCTTGGCTCCCACCAAATGCTCTAAGCAATTCCACTGGCCAAGAGAGGTCACAAAGACCCCAACAACGAAGTTATATAGGCTTCCAACCTCCAACTAGCCGTTGCTCCATAAAATCAGCTTTCTAGACCAACTGACCGAACTGTCCGGTCACTATAATTCTCAGCACCAACGGCTCCACCCCTGCTGATCTCCTACTGACAGGACTGTCCGGTCAGCTGATCGGACCATCCGGTCAGACTTTCTCTCTCCATTCCAGAGAGCTCCCAATTTGCGTCATCTCTATCTCGGCGAGTTTCCATACAGACCGGACCGTCCGGTCACTATTGATCCCTGCGCAGACATATTCCTTGCAAACTGCTCTCTGTTGACTTAGTGATCGTACAGTCCGGTCTCCACTGACCCCTCTATCCGGTCACTTTGTCCAGAAGCTGAAACTCCTCGTCCTCGCTTGACTTTCTTTCCCGGCTTCTCCGAGCAGCTCCTTGGCTTCTCCACTGTCACCTAGTGCCTATGATTTCACTGAGCATCCATGCACATCACCCACTAGACATGACCTAAGAGAAATGACCTAGACCCCTTTGATAGTCCGGTTTTTCCTATGGACTCAAAGCCCTAACAAATAGACAATTGTTCCCAACACTTGCTCCATAGCTCAAGGGTAGAGTTATAGGTCAAGGGTAGAGTTGTCTTGGACCCTAGGCCTATATAAGGAGGGGTGTGGCTGGAGGGATAGGTGCCTCTTCCCATGAGCCTTGTGTTAGGTGTTCATTCAAAGTGCTTGGAGTGGTGTTCATGTAATAGAGGAGAGGAGAGGGTGTGTGAGAGACATCTCTTTCTCTTCCAAATAGTGGGAGGAAGAGGGTGGCTTCCTAGCCATGTATCCATGTATCTTGACTTGATGAATCAATGATATGAGATTCAAATTCATTCTCAAGTTCTTCCTCTCTCCCTAAATCTTGAATTTCTCTTTTTTCCTATTTTTGGAGCTATTTTCATGGGAATTTTTGATCTCATTTTTAGTTAAGTTTTTGGGCGGATTTCTTGGGGGATCTTGGTGCTATGACAAGCTAGAACAATCCTTTATATGTCCTTGATCAAATCATAAGCTCTAGCACCTTCGATTTGAAGGATTTCTCTTGTATCCCCATTTTGGTGTTCTTGGCACACGATCTGAAATTCGTAATGATTCCTTGAGCCAATTGAATGGATCTTCTAGGATTAGGGTCGTGATGTGTTGAGGATTGGCTGATCCAAAAATTGCATGATTTGGAGTTCATTTGATTAGATTTTGGTCAAGTTTTTGCCTAATCCCGAGCCAAATCCTGTTCTATCAAGGGTCGATCGGCACTACTAATGCGGGGATGAAAATCTAGATCGGCACTACCGATGACCTGCTTAGGTTTTTTGTCTTCTTTCTGATCTCAATCGACACTACCGATGATATGATCGGCACTGCCGGTAGAACCAATCGGCACTGCCGATGCTCCTGACTGGCACTGCCGATAGTCAGTCTGTGTTGCCTATTTTGTGTTTTCTTGTCTAATTTGAAGTCTTGGGTGTTTTTTCTTTGCTTATCTAGTTCTTCCGCTGTTGTGAGTCATTTTTAGGGTTAGCACATCACAAGTTGGTGTGTGTGGCCTTGGTGATTCTTTCAGAGGTTGGTTCGGGTTGTAATTAGAATATAGGCCAAGTTCTTGAGAAAAATTTTAATTGGCTCCAATTCACCCCCCCTGGTCGCCTTCTCTGTTCTTCAAGAGGAATAAGAAAGAAAAGCACACTCTAGATGATCTGCATGCATGTCATGAGAATATATTACTTAAAGCATAAAGACATGCAATGCAAGACATGAATGATGATATGCAACAGGTTAGCATGGTAGTGCATAAGAATTAAGAACAAGCAATCATCATCATGGAATCATACACAGACATACAGGACAAATAAAGAAGAGCAAGCACTGCGTATGAAAATAAACCAAGTGAGATCAAGATGAGTCAAACACAAGCGAATGAAAAACATGACTCATCAAAATCTACGAACACCTCGATAAAATCACCAAAATAAGATCCAAATGTATCTAACACCCAAAACCAATGTACATGTATGCTCCCCCTAGATACAAGCTACTCTCGATCGCACAGGATAACACTCCCCCTAGACCTATGATACTTCTCCCCCTTTGGCAACAAGCACCAAAAAGTGGAAAAAGTGAACATCTACGTGCTCATGGTCAAAGGAAGTGGTGCAGCAACGTCCTCTGAAGGCTCTGCTTCTAGCTGCTCCTATGCTAGATCCTGCTACGCTCCCTGAGCCTGTGCCGCCTGAGCATCCATCTGCTCAAAGAAGTCAAGGTCTACAGGCGACTCAGACCCTCTGTCCTGCCGTGCTGGTGGGACTGTGGATGTATGCTCGGCAACAGTCGCCTGAAGAAGAGCAAGGTCATCCACATCCTCCTGAGTGAAGCCTCAGCGGACTAGATTCTCTGTTACCTCAGGTGTGACTAGAGGGGTGTCTGTAGCAGAAGGGGGTGGAGCTGTAGCTGACACTGGGGATGACTGGGAGTGTGCACGTGTGGTGTGCACTATCTCTGAGAACAGACTCCTGATTGGTGGCTACTGCCGGGAGGTGGTAGGTGCTGTCTCTATGAAGCTGTAGACTATGCAGGTAAAGAGAACAACACAGAGACTGTGAATCCTGACAAGGGGGAGAGCTGAGTCACTAGAGAGAGAAAGTTTGTCCTGCTCCCCCTGTCGGTAACACACCTGAGTGTGTCAACCCGCTGGACTGAGCTGTCATCATAGTAGTGAAGGGGCCTGCCTGGGTCGGAAGCTGCTGGAACTGTGGTAGTACGGGGACTCCTGCCTGCTGGCCAGTTTGTCCTCTGGTGAGCTCCGCCATCTGAGTCATCAGGGTGGTCACTAGTGCCATCTGCTGTCTCTGAAGCTCTGCTTGTCCCCTGATGACCTGCATCATCTGACGTCTATCCTCAGCTACGCTCTGGATGAACTCACTCAGGCGTCCTGCAAGTGCTGCTATAGTGATAGCGACCTCTGACTGTGTACCTGTCGACTGGGGAGGTGCTCTTGTACTGGCTGACTCAGGAACCACCATCTCTAGATGAGGTGCCCACTCGTGAGTGACTGGCGGTGACTCCTGCTCTTCCTCTCTCGTCTGCTGACTAGAGGTAGACCACAAACCCCTAGGGACTCTAGGTGAGTAGCTGGTGGTCCCCTCAGGGAACGCGTCGTACTGCTCCTCTGTCACTAATCCATCCTCCTCAGTAGATAGCAAATGTAGGGAGCATAGACCAAGTGACGTCCTCCTACCCTCTCAGAGATAATCGCCTCCATCTCACCAATCAGTAAATGAGCCACGTCAAATGGCTGTCTCCTTAGAATAGCTACTATGGCCCACTGGTGCAAGAGTGTAAACTTCTCCCTATAGCTAGACCTAGGAATGATAGTCCTGGTGACTATCGCTCTAACCATCTTAGCCTCTGCGGTGAGTCTCGCAGGGCCTCTCTCAAAGCCTGGGATGTGTGTTGGTGGAAAGGCGATCGACACCATGTCGTCTGAAGGTAACTTCCCTCCATGTGGTCTGCGGGGTGGAGCAAGGGACGGGTAGACACTCCTGTATAGCTAGAAATATGAAGCAAGGAGTCCAAAGCTGGCTATCAGGTCTCCCCTACTCACACACTGTGGCTGCCTTCTCAACAAGAACCAGATCTGTGAACGGTCTCTAGCAACCCATAGTGTAGTATAGAACTCTAGCACAATATCCTCTCTGTATCTGTAGGGCTCCGTGACCAACTCTGCAAGTCCTGGCAAGTATGTGAAATACTGCTCCATGTCTATCCCGGTGGCCCTTCTCATGGCCTGGTAGGTAGTGTACTGCTACGGCACAAACAACTTATCTTTGCCTTTCAGTGAAAGATAGCATCTCAGACCCTCTCCAATCCTCCTCTGGAGGCCTGTCCAGTACCTATCCCCTACAGCCGGGTTCCTGAGGACTGGAACCCACTGCTCGAAGGAGACAAGTCGTAGCAACTTAAGGTCCTTTGCAGGAACCTTAAGAATGTCTGTCTCTCTAGCTGCCTGTACTAGTCTCTGTAGCCTCCTCGTGCACACTGCATAGGTGCACCTCGGGTCTCCTGCCCGGTGAGCTGACCTCTATGGTCTTGTCTGCTCTGACTGTGGCTGCTCAGTCTCCTCCTCCTCTGACTCCTCTGACTCCTCCTCCTCCTCTGACTCCTCCTGCTGCCTGGAGAATCCCTGCTCCGCAGGTCTCGATGACCTCTCCTGATGAGAAGTCGGAGTACCTTGCGACCACGGTGGCAACCTGGTCCCTGTGTACAGCTCTGGCCCTATGGTCCTCTGCCTGGTGCTCCTCGTGTGACCCTGGTCGTCTGTCTGAGTATCTGTGATCAACAGTGATCCAGGTATCCTGCGTGAAGCCTCCATGGCATCCAGGTGGTATGCTAACCTCCTGGCCCCCTCTGACTCTGGGTCCAACCTAGTCCTCTTCTTGCTCTTGGGCTTCTCAAGCATCTTGCCCTTGGCCTGATCCTGTCCAGAACCTGCCATCTTTGCTGCTACTGACTGCTGTCACTGCACGGACGTAGGTATAGATAGGATAAGCATAGACCCTATATAAATCTACAAGCATAGCACCGCTAGGTAAGAATGCGCAAAAGAAATCCTGTCACTGAGATGAAGGACATGAATACTAGACAAATATGCAACATAATAATAGTGATCATTGACTATATGTGGCTGGTGCAAGTCATCTTGTGTGCAGTCAATTAATATGCAATAAAATCGACTGCAGACTAAATAAGAGACAAACCCTAGATATGCAATTAACTGATAGGCATGTAATTAATTGCATCTAGGTTGAGCTAATTATCTAATTAATGTAATTAAACATGAATAATTAATCTAATTGCATCAATTAAGGCAACTACTTGAATTTCAGGGCATAATACGATGAAAAGGTAGAATGGCACAATACCCTGGAGGATTGACAACGAGAACCTCGAAGAAGACTCGACCGATCGCCTAAAAGAGTAGATTTTTTAGGTCGCCGACAATGGAGAAGTGAAGGGGAAAGTGTGAAATTTGCCCTAGGCTTGTGGTGGAGCTCGACTCTGGTGAGCGCGCGCGAGGAGGTGAGCAGGGGCACATCGGCGGCGGTGTTGTGTCGGCGATGCCAGGCGGTGAGGCACTCGGCGGCGGCGCGAGAGCTGCGCGTGGTGGCGGCGCTTGTGCTATAGCGGTGCTAGGGTCACTGGCGCGCGCGGCTGAGCGCGACAGCACTGCAGTGGCGCGGCGAGGTGGAGGCTCTGGCGTGCGGTGGCTCTGCAGCTCATCGGCGGGGGCGAGGCGGCGCCGGCGATGGGAGAGGTGGCGGCGGGTTCGTGAACTCGGCATCGGGGGGGGGGGGGGGGGGTGGGGGGGGGGGGCGAGGAAACGACCAAAGGTCTTCACAATTTTGACTTAGGTGAAAAAGGAAACAGACAACCGAGATCCAAAGAGGAATAGATCAACGGTCATAGATCGGGATTGCATCGTGCGATCAAGCATAGTGACCGGACGGTACGGTCTCTAGACTGGACTGTCCGGTCAGGTCCCGAGTCTGCTGGCGACCCATACAGACTGGACGGTACAGTCTCTAGAACCATTCTGTCTGGTCTCTATGACCAGACTAACTCGTGACACTGTGCACTTGGCATTGACCGGACTGTACGGTCTAGTGATCGGACTGTATGGTCACTATAGGAATTTCGCTGAAATATGGAATTTCTTCATTTTCCAAGTGTCCTTACTAAACACCCAAATAAAACACTGCACTTGGAACAAGAAGGGAACTCTCAAACACTCCTTTTCAAATAGTGGCTCTTTATGGCGTTATAATTTTTGCAAATGCCAAATGAAGAACCAAGCAAATAAGAACTAAGGCGAATAAGAGCCAAATGGGTATGTATGAGCTTTAGTCCATGAACCGTGCGAGTGGGTTTAACCTCGGAGTTCATAAGAGCTTGCTCAATGGGCATGAAGTATAATCCTTTCCTTTGGTCACACTTGCGGAGATGTAATCTCATATAGATCATGAGGCACAAATATCTCCAAATGTGACAAGTCTCCTTTGTGTTTCCTATATGATGCATGAAACAAGCATTTTACATATGCAATGAAAGTAAACATGCCATGTAAATGCAAACAATATTAAACAAGACACAAAGGAAACCTAACAATGTCAAGTTTGAACCCCTCCCAAGCTTACTCACTATAAGCCATAACCTTGCCTTGAGAGAAGCCAAATCACCATCTCAATCACCCCCCTTGCTGATAGCTATCTTGGATGGGTTAGACATTGACTAATTTTTATGTGTTTTTCTTTTAGTTATTTACACATGCATGGATGCAAACCATACTAGTCACAAAGGAGTCCTAATTACCATGCAATGCAAGAGTAGGAAAAACACACTACAACTACCAAGAACAAGCACGGTTACCTCCCCCATGAGTACATATGACATTGAGGTCCATGTCACTTATGGTGGACTTCACTTGATCTTCAAGTAAGCTCACGGTCCACCACCACCACCATCTTCTAGGTTTTGTTCTTGGGCACCCACTTGTACTTCATTGACCTCTCAAGATCAACAATGCAATTAGGTAGCCATATGCTCTTGACCTTTCTCTTCTTGTTTGGTGGTCCCAAAGCCTTAGCATTCAGCTTGCCATCCTTGTTCCTAAAAAGCTTGAAATATGTGTTCTCATGGAACAAGTTAGCATTTGGCAAAACAATGGAACTTCTCACCATAGGACAATCCTTGATTGTGTGGCCATCCTTGCAACACCTCTCGCAATAGTAGTCATCGGCGAGTAGTGGTTTGATCCATGCGGGAATGGAATCACTCGTCCCGATAATGTCGATGGTGGCGGGATATGAGCCAAATCCCCGGTGGGAGACATTGTTCACAAGGTTTCTTCCAAGAATCTCCTTGTGGATGGCTCTACCACGTGTGAGCCTCTTGAAGCCATCCATCACAATCTTCCTCTCATCCTTGAGCTTGTGATATTCCTCCAAAACAAATGGCTCAAGAGAAGAAACCTCGACCGAGGTGGTTAGTTCATCACACATAGTAGAAGCATCACTCTTGGATGAACTAGAGAAGGGAGAGGCAAGGTTGTCAACATTGATGGCCTCAAAAGTAAGTTCAAGGGCATCGTACTTCTCACGTAGCTCTACATGACCACCCTTGATTTTGTCATAACTCTTGTTTAGGGCCTCAGGAGATGTGACAAGGTCCTTGAGCTCACTCTCAAGCTCACCAACATGGTCCTTAGCCAACTAACACTCTTTTCTTACCACATCCAACATTTTGGATTTCTTGACGGCGATGTCGCGGGCTTGCTCAAGCATACTCCAAAGCTCGGCACATGAGAGCTCCTCATCATCGCTGTCGTCGCTGCTCTCATCCTCACTCTCCCCAAGTTGGCTCGCGTCCATGAGGCACGTGGGAGGTGGAGGAAGAGCTCATGGTGATGTGGTCTTGATCATGGCTAGGCCGACCACTTCTTCATCATCACTTGAGGAAGAGGATGTGTCACTTGAGTTGTTGCTTGTCCACTCTCCAACAAGGGCCTTGCGTGAGAACTTCCTCTTGTGATCTTGAGCTTTTCCTTTGCCTTTGCACTTGTTGAAGTACTTCTTCTTCTTTTGCCTGGCTTTGGTGTCTTCTTCTTCTTCTTCATCATCATCATCATCACTTGACTCTTGGGACTTGAAAGCTTCTTTCTTGGGCTTAGGGCAATCCCAAACAAAGTGGTTCCTTGACCCACAGTTGTAGCACTTGCCCCTGGACTTGGAAGCAAATTTGTTCTTGAAGGTCCTCATCTTCTTCATGAGAAGGGACAAGTCCTCACTCAAATCATCTTCATCAATATCATCATCTTCTTCAATCTCTGCCTTCTTCTTGCTCTTGACAGGCTCTTGCTTCTCGGCTTGGAGAGAAAGGTTGGATGGTTGAGGATCATCCAAACCCAGCTGGTAGCTCTCGAAGGCAGTGATCTTGCCAAGTACATCCTTCATGGTCTTGGTCTTGAGGTCACCTTGCAAGGTGAAGGTGATGATGGACTCATACGTGGGGTCTTTGAATAGCCTCAAGAATCTTCTTATCACCTCAATTGACTTTAGCTTGAAGTCATCCCCAAGAGCATTGATCTCCTCCACTAGAACATAAAAGCAAGAATAAAAAGTGCTAGCTCTCTCATGTGGCAATCTAGTGAAGTTATCAGACTTGTTCTTCAGCACATAGTATCTTTCCTCTTTGACATCACTGGTACCCTCATGGAGACCCTGAATCACAGTCCAGATACCATGTGCTGTGGAACTAGCATCCAACCTAGCAAAAACATCCTTAGATATGCATGCAAACAGAGCATTCTTGGCCTTAGCATTGCACTTAATAAAATCAGGCTCAAGCAGGTTTACATCCGCATCAGACTCATGAGTGACCATCCATATCTCTGGATTAAGGGACTCTAGGTAGGCTTGCATGCGAGCCTTCCAATACTCGTAGTCCTCCCCATAAAAAATGGGAACACTCCCCACTAGTCCTGGCATCCTTACTCAAGGCGATGAAGCCTCAAAGACGAGCACTTGGCTCTGATACCACTTGTAATAACCGAAGGCATACCAAGAGGGGCGAGGGGGGGGGGGGGGGGGAGGGATTGAATCGGTAAGCCGCTCACAAATTCAGATACTTTAATTCACACTACTTGAGTCTAATAACCATTGCAACCTAAGAAATTGTAGTGGGCTAAGACCCTACACATGCTAGTGCTCATGATGATAGCAAGCGCGGAAGCCAAACACACTAGCCTATGCAAGCCACAACTCAACCTAGTTACTAGAGCACACTATTGCAAAATTGTATAAAAGGCTCAGGAAATGCTCATGATTTTTTCCCAAGGTCTCAGATGGATGGTGCCTTCCCCTACTCCTTGTCGGACCACTCCCGCTAGAGTGTCGGTCCCTCCCGCCACCGATGTGGAGTTCTCGCCCATGAGCCCACAATCGCTCACGAAGTAAAGACACGGTGCGCATCACCGCTGCCATCTAGGCACAAGCTCGCCTCCCTCGAGAACTTGCCGGACTCCCTGTGCCGACACGGACACTCACTATTCATGGCCCTTTCACTGGCGGGCTCAAACCGGGTATAAACGTGTGACGGCCTTCACAACTGATCATGATAGGATGGATCACCAGCACCTAACCGCTCTAGGTCTCACCATAGACCAAGAGTAACAACCTAGATCACACCCTTAAGGACACCCTAGCCTTAGATGTGCATCAATGCTCAAGTTACTCTCACTAGCACTCTTAAGATATGCAATATCTCCTCCTAGTGCTCTCCTCTTTTCCTCTTGGCTCCCACCAAATGCTCCAAGCAATTCCACTGGCCAAGAGAGGTCACAAAGACCCCAACAACGAAGTTATATAGGCTTCAAACCTCCCACTAGCCGTTGCTCCACGAAATCAGCTTTCTAGGCCAACTGACCAGACTGTCTGGTCACTGCCTGACCGGACCGTCCGGTCACTGCAATTCTCGGCACTAACGGCTCTGCCCTTACTGATCTCCTACTGACAGGACCGTCTAGTTAGAATTTCTCTCTCCATTCCAGAGAGCTCCCAATTTGCGTCTTCTCTGTCTCGGCGCGTCTCCATACAGATCGGACCGTCCGGTCTGCTGTTCGGACCGTCCGGTCTGCTGTCCGGACCGTCCGATCACTATTGATCCCTGCGCAGACAGATTCCTTGCAAACTTCTCTCTGTCCACTTAGTGACCGTACAGTCCGGTCTCCTCTAACCCCTTTGTCCGGTCACTTCGTCCAGAAGCTGAAACTCCTCGTTCTCGCTTGACTTCGTTTCCCGGCTTCTCCGAACAGCTCCTTGGCTTCTCCACTATCATCTAGTGCCTGTGATTTCACTGAGCATCCATGCACATCACCGACTACACATGATCTAAGAGAAATGACCTAGACCCCCCTTGATAGTCTGTTTTTTCCTATGGACTCAAAGCCCTAACAACTAGACAAATGTTCCCAACACTTGCTCCATAGCTTGTTGTTAGCTTTGATCCATCTCAATCAACCCTTGGACTCCATCAAGCTCACAAGCCTCCATGCTTGTGGTCATTGTCATCAATCGCCAAGGCAACCATCATCCATATGATTTGTAGTTGAGTTTAGAGATGATTCCTACATAGACAACACTCGTGTAGATATTAGCCCATAATTTCATAGTTGTCATCTATCACCAAAACATTCATACCTTGGGGATCCCATCAATGGTCATGAAGCTTACATTGCCTCGAGTCTCGAGCCACCAAATGCCTAGCTCGATAGCAATTTTGAGCCCATTCACGAGTGCCTCGTACTCAACAACATTATTTGATGCAGGGAAATGTAAGCAACTCGAGTATTTCTTACATACCCCGAGAGGAGAAACGAAGATGAGGCCAACACTGGCTCTTGTTTTCATGAGTGACCCATTGAAGACATGACTCGGTACTCTTGGTCGACTGGAGCAGGAGGGAGCTGTGACTCGGTCCATTCCGCCATGAAGTCGACGAGCACCTTGGACTTGATTGCCAATTGAGGGAGGTACATAATGTCATGTCCTATCAGCTAGAGCGCCCACTTCGCCACCTTGCCTACTGAGTCCCTGTTTTGGATGATCTCTCGAAAGGGGAAAGAGCTTACCACATGTATCGGATGGGAGTCGAAGTAGTGGCGTAGCTTGCATCTTGCAATGATCACGACATAAAGGATCTTTGAGTCAGACAACACCAAGCTGACGTAGTAGACGACATTTTGCACCTTGAGGACATGTCCCTCCTTCTCCCGCTCGACCACCAAGGCAGCATTGACAACTTTGTTCATCGCCGCGATGTAAAGCAACAGCGGTTTGCCCGGGGTCAGGGGAGTCAACACCGGCGCATTGCTTAAAAATGCGATTGACTTCGTCGAGTGCGGTCTATGCGTCAGGTGTCCACTCGAACCGATCGGACTTCTTTCAGAAGCTTGTAGAGCGGGAGTACTCGCTCGCCGAGGCGTGAAATGAAATAGCTCAACGCCACCAACAACCTCGTGAGACGCTGTAATCCCTCCAAGTTCTGAATTGGTCCCATTAGCTCGATCGCGGATATTTTCTCTGGGTTGGCTTGGATGCCTCTCTCTGAAATGATAAACCCTATAAGCATGCCTTTCGGCACCCCAAAAACGCATTTATCGGGGTTAAGTTTGATGTCACTCTTGCGCAACTTAGCAAAGGTGCGCTCCAAATCCGTCATGACCATGTCAGCCTTTTTGGACTTGACAACGATGTCGTCCACGTAAGCCTCGGCAGTGTTCCTGATCATGTAATCAAAACACTTTTGCATGTAGCACTAAAAAGTAGCGCTGACGTTCTTCAGACCGAATGGCATTGTCACATAGCAATACGAGTCGAACAGTGTAATAAAAGAGGTCATGAGTTAGTCGGACTCATTCATCGCAATCTGATGGTACCCGGAGTACGCGTCAAGAAAGCAGAGGGTCTCGCATCCCGATGTCGAGTCAACTATCTGGTCAACGCGTGGTAAAGGAAAAAGATCCTTCGGACAAGCCTTATTCAGGCTGGTGTAGTCGACACACATTCTCCATTTCCCATTCTTTTTTCGTATAAGAACAGGATTAGCTAACCACTCGGGATGATACACCTCCTTGATGAACCCGGCTGCCAGCAGCTTCATGATCTCCTCTCTGTTTGCCTTGCTCTTCTCCTCGTTGAAGCAGCGGAAACGTCGCTTCACCGGCTTGGATCCCGGCCTAACGGTCAAGGAGTACTCAGTGACCTTCCTCGGGATGCCTGGTATGTCTGAGGGTTTCCACGCAAATACGTTGATGTTCATGCGGAGAAAGTCGACCAGCTCGTCTTCCTACTTGGCCGCGAGTGAAGTGCCAATCTGATGAGGACATCACTCCTATGGATACACACAACACTCCTCCAAATCTGGACTTGCAAGGTCCAATGACTAGAGCTCGTGCACGACGACTAAATTTAGAGGTGAGCTCGTTCCTACGTTCTTCGCTATATGTTACTTTTGAGAATGGTTTGCTACCTAATGATTATTTTATGATTAGAAACCGTGGAGAAGACCAGGAGATGATGGGAGAAGGAGTTTGGAATGTGGAGGACCAGCAAGGGCTTGGAAGCCAAAGTGGAGGCCCAATCAAAACCGACTTCGAGTCTGTTTCGGGGCCCAGGACCAGTCTGTACTAAAACAGTCGCCCAGGACGCATACGGACTCGGATTTGGACGTTCTACATATGCACGGAAAGATAAGGAGACGACCTTTCCAATGCCGCCGGCCTCATGTCAAAATTCATCCGGAGTCATCAGGAATCGTCAAAACAAGACAGAGTCCAGAATCTGTGTCGGTGCTGCGTCGCCTATTTTTGGCCTTTGGGCTTTGTATCTAGTTGAGCCCAATTAGGGGCGCGTCCAGAGGGTCTTGCACGACCCTAGGGTCTTTATATACAGCCGCCGCCGCACCATTAGGGTTCGGGTTTTGCTTAGATCAATTCTGTTCATAAACAGTTTTGCCGTTCATCGGTTTGTGAGACCCCAACTTCGAGAGTTTAATCATACATCTGCAATTGTGTTGCATTCTTCGTTGTTCTTGCTTGTGTTCTTGATTCACACGCAGGGATTAGCCTTCTCGGCGAGGTCAATCGTCTTTTGGATGGTTGATAACCAGAGGAGACGTCGTGCTGTGATTGCGGGGTTTAGAACGTGCTGTTCTGAAGCCAGATCGATTTGTGTGTCGCCTCCGATCAAATCAACTTACCAAGAACCTTTCGGAAGATCGGGAACCCTTGTCCACATCACAATCCTCATGGTCTTCCCCTTGTCACCATTAGGGTCGATTTGCACCTCCTTTGTCCCCTCCGTCGGCTCGAACGAGGTGGTCTTATGGTTGATCGATGGCACGTCCTCAACAACCTATGATGTGGAAAAGGGTTCCCAATCTTTCAAAAGGTTCTGGTAAATCTTGATTTAGACGGAGGCGAAATACAAATCGATCCGGCTTCTAAACAACACGTTCAGAACCCCGCAATGGCAGCACAACGTCTCCTCTGGTTATCAACCATCCAAGAATAATTGACCTTGCCAAGAAGGCTAATCCCTACCTATGAATCAAGAACACAAGCAAGAACAAAGAAGAATGCAATACAATTGTAGATGAATGATTAAGCTCACGAAGTTGGGGTCTCACAAACCGATGAACGACGACACTGTTTATGAACAAAATTAATCTAAGCAAAACCTAAACCCTAATGGTGCAGCGACTGCTGCATATGAAGACCCTAGGGTCATTCAAGACCCTCTGGATGCGCCCCTAATTGGTCTCAACAAGATACAAAGACCAAAGGTCAAAAACAGGCGATGCAGCACCAACACAGATTCTAGACCCTCTCTTGTTTTAATGATTTGCGATGACTTCGAACGAATTTTGACATGAAACCAGAGGCATTGGAAAGGTCTTGTCCTTATATTTTCGTGCATCTGTAGAACATCCAAATCCGAGTCCGTATGTGTCCTGGGTATCCGTTTTAGTGCGGACTGATCCTGGGTCCCAAAACAGACTCGAAGTCGGTTTTGATTGGGCGTCCTCCTTGGCTTCCACGTCCTTGCTGGTCCTCCACGTCCCCAAGTCCTTCTCCCATCATCTCCTAGTCCTCTCCATGGTTCCTAATCATAGTATAATCATTAGGTAGCAAACCATTCTCAAAAGTAACATATAACGAAGAACGTAGGAACGAGCTCAGTTCTAAATTTAGGCATTGTGCTCGAGCTCTAGTCATTGGACTTTGCAGATCTAGAATTGGAGGAGTATTGTGTGTAGCCATAGGAGTGATGTCCTCATCATCCTCCCCTTCTTGAAGTGGAGTCATCCTCGACTCAAGCTCAGCCTCTTTTCCCAAGTATGGTTTCAAATCTAAAATGTTAAAAGTAGGTCTGATCCCAAACTCGAGAGACAACTCAAGTTTATATGCATTATCATTAATCTTCTCAATTATTTTGAATGGAGCATCAGCTCTAGGCATTAATTTAGACTTTCTCAATACTGGAAATTTATCATTCCTTAAGTGTAACCACACTAAATCTCCAACATGAAGCTTTACTTCTTTTCTACCTTTACTACCAGCAATTTTATACTTTTCATTCATCTTTTCAATGTTAAGTCTAGTGGTCTCATGCATTTGTAAAATAAATTCAGCACGCTCCTTAGCATCAACATCAACTCTCTCATTAAGAGGTAGAGGAAGTATATCAAGTAGAGTACAGAGATCAAAACCATACACTACCTTGAAGAGACTTACCTTGGTAGTAGAATGTGTTGCCCGATTATAAGCAAACTCAACATGAGGCAAACATTCTTCCCATTGCTTCAAATTTTTCTTCAAAATAGCTCTCAACATAGTACCCAAAGTGCAGTTCACTACCTCAGTTTGTCCATCAGTTTGTGGGTGACAAGTTGTAGAAAATAGCAACTTGGTACCAACTTATGCAAAAGTGTGCACCAAAAGTGACTCAAGAATTTTGCATCACGATCTGAAACAATAGTAGAAGGCATACCATGCAAATGTACAATTTTTTTGAAAAAGAGTTCAGTAATATGACTAGCATCATCGGTCTTATGACATGGTATAAAGTGTGTCATCTTAAAAAAATGATCCACAACAACAAAAATGCTATCACTCCCCCTCATAGTCCTAGGCAGTACTAAAACAAAATCCATAGAAATATCCTCCCAAGGAATAGAAGGAATAGGAAGTGACATGTATAAACCATGTGGATTCAAACAAGACTTTGTTTTTTGACATGTAATGCAGTGAGCAACAAAATGCTCAACATCTTTCCTCATCCTTGGCCAAAAGAAGTTTGTGGCCAAAATATTCTCCGTCTTCTTAGCACTAAAATGACCCATCAATCCACCTCCATGCGCCTCCTGCAATAACAAAAGACGAACAGAACCAACTGGAATGCATAGGCGGTTAGCTCTAAACAAGAATCCATCATTCAACACAAATTTGTGCCAAGCACAACCTTCTTTACATTGGTGCATTACATCCTAAAAATCAGCATCATCAGCATATTGTTCTTTAATTGCCTCAAGTCCAAAAATTTTACAATCAAGTTGAGAGAACAAAGTATAGCGCCTAGATAAAGCATCAACACTCACATTATCCTTCCCTTTCTTATGTTTAATAATATAAGGAAAAGACTCAATAAACTCAACCCATTTAGCATGTCTACAGTTCAAATTGCATGGTGAGTGAATATACTTAAGCGATTCATGATTAGAATGAATAACAAATTCTTTGGGCAACAAATAATGACGCCATGTCTCTAAGGAACATACAAGAGCATATAATTCCTTATCATAAGTGGAGTAATTCAAAACAGGCCCAATAATTTTCTCGCTAAAGTATGCGACGGGCTTACCATCTTGCATCAAGACACCACCAATGCCTATACCACTAGCATCACATTCAAGGTCAAAAGTCTTATCAAAATTGGGTAATTGCAGTAATGGTGCATGTGCCTTACCCCAATGGAACTTAACGACCTTCTTTGTCAACTCATGCAATGGTACAATGATGGTGCTGAAATCTTTGATAAAGCGATGATAGATACCTGCAAGACCAAGAAAACTCCTCACCTGTGTGATAGTTTTTGGTATAGGCCAGCTTTTTATGGCTTCAATCTTCGCCTCATCCACCTCAATTCCTCATGGAGTCACAACATAGCCAAGAAAAGAGACTCGATTCATGCAAAAGGTGCACTTCTCTAGGTTACCAAATAAACGTGCAGCTCACAAAGCATAAAAAATAGCACGCAAATGATACATGTGTTCATCCATGGATTTGCTGTAAATCAAGATATTATCAAAGTAAACTACCACAAATTTGCCAATAAAAGCTCTTAAAACCTCATTCATTAAACACATGAAAGTACTAGGTGCATTAGTTAAACCAAAAGGCATTAGTAACCACTCATACAACCCGAACTTGATTCTGAAAGCTGTTTTCCATTCATCTCCATGTTCATTCTAATTTGATGATAGCCACTATGCAAATCAATTTTAGTGAAAATTATAGCACCACATAACTCATCAAGCATGTCGTCTAGCCAAGGAATAGGATGACGATACCTAATAGTAATGTTATTAATGGCTCTACAATCTATGCACATACGCCAAGTACCATCTTTCTTAGGAACCAAAAGTACAGGAACAACATAAGGACTAAGTGATTGACGAACATACCCATGATCCAAAAGGTCTTGGACTTGTCGTTGTATCTCCTTAGTCTCCTCAGGGTTGATCCTATAAGCAGCACGGTTTGGCAAAGTAGCACCCGGAATCAAATCAATTTGATGCTCAATCCCTCTCAAAGGTGGCAATCCTGGGGGTATCTCAGTTGGAAAAACATCCTCATACTCCTGCAAAATGTTAGTGACAGCAGGAGGCAAAGCAATAGAAGCAATATCATCAAGGGAAAACAAAGCTTGTTTGCATACCAAAGCATAGCAAATATCATCATCAACAGAAATTTCAGCAAGCTCAAATTTTGTTGCAAGGCATGAACGACCTTGTAATTTAATTCGAGCACCTTAGAACTTAAAGAATCATTAACATTACTAGTTGTAGAATCAGAATGAACAGGTTGCTGAATTTCAGGACCTTTATTTTTGAAACTAGCAGCTGTTTCTAAATCAGCTTGTACAATTTTAGCAGGTGTCATTGGTAACAAAGTAATTTTAGTTCCTTTATGCATAAAGGTGTACTTATTACTTTTACCATGGTGTACAACATCATTATCAAATTTCCAAGGTCTACCCAATAAAAGTGAACATGCTTGCATGGGTACAACATCACAATCAACAGAATCCACATAAGAACCAATGGCAAAAGGAACTCTGCAAGTTTGTATTACCTTAGCTTTTCGAGAGTCATTTAACCAATAAATGTAGTATGGATGTGGATGTGGGCGTGTGATCAAGTCAAGATTCTTGACCACATCAAAACTCACCAAATTGTTGCAGCTCCCTCCATCAATGATGACACGTGCTCGACGGTTCTTGATGATGAAGAAAATCTGGAACGAGTTGTGATGTCGCATCGTCTCAGGCTGCTGAACTTGTGTGCTAAGCACACGCTGAACAATAATGTTCATGTATCCCGTGCTGTCTCCGCCTCCAGGGACAAGGTCGTCGCTAGTAGGAGCGACATCCTCCTCCTCATCCTCCACATCAGAGGTGTTCATGTAACCTCCATCGTTCATCGCCACGTATGCCCGCCTACTTTGGCAATCTATCTGCACATGCCCAAGTCCATGGCAGCGGTGGCATTGAGTTCCTACAGTGTGTCCCGTCGAAGCGACAAAGGAAGCACTACCAGCTGGCACCTGGAAAGAATTTTTACCTGAGCTCGTAGAAGGTGCAGCAGGGGCTGGTCTTGGTGCCGCAAAAGCACCACTGGGTCCCTTCCCTTGGGAGCAACAACTGCTGGTGGGGGCGGCCGGAAGGAAGGCTTGGGCAGTCCCGAAGTCCCCGTTGGTCGTGACAGGTAGAACGTACGACTATAGTTCCTGTACGCCTCTGCACGTCCCTGCAATTCTTTCTCTGCAAGCATAGCATACTAGAAACATTGGTTGAGAGTATAAAATTCTTTATAATCTAGAATCTCCTAAATATCTTTTCTCAAACCAGAATAAAAGCGACAAATTTGATTCTCTACTTTTTCCACTATAGCAACAAATCAAACTCTTTTGAAACTCACTATAGTACTCTTGAACAGTTTTATTTCCTTGTTCTAAGCACTGTGGTTTATTATGAATCTCTTTGTAGAAATAAGGAGGAACAAAATAATCTCACATTGCTACCTTATGTTTTTCTTAAGTAGTAGGTAAATCAGTTTCAGAAGCTAGACCACTCCACCAAAGAATTGCAAAGTCCTTAAACTCGGTAGTGGCTTGCCTAACTCTATGTTGTTCAGGAACAAGGTGGGAACTAAAATTTTGTTCTACAGTCGTCTTCTAATCAAGGTAAACATCACCATCATACTGCCCAAAAAATGAAGGAATTGAAAACTTAATTTTAGCATAAGGATCATTTGGAGCATGGCCATAGTTGTTACCATGTGGGCGACAGTTGTGGTAACCATCCATACCTTGAGTATTACGGTTGAAGCGATGTCGCAATCTTGCGTCCCTTGTAGCAGCCCTATCCACGGTGCCATCAGCAGCATACACCGTGTATTCCTCAGGGGTGTCCTCACTGTTGTTGTTGGCGGCAGTGTCGTTGCTCTTGTGAGCGATGTCCAACTCGGTAACCTAATCGGTCAACGTAGAGATCGTCCTCTCCAACCGCTCAATGCTATCGTCAAGGTAAAGCTTGTTGACTACTTCAGTGACTACCTTATTGATCAGCTCTGCCATGTCACTCCTATTTGCCTGCAAAGCCTTCTGTAGTTGCTCTTGGCTCACACACTCAGCAAATTTTGAGGGTGAAGCCCCCTCTCCATCGCTTCCTAACATCACAAACACCAAAATAGGAAACAAACAGTGAAGGTTATCCCTACAAAACTACTAAGCAGTGGTGCCTCTCAACGCAGCAAAAAGAAGCTCCTCACAATGCTCTTACAAAGTTCTTAAAAGCAAAGGAAAGGATACCAGAGAGGTGTGTTCCACGATTGCAAGGGGCACAAAATAACCTGTGCTGTCCAGAAGGTATATGTAGAGCTAGGAAGGCCAAACATATATGTGAGTGGCACACAAATCAAAGACAGAGAGTAAAGCTGAATAAGTGCCCCAAGTAACTTGTTCCTAGTTGCTGGTCTACCTGTGTCCTAGAACAGTAGTGATAGCAAGGCAAAACAAATAGGCAAAGGAACACAGTCCGAAGCAGGGGGCTAGGTGTAAAACAGCCAGATAGCAAAATTTCAGGGGCCTAGATGGAGCACTAGTAGAAATCCCAAATTTATTTTTTCTATTTTATTTTATTGATTTTTTTCTCCAACTCAATGGCAATGAGAGAGAAACCATAGAAAATTTCAGCTCAAACAGAGGTAAGAAGTGGTCTACAGAAATTTTGCAAGTTTCAACAAACGTTGGGTTTCAACTTGAATGATTTTTTTTCTTTATCTTCCCAACTTTTTTTAATTTTTTTTTGAGAATCCCAGTTTAGGGTAGGCTCCAAATCAAGTCATGAAGTTCCTCTAAAAATTTCAGCCAAATTGGACAACCGAGCGAAAAGTTATGGCCGTTTTACTGAAGGTACCTCGAAACCGGTTTTGATGGAACCCGAGGCCGGGTTTGAGGGAAACCCGAGTCGGATTTTGGGTCAGGTTTGGAATCGGGTAGGGATTTTTCTGGCTGGGCGGATGCAGCGGAAAGTGGAATTTGTGAGGATTGGTCCGAGGTGTTGATGTCGGGTTTAGGGTCGGTTTAGGGTGGGATTAGGGTGGGCGTATTGATCAATCAACCCTAGCACACAAAGCCGAACAAAACAGAGGCTGGTGGAGGGGATGGCAGCTAGGGTTGCAAGGGAAATACTACTGACAACAAAAACACAAACTAAACCAGTGACTAAACAAGAACTAGGGCAGAAACTCAACACTACAGACTCTAAAATTGAAATATGCAAAGGCTAAACACGTGGTTATGGACGGGAGAAATTTTTGTGGTTTTCTGTGAACGATAGGAAGAACATGAAAACAAAACTAAAGGGTAGTATGAACCTAACGGTGCACCTGAAGCTCTGATTACCACTTGATGTGGACAAGTGTTCCCGATCTTTCGAAAGGTTCTGGTAAATCTTGATTTGGACGGAAGCGAAACACAAATCGATCGGCTTCTAAACAACATGTTCAGAACCCCGCAATCATAGCACAACGTCTTCTCTGGTTATCAACCATCCAAGAATGATTGACCTCACCAAGAAGGCTAATCCCTGCCTGCGAATCAATAACACAAGCAAGATCAAAGAAGAATGCAACACAATTGCAGATGAATGATTAAGCTTACGAAGTTGGGGTCTCACAAATCAATGAACAGCAACACTGTTTCTAAACAAAATTAATCTAAGCAAAACCCAAATCCTAATGGTGCGGTGGCTGCTGTATATGAAGACCCTACGGTCATGCAAGACCCTCTGGATGCGCCCCTAATTAGGCTCAACGAGATTTAAAGCCCAAAGGCTAAAAACAGGCGACGCAGCACCGACGCAGATTCTAGACCCTCTCTTGTTTCGACGATTCCTGATTACTTCGGATGAATTTATACATGAGACCAACTGTATTGAAATGTTCTTCTCCTCATATTTCCGTGCATATGTAGAACGTCCAAGTCCGAGTCCGTATGCGTCCTAGGTGTCCGTTTTAGTGCAGACTGGTCCTGGGCCCCGAAACAGACTCGAAGTCAGTTTTGATTGGGCGTCCTCCTTGGCTTCCACGTCCTTGCTGGTCTCCACTGTCACACCCAGTTCCAACGACCGAAACCGAATGCATCTGTATGCGTGCCCAGGATCAAGTTTCCACGCACACAGAACAATATATGTGACAAGAGAACAATATCTTTATTAAATTGAGAATATTATTACAATAGTGACCCGTAGGTCAAAGGAAAAAATAGATTACATTGCAGCAGAATAAACTAAGCGTTGGCGTCCTTCAGCTCCCACAGAAAGTCGACCGGAAGACCGCATGCCTAACCTCCTCCATCGTCTTCATAGTGTACCATCCTTCTCATGTAGCCGAGCAGCAATGTGGGATATAGCAAGGGTGAGTACATGTCGTACTCAGCAAGTGGAGGAAAAGATGACATGGGGCTATTGACAAGAAAAGCTTAATAGGGTTTATTGCATGAGCTTTTAATTTCCTAAGCATCCTAATTACTAGGTGAGGTCATCCCAACCATCAATCCACAGGGTGCTATTCAAGCCAAGTCCAATCCAAACCACCAACCAACCATTCCCAACCATAACCATCTAATCTTGTGAGGGATCCAAGCCCTCGTGACCGTGAGCACGGCTATCATGATAGTTTTACACTCTGCAGAGGTTGTACCACTTTACCCACAAGTCGTGATTTCATCCCCTGTTGCCAGGTGGACCAGAGTCTCCATGTTGCCATGCCGGCCAAGCACTAGCACACTTCCATAGGTGTGCGGCCGGGAAATCACTACGAGGCTTTTACAAAGGGTCTCCCAGTACATGCTAGCCACTAAGGTTCTACTCCCGTCCATAAGTGATAGCCCATCAACAAGCAGGTCATCACCCCAGGAGCCCCCTCTTGAGTCATTCGGTTACAAGGACAGTCCTCTTGACTTCCATTCCCCGCTCCACCAAATGCTGCCCGACACTGGGAGAACTCCTAATTAATCGGCCAAGCTGTTACATAGCAGCCTTGTGATGGCACTGTTGTCCCGGGTTACCGCTCCAAGAACCGGTTCCTAGGATCTACAACAAGCCTACCACCACCAACAACGTGCCCACGGCACCACATCCATTCCATCCGGCTTGCATAGATCCCTAAGTCCATGTTG
Source organism: Eleusine indica (assembly GCA_030378355.1). Classification (NCBI taxonomy): domain Eukaryota; kingdom Viridiplantae; phylum Streptophyta; class Magnoliopsida; order Poales; family Poaceae; genus Eleusine; species Eleusine indica. The sequence continues at coordinate 17,652,153 of CM059494.1, forward strand.
CTAACATAAATTACCATTCCACCCATGAAGTGATATAGTTCATTAATCAAGATTAATATTAACCCAACATCCCATAAGCCACCTAAGCATTATCTACCCATAACTAATTAAACCTCTAGTTCAAGGCGACAAGGACAAGATAAAACAATACTAGTCAATCCTAACAATAGGTACCCATTCATTTGACACAAGCATGCAATTCTAAAATAATCATTCATAATAGGTGCAAAATGCATCAAGGACACTTGCCTTAAATTAGATGTTGCTGCTCAGTGAAAACAAATCTTGATCTTCGTCCTCGTACGATTCCTGTGCGTAAAAATCCTATTCGCGCAAGACATACAAAGCATACACACAATAAATACACAATGCAGGGTATAGAACAATTGGGTATGGTTCAACAAAGGTTGCAATTAGCTATTTTATTTTGATACAAGAATATAGGTGGAAGAATCATCTAAATCGGGGTTGTGGATCAAAAGATATGCAAGGTTAAAGTTGTAAGGATTGCGGCTACGCACAAATAGTGCAAAACATATGTGCGCGTTTCCATTGATTGGCTTTAATTCTCAAGGAATAATTTGAACAAAATTATTCCTAGTGATGTGGGACATCTCAAACGCAAGGTGAATTGGATTAGAAATCACCTATACTGGAGATCGGTTGGCTGCATCTTGGGGAGGTCGTCCAGCGGCAGATCGAGAACAGATTGCATTCCTGGTCACACCATGGCCGTTCTAGGGGAACCCTCTGGTGGAGATGATCATAATACCCTAGAACACAAGTAGGAGTATAGGTTTCATCAAGACCATCTATGGATTTGGATAAAATGGGATGGATTTACCGTCACGCGCGCTGGATTCGCCCAGATCAGGGAGCAGCTTCCATTGTGATGCAGATCCTAGAGGCATATGATGTCCAATGGTGCTGATTTATGGATATGTTGTAGAGGACATCTGGGCGCACCTCCATGTAAAATTTGGCAGCATTTGGATGGGTGGATCACCGGGAACGCCAAAGCCAACCGGCAGAACTGTTGCTGGACGCGAGGGCAGGGTGGCATGGCGGCAGCCTCGCGGCGTGGTGAGGGTTTGAGGCGGTGGGGAGGACGTGGGAGAGAGGCTAGTATTTATAGGAGGGGTGGGGCAGGTGGGGGAAGAGTATGGAAAGACAATTAAGAGGAATTAATGCATTTATTGGAGGCAAACATGGAAGGCATAAGAAATATGGAAAGGATATTATTCTCTTGTTCTTTCCTTATAAATATTTATGGAAGGTGGAATTTCTTTCCATAGAAATATTTATGGAAGGTGGGTTTATTTCCATAGAATGTTTATGGAAGAAGGGGTTTCTTTTCATAGGAATATTTATGGAAGGTGGGGCAAACATGGAAGGTCTGACGTCTAGGTATGTCCATGCGGTAGATGAAATGTATGAGGATGAAAATGAGATAGATACATCAACAGCGTGTAGGGTGAAATATGTGATGAAACAAGTTTGGAAGAAAGTGTTCGACGATGCATTCATGTGAGTCACGGAGACTATGATAGTTGAGCCATATTTTAAAACAGAATGTACATTCATAAAATTTGATTGAAAGAATTTCAATTTTCTCAAATTAACATGAAATAAAAAAATGACAAAATATTGAAATCAAATAAATAAATGGTTTTACTTATTTAAAAAGGTTTTTGTACAAAACTGAAAACATTTATGACATAGAGCAATTACTTCAACCCAACAAAATCTTTGTTAATTTGTAAAGTTTTTTATAAATAGTTTCAAAATTTGAGAAATCTAAATATATTTTTCGAAAGCGGTTCACATTCCAAAATGGGAACTTTTGGGATGTGACATCCACGTCCTCAAGTCCTTATCCCATAATCTCCTGGTCCTCTCCATGGTTTCTAATCATAAGAACGTAGGAACGAAATAACATCTAAATTTAGGCGTCGTGCACGAGCTCTAGTCATTGGACCTTGCAAGTCCAGAATTGGAGGAGTGTTGTGTGTATCCATAGGAGTGATGTCCTTATCCCACGAATGACCGTGAGCTCCTTGGTTGATGCCACCGTGACGGAGGCGAGGTCATAGTTCTCCGTCTTGCATTGACAAGTGCGCTTGAGTGACGTGCTGACAGTGATGACCCCCTTTGGCTCAAGCATCTTGAGCTTTAGGTAGGTATAGTTGGGAACGGTCATGAACTTGGCGTAGCACGGCCATCCAAGGATGGCGCGGTAGGCCCCGTGGAAGCCGACCACCTCGAACGTGAGGGTTTTTATCCTGAAGCTAGACGGAGTCCCGAACGTGACGGGAAAGTTGATCTGTCCGAGCGGGATGGCCCGTGTCCCTGGCACGGCTCCATAAAATGGAGCACCTGCCAGCTGGAGGTGTGACTGGTCGATCCCCATGGCCCCGAGAGCCTCGGCGTAGTATGCTGGGGAGCGCTTCCCTGCCCTCACCATCGTTGTTCCTAGCATCTTTTGATGTTGGGTCGGTTGTCTTCTTCGGAGCCTTCCTTTTTCCCTCTTCCCTGAGAATTTTTTTCATCAGGGAGCAGTCTTTGAGCAGATGCTTCACGGGCAACTCATGGTTGGGACAGGGACCGTTCCACTTCTTCTTGAAGTGGTTAGGCATCCCACCGGTCGGTGGCTTGGTGGCCTTGCATTCGATGGCGGCCATGGTGTACTCGTGGCCCTACCGTGACTTGCTCTTCTTCTTCCTAGGATGGTCAGAAGTGCCCTTGCTGGCGCCCTCCTCCTATTTACCCTTGCTCTCTGGAATGCGGTTAAGGATGGCTCCTACGCATTCCTCGTCGGAGAGAAGCTTGTGGCGATATCCAGGGCTCTTGAGCCAATCAAGACCCTTTGCGCCCCAGCTCGTGAATGAGCTGCTCGGACGTCGTGCCAAAGTGGAAGGAGCCAACTATGTCGGTGTCACTTGCGTTGGGTAACTCATTGCACATCTTGGAGAACTGCCTGATGTAGTTGCAAAGGGTCTTGCTGGCCTTCTGCCGACAGTTTTTGAGGTCCCTGGGATTGCCCGGACGGACATAAGTCCCTAGAAGTTGCCGATTAAAACATCCCTCAGATCAGACCAGCTACGGATCAGGCCCTCGAGGAGGTGCTTGAGCCATGCCCGCGCCGAGTCGACGAGGTATGATGGATGGTTGCAGATGATGGCGTAGTCATCTATCGCCCCTCCTGCCTAACAAGCGAGGTGGTAGTCCTTAATCCATAGGCTGGGATCCATCTCTCCAGCTTACTTAGAGACCATTGCGGATGGGCGAAAATGCTGGGGGAAAACCATGCTACGGATGCGCCAACTAAAGAACTATGGCCCCGGAGGGCTGGGGCTTCGGCTTCCGTCGTCATCGGTGTCGTTGTACCGCTCGCCGCGGTGCGGCTGATGGGCTCTTTCTTTCTTTGTCTGGTCTTCCTAGAAACAACACGCATGAAGGGTCGAGCGCACATCACGTGGGGCCTCGATACGCATGTGGACTGAGGGTTTTTGGTTTGCGCCCTCGAAGGTAGGGCTCTGGTTAGCCGTGGTGAGGCGCGAGCCCCCAACGTTGCTTCCCTCCCCCCGTTCGGAGGTGGTGATCTATTGGCTTGAATGAGCCATGCGGCACAGAGAGCTCTTGGACTGGAGCTTAGCGGCCTTCACTAGCAGAGCCGCAACTTCCCGCTTAGCCGGTTGGGCCTCAGGTGTCACAGGGTCAGGGAGCGTCTAGAATAGCACCACCGTTGCGGGGATGTTCTACCATGCTTGGGTGAACTATGGTGGACCCTGGTCATCATTGATGATATGCTGGTAGACCTCGCAAGCCGCGGCTCGAGCGTGTCCTCCAGCGGCTCGTCGTGATAGCTCGTAGTCGATCGCGTCCTGCTGGTCCGCCAGTTGGCATTTGGCCTCTTCCACTTCTAGCCGCCGCGCCCTTAGCTGCTGATGGGCGTCGTTCGGCTGGAGCCTGGGCGGAGCCCTACCAACCAGGGTCATGGGCACATTCACAAGTGGTTCCCCGGTGGCGCCCGCGTTGGGCACGGGTGCGACCTCCACCATGTTGCACTCGCGTAAGGAATCATGGCTCTCTGTGCTACTTTCGGATTCGGAGTCATCCTCAGACCCCTGATTGAGGAGGTCAAAGATGGACTCAAAAGGGTATTCAATCACACCCATGAACTCGTCACTCACGGCGACCAAAACAACACATTGGGTCATGTTGCCCTTGAGTGCCCGCACGGTGTTTTGCAAGCTATGCGAGTAACCCTCCCACGGATGTTCACCGAGGAGAGCCGAGAGAAGGGGCACACCCTCGAGGAGTTTGCCATGGACATTCGCGAGGGCGAACGCGGCACAACAAAGATTGTCACGGGCGGGAGTGGGGCCCAAGAAATGATCCAAGTAGTACCACATTTGATCGTTGTAGTTCTTCGATGACCAGGAGCCGTCGGGGACCCTAGACCTTATTGGTTCTAGCTGTGTGGGCTGCGGCTCATCGGCGGTGGTGATGGCGGCAACTGGGATAGGTTCTGGGGCCGTCTCATCGATGAGATTTAACGTCCCGTCCACTGCAACAGTGAAGTTCAGTGTGCTACCCTTGTCTTCCAGCCACATTCTAACGGTGCCTGGGTGGCAGTCAGAGCGACTGGTCGTGGAAGTGTCGCTGGCGCCTCGACGCGCACCAACATCTGGTTGGCGGTGGTGATGAACTCTAGGCTCCTGAAGAACACAGAAGCACCGAGAGCCCATAATGCGGCAAAATTGGCCATCCAAACTGAGAGGGAGAAGTGTCGATCGAAGCGTGCAAATTCTCATACCTGGCGAGCCATCTGTTGGTGTTTCAGTCACCTGCTAGTAGAATTTGTTCAGGGGATGCGTACTTAAGTTTGGTGATGGAAATGCAAGGGGACACAAGGAATTATACTGGTTCGGGGAGTACTCCTACGTCTAGTTCGAATAGCTGCTCGTGTTACTTGCAGTGGGAGTACAAAGGTTATGAGTGAGGAGAGTTCTCCAAGTCTCAGTGGAGTGTGTGCGCGCGTGTGTGAGTGTGAGTCGTGTTCTCGATTAGTCTGATGATGCCACTAGGAAGAAGAAGGACCTTTGCTTTTATACTTCAAAAAAAGGTGGGCCCGTTTTACACACACACACACACACACACAGAGAGAGAGAGAGAGAGAGAGAGAGAGAGAGAGGGATAGTGGTTGGAGAAGGCGTGGACTTCAAGCCGGTAGCATGGTCTTGGTCCTCATGGGTCCCATTGTCCTGGTCCTGGTGTTACTGAGCACTATGTCGAGGCGTGCCGGGCTATACATCGATGGGTCGGACTCCTTCGTCTCTATTGTTGGCGTGGTCCGCAAAACCTGGATAGTGTAGCGTGGGCGGTCATCACAACACCGTGCATTGTCTTGTCATGCCAGTCTGTCAAGGTGTCCTCAATTGATGTTGTTAAGGGCGTCATCATAGCATGCTGTATCACAGCGTTAGGCTCCATCCGATCGGTCAAGGAGATGATAACGATAGGGATAGGTTTGCAGGGTGATTCGACCCCCTGATACTGTTGCTGCACGCCTGGTACGACATTTAAGGTGGGACAGGGAGTGGTTGTTGACTTCCACCTCGCTCGAGCCCCTTCGTCGGGGGTTGATTTGTCACGTAGCGCTTGGCACGGGATGCTTGGATACTATGTTTGTCCTCGAACATCCATCATAATCAAGTTTCTCCATTCCCCTGGTGGACTGTTGATGCTAGTTAGCATACCATTTTATATGAGAAAAGCGCCTTGTTTAGAGCTTAAATATCATCATTATAGGCCTCTAACCCCTAAAAATGATAAAATATTCGTACAATTGTTGTTCAGGAGAATTATTGCAGAAACAGGTGAAAAGACAACAATTTGGGACATTTCTAGTGGGCGTGGATACATAAGAGATGAATTGTAGCAGAAAAGGCCCAGGTGCCGAGCGGCAAGGCCCAAGTGTCAATCGGCACATGGGTAGTTTGGGCTGATAAAGGCTGGCCCATTTCTTAAAACCCTCTAGAAGGAAGATATTCACATAAATTTTGGAGATATGCTTCGTGAAGAGATAAAATGAAACCCCAAGATATTAAACATGCAATACAAGTCTTCACTTTGAAGGAACCTGATGAGAGGACCCACATGGAAGCTACAGAAGACATAGGAACTGACTTAGAAGATAACTCGGGCCAGACATGGACTTTTCCTAAAAAACTGACTCTATCTCGAGCTAGACCCTTATAAATACTTTTAAACCCTATACCAGGAGGAAGATGCCATTGAGGCTTTGTCTCGTTCTTCACATCTCTAGTTGCTAGTTTTAGCTTGGCTAACCCAGTCAAGTCGATGATCGTAAGATTGTAGGCTTGGAAGTGAAAGAACCACTGGTGCTTGAGGTGATCCATCATGGTAGGCCGACTAGATGGTGATGAATCTTGTACTATGTATTGTATCGAAGTTATATCTATTATGTTGATGAATGGTTTTGGATATGCGCGACCCCAGGGTTTGATGATTCTTGCATGTGCTTAATCGTTACTTAGTACATTGGCTAAGTATTTAGATTGCTATCTTAATCATGGTGATTAGGTTAGTGTTCAGGATCTTGTATTGAATCAGCATTGCTCGTACCAATACATGTAGAAAGATGTTGTAGATAAGATTACCGAGACTACTCATGACAGGAGACCCACGGAAAAGTCTCTTCTTCGATCGCTCATGATTTCGTATACCAAGTAATTCCGTTTATGACACTAATGATTTATACTTCTCTGTTGCGAACTCAACTAGTTGATTATCTGGTTACTCACTAAACATGTTACCTCTGCCCTGCTCCGCAATCATTATGTTTCCTACACATTAGCCTCCGTGCCGAACAACACGTTCTATGCGCCGATGGGCACAACTTCAACCCACCGACTAAACAGCCTCATCTTTAGAAGCTTAATTAGATCTTTTATTTATAACTTTGCTTAATTCTCAATGTTCTCTGTGGATTTGATTAAACCTTGGAATACTCTAATGGAAAGTATGCTACAACTGTACACCTTACTCTTGCGATATATAAGTGGGTGCGTAACTATGACCAACAAGCGTGTTTTCTGGCGTCGTTGCCGGGAACCATTGTTAGAATTAAGCATTGTTTAAGATTTAAGTATCTAGTTTTGTTTTCTTCCACTTTCTATTTCCTTCTAGTATGTATATCCTGTTGAGTTGATATGAAACAGGAATGAACGGTGCTAAGTCAAATAAACCTTACAATTACATCGACAATCTAGAATCTCTTCTTTAGAAAAGACGAATTGAGAAGAAGAGCAAGCCATTAGGAGACAGTAGTAGCAGCAGTAGATCGATCAGTCCCAAGACAGTGTTCAGAAACTCAGGAGTAGAAGCAATGGCACAACAACCAATAGCATTTCTCTTAAAGCCAACCCTCGACAAGGTCATAATAATGGCACATGCGGAGTAGCCAAATCCTTTCCAATAGAGCGTTACATGACAATAGTGCAGCAACAGCCATTCACTGGCTCTGAAGACCCCAATACTCATCTTCAGAATTTTCTAGAAATTTGCAGCACTTTCCAGTTATAGAACTTGCAAGCAGGACAAGTCAAGGTGCTGTTATTCCCTCTCTCATTGGGCGTGATAAGCAGTGGTACCATTCATTACCAGCAACAACAAAGACAACATGGGACACCCTAGCTGCAGAATTGCTAGCAAAGTACTTCCCTCCTAGCAAGACTCACGCTTTGAAGAATAGGATCCTTGGATTCACTCAAAACGCTGATGAAAGCATCGGAGAAGCTTGGAAAAGGTTTGGAGAATACAAAGATGCTTGCCCACATCACGGTCTAGACAATTGGGAGACAATTTCAAGGTTATATACTAGGCTAAATCAAGTGTCCCGTCAACATCCAGATGCTTCGGCTAATGGGTCAATAATGGATTTAATGCCGCAAGGAGCTGAAGACCTCATGAAGAAGATTGGGCAGAATCAAGCATAGAGCAACAAGAGGAACACCGACAAAAGGAATCTTCAGCCCTCCTCTGGAAAGATGAAGAGCTTAGTGGAGAGGACCTGCAATGAGTTGCTCATGGACAAGCTTGATGCTATTCAGAGAAAATTAGACAAGAATGATCATATCTCTGATAATGACACCGTCAAGCTAGCTGAGTCTCATTCCACATGTGAAGAATGTGGAGAATTTGGTCATGTGAGCAAGGATTGACTTGAGGATGCCAAGATGCTTAGTTATGTGAAGAGCCAAAGTTGGAAACCTCCCTATCATCAGCAGAAGAGTAGCTTTACCCATGGATCATCTATGTAAAATGCAATCCCTCTTCGCATTCAATGCCAAGAGTTCTTTCAAAATCAGGAGAAGATCAACAGGGATACTTCAGCTAAGTTTAAGGAGGTTGATAGAATTCTCGAGGGGATTAATGACAAAGTAATCAAAGTTGGGAGTTCCAACCAGCAAATCCTCCAGTTGATGACGATGATGGAATAACAAATAGGACAATTGTCAGAAGCTGTAAAAGGCAATGAAGCGACTATTCTAGGCAACACCCATTCCTCTGAACAGTTCAAGGCAGTGGCAACAAGGTCCGGGAAGCAAATAGAGGATTCGACAATAGCTGCCGGGGCAATGAAGAGTTGTGCTGATTGGCACGACGAGAGTGCCGACTGGCACAGAGAAGATGCCGACCGGCATGTTGTAGCTGCCAATAGACACATGAAGGATCTCAAACTTACGAGATTGATGAGGGGCACTAATGGCATGGAACATGGTCATGCTACTTTCTTGGATATAGAGCTTATGAGCAAGACAGAAAGGACTCGTCCACCTAATGAGCAGTTCTCTTGATTGATTGATATGATGAAGAAGTTGTACAACAATGTGCCATTCCTTGATGCCCTATAGGTGCCCACTTACGCTAAGTATATTAAGGAGATCATGCAAAGCAAGAAGCCACTACCATTTGAAGGAGTAGTGAAAATGACAGAGGAGATGATAGCAGCCATTAGTGATGTTGCCCCAAAAAAAAAGCCGACCCAGGATCCCCTAGCATTCAGTGTTTGATTAGGTCGCAAAGTTTTGAGAGGGCTCAATGTGATTTGGGCGCCAGTGTAAGTGTCATGCCTCGCTATGTTTTCATGAACTTGAACTTGCCGAAGTTAGAGCCTACAACTATGTGCTTGGAGTTAGCCATCAATCAGTTCGCTATCTGGATGGAATTGCAAGAGATGTGCCTGTTCAGATTGGAGATCATATTGTCCCTGTGGACTTCATAGTGCTAGACATGGACAAAGGGACAAAGACACCTCTGATTTTGTGCAGGCCATTCTTGAGGACAACATAAGCAAATATCAATGTTGGGAGCGGAGAAATCAGTTTCAACATAAGTGGAGCTTCCTACAAGTTCAAGCTTCGTCCGAAGGGAGAAGAATGTCACGAGATCACCATTGTGGAGAGATAGAAGTCAGCTTATCACCAGAAAGTTGATGGTAACTAGAGGGAAGATAAGGAAAAGCTCCACAAGATGAAGGAAGAAGGGACAAAAAACCTTGTAGTGTCATAGTAATGATCCCCAAACAACGGTACTAAGGAGTGGTTGAACGGGGAGGTCAAGCTCTACGACCTTTTTAACTAAGAGCGCTTTTGGGAGGAAATCCAATAACCAAGAGTCGAGTACTTAGTGCATGTCTTTTTAGTAAAATTAGTGCTTGCTGGAAGGGCAACCCGGTGTTTAATTTATTTGCTTGTAACAAAAATAATACTCCCGAAATAAAATTTGTTAGTCCAAGTATTTGTTTTAATTTGTGTGCTCCTTGCGTTGTCTGTTTGTATTTGTTTGGTTTTTGCTGTATCTAACAGTGAAGGCATAAAAGAGAAAAGAACAAAAAGACACAACAGCACAAGTGTCGACCGGCACGGCCCGGTGCCAATCGGCACTACTGCACACCCAGGTGGACTTCACAGTTAATAGCTCTAATGAGGGGATATATGGAACAAAGGCCTACTAAAGAAACAACCTAGAATTTCAAGGAAGGAAAATTATGCAAGGTAAGAAAAATCAATTGCCTGGAGTTATTTTTGGGTATATTTTCCCATTATATTTCAGGAAAGTGAAGTCTAGAAGGGAATTGAGAAACAAACATCAGATGCCGACCCACACAGCACTCATGCCAATCGGCATCGTCAGAAAAGGTGCAACTCCAGGGTTCAGAAGCGACAAACAATTAAACCGGAGTTTGACATTTGAATTTGCTTGGAATCATACAGTCTCCCACGCGGCATGAGGCATCAAGGAAGAATGTGCCGATCGACACCCTTCTGTGTCGACCAGCATGCTGAGCGATGTTTCAGCAAGGGGAATTAACGTAGATGCTTTGGAGAGTGAAAAGATTGCTAAACACAAAGCAATTGTCTGTCATAGAGAGGAACACTGAGTCGACCAGAATCAGGAAAAGGAGAAAGGTGTCGATCGACACAAGGCTGGAATTTAAGAACCTGGCATTGTTCCCTAGTCAACAGACACGAATCACAACAATCAGATATGGGCATAGCAGGCAAGACACAAAAAAATCAGGACAAATTTTGAACCATGCCGATCAGCACCACCCAGATGCCGATCGACACAGGGGGCTTTGAACCGCCTTAGGTTCCTTCCCCTAGAAGCCTTTGCCAGGCCTATAAAAGGAGTGCATGACCCCTCATTCTCACCATGATTCCCTGGTAACCCTCCCACTTCTCTACTTTCCCCACTCGCACAGTTTCCTTCTGTTTCGTAGAAGATGGACAAGATCGTGGCGGCCGCGAAGAGGATTGGCAAGAGAGTTCACTGGAGATCAGACTCCGACGGCTCCAACAACAGCAGCCGCGGTGACTCCGACTCCTTCACCGACTAAAGGGTGAGCTCCGTGGGTGAGAGGAGTCAGGGTGGTTCCATGGAGATGATGCCACCGTGAGGGCGGCGCGATGATTTCTACATCGGCCACCACAACATCGGCCTCCCCAACATGTCGAGGCTGCATACAAGGAGCACGACCGTCACTGCTGGACGAATGGGTGATTCTACAGGGGAGGCTTCTTCACAACTGCCGGCATACGTGTCGCACATGGTTGTGGAGGGGTTCACCCTCTTTAGTGCGGAGGAGGAGCGCATGTACGAGAACATGTGGGAACACTTCATCCCCAACTTCGACAAGGATGAGGCATTCCTGGACAAGGTCGGGCTATGGTCTGATATCCAGCAATGCCTCAACAACCTGGGGTGGACACTCTTCCATGAGCTAGGCACGGGCTACACCCTCAACCTCGTCATCGAGTGCGCCACCATGATGGAGCAAGGCATGGATGACGAGGGGAACAACACCATCAACTTCGTGTGCGGGATGCGGATTACTTAATTGGTGTCGGGGAGCTTGCAATGCTCTTTGAATTTGATGTGGAGGCCCCTGTACATGATGAAGTGGCAAAGGAGGACCTCAACGCGTTCTTGTTCTGCATCGCCGACCAAGAGAAGCACAAGAGGGGGCACATCAAGAACCCTATGATCCAGATCCTGCATCGGTGGATTGCCGTTCGCATGACAGGGCGGGTTGACTCTACCAACATCTTTGACATGGATCTGCGATGGTTGTACAATGCCATTATAGATCCTTGCAAGTGCGACCCACTCCCGTTGATGGTGACGAGTTGGTTTCGACTGAGGAACAACTCGACGGTGAGGTTAGCCTTTGGAGGCTACATCCAAACAATGATCTTCAACAAGGCTGCCGCCGACCTCGTCACAGATCCAGCGCAGTGGGTGTCCTCGTCCATCCTCAACGATTCCATGATGAGGGACAAAACCATCATTAGAAGCGCAAGGCAAGGCTACATGGTGTGCGGCACAAGCATTCGCCTACTATGCGTTGATCTCGGCCTTTTCCCGACGCACAAGCTTAACGGGGAAAATTGGCTAGAGGTTAATCTCCGCGAGAGCCACAGGATCGGGAAGAACAAGCATGGGAAGAAGGAGATCCTTGGTCGGGTGACGACAAGCGCAATAGTAGAGGGCTGGGGGAGTTGGGACTTTGCAGGAGCCACCCCTAGCCAAACTACATACTAGACCAGTGTGCAGATCAGCACACCTTATGTGTCGATCGGCACAGACACTAGGTATGCAGGATTACCCCCTAGTCATACTCTTCCTATAGGACTAGCACCTTTGGGCTGATCCCATACACCAGTACATTGACAACAACTTGGCGGGGGAGATGAGGAACAACACCGACCTGCTGGTGGAACAGTTCGAGTGGTTGAAGGCGGGATACTACAGCTTTGATCATCTACCACCACTGCCGTTCGAGTGATGTGTCGCATTCAAGTGACACTTGCATCAGTTTCCCGGTTTGCATTTTGTTTTTCACTTTTGTGTTATGTTTTTCATTTATTTGATTATGCGTGTGTGAGTGTGTTGGGAAACCATGTATCAGGTGTGTTTATTTCTGCAAGTGTGTTTATTTATGTAAGTATGTTTTAATTATGTAAGTGTGCTAGTAAGAATTTTTAGTTTTAATTATCATCACCATTAGTTTGAAATTCATGATTAATATAATGGTGATTGTTTATGCTCTACTTCTAAATATGATATTTGTATGTATGATTGTCTTGAGAATCATTAGTGATAATTCAACATGTTGAACACAAAATAAAATTCAAACTTATACTTCTAAATTATTCAACAATTATTCTTGTGTGGGGGTATTCCGAAATACCCATGTGCTTGCAACTAATCGATTCAACTTGAAAAGGAGACTTAGTACCAAAGTTCTTATAAAATTCAATTGCTAGCATCATGAGTACCAGAATTTCCATTTTTCGTTTAACTTTACCTACCAATGCCATATAACTAACAATTCAACATAGCCTTTTGTCTTATATTGACTATGATTATTGATTGAGTTTGATTAGGATTTAATTCTTTTGATATCAGACTTGAAAGGTTAGCCTTTTCCTTTGTATATCATTTTGACTTCTAGCCATCAAATTGCTCATGTAAAATTCGCTGAGTATCCAAACTTGAGCCTAAAATCTTGTTTCAGTCATTTTTATCTTTGACCACTCTTGATGGTCGTTAATACCAATTCCGACCGTCAATATACCTATAAAAGTAGGAAGACTTAGCATTTCATACTTGCATGTTAGTTAGGAATAATAAGATTCTACTTGTCCTTGGAGAATCATGTGCATGCAGGGATTTGATACAATATATGTGGAGAAATGGAGCATAATCCGAGCAAACACCATTCCGGTCAATGAGATGGTGTCAACTGGACTTCCCTCGGATTGCATACGTGGCTGCACAGGATTCCTCTGAAAAACACCGACTTAATTCAGAAGAGGACCCACCTACCAGTCACCTCGAGGAAGCACACCCCGAGGGGGCGCACTCCCAGGTTGGCCGACCTAGGGGCTTGGTCGGGTGACCAAGTCTTGAGCCCAATTCGGGCGGTCCTCCACATGTCGACTCCTGAGCTCTTTTGGAAGGTTGGTGCATTGCAGTTCTGTGGTACTTACTCCTCAGTACCGACTTATCCCTCCTATAAATAGAAGGGGAGAGCTCCACTCCAACACACACACTCAAGAGCTAGTCATTTGTCTCTTTCACTTAGTAGTTTCCTAGTCCTAGTGGAGTTTAGTGTAGGAGGAGCCTTGCTCAAGTCTCCAAGTCATAGGAGTATTGATATGGTTCTTGTATCTTTACCTTTATTCTTTTATATTATTATTATTATGACTTTGATCTATTCAATTAATATAATTCTTCCGTATAGTTATGCTTATGATATGTGTTCCTTGTTTAGTTATATATCATATTCATGTTATAGGACTTTATGCTTTCATGATTATATAGACTTGCTACCTTGTTGCCATGCTTGGCATATACCTTAACTATAGTCTAAATGTTATAATGCTAGTTGTACTTTAGTATAGTTGTGATGATTCAACATGGGTCTGATATCCAATTAGGATTGCAATTGCTTAGCTCATGACTTGTTAATTCCAAACGGTGATTCTAGTGTTTGATCAATGCTAAAATTCTACTTAAATGTGTAAGCACGATGCTTAGACGGCTAGATAGTATTGATCACCTCGTAATCCATGGTTTGTAGAGGTAGGCAGTAGGTGGTGACAGCCCTCTCTGTCCATTGTACTCCTCCATGTTCGATTACAAGGTGTGTCCAAGACGGAGTTGCCTTGTGTATGCTAGGCATGAATCCATACACGAAGTGTTGATTGCATTAAACTATGACTAGTATAACCTTGCATATAATTATTTCACTAAGTAACTATATAGGTAGACTAACATTAGAATTACAACTTTGCTTGCCTAACTAAAACTCTCTAGTGACTTAGGACTTTATTTATCTTTAGGAATGATTGCTCTGTGTGTCACACTACCCCTATCCATTATTATACTTACCCCTATATGAACTCTAAATACTCATTCCAATCTTTATGACTACATTACTATTAACAATCATATATTTATGCTATAGCCTTTCTTTGGTAGAACTATAAATGACAAACTATTGGAGCAATCCAATACTGAAATGCTACAACGGTATTATCTGTGCGCTTGTGGATCTTACTATATCAACACTGAAGTGCATCTTTATAAGTTTGTTTGGTATGACATTAAGAAGTGCCACAAGCATTTCTGGCGTCTAACCGGGAATGATTATATTGATGTAACTTAGTAAATGTTAGCAAGTGTCAACAAGCATTTCTGGCACCGTTGCCGGGGAGCATAGATAAATATATTATTAATAATGATGTAAGCATATTGGTTGTATGGTAGTCATTCTTTATGCAGGCTAACCTTGTATGTTTTTGGTGTGACAATAGGGTAGTGCAGGACTGGTTTCGATCTGCCTGAGAACTTCATCGAGAATCCGGAAAGAGTTATAAGAAAAAGTAGACTTGACGTCTCTTCTCCTCGACACTCTAAGCCAGCAGATCAACCAGTCATCACTGCACCACCAAGATCTAAGCCAATGGCTGAGAAGGCTCTCATGGACTACTCCGCTCCCTCTGCCAGTAACTTGCTCACTGGGCCCGAGATTGACATCGGGGATGGAAACTTTGAGATCAAGACCAGTCTGATCACAATGGTGTAGGCTAGCCCATTTTGTGGGAAATCCAATGAGGACGCCAATGCTCACTTGCAGCAATTCTTGGAGTTGTGCAACACCTTCACCATAAGGAACATGACTCCGGATGCCATTAGGCTCCGGCTGTTCCCATTCTGACTGCTAGGCAAAGCCAAGCAGTGGTTCTACGCCAACATGGAGGCTGTCAACACCTGGTAGAAATACTCCACTACGTTCCTCGTGAAGTTCTTCCTGTTGGGTAAAACCAACTCTCTACAGGGAAGAATTTCAAGCTTCCAGCAGGCGGCTGGAGAAACAATATCAGAAGCGTGGGAAAGGCTTCAGGAACACATCCTGGTCTGTCCCCATGATGGAATGGATAAGTGGCTTATTATCTAGAACTTTTACAATGGACTGATGGGCTCAAGCCATCAGCAAATTGATGCCGCCGCTAGAGGAGCCTTCTTCTCACTCACCGTCAAGCTAGCAAGTGGGTTAATTGAGAAGACGGTCTCCAATCAAGGCTGGAATGAGAGCAACTCCAGTCATGTGCATGAGGCATACACATTGTCAAGGAGACAGACATGCTCATCACGAAAGTGGACCTTATCTTGAAGCGGCTTGACATCCACGATGACTCCAGCCTAAAGGGCACAACACAAGCTCTGGACCATCGCATGAAGTGCGAGGTCTGTGGCAACATGGGACATTCAGGCAATGACTGCCCGGAGACTTGTGAGGAGGTTGCGTTCGTGAACAACGGGTATCGCCCTCAAGGAGGTCGGGGGTGTCAACCACGCCCCTATCAAGGAGGTAACTATGGTGACAATTCTTTC
Source organism: Eleusine indica (assembly GCA_030378355.1). Classification (NCBI taxonomy): domain Eukaryota; kingdom Viridiplantae; phylum Streptophyta; class Magnoliopsida; order Poales; family Poaceae; genus Eleusine; species Eleusine indica. Next base: position 17,668,149 of record CM059494.1, read on the forward strand.
AATCCTAACCAACCTTCATTGAAAGATCTTATCTTAGGCCAAACTAAAATTAATGAAAACTATAGTAAAAAGTTTGCCTCCACTGACAAGAGCTTAGAAAGCATTAATGCTAAGTTAGAAGGCCTTTCTTCTTCCATTAAAAGCCAACTTAGTTTTAATAAAATGTTTGAAACTCAGCTAGCTCAAATAGTCATTGCTTTGCATGTTTTGGACTGTGGGAAAATTCTAGGGCAACCCGAATCTACCACAGAAAATGTTAATGTGGTGACAACACGTGGGGGTAAGTCCACTCGTGACGCGCCATATCCTAACCATGCAGGAATAGCTAGTGAAAAGAAGGATGGAACCTCTGACGACATTGAAGATGAAGTGGTTCATGACGGGAAGATGGCCCCACACGAGTTTAATGACCCAAGCACTCTGCCGTTTCCCCGCAGAAATAAGAATCCAACTATGGATGAGCAATTTGCCCGCTTTGTTGAAGTTATCAAGAAAATCCACATCAACGTTCCTTTGGTGGACACGATGCAAGTTCCAACCTATGATCGCTACCTCAAGGACATGTTGAGCAACAAGCATCCAATGCCTACCACAGAGGTGATCAAGCTTACAGAAGAGTGTAGCGTCGCTATACTCAACTTGTTTCCTAAGAAGAAGAAGGATCCTGGTTGTTCCACAATCTCATGCTCAATTAGGATAGAATTCTTTGATCAAGCACTCTATGATCTTGGAGCCAGTGTCAGTGTTATGCCAAAGGCCGTCTTTGACAAGCTGAACTTCACAAACTTAGCCCCCACTCCTATGCAGCTACAGCTAGCCGACTCGTCAGTGCGGTATCCCATAGGAATTGCAGAACATATCCTGGTAAATATCCGTGGGTCTTTTGTCCCTGTGGATTTTGTGGTGCTAGATATGAACGTTGATAAGAAGATGCCGCTCATCCTTGGACAACCATTCTTAAGCAACACAGACGCACAAATTGATGTCAGGGCCGGAGTAATCCACCTTAACATAAATGACAAGGAGGAGAAATTTGACTTCTGACCAAGAGTGGAACAATGCTCCATGGTCAGAGTCAAGTTTGGGTCGAACCCGCAGAACATCAAAGAAGTAGAAGTGAGGCCAAGAAGAGACAATCTGGTGGACTTCATGCTAAACTTCTTGGCACAAGAACCCCACTCTTGTCACTTAGAAGAAGAAGGCAACAGGCACGCCTGAGATCTGGACAAAGAAGCAGCCGGTAAAGAAGAAGCCTTCATCCACACCGCCCAAGAAGGTGAAAAAGATGTGGCGGCCAAAGAAGAAATCTACATGCTCATCTCCGAACAAGGATGCGCTGACAGCAAGCTAAACGACAAAGGAGAGAAAGTCCCATCCGCCAGACTCAAAATTGGTGAACCCTCGCCGACAGGTTAAATGGTATTTATCCATATTTTCGTTTTCAAAATGTTTACTTTCAATTTGCATATTTGAATTTTTCACTGCATGTTGGAATTCATTCCAACCCATTCTTCAAAAACAAAAAATGGAATTTTTTGGAGTTTATCTTTTTGAGATTTTGGATTTGCAAACAGATTAAAAATGTTTTTCCTCAAAATATATTTTCTTTCTTGTAGGCCACCACTACTAGGGCCCATTGGCCAGAGATGTGGACCAGAGTAGCCAAACTTTGGTGAGCCGACCTGACCCCTTGGTCGGCCGACCAGAGAGCAACGGCTCTCTGGCCCCACTTGCCCTAACGGCAAGTAGACAATGCACACTCTTCAAAATGACCATTGTTCTGCTCTGCTATTTAAGGAAATGGCCGGGTGAGGGTGTTCTTCAATCCATTCAGTTCTTTCACCTCTCCATTTTGCTTTAGCCATTTGTTTCCTATTTCTCCAAGCTCTTGCATTGCTCAATACTATGAAAATTCCATCAAAAATATTTGCTTTTATTCGCATTTGCATTTACATGTTGGTTTCACATTTGCAAGAGTTTCCAATGGAGCTTTTGTTTGGTGTTTTTTCACTAACCTTAACCCCCATTCGAGTTGCTCTTCTGTTGGTTTGTTCAAGTGTGCAGCGATGAACAAAATGAAGCGAGCTTTAAGTAAAATAAAGAACAAGGTGATGGGAAGCCCAAGCGACACAAGTCCTACACCTTCAACGGTGTATAGCACTCGCCCCGTCGCCAACGTCTTGAGGAAGAGCTAGAAGAATAGGACCGGTCGAGGAACCAACAGAATTAGAGACAGAAACACTGCCGGATTTCAGCAATGTTCAACTCCGACTCAATACCAACCACGACCTCGCCTTTGATGGAAAGAGAGAACGTGACATCTGTCGGATGATCACCGACCGGTCTTATGTTCCTATATGAACGTATGATCCGAACTTTCTTTCCAAGATAGGTATGGATACTGAATTTGCCTCTATCTTTCATGCTGTGGGATGGGATGGTTTTGTTCATTAGTTGAGCCTTGCTCTCGCCGACTTACCATTCAGTTCTTATGCACCCTTTAGTAGGACGGTGATAGGATTTCATTCCGATTTAATGGAATGAAAATCTCACTCACCTGGAGGCAATTCAGTGATTTGCTAGGTTTTTCTCCTATTGCTGTTTTGGATTTTCATTCCAAACATTTTAGTTTTCACAAAAGTAGTTTTTGGGAGGAAATAACAGGCACGCCTCCTTGCTATATCACCTAGGAATATGGATATCCATCATTCTACATTGCGTTTTATGCATAAATGGCTAGCAATGACTTTGTTCTCCAAAAAGGATGTTAGAACTGTGCGTGGGGATGAAATGTTTCTTCCTTACTGCATGGTCAATAAAATCAAAGTCTCGCCTGTTATAGCCATGGTTAAGCGATCTTGGTTTATCGCCTTGTGCATAATCTTGGTTTTCTTAGAAATGCCTATATCAATGATTTAATTTTTGAATGGGCTGTCCTAGGCGAACAATTTTTTAGATCGGGGCATTCTCTGAAACAAGGACCCAATGGCTCTTTTGTTTATTTCTTTTCTAGTTATGCAAATAAAATCCAGTTACGTAACCTGGATTTTCAATTGTATAATTGTGATGAACTAACCCTTCCTCTAGAGACAGGCTTTGCAGGAACAGTGTTTTCGATCCTATGACTAGAAACAAATCATGGAGAAACATCGAGGCATCCTTCTCGAGGGAGGAGTCAAGCACAGGTTCTTGGGATCACGCCATTCCTCACGGAAGCTACAGTGCATCCTAGGACACCGGTGAATGGCCTGGGGGAGCCTACGGTAGCTCAAGTTCAAGTGGCTTACCACCACCGTTCAGCACATATCACTCTCGCAGCAAATCAAGGACGGGCACAGATGACCTAACAAGACATGTTGATAGTAAGTCCCTCCAGATCAACCAATTGGACAATACCATCCACACTCATATCCAGCAGGAAAATGAGTGGAGGGATTATGTCCAACGACAGCTCTCGAGAATTGAAGATAAGGTCTCTTGGGGTAACACCCAAATGAGTTCTTACTTTCACTCTCAAGGCTACTTCGGTCGGGGGACGCTGCTATTCAAGTGAGCTCAAGCCAGCTCGAAGGGAGTTCCTCCCCCTAATGTGAAGTTAACTTGTATTATTTCCCTTTCCAATCATCACATGCATGATAAACTAAAAACAACAAATTGATTTGTTTCCCTTTCACATTCATGATAAATAGAAAAACTAAAAATACTAATAATAATGAATAAATCCATGCGCGGTATGAATGCTTAAGGTTTCCTATGTTGAGATGATGAATAGTTGCTTTGTCTTTTATTTCTTTCATATGCCTAGTTTACAACTTAGTACTTTATCTAGTTTTGGTTTGTTGGCATGATTAAATTTCACCTCAAACACACTAGCGGGTAGCATAAGCATTATCCTTCTAGGTTGTTGGAAGATATGATGTGGTTAGTTAGGGCTGCTATGATCTTGCTCAATTTGTAAAACTTGACACCCGAAGAATTAATTTGATAAAAATGACAAGTTCCTCAATGATATAAATTTCTACCACAATCATATGTTATGCTACACTGCTAAACCTTCTACATATGCTACTTGTATTTTCATTAAGCCTTGTCAAAATTGTGTTACCCTAGTGAGAAATATTTTCTGCATTCATGATCAAAGTCCGCGCATATCACGCTAAGTTTCCACACTGGAAATTAGCAATCATCCATGTCACACCATCCGTCCATAAAATAAAGACTCTATCTTCATGATTGATCTCTCCCCAAGGCAATCAAGGTTATGGCTATCAAAAAAAAGAGAAGAGAAAATAATAGAAAAAGAAAACTCTTGCTCCATGAAGAGTTTGAGAGAAAAAGAAAGAAAAGGTAGCCAAAACTGCCAAATAAAGAGAGAGAGAAATAAAAAAGAGTCTCCATTCCACTCCACCATATCCACCACACATGCACATCTTGATCATGCTTGTAGGAAATGTTTTCTCCATGGATCCACTCTTTTAACTCGGTGACATATGAAATACAGGTATGCCATATTTATCCTTACCCAGAGCTCCACATATCAGCCTTTAGAGGTTGGATTGCTGAGGCATCATTAGCCTTGGTGAGGAATATATACACTTTGAGCGATCTGAGTGAATCATTTGAGGAACCTAGATTTATCATAAAAATTAACCTCTAGACTAATGTCGATCAAAGAGAGTAGATGTAATGGTAATCCTATGAACTGTTCTGTCTTCTAACCGCTCAAGATTTGGAGAAGCTACAACGCCCCACAAGTAATAAATGGTGAAGTACTCGTGCCAACTTATTCAATCCTTTATAGAGTGTCTTAGTTGTGCATTTGGGTATATGTTAAGAATAGGACATTGTAGCAACTCCTGATCAACACAAACTTGAGTTTTGCCTTCACTCGGGATGAGCAAAGGTTCAGCTTGGGGGGTTTGTTGATAGTCGTTAAATACCAATTCCGACCATCAATATACCTATAAAAGTAGGAACTTAGCATTTCATATTTGCATGTTAGTTAGGAATAATAAGATTTCACTTGTCCTTGGAAAATTATGTGCATGCATGGATTTGATACAATATATGTGGAGAAATGGAGCGTAATCCGGAGAAACACCGATCTGGCCAATGAAACGGTGCAAACTGGACTTCTCTCAGATTGCATATGTGGTTGCACAGGATTCCTATGGAGAACATTGACTTAATTAAGAAGAGGAGTCACCTACCAATCACCCTGAGGAAGCACACCCCAAGGGGGCCCACTCCCTAGTCGGCCGACCTAGGGGCTTGGTCGGCCGACTAAGTCTTGAGCCCAATTAAGGAGGGCCTCCATGTGTCGACTCCTGAGCTCTTTTGGAAGGTCGGTTCATGGCAGTTCTATGGCGGTTACTCCTCAGTACCAACTTATCCCTCCTATAAATAGAAGGGGTGAGCTCCACTCCAACACACACACACACACTCAAGAGCTAGTCATTTCCCTCTTTCACTTAGTAGTTTCCTAGTCCTAGTGGAGCTTAGTGTAGGAGGAGCCTTGCTCAAGTCTCCAAGTCATAGGAGTATTGGTATGGCTCTTGTATCTTTACCTTTATTATTTTATATTATTATTATTATGACTTTGATCTATTCAATTAATATAGTTCTTCCTTATAGTTATGATTATGATATGTGTTCCTTGTTTGGTTACATATCATATTCATGTTATAGGACTTTATGCTTTCATGATGATATAGACTTGCTACCTTGTTGTCATGCTTGGCATATACCTTAACTATAGTCTAAATGTTATAATGCTAGTTGTATCTTAGTCTAGTTGTGATGATTCAACATGGGTCTGATATCCAATTATGATTGCAATTGCTTAGCTCATGACTTGTTAATCCGTAGGGTTAGAGTTATGTATGCTTTAGTATTTGTTAATCCAAACGGTGATTCTAGTGTTTGATCAATGCTAGAATTCTACTTAAATGTGTAAGCGCGGTGCTTAGATGGCTAGGTAGTATTGATCACCTCGTAATCCATGGTTTGTAGAGGCAGGCAGTAGGTGGTGACAGCCACCTATCTGTCCATTGTACTCCTCCACGTTTGGTTACGACGTGTGTCCAAGACGAAGTTGCCTTGTGTATGCTGGGCATGAATCCATACACGAAGTGTTGATTGCATTAAACTATGACTAGTATAACCTTGCTTATAATTATTTAACTAAGTAACTATATGAACTCCTATCCATTATTATACTTAACCCTATCCATTATTATACTTAACCCTATATGAACTCTGAATACTCGTTCCAATCTTTATAACTACATTACTATTAACAATCATATATTTATGCTATAGCCTTCCTTTGGTAGAACTATAAATGACAAGCTATTGGAGCAATCCAATAGTGAAATGCTACAACGGTATTATCCGTGCGCTTGCGGATCTTACTATATTGACACTGAAGTGCATCTTTATAATTCTATCTGGTATGACGTTAAGAAGTGCCACAAGCATTTCTGGCAACTAGCAGGGATGATTATATCGATGTAACTTAGTAAACGTTAGCAAGTGTCAACAACCACATCCTACTAAATTCTTGCCTAGACAATTGTGACTCAATTGTAGAGTAAATCAGTAAAGGAAGCCATGTGCGGATCGACATATTAAGCATGCCGATAGGCACAATAGAAAGATGGATATATTAAAAAAAAAGAGGAGAGAAAAGAAAGAAGAAGAAAAACAAAAGAGAAAGGGTGCAAAAAAATATTGTAGATGGTTTGCTTGGGACTAGTAAAATTGTAAGTGTGGGGGAGAGAGAATTCCCTTGAATTCTAGGAAATATTGCTATTCCTAGCCAAGAATTCATATTTTCCAACCATGTGCATTCTGATGATGGGAACATTTCTGAAAATTCTCAAGATCAATCTTTGCCTTTGCACATGTCCACTTATCTAAAGATGTGAGTCTTTTCTTAAGCATTCAATTCCAATAAGGCCTTTCTGACAAGTCTCGATAAATCCAATAAGAGTTATTTCTTAATTTTATAATATATTGTGGATCTATGCCTATTTTCCTTGAAATTCCTCACCTAGCTACTCATATTGCCTTACACATGAAATATTGGTCTTTGAAGTAGATGTTAGGATGATTGAATTGGGAGTTGAGTTGTTTACTTGGTTATTTGAAAAAGATAGTTCTCTTGCTCATGATGCACTTTTAGGTGATGATTTACATATGTGGAAAAGTTGTAACTTTTGAGTTGAATAATTTTAAGATTAGCTTTGGGAGTGTTTTCAAGAATAATACCCATGTCTCAAATGATTTGCTAAATAATAAATTTGATCATATACTCTAACAATTAAAATGCTTAATTTGCTTATATTTGAAATGCTTCTATGATTGACATGACTATATATGAACTGATTTTTATTCTTGACTTTGCTCAGGGATGAGCAAAGATTTAAGTGTGGGGGAGCTGTTGACGCTAGTTAGCATACCATTTTATACGTCAAAAGCACCTTGTTTAGAGCTTAAATATCATCATTATAGGCCACTAACCCTAGAAAATGGTAGAATATTCGTACAATTGTTGTTCTAGAGAAATATTGCAGAAACAAGTGAAAAGATAACAATTTGTGATATTTCCAGTGGGCTTGGATCTAGAAGAGATGATTTGTAGCAGAGAAGGCCCAGGTGCCGACCCTCATGACCCAAGTACCGATATCGGCACATGGGTAGTTCGGGCTGATCAAGGCTGTCCCACTTCTTAGAACCCTCTAGATGGAAGTTATTCGCATAAATCTTGGAGATATGCTTCACGAAGAGAAAAAAGGAAACCCAAGATCTTAAACGTGCAATACTAGTTTTCACTTCGAAGGAATCTGATGAGAGGACCCACATGGAAGCTACAGAAGACTTGGGAACCGACTTAGAAGACATCTCGGGCCAGACATGGACTGTGCTGACCGACACCTGACCCTTTTTCCAAGAAACCAACTCTATCTCGAGCTCGACCATTATAAATACTTGTAAACCCTAAACTAGAATGCAAACACCGCTAGAGGGACAACAGAACTCGTGAGTTAGAGCCACCGAGGCTTTTCACCTGTCATCATCATCATCATCATCATCATCATTGTTATAATAATCATCATCATCATAATCATCATCATCATCGATCTTTTTGAGATTTTTCAGGGCGGTGATGTCGCACCTGACGGAGAAGCAGTCGTCCTTGAGGCACTCGGACTCTTCCAGATCTTTCTTCATGATGAAGTCCCTAAATCTATGGATTGTATTATAGCTGCTGAAGGAGCAGAACCTGGTAGTGGCGCGGCTGAACTTGGGCACAGGGTTCCCGGACTGATCCAGCAAGCTGAACTTGAACTTGATGGGGGTACAGATGAGGTTGATTGGTATCAGGATCGAGCTCGAGGCAAAGGGCGATGCACTGGTCATCGTCATCAACGCCGTGGGGGCGGTACTATATTTGCTAGCTGTACCCCGCTGCCTCGAAGGCCAACGACAAACACTGCTTGCCCTTGGTCAGTGAGTTGGATGGCATGCACCCATCAACGATGAGCTTGTGGGAAGCAGCCACCTCTCGCACGATGATTCTGGAGGCCGTGGAGTTAAAGAATCCGCGTGGGGGGTGGGGGGGTGGAAAGCAATGCGGTGGCTTTGGTTGTCGCCATGATCAAAGCATGTGGGTTACACAGATGGATCGAGTAGTAGTAGGACGACGATAGCAATGTGCAATATATATTTTGACTTATTGTAAGCTAAAAACTTGCCCTTTAAAAATTAGGTTTGGAGATTGTTCAAAATAAGTAGGAATACTGGTGTTACTGTTCAGAAAGTACTGCGCCCTGATGGTTTTCATCTAAACTTTACAAGACCTTTGAGCTAGACAGAAGCACAAGAATGGGCAGAATTAGAACTTTTACTCAATGCTGCTCAGTTAACTAAAAATAAAGATAATAATAAAAAGAACTTTACCTGCGTGCGCGCGGAGGGGGGGGGGAGAGACAGCCCTCAGGTTGTTTTATACGAGGGAAAGTAAAGATAATATAAAGTGGTGGCTTGAACTAAAAGGAATTATCACCACCTCTTCCCTATGCAAGTCAAAAATACGTGTGTTGGAGAGATGATGAACATAAGGGAATCAAAACTCCCAGTGAAAGTAAGAATATTTTTATGGTTAGTCCACAAAGGAAAAACTGGTCTGGCTGTAAGAAATGCAAATTATGTCAAGTGCTTCATGAGTCATGAGACTGTTAATCACATATGTTACATTACCCTATAGCCACCTAGATACGTGTCATGTGTGATTAGAGATGCCGTCGAGTGGGATCGCATGCCATGAACAATAAATGATTTCAACGAGCTCACTAACTATCAACACTTTAAAAAAGACATTAAAACCTAGATTTCTCTACTAGGGGACATTTGTTGGGTTCTATGGTTAATTAGGGATGAGTTTGTTTTCTACGGAAAGATTATGACATCATCAATGGACGTGATTCACATAGTCGTATATCTTATGCAGAGGTGGAGATCCTTACTCAAACATGACCAAGCAGAGATGGATGTCATCATATCCAAGAATATGAGGCAGACAAAGGAAGCAGCTGTACATCATCTGCTCAAATCTGCCAATCTGGAGATCATGCTACATCTTTTCTTTTTGGTAAGTTGCACACCTTTGGACTTACGAAGGCAGTACAAGGTAGAGAATAAATAAGGTTCAATTCGGTTGTAACTTGGAGTACAAAGGTAGAGAATAAAGGACTTACGAAGGCTGTACATCACCTATAGAACCTATCACTGAAATAGGGTTCAATTCGGTTGTAACTTGGAGTACAAGGTAGAGAATAAATAAGGAAACTAGCTAGAGATATGTAAGTCCCTTGATGAGGAGGACGTGAAGAGAACATCACCACCCACCAAACACAACATGCATTCTGATCTATTGCAGTCCGTATGATCCTCATAGTACAACATCAACTAAACATAGGGATTTTATCCCTCGGGATGCCTGATTTAGTATAACTCATGCGTCCCTCAAGATTGATTGATCTCACCAAAGTTGTTTGCCATCGATCCAATCAACGGTATCTGTCTTTTTTAGCGTCGATAGACGTGCACCAGGAAGGGGGCGGGTGGGAGCGGTGAGATCTGACTTGTCTCCACTGATTGCTTACGAGCCTACCTAGAAGTTTCCGGTGGGTGCGTGATTCTAGTTTAGGGGCCTAGTGTTCATCGCTGACGAAGAAGGAGATCTTCAGAGACAAGAGCCGAAGGAAGATAAGATCACCTTCGACTACGTGTTCGGATTATAGAACACACGAGATCCAGGCGACCGCCAGATCCACGATCGGACCATCAAAACCATTTGTAGCGGCGGACTGTTTTACCAAACACCACTACAAAAGCCTGTAGTTGTAGCTGACCGCCTTTACAAATATGTTTTTAGCAGTGGTTAGAAAAAGCAAAGGCCTTTAACAATAGCCCGGGCTATAAAGCCTCGCTCGGATAGCTCTGACCTTCACTTGAATAGTGGCAGCCTGAAAATTTGGGGAAATAATCAAAAACAAGGAGGGAAGGTTTTGAGTATGTTTTTTTTATAAGAGTTTGCTCTATAAAGTAAGGGGAACTCATTCCATAGGTTTTTTCGTGCTCTCATTTCTTGCTCTATGAAGACCGAACTGAGAAACTTCTGGACACACGAGGAAGTGGATGCAACAGCTCTATTTGGAGGAGGAGCGATGAAGACCGGACTATACTGTCTATATGGGATTCAGCTCAGGACAGAGAGCAATGGATCGGGAGGAGCCATTTAGTGAAGACCGGACAGTACGGTCTATATAGAGACTGGACTCTATAGTCTGTACGTCCAAGAAAGTTGTCTTGTGGAGCAATGACTAGTTTGAGGATGGAAGTCTATTTAAAGTTGTTGCTGGGGTCTTGGAGACCTCTCTTAGCCATTGGGATAGCTGAGTGCATCAATAGGGAGCCAAGAGAAAAGGGAGGAGCACTAGGAAAAGATATTGCATATCTTGAGAGTACTAGAGAGAGTAACTTGAGCATTTATACACATCTAAGGTTAGGGTGTCCTTGAGAGTGTGTTCTAGGTTGTTACTCTTGGTCTATGGTGGGACGTAGACCAGTTAGGCGTTGGTGATGAGCCTATCATGATCGGTTGTGAAGGTCGTCACACGCTTGTACATGATTTAAGCTTGTCATTGAAAGGAGCATCGATAGTGAGCGCTCGTGCCGGCTTTGGGAGTCCGGAAAATTCTTGAGAGGTGAGCTTGTGCCTTGGTGGTTGTGATGATACAACAATGTCTTCACTCTGGGAGTGATTGCGGGCTCGTGGGCGAGAACTCCACTTACTGGTAGGAGGGACCGACACTCCGACGAGAGTGGTCCAACGAGGAGTAGGGGAAGGCGCCATCCTTCTGAGACCTCAGGAAAAAAAAATCATGAGCCATCTCTTACTCATACTCCATACTTTGATGCTCTACCTTTCGTATTTACATATCGTGCTATTCATGCTTGTGTGCTTACCTTGTTTTTGTTGATTACTTTGAAGACTTGCATGAATAAGCTTCTTGCTAACTAGTAGTGTTTAGCTTCCACATATGATCACTAGCTTGTATAGGAGTTGCTTTGGCTTGATTGATCACCCATGTATGTATTGTGCTATTCATGCTTGTGTGCTCTAGTTCATTATCTTGTAGCTTTGTATGAGTAAACTTCTTTGCTAGCTTGTTATTTGCTTCCGCGTGTTTTTGATTACTAGCTTGCATACGAGTTGTATTGACTTGTGTGATCCACTAGTATGCTTAGGTTGTTGTTCCTGTCATAGAATCTTTATCTTGTTAGTGTGATTACCACTAGAATTTTTATAGGAGTTATTTGAGTATTTGGTTTTAGTAATTGACAAATTTGGTAAATATAGCAAGTTTTCCGGTTCACCCTCCCCCCCTCCTGGTCACTCGGTCCTTTTAGTATGGTTTCAGTGATTGGAGTTAAAGTTTATGGAAGCATACATCTCTATTTCCATCACTTTTAATCAGGTCAATTATGATCATTCTTTCCCATCGGCCCTCTCTACTGGGTTTTTTCCACTCCAACGGCAACGTGAAATCGCAACCAAGTGCTGCGATATCACCATAGTGATTCCAACATACATACATTTAATTTTAATTGTTGGACCTTAAACTAGATTATTTTATCATAATAATCAAAGAGTTCCGACATTATAACATATGTGGAGGTGAAAGTTTGTAGCTGCTGATTGCTACTAGACAATACGTCAATATAGTTACTCTGCAACGATGATAATGCAGAGATAATTTTAGATTATTGCAAAAATGAAAAAGATAATGTAAGTGAGCATAGGTTCCCTTGTTCTTCCACAGATACTCGTGCAGGTCGGAGAGCGAGCTGCACAATGACTGCAGGAGGTGCCTGATCAACATTGGTTTTTCGTTTCTTTTGTTTAGACCATCGCTATTAGCGGATGACATGTACTATTTCCCATTATATTGTTTGATATTATAAAGAAGTTTCATGGTCTGCATTGTGCCGCATGTCACTTTGTCATATCTATGCTATTTACTTCCAGAGGGTTTTGAAATGTTGAAAATGAGTTTACAATATAGATTAATAAAATTCGTATTTTCAATATACTCATTTATTGTTTTCCTAATGTATCATCTTAGATCGTGGTTGCATTGTCCACACCACATGTGCATTGTAAGTCCTCCCAAAACCTGTCTATGCCGGGACTATGGTCCCATGACAGGGTCAAATCAGATCATCATGTCTCACAATGGTCCCTTGGAACACGCCGAGCGAGCACGACCATGCCAGAACGCGGGAGCAGGTCGCCGGCAAGGCTTAGGCGGCTGGCAGCCCACTTCTGCAGCAAGAAGACCTGCATCACCTTCCCTATGCCGTGCGTCAGGAATATGGCCTTGCACGACAATCTAGTCATCCCTGGCGTGGTGGTGACAAACACAGGGATGGGTGCTGTCATAGGTGCACGTGCACACATGCCAGCGACGAGCTAGACGTGGCAGCAGGGCTCATGTACCTAAGGCGGGGTTACGACAGGAAGATGTTCGACAAGATGGACGTGTGCATCCACCTGATGGACGGAGAGCGGGATGCGGTGCTTGTTAACAAGTTCTCCGGCATGCTGCACTACCTCAAAAATAGTCTTTAGTGATGGGTTTTTTTACACTGTCAGAGACGGAAATTAAAACCGTCACTAAAAACGCGTCAGTAAATCTGGACCAATACAGACGGTTTATTTACCCGTCACTAATTTTATTCTGACAGGTATCTACAAACACGTCACTAAAACTTGTGGCGGCTATTAAATAACCGTCTCTGACATTGTGACGGAAAGTAAAAACCCCGTCAGAAATACTATGACAGGAAATTCAAAGCCCATCGCTACTATCTGTGTGAGTGACGGGAACTAAAACCCGTCACTAATGCGAGTGACGGTAAAAAATAGTAAACCCGTCACTGACGCACAGGCATGTCCCTGATGCATCAGTGACGGGTGACGACTGCCATGCTCCATATTGACAACATAAATATATCCTTTTTCTCATCCATGCTCTAGAACTATGACAACATTTACAAGAAATACACATCCATTCCACGCTCAGTATATAGATTTCTCCAAGTATTTCAGCAGTACAAACATGCTCAACGTCTAGCTACTACAATACATGGTACAACCACATTGCTCACAGTGGAACAAGATCAAAGTACAAACTCACCTAGCTAATACATGGCAACAACATTGCTCAGACAATGGAAAAAGATCAAAGTTTAAACTCACCTATAAGAATTCTCAGCTTCTGGATGGCTATCTTTCTCCCAAAAGAACCTGCTACCACTCTGGAAAGGAAAAACAGAAAGCATGCACATCAACTAATCTGTTATATAATAATAAACAATCACATGACACATTGCTAATGCACACTACTTTGTTCAGTCTTGTTGCTCATATCTGCTAACCTAGAGGAATGAATCCATTGAGTTTAATCTCACTACAAAGCAAAATCCTTGCTCAAGAACTTTGTGAAACAATGTAAAAATAGACATGATGTCACAAGGGATCAACAATCTGTTGTACTTTGGCCCCTAATCGTATTCCTAACATGTCATTCTATATAGCCCTCTTTTATTGTATTCAACAATTAACTAGTAGGTCTCTTTTCTACCGGTCCTAAGCAAATAGCATCAATTTTCAATATTTAAATAATGAAATCAAGTGTCACTGAAGGAAATGATAGGTCTGGATTGTATATTTTTTTTAACATTCACAAATGTGGGAAGAGGTCCCTGATGTAGCAGTATTGATAATTTGGAACTTTCTAATCCTAATTCAGTACTTGCTATGAAAAAATAACAAATGGATATTGTTTCCCTATTTTTTGAAGAAGCTAACGTAGCAATAGAAAAATGACAGGGCATGTTCTTGAGTCTCTGTTTCTTTTGTTGCATACGAGACATTGAGATTTTAAAGTTTATTAATGTACCTTTTTCTGAAGAGGAAACAACAGGGGGCACAAAATTCTCTTCATCTTCCTGCCAATGATGCTTGATGAACTGCTTTAGCAAGACACCAGCCGGGTAGCAGATAGTGACGGAACAACACAAGGTAACAAAATATAGGTATGGAGAGAGTAGCAAGCTAGGTAAACTAGGAACAAGCAATCAAGATGAATTGAAATATCATTACCTTATAGAAAAATTTAACAACACCATAGAGACAATAAGCAAGGTACTCCATCTACAAACTTGCTCAGTAAAAGGTGCCTCTCCTATTTTAAAGATGCCAAAGAGTCTGCATAGAAATCAAACAGTAAGCAGACTCATTGCTCCACCACTTGCATAGATATAAATACGATACAACTATAAATTTGGATAATATTGTTTCATATGTTAGTAAAGCTCAACATTGCCTTGCATAAACACTTTAAGCTGATTATATATGAATAGAAACCACAGAAGCAAAATGTTGGATAAACATGCAGTGAGTGCATGCAGAAATAAACATTTATAATGAGATCATCATTTACCATAATTTATCATAATGGGTTATCATTTGTGGAGTGAACTGATAATCACATAGACCAGAAGGTCTTATAAACTAGAACCTCTACTGTACAAATTTCTAACATTATATACTAATGTGAAGTCCAAACAAGCTATATCCAAATATGAACAGGATTCTTTATTCGCTATGATGTACCAGGAAGTATTTTAATGCAGAGTATAAACATATGATATGATACAGTTCATAGGCTGGAAATTATTTTTCTCATACACGACAAACAGTTCATGGGCAGCTAATTGTTACTCTCATACACAGTAAGAGAAGGTTTATATGCCAAATGGTTGATAAAAGTGATTCCATTCTTGAATTTAATAAATGTCACAAGCACATCAAGACCTAGTATAGATCAATGTATGGTCACTTGTTTCTAATTGCAGGGCATGGAAGATTTCTCTGTAACATTTCCAACTGCTGCAACCAACAACCTGTCAAAAATCACATATGTACTATTAACAGCTAGCTGAGCATTGAAACTAAGAAGAGTACAGTATTCTGACCATAATTTGAAGCAAATTGGTAACCACAATGAATACACTGAACTAGTGAACCATTGAACAGACTTAAAGGAAAAAAAAATTGAATCCAATTGTTCAACAAAGTAAATAGAATTGTCATATACATTGGGGCTAAAACAAGCTATTATAATAATGGATTTACATTTTGTTTTGATTTTATCATACAGTTTGACTTTGCTATTCCATTTGACGTTATTTTCTTCTCTAAACCATACGTTGGGCAAGCAAGCAGGCAACACACATGGACGTTGGCTCATAGTGGCAAGCAGGCAGAAGCACAAGCACAACATGGTGCACAAGTGGCTGGTGCAGGCGAGCAGCGCACAGGAGGTGCGGCCTTGAGTGCTGCCGACCGCCGCAACTAGCAAGACAACGCCAATCCGACTTAATCGAGCACCTATGCCCTAGTTGCCGCCTCGAGCGAGATTTGGAACTGTGCATCAGCAACCACCATCCCCGTGGGTTCCTACCCGAGACCTAGGCACACTGAGAGGATTGAGAAGATACAGGAGAATTACATTACCTAGAACTCGTTGCCTCGAGCATGTTGTGGATCTAGTCGCTATGAGCTTGGAGCAGCTCCTCCCATCCATACGTATCGGCAGCGAATCGAGAGGCGCTTTGCGTGCCATTGTGGTGGGCTAGAATGGGGATGCGGAAGGCACTGCCAGCGTTGGCTCGCGAAGGGCACGATAGGAGTGGACCTCGCCGAGGGCAGCGGGGCGAGGTGAGATGGAGATGGGGAGGGAGCGGCCTGCGTGGATCTCGACGAGGGCGACAGCGCGAGATGAGATGGAACAAAGGCGGCGGCGAAGCGGGATGGAGTCATGGAGAAACGTTGTGGTTGGCGGCGGCCCGATAGAAAAAGGGGTGGGTGCATTCTAGGGTTAGTTCGATGCTTTTGACATAAAGAAACAAGTTTGCACAAAAAGATACAAACAAGTCATTGGTGCAATGGATTAGTCTTCTCTGCACATGAAAAAATAATTCTGAGATTGTATCATAGGACCAAAAATAAAGTTCCTAAAGACTTGCCACTCTGCACATGAAAAAAAAAATTCTGATCTTCTAACGTAGGACTAAAAAAAAAAGTTCCTAAAGGCTTGCCACTCTGCGCATGAAAAAAAAAATTTAAGCTTCTATCGTAGGACCAAAAAAAGTTCCTAAAGACTTGCCACTCTGCGCATGGAAAAAAAAAATCTGAGCTTCTATCATAGGACCAAAAAAAGTTCCCAAAGACTTGCCACTCTGCGCATGAAAAGGTGACCTTGCGTTAACATCTCTTTTTTTTTATTGGCAACAAAAAACCGTCTCAAAAAATCTGCTACTGACAGTTCTTTAGCTAACTGTCCCTAAACTTTTGACGGTTTTCTCAAAACCGTCACAAAAATATACTGACAGATGTCAACTCCACGTCTGAAATAATTTAGTGACGGTTTTGAGACAACCAACGGTAATATTATTGACGGTTTTGCGTAAAACCGTCTGAAAAGTCTGTACGTGTATAGAAAATGTCACTAATAGTAAAACTGTCACTAGTTTACTGACGGTCCCACAGAAAACCGTCACGAAAATGAAAAACCGTATGTAATGTAGTGACGGTTTCCATAAAACCGTCACTGTCCTGAATAGTAATGACGGGTTTCATAAAATGGGTCACTACTTGTGCCTCGGGTGCAAATAGTAGTGACGGATTTTGTAAAATACGTCACTGCTTTTTTTATCAGTGACGGCTCTCTAATCACCGTCTCTAATGGCGCATCACTAAAGACCATTTCTGTGGTAGTGCTAAAGCAGGAGATGTGTGTCCCAGCGCGGTGGTTTTTTTCGAGAAAGGCCTAGAGCTTGTAGGATGACATAGGTGTAACACGATATTTCTTGTAGGGTAACACCACTGTTATACAACCCTTGTCGAGTTCTTCCATTCTCATGTACTTTCTGTCAACATACCCGCTTGTTAAGATTGTTCAAAAAATCATATTGCATGCATTTCAACTTTCTTTTGATGGATCATGAGTGTCTTGCCACATAAGGTTTTGATACAAAACGACTCTACATCTTCATTAAAAATGAAATTTAGTGATACAGAGAGTCCATGTTCACTGCCCTGCACGCAACGCGACTGTCTATGCCCGTCGTGATAAACTTCAACAGACAAATCAGCCAGCTACCAAATTAAAGGATCAGATTATTAGCGGATCGACCCCCTTCTAATTTCTTTGGCCTAGACAACTCGCTCACTCCTACGTGACTCATCTGGTCAGATCGACGAATTTGCATGGACGCTCATGCATTTTGAACCGAATTTATTGTATTGTTGTGTTGTACCGTACTCATACAACAAGTTGAATGTTTTTAAAGACTTCTAGAACTACATGTGAACATGTGCTTAGCATTTAGGCATTATGTGCATTTACAGAATTATTAAAAATAGGAAATTGTGTTTGGTATATATTACTTGTTTTATATTGATATTATTGAGGAAAACTTCCACGGTCTTTATTGTGTCATATCTCATATTTTTCATCTTTACACATGATGAACATGTATTTTGTATAATGTATAGACTAAATGTATTTATATAGATACAATATGGCACATCTTTATGTTTTAGCATATGCATTTCTTCATGTTCATAACATTCATGGTATAAGCCGTAGTACAATATTGTGTAGTAGAATTTGTTTCAAAATACTTTCACATCTAGGACCCCCGGGCAGCATCAAATTTAGGTCACAAGAAGATATCATCATGTCTGACTCTAATGCAATTTTCTCACTTAAAAGGAAATATCCAATCTGATCAGAGCGCACATCTCTAGAAGTAGTACAAGTCGGCATGAACACCATTTGGCCATATGCATAGGAGTAAAAAGGCCCTAAAATGTTTGTCATAATAAAGCCAATTAAACATTTTTTTGATACAAGAATTAGTAAAACTTTATTCCATGTTTCCAACTAGGGACAGAGATCCAATATGTTCGAAGTATTCTACATTTAACATATTCAATTTCAAGAGGTAACATGTTTCTCGTAGTGGGTGGGTACCGTGCTACAAGTATAGTTACTGTTGCTCAGTGATTGCACTTGAAGCGGTAGCTGGTACATTAGCTGAATCACATTGTTTCGTCATGCCAAAAGTTCCCATCCTCCTTCTATGAGCAAAGCCAAACTCTTGAAAGGAAGTCCTTGTTCTGAACAAAATTTACTAGCAAGCTCGTGGAGGCTGTGAGCAAAATCTGTATCTGCAGCCATCTGTGTGTCATCGCATGCATTCGCACAAAGGGCTAACAAGGCTCTTTGCAAATTTCTCTCCTCCTGCTTACTGTTTTGAGCACAAGATACAACAGAGCTGTTATGAATTGTTCTGAGTACCTACATCATCAGTGTGGGTAAAAAGGTATTCAGTACAGCAACAATAACAACAACAACAACAACAACAACAAAGTCACTAGTCTAGAGATGAAACGCACCATCCAACACAAACAACCGAAAAAAGGAAAACAGTATTTTCAGTTTGACAATACCTCTGGGATTAAGTCGATAATGGCTTTCCTCAGCATTTCCCCCCATTCCGACCCAGCGCAATGGACGCATAGACCAGCCAGGATTTCTGCTGCATTTACTCTGCATTCGTTGTTCTCAGCATTCAGAAGTATCTTTGCGAGGTTGCTCACAACATCATCGTTTGCCTTCAAGATTCTCTCGGCATTGCTTGCACTTTGGAGTGAGAGCGTCGCTAGCTTTTCACCTGTCGATATCTTGGTGGATCTGTCAATGTTATCATCGAAAAAGGTGCCTAACAGAACCATGATGGAAATTCCTCTGCTTTCACTGGCTATCTTCCAAGATAAGATGTCCATGGATAGATCCCTGAGAATCGTCGCTGCTGCCGCCCGCAGCTCCGAATCACAGTCGACACGGTCGATGTCAACGATGCTCTCCATGTCGTAGATTAGATCTCTGTTGCTTGAGATTTCACGCCGCATCTTGATGCCGGTGTCCCCAGGAACAGCAATGAGCCGAGCGATGAGTTTGAGCGACCCACTTGCCATGGTTTCCGAAGCAATGTAAGGACTACTACTGAAGTTGAGGACTGGTCTCAGAGGCACCACAATCCTGGACAGGAAACCATCGGTGTTGCTCATGATTCTGCAGTTGTCCGTGGCGGTGGCAAGCTCGACAAGGATACCCATGCCGAGCTGCATCATCTCTCTGTCATCAGTGTTAGCACAACAACAATCTTGCGGAGACGTTGGAAGGAGAGAAACGACCCTGTGAATCCCACTCGGATATTGGTCCAGATGAATGCGTCTGGCGATGTGCTTCACTATCCTTGCAGCTCTCGTGCTCGTTAAGGTACTTTGCTCCAACGTGCACAGCAGTTTATGAGGTATGTTGCTAAGCTGCCCCGACCCAAGCAGGAGATCCTCTATCTCCTTGCGACGACGCCCCCAGCGCTCAGCGATGATGATCGCGTCGAGCACGCTTACGCCGGCGCAGAAGCTGTCACCTTCAGGTGGCCCGGGCACCATTAGGGACACAGCATAAGTGATCAGGTCCCTGTCCTTGCAAAAAGACGGGTCTTTGTCGCAGCCGCTTCTTGTCTCGTGGAGGTAATCCCGCACTGCATCAATCGCTTGTAGGTCGGTCATCTTGTACTTGTCGATCACTTTCTTGGCCGCTCCTCTCCCTGCGAAAGCGTAGGCGGTCCTGTAACAGAAGAGCGACCCCTGAACTACGGCCAGCGAGTAGAGCACGTCCAGTGCCGGCTTCAGGTTGGCCGCGTCGCTGCTGTATGGCGCGCCACCGTGGTAATCGCGCTGTACCAGTCGCCACAGCGCGATCACGGTGCAGATGTACAGCCCAAGGCTGAAGAGTACTGCAAGAGGTAGCAGTACTATGCTGAGCGCCAGCAGCTGGCCTAGCAACATTAGGATCCAAGCGACGGTGGTCACCAGCTCGGGCACACGGGATGATCCTACGGAATGCGAGCCGTTGTAGAATTTAGAACCCAGTAGAGCAAAGTACGAATATCCAATTTTGCTAAGCTTTTGCTTCATGAAGACGTCGAATACCCTGTTACACAACACATCTGCATATGTTTCATATACAACATGCTACTATCATCAAGAAAGTTGCCTTAAATCTTGCTTAATTTCAGAATGCGATGCTTACACACACCTTAATTCTGGAACTTAACTAAGATAATCATCTTTAAATTTTGTACTACGCCATGTATCAATCAAATTATTAAATGAATCCATTGAAAACTCAATCCATCACTACAGGAAACTGCATGTTTACCGTGTGTCTTATTTCGGGCACACGACAAAGAGCCTTTGTGCCGTGAGCCACGAGAAAGACACACGGCAACAAAAAGGCTCACGGCAAATCAGCGCTTTGCCATGTGCCATCTGGCAGACACACGGCAAACCATATCTTTGCTGTGTACCTCGTAACTTGGCGCACGGCAAACAGTCTCACGTGTCGCGGACTCGTAACAGTCCTATGTGCTTTATCGGGCTCACGGCAAATAGTGCCATCACCGTTCCAGCAGGTGACGGCACCTTTTTTTTGCCATGCGTCAAGTTGGGCACACGACACAGAATGCACACGGCAAAGTTGTCTTTGCCGACAGGTTTTTTGTCGTGTGATATACGCTGTGTGCAACCCACGACAAAGCTTTTGCCGTGGGTATTTTCGGCTTTGCCGTGTAATATCAAACCTTTACTTTTACATTAACTAATCTAAAAAAATGTGAGTTTATTTTTGTTTCTGTCACTTATTTTTGGATTTTCCTTGTGCCTGCGTTGGAATCCAATGTGATAGTTTTTCTCGACTACCTAGATTATTTCTGATATTCTCTCCTTTGCCTCAATTTTTTATTCAAGGAAGAATCCCACAATATTGTTAAAAAGCTTGTTGAATCTGCGCATTTACTTGGCTATATCTTGTATTATCTTATATCTCCTATTAATTAATCAATATTGTTATTTTCACATGACTATAGTTCTTTATTATTAATTTTCCAATGACAAAACATGCAACTTATAAAGTTATTTGTGGATATCTGTAACTATTTTTCATTATGGCAGTGGTCAATAACTTTATAATTATTTATAGGAGCGTTTTAGTTTTATTTTAATAATGGTTGGTAGAGGTATTTTTGTCTAATTCTTTTTAGTGTCTGTGGTGGATAATTTTTCTTTCCTTTTTTGATTAACATGATAATTTTTATTTAGAATTAGAAATTATAAGAGGGGACTCATATGCTACTTTTATTTAGAATTTACACAAAATTTTTTTCCTTGCTTCTAAAAAAGGATTCATAAACAGACTTGGCGTCTGGGTCCGATGGGATCCTATTTATGTGCTTTATGGTGTAATAGGTTGATTGTGGGGTTTCCCTTTAGATTTATGCAGACCATGATGAGAGTGATACAATTTATGATGGAATATTTTACAGTATATGCTCAAACTAAAGAAGATCATTAACTAAGTTTAAGAGAGCTTAGTCCCCTAGAGTGTTGTCTTTCATTCCTTGTCTACTGTGTTTTTTAAATTGCTACAGGACTTTTTGAAAGTCTCTACACCTGATATATCAAACATGATTTTTCAGCTTTTGATGTCCGCTAAAGAGAGTTCCGAGGCAAAACAAACACTACCGGAAACCCCTTATTTATCGAGTGCCCGTAGCACTCAGCAAAGCCTGCAAAACACTCGGCAAAGACTTTGCCTATACTCGGTATATCGCAAAGTACACAAAAAAAACTTGGCAAAAAGAGAACTTTGCCGAGTATTTTATCTCGGGCACTCGACGAACGCTATGCCGAGTATCAAAACAGCTCTCAGCAAAAAAGAAAAAAAAAAAAAGATAACAGCGACAGAAGCTTTGTAGAGTGTGTGCCGAGGCGCTTGGCAAAGTGACACCGGTTTTCCGAGTGTCTTCTTCATGACCTTTGCCGAGTGTCCTTACCAAGACACTCAACAAAACGATCTCTTTGCCGAGTGCCCAATGGAAAGCTCTCGGCAAATCCGAGGACACGGCAACTGTGGGTTTTCCAGTAGTGAAAGCTAACTAAAGGAGATGTTAAAGGATGGTAAGGAGCAGTACTAACCCAGCAGTTTGCATGAGGGTGATCATTGTGACGGACCAAAAGTCCTTCTTGTCCAGCATGGAGACGAAACCCCCAAGGAGGACGACCGTGGACCAGGTAAGCAGCAGGAAACTCAGCCCTTTCACGCCCATCAGGAGGTACCCCATGTAAGCGGCATGGCTATTGATGAATCTCTCTTCTGGGGGCCGGCGAAGAAGACCCATTGTTCCGGTTGAGAGCCTGCACTGAAGAATGAAAGACAACAATCGTCGATTATATTAGAAAAAAATATTAATTGTCGCTGAGAAACACATCATAGCTACACAACAAGATTAGCTACAGAAGTACGATGAAGACAAAAACTGATATCATGTCTTCCCTGAACATGATGAGGCTTTCTAGGCGGCTAGGCCAGGCATGGTCGGCTCCCGTTCGCAATGGGCGAGCATGGGGACCTCGAACCAGCAAGGAAAGAGCTCACCTGAAGGACTGATCGGACGGGAGATGGTTCCTCGCGCGCTAGAGATCGATGCGGCGGCCGAGCAGTTGCCGGGTTTGGAAGAGGAAGAGGGAAGAACGGGACGGGGAAGCTCGGGTTGTAATGGTGGATTAATGGGAATGGGAATGAGGCAACGGCGGCGTACTGAACGACTTTGGCGGCTTGGCGCGCTGGCCCAGCCGGGAGCTTTGTTCGTTCTGAGCGATTTGAGGCGACCATGGACGAGGCGGTCAACGGTCTAGGTGGATGCGCGTGCTCTCAAGTGGGCACGGACGATGTTCGTGTTTGCTCGGCTCTCGTTCTCCGCGGCCACAGGGCGATGGTGTGGGATGGGACAGCGAGTGGCCGTAACGATCGGGGCCCGTCGTCGTCGGTAGCGAGCGCGTCCCTCCCCCCCGCGTGTGTCGTGGGGCTGTCAACCACGGAATTCAAACCAGCGGTTCCCGCAGGACATGAACACGGAATTCAAACCTTTTCGATTAAAATTTTTATAACTTCCAAATCAAACGTTTAAATTGAAAATGGATTATACTGTTGTCTTAATGACATGAGACTACTTAGCAAGTTCTGGAATATGAAAAGTCAAATTTTAGGAGTGCTAGTGCTTAGGATACACAAATAGTAAGAGCATCTTCAGAAGCTCCATAAAAAATAGACCCCAAAAGAGTCTTTTTATTAGCAACTTAAAAATTATTAGGGATAAATTTTATTATCTTCCCCAATAGTTCTTTCTAAAAATAGATAAAAAAAACTTTTGATTGGGCCACATCAGCATCTAGGATCACAATCACATTATCTCTCTTAGAAATACAAAGATTAAGGCCTCAACTTTCCCCTTGTTTCGAGCTACAAATGAGGTGAATTTAAGGGAACAATAGATCTGTGAGTTGTTTTAGAGAGCTGTTGGAGATTATTTTTTGAATAAAACCTTTTGATTTAGAAAGAGTTTATGGGGCTCTTTTGAAGATCCTCTAAGAATTGAGAACACTCGACGTAGATGACAAATCAGAACAAGTTCGATGACTGTTGATGCAGTTAACTAGTAAAATAGTGGAGACCGAACCATGGAGGAGCGCGTGTACCTAAAGGCAGCGGTGGACGGTGAATGATCGCCATGGCAAAATTTGTAATAATAAACGGCTCCATCTATCAATAGATACAACGGTTGGAATTTTAGTATATTCCTTTTTCTAAAAGTGGCTTGGGCTCGCAAGGACTTTGTTTGTAGACACACGGATAACCGTACGGCACATTCACCTTGACGTCGTGGCTGGCTTGGGCTCGTTTCAGACCTTTCTATATTGTTGCAAATCTAAGCAAAGTGTAGCAAATATACATTCATTTGATCCGGGCGTTTGTCGTCTGCAATCTGACTCCTATTTCTTTCATCTGACGCCATTAAGGTTTTTGTCCATCAACGAAACTTTTAAACCCACGTACGCATAGATGAGCTGTAATCGTCCTACTGGTCTGGTTATTTTCAAAAGGTAATAAACTATATATATCTGCCATGTGAATCCACCCGGACAATGAGTGTCGCCTTATTTCTACATTAGCCAGAGCCGTGCAGGTATATGTACCCAACACGAGTAATTGATGTCCTGTTTGAATCAATTTTAGTCTTTTAGAAACTGGATCTAGAATTTTTCTTATTAAAAGCTGCTTTCTAGAGAAATATTTGGTGATGATGTTTTGGATCCTAATTTCTTGAAACCCACAAGCCTACAAGGCTACAACCTTAGCGTTTTCCTTGTTTAAATCTATTCTATCCGTTCTAAAATTATTGTCGCTATTAACTTTTTTGTTACCTTTGATCATTCATCTTATTTATTTTTTTAAAAACATTTTATCATATATTTTCTCATAATTTATTTTAATACTAGATAAAATTTAAATATAACTTATAACTTTTTATATTTGAACACATATTTGAAATAAAATGAATGATCAAATATAACTAAAAAAGTTAACGACGACAATAATTTTAAACTGAATAGTATGATACAACAAAAACTGGCTTTATCTAGATTGGGCGCGCTTCCTAGTTTCTTAAAACTCAGTAGCTCGTTTCTAAAAACAAAATTAATTGGCCTATTTGGAAGCTGTGTGGCTTTTGAAAACTTGCTTCTAAAAAACCAGAGTTATGTAGTCATGCCGTAAAACTAAATTTGGATAATCCATTCGATGCCAGCAACTAGTAGCCCATGAAAGGACAGATTAATTAGCAGATCGGTCTTCGCAACAATTTACTTCATGGACTTCTCATTCATTTTTACATGTCATTTCAGATATGATTAATTACTTCCCTTCTGTACCTAATGCGAATGGAACTAGACTGTTACCATCAAATAGAGATGTGCTTAGTGATGTATGCGTTTAAAGCATTACAATGATGCCATCCTTTGTCTCCTACAGAGCCTCTGCCTCTCATGTTAATTTGATATTATTTAGAAAATTTCCCATGGTCTGCATTATGCCATGTTTCATATTTTTATATTTACATTGTTTTCTTTTGGGTACTTAATTAACTTCGTATGAAACACTGAACTTCCATTTTGCATATTGTGTAGTTTAAAATTTGTAAAAAGCATGTCGTACTTTAAGAAAAAAACATTTCTTTCATTTTCAAATGTACCATGTGAGAAATATCAATACTAAGGCGAAAACCATGGCTCACAATACAAAGCATGCTCATTTAAATTATCAAAATAGTACCGTCTATTAAGCATGTCTTTTTTTTTTCCTATTTGGCAAGAATCTAACGAACATTTGCAATGAAGCGTGTGGGGCGGCTAGTTTTTATCTTCTCAAACCTTTCTATCTCCATAAGCGCTCTAACATTTCCACGACGAGTAATAAACTCCAAGCATATAGCCTCGAGCGTTTGGCAACCCCTGAGTCATCTCCATGGTCTTTTCCTACATCTCCAGCAAAGTGTTAGTGTAGATGAAGTAGAGCATAGCTTGAACACACTTTGTCCTCGATTCCATCATTCCTTGGGCCTCCAGGTTGTGTTGGACGCCGCCAGCATCCACCCCACCACCTGTGAGCATCGGACACCTGTCTGTTGATGACGTATCACTATGTAAAAAGCATCAAATAAGACAACCTTAAAAGCGACGCTTATTTGAAAGTGTCTTTAATGATATGTTAGCGACACTTTTATATATGACGCGTCGTCTAAAAGTCTGGCCCGACAAGAAGCATCTCTATTGTTTTGTAAAAGGCGATGCATATAGAGAAAAAGTATCGCTAATAATGAAGCACAATATAAGCGACACTTTTTTAGCATATGCGTCACCTCTATATCATTCATTAGCGATGCTTTGCACTTAAACACGTCGCCTTTACTTCGACATTAGTAGCAACACTTTTCTTTAGCGCGCGTCGCTTTGGAGGTGCATCATTGTCGATGATACATACCATCGAGGTACCTCACAAATAAGAAAAGCAAAGTAAACTCCTACTTGAATATGTATAATAGACCGACTAGAACTCCGCATGTAACCCTGTCCCTCCGGATATATAAAGAGGGGCAGGGACCTTCCTCAAAGGGCACCGCACAATTAGATAGGACTTGACATCATCGTCTAGGTCTACCCTCCTCGTCTAGATTTTTAGATCTAGATATATCAATACAAATACCACAGAACACAGGACGTAGGGTTATTATCATCCGGAAGGCCCGAACCTATATAAATCGACGTCTTGTATTAACATCGTCTCTCGATCTCGCGCATACCCCTATTCTACATATAAATCGTCATAGGTGAACTACCCTATGACTGATGCCGAGAATAAGTCTTGACCGTTAGCGCCGTCCGTGGGGATAGCGTGATGGTCGGTTTATCGAGTTCGATGGCTTCAATTTACAACTTGAAGTTCAAAGCAAGGTCATCGCAATCAGCGACCAGTTATTCTCATCGTGCTCGACGTCGCGAGGCCAATTGTTGATGCAGTCACGGTGCGCGGCGTTTCAAGAGATTATCCGCATGCATTACGATGCCGTGATGTCGCATGTTGCTGCTGGACCGATCGCGTTGTGCGTGGAGTCGGCGAGTTCCAGCTTTGAAGCTAATCAAGGAGTCGACGTATCGCCGAGTGCGGTTTGCACTTGGATGCTTAATCCGAGTCAATTTCTACCACGGAAGCAAGGCACCCACGTGTGCTAACAGGAAAGTTTCTTTCCGTATTTTTATTACTTCCGCATTACTTTATTCTATTTAAGCTAATCAATCCAATTAATGGATACTAATTATATATAATCTCTTTTGCATGTACGAGTTGACCTCTACACCGTCGACATTGGCTATACGGTGCTGGTCAGATCAGATCATAACATGCATGCATGTCAGCTCGGCCGTTCCGCTGATGCTTCGGCCACTCGGGGATGACTCACCTCGTTGAGCCACTCAACATCAGCACTCTGCCTATGCGGCGACTCGACGAAATAAAAAAGCCGGGAAGCCGTAACCTGAGTCGGAGATGCCGCGCAGATATGTCACATAAATCCGATGGAGCATGGCCAGTTTGCTTGGCTTATCGCCGTCATCAACATGATTAGCTGTTTACTCAACTTCAGCTATGGCACAATATGCACGTTTTTATGCAAGCAAGTCTTCCAAGCTTGGTTACTTCATGACTAATACTTTGTCATTGGGCAACATCACCGTGACTCGGTCGTTCGACAATGTTACCGTGACACGGCGATTCAGCGACACCGTCTACTATGACGACGCCTTCAACGAGGGTGACCACCACCTAGCAACATTGCCACAACACGGCGCCTCCGACGACTCGACCGCTCAGCGACCACATCGATTTGCCCGAGGGCTCGTCATCAACCTAACGACTCCGGACACTCGGCGACACCGTCCACTATGATGATGCCTCCGTCAACATCGCCGCACTATGACGACTTCGCCACTCGGCAACATCATCGCACTACGACGACGCTTCGGCGGATTCGGTCACTCAGGCAACATCATCGTGACACGACGCCTCCACCGACTCAGCGACACCGCTGCGACTCGATGGCTTGACCACTTAGCGGACGCATGGACATGCCCGGGGGCTACTCGGCGACGACTCGACAACTCGACGTCTCGATCAACCACTCCAAGTTTCGATGTTCCGACGACATGATGGCTCGACTTTGACGTTCGACCACTCACCAACCATATCGGCACCCTCGAGGGCTCCTCTTCAACTCGTCGAATTGCAAAGCTAAGTATCTTTATACTTTCTCGATTTATTTTCGAGGTTTTGGGCTCAGGTTCTCTATCTTTTTTTTTTCCACGGCCACTTATTTCTATTTTGTAAACAGAAGATCGTAGAATTCTTTATGAGTAAAGTTGGGCTTTTTAATCAGTGCTCTTATTTGTGGCTTTATTCATCTTTTTATTGCCTCAATTCTTTAATCCTTCGCATTAAACAATCGAGCCATGGGGCTATTTGTATATCTATATACGTGTTCCTCTACTTTTTTGTGAATCTAAAAGTATACATGTCGGTCGGTGACCTTTCAGTAGTACCTTAGCCCTGACACCATATGACCCATGTCGGTCGGTGACCTTTCAGTAGTGCTTCAGCCCTGACACCATATAACCCATCTCGTCTCTTCTAGGTCTACTCTTTTTGGCTTTAGCCTCACCAATATATTGCATTTTATTTACGATTTGGTCTTATTTTTGGTCTTATGCCGACAAACAACTAAGACATAAAACTTCTTTGCTACGCGATAGACTGCCACTACACTAAACCCAGAGCCAAAGTTGTGAGAGGACATGTGTTGACTGGTTCTGATTGCTACGTAAGAATAATTATGACCGATATTGTTACGGCAGACCGAGCTCCGAGCTCTTTATATTTTGTCCTAAGTGTCCTCCCATGGATCAGTCTGGTTGCTAACGCGCGAACACGCTCACCAGTCGGTCTACTTAAAGGAGAAAAATGGATGCAGATTTGACTTTTCAGTCGACTAATTTGTTTGGCTTATAAAAATAAGTTTCCAAGCAAACAATGTTAATTATAACTAATTATTCTAATTGTCAGGAACATTTATGATGGATATAGATAGATACACCACTCAGCACAGAGTGATTTCCTCGCCTTCATCGGTCGACTTACAACTCTGACCACCTTCATCGATCGACCATGCCAGTTCTGACTGCCTTTATCAGTCGGCTATGCTAGTGTTGACTATTTTCATCGGTTGGCCTACAGCTCCGACTGCTTTCGTCGGTCGGCTACACCATCTTCGACTGCCAACATCGGTCTGCCACATCATATCTGACCGCCACCATCGGTCGGCCATATATCCGACTGACGGCTTCACTCGGTCATCACGACTTCGAATGATTTATACTTCATCAATGGTCAACTACAACAACCTCGACTGTTTTCTTCACTCGACCTTATCGTCTTGAATTGAGCGCCGCTGCCACTCGGACATGATATTCTGAGTTGAGCGCGACCGACACTCATTACGACGATTGTCTCGGGGGCTTCTTTGAAGCAAAGCGTTTTTTTATCAAATTTATGGTTAATGCCATAATAAATAAAAGTATATGATTTGATGATCATATAACAGTGGCTTGATGGTCACTCTATCAGTATGTGCTTCTTTGAAGAGAAGTGCTTATTAAAAATGGTTAATGCCATAATCATATAAAGCATGATTTGATGATCATGTCGCTATGACTTGATGGTCATATATGCGAAATAATGAGCATCACTCGGTTGATTGAAGTTAGTCTATAATAGTGAAAATAAAACTCAAAGATACGAGTGATTACTAATCTTAGGGAAAGGTTGCTTAATCACGATTGAAGTCATGGTAACTTAGTACTTGGCTATGATTGATATCATTAAGCCTCATTCACTCGGCTGTGATTGAAGTCACCCATTTGATTCATAATCACTCATAGGCCACTCGGCCAAAGTTTATGATTGATGTCATAAAGCCTCCTTCACTCGGCTGTGATTGATGTCATCCGTTTGAACTCAATACCACTCGGCTGTGATTGATGTCACCCGAATATTTCATATAACACTTGGCAATGATTGAAGTCATTGGTTTGAGTCATCTACCACTCAGCGGTGATTGAAGTCACTCGTCTAAGTCATCTATCACTCGGTAATGATTGATGTCATTCTACTGAGTTATTTATCACTCCAATTTGATGATTTGAGTGATTGTTTTCTTAAGTACAGTGAACACGACTATTATTTTTGTGGACTCTTGCATTATTTGCAATTTCTAAACGATACAAGAGTCGGAGGCTACACCTAATTAGGTGCACCTATTCGACGCACTAGTGGATTTCTCGAAGACATTTTCAGATCTTTGAGACCCTTACAAGCTCGCTGATATAAAGCTGAAGCATTATATATGGCACGAACCAGTTGGGAAGCTATTGAAGATTATCATCCAGCTTGCAAGACTCTCGGGGGCTTATACACACCATCGGGGTACCTCACAGATAAGGAAAACAAAGTAGACTCCTACATGGATATGTATATTAGACCGACTGGAACTCTGCCATGTAACCCTGTCCCCCCAGATATATAAGGAGGGGCAGGGACCTCCCTTAAAGGGCACCGCACAATTAGATAGGACTAGACATCATCATCTAGGTCTACCCTCCTCGTCTAGATCTTTATATCTAGATATATCAATACAAATGGCACAGAACACAGGACGTAGGGTTATTATCCTCCGGGAGGCCCGAACCTGTATAAATCGATGTCTTGTGTTACCATCATGTATCGATCTCGCGCATACCCCTATTCTACATATAAATCATCATAGGTGAATTACCCTATGACTGATGCCGAGAATATGTCTTGATAGTTGGCGCCGTCCGTGGGGATAGCGTGATGGCCGGTTTATCGAGTTCCATGGCTTCAATTTACAACTCGAAGTTCAATGCAAGGTCATCGCACATGCCTCCGCTTGCCATGTTGTGCGCACCGCATGCGTCTCTTCTTTCCCCCTCGCACGCGCGCCACACACGCCTCTGCTTTCCCCCATGCTATTGCCCTGTCACGCAGCAAGCCTCTGTCTGGACTCCGACCCTACTGCGCAATTCCGTCTTTCCCCTGTCGCGCTCTCGCCTGGACCAGGGCCGCACGTGCCTCAACCTTCCCTATCATTGGCGAACCCACACTAAGCTAATCGACATCGTCACCCTGCCCTCTCCGTCCTCCGATCTTGTCTGAAAAGATTTCTGCATGGTGAGCTCCTGTAACACTGGATTTCTTTGGCGCCCATTACCTATTCGACTTAATGGCACTTTGATTATGCTTTGTTACTTTCGTTGGAATTGCTCTATTTCTTCACTTAAAGATGTTAGGGCATCTGACTTATTCATTTATTCATTCTTTTGCAACTATGTAGATGGCAGACCAGAAGTGGATGTATACAGAAAACTGTACTTGTGATGAGTACCTCAAAGGTGTACGGTCCTTCATAGTTGTAGCAGAGGCTGATAAGTAAAATCAGCATAAGTCTGCCATATGTTGTACATGCATCGATTGTCAGAACATGTCAAAGTTCTCAAGTTCAATGTATATCCATGCTCGCTTAATCATATAGGGTTTCATGAGTGACTACATATTAGGCCCGGGCGCGGTTAACCACAAAACAGATGACCGAACCGAAATAACCAAAATAACCGAAACAAAACACAACCCTACCCCACGTCAACTATCCCCAGAGTCCATGACTAGCCAGCCGCCACTCACAATCACAATACCCATCTCTCTCTCTCTCTCTCTCTAGATGACCTGAAGGTGAGGCCGCATGGGGGGGGGCTTGGGGTGTCGTGACAAAGCGACGTACAATGGTGGAATGGTTTGCGTCTCACGCAATACGGCGTGGTGGCTTACTCGGTAGCGAGCAAGCTCGACGTGCAGTCAGGGACCGGATGGCCTACGATGAGTAGGCGTGGGAGCAGCGAAAGGTGAACTTGCGGTGGGTCAACCGATGCGAGTGATGGAGTGGAGCACGGGGTGAGCCAACGACAAGCAAGAACAAGTTGGTGCAGTGGCGACGTGACGGCAAGCGGAGCACGAGCGGCAGAACGACTACAAGCAATTTTGTTTCGTTGTTTCCTGCCTCAATTTCACAAGTCCATAAGATTATTCCCTGATGTGCGGTTAACTGCACAACCGACCCAAATTAACCGATAACCGAACCCTACGGTTATCCTTTTTATTTGGACATGTTCCGTTGTCATTTTCCTGTAACCGAAATTTCTTGAGACCGCATTAACCAAACCGTATTAACCGGATTAACCGAACGCCCAGGCCTACTACACATGTTGGAACATGCATGGTGAGGAAGGCCTTAATGATCGAGACGTGTGTCCTAGTCATACATATCAAGGAATCTCTACGAGTCACAAAACTATGGGTCAGGATGGTGAGGAAGGACCGTTGGGTTCCTTGATCCTGAGTTGATGACACTTTCTGTAATGAGTGTTGATGGATTCTATGTCAGTGATTACATGACCAAGGCCTTCAGAATGCTTGCTAAGAAGGATTACATCATGTTTGCCCACAACCTTGATGACCATTGGGTTCTTCTTATAGTCATTCCAAGGTGTAATAAGGTCTTGTATTTGGATTCTCAGAGGTCGGCAAAACGTGATCATAGCTTGTTGAAGGCGGTGATTGATGAGTAAGTTCATTAACCTTCAACTTCCTCCACTTGATGTTTCATGAGTTTGTTTACTGAATTTCAACTTCCTCACCTTGATGTGTCTAGGGATTTTCTCATATACTCCACATCTCGCAACTTGTCCAACACCAAGCTTGTTTATGTGACAAAATTTCCAGTGTGTTTCCCTTCTAGATTTATTGTTCTGCCATGCACTTGATACTTGATACATCAAGTATAAACATGGGATTAAGTGTTTCTTTTTTGTATCCAACTTTTGCGGAGTCATCAGCAACACGGAGGCAGTGTATGTGGCTTCTACACAGCTCATCACATGATGCTAGCACTTGATTTGCTGAAACCTGATCAACTTGAGGTACATCTTTTACTTGAGATGTGATTAAGTGCCTTGATGTAAATTGAAACCATACTGAAAATAAGTGTCATACGTGCTACCATGAATCCTTTTTACTTTCTTATTGTCATAATTTTTTATCCTACCTTTGAGGGATTTATTGAATGCTGGCTGCTAGCACATGAATTTTTAATAGTTGAATCAACTCTACTACCCTGCAGTTCAGTTCAGTTAGTGAATGAAATAGTTTAGTTATATAAATGCATAACTTCAGCTCACTTAGAGAATGACATAGATTAGTTCAGAAATGCATAACTTCAGTTCAGTTTAGTAATTTCTTGCATTGTAGCACTGAATTTGTTTAATTTTTCAACTACACAGGATCTTGAAGTGGTGACTACTCTCCTTGCTCAAGAAGCATTAGACAACATTGGAGAGAAGATTGCCTCCTTCATAATGTTCCAGGTGATCGATAAGAAAGGGAAATTTCACTATAAAGGCTAGGGCATGTGATGTGGTGTGAACATGAAACCTCGTTGTGATGTCTTACTTTTCTGTCACAGGATTGTGTTGTCTGCTATGATGTCTTATTTTCTTATATGTGAACATTGTCATGACTCAAATCACAGTTCAATCTTGTAATGTGATGTTTATGCTAGTGGACAATCTATATTTGTCTCTATCTGTAATGTGATTGTGTCTGTGTGATGTTTATGCCTGTGCCTGTAATTTGTGATGCAACCTGATGCTTGATTCTTGTGCTTGTAAACTGGGTGATTGTGCGGTATGTGATGTTTATGCCTGATTCTTGTGCCTGTAAACTAGGTGGGCGACGCATTTAAGTTCTGAAGCATCGCCAATGACGCAATCATAAGTGATGCTTATTATAGTATGCCGATGCTTATGACACACTATTGGCGATGCTTGTTACAAAAAAATCTTCGCTTATGATACAAATTTCAGCGACGCACTTAGAGTAGAAGCGTCGCTTATAGTTCACCAATTGGTGACGCTTCTTATTGAAAAAGCATCGCTAATGAGCCAATTGGCGATGCTTCCTATTAAAAAGCATCGCTAATGATGAAGCCATTGGCGAAGCATAATTTAAGCATCACCAATGTCTTCTCATTAGCGACGTAAATTCGGAGACCTTTCTAAAAACGTCATCAATGACACTTAAGAAGCGTCAGCAATGGTCCTTTTTTACATAGTGTATATGGTGATATCCGTTCCTAGGATGGGCCCAATCCAATCCTACAGGCATTTAAATAATTAAAATGATGCCATCTTTTGTTTCATATATTGCCTCTCATTTTTTATATTATTTAGAAATTTTCCCATGGTCTCTATTGTGCCACGTTTCATTTGTCATTTTTACATTGTTTTGTTAGTACTTAATTAACTGTATATGAAACACTGAGCATGCATTTTCCATAGTGTGTAGCTATATAGTTTGGCATGTCATAGTTTTTAGAATAAAACATATCATTCGTTTCATAATGTTCGTCTTACATACATAGGAGCGAGATGGTTGGTCCCGGTGATGTCCTGAAAACCATCCATAAATATGTTTCCATGCTAGGGACATTGTTCCCAAGGTAAACTTCGCGTTAGGGTCATGCATGATCTTTGTATACTCGGCTCTAATATATTTTTTCTCTTTTCACAATTAGTAAAATATGTAATAACATGATCTAAAACACTACTAGCTTAACAATAAGTTTTTGCTTACACTTATAATATCTTGAGGTTATATAATATCATAGTATTGTATTTTATGCTCCTAGCCTTAGAACATGCAAAAAGCTAGAGTCCCGGAACTGGGCCTGCATATGATGATCGGTCCTTGGCTTTAAGATCTGTCAAAATATGAGGCTTTTGGTCTCCTTTGGTTCTCTTTGATTCTGAAATAGGAGGTGATATCGCCATAGTGATTTCAACAAAATGTGAGTATTAAATTAATACATTAAATTTTAATTGTTGGAACCTAAATAAATTAGCTTTGTTGACGACCAAAATTGACACTCTCGGTAAACTGAAGGATCCAATTTACCAAATCGAAGTATCCGGTTTTGACAGGCAGCTTATGGTCAATTTTGTCTAAATCCAGCCTAATGTTTATATATATATATATATATATATATATGTTTTGCAGATTGTGAGCATGTTTCATATGTATTTTTCCAAAGGTTCACCAAAGAAACAAAGACGAGCATGGAAAGGTACAAAGGTGAAGCCAAATTGCTTATTTGAAGTGTCCAAGATGAAGCTTTCGTCGAGATGATCGAAGCGGACATATGGAAGACCTATTTTGGAGTCTGAACGGAGAAGTTAAGGCGTTTAGAAAATGCTCACATGCTGTAAAACAAACCTGAGGTTCCGGTTTTCACGATAGAACGATTTTGAGTTAGTTTTCTTCCCATGAATCATATAAATCTTAGTTTCTTGCGGAACATGTGGGGCAAGACCTCCCACCCTTCATTGTGGATTGAGACATCACCAACCCAATCATTAAAATGAATTTACCTTTATGTTTTATCTCTTTCTACCCCAAATTTCATCTCAATCCTAATTTGTTATTTTCCCTTTGTCTCAACGGAGATTGAAGGCGTCCTAGATGGCCTGCTAACTCTAAGACAACCCTACGTGTGCTTGTCCTAACGGGGTCCCACCCAGGCAAGTGCTCATCGGGTTTTCATCGAAACCCCGATAAAACAGGAGGTTTCAGTTTTCATAGATTCCGCTGCGAGAAGCGTGGCGGTGAGTTGCACGAGGGCGTTCTCATGTTTAACGCCACGCTAGCATCAACAAGTTTATATTTGGTGAGTTTATTTTATCATCTATTATCTTCTTATTTGAAGAGAAAAAAGATTCACCATGTTCGCTCTCAAGACTATGAAATTACCACATTAATTAGGAAAAAAAAAGAAGATATAGGTCATCGGATTTAATGAAGATCTAATGGTCTAGATTAATCTAAATATTAAAAGAAATTCATGAAATAAAAATAATATGATTTATATTTACCATATTATATCTCTTTTACATGAATATGACTAAAACTCTTTTTTGGAATCCACCGTGAGGAAAGAAGAAAACAAATACATTAAAGAATTTTAACTTTCCAATATAAGAGTCACCCAAGAGTAAAAAATTTCCATCATGTGGCATGTGTAGGACCAATGTAAATAGAGAAGCCTAAGCATACATGCATCTACCATGTACCATGGATTAACTAAATCAATCAATCAATTAAATAATGTAATCAATAGGCCTTCTTGACAGGGGAGCTCCCAATGCCAGTGTATTGCACGCTCATTTCCCAGGTTATCCTAACGCCCCGATATCGGCACAACCACGGCAGGGTAGCGGTTGATGCTCCAGTTCCTGTGTTGCCCATCTCGGTTGACACCGACATTGTAATGCTTGATTACTATCTCAACACGCGTAAAGACCTTGTGCAATGTTAAGAAGCATAAGGACAACATGGTGCATGAAGGCATGGTGACAAGGTCGCTCACAAACTTTTCCTTGACATCAGCCTCTGATCGGATGTCCCGAGCTAGGTATGACCATTGTCGTTCCTGATCACGATAACTACTTTGCAGGCTACAAGTGCCTCACCGCAACAACTGATAAGATCAAAGCAAACACGAGGGTGCTTGCGGCAATGGAGCAAGGTACGATCTGGCACATGGCAAATACAAAGGTCTAGCCTATTCGGCAATGAAGGAATGCCCATAGTCTGAGTGTGACTCTCTGGGGCCGGATGCATTAGTGAGGCCTCAGAATGTGTCGTGCATGGCCTAGGCCTCACGGCCATTCATCGATCGGTCTCTCAAAAGCAAATCACTAGAAAAGGGGAACGTGTGAGGTAATGAGTGGAGGTGGCAGGCTTGCAAGCATTATTGTGGCATGGGGGTGACTCGATAGATATTTAAAAAAATCCAAGAGTTTCGGGGTTCAAAATGTTTTGATTTGCCGCCTAATTTTATTGGAGGGTCTGGCAGCCACCTTAAATCTGACATTGCATTGGCCGGTGGAGTTCGTGGCAACTTGTAATAAAGTGCCACAGCTAGCAACAAGACCACGTGTATCCGCACACACACATGGGGGGGGGGGGGGGGGAGAGAGAGAGAGAGAGAGAGAGATTGGTCCCTGGCAGCCACTCTCATGAAAAATAGGTCATCGCCACATTTGTCACGCAATTTTCATGATAGTTGACCCTCACAAAAGATTATGTCAAGCCAATTTTTTAAAAAAAACTTCTTATTACCAGTCTGTACAAAACATAATTCTTTGTTTGATTTGCATATCCACACACAACATTCTTACATCATAAGCCCAATACATCAATGTTAATGGATCCATTACCTCAATCAAGTTACATATACATCACCAATGTTTGGAAATCTAAATAAGATGATGGTAAGCAAGAGAGAAGAAAGTAGATTCACATTTTCCAATTCTCACAGGTGCAAAATTCAATAGAAGCAGCCGCCACAAGGAAGGCGTCTCCGCTCTCCAGTCGCTATCACCTCCTCTCCTTTAGTCGAGGTCTTGCCTAGATAATGAGGTCAGGGTTGCGCCATCACTTGGCGAAGCCACCAAGCCCGTGCTTGGCCATGCCTGTTGTTCCCTGCAAGGCTACCAAAAAAAATAAAATGTTCAAAGTAAAATTAAACATATCCTTATTTTATTTGTCGTATGACCACTTCAGTACACAATAGGATGTTGAGCGACGCTGTCAAGCCTCATCGTCACTATCACTAGACATATATATTTTGGGTCAAAAAATTATCGGATAATCCTATTATGAACTTTGGATAATCTATTTCAAATTATCGGATTATCCGTATCCATCGGATTTTATCAATACCATAACCTATCCTACATCCTCATGTCATCAGATTCGGATTATCCATATCCGCTAAAAAACCATAAATGCTCCCTCACATCCGAAAAAATCGGATTCGAATCGGATCAGATTCGGAAATTATCCACACCGCTTTCACCCCTATTGACATGCATAGCAAGAAATTAGCATGACCGACCATTGTCATCGATTTACACGTAACACTCAACAGGTCACTCACTTACAAGGCAACAAGAATGCACTTTCACATGGTGATGAATGGCTAACACGATATGGTGCAATAACGTGCATATATAAGGTATGTAGTCTTTATAAAAATTGTCACAAAATAATTATAGTGTCAATCAAACAATATAAAATAAGTTGTCACAAAATAATAGATTTTCCAAAAGCTTCCAAGCAATATGCCTTTGGCAAAAATTCTATCACTATATATGATAAATATTAGCACATGTCATAGAGGATGCTTTAAAATCATCTCTGTCAAATGTATAGAGAGAGTATGTCATGTTCTATTATTCGAAAGGGATTTGGATATGTTGAGTGTAAACAAAAGGGAAAAAGGATAAGAGCTTAAGGAGTTCGATGCCGTGAGTTATGGAACAAGAAATAATAGGCTTGGATGGTTCAGAATGTCTACCAAACAATCGAGAAAGGGTACGTGGAAAACATAGAAAAGTCTACAAACATTGTTGTTGGATGTTAATAAATATATATCAGGGGTACGTTCTAGGAGTCTACATTTTAGCGATTTACACACCAATAAACATTGATGGGTTACATTATATATATTTATATAATATACGAATAAAAATTTATGCATTAATTAATAAAATATAAAGTTTGAATTTAGATGAAACAAGTTGCAAGACATTAGTGCGTCTAGCCGCGCAATATGCGCGGGCCACCTTTCTAGTTATCAATAAAAGTATCAAAGTAATTCCAGCATTGTAACATGTGGAAGCAAAAGTTCGTAGCTCCTGATTGGTACGAGCCAATATGTCAATATGGTTACTCTTCAATGATGTAAATGAGCATAGGTACAAAACGACATTCCTAATGATCAGTATCATAACTGACACCAGTACAAAACGATCCTGGACCGACGTACAAACATAGTTGTTGCCCGACAGCATGGCAGTCAGTTGGCAAACTTGTTCATGAGTGGCTCTAACAAAAGCCCGGGGCACCTAGTTTTTATCTTCTCAAACCCTTCCGTCTTCATAACCGCTTTAAGATTCCACGGACGAGCAATGAAGTCTAAGCACATGGCTTCAAGCGTTTGGCACCCATGGTCCTTTGCCACTGCCAAGCTCTCCACCACCGAGGTCATGTCGATGCGCTCGCACAGCATCTCCTAGCACATCAGTTTCATCCTCTCAAACTTGTACCTATGCGCAGCTGCAATCAACCCCCGGGGCATCTCAACGGCCTCATCCTCCTCCATCCCCGGCAACGTGTCAGTATAGATGAAGTGGAGCATCGCCTCGAACACTTTGGGATCCATGCCTTGGACCTCCACGTGGCGCCGGATGCCGCCGCTGGGCATCTTCTCCTTTGCCGCGGCGACCAGCTCCGCCTCCTAGACAGACGACCGTGCCGCCACCATCCGCCTGTGCATGTCGTACACCGTCTGCGCGCCGCCAACGTAGAACGTGTCATCCTTGCCATTTTTGTCCTTATTCCACAGAAGGTCGCTCAGGTGTTCGCGCAGGTCGGATGGTAGCACGACGATGGCCGGCGGCGATGAAGAAGGACCATCGCTGCTGTTAGTGTCATCATCGTCTTCCTCCTCCTTGGTCCACTCTCGTCCGACAGAGATGTCGTGCGTGACAGTGAACTAACCATCTTTGAGGCACCCGGAATATTCCACATCATTCCACCTAGGGATGAAAGCAAAAGTGGTAATTATCGGTTTACCGATGCTCGTTTTCGCATTTTATCGACACAAAAATGATATTCCGAAGAAGTGAAAGCAAAAATGCTAGAAATTTATGGAAGTGGTAATGAAAACAATTTTGAAGTCTTCCGATCGGTTTCGTAAATTTTCATTTTGACGTGGAAATTACCGTAGAGTAATGTTGGTAATTATCGTATTCAGTATTTTGATTATAGCAAATCTCTCTAAAAGACAAGTAATTCTTCTAGCCTGAAACAAATCATAAATTTCTCAACATAAATTTTGTCTACTTTCTAATTTTGCAAATGCAATTTTTCATACATACATGTACATACAACTATTCAATAATCAATACGCTACAGCCAGTTTATTATAGTCCTTGTGCCATCCTCGAGACGCAAGCATGACACCTCCAATTTCCCTGTTTCTTCAGTGTCATACTTCACGATTTATGTTTCCAATTGTTAATATCGATTCTTGATCGATACCGTCCGTTTTAGTTGCAATAATATCATTTCCGACTTTACCAAAATACCGATGCCGTATTCATTTCCGTCAATACCGTTATCGATTTCGCTTCCGAGAAAAATATGAAAGCAAAAACAATTAAGCCTTCTTCCGATCGTTTCCGACCGCTTTCATCCCTAATCCCACCTGATGAGGTTGGGAAAAGAATTAAAATTTGCGTTCCTGGAGCGCAACCCAATCCCACATGCATTTAAAGAATTAAAATGATGTCATCTTTTGTTTCAGAAATTATCTCGTTTTTATATTATTTAGAAACTTTCCCATGGTGTCCGTTGTGCCACGTTTCATATTGTCATATTTATATTGTTTTGTAAGTATTTAATTAGATGTATATGAAACATTGAGCATGCACTTTCCATAATGTGTAACTATATAGTTTTCAGAATAAAACATTTGTTTTGTTTCATAATGTCCATCTTTTTACATATATAGGAGCGAGATGGTTGGCCACTCTAATGTGCTGAAAACACTCCATATATATGTTTCCATGCTAGGGACAATATTCTAATTGTAAATATTCTTTTTTCAAAGTTAAGAAAATATGTACTTACATTCTAAAACAATGCCATCTTATATAACAACAAGTTTTTAATTTATACTTACAATTTATTGAAGTTATATAATGTCATATTACAATATTTTTTGCTCCATTACTCCTTTGGTGGCATTAAAACATGCGAAAGGTTGGGCTGACTCAACTGAGTATGTATGTGATAACCGGTCCCTAGTAGTCTGTCTTGAGAATATGTTCAAATCTGTGTCTTTTGGTTTCCCTTTCATGCACTTTAATTCAGATCTAACAGTGATACATTTTGAAACATTATGACTTCTTCCCATCGGCTGCCTCCACTATGTTTTCCCACTCCAACCACAAGGTGATATCACAACTGAGGGCTATGCTATAGCCATAGTGATTCCAACAATATGGGAATCTTAAATCAACACATTTAATTTTAGTTTTTGGAACATAAACCAGCTTATTTTTTGTGAGTTTATTTTGTCATTATCAATAAAAGTATCAAAGTAGTTGCAATACTATAACATATGGAAGCGAAAGTTTGTAGCTACTGATCGGTACTAGACAATATTTCGATATGGTAATGTAGAGCTCATTTTAGAAAAAAAATCTAAATGAACAAACGTTCCACGGAATAGGCACTACAAAACGAACCAAAGGCGGCATCACTTCTATTTCTTAGTAGTGTTAGACCCATAGAAAACTTACACTACAGTGCAACTTACGGGTCGTCGTCGTCTCCCTTGTCGAGATCATGGACACAAACGTCATCGCCATCGGTTGGCACATGACGTCGCGGCCCTTCTAGGCGGCGGGGTACACGTGGCTCATCACCTACTACCCCAAAGGCACGAGCTGGGTGAACGACGACTACGTCTCGCTGTACGGTGACTACGCTAGCCGGTGGCAGACCGAGCTGCTCGCCTTCCGGTTCGGCCTCCTCAACCGGGCCAGGAACCCGGTCCCGGGCTGCACCCGGTGCAAGACGATGTGCATCTTCTGCGGCGAGTTCCCGAGGAAGGGGTTCCACGATTTTGTCAAGTGGAAGGACCTTGAAGCGTCCGGGTGCCTCGCCGACGGCGACCGATTCGTCGTGCAGAGCGACATCACCGTGGTCAGAGAGTGGACCGACAGCGATGATTGCGCCGGTGCCGTGCCGGCACGTATCGTCGTGGATTCGTCCGATCTGCAAGAGCACCTCAACGACCTGCTGTGGAAAAAGCACAGGACGGATGTGATGGTCCACGTCAGCATCAGCGGGGAGGGGGAGAAAGCGACGGTGTTCGACGTGCATGGGTGGCTGCTAGCTGCACGGTCACCGGTGTTCGAGAAGGAGCTGCTCGCCGCGGCAGAGTAGAAGGCGTCATCATTATCCGGTGGCGGCATACGACGGCGCATGGAGATCTGTGGCATGGATCCCAAGGTGTTCAAGGCGATGCTCCACTTCATGTACACCGACATGTTGTCACCGGGGATAATGGGGGAGGAGGGGAAGGAGGCCGTGGAGATGACACAGGGGTTGCTTGCCGCTGCGCACAGGTATAAGCTTGAGAGGGTGAAGCTGATGTGAGAGGTGATGCTGCTGAAGCGTGTCAATGTGGACACGGTGGCGAGCAGCTTGGCAGTGGCAGAGCTGCACGGGTGCCGGGCGCTCAAGGCCGCGTGCGAGGAGTTCATTGCTTGTCCTGGAACCTGAAGGTGGTCATGAAGACTGATGGCTTCCAGAAAATCAAAGCCACCTGCCCATATGTTCTGATAGAGTTTGCCCTGAAACAGTTGGCCTTTTTTTAGATAATGGAACAAGGTTCCGGACGCTATACCAAAAGGTACACAAAGCCAAAGTCTTACAACGAGTACAAAGACTCCAACACTAGGTCACAAAAAGTTTAAAAGATGGAACACCCACAGATACCTAAGCCTCTCTCATTCAATCTTACTAGAACACCAAAGTTTACAACCAACTTAACTAAAGAGAGAACTAGCCCTCAGTCCTATGTCAGAAGCTCCAACCAAACTTTGCAACGATTTGCATGATCACCATCTCCAAGAGTCGGCACCCATCTTTTAAGGTTGACCTCTCATCCACCTTATGTAGCAAGGACCACCAACGAATCCAATGCGTTGCCCTGAAAATTACTAGCAAAAAGGAATTAGTCTTAGTCTTGTTAAACACCATATCATTTCTATTCAACCATATCACCCAACATAGATCTAGCACCTAATAATATCTGATTTTTGGCCTCTGGCGGTATACCAATAGGCGAAGTCCCAAACATATGAGATACACTCATCGGTGGTTGAATTCCAAATGTGATATGCACGGTGTTCCATACGAATCTAGCCATATGACAATAAAAAAAATGTTGAATTGTCTCTAAAGAAGTACAAAAACAATCCTTTTTGCTAGGTTGTCTTTTGTTAAGGTCGCCCCTTTTGATAGAAACCATAAGAAGACTTTAATCTTCAAAGGAACCTTAAGTTGCCATATTGGGCTATTCCTAGACACAACTCCTTCTTGGATCAATGCCAAATACATAGATTTGACTGTGAAGGAACCACTCTTGTTCAAATCCCATCAAAAAATATCTTTGTTATCCTTCAATTCTACAAATGCCACTGATGCCACCAACTTATGCCACGAGATTAAGTTATCGTGAACTAAGGCCCTCCTAAAAGAAACATTCAATGGTCTTGTCCCTAGGACGCTAACAACCGTTGCACTCTTTCTCCTTACAATGTTATAGAGACCCGGGTATG
Organism: Eleusine indica; assembly: GCA_030378355.1. Lineage (NCBI taxonomy): Eukaryota > Viridiplantae > Streptophyta > Magnoliopsida > Poales > Poaceae > Eleusine > Eleusine indica. The sequence continues at coordinate 17,711,974 of CM059494.1, forward strand.
TAACTCCTAAGGGTTGACCACCAAACCAAGTGTCCTCCCAAAAACGGATTTGTTCTCCATTATTAATGATGAAAGACCCATCTTGAAAGAAAAGATCCTAACTTTCATCAGCCCCATCCAAAATGTGAGTCCCCCAGCCTAACTTGCACTTGAGAAAGAGTTTTTGAAGACAAATATTTCCTTCTTAGAAGGCCTTGCCACATTCCCTCCTCATTAAGTAATTTAAACAACCATTTACTCAAAAGACATTTGTTTTGTACATCCAGATTTTGTATTCCTAAGCCCCCAAATTCTTTTGTGACACACCACACTCCAACAAGTTAATCTATACTACTTGTGATCCTCGTTTTGCCAAAAGAAACGAGATCTATAATAGTCCAATTTTTGAAGAACACCTCTAGGGATTTCAAAAAAAGGAAAGCATATACATAGCCAAACTAGATAGCATGGAGTTTATTAGCACTAGCCTTCCTCCTACCGACATAAGTTTCCCTTTCCAACTACTTAGCTTTTTCTGAAATTTTTCTTCAATAATCAACCAATCTTTGTTGGAGAGTTTCTTATGATTCATTGGTATCCCTAGATACTTGGAAGGGAATAGATGGCCCTTGCATCCAAAGAGGTTCACATACTCATGCTCAACCTCCATGGCTTTGCCATAACAAAAAAGTTCACTCTTATGAAAATTAATCTTAAGACCGGATAATTGTTCAAAGGCACTTAAAACTAGTTTAAGTTCCTTTACATGAAGCAAATTATGCTCCATAAAAAGGATAGTATCATCCACATATTGTAACGTTGATAAGCCATCCTCCACTAGATGAGGTACCACTCCATTAATTTGACCATTAGCCTTTTCCCTCTCTATTAAGGTGGCCAACATATCCGCCATGGGATTAAACAAAATTGGTGAAAGAGGATCCCCTTGATGTAAACCTTTTTTTAGTTTGGGAATAGTGATCTATATCATCATTTACCTTAATGGACACACTTCCTCCATGAACTATTTGATCTATCCATTGACAAAGTTTTGGTGTGAAGCCTTTCATTCTTAACGTTTGTTGGGGGAAAGACCAATTCACCTTATCATAAGCTTTCTCGAAATCTAGTTTCAAGATAACTCCGTCTAATTTCTTGCGATGCATCTCATGAATAGTTTCATGTAACACTACCACCCCCTCCATTATATTCCTTCCGGTCATAGACGTTGTTTGCATTGGCTTGATCACTTTTTGGGCTACTAGCGCCACTCTATTGGTCATAACCTTGGTAAAAATTTTGAAGCTCACATTAAGTAAGCAAATTGGTCTATATTGTTGAATTTGAGTTGTTTCTTGTTGTTTTGGGAGCAATGTAATCACCTCAAAATTCAAGCTATATAGATTAAGCTTGCCTTTATAAAAGTCATTAAAGAGAGCCATAAGATCTCCTTTAATGACCTCCCAAAATACTTGATAAAATTCTGTCGGGTGCTTTGTTATGTTTTATTTGGAAAATTTCCTTTTTCACCTCTTCCTCTGTAAATTCCGAAGCTAGAATTTCATTTTCTTCCTCGGAGATTTGAGGTATGTCCTCTCTAACCTCCTCATATAGTGAGAAGTTACCGATAGATGGTGCACTAAAGAGGCTCTTGTATTAATCTGTTATGTATTTCTTTAGGTTCTCATCGCCTTCAATCATCCCTTCCTCTTGCTCTAGTCTAAAAATTATAGTTTTCCTGTATTTCCCGTTGGCTACTAGTTGGAAGTATATAGTATTACGGACTACAAGCAACAACTTAGTTGTTTTGGCCCGTTGATACCATTTTATTTCCTCCTCCATCAGAAGATGTGCTAGTCTTTCCTTTAAGCTATGTTTAAGGTTAAGCTCGGTCTTGGTTAACAAAACTGTTTCAGATTTCTTATCTAATTCATCTGTCTTTCTAATTAACTCCTCCTTTTCTTTCTTATATTGTCCACTTACATTCTTGGCCCATTACCTAAGGAATTGTCTAAGTCTTTTTTATCTTAGATTGCCAAATTTGCAGTGGAGTATTCCCTCTATTCTCTTTATTCCAGACCTCCTTTACTAGATCCAAGAACCCGTCTCTTCCTAGTTCAAACTTGAACAAGGGTTGTTTATTGGCATGAGTTCCATGTCCTGTATCGAGGAGGAGAGGTGTGTGATCAGAAATTTCCCTAGTCAACGCCTAAATTGTCGCAAGGGGGAATTTTGACTCCCACTCCGTATATACAAGAATCCGACCTAGCGTTTCAAAAGTTGGTATCTCCCTAGAACTAGCTCAGGTAAACTTACGATTTGATAGGTCTAGATCTCTCAAATCTAAACTATCTATGACCGCATTAAAAAAAATGGCCATCTGTCATCATAACGGTCATTATTTTTCTAATGATATTAAAATCATCATCCACAATGATTGGTAATGACTCCATTGCACAAGCCTGAACTAATTCCGTTAGGAATTCTTCTTTAAACTCAGGCTGTGCGGCTACATATACGGCAACTGAAACAGTTGGCCTGAGTAGCTTTCTTGTTTTTTCTCTTTTTTTCCGGACTATATAATTGTGAGCACATTGTTAGTTAGTACGATCGATGGTTGTTGTGATGGATCAACTGCTGTTTCATTAGTTGGCACGATATAGTGATTAGTAGCAAAACTATGTGGACGGTCACTTGCGGTAGACATCTATTAGGCACAAGCTATTGATTGCTATGTGTGTTGTGTGGTACCAATATAGCTACTGGAATACTGATTTTGTTTTCTGTTGCTTTCTGTACACTATAACATCCGGTAAACTAGACATACAAAAAGGTTCATAATACAGGGGGAAAAAATAAAGCATGTTATGATAAGTAAGGTCATATTTCACAACGTCCATAAAAATTTAGTAAAGGCTGGCTACAAAATGTAATGTCACACGCAAGCAGTAATCACTCTTCTCCAATATTATTCAAACGTCTCAATTGTTTTCCAGTCGACTTAGTCTAGACAAACTTTCAAACAAAAGTTTTCAGCCGGTCCTTCTCCATGTCATCGTGTTGGAAAAACAGGGCTAATGGCAGGGGATAAAGACAGCTAGCAAATAATTGTTTTCACTATCCCATTTTTGTACATAGTATTGATCTGGCACACGCCAAATGCTCCTACAGTCCCTGTGCAATTTTCTGTCATGCATGGGAAATAACAATTTTCACTGCTATAGAAAAGGGTCATTTAGAGTGTCCTATCAGCAGTGCGCGGTTTATCCTGAATTGCTGTTTATAGACTCCTGTTACAGTGGATTATTCTACTTAGAATGTTGAAGTAGTATAATCAAATCGGACCGTTGATAAACAGGGACAAATTCGTAATTGACTAAGTGACGAGATAATTTACGAATCATACCACCGAGCGTCCAATCGTTATGGATCAGAAAAAAAAGAAAACTTACCGTCATCTACATCTGGCCGCCGCCGTCGGCAACCAGGAAGGCGTTCGCCGGACATCTCTCGCCGAATGCCGACTGACCTGCGAGTGCCCCGCCCCGCCCCGCCTGTAATCTGGTCGTCTCACGGGCGTCCATCAGCAGGCAACGAGGTCGCCGGTTCGTGTCCAGCTCCAGCCTGATGCCCGTCGACCGTGGCTATTCCCGATTTCATCCTCCTTCTCCATCGACTGCGCTGATCACCTGAAAAATTCAGTTTCTTCTTTATAGAATTGGAGCGTGAGAGTGATAAGACAGTGGATTCTTTCGCATCAGAGTTGATGTAGAAGAAAATTATTTATCAATTGTTTATATGAAGAGCAAGAGCAGTACAGGTGTATCCATCAGAGAGGCTTGCAATACGTTCAGTACACTACAGCAAAAAAGGCTTATAGCGGCGGTTCGAAAAGCTCTGTAGCGGCAGACAGCCCATCCCGTCGCTACGCAAATACAGCTACAAAATAAGCGTTTGTAGCGGCGGATGGTCTGTCACCCAAATAAACTGCCGCTATAGACACATTATTAGCGGCAGTTAAAGATATCAACCGCCGCTATTGTTAGCTACTATTAGCGGCGGTTGACATCATCAACCACCGCTATTTGTTATTTTTCAAAAAAATAAAATTTAGCAAATATACAGAAAACACAGATTCTACATACACAGAAATTTACAAATCTCATCATAGATATTTATAACATCGCATCATAAATATTTACAATATTTATAATCTCATCACAGATATTTACATCTTATCGTAGAATATATACAATATTGTCATCAAAATGTTCAATCGAGATTACAAAATATTTTATATAAACCCTAATACATAGTCATCATTTTTTTTGACACACTGGGCTCATATGGTGCTCTTGAAACGGCCCACTCACAAAGGGACTTATGTTTTATTGCTAGTTCACTGTTTGAATCAAAGCACTTCCCTTCTGGACTAATTACCTCTCTCAACATAAAACGGTAAAGAGAAGCTACAACTAGATACATGGAATTTGTACTCAAGTGAACGCGTGATTCAGGAATTATACCCTTTTTGATCTCGTTGTTCTTTTTCATCTTTGCAGCCCATTCTCTCTTTATCATTGCGGCTTTCTGTGTCATATGAGCAGAGTCCTCAATAATATGGTCCGGATAAAGTAAAATGGACATAAACAAAATCAACTTACCTCTTGTTAAGACTCCTCAATGATATGATCTAGGTAAGTTGAAGTGCGAGCCGAGAACACACAAGTGTAGTAATCATAATGCACATTTTCTCGTATTTGCTTATGGCACTATAAATTAGAGAACACAAGTTCGTTACACATGCAATAATTATATGAATGGATAGTACAATAAGAACGTGTATGAGATGCATATAAGTCCTACCCAAAACTTATGACGGAAGTACATCTTCTTTTTCCTTGTAGGATGACATGCCTCACCGGCTATGACATATTTCTTGTAAGCACTGCGTGATCGATAAAAGCTTATCATTAGATGATATTAACATCATCAAACCATACACATATAGACCAATTTCTTACCGATTTATGACTTCCAGAATATCGTCGTATAAGTTTTTATCGTAGTCTAGGCTGTCAAGCGATAGAAGGTACCCTTCTTTCGGAAATATCATCAGACAGATCCAATGATCGCTATAGCAATGTTTATTGTCAATAGTTTAATTATGATTGGATTTAATTTTAACATAGGATACATGACGAAGACAGTATTTGTCCAACTTACTAGAAGTTGTAAGGGGCCATTATGCACTCTCTATCTTGCCACCTCATGAAGCAGTCGTACGAGTAGTTTGCAACATAAGTCATTGTTTCTGTTGTCAAGACCGTCTTCATTTCAGCAAGCTCTGTCGGTGTCTTATTCGGATAATTTTCCGGATTTACCGTTGGGTTCATCGAGCATTGGTTGATCCGGCTTGGGTTGACGTAGGCCACCCTCCCATCTTTTCTATTGGTCTCCTTTCTTTGGAAAAAGGAGTTCATGCTACAAAAAAAATATAAGATAATATATGGAATTATGCTTGAAATACGAAGTAGATCAAACGCGACACTTACATGCACCACAAGGTGATGAAGGTGATGTCCATCTGGTCTAGACCAAACATCGAGTGGACATCCTCCCAAAATAGGTATAATATTTGTTTGTCTTCTTCGTTGAACACCTCTTTTGGAATCCTACAAGTGATTTGTGTGACCCCTTCTTTCGACGCCATCATGTACCAGTCATGCAACTTCTGTATCTCCCACGATAGGTTCTTATACATATTCTTTGATATAAGGGATTTACCGAATATGAATTTCAGGGAGTCCACATCGTCCGCAGGATTGTCCAAAATTTGATCATCATACGACAATACATCCCGACGATCTTGTTCTTGTAGGACGTGCTTGTCGGTGGTGGCGAGACGTTTTTTCAATCCAGCCAAGTACTTATCAACATCATTTTTTGCTTTTGGGTCCTTTGGCTCTTTGTCAAAATCGGTAATCGTCTTTGGGATTACCGGAGCCTTGACGACAACTGGCGCAAGCTGGACCTGGATTACTGGAGCCTGAATTTCAACCTCCGTAGCAGCTGTTGATGGAGGCTTGACTTGAATTGCCATAGACTGGACTTGAATTGGCGGAGCCTTGACGACAACAGGAGAAGGCTCGAATTGAACAGTCTGGGGAAGAGGCTCGTTGTCACTATAGATTATAGGACTATGAGTCGAGTCGACTACCGCATGAGGAGATTGAGGCTTGTTTCTCGAGGCTACCGCAGACATAGGAGACGGCTGTCCACCTGTATTGGTTGGCTGGCTTGCATGAAAGGACCCGTGCCCAGACAACAGAGGTGGAGAAACTCGTGGTGAGAGGACAACATCACGGCGTTTCCAAATAATGAAAGAGCCGAGTGCGTCTTGGAGAGTTTCTATACCCGCCTCAGGTATCGGTCATTCGATCTCCTTGTCCTCATAGCCAGGTACTATTTCTGACACGATGACACACATGTAACCTAGAGGGGATATCCCTGTTATGGAGCGTCTCTCCTAGAAATGCCATGCCGGATGCAACCTTCATCGTCTTCCCCTTGTAACCAAATGGCACATGCAACTCGCAAGGAGTATCCTCAGTGATGTCCTCTGTTTCTGATTGCATGGAGACTGATGGTTGACCGGAGACTGATGGTTGCGTGGAGACGAATGGCTGCGTGGATGTGGATGAACCACGTAAGAAGGCATCCATCGCAGCCTGCAGATTGGGGTCCAAACGATCGCTTTCTTTGTCAATAGCGAACATTAGAAGTTGCCGCCTCCAATCCTCCTTGGCTTTATCTTCTTGCTCTTTTTTGTGCAATGTATGCTTCTTGTACAGGTGTGAGGATGTTTCAGAGGAACCTTCTTTCCATGTTGCCGATGATGACACTCCTCTTATCCGACCACCATGTTCTTTGGTCCAAATAGCCTTCGCTAGTTCATGCTTGTGATACTCCGGTGTAAACAGACCAACCTCCATCTATGTCGTGATGGGACCTTTTAAGGCTTGCACGACTTCAACTGTCGCGGGATTCTTTACAATAATCTCTCCTTCATCGGTTAACTCGGAGCAACCATATACCCAATTCCTGGTACGTTCATTGGTGTTTGGCAAAGGATTAGGTTTTCCTTCCACACGGAGCTTAGCTTCCCTCTCTCTCCAAATCGGAATCTTCTTTTTGTATCCGCCCAGACCTAACCGTGGCTTGTACTTGTTCCGCTTGTTCAGCTCAACCATCTTTTCACTGAGCTCCTTTGAAGCACTGCTCGTCTTCTTCTCAACAAACTCATCCCATTCCTGCTGACTGATATTTCCATGCTTGTCGAATGGGGTTTGATTTTTCTTGACGTATTTGCAGTTGAGCTTGGACTTGTAATCTCGAAAGACATGATTGAGAGTGGACATCGTGGCCTTCTTGGCTCTCTCAAGATCTGCTGGCTGGAACCGGATGGTTGCCATGACGTCAGCCCACATATCGTCTTTTTTGCCATCCGGGACTTGGCGCCAATCTCGCCATGTGATTTTGCAATGGTCCCTCACCACTTTACCGCAACGGTTCTGCCATTTGGCATTGACACCAGCGGGTTCAATCGGTTCTCCATCTTTAGGGTCTAGTGCAGTAACCTCGTAGATACCCTCTGCCTTGTTCGCGGAGCGCTGACCGCGCTTGTGTTTGTGTGTGGACACTTGGGCAGGCACCTCTTCCACTTGCTGCACGAGGGCCTCATCTATCGCAGCCTGTGTTGCAAATAGCCGACGGGCACTTCGTCGAGGGCTCTAGGATATAAGTAGTAGATTTTAGTTTACAAATTAGTTGAACAAATGAGGGAATTATCTTTGACAAGATACCTCATCTTGAGGTACAAAATCAGGATCCGGGCTCTCCAATCGACGTTCCTTTGGTAGTGGAGGATGTGGATCTTCTGGTTCTTCCCAGTGTTTGCTTGATCCTTCATCGTCTGAAGACGACCTCGCTTGTGAGTGCGCCTTGAGGGCGTGTTCCTCTTGAGAGGACATATTGTCCGCTAAGACGAGAAGACTTTGACACCTAATGTTAGATATGACGACTAGTTAGAAAACAAGAAGTATACACCTTTGATCATTGAGCATAGAGACAAGGAAAACAAAAGAACATAATAGAAAAATCAAAATTTGCTCTCAGTGCGGGTTGCCGAATCAACGGCCTTCCAACGCTCTAAGATCCTTGACTTGTACAATAACATATATCTGATATCCTAGGATATGGTCCATGTCGCCACACTAGCCTCACTTAGCCCGCTTTCATCATTGAGCATTGATCGCCTACGTAGAATAGATAAGTAGTACAGAGAGACAAAGAGAAGAATAGAATAGGAACATCGCAGATATATCATAGGCCCCAAGTATATGGCATATATATGGTCACAAGTAAATAATACTATGGATATTTCAGAAATGGTAGCAAATAAGCAACAATAGTACAAATTAGTCAGAAATGGTAGCAAGTATAGCACACAATAGTGATCACAAAAAAAACTAGTCATTTCACATAACAGAGGGAACCAAGGGCGGCAAGTAACTGATCAAGGCAACAGTGAGCATATGGCAACATTGATGAAAAAATATGTAAACAAGTCATTCCATTTTTTTATTAGCTAAGCCACAGTGAAAAAATATGTACAGAGAGACAAGTTTGGCGGGGAAAAACATACCATTTCTCAAATCCTAGTATATGGCAGCAAAAAAATATGGCAGCAAACAATTAGCATACCAAAAACACATGAACCTAACAAGTATACCGTGGACGAGCATGTGGGGCATTAAATACATCTGAATTGGGAATAGCATGTAAAACCAGAGGCAACATAGGGAACATAGGGCAGCAGTGAGCATAGGAGCAACAATGAGCATCTAGATAAATTATGGCATAACGAAATAGTGAGCATAGGAGCAACAGTGAGCATTTAGGCAAAACAACGAAGATAATGAGCCATATGTAAACTAGTCATTCTATTTTTTTATTAGCTAAGCCACTAATATTATGCATGGTCATACACAAGCATATTCAGCAAGCATATAGTGTGACATTGAAATACAAAACAACTAGCCGACATTGTCCAAATGACACCACTCAAAAAACAGAGGGAGTATAATAGCAATAGTGAGCATTTAGGCAAAACAGCAAAGATAATGAGCCATATGTAAACTACAGCAGTTAAACTACAGCAAAGATAAAGAGGGGAGAGGGGAGGAAGGAGGGTGCAGCACTTACCAGAGAGAAGGCGCTAGTCGTCAAGGTGGTGGTGGTGCTTACCAGAGAGAAGGCGCGCGCGACTGTCGGCGAGGAGGAGGGGGCCCACGTGGCGGAGCTCGGGGACGAGGAGGGGGGCCCATGGCGGCCATCAATGAGGAGAGGAGGAGGAGGCCCACGCGGTAGCCGTCGATGAGGAGAGGAGGCCCACGCTGTGGACGGAGCTCGTCGGATGAGCGGGAGGAGGAGGAGGCCCACGTGACGGCACTCAGGAAGGGGGCCCACGCGACGGCTGACAACGCCGAGGACGAGGAAGGCACGACAACGGCGCTCGGAGAGGGAGAGTAGGGGGCTCGCGCGCTGACCGTCAACGAGAAGAGGAGGCCCGCGCTTTGGGAGGGGAGGTCACGACGAGCGTGTCGTCGTGCGGGGAGCCCACACAGCGTTCGATGAGTGGGGAACCCACACAGCGAGCTCGATGAGGGGGGGGGGGGGGCGGTCAGAAGCGGTGAGCTCGAGGAGGGGAGGAGGCCCGCACGCGCATCGTCGATGAGGGGGACGCCCGCGCACTCAGAAGCAGACGTCGAGGATGGGAGGCAACGGCCGTCAACGAGGAGAGGAGGGCCTCATAGTGTTTGTTAGCGATTGGGGAGGGAGAGGAGGCGGTGGCGCTCGGGGAGAGGGAGCAGGCCGCGATGGGAGGAGGAGGCCGACATAGGCGGTGCTCAGAGAGGAGGGGATGCGGCGCTCGGGGAGGCGGAACTCGGGCAGCCTGTCGATGTCAAAGAATAGCGCCGGAAGTTAGGGTTTGGGCCCGCCGCACCCCTGCACTTTAGCGGCGGTTCACAAAGCCAACCGCCGCTACTAAGCAATAGCGGCGGTTGGTTTTGTGAGCCACCGTTCATCTTTGTGACCAACATTGTTAAGATCAACAATTGTGAAACCATATTCATCCACCTCGACGCCATTAGGGTGCTTCACCCATTTGCATTTAAATATAGGGACCCGTAAATTTGCACCATAGTCTAGTTCCCATATTTCCTCAATGTACCCATAATACGAGGTCGTCTGGTCCTCTTCATCAATGGCTTCTACTCGTACACCACTATTTTGACACTTGCTCTTCTTATCCTTCTGTTCGGTGTAGAAGGTAAAACCATTGATGTCATATGCCTGAAAGGTAACCACGGTTCTTCTCGGGCGGTTAGCTAACTTCCTCAACATTTTTTCATCCATGGACTTGCCACTTGGAAGGTCTAGGGAGCTAAACCATAATGTGAAAGAGCGCTTGTGCCCGTCAATGCTCCATTTATCCGTTGCATCCTTGTTGTTCCGGCGGAGCTCTAATAGATATTTCTCAAAGTACGGTCCCATAATCTGCGTCTGTTGCAATATGCTGAAATATGCTTGGTCCACTCGTTTGAAGTCACGGTCGATGAACGATTTACGTCCTTTCGTACCTTTTTCAGATAATCTACCCTCATGACGAGACACAGGGAGACTAATTGATCTGCTACCATCATTAATATAATCTGAGCAACATTCGATGATCTCCTCAGTTGTGTAGCCCTCGATCATAAAATTCTCTGGATGTGAACGAGTACGTACATAGTGTTTCAATACTTACATGAACATCTCAAACGGAAACATCTGATGTAGCTAGGCAGAGCCCGATGCAAAGATCTGATCAACAATATGAATCATGAAGTGTTTCATCGTATCAAAAAAGGATGGAGGGAAGACCATCTCAAGTATCCACATTGTTTCCTTCATGTGGGTACATAGATCATTTAACTCGTCTTCAGTTATCACCTTCTTCGATACCGTGTTAAAGAAGTAGCTATGAGTTACAGCCAACTTCAGCCATGGCGAGTTAACAACTCTGATAGCAATAGAGAGAAACACCGAAAACATTATGTTGCAATCGTGAGTGTTGTACCCACTTATCTTTAACTCTTCCATGTTTACAAGATTCTTGATATTCGATAAGAAACCCGTCAGTAATTTAATCCCACTGAGACACTTATAGAATGTTGTTTTCTCCTCAATCGTAAGTGTGTAGGCTGCCTAGGGGAGAAATTACTTTCCATTTGCTCTTTCTTGCAGATGGAGCTCTGGTCTTATTCCCATCACTACAAGATCTCTACGTGCGCTAAGTCCATCCTTTCTCTTACCGGGTTGGTCAAGTATAAGTCTACTACTACTGTCAAATACACCCTTCCCAATATGCATCCAGTCGAAGGCATGATTCACTTCCAATTCTTTCCAATAATTGAAATATACAAAGAAAATGGATTTCTTCTTAAACGGCTTGAGATCTTTTGCCTTTTTGACTCCCTTCACCGGCTTTCCAAAAAAAACACTAATGTTCTTGACAAGGTCAAACATGACCCTGCCAGTCCAACGTTGAGGTTCTATGTCGTTCTCAACTTTGCCATCAAAGTATCTAGCCATCACGCAATACCTGTGTTTTGCTAGTATGAATCGGCGGTTTCGCGTATACACTAGCTTCTGGGATGCTGGAACGTACACATGGGATGTATCATCAACGCATACAAAACATGTCGTCTTTCCTTTGACCTGTCCTGATAGCGCCCTTAGTATCGGGGAATCACTTACCGTGCAAAAAATAATTGCTCTGAGCATGAAGTGCTCTATTAGATACTCATCCTTTATACGGACCCCCTCCAACCATAGTTTCTGCAGGTCTACGAACAATGGTACTAAGAACATGTCTATGTCGTTACCAAGTTCTTTGGGCCCAGATATAAGAGTGGTCAGCAGTAGGTACTTATGCTTATGGCATAACCATGGTGGAATGTTGTATATTGCTAGTATCACTGGCCAAGTGCTATGCAGATTCCTCATTTGACCCAATGGGTTCATCCCGTTTATACTCAATGCAAACTGTAGGTTCCTTTTCTCATTAGAGAAGTCTCGATGATCCTCATCGAACATTTTTCACTGTGTTCCATCTACGGGATGCCTGAGCTTACCGTCTCCCTCGCGTGCATGCCATGTCATCATTGCCGCATCCCTAGGGTTGGCGAACAAGCGTCTGATGCGATCGACCACGGGTAAGTACCACATTACTGAGGCAAGAACCTTACTATCATCACAGTCATCGACGATAAAACTTATTCTCTTCTTTCTCCCCATAGTTGTATTCTTCATGTCACCATCCGCGTCATAATCGTTGTTCCTCTTGCAACGACTTCGTTTGCACTTTGGGCATCTCACAGCATCCTGATGCTCCTTTCGATACAATATGCAATGATTTGGACACGCGTGAATTTTTTGCACGCCCAACAAAAGTGGCGAAATCAGCTTCTTAGCAAGGTATGTTATCCTTGGCAACAAGTTGGGCTTCGGTAGCGCATTGGAAATAAGTTCCAACAAATCCGTGAAACTAGCGTCCGACCAGCCATGCATGGCCTTCAGCTTCATCAGCTCAAGTACAGTATGCAACACAGTGAACTCTTTATCACATCCCTTAGATTCATCATATAATGGATCCTTTAATGCCTTCTCTATTCTATGAAAATTATGAAGCCCTTTAGTTGTACCGGCATTGATCAACACCTGTGGCTCAATGTGACATAACAACTCCTCAACATCAAAATCAGCTTCACCATATGACTCCATTGTATCTGCACTAGGCGAATTGACAGCCTCGGCTTCAACTTCAATATGCTCATCAAATTCCATATCGATCACACCGTTCTCACCATGTTTTGTCCACCTCGTATACCCCTCAATAAAACCCCTCCGCACCAAGTGTGATTTGATTACCTCTATATCATTTCACAGCTTCTAATTCTTGCAATCAAAACACGGATAATATATATCAGTCGTCCGTTCACGTCGAGCATGTTGTGCAGCCCCTTGGACGAAGTTGGAGACTTCACGTAAAAATATTGGACCCGGTCTTGGCGCCTCGTACATCCAAGATCTATCCATTGTGAACAACCTTGAACGAAAACCTGAAAATTATTAAAATTCATTAATTAATTATGTGCAATAAAAAATTTAAACACATTCACTATATATATATATATATATATATATATATATATATATATATATTGAATATTACATGAAGTGAGAAATATTATGCAAGGTAAAATGAAACAAACATCAAATTATTTTATATTTTATTTAACTTTTATCACCATCTATCTAAAAAAATATTAGATATTAATTAATTAATTATGTGTAACAAAAAATTTAAATATTCACTAAATATATAAACATTAAAAAATAAAATACATGAAGTGATAAATATTATGCAAGGTAAAATAAAACAAACATCAAATTATTTTATATATTAATTAACTTTTATCAAGAAATAATAAAAAAAATTAACATCCCTCTTGCCCTAATACTACATTCTCTCTTCTAAAAACCAAACTAGATCTAGATTTCCATTGACATAGAAGAAGCTACATATAATAATTTTTTTATGTAGTGATGAAAAGAGATGATGTATGCCTTTATAAACTTCAACTACAACCCAATAGAACCATCCAAATCAAAAGAATAAAATTTGATGAAAACCTAACAAACTTAAAACCCAAAAATCAACTTCATTTCGAAATGAGAGACAAAAAAACCTATGGGATGAGTTCCCCTTACCTCAAAGATTAAATTCGGCAAAAAAAAAATGAACTCAAAACCTTCCCCCCTTGATTTTCGTGATTTGCCCAAATTTTTGGGCCGCCACTATTCGAGTGAAACAGGGAGCTGTCGGAACGCTCTATTTATAGCCTGGGCATTTTTTAGCGGCGGTTGGAATTATCAACCACTGCTACTATGCCTTAAATAGCGGCAGTTGATAATGTCAACCGCCGCTATAAACCTGGGCCATTTATAGCGGCGGTTGACAATGTCAACCGCCGCTATACGGGGCGCTGTGACGGCGGCTCACAACGCGGCAGGTCCCCCTAGTCTCTGTAGCGGCGGCTCACTTTGGGCCGCGCCGCTGCGGTTTTGGGGCTGCCGCCGCTACAGGCCCGTTTTGTGGTAATGGTAACTTTTTGTATCCACCGTATTTTTCTGAAAGTTTAAATCTGCATTTGAGTTGCAAGTGTCTGGTTCAATAGGTATTTGGTGCCAATGGAATTGTTGACTGACAAAGGATTTTTTGCTTTGCTCAACTTGAGATGCTGATCTTGTAGGCCCATGCTAATCTACTATTTTGAATTGATTTTTTAGTAAGTTAAATGAAATGCTTAAGTCTGAGACGAACGACTGAACGAGGTTGGTATCCTTACACCGTCACTGACAGACCTCCGCACCAAGGGCTCCCTCTGCCTGAGCGCCGCGAAGAAGTATCCCACGCCAGGAGGTCCCACAGCACCGCACGAGCCACCACACCGCCGACGAATTCATCGCTCCGGATTTCATCAACAACCGCATCGTGCCCGACACGCCACGCTCACCAACACGATCGCTGGCCAGTCCGTGGTACCCAACATCTCGTCGTCGATTAATTCCTCTGACCCTCCACCGGGCGCATCCGCAAGATAGACGTACGATGATGACGTGAGAAATGAGCGGATCTAGAAGAGGGGAAGAAATGACTGGGATTTCATTTGCATCAGAACAATCGATCCATGCATTTACAAACTAGCCACTGATTTTTTTCTAGCCATAATGACTATAATAGTCCATACTACTTTAAAATACTACTTCATACTATTTAGAGGATTAATATAGTATAAGTATATCTAAACCGTTAGATTGAGAGAAATAAACGGTCCATATTCATTGCAGCCCATTGTAAAGGTTCTCTGCTTATAACCTCTAGGACCCGAACAATTATTGATCCCGAAGAACTGCTGAACAAAAGGATTCTAGCCTTTTCTTTTCATGCATGGGAAAGCGCAATGAACAAAAGGATATTGCAAAATTTGTTATTGTCACACCCAGTTTTATAAACACAAAATCAGATGCAAACTACACGTATGCTAGGACTGATTATATTGTACATGTAGGATATATATATCAGTAATAAATAGTTCTATATCGAACAAACAGCTTTTGAATAAATATAAGATTTATGAACAAACAAGGGAGGAGGATAAACCTCCATGGCACACCAGACACTAATCTACTAGCCACAACGTGGCCTTCTATGTGCCCCGTATCCAATTTAGCCTTTAACTTCATTGAATTTTTTCTCTTTCACTAAGCAACCTTTAATATATATATATAGAAAAAAAAGTTGAAACGGTGAATACATATTGTACGCATCAAGTGTGGAAAATATATGCCATGTAGGCTAATATCAAAGAAGGCTGAACTTATGGTTTCCTACATAACTCCACGTTAATCTATACTTATTTGTCAAAATCAACCTATTTACAATGTGATGAGCTCCAAACTCCACATATATAAGAGATTCTCATATGATGAATGCAATACACTATTATTATTAAATGCTGAGTGGTTTCAAACGTATTGACATTATGCTTGTTCAAGGGGTTGTACTTGAAGAGGTAGCGGGTACATTAGCTGCATCATGTCGTTTCGCCTTGTCCAAACGTTCCCGTGCTTCTTTTATGAGTACAGCCAATGGCTTTTTCGGAATCCCCTGTTCTGAACAAAACTTAGTGGCAATCACGTGGAGCTTGTGAGCTAAATCTTGATCTACGCTGAACAGCTGGGTGCTGTCACATACAGTCGCACAGAGGGCCAACAAGGCTCTTTGCAAATTCATCTCCTCCTGGTTACTCTTTTGCCCAATAGATAAAGCAGAGATGTTATGAATTCTTCTGAGCACCTGCAGCATCAGTGCAGGTATAAGGGTATTTTCAGTTTGACAATATATGGTAATTCGTAGCAAAAAAGAAACAGTTTTATGGCACATGATATAATAGGATTACCTCCAGGATCAAGTCAACAATGGGGGCTTTCAGCTTCTCCACACATTCCTCGCCAGCACAATGAGTGTATATACCCGCGAGGATTTCTGCTGCGTTTGCTCTGCAGATATTGTTTTCAGCCAGAAGTATCTTCACGAGATTGCCAACAACATCGTCGTTTCCCTTCAAGATTTTCTCAGCAGTGCTTGCACTTTCCTGTGACAGCTTCGCTAGCTTTTCGCCTGCTGATTGCTTGATGGAATCATCAATGTTATCATCGAAAAAGATGCCTAACAGAGCCATGATGGAAATTCCTCGGCTTTCACTGGCTATTTTCGAAGATAAGATATCCTTAGAAAAATCCTTGGCAATGTCCTTTGCTACCGTCCGCAGCTCCGTGTTGCAGTGAACGACACGGTTGCTGCTGACGTCGATAATACTCTCCAAGGCGTATATCAAATCATTGTTGCTTGAGATTTCACGCCGCATATTGATGCCGGCATCCCCCGGAAGGGCTATGAGCCGATCAATAAGTTTGAGCGAGGCGTCTGCCATGGTTTGCGATACAAGATGAAGCCTGACATTGGGGACAGGCGTAAGAGGTACCACGATCCTGGACAAGAAACCTTTGGTCTCGCTCATGATTCTGCAGTTGTCTGTGGCGGCGGCAAGCTTCAAAAGGATACGCATGCCTAGCTCCATCCTCAGCTTTGTGTCTTCACTGTCAGGGAAAACACAATCTTGCGGAGAGGTCGGAAGGAGAGAAAGGATTCTATGGATTCCGCTCGGATACAATTCCAGATGAATGCAATCGGCGACGTGCTCCACTATCCTTGCACTTAAAGCGGCCCCGATGTTAGAATCCAGACTGCACAACAGTTTATGGAGTATGTTGCTAGGCTGCCTCGACCTAAGCAGGAGACGCTCTATCTCCTTGCTCCGACGCCCCCGCCGCTCGTTGACAATGATCTCGTCCAGAAGGATTAAACCGCAGAAGAAACTGTCACTTTCATCATCAGGTGGCTGGGACTCCATTAGGGAAACAGCGTAAGTGATGAGGTCCTTTCCGATGCAGAAGGACGGGTCCTTGTCGCAGCCGCTCCTCATCTCGCTGAGGTATCCCCGCACTGCCTCCTTCGACTGACTGCTCGTCATCTTGTACTTATCGATCACTTTCTCCACAGCTCCATTTCCCGCGAAAGCATACGCGGTCCGGTAAAAGAAGAGCGCTCCCTGGCCTACGGCCAGGGAGTAGAGCACGTCCAGGGCAGGCTTCAGATTGGCTGCATCTCCGCCTTCTGCCGCACCGCCATAGTAATCGCGCTTTACCAGGCGCCATAGTGCAATCGCGGTGCAGATGTACAGCCCAAGGTAATAAAGAACTGCGAGCGGAAACAGGATGATGGTGAGTATCAGTACCTGGTATACCATCATCACTATCCATACGATGGTGGTCACCAGCTCGCGTGCACGGGATGATCCTTGAGGAGGTTCCCGGATGTAGATTTCAGAGGTCAGTAGAGCAAAGTAGGAATAGCCAATATTGCTAAGCTTTTTCTTCATAAAGACGTCGAATACCCTGTTACACAACACATATGAGTGTGTTTCAGATAAAACAGGCTACTATATATCATAGCGTGTATTTGGTAGAGATTTTGTTTTTGCTGAAAACTGCTAATTTTCTGGCTTATTTGTCAAAAATATTTATCCAGCTTATCTAGCTTATTGTACCATAAACAGTTAACCCATTTAGTAAAATAGCTTATCACTACCGGAAATCTAATGTTTATCGAGTGTTTGAAAGTTTGCGGAGTATATTTTATCGGGCACTCGGCAAAAGGATCTTTGCCCAGTGCAAAAACCAAACACACTCGGCAAAAATAGTGTTTGCCGAGTGCAAAACAGAAAACACTCGATAAACTTGCTCAGCAAAGATCTTGTTTGCCGAATGTTTTTCTTTTCTTGGCACTCGGCAAAGATAAATTTAAAATATATTTTAAAATCATAAATTAATTCAAATTAAAAATTTTTGAACTACAAAGTACATTACTCTATAGTATTGTTTATAAAATCTATATGTCTCATATAGTTTAATGAAACAATAAACAAGCCATACTATGTCAGATGAACGAATGATCAAACCAAAAGTTGTAGATTTTCAGAAGTTACAAAACTTTGTAGTTCAACACTTTTTTAAATGAGTTAACTTTTTCAACGAAAGGTAAGTTTGAATTACCTTTTTGTTTGTCGAGTGTATTATTTTTTGCACTCGACAAATAAGGTCTTTGCCGAGTGTCTAATATAAAACACTCGACAAAGAGGTATAATATAAGAAGATTGAAAACGGAGCCTAGACTCAAATTATTGTGTGGTGCAATGGTATGGGACTACTCGTGTGAAGGGGAGGTCGCGAGCACGAATCCCGCCAGCCGCACTTAGCGCGTAGCGTGCAAAAAAAATGTCATGACTTGTGATGGGCGGGGTTGTTGGGCGCCCTCCCCACATTTCAATTGTTTTTGATTTTTTTACAATTTATATTTTATCGTGTGTGCGATAGAAAACACTTGGCAAAGAGCTTTTTGCCGAGTAAATTTGTGTCGAGTGCAACACTTGGCAAAGAGTTTTCTAGGTGTATTTTGGGTTAGAGTTTTCTAGGTATATTTTGGGTTTTGCCGAATGAATTGGACACTCGACAATTAAGGGGTGTCTGGTAGTATATCATACAGCTGATCGTGAGTGAGGTGGTCCATAAACAGAAAAAACCACAACAACCAAGTACAACTCCGCCATAATAATGGACACATGTGTAAACAGTCAAAGGAAAACAACATGTAGATGTGGACTTGGTTGTTCTGGATGGATGAGCCTGATATGCTATATACATACCCATGCTCCGGCAAGGGGTCCCTCAGATTTCGGGGCCCTGGGCCACCGTCGTGGCAGCCGTCCCCTCAGGGCTGGCCCTGATTGCGTACGGGAACGCTACAGGATATACACTACAAGATTTCCCATCATTCCCGACAATATGGGCTCAAGTGGCCAAGAGTTCATCACTCTTTATTGGCCAAAATTTATTCTTGTAGATATTCAATTTTCCCAACATCTTTAGTAAATTACTAACAATATCATCCCTAGCAAACTCATTTCCTACAGTTTTGATAAATTCCTAATCAAAATATTTACACACATTGTCGGCCAATGCAAGGAGAATCATTGTGAGAAATAATTATTAGTCTTATAGTGATAGGTAAAGATGTCTGATTAAATAAAATTTTGATTTTCCATCGAGGAACTATCCCGGCCCTAATTATAAACATATGTATTCCTTCTGTTTTCGTATTAGTTATTGTATTGTTTGAAGTCAATCATTTTGATCTTTGACTATAAATTTCTAAAAGCCCACATATTTCAAAGGGGTGGGAAAGAGATAAGGTGCATGGGCCCATTGGGGCCTAGTAGGTTTTATTATTTTGGGTTTGTTTTTTCTCTGTTGTGACTGTGCTTTAATTAGCAAGCAAGCCAACACACAAGAAGCTTTTTAGGATTAGAGAGATACGGTTTAAGCTATAATTTTTAACTTGTGAGTGGTCATTTGCAGCTAGTAAGGACCAGTAGGGGGACTTGCGTTAAATTTCTATTCGCTCTAAATTCAGGTGTCTGGTATTGGGCAAAGAGAAAGTTTGTCTTAATAATCCCGGCCCCTCAATCCCCTCTACTCTCTTCAAATCGAACAGGTCTAAGGGTTGTTGTACAAAGCTATGCACAGTCGGTTTTTCTTTGAGATCCATGTAAGTGAGCGCGATAGAGAGATGCAGGTTTATGATGGATTATTTATATGCTCAAACAAAGCAGATCGATCCTTCATTAGGAGTAAGAAAGATTGCTCTTTCATTCCTTCGCTTGTTGGTTTCAGGAAACAAAATTTGACAGTTTGAAAGTCTCTACACCTGATAAGTAACGATTATTCAGCCGTTGATGAAGGCTAAATAGCTCTGGGGCAAAACAAAGCTCTAAGAAAACAAGACGATGGAGGATGGTAAATAAACTAACCCAGCAGTCTGCATGAGGGTGATCACCGTGACGGACCAAAAGTCCTTCTTCTCCAGCATGGAGACGAAACCTCCGAGAAGGACGACTGTTGACCAAGTTAGCAGCAGGAAACCCAGCCCTTTCACTCCCATGAGGAGGTACCCCATGTAAGCGGCATAGCTGTTGATGAACTTCTCTTCTGGGGGCTGGCGAAGGAGACCCATTGTTCCCACAAGAGCCTGCACTGGAGGTCCGATAAAACGCAGCAATGGACTATTGCAAGAACGTTCACCCACTCCTTCACAACGACTTGGACTGATGAACGATATACTTATTTATGTACCCCAAACATCTATCTCTCATCATTGTTTAATAATGAGCTCCCCTCTCCCTAGCTAGTTGCTGGTAGTCAAGGAAAGTTCCATCCAACTGAATTGATGTATAGGAAACGTCACTTACGTTAGCGTATGATCTTTGTCAATCTATTTATTAGTTTTTTTTTTGTAATTTCGTAAGCTGGGCAGACTACATGAACAGTGACGATCTGTAGTATATTTGGCAAACCGCGTTTGTGTAGCAAGGCTGTTGCTTGCTATTATCTTGGATGGCTTTATCTTCGAGTCAACAATCAAGGTTGAGCTTCTCGGAAGGTGGGAAGAGAACAATCAATTAAGCAAGAATGCAGTAGCAGTCAGCGCTTGTATCTACGCGTCTATCTTTAGTACAAGAAAAAAGAATCTGATAACCACTCCATTGACATCTGCGATTTCAGTTGCTCCTGCAGCCTCTCTGCAATATATCTTTGCCTTGCTACGATAATATAACACAAATGTTATAGTAACCCCTAAGTCACTGTAGACCGTTCATTTCAATCAGATCAGATCATTGAACTACTATTACCTCAAGGAACGAATAAAGTTATAGGGGCAAACTCGGATCAATTGTACTACACAACACACCTTTTCAAAAAATGTGTCCCTCAACCATCTTTGTGAAGATCAATAATTCAACTATGCATGAATTTCATTCTGACTAAACTATGCAACTATATTCTCGAACTTAAAATATGACAAATGAGGATCCGGCTATGAAAAGATTCCATTAACACCGGTCGTTTCCCAAAAAGGCACAGCACAAATACAGTCAAAGTTACTGTGAGTACACTTGAAAATTACTGATTTTACTAGTTGCTAAATTGAGCAGCGAATATCGGCGGGCGCGGAACAACTCCTCCGTGTGAAGGCGAAGGGAACTTGAACGCGGACGTGACCCTTTGACGGCACACGTCGAGGCTTATCTCGTAGAATCCCAGAGGTTCCACCCGGCGCTACTGCTTCGCTCGACTGCGGCTCGTCCGTCCTCCGCTTCGCCCCCGCTCCTCCGGCAGCGTCGCCTCGCTCGGCGCTCGCCTTGTCGAGTTGCGACGAAGATTGGACAGGAAAATTGGCTGACGTGGGCCAATCCAAAATCAGATTAAACCACTTTTTAGGAGAACTAGGTGATTTTGTCCGTGCACAGTTGCACGGGCTAGCAAACAACAAATAGATATATGTTCATATAATCTAATCTCTACTATTTATTAATTTAGGTGAGAACGTCATTGGTGTTGCTTTAGTTTGGTGTTGTCTTTGGTGTTGCTTTGACGTATTAGTACTGGATTAGTTTGTTGTGAGTTCACGTGAGTCTGATTTATATATGTGAGTTTGATTCATATACAAATATTGTATCTTGCACTCCACCGAAGGTGCTCAAAAGACTAGCAATCATGACTGATTAGAAGTACAAAATATTTTCTTTTCTTATTATACGTGCCTATGCCTCTTAGCTCTTCATCAATGAAGACGTACATCTGATTTGTGATGCCATGAGGGTAGCGCATGGAGAATCCAGCAATGAGTGCAGCTCCAGGTGGCCCTTGCCGCCGATGGTGAAATCCTGGTGACTGCAGCTAATTCTCGTGTTTAACCACATCTAATCCTTTTTTTATTTAGCATAAATTCATAACTAAAAAAATAATAGTGTGATATATTTAACTTAGGATATAATGAGCTGCCGAGTCCAATTCTTAGATGTAGCTAATTTCAATTCTTTGCCAATGTCACGACAAGAGTTTACATAACCGGGAATAACTGGTCGGTTAACCCGGTTAACTGGGAAATCGGTCCCGGTCGGTTAGTAAAACCGACCGTCAGCCGGAGAAAACCAAACCTAGAATTATAGCAGTTCGGTTAACTGATCGATTTTTCCGGTTAACCGACCATTTTTTCGCTGACTCGAGCCGACCGGTTATAACGGTTATGTGAACCCTGGTCTGAACTCAAAATACCATAGCGGATTCCAATTCATTGGCAAGGTCTTGACTCTATACACTGCCATACCAAAAATTGATTCAGTGTACCAATTAGTCCGAATACCAAGTCCCACTCCCCATGCAATTTTATTGCACTGTCCTTTTGTATAATTTCATAATACAGCTCCATTACTCGTGGGTTATACATTACCAAAATCATTACTCATATGACCCGTAACAACGCACGGGCAGACTGCTAGTAATATTATAGTACGTTAATCGACCCAGCTACTAAAAGGCATTAGATATACAACCCAGTCGAAGCCAATACTAAGATCCTAAGTGTGTTCACAACTAATAGGTGCTACATGTAAAATATGGTACGATACCCTCCGTATTGTTGCATTCACAACTAACTGATGCAACTAATAAATTTAAAAAGTCAAATTTTAAACATAATCTGTTAAGATAATTTATTGCTGCTGAATTCCTAATTGATGTTGTCTATTACAGACGACAAATAGTTGTCTACATACCTTGGTTCATTGCGATGAGCCGATGACCCTCATAGACTCGTGGAAGTACAGGAAGTCTCGATGCCTTTCTTGCGAATATCAATGCAAACATATGATGATCGTAGGTTAGGAGAAAGAAAGAGATCAGGTTGTAGCTTCGCGGCCCGGAGCTGCTGTCTTCTCTGGTGGGTATTGAGAAAACAGAAGAGTATACACGATCAACGATCTTGGCGCCTAGTTTAAGCAGGGTCACGGCCTGATTATTAGCTAGATCCCATATATCTATCCATCTTTCCAACAACTTGTCCAGCGGGACCAGGAATCCAAACATGACAGGCTTGCACTACCGGAATCTGAAAGTTCGCCTTGTGCCCGCGGCACACGGCGAAGGCTAAATCACTCACGGCGAAGGCATTCACCGTGCGCGGCCTACGGCGAAGATGTGACGGCGAAGAGGGGCGACGGCGAAGGCATGTTCACCGTGTGCCATCCAATGTGCATTCGCCGAGTGCCCCACATCGGCACATGGTGAATATGGGCGTTAGCTACTTTGCCGTGCAAAGAATTCATAGTTTGCCATGTGCCCACCATACCGTACACGGCAAAGAAATAACAGTTTCGCTGTGTGCCCACCACACCGCACACGGCAAAGAAAAAAAAAGCTGAGGGAGGTCTCTGTGTCATGTGCCACCATCCCGGCACACGGCAAAGAATTGCTCACTTTGCCGTGGGCCATCATTCTGGCACACAGCAAAGGGCTTTCCCAGTGGCCCTCCTACAGTCACTTCGCCGTGTGTCATGGCTGTGGCACACGGCAAAGTGACCTTTCAGTTTCTTTTTTTGTTTTTCCTTCCATAATCACTCATATATGTTACATATCACTAATATATTCAACAAGCATCAATAATATATCACACATCTCATCAAAATATCACATATATCATCAATTTATCACACACATCAACAATATTTCACACATCTCATCAAAATAGCACATATATCATTTAAATTCTACTGCATGTTCGCAAACATCTCTTCACAAGTTCATGAACCTCGTCATCTGAAATTATTCAACGAGTTTAACGTAGTTTCAACAAACATCTCTTCACAAGTTCATGAAGCTCATTATGGCGGTGGCAACAACTGCTACACCGGAAACATCATTGACATACCTGTCGACATGTCAGGCGTGTTCGATGCCGCCGATTGATTCTGCATGAAGTAGAAAATATTAAAAGCGAGAACTTGTAATTTTCTAAGTGATTATAAAGTGATAGGTTATCTAAGTCTGTAATACTTAAAAATGAAAGAACAATACTTAGTGATAATCTAAATATTTATAAATTGAAGTAATAAGTCTCTAAGTGGTTGTATATTTCTAGATCTCTAAATTATTATAAATTTCTAGTTCTCTAAATTGAACTAAGTCTCCAAGTCTACAATATTTGAAATGAGTCAACTCGGCTATGAAGTAGCTCACCTGAGGAGATGCTGGAGCCGGACATGACATAGTCGGAGGCGGCGATAGAGATCCTCCCATCTGAGCATGCATGGTTTGAAGGTAAGCAACCAGGTTGGCCATATCCGCCTGCCGCCTCGCCTCCAACTCTTGCCTTAGCCTTCTCTCTACGGCGAGCTGGGCCTACAATTTTTTATCCCAATGTTACAGTGCAAAGCGAATATGTGATTAGTTATTGAATGAATGATAAATAAAGCAGAACTAACCTTAAGTTGCTGCACTTGCAGCTGTGCCATGGTTAGCCGTGGGCGTACGGCCAGGGCAGTGCTCAGGTCCCTTGCTCGAACCTGGGAGAGAGTGGGAGTACTGGCCGTGTCCATAATACCGTCGCCTATAATCAACCGGCCATGCTTCTTGCCTCCTCCCGCCCTCATGATCACCTCGCCATCAAGAGGGTGGGCGGCTGGATCCCACTCTGGGCCATGAACTTGCTTTCCCACCTCCGTGTACGCACTAATGCGGGATTAGAAGGAGGAATTGGTGTATGACCACGGCGGGTCATTCGGGTCGTAGGTGGCCTGAGACGCCTTGCCCTTGTGTGCCAAAGCCCATCCCACAAATTCGGGGCATTCAGCGCCATCATGTGCTTGAGACTGCAAAAAAACCATGTTACTTACAATTTATACACAATTGAGAGTTAACAAAAATATGAATCCACATACCCATCGAGCCCTGTACTCCTCATTGCTAAGGCTGCCTTGGTGGTGTGCTGGACCAGGCATAAGCGCACGCCCTTCTCGACTAGCGTTATGCATCTCCTCCCACTCCGGTGTGAACCATTTGTCTACTATGTGTTCCCAGCACTGGACATCATTACGGCACCACCATGCAGGAACCTACACGTGATCAAGTGGCTGACATGTAAGAGGATCAAATAAGCGATGTTCTAAATCGAAGAATAAAATCTAAATATACCTGCAAGTATTGTTCCCGTGTCAGCTTCACAGTGCTTGCCTCTTCCTTTTTAATGCGTCGCCTAATGACATGTGAAGTGTAGTTTATGACGCACTGAACTTGGGCCTCGTAATGCATGTCCTTCATGAGCTTACGGCATCGGTTGTGAGCCACAACCTTAGCATCCTCCTCGTACCCCAACTCACACCTGTAGAAATCCTGCATACTTGTGAGCCACAACCTTAGCGTCCTCCTCATGCCCCAGCTCACACCTGTAGAAATCCTGCATACAAACACGATGTATTCGGTGTATAATGAATGTGATGAATTGAGCAATGTATTGCAAGAAAAACTTACCCACATCTCTTCCACCACCCGATCCACCTTGCTAGGGTAGCACCTGTTTAATTGGTCAAATTGATCGGGGGTGGCTTCGTAGTGCTTCCATGTCCATGTTGGCTCGTACCTTGTGCCAATGTGAAGCTGGCCTGGGAAGTGCTCCCATCACAAAAGACCCAAGATGCAGTTTACCTTGTGCTTGTGACCACCTAGTGTCACTACTTCCCAACTCCTGCAAAAGGTGATTAAGATAAAATATTAGTTTCAATTATGATTTCTAAATTACAAAAAGAAAACGTAGTGATAACATATAAAGTTACTTACACTGGCTTCACAAGTCTAATCACCGGACGTGCAGCCAGAGGTATTGGCCTGTCCGAGAGTCTAGAGGAACCTCGCAACCAGATAGCAGGCTACTCCCCCTGCTGCCCCTCCCCATCCCCATCCTCCTCCTCCTCCTCCTCCCCATCCCCATCCCCATCCCCCTCCCCCTCCCCCTCCCCCTCCTCCTTCTCCTCCTCCTCCTCATTCTCCCCCTCCTCCTCCTGCTACTGCTCCTCCTCCTTCTTCTCTTCTGACTCCTCCTTCGACTCCTCCTGAGGGGTAGGTGGCACTAGGAGAGACTGGGTCGCTCGACCCCGACCCCTTGGGCCACCCTTCCCCCGACCCTTGCCTCGGGTCGACCCCAAAGGTGTGGAGGAACTTGGCATCACCCTCCTCCAAACAGACGCGCATTTTTGCATCGTTCTGCCACCCACCATCTGCACCTGCATTGTAAGAAAGAGAAAAACAATTAGCACATATAAACAAAATGTAATATTTTAAGACAAAATAAACAATACATGATTAGAAAGTAACATGATATTAAATTTAACAATGCAATAAGTATGAATCTCACATGTATTAGAAATAATCATCATGATCGGGATTAGTTGGATCGTATGTGTCATCATCACTATCATGCATGTCGAGATCACAATTAGGCACGTGCTCCGACGGAGGAATGTCCTCATCAACCCCTAATTGTAGTTCCTCATCTTTGGGAGGCGGAATGTCGAGCTTTGGTCTATTGCATAACCTAGCTTGATCCACTCTAGCCTTAACGTTGTCCTTTGTCTTATCAGGAATGTCCATGATTATACACAGGAAGCCTGGGCGATGTTCATTTCACTATGCATCATATCAAGTACATGGGGAAGAAGAATGTACTTCATGTACGGGAGCCTCCGCAAGTTCAGGATCTGAGTCCAGGCATGATCGACACCATATCCCACTAAACCACCACCTTCAACATTTGCTTGGAGCGAATCTAACCATTCACGAATAGCGGGACCTGTCCACATCTACAGTGGGGGGGGGGGTCCCTCAACCATGACATCTTTTGTAAAGTTCTTTATGTCCTTTCTGTATGGATGGTCCATAGGCAGAAATTGTCAGTGTTTGTCGAACAAACAATATTTACCATCCTTCGCCAGCCAGAAGAACTTGAGAATTGACTTGCATACTTGGCATGGGAACTTTCCGTGGACACACTAGCCTCTAAATGTCCCATATGCCAGATGGTCATGCATGGAGTACATGTACCACACTATCATTTTGAAGTTTGTTTTTGTAGCTCGATCGTACGTCCATACCCCATCATTCCAAGCATGGAGCAAATCATCAATCAGAGGACCCATGTAGATGCTCATATTATTCCCAGGGCTTCTAGGAATTATCAATGACAAAAATATGTTCTATTGTTGAAACATAACTCCGGGAGGGAGATTGAGAGGGATAACGAACACGGGCCAACAAGTGTATGGGGCAGAGGACATTCCGTACGGATTGAACCCATCTATCGCCAATGCAACACGTACATTATGAGCTTCCGTGGCTTGATCGGGATACTTGCTGTCAAAACACTTCCATGACTCAACATCGGCTGGATGTACCATATTCTAAGAACGGTATCGTTTGCCTTCTTTGTGCCATGTCATCTGCTTTACGGTGTCCTCAGACATGTAAAGTCGTTGGATCCTCGGTATGAAGGGAGGGTACTGTAGGATTTTCACAGGGATCTCGAGTTGCCTCTTATGACCATCACCAGAGTCTACCTCCATGTACCTAGAGGACTTACATTTAGGACAGTACTTTGCGTCTGCGTGTTCTTTCCTAAACAACACGCATCCCTTAGGACATACATGTATCTGCTCATATGGCATCTTAAGTGCACGAAGGAGTTTCTGTGACTCATACATGTTGCGTGGCAGATTGTGACCACCCGGAAGTAGGCTGCCAATAACTATCAACATGTTATCAAAGCCGTCTCGACTGACGCCAAGCTGGGATTTCAATGCCATTATGCGCCTGACGGCATCCAACTGAGAAACATTAGTATGATCATGAATAGGTTTCTCTGCCGAAGACAACATGTCGTAATAGGCCTTTGTAGTAGGCTCTGGCGGCTCCTCCCCACCATGACTAGGTCCTTCATCGAAGTGTGCTTGATGAAAGTCATGTAACATGTCTCTGCACCCGCCATCAGCATCATAATCATCGATACGATGCCTCATGACCTTGTCTCTCGTACGATGCGCTTCTCCATGGCATATCCAACAGGTGTAGTTTGCTACAAACCCGTTGTTGCAAATGTGTTGACCCATTTTCAACTTTGTTTGAAACAACTTGCTTTGACACTTGCTATAGGGACACACTGCTTTACTCTGTCGTGATTCAAATGCCTTTTTCAAGAATTCATCGACCTTGTAAATGAAATCTATGGTGTAGTCGCGCTTACCCCGCCAGCCTTTGTACATCCAACCACGGTCATCCATCCTAAAACAAACAATCGGGTATTATAAAAATAAATTGCATATACTACACACTGCCTACCAATGCTCTAATAGGTGAAAGATAGGTCCTAATCCCACCCGATGATATGTAGATGGGTTAGTTTCCATGCTCTGCTCCAATCTGAGATAAAATTTCGGCAGCACCTCCACACTGTTCTCCAAATACACGTCCTAACAAGGAGATTGTATATTCGGAGAACAAAAGGGAGGTGATGCCAAAATTCTATCTTAGACCGGAGCAGAGCATGAAAACAAAACCCATCTACACATCCTCGAGCTGTCCAAAAAATATGGACAATTCAAAACAGATACGTTTATAAATATGCAAAGATCTGTATATTTCCAAATGTATCTCTTTCGAATGGGAGACACCTATGTTACGTGACCTACAACATGATATGAAAGAAGGGTCATGCATGTCTCATCTTGCTACTGTGCCAAGTGACGAGCCAACGACGGAGCCTCCCTCTGCAAAAGAAAATACATGTTAGTGTCCAGAGAAACTTTTGGCAGCACCTCCCCTACAAATTAAGCTTTCCAAAACCTGCAACAAAACAACAGCACGATGGCCGACAACCACATCCAATTTACATCTACACTACCACTAATCTCTCACTACCATAAATCACCGAAAATATGAATTGCACATCTATCTATCCATCCTTCCGGAATTTCCTACCACAGATCATATGAAAATAATAAGGAACAATCCTCACCACTTCTTAATTGCAGACAGGGGACGGAGGTGATGGCGTGGGGATAGTGCAGGGGCAAATGGCAGGGCCGGGCGCACGTCGGGGTAGGGCTGGGTGCATGCGGGAGGGAGGCAGAGGGGGGCACGACAGATGCTTTAGTGATAGACGGGGGAGGCGCAGGGGGCACGGCAGATGGTGGAGCTAGAGGGGGGTGCAGTGTCAGGGGGAGGCAGAGGCGAGTGTGGGAGCAGTCGACAGGGCGTAGACGGGGAGGGGTAGAGGCAGAGGGGAACACGACGGAGGGGGGGCGGAGGTGGGCGCGGGAGCAGTGGGTAGGGCGTCGACTAGGAGGGGTGGAGGCAGAGGGGGGTGCGGTGGAGGAGGGAGGCGGAGGCGGGAGCGGGAGCGGTGGGCGGGGCGTCGACGGGAAGAGGGGAGGTAGAGCGGGGGATGACGGAGGGGGGATCCAGAGGCGGGTGTGGGAGCGGTGGGCGTGGCGTCGATGGCGAGGGGGGAGGCAGAGCGGGGGCGCGGCGGAGGGGGGGAGCCAAAGGCGAGCGTGGGAGGGGGCAGAGCGCGTGGCGGGCAGACCAAATGCAGGAGGCGAGGGGCAGGCAGAGCGAGTGCGGACAGCGGGGCGGCGCGAGCGCGTGGACGGTGGCGCGGTCAACTCCGTGTGCGACGACGAATGAGCGGGGAAGAGAGAGGAGCAGCACGAAACGGCTATCTCTGAACAGTGAATTCATACTTCGCAGTGTGTCTGGACATCTGGCACACGACGAAGTTCCTATTTAAAAATATTTCCATTATTTCATGTACCGTGACTATAAATCAATATTTTCTAAATAACCAAGATAAGGCCCCAATCATATCATATAAATATAAATTTGACAAATATAAAATTCTATTATTTCATGTATACACTCCAATTTACATTTTTACAAAATTAATTACAATAATACTCTATTTTAATGCATTAAAGTAATCAAACCAATCCAAAAATTACCCAAAATAATTAAAGTGAAGCATTTTGTGTTGTGTATTATCTATAAAAAAATTGTAAAGTGAAATCCAAATTACAATGTCATTACATTTACAAACATAGCTACTCACAACTTTCATATAACACTTATGAAACTTTTCGGAAATGCTTCGGTTTATAAGCAAGGTACATGACAAACTTTGCAAAACCATGTCAACTATTTACTATAGACTCTGTGTAAGATAAGATGGTATAAGAACAAAAATCATGAATTTGAGACTTCGTTTGAATTTAATAGATTTAAAATACTACTTTACCCGACGATCACGGTAATGTTTCATGAATAAAATTTTTAAAATTTCATTTCTAACTAGTGGATATGGCCTTACACTAGCCTCAGTACCATGAATATCATTTTTGGACTCTGTTTTCTATTATTTCATGCACCTGCAATTCAAATTTTACTTATTCGAAAAAACTCTTTTAAACAAATTAAATTGGCTAAATATAACTAACAGTGTGAGAAATGGCCCAAATTTGAACATAGAGTACCAAGCAATGTATATGGAGTATAGAAAAAGATTTAGAGGTGAAATGCAATTTATTTATTACTATTTGCCATGCGTCTTGGTCTTGCACATGGCAAAAAGGTCTGCAAACGTGGGTCTTTGCCGTGTGCCATGGTCTGGGCACATGGCAAACTTGTTGACGGATAACGGCCGTCACTCCCGAGACCTAACGGCCTATATTTGCCATGAGCCGTGTGAGCTGGCACATGGTAAAAATGATTTTGCCGTGTGTCCTCATGGGGACACACGGCGAAGGGTTTCTTCGCCGTGAGCCTTTGGTTCGCCGTGTGTCCGTGAGATGGCCCACGGCGAAGGAGGTTTTCGCCGTGTGTCTGAGGAAAGGCGCACTGTGAATTTTTTGACACCGCATTCTTCAAGTTTCCGGCAGTGTTGGGATCCATGAGCATCGTCGCCCACCATAGACAGCCACGATAGTCCAATAGATCAGCCTACAATTCTTGAGGACCTTACTCCACAGGTTGTAACACGATTGCGCGGACCTACAGTATGTGTTTTGCGTTGCTCAAGTGCTGGCTGCTCCAGACATGCCTATTGTATATACAGCGGTATTGTTTTTTTACTGCCGTGAGAAAGTTCACCATTAGTGGTAGCCAGGCACTTGAAACAGTACAATGGATCCGTTGATTGTGAAGGTAATATTTCTCCATTATAATACAAACGAACATGGTATTTGTGTGCTAAGCAAAGGTAGGGGATGAAGAACCTGTTAGCCTAGGAGAACGGAGATGGACAGATGGCCGTGGAATGTACAATCCACGTCGAATAGGACAAATGGCCGGCAACGCTGGAAATTTTTGGTGCCATTGTGGGCTAACTTTGGCAGCGCCGTCCTCACGGGGTGGAGGTGATCGATGGTTGATACCTATAAAAATCTTATGTTACAGATAGATCAGATGTTTTATGTTTGGGACAATTGTGTTCTTATCCCCAGTCTAAGTTTTAATTGTAATTTTACCTTTATTTTTTAGATTTTGTGATTTTACTCTTATTTTTTTGGTTTTGAACCCACCGTTAACCTCTACTCTTAACGTTGTTAGTCCAATTATGATTAAGTGAATTTATAAAGAATAGAAAACGTTTGGAAAATAAGAGAAAGACTAAACTGCCCTCATGTTATTGACTCTACGTGATTAGGCTTCTGCGTTAATTACGTGGAAACCTAAACTTAATGGCGGCGGCGGCTGGAGGTGAGGGCAGCGTGGCCTAGCAGGGAGGTTCGTGGGTGGGCTTCGTGGCAAGGACCCATCGATCGGAGCATCCAACAAGCTGTGCGCACAGCACAATAGCTAGCCAAACAGGTGGTAGCTAGCGTGCGACGAGCTGCGCGGCAGGGCGGCTAGCAGGCAGCTTGCATGACGGACGGTAGACTGCACGCACGCACAACGTTGGGACTTAGCAGGCATTCGAGAAGGCAGACTGCGCATCAGAATCACGACAAGGAGGTGCGGCAAGCAGGCTACGACCAGTCATGGATGCTCTTCCTGTACAAGTTGGGTATGAATTCTTTTTGCCCTGCTCCATGATATTTACGCACATGAACATAGTCAATTTTGTAGCCTAGTTAACAGTTCAATTTCAATTTTTATCGTTGCTATGATTTGTAGGCCAACTGACAATGAGTTGCAAATTGTCATTAAAATTAGATCATATTTTTCTTTGCCGGATGGGAACCAAAGAAATATTGTCAAAGAAAAACATTGACGCCACTTATGGTTGATCATCGTAACTTTGGAATACTGCAACTGGTAGACTACATAGGAAGTACATGCATTTGGGGTTCAAAGCAATACATATCACTATCACGTTCTTTGGAGAATGATGATACTTTTATTGGGATAAAAACTGATGAACAACTTCTAGAGTGGTTTCAGCTGAACCCAGAGAAGAGAGTTATGCATATTGATGCTCAGATCAATGATTTTCATGGACCATCGCAATTTTCTCCCACAAAACGGTGGTGCCATCTTATAGTGAGGAAGAGACTATTAGAAACACCTAATACTCCTCTACGTGTAAATGTTGATCCTCCTATTGATCCATCCCAGTCCGTCGCACATGATGATGGGACGGCAGGTGTTGATGATGATGGCACCTACTCTGACACTGATTAAGTTATAACACCAAGTGATAGCAGCTATGATACTGACTTGGCTGCATCATCTGATTTTGACCCTAAGTATGATCCTGAGGCGAAAATTGTTGATGAGGATGATGAGGACGATGTCCCTATTTTTTCATATGATGTTGATGATCCTTACATTGATGTTAATGTGATATTTCAAAACACTGACGAGTGCAAATTAGCAGTTCTCCATCATGCTATCTTGAATGGTCATGCTTTCAAACAAATGAAGAAAGACCACAAAAGATTTAGGGCCAAATGCAAGAGAGCCGACAAGGGTTGCGCAAGTGGCAGTTTTATGCTTCTACTAGCCCAAAATATATTGGTTACTAGGTAAATTCAGATTTAAAGTATTTTTGTTTCATTTATTTTATTCATTGCATTGTGGTTAGAATTACTCATAAAAAAGTTCTTTTTATCTTACCATTTGTTGCAGGTTAAGAAGAGTGGACCAAAACACACTTGTGGATCATTCAATAAGTGTGGCGACACTATGGCCTCAAATAAATGGGTACCTGATAGAGTGGAGGAGTGGTTGCGTGATGATCCCACAATGAGATCAAAGGAGTTGTAGGATGAGCTGAAGAAGAAGTACAAGTTCGAAGTTCCATATGATAGGGTATTTAGAGGCAAAGAGAGGGCACTCGATGTGATAAATAGGAAGTGGGATGACAATTATAATTTGCTTCCTGCTTATCAAGCTGAGCTTCTAAGATTAATGCCTGGTAGTATAGTTGAGTTGGATACTGAAGTGCATAATGGTAATGTGTGTTTTAGGAGGTTCTTTGTTGCTCTCAAGCCATGCATTGATGGCTTTTACAAGGATGTTGGCTCTACATTGCCATGGACTCTACTCACTTGACAGGTAGATCTAGAGGACAATTGGCTTCAACCGTTGCAGTGGATGGTCATAACTAGCTATTTCTGGTGGCATATGGAGTGATAGAGACAGAGTCTAAGGAAAGTTGGAGATGGTTCATTGAGAATGTGAGGAAAGCTATTGGTAATCCTACAGGTTTGTCCACCTTTCAAGTTTTATTCATATTGGTACTCCTATACTTCTATTTGCTTCCATTTGGTTGCATCTTTCACTTATACCATTTTGTTTATACAGGTTTGGTTATCAGTACAGATGCTGGCAAAGGAATAGAAGTGGTTGTAGGTGATGTGTACCTAGGAGTGGAACATAGGGAATGTATGAGACACTTATGGAAGAATATGAAGAAGCATTACTTTGGTCCTTTGTTTGCTCGGAATATGTGGGCAGCTGCTAAGAGCTTCACTACTGACAAATATACCTATCATATGGGGAAGATAGAGGAGAAGAGTCCTGATGCAATTGACTGGTTGGATGATAACCATCCATATATATGGAGTAGAAGCAAACTTTTAGAAGACTCCAAAGTAGATTATATCAATAATAACCTCTCAGAATGTTTCAATAGTTGGGTGTCACAAACTAAGGATCAACATATTGTGGATATGCATGACAAGATAAGACAGATGGTCATAAAAAAGTTTGTGGAGAGAAATAAGATTGCTAGAAACATGGAGGGCACAATAATCCCTACTATTATTGAGGAGTTAAATGATAAAAGCAAGGCAATTAAGGACCATGAGGTCTTAATTTGTGGATCTAGGACTGCTGAAGTCACAGTGTCTAAAGTGAGGCATGCAGTTAACTTGGAGAACAAAATATGCAGCTGTAGGGGTTGGCAAGTGACAGGAAAACCATGTACCCATGCTTTAGCTGCCATTGCAAAGCAAAGAAATGTGGTGCAAATGGAGGAATTTGTCCATGAATATTACTCCATTGAGAGGATAAAGAAGACATATGCAGGTGTCTTCAATCCGATGACATGCAAGCATCAGTGGCCTCATGTTGAACTTGGCCATAAAATTTGCAAGCCTAAATTGAGAAGGAAACCTGGGAGACCAAGAGTATCTAGAATCAAGGCATCTCATGAGCTAGGAACTAAAAAAAAAGAAACAATGTATCGAGTGTCATGATTTTGGCCATATAGCCAAGTATTGCCATGGAGGACCCACAGCTCGTGAAAAGAGGAGGCGACTCTCATCTGAACAGAATGTATCAGGAGAAGGAAGCAATAAATCAAATATGAAAAACACATCCCAGTAAGTATTAGTTTTGTATATATTCTTGTTTAACTATAGCTCATCCACTCAATCATTTTTTATTAGTTTGTTACTGACTCTTACTTCTTTCTTTCATACGAAATGCAAATACAAGTACAACTGGAAGCAAAAGTGGACCTGTAAGTGCAAGTACAAGTGGAAGGGGAAGAGGGAGAGGAAGGGGAAGAGGAAGAGGAAGAGGAGGGAGGCTTGCTACATTGTTTGGACTTGACTAGACCTTGATGTGCTTATTTTGTTCCATAAACATTTGCTTTTTGTTGGTGTGTAATGACTCTTTTGTTGAACATGCAACGATACTTTAGTTTGACATATATTAATAATTTCCTTGGATATATGTGTTGCGTAATATGTGATACTACATCGTGATTTATGTAATATGTGTACTGATATTATGTGCTGCTAAAACTGTGCCTAAATACTGATGAAATGTTGCTCAAATTATGTCAAAATGATGCAGGAATTCACCCAAAATGCTGCTGCATTGCTGCTGAAATTGTGTCAAAATGCTACTAAACGGTGCCAAAATGTTGTTTCAAATATGACTAAATTCAATACAAATTTATAAAATATTTTAAATTTCAAATCTTACAAATATCTACAATAATATTGTATGATCTTTTGCTATTAAACATAAATTTATTCTCTACAAATACATGTTTCTAAAATAGGGTTGAAACTGCAAAGTCAAAATTAAAGTGAGGGCAAAATCACAATATTTAAGCAAGGGTATTCTTGTCTTTTTATAGTTGAGTTAACACCGTTAAGTAGCTCTAACAGATTAGGGGTAAAGTTTGGCTTTATTTTTTTGAAAGTGAGAGTAAAATCACAAAATCTGAAAAATAAAGGTAAAACTACAATTAGAACTGAGAGTGAGGGTAAGAACACAATTGGCCCCTTTATGTTTAAACAACTCATGAATCTGAGTACGTATCTCTCTCTTGTACGTGATGTTGTGTGCACGTCAAGGAAAAAAATTTGGTACAAAAAAATATCGGGGGTCATCAATAAACACGATATTTCAGAAATATTAGTGATTTCGACGAATAAAATTAATTATTTATCAATATTTTTTGCATCATTTGGGAAGAAATAATATTAAATCTATAAACTATCATACTTACGAATATAATTAAAATAGTTTTTGTTAAATAAATATAGATAATGATAAAATTTCAGTGATAAAAATTATATCGGACCTCACCGATAAATATGATTATTCAGATATATTAGTGAAATTTCGCCGAAATATTTTTCCCAGGTGCACGTATGATGGTATCTTATCAACGGAGTTTGATTTAGTTAGTTTTTGTTTTTGTGGCTGTGGAGGTTCGATCTCTGGTTGGAAAATGCCACACGGGAGGGTAGACATCGTGGGGTACAGGATACATTGCTGTGTAAGGGTTGGATGTTAATAAAGGATTTGACAGATCTAAAATTAGTGGTTAGATGTTTTGTTTTTTTGTGAGAATTTACAGGCTATTTTTCTTTTTCTTTTTGGCACCTAGGTGGAAAGTTCATCTCTTTTTATTATTAAATAGATAGATTGTTGGCTGACGCTGAAAGGAAAACTAGTTTTGAGGAGTTTTTTTAGAGAAGTTCTTGGAGATGTTGTAAGTGACCCAGTCAGACGTACAAGTTTATGGACCAGTTATGCACTTTACTCTATATTTTATCTTATATAGAAAGAACAAATAAGATTATATAGAGGCAAACTTTGATCAATTGTACTACACAGCACACATTTCAAAAATTTGTCCCTCAACCATCTTTCTGAAGATCAATAATTCAACTATGCAACTATATTCTCGAACTTAAAATGTGACAAATAATAATGAGGATCCGGCTATAAAGATTACATTAACACCGGTCGTTTGTCAAAAAGGCACAGCACAAATATAGTCAAAGTCACTGTGAGTACACTACAAAATTATTACTGATTTAACTGGTTGCTAAATTGAGCAGCGAATATCCGCGGGCGCGGAACAACTCCTCCTTGGGAAGGCGAAGGGAACTTGAACGCAGACGTGACCCTTTGACGGCACACGTCGAGGCTTATCACGTAGAATCCCAGAGGTTCCACCCGACCATTCTTACACACGTAGTCAGCAACCAGGAGGTAGATGACACCGCGTCGCAGCGCGCTAATGACAGGGAAACACGGCGCGAGCGGCTGCAACTTCAGTTCGTCCTTGTAGATCGGGTCGTTCCACAGGTCACTGACACGGAACGACGCCTCGCCTTTCTCCCATGCCCAGTCCTTCTCCATGGGACGGTTCAGAGTCCATGTCGTGAGCATCGCCTCGCCGGCCGGGCGGCCTTGGCCGTACCCGTCCATGGAGACGAATACCAAGGCCTCATGGACAAAGCCATTTTTCCATGCCAGGAGGACGACGCCGGATACGTGATGCGCCTATTAATCTGTTTATATATATATATATATGTAAGCATCGTATGATCTCCAGCATACAGATATCTTAGTAACCTGTTTGCACACGATCAATCACGTAGACAGATTGGGCTCCGAACTATGACACATGGACAAAGCCATTTTTCCATGCATATCTGGAAACGTGAGGCACAGTTTCTTATGTGTGTCGGAGCATTTGTATATATAGTCCCATTAGATACGATGGGGCGGAGTCACACGGGGTCCACGTTTAAAATCGCCGGCTAAGGCATTTAGCGGCAGCCTTCAAAAACAAGGCTATAGCCTCATATAACGGGCTATTAACGAGATTTAGCGGAATTTAGCACTAAAAATAATTTAGCGTATGTTTCTTCTAGCAGCTATAGCGGGCTATAGCAACAGCTATAGCCAGAGATTTAAATGCTGGCACGGGGTGCTGCCCGTGCTGCAGCACCCCCTTGGCCATTTAAAATCCAGCTTAACTTAAATTATCATATAAAATATTCAATAAACAGTTATATTAGTTTGACAAAGAGTGGTCAGTACCCCCTTCAAAAGTTCGCTAGCTCCCGCCCTTTTTTTTGACATGGAAAGAAACTTCCATTACTGGTGTGCCAAACGATCGTCAACAACTAGCGATGAAATACAGTCTGGGAGGACCTCCACAATCGGACAGTCATCCTCTGAACAATCACTGCCTCAGGCTGCTAGCGCATTGGCGACTCTATTACATTCTCTGGGTTTAAACTGAATAGAGAAAGAGAAAAAAAAATCAGATTACACAGCTACTTAATCTCCATGATCAAGCCTTGCATTGGCGCTAGGTTGTAGTGTTCCGATGTTACTGCTTCCTGAACTAAAAGAGCATCAGTTTCAATGATGGCATAGCTGATTCCCAATTCAATCGCTACCTGTACTCCTTGTAAACAGGCCACTAATTCGCCTTGGAAAGAGTTCATCAGATGATCAATTCTGCCTTTACCAGCCTGAACGACATCGCCGTCTGAGTCTCTAATTATATATCCCCAGCCTCCTGAGCCATTTGACTCTGTAAATGCCGCATCACAATTTATTTTCAGAAACCCCATTTCCGGCTTTGACCATTTCTGTTTTTGCTTGGTGCTTTTTGGATTCAGCTTAGCAAACCCATGCAGTATTTCAGTAGCGAACACCTGTGTGCTGTGAGCTAACATTTGAACTGTTCTTCTTCCGTCATTCTCTCTGATCTTATTCCTTTCATTCCACCATGTCCAAAGTAAGCATATAATCGAAATCTTCATCTCCTTTTTCTGTTTCAGAATATGATCCACTACAAGTTTTGGAGAATTCATGGCCGCGAGCTCATTTCTTGTCTCATCCATACACATATGACTCCATAAATGTTTGACAAACTTACATTTGAAAAACAAATGTGCTCCATCTTCTATCAGTCGGTGACAAACTACACAATCTTCCTCTACTTTCATACCTCGGCATTTTAAATTTCCCCTTAAAGCATGACTGTTATGTGAGAATCTCCACAAGAAATGTTTCAGCTTATTCGGACAGTTTAATCCCCACACATGCTTCCACATTTGCTCCGCCTCGCCATTAGAATTTGACATACTCCCTCCTCTCTTACTTCTATTTTGTATATCAGCTCTGCACACCTTATAGGCACTCTTAACAGAGAAAACTCCCTTCGTGTTGAAATCACAGGCAAGGATATTGTCTCGGCCTTGATGGACAGGTAATGTCAGAATGATATTTGCATCTTCCTCCCAAAATATATCTTGCACCAATTCCCGGTCTCAGTCACCTGTGATTGGGTTTACTAGCTCTTCAACAAAACTGATTAAGTTGGCCCCTATCCGTGTGATTGGCTTTCTACTCCATTCTCTAGGCAACCATGGGTCTGACCATATATTTATATTGTGTCCATCACCAATTCTCCAAATTACTCCCTTTTTCAACAGTTCTATACCTCGTAAAATGTTGCGCCAAGTGTATGAGATTCCCGCCTTAGCTTCAGCTGCAGACATGTTGTCCCCGGAAAATACTTTGCTCTCAGAATTTGAGCACATAAAGAATCTGGATTTGCAGTTATCGCCAGCCTTGTTTTGCTAGCATGTGGCCAAATTGAAGGCATATATGTCCCTAAACCCCAAACCTCCTTCATTTTTCGGTTTGATCATTGTTTCCCAACTCAGCCAGTGTACTTTTCTCTTTCCTTCCTGCTGGTTCCACCAGTATCTACAGATCATCGTGCTGATTTGGTCACAAATATTCTTGGTAAGATCAAAGCATCCCATAGCAAAAGTAGGTATAGCTTGGGCTACTGTCTTTATCATTATTTCCTTCCCCGCCCAGGACAACATCTTCTCCTTCCACCCCTGTATACGGTTCCACACCCTATCTTTTAAATATGCAAATACATCAACCTTTGAACTGCCCACATACACCGGCAAGCCCAGGTATTTTTCATTCTGTCTCTCCCTTTGAACGCCTAGCACATTCATCACATCATGTCTTATGTTCTTGGCCTGTATTCCTACTAAATAGGACTGCTGACTTAGTTTTGTTTATCATTTGTCCGGAACACTGCTCATATAAATCAAGAACTAGCAAGGTTGCCCGCGCAAATTGCGTGGCTAGAGTTACCATCTTCTATTACAATATTTCCTATGGTGGATCGTATTGTAATGTATTCCATAGTTTACCTAAAGAGCTCTTGCAAATTTCTTTTTCCCAACAAATTTGCCACTGGCGATCAATATAGGTGGAGCTTTAACCCATGTGTACTTGAAGAAATGATACCCTAAAGAGAAACTAAACTGGCATTTTTTTTATCAGGATTTATATATATGTCAGACCCAAAGAATGCTGCTGAGTATGGAGCCACTCTGACATGTTGAAAGCAAAATATGTGGGAAACACGTTGCTGCGGTAGCTTGCTCGATATATTATTTAAACTGCTGGGTCTGGAAGGTATAGGCGTAGGCAGCGGTGGAGGACTCAGTATGGCAAGGGTGGATTTTTCTGCAAGCGTACTCCATTCTCTGGTTAGCAAGACCATGTTCTTTTTTTCCTTTGATTTTTCTATTTTAATCTGCATAACTGCAGTTGCTACTCTCTTACTGTATGAAATGAATGGGTATGATTATTATTTAGTTCTATGAAGTTAACAATAATATAGAAGAAAACGTTTTCCGCCATACCTCAGTTTTTTCCCGTCCTCCGCCACTGGGCGTAGGCGACCTTCTTGTCTCTTTGAGGGCCTTTGAAATTTAGGTAAAATCAACAACACATATATGATTATCTTGATGGTTTTGGCATTGTCTGTAACTGCTGCATCTGCTTTGCAAGAGCCACACCATCAGATTGGAGATGAAACCATGACAGTTGGCGGAACTGAATAACCATAAGAATGATTCTTGCCTTCTTGGGTCTAAATTGTTGGGGGAAGAAAATGTACATGAATGACCATGCAGGTGAACTTGATTCTCCTATATATACTCTACTTTTTTTAGATAATGGAAATGAGTACAAGCCTTTTCTTCCT
Organism: Eleusine indica; assembly: GCA_030378355.1. NCBI lineage: Eukaryota > Viridiplantae > Streptophyta > Magnoliopsida > Poales > Poaceae > Eleusine > Eleusine indica. The sequence continues at coordinate 17,752,979 of CM059494.1, forward strand.
TAGAAGATATGACCCAGTATTACAAAAACTTGCAGCACATCCGTCTGTCTTAATAATGAGAAAAAAAAACATCGACCTAAAATCAGTTTGGATGATAAGATGCTATAAGCAAATTCTATTGCTAAGTCTCCATCCATGGTCGACGAAAATTTGCATCACTATTGTCTCCATCTTTTGGCATGTTGTATTTATTCTCTCCTTGTCTTCTTCATGCATCTCCAGCTGTCCCAGAGGTGCAGCCAATGGGTTCCTCTGTAGAGTACCTGCATATAAGTTTTAATAGGAGATTTACCAAAAACAATATCATTTCTACTAAGCCAGATAGCCCAACAAAAAGCCGATGCTCCCACAAGTAGCTGTTGTTTTTGTTTAGGTACTATGTTATATGACCAATCCCCAAACAAATGACCAACATTATGAGGTGGCGGTAGGCCAAAACAGATTTGAACTATCCCCAAAGAAACCTTGCATATTTAGAATTGTAAAAAAGGTGTTCCATAGTTTCATCAACTAAACAAAAACTACATTATTTACACCCATTCCAATTCCTTTTAGCAAGGTTGTCTTTCATCAATACCACCCCCTTATGCAGATACCACGTAAAGATCTTGATTTTTAGTGGAGTTTTTAATTTCCATAACACTTTGTTTCTCTGTATAACCCCATTATTTACCAGAGCAAGATACATCGAAGAAACTGAAAATTGTCCATGTTGATGTAAATTCCAATTGAACACATCATTGTCATTGGTCAGTTGAATGTGTGCTATTCTTCACACCAAGTCTAAGTCATACTATAATCTAAGATTATGGCCATTTAATGATATGTAAAAGAGATATTGAGAGGTATGATGCTAAAAACAGATGTCACTGTATCACTCTTCTTTCTTACTATATTACTATATATACTCTACTACTGTGGTGTAGCTGGAAAAGTAAGATTGGAGGTGAGAGCTCTAGTGTTGTGTAGATAGCCAGACTTGTTTGATTGATTTAGTAGCTTGGATACAGCTTGGATATAGCAAGGGGTTAAATAGCCAAAAGCATCGAGAAAAGCATTGGAGGGTTGCAAGGGAAATACCAAAGGCAATACATCTCATTCCTGGAGGTGTGGAGGATCGCCCCTTGACGTAGCCCTCCCGCGGCAATCCGAGAGCCACTGAGAGCCAAGGTTGCTGACAGCAGAGCTAGGGTTATTGGCAGCATCGGTTCATGGGGGCTTGGATTGGGGATCAAGCAGGAGGGAGCAGATAGATTTTTGGTGTGTCGTGACTCGTGAACTGGGGGTTACATATTGAAAAGACTCTCAATTTGCATCCTATATATGTGGAATGTAAGATGGACAGATTTCCTTTTTCATATATATACATTCTATGGTATATATCTCAAATTGTCTTTTTTCAGATATTTTAATCCCATGAGGAGGTTACGTGAGGATTGAATGAGGAGATAACACGGGTATTTTTGACCAATTGTTTAATAATGACAGAGGTGGGTAAATTTTTTTATTTTTTCTCTCATTAACGTGGTAATTTCTAGGCATTGAGAGTGAACGTGAAAACTCCTTTTGTTAGTCAAATATATATATATATATATATATATATATATATATATATATATATATATATATATATAATAGATTAGATAATAGATTTATGTCAGCTCTATGCTAGCCATCCTCAAATGTATTTTGGCAGCATTGCAATGTCAACCTAGTTGCTCCTTCTCTATCTTGGTCTTGCCATCTTCTAGGCAACTTGATGCCATGGCCACACTCTGCACCGAGTATGCATAGGATCAGAACTTTTTTCAATTCATTCATCCGTCCTGATGGAGGACACTCAAAGCACTGCCATGACATGGAGAGGTCACATCAGATTGGAGGGTTTTGGTGCATGCATGATGAATCTACTGTCTCAGCATGATGAATCGCCTGAATCCAGGTCGCCTTCTTGGCTCTCGCAAGGAATTTGTGCTTTGATCTTCCAGCAACTACATTGCTGCGTTTTTTGGTCCTCCCTCTGTTCCTTTCTACCAAAACCCTGATGTGGCACATATCCATATGTACTTCTAACGTGCATGTACAATTCCTTTTCTTGTTGTATAGAGCTTTTTATGTCAAGTAAAATCCAGACATGGCACATATGGACTTCTAACATGCACGTATAATTCCTTTTCCTTGCTGTATAGAGTTTTTATGTCAAGTAATAAATTAACTATTAAATATCAATTTGTATTCAACATGGTCTCCTTCATTTAATCTCGGTCATCCAAGTTTCATAAAAATCAACGGTTAGAATTGAAGTGGCATGTGGACTCTTTGTTTTGTGCTGTGATCTTCCAGCAACTATATTGCTGTGTTTTTTGGTCCTCCCTCCGTTCCTTTCTACCAAAACCCTGATGTGGCACATATGTACTTCTAACGTGCATATACAATTCATTTTCTTGTTATATAGAATTGAAGTGGCATGTGGACTCTTTAATTTCATCTAGGCCATTAAATCTTCATAAAAACAATGGTTACAATTGAAGTGGCATGTGGACTCTTTAGTTTCATCTAGGCCATTAAATCTTCATAAAATCCAACGGTGTATGTTTTCTCTTTTTTTTTATTAACGTGATAATTTTATGGTATTGAGAGCGAACGTAAGAGCTTCTTTTGACCTTCAAATAAGAAGATAATAGATACTCTGTAGCTACATAGCATCCTCCCTTTTTGCACCAATCAAAATCAAAGAGTCATCGGCAAATAATAGGTGAGAAACACTAGAAGCAGACTGACAAATCTTAACTCCAGGCAACAGTCCCTCGTCCTCTGCTTTACTCACTAATCGTGCTAGCTCCCGCCCTGGATACGAAGACTCCATAGACATAACATATCTGAAAAACTTTTTCTATACCGCTGAAAGATAGCCTCTATTGGTATAAAAAAAAATGGTTTGCCTCTGTTCGCTGGAAGGGAAGAAGGCGCACGCCTCTTCTGGGAATACCATCGAAAGTATTAGTCTTTAGAAATTACTCCTTTCATTTCAAAATTATTATCATTATTAACTTTTTTTTACTACCCTTTGACCATTTATTTTATTTAGAAAAATATCATATATTTTCTCATGATTTATTTTTATGGCATCCCTGTTAAAAACAATTACCTTTACTGTTTGGTGGGACCCGTCTGCCCCACCTGTCAGCCATCGGCACTCAGCGCCGCTTACCGCCCGCGCCGGGGCAGCGCTGGCGCGCGCGCGAGCGCTGGAGGCGCCACGCGGCCCTGCAGCCGGGACCCGCCACCACCGCATTTACCCGGGGAGGGGAATTTACCCTGGCTCTTCTCCCCTCTCCCTCATTTTCTCTCTCGCTCTTCTCTCTCGCTCAGCTCTCTTCCTCTGTTTCTTCCGCCGCCGTCGTCTGAGCCGCTCACCGCCACCAACGACCTCCCCAGCCATGGCCGCCAATTGAACTCTCCCGCCGTAGCCGCGAAGTGGAGTCGATTTCTTTCTCATCGCCACCGTCGTAGTGCCCTGCTTTTGCCGCTCATCGCCAACTACTACCGGGGAGCATCCACCGTCGCCGGCCCCTCCTCTGTTTTCTTCTCGCGCTGCCGCCTCCGTTCTTGGTCTTGGCTAGCCGAGCCGTGCCCTGGGAGCATGCCTGGCCGCCGCGGCCGCGCGGCCATGCTGCCGTGCGCGTGCGCGGGCCAGCCGAGAGCTCCCTAGAGCTGGGCCATGCTCACGCGATTGGGCCGAGAGGCTATGCCGCTGGGTGCGCGTGTGCGAGCCCGAGAGCTCCCTGGAGCTAGGTCGTGCCCCGCCTGGCTCGGCCGCTGAGTGGCTGGGCCGTGCCCGTGCGCTCGGCCCGCTGCGCTGCTGGACTAGGTCCAGTAGTGGCTGGGCCGCTCTGAGGCCCATGAGGCCGAAATCAAAAAGGCTGTATATTTCTATTTCCAGGCTTTTTCGTTTAAAATTAATACCAGAACTTAGATAAATCTTAGCAAATGATTTAGGCTTCCTAAAATCTTGAGATCAATTTTGTTGGATTCCAAATAATTTTCTCTACCACTTTATGAAATAAAATTAAATATTTATTTTATATGATTTTCAAGCATTTAAATAAGTTTATGAAATATCTTTTAATTATTATTAAATTATTTTCTAAGTTAATGTTTATTTTGTTAATAATTTTATTTTATGTTTAAATGGGGTAATTAAGGGTCATTAATTTGAACTGAAGCATGTTAAACCCTTTTCATTTATAGACTTAATTACTCTTATTTAGAAGGAAAATACTTCAGACAAGAGTAATTAAGTTCTTGTCTACTATTTTATCAAACCATCATTTCAAGCATTGCATTTCGCATTTCATGCATTGCTAATACTAACTTGCGACGTATCGACGAATCGTATAGGGCCCGAGATCGTCGAGCCGCCTGTTGAGAGTGGACCAGAGGTGGTGATTGTGGAGACCGACCCCACAACTACATCGTCAGATCCGGACAAAACCCAACGCAAGCCCCGGTGCATCCCACCTATGTTTTTAAATTCTTTCTTTATCACAGTCAGTCGAGTCGTGTTTGTGCATTAGGTTCCAGGAATTGCTTGACACCCACCTGCATCACTACCATATTCTATGATGTCTTTATACTATACAGGTATAGGTAGCACGATAGGCGCTATGCTTATGTCGTAGGAATATCGGTAGCATTGCATAGGATGATCTTAAAGCATGGAGGCTTTAAGTTGATTGAGATCTTTGAGAATTCAAATGAAAGTTGATGATGATGGTGACACCGGACGGGCCCGTACAGGAAAGTGCAAAGACTGGGTCTTGCAAGGTGGTAGCCCCGTTCGTGTCAAATTAGGACCATGTTGTGGTCTAGGGAGCAAGTATTGAACAGTATCGTCTACATGCTGGTATACGGGACCCAGTAAGTTGATGTACCCTAACTACCTCAGTGGTAGGACGTAGCCAACTTTCTTTTTCTGGCTGATAGTGAGATTGAAGTCTCACGGGAGGGAAATGGTGGTCGCCCATGGATAATGTCTGGGACGGTTATCCAGTGGGGTCTCCATATTCCCGGGGGAGTTGGAAACGGATCGACCTCTGGTTGGAGTTAGTGGAAAAAGTTGTCATATACGACCAATGCGGTGCGTACATGTTGTGTAGTCGGGATTTACCTAGCTGGATTGAAATTGGTCCGAATCGCTGTCGCACGCGGCAATGAGTATTGCTTGATCGCTCGTCACAATGGAGATAATCGAGAGTAATGAGAAGAGAAGGATTATTTCAAATAATTTAGTTTTGCTTGATAAATTTGATTGCAATAGTTGCAGGATGCAAACCTTAATATTAATGAACATAATTTTGAGCTAAAATTAGAAAATAGATATCCACTATTAAATGTTGGTTTTCGCAAGTCTCAGTCAACCCACCAGCCAAAGGCCTAAGCATTCTAGGTGTCGGCCTTAGCGAGCCATGTTGACGGGTCAGTCTTGCGGAGTATATTAGATACTCAGGGTTTCGTTCATATTATTTTATTCTTAGGTGGTGAGCCATGCTCTTTTGGTTGGTCCGAAAGCATGCCAGACGAAGGGCAGCTACCGGAGGGAGGTTATATTCAGTGGGAACACATCCCGTCCCCGAAAGAGTAGAAGGCTAGACGTGCCTCTGAGAGTGAGTTAGTTGAACGCGTTTGGAACATGGTTTTTGAACAATGTTCAAACTTCTGCTGAGTTTTTAAACTCTTGATGTAATAAATGTTTTTCCGCTGCAAAACTTTTGTTGGTTTCCGAAACCTGGTTGTATTATACCATGATGTAATATATTCGGGCTTGTATGAATGTATGTGCTGTTGTAACTCGCTTCGTCGAGTGTTCTCCTATACTCGATCCTGGTTATCCCGGAGGCGATGTGACAGCTGGTATCAGAGCAATACAGAAGGAACGACATAACATTCTCAAGTCTGTTTTCAAAAAAATATCAATTTGCAAAAATTTTCTTAGGACCCCACGAGTGAGAACGGCAAGTTAGAAAGATGCTAGAAGACACGAGTAGATGTTGCTATTCATTTTCTAGCACGTTTCTAACTACTAACTCATTAAGCTTGAGCTGCATATTGCTTGCATCATGTCATTTTGTATAATTGAAAATTTTGGGGTTTTGAGGGTTAAGATTTTTCTTGCACTACCAGTTTTTCCTGAAGTTGTTTTGCTTACTTTGTTTTACTGTGGGAAGAAGTGTTTAACCTGTTAAACCTTTTTCCTGCAGATGCCATGGGGACAGAGACATGTTCGTGAGCTTGACATGCAGGGGGCACGTACGGCAGCTTTAGAGCGTAGGCTTCACGACGTGGAGACACAGTTAGCCGAAGTCACTCAGTAGAGGAACCGCTAGCAGGTTGTTTTTCGAGAGTGGTTCGAGGCAGACAGTCGTCGGATCCGGGAGTCACATGCATGGATCACAGAGTCGAGCGCACGTATTGCGGAGCTTGAGGGACAGGTTGTGGAGGTTACAGAGGACCGAGACGGTTTTCACCAGCTAGCAGTGGACTTGGAGGAGCAGATGGCAAGACTCACTGGAGAGCTTGACGTGACCCGACAGAGGATTACAGACATAGAGGGTGAGCTCACGGGGGTTACGCAGCAGCGTAACCAGGCGATCGAGCTTATGCTCGATTTTGCCGATCAGAGAGACCAGCTCCAGTTACAGCTTCAGAACGTTGTGGAGGCACAACAGGTACTTGAGGATCACCACCAGGATCTCCACGTGCAGATTGCATAGTTGGAGCAGCAGCTACCGCCACAGCAAGAGGACGGACAGGCAGGAGATGACGAGGTTCCTGTGTCTGGTTTAGACTCTCAGGGACCCCCTGCTGAGTCCGAGGACGCAGTTGCTTCAGACGCGGACAGTCACACACCACCACAGTAGATGGTGCGAGAGTAGGGATAGGATGATAGGAGTAGGGAGCAGGAGTAGGAGGATAGCCACATTTTTGCTGATAGGATGTCAGATTGTATAGCCACCGGGTAGTAGACCGGAGATATGAGTGTCTGGGTAGGATGGCGATAGTCGCTACATTTTTGCTGACATGGGTCAGATTGTATAGTGGGTCGACAGTAGACCTAACCCCCCCCCCCCCCCACTATAGCAGTTTGTACTAGTAGCAGTAGGAATTGATGTAACATGTTACTAATGAATAAAAGTGGATGTTTTTAGTAAACTGTTCTAGTTGAGTATGTTTCAGAGTAAAATACAAGCTGATTTTGATGTATGTCAACTTTATTGCTCCGCAGAGATGGCCAGTGGTGGTAATGGCATCGATGATGCGGAAGGGCAGCAATGTCATTTGTGTCAAGAGAAGGATGCTCGTATAACAGAATTGGAAAGTCGACTATAGGAAAAGGATGAGATGTTGGTCATTCAAGAGAGTCAAATAAATGACAAGGAAGAGCAACTTGTGAACATGGACCAGCAGCTTGGAACGGCTAATCTTACAATCCAACAGTTAGAAGAAGATCTAATTCAGATGCATAATAATATAGTGAACCAGGAATTTGAGCAGCAACAAGATGAGGAAGCGGAAGAAGAACCGGAGGAAATTATGGATATGGAATCGGTAATGGAATCAACGGAAATTCTAGGGATCAGGAAGTAACCTCCACATTTCGCCTAGAACAGTGAGCAATGTCGTGTCGTGACGTGTACATTAGGAATAAAAAGGGGTTAAAGTAGATGTGCAGTAGCTACGAGTTGGCAGGATGAATAAAATTGATGTGAACTATGTGTGTTGACGCATGCTTTATGTCAGATATTAAGATGCTAGAATAAGTTGTTATTTTATGTGAAGTTGTGCCATGAAAATGTTGTCATCAATTATTCCTGTGTTACACATAAGTATTGAGATGCTAATGAAAAGATTTTTCTTGGACAGAATGGCTGAAACAAGAAATGGAAATGGCGCGAAGAATTCTCAGCGTGGAGGGGCAGAAGTGCCACCACCTCCACCCACCTTGGCACAAGCCATTGCAGCCATACTAAATTCTGGTGTGGCACAAGAAGACTTACTTCGACAAATAGTTCAAAATACAACTCCACCAGAGCATCGTCCCGGTCATCATGCTTCAGCTAATCAAGCAACTTATCCAGACTTTATAGCCACCCGTCCACCTACTTTTTCAGATACAGGGGAACCTTTGGAAGCGGACCATTGGCTACGCACTATTGAGTCCAAGCTAGAGTTAATACCCTGCACGGATACTCAGAAAACTTTGTTCGCTACCCAGCAATTACAAGGAATTGCTGGAGCTTGGTGGGCAAATCACAAGGCAATGCACCCGCCTGATCATCAATTTACTTGGGCAGAATTTATTAAAGCATTTCGAGAGCATCACATCCTAGAAGGCCTCCTTGATCAGAAGCGGAATGAGTTTCTGGCATTAAAGCAAGGTGATATGACGGTGCATGCTTATTCTAAAATATTCAACCATCTAGCACAGTATGTCCCAAAATATGTGGACACAGAGAACAAGAAGAAAGCCTGATTCAAGGGAGGCTTAACTACTAACCTGCAGTCTCGTATCATTTTGAATTGGACTGCTAGTTTCAGTGAGTTTGTTAGTGATGCCATTATTCTTGAAGACTTTCTCCGTATCCATAAGACTGCTAAAGACAAGAAAAGAACTTCGATGGGACAGGGAAGCGGAGGACCATCCAATCATAGGTTGGTGTACACTTCACCAACAGGTCAGCGCTACCCTGCCACTCCTTCCCGCCCAAACATTTATCGGGCACCTCAGCAGCCACCACGACAATATCAGTTTTGTCCACCATGTAAGCAACAGAATGTGCAACAGCCTCGACAATCCTATTCGGTACCACCGACGAATACTCTGCCTTGTTATAATTATGGTCGTTCTGGACATTTCGCTCGAAGTTGTCCGTATCCACCGAAGACAACTAATGCGCCATGTCCGCAAGGACCAGGACCAAGTCAGCAGAGGAATCGGCCCAAGAACCCTCCAGTGAAAACAGGACGTGCTAATTTCACCATAATTGAGGAGATACCGGAAGGAGGACAAGTTCTTGCGAGTATGTTTTCTATTACCGATCATCCCGCTATGATATTATTTGATTCCGGAGCTACTCATAATTTTATCAGCAAAGCATATGTTCAACAACATCATATCATGCCATCTGAACTATCATGTCCACATCTTATTTCTACACCTGGGGGTAGGATACATGCCAATCAAATTGCGGCAAACATGCCACTAAAACTGGGTAGTAAAGTATATCCTACATCTTTGATTATTTTGGAAGGGCAAGGATTAGATGCAATTCTTGGGATGCAATGGATGAATTTTCATAGAACAGTTCTAGATATAGCTTCTCGAGCCGTATATCTGGATTCTCCTGTTCATGGTCAAGTTTGCTTGACTTTAACTATCCCCCAAACCCTCTTGCCAATGGTTAATAAAGTCATCGGAAAGAGTCTGGAAGAGATACCAATAGTCTCCGAATATCCGGATGTTTTTCCCGAAGATTTACCTGGATTACCTTCTGAACGGGACATAGAATTCAAGATAGAACTCCAACCTGGGACAGCACCTATATCTCAAAGATCTTATTGGATGCCTCCTAATGAACTTGTCGAACTGAAGGTACAATTACAGGAGTTGTTGGATAAGGAATACATACGTCCAAGTTCATCACCTTGGGGTTGTCCGGCTTTGTTTGTCAAGAAGAAAGATCAAACATAGAGGTTATGTGTGGATTATCGGCCTTTAAATACTGTTACTATCAAGAATAAATATCCACTACCTCGGATTGATATCCTATTTGATCAGTTGATGGGGGCTAAGGTATTCTCCAAAATAGAACTTCGTTCGGGATACCACCAGATTCGAATTAGAGCTGAAGACATACCTAAAACAGCTTTCTCTACCAGGTATGGACTCTATGAATATCTAGTAATGTCTTTTGGTCTGACCAATGCACCGGCACATTTCATGTACCTGATGAATTCAGTATTCATGCCGGAATTGGACAAGTTTATAGTAGTTTTTATAGATGATATTCTGATTTACTCCAAGTCAGAAGAGGAACATGCTCAATATTTGCGGATTGTTTTGCAACGCTTAAGAGATCACCAGTTGTATGCCAAGTTCAGCAAGTGTGAATTTTGGTTAAAGAAGATACCATTCCTAGGTCATGTAATTTCAGCTGAAGGTGTAGCGGTCGATCCAAGTGATGTTCAGAAAGTAATGGATTGGGAACCACCAAAGTCAGTCACTCAAATCCGAAGCTTTTTAGGATTGGCAGGCTACTATAGAAGGTTTATTCCCAATTTCTCAAAGATTGCTAAGCCAATGACAAAGCTATTGGAGAAAGATCAAAAATATGAATAGGATAAAGAGTGTGATGAAGCTTTTCAAACTCTAAAGAGATTACTAACCTCTGCACCAGTGCTAGCTCAACCAGATTTGACGAAGCCATTTGACGTTTACTGTGATGCTTCGGGTATAGGGCTTGGTTGTGTTCTTATGCATGAAGGACGAGTAATTGCATATGCATCATGACAACTTAGGAAACATGAGGAACACTATCCAACCCATGATTTGGAATTGGCATCAGTGGTTCTAGCCTTAAAGATTTAGCGACACTACCTTTTGGGAAATCTAGTACATCTCTACACCGACCATAAGAGTCTCAAATACATATTTACCCAAGCAGATCTAAATATGCGCCAAAGAAGATGGTTGGAACTAATCAAAGATTATGAGATCAAGATTCATTATCATCCAGGTAAAGCAAATGTTGTGGCAGATGCTTTATGCCAGAAAGCGCATTGCAATAATCTCACCACTCAGATATTGACCAAGGAACTAAAGAAAGGAGTGAGTGAACTTGATCTTCGCATTCTTCCATATGGAGTACTAACCAACTTGGCAGTTGTCCCCACAATTCAAGAAGATATTATGATAGCCCAAAAGAAGGATATGGGTATACAACATATAAGGAGGCGAATAAAGACTGGAAATATAACATGCTTCTGAGAAGATAATGAAGGTATTGTTTGGTTCAAGAATAGAATAGTAGTCCCAAAAAACTCCAATCTTCGTAAGAAAATTTTGGATGAAGCTCATACTTCCAAATATTCTATTCATCCCGGAACAAATAAAATGTATCAAGATCTGAAGCAAAGATTTTGGTGGACAAGGATGAAACGAGAAATAACAAAGTACGTCAATGAATGTGATACATGTCGACGGGTAAAGGCTGACAATTTGAAACAAGTAGGACCCCTTCAACCTTTAAGCATTCCTGCATGGAAATGGGAGGACATTAGTATGGAATTTATTGTTGACCTACCACTAAGTCCACGGAAGCACAACTCTATTTGGGTCATTATAGACAGATTAACCAAGTCTGCTCATTTCATCCTAGTACATACTTGGTATACTGTGGAGAAATATGTCGAGCTTTACATATCTCGTATTCTCTGCTTACATGAAATACCAAAGACTATTATCTCGGATAGAGGAGCTCAGTTTATTTCCAGATTTAGGGAGCAATTACATAAGTCTCTTGGACATAATTGATTCGAAGTTCAGCTTACCATCCACAGACAGATGGGCAAACAGAACGAATCAATCAGTATCTGGAGGATATGCTCCGAGCCTGTGTGTTGACATACAGCAAAGATTGGGAGAAATGTTTACCCTTGGCAGAATTCTCTTACAACAACAGCTATCAAGAGAGTGTTGGGATGTCACCATTTCAAGCCTTATATGGACAAAGCTGTCGCACCCCACTAAATTGATCTGAAAGTGGTGAAAGAATAATCTTTGGTCTCGATATAGTACAAGAGGCTGAAGAACAAGTATGTATGATCCAACAAAATTTGAAGCGAGCTAAATCTCGACAACTCAGCTATACAAATAAAAGGCGAAGGAAGTTAATATTCGACGTTGGAGATCAGGTATATTTGCAAATATCTCCCACAAAAGGTGTTCAACATTTCAGAATTAAAGGAAAATTGGCACCGCGATATATCGGACCTTTTGTTATTCAAGAACAATGTGGACCCGTAGCTTATCGGTTGGAATTGCCTACACATCTTTCCGGAATCCACAACGTCTTTCATGTTTCTCAACTAAAGAAGTCTCAGAAGGCACCAGCGGACGTTGTTATTAAAGAGGTGGAACAATTACAGCCAGATTTAATCTATGACGAGTATCCAATCAAGATTATTGATACAAAGGATCGTGTGACAAGGCACAGAACTACCAAGTTTTACAAGATCCAATGGAGTAATCACTCTGAGGCAGAAGTTACATGGGAGCAAGAGGAATTTCTCAAAGCAAATTATCCAGCATTTCTCCAAACCACGACTACCTAATACGGTACGTTTCTGAATCTCGGGATGAGATTCCTGTAAGAGGGGAGGACTGTGGCATCCCTGTTTTAAAAAAATTACCTTTACTGTTTAGTGGGACCCGCCGGCCCCACCCGTCAGCTACCGACACTCAGCGCCGCTTACCGCCCGCGCCGGGGCCGCGTTGGCGCGCGCGTGAGCGCCGGAGGCGCCACGCGGCCCTACAGCCGGGACCCGCCACCACCGCATTTACCCGGGGAGGGGAATTTACCCCGGCTCTTCTCCCCTCTCCCTCATTTTCTCTCTCGCTCTTCTCTCTCGCTCAGCTCTCTTCCTCTGTTTCTTCCGCCACCGCCGTCCGAGCCGCTCACCGCCGCCGACGACCTCCCCAGTCGATCTCGCAACTCAAATCGCCGCGCAATACCTCCAACACCCCGCCATGGCCGCCAATTGAACTCTCCCGCCATAGCCGCGAAGTGGAGTTGATTTCTTTGTTGTCGCCGCCGTCGTCGTGCCCTGCTTCCGCAGCTCATCGCCAACTACTACCGGTGAGCATCCACCGTCGCCGGCCCCTCCTCTGTTTTCTTCTCGCGCTGCCGCCTCCGTTCTTGGTCTTGGCTAGCCGAGTCATGCCCTGGGAGCATGCCTGGCCGCAAGGCCATGCCGCCATACGCGCGCGCGCGGGCGAGCCGAGAGCTCCCTAGAGCTAGGTCGTGCCCGCGCGATTAGGCCGAGAGGCTAGGCCGCCGGGTGCGCGTGCGCGAGCCCGAGAGCTCCCTAGAGCTGGGCCGTGCCTCGCCCGGCTGGGACGCCAGGTGGCTGGGCCGTGCCCGCGCGCTTGGCCCGCTGCGCTGCTGGACTAGGTCCAGTAGCGGCTGGGCCACTCTGAGGCCCATGAGGCCGAAATCAAAAAGGCTGTTTATTTCTATTTCCAGGCTTTTCTGTTTAAAATTAATACCAAAACTTAGATAAATCTTAGCAAACGATTTAGGTTTCCTAAAATCTTGGGATCTATTTTGTTGGATTCCAAATAATTTTTTCTACCACTTTATGAAATAAAATTAAATATATATTTTATATGATTTTCAAGCATTTAAATAAGTTTATGAAATATCTTTTAATTGTTAATTAATTTATTTTCTAAGTTAATGTTTATTTTGTTAATAATTTTATTTTATGTTTAAATGGGGTAATTAGGGGTCATTAATTTGAATTGAAGCATGTTAACTCTTTTCATTTATAGACTTAATTACTCTTATTTAGAAGGAAATACTTCAGACAAGAGTAATTAAGTTCTTGTCTACTATTTTATCAAATCATCATTTCAAGCATTGCATTTCGCATTTCATGCATCGCTAATACTAACTTGCGACGTATCGACGAATCGTATAGGACCCGAGATCGTCGAGCCGCCTGTTGAGAGTGGACCAGAGGTGGTGATTGTGGAGACCGACCCCACAACTACATCGTCATATCTGGACGAAATCCAACGCAAGCCCCGGTGCATCCCACCTATGTTTTTAAATTCTTTCTTTATCACAGTCAGTCGAGTCATGTTTGTGCATTAGGTTCCAGAAATTGCTTGACATCCACCTGCATCACTACCATATCCTATGATGTCTTTATAGTATACCGGTACAGGTAGCACGATAGGCGCTATGCTTATGTCGTAGGAATATCGGTAGCATTGCATAGGATGATCTTAAAGCATGGAGGCTTTAAGTTGATTGAGATCTTTGAGAATTCAAATGAAAGTTGATGATGATGGTGACACCGGACGGGCCCGTACAGGAAAGGGCAAGACTGGGTCTTGCAAGGTGGTAGCCCCGTCCGTGTCAAATTAGGAGCATGTTGTGGCCTAGGGAGCAAGTATTGAACAGTACCGTCTACATGTTGGTATATGGGACCCAGTAAGCTGTTGTACCCTAACTACCTCAGTGATAGGACGTAGCCAACTTTCTTTTTCTAGTTGATAGTGAGATTGAAGTCTCCCGGGAGGGAAATGGTGGTCGTCCATGGATAACGTCTAGGACGGGTATCTAGTGGGGTCTCCATATTCCCGGAGGAGTTGGAAACGGATCGACCTCTGGTTAGAGTTAGTGGAAAAAGTTGTCATATACGACCAATGCGGTGCGTATGTGTCGTGTAGTTGGGTTTTACCGAGCTGGATTGAAATTGGTTCGAATCGTTTCGCTCGCAGCAATGAGTATTGCTTGATCGCTCGTCCCAACAGAGATAATCGAGAGTAATGAGAAAAGAAGGATTATGTCAAATAATTTAGTTTTGCTTGATAAATTTGATTGCAATAGTTGCAGGATGCAAACCTTAATATTAATGAACATAATTTTGAGCTAAAATTAGAAAATAGATATCCACTATTAAATGATGGTTTTCGTAAGTCTGAGTCAACCCACCAGCCAAAGGCCTAAGCATTCTAGATGTCGGTCTTAGCGAGCCATGTTGACGGGTCAGTCTTGCGGAGTATATTAGATACTCAGGATTTTGTTCGTATTATTTATTCTTAGGTGGTGAGTCATGCTCTTTTGGTTGGTCCCAAAGCATGCCAGACGAATGACAACTACTGCAGGGAGGTTCTATTCAGTGGAAACGCATCCTGTCTCCGGAAGAGTAGAAGGCTAGACGTGCCTGTGAGAGTGAGTTAGTTGAACGCGTTTGGAACAAGGTTTTTGAACAATGTTTAAACTTTTGCTGAGTTTTAAACTCTTGATGTAATAAATATTTTTCCGCTACAAAACTTTTGTTGGTTTTCAAAACCTGGTTGTATTATACCATGATGTAATATATTCGGGCTTGTGTGAATGTATGTGCTATTGTAACTCGCATCGTCGAGTGTTCTACTATACTCGATCCTGGTTATCCCGGAGGGGATGTCACAATTTTATCACTAGATAAAATTTAAATATAACTTATAACTTTTCATATTTGAACAAAAAATTTAAATAAGACAATGCTGAAGTAATAAAAAAAGTCAATAACGACAATAATTTTGGAATGGAAAAAATAACGTTGAAAAATCACAACTATTCAAGAATTTAGCATTCTCTATTGAATTCCATGAGTTGGAAGACTTTCATTTTTTCATTAGTTTGAAAGATCACAACTATTAATTTGCAGTTTAGATCATGCCTTTACTTCTGTTTTGTTTTGCACCCGCGCGGGTGCCAGATAGGGACCCGAAGTCAAATTACCTTTTACATTTATAATTGGCTCATGTAGCAATTTTCAGCCCATTAGTGCTATCAGCCCAACATTCTACGAAGGAAAAACAGTCCACAAAGGAATGCTGGCCCACTGGCCACTAGTGCTCCTAGTCCAATTGTTCAAAGTCCTCACGAGACACAGCTGAGAAACAAAACGAAAAGAAAAAAAAATACCACATGAACGATCCGTGGAAAAAACAAAATTTGAATTATGTTGATTTTGAACGTTTATACATTATGCTCATATATGTTTTTTATATGATATGTTAAACCTGATGGACACCTAAGACCCGATGAGTGTAGGCGTACATGCTAGCTTTCACATGTTGGTACGGGTGTAGGTGTCGTCTTCCACCCGAGGACTTTCTCACCTCCTCCTAACCCAAACCCGACCCATTGTCACGATGTCAATTAATATTCCATCCTTTAATTTGAAATGGAATAGTATTGTATCCAATGTGTTAGTTGGCTGGATATTTTGTTGTTTATGTTGGATTTCCATGAGAGTGTGATCAATACAGGTATAGAAGATACATAGATACACTAGTGTGCAAACTGGCTATTCTCATATTTATTGTTTCATTGAATGGAACATAGGTTGAGATATAAACACACAATAGTAATATAATGTTGGTAGAGAGAGTTGCAGTATAGGATGTCGCAACGTATGAACCAGATATTGTCGTATTTATTATCTGAACGGGCAGGATAGATACCAAAACTTGGCATTGACGATTTGGTCCTGCTGCTTCTGTCTATATAAGCACAACGACATATGTGGCTTGCTTGCACCGGGGAGTACGTACTCAGTCAGCTCAGAATAGTACTAGCTATGGCACTCAGGGGCACAAGAAGCAGCGTGCACTCCATGGCTGCAGCTGCAGTGTTGGTTGCCGTCCTGGTCGTGTCCTCTCCTCTCGTCCACCTCTGGAGGTACGATCAGCAGTCATGCATTTCATAGCTCTACCTCTACTGCTGCCCTGCAACCATATATAATCTACAGATTCATTCATTAACGAGCTGTGCTGGTAGGTCCCATTAATTTGCATTGCATATGTGTGCAGAGTATAATAAAGAGGTGTGCAACGACGTAGAATATAGCTGCCACGACCAAAAAAAAATCTCATTTGTGCGGAGATTCATGCAGAGCCAAGGCCCGGTCCCAGCGCAGTCCGTCTTACAAATCAACATGCGATGGTAATGTTAAGCCGTCCAGGTGCTGCTGCACTGTATATCCTCCCCCGCCGACCATGATGGATAAATAAACTGCATGTGTAATGGATCAACCTATATGTGCCTATGCTTCAAATGGCGATATAATAATAATAATATAATAGAGAAGTTTTACAATCTAAAATTCTGACGAGTAACTACATAATTGCACTATTGATTAATAGATTTATGTTATTTCCACAATAGAATTCTAACCCAACCAAATCATTAAAATATTAACTTTTTTTTAAAAAAAGTTTTGTATCAAATTTCCAATTTAATTTTATTCATGATAATAAAAATTAATTATTATAAACATACCACTCTTATATTTTGCGATATTACACTCAAACTGATAAAATACTAGCTAATAGTTATAGTTTTAAATTATCGAATCTATATTATTGAATCAAACTATTGGTTAGTAGTTTTCTTAAAACCCTTAACCATTATTTTGGACAATAAAATTTTCTTAATTTTAAATAAATATGAATGCCTTTTTGTTACGTATATATATATATATATCTTGTTCTTAAGATTTTACTATTTTAGATGTATAAAGGAAAAGATATGCGTGTGTGAGAGTCTAGATGAAAAGAAATGAAAACGCGCGTACAACACATATGCATCATGTCAGTGTTGTCTCGTCTCTCCATCTAAAGTGACTAATGAGTAGTTTTTTAAGTTATGGGCATCACTCTCCACGCTATGCGTATCGATTACCAACCGGTGGTGATGCCAGGGCGAGAAACTTGGGAGACCTTGCTTTGATGCTCATTCATTAAAAAAAAAACTTATTTCTTTCCAACGGCGCCCGTTCATGATGCGATAGGGTAGGAGAGGACGTTGAGCTGGAAAAGATGAACGGAGAGCCAGCAGCAGCGTTATTCCAACACCGGAGAGCCACTCGAGAGGTTGCCTCATGCTCCACAGCAGCGCGTGAGGAGACACAGGACATATACATTCCCGCCACTGGCTGGATTCTATATCTTCTCCCCAAATCACGACTCCTCTAGCCCGGCTCCACGACTTGATTCAAGCCGCTACAATTCACATTTGTGCACTTCACCTGAGACCTGACAGATGGTTCTCGGGCTTGAATCCATGAAGGGATTGACAGATATGAGAGGAGCAGAGCGAGAAGCAACCGTACAGGAGAGGCAGGAGTGACAGGAAGAGGAAGGAGAATGATTTTTTTTTCTTTTCTTCAATTAGTTTGTGACACTACTTAAGAAAGTGGACAAAGAGGGCGGTCACGCTCTCCGGAGAGAGAGACAAATTTCTTATCAACCACTTAAAAAACTTCAAATTTCTTATCAATTACTTCCAATTTTGAAGTTTTTTATTAGCCATCGATCCTATCTTTTATTTTTTATTCACCATTATCATTATTTTATAGTGTTAAATTGAAGAGGGAAGGATGGATTTTTGCCCCTCTTGTAAATATATAAGGTGTTAAATGAGCTCCCTTATTTGAAAAAATATCAATATTATTGTTTTACATGCCTTAAAAGATATTACTATATGTAAGGTCATGTTTTCTCTCTAAAAATATAGATGTGAAAACTGACTTTTTTCATATGCACTGAAATGGTTAATAAAAAAACTTTAAAATAGAAATAATATAGGGGCAAATCAGTTTTTTCTCATTCTATATATAATCAATAAGTGATGGTAATGGTAAATAAGGAACAAAAAATAAGACCAAATGACAAATAAAGAACTTGAAGTTTTTTATGTGGCTGATAAGAAATTTGCCAGAGAGAGAGAGTCATTCACCTCATCGATCCTATAGAAAGCCACATCCGTAACGTCATTTGCGTGATTGAGAAGTGAGAGATATAATAATTTGATTTCAAAGTGATAATGTATTTTCCTCTCTAATGTAATCCTATTTTTGAATTCGTTTGAACTACTGTGTTGTTTAGAATTAATGATATAAAATCATATTCAATATGACTATTTTTAAAAATAGAATTTATGTTACTATTTGAATGTATAGGTTCAAAATTTTATATGCGTTGTGTCAACATGTTATGTACTATGTCAACGTTTTTCACAAAAATATTGGACATATTCTTTCGTGGTGTTGAAACTGTTTATGTAACTATTGATATCGTTATTTCAAAATACTAAATGTCTCTGATGGGCCAAGTTAGGCCGGATTGTGTAGACTTGGTGGGCTCAACCTATGTTTGGATCTACTGAGATTTTAAGAATATATATTTTAAAATCCACAAGACCTTTAAATAGAATAATTTTTTTAATTCTAAAATCTAGATTCTTAGATTTTAAGAATCTCATTATCTGGTTTTATATGCCAAAAGACTCATAATCATTCAAATTTTTAGAATCTGATCGGTATCCAAACACCACCACTAATATTTTATTTAGAATCTGAATTCTAAAATGTTAAGATAAAAATCACATATAAGAATCTGAATTGGATTCAAACAGAGTCTAAGTCAAACGATCAATTGACTCTTAAGCCATTCTCAATGCATGGTTTCATTTTGGTATTTCTAAGAGTGTCATTTTATCTCATAGTTTTAAAATGGATGAATAAAACGAGATTGCTCAATACAAAGTTTCATTTCATAATTTCATATGTTAGTGTAACATTTAAATAGTTCACCTAAATGACTAATAAAAGTTGTTAAATAAATAGAGATAAAACCAGTAAGCCGTACTGTCTTTTCTCCCCACTATTTTTCCTCACATAGTTTCTCCATGAAAATTTGCAGACACACACACTCAGTAAAGTTTTTAGCTCACTTCCCTTTGGATTTCACTGTAAGAGCATGGATGTTTGCAGTGACTTATATTTGTAAACATGTAGCTTAGTTTTTGTTAATTGATATGGAGCAAGTTAAAAGGTACTAACACTTTAGAAGTACTCTGTTTCATATTTCACATATTTTGATCCCAAATTTGCTTACCCCTTCGAACCATCGAAATGACCACCGTCCTCTAGAACAGAGCAGAAACAGAGCACAAGCACGGAGAAAGAAAATAAACAAATGAGACGCAGGAGGCTGCTCGTGCCCAATCTCCTCCGTCGCTTGCCTAAACCCGCCGATTTCTTCGCCCAAAGATCGCACTTCTCTTCCAAATCCGACCAACATGCGTTGGAATCCGCCGCCGCCGACCCAGCCCGCGCGGCGTCGCTCCTGGCCGAGCGAGACTGGTTCGCTCGGCTCAACGCGGAGTTCGCCGCCCCGCTCCGGCACCTGGGCCCGCGCTTCGTCGTCCGCGCGATGCAGGCCGCGGCGGCCGAGCCGCTCCTCTGCGTGCGCCTCTACGTCTGGGCGTCGCGATTCGGGCAGCACATCGCGTGGGACCGCGCCGTGCGGCGCGCGCTCGTCGACGCGCTGTGCCGGCGCGGGCCGCTGGTGCTCTCGGCGGCGCTCGTCGCCGACGTGAGGGCGTGCGGGTGCGAGGTCTCCGAGGATCTGCTGTGCGCGCTGGTCGAGAGCTGGGGCCGACTCGGCCTGTCGGGGTACGCCCACGAGGTGTTCGTGCAAATGCCGCACCTGGGGCTGCGACCCAGCACGCCCCTCTACAACGCGGTCATCGCGGCCTCGGTGAGGGCCGGCGCAGTGGACACCGCGTACCTCCGGTTCCAGCAGATGCCGGCCGACGGGTGCCGCCCAGACTGCTTCACGTACAACACGCTCGTGCACGGCGTCTGCCGGCGCGGGATTGTAGACGAGGCACTCCGTCTGGTGAAGCAGATGGAGGGCGCCGGAATCAAGCCAAACATATTCACCTACACGATGCTGGTTGACGGGTTCTGCAATGCTGGCAGAGCAGATGATGCAGTTGCTATGGTAGGGACGATGAAGGAGAAGGGTGTGGTGCCTAGTGAGGCCACATATAGGACTCTGGTTTATGGTGTGTTTAAGTGCATGGGTAAAGACAGGGCATACAAGATGTTGAGTGACTGGCTTGAGAAGAGTGACCCTTCTCAGAATTCAAGTGCGTGCCAGACTTTGCTATATTGTCTCTCGAAGAATGACATGGCCAAAGAGGCAGTTGAGCTTGTGAAGAAGATGGGCAGTAACGGATATGTCATTGACAACAATTCATTCAGAACTGTGATTGCTGGTGCTTTGAAATGCTTGGAATTGAGCAATTTGTGTGAGTTGGTTGATGATTTCATCAACAGACAGGGAAACATGGAGTTTTATACATATATTATGATCATCAAATCATTGCTGAGCTGCAAAGATTTTTCAAAGGTGAATAAGTATTTAAATCAGATGGTCCAGGATGGTCTTTTGTCCAGTGTGCCATCCTACAACATAGTGATTGATTGCCTCGTCAAAGCAGGTGCAATGGAACGCGGAATGGAGGTTGTCAAGGAGATGCAAGAGAAAGGTTTTCCCCCTAACCTTGTGACTTTTAACACCCTGATAAGTGGATATTCAAAACTGGGTAATGTGCAAGATGCAAAGGCTGTTCTTATGATGCTTTTTGACCACGGACTTATGCCAAATATCATTACTTTTACCTCCCTTATCGACGGGCTCTGTCACGCCTATCAGCTGGATGATGCCTTTGATTGCTTCAATGAAATGCCACAGTGGGATGTCAGGCCGAATGTACAAACTTACAATGTTCTGATACGTGCATTTTGTTCGGCTGGGCATGTTAGCAAGGCCATCGATCTTCTCAACAGAATGAAAATAACTGGCATTAAACCAGATGCATACTCCTTCAATGCACCTATTTCGAGTTTTTGCAGGATGAGAAATATAGATAAAGCCCACAACCTTTTTGGTGATATGTTAAAATTGGGTGCAGCTCCTAACAGTTACACGTACGGTGTCCTGATAAAAGCTCTGTGTTATGAAAGAAGAGTTGATGAAGCTAAAGAAATTCTACTTGCAATGGAATCCAGTGGCTGCACTGTCGCTGATCAACATACATATTGGCCACTTGTTGGTGCACTTACTAAAATGGGTCGTTTCAGTGAGGCAGGAGAGTTCATGAACAAGATCCACAGAAGAAATGCTCAAGTAGGCTCCAGTTCCGATATGTGCATTGGGTCTTCTAAACTTTTAGTTCAGGCTGTCAATGTATAAATTAAAGTTAGCCAGCTACAAGCTACTTGATTCATGAATGTCTCCCACTTCTGTGATCTGTGTCAAAGATTGCCTCATCTTTACTAAGGTTTATTAGAACCATGTTCATAGTTACTATGACATTTTGTCATCTGTTTAATTTGTCTCTAATTTGGCCTCCTTTTTCTTTGATATTTAGTTATGTTGAACTTGAAGAGTGGTGACAATATACGCAATTTGTCTCCGGAAGTATTGATCCCAAGTGAAGCATTTGAAACTTCTCGAAGCCTTCAAGAATATGGCTCACTAGTGTGGATTGCGTCCGAAGATATGTATGGTTATGACATATATTCCGTTTTTCTCTAATTTTACCTACCTTTCTGGAAGTTGACTGCACAAAGTGATTAACTTTCTGTAAACCTTAGATGCTTCCACCTTGTGAATACTGACAAGAGAATCCGCAATCTATGAAAAGCTATTACTCTGCGCGCACATATGCCATAGCAAAGAGAGAGAGGGGTGCCAGTAAGAAGGCGTTGTGGACAGGAAGAGAAGCGCTCGGGATGTGATTGGTAGGGTGGACGGCCTTGGGCCTTGATGAGGCTAAGGGTTTTTTTTTTTTTTTTTTTTTTTTTTTTTTTTTTTTTTTTTTTGAAACTGTGGCTTAAGTGATTGGTTGGCTGTTTCAGAGGTAGCCAGGCTAAGCTATGTTGTTTGGTTGTCACTTGTCAGCACCTCGTGTGGTTGTAGCCCTGCCTTTAAACTGGTAAGGTTACCTCAAACCTCAGCACCATACTCTGAAATATAGACCAGAAAATAGTGCTTTGAAATCAAAGAGAAACAAAATGAAGATCCATGACGGAAGTACATGAATCAAGCGGGCACAGGTTAAATCGACTTGCACTGCTCTGCAAATTGAACTTTGAGACGTTCAGCTGACTGTCTGAGACTCAAGTATTTGCATAGATCTGAGATTGGATCGACCAGATTAATTCCACCGAGCCAAAAAAGAAAAAACTTCTTTGTGCAGTGTAGTGCTGCCATCAAGAGTAAACTTATACTTTTTTTTTTTTGGCAAGAAAGGACTAGGCTCACACTTACATTTCACAAACGTTGAAATAATGGTAACTGGAAGGAATTAAATCCAATGTGTTCCATGTACAAAGACATACACAAGCATCGATTGTGAACAACTTTTTTCCGATGTAAAATCGATAACAGTGGAAAACAAGATAACAACAATCACAAAACGGTTCAAAGTAAACACCACCTAAATGAGCATGGCGAAACCGTGCGCACAATGAGGCTGTCAACGAAGCGAAGCATTGTGGTGAGGCAGCATCCGGCGACCGGCCGGCATGAACGAGATATGCTCGGTTAGCAGTGTCTGGCGGACTCTGCAAGGCAGCCCGCACGACATGCTGACAATGTGTCTACTGATCTTTGTCGCGGCAGTTCTCCACGATGATGGCGGCCACCGGCGCGGTCATCGTCATCAGAAGATGTGCAGCGAAGACGGCCAGCACGAGAAAGGCGGCCATGTTCAGCGCGGCCCTGGAGGTAGCCATTTCTCTCGACAAGGGTGGTATAGCAATAGGAAAGAGAAACAAACGTTATTCCAGATGTTGCGGTAACCGGCTTTCAAGTCAGTTGTTTGTTGGCTTGTGGAAGAACAGAAAGAGGGTGCCTCTCTATTTATTCCTGTTCGTATCTCATGTTATCTTTCCAACCCGTCTCTACTGTTTCCTTTAACGCGTGCATACTTAATGAATCATGAGTAGTTGACTAACGAATATTACTTAACTAAATCTTTCATTCACGGAGTAAGATATATTCATGCAAGCTTCCAACTTCGTTCACATCCAGCACGCGTTCGGGATGCCGACTGTCTGAAGCTGCAGAAATAAAACCATGGTATCTGTTTTCACAAAAAAAACTTGGAATCCTTGTGTGATCAGTTATACATCAAAGCGATTAGGATTGTATTTAGCAGGACTTTTACTTATGCAACAAACTATTTATGCTCTAGATTATCTGTTAAAAATGTTTATTCAGCTTATCATGGCTTATACTCCATCCATACTTCAAAAAGAAGTCGTTCTGGGTCTATAGCTGATTTTACAAAAGCAAGTCGTTTTCTTGAAAAGCATGAAAATCAAAAAAAGTATTATGGTTGTGAGAAATTGAACCAGCAATCTCATAGGTTGAGCACTTTTATTTCACAACAGCAACCACTAGGGTGAGCACATATTATTGATTGGGTTAATTCCAAAACGTCTTTACTAAGGACAGAGAGGAGAAATACCTTCTAATTAATAAGTCATTGGTATGCTAAATGATGTCCTAAACAACTTCTTTTTAAAGTATGGAGGAAGTATGACATAAGCAATAAAGCCGTTTGACAAAAGTATTGATTCAAACTGCTTATATTTGGATAGTAAGTTGCAAAAAATTATTATTTGGTGTTTGGGGAAAAACTTCTTATATAAATATGAAAACTACTTATAGCAGCTTATGTTAATAAGCACTTTTGAGTTCAAACCATCTGATTGGACTTTCAACTTATTATGATATAAACAATTTAATAAGTAATTAAATAAGCCCTATCAAATACACCCTAAACAAATAAATATAATAAACATAAAAAACAATGGTCCTTTTTAAGGTACACTTGAATAACTGGTTGGTGTAAGAGAGAATTGAGAGTGTGTATGATTGCATTGAGGCTCTCGGTCACTATATATGAGAGTACAAAATTTTAGGTTCAAAATGATTCCTAATACATATGACAACCTATCATACATAATTTAAATTATCAAATATACACTATCTCCAGTTACAACGAGAGCACCACCGACAGTGAGAAGAAGTTGATGTTAAAAACCAACAAGCTCACATCCTCGTAGTTGTAGCATCTTGATGATCCAAATCCTATGACTCAGAGTTGAAACTAGCGAGTAATACATGTAAATGATATCCCTTTATACCAATATCGAGGTAGTTAAGAACGAGCGTGTGTTGCTGTGATTGAGGAAGTTGCACTTAAGGTAGGCGTGGTTGACAATGCCGAGGTGGAAAGTGACAAGTAATGAATGTGGAAGAATGCTGTTAAAGTATATTTGATATTTTAGATTATATATATCTAATACTTTTATATGTATTTGCGGGGAGGTATCTTGCCTCCTAAGTCATGTACTCTCATATATACCGACCGAGAGACTTAATATAATCATCACAACTATTATATATATCTGTTCTCTCTTACATAGTATTAGAGGGGGTTACGATCCTAATCTAAACCCACTATCGCTTCCGCATCACGCGTGCCCCTGGAGAGATCGATCTCTCCTTCTTCACTTTGGAGTCGCGCACAGATCAGAAACTCGTCGTGGATGTGCCATGTGCTGCGCAGATCGACGTGTTGTACCATCCGCCGCCTAGTCGCGTGACGGCGTGGATAGCATCACACGGCAGCTCCGGAACCGCCTCGACTGTGCAGATGGACTTATCAATCTCGCCTGGACGCCTGCGTCGCGAGACCTGTCTTCAGCTGGACGGCACCAGGCCACTGCCCCCTGTGGCCACGTCGTTCCGAGGCGGGGTTGCTCCTCTATGATTCTTGCTGTGATCAACGGCAGGAGGAAAGGACAAGGGTGGGGCCCAGCTACGTACACATGATGATGTACACAAGGTGCTGCTATGCTGCTACAAACACATGGTGTTGTACACGGAGGTTCTAATCTACTGCTGCTAGTGTTTTTATTTTACCTGATCACTGATTCGGGATTGCGTCGCTCTGAGGTTCATGGACACTCGATGGTCGATCTTCCTGAAGGACGAGGTTTGTTATTACGTGTTCTCCAAGCTGTAACAACAATGCTCGTGGTCAACCCATCTTCGTCGGAATCACCGCCTAGCTCGGTGGTGGTGCCACTCATACTTGTTCCTCGTCACGCAGCTAATGGTCCGAGTCAGCGCCGTCTGCCACCCTTCAGGATGCTGCCAACGTAGATGTCGCAGATAGGATAGGATGAAGTTGGTTGCAGTTTGTTGATATGTCCGAGCGCCCCGTCACCCTCGCCATCGCGTGATCAGTCAGTCGTCCAGTGAGTTCTTTTCGGTAGGACATAGCTGATTTTTTGTGCATCAGTCTGCTTGTTAAGATGATTTTGGAACAACGCTCTTCTCCATGGCTATGATCACGTCCACCTTGACTTCGGCTACTTTGGCACTAAGGGGCTACCATTTGCATGAGATACTCGCCGGTTTTTTTCTTCAGTCACAACATCTGCACCTCGATGCTTCAACTATGGGGGATGTTAGTCCGTCGGTTTCTACCTTCGGCTTCTTCAGTGTCACCGTTTGCGATGCTCTCGTTGTGACTGCGGAGGAATGTTAGAGTATATTTGATAGTTTAGATTATATATCTAGTACTTTCATATGTATCCAGGGAGATGTCTTACCCCCTAAGTCATGTACTCTCATATATACCAGCCGAGAGGCTCAATACAATCATCACAACCATTATACGCATCTATTCTCTCTTATACAGATGCATCTTGAATGAAGAAGATGACATAAATCAAGAAACAGTACGAAAGAGGGTCGATACTGAGATCAATGCAGTCAAAGCCTTGTCTCCGTGCATATTCTCTCTTGCAAACACTAGATTTTCAGCTTGTTTCGAAGGCCCCTAAGAGCATAACAATCCAATCTGCAATAACAAAAAACTATCATAGGGATGAAAGACCAAAAAGAAAATAATGCTCCATGTGTTCCCAATCCTATACCTTTTTTTTAATCACCAATAAACAACCCTCTATCCCCACTATACCATCCTTCCCTGTTAGTTCAGCCCCACCAATTTTCTCTAGCGCTAAGAGTTTTCACTCACGCTCATCTCTCTTTCCTTCACGCCTCTCACCCAACTGGTTTGCCAGTCACCACCGCCATCCGCCATTTCCGGCCGCCCCCAACCCCGAAGACAACC
Organism: Eleusine indica; assembly: GCA_030378355.1. Classification (NCBI taxonomy): domain Eukaryota; kingdom Viridiplantae; phylum Streptophyta; class Magnoliopsida; order Poales; family Poaceae; genus Eleusine; species Eleusine indica. Next base: position 17,779,837 of record CM059494.1, read on the forward strand.
TGCCGGAGGCGCACAATAGAGCAAGGGAATATTGGAGCTTCGTTGCTTGTGACCCTGCCAGGAAGACCGCTCCCCGCTACCAGGCTCGGCGCCACGGCCCAGGATCCACACGTTATCATCACCGCGTCTGTCGTTGTCCACCGCCCGAAGTTCCATGGCCCATGACTAGTCAGAGACCTCCTGAGATCCACCTGTCCCATATTCGTCGTGCGTTGTGGCAAGGAACTCGACAGCACTGGGTGGGTGCAGCCTCAATGCATTGCCGGCCTTCGCTCGAGCGCACCCGCCACACGAATGGAGGCATCGCCGTCGTGTCCGATGCGTGTCGTGCTCGGCAAGCCATCTGGAGACATGTGTCATCATGCAGGCCTGCTTGCCCACGCTCTTGCCGCCCTTCCTGACGGTCACCACCTCGAAGTCTAGAGAGGGGTAAATGTGTCTTTTCCGTTCTACCTTGCCATGTCATAATAGAAAAGGAGATGATGCGGCATATAAAAGTGGTTGATTTGTCATTTTTAGAACAATTTCTAAAGATTTAATAGAGACCAAGAACATTTTATTAAAAAAATTGGGAGGAGGAATATTTGGAAAAGTTGAGTAAAAGAGGGAGGAATCATCAATTGCTCCCCTTTGATTCGTCAAGGGTTCGAACACTGAAAGGGTGGTCACGCCTGTTGGAGCTTAAGTATAGGGTATTGACGGCACATGGTCAAACAGCTGACTGGATGCAATTTACTCTGTTTTTTTTTTGTCGTCGGTCAGTTCACAAATAAACAGGCCAAAGATGTTTACGACGGGGTAGGTATTTGCATTGATCTGAGAGGGATCGACCAGATTGAATCTACCGTGCGATATAAAAAAATCTTCTTAGTACATTGTAGCGCTGTCATGAACTGGTAACTGGTGGAAGGAATTAATCCCAGTGGCTTCACCGCAAACCATTTTATTGCAAAGTAAAATTGATAACAGTGGAAGAAAGAGTACACCAATGGTAATACCAATTAAAACACGAAGTAAACTAGCATGGTGAGACCAAGCGGACGCAAATTATGGCGCTGTCGGTGAAACAAATCCAGGCACGCACGGGGCATGCTCGATTAGCAGATGCTGGAGCACTGCATCCGGATCATACGACCCGCACATGATGAGGTAACGCCTGAAGAGGAGGCAGTTCTCCGGAAGAACTTGGGTTGACGCCGGCGCCGCAATCATCATCAAAAGTTCAAGGCTAATTTAATCATCATGTAATTTTATTTTTGAAGTATCGTTTATTAGGAGAATCTTGTATTATATTCTATATAACTTATGCTTATTTCAATATAACGATTTTGTAAGTTATTTAAATAGAAAGATATGATTGAAACAGGAAGAGGAGATAAAGAGATAGAGATGCGATCAAACAATAGTACATGTCCTAACAAATGCATAAGTGCAAGAATGGCTTAAAACAGACTTATGGTTAAGAAAATATGATTTCTTTTAGATGTAAGGGCTTAGATGTAATTGTACAAAGTTTCTAGGGACCTTTTTGTAATTATGAATAGTATATAGGGGCCAAAAAGAAAAATATGAGGACTGAAAATAAATTTTGAAGAAGTGTATGGGTGTTTCTACAAAATGATAAAATTTTGGAAAATGAATAATACAATTTTGAAAAATGAATAATACAATTTATTTTTGTTGATTGATAATAAAATTTATAAAAATGAATAATACAATTTAAAAAAAAACGACAGCTTTTTAGCGGCGGGTCAAAAAGCTAACCGCCGCTATTCCTTTTTAGTGACGGTTTGCCTTGTGACCCACTGCTAAAGGGACCACCCCTTTATATATCTAAGGTGCGGCGGCGCCCAAACCCTAACCCCTTGGTGCTATTAACACGACGCCGTCAGGCTGCCCAAGTTTGCCGCCGCCCTCTGCCTCCCCAAGCACCGTCGCAGGCCCCCTCCCTCCCTGTCCTCCGTCTCCCTCTCCCTCCCCGAGCGCTGCCACCTCCTCCCCCTCATCGACGACGAGCGCACGGGCCCCTTCCTTGTCCTTTGTCTCCCTCTCCCTCCCCGAGCGTCGCTGACTCCTCCCCCTCATCAACGACAAGCACACGGGCCCCCTCCTCGTCCCCGAGTGCCGTCGCATCGGGCCCTCCTCTCCCTTCCCGAGCACTGCCGCGTCGGGCTCCGTCCTTCCCGAGCGCCATCACGTCATCCTCGGCATCCTCCCCCTCCTCGAGCTCGCCGACCATCACCGCGCGGGCCTGCCCCCCCCCCCCTCCTTGACGACACGACCGTGCCTCCTCCTCCTCCTCCTCGGACGCACCCAAGGTATGAGCTACTGCACCTCCCCCCTACTCGTCTTCGACTCTGCCACCCAAGGTATGAGCCCCCTAATCGTAGCATTAATCCTTGTAGTGATTTTGTTCGGTGAGTAGATGTAGAGGCTTCAGTTTATTTGATACGTGAACCTTAATAAGTGATTTGAAATAGAGATTTGAGTTTTCATTGCTGACGTATATCCTCTATTTCTGAAGAATAACTGTGAGAACACATCCTTAGTTTTGATTTTATAGTTATCTCTAGCAAATTTAGTAGAAATATGCCTATTTATAAAAAGTACCGGTAGTATCTTGCTCGCCCATCACAATATGCCAATTATGACTAGTGTCTGAAACTTACTGGTAGTATTCTGCTTCAGTTTGTGATTTTTTGGTCCAATAGCCAGTGCTGGTGTTGTCTATTCTCTGTTTCTGAACTTGTTTGTTAGCTAATTGTAGTATAGCCTCTGCTAGTGCACACATTGGTGATTTCTGCCAGCATTTTTGAACTAGAATTTTACTGTGTGAACACATCCTTAGTTAGTAATCTCCAACAAATTCAGTAAAAATGTTCAGTGCACACATTGGTGATTTCTGCCAGCAGGTGTTTATATTATACGCAATCTCTTGCTTATTGGTGTATTTTTCTGTCTAGTAAGCACCGATCAATCTCTTGCACTGATCAACTCTTGAATTGATCGACTGCTCTGCATTTTGTAAAGCACACTAGCTTGTTGTTTACTGTTGCCTCTGCAGTCTGGGTTCAGTTTCAGATACTAGCGTGTGTACTTTTTGCATGGTAGGTTTATCTTTGCATGCCGTTATCTGTGAGCAGAAAGCACTAGTCTGAAATTATTAGGGAAAAATTGCATTAATAGAAAATGGACATCTCACTTATGAAGATAAAAATCTTGACAAGTAGTCTGAATTTTGCTTGCACATTTAGTATCTTCTATCTTTACTGTTCTATAATGATTCCAGACCGAATTTGGGGTGCACATTTTGTACGTTCTATATTTGTTGCTCTGTAACAATTGTGACCTCAATTTGGATTGCACATTTAGTGCCTTAGTTGTTTTGTAACAGCAAGTCATTGTTTGTTGTATTGGTAATATATTTTTCAGCTAGCTTAAAGTTAACTTTGCTAGTGTTGAGTCTTTATACGTGTTTTTTAATTCAATTTAGTAATGTCTTAGTAATGCCTTAGTTGCCATATGCTTGCTGCCTATGATATATATGTCATATACTTGCTTCCTATGACATATATGATGATATATATGCCATATAGTTGTTGCCTATCATATATATGATGATATATATGTCATATACTTGCTGCCTATGATATATATGCCATATACTTGCTGCCTATGATATATTCGAACTAATAGCAAATTTTGATTTTTCTATTCTTCTCCTTATCTCTCTATACTACTTATCTATTCTACGTAGGTGATTGACATATGCTCAATGATGAAAGCGGGCTAAGTGAGATTGGTCCGGTTATATGGACCATATCCTAGGATATTGGATACATGCTGCTATACAGGTCAAGGAACTTAGAGCATTGGATGACCGTTGATTCAGCAACCCGCACTGAGAGCAAATTTTGACTTTTCTATTCTTCTCCTTATCTCTCTGTACTACTTATACTCCTTATTTTCTAAACTAGTCGTCATAACTAATATAAGGTGTTAAAGTCTTCTCATCATGGCGGTCGAGATGCCCTTTGAAGAGGGAAATTTGTTAGAAGCAGCGAATGAGGAAGACGTCCTCAAGGCGCCCTTGGAAGAGGGCTCGTATTCAGACGATGAAGGATCAAGCGAACACTGGGAAGAAGAAGAAGATCCGCATCCTCCAGTACCAAAGGAACGTCGTTTGGGGAGCCCAGACCCTGATTATGTGCCTGAAAATGAGGTATCTTGTCAAAGATAGTTTCCTCATTTGTTTAACTAATTTGTTATATAGATTTTGTCAACTAAAATATACTACTTATATCCTAGGGCCCTCAACGAAGTACCCGCCGGCTATTTGCAGCAGAGGCTATGACAGATGAGGCCCTCAAGCAGCAAGTGGAAGAGGTGTCCGCCCATGTGTCCACACACAAACGCAAGCGCGGTCAGCGCTCCGCGAACAAGGCAGAGGGCTTCTATGAGGTTACTGTAGTAGACCCCAAAGATGGAAAACCAATTAAAACCGCTGGTGTCCACGCCAAATGGCGGGACCGTTGCGGCAAAGTGGTGAGGGACCATTGCAAAATCACATGCAAGATTGCCGCCAAGTCCCGGAGGGCAGAAAAGACGATATGTGGACTGATGTCACGGCAACCATCCGGTTCCAGCCAGCAGATCTTGAGAGAGCCAAGAAGGCCACGATGTCCACTCTTAATCACATCTTTCAAGATTACAAGTCTAAGCTCAACCACCAATACGTCAAGAAAAATCAAACCCCATTCGACAAGCAGGGAAATATCAGTCAACAAAAATGAGATTAGTTTGTTGAGCAGAAGATGAGCAGTACTTTGAAGGAGCTCAGCGAAAAGATGGTTGAGCTGAACAAGCGCAAGCCGCGGTTAGGTCCGGGCGGATATAAAAAGAAGATTCTGATTTGGAGAGAGAAGGAAGCCAAGCTCCGCGCGGAAGGAAAACCTGATCCTTTGCCAAACACCAATGAGCGTACCAGGAATTGGGTATATGGTCGCTCCGAGTTAACTGATGAAGGAGAGATTATTATGAAGGATCTCGCGACAGTTGAAGTCGTGCAAGCCTTAAAAGGTCCCATCACGACGCAGACGGAGGCTGGTCTGTTACACCTGAGTATCACAAGGATGAGCTAGCGAAGGCTATTGAGACCAAGGAACATGGTGGTCAGGTAGGAGGAGTTTCATCATCGGCAACATGGAAAGAAGTTTCTCTGGAACATCCTCACACCTATACAAGAAGCATACATTGCATAAGAAAGAGCAAGAAGAGAAAACCAAGGATGATTGGAGGCGACAACTTCTTATGTTCGCTATCGACAAACAAAGAGATCATTTGGACCGCAACCTACAGACTGCTATGGATGCCTTCTTACGTGGTTCCTCCTCATCCATGCAACCATCAGTCTCCATGCAATCAGAAATGGAGGACATCACTCAGAATACTCCTTACGAGTTGCATGTGCCATTTGGTTACTAGGGGAAGACGATGAAGGTTGCATCTGGCATGGCATTTCTAGGAGAGACGCTCCATAACAGGGATATCCCCCTCAGTTACGTGCGTGTCACCATGTCAGAAATAGTACCTTGCTATGAGGACAACAAGATCGAATGCCTGATACCTGAGGCGGGTATAGAAACTCTCCAAGATGCGCTCGGCTCTTTAATTATTTGGAAATGTCATGATGATGTACTCTCCAAACAAGTTTCTCCACCCCCGTTGTCTGAGCACGGGTCCTTTCATGCGAGCCAGCCACTCACGGCAAGTGGACAACTGTCTCCTATGTCTGTGGCAGCCTCGAGAAACAAGCCCTAATCTCCTCATGCGGAAGCCGACTCGACTCACAGTCCTATAATCTATAGTAAAAACGAGCCTCTTCTGGTCATCGCTGAAGGAATAGTACATGCTACCCCTGTTGTCGTCGAGCCTCCTTCAACAGCGGCTGTGATGGTTCAAGTTCAGGCTCCAGTAATTCAAGTCCAGCCTGCATCAGTTGTCGTCAAGGCTCTGGTAATCCGAAAGACGATTATCGGTTTTGTCAAAGAGCCAAAGGACCTAAAAGAAAAAAAATTGATGTTGATAAGTACTTGGCTGGATTGAAAAACCGTCTAGCATCCACCAGTAAGCTCATCCTGCAAGAACAAGATCATCAGGATATATTGTCGTACGACGATCAAATTTTGGACAATCCTGCGGACGATGTGGACTACATGAAATTCATATTCGGTAAACCCCTTATGTCAAAGAACATGTACAAGAACCTGATATGGGAGATACGGAAGTTACACAACTGGTACATGATGGCGTCGAAGGAAGGGGTCACTGCAATCACTTGTAGGATTCCAAAAGAGGTGTTCAATGAAAAAGACGAACAAATCTAACCCCTATTTTGGGAGGATGTCTATTTAATGTTTCGACTAGACAAGATGGCCATCACCTTCATCACCTTATAGTGCATGTAAGTGTCGCGTTCGATCTGCTTCGTATTTCAAGCATAATTCGATATATTATCTTATACCTTTTTTCTTTCTAGCCTGAACTCCTTTTTCCCAAGAAAGAGTGAACTCCTTTTTCCCAAGAAAGAGGGCTGACCGAAAAGATTGGAGGGTGGCCTACGTCATCCCGAACGGCATCAACTAAAGTACGATCAACCCAATGCTAAATCCGGAAAACCACCCGGATAAGACACCAGCAGAGCTAACTGCAATGAATGTGGTTCTGAGAATTAAAGCAAGGACTGAAGTTATTAATTATTTATGCGACTGCTATTTGAAGTGGTAGGATAGAGAATGCATAATGGCACCATACAACTTCAAGTAAGTTGGACAACTACTGCTTTCATCATCTATCATATGTTAAAGTTAAATCCAATCGTAATTAAGTTGTTGACAACATTGTTGTAGCAATCATTGGATCTGTCTGATGATATTTCCCAAAGAAGGGTACCTTCTAGTGCTTGATAGTCTAGACTACAACAAGAAGTTATACAAAGACATTGTGCAACTCATAGATCGGTAAGAAATTTGTCTACGTATGTGTGGTTTGATGATGTAAATATCATCTAATGATATACTTTTGTCGATCGCTCAGTGCTTACGAGAAATATGTCATAGCTGGAGGGCCATGGCATCCTACAAGGAAAAAGAATATGTACTTTTATCATAAGTTTTTTGTAAGACTTATATGCATCTCATACACGTACTTATCTTACTATCCATTCATATAATTATTGTAAGTGTAACGAACTTGTGTTCTCTAATTTATAGTGCCATAAGCAAGTATGAGGAAGTGTGCATTGTGGTTACGACACTTGTGTTTTCTCGTCTGGCAGTTCAACTTACCTGGACCATATCATTGAAGAGTCTCAACAAGAGGTAAGTTGATTTAGTTTCTGTCCATTTTACTTTATTTTTGATTTTTAATATCTTAAATATTAACAGACTCTGCTCGTGACATAGAAAGCCACAAGGACAAAGAAAGAATGGGTTGCAAAGATGAAAAGGAACGACGAGTTCAGAAAGGATATGATTCCTGAATCCCGCGTTCACTTGTGTACAAATTCCATGTATCTAGTTGTAGCTTCTTTCTATCATTTTATGTTGAGAGAGGTTATTTGTCCAGAAGGGAAGTGCTTTGATTCTAAGGGTTTACTAGCAACAAAACATAGGTCCCTTTGTGAGTGAGCTGGTTCGAGAGCATCATATGAGCCCAATGTTCTGGAGAAAGATGATGATTATGCATTAGGGTTCATATAAGACATTTTGTAATATCCATTGAACATTTTGATGAGATGTTGTATATATTCTGTGATGCCATGTTGTAAATTTCTGTGATGAGATGTTGTAAATATCTATGATGAGATGTTATAAATTTCTGTGTATGCAGAATCTGTGATTTTTGTATATATGCTGAATTTTATTTTTTTTAAAAAAATAACAAGTAGCGGCGGTTGAAGATGTTAACCTCCGCTACTACTAGAGCAAAGTAGAGGCGGTTGGTGATGTCAACCGCTGCTAATATTAGAACACAATAGTGGCGGTTGACATCATCAACCGCTGCTACTAATGGGTCTGTAGCGGCGGTTTGTTTCGGCGACAGACCACCCGCCGCTACAAATGCTTATTTGTAGCTGCATTTACGTAGCGGTGAGGTGGCCTACTCGCCGCTACAGGACTTTATGAGCCGTCGCTACAGGCCGTTTCTATTGTTGTGCATGTCGTCAAACACAACTCTGGAACTAGCCATTTCCTCTCCGCAGACAGCTTTCAAATGACTTGTTTAGCTTGGAAGAAGAGGAGAGGGAGTTCCCCCATTTATCCTTGTTTGACACTGCTGTTATCAGTCTTTACCCCTTTAATAAAGTAGCTGGTGTCGTCCGCCTCTGGTTAAAAATTATTCTGCCTCAAGAAACAAACATAACCACCGTATTCAGTTTGGTTCGAATCGCCATCCCACGAACGACATCGGTTTGGTCAGCCTTCCAATCCTTGCCATCATGGCTCCCTGGACTCTTTTCATCGTCGACATTGGTCCATGTTCATTTGGTCAGTCTGCTAGCTCCACGCCTCCGACTCGGATCGAAGGCCCTAGCATTTGCCTTCTTTGAATTCAACCCGCCGCACCACAAAGTTGTCTCATTTCCATGTACGGCGCCCTGCGAGTTTGCTGAAGTGAGGTAAGGTCTTGCATCACTGGAGGCATAGTTGCATGTGAACTCCAACTCACCACTCACCGGCAACTGTGGAAAATATGCGTGTTATTCTAATTCTAGATTTTCGTTTTAGGCAAATTTCAAAATCGTTCATACTTGTGATGCAAACTAACTCTAGCAGCAAGTAGAGCAACGCAATAATAATCAGGAGGGCCATTAGAATTCATGTTGGGTTTGTTGACACTTAAAATAGCGCAAATTATAGATGAAGTAGACCGTTGATGTAGACATCGTAGATCATTTATAATGCAGCGCAGATCGTCATGGATCAGCCTCGAGAGGTCACGCAGATGCGCTACCCAGAAACCTTATTGCCACCCCTCGTGCAGGTTTCACAATGACAAAGGCTCGGAGATTCCGCTCACCCTTTTCCTCGGTGCACGCCGAAGAATAGGACCGACGAGATGGAAGCAGCTCAACACCACAGCATAGCTCTCCAATAGAAGGAAGAAAATGTGGAAATTGTTTTTTCACGTTATGAAACCTAAACGTCTCCAGGGGCCTAATATAGGCACGGCTGCCCTCCAGGAGCCATTTACTCTCTTATTGCACTCACTAATTAGCAGTCAATAGCACGCTCGCCTATTTACTCTAATTATGGCAATTAACCATGTAATAATCCTCTTGATTAGTACAAAATGGTACATATTTGATGAAGGATACGAGTGGCAAAAAGTCACTTCGGCTCACAGCCACGCCATGCCACGGTTGCGCATCGCAAGTCACAAGTCACGCGGGACAATAAGTGTATATACACGCGCACGTGTGTGCGTGTGTACTTATAGCAATGCTCTCTTTCTCTCCTGATGCTTTCTTTATTCAGCCATGGGCAGGAGTGCTACAATTTAAGTTAGTGTGGATCACCATAGACTAGCAAGGTGGGACTAAAACCAACCACCACTTATTGCTTTGAAATTTCTCCTGAATGGGCCACATAAAATGGGCCAATTTCCAACAATCTTCGACCAATTCAAAAGCAAGGAATAGAGGTCAAAAGGATCAATGTGTTGTAGTATTGTTAATATACCAGTCTTTCGGTAAAAGTTCCGTACGGGTTGAACTTAAATCTAGAATATCAATATTCATCTTTCCACAACTGAAGAATGGACTACGCCTTGAATTCTCAGCCTTGTGTGGGCAGATTTCAATTGAAATTGAACTCATACTAGGCTGCCAAAACAACCTCGCCTAACCGGAGCGTTAATGGTCTGTTCCCAAATCTTCTCATGAGCCTTTATGAGAACGCCCTATTCTCATGAACTGCGATCTACAATTTAGCTCAAGTAGGTGTTTTTTTTTCAAGATATCCTATAGGCTAATATCTTTCACAACGGAAAATATTAAGGCTGAATGCCAACCTTCCATACAGTAAAGAGTACTACGCTTTATCATTTTAACATGGGTACATTTTATTTATTTATAATGTACTCTTTGGGTTACACCAATCAACTTGTTCTTCCTGTTACCTTAGTCATAGAATCTCTGATCAAAAAGGACAAGTTACCATTGTTGTGTAACTTTTAGATGGGCCTCATACCCATGTTCTTAGACATCACGGTAATCACATTCCGTGATAATCCCTTTGTAGAAGGATCTGTCAGATTATTTTCGCTTTTCACATAGCTCGTAGCTATAACTCTAGAGTTTTTTTTTATCTTTCTAATAGATTTCAGTCTATGCTTGATATGTTTATTGGACTTTGAGTTATCCTTTGTATTCATAACCTGAGGTAGCATTGATTGGTATCGCAATACATTAGGATAGGCGGTACCGACTTTTCCACGAAAGGCAAGTCCATCAGTTGTTCTCTTAGCCATTTAGCTTCATTAGTAGCTGTTTCTAGTGCTACAAGTTCTGCTTCACACGTGGATTTTTTTTACACGGTCTGTTTAGAAGACCTCCATAAAACTGCAGCACCAGCAAGCGTAAACACATATCCTTCCAACACTGGTGGATATCCTGAGTAGTGAATTCCGAATGAGGTTGTGCCTCTCAAATAGCGCAACACTCGCTCAAGCGCTTCTAATGATCATCTCTAGGGTCTGATGTAAACCGACTCTGTTTGCTCACAGCATAGGAGATGTCAGGTTTCGTGGCACCTGCTAGATACATGAGGGACCCAATTATTTATGAGTATCTCAGTTGATCTTTTCCCCCTCCTTCAAATTTTTGAAACTTGATGCTCACATCATAGGGAGTTGGAGAGATTTTACAATCCTCAAGGCCAAAGTGGCTAAGTATCTTCTTCGCATAGTGGGATTGATTCAAAGTAATCCCATTTTCTCTTTTGGTGAACTTGACATTTAGGAGCACATCCGCTGGTCCCAAGTCTTTCATGTCAAAACACTTCGACAATAGACTTTTGATCTCATCAATTACTCTGGTGCTTGTGCCAAAAATTAATATCGATATACAAGCACAATATTACTCCCTCACCCCCACCATAATGATAGTACACACACTTATCTGCCTCATTTACGCTAAATCCAGTAGATGTCAAATTTTTCATGCCATTGTTTGGGTGCTTTTTTAAGATCATATAGGGATTTTATTAATCTGCACACTTTATTCTCTTGCCCAGGAATTTTATAACCATCCGTCTACTCCATATATATCTCGTCCTCTAACTCTCCATAAAAGAAAGCGGTCTTTACATCTATTTGATGGATATGCAGACCATAGGAAGCTGCAAGCACAAGGAGCACTCTAATGGTGGAAATTTGGGCAACAGGAGAGTATATATCAAAGAAATCTTCTCCTTCTCTTTGTGTGAATCCCTTGGCCACAAGTCTAGCCTTGTACTTCTCAATAGTATCATCTGGCCTCAATTTCTTTTTAAAAATCCACTTACATCCAATTGCTTTGCACCCTCTTGGACACTCAGTGATCTCCCAAGTCCCATTTGACATGATAGATTCCATCTCATTACGGACTACCTCTTTCCAATATTCTGCATCTGAAGATGCACATGCCTCTAAAAGAGTGTTGGGCACATTATCCACAAGGTAAACAATATAGTCATCACCAAAAGATGTCATAATCTTTTGACTCTTACTCCTACAAGGAGCTTTATTGATGATATCGTTATCTTCTTCAGATGGTGTGTATAATTTATCGTTTATCTCACATGGTGGTGTGTCATCCTCAGGAGCATTCACATGATTGTGATAATTCTCACTCTGAGGAGTGCTACCTGCTGTTCTCATAGGAAATATATCCTCAAAGAATGAAGCATCTCTCGACTCCATGATAGTATTCACACTTTGTTCAGGAGTATCAGATTTAACTACTAAGAATCTATAGGCCGTACTATTATGTGCATATCCCAAAAATGCATAATCTACTGTTTTGGGTCCAAGCTTTCTCTTCTTTGGTTCAGGTAAATTTAACTTTGCCAGACAACCCCAAGTCCTCAAGAAATAGACATTGGGTTTTCTCTCATTCCATCCCTCATAGGGAGTGACTTCTTTGTTATTGGTCACTACCTTGTTTAGGACAAAATTAGCTGTCAAGATAGCTTTCCCCCCACCATTCATAGGGCATACTAGCGCTTTCTAATATGGAATTCACCAAATCTGTTAGAGTTCGGTTTTTCCTCTCAGCCACCCCATTCACTTGAGGTGAATATGGTGGCGTCACTTCATGGATAATACCATGTTCAGAACAGAATTGAGAAAAATCATTTGAGCTATACTCTCCTCCACGATCATCGCGCAATCGTTTGATTTTCCTCTCAAGTTGGTTCTCAATCTCGGCCTTATAAACTTTAAAGTAGTGTAAAGCTTCATCTTTAGTTTTTAGCAAGTAAATATAGCAAAAATGAGTAGCATCATCAATAATAGTCATGAAATATCTCTTGCCTCCTCTTGTCAACAATCCATTCATTTCACACAAATCAAAATGAATAAGATCTAATGGTGACAAGTTTCTCTTTTCCTCTAAACTCTTAAATGGTTTTCGAGGTTGTTTAGCTTGCACACAAGATTAACACTTTGATCCTTTGACAATATTGATCTTAGGAATAAGATCTAATCTAGACATTCTAGCAATGGTGTCAAACCCAATATGACAAAAACATGAGTGCCACACATCAGCCTCACAAATATTTTTATTAATCATGGAAGCAACATTCAGATTATAAGAATAATCAGAAGTATTTAAGCGGAACAAGCCTCCGCTTAAATAGCCTTTGCCAACAAAGCTTCCAAACTTGGACATTACAACTTTGTTTGACTCAAACACTAACTTATAGCCATCCTGACACAACAAGGAAACACTAATTAGGTTCCTGTTTATTGTAAGAGCATGCTGCATGTTCTTCAAAAGGACAGTCTTCCCTGAAGTGAGCTTCAGTTCGACCATACCAACACCAAGAACAGAAACAGCTGATCTATTTTCCATCAGGATGGAGGAGGACCGCATCCCCTGGTAAGAACAGAACATAGACAAATCAGAACACACATGAACATTGGAACCCGTATCAACCCACCAATCTAAAGATTGAATGGCTGGAAAAAACAAATGATAAATTACGATACCCGGATGGATCGGTCTCATCACCGTTGTTTTTGCTAATGGTCATATTTATAACCTTCTTTTGCTGTCCATCAGAATTGTCTTTGGAGTGGTAGCAATCTTTCACAAGATGCCCTGGTTTGTCACACACATAGCATGTTTTGTTGTCTTTTTTGCATTGTTCTTCTTGAAGTTAGTGGTTTTCTTAGGCTTTCCACTGGCCTATATTTTATCCTTGTTTTTATTGTAGTAAGTTTTCTTTTCAAGTACAACATTTGCACTAGCACCATTCTTTGTAGCGACAGAAGTGCTTGGAGCGTCTTTAGCCCTTTCCTTTTCTTCCACATCGAGGGCTATAATCAGATTCTCAGTTGAGATATCTTCCCTCTTGTGTTTCAGGCTCAAGGCAAAATCTCTCCACATGGCAGGGAGTTTGGCAATAATGCCCGCTACCACAACTCGATCAGGTAGAGGACATCCCAAACTTGCAATCTGTCCGGCCAAAAGTTGTAACTCATGAGCTTGAGACACTATCGACTTTGCAGCATCAATGCTGAAGTCAAAGAGTTGCTCACATATGTATAAAAGGCGACCGGCTTCAGAGACGACATATTTACGCTCAAGTGCACCCCACAACTCAGTAGGATTGGTATAATTCATATACACATTATACAAATTATCTGCTAAAAGGGTCAAGATGTAGCCAAGCGCCGAATTGCGCACTATGAGAAAAGCAGTGGTCTGCTGAACCGTGAATGACATCACTGGGTGGATCACCCACCACAGTCCCATTGACATAAGCCAAAATCTGACTTTAGTCTGCCAACGATGAAAGTTTTCACCACCACCAAACCTCTCAGGTTTCATTGCATCCGAAGCACCAGTCATTGCTAGAATAATAGAATAAACACAACTATAAGGTTTCTAGATTGTTGGAAATATGCATGTTATTCTAATTCCGGATTTTAGTTTTAGGCAAATTTCATAACCGTTCAAACTCGTGATGCAAACTAACTCTAGCAGCAAGCAGAGCAACGCAATAATAACCAGGGGGGGGGGGGCATTAGAACTCACGTTGGGTTTGTTGACGCTTAAAACAATGCAGATTGTAGACGAAGCAGATCGTCGTTGTAGACGTCGTAGATCGTCGATAAGGCAGCGCAGATCGTCATGGACCAGCCTCGAGCGATCGCGACGGTAAAGGCTCGGAGATTTCGCTCACCCTTTTCCTCGATGCACACCGAAGAATAGGGCCAACGTGATGCAAACAGCTCAACACTAGAGCATTGCTCTCCAATGGAAGGAAGAAAAAATGGAAAGGAATTTTCACGTTATGAAAACCTGAACGTCTCTAGGAGCCTAATATAGGCACGGCTACCCTCCAGGAGCGTTTCCTCTCTTATTGCGCTCACTAATTAGCAGTCAATAGCACGCTGGCCTATTAACTCTAATTATGACAATTAACCATATATTAATCCTCTTGATTAGTATATAATGGTTCAGATCTAATAAAGGATACGAGTCGGAAAAAAGTCACTTAGGCTCACAGCCACGCCACACCACGGTCACAAGTCACAAGTCACGTGAGACAACGCGCGTAAACGTGCTCGCATGTGCGTGTCTACTCATAGCAATGCTCTTTTTTTATCCCAACTCTTTCTTTATTCAAACATGGACAGGAATACTGCTATTTAAGTTGGTGTGGATCACCATACATTACCAAGGTAGGACAAAAACCAATAACCACTTATTGCTTTGGAATTTCTCCTGAATAGGCCATATAAAATGGGCCAAATTCCAACAGCAACATATGCTTGGAGCTTTCCTTTGCGCCCTTGTTGCTGGGAGCCGACAGGAATCGAACGCCAAGAATAAGGGCTGACTGGAGGAGTTCCCGCCTCTCCACTATATTGCAGTCACACTCCTCCACGCATATGTCAGTCTTGGAGGTACGTTCATACTCAGCCATCGATGAATCCTTATTTTTCATTGAGTTCCTCCCGTTGGCCTTTGTAATCAGTTTGTACCACCGGAACAGATTGCCCAGCATGGAGATCGCCAAGCGCCAAGCCTAAAGCCCAGTCCATTTGCCCACACGCTGCCATGTTCAACGTGCACTACTCTCACGGCAGATATATTAGCAGGTAAGTACGTCCATTGTTTGTGCTTTTTTTTTATTTAATCTTTTGTCTAAAAAGTCCCGAGGTCACAGACGTCACTCTGCATCATTACAAAAGTACTGTAGCAGAAAAGAAATTAGCAAGCAAAAGCAGCATAAAGCCTCAACCTACAGATCATGTTATATATGTTGCTAGGCAGAGCAATATCTAAGGCATAATAGCAAGGATTGGAAGACTATCTATTGATTCAAGCTATAAATTCTATGAACATCCAAACAACAGAATTGGCAATGCAAGCTAATTCCAATACAGCTTGGCTTTGGTATTTAGGGTCCAATTCAATTCCTTCCCCAGAATGTCATTCAGCATCCAAAATCAGTACACCAAGTAAGTGCGGAGTAAATACACACAATTGAATTCTTACTCCTTAAAAGATTAGGTAGTTATTTATTGGGAAAATAATTATGTGCGGCTAGTACCCACACGCCTGGGATGAATTGGAGTTGCAACAGAGCTACATCTGATTACCACGGTAGAAAAGGAGAATGTCAATGCATTGGCACTTTACTAGTATGATATATTAGACGTGTGTACTTAATAAATAGGGATTTTTGTCTGGTGGATACTCACAAAACGCGAATTTATGGGGCAGACACCTGAATCGGTCGTTTGGTCTGAGGGACACCGCGAAAACATGATTTTATCTGGTAGACACCGCACCAGATTAAAAAATCTTTTTTAGCCAGAAGGAAAGGGGAAATGACCAACGTGCCCTTTTGACCAATCTTAGAAAAAAACTGTTCTTCTTCTTCCCCTCACTCTCGAACGCGCCGTCACTCTTCCTCCCCCGTGCGACGCTCGCGCCGCCCCCGTCGGCAGCTCCGCCTCCCTGTGTCGCCCCCGGCAGCTTCGTCTCCCCATGCGCGTCGCCCCCGGCAGCTCCGCCTCCCCATGTGCGCCGGGACCGGCAGCTCCGCCTTCCTTTCGCCTCCCCATCCGTGCCGCTGCCGGCAGCTCCGGCTCCCCGCGTCGCCCCCGGCAGCTTTGCCTCCTCATGCGCGTCGCCCCCGGAAGCTCCGCCTCCCCATGCGTGCTGCCCCCGACAGCTTCGCCTCCACATGCGCATTGCCGCCGCCGGCAGCTCCTCCTCCCCAAGCACGCCGCCGCCGGCAGCTCCGCCTCCCCGTGCCGCCCCCGGCAGCTTTGCCTCCCCATGCGCGTCGCCCCTGGCAGCTCTGCCTCCCTATGCGCGCCGCCGCCGGCAGCTCTGCCTCTCTTTCGCCTTCCCTCGCGCGATGCCACCGGCATCTCCGCCTCCCCAACGCGTGCCGCCCATGTCGCCCCTGCCCGTCTCTGCCCGTGTCGTCCCTGCCTGCCTCTGTTGTCGCAGTTTCGACGATGGAGGCCGCATCTCACCGAGAATGGTGTCCCCGTCGTCGCACACGCCGCTTGAGCTGCAGCTCGTCCACGAGAACTTGGCCGGGTTTTCGCATGACCACGACGTGCGCTTCCACTTTGCGGCCTACAACATCAACACGCTCGACCCGGCCGAGCTGCTCGCGCTTGCCAACCTGACCTCCGTTTGTTCCTTTTGACGAATGCTCGTCTGGCCACGCACCACCCGTCGAGAGTAAGAAGACAAGGGGCAATATTGTTATTACAGAATTGTCTTCTCTCCACTCAGATTAGAAATAGTTTTTTAATCCGAGGCAGTGTCTGCCATACAAAAACGTGTTTTCGTGGTGTCTGCTAGACAAAACGGCCGATTCAGGTGTCTGCCATACAAATTCACATTTTGTGAGTGTCCGCTAGACAAAAATCGCTAATAAATAATGGCATAGTTTACTAACGAGTATTCCTTAATTATTAACTTACCTCGTTATTTCTCTCATGGAAGCTTCCCTCTTCATTGTCATCCACCACATATTCGGGACACAGAATCTGTAAGAAATATAAGTGACCGATTCCGTCTGATCGATCAGTATTGAAGGATTGATCGATGCCAAATCAATTCAATAGGACCAGCTTCTGTTTCCATATATTTGGGGTGGTGGTGGCAGGGGGGGGGGGGGGGGGGGTGGCAACTAGAAATATGATTGTTGTTTGCTTGTTGACATTTGGTGTTGTGTGATTATTGTGATCTGGAAATAATTTTGGCCCAAAGTTAAACTTATTAGACCATATAGAATTGAAGGTGTTACTGAATTAGCAGGAAAGGTTTTGACACTCTAATAATGTTACATTGTTGTTCTAACATCTGATATGTTCACACCAATCTCAATCTTTGTAACACTATAAATACAACTTTAACTTTAATTTTATGTTACTGGAATCATTTCCTATAGAACATTATTTTCAAATAAAAACTAAATGTAAGAATATACTTTTATTAACACATAATTTTCTTTTCCTATAAATTAATTTATAACACAGTAATCTAAGTGTTACATTCACTATAACAAAAAGGCACTGTAGCAGCAGAACACAAATCCGTATAGCACGCGTTTGAAGAAGTCCGCCGCTACAGTTGTAAAATCGATTTTTAGAGGCGGGTCATAATATGGTCCACCGCTAAAACATGAGGTCCGATTTGTTTTTTTTTTCTTCTAGCCCATTTGATCCAACCCTACCTTCTCTCATATATAATGGTCCCTCTAAAGCCCTAACTCTCCACCCTCCACACTTCTTCACCTAGCCGCCCTCCTCCCCTCCTCTCTTCCTTATTCCCTCTCAGTGGCGCCTCACCCGTGGTGGCCCCTCCCGGCGGCACCTCTCCTCCAGCTGGGCGTTACTCCCTCTTTCGCCCAGGCCTGCGCCATCCCTCCTCCGCCTAGGACCACATCTCCCATCCCCCGGTCGGCTTGCGCCGCCCCTCCTTCACATTGTTCCATGTCTGATGCGGGGTGAACCGCCCGACCCTCTCCTCTGCTTCACCCCTCCTCCAGCGGGCGGATCCTACGCAGTCGGGCGGATCCTGCATGTCGGGCGTATCCGGCACGGGAGGTGATGGATTCAACGCGGGCAGCAACGGATCTAGTGCGGGCGATGGCGGATTTAGCGCGGGCGATAGTGGATCTGGCATGGGTGACAGCGCTGGTGACTGTGACGGCGGCGGCAAGTGGGCGACGATGGCGGCGGCGCATGAGCGAGCGGATCCGGCTGAGGCTCACGTGCGGTGGCACGCAGGCCGGCGGATCCGGACGAGGCTTGCGTGGGGCGGCGCGCAGGTGGGCAGCTAGGATTTTGGGACTTTTTTTTAAAAAAATTATATTAATTTGTAGTGGTGGGTGACATTGTTACCCGCTATTGTGGACATCCTAGCGGCGGTTTGTTCGGTGGTAAAAAAATCCACCACTACAAATCCTGATTATTAGCTGTGGAAGCGTAGCGGCAGTACCCTTGTCCGCCGCTAATAATCAGGTTTGACCTGCTGCTACAGTATCTGTTTCTTGTTTTGATTGCGTGTGTTATAATATCATTATTTTGTAATAGTGACATTACCACTGATCAACATGCATATTGGACAGTTGTTATTGAGAATTTCTTCTCTCTGATTTGGCCTCCACTCTATGTCATGTTGCACTGCAGAGTGGTTACAGTATGCTCGTATTCTCTCTGCAAGTATCGATCCCTAGTGAAGCATTTGAAACTCCTTGAAGTTACCGAGAATATGGTCTCACTAAGTGTGGATTCCATCGGAATGTATTGTTATCTTTGTGTGTAAACCATAGATGCTTTTGAAGTTCAAAGCATCTATGGTTTATTAGTCCAAAGTCGACAAGAGATTCGACAATAGATGATACACTCTTGTCAGCATGCACAAGTTCAAAGTTGATAAGAGATTCGACAATCTACGTGAAAGTATAGCACCTGGCGCACACACAGACACACACGTCATGCGTGGCAAACACAGAAAGGGGTACTAAGTGACAAGATGCTGTGCACATGCGCGTGAAGGTAAAACCAGGTTATGGTTTAAAAACCGTGAGAATAGGGAGCATCTAATTTGCAGTTGGTTGAAAATTAGGGTTACTTTCAACCAACATAATTGTCCCTTAGATCTAGATCTAATGCATACCAAAAGATAACTTTTCTATAGTTTATACATAACACTAATTAATACATATAATATTACAAATAAATAAATAATAAAAAGAAACAAAAGCAGCAGCAAAAACAACGTCAACTGAACGGAATACTTCCTTTCAACCATTTGAAAAGAAGCATTCCCGAAGAGAATATTTTCTTGTCTTCTTCAATGTACTTCGATTCGGCCAGATGACCTTCTAGCAATGGGAACATGGTTTAAAAATGTTGTATGGGCTTCGAGCACTGAAGAGGAGGTCACATCTGTTGGAGCATATGTATAGGTGAGAAACCATGTGTATATGTGCCATGGTTTGTAATATATGATGAGTAATTCACATTGTTGAGTTCAGTGTTTGAGTTGAAATGCAGGATTTTGTGGATTGCATGAGTTTGTGCATATCATGGTTATGACTAATCGGAGTTGGTGAAGATATTGGTGAAGTTGCAGGAGATGGGAAATATGTTTGCTTGTCTTATGATGTGTAGGTCACTAGAGTCAACATGGCGGTGAACGGCGAGAGAATCGAGCATAAGTAGGAGACTTAGGGCCGGATGATCGGGAGGCCGGGTGAAGTCAAGGGTGATCCATACCGTACATGTGGAGAGGCAAGAATTACAGATGATTTCGTGGTTGAGCCTCAAAACCATAGGTGGTGATCGAGCGTCGGTGCAAGTAGAGGCTTTCAATGAACCGGAGACGGGAGAGACTTGCCAACGAGGAGGATCACGGGACGAGGTGACACACGTCAAGATCAAGAAGTCATGCTTTGAGAAGCGTGCAAAGCGGTTTCCCGGTGTGAGCCTCAAAACCAATGGCAGTGATTGGAGGTGCACGTGGCACCATCATGGAGCTTGCATCAAGGCGAAGCAAAGTCGTGAAGGGCTCGATGGCGTTCGGGCAACGAGGAAAAAGATGGACGGTTGTGCCCCTGATGGTAGGTGGCAGTGTATTATAGGTGAGGGGTAGGATGGTTTTTAGGACAACCCCTAGGCCGATATAAGGAGAGGTAGGGCTGGTGGAAGAGGTGCCTCTCTTTTTCTTAGCCTTGCCTTAGGTCTATAATTCAAAGTGCTAGGACAGGTTTTCATGTAATAGAGAAGAGGAGAGGGTGTGTGAGAGACATCTCTTTCTCTTCCAAATAGTGGGTGGAAGAGGGTGACTTCCTAGCCATGTATCCATATATCTTGAATTGATGAATCAATGATATGAGATTCAAATTCGTGCTCAAGTTCTTCCTTTTTCCCTAAATCACGAATTTCTCTTTTTCTCTATTTTTAGAGCTATTTTCATGGGAATTTTCGATCTCGTTTTTGGAAAAGTTTTTTTGGGTGGATTTCTTGGGGGATCTTGGTGCTATGATGAGCTAGAACAATCCTATATGGGTCCTTGACCGAATCAAGAGCTCTAGCACCTTCGATTTGAAGGATTTCTCAAGTTTCCCCTTTTTGGTGTTCTTGGCGCAAGATCGAAAATTCGTGATGATTGCTTGAGACGATTGAGTGGATCTTTTTGGTGTTGAGGATTGGCTGGTCCAAAAATTGTACAATTTAGAATTTGTTCGATTAGGTTTTGGTCAAGTTTTTGCCTAATCCCGAGCCAAATCCTATTCTGTTCGGGGTCGATCGACATTGCCGATCTTTGCACCGGCACTGCCGATGTGGGGATAAAAATCCAGATCGACACTGCTGATGACCTGCTCAGGTTTTTTGTTCTTTTTCTGAACTCAATCAGCGCTGCTGATGATATGACCGACACTGCCGGTAGTATCAATCGGCACTGCCGATGCTCCTGACCGGCACTGCCGATGGTCAGTCTGAGTTGCCTATCCTGTGTTTTCTTTCCTAGTTTTGAGTCTTGGTTGTTTTCCTTTGCTTCTCTCTAGTTCTTCCGCTGGTGTGAGTCACTCCTAGTGTTAGCACATTACAAGTTGGTGTGTGTGGCCTTGGTGACTCTTTAAGAGGTTGGTTCGGGTTGTATTTAGGATATAGGCCAAGTTCTTGAGAAGAATTTTAATTGGCTCTCATTCACCCCCCCTCTGGTCGCCTTCTCGGTCCTTCAATTGGTATCAGAGCCGGTTTGATCACTAGTTGACCTTCGCCGGCTTTGTGATCCGATGGTGACATGGAGAAGCGTGCGGTCAAGCTTTGGGTGTTCGATGGAGAGGACTTTCCCTAATGAAAGTCACGGACCAAGGCTTATCTCTTAAGCCAAGGACGTGCAATTTGAGAGATAGTTGAGCAGGAGTATGCCATACCAGAAGACCTTAACACTACAGCTACAGGTGAGTTAACCAAGTATCAAAACAACTCCAAAGCTGTCAATATTCTGCTTTCTGCTCTAGATAGGAGTGAACATGACCGTGTTGCACATCTTCAAACCGCTCATGCAATTTGGGATAAGCTTTGCACGTACCATGAGGGTACCAATCAAGTCAAGTCTATGTGTAAGGATTCTTACAATAGACAGTACCAAACCTTTGCATAAAAACCTGCCAAGTCACTGGATGAAACTTTTCATAGGTTTGAGGCAATTGTCTACAACTTGAGGGCTTGTGGTAACCTTGTGTACAATGATAATGATAGAGCTAAGCAACATCTGTATTCACTTGATGAAAATGTTTGGGGGGTTAAAATTGCTGCTCTATAGGAAACTACTGATTTCAATACCCTGAACTGTGAGCAACTGTATACCAAGCTGAAATCTCATGAACTGACTAGGAAATCTCGTCCTAATCATGTTAATCCTACTTCTAGCATGGCTTTGATTTATAGCTCTTAAAAAGGTAGTCACAGTGGTGCTTCTTATGTAACTTACCCCTCACTTGACAAGTCTTCCTTGGAGTTTGCTCTGTCTTCTCTTGTTGTAGCTTTCAATGAACAGATGGAGTGCATTCCTGACGAGGAGCTGTCCTTGATCACAAGGAAGTTCAAGAAGTTCTACAACAATCGAAAGGAGAGAAGAGGCACTAGTTCAAGAACATGCTTCGAGTGTGGTGACCCTGGACACTTCATTGTTGATTGCCCCAAGAAGAAGAAGAAGGCCGAGTACCACGACAACAACTCTAAAGAATTCAAGAAGAAGAAGAACCGCTTCTTCAAGAAAGGCAAGAACTCCAAGAAGTTTACGAAGGCAGTTGCACGCGCCTGCGTTGCCACTCTAAGCGACGTCGATCTCACATCAAGCAATGGCCTTACAAGCTCGAAGGAGGAGGTTGAGAAGCCACGAGTCAAGAGGAAGGACGACTTCACTAGGCTTTGCTTCATGGCAAAGAATGATCACGACACCGACTCTGGCTCCGACTCCGACACAAGTGAGGTACCTTCCACTCTTGATGAGCTCTCTTCTGAATTTGATCATTTGCGCGATGTTTTGCTCATGCAAGATGTTAAGCTTCACAGCGCTCTTCGTGAGAGTAGAGAGCTTAAGTCTAAGTTGGAGAGTGTTGAGTATGAGATCACTTCGCTTATGTCTAAACTTGCCAAAGAGGACATTGTTGTTGAGTGTGAGTCTTGTCAAGTTGTGATGAATGATCTTGCACAGAGAGAAAGTGTGCATGCTCAAGTTGCTAGTCAGCTTGAGAGTGCCCTTAAAGAGCTTGATGAATTCAAGGCTAGACTAACTCTTTTGGGTGCATGTCAGAAGCGCCCCAAGCTCACAAGTGAGTTGGAAGCTCAAACCCTCAAAGTCAAAGAGCTCGAGTCCAAGCTGCTAAATGAGACTCGCTCTAAGGTTCTCCCACCACCATGTGTAGTGTGTGGCTCTCTTAAGGATAAACTTGCAATAACTAGAGAGGAAAACAAGAACCTAATTCAAGAAAATGACTACCTCATCTCTCATCTTCAAAGAACCCTAATGAGTGAGGAGAAGATTGAGAGTGACTTGGCAAGAGTCAAAGAGAGTGCTAGTAGATCAACCTACAACTTGGTCTTGGGATTTGAGAGGTGTGACAAAGAGAGTGAAAATATGGGTAAGTTTGTGCCTAGCTCTAGCTACAAGGATGAGGAACAATCCATCAAACCCACTGACACATACTATCCACAAAACCCCAAACCTTCCCTCAACCCAAAGCAAACAGAGAAGCCAAAACCCAAACCCACTGTGCAAGCTAAGCCTAAACATGAGAGTGTCTATATTTGCATGTTCTGTGGTCGTAAGGGTCACTTGGATGAGTACTGTTATAGGCGTAAGAGGATTGAGAGTATGCAAGCTGAATTAACTAGAAATGTGCATCATGATGATTTTGTTGATTTTCAGCCTCGCTCTTTTTCTCGTGCCTATCGTGGACAGGGTCATCCCTCATATGACTTTGGTTCATGAAACAGAGGATTTGCGCAGTAGCACTTTGGCACCCCACGTTTTCTCCATCGTAGTGAGCGTCGCTCGCGTGAATTTGGCTTTCACGCAGATGATTTCTATTCTCACAACACAAGGTTTGAATCAAGATGCTTTGACAAGCCACGTTTTGCCCATCGTGGTTTTCGTCCCATGCGTTCGAATGATAATGTGCATAAAACCGTGATGACTACTACCGGTCGTATGGTGAAGTGCTGGATTCTCAAAAGCTTTCTGACTAACCCCAGCACTGAGCCATCGACCTTTCCTTCTTGTTCTTTGTAGGAAGCAGGTGGAGGCCTCGAGAACAAGTGGCTAATGGACTCCAGGTGTTCACGCCACATGACCGGAGATGCAAAGTGGTTCTCTAGCCTCACTCCCTTGAAGCGCCGGGAGGATGTGACCTTTGAAGATGACAAGAGAGGGAGAGTGAAGGCAAGGGGCGAGGTAAAGTTAAATGAAAAATTCACTCTCAAGGATGTTGGTTTGGTTGAGCATCTCAAGTACAATCTCCTCTCTCTTTCTCAGTTGCTTGATGTTGGTTTGGAAGTGCGCTTTAAGAAAAATGCTTCTTGTGTTCTTGATTCGAATGGTTTTTTGGTTTGTGGGATTTCTAGCATTGGGAGAGTTTTTCAGGCTGATTTTGTTGTTTCTTCTAGTTCTCACAAGTGATTGTTTGCTCAATCTTTTTTTGAGCTCTGGAAATGACACAGGAGACTAGATCCCATGAGCTTTGACTTGCTTTGTCACTTAAGTGGCCTAGGTTTGATCCGAGGATTGCCTACACTAAAATTTGATAAGGGTTTGGTTTGTGCTTCTTGTTATCATGGGAAAATGATTGCTGCTTCTCATCCACCAATTAATTTGGTGATGACTGAACGCCCTGGAGAGCTGGTTCATATGGACACTGTTGGTCCTTCTCTTCGGCAGGTGGGAAGTGGTATGTTTTTGTGATTGTTGACGACTTCTCTCGCTATTCTTGGGTTTATTTTGTTGAGAGCAAGGATGAAGTGTTTCATCACTTTTGGATCTTAGCTTTAAGGTTGTTCAAGGAACTCCCTGGTGCATTACAAGCAATCTGCAGTGATAATGGCACCGAGTTCAAGAACTCCTCCTTTGATGCCTTCTGCCTTGAGGATGGTATTAAGCATCAGTTTTCAGCACCTCGTGTCCCTTAGCAGAATGGTGTGGTCGAAAGAAAGAACAAACTTTGGTGGAAATGGCCCGGACGATGCTCGATGAGCATAGGACTCCGAGGTGGTTCTGGGCTGAGGCGATTAGCACTGCTTTCTATGTTTCCAATCGAGTTTTCTTATGCTCAATTTTTAATGTAACTTCTTATGAGCTACATTTTGGGAGGAAGCCATCTGTTTCTCATTTGTGTGCCTTTTGTTGCAAGTGCTTTATTCTCAAGCGTGGCAATCATGATAAGTTTAAGTCCAGAATTTCCGATGGCATCTTTCTTGGCTACACCCTTCATGGCCATTCCTACAGAGTTTTGAATTTGGAAACTAACACCATCGTAGAGTACTGCGATGTAACCTTTGATGAATCAAACTCTTGTGCAAGCAATGCGGTTGAGACTGCAGGTAGCAGGGAAATGGAGGAAAGCATCTTTGTAGAAGAGGACCTACAGGGCACTGACGATGATGATGATGATTCACCTCACCTCTCATTTGATCTTGTTCCTGCTGCTTCCACCACTCCAATAGAGGGTCCAGAAGCTTCTACATCGACCTCAGCGGCTGTCGAGCCAGCTCCAGCTGTGATTGACGGGGAGGTACGCTCTGAGAGAGAGGCTCCTCACCACATTAAGTGCCAACATCCAGCTCAACAGATGATTGGTAATCTCTATGAGAGGACAACAAGGGCAAGGTCTGCACATCTCGCCTCCTTTACTAAATCTCTATTTGTTGCCACCTTTGAACCTCGGGATGTTGGATCCACACTATCTGATGAACATTGGGTTAATGCCATACATGAAGAGTTGGAAAACTTTGAAAGAAACAAAGTGTGGACCCTGGTAGAGCCTCCTGTTGGTGACAATGTCATAGAAACCAAGTGGGTGTTCAAAAACAAGCATGGGGAAGATGGTGAGGTTGTGAGAAACAAGGCTAGGCTTGTTGCTCAGGGTTTTAGCCAAGTTAAGGGCTTAGACTATGGGGAAACCTTTGCTCCTGTTGCACGCATAGAAACCATTAGGATCTTTCTTGCATTTGCTACCTCTAAGGGCATTAGACTCTATCAA
Organism: Eleusine indica; assembly: GCA_030378355.1. Classification (NCBI taxonomy): domain Eukaryota; kingdom Viridiplantae; phylum Streptophyta; class Magnoliopsida; order Poales; family Poaceae; genus Eleusine; species Eleusine indica. The sequence continues at coordinate 17,805,858 of CM059494.1, forward strand.
ATGGATGTCAAGAGTGCTTTTCTAAATGGTTTCATAGAGGAGGAGGTTTATATGAAACAACCACTCGGCTTTGAGCACCACAAATACCCAAACCGTGTGTACAAGCTTTAGAAGGCTTTGTACAGGCTAAAGCAAGCACCTAGGGCATGGTATGCTAGGCTTAAGACCTTCTTGCTAGAGCGCGGGTATGTCATGGGGTGTGTTGACAAAACCTTATTCACTCTAAAGCATGGCAATGACTTTCTAGTGGTTCAGATATACGTGGATGATATTATCTTTGGAGGTTCCTCTCATGCTCTTGTGTCTAGATTTCAGGAAGCCATGGAAAGTGAATTTCAGATGTCGATGATGGGCGAGCTCACCTTCTTTCTTAGACTTCAAATCAAGCAGTGCAAGCAATGCACTTTCATACATCAAGCCAAGTACACAAAGGATCTCCTGAAGAAGTTTGACATGGTCAATGTGAAGCCGTTGTCAACATCAATGTCTACTATAACGGCACTTGACGCAGACAAAGACTATGAAGCTGTGGACCAAAGGGAGTAAAGAAGCATGATTGGCTCCCTCTTGTACCTGACAGCGACAAGACCTGACATACACTTTGCAGTGTGTCTTTGTGCTCGCTTTCAAGCTTCCCCAAGGGTGACTCATCGCAAGGCTATCAAGCGTATCTTCAGGTATCTCAAATACGCCCTTGAGTTTAGTCTTTGGTACTCTGCATCTTCTTCTCTTGATCTCATTGGGTATTCGGATGCAAACTTTGTTGGGTGTAGAATTGATAGGAAGAGCACTTCTGGTACTTGCCATTTCTTGGGTACTTTTTTGATCTGTTGGTCTTCTCGTAAGCAGTCGAGTGTAGCCCAATCCACCATAGAGACTGAGTATGTTGCTGCTGATCTCAAATCCAACAAATATTATCCACCATGAGAGACTATGGGTTAATCTTTAAAAGTGTTCCACTCATGTGTGATAATTCCAGCGCCATATGCTTAGCCAAGAACCGAATCCAACATGGTAAGATCAAACACATTAATGTGCGATTCCACTTCTTGAGAGACAATGTTGAGAAGGGAGATGTTGAGCTCAAATACATCGACATCAAAAACCAATTGGTTGATATCCTTACCAAGCCCCTAGATGCTTCGCGATTCGCTTTTCTTCAGGGGGAGCTTGGTGTTTGCCATCCTTATGGCATCATTTGAGGGGGAGTTGGTGTTCTCTTGGATATATGTATCTTATCTTTTCGCATTGCATCTCATATGAAATATATGCATTGGTAGATGAGCTTTGATTCTTATGCTTTCTTGCATTTCTCTTTGCTATGATTGAGCTTGAGCTAAGTTGTGTTGATGTGATAGTAATCTCTCATGCTTAGATTTTCTAGATGGCTTGTTATAGACTCTTTTGAGCAACTTGAAAATCTTAAAGGTAAACTTAGCTTCTTGTAAACCTTATAAACTAATCTTGCTAAGACTTGCTCACCATGTGTATAATTGCTTTTTATCCTTGTTGAAACTTGCATTGAGGCTAGTCTAGAGGATATCTTGGCCATGACACCTTGTGTTTGCAAAATGTGGCTTTGCAAATATTTAGCTCATGATGGAACATTGTGGGAACGTTTGTTCCTTTTGCTGCAAAGGCATGCTCATCCTTATGCTTTTAATTTGCAAAAATAAGTTGACTGTGCTTCGAAGCCTCGGGGTGTTTGTCGTACCCAGTCGTGTGATGCTCCGCATGGATTAGAAGTAACATAAAAATGCTAAATCCAAACATTGTACTTTGAAGCCTCGGGGTGTTTGCCGTACCCAGTCGTGCGACCCTCCACACGGATTAGAAGGTACATGAGGATCACATAAAAATAAAGTTTTTCTCTTTTCTTATGAGTCTCTGTTGCATATGTGAGCATTTGTAAAGCTTATTTTTTGTGAATGCTTGTTGCCTTGGTTGAGATTGAGACTGTCTAGATTCTTATAATTCACTTGATGCTTGTTTTTCCTTGGATGGAAGTACTTACACATGTGGTGGCAGCTTTTCTCATGAGAAGTAAATTTGATTCTATCTATGCTAATCAATCTTTTTGCTTAGCTTTTATAGCTCTTGGTGTTTATGCCTTGCTATCGATTTTTAATGTATGATTGTGAGCTATTGCTTTTACACTTCATAGCTCTATACTTGTGATTAGCAAGGTTAAATGCGTGTTTGCATAATTGTTGAAGCTCCTTAGGTTTGCATTTTCATACATTACATGTTTTTTTGTTCTTTTGCCTCTTTGATGAGTTCATTGCCAAAGGGGGAGAAAATATTAGGTCATGTACAAATAATGCTAAGAAACTTAAAATGATCCATTTTGCATTACATGAGATGTACCACAAGTTAAGGGGGATCATATCATGTCCTTAAGCGTTTTTCATGCGCTTTTCACAATCTTTGCATTCTTGAGTGGCATTCTTTGTGAACTCTTGGTTTTGTGATTCCTCTTATGCTAGATGGCTACTTTTCACCTTTTCTTTGGGTTTGACCATTTGGATGTGCTTATTCGGCTTCGCATTTCAAATCCCTAAGCTTTGTGCATTTGATGTTGTTAATGTACCCATCAAGGGGGAGATTGAGAAACTATGTGGATATGTGCCACAATTTATAATATGTGATGAGTAATTGATATTGGTTGAGTTCTGTGTTTGAGTTGAAATATGAGAATTTGTGGATTGCATGAGTTTTTGCATGTCATGGTTATGACTAACCGGAGTTGGTGAAGATATTGGTGAAGTTGTAGGAGATGAAAAATGTGTTTGCTTGTCTCATGATGTGTAGGTCACGGGAGTTAACTTGGCGGTCAATGGCGAGAGGATTGGACATAAGTAGGAGACTTGGGGCCGGACGATCAGGAGGCTAGGGGAAGTCAAGGGTGATCCATACCGTACACGTGGAGAGGCAAGAAGCACGGACGATTTCGCGGTTGAGCCTCAAAACCGTGGGTGATGATCGAGACGGTGGTGTTGACCAAATCAAAGGTGATCGGGCGTCAGTGCAAGTAGTGGATTCCAATGGACCAGAAGTGGAAGAGAGTTGCCGACGAGGAGGATCATGGGACGAGGTGACACGCATTAAGATCAAGAAGTCGCGCTTTGAGAAGCTTGAAAGGCGGTTTCCCAGTTTAGGCCTCAAAACTGGTGGCGGCGATTAGAGGTGCATGTGGCACCATCGCGGAGCTTGCGTCGAGGCGAAGCAATGTCGTGAACGGCTCGATGGCGTTCGGGCGACGAGGGAAAAGATGGACAGTTGTGCCCCTGGTGGTAGGTGACAGTGTATTGTAGGTGAGGGGTAGGATGGTCTTTAGGACAACCCCTAGGCCTATATAAGGAGAGGTAGGTCTGGTGGAAGAGATGCCTCTCTTTTCCTTAGCCTTGCCTTAGGTCTACAATTCAAAGTGCTAGGAGAGGTCTTCATGTAATAGAGAAGAGGAGAGGGTGTGTGAGAGACATCTCTTTCTCTTCCAAATAGTGGGAGGAAGAGGGTGGCTTCCTAGCTATATACCCATGTATCTTGAATTGATGAATCAATGATATGAGACTCAAATTCGTGCTTAAGTTCTTCCTTTCTCCCTAAATCCCGAATTTCTCTTTTTCTCTATTTTTGGAGCTATTTTCGTGGGAATTTTTTATCTCATTTTTGGACAAGTTTTTGGACAGATTTCTTGGGGTATCTTGGTGCTATGATGAGCTAGAACAATCCTATATGGATCCTTGATCGAATCAAGAGCTCTAGCACCTTTGATTTGAAGGATTTATCAAGTTTCCCCTTTTCGGTGTTCTTGGCACAAGATCTGAAATTCGTGATGATTCCTTGAGCCAATTGAATGGATCTTTTAGGATTAGGGTCGTGATGTGATGAGGATTGACTGGTTCAAAAATCGCACAATTTGGAGTTCGTTTGATTAGGTTTTGGTCAATTTTTTGCCTAATCCCAAGCCAAATCTTGTTCTGTCGAGGGTCGATCGGCACTGCCGATCTTTGCACGAACACTGCTGATGCAGGAATGAAAATCCAGATCGACGCTGTCGATGACCTGCTCAGGTTTTTCGTCCTCTTTCTGAACTCAATCGGCAGTGCCGATGATATGACCGGCACTGCGAGTAGTACTAATTGGCACTACCGATGCTCCTGACCGGCACTGCTGATGGTCAGTCTGAGTTGCCTATTCTGTGTTTTCTTTCCTAGTTTTGAGTCTTGGTTGTTTTCCTTTGCTTCTCTGTGGTTCTTCAGCTGGTGTGAGTCACTCCTAGGGTTAGCATATCACAAGTTGGTGTGTGTAGCCTTGGTGATTCTTTTAGAGGTTGGTTCGGGTTGTATTTGGGATATAGGCCAAGTTCTTGAGAAGAATTTTAATTGGCTCCCATTCACCCCCCCCCCCCCCCCCCCCCCGCACGCGCGCGCTCTGGTCGTCTTCTCGGTCGTTCAACAGGGACTAGATAGACAGTCTATGGCGCACTTCGTTGCACATGTATGGGGCTCGAAAATCATGAGAAAATAAATTTTATAATTTTATGAGAATTTAAAGGTCAATACTTTGAGCTATGCATGTGTCCTTTTGTTTAGATAATCTTGTATTCTATATTTTATTAGCATTGTGCCCGTGCATTGCAATAGGTTTTAAAAATACAAAAAACATATATATACTATTTGAGATATTATACTTTATCTTTTTTACATAACGCAATATAGTCTATATATTTTTTATCAGCGTATATCTTCTACTATTTCAAAGGTCATGGCAAGTTTAAGAGAATACAAATTTTTATGAGGGTGCCAAAGAGAGCTTACAAGACAATACACATGTCTTTATACACTGATATATTGCTTTTAATGATATTTTATCTACGTAAAATGTTTGGTATATGTGACGACTTAAAACTATTTAGTTGAGATAGCTTTTTACGATATTTTTTATCCATGTGAAAATTCCGGCAGGCCTAGTAACACATGAAGAAATGAAAATCCATCATTCTAGTGTTGAAAAGATGAACAGAGTGAACTGAGATCATTATAGGAGTAGTTTTGCGTGCGAATCGAGGCATAATAGGAGACGGGAGAAAGCCCTAGATACTCACCTCCTAGCCTTGGATGATGGTGCGAGGAAGGAAGTCGATCAAGAAGCATGGAAGTGGATGGTTAGATCACAACCAGCAGCTTGTTGCGATGATCACGAACGCAATGTCGACAACGACGGACTGTGACAGAATCAGACTTATAGTTTCGAAGGCAACATCGACGGCGATCGACCACTATGATTAGGACCGAAGCTCAGAGTCTCAAACGCATCGCCGATGGCGACCGACTGTCTGACTGGATGTTTAGGTCAGAACTGACAGCTCACTACAATGATCAAAATCGAAGGTTGCAGTCTTGAACGCACTGCGGACGGTGACCGATAGTGAGCTAGGCGAGCAGATCGCTGGGAACGTGAAGGAAAAGCGAAGCTCTTTGATAATATTTGTTTCAGTGCGTGGTTAAGGAAAGAGGCTAGTTGATAAGCTTACGTGAGAGAGAAAAAGAAAAAAAGCCAATTGCTATGTTAACATGAGGACTCCTATCCTAGAATGAGTGCTTTACGTATGAAGGTTCAGAGTGATCGACGGAACCAGGGCCCCAAATTCATAGGGCCCCCAAATTTAGGCATTTAATGTATTAGGCCCAGTAAATTATAACTAGGAATTGGTCCATATCAGGCCCACTGGTTCTTCTAGTTGCTGCACCGTGATCCCTGATTCCCTAATCCTACGAACAGATCGCTGATCATCGTGCCTGCTCTTTTGTTTCATCTCCCCGCCGCCTTGCCTCCTCAAATTACCAATCTGCCGGTGGGTGAGGGTGAGTCCACGAATTTTGTTTTTCTTCTACTGATCGTGTTGCAACTTGCATTGCCTCTTCTCTCTCTCTCTCATCATGCTAGTTGGCTGGCACATAACAACAGACAGGAATCAGGATTACGGTGGGATAGACAAATAGGCCTGATCGTGTAGACTCCCAATTTTTTCCTAACTCTACACAGCACATGCAGGTAATAACTAGGTTTGATCACAAACTGAATTTTCGTCTTAGTCTGGAAGTCTAGAACAAACATCAGTTAATTAGCTTTGTTGTTGTAAAACAGGGAGGTGTTTTTGTATTGCTCATGTCTTCTAGAGCTAGAAAATATGAGTCTGGGAGTGAAAAGCGCAAGAAGAAACAAAGACTTGAAGCATTTGCTCAGTCTGAGAAGGGTGCTCTTGATAGATTTGTTCTTAAAGAAAGTCCAATCTAGAAAAATAAAAGATCTGATGCGCTGATCTCGATGGGAGTGAAGGTGATTACAGAAATAATGCTGAAGCTCGCACTTCTGAAATTGATTCATCCTAACAATAGTGAGCCTTAAAATTCAGAGATTGACTCAATGGATTTGGCAACAATAGCTCTTGAAAATCATGTTCTAGAGAAGATAAACTCTGAAAAGATAATTGAAGATTTTATTTCGAAGAATACCAGAAGGATGACACTTTTTAGTAAAAGATGATAATGTCGGTAAGAAATATCAGATTTTCAACCTTTGTTGTTTTAGCAAGAATATCAATTATGTCTTAGCATTAGTATTCTAGAAGAAATATTCAGTTATATAATACAAATACATTTTGGTTATTTATTTCTTAATAGTAGGGCAACAATTCGTTTTCGAACCAAGGCCTCCAAAACTCCCGTACGGCCCTGGTTCCATCGTGTTCTTACTGGGAGCTCTCTTCCTTTTTTTCCCTCTTTCTCACCGCAGAAAAGTAAAAAAAAGAAAGCTGTCATAAAAAATAAAGTAAAACAAAGCTTGCTCAGCCCACACGGCCGCGTGCTGCTGCCTTCCTCCTTCATTTTCTGACACGCCGACCTGCGTGGGCACGCACCGCCCATCAGATCCTCATCTTCCTCGTTTACTCTGAAAGAAACATTTCAGAAAACCGAGTGCGTCGCTGAGGAGCAAAGGCCGCGCGCTGCTCTTCCTTTCTCCTAGAAGCCACCTTTCTCTCCCAGATAACTCCACCAGTTTGAAGAAAGCAAAAGGCTCGTGCAGCTCACTCCGAAGCCACGACTGCTCTCCGCCAACGCCCAACCTCGACGTGTAGCGGCGCATGTCGTCGTTTGCACGGCTGTCTCCTCGCCGATCGAGTCGTCAGTCGCGGTCCTCCTCGTCGCCGTGCTGCAGAGAGGGGGGACCGCCGACGTCGCACCCCTCCCTCCCCCTGGCGTGGCCCGTCGCCGTGAAGCCACACTTGTTCCCCTTCGATGCCATGGCAACAGCAAACAGGTCACGGGCCAAATTGAGTGGTAGCGCCTCTCACATTAAGCCACGTGGCAACTTTCAATTCCTAATTAATCTCTCCGTAACTCCCCATTCAGGTTTCCTTTTTTTCCCCATGTTGTGGTTACTCCAATCTATCTTTCTTGGGCTGCGACCTACGTGCACAGTTTGCAAAGGCATAGATGTGAGAAGTCACTTTTGGGTTGTGTGGCTCTATTTGATCGTCATCAAAGCATACTAAAAATTGAGAACTTGTTTCAGACGCTTCATGCGAGAAAGAATTACACATAGCAGAAGAGGTGCATCCGTTATACCCGGAAGAAAATTCTCTGCATACGTGCTGCACGTCCTTACTTCTGCAGCACCTCTCCCGATGCGCTCCACGTGTACGTGTATTCGTATCTACGGTTCCAGAAAAGCAGCTCCAGCCAACGAGTTAAAACTTCGGCTCAAATATTTGCGGTCTCGTATTTTAGAAAGAAGCCGAGCCATCTCGCACAGGTCTTCGTCCATGGCAAGATCCGTTTTCCCGCAGCGTCCATGTGATCGTTATAGTCTTATAGACATCGATTCTGTGATTGCCTCCTCGATAGCTCCGATCGTAGAGGTCGCGGCGTATAGGTTGCAAATGATGTCGAGCACCCCAGCGTCAACCTCGATGTTTGCGTGTTGGCGTCCATGGCAATGCCCATTCCACTCTCCCAGCCTCCTCCTTGATGATTATGAGGAGCACCTTAATGACAGGTTTGCACAAGGCCGGCAGGATTTGACCCAAACTGATGATGGGAGAACAAGATGTTAGGGAAGCATACATAAATGATTTGGAATCGGTGATTTATTCAGGATATTTTTGCCTGAAAAATTATTTCAAAAAATACTGGGATGCGCCATTAGCTGATTAGCATCTAACGCTAGGATTATGGGAGTAATTTTGACGGCCGCTCCGTTTGGAGTTCGTCTAGCGAAGATGGCGCAACTTCAGCAGCACATGATCTCGGCGAAGACGTCCAGCTCGACGGGAAGGGTTTGCGGCAGCGATTTATGGATAGTACTTTCGGTCACTGTCCGCAGACGCGAGCCACACGATTTGTTTTGAGGACAGGTGGCATGCATCTGAGTTGGTGCTGCACAAGAGGCCGCGTACAGCAGGTATGCATAGAATTTGTTTCGTTATACCCACGGGAGGATTTTCTTCAGTCATCTAACCACCGTACCTGCAGTTTATCAGAGAATCAAAGAGCTTTGCGCCCTGCTAATCCTGTGGGAGATCATGGAAAGAAGAAACCCTCCTGCCCAAGTTGTGGCCGCGAAAACGCAAGAAAAACGATGAGATTAATCGACAAGTGGGCCAGGAACGGCTAGGTTGGAAAGAGGAAAGAAGCCGGGAAGGGGGATGCAGAGAGATTAGTTGGAACTATGTATCTGCTATGTGACGTAATATGAGCAGCACTGCCACTAAAGGTTCTATGGCATCGGTGCCATAGAATTTTTTTTCCCTACGGGTGGTGTCGGGGCGACGCGTTCCATCAGCAAGGAGGCCAGGATAGTCGAGAACTACGTGTTCGATGCAGAGGAGGGCGACGTCATGTTAGATAAATTAGCACTTTTAGTTTTATATTAATTCAGAAATAAATTATAAGTATGATTAACAGATTATATGATGAACTAGACAAGTCCACGCAAGATCTAGACAGGTCTATAAGGCCAGACAAAAACATAACATCTACCATACTTGCAACCTCTATCATAGATAAACAGATCATAAAAGCTAGTATAGAAGACATGGTTTGAGATGAGAGTACGTACGTTTCCTTCTGGACTGGGTAGAGGAGGCGGCGACGACGTGCAGCACCGTCACGTTGTTGGTGATGGCAGGTGAGGCTGACTTGATGATGAGGAAGACAAGCCATGGTGACGAGCTTGACGAAGACGAGGAAGCGATCGAGCAGTCGCGTAGAGCGCTTTCCAAAAATCTTCTTCGCCCTCTTTCGGTGCAGGATCGCAGAGGTCGATGGTTTCGGAGATCTGCTCTCCCGTTCGCTGGTGCACGCCGACAATCGGGATGGAGAAGTCTTAGCGGCACAACAGTAGCAAGAGACAAAATCCTAGGTGATTGCGTGATGTGATTTACGGCGAAACCCGTACGTATTTATAGGGAGGAACCACTAGGGTTGGGCGTCCGCAACCGAGTTGGTTACCATATTAATACGTTGGTTTCCATAACCAAATATATGGAAATATATAGAACACTGTAACGTCCCGCACCTCCGAGGCCAGGCCCGCTTACACCTGGTAGCTCTCTAGGACCTCAAGACTGTCCTCACAGACCAACACTAGTCTTTTCTGCATACTTTGTCCTCACTCGTGCGCACCCGAGAATGACTTCCCGGTCGGTCACCCATCCCTAAATTGCTCTAGGCCAAGCACGCTTAACTTTGGAGTTCTTTAGGGATGAGCTTCCGGAAAAGAAGTTGCAACTTGTTGGTATGAGTATTCTATCAATACTATTAAGCCTTGGGTCAGGATGTTACACTCTCACCCTCTTAGAAGATCGACGTTCTCGTCGATCCACCCCAAGCCAGGAACGTCCTCTTTTGGCCACGTCCGTGTGCCCAGTGCCAGCGCATGTGCCATGCTGTGTGACTACTCCGGGCCCACACCAGCCATGCATATCATGCCTGCCCAACTGCGACCGCACGCGCCCATGAAACCGTGAGAGTCGGCTCTGATACCAACTGTAACATCCCGCCCCTCCGAGGCCAGGCCCGCTTACACCTGGTAGCTCTCTGGGACCTCAAGACTGTCCTCGTAGACCAACACTAGTCTTTTCTGCATACTTTGTCCTCACTCGTGCGCACCCGAGAATGACTTCCCGGTCGGTCACCCATCCCTAAATTGCTCTAGGCCAAGCACGCTTAACTTTGGAGTTCTTTAGGGATGAGCTTCCGGAAAAGAAGTTGCAACTTGTTGGTATGAGTATTCTATCAATACTATTAAGCCTTGGGTCAGGATGTTACACTCTCACCCTCTTAGAAGATCGACGTCCTCGTCGATCCAGGTTTTGTCACGGACCCGCCTTACCACGGAGACGGTTCCGTTCCAGGATCTTCCTCGGGTGGCGACACGCACTGTGGCGCCCAATAGTACAATACATGACAGAGAAAGAAAATAATTACAACAGGAGCATAGGTGGAGAAGCAGAGTTTACATAAACCCGAAGTTATATTACAAACCGGGGTTTTGACAGAATAAAGTTGCGGAAGCGAAAAGTTCGACACTGGTTCACCAGTTCGACTATATAGCTAAGATACAATCGCCCTCTCACGGCGACACACAGGGAACATTCCGGCCTTAAAAGGTGCCTTGCCCAAGCACCGTACCGGCAAGCAAGGACCTAATCCTCATCTTCATTTGTGCACAGCTCCCACTCGATGTTCCAACAGTCGGGACGCTGGCCCTCCCAATGGAACCTCCCTCCATAGTGGCATTCTCCGTCTTGGTCATCTGAAAACCACATAGAGCTACGCCCTGAGTAACTAATTTACTCAGCAAGACTGACCCATTAATTGGCCATCTACAGCCGACACCTAGACATGCAAAGGCTGGGGATAGGGTTTTAAATTGCCAGAAAACTCGCCTAAGAGTGGATCCCTACTTTTTAAGTTTTAGCATCAAGTTGAGTTGTCATGCAGAATAATAAATTTAGTTTGCACTAGAGCTATAACAATCATAGTTGCAATACAATCTTAATAATTTCAGACAACAGTATTAAACCCACTCATCATCTTAATGGCTTCCGGCACTGTTCCGTAGCAGCGATCAAGTGGTACTCGTTACTGTGAGGGGCAGCGACTCGAATCGATTTACATCCTACAGGAGAAACCTGCTTGCACGACCCATACGCGCTTCCTGGAAGCCGCATGGAGCAACCTTTCGCTCACGGTACCGCAGGGTCTTCCGGGTCCAGACTCCCCCGAGAAGGGTCCCCCATCGCGATGCGCCTCATGCCGCCATCCGTGGGTGGATTGTCCCCTTCTCTCAGCCCCAGTTCCACCAAAGAAGGGAGAAGGCTATCTTCCGACCGAGCGGTAGTCGTAGCTACGTCGGTTTACTGGGCCCATATCTCCAGCATGCAAACAGTACGTTCAAACTTGATCCCATGGGCCGGACACGAGGCGTAGCCTTAGGGGGGACTCGGACGGGGCTACCTCCTTGAAGACAAACTGTCCTTCCCTTTCCACCTAGTGCCCGTCCGGTCTTCATTGTGATTCCATCCACCCTTTCCTTTATCCGATATCATTCCCCAGTGATAATACTTCCTACCTACGAGTGGTCTCCATACCACTCGATGAACAGTCGTCTTACTTTAAGCAGAGCGACTATCGTCCTGAGGCTAGTAATCGGGAAGAGGGACCTACTGCACGCTAGGGTTTCAATCAACTCCTATCACTTAATGCACAGACAAGCTTACATTCCTAGCTAGTGATAGAATAAAAATTCAAACTGGGTTATGCACCGGGGCTTGCCTTGGTTCTGCTCTTGGTCGGCTACGGCACCTTCAGCTCCTTCGGGATCCTGCTCCGGTCCTGCCTCCACGTGGTTCACGGCGTGATCTATATGATGCAAGAGGGAAAACTGTGAGGGAAGATTCATGGCACTTCCTCAATAAATACGTTATTGCACACTGTTATTAGTGGGATTAAACGGTGTGCCAAGACGTTCGAAGGCATCACTCAAGGAGTGGGGCACAGGACGAGGGTACTTCGTGTATTTCCTTCATGGACTCCAGTACTTGACCGCGATGACGTCGCATCCAAGTACGGTGTGTCGGTGGGTGCCGGGGCAGAACTGTGCAAGTGCCGCCCAGGGTTCGCAGGTGCTCACTAAATAGCACTAGTGTGAGCAAAACCTTCGCAAAGTACAATTACCCGTGAACTGCCTGAAAACGGAACCTTTTAGCGAACGGGGAAAAATTGCACTCGGGCAATTATTAGGTCGACAGGGTTCGGGTCTACGAAAGGGCAGGGGTGATTAATTAGGTTACACCAGGAGAGGATTAATTGCTAAGTTTTCCCTATCAAAAATTAAGCCAAAAATTAATTATTAATTATTATAAGGAAAAAGGCATTAAATTAATTTCAGCTAATAAACATAGAATTTCTATATGAAATTTTTCCAGGATGTCTAAAACTGGAAATCCTACCTGGAGGTCAATTTTTCATATTTTATCTGCTTTCTGTAATTAATTAAAATTCTATTAGTGTTTCTCCTATTTATTTTAACCCTGAAATAAAAATTACTAAACATGGGGCATTAGTATTTTTCTACAGCAGTGCAAGTTCACACCAGTCTAACAAAATTTATTTTGCTACAAAATTCCTATTATTCAATTTACTATGCAATTTACCAGTTTAACCTATTTCTGAAAATGAATAAATCACGAAAATCCGATTTAAACACCGCGGGCCGCAAACAGGCAGCCCACTGGGCTGGGACTCGCCCGCGGCCCAGCGGCGAGCGCGAGGGCGCTCGGCCGAGCGCGAGGCCAGGCCCACTGGCCTTCGCGGCCCAGCGGCCAGCAGAGCCGAGTGCGCGCGCGCGCGCGCGCGTTCGCTCGCCGGAGCACGGCGGCGCCGGCAGGGGGGGGGGGTCGCCGCAGCTCGCTACGGTCACTGGCTCGGGCCGGTCCTTAAAGGAGAAATGATCTACTCAACCCCGCGCACTCATCTAGGCTATCGGACACCGCCGGCGATGGTCGGACGCAGCCCAGCGACGGTGGCGGAAACAGGGCAGAGGTCGTCAACGGCTAGCACGGCAGGGGAAGGGCGGTAGGGCTCGGAATCCGGTCGGAGAGCTTTGCTGGAGTACGGAGGGAGAGGTCACCGAGCTTCTCCGGCAAGAGGGAGGCCGGGGGTGTGGTCTCACCGGCGAGGTGGGGATTGCGGTGGTCGACGGCGGCCTCGAGCGACGAACTAAGGGAAAACGTGGTCGGATTTGCCCATCCCGAGCTCAAACGCGTGCGCGAACAAGATGTGAAGCTCTTCGAGCAAGGAATCGGTCAGGGGCTCACCGTGGGTGCCGGGCGACGCGGTGGAACGGCGGTCGGAGACGGGGAGGACGAGGTCGATCCACGGCGGCTCGATGCGAAAAGGAAAAGATGGCTTCACGGGGAGCTTGAAGACGCCGAGGCGAGGCTGTGGACGTCGACGAGCTCCCGGAAGCGGTGACGAGGCGGCGGTGGCGCGGAGCAGCAGCGACGGCGGACGCAGAGGCGAAGGCGGAGAGAGTGCGAGAGCGAGAGGGAGTGAATGCGGCTCGGACAGCGCGGTGGTCGGCAAAAGGTATGTCCGAACGCGCGCGTGGGCCCGTCGATCCGCGGCAACGGCCGTTGGCCGTACGCCGGCGACCACGCGACGCGCGACGGGCGGGGCAGCACGGCCTCGGCCGAGTTGTGTTTTCTCCGAGTCGCTGACAGGTGGGTCCCGCGGGCAGTTTTCTTTTTCTTTTCTTTTTCCACTCCTTTCAGCCGACTGCCTTTGCAAAAATTGTTGGAATTAAACCAGAGCTGCTAAAATCAGACCAAAATTATGGTAGGCTCCCCATAATGTGCTGGTTTTTATAAAAATACTTGCTACCAACAGTCCCTACAGAAATTTCCTCAGGAATTCTATGAACAGAGCTGGTTTTCAACCCTTATAATAATTATTTGAGGCCTTTATTGGTGGACTAAAATTCTGATAAAATTCCCAAAATTCTAATTGACTAAGACCATCAACATATAATTTTTGCAAAGGTGAGTCTTATTGAAAATTTGGGATTTGCAGTTCAAAGGTCATTCAAAAGGGTTTTGAATTCAATTGAATTTGAATTTTTGAATTTAAACCAATGCTTGGTGTCAAGGTTTTAAACTGCCTAGGTGACACCCTTGGGACCCTAATGACAGTAGGGGTGTCACAAACACACAGCAAAAAGAAAGTGCAAAAGGAAGCCGCGCCCCAGCAAGACAAGGGACCGAATTTCGACGGACCATTCACGCAGGTGATGCGCGGCCGCGCCCATCGCCCACACCCCGCCCCGCCCGGCCCGGTCCGACGAGGCGAGGCGAGCGAGCACGCGCGTGTGTTCTTCCTTCTTCTCATCCACATACTTGCAAGAGATGCTAGAGCAACCAACCTTATAAGTTGGACTCCCTCCACCTCCACTAGCAATGTGGGACTAAACTTTTGCACTCTCACCACTCATGAATGAGCCTTTGAGATTTTTCAGGAATTATTGTGAATATTAATGGGCCAAGCTCATATAATTCCAGTAATCCCCCACCAGATCTCAAAGTCCCAGCTAGACTTTGCCTCACTCCACTGTTGTTTAATATACCAGTGTTTTCAGTGGAGACTGTTAAGTTGAACTTCCACCTAGAACAATAAGTTACACTTATTCACAACTTGAACAATGAACTATGCCTTGAATTGCAAATTTTGTGCAAATAAGTTTCACTTACTGTCATAACTGATACTAGACCTCCAGTAGGCTTCTCCACGGGTGGAGCATATAAGTCATGCACCCTTGGTTTTTCATGAGCTTAATAGAGATCACTCAAATCTCACAGATTGTGACCTTACAATAATCGGGCTCATATAGATGTATTCATTCAAGAATGTTCTGTAGGATAACATCTTCGCTATTTAAAGCCAACTAAATACATTAAGGCAACAACCAACCTGCCATACAAATATCGAGAGTAATGCATGGCTTCTCGAATGGGTTATAAAAGGTTACTCTCATGCTAACTAATAGCTTGTTCTTCCCAGGTCCTACTTCATAAAATCTCCGATCATATAGATTGGGTTATTACTATGGAATAGCACATATGGGTCTCATACCCATCTCCTTCGATGCACTATCTATCACATTACGTGATAGCCCCTTGGTGAATTGATCTGCCAGGTTCTCACCAGTTGAAATATATTCTACTGATATGACTCCGGAGTTTCTTATTTTCCTGACAGACTTCAAACATCTCTTAATATGTCTTGATGACTTCATAATATCCTTAGAATTGTTCACTTTGACTATCACAGTTTGATTGTCACAATTCATGAGGATTGCCAGCACAGGTTTCTCGATAATAGGCAACTCCATCAAGAGCTCACATAGCCAATCGGCCTCAACTGTAGCTGTATCTAGTGCGGTAAGCTCTGCTTCCATAGTAGACCTCATCAAAATGGTCTTTGCATGATCTCCATGAAACAGCAGCACCACCAAGAGTAAATGCATATACACTCATGGCATACAGCTCATCAGCATCAGATATCCAATTGGAATCACTATAGCCCTCTAGTACTGCTGGATATCCAGAATAATGAATTCCATAATCCATAGTACCAACTAAATAGTGCATTACCCGCTCAAGCGCACGCCAATGATCATCTCGCGGGCTAGAAGTAAACCGGCTCAGTTTGCTCACAGCAAACGAGATGCCAGGCCTAGTAGCACTAGCTAAATATATAAGTGATCCAATAATCTGAGAATATCTTAATTGGTCTCTGTTAATTCTCTTATTCTTCCGAAGGATCAAACTAGGATCATATGGTGTTGGAGAAGGCCTTCTATCCTTGTAACCAAAACGGTTCAAGAGCTTCTCAATATAATGAGATTGCGTAAGAGTAATCTCATTCTCTCCTTTGATTAGCTTGATGTTCAAGATAAAATCAGCCTCACCCAGATCCTTCATATCAAAGCTTTGGCACAGAAAAGTCTTGACCTTATTGATCACGTCAAGATTTATTCCAAAAATGAGTATGTCATCAACATACAAGCACAGTATAACTCCCTGACCCCCACCATGGCGGTAGTATATACATTTATCAGCCTCATTGACTAAAAAGCCTGCTGCTAGAAGTGTTGAATCAAATTTCGCATGCCACTGCTTAGAAGCTTGTTTTAGACCATACAAAGACTTCAACAACTTACACACCTTATCTTCTTGACCCTTTGTAACAAATCCATCTGGCTGATCCATATAGATTTCCTCATCCAACTCTCCATTAAGGAAAGTTGTCTTAACGTCCATCTGATGAACGATAAGACCATGTGAGACAGCCAGAGCAAGTAATACACGAATAGTGGTCAATCTAGCAACATGTGAATAAGTGTCAAAGAAGTCTTCGCCTTCTTTCTGAGTATAACCCTTAGCCACAAGCCAAGCCTTATACTTGTCAATAGTACCATCAGGCTTAAGCTTTTTCTTGAACACCCATTTACAACCCACAGGTTTGCAACCATATGGTCTGTCGACAACTTCCCAAGTTCCATTAGAAAGAATAGAGTCTATCTCACTATGGACAACTTCTTTCCAATCATGTGCATCAGAAGATGCATATGCCTCTGAAATGGTTCTAGGAGTGTCATCCATAAGATAAACAGTGAAATCATCACCAAAAGACTTTGCAGTCCTTTGTCTCTTACTCCTCCTAGGAGCTTCACTATCAATCTCCTCATGGATTGGTTCAAGTGTTTGTTCAGCATGATCAGAAAATGCACTAGGTTCAGGAGGTGTTTCAGTAATCACATCAGAAGATAATCTAGACAGACTATGTAAATCTTTCATAGGAAATATGTTCTCAAAGAAAGTAACATCACGAGATTGCATTAATGAATTAACATGAACATCAGGCACCTCTGATTTAACCACTAAAAATCTATAGGCAATGCTATGACGAGCATATCCAAAAAAGATACAATCCAAAGTTTTAGGTCCTAACTTACGTTTATTGTTGATTGGTACGTTAACTTTGGCCAAACAACCCCATGTGCGTAAGAGAGCGATGGCTTTCTACCAATCCATTCCTCATATGGCGTCTTCTCTTTACTTTTCATGGGAACTCTATTTAGGACATGACATGATGTCAATAAAGCCTCCCCCCACCATGCCTTAGATAATCCAGCCGTGTCTAACATGAAATTAACCAAGTCAGTTAAGGTGTGATTCTTTCTTTCAGCAACCCCGTTTGATTAGGGCAAATAGGGAGGCGTCCTCTCATGTAGCATACCATGTTCCGCACGGAATAAGTCAAACTCATTTGAGAAATACTCGCCACCACGATCGGACCTAATTCTTTTGATCTTTTTCTCTAGTTGAGTTTCAACTTCAGCCATATAAATTTTAAAGTAGTTTAGAGCCTCATCTTTCATTTTTAACAAATAAACATAGCAATATCTAGTCGCATCATCAATCAAAGTCATGAAATGTCTTTTTCCACCCTCAGTCAATATACCATTCATTTCACAAAGATCTGAATGTATAAGTTCTAGTAGTGCCAAGTGTCTCTCCTCAGTAGCCTTGTGAGGCTTTCGAGGTTGCTTAGATTGCACACAACTTGAGCACTTAGAACCTTTGACAATGGAAAAATTTGGAACTAAATTCAAGCTAGAAAGTCAAGACATAGAACCAAAATTTAGATGACATAAACGTGAATGCCAAACACTAGCATCATTCTCATTAACACTATCACAAATATAGTTCACAGACTTATTGCAATAATCTGAAAGGGAAGAGCGGAACAAGCCTCCGCACTCATAGCCTTTACCAATAAATTGTCCACTCTTAGACACGACAACTTTATTCGACTCAAGCTCTACCTTAAAACCATCCCTACACAAAAGGGAGCCACTAACGAGATTCTTCTTGATAAAAGGGACATGCTGTATGTTCTTCAATTGGACAATCTTCCCTGAAGTGAACTTCAACTCGACCGTGCCAACACCATGAACAGAAGCATGTGACCCATTCCCTATTAGGACGGAGGAATCCCGGGCAACCTATTAAGAAGTAAACAAAGAAGCATCAGCACACACATGAACATTAGCAACAGTATCAAGCCACCAACTAGTAGATTGAAATACAAAAAAAACATATGGTAAATTACCATACCCACTATTTTCTCCAGCACTGGTCACCATGTTCGTAGTCTTCTGCTGTGGAGGCTTCCTTCCTTTACGTTCTGGACACTTCTTTACCCAATGCTCATTAGAACCGTAAACAAAGCATGCTCCCTTCTCCTTGTTCTTCTTCTTGAAGGTCGTGGTCTGCTTAGGCTTATTGTTCTTGCCCTTGCCCTTACCACCACTGCCATGAGACTATTGTGGATGATGCACCATATTGGCAATGGTGTGTCCCTCGTTAACTTTAGAACGTCCATCCTTCTCACGAGCTTTCTCCTCAACATCAAGAGACGCGATCAAATCTGAGACAGATATGTTCGTCCTCTTGTGTTTAACAGTAGTGGCGAAATCCCTCCAAGTTGGAGGCAATTTGGCAATAATGCCCCCAGCCACAAACTTCTCAGGTACAACAATCTTAAGCAATTTGAGTTCCTTCACAATGCACTGTATCTCATGAGCCTACGCGACGACAGATTTGCCATCTACCATCTTAAAATCATGGTACTGCTCAATGGCATACAGTTCAGCGCCAACATTTGAACCACCATAGTTAGCGATCAGAGCGTCCCACATATCCTTTGCAACTGTATGATGGATGTAGACATCCTGAATATGATCTACCAAAACTCCAATAACAGCGCCCAAGAATATTGTGTTGGCTTTGCTGTAGGCCTTTTCCTGATCTGCAGTGAGATCGCCTTCAGGTTTGCTAGTGGACACCCAGAACACATTCATGGCAGTATGTTGGTCGTAATTACGCACCCACTTATATACCACAAGAGGACGATGTACAGTTATAGCTCTTTTTCCCTCAGAGTATTCCAAGGTTATCGAATCCACAGGGAACGAGCGGAACTAATACTATTAAAGGGTTACTAACAGATTATAACGGGTTGGTTGGTGTGAATGATGACAGTGAGAAAGAGGAAGGTGAATGTTATTGAAGAGGTGACAGGATGATGAAGGATTCTCCCCTTAGGATTGGTTCACTAGCATGCAACCTTATTCTTATCTACTCGAGTGATGACTCTAATATTCTACAAGACATGGTGGTTTCGTTCACCCCGGCTATCACTACAGAGGCTATTAGCTCTCCACTGGTTTCTTGCACTATGTAATGGACAAAAGTGTATTGGCCGATACACTAGATGTGCAATAAAGTTCATCACATAGATTAAATTTATCGAGAGAGTATCAATAAGCATGAGAGTTACATGACCAGATCTCCGCACCAGAGAAGAGAATATGAGACTACTCACTCATCCTTCCGCTAGACAAAGCAGAGGGGTGAGAAATAGCACTGGAACGCACACGAGCCGATCGGCGTAAGCGTCGCACCGATCGGCGTGACCTCCCTTCTGGTGGATCTCGTCGGTGTTGACGAACCTCCACCGCCAATATTCTGGAACCCTAGTTTTAACTGATTCTCGCGATCGCCGTCTCTCCTTGTGCGTCCTTGGCTCTTGATAATTATCTTCCTTTTATACTCGACGGGATTAGGTCAACTTCCACCGACTCTAACTCATACTGGGCTGGGCCTTCGTCTTTTCTGGACGGGATCATGTTTTAGTCATATTTTCCTCCTGCGCCGATCGACGCATGGGTCGCGCCGATCGGCGCGGCTCTGCATCTGGCCCATCTTCGTTACTCTTCAGCTCTTTATCCATAATTGCCCTGTTTTACACCTGTTTCCTGCGATTACATCCAAAACAGAACAACTACAAATATATGTAAATATAGGGTTAATTGTTAGTCCAAACCACCAAATTAAGATGCAAAACATCCCTTTTTGGTAGATAAAATGGGCATCTAGAAACCACCAACACAGTAAGCCACAGAGTGACTTTCACTTGCCATCTATTAAAGTGCACGCCAGTGAATTTCTCTGGCCTCAGTGCATCGACAAATCTAGCCATAAAACTAAAGTGCCTATAATAAGATTTTTGGATTGTTGGATAAATTAGCACTTTTAGTTTTATATAAATCCAGAAATAAATCATAAGCATGATTAATAGATTGAATGATGAACTAGACAAGTCTACGCAAGATCTAGATAGGTCTATAAGGCTAGACAAAAGCATAGCATCTACCATACTAGCAACATCCATCATAGATAAACAGATCACGAAAGCTAGTATGGAAGACATGGTTTGAGATGAGAGTACGTACGTTTCCTTCTGGACTGGGTAGAGGAGGCGGCGACGACGTGCAGCACCGTCACGTTGTTGGTGACGGCGGGTGAGGCCGACTCGATGACGAGGAAGACGAGCCGTGGCGACGAGCTCGACGAAGACGAGGAAGCGATCAAGCAGTCGCGCAGAGCGCTTCCCAAAAACCTTATTTGCCCTCTCCCGGTGCAGGATCACAAAGGACGATGGTTTTGGAGACCTGCTCTCCGTTCGCCGGTGCACGCCGACGATCGGGATGGAGAAGTCTTGGCGGCGTAACAGTAGCGAGAGGTAAAATCCTAGGCGATTGCGTGATGTGATTTGCGGCGATACCCATACGTATTTATAGGGAGGAACCGCTAGGGTTGGGCATCTCGTAACCGAGTCGGTTACCATATTAATACGTCGGTTTCCATAACCATATATATGGAAATATATGGAACACGCAGAAAAAAGAAAGTGCAAAAGGAAGTCCCGCCCCCACCAGGCAAGGGACCGAATTTCGGCGGACCATTCACGCAGGTGATGCGCGGCCACGCCCATCACCCACGCCCTGCCCCGCCCGGCTCGGCCCGGCCCGGCGAGGCGAGCGAGCGTGCGCGTGTGTTCTTCCTTCTTCTCATCCACACAATTGCAAGTGATGCTAGAGCAACCAACCTTATAAGTTGGACTCCCTCCACCTCCACTAGTAATATGGGACTAAACCTTTGCACTCCCACCACTCATGAATAGGCCTTTGAGATTTTTTAGGAATTATTGTAAATATTAATGGGTCAAGCCCATATAATTCCAGCACGTCATTCAAAATGCTGGGAGAAGTGGAATTCTCACCTGCGTCAGTTTTAGACTACAAAGACACTAGATTCGGATATTGAAGGCACCTTGGTCCGACAGCTAACTGGCTGGAATTGAAGTATTTTTTCATAGACCTGAGATGGATCGACCAGATTGATTCCACCGTGCCAAAAAGAAATCTTCTTAGGCTCTTAGCATGTCGTCGTAGCGCTGACATCAGGAGTAAGCTCTTAGGGTGTGTTTGACAGGGCTTATAAAGTGGCTTGTACTGTAATAAACCATAAGCCCTGCCAAACAGCTATTTTGTATAAGCACTTATTGTAATAAGCCTTCATAAGCCATTTATCTTTTTGTACTGGGATAACAAAGCCAACAAGCACTAGCTTTTTGGGCTTATGGACCATTGAACATGAATAAGCTATTTCAGAATAACAGGATAAGCTATTTTGCCAAACGACTTGATAGCTTATGCTACAATAAGTCAGCTTAGTCGAGTATTTTACATACGTTGAACTGGTAACTACTGGAAGGGATTAAATCCAACTCGTCGGAACCATTTTATGCGAACGTAAAATTGATAACAGTACTAGTGGAAGCAAGTTTACACCAATGACAACACGGATAAAAAACATGAAGTAAAGTAGCATGGTGAAACCATGCAGATGCAAATTGTTATGGCGCGGTCGATGAAGCAAATGCAGGCACGCACGGGTTATGCTCTGTTAGCAGTGGCTGGAGCATTGCGTAAAGCAGGGCGTGTCCAGGTCATACCCGTACAAGAAGGCGCAACGTGTGAAGCAAGCAATACACACGTCGTTGAGGTAGGTTTCTGGGACTTGGGCTGACGCCGGCGTCGCCATCATCAGAAGATACCCGGCGAAGAAGGCTAGCACGAGAAGGGCGGCCATGTTAAGCGTGACTATGGAACTAGCCATTTGCTCTCGGCAAACAGCTTTCAGATCACTTGTTTGTCTTGGAAGAGAAGAGGGAGTTCCCCTATTTATCCTTGTTCGACTCTCCTGTTATCAGTACGATATATGTATATATTACGCGTGTGTACTTAATGAATCATGGCATAGTTGACTAATGAGTATTTCTTAATTGTTAACTTACTTTGTTATTTCTTTCATGGAAGCTTCCCTCTTCATTGTCATCGACCACATATTTGGGACACAGAATCTGTAAGAAATATAAGTCATGGGTTCCATCATCTGTTCGATCAGTATCAAAGGATTAAACAATGCCAAAATTAATTCAATAGGACCAACGTCTGTTTTCAGATGGGTGGGGTGGGTGTTAGGTTGATCTCTCCATCAATGGGCCCAACGGCCCATTGGGCCCTTGACCACGTCCTGATCGGGGGTGTCCAGCCCGAGACAAGGCTGGTGGGACCCTGTCGTGCAGCCCTATAAAAGGGAGGTGAGGACCACAGGGCACACAACGCGAGGTTCGTCGCCGCCACTATTTCCCCATCTCCAAACCCTAGACCGATCTAGAGGGTGGTGCTGCCAGTGACGGGAAGCGCCACCAGCCGCTTCCACGATGACCACCACTACGAGCTACCTCCTAGTGATCCGAAGAATAATAACAGTGGGGGTGGCGGCGGGGGGGGGGGGGGCACAATTAGTACCCAACTAAAAATAGTCAATGTCTTGTGCTTCTTGACATTTGGTGTCATCAAATAAATTTGTTTAAATCATTTGTATGCGCTGTAAATCAAGCTATAGAGCTAGACCAAGTTCACCTGATGCAATACAGTGACGCGGTAGATATGCCGTGTTCCACGGACTGCAGCAATTGCCACTTGCATAGGACCGAACAAACTTTTTCATTACTCAATAGTAATTATCTAAACTTCATCAAAGCATAATGGTCAGCCCAAACGGCTTCATAGGAATGTTGATCATTCAGCAGATCATTTACCCTAGCCTCTACAATGATGATGACATACTGGTACGAATGTTATTTGACAACAGTAACAAAAGCCATCACATGCTCACAATAGTAATGTAACCTAAATGAAATATCCTAGGTTTGTACAGGGAATATAATAGGATAGGTAATTTGCGGCTAAGTAGTATTGGTCATACTACAACAATAGTTTTACAAATAATCAGGTATAGCATTTGTGTAATAAAATGGTTGCTAGGAAATGCGAATAGAAAACAAAGGAGCCACATGATCAAAAGCGAAAACATATTCAGATTTGCCCTCGTTGAGATCTCCTTGACAGGATCCTGCTTCAACCTTTCTGTTTTTGGTTCCTCCTCGTCCTCGTACTCTCCATTATCTAATTACACGCATGAGTCCGGCAAACAAACAAACAAACAAGCACAAAAATATACAACTATAAAACAAGATTACAGATTCAATACAGGTATTGCTGTTTTCTCATTTCTGGAGAGACGATGAGTGCTCCTCGGCGATGAGTGCTCCTCTCGGAGTCGCAACCGGGATCTCGACGGCAAGGGACCGCTTTTGTTGGATGGAAGTGCTGCACGCCGCTAAGCATTATCAGGATCTCCTTCACAAGGAGGATGAATTGCTGAAGACGGAGGCTAAGGAAAGATGGGAGTCACAGCAGATTGCTGCCGTCTTTGGACTGACGTTCTCTCAGGCATGGCAAGTGCATACTACGACGCCCATCGAGGTTGTGGATCGAGGCGCGAAAGTGATCGAGTTACCCTAGTGAAGAATGATCTTCTCTTTGCAGAGGCAATCGAGGCTGGCTACCCAAAGGTGGAACTCACCTGAATTCTACAACCTTCGACCGCCCGGATCCGTTGTCGAGGCCGGATCGATCTCGAGCTCTGTATGCTAAGGTGATTCCTCTACAGCCGAGCGGAGTGAGCCCATCCAAGATGAAGATGTGGTCTGGTTCTTTGCCGATCATTTCCTCCCTGACACCTTCGTATCTGTTGATCGTTCCAATTCTCGATCTCCGAGCTTGCCGTCAACGAGGAACAGAGATGGTGGCCATGATCCGGAATTCTTGCGTGGATCAGAATTCAAAGATTGTGGGCCATCTGAGCGTGACATGGATAAGACAAAAGCCCTAGAAAAGAAAGGAGTTAACCAAGTAGGGTATTAGGATGTTTCAGTCTTGTACAACCTCTGCTTTTGTGAAAACTCCCGACGCACCTACGTGCAGGTTGTGAAGGCAGGTGGCGATGGTAAGGGCTCGGCGGATGGTTCGCATGCTCCCAATCATGGGCTATCAAGCCTGCGACCCCATGGGGGCCGTGATCATGGAGGGCTAGCAGACACGTGGTGGGAGGTCACGGTCAAGCTGGTTGCGGCCACGATCAAGCCAGTGGTAGAGGTGGCCACGACAATGATGATGGTAGACGGGGTCATAGTGGCCGTGCTCGCTGTTAGCCAAATACTACAGGATCTTCTAATGCAGAAGAACTGGGAAAGAAAAGACCGTTAGAGGCATTGACACTTGGAGAATCAGATAATACTGACAAGGGGAAGAAGTAGTGTGAAGTTCTTTGTTGTGAGGTCTATGAAGCTAAACATATGACTTTTGGTGTCCAATTTACCTTGGCCTAAAATAATCAGCAATATTCTATGGCTTTGAGGGTGATGCTGGCTTTTTTCATATTCCAACTCATGGAGCAACAGGTAAAGCACCAAAAAGAGAGACGGCTACAAGACACATCACCATCAAGCAGAGGAACATCACGGCTGATACGATCAAGTCTAAACTAGAAAGCCTCATTTTGATTAAATGGTCTTAGTTGGTACAACAAAACAGGGATAGTTTTCTAGTATCGTTCCCGAGCAAGGTGAAACTACAAAGAATGGTGGCCATGAAGTTTGTACATACCGCTGATGGGGATGGCATCATGATCTTTTAGTTGTGGAATAATAAGATTGAGCCGCATCATGATCAATGTTTATGCTGTACCCTATGAGATTAGGTCCTATTTCCCACTTTGTCCCGTGGGCATAATCTTAGTTAGAACACTCAAGTTGGACATGAAGTACACCAAAAGGATGGGAGTGGTTTGCATTCTTGCGGGCGTCAAGGATGTGAAATGCATCCCAAACACTACGGATATCATTGTGGGTGAAGTCGCATATGGCATCTTCTTTAAGGTGGATAAGATATCCAAGGATGGGACCTATGTGGCTTTCAAGAAGGTGGGGGATAAAAATCTGGATTATGATGACCTTATGGATGATGTGGGGGATGCTGAGATGGGAAACAAACCAAATGTTGGGCCCATGGATATGATGATGGGGGCAGACGACAAGACAAATGATGCTTCTACTAGTAATGCTCCTCCTAGTGAGCAAAACAACCAGGTGGTCGATGAAAAAATTCAGAACATAGTTCAAGAAGCAATTGATAAAGCGTCTTTCCACATCATAGAAGACATTGCCGTGAAGGTTGCAAAAGAAGAGGTCAGCGAGGATGATAGGATTATCTTGGATGGCGGCAATAATATTTGGCTGCGGTGGAACCCACAGACTCCTATTCTGTTCTGCTTTCCCCCGAGCAGACTGTGCTGATAGGTACCCCGACCATGGCTGTCGTGAGTGGTGTGATGTGGTGTGCCCTTGAGATGGATGGTGCTGGGTCGCCGATACACCAATTGGGACACGTGTTGATTGATGGGGTGGATCCAACTTCTGCCTTGGCGTCAGAGGCTGAATCACCTATGTGTGTTGTGCGGCAGGTCACGGCGGAGCGACTGAATGAGCATGATGCTGTACATATACATGCTACTGCAGCTGGAGTTGACAAGGAGGCACTCCAACAATGAGGCTCTTTCATCCGTGCAGGACGCTACAATGGCTAAGCCTTCCTTTGTTCAGCCAATGCTAGTGGAGTCTCTCATTCTGGACAACAATCCGGTTCACAACAAAGTGGAGGCACCACTTGCAGCTGTGGAGAAGCTCTCTCGAGGGGAGCATCGGGCCGAGGGAAATTTGAGCACGCTGTTTGATAAGCTTTTGGGCCATGCTGCCCCAAGTTTTGAGTCATCCCCTCATGCAAATCTACTTTGTTGGGTGGCCTTTCTTCCAATCATGAGACACTCATTATCCATTTATTCTTATGATGAGGAGAAGGTTATCAAGCCACTTGATGCTGGTGAAGTTTTTTATTTCCATGTACTTCCACGGCATGTTTTGCAAGAGATATGCAAAAAGAATGGCGTGCATGCGGACAAGACCAACAAAGTGATGGCGGACTCTTTCTCTGATCTTTCTCATAGGAAAGGGGAGTTATTGCTCATGTTAAGGAAGTTCGGAACCGTAAGGGCTCGGAGTTGACGGCGCCTGGACCTACGGTTATTCAGCATCGAGATCCATGCAAGAAAGATGACGAAGACATGCTGATCAAGGAGCAGAACCTCACAGCAATAAAAAAATCTAGATGAAGGTAAACATCCTTTACTTCTTTACCCTCAAAGCAAGTTAGAGACCAGATGAGTAATTTTGGGGTTTCATTGGGTAAACTTGATAGTGATGTCTTGAATTCTATTAATTCTCTCAAACATTCTGAATTAGTTAGATTATCCTATAATGCCCCTAAAAACAACTCCTCCTCTTTCACTTTTGACCCTACTGGGGATACGAAGGGACCTATAGATGATTTAGATTTCCCTTTTAATCATGTTTGTCATGAACTGAACAACGCCTTAGAAGACCAAGCGTTTGATAAAATACTTTACGATCTAGATGTTGTCCAAACAAAATTAATTCTAATAATCATGGAAGGATTTCTCATCTTCCTAAAAAATCTGAAACCCCAAACAGAATAGTTGTAAAATGAAAAAGGTCTTTTGGAATACCAGTCGTCTTGGAGACTTGAGTAAACACAATAGGATCAATTCTCTGGGCAAAGAACAATGC
Source organism: Eleusine indica (assembly GCA_030378355.1). Lineage (NCBI taxonomy): Eukaryota > Viridiplantae > Streptophyta > Magnoliopsida > Poales > Poaceae > Eleusine > Eleusine indica. Next base: position 17,832,947 of record CM059494.1, read on the forward strand.
CTGCATTTTCCTTGCTCTCATTGAATCATGTGGAAACCACTTCTCTCATTGTTTCCTTAAACATCTTGCTGCTGGCCAGGACTACCTCGGGCATACTATGCCGCCAAGTGGCAGGTCTAGTGGGATGATTCTTGGGGTGAACTTGCTGACTTTTGATGTGGGAGCTATAGATGAGGGGGATTATTACTCAAAATTTCTCCTTGTGAATAAAGAAGATGGCTTCACATGGGCTCTATATGTTGTGTATGGGCCCGCACAAGTGGAGTACAAACTGAGTTCCTCACTGAGTTTACTCATATTTGCAGTACAAAACTCACCCGATGATTATAGGGGGAGATCTCAACATAATGAGGTATCCAAAGGACAAAAGCAATGACAACTTCTGCTCTCGATGTCCCACCTTCTTCAATTCTATTATTGACACCATAGAGCTATGAGAGATTGAGTTGATAGGCCGACAGTTTACTTGGGTTAATGATAAGGACCCTCTAACCTTTGAGAATCTTGATCGTGTCTTTCTGACCACAGAATGGGAAGCTAGATATCCTAAGGTCATGGTTAATGTTCTAGACACATGGCAAGTCAGACCATACACCATTATTGCTCAATACTGGAACAAAAATCACGGGGAGGCGGGGGGGGGGGGGGGGGGGGGGGGGGACTTTCAAATGAATTGGGCTGGCTAATTCAAGACGGTTTCGTCTTATGGCAGTAGGATCATGGTGGTTAAATAACCATTGAAATATGGCAGAATAAAATTAGATCCCTTCACCAGTACTTGCATGGGTGAGCAAAAAGTACGCCCCGGTCTCTTAAGAAAGAAAAGAAGAAAATGTTCTTGCTGATTGATGAGCTTCACAAAAAGGAAAAAAACAATACTTTAACACCTAATGAAATACCTCTTAAACACTACCTAAATGATAGACTTGCTCACATGCTGCGTGATGAAGAACTCAAATACTACCAACGGGCAAAGGTGAAAACAACAATACTCAATATTTTCACCTAGTGGCCAATGGTAAATATAGAAAAATCAGAATATATCAGTTAAACTCTAGTGACGGTGTCATAGTGGGAGATGCCAATTTAAAGTGGTATATAACCATATACTATAAAGGCCTTTTTGGAAAGCCAGAGGAAAAATACTATATCCTTACATGAATCTTGGTTCTTGGACATACCGCAAGATACATCCGAGGAGAATGAAATTTTAATAGCTCCTTTCAAGACTAAGGAGGTAATAGAACATAACAAAGAGACAGGGGCCAATGGATTCCCAACTGAATTCTATGAGTGTTCTGGAAAGTTATAATAGGGGACCAAATGGCACTTTTTAGATATTTTCAGGATGCTCGACTTAGTCGACTACTAGTGTAAAGCCTCAATTTTGGAATTATTAATTTAATACCAAAAAAGACAATGCGTAAATGATACAGGAATACCACACAATATGCTTGCTTAATGTCAACTTTAAAATACTATCTAAAGCTATCACCGATAGAGTTAGGATGGTAACAAATAAAATTGTCCGACAGTCTCAGACTGCTTTCATGACTGGTCGACATATAATGGAAGGTGTGATAACACTGGACGAAATCATTCATGAAATGCACCGTAAGCACGAAAATGGAGTAGTCCGAAAACTCAATTTTGAAAAGGCTTACGACAAAATTAAATGGTCTTTCCTCCAACAGACCATGAGGATGAAAGGATTCTGCAAAACATGGTGTAACTGGATCCATATCTTTATATCTGGTAGCCATGTGGGTATTAAAGTAAATGATGATATTGGTCCTTTCTTCCAAACACATAAAGGTCTGCGGCAGGGTGATCCCCCTATCTCCCATTCTTTTCAATTTGGTGGCTGATATGTTAGCAATTTTAATTGCAAGGGCCAAGGAGGATGGCCAATTCAATGGGTTTGTACCTGATCTAGTATATGAAGGTTTAATGCTGATGACACCATCACTTTCATGGATCATGGCATACAAAAAAAACTACTAATACGAAAATTTTGCTATGTGTGTTTGAACAACTCTCAGGCCTAAAAATTAACTTTTAAAAAGTGAACCTTTCTGCTTGGCAGAGGCAAGAAACCTTGAAGACCATTATATAACACTGTTTGGATGCAAGCTGGGTAAAGTGCATTTCAGTATCTAGGCATTCCTATGATCCATAGGAAACTTAGAAATAGTGAATGTGGGGACATTATAGAGAGGTTTCAGAAAAAAACTCAACAAGTGGAAAGGAAAGTTTGATGTCTTCGGGAGGACAACTAATTCTTGTAAATGTTGTCTTTAGCAACCTCCCTGTATTTATGATGTCTTTTTTTGAGATACTGGAAAGGGTCTCAAAAAAATTAGACACTATCCACTCCAAATTCTTGTAGGAGGGGGAATGCCCTAAGAAGTTATACCACCTTGCTAAATGGGAAATACTATGTTAACCCAAAGATCAAGGAATAGTTGGGATAACTAATCTTTGTGTAAAAAATATTTGCCTCCTAAGCAAATGGCTTTTTAGATTGCTAAATGAAGATGGAGTTTGGTAGCGATTACTTATGAACAAGTAATTCTCTCATAAGCCTCTTACCCAGATACAAAGGAAACCATATCGTTCTTATTTCTGGACTGGGTTACTAAAGGCTAGGGATGAATTCTTCAAATGGGGTTTGTTCCAAATCAAAGATATAAGCCCGGTAAGATTCTAGAAAGACACTTGACTGGATAATACACCTCTAAGTGTTCAGTTACCAAATTTGTTTAGTATAGCAAGATGGAAGAACATTACTATTCAAGAGGTCTTCCATTCCATCCTGCTCAAACTCTCCTTTAGGAGACCCATCACAGATAACAAACTAGTAGAATGGAACAATATGACGTTGAAGCTAAATAATGTTATTCTTAGCAATGAATCATATGCTTTTAAATGGAACCTACATGACAATGACATATTCTCAGTTCATTCCCTGTATGAAGCCATATTACACCAAGAGAAATCTAGTTTGTGTCACCTGTGAAAAATTAAAGTCCCTTTGAAGATTAAAATATTCTTATGGTACCTTCACAAAAGGTCACCTTGACGAAAGATAACCTTACTAAGAAGAGATGGAAAGGTTCTTAGAAATATTGTTTCTATAGTAGAAATGAAACAATGCACCATCTTTTTTTTAGTGCCGTTTAGCCTAGATTTGTGGCGAATGGTTTCCATTGCCACCCGTATATCCAAACCCCATAATACTCAACACATGGCTGGGAATTGGTTAAGAATGAGGGGAGTGAAGGAAAAGTGGTTGATAATTGTTGGTGTGGCAGCTGTGTTTTGGTCAATATGGTTATGCCAAAATGATATTATTTTTAATAAAAAACCAATTATCTCTTTTATGTAGGCTATTTTCAGGAGGACATACTGGCTTCACCATTGGAGACTCTTACAAAAGGTCATTCACAGGGACGTTTTTGTAGCAAGATGCCAATTATTAGAGGTGGTAGCTACGAGCATCCTTTCAAAGAATGTTTGGCCATCGAGGCTTCAGCCGTGTTTTTTGTTTTTTATATATTCTGTGTTGCGCTAAATGCACACAATGCTGTAATAATTGGTAAACTTTGGCTGTCTGCAACTATTACAAAAAGCCGGAATCATGTATTTCATTTTCTAAAAAATATCACAGATTCTGGACATTAAGAGAATGAATGGGAAGGGATGGATTTTAGATGAATATAGGAAGAAGAATTTGTCAAAAGAATAAATGAGATACGGATTTACACTGCAGCTCTAGAGTAATATAGAAAATTAAAACGAATAGGGAAATGATATGGCATGCCGGGCTGCTGGATCTGGTTGTGTTTGGTTAGGAAAGAGTATGGGCTGATTAGTACATGTGGGCTGTATCAGGTTGGCCCAACACGGAGAGACTCTTTTTTTTATTTAGGTAACTTTTGGAGGTGTCCTGGACTCTGTTTTAGTAACTTTGGATTATTCCTGGACTCTATTTTTATATAACTATTGGGTGGACAGATGGCGGAATTACCATGGGAAAAAACGTCCTCATCTGTCTTATTAAGGAGTAGAGAAGGTGCTGAAATTTCATGAAGCGGTACTTTTTTAAAATGGATAATTGTATAAATCATCTCATAAGCCATTTAAAGTTTTAGATTCCTACCCATAACCTTTTTTGTGGCAAATACTCACCCACCCAAAAAATTTTATTACAAAAACCACCCCAGTTGACATGCTTAATTGATTTCTTATGATTTCATCATCATAAATTTATCATAAAGCTATGTTAAATAAGTTTAATATTATTAGAGATTTTTTGTGTGTTTAATTTCTCTTATTTTCATAAAGAATGTATCAAAATTTTTAAATTTATTGTTGAATACCATTCAAAGTTTAATTAGTATTTTTGTTATATATACTCTATAAAAAATATGAAGATTATACTTCCAAAATTTTGTATTTTTTGAGAAGAACATCATGGTTACTCTAAATAAACAAAAACATATTGAATAAATTAAAAATATGCAAAATAGGGTGGTTTTTGCAATTAACCCAAATTATGGATAATCATACTGACAGGTTGGTTTCCCCCTTTGTTTTAAGAAAGGCAAACAATATTGATTTTGTGCGGTTTCGTTACTCACCAGGACACTAAGCCTCAATGTTTTGATCACGATCAAAAGCACTTAAAAAAGTTTTACGTCTGAGGAACATCTTTTCATATATATACTACTAGCAAAGTGTCTGTGAGTTGCTACAGATTTCTAATACAACAAACTATAGAAAGTGTTACAAATATTGATACTTTTAGACATAACTTTCGTATCTAAAATTGTAGGTCAAACAATTTTACTGAAATAATATTTTGTACCTTAATACAATCAATTGATTTGAGAATGTGGCTCTCATTAATTAATATTACCAGAAACAATACTATAGATCACTAATAATATGACCAACAACCACAGTGGCAAACAGATACTATATATATATATTAAGATATGTGTAATTACGCTGATCACTAATAATTCAATTTTGAAAAATACATACATTTCTCCTCACAAGATATAAACTATCATTGCGGGCAAAACAACCATATATTTTTTTATTGGGACCATAGCTCCTCATTCAACACATAATTAAGCTAGGTGGATGTGATCTAACTAAGCATGAAAGGCTCTAGTGGAGAACGTATGCATGGTTTGCACACATGTGCGCCACAAATTTTTTTGACAATCTGAAACTGAACTAAAAAGGCAGCATCGACCGTCCTAGAATCAATGCAAGTCTAGATCTAGTGATCTATCTACTTCACACCCATGGCAAGTAGAGGAACAATATCATGAGAGGAGGTAACATTGCGATCTTTATGCAGTCATGTAATTGTAGTCATCATGTGATGGTGTGCAGGACGTATTAGCCTAATAATTAATGAATCGAAACTGTAGGAAACAAAACTCAAACAATGGTGATCGCACATACGATAAATAGACTAACAAAGTTACCAGCCTTTTTGCTCCTTGCAGTTGCATGGTTCCTCCTCTCATTCGCTGGACGGCTCGACAACTCGACATAGCATCTCCTCAGTAGGATAGTGCCTCCGTCTGCAACAGACAGGCAGCATTAGGGTTCGTCTTTGTCCGAGGCAAGCCTCAAAAACCTCAATAGATGAAGTTGAACTATCAATCAGACTCTTGCACAAGCTCACATGTGGAGGCTCGGGAACATAGCCGCCTTGCTTGACGAGTGCCTGTCTTGGCATCCATGGCGGCATCATCCAGATGAAGCAACCGGCGTGGATACTAGAGACCGCTGCCAGGCCCGCCACCACATTCAGTCATCGCCACCACTGCCTGGGTGATGCAGGGCCACAAGTAGGACCTGTCCAGATGTTGCTAGTGTAAAGAGGAAGCTGAAGCTGAAGCCCTTGGCTCCCCTGTATTCCCAAAGGAGGCCTTAATAATAAGTGAGCTTCGCTCCTATTCCACTTCCGTTTTGTCGATTTCGTTTAACACCACGTCTTCAAGTTTTTCTTAGCATGACTCCACGTCTTCAAGGTGAGTTCCAGAATTTCTCGCCGTGCAGTTTTCCAAGAACAAAGACCTTGCCATCATGTTTGTCCCGTCGTGCCATGCGTGAAGCCGGTCATCTACCTCGTCACTGTTGTTTCCTTCGATTTCAGCTATCATGAGACTCTCCCAGGCGGCCCACGAAATCCCACCATAGGATGAAAATTGGCTGCAGTCCACAAAGAAGAAAAGGCCCAAGAAGGAAAAAAGAACAAACACAGACAGTAGTTGTCTTCTCCGCACGCCACCGCCATCCGCCATGGCTAAGAACTGGAGCTTGAGTTGACGGCTAGAGATGGCTTAAGTATTGTTACAAATTATTAAAACAGAACTTCATAGACAAAGAGAATTAACCTAGGGTGTTCTGGTCTTCTGGAGCTCCAAAAAGATCTGATGAAAACAAACGGATAGAAACACCTCCAATGGCATTGGTGCCAGTGGTGACAATCGATGCAAGCCACACCTCTAATAGCGGCGATGTTTGATGTGACAGAGGAGTAGGAGAGGCTCAAAAGTAGTAGATGCATTGGTTTCTTGAATATAAACGACCGGAATATGATCGAAATTAGGTCTCTCAACTATCGGTCGGAAAACAAACTCCAAAACAAACAGGAGATGGGCACATGGACTGGAGACAACCGTGGACAACAAACAATTGGACGATCATGGACATGAAGTGGATGACCGCACCTCAATTAATAAGTTGTAGTGGTATATGTAAGTACTTTTGTAGTCTAGCTTGTAGGTTTTCCGTGCCATTCATATACTAGTCTTGACAACTTTCACAAGCCAACAAACCAATTGGTAAGCCCCTAATGTAGCTTTAAAATTTGTTTGGCGTGGCAATATATTTCCAGTAGGCTTCTCCGTGGGTGAAGCATATATGTCGTACTCACTATTGTTTCATGAGCTTAATAGAGAGCACATAAATCTCTCAGATTGCCATCTCTAACAATCAGGTTCGTACAGGTGCATCTTTGCTCTTTAAAGCCAGCATAATACATTAAAGCAATTGCCAACCTTCCATGTGGATGATGAGAATATTGTCTCATTTTCTAGTGGGTTAAAAGGCTATTCTCATGTTAACTAATTTCAAATCAAACTAAAAGTAGGTTGTTGACAACCAAAATTTGACAAGTTGGTCAAAACAGATGGACTGCTTCTGGAAAGTTATTTTGTAACGACCTGAGCTTCAGTAGAATGGTAATTGAGATTGTGGAGGCATGGTGGTCACACAACTGTTTTGGTTGTTTGTGCAATATTTGAGGTTGTGGGGTGTGGTGGACACACAGCGCTCTTGGTCGTTTATGTGCATTTTGAGGTTGTGGGGTATGGTGGCCGCATAACTATTTTGTTGTTTGTGCCTTTCCAAAATGAATCTTCTATGGGTACACTAACTACATTAGTTTAAAATCGTCACATGTTAGATTGACTTACGTGGACGAGTATGGGTCGTCACTAACTTTAACGATAGCCGATATAATGTCAGTAATTTTTTTGTGAGGATCACTAGGATAATCAAGACTTTGTTTGGATCAAAACACAACCAACCGTAGGGATTCCAGTTGCATTTTCACGTGTGAAAGTAACATGGATCTATCGAGACAAATGAATTGCAGAAGACACGAAAGATACTTTGTTTGGATCAAAACACAACCAACCATTTCTGTATCCAGTCGCAACCTGATCGACATTGTCGACAATTTTATCATTTGTCACTCCTGATCCATTATCTATGAATGCAATGATATCCTAAACACCCCCTCCCCCCAACACATACATCACAGGAAAAATATCAAATCAAACTAAAAGTAGGTTGTTGATAACCAAAATTTGACAAGTTGGTCAAAACAGATGGACTGCTTCTGGAAAGTTCTTTAAAGGCAAGATTGACACTAACAATGCATAGAGCTCGTCGAGATAGTCAAAATGCATATATAATTTGTCCAATTGGAACTCCAGAATCAAAAGCCATGGTATTTATAAGATTCCATAAATCTGAGTTCCAGTCTAACCCGAATAATTTCTAGTCTGACATGATTTGGTAGAGTACGAACTGAAAGTTGTATTTTGATTCGGAATTTGCAAGATAACTTGATTTTTTTTCTGGGGAAAGATCTCTCATCTTATAAATATAAAAGGGCACAACCGATTGAAGGCATCCAACTTCAGTCGATAAAGCTTTATCTTTTTACCCTTTTTTCCCTCTACCTACATTTCCAACCCCTCTTACTATTCTTTGTCATCTTTACAACAATTTAAGGTGTTCTAGATGACCTACCGACTATAGGACATCCCAAGGTGTGTTTACTGCAACGAGGTCCCTCTTGGACGAGCCATTCTTGGTTTTCCAAGCGTGCCCACGAATTCGTGTTAGACCAGAATTGCAGAACCACAACGACTTGGTCTATTTGCGACCTGCAGGCTCTAGTGCTTTCGGTATATGACTGGATTTTGTGTCAAGACACTTTTTGGCAACTTCGCTGAGGAAGAAGGTGTTTTAGTTTTTGTAGCTGAATCACTCACTAGTATTTTTTTAGACTTGAGCATTCTTCATTCCTCGTTGATCAAATTACAATCTTCCTTCAAAACTTACAATAGAAAGTTTGGGCGTGATTCTCCCACACACACAGACCCCTGGACTTGTATGTTTCCTTAGCACAGCAACGTGCAGCTATGTTTGCCTTGCAACTAACATACACAAGACGGAAAGAAGAAAAGGAATGATTAAGCACGTGCAGCTATGTTTGCCTTGCGACTAACATACACAAGACGGAAAGAAGAAAAGGAATGATTAAGCTCTTGGATATCAGCAAGGACATGGAAGATTTCTGATCTTTGTTCGTTTCTGAAGTTCCAAAGTTGAACAAGCTGCATCGCATCTGTTACAACAATGACTGGCTCGGACGTCCTATTGGAGAGCATGTGAACAGCCCTGCATACTGCCTCTACCTCTGGAGTAAGAACCGAACCCACATATTGTAACCAGAAGCCAGCTCCCCATAGGAAATTGCCGTCACTATTACGCACTATTGCTCCAGTGGCACCTGTACATGTCTAGAGGACAAAACGGAAAAAAGAAATCCATATTCAGTTGGGGGCATGATGGCAAGAAAAAGAAGCCAACCTTTGACGAGCTCCTAGCTAAATATATAAAAAAAAGCCGAGGAAAGACAAAGAAGCAATAAACTTGGTGAGACTACAAAGAGTCAAAGGATGAGTTCTTCATTGATGAGACGAAAATTACACCAATATAACTCACAATCATTTATTTGGGCGCCGTCATATAATCCATCAATGCACATATCATGGAATGCTTATTTAGTGAATCATAATCCATGGTTTCCATTTAATCTTGGTCGCATTGTTATTATCATCAAATTGATATTGGGCAATATCAAAGGATAATGTGCAGTTATCGAGCTGCCAGTGTATCGAGGTCGTCGAGATAGTAAAAATGCATATATAATTTGCTCAATTTGACTTGAGATGCAAAAGTTATTTTATTTAAAGGATTTCAAAAATCTGAATTCCGGTCTGAACAGATTTGGCAGAGTCGGAACTAAAAGTTGTATTTTTACTTGAAATTTGCAAGAAAACTTGATTTCTTGCAGGGCAAGACCTCCCACCCTATTAATATGAAGGGTCACGACCGATTGAACGCATCCAACTCCAATCAATCATTTTATTATTTTACTCATTTTTATCCATTTACCCTATGTTTCCAATCCCTCTTACTATTATTCTTCTTCGTCTTGATGGTGACTGAAGGCGTTGTAGATGGTCTGCCAACTCTAGTATGACCCAAGGCGTGCTTGTCCAGATCTGGTAAGATAGGAATTGGCAGATTCATGACGACTTGGTCTATTTGCGACCTGCACGCTCTAATGCATTGGTTGTGTGACCGGATTTTGCGTCAACACTGGTATAATAAGTTCTATTCGAAAGGCCTAAGATTTGGAGGAGACAGAAGTTCGATTGTCCGATTGAAGTTGGCTGAAGTAGTCTCTTCGAGAATGTGCTTGCCTTCCAGTTAATTACTGGTGACTCAATCACCACCCATGTAACCATCAAATATTCAGATACTCCCTCCATACTCAATTTAGAGGGCCTTTAGGACACGATTTATAATACCAAGAAGCAATTAATTAAGAGGTATGTCCTTAATAAATACGGTCCCAGGTCCACTTCATTTACTAAAGTTGCTCCAATCGATTGGTTACTACACTTCTGCCAAGACATGAGGTTGGGAGTTCGATTCACAAGGACCTCTTTTTTTTGCTGCACTTCTGCCGAGACGTGAGGACCCCCATCTTTGAGAAAATGCTTCAAATCGTAGGACGCCCTCTATTTAGAGTAGGGAGGGAGTATTGAATATGACGTATTTAATTGCCAATCTATTTATAGAAGTCTTTATTAATGAGCTGATAATGACATTATGTGACTTGGCCAGCTGGACATACACAGCTGGCAGCAAGTTTTGCAATAAGCACTGCAACTAAAGGTCAAATGAAGCAAAGGGGTCGCGCAGTTTGATAGTAACGGACGATATTTTTTTAGGCAATAATGGACGTCATTGGGTAGGGCAGGTGATGGACACGTCGGTGCTGAAACCAGCCTTCTAAACTAAACACAAAGCTCTGCTTCTCACGGCCTCACGAGACACAAACCCATGGCGGCCGTCCTCTCCAAGGTGGTCGACGCAACATCGGTGCTCTTCTCGCTGACCGTCACCGTGGCAGTGCCGCTGATCGACTCGCAGGTCGTCCTCCCGACCGGCCTCTACCCCGCCTCGTTCGTGAGAGTAAACCGGTGGTTCGCCGCCGAGTTCGACCACTACCTCCTGGCCGACCCACCGCCTTTCTTCCGGGACCTCATTTGGCTCCTCCTCACCTTCCTCTGGCCGGTCTGCATCGCCAACCTCTACGCTGTTATCACGCGCCGCTGTCGCTTGATAGCCACCAGCTCCCTCATGGCTGGCGTCTTCATGCTCACCTACATGGTAACTAGACCACATTTCTGGTCTTAGTAAATAAACATCACAAGCTGCTGCTGCTGCTGCTGCTGCTCTCTCTCTCTCTCTCTCTCTCTCTCTCTCTCTCTCTCCTATATATGTCTCGGAACTGGTTCTCAAATTATGACCGTTGGACGTGAGATGATATATCAAGTTATTCTCTTCTTGTCTTGATCAAAATTTGCAATGTGTTTATTTATCGCAGTCTGCGCTGTTTGGGGAGATGTTGGGTTCCAGGAGAGCAACTCCGAAGTTGGTCGGCTTCTACACTCCATTCGCCGTGGTTGCTGCAACTCTAGTTCTGCGTGGCCTGTGCTCATACTCAAAGCTGCATGGACCTGACACAATCGGATGGGTTGCATCTTCTGCTCAGAAGAAAAGGGTTTAGATTCATTTCACGCTCGGTAATAAGTCTGGGATCTCGTTTCTTAAAATATTTTCTAGTACCAACGATGTTGGTTGTTACTTCTATAAAATTTGTACTCTTCAACCAATTTCGTGAGTATACATTAAGGAATTTGGCTATGATTTTCGGACAGCTGCCGAAATTATGACATTGCTGATTATGACTGGGCAATATGCGTGGGTTCGGGGCTTAATATAAAGGCTTAATTGTAAATTCCACCACTACACAATGAGGCTTCGTTGTAGCGGGTTAAAAGAGGGCTCAGTGATGGACAACAAAATCGGCACTAGGCCTTTGTCACTACTTATTTACAACCTTAGTAGCAGAAGAGAGGCCGCTACTGTCCTAGGTTATATTTAAGTTAAAATAAAAGGACGGATCCCAGCTATTGCTGGCACCCACCCTATAGACGTGTCGTCGCCGACGCTCACGTGCCGCTGCCCTAGCTACATGTGCTCGTCTTCGTCCTTCGCGCCGTGTCACGCCACAGCCACCACCGGAGCCGGCGAAGGAGGAGGGGGAGTGCGCTCATGGAGGCACGCCCCCAACCGAAGCGCTGCCATCACCGCTGCCGCTGACGCGCCCTCGCTCGAGGCGCCATCGTCGCCCCTTTGGGGGTCGATCTGGTGGCGAACATCGCTAGATGCACCTGTGGAGCGACGCAGTGGTGCACGACGGTGGTCGGGAGACGGAGTAGGAGGAGGAAGGGGGCGACTCGGCGGCGTATTGGTGATGACAACAGCATGACGGCACCAGGTGCGCCAGACACAACGCGCGTGGCCCCTATGGCGACGGGTCTTTGTCGTCTTCATGGATGTGGAGGAGATCAAGGAGGCGGCCGGAGGCGGAGGAGGAACCCTAACCCTAAAAGGGGGTGGTGCGGCACGCGTGGAAGTGATACTGCCGCGCCGCACCTCCCCCTTTTTATTGATGGGCGCGGTTGGTAGTAGCGGGCCATGTTGTCAGGTCCGCAACAAAATGGGCCTTAGGTTTTAGTTGCAGGCCTGACAGAAACCGCAACTACATGATTGAGTTTAGTAGCGGGTGCTTGTGTAGGTAGTTGCGGTCCTGTTGTGCCCGCTACTATGTTGGTAAATGTTGTTGTGCTCTGGGTACTATTCTGCCCTTAGTTGCGGTCTCTCCATCGGCCCGTTACTGAAGCAAAAAATTGTTCCGCTACAACTGAGCTTAATTGTAGTAGTCGCCCCATATCTCACTTTAGTTTTTGATTTCAAGTGCCTGCAGCTGTTGCATTGCACTTGTAAAGGCATTCTTTTTTTTAGAACGTGCGGCACACATATTTTATTAAAAAAAAGAAGTTCAAGTACAAGATCAAACTGTAAAGGAAAGAGAATTCTGAAATGCAAGAATAGATGCAAAGTGCTACTGGTAGAAATGTGCACAACAATAACTTTTTGCTAATGACGTGACGAAAATGTGTCATAGAAGAAGATGACCCTACTATGACGAAAAATAGTGCATGCAACCTTCCCTACCGAGGATACAACCAAAGCAATGCAAATGGCAGCAATTCTGCCTTTAAGAGCAGCAACACTGAATAAAGTCCATGGGTGTGAGCTTAGTTGGGCTGAACCAGCCAGGACATGAAAGAGTAAGCCCCGGAAATATAAGAAACTAGCAAGGTGATCCACGCTAATAACGCTGCTAGAAAAGATAATATTTTAATTGATGAAATGTACTTATATAATCTGTGTTGACAAAAAGTTAATTGTATATATATTTTTAAACTTGACTTCAAAGAGCCTATTTTTCAATTTGCTTAGTCCTTAGTGTTTTGGATGACATATTTATTAAGATTCTTTAAACGGGTTTGTGCAAAAGAGTTGGTTTTGCACTACTATTCTATGACTCAAGTTAGCAGCATGATTAAATAATTATAAAATAAGAATAACTAAATTAATTACCTTCTCCCATTTATGAACCTTGATGCCCGTTGATGCTTTTAGAAGTTACATTTGCGCCACTACTGCATTGAGGCCCCCATGCCAAAGACATCACAAACATGGAAGACGGCCTCCCACACCACCGCAGTGGCCATGGAAGATGGCCTCCCGCGCCTCCGTCCCGGTCGTGGAAAAGTGTCTCGTGAGTCATCATCGCTGTCGGGAGCCTCACTATTAGTTTCTGCGTTGGTTCTCGTGGCCTTCATGTTTTTATTTTCTATTTTTTCTTATTTCCTGCGGATTGTTCATTTGTTGTAAATGTACCACCAGCCTTCCACGATTTCTGTAACCGACCATCAGGTATCCCACCGAACATTGGCTGAGCATACGTGCATGCAGGTCAACCTAAGAATGCACCCTACAAACATATGTTAGGCCCACAGTTATGCACTCAACCAAACATAACCTATATTCTCATCCATATTCTTGTAGCATCCGGTTGCCTGGCTATAGTACCGTTGTTTTGTTTTGCAAGGGGGTGATAAAACCACTTTGAGACTCTTAGTTAATGCATACATGCATTCTCTGCATGACGACCTCTCCTTTAGTGCTTAACCGCTCACCTGGACATTGTGTCGCTTGGCTGCTCGTCGGCCCAACTCATTTGTTCGGGTCACCTGGTTGTCATCTCTTATGGTCGGATGCTATCTTGCTCCCCTAGTATGCTCGTCATGTTGTTCAGTTGGATGTTTCTTCATACCGACAACATGTTAGTTTTTTGGTTTCTAACCTGTGTGTGATCGTTGTACAAATCCATGATGTTATGAATGAAGTCGTGCTTTTGGGCATATTGATCTTGTTCAACCTCATTTGCATGGGTGGTCCACCTACTTCAGTTTATCTTCGCCATGTCTTGAATCATTGTTGGATCATCGCCATCATGTTTTGGCATGCAGCTGGCTTCTTCCATGCCTGCTCTTCCGAGATCTTTCCACACAATTTGATTGCTTCATTAGCATGTGCACACATAGCATGTATGCAATGGGGGCAGCGCTAGAACGTCCATGTCCCATTGATTCCGTTCAATATGCTAACATACAAAATTAACTTACACTACTATAAAAGGAGCCTTTAATATTACTTCATTTTTTACAATAATAGAGGACACCGTGAAAAATGATATTGTAGTACATAAATGTTGATGTCAGCAACTAGGAGCGCTATTACTCACATTAATATCGGACATAGATGATGTCATCAGGACTAACGATATCACAGACTACCCCAAACAACAATATCAGGAGTATGATGATGTCAGCATCATCCGATATTGTAGTGATCACTGCAATATCGTTTTTGTCCGATATTGATGTAAAATGGGCCAGCGCAATAGAAAAATCAGTCCTTGGCCAATATATTTTCAGCCCACTATATAAGTCCCTAACCCTAACACCAACCTCAGCTCTCTCCTCTCTCCCCTAGGGCTGCTCCCGCCCCCACCTCTCTCTCTCTCTCTACCACCGCCCTCCTCTCCTCTCTCTACTCCCTTCCTCGAAGCAACGATGGCTATGGTGGTCCCTCTCACCGATGAGCGTGTGAAGAGGTCACAGGCGGCTCCGTCGAGGGGCGCCACCTTGGTGCCTTGATGGCGGTCGCGACGGCGGCCAGGCATGGCAGGGCGGCACACCGACGGCCAGGCTTGGAGGCGCTGCTACATGGATTTATTACCAAGCTCACATGGATCCATCCCCAATCCCTCGTGGCACGAGAAATGATGGATTCGAGCTCCGATGACGGCTCCAAGGCGAGCGGATCCGAGCTCCAGGCACGATGTGGCCCTTCTCTCCCCCAACGAGGTGTAGTGTGATAGTGGTCCTCCTCTCCTCTGATGCGACAGGGTTCTTCCCTCCATCCTCCCCTTCGGCGACAAGCAGACCGCCCAGGATAAGGTCGGCAACAGTAGATCCGGTCGATAGCAGTGGATCCGAGCGGGTGGCACATGGGCTGGCGACAGGCTGGGTGGCACATGGCTGGCAATGGGTTGGGCCTAGCCTAGTTCTGGCGCCAGGTGTTTTTTATTATTTTTTATCTGCCATCAATATTGGAGAGATTACCCGATATCGTTGTAGCACCACTACAATATCGTTGGAGTCACTACCGGAAACCTAAAGTTCGCCGTGTGCCTACGGCACACGGTGAAGGCCATAATGCACACGGTGAACACTTTTGCCGTGTGCGGCCCATGGCAAAGGGACGGCGGCGAAGGGAACCAACAGCGAAGGCAAGTTCGCCGTGTGCCAACGGAGCACCACACGGTAAACAGTTTTCACCGTGTGCCAAACAGCGACACACGGCGAAGTTCTGAGTTGACGGCCGCCGGCGCCGTTACCCATGTTCGCCGTGTGTCTAACCATAGCGCACGACAATCTTAAAACCCTAGCTGGGGGTGGGGGGCAATCTTTGTCGTGTGCATAACAATAGCGCACGACAAATGATGTTCGCTTTGCCATGTGTCACTGACATGGCACACGGCAAACCATGGTCACTTTGCCATGTGCCACGGCTCTGCACACGACAAAGTGGGTTCCCAACTGCACAGGTATGGCACCTTTGTCGTGTGCCGGAGCTGTGGCACACAGTAAAGTGTCCATATAGTTTCTTTTTTTTTTGTTTTTCCTCAGTTAAACATCACAATAATAACACATTATCACATATACCCAACAAGCATGACATAGACCATCAATATATCACATGTATCATCAATATGCCACACATATTATCCATATATCACATATATCATCCATGTGTTCACAAATATCACATGTTCAACAACATAAATTCAACAAACATCACATGTTCAACAAACATCACAAATTTAACATAAATTCACTACGGTTGGTCGAAGTGTGGCACCGGTGGGAACAACTGCTGCGGGGGAACGACAGTGACATGCCCGTCGACAAGTCAGGCGTATTCGATGCTACCGACTGATTCTGCCAAAAGTACAAAAGATTGAAAGGGAGAACTTGTAAGTTTCTAAGTGATAGCAAGTTTAAATGTAAACATTCATTCATTCAACTAAGTCTCTAAGTGATTCTAGGTTTCTAGGTTTTCCAAATCTCCAATACTTGAAACGAAACAACAAGGCTCTGAAAATAGCTCACCTGAGGAGTTGCTGGAGCTGGACGGGACAAAGACGGAGGCGGTGGTAGGGATCCTCCCATCTGAGTGTGGACGGTTTGAAGGTAAGCAAGCGGGTTGGCCATATCCGCCTGCTGCCTCGCCTCCGACTCCAATCTTAGCCTTCTCTCTTCGGCGAGCTGGGCCTACAATTTTTCATCCCATAGTTACCGTGCAAATCAAAAATGTTATTAGTTATTGAATGATTGATTAATAAAGTAGAACGAACCTCAAGTTGTTGTACTTGAATTTGTGCCACGGTTAGCCGTGGGCGTACAGCCGGGGCAGTGCTCGGATCCCTCGCCCGAATCTGTGAGAGAGTGGGAGTACTGGCCATGTCAACAGTACCATCGCCTATGATCAACCGGACATGCTTCTTACCTCCTCCCTCCCTCATGATCACCTCGCCGTCAAGAGGGTGGGCGGCCGGATCCCACTCTAGCCCATGAACTTGCTTTCCCGCCTTCGTGTACGCACTGATGCGGGAGTAGAAGGAGGAGTTTATGTATGACGACGGCGGGTCATTCGGGTTGTAGGTGACCTGAGATGCCTTGCCCTTGTGTGCCAAAGCCCATTCCACAAATTTGGGGCATTCAGAGCCATCATGTACCTGACACTGCAAAAAAAACATGTTACTTAGAATTTATACACAATTGAGAGTTAACAAAAATGTGAATCCACATACCCATCAAGCCATGTACTCCTCGTTGCTAAGGTTGCCTTGGTGGTGTGCTAGACCAGGCATAAGTGCACGATGTTCTCGACTAGCGTTGTGCATCTCCTCCCACTCCGGTGTGAACCATTTGTCCACTATGTGTTCCCAGCACTGGACATCATTACGGCACCACCATGCAGGCACCTACACGTGATCAAGTGGCTGGCATGTAAGAGGATCAAATAAGCGATGTACTAAATCAAAGAATAAAATCTAAATATACCTGCAAGTATTGTTCCCGTGTCAGCTTCACAGTTCTTGCCTCTTCCTTTTTAATGCATCGCCCAAGGACATGTGAAGTGTCGTTTATGACGCACTGAACTTGGGCCTCGTAATGCATGTCCTTCACGAGCTTACGGCATCAGTTGTGAGCCACAACCTTAGCGTCCTCCTCATGCCCCCGGCTCATAGGTGTAGAAATCCTGCATATAAACATGATATGTTCGGTGTACAATGAATGCGATGAATTGAGCAGTGTATTGTAAGAAAGACTTACTCACATCTCTTCCATCACCCAATCCGCCTTGTTGGGGTAGCATCTGTGAGTAAGATAAAATATTAGTTTCAATTCTGATTTCTAGATTACAAAAAGAAAAAGTAGTGATAACATATAAAGTTACTTACGCTGGCTTCACAGGTCTAATCATCGGACGTGCAGCCAGAGGTATCGGCCTGTCTAGGAGTCGTGAGGGACCTCGCAACCAGATAGCAGGCTGCTCCCCCTGCTGCTCCTCCCCATCCCTGTTCTCATCCTCCTCCCCATCCCCATCTCCATCCCCCTACCCCACCTTCTCCTCCTCCTCCTCCTCCTCCTCCTCCTCCTCCTGCTCCTGCTCCTCCTCCGACTCCGACTCAGGGATAGGTGGCACTGGGAGAGACTGAGTCACTCGACCCCGACCCCTAGGGCCACCCTTCCCCCGACCCTTGCCTCGGGTCGTCCCCAAAGGTGTGGACGAACTTGGCATCACTCTCCTCCAAACAGATGCGCATTTTCGCATCGTTGCGCCGCCCACCATCTTAACCTGCATGTTAAGAAACAAAAAAACAATTAGCATGTAAAAACAAAATGTAATAATTTAAGACAAAATAGACAATACATGATTAGAAAGTACCATGATATTATAATTAACAATGTAATAAGTACGGATCTGAGGTGTATTAGAAATAATCATCATGCTCGGGATTAGTTGGATCGTATGTCTCATCCTCACTGTCATGCATGTCGAGATCACAATCAGGCACGTGCTCCGATGGAGGAATGTCCTCATCAATCCCTAATTGTAATTGCTCAAGTAATAGTAAGTCCTTTGCATTGTAAACTTCATCTCCAGCATCCTTGTCATCAACTCTTTCATTATTCTCCTCTACTTTCATTTCGATTTCTCCGGTTAGGTCTATCTCAATAACCCTTGTAACTCATCTTCTTGAAAGAACTCTCCGTCATATGTGTTTGGGTCTATATTGTAATCTTCATTGTTTGGGACAGGTAGCCTACCGTGTGTCAATACCTTATACACAACGTCCCAACCCTGAAGACGTTCGTCGGTTTTGTAGGGGTATGAGAGATAATAAACTTATGTTGCTTGTTGCGTCACAATATACACATCGTCTCCTGGATAGACGGATGACTGTTGAATTTTGATTAGTCCAACATTGGGGTTCTGCCGCACTTGGTTAGGATCAAACCAATGGCATTTGAATACGACAGCGCTTAAGAGTGGTGCAACCATGAAACTTGAGTTTGTATATTTCTTCAATTATTCTATAGTACTCCACCCCATCTTGGGTTGTCGTACAAACTCCGTAATTTGTGGTACTCTGATTGGGTCAACCTTCATCATGCTTTCTTGTGTGAAAGCAATATCCATTCAAATCATAGCCCGAGTACAACATTACCCTATAGCCACATCCATTGGCAACTTGTCTCAACTCGGGACTTATGGACGCCTCGTTTTGTCCCTTTTGTTTGAACCAAGTAATGAAATCGGGCGATCCACGTCCTGCACCCTCTTTAAGAAGGGTATCAACTTGTTGCGGGGTCGGTGCCCTATTTCTTTGCCAGAATTGTTGAGTAAAATCTCTGTACAAACAAAAAGAAGATGGAGATAGGTTAGATGCAGATTTGTGATCAGCCGCTATAAATAACCGAGAACTAGTTGGGAGAGAACTTACTGTATGTACGGCTCCACTTCGGAAAGGTTGGTCAACAAATACATCATGATAGTGCGGAACTCTGCATGTTGCAAGTTCTTAGCAGTCCCGCAACTTGCACTACCCAGTTGCCCTACGAAGAGGCTGAGGGTCGATTCATTTTTGTTGGCATTGTAATGATGGGGTGGATTATGCACGCTAGGAAGGGTTTTAGCATAGTATTTTGTTGTGAAGTTCGACACCTCCTCAGTACATTATGCCTCTGCAATGGAAGCTTTAATTTTGCACTTGTTTTTACATTTCGTTCAAAGAACCTTTTGTTGTCTCTCAATTGAATAGCACCAACGACCATGCACAGGTCCACACATTCGTGCCTCATACGGAAGATTCACAATCATATGCTCCATCAGATTGAAAAAGCCAGGAGGAAAGATCTTCTCCAAGTTACAAATCAACATAGGAGCCATTTTTTCCAATTCTTCAACCACAGTCCGCGATAACTCCTTCACGCAAAGGGTGCGGAAGAAATAGCTTAACTCTGCCAGCACTAGCCACACATTGTCAGGAAGGTAGCCTCGAACCATTACCGAAAGAAGACGCTCAATCTATATGTGGTAATCATGACTCTTGAGCCCATTGATTTGCATAGTAGTTAAGTTCACCCCCCCCCCTCCTCAGATTCGATGCATACCCATCATAGAATGTTATAGTTTGGATCCATTCTAGCACCTCTTTCCTTTGGTTCCTCTTTAGTACGAAATCGACTGGAGGTTTTTTTTTCCATCTCTTGTCGTCTTTGGGAGGCGGAATGTCGACCTTTGGTCTATTGCATAACCTAGCTTGATCCACTCTAGCCTTAACATTGTCCTTTGTCTTATCAGGAATGTCCATGATTGTACACCAAGAAGCCTGGGCGACGTTCATTTTAGTGTGCATCATATCAAGTACATGTGGAAGAATAATGTGCTCCATGTACGGGAGCCTCCACAAGTCCGGGATCTGAGTCCAGGCATGATCGACACCATATCCCACAAAACCACCACCTTCAACATTTGCTTGGAGCGAATCTAACCATTCATGAATAGTGGCACCTGTCCACATCTGCGGTGGGGGGTCCTCAACCATGACATCTTTTGTAAAGTTCTTTATGTCCCTTCTGTATGAATGGTACATAGGCAGAAATTGTCGGTGTTTGTTAAACAAACAATATTTACCACCCTTCGCCAGCCAGAAGAACTTGAGAGCTGACTTGCATACTGGGCATGGGAACTTTCCATGGACACACCAGCCGTTAAATGTCCCATATGCCGGATGGTCATGCATGGAGTATATGTACCACACTATCATTTTGAAGTTTGTTTTTGTAGCTCGACCATATGTCCATACCCCATCATTCCAAGCATGGAGCAAATCATCAATCAAAGGAGCCATGTAGACGCTCATATTATCCTCAGAGCTTCCAGGAATTATCAACGACAAAAATATATTATGTCCTTGAAACATAACTCCGGGAGGGGGATTGAGAGGGATAATGAACACGGGCCAACAAGTGTATGGTGTAGAGGGCATTCCGTACGGATTGAACCCATCTATTGCCAATGCAACACCTACATTACGAGCTTCCGTGGCTTGATCGGGATACTTACTGTCAAAATACTTCCATGACTCAGCATCAGTTGGATGTATCATATTCTCAGGACGGTATCGTTTGCCCTCTTTATGCCATGTCATCTGTTTTGCGGTGTCCTCGGACATGTAAAGCCGTTGGATCCTCGATATGAAAGGAAGGTACCATAGGATTTTCACAGGTATGTCGAGCTGCCTCTTATGACCATCACCAGAGTCTATCCCCCATGTACCTAGAGAACTCACATTTAGGAAGTACTTTGCGTCCGCATGTTCTTTTCTAAACAACACGCATCCCTTTGGACAGACATTTATCTGCTCGTATGGCATCTTAAGTGCACAAAGGAGTTTCTGTGACTCATACATGTTGCATGAAAGATTGTGACCACCCGAAAGTAGACTGCCAATAATTGTCAACATGTTATCAAAGCCGTCTCGACTGATGCCCAGCTGTGATTTTAATGCCATTATGCGCCCGATGGCATCCAGCTGAGAAACATTAGTATGGTCATGAATTGGTTTCTGTGCTGAAGACAACATGTTGTAATAGGCCTTTGCGGTAGGCACTGGCCGGCTCCTCCACACCATGACCAGGTACTTCATCAAAGTGTGCTTGATGAAAGTCATTTAACATATCTCCGCACCCGCTGTCAGCATCATAATCCTCGATGCGTTGTCTCACGACCTCGTCTCTACACGATGGGCTTCTCCGTGGCATATCCATCGGGCGTAGTTTGCCACAAACCCGTTGGCAAATATGTTTACCCATTTTCAACTTTGTTTGAAACAACTTGTTTTCACACTTGCTACAGGGACACACTGCTCTACTCTGTCCTGATTCAAATGCCTTCTTCCAGAATTCATCGACCTTGTAAATGAATTCTGTGGTGTAGTCACGCTTTCCCTGCCAGTCCATATACATCTAGTCACGGTCATCCATCCTTTAACATAGCACTCGGTGTTATAAAAACTAATTACATCTACACACTGCCTATCATGGTCTACTAGGTGAGGAGAGGTCCTAATCCCACCCCGAGGATGTGTAGATGGGCTTAGTTTTCATGCTCTCTCCAATCCGAGATAGAATTTTTGCAGCACCTACCCGCTATTCTCCAAATACACGTCCTAGCAAGGAGATTGTGTATCCAGAGAACAATAGAAAGGTGATGCCGAAATTCTGTCTCAGGACGGAGCAGAGCATGAAAACTAAACTCATCTACGCATACTTGGGCTGTCCAAAAAACATGGATAATTCAAAACAGATATGGTTGTAGATATGCAAACATCTGCATATTTCAACCGTATCTCTTTCGAATGGGAGACACCTAACTAGGTTACGTGACCTATGAACATAAGATGGAAAAAAAGGAAATGTATGTCTCACCTTCGTGTGCAGCAAAGTGACGAGTCGTTGACGTTGCAAGAGCCTCTTCTACAAAGAACGAAACATAAAACATCAATTCATAATTTTGGCAGAACCTCCCCTGGAAGGTGAGGTTTTCAAAACCTGCAACAAACATATATACGGCTCGATGGCTGACAACCACATACATACACGACACGATGGTCGACAATCACATTCACCAAAATCTGCTCACCTAGAGGCTTGATGACTCACGGCGGTGTCCTGGGAGGTGCTCGGGGAAGGGCTCGGAGGAGTTGCTCCAGGAGGTGCTTAGCGACCAATGGCAGACCTGTCATGGTTCTAGGGAAATGAATTGAAACCCCAAATGAACACTAAAATGAAGATTTTATCTAATCTTTTCTGAAAATGAACACTACAATGAATATGTTGTCTCACACTTTTGGAGAGGTGTCGGGACGGAGGTCGTAGGGGCCGGGCAGGGGTTGTGCCAAGGCAGAGGGGCGTCGACAGGGGGGCGTGCTAACCCGGTACGGGAGCCGGCCGAGGATGGGGGCGCCGGCCCGTGAAGGGGGCCCCGGCTAGGGGGGGGGGCGCAGGCCCGCAGAGGGGCGCTGGCCGGGGAAGCGTGCCGTAGAGGGCCGCTGGCCGTACAAGTGCGCCGGGGGGCTGGGTGGGTGGGCTCTACGGCGCTGGGGGCGTGGCCTCGGGGGCGGGGGGGGGAGGGGGGAGGGAGCGTCGGGTGGGTGGGCTCGGGGCCATCGGGGCGCCGGCGAGCTCGGGGAGGGGAGCACCGGAGGAGGGGAGGAGGGGGCGAGCAGGGGGCCTCGGGGGGCTTGGCGGCTGGATTGTCCGATACTGCAGTTCTATTTTGACCTATATTTTAGGCTGTGTTTGTAGTAGTGTTATCTGTCCATAAAAGGACTACCATGATCCATGGCTAGGACTACTCAAGGTCTAGAGATGGCAGACATGCTAACGTTACGTTGCTATTTGCTCTTTAATCGAATGATGGTCTTTCATATGTCTGCTTGGGAATTGTACGACTGCCCAATTAATATAAAAAATTGAGGAGTACCAAAAATATAGATTTTTAAGGGAAGCAAAAGTTATATGGCTCTAGACCCAGTGGGTCTTAGAGGTCGTAAGCAATATTTTACGGTTTTGCTGGGCCGGTCCTATTCGTTTATATTTTACAGAACCCATTGGATCTTACATTATTATATGTTTATAATTATTATGTAAATGATTTTATAATAAAAAAATCAAATATAAAATAAATTACCGTCGACTGAAAGCTTTTAGTCGACTAAAGTCTAAAAAATATGAAGAAAAAAAGTATAACGGACAGACCAGGACAAGGCCTAGTCCTCCATAGAGTTGGCTAACAGGTCCAAAGAGCATCAATGCCTTCTCACCTGTTGTATCGACAATAAGTCTTGCCACTTAGCAACCTCTGCCACCTAAGCCACTTGTCGCCCTTTGGATGGGCTGACTGGGCCTAATCGCCTGTTCAATGGGTGATAAGGTGACTAGTTTGGTAAATTTAGATGTAGATTTATAAGGAATGCAAAAGTTATATGGCTCGGGACCCAATGGGCCATAGAGGTTACAAGAAATATTTTAGGCTTGCTGGGCCGGCCCTGGAGCAAATCACAGAACCAATTTGCCGGCGAGGTACCACGTGTGAGCAGCGAGCCCGGCGGCAGACGCGAGGGTGGCCGTACCCGAAAGGATGTGCGCTACTCGGAACCTCTGGTTAGCCATGGCGAGCGCGGCGCTACTCCTGGCAGCCTCGGTGTTACTCCGCCAGCCGTCAAGGAAGCTCTGGCTTCCAATGCTGAGGTTCCTCTCCACTTTGTGCCTCTCCTGCATCATCTGCCAACTCATAGTAAAAATCAGATCCATCGCTTGCATTGCATGTGTACATCATCAGTGCATCAAACTGTGCAAGTCTTAACAAGTACAACCCCCATGCTAGTCGTTATATGTGTACCTTGAGGGTCCGGGGCGTGAAAATGAGCAAGTTGGTGAGGTCAATTCCAACAATGGCGACGAGGACCACAAGCTGCCGGCGCTCCACGGCCGGCGCAGCCTGCAAGGGGAGGTGAAGCCACGCGAACGCTGCCGCGGAGACGGCGGTGCACGCCGGGGTCAGCTGGAAGCACGCGGGAAAGACTTTCCCGCGCAAGCTGCCCATCATGTGCCTCGGCAAGTTCCTACACAAGATCAGTCTCAACATATATAGCACCTCAAAACGAAAGGTAAAAAAGAAGAAGAAAGGAACAAGTGAGTGTCTAATTTTCAGTCGATTGAAAATGAAGGTTACTTTTAATCAACACTTTTAGCCTTTAGATCTAGATCTAATAGATACAAAAAGACAAATTTTTTCTATAGTCTATACATAACACTAATTAATACAAATAATACTATAAATAAATAAATAATAAAAAGAATAAAAAGAACAAAAAAATATACACATAACCATTGATTGAAAGGGATGCTACTTTTCAATCGACTGAAAAGTAGCATTACCGAATGACCAAACACATAGCCATGTATATGCATTTGAGCGAAGTCCCAATTACCACGGCAGTACATTTCACTATTGTTTCTCGGACTACAAGAACATAATTGAGAGACACATACTACATTACATGAACATAATGAGGCCGCCGACGAAGATGGCCCAGACGGTGGCGCCCCATGAAGTGGCCAAGCACAGGAGGTGGATCACCTTCACTGCTGTCGTGGTGGGCAACGAACTGCGGACGCTTTCCTCAGGAGCAAAGACCATACTGGCGGTAATGAATATGGCTGCAGATAGGATTAGGAGCAGCATTTTCATTCAACAACTTGATCACTGGCCCTGGCCTCAAAGCTGCCTGCGAACCATAACACTATTTATGGGGTTTCTCCAAGGGAATCCTTGAGGCTTATACCTACTAATGTTTACGTCCCTCATAAACCTTACACCTACTACTATATATACCTATATATTCTGCACCGACACGTGATAGCACTGGCATCTTATGGGCACATACATTTGCCAGGTATTTTCTGTTATTCTCTCACACACATTGTGAAGGGGCATATATATACATGGAGCTTGATACCAATGAGACCAGTGTGCTTTATCTTTTATATCTTTTCCCCGTATTGGTCTAATTAAATTAGGGCAAAAGAGTTCAAATCCCGACAAGCATGGCTCACCAAATAAAAGCTATATGAGTGATGTATCATGTCCATTTGTGGCATAATAAGAAAGCACATGCGAGAGTGTTGACCTATAAGTGAAGTTCCCACCTTTTCTCGAATGAACTTAATCTTTTGAATGAGTTGATTGTTGTGAGTGCATAGTGACTTGAAAACCATAGGTTGTAGTAAACATCATGTCATGTATATACATAAAAGGTCTGTGCACCATGCTATCTGTTCATATGCGAGAAACCAATATTATTAGCCACATTCATAATAAATTGGTCTGTGGTTCATGAGCTTAAAAATTGGATGATACACAACTTTTAGGCATGCCATGTTACATATTATCCATTCATAGTTGCGTAAACGTCAGGATTGATATGTGTCATGCATATGAATATTTGTGTCTGCGCACTGTGTTTTGCAAAAGCAAATGTATATATAGAACTTGTGTGTGCTATATATACATAAATTGTTAATGATCTACTAATTTTTAATGTACCATCATGAATTTTTCCACTCATGTATTTGTCACTGAAATGGTCACACACGCCGGTGCAAGCATGGAATTAGAATTTTTTTGGAGTGGCAAATAATATAAAATTATGAACGTGGACATGTAGCTTTGCTTACTGTTTGTAGTGCGAAACAGGATCATCCACGTTCTGCAGTTATTTCTTTACCAAGAAAACAGCAAATGAAGTGACCTTTGTGAATATATTATTGATCGAATTTGCTCCTGACCTTACGCAATTGTTAGGCACGTCATATCAGATGTTATATGGCTGTACAGCTGCATAGACGTCCTGCTGGGGTTTTCTGTGGAGTTGTTAATTCTATCTCGACTTCCAATTAGATATGGAGCCACATGATTGAATAACAACATTATTGTATACTGTGCATATCTTTCATAGTTATGGTGATAAATTATTGCGTAGCTCATCACGATCCACAAGTTAGGTGATGAACTGCTGAATAATGGTGTACTCCCTCCATTCAATATTATAAGACATTCTAGCATTCTCAAGTTTTCTTAAATTATAAGACACCCTCGCTTCCCAATGCATATTTATCTCTTCTCAATATATCTCTATCTCTATCAATTTCCTCCTCATTTTCTGTGTAGCATACTTTTTCACCACTTTTTAATTCTCGTGCTCAGAGCCAAAACATCTTATACTGTTGAACGGAGGAAGTAATACATTGAGACATATCCTTATAATATTTATGATAGGCAAGGTTTTGAACCATCTCCTCCTCCCCTGCATTTGCATCGCCATAAATACTACCAGCTGTTCAGCACAATGTTAAACAGTATCATTGTTTGAACAAAAGGGCCACGTGGTTTAACATCTTTCAGAAATGAGCAAGAACACAGTAGGTGCGACAGTGACGTCCGACCGGTTCATCGGCAAGTAGCAAAACAAAGAAAAGAAAAACGAGATAGCAAAAAGTCATGGTGCACGTAGACTACTCCACCTGGACAGAAGTCCGACCATGCAGGTCGGATCCATAATAGTATATTCCAGTGAGCAATAAATGCACACAATTATTGACAC
The DNA here is from genome assembly GCA_030378355.1 of Eleusine indica. Taxonomy (NCBI): domain Eukaryota; kingdom Viridiplantae; phylum Streptophyta; class Magnoliopsida; order Poales; family Poaceae; genus Eleusine; species Eleusine indica. Next base: position 17,860,134 of record CM059494.1, read on the forward strand.
CGTGTATTATTCATGTGCAAACCTGGGGACGCCCAGGGAGTGCTCAATGAATACATGGTGGAGCAAGCCTTCTGCGCTGCAGTGCAATGATTTTGGACACCTGAAAATCTAAGAAGGGTGGAGGAGGCCCAATTAAGATCTAGGTGCCAGAGATCTGATGCATGATGGTGTCGGAGCCGGATAGGGCCTCTTTTGGATGGCATCCAAACGTTGAAGATTTACCACTGATGAGCACTGAATATGTAAGCCTCACAACGTTTGCTATCAAATACGTAAGCCCTTCGAAACGAGCCACTAAATCTGTTTTGTGCTTTAGATTGAGCCATTTTAATAATTGTTTTCCTTTTTTTACCTATATTTTTTAATAATTGTGTGGGTAGACAAAATTGCCCCTTCCTTATCCGACATTCTTCTTCTTCAACAAAAAGCTCACCCTATTTCTCCCTCGTGCATGAGCACGAGCTTGCTAGATCCCTACCTCTCCCACGTGCATGAGCAGTGAACTCCCCAAGTCTCTCCCTCTCCCCACACGAACAACCTCACCGGGGCTCCACATCCTCCAAGCTCACAACTTACGTGAGACACGGGTTCACCAGGCGTCTCCCTCCCTCACGTGTGCCAGCTTGATTGCATTCCCCATCCTCCACGCACATAAGTTCACCGATACTTTCCCTCCTCTAGCCACGCACACCAGCTCTCCTAGAATTCCCTATCGTCCATACACGTGGGTCACCTCGAACGCTGTCATCCATGGCCATAGTTCACTGAAGTGAGCTTGCTGGAGAAGCTGGAGGTGTGGAAGGAAAGGACATTTTGGTCAGGAATGAAAGAAATACATGAAAAATGGCTCCACCTGAAACCAAAAACGAATTTAGTGGCTTATCTGGAAAGGCTCATGGATTTAATGGCTTGTTCTGAAAGGCAAGTATTTGATGGTAAGAACGGTAAAATCGCAAAAATTTGCTACATAGTGTGGCCGCATCGTAAGTTCCATGAGCCAAATGATAGCCACTGCACACCTCAAGTTTGGCAACGAAATAAACAATAACCAATGTAATTTTTGGCATGGAAAAATATGGTAGCCATCCAAATTGACCCAATCTCCGCACACCAAGAAGACCGTACATACTAGCAAGTATACACTAGCACAAAACACTACTGTAGCAGCAAGCTATAAAGTACTGTAGCGGCAGGGATGGTAGAGCGCCGCTAGTTAAACGCAGCTAAAAAAAGTCACAATAACGGCGGGTATAAGTTCTCCGTCGCAAAAGAAATATTTAGTAACAGCGGACGACAAAGTCATCCGCCGCTACGAATCAATTGAGAAATAAAAAAAAGGGCCTGAGCCCGCACTATTGGCCCTTAGCCCACGTTGCTGGCCATGGAGCCCAGTCCGCCTCGCCCTTGGCCCGCATCATGCTCCGGCCATGAGGCCACATCCCGCCGCCAGTCCGAGCCCATATTGGGCCTAGCCTCGCCAGCGAGTTTCGTTGTGCTGCCCGTGAGCCCACGCTGGGCCCACCGTACCACCAAAGTCTCCGCCACCATCCAACCATGCCAGGGCCGGATCCGCCGCCGCCTGCCCGCGCTAGGGACCGATCCGCCGTCGCACGCTTGCGCTGAGGCCGGATCCGTCGCCGCCCAACCGCGACGGGACCAGATCCGCCGCCGCCCGCCCGCGTCGATGCCGGATCCGTCAAGCCTCGCTGGTGCCACGCCATGTCGGATCCACGTGCCTCGCGACCTCTCCTCGCCAGATCCGCCACCACCCGACCGTGACGAGGCCGGATCGGCCGCCGCCCAAGCGTGACGAGGCCGGATCCGCTGAGCCTCGTCGGAGCCATGTCGAGTCGGACTCACTCGCCCCGCGACCTCTCCTCGCTGGAGCCGCGTTGTCGCGACCTCTCCTCGTTGGAGCCGTGTCGCCGTCGTCGGAGACAGAGAGATTGGGGAGGGGAGAGGGGCGGTGGTGTCGGGGAGAAGAGAGAGAGAGACAAGGGGAAAGGGGTGGCGGCTGGGAGTGAGGACTGAGGGAGGAGGCGACGGGGTGGAGGAAGAGAGTTAGGTTTTGGGAGAAGAGGGGAAGTCTTTTTTATTTCTACTAATTCGGCCGGTCAAAACAAATGGGCCTCATCCTTTTTAGCGGCGGGTCAAGATGTGACCCGCCTCTAAAACTTGATTTTTAGAGGCGGGTCACATTATGATCCGCCGTTAAAAATATAGGTCATTTTTAACGTCGGTTTAAGATGTGACCCGCTTCTAAAATCAATTTTTAGAGGCGGGTCACATCTTATGTTAAAAAATGGAGGGTCACAATAGCGGCAGATTTCTTTAAAATCGCCGCTACGAGATTTTTTCCAACGCTGCTACAGACCCTTTTTGTGATAGTGATAGCAAAGGAACCATGAACCAAAACCACTAAATCTAGATTTAAATCATAAACCAGCTCAAGTTGTTCTGTTTGCTGCTACTTTCTTCGCACATCTATAGCTGCGCCTGAAGGTGAACATCTTAAATGAAGATATATCGCTGTTTTCGTTGTCGGAAAAGGGACAAATTAGTCTGTATTTGACGTCGTTAAGTGATGACGATGTAACTAAAAAACAAAAGATCATATCGATGGCTAATAAGGAACTTCAAAATTCCGAGTAGTTGATAATAAGAAACATGAAGTTTTTTTTGGATGGTAGATAAAAAATTTGCTTCCGTCGACTGGTAAAGAACCGAGACTGCAGCACAGTTTGCAGGGACCATGAATAAAAAAGCTACATGTGAATTATTATCGTAGTAAATCTTCATGAACTGACTGCCATATCATGGTTATTGAACCGCCTGCACCAATTGTTTTTCAGGTGATCAGGTACGTCTTGTAAATGGCCATATGCTTTTGTTTCTGTCGAAATTTGAACACCTGGTTGATAGAAGCCTTGGTACGTTGGTATTTTTATATCCCAAAAATCGGGCAGGGCGCTCTTCTTGGTCTCCACAGCAGCTTCTCAAGAAGCACACACAACGAAGTCCTCTCCGCTCCCTCCCCAAAGCTTAGCATCCATACTCTCAGCATATGTACTACAAACCAATGGCCATCATCTCGAAGGCGGTAGATGTGGTGTGGGTGCTCTCTTCGCTGACCTTCGCTGTTGTGGCTCCACTGTTCGACTCCCAGGTCGTCCTCCCGCGCGCCCTCTACCCGACACCGCTCGTGCGCGTCCACCGGTGGTTCGTCACGGAGTTCGACCACTACCTTGTTGCCGACCCGCCACCTTTCTTCCGAGGCCTCGTCTGGCTCGCCCTCGCCTTCCTCTGGCCGGTCTGCATCGCCAACATCTATGCCGTCATCACGCGCCGCCATCGCTGGATTGCCAACACCTCGCTCATGGCCGGCGTCTTCTTTCTCACTTACTTGGTAACTAACTAGTTAACAATCTCGCTGCAGCTCTCTCCTATATGTTTTTGTTTGTCGTACAAAAAAAGAGAGAAAAAAAATCTCACCTTGTATGGACAAAATTTGTAATATTAGCTGTGCTTGATGCAGTCTGCAATGTTAGGGGAGATGCTGGGTTCTGGAAGAGCAACACCGAAGCTGGTCCGGTTCTACGTGCCGTTCGTTTTGCTTGCTGTAATTCTAGTTCTGCGTGGCCTCTGCTCGTGCTCAGAGCTGCCGGACACCGCAGGCTCGGTTGCATCCTCTTCCTCTGCTCAGAAGAAGAGGCTCTAGTACCAACTATTTAGTACGTGGTAGGTAATAAGTCAGGGATCTCTTTTATATTGGAATGTACCACCGAATGAAGATGTTACTGTGGTCAGAAGTCATTGTACTCTTGTACCAACTCATTTGTACCAGACCAAACATCCTTTTATCAAACGTATACCTGTATTAAAGTTAAGAATACAAGTACAGGTACATGATATGAGGATACAGGCGGCAGTTGTTCCAACGCTTTAGCAGAAAGTTTCCTAGAAAAAAAATGGAAATTACAACAAGGTCTTTGGACACCATTGTCATACACGCCCAGATCCAACGAAGCGGACACCATTGTCACCTCCAAATATGGCAATCACCATTTCCATGCCGGAGACGACTCCATCTCAAAAAGGCTTTAAGAAGAGCCGAAGAAGACACTTGTCCATCACTGAGATTAACCAATGCTGACCACCCAATTGGTCAGTGCCACGCCCCGACCTCCCTCCGGCTTGAATCGAAACTTGTTGACAACAACAAATAACCACTGCTGCGGAAGACTCGAGTTCGATTCAATCTCCCACAAGCCGTCAAACCGTAGCTTCCTCTGCTTCCTTAAAGTTGTGGGAAGCCAACACCTTAGCTCTTCCATGATAGAATGAGTCTCATATGCCTTGCAAGGCCCATTAAGAAGGAAGTAAAGGCTACCTACGAAGGACTAAGATGAGCATAGTCTGAAACTCGTATGGATCAAAACTATGTCCGGAGGTTGTAAAGCTCGGAACTTGTACCGGAAGTAGTTAGATTATAAGTGTATCCCTCATACTACTATAAGACATGGGGACATAGTTGTAATTTACTAGAAGAGAGTAGGTGGGTATGAGGCTATAAATACCCACCTATTCCATCAATAGTGGAGGAGATATTTGATACCCTCAGTATAGACCTTCTATTGCTTTGCCCGCGCATTTGCATGGGTTAGCATCTAGATAATATCCTAAATTTTTATTAATATAATTTAATTTGACATATGTCTTTATTGTGAACAATAGTTTCAGTATACTTTAATAATATATCGTAAAAGAATACTAATACTAATATATAAATAACAAAAACAAAACTATGTGCGGTGATGTGTACTATGAACCTATTTCTCTGAAGAAAGATGTGTGCTTATAGTGAATCAAAATATGTTGAACGCCCAATAATTTCTGTGTGAGAGTTTGTTCTTTTACATTAAGAAACAAGGTTGAATTCTGATATCGTAAGTCTAAATAGATGGAGAACGTGCACTGTCATAGCATGTTGAATCAAAACTATACCGAATGCCTGAAATAGTATATGTAAGTGATTGTTCTTGTACAATAAACAACTAAAAAAAGACATTCTTATATAAGTCTATGTAAAAGGAGCATGTGTAGTTAATTGTGGAAATTTAAATCAGAATGGCGACAAATGTCACATAGATGTCCATTAATGACACATGAACTAAAATATTTCTCCGAGGACTTTATAATGTTTGTTAGCCACAAGAAGGTTTGTTGCACCTTGCTTATGTCTTAGTAGTTTGTCACCAAAAGTTATATGCTTATTCGAGCATATATAGTATATTTTGTAGCTGTATTAATTTTCTGTAGTTGTATATCAGTTTTGCGGGTACCTGAACTTTTTATTTGTTTTAAAGAAAGCACGGCTATTTAATGCAGAGGATAAATGATAGTAATACAGTAGTCTGCCTACAAAGGTATATCACTATAATGGTTTTTGACCAAATTTATCACTATAAAAATAAAATAGATGGTTCCTAATTTGGGGTTGGTTAGTGCAGATGACATACCATTGGCTTCATATCTTGGTACCCTGGCTTGTTTCATTACGATGAACTTCTTGACAATACAGCAAAACAAATAGCATGTTTTATGTCTGTGTGTATTGTGGTCGAAGGTCCAGAGAAGGTTCACATCTGCTAATCTTCTCTGTTAAGAAGTTGAATATGGAAGACTGTCACAGACTGCTGTGATAGCTGACAAACCTGTAGAGATTGATGATCTTTGTCTGCAACTCACTCTGATGTAGCACCTGGGCACTGAAGAACTCTATGCTCCAGATCATGTCGAGCATCCAAACATCATTAGGCTTCACTGATAACGGTTGTCTCGATATGAAAAAACCCGGCACGATCCCACTTGCCATCCACCTCGCCGACCTAGCTTGATGACATATTACGTCAAGTCATTGAATCTGGCGCATGGCCGTGCCGGCGGTCGTTCACACCTTGCCATGGCCGTGCTGGCTGCTCATCTCCTAAATTCTACACGCTATGCTCTCTGATGATTGGTTACAGATCTCTTGTTCTACACTTCTTCTTCCAAACCAACCAATAGTGCTGAAGGCATCATGTCATGCAATGTGCTGGTAGTGCTAAGCAAACTGATTGCATGTTTCTTGTGCTCCCATCAGTTGAGACATCGACATTGATAAGCTTCATGCAAGGCAGCAGAGGTACTACCTACACTACGGGAAGTAGGACATTTGTCACGTGTCATAAAATACCCACGACAAAGTCTTTGCCATGGGCTGCACACGACATAGCTCGCACTACAAAAAAGTCGTCGGCAAAGCCATCTTGACAGAGGGCACACGACAAAGGCTTTGCATTGCTATATGCCCTTGCTGATCCACGATAAAAAAAAAAGTGTTGTCACCTGCCAGAACGGTGATGACACGCTTTGTCATGTGCTCGATGACTGGCACACGGCAAAGTCGACTCTCCTTTGTCGTGTGTCCTGGTCATAGCACACGGCAAGGCTTCCAACTTTGTCATGTGGCTTGGTCATGGCACACGGCAAAGCAGGGTTTCCAGGTTGCCGGTACTCCATCTTTGCCATGTGCCATGACCAAGGCACACGGCAAAGCCTATAAAATCTACTAGAAAAGCATTGAAATTAGTTGTGCTCGGACCAAAAAAACACCAATATTCAATATATCAAAAATATCATCACATGTAATATTTAAATATCATCACAGACATTCAAATATCATCCCCGGACATCGATAACACAAATATTTCATAATAGTCATCATAGATGGTTCACAAACACAGTTAGTGGTTCACAAACATAAGTATCATCCACATTACATCCCAAACAGCTCACAAACATATGTAAGAAAAATATTATGATAGAAAGTTCACTAATACAAGAATTATCGCAAACAACGAGATCGTTGTCCAACAGCAACCGACAAGTTTCAATTGATTCTGTACAAATGAGATATGTTAATTACTGATTAGTCTTTCACAAGTGAATCCTCTAGTATGGTAAGAAAGGTAGTCATGACTCTTGAGCCTACTGACTCGCATAGTAGAAAAATTCAGAGAATATTAACGTTTGCAACCATTCCAGTACTTTCTTCTTTTCGATCGCCGTCAAGATGAAGTCGGTCTTAGGCTTCTTCCATGACTTGGTACCGGTTCTAGGAGGCACCATGTTTAGCTTTGGTCTATCACATAATAGTTGTTGATTCATTTTGGCTTTAACGTTATCCCTTGTCTTATTAGGAATGCTCGTGATTGTGTGAAAACCCACCTCGCCGATATCCTTTTCTGTGTGCATTGCATCAATACAATGTGGAAGAAGAATGTCATCCATATATCCAAGCTGATACAAGCCCGGTTTTTTAGTCCAGACATGTAGCTCACCATATCCCACAAAACAATTTTTTTTTCTGTATCGAACTTGAGAGACTCTAGCTCGGCACGAACCATGGCACCCGTCATGAGGGGTGGTGGAGGGTCGTTAACTTCCCGACTTTTCGTGAAGTTTTTCTTGTCCTTTCTAAATGGATGGTCAAGAGGGAGGAATTGTCGGTGCTGGTCGAACAAAGAAAACTTGCGACCCTTCGGCAAATAAATAAATTTCATAGTTTCCTTACATACTGGGCATGAGATCTTAGAGTGAACACCCCAGCCACAGAATGTCCTATACGCCAAGAAGTCATGGAGAGAGTAGTGGAACTAAACATGCATTTTGAAGTTGTGCCTTGTAGCTCGATCGTATGTCAATACCCCATCATCCCAAGCACGTTCCAAATCATCAATCAGAGACTCTATGTACACACTTATATTATTCCCTGGGTGTTCAGAAATTATCAACGACAAGAATATGTACTCTCATTGAAACAGTACGTCGGAAGGGAGATTGAGGGGTATAACAAACACGGATTGGACCAATAAAAACGCTAGGTTAAGAGGGCAAACTCTTATTTTCACGTTAGGATGCATCGAAAACCAAGGGCTGGATGTTTCTCCTTAGTTGTGAGATGAGAAGATCTTTGCTTTTTTGTGAGAATTTAGGGGTTATTTTTCTAGGCATATAGTTGAGAAGTTCTTCTTCTTTTATTATTAAATAGATTATTTCAAAATAGGATTTTTAATAACAAATTGGAGTACCAGATACAGATTTATAATGGGACAATAACGTTTTTACCATGAATCTATAGTCCAATTATGATTCAGACCCAAAATTTAAGATTTTGTATTTTAACCATAACGTTTCGAGTCGGAAGTTGTCATTTACCACCGATTCCAGGTACCATTTGTTTGGAGCGAATAAAATAAAAAGGAAAAATGCCTCAAAAGGAAAAGTAATCGAACTGCCCCGCTACCCTCTCCAAGTGAACTCAGATCCTCTACCGTGCCAGAGGAATGGCAACCGTGACGTGCCCTCCAACATCCTCCCTCCGAAATCCATCCGACGCTCAGCGCGCAGATTGGCTTGTCACCCGATTACCTTCCTAACAGATTAAATCTTCTTTTCCTAATCTGCCCTTGGCGCGAAAACAGGCGGAGGTAACCACATTTAGCGCCAAAACAATTATTCCCTGGCGGCAAAACATTCTCCTGGCCGGCGGCGGCAACGATCTGCGTACAAGACGTGCTTGCCGAGGATCAGAGAGAACAGTTTGCTTGTGTGAAAAAGAGTGAGGATATACATGACCATTGCGTCATACCAAACCCAGATTTCAACAATCCCAATATCTCAATTTTCATCTCTGTCGAAATGGTGCAAGGTGCAATGGAGAACCAGAGCACTTCTACTACGAACGAGGATGAAAACCAAATCAATCAAGGTTCAGCCAGGTACGTGACCTGAAATAGTTGCTTCCTATTTTATATTAAATTACCTGATTACTTCAGTTAAACCAAACACAATGGATGATCGTCACATGCATGATGATAGAAATTATAAATTTGGCACATGATGTTTCTTATGTGATCTGTAATATTACAGGACATCCTAGTTGGATCCCTTAGATTGGTATGAAATTCAACACTTTGGATCAGGCTTGGGCATTTTCTCTTAACATCTAGGTGTACTGCTTATGGTCAGATAAATTTAGTTTCCATGTTCAGATTCTTGTGAAAGCTCACAAACATATTATATTTACCAATGCTTTGTTTAGTGGTATAGGTGCAGTTCTAGCATACTGTCATTATGATGACTGAACTTATATTTAGATTCAGCAAACTGTCGGGATTTTGTGTAATTTAAATATGGCCTGCATATTCGTCATCGTCAAGCATCACGTTTGCAGTCTGTTCTTTCCTAAGCAGAGCAGTTTATTTTTTTTGGTGCTAAACTTGGTTGCGTCCGGCAGTTTTTCATGCCAATTAAGGGCAGATTAGAAAAAGGATAGTATTAGTTTTGTTTGGAAGGTAATCGGGCTACAAATACGGTGACAAGCCAATCTGCACGCTGAGAGCGTCGGATGGATTTCGGAGGGAGGATGTTGCAGGGCATGTCACGGTTGCCGTTCCTCTGGCACGGTAGAGGATCCGAGTCCTCTCCAAGTTTCCATCCAGGGCGTGCGTTCGGTTCTCTCACTGCACGAAACCAAAAGGTGGGCGACCTAACCCTAACCTAGAGCAACGGCGGCGGCAGGCGTATGCGACACGAAGCAGCAGCGGCAGGCGGGCGCGGCGGTTGTAGGGCGCTTTGCGTAGGCGTGCAACCAGCCTTGCGACTCGGGGCGACGGGACAGCTAACGCTCGGCACGGCGTGATGGCTAGCGCTCGTGTGATTTCTGTCTTTCTATTTTCTTCTTCTTTATTATTTGCAAAGCCACGTCATTGTGTGTTGATTTATCTGACTTGTTTTCCATCTTCCACAGTTGACATGAAGTAATTGTGAAACAGTGATTCTATCTACTGAAGTTGTCATTCTAATTGTGATTAATATAGCCAAAAGTTCGCAGAAAATGCTTCCAACATTATGAAAAACTGTTTCAATTTTTTGAACGGGAGCTGTTCAAATTTTGAAATCTAATAAATATTCATTTTTTTTTGACAAATTCTTTCTAATTTTGTTCAGATATTCCATTTCAGTTGGTCCAAAATACATATCTAATATCAAAATTGTGGTAAAATCACAAATGGTAATTATGTTCTTTCACGTTAAATTTGACACCGTTATGTCCTCTAAACAGACTCTTGGTGAACCAGAGCTTCGGGTTCAAAAATATATTGTTAAAACCCAAAATCTCAAAATTTGGGTCTAAATCACAATTGAACTCGAGATTTATGGTTAAAACGCTATTGCCCCATTTATAATAAGGGATACAAAAAGTATATGTGTTTGGGCTTAGTGGGCCATAGAGGTTGCAAGAAATATTTTAGGCTTGCTGGGCCGGCCCTATAGCAAAGTTTAGACATTACAGAGCCAACTTGCCGGCGAGGTACCACGTGTGGGCGGCGAGCCCGGCGGCTGACGCGAGGGTGGCCGTGCCGGAGAAGAAGTGCGCCATTCGGAACCTCTGGTTAGCCGTGGCGAGCAAGGCACTGCTTCTTGCAGCCTCGGTGTTACTTCGCCAACCGTCGAGGAAGCTCTGGCTGCCAATGCTGAGGTTTCTCTCCACTTTGTGCCTTTCCTGCATCATCTGCAAACTCGTAACAAGAATCAGATTCGTCGCTTCCATTGCATGTGAGCATATCATCAGAGCACCAAACTCCGAGTGCAGGATATGGCGGTTGTATATGTACCTTGAGGGTCCAGGGCGTGAAAATGAGCAGGTTGGTGAGGTCAATTCCGACAATGGTGACGAGGACCACGAGCTGCCGGCGCTCCACGGCCGGTGCCGCCTGCAACGGGAGGTGAAGCCACGCGAACGCCGCCGTGGAGACGCCCGTGCACGCCGCGGTCAGCTGGAAGCAGGCCGGGAAGACTTTACCGCGCAAGCTGCCCATCATGTGCCTCGGCAAGTTCCTACAAGATCAGTCTTCACATATATAGAATCTTAAAACAAAAGGTAAAAAGAAGAAGAAGAAGAAGAAATGAACAAGCACATAGCCATGTATGCATGCAAGGCGAAGTCCCAACTACCACGTCTGTACATTTCACTGATGTTTCTCGAACTGAACATTATTGAGACAGATACATTACAAGAACATAACGAGGCCGCCGACAAAGATGGCCCACACGGTGGCGCCCCATGAGGTGGCCAAGCACAGGAGGTGGATCACCTTCACCGCCGTCATGGTGGACGAAGGACCGCTGAAGATTTCCTCAGGGGCGAAAACCATGCCGGCCGCGAGGAAGACGGCTGCCGCAAGAACCCGGAGCAGCATTTCGGCGATCGATCACGGGCCTCAGCGGCGATTATATATGACATGATATTCCTGCACATATGTGTCATATAGAGCATCATAATATTTATATGGGGTTTCAGACTTTGCACACGACACTTTTAATTTGTTTCATAGCGTATCCCAGCCCATATATTTTTCGTACTGTACCGTATCGGCTAGCAGTTATATAGCACCATACATTTACATATCACTTTTGTCTGTGCCCATGCTGACGATTTTGTCAAATATTCTATTGTAGGCACATTCTGTAGACAAGGATTTTTATATAGAGCTCAGCAAACCTCAACTAGTTAGGTTTATTATGGTACAATCTTCACATTTGGGTTAGTTCGACTCTTGGACTCAGCGCAAAGTTGCACTACCACAAAAAGGGCATATAGCAGCGGTATAAAAAATTGCGTAGCGGCAGATTAAAAAAAAATCCGCCGCTACAGTGGGCAATTGACTTTTAGCGGCGGTTGACAATGTGAACCGTCACTAAAAACTGATTTTTAGCGACGGTTCATATTGTCAACCGTCGCTGAAAATCATCGCGATTTTTAGAGGTGGTTGACAATGTGAACCATCGCTAAAAACTGATTTTTAGCGACGGTTCACATTGTCAACTGTCGCTAAAAATAATGTGAGCCCCGTCAGCGATCCAGCTTTTATCTCCTCCACTAATCATAGAGCTTCACATGGATTCTGTGCTTTCTCTCTCTCTATCTCTTTCTCCACAACCGCTGATGCCCCTCTATCTCTACAATCTCTCTCTCCTGTGCCCAACTCCTCCTCTCTTACCTCCCTCCCTCTCTATCTCTTCAATCTCTCTCTTCCTCCCGTGGGCATAGTTGCGGCGGCGGCATAGGAGCCCGCGCGATTCGGCGAGGCAGCGGCATAGGAGCCCGCATGATTTGGCGCGGCGGCGGGGAACTCTAGCGCGGCGCGGCAGCTCAGGAGCCCGCGCTCGTGTCGGCTGCTCAGGGGCAGGCTCTGGAGCCCACGCGCGCTACGGCGGCTCAGGGGCGGTCTTTGGAGCCTGCGCGCGTGACGGCGCCAGTGGCTCCGGATCTAGAGCCCATGCTCCGGGCGGTGCCAGTGGCTCCGGATCTGGAGCCCATGCTCGCGGCGGTGACTCAAGGGCGGGCTCTGTAGCCCGCGCGCGCGGTGGCGGCTCTAGGGCGGGTCTGAAGCCCATGCGCGTGGATGTCGGATGGGCGGTGGGCCGAGCTTCCTGGGGCGACAACGGGCCGAGCGCGGTGGAGGCCAGTCAACCTCCCTGGCATGCATGGTGGCGGGCCTCCCAGCGTGGTGGTGGCGGGTCCGTGATTTTTTTTTTATTTTTTCCAGTACACTTATAGCGGCGGGTGACATTGGTAGTCACAGCGGCGAGTTGTTTGCCTCGTGGAGTACCCGCCGCAACAAATTGATATTTTCAGCTCTGATTTCACAGTGGCGGGATGGTTGGCCCACTGCTACAGTAGGTTTCTACCCGCCGCTGTAGTCCTCTATTGTGGTAGTGTTGCATTTATGACCAGTGAGGCCCCATGGTCATTGACACATTGATGCAAGTATGAAACTAGAATTTTTTCTTAGTCACAAATCATAAGATTATCGTCTACTCAACGCTGACGTGTGGCTCAGCGTAAGCCTTCACGTTTTACAGTTGTTTATATTTGTACTAAGAAAACAGAAAATGAAGCAACCTTTGCGAATATTATATTAAGTTAATTTGTGGCTCATGATGAGCTTACAAATATTTGAGTACGCGCGCAATCAGCTACGTCATGTCAAATGTCACACGCTTCTGCAGCTGCATATATGTTCCGCTAGGTTTTGCTGTGGAATTTGTTAAAACATCCAAGTATTGATGCGCTATATAGGGTTGCCTACGGAGGGCTTTTACCCTTTTATTTTTTTAAAAAAAAACATTTATGACAGCCTGGGTTTGAGCATGTTAGAAAGCCAGCCGTGGAAGCAATACCCCAGGATCATTAGCCATTAACACAAGATCATAGAAAAGAGAATGACGCCAAGATTCGATGTTTTTTAGCGAGGTTCAGCGATCTGGTTACATCCTCGGGGCATGACTACTGGCGCTCCTCCCAATAATATCAGTAGCAATACCGATGTCAGAAGCACACTGGCGCACGGCCTGGCCGCCCCTTGGGCGAATCGCTTCGGTCGCCGCGTCTCCTTGCCTACTATATCTATCGTCTCGTGGTTATAATGGTGGTACTCCATGTAAATATAAGGTCCATAAATACAAGTCTGACACAAACTCTATCCCTAACTACCTAATACGATTCAAGTCTAATTTGTAACTGACTTGTGTACACATAGTCGACACAAATACAACAAACTCCACCATGATGAATATGCACGCCATCCAAAAGTTGTCCATGCTCGAACCTCCATATACCCAGACATGAGTCCTCCTCCGTCCACTACTCACTTCGAACAGCCCGGCAAGGCCACCTCGCCCCAAGGACTGAACACTGTAACATGTGTAGCTCCATCCTCCATGACTCCATCTTTCATCTTGTAGTGATGTGCATTCGATATCTCGCCTATCATGATAGTTTTGTCATCCCGCATCACTCTCAAGGTCCTCCTATCTGGCACCACCTGATATAACCAACCTTCTTCATGCAGAATGCCAAGCAAGATTAGATTATTTCTAAGTCCCGACATATGTCGCACATCCTCCAGTAGCACCTCATCTCCATCATATCTTGCCAACTCCCATAATACAATGAACTGTGTCACCTCCCAAGTGAGCAAAACCAAAGTCACCCTCAACATATGAAGAGAACCACTCCTTCCTGGATGTCGCATGAAACGAACTTGCAAAATCCAATAACCACACTTCTTCTCCATCACAAGACTTCTCACTTGATAGTACAAGAATATCACAGTCACTATCCGAGTCATCCTTCCTAGAAACCACAATATTTTCCACGTCCTTCTTCTTCAGCTCCGGACAATTGCTCCTCACATGTCCCCACTCCTTGCACTTGTAGCACTGCAGCCACTTCTTCTTTTTCTTGTCGGTTTCCCTCTCTCGATCACTCTTGACCACCAAATCATCTCCAGTAGAACTACTATCACCGACATTATTGATCTTGATCCTTTGTTCATGAGCAAGCAATGTCGTTATGATATCTTCTACCTTAACTTCAGTTTTGCCCTATGTCAATGTAGTAACCAAGTGCTCATAAGAACTCGGCAAGAAACACAAAAGAATAATAACTCATCAAGCTTCACCTCCACATTCACAAGGCTAGCCACAACTTGATTGAAGACATTTATGTGCTCAACAAGGTCTGTACCCTCCTACATCTTTAGCCCATATACATTTTGCTTCAACTATAGGTTCTGAGTCACAATTTTGGACATGAACTAATTGTCCAATTTATCCCAAATTGCTTTCAGTGACATCTCCTCCATGACATGGTACATGATCTGATTGGAGAGACACAACCCGATTATTGTCGCTGCTTGCGCTTGTATCTCCTCCAACTTCTCATCATCTACCTTGGCCGACTTTTTGTCGCTCAAAGCCTTCAAGATCCCTTGCTACGCCAGCAAGTTCTTGACTCTTGTTTGCCAAAACCCATAGTTGCATATCTCACCAAACTTCGTCACCTCGAATTTGAACGACATCAACGCCATCTGCCTGTTGCCATGGACCGCCGAAAGAACCTTCACACATACACCATGCCGCCACACATGCACTGCAGTCAAAGTCACATGCCTCCTGCACGCCGCCTCGTCCTCCTGCATCCCGCCCGAACACACTGCCGTGTACGTATGCTGCTGAGATCGCTCCTCCTGCAGCACATACACCTTCACCGAAAACAGTCATGTACAACCCGCCACTCTCGAGCCTCGTTGACTGTCATGCTGCTTGCACACGACAAAGCCAATCCGCTCAATCGCTGCCTGTTATTCGTTGTCAACCATCGCAAGCACCGGTTCACGAACAACATCGATTGCTTTCTGATGCAATCCCGTAGACTTTTCTTTCATTATGTAGGGGCTCCTCGTACGACACGAGTCTGTATCAGAACAGACTCTTCATGCTAACCTTTCCTTTTTCTTTTGATTGCACGCAGGGGCGAAGCTACGGCTTGCGATTGGTGTCAGCTGACATTGATGGATTTTTCTGAAAATCTAGTGTAAATTGTTGTTCAAACCCTATTTCCAACACTAATGACACTAGTAAAAAATGTTGGTGACCCCGGCGAACTACGGTGCTGGCTTCGCCCCTGATTGCACGAGATTCTCGTATAGGCGCTTCTATTTCCAACACTAATGACACTAGTAAAAAATGTTGGTGACCACGGCGAACTACGGTGCTGGCTTCGCCCCTGATTGCACAAGAAATCTTACATTCTATGACGATTTTAGAATGACAATTATCAAAACGTCACAAGATACATTGTTTTGTGACGATCGATTTTGCTTAGTGACGAAATTTAGGTATGCGTCATGAAAATCAAACTCAAATCATCACTAACTAAGACAATGATATATTGTGACAAAAGATGTTTTGTCATGTAAGGTAAAACGAGAGCGTCACAATTTTATGACAATTGTAAACTTTCATAAATTTAAATTTTTGTCACTAGTGGTTTTTTCTTTGATATAAGAAATAAAAAGATGACAATGTTACTTTTAACAATATTATATATATATATATATTATATATTAGCTGAAAATAAAAAATAAAGTGATCTCCGAAATCAAACTAAAGAAAATGAACGGTATCTTCAAATAAAAGAAAAAAATAGAGCAATTACTATATTGTGACAAAAGATAAAAAAAAAACAGAGCAATTCCTATGATTAAATTATCAATAATGTTATTAGGATGCATGTTAAACCTTTTCTAAAATTCAACATTACAACATGTGCACATCTTATGACTAATGCAAACATCTTTGTTCATGCCTTCACTGTAACACAACTCTTAGCTTTATACTTTGTTACATCAATTAGTAGTTTAGTACTTCCATGCTTTGTTTTGTCATCTATTGCTGAACCTTAATAGTTTAGTACTTTCATGTTGTGCTATGTTCCATCTACTGCACCACAGATCATGCTTGTTAATTTCTAAAGTCAAGTCAAAAATTCCTGATTATGACAGTAACTTACTCATACCATGAGAACATACAGTAATGCCACATGTTTCTTTTATATCCTCCTTATGCCTGGTTTCTTGTGTGCATGTAAAGATGAGGCACCACTCACTGATTGTGAAAAAGATAGGCTTGCAAACATGATGAGGATCAATCAAAAGTTCCAGAGCCTTGGGGTTGCTAGATTAAAAACACTTCTGAACCACTCAAATAAAGAGACCAAAAGGAACAAGGGTAAAGATCTTCAATCAAAACAGAACAAGGACAATGAATGCCTAGTTGATCAGGTATTTAGCAACAAAGTACCTATCTTTCAATAAACTGCTACAACCTATTGTTGTGCTAGGTTTTAATATGAAATAAGATTATTTTACCTATTATTTTTTCTCTATTATGCATGTGTGACAATGCAGGTTTTAGAGGATGATTTACCTGACAACAGTTTGACAATGAACACCTTGCAAAGTGGAGGAACAAGATCCAAGAGGGTGATGGCACTTGAAGATCAAGGTGAACCTGCTAGAGTGACTAGGCAGAGGACAAGGGAGTTGCAAGCAATTGAGGAAGGTCTCCAAGATTCAAGAACAGATGCACAAGAGGATGCATTGATAGTTGCTGATGGGCTTACCCAACCTGGTGATCAGGTCCAAAACCGCAGTGAAGGCAAGTTGCTTCTTTTCTCAAAAAAATAGATTCCACTCATGTAATTGTCAATTTTGTTTAATTTTTGCCAACTTAAGGCCCTGTTTGGATGTAAGAGTTTCATAAAACTTTGGTGTTCAGAAACTACAGTTTAGAAAAGCTTATCTATAGAAAACAGTAGTATTGAGAAACCAGGGTTTTGCAAAGTTTTTGGAGAAACCACTAGCATATGACTTGTTTGGGTAGCTACAGTATTGACATAGTATTTTACCTATACTTTTAAAGAATGGTTGACAGTATATTCCTAATAGTATGTTGTTTAAAGGGTAGTTTGTTTCTTCTAGTACTATATGTCAATATAGAGATATTGTTCTGTATTTTAACCCCTTTTTTCTATTTTGATCTACTAAATCCCATCTTTCTGGATGTACTAATTCTAAATTAATATTTTATAATCAAGAAACATTTATAATATCTATTCCATGGAACAGATATAAATATTTGATCAGAAACCATGGTTTTCTCCAAAAACTTAAAAAATACTTTATGATTTGCATAGAAAAAAAGTAACTCACTTTATGATGTCATACATCTTGACACTAATCATGTATTTTATTTCTAGATCAAGAAAATGACTTGGGACAACGATGGAGGGGAAGAAGTATAGGCAAAGATTTTGATAGGATAACTCGAGGATTATGCTCAAAGATTCCTATCCATGTTGCTGAAGGGCACAAGCGGTCAGAGGCTCTGATGCAAGCGGCAAAGCTTGCATAAGAAGGTGGCATTATACTACGTCAAATATCCAAGTTCTTCCACGCTGGAATGACTATAAGGAGAAGGAGAATGAAGCCTACTTGAGAGGCTACATCGGGAAAATTTCTGTAAGTAATATTTTCCTAAGAAGTAATTGACTTTGAACTACTTTATCAATGTCTCATTTGTTTATGTACATGTTGTTGTCTAGGCTGAATTTGCCATCGACACTACCAACAAGGCAGTCATTGGTGCTTGCACAGATTTGCTCAGGTCAGAGGCAACTAAGGTACCAGATGAAGAAGAGGTACTTTGATGGTAGATTGCCAAATGAAGTTCCTTTGACATCGCTAGTCAGTAGTATGACTGATGATGAATGGGGAGCTTTGGTGAAGATGTGGTCATCTAAAAAGCATAAGGTATGGAATTCCTTGTTCCAAATTGTCCTTCCATAATTTGTAATTAATTATTATTGTGGGAGAAAAATATTTTGCTTGACAAGAATATTCTATATAGATTTTAGTTAAGTTGTATAAATTTTTGTCCCTTTAGTTGAATGCACTCTAGTATTTTAAATGCTTTCTTGTATTGTTAAAATTGTAGAACAAGTGTTTGGCAAACAAGCTGAATCGTGAGAGAGTTCGATACCATCATACGACAGGCTCTCGATGCTATGTTGCACATGCTCATGTCTTGGTAAGTTAATGCAAACACTTTATGCCTCCAACATTGAATTGTTTTGAGATTACAATTTAATATTTAGATATGTTTCTTGAAATTTCAGGAGGAAGAAAGATACAAAGATACTCCACCTACTACAATTGATCTATTCAAGGACTTTCATTGCAGCAGCAAGACAAGATTTAGTGAGTCTGTTAAAGATGCAATTGTAAGTACTAGTTCAGTTCTGTTCTTTTACCATAACCTTTAAGCAGTTCTGTTAGTTTGTTGTAACCTTTTGGTGCTGAGTGATTACCTTTTGTACTATTTGCTAGTTTTCCACTGATTAATATAGGTACAGCTACTGAAATGGTCCGTAGTATCTTGCTCTTAGTTTTTCTGCACAAAATTTTTTGCATTGTGTTAGTCTCTTGCAAGATCTACTACATGATATTAGTTCTTTCCATCATGTGATGAGCTTCTTTCTCCATCTTTTTTCCTATTTTAGTGTAATATTAATAGTTTGTGTATATTTTACTTTGTCCTATCTTTTTGCCCTATTAAGCAGTTATTTTTATGTTAGAATTTTAGTGAATGTCTATTTTTTTTTGCATTTTGTTCAGTTACAACAAATTATAACCATTTTGATATTAATAATGGTGACTTACTATTGTTAGGCTCAAATGGAAACTATTGTGGATCAACCCATACAGGAAGGACAAGTTCCAAAAACTCATGTGAAAGCTGTTGCTCAAGTTCTAGGATCAACAAAATTTCTTTAGAATGTTGGCCTAGAGCCAATGGCCTCAAGTAGATCTGCAAAGGCTATTGTTGCTGCTCGTGTGCGAGAACTAGAAGCTGACGTTGAGGCAGAGAAGCAAGGTGCTGCAACTCTTAAAGATAAACTTGAAGATCTGGAGCAAAAATCAGTGGAATCAAGGGTGAAGCAAGTGGAAGAGATTGAGAAACTAAAGAAGGACAATGAGGAGATTCGTGCTCTTGTTCGATGTTTGTTGAACATGAACAAAGTGTAGGTCACTCTTTCATAACCTTTATGGATTCATGATGGTTCTTTTGACTTATTTTGCTACTTGGACTTTGGCTGGTTGGGTGAGATTGATTTTTGACTTTTTTTGCTACTTGGGACTTTTGGCTGATTTGAGTGTGACGTGATTGTATTTTGTAGTGCTAGTTGTATAGATAATGCTCTTTGGTGGTCTGGTTGTAACTTTGTTGGAGCTGGTTGGCTCGATGACTTGTAATTATTTTGCTACAATGGAGCTGTATGAATGCTAGAAGGATGTGAATTGGACTATTTCTGTTGAAATTTTGTATTGGCAGATTATTGGTTTGATTGGGAAATGTATGAAATATTTGTTGGTTCTGTATGCATTATCTTGGGTTTATAAAATAATATTGTTTTTTTAATATAAGCCTATATATTCTGTTACACGTCAATAAATTAAATGGCCCATAACAGAAGCCCAATGATGAATTTGACTAGCCCATATACGAATTTAGAATTCAATTGGCCCACAACAGAGGCCCATAGTATAAACAGATCATATTGAAACAAAAGAAAGGTTGAAACAAGATTTAAAACAGCCCAGCCCAAATAAGAAGGCTAAAACAAGATTTAAAACAGCCCAGCCCATCACTTATAAGTGTATGATTTTGTGACATTTTTATGTTGACTAATGACATAAATAAAGTGTCACAAATTAATGACCAAGGAACTATTGTCACAAGTAATTTGTGACGAAAACACAACAAATCATAACAAACTATCTTTTAACACGCACATTCTATGACAAAGAAATGTTTATCACTAAATCATCACTAATTTTAGTATATGACGTATTTTTGAGGTTTTGTGACAGAAATGAATTGTCATAGAATGTTAGATTTTTTGCAGTGTTGGTTTGAGCCCTCCAGAGCCTGCACAGGACCAAAAAGATAATAAGCCAATCCGTGTCAGCTCAAATTGGCTTGTATCCAACTTCAGTAATTTGCATGACAATGCACCGGAAGATGTTGTTGAGAGGTAATGGTTTAAGTCATTATCACAAGTTTTGATTTCTCTTACACTACGATTACCGCTACGACTCCAAATTTGTTGCTTTATGTAGGTTTCCACGTGCGTGGTTGTGGCATTTGGTGGAGGGGGGGGGTACATGTTCCCGGATGGCAGCGGTGTCACTATTTATTGGATAGTGATCCCTATCCTTACGAAACCATGGCCAGAGATTGCCGCATGCAGTTGGGGTTCAGCGGTGCTGGCATGGTTGTGCCGTCAGCTCTGTAACGCGTGCATGAGGACCAGAGAAAGTTCAAATCTTGGGGGTTGTGCATGGCTACTGCAGGTTTGGATGTGGGAACATTTTCCAGTTGGCAGGCCAGAGCGTGGACCAGTAGAGATTAGTAAGCACATGCATCAAGTTCTTTTTGTTAATTTGACCTCATCATATAAAATGTGAAGTATTAACATGTCTAATTTATTTTTTGTAGGCCTGGGACCATGGAGCTTAAGATGACACAGAGGACCTAGCGACAGTAGCGTTCCTATGGAAGAATTGTATCAATGTGGTTGGAAATGCACATAGAAGGTACATTGCGTACTCAAACGAGTTCGACATCATCACTCAGAGACATGTAAGGTTATTATGAAGCAAGCTACTTAAACTTTGCACATTCATCACATTAATCTATATCTGCTTGTTGGACAAACAGGTTATGTGGGAGCCATACAACAGGCCGGAGGTCGCTGAAATGCTGCTCAGTGCTAAATGTAGGCATGACCACATGTATTGGAGAATTGAGATTCCTCTCATCTTCTTCTACATTGTCGAGTGGCACCTCCCTCAAAGTGTGATGCAACAGTTCGGTCAGCTGCAGCTGCCAAACGTTCCCCAGCCTACGACCAATCAGAACTTGCATAAGTAAGTGCAAACTTGATCTTGCTCACATGTTGATAATTTCAACAAAAACAAGCTAATACATGACATTTCCATGTCTCTCTTCTTCACGATTGAGTGACGCAAACAGCGTGGAGTGGTTAATTGGGCAGAGAAGCAAGATGCGTGGATCATTGTCTGGGAGGGCCGGCATGCTCTTCGGGAGTACCCTAGTGATGGGGCAGTTCACCAAGCAAATGCTTTCAAAGAGTATCAGTTGTGGATCCAGCAGAACTCTCATGTCAAGATAAGGCCACCTATGAACGCTGTGCACATAGCCGACCTTCCTAATTCCGGAACCAATGAAGAGTTGGCCACATAATGCGTGCCGGCACGTAGCGAGAGAGGGCTCCGATCCAGAACTACGCGGTATGACATTCTTCGCCATCATATCCATATAAGTCAAAGTTCATGTTCATTGAGGCAACCATTGCATTTTGTAGGCAGACTAGCTGAGCCGCATGGCAAATGAAGCCAGCGAGGTTCTTCGATATCCATAGAGTTCGCAGGAGGAACAAAGTGCATTACGGGCATTTGCTATGGTAAGATTCATGCATTTTTCTTAAATTCGATCTAGTTCTTCAGGCTTATGCTTCCAAACTTTTCTGCAATACAGCATGTTCGGAAGTCTTGCCGCCGGCTGGCCATAAAGCTTAACTGCATCACCATGCCTGATGCCCATGCTCCGGAAGAAGCACCTTCCCACTCTAGGTCATCCCGACCTCGTTCCCGTGGAGATCCACATGGGAAGGCACCACATGAGGACTCCGACAACGAGGAGTCCGATGAATCCAGTGACAGCAACGCACCTCCGCTTCAAGTAAAATACGTCTTATCTCTCGTTGATTCATGAAGCAAAGTAGGTTATGCACCACATATGGACATCATATATGAAACTAGACTAACTTTGAAATTGATAGGACACTTTGGGTGGTTCCCAACTAGATGATGCACCCCATTCAACACAGGAAACACCACAACATCGAACCTATCACCGGAGGAAGGACGTTGATAGTGGGAACATGCTGCCCACTAATCCGGGTCATGAGAAGAAGAAGAAGTGGATCACAGACATGTGAACTTCACATGTGTCCGACTATGTGTGAACTTGTGAACTTTATTGATGTGTGAACTTGTGAACTACTATGTGGACTACTATGTGTGTTATGTGGATTACTATGTGGACTGCTATATTTGTGACAATGTGTTATGTGGACAATTGTGTGTTATGTGGACTACTACATTTGTGCCAATGTGTGTTGATGACATATCTTTATGCATTGCATATATGCCTTTATGTGTGTTGATGAGATACCTAGTGGTCGAAATGAATTGGCCTCTACACAAGAAATGTAGTCGCGCCAATGGATATGGCGCGGCTCAGGGACCAGCCGCGCCATGGCGCTTGGCGCGACTAGGACTTACCGCGGGTTGGGCATCGAAGTTCCACCAGGAACGTCCTAGAACTTGGCACGGGTTGGGCATCGAAGTTCCACCAAAAACGTCCTGGAACATGGCGTGACTGGCCCTTGAGTCGCGCCTCCAGGACGTTCCTCGGGAAGCGCCGATGCTCACCTCGCGCTAAGTCCTGGTCGTGCCAAGCGCCTTGGCGCGGCTGGCTTTTGAGCCGCACCGTATGCATAGGCGCAGATCAGCACTATTTTGTTCAAATTCAATATGACATATTCAAACTCAAGCAAATGGTACCATAATTTTGCATAGCGCACTACTTTGGCATAGTACCATAATTTTGCATATTACAAATCTCAGCAAGTTTTCACATTCTTAGTTTGAAATTCATACATTACAAATAGATCGAAGTTGAACAAACTCTTTCACAAGAAAAGTTAACATTATTACAACTACTTCTTGGACAACTCTCTCACAAGTGCCACCATTTCTTCTAGAGTAGCGGAATTGTCATCAACCTTTTCCTCTTCTGCTATCTGCCGCGCCTCTTCCTCTTCCTCCTGCAGCTTCCTCATCCTCCTTCCTTCCTCCATCTTTGCTAGATAATGCTCCCAAGTGCCCGGGGTATTTTTCATCAATTCTTTATCTTCCTCACCTTTCTTAGTCCACTCGTCTTCTTCTTGTTTTGCTTTCTTTCGTTGCTCCTCCCGGTAAGCGGGATCTAGCATCAACTTCATCCTTGCTTTTGACCAATCCATCAATTCTTCTAATGTCTTGAATTGCCATCCTCGAGGCAGATCCAAGTACATCCATGCAATCCTTGGAGGGTGCTTCTCTTGGTTCTCCCTCCAGTATCGCAAAGCGGTCTCCGATGTACCCATCCAATCCTGCATGAAATCAAGACCTAGCTCCTCCATTATTGTGTGTGTAATGAAACTAGGAGGCCATTCCATGTACTTTCTTTGGACCTCAAACCTTCTGTTCTGCAACTCCTTCTGGCACGCTTCAGGACCGCGATTTTGAACCATAGTGAGAAATTTGTTGTGGCCAGGAAAGATTTCCCACTGACACCTTCGAGTATGCTGTAGTCACACGAGTAAATGTAAAGTCTTTTGTATTACGGGCATCATATTTAAATAATGGGCACTTAAACTTTTAACTCACCCAATTGTCGTCGACACCAATAGTGTTGCCACAGAAATAGCCATATCCCAACTCCGAAGACACGACACCTTAAGTAGCAGGAACTTCACACTGACACAATATGGTAGGCTTCTTCCGACAGGGCAACGACTTGCCCGAAATTGCATCTGATGACACATCTTTAGGACTGGGATACAATGCATTAGGCCCATATATCCACTCCTGAAAGTCGCATGCTTGCTTGTTCTCCTGCAAAATAAGTTATTATTCAACCTATTGCAACGTTCATACATACACTGCAAACTTAAATTAAAAACAACTAACCTCGGCCTTAAAAGGGCAACGAAAGAACGGAGGGTAACTCGAACTCCTATGGGGCCTCTCTAGCTGTGCCCGATAACCACACTTATAGTAAGGGGGATTCAAGACGTGCCTTCTACTTGCTTCACTCTTCTGGTTGTCAGTCATAGGAGGTAGATTTGGTGGTGGAGGCACCCACCTCTTGAAATTCTCATATGGCACGGTATCAAACTCATATGGAAA
This sequence comes from Eleusine indica, assembly GCA_030378355.1. Taxonomy (NCBI): domain Eukaryota; kingdom Viridiplantae; phylum Streptophyta; class Magnoliopsida; order Poales; family Poaceae; genus Eleusine; species Eleusine indica. The sequence continues at coordinate 17,884,691 of CM059494.1, forward strand.
TAGAAGAATCCTCTTGTCGTACATCTCCAGTCCATCAATCCATTAAAAAAAACTACACATACTAACTTCCTGCAAAGAATTTGCATATCCATTAAAATTTTGAACAACTTCTATTACATAGTCACATAGATTTTGAACAACTTCCATTACATAGTCATATAGGGACAAGCAACTTACACTTCTCCAATTAGGACACATGTAATACACATGAGAAGCAGTTAAAGGATGTTGAGACTGTGCCACTTCAACAACAGAATTACGGTCACATCTTGGAGTAGGCACTGGAGCATCCCACCAGCTATCCGTGGGGTACATCTACGTCGACCTCACACGATACGGCAGCAACGACATCCTAAGACTACAATGCACACTCAACTAAGAAATTAATTCAAACAACACCTTTACAATATGTCACTTATTTTTAGCTACAGTGTGACATACAAGTACATCTACACATTGAAGAAACATGAATGCACCTATCTATACATGTAACATAGGTAACCGAGGTAACAAATTAGTGGAGAAAAAACATCAATCAAATCTAACAAGAACAAACCCTAAGTATCCCTAATGCCACCTAGTACTACAATGACTACCAAATGTAAATGGAGGAAGTAGAAGAGGGTGCTCATAGCAGCTCGGAGTGCGAGTTTAGCTGGCAATGGAGGCCTTCCCGGGCTAGAACAAAGGGGACACGAGTGGCAACCGAGAGCTGAGGAAGAGAAGTGCCTCGGGTGGGAGGAAATAAAGGAGGAGAAGAACAAAGAAGTGGCGCGGCCGTCTTAAGTGTCGACTTGGGCCACGCCAAACCGATGGGCGTGTCTCAAGTCTTTGCCGCGCCAAATGGATCGGTGCAACCAGCTCACCCATCTGGCCTGCAGCTGCCGACATGTCATGGCACAACTGACGTGTAACCCAGCCGTGCCAAATCGTACGGTGTGACCAAAGTAGTAACCGTGCCACATCAAATAGCACGGCAAAAACATCTATCGAGTGAAAATTTAGTTCGGGTCGGTTTATTATTATAATATTAGATTAAAAGTTTTTATTTTTTTAAAAAAATTCCCAACTCCATCACACATGAGTCCACCGCCTCACCACATGCACATTCCATGAACTCATGGTCTCACACGCTTTAGCCCATGCGGCACCGCACCTTATACCATAGGCACTCTATGCCACACGCCGCAACCTGCTCTCATCGAGTCCAGCCAAGAAACCGTCACCATCACGTAACGTACCACCAAGAAACAAGCCACCATCTAAACATGTAGAGTCTACCGTGGCTTTCGCCATCGCCGTCGCTGCTCCACCGTGAGCATGCAATAGCCACTCTGATCAAACTGATCACCCATAAATTAGATTGCGAGTTGAAGGCGCCGCCGTTGTCCACGACGTATTACAACTGCACCATCGAACTTGGTCATCATGTCTGATCGGCTCCTATCGAACAGTAGACTCTAGCCACCATCAATCCGATCTCCACATTTGGATGGATCCCCGTTGATGCAGCTCATTGGACGATTCAAGCCATCACGCTCGAAGTGTCCAACTCCACCTTGTGCTCTACCTTGTGCCATGTCCCTCCATCACACCTTGTGCAAGCTTTGCACGGTGTGGACCATCCCATCGTGTCTCTTGTGATCTTCTACCATGTGACCGACTCTGATACCACTTGTTAGAGTGTGGCTCGACTAGTCCCACAAACAAGCCCTTGCCACCAGCCCAGGTCACTATGGGTCTATCAAACCACAGGCCCAACTAGAGCCCCAACCAAGGTCATGGGTCACCTCATTCCAAAAGACTAGCCTGATAAGTGAGGTTCCCTCCACGTTATAAGTGACCCACACTACCACAAAAAGCCTCTGTAAAGGCGGGTCAAAAACCACTGTAGTGACGGGTTGGTCATCCAGCCACTACGAAACCGTAGCTAAAAATAAAAGGGTATAGTGGTGGATGTCCTCGGGACAAAATCAACCGAAGCTACATAAAAATTAATAGTGGCGGATGACATCTTCACCTGCCGCTACCCATTCAACCCAAAAACAAAAAAAAAGAGAGCCCACAGGCCGTAGGAGCCCGGATCTAGCAGAGGTCATCGATGCCCGCATGCATGAGTGCGGGGCTGCCGCCGCATGGTCGCTGCCGTCACCAGCTTGCGCGAGGCCGCCTATGTGTGGCCCACCGTGCTTGGGAGGGAGGAGGGTGTGACGACCCGATTTTACCAAAAGGCAAAACCGAGTCATTTGTACCTTGTAGCCACTCCCAGGAGGGTAGCTTGTACAACCATTCATAAGTAAATATCATAAGACCATAAGAAATCAAAACAAGAAGATAAGGTAGATCCAAATGGTAACATCTCCATAACATAATCATCATCATCTGGTACATGAACATGGCTCGCAGGCCAAGGAAGATGAACATGACATCTAGCGGAAGCGAATCAACAATGGCGGAAAAGAATTCTACAGCGGAAGTCTTCATGGGTGATCCATCTCCACAGGCAGCTCGAGTGTAGGCGAGAGACCGATCTACTCCTCGTCATCCATGTCGTCGAAGTTGTAGCCCGGTTTATTGGCTTCTCCATCTTTTGAAAGCGAGAAAGGGGGCAGCCCTGAGTACATGTCGTACTCAACAAGTCGATCAACCCCGTGTACGTGTTGTACTCAACGAGTCGTACTAACCTAGCAAGGTACGCTATGCATGCAAGGATTTCAAGGATGGGTTTAGGCTGAGTGCGAAAAGCTAAGTTGGCAAACATTTTTGTTTAAAACATTTCAAAACATTTAAATTATCAAGTTTTATTATCTTGCCCCGTAGGGATTAACATGTCCCTACAAGGTTCAAATTTTATTCCCAGCTACTATCCACCCACTGGGCCATAGCTCTAGCTCGGATGCAAAACGTTCAAAACAGGGGAGAGGAAGAAAAACAAAACTAATCACTATGAAAGCTCTCAGGCGATATCCATTACCGAGGACGCGGCTATATATATAGATAATAGTAACTCTGTAGAGTGATACACCTGTACCCACATGGTGTGGCTCTATAATATAAACTGGTGTATAGTATAGAAGCACACACGAAATCCTTACTCAAGCATCGACTGGTGTCTCCCGCACCTCCAAAACTGAGCCCCCAGAGTCTCACAAGACTAAGGGGCCTGAAGCTGTGACGAGCCTACCACTGATCAGGTGGGATATCCCTCTCATGGAGCCGGGTCGCAACCAACGGGAACCACTAACACTATCTCCTACGCCTACGGCTAGAACACCAGTCCTCTGCAAGTATCAAGATTCCACCACTGCCCACACAGGGCCGATATGGTGTGTAAGTACCTACCTAGACACATGTGTCACGTGAATGTATCTAAAAGGGCAGCCGGGGCAGGCATCTCCATCCCCCTCCTCCTCTTCCAAACCAGTCCAAACCTCAACAGCCAAAACCACAACAGAGACCAAAAGCCCAAGTCTCTACACAACTGTGTCCGTCACAGACACTCTCCCAGTGGGGGTTGCCCAATCTACCACCTGGCACCTAGTCACCTATGCCCGCCCCCGCTAAATCGGTTTTGGTGGAGTTATTTGCAAGCACACACACATTTGAAGCACATTTTAAATCATTTACCCAAATCCATTTTATAGTGTCCAGGTGAGAGTTTGAAAATATGCAACTAAGCATACTAAGCATCGTCATAGTAGCAAAATATTACTATGGCTTAACAGTGGAAAGGTAAGCATGATATGGCTTGGGTATGATCTAGCGTCATTTTAAATGGTTGGCATGCAAAACAGTTACAAACAATATATGCAAGTTTAAAAACTGGGTAAGACAATAGTGACCAAGGAGGCGGCTTGCCTTCTTTCTCGTGGACCCTCAAGGGCCCAAGTCCTTGTACAGATCGTTCTCGTACTCTTGTGTCGTTGTCTCGTCTGTATTTCGAATTGGAAGTGAAACAGGTAAGATATGACAATTACAGTAAGATGCAATTAAATGGAACTGATTTTGAAATGCAAAGAGATTATAGCGTCGAACATGTCTCGAAACATTCCTAACCTAATCTTCTTGAACAAACCGAATTAACAAGACAATAATCACCTTAATCAAAAGTCATATGAATTATTTAGGAATTTCTGAAGATGATCAAGATTAGTTCATTTACTGGAAACAGAATAAGAACGGGCCTTGAGATGACATAGCAGTTAGTCCTTTTGGTTTGGGTTGACTCACGCAGACATGGGTGCGCAAGGCAAGAAAACACAGGCTGGGAACCGTAACAACATAGATTCATGGAAACTTCACTCACGGAATAAACCTGAACCGCTTAATCTAATGCAGTGATCAGCAGGCCAAAAAGCACCATTCTCCATCGTGAGCTATCATCCATGGTGATTCACACTTTGCTCACCGCACAGACCAACAAATATACATTGAATCACCAGCAGTCTTTTATGAGGAACCAAATCTACAAGCACCACCAAAGCTAATGATAGCCGGAACAGTATCAACTTAATAAAACCTGTAGCAGACGATGGCTTTGCCCGAAAGCATCGACCAGAATCACACGAAGAGCTTAGTGCCGCCACTACTCCAAGCAACTAAGCGCTCACACTGAACAAATGCGTCACAGGGCCGCTAAAATACAACTCTTTGCTAGCACAAGCTCGCCTAACTAGCGAAACCACCATCATGCCGAACAAAGGTGAATTCTGCAATTCCTCGAACATGTCGCAGGCGTCCATGGTACTCATCCTAGGGAAAGAGATATGAAGTGGGGAGAACGTGAGGCTCACCAAGAGAAGGCAGATGGCTTCAAGGACGATTTCGACGATGGGGAGGCAGGTGCACGGCAGGGGCGAAGAGATTGCAGAGTAGCTCCCGTGCACAAGTGCTAGGCGGTGACCACGTGCATGGCGGCATCAACACGTTCCCAGCAAAAAGAACAACAGGATGGTCAAGGATTTGGTAAGGAGACAAGGAATTCAACAAGGACAAGGAGCACTAGTCTAGTTTGGCAGGGAACTCACCGAAGGAGGATGATCAACAACGGCGGTGGCTTATGCAGCTCCATCTCATGAACTAGACAACACATCCTACGGCATCAGCAGCGTTCCGCGGCACCTACATAGGGGATCGACCCAAAACTAAGCAACAACAAGCAGCGCATGAAGGAGAGCGACGAACGGAGGTGGGGTCGGAATGAAGCTCACTACAATTGGGAGAACGACAGCGTCGAGGGTCATGGCGACTTTTGCTCGAGAACACGATGTCATGGACACAGGACGACGACAACCAGCGCGTTCCCGCGCTCCTGCAGGGAATTGAGGTCCCTATCCAAGGGCTAAGAGAGGGCATGTGATGTAGATGGCAGAATACCGAACGGATTGAACAACAACTCACTCATGAGGGGGTAGAAGGCATCAATCAATTCTGGCCGCCGGGCTTGAGCACCTCGTGTTCGATCCTTCTCTGCATGGATCTCCACGAGGCCAGCGCAAACCGTCGCAGCACAGCACAGTGGGCACGGGCGGCGAGGTCCCAGGGTGGTGGCTGCTGCTTGCTTCACTACCATGACCGTCGACGAGCAGGAACAAGGGGGGCAGTGCTAGGGCTCGGCTCACGCGTGCAGCCTGGCGGCGCAAGGAAAGGGAAAACGAGTGGAGGTGGCGATGACCGGGTGTTCTTATAGGCGAGCAGCTAGGGCTCGGAGGGGACGCGGGCGCTCGAGATGCCGACGCGTGGCCCTCGGCGTCCGGGTCATAGCCTGCACTCGGCTGTGATCATCCGGAGGAAGACGACAAACTGTTGACGGAGGGCTGGGCCGACTGGGCTGCTGCACTTCTACTGGTTTGATTCGGTCCAAATAGAGAAAGGAAGATGGGCTGGCGCGAATGGAGTTGGAGAAAACGGCCCAGGAGGCTCACGTTCAGAAGAAAATGATTCGGAAATTGTTTGAACCGACTTGCAAAATAAATTGATCTAGATTCAATTCAAATTTGAATTCCAACTTGGTTTCTCTTTTGATCTTTATCCAAAATTAAATATGGAGGATATTGTTCCAAGGTAACAGCACGGAAATCAAGATTTGGACAAGTTTGATCACTAGATTTTGAATTTGACCAAGTATGAAACAAATTTTGAATTCTCAGATTTCTGGGCCGTTACAGAGGGTGCGACGTGCCTCGGCGAGGAGGCTGAGGAGGGGGATCTGGTCCGCACCACCGTCACCCGAGCTGGAGCCCGTGCAACAGATCCCCCCGTCCGCCGCCGTCGATCAAGGCAGAGCCCGCACACTAGATCCGCCCGTCCGCCTGCCGGAGCCCCCGCCCCAGATCTGATCGCCCGTCCACTGCCGTGTCCCGAGTCAAAGCTTGTGTGCCAGATCCGCCAGCCCGTCACCACCCCGAGGCCTCCGGAGGAGGAGTGGCGTAGGCCGGCCAAAGGAGGGGCGACACGGGGCCACCAGAAGTGGGGCGACACGGGCCGCGCGGAGCCACCAAAGGAAGGATGACGCATGCAGACCGGAGGAGGAGCAGAATGGGACGGCCGGAGGAGGGGTGGCGCGAGGCCACCGGAGGAGGGCAGCGCGGGCTGGCCAGATGAGGGGCAACGCCCTGGAGGAGAGGCGGCGACGTGTGGAGAGAGAGAGAGAGAGAGAGGTGCGGCGCCGTGCTAGATGGAGGAGAGGCGCTTGGCTAGGGTTTGGTTTATATATAGCTGATGGATATGTAGTTGGGCTGCGAGTTAAGTGGACTACGGGCCAAATAATAGTGTCGGATGGATAAGTGGGCCGTCGCTATAAAATGTAGTAGTGGCGGGTGGATAAGTGGGCCGCCGCTATAATACACAGTAGCGACGGGTGGATAACTGGGCCGTCGCTATAACACATAGTAGCGGCGGGTAGCTATACGGTCCGCCGTTAAAAATGGTTTACAATTTGTAGCTGCGGTTCTTTTTTGTACCGCCGCTATGGTAAATTTTTTATGACCGCTATAGGCCTGTTTTGTAGTAGTACCAGGACCTTAGTTGGGGCTCCAGTTGGACATGTGGTTTGACAGACCCATAGTGACCTGGGCTAGCGACAGGGGCTCATGTGCGGGACGAGCCGGATCGCGCTCTAACAGAGCAAGCTCGTCAGGGCATAAACTACCGAACCATGTTATTCGCAGTTACCTGCATATCCTTGTTTGGGGTCAAACCATGCACAACATATTAACCGTTAGCAACAATAAAGGGCAGCGTGGTTCAACATCTTTCTCAAATGAGCAACATATTTTTATACTATCAATGGAGACCGTATTCATGTGCGAACCTGTGGGTGCCCATGCATGCAGAGCCCCGTGAAGACATGGGGAATGGCTTGATGCAGAGAAGATGGTGGACGTGTCACCGTTGGAAGCAATGTGTGTCGTTCCGTTCATTCCCTGAGCTGCATCTCACTCGGACAGGCCGTTCCAGGTTTCTACGACTTCTCAAAAAGCAACAGCAACTCCACTCCCTCCCCATAGGCCATAGCCATAGCAAGCATCCAAATTCCAAACTCACGGCATGCATAACCCAATGGCGTCCGTCGTCGTGAACGCCGCCGACACAGCATCGGCGAGATGGCGACCTTCTCCCTGACCTTTGCCTTGTCGGCGCCGCTGTTCGACTCCCAGGTTGTCCTCGCGCGCGGCCTCTACCCGGCACCCGCTCGTGGGCGTCCACCGGTGGTTTGCCGCCGAATTCGACCACTACCTTGTGGCCGGCCCTCCTTCTTTCTTCAGGGGCCTCGTCTGGCTGGCCCTCGTCTTCCTCTGGCCGGTCTGCGTCGCCAACCTCTACGGCATCATAACACGCCGCCGCCGCCTGGTCGCCACCACCTTCCTCATGCCCGGCGTCTACTTGCTCACCTACTTGGTAACTAAGCTTGTTAATCATCTCCCTTCAGCTCTCTCCTGTGTTTTCTTCTCAAAAAGAGCAAATAAGAAAATCTCGTCTTCGTTCTATGGACAGAATTTGTAATATTATTTGTGCTCGATGCAGTCTGGAATGTTAGGGGAGACGCTGGGTTCTGGAAGAGCAACGCCGAAGCTGGTCCGGTTGTACGTGCCGTTCCTTTTGCTTGCTCCCATAACTCTAGTTTTGCGTGGCCTCTGCTTGTGCTCAGAGCTGCCGGACACCGCAACCTCGGTTGCATCCTCTTCCTCTGTTCAGAAGAAGAGAGTCTAGATTCATTTGGTACGTGGCAATAAGTCAGGGTTCTCTTTTAGTGGAGACTAATCTGTTCATGTACCACCGAATGAAGATGTTACTGTAGTCAGCAGTATAACAAGGAATTTGGCCTCCATTTTGGACTGTTGTCAAAATTTGACATGTCTATTTGAGCAGGGTGTTTGCAGTAAGAATGATGACCAAATTTTCTGGTACATGTGTCTCGCTGTTCATATGCGTGTTGTAATGTAAGAATGGGGCATGATCCGTTAGCTGTTTTATCCAAGACTCTCAACCAAATGGGCACCTTGTCATTTTCATGTGTGTTTTACTAGCCAATATTTTTTAATTGTAGTAAAATAAGGCTTTTCAAGAGCTCGTGAACTAGAGAGAGAGAGAGAGAGAGAGAATCACGTGACAAAGGATAGAGCACGAGTTGTTGATATTTTCATAAAGAAAACACATCGAACTTTGTTAGAGCACAAGTTGTTGATCTTGGTCTTTCATATAACGGACATTAAATTGCGTGCTAACTTATTTTACATATGTGGAACGCTAGTTTCCACTTCTCTTTCACGTGTTTTTGGTTTGCCAAAAGCACTTCTCTCTAAGTTCTAACATAACAAGCTAAGTATGTATAAACCAAGTGATTTTCTAATCTCAGGAGGATATATTCATACTTGTAGCAAAAAGTGTGAATACAAAAATGTGCAACAATAAAAATTTCAAGTTTTCATTTGTAACCATATGTAACTAAATTATACAATATCTATTCTTTGAGTACCATTATGTCAGGTCCATTATATTTAGCTGCTCTAATATCGCATTTTTGGTCTCCGGAACAGAATAACATGCATCACAGTATAGGAGATTGCATAACTGCGTCGGAGTAAAATTGAAAGGATTATCTTGTTGAGTAAGCTATAATTTTTTCATATTATTTTATTCCACACTAATAGTATAGTTTTTAATTAATAAATCAGTGGCCACTTTGATGCACATTATCTTAAAAAACACATGTTGGCTAAGTTCTAGACAGACACCGCAAAAGAAGGCTAACAGAGAAAACATGATGAAAGCGTACGCTGGAGTTGGTGGCACTTGGCCGTGCAGATATTAGCAAACACTTGCGTTTATTTATCAAAAGTTGGGTGTTTAATTTGCACTATGTTTTCAACCCTCCATATCAACAAATACAGGCATGTGGAATTGGTACACACCGCACCAATTAGTATATCAGGATGCTACGGGTTGCTGTATTCTCTCCACAATTTTGTTGGAATAATACTAGGAATTGAAACAACATGCATAGATTTTGATTGTGAAGGTTTAATTACAGAAACTGCCCCCATCGCCTTGGTCTGATATTCCGCCATATAAATTAATCTATTACTAGCAAGGTGCTCGTGCATTGTTACGGGTTAAGAAAATTATTTCTTATATGTAAAATGATTGTAAGATTTTTTACTATTCTCAGACATAAATTATATTGTTTATGGACTCTCTCATGATTGTCTGTTTGTACATAATCTTTATTGACTCTCATATTTATCATAACAACTTACTCATAAGCAGCATAAGTATAAAATTTTAAGAAATCATTTTCAATTTTATTAAATAAATTGAATAATGTAACCTCACTGGCCTTTAATTTTTTTTTCTGCATTTTCTACCATTGATTTTATCCAAGCATTATTCAGTGTAGCCTCGATCACCATAGGGTTGTTGTGGAAGTATTATTGATTGTGCCCTCAATCTCTGCAGTAGCTTCTACTATACGGTCAGCAAAAATAATTTCATGGGCTTTGTTCAGTAGAGGCAAGAAAAACGCGTCGCAATTCTTGAAGTGGATGTATTCCGTGGATTTCTTGTAACTAATCTTCCGTTCTAATTTGCAGTCATAAGAGATGCGTTTGTTGTTAAGGAGGCATTATTATTTCTTTTGTGAGGGTTTCCTATAGAGGAAATCCTTGGATTATATAACATGTTGATCATGTGACAGAAGCAAAACAATTTGGTTTTGGAATCGCGATGACTGCAAACCAATCTGGTCCAATCAGTTGTTATAGTAGCAGCCCAATTGACGTTGTTCATTTTGGTGGACCCAAAAGACCATGTTGTAGCCAGAGTCATCCTTTTGCTTGCTATCGAAGCGTGATTGGGTGATAGTGTGACTATGAGCTACTCCTTTCGTTGCGGTGGCTCTCTGTCAAAATAGGAACCGCCGTTGTGTAAGAATATCCGCTCTCGAGTTATTTTACTCAATTTGCGTTCTGAGTCCATTACCAATTGGATGTTTTCCGCTACTATATTTTTTGGAGCCCACTGGACTTTGTTTACGTGCTAGACTGAACTTTACTTTTTTTCTGTTCAGTACGATTTACTGATCCAAATATGCATCTATTTTTCTTATATAGAAGGAAACTGATTTTCTTCTCTATTATATTATGGAAAACAAAAAAAACTATTTGTTTTTACGTAACAAACTGGATTTTCTATTTCTTTTCTTTTCTTTTGCATGGCATAATACACTGTCGTCGGTAGAATTGCCCAGCATAAATTTTTTTTCTTTCTTTGTTGAAACAGAACTGCACATATAAAAAACTGTGGGGTGACAGAACAAAGTGGCGGATGACGCCACCACTTTTAATAAAGGGTAGAGATAAAAGCCCACCCTGCCAGGACTTACAACCGAAAATCCCCCAACACATGCTCAGCTGATTCGGCCTGCTTTTGCTACTTCGGGCAAGCTGGGCCGAATCCAATAAATGTTTCGAATTGGCTCAAATTGATCGGGCATGCCTTTGGTGGTATAGATGGTCAAATTGGTTGTGCCTACTGGGCCGGTCCGAAGCACGATATTTGACCCGGTCTAGGCACAGCACGGTTCGAGACGCCGTGCCGTGCTTGAACCAGTGGCCAACCCAGAGACAAATTTTTGGTATGGTGAAGCCAAACTTAAACCAATTTAAAAAAAAACATATACAAAATGGGCATAAATGAATGTGTAAGATTTTAACTCTCATGCTGCCATGCAACCAATATTCAAAACAACTCTAGCATAGTATGTTGTTCAGTTTTTAATAGGTCTTGTTTTTTTTTTGAAGGAAGCCATCTGGCATACTTTATTAATAAAAAAACAGAGTTACATTGTTCACCAGGTGCTGAAGAATACAGCTAGGGGGTTCATTGATCCAAATATAATTGTCTTTCTAAGCGCTATCCTTGCCAATTCATCAGCAATCCGGTTTGCTTCCCTATTATAATGCTCATATCTAATCGAACTATAATCTGAACAAAGAAAAACACACTCACTATAAATTACTGAAGATGATGTCACCCGAAAACCCACCATTCTACATCGTCTCCACCACTTCCATGTAGTCTGATTACACGATCACATTCCCGCAGCCCAATTGTTGTGCCAGTTTAATAACTTCTCTTAGCGCCATTGCCTCCACCATTGGAGCATCTAGTACATATTCAAAATATTTGTTCGACGCCGCAATAAACCCACCTGCAGAATCTGTTAAAACAACGCCCATGCTTCCTGACCCCAAGGCCTCCCCAAAGCTAGCATCGATATTTATCATCACTTTCCCTTCAGGTGGTTCTTACATGAGTGTTGCCTCTTTATAGTCTTTTTCTCCGCCCACTGATAATTACTTGTCAAGGTACAGATCGACAAGGCTGATCTTGCCGGTGATTGGATACTCTCACCATGTACTGCTTGTCGACGTTCCCACCACAGGTACCATCCTGCAGTTAGCACCAGTTCTGCGTAACCAACATTATTTAGGGATTGAAGGTTCTCACCTATTCTGATTACCTCTTCCAGTAGGATCGACCCCGATCTATCTATGTTACTAGCTGCTCAATTTTCCCTACTAATCCCATATTTTGCCAAACCTCCCTTGTTCTCTCACAAGTAAATATAAGATGTTTCACATCTTCGCATCCTTTCTGATAGATCGGGCATCCTCCCTCGTTTCCCACATGTCTATTTGCCAAGATCCCTCCACAGGGCAGCAGCCCGTGTAGTGCTCGCCATCCAAATATTTTAACTTTGCTTGACACTTTCAGTTTCCACAGTTTTGACCAAATTTGTTGTTGGCTTGCTCCCCCAATTTGTGTGATGTTCAAATTTCTCGCAAATTTATAAATCCAGTGGAAATGGTAGGTTGATCTGATAGTGAACATACCATTCTTGTTGTGGTTCCAGGCCACAACGTCTTCTCTTCCTATTGTGACTGATATTTGTAGAATCCGATTTGCATCAATCCCCTAGAACGTATCCCTCACTAGTTCTTCATCCCAATTTTCCGTGACCGGATTTATTAGTTTATCAACTGTTGTTACAAGATTATGGCCCCTTGGTGTAAGAACTTTTAGATTGTGACTTGTCGGAATCCAATTGTCTTCTCATATCTTGATTTGGCTTCAATCACCCACTCTCCAGATATAACCTCTTTTAAAGCATTCCAATCCTGCTAAAATGCTTTGCCATGTATATGAGCTCCCACTTTTCATTCTGGCCTGTAAAAGTTTACCATCTGGGTAGTATTTTGCTCTCAGAACTTTTGCACATAGGGAGTCTGGTTCACTAAGAAGTCTCCAGACTTGTTTAGCCAAACATGCAATGTTGAAACAGTGTAGGTCTCTAAATCACGTTTCCTCCTCTATTCTTTGGTATACACATTTTCCACCATGCTTACCAATGCATTCTTTTTTGGTCCTCATCGTCGCCCCACCAGAATTGTGATATAGCGTCGGTCATCCCCTTGCAAAATGTTTTATGCGATTTTGAACACCATCATCGTATAGACTGGTGTGGCTTGGGCTATGGACTTTATAAGAATTCATTTACCTCCCATTCTTAACATCCTCTCCTTCCATCCCTTTGTTCTGTCTTGGACTCTTTCGATGAAATGTTTAAAACAATCTATTCTGTCTGCCCCTATCATAGCAGGTAGATCGAGATACTTATCATTGAGTGCCTCGGTCATGATATTCAGAATTCCACACACCTCTTCTCTGTTTTTCACAGTTGTATTACTACTAAAGAAAATGCTATACTTCTCCATGCTTACTCGCTGATCTGAATTCTCACAGCACGTATCCAACATTTCTTTTAGCTTCGTTGCATTTTCACTATCCGCATGCATCAGAATTAACGAGTCATCAGCAAACAGCAGGTGAGATATTGATGGCGCCTCTCTGCACACTTTCACCCCCTCGATCTCACCCCTATCTTCTGCTCCTCGGATCATACTGGACAATCCCTCCGCCATCAAGAGAAAGAGATAAGGAGACAACGGGTCATCCTGACGCAATTCCCTTGTTGGTAAGAAAATTTCTGTCTCATTGGAGTTGAAACGTACCTTATACTTGATCGAATTGACACACGACATCACCATATTAATCCAACCATTTGCAAATCCCATCTTGGCCATAATTTCCTTTAGATATTTCCACTCTACTCTGTCATTAGCCTTGTGCATATCGAGTTTTACAACACATAAACCTCTCTTTCCCCTTTTCCTCTTCAAACATAAACCGCTCTGGTGGCCGCTTATTATGTCTGGTAGTAGAATCTTCAGTCTATTGGGTAGTACCTTTGATATTACCTTGTATAGGACGTTGCATAAGGTAATCGGCCGGAATTGAGTGACCAGTGTTGGGCTCTTGACTTTCGGGATTAGCACTATCATGGTATTGTTCCACCCTTCTGGTACTATTGCATTGTTGATAGCTACCATTACTTCCCGGATCAGGTCCCCTCCAATCAATTCCCAAAATTGCTTGTAAAAGATGGTGTGCATCCCGTCTGGTCCTGGTGCTTTCAAATCGCCAATACTGAACAGGGCTTTCTTTATTTCTTCTGGACTAACCGGAGCTATCAGCCCCTGGTTCATCTCCGATGTTACCATCCGCTTCACGTCATTCAGCACTAAGAGGTCTGGTTGCTCCACCTCACCTGTGAAACAGCGTAGAGAAATATCCCGTTATGATAGAATTTATCCCATCTGGGCTCTCTCCCATATTTTCATTGCTACCCATCAATCCCTTAATGGTGTTTTTCCTTCTTCGTGCTGAAGCATAATTCTAAAAAAAAAACGGTGTTTCTATCTCCCATTTTTAGCCAATTTGCTCTTGCCCGTTGGAGCCACACCAACTCTTCTTGCTCCAGCATCAGTTCCAGCCGCACAAGGATTTCCTTTTGTGATGCAATATTTATATCAGTTAAGGGCCCTCTACGTACCCTTTCTAATTCTGCTTTAAGGTCTTTTATTCTCTTGGTCAGGCTTTTCAGCACTTGTCGTCGCACTTATGCAAGTCTTGATGCACATCATGAACTTTTTCCATTAACGAAGGGCCTTCACCCTTTGTTGCTGCTCTCGCACACGCCGCCTTTACCATCTCTTCAACCGTGTCTTCCTAAAGCCATCGAGCCTCAAATCGCCTTTATATGTTACCTCCATGCGTATTAGACAAACAATCAGTGTCTACTACAATGGGGCAATGGTCCGACTTTGTCATTTCACTGTTTATCACTCTTGCATCTTGAAACAAATTCGACCAGGCTAAGTTTGACACCCCGCGGCCTAAATGCTCTCTGATTTTCCCCCTCAATCCCCCACAAACCCCAAATCTATCAAGGCACAATCAGACAACGCCTCATGAAACGCATCCAATTGGCGTTGTGTCCTCGGTCTCCCACCTTCCTTCTATGAGATATAGAGAATTTTATTAAAATCTCCCAAGGCTAACCATGGTAGATTCATCCTCCCATTGAGGGTTCGCATGATCTGCAATGTGACCTCTTTCCGATCTCATCTTGGTTCCCCAAAAACCCTAGTTAGCCTCCAGCTATTCCCATCCTCAACCACCACATCAATGTAGTTCTCCGTGACTACCTGTTCAACCAGCTTGATTTCATCCTTCCACATCAACAACAAACCTCCACTCCTCCCATCGCTTTCATGGACAATCATGTGGTCGAAGTCGGGCTTCCTTCTAATTTTCCCTGTCTTAGCTTTACACAGATGCATTTTAGACAGGAACAACACATCCGGCTTTATTTGCCTCTGGACATCCAAAAGCGCTCGAACTGTCCGAGGGCTACCAAGCCCCGGCAGTTCCATGCTGTGATTTTCATTGCGACCGGTCACCCTCCGATTAGGAGGGCACCGATAAATCAAGTTGTTTTGTTGTTGTTCCACCTGTCTCCTCTTTCGTTTGCCTCTTCTTCTCTTGCTGTTGTTGCGGGCTCGATGATGAGGCAGTCATCGACCTATTCTCCAACATCTGCACTGTCCCCGCCACATGCCCATGGTGACTTGGTTTGCGCCCCTCTTTATCGATGGACATGTGCTCACTGCTTCCTGGCCTTCTCTTCTAAAGAAATTGAGAATTCACGTGATCTGTCTTCATCCAGGTTCTCCATATCTTCATCCTCCTCAAAGGGGTCCGTTCCCTTTCCTCTTCCTCTATGGCGAGAAATCGATCCGTTCCCTTAATAGGTCTTGTTTGTGAGGCTGGCCGATCGATTCCTATGGGATAGCTGAAATGGGTTGTCAGCCAAAAAGCCCATATAAGGCCCTTACCCCTTCGCAGGTTGTCTCTTGTCTGCTCCTTCTTCTTCCTGTATTGGCAGCCGATGCACATCACCGTTAGCCAAAATCCATGGCTAGAAATCGATCTACGGGAGTAGGGAAGGAAGAGTAGGTTCTATTTGGCGTCAAAGGTAGGTATGGCGGAAGCCATACCATGCCATATTGGTGGTTCCGCCTCTGGCTTGAATCGGAGGTGCGGTCCAGTGGGCGGCACAGACACGACCTGAAATATTTTTTAAATAAATTATATATCTCATATGTCCTCAATAAGTGTTGAGTGGTATAGTGGTAAGGTTTCAAATCTCCATCTTACCTCCTCTCCCTAATATTTTTTTAATTTTTCACTATTTATATAATTGATGGGCTAAAAATAGTTATTGAACCTTTGTGTTAACAGGTTTAACGGACCAGCTCAACACATATAGTCAAATTCGTGCCAAATTATGGACCGTCAATCAGAGACACGTGGGCTGGCAAGGCACGACCTAAAAAGATCCGCGTAGTATGCTAATCTGAAAATAAACGTGCAGGGCTTTTTAAGGCGCAGACCGGAACGCCCGTTTTACCATCTATACTATACTTGGTGGTTAGGCTGCACCAGTTGCTCGACGTCGATACGTAGGAGAAGCACGAGTTAACCATGCTTTTGTTATTTCTAAACGACTTTCACATTTCAAAGCAGAGTCCATTAGGAGCAGATTAGATTAGCTACCACCAACCAAACCTACCTCCGCCTCAATTTCCAGTTCTCTTTCTTCTGGAAGAAGAGTTCCCGACTCCTCGATCCCGAACCTTCCCTAGCGCCGCCGCTCTCCCCTTTCTTCCCCAGCGACCGGCGACGAACGATGGGGTGGGCGACGCGTTTCTCGGTGGCGGTATGCTTCTTCGCCGCGGGGATCCTCTTCGCCCCCGAGGCCCTCCTCGGCGCCCGCTCCGGCACCGGCGCCGTCACCGCCGCCAAGCTGGCCCATCTCATCTCCTTCGCCACCTCCTGGGGTGCCGCCCTCTGGGCCACCTTCATCGGCGGCATCATCATGTTCAAGTAAGTTTTTCCCTTTTCCTCCCTCCCAAAACCCAATCTTTTTTCTCCTTCCCCTGTTCTTGCCCAAATCCAAGAACCGTGAATATTGGGGAAACGAACAACTTTATCCGAGAATTGACTCATTGATCGATCGATTGGACTGATGTCGTAATGTGCCGTGGTGAAATCTTTGGTTTTTTGGCAGGAACCTGCCGAGGCACCAGTTCGGGAACCTGCAGAGCAAGATGTTCCCGGCCTACTTCACTCTCATCTCTGCCTGTGCCGCCATCTCCGTAGCCGCGTTCGCGTACCTCCACCCGTGGAAGACGGCGTCGGCCGTTGAGCGCTACCAGCTCGGGTTCCTGCTCTCTGCACTCGGCTGCGACCTTTCCAACCTGCTGGTCTTCACTCCAATGACCATCGAGGTGAGCAATCGTCTTCTCTTTTCTGGTCCCTAGGAAAATCCCATGTGTTAGCTAGCTTGAGAAGGAGCAGATGCTTTGGAAATTGAGGATTTGGGATGGTCTCATCTTTCATAGCAGAATTGTACTTCAGTTAATACAAATCTTTCATTACTAATTATCTGCAGCAAGCTTTAGGATAAGTAGTAATACTTAACCTGTTTCAGCAATAGTTGTGCAAAAACTAGTAGCAGCATGGTACACTTGTCTGTTGAATGAGCACATTGTCAACTGAATTAATATGGTATCTTATTATGTTGATTGATTCCTTGTTACTTGTTTAGCTCATACTAGGTGCCTAATAGCAGAGAGCCAATGGAAACACACAACCTGCTGGTTTATCTTGATTTTTTTTATAAAAATAACAGGCTTGGGTTGGTAGTAGGTATATTTTTGTAATGTCTAGTAAGTAGAGGTGCATAACAGCATACTATTTATTTGTTTGCGTAACTTCCTCTACTAGATAGAACTTGTAATGTGGTGCTCACTGATACAGCCAAAATCTAATTTTTAATGCAAATGAACCATGTATCATAATATACTCACTCTATCTTAAGACAAGAACTATATCTTATAACTTGAAGTTACACACTGCTGTTCACTAAAGTCTGCAAATATCGATCAAATGGTTTTATTCATTAAATGCTGACACTGCAATGGTAACTGTACATCATGCACGTAATTAATTGCATATTCAGTGTGATATTCAGTTATTTTCACTATTCCGAGAAGCCTCTGTTTGGATCCACTGAGATTTTAAGAATCCAGATTTTAGAATCCGCGAGACCTCCAAACAGGACAGATTTTCTTTTCGAATTCTAAAATCTAATCCCCAGATTTTAAGAATCTTATAATCTGGTTATACCCAGCTAGAGCCAGATTTTATATGCCGAAAGACTTACTGCACTTTGGATTTTAAGAATCTGATCGGTATCCAAACACCACCACCCATATTTTATTTAGAATCCGAATTCTAAAATCTTAGGATAATAATCAGTACCTATTTCTCTGGGCAATCTCTTATTAACAACTTCTTCCCAATTAGTTTCACTATAATTTTAAGAATCTGAACTGGATCCAAACAGGGCCTTAATCGTGACAAATTTTCATAAATGTAGAATCGTTTGAACCAATTGTACTCTCTGAGACGAAAATGTAATTTCAGTTTTGAAGGAAACAGTTAGGTTAGTATTTGATTGAAACTAAAATGAAATTTAAGTGATGGAGTTTGTCAGAACAATTCCTCGCAGTCTCACATGATGCACAAACTAAATATTACTCGGTTATGAGCTGATAGGTACTAGTTAATATGGTGTCATGTTTGGTCAAAAACTCAAAAATGGATACTTGAAATAGATTGAAATGTTGCTTCGATAATGTGTGGCCCATATGTGGTTGTCAAGCATCTGTGCCAGGCAAACTTGTTTTGATTTTTGTTGCCAGCATCTTGTTAATGTTAAACATAGTTGCATTTATTTACTTATTGTTAATATGGTGACGATAAATTGGTAATGTTCCTGGGGGAAAGCCTTCCCAGTAGCCACTGGTCCAGAAGCAATAGCATTTGGTGAGCACTGTTTCGAGCCAACAATTAGCTATTCTTAGTATTAATCAAAGTGCATGGGAAGTTGGGAGCTATTCTCAAGACTAATTAGAACATGTACTTTCTTCCCATACATCTGTCATGCATCTGTCTGACATGGTTGATTGCTTGTTGCAGATGATGAAGAAGAGGCACAAGATTGAAAGGGACCTAAGCATTGGTGAGGAGGTTGGGTGGTCGAAGAACCAAGAGGTGGCCAAAACCAACCCCACCCTCGCTGCGATGAACAAGAAGTTTGGGATGATCCATGGGCTCTCATCGCTGGCCAACATCATGTCGTTTGGCAGCTTGGCTATGCACTCCTGGTACCTTGCCAGCAAGCTTGAGCTGTAAAGGGAAGCAGTGGCATTCCCCGTAGGGTGAATCCAATTGTGATGTTCCATTCGTGCTGTAATCCAGTGGAGATGTCTACGACAAAGTAAATTGTATTATACAGCAACTGATAGTAGTTGACAGAAATCATGTGGAATGTATGCTGTTCTGAACTGATTAATCATGATGAAAATAATTCAGCTGCAATAACATCATCTGACTGGCCTTTCTTGTCAACTGGAGCATTTGTTGCTGCTTGCTCTCTATTCTACTGTCAAACGTATCTAATAATTGCAAGCAAATGAATGAAGGAAAAAAAAAAGGTGCAAACCAGCAAAAGCAACTAATGATCTCTTCAAATTCCAAAATTAATAAACCTAAAAAATTGGAACAGCGGTCTCGGCACTTGTCCTCAGTTCTCATCAAGGTCCTAGTGTTTGTACCATAATTTGGCTATTGGTTTATTTCTAAAGCCAAATTAGTTTAATTAATTATTTTGAGCTAATCAATTGTGATATGGAAAGAGAAGATGTCTACATGAAGGAGGCGCCGGTGGACTGAGCGAAGCATACAAGATTTTATTATCAAGCGTCATTAGTTGTTGGAGTAGTTTCATATATATCATTGGAGGTCTTCACTTGCTTGTGAGGTTCTTGCACGTCAGGCTTGTACGCGCAGATACTTGCATGGTGGAGGTCTAGCTGCAATAGGCTGCGGCTGGAGCTTGGAGGCAAGTTCATTCTGATGCATTGTGAGGCCATGCATGAGGAAAGCTTCAACGTGTTGTTGACCAGAAGAGACGACTAAAGGTTACGGATTACTGGACGTTGCAGACAGTTTCTATACTTGTCTGGCATTTTCAGATAACCGATCAGTCAAGGATGAAGATTGGACCCGCAATGCATGAGCGTGAAGGGATCCTAGGCGGGGAAATAAATTACGAGAGACCAGGTCTCTCACTAATCTGAGAGACCCAAGCCTTTGCGTGACACGTGCCACATAATATGATCTCAACGCACCTCCACCTTAAGCGGTTAAGCCTAATCTTAAGCCCACTCATAAGCAACACGCAGACGGACCTTTCGTCTTCGTCTTCGTCGAGCTCCGCGCAGGAGGATTAATTCGATCTTTCATCTGAGCAAGCCAGCAAACGCGCAGCGCAGGAGGCAATCTTCGGAATTCCCCGCGGGAATGACACTGGATATCCCGTGCGACGAGCTAAGAACATGAGGATCGGAGGCAAGACGAGCTGAGATGGACATACCGCCCGCGCTCCCACCGGCGACTGGGAGCTCGTCCAAGACGAAAGCTCAATGGCGTGTACTGTAGCCTAATAATGGAGAAATGGCGGCATCGTTAAGGTTTAAGATTGGGATTAGGGAAAGGTGCTTTGAGATTATAATGGGACACATGTCGTTGGTAGGATGAGGGTCTCTCTGATTAATAAAAGACCTGATCTCTCGTAATTCTTTTCCCGGCGATCTAGTTGGAGTCTGGTGCTGTCATACGCACGTATTTAACTACTTGAAGATAAGAGTGAAGGAAATAAATTAGAGAATAGATTGAGTCAGTTTCGTATTTAGTTAGGAGTCTGTGTTATATAAGCTTAGACCTGTTGGCGACGGGGAACCAGAATAATACAATCGTCAAAACACATCTACTATTTCGTTTTCTTTTCTTTTCTTTTTTCTCTTTGCTTCTTTGTCGAGTAAAGTAGTCGTCTCTTCCACATAAGTAAAGTCCTCTTTGTTGATTTGTCGTGTAAATCATCCGATGATCACCACGTAAGCGTTATCGGTATCCTTTGTTGTTCTTGCTTAAAAAGCAGCCGACGACCTTGCTGTAATCGAGGTCTTTATCGTTTGTTAGTTTGCTTGAAAACTAATCGTTCATCGCCACGTAAGTGTGATATTTATCAAGATCGTATTGTTGGTCCAAGATCCAATATTTTGTGTCAACACTCAATACTCTCAAATCTTCATTTTTTGAGTAGTCATATTTTGGGGCCGTGATATTTCTGATTTTTAGATTTTAGAACTTGGTCAAAGAACAATGATCATGATCATGCCTATAATTTAGTCAAAAAACAGTGACCATGATCATGCCTATAATTTAGTTCCAATCATGATCATGTCCCCGTACTGGAGCACGACAAAATAATCCGCGACGCCTCCACTCAAAAATGAGTTTTCATTCTGAGCAGTTCCGTTTCTCCTTCTGAACAGCCTACTCTACTTTAAGAAACCACCAAACATGAGACATGATCATGACAGAATTCTCCTGCCCATCAGATATGCATATTATTTTCTATAAAGTTAATGATTATCATAGATTCATGGTTCAAATATTCAATGGGATAAAACGGATCTTGTAAAGCTCGTAATATTGAGGATGATTGGGTCATCCATGTTTGTGAGGTCTTCATTCGGACAACATATTTCGACCATCAATATCTGTGTGTTCTACACCCGGGGATGCTAGATATTTGAACCATCTGTGTGTTCTATATATTTTTCTGAACCCCATACCTTCTTTACAGGAACGTCTATTCTAAACCCAGGGATGCTAGATATAAATAGCATGGACCCAGGTTTCAACTAAATCTTAGAAAGTTCCAAGTCAGTTTCATAGAGTTTCAAGTGAATCTCTACAACTTATGAATTCAGGTGAAAACGTTCATGCCATCATTTTTTTTTGCCGTTCACCTAGGTCTCCTACCCTTATTCAACATGTATAGGGAATTATTTGGAAAAATAATCCAGATGAAGTCCAGTTTGGAAACAATCGATTCCTACTCGGATTCTAGACATAGGCAGTTTGGAAACAATCAATTTAACCTACTCCGATTCTAGGCAAAGGGAATTTTTCACATATAATTCCAAACAGAGGGAACACACACAAAGAGAGAAAATCAGGAAAAACATATTGAGAAAAAAGTACTCATGTCATTGTCCATCGTCCGGCAGACAAACTGAATGCGACGCTTTGAAGCTTTGGAAAAGCTGTTGGATCGATGAAGAATGCCGGCCTGCTAACACCATGGCAGCTCGCCAAGGAGGAGGACACTGCGCATGGTGGTCGGGCCACATGGTGATCGCCACTGTCGTCACATAGTCCAACCCCGACACGAGGCAGCGATGGCGCCGCTGTAGCCGCGGGCGTCAAGACGGTGGTGGGTGGGGTCGGTGGGGGGGGGGGGGGGAGGCAGACCAGTTAGCGTGGTGGCGATTCGGTGATGGCGGCGACAAGGTGGACGGCGCGGTGAGATGGCGAAGCGCCGCCTGCCGCTGGAGGTGGTTGTGGGTGAGGGAGGGGCCAGTGCAGCGGACGGCGATAGAGGCGTAGGGGAGGCGGCGCGCTGTTGCGGGGGTGGTGCTCGACAATGAGGAGGAAATTATCGGTGAGCAGAAGTGACGGTTCTCGGTGTCGTGGGACAGTGGAGCGCGGACAGGGGTGTTATGCGATAACCGCCCCCTTCTTTTATTGATCCTTTTTATTTTTGGCCTATTTTTTCTTTTCCTATTAAATTAAATTTAAAAATAGAGAATCAGTACAAACCAATGAAAACATATTATAAAAATGATATAAAATTGAAGGATGAAACAGTGTAGTTGGTTTGAGTTTTTTTCTTCGTGTTCAAAGTCCTGTAACACGCTAACGCGATACCCATGATGTGTTGTCAAATTCTACTTTTTTAGCCCGTAGCAACGCACGGACACTTTGCTAGTCTAAATAAATATTTTAAGTCAATTATAAAAAGATTCAAGTTATTTGAAAAGGTTTTAACTCATCATAAATCGATTTAACTCAAACATAAAATGTTTCAATTCATAGGTAAAGGTTTCAACTAAAAATATAGAGTGCCTTCTCTGGTGGCGGCCGCATTTCCAGCAAGGAGAGCTCCAGACGCGAGGCTGCCTCCTCCTCCACGGATGCACAAAGCCAGTTCCGGCAAATCAGTCAGCGGCTTGAGCCTACGTTTTAGAACAAGTTGTGTCTGGGAGTGGTTTGAAGAACGTTGTGAAGCGAGAAAAAGAAAGTTGGATGAGAAATCCGTGTGGAAACTATTAGCGAAAACAGAAAGTGGACAAGCCCCAGTTGAGCATGAGCTTGTGGCGGGACTTGCGGCGGGATCTGGGCAGATCTTGCGGCAGGGCCAAGCAGGGCGGAGGTTGGTGGCGACTGATGCAGGTGAGGCGGCGATGAGAAGAACGCAGGGAGAAGAGAGAAGGGTGGGGAGGAGAGAAGAAAATGAAAATAAATAAATACTAGCAGAGTATCCCTACGTTGCTACAGATTTTAAAACACAACGAACTGAACTATAGATATGTTTTATAGCAATAAAATAGAGAATAGGTTGCAAACCGTGTATCCTGTGTTCAAGATGCTTCGGCACCGTAGAAAAATTATGGCCACGTAATTAGCAGGCCATGGCAAAGAGCGGCGTATTGAAGAAGAGCACGGAAGTGCGCATGCACAGTGCAACATCTCGACGGGATCAAAGACAAGAATTGCTCTACGCATATTACTGATTCTATTGGAAGCAAAAGAAACCTGCAAATGCCCAATGATTAATGCTCTGAACAACGAAAAACTTCTATATACAGATGATGTACTTTAACTAATCCCGACGTCTACCTATGCATGACACACACCTGCATGGTACTGTGCTCCATCTCTGATCTGCCGCCATGCGCGGGCAATAAACATATGCGTATCATAAACATATGTTTATTGATGATAATTTGCTATGATGCTATCATAAAATGTACTAAATAAGACCATCCTAACTATGGCTGCAATAAAGGGAAAATACCATTGCAAATGGAGATTCGGTCCAAAATATGTTGATTAATTCTTTCAATCAATCCAACTTAAATAAACATAGAAACTATTATTAGTGTTTTGCTGTCTGCTAGGATAGTTAGGAAACATGTATTTTCATATCATCCATAAGTCTAAAAACTATGAAGCCGCAGCCAAAACCTATAAAAGAAAAAGATCCCACGGATCAAAATTGTATTTTAATAATCCCATCCTCATCTTTGTTCCCACCGCTCTTCTTGTTTTTTTAGACAAAAGGTTCCACCCCAGCTTTATTAGAAAGCGCTCAGTGTCAGGTTCCCACCGCTCTTGTTCTTTCTCCAATGGAGATCCTGATTTACCCAGTCACCATTGACCATCGGATTTACTTAAATTCCAATCCCCTAGCCTTTGGCCATATTCCTCTGCATGTTTGCCGGACACCACGGCCATCTGAAGCCGGACAGCCACTAGCTGATGGAGGACCAGTGCCTCTGCCTCCTAGGGAGCTCCTGCCTAGGTGGAGGTCCTGGGATTCTGCTGTACCATCGGCCGTGGCTGTCAATCATGGCTGTTCCTCGCCCTACAAGAGCATCGACCGAAGAGGAGGGAGATTGGGTTCGTGGTGCGTGGAGGATCGCTGCAAGGTGGAGCACGTTTAGTTGCCGAGCACTAAGAAGCGCCATAGCGTCCTGAGCAGGTTGGCGGAGAATTGCCGCAGGGTCGCGCATGAGAGTCGGCTAAGAAATTGTTACGGGCCGTGCGCCCCTGGTTGCGTCGGAGAATCTCCGCAATTAGTGCGGGATGATCATCAGAGAATTACTTTCTCACATCATCGACGACCAGATGATTGGGAGCGGGGGCTAGGGCCGTTTAATTTTGGAGAAGGTGGCCAGTAGGCAACAGTTACTGCTCGTAAAGTTAACAGGTCAGGCTACGAGCAATGGGGTCACACGGTATCATCGGATAGTTTCCAATAACTAATCAGGACAGGATAGGAGAGCGGACGATGCCATGTACTTTATTAAAGAAGTAAAGAAATAAGGTGGGATCCATAGGTAGGAGGGTGAATGAGAGACTCCTATTATTGGGGGCTTAGATTATAGTTTAGGAGAACATGAAAAATAGGAGCTAGTTTAGGAGGCCAAGTGAGTTTTCTTGGCTGATCTTCTAAATTTTAGATGAGGGACTCATTTAGGAGACCCACTAGACATACTTTTACTCTAATAAGTAAATGATAACTGCACAGTAAAAAAAAAAAACAAATTGTGGCAGCAGATGGCACAACGTCGGATTCAATTGAGATACGGGAACGGACCTGCCCGGGTTCTATATCTGTTGCGGTCGAAGAAGCAAGAGCGTAATCGAGGGGAAAGCAAGAGAGAGGGACCGAGGGCGAAATCGTGACGGCGCAAGGAAGAAAATCCATGGCCGCGGCTTTGGCGAAGGTGATCCGCGGCGGGCGTTCCGGCGCCTCCGCTCAGCTGGTGCTCCCGGTGATGGCCCGCCGCATCCTGCAGGAGGGCGTCCTTCCGCATATGGGATCGTCACCGGCTGCCCCCTCTGCGGGCGTGGGTCGTCTCATGCACACGGTTTGTGCTTTTCCCACGATTAGGGTTACAATTTTCCTTCCCAATTCACTTTAGAAAATGATTCAGATTCAGAGGTTATTTGGGTTAGAGAGGGGGTTGTGCGTCAGAGCACTAAAATTAGGTTTAGAGGAGGGACGATATTGCATACTGTTGTCGTAAACTATGTTATTGCAGTTCTGAATCAATTAGATTTGGTATGATGGTAAGATGGTAACTTTTCATCGAGGAATACATAAGATACAATATATGTCACCTAGATATATTTTGTGGGAAAAAAGGGTGTCTATATATCTTTGAGATGTGAAGAAGTGAACTATTTTACTTATACTTATTTTTTATCTGAGCATATACTGTAGGGTCAGTGTGTTAGGAAAGGTTGTAATTGACTAGGACTCTATGTTTGTAACGTGAGATGACAAGGACTTGTATCGGCCAAGGAGTGCTATAGATAGAATAGCCTATAGATAGAATTGACTAAAGATAGAATTCCTCTTCCTTGTAAAGCAATCCTGGCCGGCTCTCCTGTTGTTTTCTCACGCTATATATGTAAGCTACGAGAGGGGCTTTTACACGATTAAGATAATTAACACGCAGCCGCTAGGAGACCCAAGATTGGGCTCTAGCGTTCCTCCTATTGCGCCTCTGAATATTTACATGGTAATCAGAGCCTTCAAAGCCTAAACAGATCGAATCTCCTTGATCATCTGTCATGGCTAGTTCTTCTTCCTCTGCCGCCAATCCACTCCTTGGCCAACCCGTCACCGAGAAGCTGATGAAATCCAACCATGCGCTGTGGAAGGCCCAGATCCGTGCCGCGGTGCGTGGTGCTCGTTTGCAAGGCTACCTCACCGGCACCTCCAAGGCACCATCGGCTGAAGTTGTTGTCAAGGGAGCGGACGGCAACGAAGTGACAGTGCCAAACCCGGCACTAGATGATTGGGAAGCAACGGATCAACAGGTCCTTAGCTATCTTCTAAATTCTTTGTCAAAAGATATCCTCTCGCAGGTTGCCACATGTGCGACGGCAGCGGAAGCATGGAAGATCATAGAAGACATGTTTGCGTCACAGACGCGAGCACGAACCGTGAATACACGGATTGCTTTGGCGACTACCCACAAAGGGAGCTCGTCTGTCGCGGAGTACTTCGGCAAGATGAAGACTCTAGGCGATGACATGAGGGCGGCAGGAAGACCGCTCGAAGATGAAGAACTGATTGAGTACATCATCACTGGACTAGGCGAGGATTTCAGTCCTCTTGTCACGTCTCTCTGCACCAGGGTCGAACCAATCACTCTTGGTGAGTTTTATTCACAGCTTCTCAGTTTTGAGACTCGTATGGATCTGGTGTATGGTGGAAATCAGGGAGGCAGCTCAGCCAACTCGGCCAGCCGTGGCCGTGGTCGCGGCAGAAACGCGCCATCGCGTGGTCGAGGACAGTCTCGCGGAGGCTATGCAGGTCGCGGCAACACAGGAGGCCGCGGGAATTTTGGAGGAAATCGCCAAGGTACAGGACGTGGCGGTTACAACAATTCCAACTCCAACCGCAACTACAACAACAATCAGAGGGGATCATCTGATGGAGAACCCCTCTGTCAGGTATGCTTCAAGAAAAGACATACCGCTGCTGAGTGCTGGCACAGGTTCGATGAGGATTATGTTCCAGATCAGAGACTTGCTGCATCAGCAACAAATTCATATGGGGTAGACACGAATTGGTACATGGATACCGGTGCCACTGACAATGTGACAAGCGAGTTGGAAAAGCTGACGGTGAAGAACAAGTATCATGGCTCGGATCAAATACACACGGCCAATGGCACAGGTATGGATATTAGTCATATTGGTCATACTACCGTTCATACTCCTAGTCGTGATATTCATCTAAACAATGTTCTTTATGTACCACAAGCCAAGAAAAATCTTGTTTCCGTTCACCGCCTTGCTACTGATAACTGTGCCTTTCTTGAATTTCACCCCAATTTCTTTTTGATCAAGGATCAGGCAACGAAGAATACTCTTCTTAAAGGAAGGTGTCACAAAGGCTTATATCCCCTTCCTGCATCATCAATAAAACAAGCTCTCAGCGCCACCAAGCCATCAGAGTCAAGGTGGCACAGTCGTCTTGGACATCCGTCCTCCTTTATTGTTAAACAAGTTATTAGTAGCAATAATCTCCCATGTTCTGGAGAATCATCGAATAAACTAGTGTGTGATGCATGTCAACAAGGAAAAAGCCATCAGCTTCCTTATCCTGTTTCATCCAGTGTTTCGAAATATCCTTTAGAGCTTGTCTTCTCTGATGTCTGGGGTCATGTGCCTGAATCAGCTGGTAGAAAAAAATACTACGTAAGTTTTATTGATGATTTTAGTAAATTCACTTGGATATATCTTCTGAAATTCAAGTCAGAAGTCTTTCAAAAATTTCATGAGTTCCAAGCTCTAGTAGAACGTCTCTTTGACAGAAAAATTTTGGCGATGCAAACTGATTGGGGTGGTGAATATCATAAGTTAAACTCTTTCTTTAGCAAAGCAGGGATAGCTCATCATGTCTCCTGTCCTCATGCTCATCAGCAAAATGGGTCTGCTGAAAGAAAGCATCGTCACATAGTAGAAGTTGGGCTCTCTCTTCTTGCTCATGCATCTATGCCTCTCAAATTCTGGGACCAAGCGTTTCTTTCTGCAGCTTATTTAATTAACCGTGTTCCTAGTAAAACCATTGGAAACCGAACACCCTTGGAGGTTCTTTTTGGGCAGAAACCAGACTACACATCTATGAGGATTTTTGGTTGTGCCTGTTGGCCAAATCTTCGCCCATATAATACTCATA
The DNA here is from genome assembly GCA_030378355.1 of Eleusine indica. Classification (NCBI taxonomy): domain Eukaryota; kingdom Viridiplantae; phylum Streptophyta; class Magnoliopsida; order Poales; family Poaceae; genus Eleusine; species Eleusine indica. The sequence continues at coordinate 17,913,120 of CM059494.1, forward strand.
AACTCCAGTTTAGATCAAAACAGTGTGTTTTTCTTGGCTATAGCACACTTCATAAAGGCTATAAGTGTTTAGATGTTTCTACAGGACGGGTTTACATCTCACGGGATGTCATCTTTGATGAAACAGTTTTCCCGTTCTCCAAACTTCATCCAAATGCCGGCGCTCGACTTCGTTCTGAAATTCACTGTCTTCATCCTACTCTCCTAAATCCGACTCATGGAGGAGAACGTTTAGTAGGCCAATTTACTAATTATCCACCTGATATTGCTAATGATATTGTTGAAGTGCAGCAGGGACAAAATCAGGTGTTTACTGCAGGCGAAACAGCAAATAACGGAGGCATCTCTTGCACAGGACCCGAAGATGATCCCTGTGCGCACTCTCCATCGGAATTAGCAGCCGAGGAATCTGCCGCTCCGACGGTCGCAAGCGGACAGGCAGCGACGGACCAACCTGTGCATGCCACCTCGCCGACCGCGCCTGATGCTGCTACCACTCCCCCGATCACCAGTCGACACGGCTCGTCTGGTGCCGCCACGTCTTCGTCTGCGACGCGCGCGGGGGCCGTCCTGCGCCAGCATCTGCGCAGGGGAGCGCAGGGATCTTCTGTGGAGGCTTCTGCAGCAGTAACAGAAGCTCCTCCTTCACAACAGGAAAGCACCAGACCAAGAACAAGGTTGCAAAGCGGTATTCGGAAAGATAAGGTATACACTGATGGCACCATTAGATACAGTTTATTTACATCTACTGGTGAACCTCATAATGTTGAAGAAGCTTTAAATAATTCACATTGGAAGGCAGCTATGCAAACTGAGTATGATGCTTTGATGAGAAATAAAACTTGGCACTTGGTTCCTCCTCAAAAAGGTATTAATGTGATAGGATGCAAGTGGGTTTATAAAATCAAGCATAAATCTGATGGAAGTCTAGACAGATATAAAGCTCGTTTAGTAGCTAAGGGATTTAAACAGCGATACGGGCTTGATTATGAGGATACTTTCAGTCCAGTAGTTAAAGCTGCTACTATTCATACTGTCTTGTCAGTAGCTGTGTCTAGAGGATGGAATCTACGACAACTTGATGTTCAAAATGCTTTTCTGCATGGCATATTAGAAGAAGAAGTTTATATGCAACAACCTCCAGGTTTTGTAGATCAATCCAAAGCTAATTATGTTTGTAAGCTAGACAAAGCTTTGTATGGATTAAAACAGGCGCCGAGAGCTTGGTATTCACGGCTAAGTGCTAAACTTGTTGATCTTGGCTTCAAGCCTTCAAGAGCAGATACATCGCTATTTATCTTCAACAAAGGAGGTGTAATTATATATGTCCTTGTTTATGTTGATGACATTATTGTGGCTAGTTCAGCAGATCAAGCTACGGCAGCATTACTTAAAGACTTGCAGCAAGATTTTGCATTAAAAGATCTAGGAGATCTTCACTATTTCTTGGGTATCGAAGTTAATAAGGTACGAAACGGTATTGTGTTGACTCAGCATAAGTATGCTACTGATCTATTAAAGAGAGTTGGAATGACTGATTGTAAATCAGTAAGCACACCTTTGTCTACTAGTGAAAAGCTGTCTTTGCATAAAGGATCTCTTTTGGGTCCAGATGATGCTACTCGATACAGAAGTATAGTTGGAGCATTGCAATACTTGACTCTTACAAGACCAGATATAGCTTTCTCAGTAAACAAAGTGTGTCAGTTTCTTCATGCGCCAACCACAGTTCACTGGGCAGCTGTTAAGCGAATACTAAGGTATGTGAAACAATGTACTCAGTTGGGATTAAATATACATCGATCAAGGTCGACATTGGTGAGTGCATTCTCAGATGCTGATTGGGCTGGAAATATAGATGATAGAAAATCTACAGGAGGATTTGCAGTATTTATTGGATCAAATCTAGTTTCATGGAGTGCACGAAAACAAGCTACAGTGTCTCGCTCTAGCACAGAGTCAGAATATAAAGCTATGGCTAATGCAACAGCAGAATTGATGTGGTTGCAAACTTTACTTAGAGAATTGGGAATTAAAAGTCCGCCAGCTGCAAAGTTATGGTGTGATAATCTTGGTGTAAAATATCTTTCAGCTAATCCTGTGTTTCATGCTAGGACCAAACATATAGAGGTTGATTTTCATTTTGTCAGGGATCGAGTTCTACAGAAATTATTGGAAATAGAATTTATTCCATCTGGTGATCAAATTGCGGATGGTTTCACAAAAGCATTGTCAGTGAGATTGTTGGAAAATTTCAAGACCAATCTTAACCTAAGACGGTTATGATTGAGGGAGACTGTTAGGAAAGGTTGTAATTGACTAGGACTCTATGTTTGTAACATGAGATGACAAGGACTTGTATCGGCCAAGGAGTGCTATAGATAGAATAGCCTATAGATAGAATTGACTAAAGATAGAATTCCTCTTCCTTGTAAAGCAATCCTGGCCGGCTCTCCTGTTGTTTTCTCACGCTATATATGTAAGTCACGAGAGGGGCTTTTACACGATTAAGATAATTAACACGCAGCCGCTAGGAGACCCAAGATTGGGCTCTAGCGTTCCTCCTATTGCGCCTCTGAATATTTACACAGTGGCGTAATTCCGGGCCTTCAAGGGGATCTGGAACCAAGCCGGCAGAGCAAAGGGCTTTTCCTCTTCGGGCGGTGTGGAGTTCTCTCTCAAAACCACAGGCGCGTGAGAACAGAGCTGTGAGTTTTTTAGTTTCGGTTAGCAGATATGATTTTGTTCCTGCCTTTTTCACCTTAATTATTTCTTTTGATGCCACCCTCAAGTGAAATCAATTGAGATTTATGCAGCTTTTTGTAACCAGTAAATGAATCAATGTAAAAAAGAGAAGGTTTAAACTAGACATAAACAATGCTTAAGCTTAACGGTGGTAAAACGGTGTCATTTATATATCTATTCTTGTATTATTTTAATTGTTTCTTTTGGAAATGCAATTATATCAAGTTTGTCTTCATACTAACTAAAATGTCTGATCTAAATCAATCCTCTTCTTTCTTTCTTCAGGTTAAGTGGCAAGAGGTAAATGTCTAATGGACCTTATAATTCTGGACCAGGGAATGGGCCGTGGATTGCTTTAAACATGGGTCTGTCTAGGATTCAGTTTACTGGAAATAGGGAAACTTTCCAGTCAGATTTTGTGGCCGTCGGATCAAGATCTAACGGTGGGAGCTGCTTCTTCAACCTCCAGCCACCTCTCCCCCCCCCCCCCCCCCCCCCCCCGCCGGCGATAGCCTCCACCGGCGGCGCGACCGCCTCTCTCTCCTTCCTCCACCGCCCGCATTAACCACCGACCAGCGGCGCCCTCGCCGCCACACCACACCGCCCGCACGGCCGCCGCCGCTCCGCCTCTCTCTCCTTCCTGCATTGCCCGCATTAACCACCAACCAGCGACACGGCAGCGCCCTCACTGTCGTGACGCACCGCCCGCACGGCCGCCACGCTCCGCCATCAGGCCCTTACCGTTGACGACTCCACCACCACCCCCTTCCTCTATCTCCGCCCGTCGACGTCAATGGTTGCCCACACCAAAAATCTGACTGGAAGGAAAGCAAATTTCCAGTTAACTGGATTGTAGCAAATCTGTTAAACATTGCTTATGCTACGGGACTTGTGCTGGTCCTGCCACCATCAATACGCAATGGCTCGTGGTTTAGGGAAGAATAGCTGTGAGGGTTTCCTATGATAAAAGAGACCATGAAGTGTGTTGGCTTGTGATGTCTTCAATATATGTGTGTCGTACATCTCCTACCTGTTAAGTTTGCATAATGTGTCAGACTACACTTATTTATTACATGATGTAACTTCAGTCCTATGTATGTTCTGGAGAATTTGGTAGACCTATTTGAGTATGATGCCTATCTGTATTCTTACATATCGCTAACCATTTGTATTCGGATTCGATTATGGTACATCTGGATATTCGACCCTTGTAATGGTTTGTGGTATCATTGAGGTTAAATTTTGGCTGTGCCTTAGTAGTAAGATGCCTTAGTAGTAAGATGCCTTAGTAGTGACAGGAGGTTTATTGAGTGAATCTCTTGCACCACTGAACTCTTGCAGTCCCAGCAAGCATGTTGTGATCAGTTTTTAACTTTTGTAACCTTCTGTCATGTATGATAGTGTGCTGCAAGTTTTAGATAATGGACGTATATGTTGGAAAGATAAGGGGCTAGAATGATTGATTGTATTCAATATATGATCAGAGGTTACAATATATAGACTAGCCACTTGGACACCACCAGGGGACGCACGATACAGGGCGCCGACCCTAGGTGCCGCAGGCGCAAGACCTAGTGGTCCCCATGGGCCTAATACAGGTTGGACCCCACCCCCCACCCCCCACGCGCGCGTGTGCAGTCACAACGTCTAGCCACAAGGAGACACATTGAGACTGGAGTGAAACTCAACAAACACCGATGTTGGCAGCCCCTTTGTGAAGATATCAGCAAACTCTGAGGTAGTGGGAACATGTAATGCTCAGACGTCTCCAATGGCCACCCTCTCATGAACGAAGTGAAGATCGATCTCGACATGCTTCGTACGTTGATGTTGGATCGGATCACATTGTCACAGTAAACCAGTGTTGCCATGGAGAGGGGGCAATGAAGTTCATGCAAGAGTTGGCGGAGACAGGAGGCCTCAGCGACAGCATTGGCTATGGCCATGTACTTAGCTTCTATACTGGAGCGGGAGACTATATTCTACCACTTTGAAGACCAGGAGACAAGGTTGCCACCGAGGAAAACCGAATAACCGGAGGTGGAGCGGTGTGTCTCGAGGCAACCCTCCCAATCAGCATTAGAATAAATGACTAGCTCGGACAACGAAGATCGGTGAAGCTGAAGGCCTAAATCAATAGTGCCACACACATAGTGAATGGTCCGCTTCATCGCAATGAGATGGGCCTCCCTAGGGTCATCCATGTGAAGGCAAACTTGTTGAACCGCATAGGCAATGTGAGGGTGAGTGAAGGTAAGATACTGCAAAGCAACCGCCAAACTTCTGAAATGCGTCGCATCTGCTACTGGAGAACCATTAGTGGCGGTGTTGGTCGTTTACATGCACCTAATTTATATACCGTACAACTAGACAGTGTACATTGTAGCTTTTCCCTTAGAGTATTTCAAGGTTTCTATAGAATCCACAGAGATTAGAAAGAGAACCGTGTTTAGGGTTTTCAACATCATCTAACGGATTAATCCTAGCATGAAGTACTTATTGCACATATGAGAGCATGTAACGTTCATGACCATTAAGGTCACCCCAAAGGTATGAATATTTTGGTGATGAATGATAAGCATCAAATGTGACTAATATCTACACGAGTGTTGTGCGTGTAGGAAATCTTATCTACTTAATGATGATCGTTTATGGTTGCCTTGGCGGTTGACGATAATAACCACAACATGGATGCTTGATGAGCTTGATGGAGTCCAAGGGTTAATGGAGAAGGATCAAGGCTAAGGACAAGCTAGAAGCAAGTGTTTGGAACACTTGTCTAGTTGTTAGGGCTTGTGTCCATAGGAAAAACCGGACTATCAAGGGGGTCTAGGTCATATCTCTTAGGTCACACTAGTCGGTGATGTGCATAGATGCTCAGTGAAATCATAAGGCACTAGGTGGTAGTGGAGAGGCAAAGGAGCTGTTGGATAAAGCCAGGAAAACAAAGTCAAGTAAGGACGAGGAGTTAGCTTCTGAAGATAGAGACCGGACATAAGGGTCATGGAGACCGAACTGTACGGTCACTAGAGGAAGAGAAGACTTGCTGCGAGGAATCTGTCAGCGCGAAGACCCATAGAGACCGGACAGTCCGATCTATAGACTGAACGGTCCGATATGTATGAATGGGAACAGGACAGATAGGAAGTAGTTTTGCAACGGCTCTGGAATGAACAGGAACTGTAGAGACCGGACGGTCCGGTCTACAAACCGACAGTCTGGTCTATAGAGGAAGGAAGAGTGGACAGAGCGCAATGGCTCTGGAGGAGCTGTCCGGTGAAGACTGGACTGTCTAGCCTGGACAGAGACCGGACTGTATGGTTTGTACGTCTAGAACGGCTGTTTTGTGGAGCAACGGCTAGTTTGAGATTGGAAGCCTATATAAACTCGTTTCTGGGGTCTTGGAGACCACCTTTGGCCATTGGGATAGCTGGGAGCATCAGTAGGGAGCCAAAGGGAAAAGAGAGGAGCACTAGGAGGAGATATTGGATATCTTGAGAGTGCTAGATAGAGTAACTTGAGCATCTATTCACATCTAAAGCTAGGGTGTCCTTGAGAGTGTGATCAAGGTTGTTACTCTTGGTCTATGGTGAGATCTAGACCGGTTAGGTGTCAGTGATCGAGCCTATCGTGACATGGTTTGAGCTTGCCCTTGAAAGGAACATTGATAGTGAGCGCACGTGTCGGCTCAGGGAGTCTGACAAGTTCTCGAGAGAGGCGAGCTTGTGCCTTGGTGGCAGCGGTGACGCAACCGTGTCTTCACTCTAGGAGTGACTGCGGGATCATGTGCGAGAACTCTACTTGGTCACGATAGCCTCATCACTGACGCCTAATTGGTCTAGGTCTCACCATAGACCAAGAGTAACAGCCTAGAACACACTTTTCGCTCGGTGCTCCGATTAGGTTGAACTTTTTATGGTAGCTTCGTGACTCAATTTGGAGCCTACCCCAAACCGACAAAGTTTGTTTGGGTTTCTCAAAAAATATAAAAAAATCAGGAAGATAAAGAAAAAATTTCTGTAGGCCACATCCTACCTCTATTTGAGTCAAAAATTTCTTTGGTTACTGTCTCATTATCACTGAGTCGGAGAAAAATATCAAAAAAATAAAATAGAATTTTTTTTGGATTTCTACTAGTGTTACATCTAGGCCCTTGAAATTTGGCTATTTGGCTATTTTACATCTAGCCCTCTGTTATTGGCTGTGTTCCTTATCCTAGTTGTTTCTGCCTTGCTATCACTACTGTTCTAGGACATAAGTAGACCAACCACTAGGGACAAGTTACTTGAGGCACTTATTCAGATTTACTCTCTATTTTTTATTTGTGGCAAACTCACATATATATTTGGCCTTCCTAGCTCTATATATTTCTTCTGGATAGCACAGGTTTTTTGGTGACCCTTGCAATCACAGAACATACCTCCTTGGTATCCTTTGCTTTGCTTTTTAGAATTTTGTAAGAGCTTTGTAAGGAGCTTCCTTTTGTTGTGTTGAGAGGCACCACAACTTAGTAGTTATGTAGAGATAATCTTCATTATTTGTTTCCTGTTTTGGTGTTTGTGATGGTAGGAAGCGATGGAGAGGGGACTTCTCCATCAAAATTTGATGAGTGCGTGAGCCGAGATCAGCTACAGAAGGCTTTGTAGGTGGCTCAGAGTGAGTTGGCAGAGACGATCACCAAGGCCGTCACTGATGTGATCAATAAGCTTTACCTTGGAGAAAGCATTGTGCGGTTGGATAAGAGGGTCTCTACGTTAATCGATCAGGTTACCGAGTTGGAGATCGCTCACAAGACCAATGACACCATTCACCAACAACATTGAAAACACCCTTGATGAAGACATGTTGTATGCTGCTGATGGCACCGTGGATAGGGCTACTACAAGGACGATGAAATTACGATGTTGTTTGCACCGTAACACTCACAGTATGGGTGGTTACCACAATCGTCGTCCACAAGGTAACAATCATGGCTATGCTCCAGATGATCCATATGCTAAATTTAAGTTTTCAATTCCTTCATTTTTTGGTCAATATGATGGTGATGTTTACCTTCATTGGGAGATGACTGTAGAGCCAAAATTTAATGCCCAACTTGTGCTTGGACAACATAGAGTTAGACAAGCCGCTAGTGAGTTTAAGGACTTTGCTATTGTTTGGTGGAATGGTCTAGCTTCTAAAACTGATTTGCCTACTACTTGGGAAAAACTTAAGGTAGAAATGCGTGATCATTTTGTTCCTCCTTCTTTCTATAAAGAGATTCGTAATAAATCGCAGCGCTTAGAATAAGGAGATAAAACTGTTCAAGAGTACTTTGGTGAGGTTCAGAAAGGTTTAATTCGTTGTGCTGTAGTGGATAAAGTAGAGAATTAGATTTTCTGCTTTTATTCTGGTTTAAGAAAAGAAATTCAGGATATTCTTGATTATAAAGAATTTTATACTCTCAACCAGTGTTTTCAGTATGCTATGCTTGCAGAGAAAGAATCACAGGGACGTTTTGAGACGTACAGGAACTACAGTCGTACCTTCTACCCACCGCGGTCGACGGGGACCTCGGGACTGCCCAAGCCATCTTTGTGGATGCCTCCACCAGCTACTACTGCTGCCAAGGGACCTAGTGGTTCTTTTGCAGCACCAAGATCAGCCTCTGCACCTTCTACGAGCTCGAGTAAAAATTTTGTGCAGGTACCTGCTAGTAGTGACTCCTCTGTCGCTTCGACGGGACGCACTACAAGGACTTAGTGCCACCGCTGCCATGGACTTGGTCATGTGCAGAAAGATTGCCCAAGTAGACGGGTATACGCAGCGATAGACGATGGAGGTTACATAAGCGCCTCTGATGTGGAGGATCAGGAGGAGGATGTCGCTCCCACAAGTGACGACCTCGTCCATGGAGGCGGAGACACCACGGGCTACATGAATATTATTGTTCAGTGTGTGCTTAGCACACAAGTTTAGCAGCCCAAGACGATGCAGCGCCACAACTTGTTCCAGATTATCTTCGTCATCAAGAAGCGCCGAGCACGTGTCAAAGGGTCTTGCATGACCCTAGGATCTTCATAAACAGCCGCCGCCATTCCATTAGGGTTCAGGTTTTTCTTAGATCAATTCTGTTCATAAACAATGTCATCTTTCATCAGTTTGTGAGACCCCAACTTCGTGAGTTTAATCATACATCTGCAATTTGGTTGCATTCTTCTTTGTTCTTGCTTATGTTCTTGATTCACAGGCAGAGATTAGACATCTCGGTGAGGTCAATCATTCTTTAACATTTGATAACCAGAGGAGATGTTGTGCTGCGATTGTGGGGTTCTGAACGTGTTGTTTAGAAGCCAGATCGAATTATGTTTCGCCTTCATCCAATCAAGATTATTAGAACCTTTCAGAGGATAGGGAATCCCTGTTCACATCAAACACAATACCCTGGTGGTCACTAGAGTCGAACACCACGAAGAACACGCGATCGATTGCCAGAAATTGGGAGGACGGTCGCCAAAAAGAGGAAGAACCAACTGCCCTAGGAATCACAATAGGACTCAAGGCTCGGTGCAGAGCTGGTATATGCGCGTGCGGGTAGAGGAGGCACATAAGCTGTGGTGGTGCATGGCGTCGAGGCTGCAGGTGGCAGCAGTGATTTCTCATCACGGAGTTGCTAGGGGTGCGAGATTGCAGTGCGGTGGCTCGGCGATGGACGATGACGTCGATGGAGGGTGGCTGCACTGGGCATGCTCTTGGCGTTCAAAGGGGAACGAAGTCCTATTTTGACTTAGGTGAAAACTAGTGGATGGCCGTTATTTCATAAAGGACAAGATCAACGGTCAATGGTTGAAAAGCAACTCGCGTTTCAAATGCAGAGACTAGATTGTACGGTCCCTAGAGCGGACTGTACGGTCTCTACCTAATTTTCGCTGAATCAAGGAATTTCTCCATTTTCCAGGTGCCCTTACTTAACAATCAAATTAACACCGCACTTGAATCATGAAGGGAATTCTCAACCACTTATTTTCAAATCGTGGCACTCAATGGCCTAATAGTTTTCGCAAATGGCAAATAAGAATCGAGCAAAGGAAAACCAAGGCATTTAAGAACCAATTGGGTATGTCTAAGCCTTAGTCTATGAACCGCGTGAGTAGATTTAACCTCGGAATTCATAAGAGCTTTCTCAATGGGCAGGAATCACAACACCTCTCGCAATAGTAGTCGTCGACGAGTAGGGATTTGACCCATGTAGGAATGGAGTCACTCTTACTAACGATGTCGATGACGGCGAGGTATGAGCCAAGACCACGGTGGGAGATGTTGTTCACAAGATTGTTCCCATGAATCACCTTGTGGATGGCTCTACCACATACTAGCCTCTCATAGCCGTCCATCACCATCTTCCTCTCTTCCTTGATCTGATGATATTCCTTCAAATAGAATGCTCCATAGAAGAAACCTCGACCGAGGGGGTTAGCTCATCACACATAGTGGGAACATTTCTCTTTGACGAACTAGAGGATGAAGAGGCAAGATTATCAACATTGATGGCCTCAAAAGTAAGTTCAAGGGTCTTGTACTTCTCACGTAGCTCTACATGATCACCCTTGAGTTTGTCAAAACTCTTGTTTAGGGCCTCATAAGAAGCGACAAAGTCCTTGAGCTCACTCTAAGGATCACCAACACGATCCTTATCCAACTTACACTCTTTTATTACCACCTCTAACATCTTGTACTTCTTGACGACATATCGCTAGCCTGCTCAATCATGTTCCAAAGCTCAGGGTAGAAGAGCTCTTCATCGTCACTGTCGTCATCATTGCTGCTCCCATCCTCACTCACCCGAAGTTGGCTCGAGGCCATGAGGCATGTGGGAGGTGGAGGAAGAGCTTGAGGTAGAGTGGTCCTTATCATGGCTAGACTGGCCACTTCTTCATCATCACATGAGGAAGAGGATGCTTCACTTGAGTTGTCACTTGCCCACTCTCCAACAAGTGCCTTGCATGATAATTTCTTTTTGTACTCTTTGCCTTTACCCTTGTCCTTATTGAAGTACCTCTTCTTCTTGTGTTTGGCTTTGGGATCTTCTTCTTCTTCATCATCATTTGACTCTTGAGCTTTGAATGCTTCTTTCTTTGGCTCAGGGCAATCTCGAACAAAGTAATTCTTGGAGCCATAGTTGAAGCACTTTCCCATGGACTTGGAGACGAACTTGTTGTTGAAATGTCTTCATTCTTCTCATGAGAAGTGCCAAGTCCTCACTCGAGTCATCTTCATCATCAATCACTACCTTCTTCTTTCTCTTCTTGCTCTTGACAGATTCTTGCTTCTCAGCTTGAAAAGCTAGGTTTTGATGGTTGTGGATCATCCAAACCCAACTAATAGCTCTCAAAGGCAGTGATCTTCCCAAGGACTTCTTGGATGATCTTTGTCTTGAGATCACTTTGAAGGGTGTAGGTGACGATGGACTCATACTTATGGGGTCCTTGAATAGCCTCACAAATCTTCTTATCACTTTAATTGGCTTGAGCTTGAAGTCATCCCCAAGAGAGTTGATCTCCTCGACTAGCATATGAAAACGAGAATACACAGTGTTAGCTCTCTCATGTGGTAATCTAGTAAAGGTATCATACCTGTTCTTGAGCACATAGTACTTCTTCTCCTTCACATCATGAGTGTCCTCATGAATATTTTTGATTTGATTCCAAATACTATGTGCCGTCGAACTAGCATCCACTCTAGTAAAGGCATCCTTAGTTATGCATGCAAACAAAGCATTCTTCGCCTTAGCATTGTGCTTAATAAAATCAGGATCAAGAGAATTGACATCTGTAACTACCTCATTGGTCACCTTCCATATCTCCAGATCAAGGTAGGCTTACATGCAAGCCTTCCAATATTTGTAGTGCTCACCATTGAATATGGGAACACTCCCCATCTCTCCTGGCATCCTTAGTCAAGGCGGTGAAGCCTATAGACTGAGCACCCTATTCTTATACCAATTATGAGGATCAAAGGTGTACCAAGAGGGGGGGGGGGTTGAATCTGTAAGCTGACCACAATCAACAAATGCATCAACTTCCTCGCTCGACCCTAGCAATCGTTGAAACCTAACAATTCAAGGAGACCAACATCCTACACATGCTAGTGTTCATGATGCATGCAATGCAGAAGCTAAGCCACACTAGCCTATGCAAGCCTCAAGTCAACCTATCAACTATAGCACACAATTGTGGAATAGTAAAGAGAAGGATCAAGGAACGCTCATGATTTTTTCCCGAGGTATCGAAAAGATGAGACATTCCCCTAGTCCTTTTTGGACCACTCTTGTCGGAGTACTGGTCCCTCCCACCACCAAGTGGAGTTCCCGCACACAAGCCCGCAATCACTCCCGGAGTGAAGACATGGTTGCATCACCGCTGCCACCAAGGCACAAGCTCGCCTCCCTCGAGAACTTGTCAGACTCCCGAGTCGACATGAGCTCTCACTATCGATGCTCCTTTCAACGGTCAGCTCAAACCGTGTACAAACATGTCACGACCTTCACAACCGATCATGATAGGCTCATCAACAACACCTAACCGGTGTAGGTCTCACCATAGACCAAGAGTAACAGCCTAGAACACTCTCAAGGATACCCTAGCCTTAGATGTGTATAGATGGTCAAGTTACTCTCTCTAGCACACTCAAGATATGCAATATCTCCTCCTAGTGCTCCTCTTTTTTCCTCTTGACTCTCATCTGATGCTCCCAGCTATCCCAATGGCCAAGAGAGGTCTCCAAGACCCCAGCAATGACTTTATATAAGCTTCCAATCTCAAACTAGTCGCCACTCCATGAAATAGCCTTTCTAGACGTACATACCATATAATCCGGTCTCTGCCAGACCGAACTGTCCGGTCTCCACTGAACAGCCCCTCTAGAGCCATTGCATCTCTGTTCACTGCTGCTCCTGTAAAGACTGGACCGTCTGGTCTCTACAGATCTTGTTCATACAGGTTGGACCTTTTGATTTGCACACCAGACTATCCACTCTCTAAGGGCCTTCATGTCACTAGATTCCACACAGCAACTCCTCTCTGATCAGAAATCTTCTCTGATGACCATATAGTCCAGTCTCTGTGACCCCTCTATCCGGTCTCCATCTCCAAAAGCAGAAACTTCTCGTCTTCACTTGATTTCATTTCCCGACTTCATCCAATAGCTCTTTGGCCTCTTGTTGACGTGAAAATCACACGCGTGACCCGAGGATTTGCTTGACTCTAGTGCGGGCTCAACACAAAGAAACCGGGGCGTGCCAATCAATTTTCCCTGCAAATCAACAAATAAACAAACAGTTAAATTCCATGGGCTACCGGCCCAAGACAGGCCGATGAAGAAAGCCGATAATCACGGTTAGTGAAAACCAGCTGATGGCTATAAACAGCAAAAATATTAAAATAGTAAACTAATCGGCTGATTTCTATCGGCTTATCGGCAATTCAATAAATAGGTATCAAGTGCTAAATAAATACTACCAGCAAGAATTAAATCAATAGAGCAAAGTCGATAGATCTATGATAGACACGTTAGACTTGCTCTGTTAATGTCAAAAAGTTGAGAGGCCAGAGTGATAGAAGTACAATAATCATGCAAAGACTCGCCCTGTTAATAGTGTTAAGTCGATAGATCTGATAGCTGGTATTGCAAATATGCCTCAAAATCACAAATCTAATCTTATCAAATAAGGGGCTAATCGACTTCTATGAATGCAATAATAAGCAATTAAGACGCTGAGAAGTCGATCAAACCGTGATAACCTGTCGGCTAAACGTCCTAACAGAATCCTATCGACTTTACCCACAACCGGTTCGTACCTAGTCTTATCGACTCAGCGAGAGGTCGAAATCGATGCAGCCTCGCTGGTTCGAGCAGATCAAACTTAATCGAGACAGTGCCCGAACAAAGCAAATAAAACCAGATACGATCCAATTACGGGTAAAATCGATAGAATGACTCAAATAACAGATCTATATTAAATTTGTAAAAACTCTTAAAAGCCATAATAGATCGGACCTAACCGAGACAGTATTACAAAACACATGCCCCCCAAGTCCGGGGTCCGAAATCTTCGTGCGCCGGATTTTATCTCCTCATTTACCGCACGTCTTTACTGCAACCTACTGGCATCCCATCCTTATAAATGCATCTTCTCCCTTCTCTCATTTAACCCAAGCCTGAGCCTTTTCTTCTTCTCTCTTCTCAGTTTTGTCGTCGCATCCTTTCTGTCTCAGGCAACCCTAGACTCAAGCACCGACGAGCGCCGACGGCTTCAACCTCCCTTCTACTAATGGCAACCCCCGAGAATGTCCCTGAGGTAAACTTCTCTCCCTCTTCCTTCTACTTTTAGATCTTATTTTCAGATTCATCTCGTCATGTTCTTGGTTGATGTTCATAGACTCATACTTACTGTAGCAGTAATATTTGCTTCTTTATTTGATGTCGGTCCGCTTCTCCTTTTCATAGGAACTCATGAACCAAGTCTGCATTCCCTCTGTCACATACCCCCATCACTATTATGTAGGACCTTGCGGTAATCCAGATCCAATAGAATTTATCAATTCCAAAACCAATAGGATCCCCCTTAAAACTAGGACTGCCTCTTTAGACGAACGGAAATCTGTCTTTCGATCCTAGCCATCAGAGATCAAAGGGTGGAGAAATTGGTACCGAAGAGTAACCACTAGTCGCGCTTCAACCCTGCTTAATGTTCAGATTGACCATTCGATCACTCTTTCACTGGCAAATATGGAGAAGAATGAACCAATCCTGGCCGCTGCCTCCTACTTCTGGTCTGACGCTCTCAATGCCTTCCTCTTCAATGACGGCCCCATGGCTCCTTATTTAATGGATGTCTTCATGTTAACCTCCATGAATATCTCTACCACCCATGACCCCTTCACTTTTCAAACAAATCCCAAACGTTTCCAGCACAAACTTTACGCAAAAGATCTTGGCAGTTGGGGCAAATATATCCCTGAACACCACCGCATTCTTGAACATGTGGCTAGACCATTTCATCTTCTGTCAACCCTACTGCCAATTTCCAAGGCATGGCTGAATCTTTGGCCGATGGTACACCCATCCCTCTCGGCCGTTATCTACTTGGAGCAGTCTACCAACTCCTTCACTGGGTTGCTGTAAACCTGCATCTTAATTAAACTATCAGCGCAGGAGGCCCCTGGTGGTTTAATCAACTTTGGCTAAATATTCATTTTGCTAAAGTCATGAAATTCAAAGCTTTCACTGCATATTCCTTCCCATCCACCGAGGTTCCCGAACCTGAAGAGACCAGTATTCGCTGCACATCTCTAGGTCAAGCTGCAATGAGAGCACCTGGATGCAAAACCACTCTAGCTGCCTTCAACGGTTTCTTCCATATTTTCTTTAATGGTGTAGTTCGGAAGAATCAGATATGGTTTCCCTATGAAGAGTTACCTTTTGAGAACCCAACAGCCTTTCAACCTAATGATCCCACGGCCGATGATGAATCATAGGCAATTTTTCTATCTTGCATCACCCCAACCATCCTCCCTATCGACTTCTCTGGTGGTCAACGTAAGACTCGATCATATGAGTTCTACCACCCATTAGTGATTGCTCATCAGCTCGGCTTTGGTCAATTGCCAGTCCATCTCTTCTTCACCGATCATCTCCGAGCTCGTCAAGAATTAAAGACTTCACTGGAACTGATCAGGATTAGGGGTCTAACCGATGACATCGTGGTGGGTGATTATAATGACATCATTTTGTCACCCTCCGCATCAGACCTCTTCATCAACTGGTGGAGAGAATGGAAGCAACATCTTTTCTGCAATAACCTAATTCACCATCTCATCGGCTTTGTCTTCAATCTCGAATCTTTATAATATATTCTCATCGATTTTTCATAACTAACAATCACATTATGCAGGACCCGGCCATAAATCCTCCAACCGTCAGCAACAGCGGGAAGCCGATCAAATATTGTCGAACGGCAAACAACCCTATCATCAGCTGTGATGCTCAACTTCTCAGCGGTCGAGGCTTGAAACCTACCCGCAAGACTGTGAGGAAGCAACCAGCAAAGAGGAAACCCGTCACTAAAGCTCAATCGACTCAAGCAATCGAACAACTGAAGCGCGCTAGGATCGCAACCCCTTCATCAGTTCCATCAACTTCCACAAATCCTGTATCGACAACTTAGGTAACACTTTTTCTACAAATTCTCCGTAGTATTATTATGTGAAGGATCGAGAAGGCGACCAGAGGGGGGGGTGAATGGGAGCCAATTAAAATTCTTCACAAGAACTTGGCCTATGACCCATATACAACCTGAGCCAACCCCTAAGCAGATCACCAAGATTACACACACCAACTTGTGATGTGCTAACCCTAGGAATGATCAACAATAGTAGTGGGACATAGCGGAAACATAAGAGAACAGCAAAGACTCGAATAGGTCAAAGAGTGAACTCAAACCAGATTACTCGATGACTATCGGCAGTTCCGATCACTGGCATTGGCAGTGCCGATCGGTACCATTGGCAGTGCCAATCATCAGAAAGAGCAAGGCTACTGGAACACACAGATGAAGCTCATCGGTAGTGCCGGTTGACACATCGGTAGTGCCGATGCGGGTTCAGACCCAGGCTACCGGCAGTGCTGGTCCAGCCATCGGCAGTGCCGATCAGGGGTTCTTCCTCGCGCACCAGTAGTGCCGGTTCAGAAAACGGCAGTGCCGATCGACACTTTCCACAACCAAAAAGCTGAACTCGTGACTTGGTTAGAAA
This sequence comes from Eleusine indica, assembly GCA_030378355.1. NCBI lineage: Eukaryota > Viridiplantae > Streptophyta > Magnoliopsida > Poales > Poaceae > Eleusine > Eleusine indica. Next base: position 17,929,654 of record CM059494.1, read on the forward strand.
ATTGGCAAAATCTAACCAAACGAACACCAAAAATCACAAAACTTGGACAGAAGATGTCTCATGTTGGGATGTTCCTTCTCCAAGTGGAATCACCCAAAAAAGCTAAAGAATTCATCACAAATTTGAGGTTTTACCGAAAGCTCTAGGGTTTGAATGTTCTTGAGAAAATCCACCAAATCAAGGATGCTCTTGCCTAGGATTCAACCAAGAATCCATGAAGGAATGTTTAGGCATGTCCTAGCACCAAGATCCCTCAAGAAATTCGTACCAAAACCCACTCAAAAATGAGATCAAAAATCTCCACGAAAATAGCTCCAAAAATAGAGAAAAAGAGAAATTCAGGATTTAGGGAGAGAGGAAGATCTTGAACACGAAAATAATTCTCATATCATAGAAACATGCTTACAAGATCCATGGATACAAGTCTAGGAAGCTACCTTGTTCCTCCCACTATTTGGAAGAGAAAGAGATGTCTCTCACACACCCTCTCCTCTCCACTAGAACATAAAGACCTCTCCTAGCACATTGAATGAAGACCTAAGGCAAGGCTAAGAGAAAGAGAGACACCTCTTCCACCATCCCTACCTCTCCTAATAGAGGCCTAGGGGTTGTCCTAAAGACCATCCTACACCTCACCTATAATACACTGCCACTATCACCAGGGGCATATCCGTCTAACTTTTTCCTCGTCGCCCGAACACCATTGAGACCTTCACAACTTTGCTTCGCCTCGACGCAAGCTCCGCGATGGTGCCACGTGCACCTCCAATCGCCACCACTAGTTTTGAGGCCCAAACTGGGAAACCGCCTTGCACGCTTCTCAAAGCATGACTTCTTGATCTTGACGCGTGTCACCTCATCCCGTGATCCTCCTCGTCGGCAAGTCTCTCCCGCCTCCGGTCCATTGGAAGCCTCTACTTGCACCGACGCCCGATCATCTTTGACTTGGTCAACCCTGCCGTCTCGATCACTATCCACGGTTTTGAGGCTCAACCGCGAAATCGTCTATGCTCCTTGCCTCTCCACCTGTACGGTATGGACCACCCTTGACTTCACCCGGCCTCCCAATCATCTAGCCCCAAGTCAACTACTTGTGCCCGATCCTCTCGTCATTGACCGCCAAGTTGACTCCAGTGACCTACACATCATGAGACAAGTAAACACATTTCCCATCTCCTGCAAACTCTCCAACTCCATTACCAATTCTGGTTAGTCAAAACCATGACATGCGCAATCCCATGCAATCCCCAAGTTCCCGCATTTCAACTCAGACACCGAACTCAACCAATGTCAATACTCATCACATATTGCACACCATGGCACATATCCATATGGTTTCTCATCATTTCAAACCTTTCCTTCATTTAACAGATCGCTCCATCGACTTGCCCAAGAAGTCATCGCTAGTCTTGCCCAAGCTGCACATGTAATAATCTTGTATCTATATTGTCTTCATCAACTCTCAACTTAATGAGTCTTTTGTCTTTTAGATAGTACCAACGACTTCCACTACCCCATCGACTATGATTACAACGGCTCAGGACACTGAGTTATCAACGCGTTCTCCCGAGCCAATGGAACAACCTTCATCTTTAGTAGCCACGGTAGTAACACTCTTTTACCTTAAACTTTCCCTTTCTGGCACTTCTTTAGGAAATTATACCGAGCTCTAGGAGTCGATCCAGAAGCGCTACTTTATCAGATTTCTTGGTGCACACCGCCTCTATCGACTATGAGAATGCCGATGTGATCAATTCTGAGAGAGCGACCGAAGAAACTATCTCAACCACTGCAATCTCGTCGACTTGGGCTATCTTCCCTTGGGTGGACCCACAGGTACTATTTTTTATTACTTCATCATGCAATTATTTCATACCTTAACTCATCAGATTTCCAGGAAATCTTGTTATTGGCCTCTCAATCACATACTCTCATCGACACTACGCCGGTTGATGCTCCAAGACGCTCTTCTCCTCCAGAGACGATAGTAAGCATGACTGCCTTTTAAACCAACTCGTTATTTTATTATCCTTTATTCTGACATGCTTCTCTCCAGGCTCAAATCTCCAGACGCACTTCTTCAATATACTTGCCTCCAAAAGTTCATGCTGCTTTACAGGATATCCGCGATCGACTCGACATCCCCATCAAGAATCTAGTCATGGATGCTGGCCCAATCAGAGCTAGATACCTCGAGATAAAAGATAATCTGCCCTCTAGTCTCGTTTCAGCACTGCAGCCGGTGGCATATATTGAATTCCATCAACTCCAAGTACTAGAAGCCCAAGCCCGTATTGAACGTCGATCAGTGCAGAGAATTCAAGTAGACGAGCTGACAAGAGAGCCGAAGAAGAGAAGAACAAGTACCCGGCCTTAATCTCCAAATCAGCCGATCTTGAGGGCAAACTTATTGATTTGCAGTGAGAGCAAGACGAGCTCCAGGCAGCCCTCAAGGCAAAGAACAAAGAAATAGCCGATGCAGAAGCCACACTTACCAGAATACCAGAAGAAATCATAAAGCAAGAAAGCATTACTACATCGGCTTATGAGCAAGCCTCCCACCCGTGGAGCATCGCGACCAGCATACCCGACACCATTGATGAAGATGCTTACATAGTAGCCCAAGTCGATGCACTTCGTATGAAAGCAATCGAGATCATCGACTTCTACTGCCTGGATGAGTAGTCGTTAGGTGTGATTTGGCTTCTAAATCTACGAACAATATTTTGTTTTGTAATATTTTTTGAACTTAGGGCGATATCCCTAATCAGCCATCTGAAGATGATGTATAAACATCGGCTGTGACTTATTTTCTCTTTTATTTTTCTGCTAAGGACGATATTCTTCATATTGGTCATGATCAATCACTCGAGATCATGCGCCAATCCAAATGCTCAGATGATATTTTTTTCAAATATTTCCCATTAATTGCTCTCCCAAACTCTTCTCCATCTAATCCTTGTAAAAAATATGCATTGCCCGGTGCACATCGGCTTACTTTAAATGGCCCTCCCAAGTTGGAGACCACTTTCCAAATCGACTATCTTTGGAGCCGATGGGCATAATCAACTTCCAGACAAGATTGTCTTCTAAAAAACTTTTGGTACCACCTTTTTATTATAGAATCTGGACACACGAGCCTTGTTCTCTTGAATCCTTTCTAAAGCCCGTATCCGATGTTGCACGACATCTTCTAATTCATGAAATATAACCTGTCTATAATCATCGGCTGATAACTGATCTTGCAACTCTGTTCTTCTAAACCCCAGATTTGTGTCCTAAGGTAACACTGCTTCATGCCCATACACTAATTGATACGGTGGCACTTTTATCGACCCATGACAGGTCATCCTATATGCCCATAATGATTTAGCCAATGTCATATGCCACTTTCTTGGTTGTTCATCTATCTTTCTCTTAATTAGCTTCATCAAACTCTTATTGGATGCTTCTGCTTGACCATTGGCTTGAGCATAATATGGAGATGAATTCAACAACTTGATTCCCATACTATCAGCAAAGATTTGAAACTCTTCCGAAGTGAAAACAGAACTCTGGTCAGTAGTAATAGTCTGTGGCACACCAAACCTATATATAATATGCTCCTTCACAAAGTTAATCACATCACCGGTCGTCACATTTTTCATTGGCACCGCTTCAACCCACTTTGTGAAATAATCTGTAGCTGCCAGAATATACTTATGACCTTTACTCGATGCTGGATAAATTTGGCCAATCATATCCATACCCCATCCTCTAAATGGCCATGGCTTAATGTTTGGATTCATAGCCGATGCCAGTGCTCTCTGAATTGCTCCAAATATTTGGCAATCCTGACATCCTTTGTAGTACCTGAAGCAATCTTCTAGCATATTTGGCCAATAATACCTAGTCCTTTTAAACAACCATCTCATTTTATGGCCCGATTGATGTGTTACCACAGATACCTTCATGGACCTCGCACATAACCACTTTGGCTTCTTCTTGATTTAAACACCTTAATAATACACCATAAATCATCATATAATAAAGCTTATCTTCAAGTAAAACATACCTCAACGCCATGTATCGAATTTTCCGAGGTGTACGTTGGGCGGGATCTTTGAGATATTGAACAATCTTAGATCTCCAATCTTCTTCATCGACATCAGCTATATCGACAATAACTCTACTAGTGTTCAACTGATAGCGAGAGGCCTTCTGCGCCAAATCATTTTCCTCCATATTCTGTTCCCTTGGGACATGCTTGAATCTTATCATCTTGAAGTGTTGCATCAAATCTTGACACTCAACATAGAACAACCGCAATATGTCGTCTTTGCACTCAAATTCTCCTGCTAACTGCCTGAGTATCAGTAATGAATCACCAACAACCTCAATAAAATCAACTCCTGCTTTTTTCAACATCTGCAACCCTTTAAGAACAGTTCTATATTCCACCTAATTGTTAGTCGATGGTTCAACAGTAAAAGCAAATTCAAACCTTGTCCCCCGAGGCAATATAATCACAAGCCTGATGCCACACCCATTCTTGCATATAGAACCATCAAAAAAAAATAGTAACCATGACATTGGCTCCACCATCGACATATCAGAACTACAATATTTAACCACCAGATCAGCCAAAATCTAACCCTTGATAGCCTTAGGAGACTCATAAGCTAGGTCATATTCAGCTAATGCCAGCATCCACTTTCCAATCCTGCCTTTTAGAATCAGAGCCAATAGCATATACTTGATGACATCGGCTTTGAATACCACCACACACTCGGTTGATAGCATATAATGCTTTAATTTCACACATGATAAATATAAACATAAACATAATTTTTCAATCTCAGTGTACTTGGTTTCAGCATCAATTAATCTTCGACTTAGGTAAAACACAACCCTCTCTAGGTTGATCCGATCGACTTCTTATCAGCCGCAAGATAAAGCTTGAAGGGCAACCCATCTCTAGGTGGTACCAGCACCGGAGGAGAAACCAGATATTTCTTGATGTTTTCCAGAGCTCTCTGATGTTCAGGTTCCCACACAAACCTCTGATCTGCTTTCAACTTCAATAACAGAGTGAACACATCAAGCTTCCCCAATAAGTTTGAAATAAATATTCTAATGAAAAATTAACTTTGCCAATCAAAGATTGAAGCTCTGTCTTGTTGGTCGGCGGCTCGATGTCGCTAATAGCCTTCACACTCTTTGGGACAACCTCAATTCCTCGTTCATGCACAATAAATCCCAGAAACTGACCAGCCGACACACCGAAAGCACACTTCTTTGGATTCATCTTTAAACCATATTTTCTTGTTCTTTCGAGTACTTCCACCAAATCGGTTATATGATCCTCTACTTGTCTGGATTTAATCACCACATCATCAATATAAATTTCTACTAACCTGCCAATCAGATCATGGAAAATATAATTCATGGCTCTCTGATACGTGGCTCCGGTGTTCTTCAATCCAAATGTCATGACGACCCATTCGTATAATCCAATAGCCCCTGGACACCTGAAAGCAGTCTTCGGTATGTCTTTTTCTGCCATAAAAATTTGATTATATCCAACATTACCATCCATAAAACTAACAATTTTATGTCCTGCTGCTGCATCAACTAGAAGATCATCTTTGGGAGTAGCTTTATTCAATGGTCAAAAATCAATGCAAACTCTCAATTTCCCACACTTCTTGAAAACAGACACAATATTTGACACCCACTCTAGATATCAGCAAGGCCTAATAAATTTAGCATCATATAATCTAGTAATCTTAGCCTTGACATCATCATAAATCTTAGGATCTACCCTTCATGGCGGTTGCTTGTATGGTCGATATCCAGGTTTGATGGGTAGTCGATGTTCAACAATAGATCGGCTAAGACCGAGCATTTCAGAATAATCCCAAGCAAAACAATCCTGATACTCCTTCAACAATTTTATTAATTCAACTTTAAAATTATCATCTAATTTCTTACTGATAAATGTCAGCCTGGGCTTGTCACAATCTCCTATATCGACTTCTTGCAATTCATCGGCCAATATAAATCCTTTTCCCAACTTGCCATCTTCTGGAAATTTCCATTGGGGTGCCTGTCAGAGAAACAACTTTGAATTTGACTGGTCCACCACCTCAAGACCCTGAGTAGTAATCTTGACATAATCTCCATCCCAAATCCTGCCAGAGAGATAATCCATATCATCCGCGTGCCATGGCGCTAAATCGACCGATGCAACAGTGACGGTCTCATCGGCCAGAACCACTTCCACTCAATCACCGACCCACTGGATCACAGACTGGTGCATTGTAGATGGTACACAGCAATTCACATGTATCCAGTCACGACCCAGTAGAAGGTTGTAGGTTCTCTTCCCTTCAATAACAAACAATGTAACCGGCAAAGTTTTGCTGCCGATTTTGAGCTTCACATTCAAAACTCCTTTGGCTGCTGCAGTACGACCACCATAATCCCGCAAAATCATGTTAGTATCGATTAAATCATCATCGATCTTACCCAACTTTCTGGCAGTAGTGATCGGCTTGATATTGATTGCAGCACCCCCATCAACCATCATTTTCCCCATCGGCATCCCGTTGACAAACCCTTTTAAATATAAAGCCTTCAAGTGTCGATGTTTTCCTTCATCTGGTTTATCATACACTACTTGCTAGACATCAAATGCTAACTGAGGCACCTCATCATCAGCAGCAAATAATTCCTCTTTTGAGGCCATGAACTCTTGCGGAAGCATTATCACCATGCCCACTGTAGCACCCGGCACGTGTACTTGTGATTTCACCTTTGGTCTCCAAACCTTTTTAGGCGGCTGATCATCATCCTCCTCATAATGATATCTGTCAGCCCTTATCTGTCGGCATCGCATCCTCTGAACTCTTCGTTTCAAGCTCCTAGAAAATAAAATAGATGGACACCACTGCTCTTCCTATGCTTGTTCTTCCTCTAACTCTTCATCGACTTCTTTTTCAAACTTACCTTCTTCTTCAATCTTCCTTGCTCCAAGTCGATCAAAAGCTGATACTCAACCCTGCCCATCGACTTTTCCTTTCATCGACTCTTTGATGTTGCTTTGTTGATCCTGCTGTCGATAGAACTTCGGAGCCTCTTTGTACAACTAATCCACACGCCGACTACAACCAAAACAATTGTCAATTGAAGGCAGCTTCATGTTATTCTCCCAGCAATATTTGAAGAATGGACATTCCTAGTGTGGATCAAACTGTGATTCCCTTTTCTTCTGATATCGGCAAATAAAAGCTTCAACATTGTCGATACCAGCCATGTTAACATTTGCAAGGAATGGATGTCCATCGATCTTCATAGCGCCTTTAGTAAACTTTATCTTGCCTTGCTCAATTGCGATCTAAATCTGCCTTCTGAAAACTTTGCAATCATTGGTATTATGAGACGGTGAATTATGCCACCTGTAGTACCTATTCTTCTTAAATTCTTCAAGTGGTGGAATCACATGATTAGGTGGCAACTGAATGAGCTTCTCCTGCAACAACATGTCAAATATCTTATCGGCCTTGGTAATATCAAAATCATACTTTTCTTTTGGCTTGTTCTACTTTACCAAAGGACACGACAAAATATTCTTATTCCTAGTCCACTCAGCCATATCGATATCTTTAGTCTCCTCTCCGTATTTAGAATTGTAATCATTATAGTTGACCTGAATTGGCCTAGATCGTGCCCCCCCGAGTCAGGTTCTCTTGGATGGATATCTTTTGCACTAACTGAGATAAGCTTTCAAACTCAGCCGAAGGAAACTTTTCCCTTAGAGGCGCCACTAATCCATTAAAAGCAATTTCCACCATCTAATTATCTATTAACTGGAGACTAAAACATTTGCTGCGCACTTCTCTGAACCTCTACACGTAATCATGCATAGACTCACCAGCTTTCTGCCTTACAGCAATCAAATCTGACAATCTCATCTCCCTAGTCTTAGCGAAGAAATACTTGTGGAATTTCTATTCGAGATTGGCCCAAGTTATAATGGAGTTTGGGGGCAATGATGCGAACCAGGAAAAAGCTAATCCAGACAATGATAGAGGAAACAGCCTGATCTTCAATGCTTTAGTAGCTTCTGCTTCTCCGTATTGCACCAAAAACCGGCTGATATGTTCAATAGTAGTAGTATTGTCTTGTCCAGTGAACTTGGTAAATTCTAGTGGCCTGTATCGACTTGGCATAGGAATCAAGTCATATCTAGGAGGATACAGGGGTCGATACATATAAGTCTATTGTTTTGGCTTGAATCCAAATTGGTCTCTCATTACCTCAGCAATCTTCATTGCCCAGTCATCGATCGAAACATTGGTATTTGGAGTAGCCAATATAGGACCAGATGCTGACACTCGTGGGGCCTTCTGTGAAGCAAACTTGACAACTGTGTGCTGGCCCCCCAACTCCCCAGGCAATGCAGACGATGATGGCATCACGAACAAACTTGGCTCTACATTCGGTGTTGTAGCATATGTCACATTTGGTTCTGACGTCTCTTACCTGTAGTATTGCGGCTGTGTCTGCGGTGATGTCTTCTGTAGAATAATCCTAGAACCAGACCCAGGTGGGTGGCATTTTCTAACGCTGGCCCCGAGCTTGTTGTAGGAATTACAGTACTAGTACTTGGTGGCTGTTACTCGGGTCCCTCAGTTGCAAGCCGAGGAATATTCCCCTAAACACGGATATACATCGGCCCTCATGTTGGATCATCGTATACACACCCCTCCACTGTCTGAATAATCAAAGCCCTCAAAGTATTAACCAACATAGATGATTGATTAATCAATGCATGAGGTATAGCTGCATGTACCATGCTATTCAATGAAGCCTCACCTATCACCTCTATTGGCTTATTGGCAGGTGACTTCTCAGTTTCATCTTCATCAATCAAAGCAGTCACGGGTAACTTTCCCCTCTATATGATCTTGCCATGCCTGGTCTTGCTAAATGTGCTCAACAAAATGCTTTCATACTCCGTGATTCTCTGATCAATTTGTGTCTTTGTTTCATCACTCAGATCGTACCTGTTAACAGGCATCATGTTATCCTTCTTCAGATCCACACCAACATCATGCTTTGGTGTAGGGCTCTCTGGAAGTTTGGGATCTTTTAGCATTCCATGTTCAACCATATTGTAGGTCTTGAAGTTCTTTGTTCCATCAGGTGTGGCAAAAAGCGTGTTGACGTGAAAATCACATGCGTGACCCAAGAGATTTGCTTGACTCTAGTGCGAGCTCAACACAAAGAAACTAGGGCGTGCCAGTCGATTTTCCCTACAAATCGACAAAGAAATAAACAGTTAAATTCCATGGGTCACTGGCCCAAGACAGGCCGATGAAGAAAGCCGATAATCATTGTTAATGAAAACCAGCTGATGGCTATAAACAACAAAAATATTGAAAAAGTAAACTAATCGGCTGATTTGTATCGAGTTATAGGCAATGCAATAAATAGGTATCAAGTGCTGAATAAATACTGTCGGCGAGAATTAAATTGATAGAGCAAAGTCGATAGATCTATGATAGACACACTAGACTTGCTCCGTTAATGTCAAAAAGTCGATAGGCCAGAGTCGATAGAAGTACAGTAATCATGTAAAGACCCTCCCTGTTAATAGTGTTAAGTCGATAGATCTGATTGCTGGTATTGCAAATATGCCTCAAAATCACAGCTCTAATCTTATCAAATAAGAGGGTAATCGACTTCTATGAATGCGATAATAAGCAATTAAGACACTGAGAAGTCAATCAAACTGTGATAACTAGTCGACTAAACGTTCCAACAGAATCCTATTGACTTTACCCACGACCAGTCCGTACCTAGTCTTATCGACTCAGCGAGAGGTCAAAATCGATGCAGCCTCGTTGGTTCGAGCAGATCAAACTTAATCGAGATAGTGCTCGAACAAAGCAAATAAAACCAGATACGATCCAATTATGGGTAAAATTGATAGAATAACTCAAATAACAGATCTATATTAAATTTGTAAAAACTCTTAAAAGCCACAATAGATCGATCCTAACCGAGACAGTATTGCAACTCTAAATAGATAATATAAACGTAATTAAGATCTAATTACTGGATAACTACCAATTCTAAAGACAACAACTAGAATATCAAATCAATGAGAAAGTACTAGTTGAAGTCGATTGAATTACCGAGGGTGACTAATCTAAGTCTCTCGCTGAGATTAGAGCCGATGCAGCCCACGCGAGACGAGGATGTCGTCGAGAAAAAGATTTGGCGATGCGCCGAATTGTATTGAACGAAAGTGTTGTCTTTTCCATACAGACCCTATTACATATTTATAGCCTCGTGCAAGGGGTTTTGACCCGACTCAGTCAAGACTCGTAAACAAATTGACTAGATTTATTTCTAAACAAAATCTAAACTAAAATAGAAGAGATAAAATAACTCTATCATGCCCACTTTATTCCTTTTGGTCGTTGAGCTTCACTGACTTTGACCGACTTCAACTCTCCGCCTCTGACCAATGGCACCGGTCCAAATTCTGGTGCTAACACCTCTCCACTACCATCTAATGCCTTATGATTTCATAGAGCATCCATGCACATCACCGACTAGAGTGACCTAAGAGATATGACCTAGACCCCCATGCTTTTTACTATGAACTCAAGCCCTAACAACTAGACAAGTGTTCCATTTACTTGCTCCTAGCTCGTCCTTAGCCTCGATCCATCTCCATCAACCCTTGGACTCCATGAAGCTCATCAAACCTCCATGCTTGTGGTCATTATCATCAACCGCCAAGGCAACCATCATCAATAAGACTTCTAATAGAGTAGAAGATGATTCCTGCATACACAACACTCATATAGATATTAGCCCACAATTTATTAGTAGTCATTAATCACCAAAACATTCATACCTTGGGGATCCAATCATCAATGGTCATGAAACTTACAGAAGAAGATCCCTACGCGACTGAATCAGAAGGTCCCATTCCTTGAGGAACCGATTGGCAAGCGAGACCTTGATGATAACAATTTCCTTGAGTTTGTCCTTTGAGTAGGCGAGGCTATGGTGGGGGCCTTACACTCATGAGGATCATAAGCTTACTTGCGAGAAACTTTCGCACAATGGGCGATAGAATCGAATTCTAACTCTGGTCGGGATGTCGTACCCTACACGTACTCTGCCTGGACCCCCTCATAAGCTTATAGTTTGTGTTATGCTTTGTTATTTGCATGGCTTTGGTACTATTTTTTATGCATAGAATTTTTGGAGGTTGTCCGCATTCCACGAATGTGGCAACTCCTCTCCTTGCGAAGTCTGAAGCTTGTATGCTCCGGGTCTGTTGTTGGTCATCGTTAGGCACCCACTTGTATACCACAAGAGGACGGTGTACAATTGTAGCCTATTTTCCCTCAGCGTATTCCAAGGTTTAATCAAATCCAAAGAGAGCAAACGAAACCTTCACTATTATTTAATCTAGTAACTAAATATATCAAGAAGGGGAAATTTATGAAGTGACAAAAAATAATAAGGAACAAAGAACTAAAGAGTTTGATCAAAGTTATAAAGGAATTCCCTCCTATAGATCAGGTAGCTAGCATGCAACTCATACTATAGATTCATTTATACGTCTATATTCTACAAGACATGGTGGTTCTGCTCACTCTGCGCCCAATCACAGTAGGCTAATCGTTCCCCACCGGTTTCTTGCACTATGTGATCATCATAACACAATGAAACGTCTAACAGTGCTAATAAGTTCTTATATATGATCATGCACAATATCATATGGAATAAGTTCATCAGACATAGACTGGACATATCGAATAAATTCACAAGTGTTGAGAGTTTGCATAGCTAAGTTCTCTTCCCCATAGGCGAGAATATGACGACTACTCACTCATCCCACCGAGATCCATGAACATGGTTCGGTTGGGTGAAGGAATACAATATGGAAGGCACTAGTGTCGATCGGCATGGCGATGTGTCGGTCGGTATGCTTCTCCTTTCTAGCGATAATGGTCAGTGTTTGCCTCTGTCACCGCTGCAACTCCTCAAAACCCTAGGTCAAGAGTTTCTCGATCGATCCCCTTCTCCAATAATTCTCTTCTTCTTTTATTCTCGTGTTCTAGGTCCAGTTGTGCCGACACCGACTCTGATCCCATATTGGGCCTTGCCACCGTCATCTGGGCTTCTAATTCGGGCCTTCTCCTTGGGTGCTAATCGGCACGGCCTTGTAATTCCTTTCTCTCGGCCCATTTGTTGCTCTCAATCCATAGATTCTCTATTTTCACCTAATTTCCTCACATTGCAAAGAAAACAAGAAAACTACGAATATCCACAATAATTGAGGTTAATTGTTAGCAAAAGATAGTAAAATAGGATGTAAAAACACCTCTTTTACTATATGAAATGTGTGTCTAGACAACGCCATAACTCCACCACACTCAAATCATTACTAGTCCTCGAGCAATATCCAGCTTACTGAACCATCATCTCTCAGGTTCTGTAGCCAAGAGTTTCACAACACCTCTCACTGAACCATCCACAAAAGTTTTCTCTCAATACTGAAAATTACCTCACTTAAACACTTGAATCCACTGAATGCATCACAAGGCTCACTATTAAAATAATATTTTCATCCTCCTGTCTTATAAATAGTTGAAAATGCAGTAAATTTTAGATTTCACTTATTCTCTCAAAAGTGTATCCTTTCCTCTCTCTCATCTAATATAAAGCTTATTTGTGGATCTTGGAGGGTAAATAACCGACTGAACCAAAAGATTATCTAAGTCAACAATATGCTCAATCATGCCTTCTAAAAAAAGTATCTTAGAACGATGAAAGTATAAAGGAAAGTTGCAACGAGCAAGAGAATCTAAGGAATGAATATCAAAGAATTAGATCAAGCTTGGTAGTATATTCGAAAAAGATTTTTAGTTCCGAATGGATTTTTTTTTGTTCTCTTAACTCGGACCAATCCACCTAGTCGACTTCTTGTATTTTTTGAGTTGTGAATCCACTTCCATAATACTATTCAAGTATCTTTAGGGATGAGGATCTCGGTAAGATATGCAGTTATTGAAGAATGAAAAAAAATGATCTTCTTCTTTTTCGTATTTTAGACTAAATTCTTTTGTTCCTCGATGCTCGGTAAAATCTTATTTTTTTAAGATAGAATCTTTCTCTAGGCTTCCATATTGGTACTCGGAGTCTTCCTCTGATTCTTCTTAACGCCCCATATTTATTCTCTGAGCCTCCAATATTCTTCTTAGTGTCCCAGTTGCGCTACTTTATTATCGTTCTCATCGCCTCTGACTCATCGGAAGCCCCGTATGGGTACAACAAGGTGAGAGGGGTGCAGTTGCTATTGTGACATTCTCCTTTCACTACTACAATCACACTCTATAGTAGCGGAAGCTTTTTTGCCTCAATAGCGGGCCGTTTAAGAGCGCGCAACTAAGTGCAGAACAGTTGTCTGACCGCAACTACCTCTACAAAACTAGTTGTGGTCATAGCAGGCCCGCAACAACGCACCAAAGAACCGCTACTAATCTGAAGAACGCAGTTGCAGTTTTTGTCAGGCCCGCAACTAAAACCTAAAGCCCATGTAGTTGCGGGCCTAACAACGTGGCTCGCAACTGGCAACCGCATCCATCTATAAAAAAAGGAGAGGGTGCGGCAAGGCAGTATCACTTCCGCGCGTGCCGCACTGCCCCCTTTTAGGGTTAGGGTTTCATCTCCGTCACCCTTCGTCCTCCTCCATCTCTGGCCGCCTTGTCGATCCCCTCCACCTCCTCCTCAACTCCATTGAGCATGGCGAAGACAACGAAGAGCCGTCACTGTTGGGGCCACGCGCGGTGTGTCTGGCGCACCTGGTGCCGGCGCGCCATCGTCGTCACCAACACGCCGCCTCCTCATACTCCATCTCTTGACCGCCATCGCGTACCACCGCGTCAGCCCACGAGAGGATCTGGCAATTTTTGCCGCCAGATCGACCCCCGAGGGGGCAACAGCGGCGCCTTGGGCAGGGGCGCGGCGGTGGCAGTGGCGACGGCGGTGACCGCGGGGGCTAGGGCGGGGGCGCGCCTCCACAAGAACACTCTCCCTCCTCCTTCGTCGGCTCCGTTGGTGGCCATGGCGTGACGGGGCGGCGGACGGGTGGAAGGCGCATGGGCGGAAGACAGACGGGCGAAGGCGGATGGGCGCGTGTAGCTAGGGTGCCGACGCATGGGCGTCGGTGGCGACACGTCTATAGGGCAGGTTCCAGCATTAGTTGGGACCTGCCCTTTTATTTTATAGTATATTAGGGCGTCAGTAGCGGTCCTTAAACTACTACTGACGTTTTTTTTTAACTAAATTGTAACCTAGGGCAGTAGTGGTCCTTAGACCGCTACTAAGGTTGTAAATAAGTAGTGACAAAGGCTCAGCAGCGGTTTCATTATCCACCACTAAGTTCACTTTTAGTCCGCTACAACAGAGCTTCATTAAAGTAGTGTTCTCCACCATCGTCACCGACTCTCGACAGCAATGACACGGAGGCGTATGGACGGGGAGAGTTAGGTTGAGAGATAGCTCTGATAAGGGAGAGGAGAGGAACGGTGTATTTGTTTATTTGTCATCACAGACGTCTCTAGCACTGCTGCCACTTCTTACGGAGGAGAGAAGAGGAGCCGTGTTTTTTTTTTTTTTGCCATCACCCGAGGTAACGACACCAGAAGCTGCTGCAATGGCAGTGAGAATTTTTCTTCCCTTCCCTTCTCTTTGTTTCCTCTCCAGTGTCACCCTGCTTGTATCATAAAAAAAACACGGACTTCTCTTTAGTTCTTGATACGTGTACCCACACACAGTTGCAGAGATTCTCCTGTCCTCCTATTTGTACGTGTCTGTGCCACTGTAGGTGTGGGTGTCACATAGACACTTACAGAGAGTCGTACTTTATGTCTTTTGTGGTAGTGTCGTACTTGTGAGTATGAGCTTTGCACACTTGTAGAGGTCGCTTGTGTATGTGTCACTACTATAAAAGTAATCATCAACAACAAAAGGTTGATTGACATTAGTGGCGGACAAAATAAAGTTTGACACTAAACTGAGTCCGACGAGGGTGCCCGTCACTAATTGACATAATTTAGTAGCGGGTGTGTCATGGCCTGCCACTAAATGTGGTCGTGCAGGTAAGTGACGAGTCACATATACGGTCTATCACTAACTTGCGCGACCTCCTCTAAAATGAGGGGCGTGGGGTGGAGGCGCAAACACTATCAGTCTCCTCCCTTCTCTATCGTCGCCACTCTTCAGCCTCCTCCCTTCTGCCTCCTCCCTTCCGTCACCCCTCGCTGCTCCCATGGCCCGTTTGCGCTACGTGGCCATCAGCATGGGCCAGCTGCGCCACCTCTGGGCGCAGCGTCGCTGCAGCCTCCACCGGGCCGTGGCCCGGCACACGCCGAAGAGGGCGGATGCCCGGGTGAAGAAGCAAAAGGCCAGTCCCCTGCCGCCCTTTCTCAGGTGCCGGGTCATCGAGGCACCACGACGGCCGCCACGATGATGATGGCCGCAGAAGCGCTGGACTTGTGGCCGCCTCTGCCTCCTCATGTCCGCCTCCCTCCGTAACGGATCTGACTGAGGGGATGGTCGCTGCCACGACGGTCGTGATGATCGTGGTCACCAAGACCACCACCCACATCGCGGACATGGTGGCCGTCAAGATGACGGTGGCCCTCGATGCCGTCCACATCGCATCAGGGGTCGTCGGTGACCTCTCGGACAACTCCCAGCAGAGTCGGCTACCCTACTTCTAACCTAGGGTGCCGGTGTGGCGGCGACGGACGCGACGGCGAAATGTCGAACATCGCCGAGACGATGGCGGCAGCGTACAACTAGGGTTAGAGTTTAGATGCGGAGCCTGGCACCTTTTGGTGCGGGCCCTACTTTTTTTTAGGTCGGCTGATCATGTGGTAGTGACTGGTTGTGCCTGTCTCTAATACACTTTTTATTTTGTTTCTAGTATTATAATTACTGGCGGGCATGTAGCTTGTTTAAAAAAAGTTCACATAAGTAACATTTAGTTTATGGCAGACGCCTTGTCTGTCACAAATGCCATTTATGGCCCGTTGATGACGCTTATTATAGTAGTAGTTGTGTGTGAGAGAGACACACACTTGCAGGGACTCGTGTGTGTATATCTGTATGGGTGACGTAACTGATGTGACTAATTTACTGGTTGTCCGACTAATCGACAACTAACTGCAATTATTGAATGAGTCGTGAATGACCCAGCAGCCGAGGCAGGCAAGGGTTATTTCGGGCCAAAGGGTTCAGCTCATTAGGATTTTTCACATGTTTTGAACCCCTCACATCACATAGATGCATTTTTGTCCTGAACTCCCGTCTTTCTCAAGCGTGGCCACCTCCTTGTATATAGAGATGCAAGTTTTGCATTTTGTAGGTTGGTGGGCCGGCCCAAAACTCTCTAAAATGAACTAGAATTTCTCACCTCCTTATCAAGCTAGTATAACAAATGAACTAGAGGCTTGACCCACAACTACCTATTGGATACCCATTTGTATCCCTACTTGTATCCATACCGCACGATAAGGCAGAATAGGCTCTTCGCCAGCAGCCCAACGAGCTCACTTCTCCGTGAGGTAGTCATCTCATTTCTCCATGAGGTACGCATCGAGCAAGATATTTTAGCGAAATGAGTGTTCATAACGTACAGAAAATGAGCACCATATACCTGGTGACTAAGGGAAGATGACTACGAAGTGCACGCAAATGTGAACACAAAGAAAGTTCAAGTGCATTCTGCATTTGTTTTGCCAGCGTGTCTAGTACATTTTTTGAAACAAAAAATACTCCCACCAATATTTACTACATCGTTTTCTAAGAAAGCAATCTCACATGTCCGTAATACAATTTCCTTGATAAACTATCCGACCAATCTTTAATAGTTGACACACATATGGCTCCGAAATTAATTGTATGACTATGTACTCCAATAAATATGAGGTTTGTTACAGTGCTTCAGATATTTAAAAAAATCATGAGTACCTCGAATTTGGATTAATCTCAACCATTTATATTTAAAAAATAATTATGAGTCTAATTACTTACAAATGGGAAGAGTTTGGTAATTGCATCTCATTAATTCATGAGTCCCTCTACTCTCATCAAATCAACACCGGTAATTATCACGTAGTGTGGCGAGGTGGCGGCGCTCCTCCACTACTATAAAAGTGAGTTTTAGCAACAAAAATTCATATCTAATTTATTGCGAACATAACATTGACCGCTACTAATTGTGCTCTGGGAGCCATACCTTTCACAAAGTTATACAATGTAATGACGGTCGTAACAAAGCCCGTCATAAAATGGGGTGGCAAAAATTAGTAGCGGACCGTACCTATGGTCCGCCGTTAACTTGTGTCACCTGCTATAAACAAATGCATGTGAAGGGGAGCGCAACTCTATCCCCCCCCCCTGATCCGCCATCATGGCAGTAGCGTGCCGTGGTGGCCTCCACCCCTTTGTCAGGAGGCTACGCCAGATCTTGATGCGGCGCAGCCGTCGATCCCCACATGAAGAAGCGGAGGGCCGCTGGATCTGACATCTGCCGCCACGATGACCACGACAACGGCAACGGCGGTGGGGCGATGTGGTAGTGTCGGACCTATGAGTGTGAGCTTTGCACACTTGTAGAGAGTTGCTTATGTGTGTGTCGCGCAAGCGCGTGTATGTGTGTGTTGTGTGTGTGTGTCACACACACTTGCTGGGACCAGGGACCCGTGTGTGTATATCTGTATGGGCGGACGTAACTGAGGTACCTAATTCACTGGTTGTCCAACTAATCGACAAGTACTGAATGAGTCGTGAATGCCCCAGCAGCAGGGTTCAGCCCATTATGATTTTTCACATGTTTTGAACCCCTCAAATGGATGCATTTTTGCCCTGTTCTCCCTGCTGATTGTGAGATGGAGTCCATGGCCATTTGTCGGGATATTTGTGGCAAAGGCTGAAGCTCTCTCAAGACTTTGTAGCTACTGACGAACATGCATGTATGGTTGGATTTTGTGCTAGGCGCTCGCTTACAGGAGGGTGGCGCTCGTTCTTATTGCCTGCATTGGGGCCTTTCTCGACTCCAACCGCAAGACGAGCGCCGGGTCTCGATCAGGCTTTCCAAAACATGGCCTCCTGCTACATCGTTGAGATGATGGCCGTGCCCGCCAGCTTCACCGCCCTCGCTCCCGCCACACTTGAAGGGCTCGCCGGGGATTGGATGGCGTGACTCGTAGGGAAGTTGTGTCGTATTAAGACCGGATGGCTAATATACCATTGAACCCGCTCTTTTGATCACTTTTGCTTATCCAGTTTTCAAATTGCATGATTTGTTTGTAACCCTTTTACATGTCAATTGTTTAAAATAACGCTAGATCATATCCAAGCCACAATATGTTTAGTTTTCTAATGCTAAACCCTAGGACTGTTTTGCTACTATAATTGCTATGTCTGCTTAGTTGCATAATTTCAAACTCTCACCTGAACACTATAAAATAAATTTATGTAAATAATTTAAAATATGCTCTATGTGCATATTTGAAAACTCCACTAGAAGTTGATTTAGCGGGAATGGGCGTAGGTGATCAGGTGCCGCGGGGGGGGGGGGGGGGGGGGGGGTAGATTGGGCAATCCCCATTGGAAGTGTCTGTGGCGGACACAGTTGAGTGAAGACTTGGGCTATGGGTCTCTATTGTGGTGATATTGTTGTGAGGTTTGGATAGGAGGAGAAGAGAGGTGGAGCTTCCCATCTCGGATGTATGAGGACCAGTTCTTATGTTGTATTACTCCCTAGCAATTCATACACACCACATTGACTCTGTCTGGGCAGCGCCTGGATCTGGATACTTGTGTAGGACTGGTGATCTAGGCGTAGGCGTACAAGGTAGGTGTTAGTGGTGTCCGCAGGTTGCGACCTGGCTCCACGAGAGGAATATCTCACCTAATTAGTGGTAGGTCCGTCATATCTTCAGGACCCTTAGTCTTGTGATGCTCTGGGGGCTCAGTTCTAGAGGTACGGGAGACACCAGTCGATGCTTGAGGATGGATTCTGTGTGTGCTATATTTCTATACACCAGTTTATACTATATAGTCATATCATATGGGTACAGATGTATATACTCTGTAAAGTCATAATCTATGTACATAGTCGCGTCCTCAGTAATGGACAACTGTCTTGTGAGCATCCACTTGATTAGATTTGTTTTACTCTCTCTTTTCCCCTCTCTTGAATGTTTTGCATCCGGCCTAGAGCTGTGGCCCAGTTGGAGGATAGTAGCTGGGATTAAAATTTAAACCTTGTTGGGACATGTTAATTCCAATGGATCAAGATAATGAAATTTGATGATTTAAATGATTTAAAATATTTTAAAAATATATATTTGTCAACTTAGCTTTTCGTACTCAGCCTTAACTCATCCTTGAAATACTTGCATGCATAGTATAATTGTTAGGGTAGAGCAACTTGTTGAGTACGCCATGTAGTCAGGGCGGCATCCCTTTCTCGCTTTCAGGAGATGGAAAAGCCAGCGAACCGGACTACAACTTCAATGACGTGGATGACGAGGAGTAGATCGGTCTCTTGCCTATACTCGAGTCACCTATGGAGTTGGATCACCCATGAAGACTTTCGCTGTAGATGTCACTTTCGCATTTGTCATTTCGCTTTTGTTAGATGTCATGTTCATCTTTCTTGGTCTACGTATCATGCTCATGTATCCATATGTTAATGTTTAACTTATGTAGATGATGCTATGTTGACCTATCTTATTTTTATGTCTTGTTCTTTTTATGATACTATGGTATTACTTGTGAATGGATATACATGCAACCGTCTTGGGAATGGTAACGAGGTACAAAGGGTTCGGTTTTACCTTTTGATAAAATTAGATCCTCATAGGTGCAGTCGCTATCGTGATATTCTCTTCTCCACCATCGTCGCCGACTCTCGACAGCAATGACATGGAGGCGTATGGACGGGGAGAGTTAGGTTGAGAGATAGCTCTGATAAGGGAGAGGAGAGGAACGGTGTATTTTTTTATTTGCCATCACAGACGTCTCTAGCACTGCCGCCACTTCTTACGGAGGAGTGGAGGAGCCGTGTTTTTTTTTTTTTTTTGCCATCACCCGAGGCAACGACACCAGAAGCTGCTGCAATGGCAGTGAGAATTTTTCTTCCCTCCCCTTCTCTTTGTTTCCTCTCCAGTGTCACCCTGCTTGTATCATAAAAAAAACACGGACTTCTCTTTAGTTCTTGATACGTGTACCCACACACAGTTGCAGAGATTCTCCTGCCCTCCTATTTGTACGTGTCTGTGCCAGTGTAGGTGTGGGTGTCACAGACACATACAGAGAGTCGTACTTTTTGTCTTTGGTGGTAGTGTCGTACCTGTGAGTATGAGCTTTGCACACTTGTAGAGAGTCGCTTGTGTGTGTCACTACTATAAAAGTAATCATCAACAACAAAAGGCAGATTGACTTTAGTAACCCGTAAAATGAAATCTGTTGCTAAACTGAGTCCGACGAGGATGTCCGCCACTAATTAACATAATTTAGTAGCGGGTGCGTCATGACCCACCACTAAATACGGTCGTGCAGGTTAGTGATGGGCCACATAAATGGCCCGCCACTAACTTGTGCCACCTCCGATAAAAGGAGGGGTGTGGGGTGGAGGCGCAAACCCTATCCGCCTCCTCCCTTCCCTTCCGTTGCCACTCTTTTGCTTCCTCCCTTCTGCCTCCTCCCTTCCGCCACCCCTTCTGCTCCATGGCCTGCATGCGCTACGCGGTCGTCAGCGTGGGCCAGCTGCGCCACTCTGGGCGCAGCGCCGCTGCCGCCTCCACCGGGCCGTGGCCTGGCACATGCCGTCGACGACAGATGCCCGGGTGAAGAAGCAAAATTCCAGGCCTCCACCGCTCTCTGCCGGATGCCGGCTGTGGAGGCGCCACGACGGACGCCACGACGACAATGGTCGTAGAAGCGCCGACATCATGGCCGCCTCTGCCTCCTCAAATCTGCCTCCCTCTGCAACGGATCTGAGGGAAGGGATGGTCGCTGCCACGACGGCCATGATGGCCATAGTCGCCAAGGCCACCACCCACATCGTGGACACGGTGGCCCTCGATGTCGTCCACATCGTGCCAGGGGCTGTCGGCGACCTCCTGGACG
Source organism: Eleusine indica (assembly GCA_030378355.1). Taxonomy (NCBI): domain Eukaryota; kingdom Viridiplantae; phylum Streptophyta; class Magnoliopsida; order Poales; family Poaceae; genus Eleusine; species Eleusine indica. The sequence continues at coordinate 17,950,876 of CM059494.1, forward strand.
GCTCCCAGCAAAGGTGGCAGCCCTACTCCTCACCTTGGGCGCTGGTGTGGTGGCGACGGAGGCGACGATGAAATGTCGGTCTCGGCGGCGGCAGCGTACGACTACGGTTAGGATTTAGATGCGGAGCCCAGCACCTTTTGGTGCGGGTCCTACTTTTATGATGCTTATTGTCGTAGTGTGTGTGTGTGTCATACACACTTGCAGGGACTTGTGTGTATATCTGTATGGTTGACGTAACTGATGTGACTAATTCACTGGTTGTCCAACTAATCGACAACTAACCACAATTACTGAATGAGTCGTGAATGACCCAGCAGACGAGGCAGGCAAGGGTTATTTCGGGCCAAAGGGTTCAGCTCATTTTTACAAGTTTTGAACCCCTCACATAGATGCATTTTTGCCCTATCTCCCGTCTTTTTCAAGTGTGACCACCTCCTTGTATCCATACCGCACGATATGGCAGAAAAGGCTCTTCGCCAGCAGGCCAACGAGCTCACTTCTCCATGAGGTAGTCATCTCATTTCTCCATGAGGTACGCATCGAGCAAGATATTTTAGCGAAATGAGTGTTCATAACGTACAGAAAATGGGCACCATACCTGGGGACTCGAGGGAAGATGACCACGAAGTGCACGCAAATGTGAACACAAAGAAAGTTCAAGTGCATTCTGCATTTGTTTTGCCAGTGTGTCTAGTACATTTTTTGAAAAAAAAATACTCCCACCAATATTTACTACACCGTTTTCTAAGAAAGCAATCTCACATGTCCGTAATACATTTTCCTTGATAAACCATCCGACCAATCTTTAATAGTTGACACACATATGGCTCCGAAATTTATTGTATGATTATGTACTCCAATAAATATGAGGTTTGTTACAGTGCTTCAGATATTTAAAAAAAATCATGAGTATCTCGCATTTGGATTAATCTCAACCATTTTTATTTAAAAATTAATTTTGAATCTAATTACAAATAGGGACAGTTTGGTAATTGCATCTCATTAATTCATGAGTCCCTCTGCTCTCATCAAATCAACGCCGGTAATCATCACGTAGTGTGGCCAGGTGACGGCGCTCCTCCACTACTACAAAAGTGAATTTTAGCAACAAAAATTCATATCTAATTTGTTGCGGGCATAACATTGAGCTACCAATTATGGTCTGAGAGACATGCCCTTCACTAAGTTGTACAATGTAATGACGGTCGTAACAAAGCCCGCCATAAAATAGGTGGCAAAAATTAGTAGTGGATCATAAAATAAGGCATGCCCATCATGACAATAGTGTGTCGTGGCGGTCTCCACCCCTTCGTCTAGCGGCTATACTAGATCTTGACACAGTGCAGCCATCGAGCCCTGCATAAAGAAGTGGAGGGCCCCTGGGTCTGATAGCTGGCGCCCCGCCAAGCGCCGTCATGATGACCACGGCGGCGGCAACGGCGGTGGGGCGGTGTGGTAGTATCAGACCTATGAGTGTGAGCTTTGCACACTAGTAGAGAGTCGCTCATGTGTGTGTGTCGCGCGCGTCGTGTGTATGTGTGTGTATGTGTGTGTGTGTGTCACACACACACTTGCTGGGACCAGGGACTCGTGTCGTGTGTGTATATCTGTATGAGCGGACGTAACTGCGGTGCCTAATTCACTGGTTGTCCAACTAATCGACAAGTACTGAATTAGTCGTGAATGCCCCAGCAGCAGGGTTCAGCCCATTATGATTTTTCACATGTTTTGAACCCCTCATATAGATGCATTTTTGCCCTGTTGTCCCTGCTGATTGTGAGATGGAGTCCATGGCCATTTGTCGGGATATTTGTGGCAAAGGCTGAAGCTCTCTCAAGACTTTGTAGCTACTATGACGAACATGCATGTATGGTTGGATTTTGTGGTAGGCGCTCGCTTACAGGGAGGATGGCACTCGTTCTTGCCTGCATCGGGGACTTTCTCGACTCCAACCGCAAGACGAGCTGGGCCTCGATCAGGCTCCTCCAAAACATGGTCTCCTTCTGCTACATCGTTGAGATGGCCGTGCCCGCCAGCTTCGTCGCCCTCGCTCCCGCCGTGCTTGAATGGCTCGCTGGCGACGGCTTGACTCGTAGGGAAGTTGTGTCGTATTGAGACCGGATGGCTAATATATGATTGAAGGTGTTAGACATATAATCTGTCTATGATTAGTTTTGGGCCTTGTGCCCGTGCAGCCCATGCACGTTGTACCTAGGGCTTGCCCATTGGCTCCCCTATATAACCTGTACGTGCCTATTGCTGGATAATTAATCTAGTCAGTTAATTACTTTCATGGTAATCAGAGGCTTGATCCTCTTCATGCTTCCGCCTAAGCCTTAGCCGCCAGCCCTATCTAGCAATCTGTCCCTCCACCTCACGGCAAGCCAAGGCGGACGCAGCCGCCGCCAAAGCTGATGCTGCCGCCGCTGCCAAGGCCAAGGCTGCGGCCGCCGCTACAGCCGAGGCTGCCATTGCTGCTGCTGCCCAGGCCGAAGCCGAGGCAACAGAACATGAACACAAGGCTGCGGAGCTTCTGCGCGCCCAGGAACGCGCCCAGTTACATGCCCAAGCCGTCGCCGTCCATAACGTCAAGTCAATAGTACCTCTCGTTCTTGAGCAAACCTCTCCTAACTTCTCCTGCTGGCGTACCTGCATCGTCAATGTCCTCGGCGAGTACGATCTTCTTTCCCTCATCCTCTCCGATGACGACTTCTCCGCCAACCACCACTGGACCACCATGGACTTCACCGTCAAGTCCTGGCTCTTCAGCACCGTCTCCCCCGAGCTCATCGAGATTGTCTCCACCGGCAACCCCACCTCCCGCTCCATCTGGCTGGGGCTGGAGAATCAATTCATCGGCAATAAAGAAACCCGGGCTCTCATCCTCGACGCCGAGTTCCGGAACCTCGCTCAGGGAGATCTCTTCGTCACTGAGTACTGCCGCCGGATGAAGAACATGGTCGACGCTCTTGCTGATCTCGGCGAAACTGTGCAAGATCGCACCCTTGTTCTCAATGTCCTCCGTGGGCTGAATGACAAGTACGCCCACATGGCTTCCCTGATCAAGCGACAGCGCCCCTTCCCGCCCTTCGCCGACGTCCGTGCTGATCTGCAAGTTGAAGAATCCCTCATGGCCGACAAGAAACCTGTGGCCTTCATGGCCACCGCTCCTGCTCTAGGCGGCTCCTCCCACACGACGCCCCCACGTCCCTCTAGGCCACCTCTGCCCAATCCGGACCACTCCACTAGATGCGGCCGAGGCAACCCAGGACGCAACAGGCATCGCCCGTAGCAGCAACAGTACCGGCCCGCCAGCGGTCCACCAGGCATACCCGGCTGGCCTCAGCAAGGGTGGAATCCCTACACTGGGACCTTCACCATGTGGGCCCCCCATCACCGCGGGGCTCTGGTGTCCTGGGCTCCCAACCTCCGATGCATGCTTCCCGCCCCTAGCAAGCCTTCACCGCCACCACGGGCGCGCTGCCTCCTGTGCAGCCGGTCCCTCCTACGGGCCGCAACCTGCATTTTTGCCCGGCTCGCCCTGTGGGCCATCAACCGGCGCGCAATTTGGGCCACCCCCCCCCCCCCCCGGTTTCTCTCCCATAGCTGGGCCTTTCGTCCCTGGACCCGCAGATCCTTCGCCCACCACATGGGTCTGGGATCAGAACACCTTGGCACAAAACTTCAACACCATGCAGCTGACCCCGCATCCTCCCGAGTGGCACATGGACTCCGATGCATCATCCTATATAGCTTCTTCCTCTAGTATACTCTCCTCTTCCCAACCCCCTTCTCTCTCCACTCCTTCATGCATCATTGTTGGCAATGGCTCCTTACTTCCTGTTACTTCCACTGGGCACTCCTCATTTATGTGCTCACCACGACCTTTACATCTTTATTCTATTTTAGTCTCTCCACATATTATCAAAAATCTTATATCTGTTCTTCGTTTCACAACTGACAATAATGTTTTCATTGAATTTGATCCTTTTGGTCTCTCTGTGAAGGATCTCATTACCAGGAACGTGATCATCAGGTGCAATAGCACTCGGGAGCTCTACTCCTTCAACCCATCCCCTGCCCATGCACTCACAACCGTCTCCAGCTCCACCACCCTTTGGCATCGCCGCCTTGGTCATCTCGGCACCGAGGCCTTATCACACTTAGCTTCATCCTTTAAATTCAATAATTTTAATACCGGTGAGTTAGAGTCTGTGTGTCATGCATGTCAACTTGGAAAGCACATTCGCCTTCCATTGACTAGGTCCTCTTCTCTTGCTACACAAAATTTTGATTTAATTCATTATGATCTTTGGACATCTCCTGTAGTGAGTGTTTATGGTTACAAATACTACCTTGTCATACTTGATGATTGTTCTCATTTTATGTGGACCTTTTCTCTGCGCCTAAAATCTGACACATTTGCCACTCTCACCGATTTTTTCTCCTATGTTTCAACTCAGTTTGGAACTACTATCAAAAGCCTACAGTGTGATAATGACCATGATTTTGACAACTCATCCTTCCGCACATTTTTCCTTACTCACGATGTCGCAATTCGCCTATCCTGCCCCCACACATCCCCACAAAACGGTAGAGCTGAACGCATCATTCGCTCCATTAACAACATCATGCGCTCTCTCATGTTCCAGGCTAGTGTTCCCTCCTCCTACTGGGTGGAGGCCCTTCATGCCGCCACCTATCTCCTTAATCGCCATCCCACCAAAACTCTCAAGTTCGCCACCCCTCACCTCGCCCTCTATGGAACCCAGCCTTCCTATGAGCACCTCCATGTTTTTGGTTGCAAATGCTACCCTAACCTTTCCGCCACTACACCCAACAAACTTGCTCCCCGTTCAACCCTTTGCGTCTTTCTCGGTTACCCTTTCGATCACAAGGGATACCATTGCCTTGACCTTGCCACCAATCGTATCATCATTTCACGCCATGTGATTTTCGATGAATCCTCCTTTCCTTTCGCTAAGCTCCCTGCTCCCTTGTCCACCACCAACCTCAATTTTTTGGATGACTCTGACCCTCTGTCGAGTCCTATTGGCACTCCTCTTGCTGCAGGTACCCTTGACCAGCGCTCTGTCGCCCCTGTTAGACTTGTCCCTCAGGTCGTTGTCGACAGAGCATCGCCAGCGCCCTCCCAGCCTAGGCCCTCGTCCGACGGGCCACCACCTAGTTCTCCCTCGCTGGCACCAAACAAGCGTGCATTGGCCTCCTCGCTGGTTCCAGCCTAGCCACAGACTGGGCCGCCCCCTGCTGGGCCGTTCCCGTCTGCATCCGCTGGACTGCCCTCGCCCGCTCGCGACGAGCCTTCTTTGTCGATGCATGCTAGGCGGTCGCCAGTTGCTGCATCTGGCGTTGCTCCTTCGCCAGTCGCACACCTGCCGCCTACTGCTGTTCCCATCCCAGCAGTATCCAATGACCACACCATGCGCAACAGAGAGAAGGCCGGTTTTTGCCAGCCCAAGGAAATTTTTGACCTTCATGTTGTCGTTTTGTCCTCTATTCTGAAGACATACAGAGGTGCCCTCTCCGATCCCAACTGGCGAGATGCCATGATCAAAGAGTTCAGTGCGCTTCAGGCTAATCACACTTGGGACCTCGTCCCCACCTCCACCTCATGTTAATATTGTGACCGGCAAATGGGTCTTTCGTCACAAGCTTCATCCCGATGGATCTCTTGACCGGTACAAAACACGTTGGGTCCTATGTGGTTTTACTCAGCGCCCTGGCATCGATTTTCATGAGACCTTCAGTCCTGTTGTCAAACCAGCTACTATTCACACTGTGTTGTCTGTCATTGTCTCCCAGGATTGGCCCATTCATCAGCTGGACGTGAAGAACGCCTTCCTCCATGGCACTCTTTCTGAGATGGTATATTGTGCTCAACCATCTGGATTTGTGGACTCCTCTCACGCGGATCATGTGTGCCGATTGAACAAGTCGTTATATGGTCTCAAGTAGGCTCCCCGTGCAATGGTACAGTCGGTTTGCTACATTTATTCAGTCCAGGGGTTTCATAAGCGCCAAGTCTGACACATCCTTGTTTGTCTATCGCCGCGGTTCAGACACTGTGTACCTCCTGCTATATGTCGACCACATTGTCCTCACAGCTTCATCCACAACACTTATGCAACAGATAATTGTCGTGGTCACGTCTGAATTTTCCATGAAGGACCTTGGACCCCTCCATCACTTTCTGGGACTATCTGTGACTCGATGCTCTGATGGCAGCTTGTTTCTGTCTCAGCGCCACTACATTTTGGAGATTCTAGAGCGTGCTGGTATGTCAGACTGTAAGCCCTGTACCACTCCGGTTGACACTAGTGCCAAACTATCTCCTGACGGTCCTCCGGTTGCTGATGCTACTCACTTTCGTGGTCTTGCGGGCGCTCTTCAGTACCTCACTTTCACTCGGCCCGATGTTGCCTACGCAATTCAGCAGATATGTCTCTTTATGCACGATCCTCGTGAACCTCACCTCGCTCTAGTCAAGCGGGTGTTGCGGTATCTTCATGGCACCTTGGATTATGGTCTTCATATTTCTCGCTCTTCGTCATCAGACCTTGTGGCTTACTCCGATGTCGATTGGGCCGGCTGCCCGGAGACTCGTCGCTCCACCTCTGGTTACGTTGTGTTCTTAGGTGATAATCTCATCTCCTGGTCATCTAAGCGTCAGCTAACTGTTTCCCGCTCCAGTGCTGAAGCAGAATATCATGCTGTTACCAACGTTGTTGCTGAGACTTGCTGGTTGTGTCAGTTGCTAGGAGAACTCTTCTGTCCACCTCCACGCTCGACCTTGGTATACTGTGACAATGTCAATGCTGTTTATCTCTCAACAAATCCCGTGCAGCATCAGCGCATAAAGCATATTGAGATTGATCTATATTTTGTCTGAGACAAGATTGCTGTAGGAACAGTCCGCGTTCTCTATGTTCCCACCACATCTCAGTATGCTGATATCTTTACTAAAGGGTTGTCATCTTCTGTCTTCACTGAGTTTCGCTCCAGCCTGAACGTCCGTATTTGTGGTTGATCCTGACGTTCTGACTGCGCGGGGGGGGGGGGGGGGGAGGGGGGGTTAGGGGGTGGTTAGACATATAATCTGTCTATGATTAGTATTGGCCCTTCTGCCCGTGCAGCCCATGCACGTTGTACCTAGGGCTTGCCCATTGGCTCCCCTATATAACCTGTACGTGCCTATTGCTGGTTAATTAATCTAGTCAGTTAATTACTTTCAGAAGGTACTAACTTGCCTTTTATCTAATTAAAAGAAAAGAAAATAATTGGTACCTGACTCACTAATTAGTACCTTTTTGTAGGTACTATTTTTAACCATTAGATCATGATCAAATGAAGGATTAATATTAAATCCAAACACAATAACAAACCTTAATAAATATTATCCAGCTAAGCATGATAGTAAACACATCTCAAATGTGTGTGTGTGTGTGTGAAACAATTAGGTAGAATTACTACAGGAAATGGCCCAGCTCAGCTCCCTCAAAATTCCTAATAAATAGGTATAGTCTCCGGACACAGGCCGTTTAGAAGATAAAAGTAGAAAAGCTAATTAAACATACGTTTTAACTTTCAAACTTGCTGTCAGTGACGTTCTTGTTCATCATGATACAAAGCACGAAGCACCGTTCTGCCTACTTTTTATTTTTGAACCAAATAAAACATCAGAACTAGAAAAGGAAATGGTAAATCCTTCTCTTTTGTGCACGCGAAAAACTGTAACTTGTCTTGAATTCGCTACAACACTTTTAGTTTGTTACCATTGCAAAAAGATTAATAATATTGGCAAGCATCAAGCAAGCAACATCACAGCCTGCTGCCTTGATTAACTCACCCGGCGCTATGATCCTGTCTTGGACGTTTCCGAACCCAAGAAACAGCAGGATGAAAAAGAACTGTCGTGTCAGCTGCCTCTGTCCTCCCAACGCTAGAGTGGTTACCAACAGCATTAGTATGCTACTTAGGAGTATGTGATTGTATCTGGCTAGCAACTGCCGGAAGACATCAGTTTTTGGTGGCTGTCACCTCTGTTGTTCATCATCTCTGTTGTGTGAAGATTGAACAGGAAAGCTTCAACACAGAGAAGTGCAAAATGACCCGAGGAACATGGGGCTCCACCGTATTCACTATGGCTGTCCTATGTTGCTGAATGCTGATACGTTTGCACTTTTCGATCTGTCACTATACTCAAAATCGACATTTCAAAACGAAAATCTGTATGGATGAATCATCCAAGACCTAGAATGGTTCTATTTTGTACGTTATAACGCTGTACTCCTACTTGGTAGAGCTTTCTTTCATATCAAGCACACACATACAATCAGTAGCAAAAATTACCGGCAGCCCACTTATCCCCTTTCTGTACAACAAAGTAACACAAAAGTCAAACCTTTCTCAGTCCACGGTCTCTTGCTACAATACTTAGCTATACTCAACAGTAAACTAACAGAAGAACTCCAAGACCGGCAGCTCGAGGAGGAGAAAGAACGAGGTGAATCCATCCACGGAGATCACGCAATGGACTTCGCGGCGGCGGCCATGGCGCCGTAGGAGGAGCCCCTGGAGCCGAGCCCAAGGCAGCCGAGGAGAAGGCCCTGTCGATACGGCAGGAACGTGCGCCGCCGCATCTCCTCCGCCTCGGCCCGCCGCGCCTCGTACACCCGAGCGTGCGTCGTCGAGCTTCGCGTCCTCCCCCTCGTTGCCGGCGAGGACTGGTACCTCTTGGAGGCCGCCAGTGGAGGGGGATGGGGAGGTGGGTGGTGGTGGTGGTGGTGGTGGTGGTTGCCGTTACCATCGGAGCTGCTCCGGTGGAGGAGGTCCTTCAAGAGCCGCCACCGGCGGTGGTGGCTCGACGACGACGACGACGCGGAGGACGCCGTCGAGGAGGAGGACGACGACCGCGACGCCGCGGACGGATCCCCGGAGCTCGACGCCGGCGAGAGGCAGTGGGGGAGGCGGAACGGGGAGTGCGAGCGCGACCTGCGGCGGCGCGCCGACCGGCCGCGCTCGTCCGGCGCGGCCGGCTCCGGCCGGTGCGGGGCGGCGGGGGATTCGCCGGCGAGCGGAGGCGGGCGGGGGAGGAAGGACGAGACGAGCCGCATTGGCCGGATCTGGCCGTTGTGGAAGAGCTCGTCGGCGGAGGACATCTCCTCCAAAGCAGGGGACGGGAACTGCGACGAGAATTCGAATTGGAAGCCCATCTCAAACCCGTACTCATCATCTCCGGCGCCGAGCGCGGCGGGGCTCGCCGGCAAGCTGTAGAAGCCGGCCGTGGCGAGGGCATCGAAGGACGGGTCGCGGGCCGGGGTGGACGGCGCGCTGACGAAGGGGGTGGAGCACGCGCTGCCGGCCATCGTGCCGCGAATGGTGGTTGGTTGTGGAATGACACGAGTAATGAGAATTTAAAGCGCTGCTGCCTTGGAGGGAGTTGGTTACGGGATGATTTACGATTTAGACCTTTATAATAACAAAATAACATTTATAACATTCTGTGTTTTGGAATGCAGTGCAGAGACATTCCACAGGATCGGAGATTGGTGTGGCGTTTTTGGCGCGGGAGTGTACAAACATATCCTAAAATAAAATGGCAAAGAAGAAAAGTTAGGCTTTAGAAACATTTCAGCAATGCAAAAGGACTTTGTCTTGTCTAACACAGCATATTGAGACTTCCCACGCACTCTATGTTAATTCAGCTTCTATATCATGAAAATATTTCTAACACAACAGGGTCGAGTATTTTCTTTTTACACCCTCGCGGAATTGAATTGAATAATTTTTAAACGTAGTAGGTATTCCGATTTGTTTAAACCTGAACTGGTTTGACATTCTTTGAGATTGAACAGAAAAATATCCTTACCAACTCCCTTCTCCTTAAAATTAACGAATGTCGTCTAAGAGCTTAGCTCACCGCCATCCATGATCAACTGAACCTACAAATTTAGAAGGGTTTGACGCATGCAATTGAGGTCCAATTAGGGTGCCCGAGAAGCCAAAATGCAACCCTGCTAGGGTCGTTGTTGACATAGTCTTTGTTTAATTGACACATATTCAGTTCGTCCTGATACATCACATACTTGTGAGAGGTGGTAACTCGATGCTTACACCTTGATATCACAATCAACTTCCCTAAAAAAATATTATAATGGACTTCAACAATTTTCTTCAATATTGTTCAAAATAAAATGGGTATATATTTTGTGAATGTTGCAAGAACAAGATAAAGTTGTTGAATTTTGAATTACTTGTTTCGATGCTTCATTCATCACAAAAAAAAAAGAATTAGAAGAAAGTCTCTCCCTCTACAAAAGGTTATATTTGAGTTTTCTTTTTCCAAAATCCGTTTGTACTCCCATAGGAAGCAGTTTTCATCATGTGTAATCTCCCTTTTCAGTTAAATTAGCATACGAATTTTAGCTAGAAAATTGGCATATGAATTCATTCTCTCCATGGAACTCATATTTTCTTCTGGTTTTAAAGAATAAGTAACTTTCTAACTGAAGCCGAATAGGTAATTATTTATCACACTACCAGAAGATCGTTACCTTTAATTAACCATGTAACATAAAAATCAAGGTTCTTGAGAGCTGTTCATCCATTTATTTTGCTTAGCTCAATTCGTGCAATTGTCATGAAACATGCACGCTCCTGTAATACTAGCACAGTTTGCATCCAACCGCAGGCTTATTTCATGCATGCTAGGCATTCTCTCTGGATGCTATACGTGGAGGAGAGCAATTATGTTTCATGTCTCTTTCAAGTTTCCTGTACCAAAGTACGACTGTACGTCATTTTGGATCCGTACACATGATGAATGCTGTGTCCATGCTCGTGCAATGTCTCGTTCAAGAGGAGGTTGTACTGTATACATACGCCCGCTCCTATATATGAATGGTTGTTGGTTAAGAGCATTTCCAACTCGTTTTTTTTTGGTCTAAATTTTCCTTCCAACACTAAACATATAAATTAAATATAAAACTAATTATATGATTGGATACTAATTTGCAAAACAAATCTATTAGCTTAATTAAGTCATTATTAGAAGATGTTTACTGTAACATCACATTATTTAATCATGACCTAATTAGTCTTAATAGATTCATCTCGTCATTTAGAGGATGTGTTATGGACTAAGTTTTGTCAGTAATCCATATTTAATACTTTTAATTAGTATCTTAATATTCGATGGGACGGATCTAAAAATTAGAGGACAGAAAATGAACACACCCATTGTCTCTTCAATAATTATAGGAGATGATCTTACTTATGGATTATGCACGCATGTTTACTAGTAGATTGCAAATAGGCAAGGTGCTCCCTCACGACTCCTTAATTTTGAAAGCTCTTGTCCTAAAAAGGACAAATGCATCAGCCGACTTAGCATATCAGAGCATCTTCAAGAGATCCCCATAAAATTGTCCTAAAAATCTTGTTTTTGAGAGTAATCAAACAACTATGAGGGAAAAGTATTCTTCCCTCCTCTAATAATCAACCATAGAAATGGATCAAAACCAATTTTATTAGACCACACCAGCATTTGGGGCCGCAACTGCATTAATTTTATTAAAAAGAAATTTTTTCCCTATTTGTAGCTACAATGAAGGGAATTTAGAGAAACCAAAAGATTGAAAGAGGTTTTGGATTTTATTGGAGACATGTTTTTATTCTAAACCCTAATATGTTGGTTTAGGAGAAGATTTGATGTGTCTTTTAAAGATTCTCTCATGGCACAACGAGAGTAAGATGCTCCCCGCTTCCCCCTTCCATGTTGGAAGAGAGAGCACTACTACACCAAGCTATATATAATCCCTCCTCTATTCGCTATATAAGCACGCGCAGAGAGAGAGAGAGATGTGCATAATCCTTGGTGGGCAGCATGACGGCTCATTTAGTGTGCCCTCATTTCGGCATGACCATTATAGAAATGTAGATGCTTTAACTGCAATCAACCTGGCCTGGCTTTATGTAGTATTATATGTATTATAATTATGTTTTATAAAAATAGATTATAGAATATCTTGGAATTGTGTAGTGCATTGACTATTTATTATATGTATTATAATTATGCTTTATAAAAATAGATTGTAGAATATATATGGATCGTATGAACCAAATGACGGGCTTTAGTTCAGAGTGTCTCAGATGGCTATGATTATAAGAATGTATTTACGATCAATAAAACAGTTCTGATCCATTTTTAGGACTAGTGATAGCATCCAAACATACGTAACCAATACAAATACGAGAGACCCATTTTAAACCCTTTTAAAACACGGAGAGATTCTTGGATTTCACAGAACTCTTCAAAACAGCTTAATCCTCTCAGTGAAACCAAAGGAGAAAAAACAGTCACTTGTTATTGGACTGTTTCAGCTGGAACAGAATAGCCCATTTAGCCCAAATCTCGTAACCAGGCTATATAAATCTAGGCCGAGTCCAGTACTGTAGATATAAGAAGCCCGTAGCGAACGCACGCGTGCGCCAGCACAGCTGTCTTCCTTCCACGGAAGCATCAGAAGCGCAACAGCAGAATCTTTCCTTCCCCTGCTTCCTCTTCTCATCTACTTGCTCTGCTTCCAATCTCCCGCGCTTCCCCATGGCGGAGGAGGAGGACCGGCCAGCGTCGGCGACCAAGTACGTCCTCATCACCGGCGGCGTCGTCAGCGGGCTCGGCAAAGGCGTCACCGCCAGCAGCGTCGGCGTCGTGCTCAAGGCCTGCGGCCTCCGCGTCACCTGCATCAAGATCGGTCCGTACGCCCCTCCCTCCCTTCTCCCCTCCGCGATTCCTCCCATTTTTGCTATTCCCGCCGCTAAAACCCTAGGAGGAAACCTCGCGAGCCTCGAGCGGCGCGCATTGGTGGTGTATTGCTGTGCCTGCCACCTACCTCTCCGTCCCTTTTTTTATGCGATAGTTAAATCTTGTGTGAAAGCATTCTTTTGTTGGTTTCCTCGAGGAGCTTCCGCAGTCAAAACAGATTCTTTACTGCTTCTGGCTGAAATTTAGGATAGTCAAAGGAACAAAATTACCCCTTTAGGTTCCCAATCCATTGTCTAGCTGGTTCCTTATTGAAGGAAGTTTCTGGTAGTAAGTAACTCATAACTTATAGCTCGCTATATAAAGTTGCTGTCTCAGTAGTGCCGGTTTGTTGCTGCTTTTAGTTGCCTTTTAGTTGTTGGATCATTGGGGATTAGACATGTGGATTTTGATTGTCGTTTACTACGGTGGGCACTGCCGTGAAGCTTTTAGGCTTGCCCTTTTGGGAGGCTCCTGTTTAACGATGAGCACCTTTTAGTATATTTTTTTGGTTGGAAAAAAAGATAAATTATGTGGTTATTTTCTTTTTATGTGTTATTTTGTAATACACATGGCTTCCTGTTTAATTTACTGGTTTTGAAGTGCCTAAGCTTAGGACTGGCTTTGGTCTTACTACTTTCCATTTCCTGGTTTTGTAGATCCTTACTTGAACACAGATGCTGGCACTATGTCTCCATTTGAGCATGGTGAAGTGTTTGTCCTTGACGATGGTGGGGAGGTATGGTCCTTTTAATGTTTGCTTGCAAGTACACTTTTTTTAGCAATTATAGTGTCGATGCTTTCTTATGCCTGAAATGTTACATTCATAGGTTGACTTGGATCTGGGCAATTATGAACGTTTCATAGATGTTACTCTGACAAGGGACAACAACATTACCACTGGAAAGATATATCAGGTCAGTATCTGGCCCGTGAAAATGCTTTCTTGTTCTCTCACTGGAGCTTGTAATAAGTTAATTCACGTTCATTCATCAGTCCGTCATTGAGAAGGAGAGAAAGGGTGATTATCTCGGAAAGACAGTCCAGGTATTCCCCTTGTCATTTGTTACCATGGCTGCATTGTGGTATTCTCATGCAAAAAATATGACACTTGCAATCCTAAATAATCCAGGTTGTTCCTCATGTAACCGATGAAATAAAACAATGGATACAATCTGTGTCCACTGTTCCTGTGGATGGGCAGACTTGTCCAGCTGATGTGTGTGTTATTGAATTGGGAGGCACTGTTGGTACGGTTTTGTGGCATTTTGTGATCTCAAACTTTAATAATTACTAATGTAGCAGGGTAATTGATCTTTTGCTCCTGTTTTCAGGTGATATTGAGTCAATGCCATTTATTGAAGCTTTGCGCCAATTGTCATTTTCTCTTGGTAATATATTTGACCTTTCTGTTTTCATGTTGTTTTTCATATGCTATGGTTGCTGAGATATGTTATTCTGTTGCTAAGTTATACTGATTCTGTGACTGCTGTATCACATTGTCTCTTTTGTCCATTTCGTCATATGGTTCATGGTTGGGCCATAGATTAGAGTACATGCTGTGACTGCTATTTGTTTAGAGCACTTTAGTGGGTTATCACGTGGTATCATGATCTAATACATATTCTTGCAGTTTCCTCTTAATAGGAAGTGTTTCTGCTTGTTAGTATTCATGGTCAAATGGGATTCACTTCTACATGTTTTACAGGCAAGGAGAATTTCTGTCTCATACATGTGAGCCTTGTTCCGGTGTTGGGTGTAGTTGGTGAACAGGTACTCTGTCTGACTCCAATCATGAATTCTGCACATCACATCTTTCTTTTTGACTTACGAAACAAAAATGCCATTGTACTTTTACAGTCTTCTTTGATGAAAGATGGTCGTGGATAATATAGATCTAACCCTGACATTCTTATTTGCTTATTGTAGAAAACTAAGCCAACACAGCACAGTGTAAGAGAATTAAGGGCGCTGGGCTTGACTCCTGATATTCTAGCATGCCGATCAGCACAGGTAATACAAAGTCTTAATAGTGGATGCTTTAATTTTTCATCTTTTTTGCTCATTCTGTCACCTATCTTCTCTACATGTAACGAGCACTTGCGATGACAAATTTGCTGTTTAAGTTTTTTTTTGTGCCATAAATAATGAGTTTTGTTCAGACAGCTGTAGCTATATGTCTTGTGTTTTTTACACATAGTTTTGTTTTTCTGTATGTTTGTTTTTCAATTTAATCTGAATGGCCATTGCAACCTAATATCTCTATTATTTGTCTAATCTTTCAGCCACTAATAGGATCTGTTAAGGAGAAGCTTTCACAATTTTGCCATGTCCCGGTATGCTTTCGTGATTGTTAATCTGAAAAGAAGCCATTTATCCATATTCCTAATTACATTCTGTTTCTATTGATGTAGGTTGAGAATATACTTAACATTCATGATGTCCCAAATATATGGCATGTTCCACTTATTCTTAGGGTGAGTTGCAATCTTCTTTTAAGCTTAGCTTTGATTTAACAAAGAAACTGTGAGAATAATATGATTTAAGTTTAGTTGTTGCCGCCATATGAACTTGGTAAGTACATTTTTGCAGAACCAAAAGGTCCATGAGGCGATAATCAAACAACTAAACTTTGCCGGGTGAGTCAGACAATTACCTCGGTACTTATGAAAGTTTGCAAATTACATGGATTTATCTGTTTGTGCTGAAATTTTGTAGTTTACTCATAATCATTGATAAATCATATACTGCTAATATTTATGATGACTTCCTGAAAACTTTCAACTTTGGTGCTATGTTTGAAGTCATTTCTTTTAACGAGGAAATGAACATGATTTGTTTTTCGGGAGATGGGTACATCACTTCAGTGGGACTAAATAATTCTATAGGTGGCATCATAAAATGTATATCAGGAATAAAGAAACATCTGCTCTTTCATTTTGCAGGTCTGCTGGACCACCTGATTTACAAGATTGGACAGAGATGGCTGAGTCGTATGACAACCTCAAGAACTCTGTTAGTGTTATCATATAGCATTTGGTTTTTGATTTACGTGTTTTTCTTGTGCAGAATAGATATAATTGAATATCAATATCATGCAGGTTAAAATTGCGTTGGTTGGCAAGTATACTAATCTGACAGATTCATACTTATCGGTTGTGAAGGTGAGTCCAAATCTGACTTTTAATTATACAAAACACTTAACTCTTATTTCTGATTTGCAATAAGTATTGTAGCTACAGTTACATGGCTAACTATTGTAAAAAACAACAGTTTCGTAATAATAGTTACACAATAGAGGTTTCAGGTCAGCCACATTACTGTATATACATATATGAAAAGTATTTGTTTTCAATACGTTTTTGTATGCTTTAATTTATTCCAGGCTCTCCTGCATGCCTGTGTGGCCTGTTCATTGAAGCCATCTATCCAGTGGATTGCAGCTTCAGATCTTGAGGATGCAACGGCAACAACTGTAAGCCACTGACCATTTGTTTGATAAAAAGATGTCAATTGCAGTGGCTCCTGATCGATCAATGGTCCAAATTTTTGTTACGACGTGTGCCCTCTCAATACCACATGGCATATATCTCCTAGCTCAATGAATGTTCGTTAATAAATTTATTTTCTATTTCACATTTGTAGCTATTCTACACTTATTGAGTTATTTCGTATATTCAGTTCACTATTGCAATCCTAATTTGCATGTTTTCCTCTCTATATTTTTGTGTATGTTTTACATTTCTAATGATTTGTTTTTTAACAGGCACCAGCTGCTCATACGGAAGCCTGGGAAACTCTTAAGGTGAGCATATGATTAGTGTTTGATTCCTAATTCAAACATGTAAACTCAATTCATATAATTATAATATCCACAAATGCTTAAAATTTCAGGGTTCCTCATGCATTTTGATACCAGGAGGGTTTGGGGATCGTGGAATCTCAGGGATGATATTGGCTGCAAAATATGCTCGTGAGAATAAAGTTCCATATCTTGGTATTTGCTTGGGCATGCAGATCTCGGTGATTGAGATGTCCAGAAATGTGTGTGCTCTTCCTTTGTGACCTATTAGATTATCTTTGTAGTTTCTCACCTCGATATTGCATTGTTAGGTTTTGGGTTTGTTAGATGCAGACAGTGAAGAGTTCAACAAGGACACACCAGACCGTGTTGTTATGTACATGCCTGAGGTACTTATTTTTCCTCCTATATTCATGGAAGAGTCAAGAGACATGCCTTCATACTTACGCTTTGACAATGGGTTGTCCAGGTTTCAAAGACACATATGGGAAACACGATGCGGTTGGGCTGCCGGAGAACATTTTTTCGCAAGCCTGGTTGTCTTACATCCAAACTGTATGATGTGGCAAATTCTTGGTTATTACTTCCTTTGTTTCAAAATTGTTGTTGCCATTGACTTTTTTAATTACCTTTGACCATTCATATTATTTAAAAGATTTAAAAAATATCATATATCTTCTTATGATTTGTTTTATCACTAGACAAAATTGAATCATAACTAATAATGTTACATATTTGAATTAATATTTTGAATAAGATGAATGACAAACATAACTAAAAAGTCAACGACAACAACAATTTTGGAACGGATAGTATTATTTTGTTAGCACTTTTGAAAACAGCTTATCTGGAACTCAATCCATTGCTAAAACCACTAAATATGAATGTCTAGAACAGTACTAGTTCTGGATTTTTCCTTACTTGAATAAGTCGTTTTTCATATTAACTACATTTCAAAATGTATCTAATGTAGTAGTTGAAATATGGTTCGAGCCCTTAGTAATACCTTGTGTACAATTCTGATGGCACCTGCTAACTTCCATTTACTACACATATTTAGGTATGGGAATCCTCCACATGTAGATGAGCGTCATCGTCACAGATATGAGGTTTGTCATTAGTATTAGCTTCTGAAAATTGTGTTATCCTTTGATGTGCTTGGAATTGTTTATAATTTTATTTGATCTAAATAGGTCAATCCTTCCTTTGTTCCGATGCTTGAAAATGCTGGTCTTCAGTTTGTTGGTTGTGATGAAAGTGGAAAGAGGATGGAGGTATTAAGCAAACAGCCTGTCATCTTTGTACCATGACATTTTTTTTCTCTAAATCCTGAGCTTGCGACTACCTTCGAGTAGATTGTGGAGCTACAAGACCACCCCTTCTATGTAGGCGTCCAGTTCCATCCGGAGTTCAAGTCAAGGCCCCGGAGACCATCTCCTCCATTTACAGGTGACGCATTGTTGCTTGGAAATAAATTGATAAACTTACAAATTAGCAAATTTTCTGGTAGATAGCTGAGAGAATTTGCACTATTTTTGTCTGTCCTGGTATATATGCGAACCAATACAATGGTTTCTCTGGTCTGGGTCTCGTATCATGAAATAATTAATATGTACATTGCTTTACAGGTCTTATATCGGCGGCCACTAAGCAACTAGGAAGACTTCCGAGTGTCTCAAATGGCAATTATGGCTCTCAGTAATGTTTGACCCACTCTAATGTAATGGGTGTAGCATGAGAATTTGCCATGCCCTTATATTACTTTAGGGTCATTTAACAAACAAATACAGCAGGTGTCTTTGTTTTTCTTTTTTGGATATATGATTAAACTTGCATCGAGAGAAACTGATCTATTTCACTAATAGCCTTCTGATTAGTACTGAATAATTAAACTGAGCTGTCGCTACCAGAGTACTGCCAATGTGCCATAGTGCATAAGCATGCACGATGTAAGTTCAAAGCAAGGGGGTGGATGTGGCATGCATATGCTTCTCGGGCCCAGTTGAATTTTCATTTGAGGTGTACATTAATGGTCATGACTCGAGATGTTGAAGAATAAGCATATTTGTTTGGGAAGGCCCAGACCGATTGCCTTTGAGCCTTTTGGCAGCCCATGTTAATCGCAAATATAATCAGGAATCTATGATTATTAACATATTCTTTGGATAATCAAATGGATAAAATAATTGAAACTGCACGCATATGCATGCTCCGTGAGCTAAATTCGCTTGACGATGGGACCATACTATAATACTTTTACAAGACCGTGATATGCTGTAAAAGCTAAAGAAAATACTTTGTATTCAAAGTTAATCTGTAGCTGCTATAACTGACCTTTGAATCTCAGTCGGTATTGCTGCTGTAGCATACTATGTCTATCGTCAGAGTGTCCCGTTCCCGGGCCTATTTCCAGGGCATTGAGAAAACTGCTGTGCTGGGAGAGTCTGTTGAGCGGAAGCTGATAGCTGTAAAGTGCCATTGGTGGGCAAGGGTGCTTGCATTTGGATCTGCACATTGCCTTGAGCTGATCCAGGAGCACCTGAAACGTATACAAAAGTACAAAACAAACATGGGGTGTTAGCTGCCTGGAAGGTACAGGAGATGCCCGGGAAAATATCTATCTGGCGACACAGTTTGATTTCTGGAAACAGGTCAGCATTTGGTAGCTTACATTTTCATCTATAATTAATTATCTTCATTTATTGCAGATACTTTCACACCAAATATTCTTTATATGAAACTGAAATTCAAACTGAAAAGATTCGTGGTTGGTTACCGGGAGCCCCCCACCCCCCCCCCCCCCCTTCCCACCTTCCCTTTTTTTTTTGGACAGGATAATATTGTTATGAAAAGTTGAAAACTGAAAGTCAAAGTTCTACTGCCTCTCGCGTATCTTGTTGCATCAGATAAGTTGTAATAAGGAAGATGCACATACCATAGATTGTATGTTGCTGTGGTTCTAATTGCATGTGGATGTGAGCAGAAATTGGCGCTTGTGGGGTTTCATTGCATGATAGATGGTTTTGTGCCACTGCAACAAACAGAGGAAGTAAGCAAACGGATCATGCATGAGCATCTAGATAGTTATGTGCTTGTTTCTCCATGCGTAATGACCATACAAATATGTGCACCGCGATTGATGGTGGCTGCTGGATTCAGGAGACTACGCTCATATTCATGCTCGAGTAACCCCTACATCAAACAATGCAGTCACATTCAAATCCCACCAGACCAATGCATTGCCATGACCTGTTGATGCCATACATGACACAACACTCATGCAACCAAACAAAGCATAGGCCTAGCTTAAGTAAATCAGAACTTCAAAAGAAATAATTCGATTCTGGCAGGAACATGGTACATTTCCCCTTTATCCAAAAGGAGGAACTAGTTTTCTTTGGTTAGATCAAGCTAAAAATCATGGCAGACGAATTCACATGTTACTTACCGCAGTAAGGAGAGCCAAGGACTCATTCTGATCAGCAATCTGAGACCATTTGCCTGGTATTAGATCACAACATCAACGAATTTTGTGAAAGTCAGCTTATGCATAAGTGTAAACAGTACAAGACTGAAACAAGTACCATGATAGTTATATGTGCTTCGGTGATCAGGAGTGCAGAAGCCGGGACCAGGACCGTCGTTTGCGATTGAACAGGGTGAGTCCATCGGACCATAGTTGAAGCCTTCACCAGCTGTAAATCCTCCAGCTGCAAGACAAGTAGACAAGTGACGCAGACATTCGAATTTGATGTGGAAAGTAATGAATTTAAGACAAGCAGCATACTGAATTAAGTACCATCACAGTTATGTATGCTGGGGTAATCAGAAATGGATGAGCTTGGACTAGGACCATTGGTAACATTCAAATTTGATGTGGAAAGTAATGAATTTAAGACAAGCAGCGGACTGTAATGAATTTAAGACAAGCAGCAGGCTGAAATAAGTACCATCATAGTTATGTATGCTGGGGTAATCAGAAATGGATGAGCTTGGACCGGGACCATTGTTAACATTCACAAAGGATAAAATCTGATCTTGGATCAAGCCTTCAGCTGCCGCCATACCTCCAACTGAAAGAAAATTCTTCTGCATCAGGGCATTTGTTGTATGATGAGAGAAGCGACTGGTACTCTTTACCTTGATCAGCTAAAAGGCCACCAAAACAATTTTGTTGTGTTGCAGGCGACATGTAGGAAGGACCAGCACCAAGATCAGCATATGTGTCCATATGAATCGGGTCCTGACTATTGTTAGTCATTACATGATCCTCAGGAAGAATATCCAATTTCGCATACGCATCCTTTTTCAGCTCATCCACTAATGCCTGCAGCCAAACAGAAACTATTCACTTCAAAGAACAAAGATACAAAAATGGACAATGGCCCTGTTTGGATACTCTAACAGTGCTAGAGGTTAGAGTTAGTTTCTATCCCTGAACTAACCATGAACTAACTCTAGCCCTTAAGGTGTTTGGATGTAAGGGTTAGATTGATAATAAAGGTACTGATGTAATCATTTGCTTCCTTTTTGGATAGAGGAAAAATTACCTTTTTAGTGGGGCCCATTCAAACTAGCTCCAATTAGCACCTCTTGGAAGGGATAGTTTTTTTGGGTGGGTTAGATGCAACTAATCCAAACTAACCCCCCCCCCCCCCCTCTGTTTGGAGATTTTAGGGTTAGTTGTGCCCAAACTAACTCTAACCCTTGGATCCAAACAGGGCCAATATGATGTCAATTGTCATGGAAACATGTACCTGTTGTGTTGGATCAAACTTATCACAGGAAGTGTAGGGACCACCAAAAAATGCAGCCCCGACAAGACAATGCACGCAGTTGAAGAAAAGCTTCACATTTTTCTCTGCACAAGTATAAGATTTCAGCTTGTATTTGCCTTCGAGACAACACTGCCTAGCATGCCGGATCATTCTTTTCCAGGGCTTGTGTTCCTTGTTTATCTCGAGAATCTGTGCACAAAGAAGTGGGTATGAGACATGACGCAAAGTGACGGACAGAGGACATGCAAGAATATGTTTGAGAGACTTACTTTGGCAAGGTTGTCAGGGTCCTTATTTAGAGCCTTTAGAAAGTCCTCCACAGTGTGGATATTATTATTCTCTAGCCTCTTGAAGTACTTTCCATCTTTAGCGATCTCTTCCAAACGATGGACTTTATCAGTCAGCTTTGGAGGATGGCTCTTTTCATTTGCTGCCAAAGAAAATGGGGAAAGCAAGTCAGGAATGACTGCTGTCACAATCACCTGAAGAGTAACTGCATATGGGAAGCTTAGATTATCGTTGTATACAGAAATGGTCCTTTAACCATTTCTAAAGAGGTAAGAATTTTTTTTCCAAGAGCGAGTTAAGAATAAATGATACAGATGGCAACAAACCTACCTTTATTTCTGCGATCCTGCACAATCACAGGGCTCATGACAGCTTCTTGAATTCGGCCAACAGCTGCTTGACCGTTGCAGACTCTTACTCCGAGGAGAAACACCCCTCTGCGAGCTCTGCACGACCCTTCTCTGAATCTGATGCTACCAAGATGGCACTCTCCGTTGATTAGTCGGGCAGTTGTTCCTTCACCAACCAACACATCTCCTTTCCCATCTCGGCCCCCAGCTCGATGTTCATCAAACTCTTTAGCAGTCCAACTGTCCTCGGCACCATAAGGAAAGCTGCCCTCGAGGGCCAAGGCCTCAATTTTCAACTTGGAGAGAGGGCCTGATCTGACAATCTTGTCTCCATCAAATATACCGATCTTGATGGCTGTGTTGCTCTGGGATTTTATCTCATCATCATGGTAAACAGTAGACCTCATATCATTGAGGAAACGAAGCCTAATGCTTGTGTTTTCTCCCATGCCTTCTTCCGTGGTCAATTCTTCGGCTTCGACACTGGTCCCCTCCTGGTTTATCCCTTTCCTGAAGGCAAGCAAAGTAGCAACAGCACTGTACTTGAATATCCCCCCTTTGTATTTCCGAAAACAATAGAAAAGTAAATTGGCACCCCCCTCCAGTCGCCAAAACAAGACATCTTCAACTAGGATTAATTTCAGTCAAACTTTCAAACATTTGCTATCAATTTAGGTTTTTAAATAAACAAATCAGAAATTCACTTAGGGGCTGTTTGTTTCTCAAGCAGATTATTTAATCTAGATTATTGGTGTTAGATTAAATAATCCTGATTATATAATCTGAAATAGCTGTTTGTTTACCCAGCTTATTGTTGTCCAGATTATTGGTTGTAGATGGGAGAAGACAATAATGCCCTGCATTTAATCATATAGTAGGTGGGTCTGCTGATGGCAATGTAGGTAATTTTGCTTAATTTAATAAGGGTAGTGGGTCTTTTGTCAAATAAGCTGAAATTGAGGTGCTTATTGAATTATGATAATCTAACACCTAGATTATATAATCTCATTAAATAAACTGGCCTGTTTGTTTGCCCCCCTAGATTATTTGATCAAGATTATATAATCTGAACACAAATAAGCTGAAACAAACTGGTCATTAGAAATGATTTCGAAATACAAAAATAAATTTGGATTATAATAGTAAATTAAGGTCAAAACTATAATAGAACATATGCCATGTATTTGTGATTTATGATTGTTGGAGATAATACTTTGTTCCGTTTTTATAGCATGAAAATCTCTTACCTGGGCCTCTGCTGAGCCTGGTTGGTAGGAGAGGAGCGCGTTTTTTGTCCTGCAGTTGGTGCAAGAAAGAACGAAAGTAAGGCAAGAGGTTTACTACCACCTGAAAACAGTTTTTCTTTTACCTTATAACTGTTAGGCCACATGCCGATTAAATCCCCGTTATCTCTAAGAAACTATAATTCAAATCATGATGTTCAGCCAAATTAATAACAACAGGTACACGTAATAACTGAAGTTCCATGTGCTTTCAAGCCATAAGCTCACAAACAGAATCAAAGAGACATTTCATCAAATATCACTCCTGCATATATGCCTGAACATTCACAGAAACGGTGGATGGAACATGCAAACAATGCAGGAAAAGGAATCTGTTCTGACCTGTTTGTGGGTGAGATTCTGGATCTGCTCCTCCATACGCTCCAGCCTCTTCCAGATCATCTTCAACATGCGCCCGAACCTCGGGAAGCTGCCGATGCCGCCATCGTTCCTGCACGGGCACACACCACACGGCGTCAATAACCAAAGCAAGCATTCAGCAAGCACACCTCGTATGGAAAAAAAAAAAAAACTCATCGAGCCGTTCGATCAGTCTCGGCGCACGCACCCTCGTATGAAGAAGAGGACGACGAGCACGGTCCGCGCCGCCGCCCACAGCCGCTTCCCCGGTGACGGCGGCGGCTCTGCTGGCCCGCCGGGAGTCGCCGTCCGCGGGCGTTTCCCCGTTCCCAGTGGCGCCAAAGCCGCGCCCAGCTCCCGCCGCTTCGGAGCCATCCTTCTTCTTGTCCCCTCCTACGCCTCTGTTCCTGCCTCTCCTTCACTTTCTTCACTTTCTGGTTCACGGCTCACGGGAGGGAGAGGACAAGAAGATGAAATTGACGAGTGAAGCGCGAGAGCTTCGCATGCAGCTGCGAGCTGAGCGGGGTGTGTGAAGTGTACAAATAGACAAGAAAGCGACGAAGATCACGCGTTTGCTCCAACGCGGGACTACACGCGAACTCTCGCATGACAAAAAACAGCATAACGGAACATGTCAGATGACAAGTCAGAAATGCGAAGCTGGGTGATGACTTGACTCTGAGTGGCTCCCGCCATGCGCCGGCCAATCAATGCCGAAAGCCATCTACCGTGGAGATTTGACACTACGCGGTTCCGTTGAAATCGGAGACGAAGATGCATGGAGTATTTGGAGTAGGTAAGTGCGTGCTCGACTTGTTTGTGCACTGTTCATGGTGCGGCGCGAACCTGGTGCTGGCTGCGTTTTAGAGTTCGACTACTCACTACCCGAGTGCATTTTATCTGCCATACAAAAAAACATTTGACAAACAATTTTTTAACACTCAACAAACTCCGAGTGTTTTTTTTTGTCACTTGATAAACTTGCTTGTTTGTCAAGTGTTTATTTTGACACTAGACAAACAATGTCTTTGTCGACTATAAAAAAAAACACTCAATAATGAGAAATTCAAATCATATTTTAAAACAGTAAATTAATTCAAATGAAAAAGTTTTCAACTATAAATAAAGTTATATAACTTCTTAAGATATAACTTTTCTTTTGATCATTTCTTCATTCAATAAAACAATTCTTTAACATTCAACAAATTCCGAGTGTTTTTTTTTGCACTCGGTAAACTTGCTTGTTTGGCTGAGTGTTTGTTTTGGCACTTGATAAACAAGGTCTTTGCGACTATTAGAGAAAAAACACTCAACAAAGAGAAATTCAAATCATATTTTAAAATAGTAAATTAATCAAATTAAAAAGTTTTCAACTATAAAATTATATAACTTTTCTTTTAATCATTTCTTCATTCAATAAAGCGATGATAACATTGTTCACAAAAATCTATATCTCTTATATGGTTTAATGAAACTAAAATAGAGATATATGAGATTTGTGAATAATGTTACTATCACTATGTTAGATGAAGAAGTGATAAACATAAAAGTTGTAGATCTTTAAAATTTATACAACTTTGTAGTTGAATACTTTTTTATTTAAATTAATTTTAGTAATAAAAAGTACGTTTAAATTTTTCAAATTTGAAAGTTTCAAACGACCTCGGATGGAGAAACAATCAAAATAAAAGTTGTAGATCACAAAAAGTTACGAAACTTTATAGTTAACAATGTTTTTATTTAAAATCATATTATCAATGAAAAACTAAGTTTGAATTTCTAAAATTTGAAATACAAATTTTGTAAATGAACTTGGATGAAGAAACTCCTAAAATGAAAGTTGCAGATTTCAAAAGGTTATGAAACTTTATAGTTGATAGCGTTTTTATTTAAATTCATTTAAAGTCTCAAACAAGCAATTTACATTCGGTTTAATATAATATGTGAAGAATGAAAACGAAGTGCTGACTCGAGAGTGTGGTGTAGTGGTAGAGGAGGTTTGCGTGAGGGAAGGTCGCATGTTTGAGTTCTGCCTCTCGTGTAGCATGTGAAAAATGGCGCGACTTGGGACTTTTCGACAGGGATGGTGGGGGCCTCTCTCTCATTATTTGTTTTTTTACAAAAAGCACTCATTAAAGATTTGTTTGCTGTCTGCATCAATGTCGAGTCATTTTTGCCGAGAGTGGCACTTAGCAAACACTTTGCCAAGTGCTTTTGGGGTTTTGTCGAGTGCCGCAAACATGTTGTTTCTGTAATGATTGTTATACAAGACCAGAAAGGTACAAAAGTGTAGAGCACATTACACACAATTGTTGAGCGGGAGAGAGAGAGAGCCAAGTGCGTGAGAAGATTGTTACAATGTGATCATGGGCCAACGCTCAGATGGTTATTTTAGGAAAGAGACCATTCCTTTCCTAAGTGAAATTTATCTGGAACACATTAACAAAATGTGACTTTGTCTAGAACACATCAAACAAATTAAATTTAGTTGATACATACTATAATTCTAGAAAAATTCGTTTGAGACACACTATAACTATTTAACTATTATTTTTAACTTTTCTATCTCAATATATAAAATACGTCAGAATTTGAAACTTGACACAAATATACACGGTTGTATTTTTTATCAATAAAAAATAGAGCTAGAATTTTTTTGACTATTTTTATTGTTTACTCATTGTTTTAATTTTTAATTTATCGAGCAAGCCATCTTAACAATCGAATAAAATCTAGATCTATTTTATAATGATAGAGAATGTAACAACTTCTATTTGTGCAAAGTTTCAATTCCTGATGTATTTTATATATTAAGATAAAAAAATTCAAAATAAAAGTTAATTGGTCAGGGTGTGTCTCAGATGAATTTTCCTAGAATTATAGTATGTACCAGCTAAATTCAATTTGTTTGATGTGTTCAGAATAAAATCATATTTTGTTGGTGTTTTCCAGACGAAGTTCCTAATCATGTTGCTAATCACATGTCTTGATTGGAGGTGCAACCAACTGATTTGGTTGTGGCTCCATTATGCAACATTGCAACAATTAAAATGGAAAGCCGATACTTCTCATGATCCAACGAGAGGAAAGCCTCTTCCCGACATAAAAAACCCTACAATCCTAAGTGCGCTACCAGTAGTGTGAAGGCCGTCACTGCCACATCTGCAGGACAACGATGACAACGCCTCCAGTCATCGACTAGTGCCGTTAGTGACCAGAAGAACGACGCTACCCCAAAGCGATCTTCTGCCATGCCTGCATCACGTAGGCATAGGTCCTCGCTTGGTCAAATGACTTACTCTGGTGATAGTGAGAACAAATTGATCCTCTCTGTTTTGATGATCATTGATGAGACTGGCGGATCCTCAGGTTTTAGTTGACGTTTATGCAAATTAAGTTCTAACAAATATTCGGTTCTGTGGTATGGCAAAATTTTGAAATGATATTCCCTGATTGGTCAAGTAATAATCTATCTAAGTTTATTTCAAGCTATCTTAAGTTTAACAAACGTTTACAAAATCAAATAGGTATGTTATAAAATATACTAATTGTAACGGATCTAGTTATACTCCAGTAATAAGCTTATTCAGAGCAGAAGTAGTAATCTCTCACTTTGGCTTGATGTGTCAAAAATCGCAAAAAGAATTCATCCACCTGCTCGCGAGCAATGTCTGATCAGTAAAATTAAAGTTTGCGCCGCGCATGAGTATTAGAGTGTGTTTGGCAGGACTTATAAACTGATTTATTGAACAACTTATAATATGATAAGTCATAAACCCTGTCAAATATTTAGTTTGCATAAGCACTTATTACAATAAACTTACATAAATCATTTACCTTTTTGTATTAGAAAAACAAAGCCAACAAACACTAGCTTTTTAGTCTTATGGACCATCTCTCCCTAGACCCAACTTAATAAGTTATTTTAGAAAAACAGGATAAGCTGTTTGGCTATTTTAGAAAAACAGGATAAGCTGTTTTACCAGACAGCTTTACAGCTTAGCGATAAATCAGATAAATATTTTTCATAAATAAGTCATAATATAAGCTATTTTTAACATAAGTATAAGTTCTGTCAAACACATTCTTAGTTTGACAAGGCTGACAAAAAGCATTAAAAGCCATTGCATTAGTTTGACAAGGCTGACAAAAAGCATTAAAAGCCATTGCATGAGCAACAATAACTGACCTTCGGTAGTGCTCAACCCTGGACTAATCATCTGAGCACCAGCGTGTACCAAGAACAATAAAGTCATCCACTGTGGCATTCTGGGTCTTTTTTTTTTTCTGGTGTCTGTATAAAAAGAAAACACTTGCGCAAGAAGAAAACGATTTTTTTTTTCGACAACAAAGACAGAAGCTCTGGCGCCATTGAAGAAGAACAATATTTTGCAACAGTTTTTGGGAACAACGAGCTGCAGTATGCACATATAAAAGGATAAGGAAAAGGAAAAGGAAAAGGAAAAGGAAAATGATCGATTACAATGCTACGTTCTGCACTAAAACAGAAGTTTGCAGAAAAAGAACCGTGCATCTGCATAGGTTCAGGTACTGGGAATGATACGAGCAGATTTCGGTATGTTTATCCGCGCATCCTGTCTCGCCAGGAAATGCAGACCAAATAGCACACTGTCACGGCGCCTGCGCGGGGAAGAGAACAGGGCCAAGAAGCCCTACGGACATTTAGTCGGTTAAAAAAGGAGATACAATTTCCAGCTTCCTGGCAATACATATTATCAAAATCGTGCCTACCAATAAGAGTTCTTCGAACGTGAAACCAGGAAAGCTTGACAACAACCTGATGTTTTTAATTTGCCGTTCACGCGTACAGAGACCTCGCAGCAAGGCGATCAAGACCCTACGCTAGCGGACGCTGAGCAATGAATGGTAAGGCCCACGACGACTTCATCAAGCAGGACTATAGTCAGTCATCAAGATTACTACTACTAGATAACTCGTTTTTGTTTTTTTGCGAATACTAGATAACTCGTTAGTTCAGTTGTCAGAAGAACAAAAAGGTAAGAACCGCGTTGTCTCGGCTTTCTAGCCAAAGAAACAACGACGACTTCACGAACAGTATTAGCACCGGGCCATGGTCGCCTACGGATTCCTATCTCTTGTGCCCTGCCCTTATCCTCTGCCTGCCCCGCGACGCGTTAACTAAAAGGCCTTTGGGCGGTACGACAGGAATGTCATGCGACGCGTTAACTTCACATATCCAGCCTGACGTGCGCCATCTCCAAACGCAGAAGATGGTACAAAACTCTCTTGTTTTAATCCCTCATCAGCTCGTCATTGGAGGAAGGAAATCTATATGAACATGCAAGGACAGTGGCAGGAAACTGGAGAGGCTTTTCTCTGTATTTTCACTCTAGAAGCTTCTCTGAAACAGAGCGAAGAAACTGATTCAGGGTTCTGCTTCGATCGACCCCTCTTGTTTCTCTGTGGGTTCCGGCGAGATGGTTAATTTTTTTTTTTTGACATGAGATGGTTAATCTTTGGCGGTGCTAGAAACGAGAACTAGTAATTCTTTTCTTTTTTCCTTTACAAAACGAGATGAACTTCATGGTGCGTTTCCTTCCGACTGCTGATTTGCACCAGGTCGTGTCGGGCCGAAATATTTTGCTTCGGGCATGGCTGGGCCTTGGCCGTGCCGTGCTAGGCAATCTGTTTGGCCAATTTAATACTAGAGTAGGAGTAGACAAAAAATTCGTAAACTGAACATCAAAATCGAAATGAAACCAATTTAATATAACTGATATATTTTTGCGTTTGTTGACTGAAATTATTTTGGTTTTAATTAAAAATTATTTGTTAGATTAACCAAAATTATTCAAACTTTAATAAAACCGCAATAACTGAAATAACTTGAGAGAAGAGGAACCCCAGTTTTAGTTGCGACACGTTTTGGTCTTTGACATTTATGTTGCCACCACTGAGCCCCCTCCTTCCTCTCCATCTCCTCCCAACCGCTGCGGAAGCAGGACGGTGGAACAACC
The DNA here is from genome assembly GCA_030378355.1 of Eleusine indica. Lineage (NCBI taxonomy): Eukaryota > Viridiplantae > Streptophyta > Magnoliopsida > Poales > Poaceae > Eleusine > Eleusine indica. The sequence goes on from CM059494.1 coordinate 17,980,559, forward strand.
TGCCCAGCAATGATGGTGGCAACGGGGCGGCCCATCCCCTTCGTCTCCTCCACCAACCCCTCCTTCTCTTTTGTGGATATGATGGCTAGCTGCAGTCCTATGGCGTGTCTCAGCAGATCAGGTGAGATGCATTGCAAACTGCGACCCTTTCTATCATCCGCATATCGGCGTTACGCACGTTCAAATATGCGCCATGGCGCATCGGAGGCAGTGGAGGAGCCACGGGTGGACAGGGTGGGCCCTGGCTCACCCTAAGAATTGGACGATCAAGGGATGCTTGGCCCTCGGCCACACTCAACCGCACGGTCTTGCGCCTCCACGGCTCCATAGTTGAGCACAATCACAACAAACGAAGCAAACAGGGAGCAGCCGAGCTCGGAGCATGCAACCGCGACGGGAGGGCAGGGCACTTGACGTTTCGACAAGATGGTAACATGACTCGTCTTGCTGTGATGCACAAATCGCCTCTCCAAGACACGACAACGTGAGCATGACAGACAGCATCAGCTCCTCTAGCATTATGATCCTCTCGTGTCTCTCAAGTGGCATCGAGCTGACCAAGGTGTTGCCGTCCCTAGTGCTCTACTACTAGTGCTAATAGTGACTAGATTTGGATAATTATATTGTTGTAGTACAAGTTTACTAATTAAAAATTTATAACTTGTTTTATGTTGTAGAATACTTTATAATGATTGAAACACGATGAAAGATGGAGATATCACATCTCTTTTCTATATCCCTTGGTCCCAAGGATATTGTCCACACCCCTTGCATTTTACTTTTTGTTGACTTTTTGGTTGATAGATAACAAAGGAGGAGAAGTACGCATATAATAATCATGAAGATGGACAATAGACAACAAACTTGGATGCACTTGGAAAGAGATGTCAACAAGAGCAAGTGCACCATGAAGAAGTTCATATTGGGCGCATCATCGCCAAGATGAACATGATGGGCGTCGACAACCAAGGTGGCACATGTCAAAACACCTACATCATGAACATGTGCACACCATCATGAAGTAGAACTGCCCAAAGCTACATCATGCAACTTTCTAGGAGGAGACTACCTCTAAGGTAAGGAACAAGGGGGAGATTGTAAACTTCATGACCATTGGTGTTTGAAAACACCATGAAATGGTTACTAATATCTATATCTAGTGTTGTGGATGTAGAACAAACTATTATTTCAAACACAAACACAGTGAGTGGTTGCCTTAATTTTCAATGAGGACTCGATGGAGTGCCATGAAGATCTTGATAGAGAGTCACAGTGATGGAGATGGATCATGGCTAAGGACAACTAGACCCAAGTGTGTTGTGATCATTTAGCTAGTGTGTAGACTTGAGTACATAGGAAAAACCGGACTATCAAGAGGGCACAAGTCATTTTCTTAGGCTTCTCTAGGGCACATAGAGTGGCAATGGAGAAGAATTGAGCAAGGTTTGGAAGCTTGGAGAGGAGTCAAGAGGACAGGAAGTTTCAGCTTTAGGACATGTCACTATAATGAATAGTGAGGTTACCGTAGGGTCCATTGAGAAATGCTCATGTACATGCAGGTATGTGGGTATCACTGTATGGTGCAGAGGTTAAGTCACCATAAGGTACAGTGAATGCCAATGAGTTGTACATAGAGGGACAAAGTCTCTGGACTAGCGCTCAGGAGGTCGCCATAGGATATAGCGAGTGAAGGAGCATGGAAGACCGTTTTTCGGTACTCTCTAGAGAACTTACGACGAGGTTGTCGTAAGGTTCGATGACCTAGGAGAGAAAGGAAGTGGCCAGAACTTAGAAGATGTCGTTGATGTTACGACAGGGTCACCGTAAGGTACAGTGACTAGAGGAGTTAGAGTGGCTAGAAAATGGTACTCTTTGGAGACCTTACAACAAGGTTGTTGTAAGGTACGGTGACCTAGGAGGATTTGTGCACAGAGAGACACTAGAGATCAAAGATCGCCGTATGGTCGAGCTGAGGTCGCCATATTGTACAACGACTATACTCAGTGGTTGCCATACTGTACGGTGGCACATCACGGTGGTTGTTTCTCAGTTGCGCCAACTTTTTTGGCAACGGCTAGTGCAGTAGTTGGAGATGATATATAGCTGTTGCTGGGGTCTTTCTACCCTCTCTTTGACATTTGGAGAGCTGGGAAAACTTAGAGAGAGCCAAGAGGAGAAAAGGAGACATTAGAGCAAAGATTGGAGCTATCTTTGAGTGTCTTAGAGAGTAACACAAGAGAATCCCGAGTCTCTAGCCTAGGAAAGATTGTAGAGAGGATTAGTGATGTTACTCTTGGTCTATGGCAAGGTCTAGACCGGTTAGGTGTCGGTGATCGAGCGTATCGTTATTGTGACGTGTTGTGAAGGCCATCACAAGTCTGTACAAGATTTGAGCTCGCCTTTGAAAGGAGCATCATAAGTGAGTGCCCGTGCATGCACTCTGGGAGTGCAGCAAGTCCTTGAGGGAGGCAAGCTTATGCTCAAGGAGCCAAGGGCTCGATGAGCAGTGGTCACGCAACCACACCTTTACTCAGGGAGTGATACGGGATTGTGTGCAAGGACTCCATGGTTGTTGGTGGGAGGGATCAATACTCCAGGGAGTCGATCCAATGAGGACTAGGGGCAAGCACCATCCTCCTGATACCTTAAGAAAAATATCAATGAGTATTTCCTAAACCCCTCTTTACTTATCGTCTTTAATTCCACACTTGTGTGTAAGTAGAGATAGGACTGTCGTGGGCTTGCTTGCTTATTGATTGGCTTGGCATCACTTGCTTGCATCATACCACTAGAATTTCTAGGGTCTTGGCTCGATAAAATTGCATAGGACTTGTTGTTAGCAAGGTGAAAGATTTGGTAGAAATTGATTGGGTTGACGATCCATATTACCGCTCCAATTCACCCTCCCCCTCTTGGTACTCCTAGATCCTTTCAACGACCCTTGATACCAGACTAGGATGGCCTCTAGCAGTGTAATGGCTAATTTTCTCACCCCAACTATAAATATACCCCTTCAGCCCCAAATCTCTGTTGGTCACTCCTTTGAGCTGAAAAACACATTTGTGCACTCTTGAACTTCCTCTATTCTCCCCCAAGCTTGCTACTCCGATTCTTGAATGTTTGTGAGAAGATTTGTGAGGATTTGAGTGAGCCACCTCATATTGCGTTGGAGCACTTGGTTCCTCTTCACCATCGATGATGTGTGTGTTTGTTACTCTTGGGAATTCATCCCCTAGACGGCTAGGCATTGCTCGGGGCTTCCAATCCCGTGGTTGAGACTCGAGAAGTTTGTATTGCCCTTCTTGCAAAAGGATTATAGTGAAAAACCAAAGTTCACCTTTCTAGTTGCTTGGAGAGGTTCTAGGGTTGAGAGCAATCCGGTCCTATATGGACTCCGCAACGGAGACGTTGATTCCGTTATGGACTGAACTTCGGTGGAAAAAATCCTTGTGTACTGTGTGCCTGTTCTTGTTGTTCATACTCACTAGAATTGCTAGGTTGTTCTTCTTCTCTCAAATGCATGTGTAGCTTCTTTCCTAGTCTTCTTGTCCAGTGTTATCTTCTCTTGTACTTGCTAGCAGCTTCTTATAGGCTCTTGTTAAGTTGTTGCATATTAGAATGCAATCTAGAGCTGTTTCTCTTTTCTATCGTGTGCAGGACCCAAACTAGGATGCCAACCCTAGCTGATTAGGATGACATATGGACTAAGACAGCCACTGTTGCGTCTTAGTCTGATTTCTGCTAGTACTAAGCTTTTTAGTTAGTGGTTCGCAGGTGCCTATTCACCCCCTCCCTCTCTAGACAACTTTCAGAGACCTAGGCAAACCTGACTCAATGGGACCCAACATGACTAGGACTGATTCGATCAACTAATTAAAGTAAAGCTGACCCTGGCTAGACTTACAAATACAAAAGAAATATTAAAGGAACTAGGCCACTTGCCTAATGCTAACACTTCGACATCTTTATTTCATGGGACCTTATTAAATCATGAGACATTCTTGCCGTGTATCAACTCGATACCTCCTCAACAACCTTAACCTGCATGGTGCCAACACAAATATGTTCTCTTGGCCTCACATCTATCATCTCACATAAATTAGCTCCAACAAAAAATAATCTTCGATGAGTTGTGAATAATTTTTCATATTCTTGCAATTTTTTTTTATCAAATGTTGGAATATGATCTGAATTTCAGTCCTTACTAGAGACGTCTATTGGTTAGAGAGTTTATCTCTAGTTTTCACCGTTATATATACATCTTGTACTGCATAGGAAGAGTTGAGAGTGAGATCATTGTATCCTCTATTTTGTAACTCTCCTCCTATAGTAAATATTGCCGGTCGACACTCGTGATTTTTCTCGTAAGGGTTTTTCGCATTAAATCTGTGTCATGTTTCGATCTTGTTTATGCATTATTTGCTAACAAGTGGTATCATGAGCCAATCACAAGATTTGTGAAAAAAAACATTAGGGTTCTATTCCCTATTCATCTCGCCATCGATGATCGGATCTGTTAGGCATTTCGTCGCTCAATCCACATCTCGACCGAGGCATGGTTCGTACCCGGTGTTCCATTACCGGGTAAAGAGCTGCTGGCTGCAGTTGCTGATTTACTTTATTCGGCTCTGTGTCGAATTGGTTGACTGGCGTTTCACTGCTCGGTTCCAGGCGAGTCGGCGAGATGGATTTAGAACAAAAGTAGCTTCACTACTACTGTTCAAGTCATCGCACTTGCTGCTCGCCTTACTGTTTTGTCCGTGTTGGGTGATTTTTCTCCTCCGTGTTGCAATCGTCTGTGTTGCCTGTTTTTCTCCATCAAGTGGCCATCAGTGTTCTGATCCTTGTACCAAAGCTTTTCTGATTTTCATGCTGCATTAAGTTCTGAGGTAACTCAGTTCCCTTCCACAGTGAAAAGAAATTTCGGTGACTTTTGCTAGGTGCATCTGAGGACTACTACTAGAGCTTGTATTCTGGTTTCTTGCTGAGCGTACCCAGAATTGCACTAGAGACTCTACAGATCTTGCTTCGTGTATAGGAGGATGTACCTGTTGATGAGGACATCACTTCTATGGATACACACAACACCCTCCAATTCTGGACTTGCAAGGTCCACTGACTACAGCTCGTGCACGACAACTAAATTTAGAGGTGAGCTCGTTCCTACGTTCTTCGTTATATGTTACTTTTTAGAATGGTTTGCTACCAAATGATTATATTATGATTACAAACCATGGAGAAAACCAGGAGATGATGGTAGAAGGACTTGGGAACATGGAGGACCAGCAAGGACTTGGAAGCCAAGGTGGAGGCCCAATCAAAACCGACTTCGAGTCTATTTTGGGGCCCAGGACCAGTCAGCACTAAAACGGATGCCCAGGGCGCATACTGACTCGGATTTGAAAGTTCTACATATGCACAGTAAGCTAAGGAGAATACATTTCCAATGACGCCAGCCTCATGTCAAAATTCAACCGGAGTCATCGGGAATCATCGAAACAAAAGAGGGTCCAGAATCTATGTCGGTACTGCGTTGCCTATTTTTGGCCTTTTGGGCTTTGTATCCAGTTGAGCTCAATTAGGGGCATGTTCAGTGGGTCTTGCACGACTCTAGAGTCTTCATATACAGCTGCCGCCACACCATTAGGGTTCAGGTTTTGCTTAGATCCATTCTATTCATAAACAGTGTTGCCGTTCATCGGTTTGTGAGACCCTAGCTTCGTGAGTTTAATCATTCATCTACAATTGTGTTACATTCTTCTTTGTTCTTGCTTGTGTTCATGATTCGTAGGCAGGGATTAGCCTGCTCAGCGAGCTCAATCGTTATTGGACGGTTGATAACTAGAGGAGAGTTTGTGCTGTGATTGCGGGGTTCTGAACGTGTTGTTTAGAAGCCGGATCGATTTGTGTGTCGCCTCTGACCAAATTAACTTACCCATAACCTTTCGGAAGATCAAGAACCCTTGTTGACATCACCTGTGTTGCCGTAGATTTATTTATTTTGCTGATTTGTCAGTTGACTTGGTTTCTATCAAGTTTGATATTCCGTTGCAATACCGTGATAATGGTTTATTATTTAGACCACTAATGGTTATGGCTCTATTGTTTTTTCTTGAAGCAACAGTTTTGATGTACTCTTCATCACAGAGTAATAAGCACTCCGTTGGAAGTGGAGTTATGAAGTTTGAGCAATGCTTAAGCTTGATTGGAGCTACCATTTGAGTCCTAGTGACTCGTTGGTGTTCGGTGTTATATAATATTGAAGGGAGTTCATTGATGATTCTTCATTTGCTACAAGATGGAATTCGTCTCAAGGTGGAGTTTGTTGTAATATGATTCAAATTTGAGTCCTTACTAGAGACGTCTAGGAGGTGTGAGAGAGGTGGAGTCATCTTGTGTTATGGGTCGTATTGTTTAGGGACTTTATCTCTAGTTTTCACCCTTATATATATATATCTTGTACTGCATGGAAAGAGTTGAGAGAGAGATCATTGTATCCACTATTTTGTAACTCTTCCCTAATAGTGAAGATTGCCGGCCGACCCCATGGTTTTTCCCGTAAGGGTTTTCCACGTTAAATCAATGTCGTGTTTCGATCTTGTTTATGCATTATTTGCTAACAAGTGGTATCATGAGCCAGAGACGAGATTTTGTGAAAAAAACCATTAGGGTTCTATCCCCTATTCATCTCGCCACCTGACGATTGGATCTGTTAGGCGTTTCGTCGCTCAACCCACATCTCGACGGAGGTATGGTTCATATCTGGTGTTCCATTACCGGTTGCAGAGCTGCTGGTTGTGGTTGCTGATTTACTCCATTCGGCTTCACGTCGAATTGGTTGACTTGGTGTTTTGCTGCTCGGTTCTAGGCGAGTCTGCGAGATGGATTTATTACAAAAGCGGCTTATCTGCTGCTCTTCAAGTCATCATGCTTGCTGCTCACCCTACTATTTTGTCCGCATCAGATGATTTTTCTCCTCCGAGTTGCAATCGCCCGTGTTGCCTTCTTTTCTCCATCAAGTGGCCATCGGTATTCTAATCCTTGTACCAGAGCTTTTCCAATTTTCATGTTGCATCAAGTCCCAAGGTAACTCGGTTCCCTTCTGCAGTGAAAAGAAATTTCAACGAATTCTGCTAGGCGCATCTGAGGGCTACTCCCAGAGCTTGTATTCTGGTTTCTTACTGAGCATACCTAGAATTGCACCAGAGACTCTGTAGATCTTGCTTCGTGTACATGAGGTTGTATCTATGGTTCTACAAATTTATTTATTTTGCTGATTTGTCAGTTGATTTGGTTTATATCAAGTTTGATATTCTGTTGCAAGACCGTGATAACGGTTCATTTTTTAGACCACTGATGGTTATGGCTCTATTGCTTTTGCTTGAAGCAGCAGTTCTAATGTACTCTTCATCATAGAGTATTAAGCACTCCGTTGGAAGTGGAGTTATGAAGTTTGAGCAATGTTCAAGCTTGATTGGTGCTACTATTTGAGTCCTAATAACTCATTGGGGTTCAGTGTTATATAATATTGAAGAGGGTTTAGTGCTACAAGATTGAATTCGTCTCAAGTTGGAGTTTGTTGGAATATGATCCGAATTTGAGTCCTTACTAGAGACATCTAGGAGGTGTGAGAGAGGTGGGGTCCTCTCATGTTACGGGTCGTACTGTTTAGGGAGTTTATCTCTAGTTTTCACCCTTATATATACATCTTGTACTACATGAGAAGAGGTTAGAGAGAGATCATTATATCCTCTATTTTGCAACACTCCTCCAATAGTGAAGATTGTCTGTCGACACCCGTGGTTTTCCCCGCAAGGGTTTTCCATGTTAAATCTATGTCGTGCTTCGATCTTGTTTATGTATTATTTGCTAACGTCAAAGGTGCCAAACTGAAGAACATTCTTATAGACAGAATTACCATCTTCAACAAATAAATCTTTTCAAAGATTTTATGAGTCACCAACAAAACTTATTTGATCAGCCATGGACTCATCACTATGGGTTCAAAAGAAAGTTGATTGGCTAGTAATTTCTTTGGAAAGACCAGCAGCCACATCATCTGACACTAGCCAGTGTCATAGATGAAGCCACAATGAGCAGCAGAAGCAAATAAAAAGAGGAAAATACAAATAAACTACTACTCAGCTTAATTTCGCTGGTCCAGCGTATGAATTCCATATTCCAAACATGAAGAAAGGATTTGTATTTTATTATATTCTTTTGCCTACAATAGAAACAACTTCTATGGTCGATGACATAGAACATAATATAGATGTTATTGAGTTGAGAAATAAGTCTGATTAAATATATAAATTTTCTACAACACATTTGTACACCTCGAATGAAAGGTAAGGACCTCTACTTATTGATTCGATTTGGATTCCACTTTGAGTGGTTGTAGGAGCAACGGGATGAGCAACCCAGGGCCGAAGTGGTAGAGGTGGATGGAGCTGCCGATGGCAGGAAGGTGGAATCCTGCGAAATCAGCACCAAATCTACGCAAACAGTTACGGGAGGAGAGGGATCGGGAGCGAGAGCAGGCCGGATTAAAGCCACAGTGGCTAATCGAATAGGAGTGTGCAAAAGAAGCGAAGCAAATCAGTATGTCTCTCTTCATCATGGCGTGGAAAGATAATCTAGAGGATTTGCAAGAAGAGGAAGATGATGTGTTGAGTTTGGATATTGCTTGCAGAGATTTGGAAAGAACAATGGAACAAATTCCTCACTTGTATGAAGAAAATTCGTACGGGAATTTGGGAGAGAACATTCATGGGGGATGACGTCATTCCTGAAACAGAGGAGAAACCTACGCTGAAACGGGCAGATGGGCCGTTTGGCAGGTTTGTGATCGATCAATTTGCTCACTCCTGAAGGGATGTGCCCAAAGTCTCTTGGAAATGGATTCCAAAGGGCCAAGACCTAGAGATAGGTTTCCCTGCCATGAACAGTGAGGTGAGGAGATATGGTTGACAAGCTAGACAAGTTAAACCTATCCCCCAAGCACCGCAACCAAGAAACTTTGCTCAAGCTATGAGTATAGGGGAGATGGCGAGGGAATTCAAGAAAAATTGATCGCGCCTGAGAAGTGAGAAGAGAAGATTTGAGGAGGACAACCTAGGGTATCGAAGGGAAGGGGGTAGATTTTAAGGGCACAGAGAGGAAGATTTTCAGATTGAAAAACAGGAGGAGGGGGATGAATCAGTAAGACAACAAGATAGAGGTCAATATGAGGGAGCAGCTACTACATCGCAGATCTCAGAGGTACATGGAAGAGAGGAGAGGTCCAAGCAGATAGTTCGGGGAGGATTTCATTAGGGATGATCAAGACAACAAGAGGAGGAATGTTGACAACAAGGGAGAAAACTTTGGGAAGCTTCAAATGGGCGGTAACAGAGGAGATCCTGATTTTAGAGTCAACTTCACTGCAAGAGGGCACAACGCCAAGGGCACTGGAGTTGAATCACATCCCATGAGAGGTATCCTGAGGCAAGAAGACAAAGGAGTCTTTTTTAGGTGTGGCAAGGAAGGGCATCACCAAGTGACATGCAAGAACAATCCTTACTGTTACAAATGTAAGAATTCAGGTCACCTTGCAGTCAATTGCCCTAAAAACAATGGGTGTGCACTTCGGATATTTGGATTTGGGATTCCTGACCAAGGCTTTTATAGTCTCAAGATACCATGTCTGAAAGATCATGAATCTCAGACACCAGCAGGATTGGTTTGGGTGATAGCTGGATCAACGTCAGAAGCTCTAGTAGAGGACAAGATGAGTAATTTCATTGATAACAAGTGGCCTTGGAAAGCTAAGAAAGTGTCAAGTGATGAATTTCTGGTGTCGTTCCCTAGCCAGTTGATGCTAGATACCTTCTCGAAAGGGATGAATCAAAGTGTAGATTTCCAAGTCAAACATGGATGAGGAGGCCTCGTCCATCCTCCAGACTGCATGGGTTAAACTATTTGGGATACCTAAAGCAACAAGAACTAAAGAAACAATCAAGTTGATAGCAGAACTTGCAGGAGAGGTGGTGGTGATTGATGAGATCAGCCTAATTAGAATCAGAGCACCGAGAGTCAGACTTAATTATAGAAATGCTCTCAACCTGAGGGGTTTCATAGAGATTTTCATAGGCAAGGTGGGCTATGAAGTAATAATAGCTGAATATTACAAAGAAAAGTGAGGGACAAATGATGAGAAACCAGATGAAGACCATAATGACAAACCAGATGACAAGGCGGAATCAAACAATAACACCAAGAAAGAATAGGAGAAACGTAAGCACAACTATGAGGTAGATGACAGTGATACCTCGGAGCATAATGGCAAGGAGTCTAGAGAAAGAAAACACAAAGGCCATGACTTGGGAGACTTGGAAGACGTGACATCTTTGCCAGGGCAAGTAACTCCATTGGCAGTGTGCTTGGATAATGTGGTAATTCCTTTCTCTCAATTCCAGAATAGGGATCTCAAGTTGATGACTGAAGAAGACAGATATATAGCAAAGAAGCCACATATAGAGGAAGTGAAAACACCTTAAGGCCATTTCAAGATTCACACTGCGAGTGGTTACAGATTTCTGAACAAAAACAAATGGCCTCAAGTGCTGACTCCAAGTGAAATTGAGAACTCAAAAAAGGACAAGGAAATTGGTTCTAGCACTAGGAATGGGGAAATGAAGACAGATGTTTTGGATGGAGGAAGGGAAGAACCCAAATCAGTGGACTTACAGAAGAATGGAAAGCAAGAAATGGGTTACAAAAATTATGCCCAAAAACACCACAATCGGCAATTACTGAATTATACAAAAGGGGTTCTGAGGACAAGTTACTTGCTAAAGCTGGGGGTGCCATTGGGGAGACCAGAATATGGACTGAAGAGAAGAATGAAGATTCATAGCTGAGTGATGAGAAGGAAGGAGAGTACCAAATGATGGGGTCAACATGATGGAGAAAGCCCAGGCGCGAGCTAGGGAGAAGAACAGCGTAGGAGGTAATCATGATAATCCCTTCAACTTACTTAATTCCTGTAATTCTTCTTTATTAGAACATATAGCTATAGATTGTAATGTTAGAATAATTGACAACCAACCGAGATCATGGGAGAACACTATCTTGAGGGTAGAAGAAAATTTGAGACTGGCAACATCAGAAGCAGATTACAAGGCAAGACAACTAGCCAAGGTTAGAAATAAGTGGCAACCTCATGTTTGAAAATCTAGAACTAGGGGTGATTGATAGTGATGAAAGGGGCTACACTGAGAAGGAGAAGATGATAACAAAACACAAAAATTGTAAGAAGAAATTGAATTCCTCTAAAAATAGGATTAAAAGGGAACTGCAAAGATAAAGCTAAGGCAGGTTTATGTTCTGGAACGCAAGGGGTTTAGGAAATCTAGCAAGGATCAAGCAGCTAAAAGAATCCATTAGACAAGAAAACCTGGAGTATGTAGGGATCCAGGAGACCATTAAGGAAGACTTCTCAAATAAAGAACTGGGGGAAATAGCTGAGGGGTTATCTTTCAAATGGGCTTGGTTGCCAGCAATAGGACACTATGTGGTATCCTAGTAGGGGTGTAAGAAGACACACTTGAAATAGAAAATTGGGATAAAGGAGAACACTTTGTAGGGGTCTTGGTAAGGAACAGAAAGTCCAACTTCAGATGGGAGATTGTCTGTGTTTATGGCCCTGTACAACATGAACATTCCTTGGGGTTTCTGGAAGAGCTGAATTCGAAATGCGACCAAGTCAGACTACCTCTAGTAATTGGGGGGGGGGGGGACTTCAACCTTATAAGGGAGGTAAGTGATAAGAGTTCCAACAAAGAAGACAATAAGTTGATGGAGCCTTTTAATAATTTCAGCAACTTTCAAGAGCTTAAAGAGATAGACAAGAACGCGGTCAGTTTCATATGGACCAACAAACAATTAAACCCAATTTTCAGCAACATAGATAGAATCCTGATTTTGACCGAATGGAGGGAGAGATACCCACTCTATGTGGTGATGGGACTAACAAGAATAGGGTCAGACCACACCCCTATATTCTTGGATTCTGGAGAAAAGGTGGAGGTAAAACCAAGACAATTCTTTTTTGAGAAGCAATGGCTACAACAGTAAGGTTTCGATCAGGCAGTGAGTAACAAATGGAATCAGATCAAGAATAGAGCTCCAGTAAATGTGTACTCGATCAAAAAGTGGCATAGTTGTCTCAAGGGGTTGAGACAGTTCCTAAAAGGGTGGAGCAAAAACTTAAGGGGTGAGTGTAAAACAAAAAGGGAAATGCTCTTATTAAGGATACAGAAAATTGATAAAAAAAGGGGTGGAAACCGAGCTAATAAAGAAGATTGGGCCAAAAGATATGAGATGGAGGAAGAACTAGAGGTTATCATGAAAGATGAGGAGATATACTGGCAACAAAGAGGAGACCATGGATCATAAAGGGGGACTCCAATACAAACGTTTTTCATTTGGTGGCTAACAGGAGAAGAAGAAGGAATACTATAAATACATTATCTGAAGGGGATAAAGTGATAACGGAGGAAAAGGAAATACAAGAGAACATATACAACTACTATAAACAACTTTTTGGATATGAGGAAAGCAGGGGTGTAACATTAGTTGAGGACTCCTAGAGGCCTGCTGAAAAGTACCACAGGAAATAAACAACGAGTTGATCAGACCTTTCACAGAGGAAGAAGTGAAAGCTATGATTGATGGGATGCGGGAGGATTCGACGCCAGGGCCAGATGGTTTCTCATTAGTATTCTACAAAAGATTTTGGACAAAAATTAAAGAGGAGTTCATGGAGATGGTAAATGACTTCTTCAACAATAACTTGGATGTTACTAGACTCAACTACGAGGTGATAATTCTGATTCCAAAGTCAAGAGGGGCCAACAACATTAAACAATTCAGGCCAATATGACTGCTGAATCTAAGCTTCAAGATTCTCACCAAACTACTTATGAGCAGATTAACCTAGTTTGGCAGGAGAAATAATCAGCAACACTCAGTTAGCTTTCATAAAAGGAAGCTACATTCTAGACAGCGCAGTGATTCTACATGAGGTTATGCATGAACTGAGAGATAAGAAATTGAAAGGGGTGATTTTTAAAATTGACTTTTGAGAAGGCTTATGACAGGATCAAATGAGGGTTTTTGGAGGAAATTCTGGAAAGAAAGGCTTTGACCCCAAATTCAGCAATTGGATAATGCAGACAGTGAGGAGTGGAAAGGTGTGCATTAACATCAATAGTGAAAATGGACCATATTTTAAAATACATAGGGGTTTGAGACAAGGGGACCCGTTTTCCCCCCTCATGTTTAACCTAGCAACTGAAGCCTTAAACATGATGCTAAACAAAGCAAAACAAAAGGAACATCTAAAAGGGGTGGTCCCCCACCTCATAGAAGGAGGGCTCACTCACCTTCAATATGTTGATGACACAGTCATCATGATGGAACCTACAATCCAATTTATTACTACCATGAAGTTGTTGCTCTATTGCTTTGAGTGGACGTCAGGCCTCAAGATTAATTACCATAAAAGTGAGGTGATAGTCTCTGGGGTAGAAGAAGACGAATAACAGATGATTGCTGATATGCTCAATTGTAAAGTGGGACAACTACCAATGAACTATCTGGGTCTGCCCATAAGCGTTCACAAGATAGGGGTGAAAGGTTTTGACAATCTTATTGTAAGATTGGGAAAAAACTTCAACCTTGGATGGGTAAACACCTCTCTTCAGGAGGGAGACTATTTCTAACTAACTCATCTCTGAGCAACCTACCCATCTATACAATGGGGATGTATAACCTCCAAGAAGAAATCCATCATAAAATGGACACGGTGAGGTCCAAATTCATAAAATGGACACGCGTCCTGTAAAAGCTGGCAACCCCAGCAGGGTTTGTGGGTCTCTTATACCGAATATTTGCTTTCTATAAAAGCTGGGAAATCCTTTATAAAAAAGAGTCTTGAATTAAAATATTAGACAATAAAACTATGTCATTTCTAGTCGCGCAAACTGCACGGGTCACCTTCTAGTTTTGGAAAAACTGTAACAAAAAGATCGAAATATGACTTTTACACCATCTACTACAAATTCTGGATTACATAGTCCTGTATATAATTTCTTGAATTATCCAATAGATGGTGTTTCAGGCACGAAAAGGGAACTGAACAGCGCTAGTCATTTCTAGATGCTTCAAAGTAGGTTGTCGTGGATGGTCAATAAGTTTATCCTCCAAGTCCAGTGCGCCATCAGGAGAGTGCACAATATGAACTTCCTTGAGTTCACAGAAACAATGCCGTAGGTCTGCAAACTTTAGCACCGACCCTCCAAAGCAGCCAACCCTGAGCAGCTCAAGACGTTGCATTGATAATGATCCAAAACTTACATCGATTGAGCTGGAGCAGCAAGCAATCTCAAGTAACTTGACCTTATTGTAAAAACGATCCTCAGCTCCTGCTGTCGTCAGACAAAAGTTGAGCCGTCCAGATGGTGGTGGTGGTTTGACACGCAGGCGAAGAATGCATAGTTCTGGTAGAATTCCTAGGATTTCTATGTCTTCTTGGGATAATATATCTATGTCTAAATTTAATTTCCTGAGAGTGACCAGCTGTCTCATCCACCCAGGCAACTTTTCAGCAAGCCCATAAAGCTTAAGGCTCTGTAATCTTTTCGGGAGACTACATTCATTGGGCATTTTAAACAAAGAGTCTCTGTACTTAATATGCCACACTGACAGAGAATGTAAGTGAGAGTGATTCGATACAGCAGACCAGAACTCCTTAATGTTGGATTTGCCGACCCCTGACACTCCAAGCTTGCGCAGCTGAGTCAGATCCATAAACTCTTTCAGAATGGCTGCTCCCCCTGAAACACTGACGTTGACAACACCAAGCGTATGCAACGCGGTGAGCACTGACTCAACCTTGACACCTGCTACTTGACAACATGTGCGGAGCTTGGGCAACTTGAAGACTGCACCACCAGCTGACGATGGATTCTTTAATGGGAATGTGGTGCCCACACGGAGGTATTGCAGCTTCTTTAGCTTTGTGATAGACGCTGGTAAGCTGAAGATAGAGGTTTGTCTAATATCAAGAGTCTGGAGTTGCCTTAGGTCACCTAGTGAGTTGGGTAGATAGGTGACTTCACTGCATCCTCTTAGAGAAAGAAACTTGAGGCGAGGCAGCAGCTTCAGCATCATTTGGACGTCTTTATTTCTCATACCGGATGCATTCTCCAGATCAAGAACCCGAAGCACCTTCATACTTGCAGATATAAAGAACCGTCTCCATTCCCCAAACACTGTCAAAGAGCGCAGCCTTGAGAAGTCGATGCTCTCGAAAACAATGCTGTCTCTCTCCCAGCTTTCTTCTATGACAAGGTGCCGTCCTCTGCGTTGAGATGTCGAGCTGCAAGTCCCCACCAGTGAAAACAACTCAATTGCAGCGGCAATATTTTCTTCCTCAGGCCGTGAGATCATGTATTTATGCATGAAACCGTTGACAGTATAATGGGACATTCTCAAGTTCCATATGGTCGTGTCTTGTGGCAGCTGAAGCATGCTCAACTTAACGAGCTTCGTGAATATCTCTTCACCATTCTCTACTGCAGTATCGAACTCGCTATCGGTAGAATAACCCTCTGCAATCCAACGCATCAGAAGCCGCCTCCGCCGAATTATGCTGTTACCTGGAAAAATCAATAAGTATGCGACATGCTGCTTGAGATACTTGGGCAGGGCGGCGAGATAGGAATGCATCCAGCTAAATACACCATGTAAAGAAGCGAACTGTGGCCTGTTCTCCAGATTGTGTATGAACATGTTATTTAAAATACAGACTCTGGCATGCCAGTCGAAAACAGATTGCGCGTAGTCAGCCATAGCCACTATTACTTTTGGAAGTCCACCGCACTTTGAAATTAGTTCTCTTAACTCCTGATTCCGCTCAATTTGATCTACTGAAAAATAGAGACTTTTTTGTACCTATTACGGTCAAAAAGTTAAGGTATATTAGGTTGAGTATCTCATTTGAGAAAAACAATGTGCATCGAAATAATGATACATGAAAAAGGTTTGTGCCAAAAGGACACAATGTCACGACCTATGTAAAAAAATGTGCCGGAGATGAAAATTGTATTGGTGAGATGGTACAATGGTTTCAGCCATGCATTGAGATGAGATTCGAAGGAACCAAAGAAAAATACAGCAGAGATTGCTGAATTTAAATGTGTGCAAATATTATAAACAACCATTCATGTGGCGAGTATATCATGTGTTTGTCTCTCGTGATATTCTTTGTCATCAACATGAAATATTTAGGTAGCTAGTGAAGATAGTCATTGTATTCAGAGGAGAAAAACGGTCTTTGACTATGAATATCCTCATTGAAGGACCAAGAAAAAGAGGGTTATATAAAGACGAAGTTTCATATATAACGTTGCCCATGACCTGAACTGGGGAAAAAATAATCATATACTCATGATAGAATTTGTATTCATACAAAGATTAAAAAATTAGATTACATTACATGATGGACAATAGCAGTGAAACTACCACGTACCTTGTTTGTAAAGAGATCAATGGACGCCAAAATATCGAGAGCTTTGACGTTGAACACGAGCTCCTTTCTGTCAGCACAATGCATGGCAATGCTTTCCTCATTAGTTACAACAATAACCATACTCTGGGATGGTCTAAAGGCTAATGCCTCTTCAATCAAGTTCCATTGTTCTTTAGACACAAGATGATCAATTACGACTAGACATTTATGATCTTTGAGAAAACTGTGACACCTTTTGACCGGGTCTTCATTTTGTTCGAGAGGATGTGAACCGAGTTGCAATAGTACGTTCCGACAGAAGTCCTTCAACTTAAAGGGTAAGAATATATCCACCCAGGCATAGTTTTCAAAGTGTCGAAATTGGTGTGGAAATTGAAGAGCCACGCTGTTGTACCAATTTCTAACTAGAGCAGATTTCCCAGCTCCAGCTACACCCCATACTGAGATAACCTGCAAAGCTTCAACAGCTGATCTGTACATGTGGCGACGAAATTCATTGATCTCTGACATGCGTCCAAAGAGGGGACCCTGCATGCAAGCGTGGATATGAGATGTTCTGCACCGAGACTAGAAATATGAGTTTCGAAATTGTACGGTTTGATTGTAAAAAATTGAAGCCAGATGACCGATTAGGGTATTAACCAAATCCACACTACACAACCTGGGCAGCGTAAAACTAACAAGGTTGCCACAGTGCTTGCCGCAGACGATCAGGGTACAAGGAACTTGGATAGTCTATATAAATCCTACAGTGGTTATTCCATGTTCTTCCTGAAACAACAGGCTACACAGAACACGATCTTGTGCTAACTTTTCTAAATCCGAATGTTAATGGCCAATTCAAAGATAAATAGTTTGCCTAACTCAAACATACTTGTATGTGTAAACTACTAAAGGGACTCAAAACATTATGGGCCAAATGGAGGACGAGCCGAACCCGGAGGCAGCCCGGCAGTGCGAGGCGGCGTCAGCCGTCCGTCCTAGACGCAACCCCAGGGGCGCGGAGTGCGCAGACAAGGTCGATTTTGTTTGGGAATAAAGATTGATCAGATTAAAGAGTTGGTGAAAATTAGTAAATGGGAGATTATGTCGGTAGGATTCTAATTGTATTTTGAGTATTGTCCGTATAATTGGAGTTTAATCTGATCATACAAAAAAGAAGCAAAGGTACTCTCTCTCTCTCTCTCTCTCTCTGGCTGCCAACCTTCTGGATAGAGTTCCAACGCTCGCGATACTTTTATAAGATTGCGGGGTGGACCACTTGAATGGTGCATGCTCTCTCATTATTCGCCTCCGCAACTAGGAGAGCTCCACTGATCTCTGTGTTAAAACAGAGGACACCGTTGCTGACATGGCAGATCACGTAGTACGAGACACCAACAGCCACGATGTTACTCTCCATACCGGCAAGGCCACCATAGGAGCCATTTTCAGCACCAAATACAGAAGGATGCCTAAAAACTTAACCTCCAAAATCTCCCACGACATTTTGTCAACATTGCAATACCGAAGGAGAAATTTACCATGGCTTTGGCAATAGTGACTATAGGGCGCGCACCCTGACTCCCTTGCCAACCCGCGGTACCATGAGCTCTCCCTTATGGCTTACAAGTGCAAGGTGGACCCTTCCCCTTGGCTCAACCACTTTTGATCAATTCATTATCGAGCTAGAGATTCCTGACTCTGAGCGTGTGTGGTATGCTTAGCTAGTTACAACAAAACAGGAGGTGTCGTATTTGGCCTTAGTGGCACTGGTAAGCATGTGTTGGATGATGATGCGCCCCGTGGCTGGCCAGTTCTTTCAGGTTGGTTGAGTCTTCACTCACTACAAGTGTACCACTTGAACCAATGTAGTGGTCTCTCACTCTATATCGACAATTAGAATCTCTAGGTCTTTTGTTTTATCTTCATTGTTGATGTAACTCATGTTTTCTGCTTTTCAGTCGTTCCGTGATGATGTAGTTTGTAACTACCTTTATTTTATTTAATTGAAATGAGTGAATTCAGGTAGGTCTCTCACCATATAGTTTCCCTGGAAAAAACAAAGTAGGGGGCGCCTAGCAGTGGTTCTACAACCTGAATAAGGAGTGGTCCATCTGTTTGAGGTGGGAATTGCCCGTTTGGGGAACAATAACTTTGGTTTCCATAGTTTCCCCAACCCTTGGTTGAGCCAACGGATATCCACCTCATAGACACTGTCGATGACTACATTTATCAGTTCTTTGCATTTTGCTAGGCCATGAAGGTGATCGAGAAGAGAGACAAAAGGTCATTATCTACATAGTTGGATTATAGGAACTACTGAAGACGAAGGGCAAGCTGGAGAAGCCCACTGACAGCATGGAGGGGGCCAAGAGATTGATGCAGGTATATGAGCGCCACATTAATATGGTGGCAGAGAACACATGTTTGTATGCGACCAAACCGCCTCCTATTTCTTAGTTATGTCCATGCCCACCGCCTCCTCAACCTTGGTGGTGTTTATGCTAGCTGCCGTGAACGCTACACCAACTACAACGATGATGGCTGCTGCGATCACCTCTACCAATCACACAGCCAAACGAGGTAGCCAGAACCTATGAACATGCTGAAGGTCGTGGTCCATAGTGTCCCCCTCGACTTGACATTGGCGTCCAAGAGTTGTGCCTGGGCACATGAACCGACATGCCACCTGTCTTGGG
The DNA here is from genome assembly GCA_030378355.1 of Eleusine indica. NCBI lineage: Eukaryota > Viridiplantae > Streptophyta > Magnoliopsida > Poales > Poaceae > Eleusine > Eleusine indica. Next base: position 17,999,816 of record CM059494.1, read on the forward strand.
GCAGGACATATACTCAGTTGACCTTTTCACCTCAAGCCCGCCAAACATTTTTTTTTGACTGAACTGGAGGGGCAAGCCCCTATAGATTAATAGATATATTGATAAAAGAAGAATGAAACAAAGTATTTACATAGAAAGGCCAAAAAAGAAAAGAAACTGAAGCTAAAGCTAGGATCTGTTGTGAATCCATTTCTTCAAATGATCAAGGTTGATAGGCTTAATCCGGTATCCAACCAGAACTTTTAGAAAAGTTCCTTTGCATTTATCCACCGTGGGGTCTTGGCCATTGAAAATCTAGTCATTTCTGATGGTCCATATACTCCAACACATTAGGATGATGACATCCATAAAGAAGGGCACCTGCAAAGCATTTTTGATAAGCTGGATTGTGCGTTCAAGTGGCATCCGTTGGGGGATATCAACACCAATGGACTGCCAGCACAGCTTTGCAAATGGGCAGGCAATGAAGAGATGTCTTAGTGTTTCTTCTCTTTGCCAGATGCAGAGCTCACATGAGTATGAGCCCAACACCATGTTTCTTCTTCTTAGCATATTTCTTGTGTTGACTTTCTCTTTGTGCATTATTCAAAAGAACACTTTATCATTTGGTTGACAGGAGCAGTCCCAGAGCCATCTATAAGATGGGTGCAGTTGAATATGGCCCATGAAGTTTTTATATGCTTTCGAGGATTGATAAGGTTTGGAGCCCCAAGTGTATTGCCACTGATCTTTGTCATCATTTAGATTTAATCCTGCAATGAGTTTTTGTAGATTCTGCATTTGCTGAAAGGCTTGCTCCGAGAGTTGTAGGTTGAAGCTATTGTATAGTTGTTGTTCATCAGCTATTTTCCTTAGAGTAATACTTGGCTGCTTGGCAAATGAATACAGCTCCGGATAGGTGTGCTTAAGGATTGGGTCAGTCCATCCATCTTCCCATAGTAGAATTGCTCTGCCATCCATAGGTTGAGGTGTAGCAATGGTTTTGTACTTTTCGACCAGTTTGACAATATCCCCCCACCAGAAGGAGCCCTTTTTTTGAGATCCTGGGAGCCTCCAATTATTGTAGTAGTTTTGCCAGACCAACTTGACCCAAGGTAGATCAATTCTTGTGTAGAACTTGTGTAGGTATTTCATTAAAAGTGTCTCGTTCTGGACTTTGAGATTGATTACCCCTAGACCACTTTCTTTTTTTGGTCTTGTCACTATGCCCCATGCCACAAGGGGGGGGGGGGCTTCTTGTTGTTAATATCTGATCCTCTCCAAAGACAGTGTTTTCTGTATTTGTCAACCTGTTCAAAAATTTCCCCATGTATCTTGAGAGTACACATGTAGAAAGTAGGCAGTGCTGATAGAACTGAGTTTACCATCTCTAGTTTGCCTGTTTGGGTTATGAATTGTGCATAGCCTACTAGCCTTCTTTCAACTCTCTGGGCAATGGGAAGGAAATGTTGGACTTAGGGTCTGGTAAGTCCTAGAGGAAGACCAAGATAAGTGAAGGGCATGGATCCTATTTGACAGTTCAAGGTACCAGCTAGAATTTCCATTTTTTTTGGACTGACATTAACTGGCAGCATCATTGATTTGTGATAGTTAACTCTGAGTCCAGTGGATTCTGCAAATGTATGGAGGAGAGCTTTGAGTAGGACTAGCTGCCTTTGACATGCTTCCATTACAACCAATGTGTCATCAGCATACTGTATTATAGGGAAATCTGACCCTGCTCCAAGTGGTAGAGGTAGGTGGAGCAAATGTGTGTCCTTAGCTTTGTTAAGAATTGTTTGCAATAAGTCAGCAGCCAGGACAAACAAGAGAGGGGATAAAGGGTCTCCTTGCCTGACTCCCATTTTGCAATGAAACACTTTACCTGGTACCCCATTGAGGAGTACTGATGAGGTTCCTATACTCATTATCATTGAGATCCATTGAATCCATTTTGCACTAAATCCTTTATGTTGTAGCAACTGTAGGATTACTTGATGTTCTATTTTATCAAAAGCCTTCTCAAAGTCTAACTTGATGAGAATGATTTCCTTTTTTTGATTTATGGTAGAGGTGAAGATATTCAAATAACCATGCAAGATAGTCCTGAATGGACCTATTTTTTATGAAGCCATACTGGTTCTGGTGCACTACCTCTGTAATGACTCTCTGGAATCTGTTAGCCAGCGGCTTTGTCAGTAGTTTGATCGAGGAATTTAACAGAGAAATTGGCCTAAAGTCATTTACAGTAATTGGGTTATCAGTTTTTAGAACTAAGGTGATATACGACCCATTGATGCTTCTAAGGCAGATGTCTCCGTGAAAGAATGCATCACACATATCATAGAAGTCTTGAGAGATTATAGGCCAGCATTTCTTAAGGAAATCTCCATTGAAACCATCCGGTCCTGGAGATTTGTTGCTTGGCATTTCTCCTACAATTTTGTCAATCTCTTCTTTGGTGAATGGCTCACCAATCCATTCAAGGTTGTCTTCCTCACTGATCAAGTCCACAAGATCAAATTGCATAGCAGTGTATTCTGAAGTACCCAACCTTTGTTTATAAGATCCCCAAATATGTTCTGCCTTCTTTTCTTGCTCATAAAATGTGTCCCCTTCATCTGAAGTTATGCAGGCGATGGCATTGGCTCTATGCCTTATAGTTGCTTTTGCATGAAAAAATTCAGTAGTGGCATCTTCGAATTTAACCCACTTTATTGTTCCCCTTTGCTGCCAGTAAAGATTTTGCTTGTGGAGCAAATTCTATAGGTGCTATTGTAGTAGTTCTCTAAAGTTCCATTCTTCTATAGTGAGATCTCTTAATTTCTCAAAAGCGTCAAGCATAAAAATTAGTGCTTTAGAGTTGCTGATTTTAGACGCTAAGCTGGATAACTTACTTTGCCATTCCTTCAATATTCTTCTAAGATTTTTGAACTTTGTTACAATTCTCTTTGCTTTGTCTTGGGTTTGCACTGGTAAAGTCCATGCATGCTGTACTATGTTCATGAAGTCCTCATGTTCCATCCAATAATTCTCAAATCTAAAAATCTTTCCCCTGGGCATTGATGTATTTATGACAATTTGACAAGGGACATGGTCAGAGGTATCCCTGGAGAGGGGATTTACAGTTGTTCCTAGATAATTTGAAGTCGAGGAGGCTGAGGTGAAGAACCAGTCCAGTCTTTACAGCAGGGGATTGTCTTGCTTGTTAGACCACGTGAAAGCCCTTCCTTTAAGAGGTAATTCAATTAGTCCCAGATTGCTTATTGCTTCATTGAATTGCAACATTTCATTTACATTCCCTCCAGGCTTGTTTCTATTGGTAGGCGACATGATCAAGTTGAAGTCTCCCAGTATCAGCCAATCTATATTTTGATCCATTTCTATGTTGGAGAACCAAATTAGGAATAGTTGCTTGCTATAAGGGGTACAGGGTGCATAAATGTTTGTAAGGATCCAAGAGGCTCCTGAATGTTTTGAGGTTAGGGATACTGAGATTCCAAATTCATTAGCGAAAGCCAAGGTGCCATTAAACTTGCTGCTTTTCCAGATCGTGATACATCCTCCAGAGGCCCCAACGGAGGATTGAAATTCAAAGGAGTCAAATTGTGAAGGGCAGAACTTCTTAATGAAAGATAGATCAAAATGCTCTTTCTTTGTTTCCTGCAGACAGATAACATCACACTTGGATTCTAGAATTTTGCTTCTGACAAAACCCCATTTCTCTTCTGCATTTATACCTCTGATATTCCAGCATAAGACATTCCAGGTTCGAGTGCTATGTTGAAGCCGCTGATCCATGAAAACAATTAGGTGTACGAGATTTAATCCTTATGTGTAGAACAAGGATAATTATGAGCAATTTCAGGATGTAAAATACTATGCTCATTCTGTGTTGTCTAAGGGACCAGTGTGAGCACTGGAGACGAGGGCCGAGATTATACACATTGTACCAACACCATGACCAGAAGGACCAGTGTGTGCACTCGAGCATGAAAACCCAAAACATAATGTAGAAACCCTGACTGGAGTAGCAAAATAATAACAGAACACACCAATGTGCCATATCCAGTACATCTATGAAACAAGTATTAAAGACTTTATTCTTAACTTGAACAGAGATTGAAAAAGAGACAGGGAAAAGATAGTTGGAAACCAAGGGGCAGAGGTAAGCCCTTGGGTTATTTCTTGGTCTTCTTTGATGTGTCTTCATCATTGGGTTTGCTTTTCTTGTTCTTCCCTTTCACCACCTTACTGGTGCCTTCCTTGTCCTCATTTATTTGTTTGCCAACCACTCCTTTGGCCTTCCTCTTACTCTATAGCTTTTCTTCAGTCAGCATGTCAGATGGCATGTGAATGAACATTGATCCTAGATTCTTGATGATCTTAGTGGAAAGGGTGGGTGGCTCACAGTTGCACGCAATGCAATTCAAATTTGGGCATGGATTCCTTTTGAAGCCCTTGTTGATATCTTTCACCATGTTACTTCTCCTGACCTCTGTTTCAGATATAACCATTTTGGATTTTCCCTTCTTCTTAATGACTAGAGCTGTATGGTTGCTTGTGACTTTCCCTTGTGGGACAGGAGGGGAGTTAGCATTAGCTATGTTGCCAGTTTGTTGTGCCCGACTAGATTGGGGTGATGAGCACTCAGCTGGGCATTCAGAGGGTTCATTGTTTGCTTCTTCAAGGCTAGCTTGGCCTGATGTGCACTCAAACGAGGTGCTCAAGGGACATGTCTTTGGGAGTTTAAAGTCCATGCTCTGGTTGTACCCCCTTCCAGGTGAATGGTGTTCCATGCTTTGGACTGCATGAAGGTTTTAGCCCAGATGAACTTTCCAGGCTTCATGAGAGATGCAGTACAGAAGGCCAGCCATTTGGCAGGGATGGTAACAATTGCTGTAGCATTTTTGTGATCTGCAAAATATAGAGCCCAGTATCGATAGATGTCAGGGCTCACAGCGGGCATACGTGAGAAATTTTGGATCCCACTGAGTACAGGGTCGACATCCATTTCAGAGCTGAATTGCATCCAATCCATCTGTAGGTTGAGGTTTATATGTTGCTGGCCCTGAGTATCTTCTGGCCCAATGATTTGCTCAAGATTAAGATTGGGCAGCAGTGATTGAGTTTCCTGGACTGCATTTTCTTCTAGCTGGCTGGAATGTTGATAAATGTTTGTGTTTGCAGCCCCTTCAGCCTGGGACTAGTCATTAAGCTGTAGCTCCTCAGATCGAGTAGATTAGATGGATTGCTGAGGCTGTTCATTGTTCTGTTCCTTTGCAACTGGGAGCAGATCCTGCTCCTGGATTTCCATTGGGATGTAATTGATTGGTTGAGCTTATAAAGCTAGAACCACCAGGTTCATATCAGAATCATGTACATCAACCTGATTGAGGTCTGGCAGACCTATTACAGTGTTAGCAAAAGAATTGGCCCAGGAGTCAAGTGACTGAGGGTGGTCTGAGTTTGTGAAGCTGATGAGTTCTGGCTCAATTTCCTCAATTTCCACATTTCCCATATCTGGCATTAGGCCCTTAGGGATTGGCATGGCATGTTCTTGCTGAGGATCACCCAGGTTGTCATTTGGATTTGCTGCTCATCTCCATTTTGCATATGCTAATCTTGTGGCCATAGCCCCCATTCTGTAGGATTACCATTGTCTTCCTCATTTTTTGGGTTGTTCTGGTTTTCCTGGATCCCACCTCCTGGCTGTCCAAAACCAAAGAAGTCAAATAGCTGGTTTTGGCCATTATCATCATGATGTACTAGGACTGGCTCCTCATCTGCTGGCAGAGCCCCAAGAAGTTGTTGTTGAGTAACCTCACACTGCACCGTCCAGGAGTGTCCATGAAATCCTTCTGCATTTGTGACAACTATGAACTGTGAGACTCTTTCCAAATCAATTACCCTAGCTTTGATAATTAATCGAGCTAGATGGTTCTGGTCATCCTCCCAAGCGATAATGTGACCAAATGCACTGATAGAGCTCTAAATAGCCGCATTGTTCCAGTGATCTAGCAGGAACCCCATTAACATTAACCAACATTCTCTATTGAACTTGGCTTGGTACTTGGGACGCCTTAGTTGATGACGGAAGGGCTGATCATGAGACTTCCTGCTAACGTTGTGTCCATCTTCTATATAAGACAGATCACACTACCAAAGTAGGCTTTGACTTGGTTATTCCTACCGATGGTTCATCTACCTTCTATAAGCTTCAAGCTGCAGAGCCACGGGAACTGACACCTTTTCGGGGTGGGTGAGTGGCTGGCCCCCAGCAATGAGTTGGTCATGCCCTATCCACAACTTATTCGGCATTCTCTCTGCATGTTCCGGGTCTACAGTGACTTCAGCTTGTAGCGTGTGGCCCTATCCCTATCCGGAGTTGAGTGCGCTCTTGGGGACATGGGTTCACTGAAGCGACCCATGTGTGTGGGAAGAAGGGGAGGCAGTCATCTTTTTTGACACCCTCTGTCTATTTTTCACCATCTCCTCGTTGAGTAACATGGACCCTAGGGCGTTTAGTGGGAAAGAGAATAAACCGGCCCCAAAAATTGATTTTTATGGAGGGGGGGGGGGCAGCTTTCCAAATGTTTGCTAAACAATAAGATGAAATTGACCAAATTTGCAACTATTTACAAAGAACTATAGTATTGGAGGATCAGGGGCTTATCGCAGCAATAAGTTTTGTGCCAGGTCAGATATCACGGAGGCAAAATTATACTCACTCCAGTTATCCATTTTGTATGGTTCAAAAAACACTAATTCATGTGTATTTACACAAACGATTCTTACGTGTCCTAACAATGACATTGAGAGAAATTGCATGTGAGACGCAACAACTCTATATATAGATCTACATGTGCAAATGCTTCATAAACCTAGCCACCTAGTTTATTTAGTGACATAGTGCTACTGCCATGATAACTATTTTTAGCAACAAAATGCCGTTGGTGATTAGTGGCGAGCTTCTTACATCCCGCTACTGAAATGAACCTGAAAGACATGTCCGTCACTAATTTATGTAACTTAGTAACGGACACGTCTTTACCCACCACTAAATTAGGTGGCATAGATTACTGGTGGACCATAACTATGGACCCACCACTAATTTATGCCACCTCCTATAAAACAGGGGGGGGGGGGTACCATTTTGGCTCCACTCTATGCCTCTTCCGTCGCCTCCCTCTCTGGTCCCCTTCTCCACCACCGCCATAGCGCTTCTCCACCACTGCCACCGCGTGCATGGCCCCCTCGTGCAGCCTCCGTCCCTTCGTGGAGTGACTGCACCATATTATGGCACGACTATCATGGCCTACACAAAAGTGGTCGCCACTGACTGAGGCGACCTACGTGCAAGGCAGCCAGATCTGGCGGCTACCGCCCCGCAAAACATTGCCATGACCATGGCCCCAACGATCGTTGGCCTGGGCGACAACCCATGCGGCGGCAAGGGTGGCTCGTACCCGAAAGACGACGAAGGCACCCGAGGCGGCGACCAGTACCTATCACTCCCTTCGTTTTAGGTCGACTGATGGTGCGGTAGTGACAGACAATACTCGTCACCACCGTATCTTATTTTTTGTCGTCCGTACTAGTGACGACCTTAGTGGTGGGCTAGTTGCCCATTATAAAAAGACAGATTTTCAGTAACGTTTATTAGTTGTGGACACAATGTCCGTTACTAAGACCGTTTATGATCCGTTGCCGAAAATATTTATTGCAATAGTGTGCATACCTCCTTGGAAAGAACACAGAGAGAATAATCAGCCCAGAACTGCTGAATATGTGGATATCCAACGCAGAAGCTTGCAACCTGAAAATGCTTTGTGATCACAACTATACGACTCCCATTGTCTGTTTGTGGAAGGTACTTACGGATTGTTCTCCACTCGTCGTTTGTGGCGGAGAAGTCTTCCAGAATAATGAGGTATCTATTTTTTTTTGCTTGGTTCGTGAATTCCTGGAGGAGATAATCATCCTTCATATTTGCCACATTTTTGTCAACAGCATCCACACCAAGAATTTTTGTTTGGTTTTCTTCGCAGGCATTCGTGTGGAACAGATCGAGCAAGCTCCTTATGAATGTCTGGATATTGAAAGGTTGCGACATCTTTACCCGAGCACGGCATTCGAATTTGCGGATATCTTCATGGCTGTTGTAGGCCTTTCTGATAGTGGCTGTTACCTGAGGATCGCCTCCTGGCACCCACAGCGAGATCACCTGGAACTCACTCCTATTCTTGGTGATCAACATGATGAGAGCATCCAAGTCTCGTTCCTTCTGGGTATCAGTGTGTCTGGCTCTGGGCGCCAGCTGCTTGGTGTCTTTGCCTGGATTGGAGCCGGAGTCGATGAAAAGCCTGTAGCGCTCGTTCCTCTGGCTCACATCCTGGACTCTCGCCTTCAGCTGCTCCATGATGTCCACTGCTTAATCCAGTGGCAGTGGCCGCCGCATACATGACGGGATCAAGCGGCGCCACCAGTCACACTTTGTATCCATGTGGACAACAAACTCGACACCATCTTCGACATCGTAGGCCAGGTCACGGACCTGGGCCACCCAGGTGCTCACCACATTACTCTGGATTTCTTCCTCATTTGTGACGCTGAGGAAGGACTGCATCATCTGGAACTCTCCAACGATGAATACAAGGTCGCGATATGTGCTCTTCCGTAGTATTTCCTCCTCCTGGACCGCCGACTGGGCTTTTGACAGGGTTCCATTCACCAGGGACTTGGCAACCGAGAGCACTACGTCCGCCATTGCCTTCCGACCTCTCTTCTTCCGTGTTTGTTGGCTGGTAGGAGGTTAGCAGTGGTGTCAATAAAGCTGATGTTTAGAATTCTGCATCGTCTGAGCTCCAAGGTAAGCCACTATAACGGTGACTTCAGTTACGCTACAAGCAACTCTGACCAGTATTGTTAAATTGGACAAGCGAGACTTGGGCGAGGGATTGGTTTGCTGTACAAGAAATTAATTTATGTCAAAACTTAGATACCACGTTTAGCCAGTTGGGCTACGAATTAACAAATGGTTCAGACCGGCTGTTAGTCAATAAATCACACCGCCATAGATGCCTTGATCAGGTCGCCTTCTTTGAAAACGAAAAATATATTAATCAAATTAGGAAGGACCGATTGCACATGCTTTAACATCAGGACAAACAACAGTACCCTAGTATTGTTCGAAAACCGAAGAAGCAACTGGTGTAACCTTTTTATTGGCTAGTTCCTACATATGCCGAGACAGAAACAACTGGAGGGACAGAAATCTGAATTCAAAATATCGACATAACATGATCTGATCTGCCAGAGTGTTGGGGTGTGTGGTTGTAATGGCAGAGCAACATGCAAGCAGCAAGCAATCAGAACCTAAAGAAACAGCTTGTGGCCAGCTGCAACATATAGGGTCACGAGAAGAAGTCTTGATCACAGTATTGAATCGAAGCAGCACGTGTTGAGATATCAAATGCTGGATAAATTAGCACTTCTAGCTTTATATTAATCCAGAAATAAATCATAAACATGATTAATATATTGCATGATGAATTAGACAAGTCTACGCAAAATCTAGATAGGTCTATAAAGCTAGACAAAATCACAACATGTATCATACTGTCCACAACTATCATAGATAAATAAATTATGATAGCCAATATAGAAGACATGATTTAAGATGAGAGTACGTACGTTTCCTTCTGGACCGGGTAGCGTAGACAGCGACGACGTTCAGCACCGTCATGTTGTAGGCGACGGTGGATGAGACTGACTCGACGTGGAGGAAGACGAGTCGTGACGACGAGCTTGACGAAGACGAGAAAGCGATCGAGCAGTCACGCTGAGCACTTCCTAAAAAACTTATTCACCCTCTCTTGGTGCAGGATCACAGAGGACGACGGTTCCGGAGACATGCTCTCCTGTTCGCCCGGTGCACGTCGACAATCGGGATGGAGAAGTCTGGTCGGCGCAATAGTAGAGAGAGGGAAAACCCTAGGCAATACCATGATATGTTCTGCGATGGCACCCGTACGTATTTATTGGGGGGAACCACTAGGGATGGACGTCCCGCAACCGAGTCGGTTTCCATATCAAAACATATTGGATACGAAACAAAAAGAAAAGTGCAAAAGGAAGTCGCGCCCCCACAAGGCACGGGACTGGATTTCGGCAGATCATTCACGCAGGTGATGCACTGTAGCGCCCATTGCCCACACCTTGCCATCCCGGCCCGACAAGGTGAGGCAAGCGAGCGCGCATGTGTTCTTCCCTTCTCCCATGCACACACTTGCAAGAGATGTTAGAGCAACCAACCTTATAAGTTAGACTCCCTCCACCTCCACTAGTATATAGGTCATACTACCTTGGTCTTTCATGAGCTTAATAGAGATCACCCAAATCTCACAGATTGCGACCTTACAACAATTAGGCTCACATAGGTGGACTCATTCAAGAATATTCTGTAGGACAACATCTTTGCTACTTAAAGCAAACTAAATACATTAAGGCAACAACCAACCTGCCATACAGATATCAAGAGTAATGCATCACTCCTCAAGTAGGTCAAAGGGTTACTCTCATACTAACCAATAGCCTGTTCTTCCTAGGTCCTACTTCATGGGATCTCTGATCACATAGGTTGGGTTACCCCTTTGGAATAGCACATATGGGCCTCATACCTATCTCTTTCGATGCACTGTCTATCATATTATGTGACAACCCCTTGTTGAATTGATCTGCCAGGTTCTCAACAGTTGAAATATATTCTACTGATGTGACTCCGGACATTCTCATTTTTCTGACAGACTTTAAACATCTCTTAATATGTCTTGATGACTTCATATTGTCCTTAGAATTGTACATTTTGACTATAACAGTTTGAATGTCATAATTCATGAGGATTGCTGACACAGGTTTCTCTATAATAGGCAAGTCCATCAAAAGCTCACGTAGCCAATCGGCCTAAACAATAGCTGTATCTAGTGCGGTAAGTTCTGCCTCCATGGTAGACCTCGTTAAGATGGTCTTTTTGCATGATATCCATGAAATAGCAACACCAGCAAGAGTAAATGCATATCCAATCATTGCATATAGCTCATCAACATCAGATACCCAATTGGAATCACTATAGCCTTCTAGTACTACCGAATATCCAGAATAATGAATTTTGTAATCTATAGTACCAACTAAGTAGTGCAGTACCCGCTCATTGCCGAGTGCAAATTTATTTGCCGAGTGCATTACCAAGGGCACTCGGCATCTCTCTCATTGCCGAGTGTTACTCGGGACGGCTCTCGACATACATGGCACACACGACATTAAGGGCATTTGTCGAGTGTAAGGCGAACCGACACTCGGCAATAACGCCTCAGCCCTCGACAACTAAAAACACCTGGCAATTCGTGTGGATCTAGTGGGGACACAGCGCTGGTTGAAGATGGAATAGCCGCCGCCGTTAGGATATGCCGAGTGTGGAAACCTAGCACTCGGCAACTGAAACAGATGCCGAGTGTCTGATCCTGGCACTCGGCAAATAGGCCTATATGGCGAGTGCCTGTGTGTGGCTCTCGGCAACTAGGCCTATATGCTGAGTGTCTGTCTGTGGCTCTCGACAAACATGAAAAAAAACTAAAACAAATACCACTAGTCTATTTTCTCTTTGCACTAGTATAATATATGACAATCAATGATAAAGTATTATATTTATATTTACTTGTTTCCTATATTCTGTCATTCTTTTTGTTCAAATATAATTTCTTGTTAAAAATCAAATTTGAACTGCAAGTACTTAAAATAATGGAATATAGTGAAAGGAAAAATAATATTTAGTTTACTAAGTCCAATTTAAGTCCGCATATATGAAAATGAAACAATATTTCATGCATCTTATTTACGAAACATGAGCACGAACATGTCATCTAGATGTATACAAATTATATAAAAAGCAAACAAAGTAAAAAAAATCACAAAAATTGTCATGGTGTCATGATATCATTTGGGAAGACTGTGTTAAAAAATAGAGAAGAATTCATAAAAGTTATTGGATACGTTCTTCATAAATCGAACAATATCAAACGAAGATGCATAGAGTTGAGATAGAACGAGTTAGATTGCGAATCAAATTGATGGTTCAATTGAAATTTACCTTTGAAACTTTTTATATAGGTGGAAGATCATATTCATTTAGTCATGTCTCAATTTGGTCATTATTTGGATCGATATGATAATTTCTTATTTTTTTAAAATATTGAGTATTGAAAGAAATAAGTCAGATTTGAGCTAAAAGTACATAAAATAACGGAACTTTTATTACAACATCAAATTATAAGTATTTCTTGATTTTGGTAAGTATATTTTGAAAATTTGTGATACATTTACAGTTAAAATAATTCAATTTTTGAAGTAAAACAAAAAATATGTTGCCGAGTGCCGTGTATGTGGGCACTTGGCATATTAGCTATTTGCCAAGCGTTCTGGATCACGGCACTCGTTATATTAACAAGTTGCCGAGTGCCGCAGATCTGGGCACTCGGCATCTTCCTTTTGACTTTATCCGGCGTAGTCTCCCACACGACCTCACTTCTCTCTCCCCCGCGTGCACGACCTCCTTCTCTCTCTCCTGCGCTGCCTGCCGCCATCGCCTGCCACCACGCCGCCTGCCCCGCCGACGCCCACCACTGCGTCGTCGCCCGCCACCGTGCCATCGCCCGCCACCGCGCCGCCCACCCCGCCGTCGCCCGCCACCGCGCTGTCGTCCGCCACCGCGCCGCCCACCACGCCGCCGCCCGCCACCGCGCTGTCGGCCGCCACCGCTCCGCCCACCCCGTCATCGCCCGCCACCGCGCCGCCCACCCCGTCATTGCCTGCCACCGCGCCGTCGGCCGCCACCGCGCCGTCGCCCGCCACCGCGCCTGCCGCCCACCGCTTGCCGCCCACTGCGCCGCCTGCCGCTCACCGCACCGACGCCCACCGCGCCGTCGCCCGCCACCGCGCCGTCGCCCGCCACCATGCCGCCTGCCACCGTCGCTTGCTCCCTTCATTCATTTCTGCTCTCCTTGGCTGCTGCACTCCCAGCTCTGGTACGACGGCCTTGCTCCCTTATCTGAATTTTAGCTTAAGTTCCTTTTTTTGCGATGATTTTAGATTAAGTTCTTAACTGAAATTAAGCTCAAAATAACATATCTGAATATCATCGGTTGAAGTATGGGGAAAGTACGAAGTTCTTGGTTGTTCAGGTAGATAACTAACAACGTTTCGTGATGTTTGAATTGTCTGCCTGTACTCGTTACAGAGAAGAGCCATTTATGTTAGTGGGAATCACCTAGTAGTTACGAATGGTGATGGATAATGGAAACGAGAAACCAAAGTAGTAAATGGATATATAAAACTTTAGTTCAGCTTGTGCAGATTGCCTTTCAAGTTTTCATTCATTTTAATTATAAAACTATTTGTGTGCTATTTCTACACAATATATGTAGTTATCTTGTCCTACCCTCACTTATTTAGGTCCTATGGTTAGAATCTGTAACTAATTTTATTTCTATTACAAAATTGTTTTCCTTTTTATAACATAGCAGTATTACAATGACATGTATTCGCCAGCACATTCAAAGGAAACAACTGTGTAACTATGGATCCCTGGAGTAATAATTAAATCTGCAGACCTTAAAACTGATGTCCATTGAATAACTGGATTTCATTCTTCATGCTAGAATTGGTGATATAACGTCCATCGTCCCGGCGACATGCCACCGCCTCGCCCCTCGTCTCCGCTTGATTGAAGTGCATCTCGATCCCAGCCCGCCGCCCGTTGTCCCGGCGGCGCGCCACCGCGACTGTTGACGCCTCGCCCACGTCCACATCCCGTGCGCCAGTCGTCCCCGTCCTTCACTGCCACGGCCGTCGCCGAGCTAGTAGGTAAGCACTTCCAAATTACTTGTCTTTCCTGCATTGCATTCATGTAGTAAGTAACATAACATAAACTAAGACGTTTCCCATTCGGAAGAGATATGATTGCAAATATGCAGACGTTTGCATATTTATCATCGTATCTTTTTCGAATTGTCCATGTTTTTTGGACAGCTGGAGTATACATAGATGTGGTTAGTTTCCATGGTCTCTTCTGATCCGAGATAGAGTTTTGGTAGCATATCCTTGTTGTTCTCTGGATACACAATCTCCTGTATAGGACGTGTATTTGGAGAACAGCAGGGAGGTGCTACTAAAATTCTGTCTTGGATCGGAGGAGACCATGGGAACTATCCACATGTACGCATCCTCGGGTGGGATTAGGACCTATCCTGACCTACTAGATAGTATAGGCATCATCTAGGCATGGCATTGGTTTTATAGTACTCTGTGATATGTTCAAGGATGGAAGACCGTAAGTGGATGTACACGAGCCGTAGAAGTGAAACAGACTTGACCGATGAATGGATTGACAAGACCGATGCTTTCTTGGGCCAATCATTTGCTAGGGTTAAGGTAGCGCGTACAACTTGGTGTCCATGTAGCATTTATAGCAACACGCGTCGACAAACAAAGAAGGTCATGGGTAAACATCTTTGTCACAATGGCTTTATGTCTGACTATACCCGATGGACAATGCATGGTGAAGCCGTGAATGGTGATGCCGATCATACGAGACACGAGGTCGTGAGACAACGTATCGAGCAATTTGATGCTGATGCCGGGGTTGCCGACATGTTAGATGACTATCATGAGGTGCACCGTGATGAAGAAGAATGTATAGAAGAGGAGCCAGAGGCCACTGCAAAGGCGTATTACAAAATGTTGTCTTCGGCTCAACAACCCCTTCATGGGCATACCGAGGTTTCTCAGCTAGATGCCATTGCTCGCCTAAGGGCTATAAAGTCACAGTTTAGCTTGAGTCGTGGTTCCTTTGGCGTTATGTTGTCAGTTGTTGGCAGTCTCCTTCCGAAAGGTCACATTCTGCCAAAGAGCATGTACGAGGCACAGAAAGTCCTCCGTGCACTGAAGATGCCATATGAGCAGATACATGCTTGTCCGAACGGATGTGTCTTATTTAGGAAAGAACATGCAGATGCAAAGTACTGTCCAAAGTGTAAATCCTCTAGATACATGGAGGTAGATTCTGGTGATGGTCAGAAGAGGCAGCTCACGGTCCCCGTTAAAATCCTACGGTACCTTCCATTTATACCGAGGATCTAGCATCATTACATGACCGAGGAGACCACGAAACAGATGAGATGGCACAAAACAGGAATACGATACCATCCTGAAAATCTTGTACATCCATTCGATGCTGAATCGTGGAAACATTTTGATGACATTCATCCTGATGAAGCCGTAGAAGCTCGTAATGTACGCGTGGCACTAGCAACAGATGGGTTCCAACCTTATGGAATGGCGGTTGCCCCATACACTTGCTGGCCTGTATTCCTTATACCGCTCAATCTCCCTCTCAGCGTCATGCATGGACTCAAAGGCCGGTGTTGTGGAAGCTTCCTTACATGGAAGTCCACATTCTTCCACATAACATTGACGCAATGCACACCGAACAAAATATGGGCATGGTGACATTAGCAACAATCATGGACTTTCTTGATAAGTCAAGGGATAGCATCAAGGCAAGAGTGGGTCAAGAAAACTTATATGATAGACTGAAGCTAAACATGGTGCCTCCTAGAGAGGGCACTAAGACATGGAAAAAGCCTAAGGCCGATTACGTCCTGACGAGGGCTCAAAGGAAGGAAGTGTTAGAATGGTTCAAAACATTAATGTTTCCTGATGGGTATGCAACGAATCTGAGAAGGGGAGTGAATCTGGAGACTATGCGAATCAATGGACTTAAGAGTCATGACTATCACATATGGATTGAGCGGATTCTTCCGGTGATGGTTCGAGGCTATGTCCCTAATCATGTGTGGCAAGTGTTGGCAGAGTTGAGCTATTTCTTCCGCCAGCTTTATGCTAAGGAGGTATCTCGGACCGTGATTGCAGATATGGAAAAAATGGCGCATGTGTTGCTATGTAAGCTAGCGAAGATCTTCCCACCTGGATTCTTCACTTCAATGCAACATATGATTTTGCACCTCCCATATGAGCTACGAATGGGTGGGCCTGTGCAGTTTCGTTGGTGCTATCCAATTGAGAGGTGTCTAAAGGTTCTTAGAACTAAATGTAAAAATAAATGCAAAATTGAAGCTTCCATTGCAGAGGCATACATTCTCAAGGAGATTTCAAACTTCACAACAAAGTACTATGCTGGCAACCTTCCTAGCGTGCACAATCCACCTCCTCGCTACAATGCCGACGTAAATGAATCGAGCCTCAGCCTTTTCCAAGGGCAGCTCGGAAGTGCAAGTGGTGCAACACGCAAGACCTTGAGACATGATGAGTGGTGCATCATCATGCTATATGTATTGACAAATGTATCGGAGGTTCAGCCGTACATTCAGTAAGTTCTCAACTAACCTTTTTCTCGAGTACTAACATTATTATGCATCCAAACCCCTTGTTCCTCGTGTGTGTACAGGGAGTTTACTAGTCAATTCTGGCATAAATCAAGGGAACCTACTAGTAGGGAAGTGGAGGACCTTCTCAGAAATGGTGCGGGAAATGGACAACCCGATTTCATTGCTTGTTTCCAACGAAAGGTATCCAATTGACCACTTAATTAAAACCGTCTGACATCACATTCGGTAAGTAATTAATGAACTATCATGCTTGCACTTTCAGGGTCACTCCGATGCTTCCATGAGTGCCGAGTTGAGGCAGGTTTCCGATGGTTGTGCCCTTAGGGTAAAGTCATATACCGGTTATGACGTGAACGGATATCGCTTTCACACAACAAGCTACGAGCAGAGTCGTCCCAATAGAAGAACAACAAATTTTGGTGTTTTTACGCTCGGAAGTGATGGGGTTGAATATTATGGAAGAATTGAAGCAATCTACCAACTCAACTTTCATGGTTGTAGACCCCTTAATCCAGTCATCTTCAAATGCCATTGGTTTGATCCTCAACTAGTGAGACGGTCACCGAATGTTGGGCTAGTTGAAATTCGCCAATCATCTTCCTTACCAAGTGATGATGTCTATATCTGTGACACTCCTAGTGTCAATAGGGTCCCAAGGGTGTCACCTAGGCAGTTTAAAACCATGACACCAAGCATTTGAGTTTGAATTCAAATTTGCAATTCAATTGAATTCAAAACCCATTTGAATGACCTTTGAACTGCAAGTCCCAAATTTTCAATAAGACTCACCTTTGCAAACATTATATGTTGATGGTCTTGGTCAATTAGAATTTTGGGAATTTTCTCAGAATTTTAATCCATCAATAAAGGCCTCGAATAATTGTTAGAATGGTTAAAAACCAGCTCTGTTCATAAAATTCCTGAGCTTTTTGTAGTGGGGACTGTTGGTAGTTAGTATTTTTGTAAAAACCAGCACATTATGGGGAGCCTACCATAATTTTGGTCTGATTTTAGCAGATCTGGATTAATTCTAACAAAATTTGCAAAGCCAGTCGGCTGAAAGGATTGGAAAAAGAAAGGAAAAAGAAAAACTGCCCGTGGGACCCGCCTGTCAGCGATTCAGAAAAAACACACCGACCGCAGCCGCGCTGCCCCGTCCGTCGCGTGCCGCGTGGTCGCCGGCGTACGGCCAACGGCCGTTGCCGCGGATCGACGGGCCCACACGCGCGTTCGGACATCCCTTTTGCCGACCGCCGCGCTGTCCGAACCCCGCATTCACTCCTCCGCGCTCTCTCTCTCTCTCTCCCGCCCGCGCGCCGCGCCCATTGCCGCCCGGTGCTGCTCTGCGCCACCGCCGCCTCGCCGTCGCTTCCAGGAGCTCGTCGACGTCCACGGCCTCGCCTCGGCGTCTTCAAGCTCCACGCGAAGCCACCTTCCCCTTTCCGCATCAAACCGCCGCGGATCGACCTCTTCCTCCCCGTCTCCGACCGCCGGCCCACCGCATCGCCCGGCACCCACGGTGAGCCCTTGACCGATTCCTTGCTCAAGGAGCTTCCCATCTTGTTCGCGCACGCGTTTGAGCTCGGGATGGGCAAATCCGACCACGTTTTCCCTTAGTTCATCGCTCGAGGCCGCCGCCGACCACCGCAACCCCCACCTCGCCGGTGATACCACACCCCCGGCCTCCCTCTTGTGGGAGAAGCTCGGTGACTTCCTTCTCCGTGCTCCAGTGAAGCTCTCCGTCTAGATCCCGAGCCCTACCGCCCTTCCCTTGCCGTGCTAGCCGACGACGACCCCTGCCCTGTTTCCGCCGCCACCGCTGGGCTACGTCCGGCCATCGCCGGTGGTTTCCGATAGCTTAGATGAGTGCGCGGTGTTGAGTAGATCATTTCTCCTTTCTGGACCAGCCCGAGCCAGGGACCGCAGCGAGCTACGGCGAGCCCCCCCTGCCGGCGCCGCCGTGCTCCGGCGAGCGCACGCGCGCGCGCGCGCACTCGGCCCTGCTGGCCGCTGGGCCGCGAAGGCTAGTGGGCCTGGCCTCGCTCTGGGCCGCGCTCGGCCGAGCGCCCTCGCGCTCGCGCTCGCCCGCTGGGCCGCGCGCGAGTCCCAGCCCAGTGGGCTGCCTGTTTGCGGCCCACGATGTTTAAATCGGATTTTCATAATTTATTCATTTCCAGAAATAGGTTAAACTGGTAAATTGCATAGTAAATTGAATAATAGGAATTTTGTAGCAAAATAAATTTTTTTAGACTGGTGTGAACTTGCAGTGTTGTAGAAAAATACTAATGCCACATGTTTAGTAATTTTTACACCAGGGTTAAAATAAATAGGAGAAACACTAATAGAATTTTTATTAATTACAGAGAGCTGATAAAATATTAAAAATTGGCCTCCAGGTAGGATTTTTCGTTTAAGTCTTCCTGGAAAAATTTCATAAAGAAATTCTCTGTTTAATTAGCTGAAATTAATTAAATGCCTTTTTCCTTATAATAATTAATAATTAATTTTTGGCTTAGTATTTGATAGGGAAACTTAACAATTAATTCTCTCCTGGTGTAACCTAATTATAATTACTCACCCCTGCCCCTTTTGAAGAGTAGAACCTGGTCGACTTAATAAATTGTGCCCGAGTGCAATTTTAACCGTCGATTAATGGAGCCGCTTTAGGGCTGTTCACGGGTACTTGCACCTTGCGAAGGTTTTGCTCACACTAGTGCTATTTAGTTAGCACCTGCAAACCCTGGGCGGTACTTGCACAGCCTTGCCCGGCACCCACCGACACACCGTACTTGGATGCGACGTCGTCGCGGTCAAGTACTGGAGTCCATGAAGGAAATACACGAAGTACCCTCGTCCTGTGCCCCACTCCTTGAGTGATGCTTTCGAACGTCTCGCCGCACCCCGTTTAATTCCACTGATAACAGTGTGCATTAACGTATTTACTGAGGAAGTGCCATGAATCTTCTCTCATAGCATTCCCTCTTGCTTCATATAGATCACGCCGTGAACCACGTGGAGGCAGGACCGGAGCAGGATCCCGAAGGAGCTGAAGGTGCCGTAGCTGACCAAGAGCAGAACCAAGGCAAGCCCCGGTGCATAACCCAGTTTGAATTTTTATTCTATCACTAGCTAGGAATGTAAGCTTGTCTGTGCATTAAGTGATAGGAGTTGATTGAAACCCTAGCGTGCAGTAGGTCCCTCTTCCCGATTACTAGCCTCAGGACGATAGTCGCTCCGCTTAAAGTCAGACGACTGTTTATCGAGTGGTATGGAGACCACACGTAGATAGGAATTATTATCACTGGGAAATGGGTTGGGATGGAGAGAAGGGTGGATGGAATCACAATGAAGACCGGACGGGCAACTAGGTGGAAAGGGAAGGATAGCTTGTCTTCAAGGAGGTAGCCCCGTCTGAGTCCCCCCTAAGGCTACGCCTCGTGTCCGGCCCATGGGATCAAGTTTGAACGTACTGTTTGCATGCTGGAGATATGGGCCCAGTAAACCGACGTAGCTACGACTACCGCTTGGTCTGAAGATAGCCTTCTCCCTTCTTTGGTGGAACTGGGGCTGAGAGGAGGGAACAATCGACCCACGGATGGCGGCATGAGGCGCATCGCGATGGGGGACCCTTCTCGGGGGAGTCTGGACCCGGAAGACCCTGCGGTACCATGAGCGAAAGGTTGCTCGATGCGGCTTCCCGGAAGCGCGTATGGGTCGTGCAAGCAGGTTTCTCCTGCAGGATGTAAATCGATTCGAATCGCTGCCCCTCACAGTAACGAGTACCACTTGATCGCTGCTACGGAACAGTGCCGGAAGCCATTAAGATGCTGTGTGGGTTTAATACTGCTGTTTGAAATTATTAAGATTGTATTGCAACTATGATTGTTATAGCTCTAGTGCAAACTAAATTTATTTCTCTGCATGACAACTCAACTTGATGCTAAAACTTGAAAAATAGGGATCCACTCTTAGGCGGGTTTTCTGGCAATTTAAAACGCTAGCCCTAGCCTTGCATGTCTAGGTGTCGGCTGTAGTTGGCCATTTTGACGGGTCAGTCTTGCTGAGTAAATTAGTTACTCAGGGTGTAGCTCTATGTGGTTTTCAGATGACCAGGTCGAGGAGTGCCACTATAGAGGAAGATTCCATTGGGAGGGCCAGCGTCCCGACTGTTGGAACATCGAATGGGAGCTGTGCACGAATGAAGAGGAAGATTAGGTTCTTACTTGCCGGTACGGTGCTTGGGCAAGACACCTATTTTGGCCGGGATGTTCCCTGTGTGTCGCCGTGAGAGGGCGATTGTATCTTAGCTATATCGTCGAACTGGTGAACCAGTGTTGAACTTTTCACTTCCGCAAATTTATCCTGTCAAAACTCCAGTTTGTAATATAACTTCGGATTTATGTAAACTCTGCTTTCCCACCTATGTTCCTGTTGCAATTATTTTCTCTGTCATGTATTGTACTATTGGGCGCCAAAGCGCGTGTCGCCACCCGAGGGAGATCCTGGAATGGAACCGTCTCCGTGGTAAGGCGGGTCCGTGATATCGTGGCTCAACAGGCCACACAAGTGTATTATGTCTCATACCCATGCCAAACTGATGACCGTCTCATAGGTTGGGATGTTGTGTACAAGGTATCGCCGCACGGCAAACTACCTATCCCAAACAATGAAGATTATAACATTGACCCAAACACATATGACAGAGAGTTCTTTCAAGAAGACGACTTACAAGGGCATTTTCATATAGACTTAAACGAAGTGATCGGGATGGAAGTAGACAATGAAACGGATATGGATGAGTCCGCTGCAGATGAGGTTCATAATGTGAAGGACTTACAATTGCTTGAGCGATTGTGTCTAGGGAATGACAGTGATGACAAAATCCCTTCTGATCATGATGATTATATCGATATGCGTGATAGCGATGATGATCCTGATCCCAATCTCGATCCTGATCTTGATGATTATTTCTAATACATGTATGCTCCATACTATGTCATTTTCTATTTATCATATAATGTTAGTTCTTATTTATAGTACTATTTTATTTTTATTCATCATATATGTATGTTGATTGTCTTACTATTTTTAATTGCAGGTGCCTGAACAAAGATGGTGTGTCGTTTCAGGACGATGTTGAGGTCCTTGTCATTGTTTTACCCACGAGGCAGGTCCGAGGAAGCTGAGGGGTCCAGAAGGGGTAAATGGAAAGCTGGAGGCAAGGCACCAGTGAGAGGTGGACGTGCTGGTGGAGGGAAAGGTGGAGCCAGGGGTGGAGACAGAGTTGGAGCAAGGCGCCGTCCCCGGTACGTGCATCGTCGTCGTCGTCGTCATCGTCGGAGGAGGAGACGGAGGAGGAGGAGAGGCAGGAGACGGAGGAGGAGGAGAGGCAGGAGACAGAGGAGGAGGAGAGGCAGGAGACAGAGGAGGAGGAGGAGGACACCGAGGAGAGAGAGGTGCACCAGGGGCAGCACTAGGTCGAGGACAGGGACGGGGACGAGGAGGAGGCAGGGGGTTCACAGTCGTCGTCATGAGGGATATGGTTGCGAGGTCCATCGCAACTCCCGTAGCGACCAATTCCTCTCGAGAGACGACCGATGATTCGGCCCCTCACTGACGACAGAGCTAGGTAACAAAATAATCTTAAAATTTGTCATTATGTTTTCATTTCGTATATGCAAACTAATAATTTTCTTCATCACTTGGATAGGGGTTGGAAGACGACCATTGGAGGCGACCACAATCACAAAGTGTCTGGCATCATAGGGATTCTTTGCAGGCAGCACTACCCTGGCTTGGTTGTGCACGGCGCAGTGACGAAGCCGGCCAACACGTGGGACGACTACATTGCCTGCCCTGATGCATGAGATTTGGAGGGCAGGATCTTCAACAACAAGGCAGAGCGTGTGTTGCATGAGTTGTGGGTAAGAATTTCTTGTACTACATTATTTAATACTTTGCATTATTTGAATATTATTGAAATAATGACATGATACATCTCATTTGTATGCAGGATTTCTTCAGATGCGTGCCTGGATATGAGAACCAGGCGGATGCTCAGATTCGCAGAGGTTGTCGGAAACTAGTGAAGGACATACATTACGAGGCGCGCATCCAGGCGATTGTGGACTACAACGTCCAATATCTTAAAGTGATGATCAAGAACGAGCAGGCAAGGACTATGAACCTCACCCGGGAACAATACCTATAGGTAACTATAAAAGGTTCATACTTATGCATTTGAGATTTTGTACTTCTGTTATGTGGCTCACACTTCATGAGACATAGGTGCCTGCGTGGTGGCTTGCTCAAAACCTTCAGTTAGGAGCGTATCGTGGCAAAGTGGGTTGACCCCTAGTGGGAGGAGCAGCACAATGCTTGCCGGGAGCGTAGGCTGATGATGCAAGGTGCACCCCACCATCAAGGCAGCCTCACCCTCAGCGAGTATGCGTCTAGATGGGTACGTAAATTCATTTCTTCATTCAACCATCTTGCTCAACCCTCAATACTACATAATGTCTAATCATTTTACTCTTTTGTTTCACAATTCGACTCACATGGTGGTCAGGCTTGTGGCCAGTTCAAGGCATGGGCTATGGCCCACAAGGGCAACGCGACGTCTGACGTCAACTACAACCTGGAGGACCCGCCAGAGGCCTACAGCAATGCGAGTATCCATAGCCGTCTTAGTGATTACACGTCCATGGCACGGGAGGTCCATGGGCCTGATTATGATCCAAGCGTGGAGAACCTTGATGCAGAGATCGTCATGAGGGTGGGAGGAGGCAAGAAGCACGGGCATTACTGGATTTGCGACATCACCATCGACACGGCCAGTACACCGTCTCTCTCCCAGATCCGAGCGAGGAGCATGAGCTCGAGCCCTGCTATACGCTCCCGGCCGACCACTACACACGCTCAGATGGAGGCGCTTCGGGTATATTTCAGTTTCATTTGTCGTTCAATTATTTTACAACGTGGGTTCTCCATTGTAACTTTTGGGACAAATATTGTAGGCCCAGCTGGAACAAGAGAGGCTGCGATGGGAGAAGATTGAACGGAACATGCTAGCTCAAAGAGAGGCAGTCGAAGCCGACCGACAAAGGGTCCAAGCCGCCTAGCAGTAGATTGAGGCTGACTGACTGGCGATTGCCGCTGACCGAGAGAGGGTGGAGGACATGTGTCGCTGGATGCATAGTCTGGGCGAGAAGATGGGTCAGCCTATCCCACCGATGATATATACTCCACCTCCCCCTGCGAGTACTCCTGTGAGTGAATTTACCTATCTTGTCACTTTACACTATCATTTTCTACCTAGTGACCAAATTTTACTTTAGAGCAAACTATTCTTGTTTAGACCGAACCATACTTTTAGCAAAATTTCATATACTTATAATCCAACTATATGCTTCTAGCAACATTTACTATACTTGTCACCAAATTATACTTTAAGCAAAACTTCCTATACTTGTCACCAACTATAGTCACTCATGCAATCTCTTTTTTTGTGCAGGGTCAATCATGGGCATCAAACGATCCCAATCCTTGCCCCAATCCGCAGGATCAGGACTTATCCCCATCGCAATGGTGACAGTGGTGATCGTTTCTGATACTTTAGCATTTGCGACATGGTGTGTTTGTTTGTGGACTTGAGGACCGAATTGTTATCGTTTGTGACTATCACTTGTGATGTGGTGTGTTTGTGGACTTGAGGACCAAATTATGGATGCTTGTTATGTTATAATTTGTGGATTAATGATCATGATGCTTATGATGTTTCATGGATATGTATTTGAGGTGTAGATAATGTGTCTGTGATGATATATATAATTGTTGTGATTTTTAGTGGTCCGTGGCTAGATAAAATAAAAAGAAACCTGCTATAATTCAGCACCTTTGCCGAGTGCTTGGCATTAACACTCGGCAAAGGGACCATTTACTGGCAATGTGGTCAGAAAGTTGCCGAGTGTTACAGCCTGGCACTTGGCATACAGTGGATAAATGCCGAGTGCCGCTTCAACGGGCACTCGGCATAGAGGAGAGATATGCCGAGTGCCACTGACCTGAGCACTCGGCATATAGGCCCTCTCCGTCATCTCCCCGTCACGTCATTTTTTTGCGCCGAGTGTCCGAGCTGACCCTCGGGGACCTAGTTACCGAGTGCTCGAGTTGTGACACTCAGCAACTAGGTAGATGCCGGCTGCATAGGTACCGAGTAGGGGATGCAGACGGCTACCGTTGGCATCTAAGATGTCGAGACGAAACAAGGTTTTGCCAAGTGCCGCTGGCACTCGGCATTCCGCGGGATTCCGGTAGTGCGCATACATGACGGGATCAAGCGGCGCCACCAGTCACACTTTGTATCCATGTGGACAACAAACTCGACACCATCTTCGACATCGTAGGCCAGGTCACGGACCTGGGCCACCCAGGTGCTCACCACATTACTCTGGATTTCTTCCTCATTTGTGACGCTGAGGAAGGACTGCATCATCTGGAACTCTCCAACGATGAATACAAGGTCGCGATATGTGCTCTTCCGTAGTATTTCCTCCTCCTGGACCGCCGACTGGGCTTTTGACAGGGTTCCATTCACCAGGGACTTGGCAACCGAGAGCACTACGTCCGCCATTGCCTTCCGACCTCTCTTCTTCCGTGTTTGTTGGCTGGTAGGAGATTAGCAGTGGTGTCAATAAAGCTGATGTTTAGAATTCTGCATCGTCTGAGCTCCAAGGTAAGCCACTATAACGGTGACTTCAGTTACGCTACAAGCAACTCTGACCAGTATTGTTAAATTGGACAAGCGAGACTTGGGCGAGGGATTGGTTTGCTGTACAAGAAATTAATTTATGTCAAAACTTAGATACCACGTTTAGCCAGTTGGGCTACGAATTAACAAATGGTTCAGACCGGCTGTTAGTCAATAAATCACACCGCCATAGATGCCTTGATCAGGTCGCCTTCTTTGAAAACGAAAAATATATTAATCAAATTAGGAAGGACCGATTGCACATGCTTTAACATCAGGACAAACAACAGTACCCTAGTATTGTTCGAAAACCGAAGAAGCAACTGGTGTAACCTTTTTATTGGCTAGTTCCTACATATGCCGAGACAGAAACAACTGGAGGGACAGAAATCTGAATTCAAAATATCGACATAACATGATCTGATCTGCCAGAGTGTTGGGGTGTGTGGTTGTAATGGCAGAGCAACATGCAAGCAGCAAGCAATCAGAACCTAAAGAAACAGCTTGTGGCCAGCTGCAACATATAGGGTCACGAGAAGAAGTCTTGATCACAGTATTGAATCGAAGCAGCACGTGTTGAGATATCAAATGCTGGATAAATTAGCACTTCTAGCTTTATATTAATCCAGAAATAAATCATAAACATGATTAATATATTGCATGATGGATTAGACAAGTCTACGCAAAATCTAGATAGGTCTATAAAACTAGACAAAATCACAACATGTATCATACTGTCCACAACTATCATAGATAAATAAATTATGATAGCCAATATAGAAGACATGATTTAAGATGAGAGTACGTACGTTTCCTTCTGGACCGGGTAGCGTAGACAGCGACGACGTTCAGCACCGTCATGTTGTAGGCGACGGTGGATGAGACTGACTCGACGTGGAGGAAGACGAGTCGTGACGACGAGCTTGACGAAGACGAGAAAGCGATCGAGCAGTCACGCTGAGCACTTCCTAAAAAACTTATTCACCCTCTCTTGGTGCAGGATCACAGAGGACGACGGTTCCGGAGACATGCTCTCCTGTTCGCCCGGTGCACGTCGACAATCGGGATGGAGAAGTCTGGTCGGCGCAATAGTAGAGAGAGGGAAAACCCTAGGCAATACCATGATATGTTCTGCGATGGCACCCGTACGTATTTATTGGGGGGAACCACTAGGGATGGACGTCCCGCAACCGAGTCGGTTTCCATATCAAAACATATTGGATACGAAACAAAAAGAAAAGTGCAAAAGGAAGTCGCGCCCCCACACAAGGCACGGGACTGGATTTCGGCAGATCATTCACGCAGGTGATGCACTGTAGCGCCCATTGCCCACACCTTGCCATCCCGGCCCGACAAGGTGAGGCAAGCGAGCGCGCATGTGTTCTTCCCTTCTCCCATGCACACACTTGCAAGAGATGTTAGAGCAACCAACCTTATAAGTTAGACTCCCTCCACCTCCACTAGTATATAGGTCATACTACCTTGGTCTTTCATGAGCTTAATAGAGATCACCCAAATCTCACAGATTGCGACCTTACAACAATTAGGCTCACATAGGTGGACTCATTCAAGAATTGCCATACAGATATCAATTGTAATGCATCACTCCTCAAGTGGGTCAAAGGGTTACTCTCATACTAACCAATAGCCTGTTCTTCCTAGGTCCTACTTCATGGGATCTCCGATCACATAGGTTGGGTTACCCCTATGGAATAGCACATATGGGTCTCATACCTATCTCTTTCGATACACTGTCTATCATATTATGTGACAACCCCTTGTTGAATTGATCTGCCAGGTTCTCAACAGTTGAAATATATTCTACCGATGTGACTCCGGACATTCTCATTTTTCTGACAGACTTTAAGCATCTCTTAATGTGTCTTGATGACTTCATATTGTCCTTAGAATTGTACATTTTAACTATAACAGTTTGAATGTCATAATTCATGAGGATTGCTGACACAGGTTTCTCTAGAATAGGCAAGTCCATCAAAAGCTCACGTAGCCAATCGGCCTAAACAATAGCTATATCTAGTGCGGTAAGTTCTGCCTCCATGGTAGACCTCGTTAAGATGGTCTTTTTGCATGATATCCATGAAATAGCAACACCACCAAGAGTAAATGCATATCCAATCATTGCATATAGCTCATCAACATCAGATACCCAATTGGAATCACTATAGCCTTCTAGTACTGCCAAATATCCAGAATAATGAATTTTATAATCTATAGTACCAACTAAGTAGTGCAGTACCCGTTCATTGCCGAGTGCAAATTTATTTGCCGAGTGCATTACCAAGGGCACTCGGCATCTCTCTCATTGCCGAGTGTTACTCGGGACGACTCTCGACATACATGGCACACACGGCATTAAGGGCATTTGTCGAGTGTAAGGCGAACCGACACTCGGCAATAACGCCTCAGCCCTCGACAACTAAAAACACCTGGCAATTCGTGTGGATCTAGTGGGGACACAGCGCTGGTTGAAGATGGAATAGCCGCCGCCGTTAGGATATGCCGAGTGCGGAAACCTAGCACTCGGCAACTGAAACAGATGCCGAGTGTCTGATCCTGGCACTCGGCAAATAGGCCTATATGGCGAGTGCCTATGTGTGGCTCTCGGGCAACTAGCCCTATATGCCGAGTGTCTGTCTGTGGCTCTCGACAAACATGAAAAAAAAACTAAAACAAATACCACTAGTCTATTTTCTCTTTGCACTAGTATAATATATGACAATCAATGATAAAGTATTATATTTATATTTACTTGTTTCCTATATTCTGTCATTCTTTTTGTTCAAATGTAATTTTTTGTTAAAAATCAAATTTGAACTGCAAGTACTTAAAATAATGGAATATAGTGAAAGGAAAAATAATATTTAGTTTACTAAGTCCAATTTAAGTCCGCATGTATGAAAATGAAACAATATTTCATGCATCGTATTTACGAAACATGAGCACAAACATGTCATCTAGATGTATTCAAATTATATAAAAAGCAAACAAAGTAAAATAAATCACAAAAATTGTCATGGTGTCATGATATCATTTGGGAAGACTGTGTTAAAAAATAGAGAAGAATTCATAAAAGTTATTGGATACGTTCTTCACAAATCGAACAATATCAAATGGAGATGCATAGAGTTGAGATAGAACGAGTAAGATGGTGAATCAAATTGATGGTTGTATTTAAAACTTTTTATATAGGTGGAAGATCATATTCATTTAATCATGTCTCAATTTGGTCATTATTTGGAGCGATATGATAATTTTTTATTTTTTTAAAATATTGAGTATTAAATAAAATAAGTTGGATTTGAGCTAAAAGTACATAAAATAATGGATTTTTTTATTACAACATCAAATTATAAGTATTTCTTGATTATGGTAAGTATTTTTTGAAAATTTGTGATACATTTACAGTTAAAATAATTCAATTTTGGAAGTGAAACAAAAAATATGTTGCCGAGTGTCATGTATGTGGGCACTCGACATATTAGCTATTTGCCGAGTGTTCTGTATCACGACACTCGGCATATTAACTAGTTGCCGAGTGCCGCAGATCTGGGCACTCGGCATCTTCCTTTTGACTTTATCCGGCGTAGTCTCCTGCACGACCTCACTTCTCTCTCGCACGCGCGCACGACCTCCTTCTCTCTCTCCTGCGCCGCCTGCCGCCGTCGCCCGCCACCACGCCACCTGCCCCGCCGACGCCCACCACTGCGCCGTCGCCCGCCATCGTGCCGCCCACCCCGCCGTCTCCCGCCACCGCGCTATCGCCCGCCACCGCGTCGCCCACCCCACCGTCACCCGCCACCGCGCTGTCGGCCGCCACCGCGCCATCGGCCGCCACCGCGCCGCCCACCCCGCCGTCGCCCATCCCGTCGTCGCCCGCCACCACGCCGTCGCCCGCCACCACGCCTGCCGCCCACCGCGCCGCCTGCCGCCCACCGCGCCACCTGCCGCTCACCGCGCCATCACCTGCCACCGCGCCGTCGCCCGCCACCATGCCGCCTGCCGCCGTCGCTCGCTCCCTTCATTCATTTCTGCTCTCCTTGGCTGCTGCACTCCCAGCTCTGGTACGACGGCCTTGCTCCCTTATCTCAATTTTAGCTTAAGTTCCTTTTTTTGCGATGATTTTAGCTTAAGTTCTTAACTGAAATTAAGCTCAAAATAACTTATCTGAATATCATCGGTTGAAGTATGGGGAAAGTACTAAGTTCTTGGTTGTTCAGGTAGATAACTAACAACGTTTCGTGATGTTTGAATTGTCTGCCTGTACTCGTTACAGAGAAGAGCCATTTATGTTAGCGGGAATCACCTAGTAGTTACTAATGGTGATGGATAATGGAAACGAGAAACCAAAGTAGTAAATGGATATATAAAATTTTAGTCTAGCTTGTGCAGATTGCTTTTCAAGTTTTCATTCATTTTAATTATAAAACTATTTGTGTGCTATTTCTACACAATATATGTAGTTATCTTGTCCTACCCTCACTTATTTAGGTCCTATGGTTAGAATCTGTAACTAAGTTTATTTCTATTACAAAATTGTTTTCCTTTTTATAACATAGTAGTATTACAATGACATGTATTCGCCAGCACATTCAAAGGAAACAATTGTGTAACTATAGATCCCTGGAGTAATAATTAAATCTGCAGACTTTAATTACAGATGTCCATTGAATAACTGGATTTCATTCTTCGTTGCTAGAATAGGTGATATAACGTTCATCGTCCCGGTGACACGCCACCGCCTCGCCCCTCGTCTCCGCTTGATTGAAGTGCATCTCGATCCCAGCCCGCCGCCCGTCGTCCCGACGGCGCGCCATCGCGGCCGCCGACGCCTCGCCCACGTCCACATCCCGTGCGCCAGTCGCCCCGTCCTTCACTGCCACGGCCGTCGCCGAGCTAGTAGGTAAGCACTTCCAAATTACTTGTCTTTCCTGCATTGCATTCATGTAGTAAGTAACGTAACATAAACTTAGACGTTTCCCATTCGGAAGAGATATGATTGCAAATATGTAGACCTTTGCATATTTATCATCGTATCTTTTTTGAATTATCCATGTTTTTTGGACAGCCGGAGGATACGTAGCTGTGGTTAGTTTCCATGGTCTCTTCTGATCCGAGATAGAGTTTTGGTAGCATATCCATGTTGTTCTCTGGATACACTATCTCCTTTACAGGACGTGTATTTGGAGAACAGCAGGGAGGTGCTACCAAAATTCTGTCTCGGATCGGAGGAGACCATAGGAACTATCCACATGTACGCATCCTCGGGTGAGATTAGGACCTATCCTGACCTACTAGATAGTATAGGCATCGTCTAGCCATTGCATTGGTTTTATAGTACTCTGTGATATGTTCAAGGATGGAAGACTGTAAGTGGATGTACACGGGCCGTAGAAGTGAAATAGACTTGACCGATGAATGGATTGACAAGACCGAAGCTTTCTTGGGCCAATCATTTGCCAGGGTTAAGGCACCGCGTACCACTTGGTGTCCATGTAGCATTTGTAGCAACACGCGTCGACAAACAAAGAAGGCCATGGGTAAACATCTTTGTCAGAATGGCTTTATGCTATGATGAGTATATCCAAGAAAGATACAATCCACAATTTTATGTCCCAACTTACACTTCTTCTTTATTGGCACATTAGCTTTGGCCAGACAATCCCATGTGTGTAAGTAAGGTTACGATGGATTTCTTCCAACCCATTCCTTATATGGTGTCTTCTCCTTATTCTTTATGGAAACTCTATTTAGGACATGACATGATGTCAATAAAGCTTCCCCCCACCATGCCTTAGAAAATCTAGCCGTATCCAACATGGAATTAACCAAGTCAGTCAAGGTGTCATTCTTTCTTTCGGCAACCCTGTTTGATTGGGCGAATCGGGAGGTGTCCTCTCATGTATCATACCATGTTCCGCATAGAATAAGTCGAAATCATTAGAGAAATACACGCCACCACTATCCGACCTAATTATTTTGATCTTTTTCTCTAGTTTAGTTTCAGCTTTAGCCTTATAAATTTTAAAGTAGTTCAGAACCTCATCTTTTGTTTTTAACAAATAAACATAACAATATCTAGACGCATCATCAATCAAAGTCATGAAGTATCTTTTCCCGCCCTCAGTCAATATACTACTCATTTCACAAAGATCTGACTATATAAGTTCTAATGGTGCCAAGTGTCTCTCCTCGGCAGCCTTGTGAGGCTTCTGAGGTTGCTTAGATTGCACACAACTTAAGCACTTAGAACCTTTGACAATGTAAAAAATTGGATATAAATCCAAGCTAGAAAGTCGAGACATAGAACCAAAATTTAGATGACATAAACGTGGAAGCCAAACACTAGCATCAGTCTCATTAACACCATCACAAATATAGTTCACAGACTTATTGCAATAATCTGAAAGGGAAAAGCAGAACAAGCCTCCGCACTTATAGCCTTTACCAATAAATTGTTCACTCTTAGCCACGACAACTTTTCGACTCAAGCACTACATTAAAACCATCCCTACACAAAAGGGAGTCATTAACCAGATTCTTCTTGATAGAAGGGAGATGTTGTATGTTCTTCAATTGGACAATCTTCCCCGAAGTAAACTTCAGCCTGACCGTGGTAACACCATGCATAGGCAGGTGACCTATTCCCCTTTAGGACATCAGAATTCTGGGCGACCTGGTAAGAAGTAAACAAAGAAGCATCAACACACACATGAACATTAGCACCAGTATCAAGTCACCAGCTAGTAGATTGAAATACAGAAAAAACAGATGGTAAATTACCATACCCACTAGTTCCTCCAGCACTGGTCACCATGTTCGTAGACTTCTGTTGTGGAGGCTTTCGTCCTTTGTGTTCTGGGCACATCTTTGCCCAATGCTCAGTGGAACTGCAAACAAAGCATGCTTCGTTCTCCTTGTTTTTCTTGTTTTTGAAGGTAGTGGTCTTCTTAGTCTTATTGTTCTTGCCTTTGCCTTTGCCACCACTGCCATGAGACTGTTGTGGATGACACATTATATTCCCACTAGTGTGTCCCTTGCTAGCTTTAGAACGTCTATTCTTCTCACAAGCTTTCTCCTCAACATCAAGAGATACAATATATATGTTTGTCCTCTTGTGTCTAAGAGTAGTGGCGAAATCCCTCCAAGATGGAAGCAATTTGCCAATAATGCCCCCAGTCACAAACTTCTTAGGTACAGGTACGATAATCTTATGCAATTTGAGTTCCTTCACAATGCACTGTATCTAAGCCTCTGCGACAATAGATTTGCCATCTACCATCTTATAATCATGATACTGCTCAATGACATACAGTTCAGCGCCAGCATCTGAACCACCATAATGAGTGTCCCACATATCCTTGGCGACTGTATGATGCAAGTAGACGTCCTGAAGACAATCTTCCAAAACTCCAATAATAGAGCCCAAAAATATTGTGTCCACTTTGCTGTAGGCCATTTCCTAACCTTTAGGAGATTGCCTACAGGTTCGCCCTTGAACACCCAGAACACATTCATGGAAGTAAGCCACACAGTGACTTTCACTTGCCATCTCTTGAAGTGCACACCAATAAATTTTTCTGGCCTTAGTGCATCGACAAATCTAGTTATAAAACTAAAGTGCCTACAATAAGGTATTTGGATTATTGGATAAATTAGCACTTTTATTTTTATATTAATCTAGAAATAAATCATAAACATTACTAACATATTGCATGATGGATTAGACAAGTCTATGCAAGATCTAGACATGTCTATAAAGCTAGACATAATCACAGCATCTGCCATACTATCCACAACTATCATAGATAAACAGATTATGACAGCCAATATGGAAGACAAGGTTTAAGATGAGACTACCTATGTTTCCTTCTGGACCGGGTAGAGTGGACGGCGACGATGTTCAACACTGCCATGTTGCTGGCGACGACGGGTGAGACTGACTCGACGTGGAGGAAGACGAGCCGTGATGACAAGCTTGACAAAGACGAGGAAGCGATCAAGCAGTCACGCTGAGTGCTTCCTAAAAACCTGATTCACCCTGTCTCGAAGCAGGATCACTGAGGACGATGGTTCCGGAGACCTGCTGTCCCGTTCGTCGGTGCACGCCGACGATCGGGATGGTGGCAGTTCAGTGGTAGAGAGAGGCAAAACCCTAGGCAATAGCGGGATATATTATGCGGCGGCACCCGTACATATTTATATGGGGAACTGCTAGGATTGGACGTCCCGCAACCAAGTCGGTTTCCATATCAAAACGTATTGGACACGCAGAAAAACGAAAGTGCAAAAAGAAGCCTCACCTCCACAATGCAAGGGACTGGATTATGGCAGACGAATCACGCAGGTGATGCGTGGCCACGCCTATCGCCCACGCCCCGCCCTACCCGTCTGGCCCAGCGAGGCAAGGTGAGCAAGCGGGCGCGTGTGTTGTTTCCTTCTCCCATCTGCACACTTGCAGAAGATGCTAGAGCAACCAACCTTATAAGTTGGAATCCCTCTACCTCCACTAGCAATGTGGGATTAAACCTTTTGAATGGGCTTTTGAGATTTACTAGGAATTATTGTGAATATAAATGGGCCATGCCCACAAAATTCTAGCATCAAATTCCAGGTAGGGAATGGCTGAGGTGGCAGAGTATACGGAGTAGTGCTCAAAACTTCGTTGATAACTTTCTTCAAAAAAAAGGTCGACAGGGCATAGGGAGAACAAAAGCCTGAGATTTGTTCTATAGATTGTATGTTGGTTGCTTTGGCACATTTGGAATGAGTTTGATTTCAAAGAAAATTTGTTTCTTCACCAACACATGTTGTTTACAGAATCTTTTCTTTTTTGCAGCGGTGGAAACTACTTGCAATGGTTCATGACAGGGAGCACTTGGAGATGATGCAAGCTAGGATACTTATATCTTTAGGAGGTCAACAATGGAAGTAAACAAGACCGTAGAGACCAGGACCTAGAGGGCATTGGACCAATTGAGTTACTAATTAGTTGGATGTTTCTCATACTTTGTTGCAATGTAACTATCAACTAAAATTAGCCCAAATAGTAGACAAAATAAACCCTCGATGTAGACTTAACAGCACCTCGATGAGGCAGTGTAGATCATTGTAGATCAGCTTTGAGTGGTGGCGTAGATGCGCCATCCAGAAATCTTATGTCGCCCCTTGTGCAGGCTTCACGACGACAACAGCTCTGAGATACCGCTCACTCTATTCTTCAATGCAGGTCAAAGAACAGGGCCGGTGAGATTGAGGCAGCACAACACCACATCATAGCTCTCCAGATTGAGGAAAGAAAGAAGAATGAAAGAGAATTTTATGGGTGGAAACTTGGATGTCTCCAGGGCCTTATGTAGGCAAAACTGCCCTCTAGGAGCTCTTTTCTCTCTAATTAATCCCCCTTAATTAGTAGTTAAGAGTATATCTAGCTAATTAACTCTAACTATGGAATTAATCATATATTTATCCTCTCTTTATTAATACAAAATAGTTTAGATTTATAGCACACTAGTGGCAAAATACAATTAATTTACAGCCAGTAATTTCATTCAAATTGTTAAGCGTTCAAATTCAACAGAAAGAAACTTTTCTCTGACTCGAACGACCAATCCATAAAATGCATTGGCTAATTGTTGATCGATATATTGCAGGCTGATACATCCTTGAATCTTTGTACATAATTGTGAATCAATTCTCTAGACATGTGACACACACTAATCAGATAGATTACTCATCTATCCTTTTCAGCAAGGCCATACTTATGAAATTTATGCTCTAGATGGGCCCAACTCTGAATAGAATTATGGGATAATGAAGCAAACCATGAGAAGGCTAATCTACTCATTGAAAGAGGAAACAATATAACTATTAGTGCATTAGCTGATGTTGCTTCTCTATATTGCACCGATAATTTACTGATGTGCTCAACTGTGGTTGTATTATCTTATCCTACAAATTTTTTAAACTGGGGCACTCTGTAGTGGTGTGGCATAAGAACTGACTCAAAGTGAGCTGGATACATTGGCCGATACATATACAACTACTGTGTTTTGGCTTCAACCCGAACTGATTTCTCATTACTTCTATGATCCTAACAGCACAAATCATCAGCTTCGGCATTAGTAGGCTAACTAGGAATTGCTGAGGCAGATGGTGGCGGCCCAATGGGTCATTGCCCTTCGAAAATAGCAAGTGTGTGATTCCTTTGAATTTCTCCGGGCAATGCTCCTATCCACTGAGGAAACATTTGTGGACTTACATTTCTTGCAATACTATATGACACATGGGGAACTATCGGGAATGATCCTTGACGAGCATTTGTTGTAAAAGTGAGGAAATGTCTAAGAACATGTGTCTTAACAGATAGCCCATGGACCAGTGTTGTTGGCCATCATTCCAAGGGCCCATCAAAGAGCTGATGTAGGCTATGTAGGTTGAGGAGTTGACATCGGCTCAATCAAAGGTTGTCACACCCCAAACTTTCAAGCCGAATAAAAACCACTACTAGTTTAAAATTTTCCAAACTCTTACATCATGATAGAAGTTTTCAAAATTAAATTTCATGAAATCCATATAACTAGAAGTAGAAATAAATCTTTTCAAAAAAAACTAGTGCTCAAGTGTATTCTATTATTTGGTGTGCTTTGGATTTTGTTATCATTAATATGTCCCATTTCAATTTTGAACCCAGACTAAAAATCCAAAAATTGATCAAACACATTTTCTTCCCCTCTCCTTCCTAGGTCGAAATCTTTCTCTCTTCTCTTTTTCCTAAGCCCAGCCCAGTTTCCCTCTCCACGTCTCTCATTCTCCCTGCACGGGACTCACCCCTTCTTCCTACCTGGCCTAGTGGTCAGTGCGGCCCGACCAGCCCACGCCCTCTTTCTTTCTTCTTCCTCAGTCCATGTTGCATGTGGCCGACCTGTCTGCTCTGCCGCTCCAATCCTACGTACTAGCTCCGTTGTCGCATCACTATCGCGTAACTGCATGAGCCATCGCCATCACTCATGTGTGCCCATCTGCTCATTCACATGGGCTCACCCTTTTTCCTGTCGCTCCATGCCTACGCCACCGCACCGAGCGCACATGTCGTGTAGCTATGCCAATGCGCCTGCCTCACCGCACTCGCCTACCTACCTATGTCACTGACATTGCTACATTGCTTTTCGAGCCATCGCCCTCACCCTGCACCACCATGACACCTGCCACCTGTAAGACCAATGACCCTAGAGTAGGGTTCATAGGTTTTGGTGGTTGATGTCAACATAGTCAATGGGACTAACAAGGTTTTCTAGTGTGCAAGGTGTTTAGTCTCATGGATGTAGTGCTATTTAAAAAATTGCAAGGCAATTGATGAAGAAAGGTGATCTTTCTTATGTCACCATAAGATACAACATGGTCGCTGTAAGGTACAGAGAAGACTGCTTATGTAGAGTGTTAGATAAATGTGAAGTACTCGTGCCGACTCATTCAATCTTATGTAGAGTGTCTTAATTGTGCACTTGGGTATATATTAAGAGTAAGACATTGTAGCAACTTCTGATCAACAAAACATAAGTTTAGCTTTGCTGGGGACGAGCAAAGTTCAGCTTGGGGGGTCTTGTTGACGGTCGTTAAACACCAATTCTGACAGTCAATATAGTCATAAATAAGGGAAGACTTAGCATTTCATAAACACATGTTGGCTTGGATTAATAAGATTCCACTTGTCCTTGGAGATTTATGTGCATGTAGAAAATATATAAAAAAGGAGTGTAGAAATAGAGCAAGATCTGTGAAATAACATTCTGACTAATGGGAGAGCGCCAACAGAACTCCCCATGGATCAATGACATGGCTACATAGGATTGCATGGGAGAACACCGACTCAAATCAGAAGAGGACCCACCTGTCTACCACCTAAAGAAAGCACAAGGCCATGGGGCCTAGGGCCGGGTCGGTCGACCTCCCCCTCTGGTCGCCCGGTCTGGTCTTGAGACCTTTTCGGATGGGCCTCCACATGGTGCTTCCTTAGTGAACTACTGAAGTCGGTGCATAGCAATTCCATGGCGGTTACTTCTCAGTACCGACACTATAAATAGAGGGGAGTGCCTCCCACTTCCACACACACCAAGAAGAATCCATTCTCTAGCATTACACTTAGTTTTTAGGTCCTAGTGGAGTTTAGGATAGATGAGAGCTGACTAGAGGTCCTTGATCTAGTCTTGGAGTCTTGGTTATAGTTCGACACTATCCCTCTTTAGTAAGACTTGTTCCTTTTATTAATAGAATCATCTTCTTTACTCCTTGTGCTATATTTATTTATACTAGTGTGATAGTCATGTGCCTTTTATATGGTTCTTGCCTAGTTTTGTTTGGTTGCTTTATGCTTCTCATACTCATACTAGTCAGTCTATGCTTTTGCACTGGTTCAATGCATAATGTGGTTAGACATGCTTTAGTCCATAACTTGTTAATCCATAGGGTTAATGTTATGTGTGCTATAGTCTTTAGCTTGATGATCCATAGGGCCGAAGTTATGCATGTCTTAGCCCTTGACTTGTTGATCCGTAGGGTCGGAGTTATGCATTCTCTCGTTGATCCATCGGGTTAGAGTTAAGTGTATTCATGCTCTTGACTTGTTGGTCCGAAGGGCCAAAGTCCCATGGGAATCGAGAATATTATTTAGCAATGTAAGCATGGTGCTTAGGTTAGTAAATATCTTTGAGTACTTGGTTGCCCCATGAACAGGAATAGGTGTGGCAGTAAGGACTTAATTGTCTTTTGTCACGTGTCCTAGTATAGGATTGCCAGCAGGTGGTGACAGCCCTGCTGTGCTTATTAATCCTCCCTGTCTCGGCTTAGCATAGGACTTAGACTTGTATGTGTTACATGTATCTAACCTATAGATTGGAGTATAGAAGTACATAGGGACCCAACTTGACTCTTCCTAACCCACTTAATGTAGACTTTGTACGAACATGAGATTGGATTGTTCTGTGTGTCACTACCCACTATCATTTATTATCCTTACCCCTATCTATGACTTTGGTATATTATTAGTTATATGGTTATGAACATGCAATCTCTTGACCACCGCTTTCCCTTGGGAGAACTATAAATGACAACCATTGGAGTAATCCAGTGGTGAAATGCTACAACGGGATGTTCATGCACTTGCGGATTTAACTTGCCCACACTAACCATCTGTTGAGTTCTACCAACAAGTAGTTCTGGCGCCATGCCCAGTCTATTTATTTGGTGTGACATAGCAGATATCAACAAGCATTTCTGGCGCCATTGTCGGGAAAGGCACTGGTTATAAGAGAATCACTAGCATTGTTCCTAATTATATGTCTATTAATTACCATTGTCCAAAAAGGTTTACCTTTTCTTGTTTTTTCTTTATGTGAAAATAGGGTAGTATACCACTGGCCCTAACCTATCGAAGAAATACACAGAGAATCTGGAAGTAATCTTGAGAACAGCACAACCTCGAGTCATCCATCCTCAAGATACCCTCGGCAGTAAAGTCAGCTACATCCACACCATCAAGCTTAACACCAATGGCTGAAAAAGTGCTTCATGAGTACTCCGCTCCCTCTGCTGACAATGTGGCTATTGGGCCAAATGTCAACACTGGAAACGAAAACTTTAGTCTCAAAGCCGGCCTAATCTACATGGTGCAGGTCAACCCATTCAGTGGGACGGCCAATAAGGACGCAAATGCTCACCTTCAACAATTTCTGGAAATTTGCAACACTGTGTCCATCGAAGGGGTCACTCAAGATGCCATATGACTCCGTCTGTTTCCCTTTTCCCTCTTAGGGAAAGCGAGACAGTGGTTCTATGCAAACTCAAGTGTTGTGGCTACCTGAAATGGTTGTTCCACAACATTCCTCAAGAAATTCTTCCTGATAGGCAAAACCCATGCCCTTCGTGGAAAATCTTCAAACTTCTGGCAAGAAGAAGAGGAATCCATTCCTAGAGTGTGGGAGAGGCTTCAAGAGTACATGTTAGCATGCCCATATCATGGAATGGATGATTGACTAATTTTGACCACCTTTTACCACGGGTTGGCACCAACAGCCCGTGATCATCTCGATGCTGCTACCAAAGGAGCCTTCTTCTCATTTACCACTACTCAAGCAAAAGAATTAATTGAGAAGATAATCTCCAAACAAGGGTGGGATGAGAATCATTCGCAACCCTACCAGAAGGATGAGCATGCCAACAAGGAGATAGAGATGCTCAATGCTAAGCTGGACCTCATTATGAAGCGTGTCAATGAATATTCCAAGAAGAAGATGGAGATGCACGACGCTCAAGCCGTAGAATGTATGAAGCGTGAAGTCAACCGTAACATGGAGGATGACCACCTTATAGCATATGAGGACATGTAGTGCAACACCAACATGAGTTATCGACTAGGTGGTCAAGGGTGGAAACAATGCCCTTATCAACATGGAGGTAACAAATGCAATCTTAATACTTCCAATTATAGTTTTTCCTCCTTAAGAGATATTATTCATGGCCAACCTAAGATAAATGAAAAACTATTTAAAACTAAGTTGAAGACTTACTTAATAAGGCAATCTTCATCCTCCAATCTTGAAGACTTACTTAATTAGGCAAGGTTCTGTAGAGGTACAAGGTTGGAGTGGAGGGGTCACAGACACGGATCCACTCCTAGACTTCTCCTCACTCTCTCACTAATTCTAAGTACTAAACTAAGTAGTAGTACACCTATGGAGTGTGGCTCTCTTCTCTTGAATGTGTGTGTTAAAGTGGAGCCTTCCCCTTCTATTTGTAGGGTCCATAAGTCAGTAATGAGGAGTAATCGCCATAGAACCAACATGCACAGCCGCAATAAATCCCCAGAAGAAACTCCACAAGCAAGCACGCCCAAAACAGGCTGCAGACCAAGGAGGACGACCAGGGAGGGTTTGATCACCCGACTAGAAAGTGGGCCTATTTGCCCTGTGCTTCTTCTGGTTGGCTAGCATGTGGGTCCTCTATTGTTTTATGTCAGTGTTCCCTAGGGTTATGCAGGCAATCCAGGGTATCCGCATGGTCAATCTTTGTGCTGGCTCCTGATTGGCCGAATGGGTATTTTCTTGGATTGATGACATGTATTTTCCTTTAATTTGTGGATAAATCACCTGCACTCAATATTCACCAACACTTGTGGAATTCATTAGAAACAAACTCCTACCACTATGTTGGTTATTTATTTTAGCACTTTTATGTAGGTAATTGATGGCTAAATTTGGTACTTAACAACCATCAAGAAGCATACGGCCAGGTCACCGTATGCTATGGTGAGGTCAAAGAGCAATCAATGGATCTATCAAGGAACATGATGATGGAGATATCATATGATATGGTGCATCTTATGATGACTGAGTTGACAACTATCATTGGGCCTCAGCAAGGTTAGTGGAGAGGTAAGTTGTCTTGTGCTAATTTGTGTCATTTGCATTATATGATTATGCTTGGATCATATTGTCTTTATGACAACAAGATCATTGTGACTAGTGTCTTTGGATGAAGGAATGTTACACATATATGCTCAAGGTCATAATGAGGTCAAAGGTATAATGATCTACATGGATAATCATGGAGTGTTGGCTATGAGGTGGATCAAGTCTAAGGACTTGCTAGAACTAAGTGTCACAAGATGTGTCCGACACTTAGTATAGATATAGGCTTTGAGTCCATAGGATAATCTAGTGTCCTTGGGTTGGTTACCTAGTAATGATGCACACTAGACTTGGCTTCAAATAGTTCAACTAAAATAATAATTATACTTTCCTAGAATCAATAAATTCAAAAGAACCCCAAACTAATCATCCTCTCAAATAGAAGTCTCGCTAAGAAGTCAAACCCGCTGCATCATGCATGCTTTGCGCTCTGAGTTCAGTTGGAGTTTATGTGGATCATATTGGCTCTTTTCATATTTTTTTGTGGTAGTTGTTTATATATACATTGTATTTTTCATACACGGGTTCACACAAAACTCGAGCAAGAACCAAACATTTCAAGTTCCAAGGAAGAGCTAGAGAATCCAGAGTTGAGAACAAGCCAGAGGCACGAGCTTCGACAAAAAGACCCAAAGACCTTGACTTTGCAGAAAATCCTAAAGACAAGGAATGTGAAGACTAGCCAAAAAGGATAGCTTTTAGCAGGCAAGCTTTAACTTCCTTGATCGTACTGCTCCTATGATTTGCAATGGACCCATTTGCTTGTTCATAATTATATGTATGATTATTTTCTTAATTTACTGATTGTGTTAGGTATGATCCTACTTGAATAGTTAATAGAGACACGACGTCAACACATAGATGTTGATGTCACCCTCCTTGTTAACCATGACCTTGATAACCCTAGGTTACATCATCATTACAGTCTAGCAATGATGGTATGTTTGCCTTGTATTAGTATGCTTAGGAACCCTCGCGATGTATTACATCGCCACACCTTACATATACCTCCCTTTGTAAAATGTGTAAATGAGTTTGGTGGTGTGTGTAAGAAAATGTGGGTGGGATGAAAGAACTGGTGTTGGGTGATCATGAAGATGATAATGATGATGAGCAAGAATGTTTGTGGTCATGGGCAAGGCTATACGAGATAAGTGGTGATATCAATGGTGTTCGCGGAAGCTTCCATCTTTCGTGGAATTTTTAGTGCTGCCTTTGCCGTATAAGGACTGGTTCATTGTTACTATAAGTATGGTGATTTCTTCATACTACCATAGAACCTATCTGGGCAGGCTGGTAGTGGCAACGGGAGACTAGGAGAGGACTCAAGAAGTTATACGGTGTCGGGGGATGAATCAATCCTTTGGTAGCCAATGCGGTGTGAGACAAAGTCCTTTGGTACGTAGTTGTCTGGTGTGGGCAATCTGCTTTGGTAGCCCGTAGTGCATCTCGATGCGGACTTGAAGACACACACGGGGTAAATGGATAAGCGCAATGGCACTCCCTATCTAGGAGTGTGTAGCCTATGGGTAAAGTGTACAAACTCTGTAAAGTGTAACAATTCATCTGGATGGACGTTTACACGGCATATGACACAACCATTTTATGAGCTCACAGTGATCAGTATCCCTACCTCCTTGATGTGTGAGTGGGTGTTGGCACTTCCCAAGTGCCCCTTTTATATGTGAATATTACCCTAATTAGAGCATAATTGATACTAATTTAGGCCATTTACCTGTGATATTGTCTATATATTTGTATATGCGTTGTTTTGGAGCTTTAGTGTAGAAACAGGTAAATTTGGTGCTTAATGCGATAATGGAGAGGACATGAGTCCAGAACCAACAAAAAGCACTGAAGAAGCCTAGTGCGCCGATCGGCGCAGACCATGAGCCGATCGACGCAGGGGTGTTTTGGCCCACAGAAGTGACCGAGGCCCATTCCACATGTTTATGAAAGTTTATCTACGCAATACACTTGAAGATATTTGTCTAGAAGATTTATAGAACTTCAAGAAGATTTATGGAACTTCAAGATCTCAACGTGTAGTACAAGACTTTATCTCAAAGGAAAAGGCCCACATGGCAGCTGTGGAAGACAGAGGAACCGACTCGGGGAAGAAATCAGAGAATACACGGCTTGCGCCGATTGGCGCAATCCTGAGCCGATCGGCGCAACCGCCTTATTTGCTAGAAACCGAGTCCTTTACGAGTAGAACCCCTATAAATACTTGTAAACCCTCACCGCAGAGAGAGGAGGCGAGAGAGGGACACTAGATCCATGAGTTAGAGCCACCGGGGCTTGCCCCGTTAGAATAGATCTCTAGTTGAGTTTCAAGAACCATTGGAGTTAAGAGTTGATCCGTCAAGGTAGGCCATCTCGACGGGGATGAATCTTACTCTATGTATCTCAAGGATGATTGAATATGTTGATGATGGTTTTGATGATTTGTCTATCTTGATTCTATAATCATGCATGTGCTTATTCCAATTGCTTAGTTCTAGGCTAAGTAAGTAGATATTATCTTAATTGTGGTGATTAGGATAGTATTCGAACATTGTATTGATTATGGTTGCTTGATGATGCTAGTAGTGTGGTTTAGCGGTGACAGCACTAAGCCTGCGCAGCACTATTGGATAGTTGAGTAGGGTAAGATACTCACACAATTAAGGGTTTCCTCTCGGCAGCGATAAATCGGGAGCCGCTCGGAAAGCAGGGTGATCTTACTCATTATAGGTTTTCATTGATCTATGTAATTACCCATTATGATGCTATTCAATTAGACTTTCTGGTTACGATCTCACTAATAGATATCTGGCTACTCACTTAACAGCATAGGTTTACAAGATCTGGCGCACTTTGGCTTAGATTCACCAGTGTGCCGATCGGCTCAATTCCTGCGCCGATCGGCGCCACCACATATTTACTAGATCTTGCGCACTTTGGCTCAGTTTCACTAGTGTGCCGATCGGCTCGACTCCTGCGCCGATCGGCGCAACGACAGATTTACTGTCTGGCGCACCTTTGCGCTGGCCAGTCTCCCCTTCATGCAACCTGACTTTGACAGTAGCCTTGACTAGATCTTTTACTGTTAACTTTGTTTAATAAATCCCTAAGGTCCCAGTGGATTCGATAAACCTTGGAATACTCAATTCAAGGGAAAAAGTGTTACAATCGTACACCGTCCTCTTGCGGTATATAAGTGGGTGCGTAGATACGACCAACAGTGGGCAGTAGGTGCCCGTGTTTCCAAAAATAATGGTATGTGGCTAGAGCTGTTATGATCTTGTGTCAGAAGGCTCAACTGAAAATTGAAGAACTGGCCGATTGATAAATCTCCCCCGGGTCCAACCAACTAAAATATTGACAGTCAAAGATCTCTTTCCAAAATGGTTTTACTGTTTTAAAATGAAACCCTGCATAAAAATTTGCTTTCTGTAAATTAATCCATTGGTCTTAACCTTGCTAAATCCAGATATGCAATTATATACCCTTGTGTAGTGTTATGGCATGCGGAGTACCTTATGTACTCACAGTCTTGCAATGGTTGGTTTAGTAGG
This sequence comes from Eleusine indica, assembly GCA_030378355.1. Taxonomy (NCBI): domain Eukaryota; kingdom Viridiplantae; phylum Streptophyta; class Magnoliopsida; order Poales; family Poaceae; genus Eleusine; species Eleusine indica. The sequence goes on from CM059494.1 coordinate 18,044,049, forward strand.
AGAAGCTTTTGATAAGATGTTGAACGACAATTTTGGTTTTCATTCTGCTTCCCAAGTTTGCTTGTGGCATTGGCCCATGGATTTTCGCTGCTTGCTTCACCTCTAGATGGATAGATGTACTTTGATGGTGTTACTCCTAGTCATATCGCTGCTACAGGTTTATTCTAAGGTATTTTACATTATTATTTACTTGAAGTATGCTTTTGATTATCATGTATGTTAAACTTGTGTGTATCAGCTACTGGTCTAGGGACTGATACAGAGTGCACAATAGGTCCCAAAAGTGGGGTCTGACAACAATGGTGGCTGATTCTTTGGTATTGTATAATATGCAGGACACTAAACATAATCCTTGTAGGCAAAGTATTCACCAATGTAGGAGATTGATTTATTAGAGCATGATGAACAAGAATGTGAATCTTGTTCACTGGGAGAGTGATGCGGGCTTGTGGACAACGGTGCTGCTTACAGTGGTGAGACGGACGTATACTCAGGTGGGAGTTAATCCAACGAGGAGTAGGACAAGACGCCATCCTTCCGAGATGTCCAGGAAAAAATCATGAGCCTCTCTTTATCCCTTCTTTTTACTTACCGCCATTAACTTTCCACATTTATGTGTTGGTCGAGATAGGATTGATGGGACATGCTTGCTAAGTGATTAGCTTGGCACTGCTTGCATATTGACATATCACTAGCATAATAGGTTCTCAGCTCACTAGTATTGTGTAGGGCTTTGCCATTTGTAGGTGGTGTTAAAGCCAAGTTAGTAAATTTGATTTTATGATCCATAAGGTCCAATTCATCCTCCCCCATCTTGACACTTCAATCCTTAGATCTTTGAATTATTTTCTCAACATTTGACTAATGTACATCACAAATGCTTTATCACCACCTCCAATATATATTTCCTCCAATTCATCAAGCAAAATAAAACCTTGTCCTAAGTTCTCCTCATCCTTGACATCTTGTGAACTATTCACTTAAGATATTGTTTACCTGTCCCACCAGGCAAGCCAAAAAGTGTGTTGACTCTAAAATATACACATGTGGCCTAGGAGATTTGCTTGACTCTAATTTTTATCACTACCACAAATAGGGCCTATAGTGGCGGCAGGCAAAATGCCGTAGCGGCGCGAGCCAAAGTCGGCCGCCGGCTACAGAGCCCATGGGCACTGCCCCAACTAAAACCACCGCTACAAGGCACCCAATAGCGGCAGTTGACATTGTCAACCGCCGCTATAAACGGCTCATGTTTATAGTGGCGGTTGACAATGCCAACTGCCGCTAGTTAGGGCATACTAGTGTCCAGGCTATATAAGCCGTGTTCGGACAGCTCTGGCCCTCACTCGAATAGTAGCGGCCCGAAAATTTGGGCAAATCATGAAAATCAAGGGGGGAGGTTTTGAGTTTGTTTGTTTTTTTGCAGAAAATTGCTCTTTGAGGTAAGGGGAACTCATCCACCGCTACAGGCCTTTACGAACCGCTGCTACAGGACATTTTTGTTGTTGTGTATGTAGATATTAACGGTCCGAAGTGGTACTTAAACAATATCAACATGAGGTCACACCCATCCTTCCATATGGGCCTTAGGTCGGTTTCTAAGTCGAAAGTTGTCCTAAATCAGGCACCACCGCCTTTTGTTGTTGTGGATGTAGATATTATCGGTCCGAAGTGGTACTTAAACAATATCAACATGAGGCCACACCCATCCTTCCATATGGGCCTTAGGTCGGTTTCTAAGTCGAAAGTTGTCCTAAACCAGGCACCACCGCCTTCAATAGCCCACTAGAGACCACCATGCTGAAAACTAGGAGGAAAAGCCTAACGCCTAGGTCGGTCGATCTGGGCGGAGGGCCATTCTGTGCACCGCCTTCTTCCAGGACACCAGTATGTGGGTCCTTTAGTTGGTTCTGATGTATCCCCAGAAGTTTGAGTTGGTTTGCTCCTGTTTGTGAGCCGTTCAATACATGGGCTACCTACTTGACTATCTCACATTGATCAAAGTTGTTTTTCTTTGACTTTAGAGTGTGTTTTGTCCTCATTTTTGTACAATATCATCTACATGCAAATATTTCAAAGTGCGAGTGGAACTACATTGCGTATAAAATGTATACATGAAAGAGATGTTTAGTCTTTCGTTTTGGGCAATTGTGATGGTGAAAGATGATACTTAACGACCATCAACAGTGCATAAAACTAAGACCTGAATGTGTATGCATACGTGTAGGAGCATAATTTAGATAGCCAGGTGAAGGCTTCAGTGTTCTTGTCTTTTTCTACTTAGCTTGGCTGACCGTATACCCATTACCCACGAGATGGATTGGTTGAGTAGCTTGCTATTTCATATTTATCAATTTACCCTGTTTGCTCTTTGCCTTATTTACTCAAAACTTATTCATGATCAATAGTGACTATTGAACCTCAGCTTTCCTTTCGGAAAAATATAAATAAGATACCCCAGAATACTCATGTGTGAAATGCTACAACAAGTATTTATCCATGCATTTTTATTATCTTTAAGAGAGGATTCCTTGTATACACTGAAACAAACTTCTAATCCCTTCTCAGCCACAGAAAAAGTTATTTTCCTTTATGTGCCACTGAATGAGTTTCTTGTGTCCTTCACAGTCACTACAGGTAAGTTCAGAGGTGGGAATGACACATTTACCCTCCGGCTTCTTTTTCATCCTCCAAGTACCACTACTACAGAGTAGACATTTAGTGATGATTATCTAAAGCCTTTAGCGATGCAAATCATGTCTGTCTCAATTTTTACGTCTCTAAATGTCAGCATACGGATACTAATAAAAATCTATCCCTAAATCTAGAGCTATATAGACGTCTCTAAATCCCCATCCCAAATTCTTTCTAGGAACGAAACTGATCCCCGTCCCTAAATCTGGTTCTGGATAAAAAAAAAAGTTGGGAGCAATCGGCCTGGCCCCGGCCCGGTGGAGCCCAAATCCACCGTCGCCGTAGGGGAGGCCATTGGTGGAGAGCTCAGTGACGGGGAGGCACGCATCGGCCGTCGGCAAAGGGCAGCAGGGTCGAGGATGTTGGATCCGTCGCTTAGAGGAGGAGGTCGAGGACATCGGATTCAGTGAGCTCGGGGGTCGCCGTCGCCAGATCCAGCGAGCTCGAGGGCGCCCGCCGCCAGATCCGGCGAGCTCGAGTGCGTTCACCGCCAGATCCGACGAGCTTGAGTGCTGCCGCCGCCGGCTTTGGGGAGAAGGGGCTCCGCCACCACCAGATCTGAGGGGGAAAGCCCGCTGCCGCCACATCTGAGGAGAGAAGGAGAAGGTGGAGAAGGGAAGGAGAGGGGAGGCGACGGTCGCGAGAGGAGGAGGGAGGCAGGCGGCGCACGGGGGAGGAGGTGGAGGCGGCGGCATGAGGGGGAGGAGGACAAGGCGGGCGGCACGAGAGGAAGGAGGGAGGCGGGAGGCGCGAGGGGGAGGAGGATAGAGGCGGGCGGTGCGAGGGGGAAGAGGACGAGGTGGGGGCACGAGAGGGAGGAGGGAGGCGGGCGGCGCGAGGAGGAGGAGGTAGAGGCGGCAACGTAGGGGAGCTCTGGCGGTCGGCGTCGGAGCGGGTGCGGGGAGCGGACCCGTCGAGGAGGAGGGAGGGTGGCGGCAGGAGTGGGGTGGGTGAGAGAAGCGAGCAACTTTGGTTAGGGTTTAGGGTTATATAAAAAAAACTAAAAAAAGGGTGTGCGTTGGTGGGAGTCGAATTGTGGTCTTCCAGGATCAAGGCGCGCGCCTTAAGTCCAAAAATTTTCACCAGCAGACCATCAAGTGATTTGGTATTTATCCCCATCACTATATCCTCGATGACGATAACGAATGGCCATGGCGAGGATGGAGAGGACGAAGACCAAGTCGGGCAGCGTCCCGCCGTTCCTAGTCTCCCATAGATGTCTGGTCGAGCTTGTTGCAGTCACCTCACGATTGGACTCCACGGTAGCCATAGGATCGGACGGCCCAAATCAAGTCTAGCCTCCACATGAATCGAGCTTGCCCGACCAAAATTGAGCTGTAGTGTGGCTCGAATTGAGCTTGCATTGCTGGAACCAATTTTGTCCCGCTGAAATCAGGCCACTGCCCTTGCCCAATTGAGTTCATAGCGGCCATGATTCACAGCGGTCAGGTGATTAGGCATCCGTCCTTTTGGTTGGAAGACAATTCCTTACATGACCCTAAAAAAGTCACATCTTTCTTTCTTGGTCTCTTTTCAAATGAACTTCCTTATATGGATACGATGTTAATTTTTGTTCTTTTTCTTGGTCTTTCGATCAGATTTAATTACTAACAATGTTAAGATCGGGTCAAATGACCATTTGACCCCTAACAGAAAGCTAAATATTAATTTTTTAGATTGTTTTTTAATAATATCAAAGATATTATTTGTATGTCATAGTTGACCAAAATATCTATGTTATATTTTTCTTTCATGTTGAAAAATATAATATAATATTTACACAACAATAAAATAAAAGGAATATCTCTAAGATTGTCACAAATAAACACTAAAATGCTAATATTTTATTTTCTACCAGGGGTAAAATGGTCATTTCATCCCTCATTTAACGCCATTAGTAGCCAAATCAAATGGAAAGGCCAAGAAAGGAACCAAAATTAACTTCTTGTCCATATAGGAAAGTTCATTTCAAAAAAGACTAAGAAAGGAAGAAGTGACTTTTTTAGGGCCAAGAAAAGAATTATCTCTTTGGTTGGAAGGTTGTTGCACGTGTCTCAAGCTAAAACAAGGATGCTTCGCTATCAGCTATGGATGCTGCTGCTGGTAAGTCCTCTGAAACGGAGAAAGCAGAGAAACAGGGTAACGGCAAATTAGTCATTTTACACACAAAACTAACTTGCAATTGGGCTGCAGTGGCAAGGAATTTTCTCTTTCTTTAATCGATACCATTCAGCAGTCCCAGTACCATTGCATGTGGTGTTGATCTATTTCGTAAATCATAACAAGTGTCAACACTCCACCTAGGGACTCCACCTACATATACACGGTGCGAATGATATTGTTAGTAAAATAGGAGTTTTACTGTTTAAAATACTAACGAGTAGTTTTGAAAAACTATTGGCCACTAATTCGAGGGTGATTTCATAATTGCACTTTTAATTAATAAATTTATGTTTATTTTTATGATAGAATATTAAGTCTACCAAATCATTAAAATGTTAGTTCATCTTTAAAAAAATATAAAACATTAGTTGTTAATGAGATTGTTAATATAACTTTATTTATAACAATAAAAACTAATTACTATAAATCTACAACTCTTAATTTTTCTGATAATGCCCTTAAATTAAAAACTACTAGCCAGTAGTTATGATTTTAGATTATGAAATCTATATTGTTAGACAAATACTAGTCAGTAGTTTATTAAAACTTCTGATCGGTATTTGGGACAGTAAACTCCTAGTAAAACAGCCATATACGGAATAGGACTAGCTAGGACTAGACCTTTTAAAATCTTTCTGTTCTTTCCTTTTGGTTTCCTAACAATATTTATATTTCAGTAGTAGAATAAATCTCCGGTGGTAGTTAGACGAATCTTGGCTTCATGGGCTCTTAATTACTGCATGATAATTACACAATTGATTGTGCTAAAGCATGCATTGATTAGGCTGTCTTTTTACAAGCTACATATATAGGCCAGAAAAGTCAACTCACATGGTTTTCTAGCAAACATGACGGTATTCCATACCATTTACAGCTGGATGACAGCAAACTAGTCCATGTGCCAACTTTTAGCTTTGCATTGTTTCATCTTGGTCAACTTGTAGCTTTGATTAGCACCTCGGCTCCATAATATACATTTATTCTCCGTAAGTTCAGCAATCAAATGTCCTGTTGTAATATTCATTACTGCTGCTGAACTTCGAGGTCTTGCTAGCGTCTACCAAACAATACTCTCCGTTTGTTTTGGTTGTCAATCCTCCAATATAGACTGCTCCCATAGACACGATTAAAGAGAATTAGATAAATTACTTTATTATTCTAATGACAATTTGCTCTCGGCGCCAAAACATTGGATCCTTCGTTTCACTAGGAAGTTATTGAGTCATTTATATCCGATCTTCTTTATCTGAAAATAGGTTATCAATTATTTATTCTTAAACATCTTGGCCCTTGGGTCATCGCCAAATAGTATTAGATGAGAATCTTTTGGCGTATGAATGGCTTGTGTCACGTCATCTTTGTCTATGTGCGGTGCCTGCCTTCACTATCTGTTTCTTTATATTCGTATACTGGAAGCCCCAGTCCCTTTTGTAGTCTTCGTCTTCCCTTGAGCTAGGATTCTGGAAGTTTCACCAGGTATTTAAAGAAACAAGTTACTTGTCATAGCTCTGTGTTATTACAGCGTTGAATTTATCTGTATGGAAGCTTATCATATTTATTTAGTTATGTTATGCAAATTCAGTCCCCTTTGATTAGGAATGGCCGGCGATACAAACAGAAGTGAAAGGTCGGAGATCCAGCAGAAATTGGGAAGCATATTGCGAACAAGCTCTTTACCAGCTAGCCCTTTACCAGCAAGCTTCCTGAAGCAAATTACCAATGATTTCGCTGTGGAAAATGAACTCGGTAGTTTCTTTTCTGGAAAAGTTTATAAGGTAGGATATATAAAGTTTCAGCAATAAACTATTTTTTAGAGCAGTCTTAGCAATAAACTAGGAATTGCTCCAAAAATCATTCTACTTATGGTCGAATATTTATTACTTGGACAAACAGGGAACTCTTAAAGACAGGAGCATTATAGCTGTGAAGAAACTTGCCGAAAACTCGCCTGTTGCATTCGGCTCAGTTTTTAATACTGAGGTTACAAATCTTATGGCAATTAGACATGAAAACATTGTAGAGTTAGTCGGCTTCTGCCATGAAGAAAGAAGTGATCTGATGAGCCACAACGGAAGATATGTGATTGTTGATATCAAAGACTACTTACTCTGCTATGAATACCTACCTAAGGGAAGTCTTGACAGGCATCTTTATGGTACGTGCGCTATCTGAACATTTACCTTTTGTTTTGTTTCTTTAAGCATTTACATTTGATGTATATGGCCCATTTTATTATTTACCTAAAAAAATACCATTTTATTAAGCTCCATTTGAATCGTGCAGTTTGGATGTGTAGATTCGAAAATTTATGGAAAGTTATCTTTATGGATAATGTCGTGCAAGCTCATTGGAATTCTTATAACTCGACTCAGATCGTTATGTCACTTTTTTAACTAATCTTATCTTCTTTTGTGGATAAAATTTACAAATAGTTACAAATACCCACTTGCATATGTTAAACAGGTTTACATACGCCCAGACTCAGTTTTTGTTCCATTCTAAGACCTGTAAGTTTGATATAGTTTTCATAAGCCCCTGGAAGCTTTTGTAGATCAGTATGGCTTTCAACATTGCTCCTGATACGACACCATAGCATAACTACTAGTGAAAATGGAGAGAATATATGAACAATGGAGAGAAAATAAAATCACAGCAGTAACAGCAAAAGGAAAATAGCTCTAGGATTTTGATATATTTGTAATCCGCATAATGTCATACGGTACCATTACATAAACCTGCATGTATTAGACAAACTTGCATGTATTATCCTACGAAACTAACACAAACTTGCATTTATTAGACTGCAACAAATGCCCCCGTTATTCAGGTGCTATCTTTGTGATTTTTCATACACTTATTGACATTAAAAGAGTTTTGTTCAGTGAACATCCTTGGTTTTTCAAACAAATGGCGCTAGTGATACCTCAATAGATCAATCACAAACGACACAGTTTTAATCATACTAGAGAAATAGATTAAGTGGTACAAATATATCTAAACCATTTGACTAAAAAAATATAGATGTCATTTTTTATTAAACCCGTAGTAAAGGTGCTCAGCAGTTTCAGAGACAAAGTTGTTGATCGAGGCCCTAATCAAATACTATAATACAGAAGACAATTTTTTTTTGTTTTTGTTTTTTGAGAGAATTAAAAAGAAGCATTGTACCCTAAGAGCAAGTATTATAGTACATAGTCAGCTGGCTAAAAGCTTGTACATGTCACACAAATCCTATGTGGAAGAGAGAGAAGTGGAGAGAGAAAACCGAACGTGCGCTTTGCCAGTTGCCCAGCTCAAGCGGCAGAACCGAGAACATGCGCCCACTCTCAGCTAATAGCAAGCAATTAAGCTGGCGTTTTCTCTATCTCAACCAATCTACTGGCATGCATGTAGATATTAAATATTAGCATCATTATTTCTACAGCCCTCTTCTTAGCCAATCTATTATATGCGCTAGCTAATTCACTTACTCGATGTGACATGGCACTTGCATTTAGCCAACAGCAGGCTTAATCATTATCCTTGCTCTAATGGATTAGAGAGAAGTCAATTTATGAGTGTGGTCCGTCACAATAAACCATGTAAGAAAGATATAGTCTCCTTTCCGTCATCTTGGGAAATTGGTACCACTGGGAAAAGTAAGAATCAATTATCATAAGTACAAATTAATGGGAAGTTAGTACCATAAGAAATATAAACATTCGAAAGAAGGTGAAAAAAGATTGGCGTGGCTACATGATCACCGTTATTTTTTAAAAAAAATAGGGAATATATTAAATCTCCCAGCCTCTGCAACATTCGGTTACATGTAGCCATAACTTATTACAACACAAAGTCCAAACAAACGATTGCAACACCACGGAACAATGAAAACAAAGGTATTATCCATTGGTTAAAGATTAAAGCAAATTCGTATTGGAGAAGCGCCACCCATTTGTAGCAAAAATATCCATGGCCACGGTCTCAAGCACCGTACAAGCTGACTTCAAAAGATGGCGATCCTCTTCCTTCTGTAACAGACTCCACGAGCGAGCCCAAAATGTTCCCCTGAAGACATCCTATAGAAAGGAGGGTATTGCAACTTTCTCAAACACCACACATCATTACGACATAGCCAAATCGCCCAACATAAACTCGCAATGCCGCACCAGATTAACCTTTTTAAACTTAAGATCGGTCTCCCCTAACCAATCAGAGAACAAATGCTGAAAGTCTACCGAGGCAGTGATATTATAGGAGATAGAAAAATCCTCCAAATAAAATGAGCCACAACACAATCAAAGAATAAGTGTTGAATGGTCTCATTAAGGTTGTAGAAACAACACTTAGTGCTTCCGCTCTAATTTTATCTAGCAAGATTATCTTTAGTCAAAACAACTCCTTAATTTCTAGAGGTACCATAAAAATATTTTTATTTTAAGTGGTATCTTGATTTTCCATAAATTTTTGGCAAATGGAAAAGCCTGAGTTGTCAATAGAGTTGGTACATTGATTTCAGCGAGAATAGCCCATGTTGGTGTAGACCCCATTGAAATGAATCAATGTGGTTAGAAAGCTGCACATTAGCTACCGCTAACACAACTTGGTGCCACGCCGCTAAGTTGTGGCCCCCAAAAGCTTTTTGGAATGAAACATTCAGAGGAGTGTTGGACAAAACCGACGTCATTGAAGCGTGTTTTCTTCTAACTAAGTTGTAGAGGTTGGGAATTCGATCCATGAGACATTCTTGACCCAACCACAAGTCCTCCCAAAATCTAACCTGAGAGCCATCCCCTACACGAAAATTACCGAACCAAAGAAAATCTTTTTTAACTTCTAGGCGACCCGACCAAAAATGCGAGTCCCCTGATACATGGCTCTACCTGAGTCAAAGTTTTGGACCTAAGATACTTCCGTCTTAAAATAGTCTGCCAAATACCATCAGAATTAAAAATCCTAAAAAGCCACTTGCTCAAAAGACATTTGTTATGGGTCTCTAGATTGACTATTCCTAATCCCCCTTGGTCCTTCAGAATACACAAAATACTCCAATGAGTGAGATAGTATTTCTTCTTGTGACCTTCCTTTTGTCAAAAAAAAAACTTGATTTGTAATAATCTAGTTTTTGTACCACTCCTTTTGGGACCACAAAGAAACAAAACATGAACATAGGAAGACTGAAAAGAATCGAGTTAATAAGAGTGAGACGACCGCCCACCGAGAGCAATTTGCTATTCCAGCAATCCAATTTCTTTTGGTACCTATCTTCTATATGATTCTAATCTGAGTTTGCTAGTCTTCTATGATGCATTGGGATTCCTAAATAACGGAATGGAAAGGCACCTAGCTCACATCCAAATAACTGAGTATATTCCTGTTCAAAACGAATCGCCTCCCCATAACAGAAAATTTCACTCTTATGAAAGTTTATCTTAAGCCCTGAGAGTTGTTCAAATGCACTCAGCAAAAGTTTTAAGTTTCTAGCTTCTTCCAAATTGTGGTCAATTAGTAGAATGGTATCGTCAACATATTAAAGTATGGACAAACCATCATCTACTAAATGTGGTACAACTCCCTTGAGTTGACCATTTGCTTTCACAAGCTGATCAAAATAGAGAGACAATCAACTTCTAAGTCGAATAGTAAAGGAGAAAGGGGATCTCCCTGCCGCACCCCCTTTTTGTTTGAAAAAAGGGTCCTATATAATCATTAAGTTTAAACAAAAAAATCTAATGCTACGTGCATCCAACAATACAGAACTATTTGTCTTTCAAATGTTAGCTTCAAAATCTTCACTAAGGTTGTGAACAATAGGATGTCGCACATGGTTCAAAATTATATTTCTCCTTCTCAATCTGCCTTTATCCTGGGGCGCTTCATTCTTGATGGGGTAGTCACCCTTCATGAATCTTTGCATGAAATACATAGGAGGAAAAATGATGTGGTAGTGATTAAATTAGACTTTGAGAAGGCTTATAATAAAGTTAAATGACCTTTTCTGCAACAGATGGTGAGAATGAAAAGCTTCTCACCTAATTGGTGTGATTGGATTCATAGGTTAATGGAGAGAGGTAGGGAAGAGCGTTAGCAATCCAAAGTTCAAACTATGGATAGGTAATTCCCCACGATGGAAAGAGCCAAACATTAGGAGGAGGTCATCTTTCACTATTTCCCAAAGAATTGATAGAATTCTATTGGGAAGCCATATGGTCCCGGAGCTTTGCTATGCACCATCTAGAACACTGTCTCTTTAATCTCCTTCTTAGTAAAATGCGTAGCGAGAAACTCATTCTCTTGTTGTGTAACCTGAGAAATATCATCCCTAAAAGCCTCATTGAGGACAAACCCATTATTCTCATGAGGCCCAAAAAGATCCTTATAAAAATTGGTGATATATTTTTATGATTTTCATGATGGACAATATTACCGTCCTCCTGCTCTAGTTGTGAAATTTGAGTTCTCCTATGTCTCCCATTAGCCACTAGTTGAAAATATTTAGTATTGTTGTCTCCTTGCAACAACCTATCTGCTTTGGAACGTTGAAGCCAATAAAGCTCCTCTTCCCTAAGAATTCTATTCAGCTTTTTCTTAAGATTGAGACGTAGTTCAATTTCTTGAGGTGAAAGCACAGAGCATTCAGCCTTCCTATTGAGATTATCAAAATCTGCTAGAAGTTTTAGTTTCATAGTTTTATTTTTAAAGACCAGATTTTTGGACCAACCCCTTAAAAACCGTCATACTCTTCTAATTTTATTCTGCCATCTTTGTAATGGTGAGGCACCTCTATTTTCTGATTACCACACATTTGCAACCAGATCAAAAAAAACTTCTTTTAAAAACCAACCTAATTCAAATCTAAAAATTTTTGAATTACCCCTATGACTCTTCTTCCCCGCAGATAGTAAAAGTGGGGTATGGTCGGAAATGTCTCTAGATAGCGCCTGAACTACAGCTAGAGGGAATTTAAGTTCCCAATCTGTGCTCACTAAGATACGGTCGAGCTTCTCATAAGTTCATTATTGACCGACCACGATAGTTATGAGTTTCAGATATACTAATTGACCACTTCTTTCATGGAACAATGTTATCATAGTACAAGAGGATTTGAATTGTACATGTAAGATCACAATGCCCAAATTAATCTGCAATTCAACTACAATCTTATTCACTTAAAAAAAATTCAAATGCGCCAACCAATATTTACCTCCAAACCAGCTTTCTGTCCGAAACATGGATAGTCAAAAGATATATAGAACATAAAAGAAATTCTCGGTGAATCCTTGTTTAAATCCTGCTTGTTTTGTAAAAACAAATAACATTGATACCATGTCATGCTGCGGAATCCATTCCATATATGTATGTGAAGCTAAATGGACATATCTATGTGTATTAAGAGTATAAAATAAATATTGTTCCTCTGGTCTGTACCAACACTAACATATATACAAACTAAAAGACATGTCAGCAAGGTTCGAAGTACATAGTAATTGCATATTATAGCACACAGAATGAAGCCAATAAGAAAAGAAAGTGCCAATTGTTGAAACGTCAAACACAGATGAAATATATAAACATGAATTTCATGTGAAGACTGAATTTCTAGGAACAATAAAGTCTTTTCACTAGATTGGGCATCAAATAGCCCAATTATTTGAGAGGGAGGAGGGACACGGAAGGAGACAGGAGAATGAGGCGCCAAGATATTAGCAGGGAGGAGAGAAGAGGATTAGGTTCGAAGATAGTTGCAGGGCCGGAGATTGCCGCAAAAAGGTCATAAAGTTGGGTAACATTAAGAGAGGGGACAGAAAATGAACGACAAGGGGCAAGCGAGCATCGTTTTCAAATGTTCCGATGGATTCAGGGGATCGATTTTTATTAGGTTGGTTTCTCCTCTTTTAATAATTTCTATGTCCAGTTTTTGTGAACCGGCGTGTTTTTTTTTATTTCCCAGGACACATTTTCTACTCACTGAGTGGATTCTTTTTTATGACCACATATTTTGACTTAGCATTTTGTTGAACCAATGTTCCACTTTTGTGGGGCAATATTCATAATACTGGGATCCAAATTTTGTGATTTCAAGAGAAAAATATAAAACATAAGCGAGCGAGATCTAGTTTGACACAATGTTTTAAATTGCGGGGTATAGAATTTAGTGAAATGCTTCTAGAAAAGCTATAACATTTTGCAAAAAAAAAGAAGGCAAAGTCTTGACCAAAACATCTGTAACCTTTTTTAGTTTCTGAGCACATTTCACAAGTGCATTTCATCACCCAAGCATGTCATCGTTCAAGTATGCGTTTGTCATATTTCCTAGAGGCCAAAGAATCCACATAATTAAGAAGGCAATAAGCACCATATGGGCTGTGAACAACCAAATTTGTCACCCCAACTTAATTTATGATTTGTGAATCATTACATATGCACATAACTTTTAGTTATAGCGAAGTTAGCAGATGAAGTTAGCGGTGCTATCGAACCTTCTAGCGGAGTTAGTGGCACTAGCAGTAATGTTTGCAATATTGTTTTGGCGCCTTGCTCTAGAAGCTCTAGGATCGGAGGCTATTCAAAACATTGGTTTGACATCACTCTCAGATCGACATAAATATAGGACTGCACTTGGTTTTTTACATTTGATTGCTTGGGTTGGAATCATTCAACTATTAACGGAAGGCTGCTGTCCCTTCTACCAAAGTTTCTGTTGCGGCGGTTGCGTGCTTCCATCTGGGATCACCACTTTTGGAAATAGCGGATTAGGAAAAGTAGATAAGGCTGTTGATTATGAAAGGGGGTACAACTAGTAAGAAAAATGTTTCATCACTCAACATGCGAAAGCTCCAAAATTGAGTGAATTAAAACGGGGAGAAGTTTCCTAAAAAGGGAATAACGAAGTGGAGAAGTGGGGCAAGTAGTGATTAACCAAAATGACCAAAATTGTTTATTAAATGAACAAGATTTAGCTTTGTCTCAATTTCTTATTTTTTTCAAATGGTTTGTTTCTAATTCTAGTTCAATAGCATAGCCTCATAATAGAATCAGTGAGATACAGTTACATGTTGAGAATGATTGTATTATCCAAACACCCAACTCCTGAAACAATCGGACGGGATGAATCTAATGTCTATTTTTTGAGTTACAGTTACGTGTTGAGAATGTTTGATTTATCCAATAACCCAACTCCTGAAACAATGGGAGGGTATGAATCTAATATCTTATTTTTTAGAATAGGGAATACAAAAAGAATTTCAGCCTTAATATAAATTGATATTTGTAGCTATTCCGTATTAGAAAGCAATGTTTTAAATTTCTAATAGTATATATTAGTTATATTGTCAATGTTGTATAACCCTCCAGTATCAATAGGTTAAAATACTTACACGTTTTTATTTTTCCAGATAAAACTCTTGTCATTGACTGGGACACACGATGGAAAATAATAACAGGGATATGCCACGGATTACATTTCCTTCATCACAAACCGGAGGGTCCTCTGATTCATATGAACCTTGAGCCTGCATCTATATGGTTCGATGATAACTGGGTACCAAAAATTGCTAATTTCGGTCTCTCAAGAATCTTTGGGCAAGAACAAACCCGGATGCATACAATAAATGTTGTGTGAAGAATGTAAGCTGAAATTAACTATAAATAAAGTATATATTACAATATTTCTAGTAAGGCATGTGCATTTGATTCACTAAACCACTTTCAGTGGATACATGGCTCCAGAATACCTTTACATGGGTGAAATATCAACGAAGTCAGATATTTACTCTTTAGGCATGATTATCATTCAGATAACGACTGGAGAAATAAATGATCTCAATTCTGAGGACGTAAGTGGAAGGAAATTTATCGAAAAAGTAAGAAAGACATTACTTGATATACATACTGTGTATAGATCTAAAATATTTCCACACCCTGTTTGATGTACTTACTGAATGTATATACTATACAGTACTGAAAATAACAATCCAAATGTGTAGGTACACAAAAATTGGTGGTCGTCCGAAGATACGGTAACATCCAAGTATCCTTCATTGGATGAATACCGCATACAACAACTGAAATTTTGCATGATAATTGGACTAAAGTGTGTAGAGGCTGATCGGAACAAGAGGCCGTCCATTGTGGATATTGTTGATAAGCTCAATGGGAAAAAATAAGGATATTTGATGAGGTACGAAAACTTGGCATATCCTCACACCAATTCTTTCCCCAAAGATTGTTTCTTTTCACTGTCATCTTATGCATGTGCGAGGACTTCTATTTTGTTACCGAGGATTGGCAAGTAAAACCAAACAGGTATTCTTTGAGTACAGGATAAAAATCACAAAACAGATTAAGGAACGTGGTGAAAATTCAAAGCCCAACATTTTAAACAAAAAAACTTTATGAATGCACGTTTTCACATGTTACCATTGATTATTCAATATGGGTTGTTTTTCACTATACCAGGCTGACAAAGCCAAAACCTTACACTATAGCATGCTAGCTAGGGTCCAAAACTCATCTAGGACCCCTCATATTTAAGTGGATCCCACCAAACTATTTACACCATCTTTCTCACTGCTGTAAAAGGGTTAACCCAAGGTTGGTGTTGAACAATCTTGTTTTATTTGTTGATCATCGTTACACTAGACTAGCAAGGTGGAACTAAATCCTCCCCCTCATGCAAATAATGTCACAGCAAGTTTTAAAGTCATAATTGAATGCATTTGTACGTCTACCTGCGATTAAGTTTTCACGCACATAAGAAAATTATTGTGTTAAAAGAACAATATCTCAAGTTGATCCCTTACTACAAGGAGAATCCGTAGGAAAAAACAAAGAGAATGCATTTAAGCAGAATAAACTAAACGTGTCCTTTAACTCCCACGGGATGTCAACAAAAAACACTCAATCTACATCTTCAATTTTCCATCTTTAGGCTATCCTTGATGTTTTGATTCATTGAGCAACAAATAAAAAAAAAGGTATATGATCCACATGAGTACATTAGATACTCAATAAGTTGGGGAAAGTATGATATGTGGATAAAAGCAAGAAAGAACTATAGGGGTTTATATGCATAAATGCAATTATGTAAATCATTTCACAAAGCAGTGCGTAGTTACTATGTGATATCTCCAAACCATGAGACGAAGGAGGTACTCCACCCAAATGTACTTACAGGTTACTCCACTCATCTACGGGTTTTACCACCCGATCATAGTTACCCCATAGTGATGGACCAATCAAACTTATCCATCTATCACAACTAGTCAATCTTGACCATGAGTACATCTATCATGACAGTTTTATTTCCATAGAAGTTGTACATATTCCCCACCAGAAGCCATTTCTAGGTGACTAAAGTCTCTATCCCACTTGTGCTACTCAAGCACTTGCATACTTCCTTTGGTATGTGGCTAGTCAATTACTTCAAGCTTTTCTATGGCTTCCTCTAAATTGTACGTACCCAATGAAGTTTCACACATTGGGAAGTAAAACCCTTAACCTAAGAGACGCCAATGAGCTAGATGGTTTTGGGATCCTGTCCCATCACAACGTAATACCATGAGACTACCGTTAACCTCGGTTCTAGAAACCATCGTCTTCACACTTACAAAAGTGGCATACGCCATATCCTATGCCAAGCCATGCCCATACTAGACTTGTAGTTGTACGCTTGTGACAGTTGCTCTGCGATCTGATCCTTAAAATGATGCAGGTGATAGAACACACCAAGAGACTACCGGTAACCCTGACTATAGCCATATAACATCTAGAAATAAACCTCGATCGTAGTTCCCAACAATACCACAAAAAGGGTCTATAGCGGCGTTGTGAAAAAAGCGTGTAGCAGCAATTTTGAAGAAATCCGCCTCTATAGTGACCCTCCAATTTTAGCGGCGGTCTAAGATATGATCCGCCTCTAAAAATTGATTTTTAGAGGCGAACCACATCTTGAACCACCATTAAAAATGGTCTCCATTATCCGCCCCTAAAAATCGATTTTTAGGGGTGGATCACATCTTGAACCACCGTAACAAATTGCTTTTGGCCCGTTTGGCCCAACTAGTACAAATAAAAGCATATGTTGCCTCTCCTAAACCCTATCTCCCACCTACCTCCTCCTCCCTTCCCTCTATTTCATCTCCTAGCCACCGACGCCGCCTCCCTCCCCTCTCCAGCCGCCATCCTCTCTCCAGGCCACCGCCCTCCCCTCTCCAGCTGCCCTCCTCTCACCATGTTGCCCCTCCACGACTCCTCCTCCAGTCCGACGCCACCCCTCCTAGTCTGGCCCTCCTCAAGCAGATGGCGCCCCCCTCTACCACCCTTCCTCTGGCATCTGATACGGCATAAGCTGGATCCGGCGGTGCGCGGACGGACGAAGGCGTCATCGGCGCCGCACGGCCAGAGGTGTTGGCGAGCTGGAGGCGTTAGGCACGCGGAGGTGTTAGGCTGGCGAAGGCAACGGATCTCTGCCAACAGCCCCTTCCCTCAGTCGTGCCATTGCCATCGGATCTCTGCCAACATCCCCTGCCCTAAGTCGCACCATCGCCTTCGGATCCGGCCTCGAGGAGGAGGGCACAAGATCAGGCCAGCCTCTTGACTGGGCGGGCTCCAGACGGTGGATTCAAGCACGGGCTCTTGTGGTCTGGCTCCAGACAATGGATCCAAGGAGGCAGCGAAAGCTCCAGCAAGCGGGCGGCGGCAGATCCGGGAGGCAACAACGCGGATCCGGCCTCCCTTGACATTCGAGAAGTGGCGGCGGCAGCTCCAGGGGGCGGCGCGGCTCCAAGGGCGGTGGCGGGTACGGCTCCAAGGGAGCCAATTTTTATTTTATTTTATCAAATGATGCATAGTGGTGGGTTACTTCTTCACCCGCCGCTACCGTTCTGGTTTTTGCGGCGGGGGGTTGTGGACACAGAACAGCCACCGTTATTGCAGTTGATTTTTAGTTGCGATTACGTAACGACGAGCCAGCATACCCGCCGCTATAGTTGTTTTTGGCCCGCCGCTATAGTAGCTGTTTGTGGAAGTGCAACCTGGTCCCAAATCTCTATTCTCTATGTTGCTATCTAGAACTACCCATCAATCCTTAGGTACCATATAGTTAAACATCAATCCTCAGGTACCATTACACTAGCAAATTATAGCCTTTCCAACCTGATAAAGTAATACTAAACAATGTGCTATCCAACAACAATAATAAACTAGAGCCACAAGTAATAATATAAAATTAAAATATATAATACATACAAATAGAGTCACATTCATATTAAATCAAGGGCACTTACCTTTCAATTGATGGCCTGCTAAGTAAGTAAAAATTTTGCTCTTTTTGACAATTACAATGGTTGTAGTTGGATAGCTTAGTTTTATACAAGAGATAGGGATCAAAACACATACAAGTATAGAGTTCCCGGACTAAACTATAATTGAGCTGGTATTCTAGGTGTTCATATACAATTATAGAGATAATGGTATTGTGGGTTGATTTAGATAAACAACAGAAGAAAAGTCTAGGAGAGTTACTACAAAATGGTTAGACATATATAGAATTCTAGGAAAGGATAAGGCATGTTATAGATATTAAAATAAATTCAGGAAACTGAGGGACTTGGTTCACGAGTCCGTGGACCATCATGGGGTGCTGGATCATGAATCCATAGTGGGCAGTGAGGCTGGGTGGGCTAGAGAGGACACAAGAAATGTGTGCTCGCGTGGATTAGCTGCACGAAATTAAAACAGGACATAAACCAGAATGTTGGACGTGTTGTTGAAAATGATTAAGGTATGATGGTTTGGACCTGTAGTCACCTTAGCTGGAGATTGCGGGGTTGGAAGGTAGCAAGGGCATATGTGGCAGCAGTTAGTACACTGACCGGGTGTCCGGGTTCCTTGGGAGTCGCAATGAATCTAGTCGAATCCTCTTGTGTACAGGTTCAGGACATCATGGAACATGACGTGGTATATGAATTGCATACATATTGGGCAGAAGCAGGATTGAGTTTACCTCGTGTGCCCTGAATGTGAACTGACATATGGAACGACGGCCATGGAGCCGCAGATCCTGATCCCGGGCCCGTTGGAACACCAATGACTGAGATTTCAGGATATGTTGTAGAGGTATTACACAACCCACTAAGGGTCTGTTTGTTTCATCGATAAATTATTTAATCTGGATTATGCTGCTAGATTATCTAATTAGCTGGATTGTTTAATCTGAAGGGGGCGTTTGTTTATCCAGATTATTGGTATTCAGATTATTTGTTTTAGATGTCAGAAGACAACAATACTCCAGACTTCATACAATGAACTCAAGAAAATAAAATGTACTCAAAAAAATGAAATACGGGGAAATCGAGCCTGACATCACAGTGGATCGACTAGGCAGCCAATGAGGTCGCCAGGAACGTCAAGGTTGTGTCCCAGGAGAACAAAGGCCATCAGGTTTCGTCGGACGGGTCCACCATGAAGTCGAAGCCGGAGTCGTCGAAGAAGGAGGCGGGCTCCGGTAAGTGCCAGGCGGCGACCAAGTCATACAGTGACAGGAGGTTGCTGCCGTCGAAATGCTTGCCCGTGAAGCAGAACGGTGGCGGCATGGCGCTCCAGCGGTGACGGGGAGAAGAACCGTTGCTATTGCTCCAGGTGTTGATGGAGGGTCCGCGTAGGAGGAGGAGGTAGGACCTGGCAGCGGCATGGGCCATAGCCTTGGGGTGCGTGAACTAGATGAAGGCAAAGTTGGGACAGGAGTCCAACGGCATCCACATCATCTTGATCCGGCATCGCAGCACCTCTCAATCGGCCGCATACTACAGGAAGCCGGCGAGGTCGTGGGCCATCAACCATTGAAGCCGCCGAGGCTCATGCTCACTGGTGTCGTCGTCTCCCTCAGCAATGCCATGGGTGATTGGTGAGTGGTTCCTCTAGTGCCGCCATGAGGAAGTATGGAAGGGGGATCGATACATGAGGAAGAAGATGAGGCAAAAAAGAAGGAAGGGGTATCTAGTGGCATGGTGGGTAATTTCCATCAACTTAATCATTGGTAGTTGGTCTTTTATTAAAATAATCTAAAATAAGCACATCTTGAGTAGATGATTTGATTATCATAATTTGACCTCTAGATTATTTAATCTACTCATATAATCCAGTCTATTTGTTTGCGATCTTGATTATGTAATCTAGATTATTTAATCTGATAGATTATAAGAACTCCAACCCTTCCCCTTTCCTATCACCTAAACACAAAAATCTATCATATAGGGAATGGGGATGGAAAAAAGTTCTTTATCATTTTCCCTTTCCTATCCTCTTGATTAGGTGATCACCTAAATCCAGTCCATCATCCCCCTTTATGGAGGGGATCACTCATCCCTCACCTAAATAGTGGACACCATTTTAGGTGATGGAATAGGTGAACTACTACAACACCATCACCTATAATTCAAAAAGTGGGTTGAAGAGATCCCCTTTAACCTCTTTTAGATGATGAGATTAAAGAGGAAGGGTTCGAGTTGCTCTAAGCTAAAATAAACGGGCCCTAAACAACGGGTCAGAAGGTAGCAAGGTCACACAACCCACTATGAGTCATTAAATGTTATTTCTCTCTTCTCAGATTTCAAATTGAGTCTGTCGGATTTACCTGTCGGCCTTATCCCCACCCACCATGGCATGTTAACGCCTTTTAATATCAAGCTGCTAATTGGTGATGCCAGCCCAGCGGTTATATTGACATTTCCTCAAAGTAGTGGATCCGTTGGCCTCAATGCTATACATTAATCATCAGATAGCACCTTCATTCTTGCATATTGCACCACCAGCTGGTCTTTCCTCCACGAGATAGGCAGGTCTCTCACATATATTCTTCCATTTCTTGCAGGCAAGTGTTACAGCAACGGAGACACGGACGTTTCTTTCGTGATGGCGATGGGTCGCAGACATGTCTTCTTCCCTCAGTCTTGATGGCCATAGCTCTGTTGTTGCATTACCTTGCATTTCAGCATCGTCCTTTGTTCCTCACCGTGTCGACAGTGTCAGATATAAAACATTATCTGGAGACATTCAAATTCATCTTCAGTGTTTTTCTTAAGCGTACATTGCATTATTGTGATGGCATCATTATTGTGCTGCATATACAGGTTGCTACTTTTAACTATGAGAAAGAAATGCAAAATGGTCAGTCTGTCAAAAATGTAATGATTTAAAATTTGATTCTTATTATGATTCAATTTGTAATAATAGTGAAGTGTCTACGCTACCACAAAAAGGTCTATAGCGGCCTTGCAAAAAATCTCGTAGCGGCGATTTTGAAGAAATCTGCCGCTACTGTGCCCTCCATTTTTTAGCGGCGGTCCAAGATATGATCCACCTCTAAACATCAATTTTTAGAGGCGGGTCACATCTTGATCCGCCGCTAAAAAAGACCTACATTTTTAGCAGCAGATTATAATATGATCTACCTCTAAAAATCAATGTTTAGAGGCGAATTGCATCTTGATCCGCCACTAAAAAGACTGAGGCCCATTTCTTTGACCCATTTGGTCCAATTACCAGAAATAAAAAGGCTTGCATCTTCTCCCAAACCCTAACTCTCTACCTTTCCTCCACCCCGTCGCCTCCTCCCTCAATCTTCGCTCTCAGCCACCGCCCCTTTCCCCATGTCTCTCTCTCTCTCTCTCCAGTCTCCCCAACTCCACCACCCCTCTCCCCTCCCCCATATCTCTCTCCTATGATGGCATACTCTCCTCTACCCCACTCTCTTCCCCCATCTCTCTTTCCTATGGCGACGATGTGGCTCTGGCGAGGAGAGGTCGCGAGCATGCGGTTCATGCACAGTGCCACTCTGGCCAGGAGAGGTCGCGAGGCGTGGCCTCACGCCCGGATCAGACGCGGCATGGCTCCAGCGAGGCTCGGGCGGGTGGCGATGGATCCGGCCCGCTCATGGGCGAGCGGCGAACGATCCATCCCCCTTGTTGGCGGGCGGCAGAAGATCTATCCCCCTCACGAGCAGGTGGCAGTGGATCGGTCCGAACCCCACACGGGCAGCCACAGCGGATCCAGCCCCGTCGTGGGCGAGTGGCGGTGGATCCAGCCCCATCGTGGGCAGGCAGCAGCGGATCCGACCGCCTCGCAGGGCGGCCTTGCCTGGACCTTGGTAGCGAAGCGGGCCTAACATGGGGTTTGCAGGCGGTGCGACTGAACTCGCTAGCGGGGCTAGGCCCAACGTGGGCTTGGATGCCTATTTTTTATTATTTTTTCAGTTTATTGGTAGCGGTGGATGACAATAGGGCCCGCCATTACTGTGGTGATTTCAGCGGTGGGTCGTGGCCCCCGCCATTCTAAATCGTTTATTTTTACTGCAGAATGAAAGCAGTGGGTGGCTTGTCCGCCGCTATAGAATATTTGGACTCGCTGCTATAGTACTTCTCCACTATCTTGAACTGAAGATGAGACTTTTTAACTTACATAAATCTAGAGCATGAAAGACGTAATTGTTAAGTGTTATAGCCCGTGGTTGATCCTATCCAATCCATTTAAAGCAGCACGGAGTAGCCGGTGAATGAAGATTATGCAGTCCAAATATCTTTCGGATTACTTCCTTCCTACAATCCAATTACTTCCTTCCAAATAATCACGAATTTTGTTACCTCTCTGGTGGCGTGTCTCACATCATACGGTTCTACAAGTATTTATATGGTTGTACCACAAGAAAGAGTTTGTTTCTTGGGAAACGGGCCATATGCCGATCGGCAGAGTTAGTGCCGATTGGCATGACTTGTGTTCAGCCTGATGTCCTCTCCAAGTCGGTTCCCAAATCTTCCGTAGCCTCCTTGTAGGCCTTCTCGTCAGTTTCATAGCCTTGCATTGCACATTTTGAATCTTCAAGTTTTCTTTTATCTCTTTATGATGAATATCTTCAAAGATTGGTACGAATAACTTTCTTCTAGAAGAACTGGATAGGGGGCGAGCCTTGATCAGCCTAAATCACCCCTGTGCCGATCGGCACCTGGTCCTTTTCTGCTACAACTTGTCTCGTTTTGATCCAAGTATCTCCAACAGTCTTCCAAAAACTGGTTCCCAAAAATTGACTATTGGGAGCTTCCCAATACCATTTTCTGGGTATTGGGAGGGAGATGCTTTTGTAGTCTCCCAATAACTTATTCCCAATAATCTTATCCACTATGGAGACCATAGTAATTCAAGATTCATGTTTCAAGCTCTAATACTTCAACATGATTTTAAATCCATTTCAAACTCCAATTCAAATTCAAATTTAAACCTAAAGTATAGGGTCCAAATGCCACAAATTAAACATGAAGGGTACAATTTTTATCGATCAATATGCACTTCCACTTCGATGATTTGTTATTGCGTGCTTAAGCATTGGTCAATATGCACTGAAAAAAGCTACTAATCATGTCTGATAAATATGGTTTACTGCAATTCACAATGTCAATGTTAGTTACCAGTCTTGGATGCATATCCATTTTGCAATAAATATCTTTCTTTGATATTAGTGGACTGATGTAAAAAAAATAAAAGTTACACAATCTTGCATGTGTATCTA
The DNA here is from genome assembly GCA_030378355.1 of Eleusine indica. Lineage (NCBI taxonomy): Eukaryota > Viridiplantae > Streptophyta > Magnoliopsida > Poales > Poaceae > Eleusine > Eleusine indica. The sequence goes on from CM059494.1 coordinate 18,067,444, forward strand.
CTACTAAATGGAGTTCCCATGTGCTGTTTCGTGTGGAATCCAGTTATTGGGAGGAAGGTGGAGGCTTCCATTCTATTGGGAGGAGAGGAGTGTATATTGGGAGGGTCCCAAAAGAATATGGTATTGGGAGCCTTATTGGAAGACTATTGGAGCACTTTTGACTCACAATACTACAGTTTTTGGGTATTGGGAGGAGGATTTGGAGACTGTTGGAGATGCTCTTATACCCACAATTTTGTCCTTTCTACCTCTTTCTGCAATAAACCTCATTGGCATTTATCCTCTAACTAGGATGCTATTGACATGTAAATGGTGCCTAAAATAACATCAATACTGAGCGATCCCGGCGCTGCTTTAGTATTTCCAGGACCATCGGTGCCGCTTCAGATAACCATGTTGCATATTGCTCAATATTGTTAGGCTAAGAATATACTAATCAATATATTTTTTCAACTGTGTGTAGGGAATTATTATCATATTGATGCAGGCTATCCCTACTGCAATGAAGCTCTATTGTAGCGGGCTAAAAGGAGGCTCAGTGGCAGACAACAAAATCACCACTGGGCCTTTGTCGCTACCTATTTACAACCTTAGTAGTGGTCTAAGAACCGCTACTATCCTAGGTTACATTTTAGTTAAAAAAGGCATTAGTAGCGGTATAAGGACCGCTACTGATACCCTAATATACTACAAAATAAAAGGGCGAGTCCAGCTATTGCTAGAACCCACCCTATAGACGCGTCGCCGTCGATGCCCACGCCCATGCATCGGTGCCCTAGCTACCGCGCATGTATTTCAATTGTCTTCGTCCGCCTTCCGCCCGTCCGCGACGCCGCGTCACACCATGGCCATCGTCGGAGCCGATGAAGGAGGAGGGGGAGTGCGCTCGTGGAGGAGCAACCCCGCCCGAGGCACCGCTGTCGCCCCCTCGGGGGTCAATCTGGCGACAAATATCTCCAGATCCACTAGTGGGATGACGCGGCGATGCGCGACGGCGGTCGGGAGACGGAGTAGGAGGAGGAGGCGTGTTGGTGACGACGACGGCGCGCCGGCACCAGGTGCGCCAGACGCACCGCGTGTGGCCCCAATGGCGACAGCTCTTCATCATCTTCACTATGGAGGTGGAGGAGATCGAGGAGGCGGCCGGAGGCGGAGGAGGATGGCCGGTGGCGGAGGATGAACCCTAACCCTAAAAGGAGGTGGAGTGGCGTGCGTGGAAGTGATACTGTTGTGCCGCACCACCCCCTTTTTATAGATGGGTATAGTTGGGAGTAGCGGGCCACGTTGTCAGGTCTGCAACTAAATGGGCCTTAGGTTTTAGTTGCGGGCCTAATAGAAACCGCAATTGCATTCTTCAGTTTAGTAGCGGGCTCTTTGGTCCATTGTTGCGGGCCTGTTATGCCCGTAACTATTTTTGTAGTCGTAGTTGCGGTTCGGCTACTGTTCTGCACTTAGTTACGGGCTCTTCAACGGCCCGCTATTTAGGCAAAATTGCTTCCGCTACTATAGAGCGTGATTGTAGTAGTGTATCCCAACTGACCAGGTTACTTAGCACCATACAAGGGTGAATGGTACCATGTTCCATGTTGGAGGAGGGGTGTGCCTCCAAGAGGTGAGCAAGAACATTTCAATCATTTGCATTCAAGTATTGGAAATGTTGTTGAACGCACATTTCATGTGTGGAAGATGAAGTGGAGAATTCTTATAAAGATGCCTAACTTTACAGTGGACAAGCAAATGATGGTCGTTACAGCTACTATGTGCTTACACAACTACATTAGTGAAAACCATTCACAAGATAAACACTTTCACAAGTGTGATCAAAATGTTGATTGCAAGACATCTTCCTTCTGCAAATGCTTCGGATACTTCAACTCCATAAGCAAATGATCAGAGGATGAATAAATTAAGAGATGACATTGCTAGGGCAATTTTTCTTTCTAGATCATCTTGATCATTTATGCTTACATATATAATTTGAGATGTTTGTCATCATTTAGATATGGTGTAATTTATTTGGTTAAAAAATTGAGAGAATAAAGATTATTGATGGTGGTTCTGAGTTAGTGAAAGTACATTCAAATATGTATGCTTGGTGCTCGAGTTTTCCTTTTTCTTTTTCTTTTTCTGAAATTTTCTTTGTGGTTTGAGTTCTGGACGTTCATACTCATGATGGATGGAGCAGCACATCCTTGCATCTGATAAATTTGCAAATTGCATCCTTGAGTAGGTGTTGTTTGGCGTAGGCGTTGTTTGTAACAAAGAAACATAACAGAGTGGGAGAATGTAGCATATTTTCATCCAAATCCACAATGGACATTATGGAATTTGTTCCCTCTTATCCTATTTCAAAAGCCATGAGAATCCATTTTACCAAACACCTCAAAAAGTGCTTCTTCTAGAGAGTCTATTTTTGTGGACAAACCCTGCCAAAGGGGCGCTTAGTGCTTCACTGTCAGTCACAAATATCGGAACCATATATGGAATCAAAGTGTTTGATTAACTACCTGATTAGAGGAGTGAATAACTAGCCATACTCCCTCCATTTCAATTTATTTATCATTCTAACTCTGTTTTTCATTGTCTATAGTTCATAGCATCGTCTATAAATCTGGATAGTGACTTCGTTTAGATTTATAGCATTTTTTTATGAACCTGGTATAGAGCTAAAATATCAATTATTTTAGAACGGATGGAATACAGCTCAAGAAAGGAGAACGCAAGAAAAAAAAAACAGAAGCAAACCCAGCAAAAGAATCTCACTCCAAATTGTGACAAGAGGTTAGTGTTTCTAGGCCCAGCGTCTAATCAGAACCATATAGAAAAAGAAAACGAAACAGGGGATATGGGTTTAGCTTTTGTGAAGGGATAATTATACAACTACGTTGAAGAAAATGCAGTTTCCCTGATTCTCCTTGTGATTTATTTTTGTGCATCAGGAGAAGCCAAGGTGAGGAATAAAAATCTTGAGAACTTTTATATCCATAAAAATACCTAAAAACATTATTGCAGCTCCAAATGAGTACGTGGCTCAATTAAAAGAGAAAGGCGGCCAGAGGAGGGATGAATGGGAGCCAAAAAACAATTCTGCACTAGAACTTGATCTATGTTCCAATTATAACCCGAAACACCTCTAACCAAATCACCAAGATCACACACACCAACTTGTGATTTGCTAATCCTATGAGTGATTCAAAGCGATGGCACACATAGCGGAAGCTCAATGGTGTCAAAATAACAAAGGAGATCCAAAGAAGCAGCTTCAAGAGCTTATCAGAAGTTCTGACAGGTGGTAGGAAGTTTCAACTGGGTTGACTAGAGATTTAGTAGCTGATCAGACGTTTTGATAGGAGATTGGAAGTTTCAATTGGGTGGATAGGAAGTTCCAACTGCTGGTCGGAAGTTCCGACTGGGTCAAAATAGGAGGGACGAACCAAAGTGAAAAATACCAATTTCCTATCTACCAAACTCAAAAAATCATGAAATTTGGACCAAAGGTGCGTCATGGAAGACGCAATTTGTGATCGTTTATACGCACCTACTTATATACCATAAGTGGACGGTGTACACTATAGTCTTTTCACTTAGATTATTCTAAGGTTTAATCAAATTCACAGAGAACAAGTGGAACTTATACTATTATTTAAAACTACTAACTTTATGTAACAAATGTATTTATAAAAGGTAGTGAGCAACTAGAAAGAGATAAACTAATGATTTTAATCAAAGTTTTAAAAGGATTCCCTCCTATGGTTCAGGTTACTAGCATGCAACTCACACTATTGGTTCATTTGATATGTTGAGTATTATACAAGAAATGGTGGTTTCGTTCACCGTGGACCTGTCATGGCAGGGCTAATGGCTCACCACTAGTTTCTTGCACTATGTGATTATCAATAGCATAACTAAATGTTTAGCCACACTAATAGATTCATTTTGAGATCATGCACAATCACATATGGAATAAGCACATCATAGAAACCGAACGTATCAAAAAAAATATCATAAGTGTTGAGAGTTTACATAGCTAGATCCCCTTCGTCAAGGGAGAGAATACGAGAACTACTCTCGCATCCTACTATAATCCATTGACATGGTTACATTGGATGAAGAAGTACAATGTGGGATGCAAAGGTGCCGATCGGCACGGTGATGTGCCGATCGGCACGCTCCTCCGTTTTGATGGTGATGACTGGTGTCTGCCATCTTCACCTTCGCAACCTTAAACCCTAGCTCAGGAACTCTCTATCTCTTCTTGTTCATCCTTTCCTAACGATGATCTCTTCTTTTTATACTCTTTCTAAGTTCTGGGATTCGTTGCATCGACTCCGACTCTGTCAATGTCCTTGGGCTTCCTTTCATCCAAGTGGGCTTCGAGTTGGGCCTTTAATCCATAGTGCTGATCGACATATAGGTTATGCTGATCGACACGGCCTTGAATTCCTCCTTCTCGGGCCCTTAGTCATTCCTGGTCCATAATTCACATAAATGAGACAACTACGAATATAAATGATAGTTGGGGTTATTTGTTAGCAATAATAGCAAAATAAGACGTAAAAACACCTCATTTACCATGTAAATGGAGCACTGAAATGACATTAACACCTCCCCCATACTTAAATCATTGCTAGTCCTCGAGCAATAGAAAACCAAAATAAAGTATCACCTTGCTTTATTAAATCATGAAACAAAAAAATCTCACAACATGTCTTACTTAGCAAGTACCAATTATGGCATCAAATTGTCATTCCTTCACAAGAATTTTCTCTCGGTTTTTTGAAACTATTTCTCCTCAACATTTGAATCAATTGAATTAGTCACAAGACTTATCACAAAACAAAGTTTTTATTTTTCCTTCTGATCACATAAGATCAATGTAAAAAGTTTCAGATTTCAGTCATTCACTCAAATTTATATCCTTTCCTTGCCTATATAAATGAAGCTTATTTGTGAAGCTTGGAAAATATAATAACCAGTTGAATTGAAAGAACAACTAATTCATCAATCTGCTCATTCATGCATTCTAAAAGGGAGTCTTTATTATGGAGATATAGAATATAGACACAGGGATCAACAAAGTGATGACTAGTAAGCTTGTGCGACGAACAAATAACATAGGATAAGATCAAGCTCAGACGTGCACATGGAGTTTTTAATTTTGAACTCTTTCTTCAAATCTTCAGCCTGCTTTTTATTTTCTATATATATATATATATATATATATATATATATATATATATATATATATATATATATATATATATATATATATATATATATATATTCTTTTACCATGTTGTACCGATCAGCACCATCGTGTGTCGGTCGACACAGGGCCCCCTTTTTTATTTTTATTTTCTCTCTTTTTTTACCATTCCAGACTAAGATCTTGGGAGTGGAGTAATTCTCAGCTCGAACATGTTTTTGCACTTTTTTTTGAGGAGGAGAAAGAAACAATGACATATATGTTTCGGGTAGAAAGAGATAATCAATGTGGAAGGCTAGAAAACAAAATGAAATTGTTCATTCTAGCTTAGTCGTAATCATGAGCATAAAGTTGATAAAAGTCACTTCCTAATGAAAAGGTTGTATGTGTAGGCTAGTCTCTACTCATTTGGGCTAAATGTATTAGGCATTTATTTGAAACTTAGATTAATTCATCAACTAGCCATGATAGAAGGGGTTTTCACAAATTAGATATAAACCAACAGATATTCAATGAACTAAAGTGAATTGGCAAACAGTCATAAAAAACAAGATCAATAATATGGGGTTCACATATCAATTTGACAGATAATACCAACATTATTCGAGACATTGCAATTTTTCTTGGTTCCAAAATTTAGCTAAGCACCTCAACAATAACCTTTCTAAGCAATTCTCACACTTTTAACTCAGCGACAGAAAACACTAAACTTAAAGCAATCGACTCTAAAGGTAGAAGTGAACCACCCCACACTCAAACTTTGCAACGTCCTCACCGTAAGATAAGAAAACCTAAACCAACCTAATAATCCAAGTTGCTCTGTTGACGATCACTAAATGCCTATTTTATACCATCAATTACCAATATAAAAGCAATAAAAATGAAAAACCAACTTAGTGGTAGGGCTTTATTACTAACAATTTACACAAGTGCTGGTAAATCTTTGTTGCAGGTGATTATTCCACATAATTAAGGAAAAATCCATATCATCAAGGGAGAAAGCACACTTCTGGCCAATCAGAGCATGGCACAAGGATCCACGGGCCCATAAACAGAGCAAACCGACATTCCACGTGGCCTCACGGGGCTAATCAACAAAGGGACCCACCTATCAGTGCCCAAAGAAAGTGGGGTACGAAAGGAGCCGACTCATGTTCAGCCAAACACCCCTTTTTGGCCGAACAGAGGGTGGGCCCCCTCATTCCCCACTTCCATGTGTCACCCGTTACGGCCTTTTTAAGGTTGGTTAGCCCGGTTAGGGCGGCAGTTACCATCTCAGGAACCGTCTTTGGGCCCTATATAAGGAGGGGAGTGCCTCCACTCTCCACACACCTCAAGATTAGTTTAGTGCTTCATTTTCTAAAGGCTTTAGCACTGCCAAAGTGCTTAGAAAATAGGGAGAGAGTGATGAGAAGTCCGGAGGAGGAGGTGGTCTGTCCACCTCTTCTCCACGCTTGTATCTCGACGGATGCTTGCCATATTTAATAAGTCTTCATGATTCTTTTCTTGGTATTTAAGTTTTCTTTTTAAGTAAGTTTCATACTTAGTTGCTTTGCTCGCTCAGCGCTCTATTTAGTTAGAGACCTTAGTCTTGTATCATCGTAGCTAGAGATTAAGGGAGTAATTGAAAGCATAGACATGGTGTCTACACTATAGGTTACCTTTGTTTATCGTGTAGTCCACGGATTGCTTGAGGTAGACAGTAGGTGGTGACAGCCCAATCTATCCTTTGAAATCCTCCACGTTCAGCTACACAATAGGCTCTTGGCCAGAATCGCACAGTGAATGCAGCGGAAAACCGGATGCCCAATGGAAGCAACCTAGAAATACTCTTACCTGGATTAGGACCTTATACTTGTTAGTAATCCTCTCTACCCAAAGCCACAATTAACTTGGTGTCCATGGTTGAACTAGAATAGAATATTAGGCACACACGTTCATGTGGATTCGATACCTTGTAATACTACTGGATGAAAGCTACTTCGATATTCGTATGCTTGCGGATATATTTTGTTGTCGTTAAAATACCCAACAAGCTCCTCCTCAATATGCGAGCAAAGGAATTACCTCGTTTTCCTATAATGACCGTCGACAAGTCTCTCGGTCCCGCTCCCTTGGGTTCCCTTATCACTTGCACCTTGGCCTAGTAACGGGACGGGGCTGGTCCAGGAGAGAGCGAACCATCCTGCTCTGATCCCCGTTCTTTCAATCCCCGCCCTGGCCTCAATTGATTAACAGGGCAAAATCCTGCTCCATCCCTATCCCCGATGAATCCCCAAGATCCATTAGGGCCTTGTGGGGGTCAGTGATGAGCACGGCAGTGGTGAACCTCGCCAAGATCAAGGGGCACGGTGGTAGCGGACCTTCCCAAGATATAGGGGCACGACAACAGTGATCTTTGTAAAGTCGACAAGGACGTGTTGGGGAGGGGTTTTACTGAGCTAATGAGGACATAGTGACATGGAGACTGGAGAGCAAGCGTCGGAGGTGAAGCTACGCTGCAACCGTGGTGGCATAGAATGAGCAACGGGCGGCGGCGTGCTTGTAGTGACTCGATTCTAACAAGGGCAGCATGTAGTTATGAAAGGGCTAGTGGGCTGAGAACGTACGGGTATGGGCTAGAATTTGAGCCTTATTTTGGGTCTCCACGAGGCTCCATGGAGGAAAACCCACTCCTGCCCCTGCCTCGTTAGTCCCACAGTGCAAAACTCATCCCCATCCCCACGGGGCAGTAACCATCCCCAACGAGGAAACTGCCAGGCTGATTTGCACCGATATCGCTTCGTCTTGATTTGGTCAACATGTCGTCTTCATTGCTCCCATGGTTTTGAGGCTCAACCACAAAACCATATGTGTTTCTTGCTCTAGTCCCCCACTTATGTCTGATCCTCTCGTCATTGACCGTCTAGTTGACTCCATTGATCTATACATCATGACATAAGAAAACATATTTTCCTTCTCCTACAACTTCTCCACCACCTTCGCCAACTCTTGTTAGTCTTAAACATAAACATGCAAAAACTCATATAATAATCAAATTTCCACATTTCAACCCAAACACATAACAAGCCAATGTCAATTAATCATCATAATATTGCAAACCATGGGACATCTTAACATGCTTTCTCACACATAGAATCTCAATATGAAATTAAAATGTATTAAATACTACTATCAATTTATTAATAAAAGGAGATGAACTTTCCACTAGAATGTCTAGAAAAATAGAGAAATAACCTCTAAATTCTCACAAAAAAGCAAAATATCTAGCCCTTAATTTGTATGTCACAACTAAAGAGAGACATCCGGCCCTTGATTTCTATATGATCCTCACGTGAACATAGATCCTATGTTTGCCTACTTCGTACCCCACCCTGATGTACGAAGTACATGATCGGTGTAGACTTGCATGAATCCTAGCAAGTGTAAATCAATGGCATTGTCTCAAAGGATCGAAGCACAGAATGTTGGAAATAAACCTGACCTTGGTGCGTCCTGGTCAAGCCGTGCGTGTGTGTGCGTTCAGTTTGTTAGTTAGGTCGTGTGGGTGCATGCAGATTAGTTGCAAGCGTGTTCGGTGGGTGCATGTTGGCCATGTCTAGCGGCAAGCTCGGACTCTGCCCTGGTCTCGTGGAGGAGCGAACGACTCATGACAAGGAGCGGCTGGGTCATGAGGAGTATAGTGCAAACGTGCGTGTGAAGGCCATAGGAGTCAGTTAGCAGTGCTAGAACCTATAAATCTCTTTGTAATCAAGGCATTTGTTGCCAAGTTTAGAGAAAAATACAAACTTGGCGTTGCATCGCCATTGCGGGCGTTCTGTCGCCCGGCAAGTCTCTTGTGTTCTTGTGTTTGATCCTGAGCCAGTTTCAACAATTGGTATCAGAGTCAGCTATGTGAGAGAGGGAGATGTCGATGCCAAAGGCTGGAGATGGGCATGGAGCTACCGCTGCTGACCAAGGCCAACGACCATGAGTGGCCATTGGTCATGCAGGTGTCGCTGGAGGCGCTGGAGCTGTGGGACGGGGTGGGGGCGGTCGCCAACGATCGCGCCAAGGACCGGCAGGTGCTGGCCGCCATCCCGCGTGCGGTGCCGTCAGAGATGAAGGCTGGGCTCACCAAGAAGAAGTCGGTGAAAGAAGCGTGGGATGCAGTGAAGACGATGATGGTCGGCGACAACCGTGTGAAGTCCACCAGCGTGCAACACCTGATGAAGGAGTTCGAGAACATCACGTTCCATGATGGGGAGTCCGTAGACAACTTCACGATGCGCATCAACGGGCTTGTCGCCAGCCTGCATAAGCTTGGCGAGGACATGGGAGATTGTCGCGTGGTGATGAAAATTCGATGAGTGGTCCCATAGAAACTGAAGCAGGTCATGGTGGCAATCGACATGTTCACAGACTTCAACACCACAACTGTGGAGGAGGTCATTGGCCGGCTGCGTGTGGTAGAGGACATCAACGGTGATGAAATGTAGCAGGTCTCGAACGATGTCGGTGAAGTATCTAGGCCCTAGTTTAAGGGTTTTTGTAATTAATGAAGAATTATTGCTTATTATATATCAAGGTTGATCAATTCATATATATATATATATATATATATATATATATATATATATATATATATATATATATATATATATATATGTATGTATGTATATATGTATGTATGTATGTATGTATTTCAATGAAGATGAACAAGGCGGCACAAGGCAAAGGTACAAAAATAGGTTTTCTATTTTCCCGGTCATAAGGTGATTAGAGGAGAAAATGACCGGATTTCTAGTATAGTTGCCGCACTATTAAGAGGGGTTGACGCTCTAGTAACTTGATGAATATTTAGTTGCCACTTTGTGAGAAATCAAAATCCAAACCCTTGTCAAAGACATCCCCAAATATTCCTTGCAAATCCTTCTTGAATACTCCACAAATTAATTTGAATATCCTATGCTAAAAATGCTCCAACATTCCTTGAAAAATATATGTTGGAACCCCCAAAAATATTCCTTGAAAATTTCCTATCAAAGATGGCTCTGGCGGTCTGACCGGGATCCGGTGGCGGTCTGACCGCCAGGTTCTGTAAGTCTAACCGCCAGGGGCTCCCGGTCTGACCGTGAGCTGGTCTGAGGTTTGAATGATTGGTTAACCTAGCCATTAGGTTGCTAGTGGTCTGACCGTCCGGGAACCGCGGTTTGACCGCCAGGTGTGCAGGCTTTTACAATGACTAGTTTTTTGGAGCTATGCCTATATATACCCTTCCATCTCGTGCAAGCAATCTCTCTTGACACCCTGAGCTATATTGTTGATCTATTTGAGCCCTCACCTCACTTACACAAGCTTCTATTAATCCATTGCAAGTGTGTGAGAATCTAGTGCGTGGTCTTGAGTGATTCAAGCATTGTGGCACTAGTTGTACATCAAGTAAGCAATGTCAGCTTGTTACTCTTGGAGGTTGTTGCCTCATAGTCGGCTCGGTGGCATGGAAACCGTGAGCCCATCAAGAAGATTGTGAAGGAGGCTCGGTGTTCTTGTAAGAGGTCTTGTACTCGCCTCGCCGGAGCAGCAAAGGATAACTCTAGTGAAACCGAGGTTTGGAGATGTTCAAGGGATTGATTTGGCTTAGGATCAAGTTGCTCTTGTGTGAGTCATTCTCATTGGAGAAGTGTATACTTGATAGAGAAGCAAATCAAAGGCTTGAATCCACCTCAACGTGGATTAGAGGTGATCAGCAAGTCACCGAGACCATGGGATAAATTATGTCTCTCTCCCTTGTTTATTTACCGGTTATTTACATTACTCGATATCACAATGATGCTTATCACCTAGGCTTGCAAACCCTTAGCTCTCAACATAGGTGTTATTTATTTCCTTCTAGTATTATTCTTATATTATTTCTGCATTTATTTGTGCAGGTTATAAATTACCAAAAACCGCCTATTCACCCCCCTCTAGTCGGTATCCTAGATCCTACAAGTGGTATCAGAGCCGATACTCCAATTTTAGTAAGGATTTAACCATTCGGGAGTAGAATAATGGCTAGCAACAATGTCAATGTTGGTCATGCTCTGTACTTTGATGAGTCAAACTTTGATTATTGGAAAACATGCATGAAAATTCATCTTCAAGCAATGGGTGATTCTATGTGGAATGTTGTGGATGTTGGTTATGTCGTGCTTCATCCCCAAGAGCTCACAAATGCATCCCGAGAAAATATGAAAGCCAATGCTCAAGCAATGAATGTGCTCATTCGAGCATTGTGCAAAGAAGAATATCATAGGGTGTGCAAACTCACCACAGCTTATGAGGTTTGCAAGCTCTCATTGAGGCTCATGTAGGCACAAGTATGGTCAATAGTGCTAAGCTATTCATTTGCAAAGGAAAATTTGAGAAATTTTCCTTACTTCCAAATGAAGACTTGAAAACAAGCTTTTCTTGGTTGACACATATTGTAAATGAGCTCAAGGACCTTGAATTTAAAGTTGAAAATGTTGATATCTCTCATAAGTTTCTTAGAGCTTTGCCTCCTAAGTATGAAACAAGTGTCACCATGCTAGTGAGGTCGGACTTGACCAAGATCACTCCCTCACAAGTCTTGGGGGAAATTCTTACTCATGACATTTTCAAGCAATCACAGCAAGAGCTTCATGGTGATCAATGTGAAAGTAGCAAGAAGAATATTGCATTCAAGGCCAAAGCATCAAAAATGGATAGTGATGATGAAGGTGAGAGTACCGACAAGGAAGTTGCTTTAATGGTACGAAGGTTCAAGAAATTCATGAAGAAGAAAGGAGACCCAAGATCATCATGCAAAAATCCATTTGCAAACAAGAAATGCTTTGAATGTGGAGACATGGGACATATCTCTTTAAATTGTAAGAAAAGGAAAGATAATGAAAGGTATAGCAAAGGGAAGAAAAATAATTACAAAAAAATGTTCAACAAGAAAGATGGCAAAGCTTATTTAGTTGAATGGGATTCGGATGCAAGTTCAGATTCTGAAAATAAGGATAGTGATAATGAGAATAAGTCCTCTAAAGCAGGACTTGCAAGCATTGCCATCAAGGAGGCTCCTTGTCTATTTGACTCACATATATGCTTTATGGCAAAAAGAGAACCAAAGATATGTGATGATGATGATACATTCTTATATGATGATCTTGTTGATATGGTAAGTGTGCTTGATGATTCCTTAGGCAAAACTAAGAAATTATATAAATAACTAAAAAGAAAGTATTCTTCATTACATGAGTCTTATGAGAAGCTAAAGACCTCTCATGAAAATCTTAAGGAGGCTCATGAGAAGCTTAAGGAAGCTCAAGATACTCATGTTGATAAACAAGATGTTGGGATTACTTGTGATATGCCTGATTGCGTGCCTAGTGTAAATAAAGGTAGTACTTCTAGCATATCAACCTCATGTAATGATTTATTGGCTATACCATGCTCTTCTAAAACTAATTCATATGAAAATATGTCAAGTTCATGTGATTGTTTGCTTATTGTTCAAAATGATGAATTGCGTGAAACCTAAAGATGCCAATGGGCACGATGTCCACGGATAGTACCTCCTCTCGCCCGCACCTGCAAGCCAAAATCTTTGCCCGCACTTGCGTCCGTCATGCACAATAGGCAGGAAACACCGCCCGTGCATGTTGCCCGTGGATAGTTCATGCCCGCGGGCATGTCCGCACCCGCGACCACAATGCACGGTGATGTGGAGGAGGAGGCCAGAGCAGCGTGCGTCGGGGAGGAAGCGGGAGCGCCAGAGCGGCGCACGTCGGGGAGGAGGCTGGAGCTCCGAAGCAGCGCGCATCGAGGAGGAGGCTAGACCGCCGGAGCGGCGCACGATGGAGCGAAGATGGGAGCTGCGGTGGCAGGTGGCCTCCCTCCTCCTGCCGGCGCTTGAGCTGCGGGCCGCGTCGACGAGGGAAGGGGGCTTCGACTGGGGAGAGGTGACGACGGGCGGGTGGGCGCCCCTGCCGCAGTCGCCTGGTCCTAATATGTTAGGGTGGTGGCAGCTCTACGTGGGAGAAGGAGGCTGAGAGAAGATGAGATGAAAACCTAATCTAGCTATATATAGTAACAGGCAAACGGGCAATCGGGTTCGGGCGACCCTTTTCTCTGCCCGTTAAGTAAATGCCCGTGGGTTTAAAGTGCTGCCCGTGTCCGCGCCCGCGGGTGAGATTTGGCTCCCAAACCCGTGCCCAATGGGTTTCTGCCCGCGGGGGCCCGCCCGATAGCGTGCCCATTGCCATCTTTTGTGAAACCGTAGACTCTCTTGTTAAAGCTTTTGCAAATTTTCACAAGGGTGAAAATGTTTTTAACAAAATGTGGGGGTGTCAAAGATTCACTCTTAAGCTTGAGGGACTTGGTTTTGTCCCCAAGAAAATTAAAAGTGCTTTTGTTGAGAAGAAAACTTCTTCATTAAGGAAAATAGTTTGTATTGCTCTAAATGCAAAAATACCGGGCATCTTGAAAAGGATTGTACCAGAATTAAGAATGTGATGTTTTAGGGATATCGATGCTTCTTATGTTTTTACTAAATCTTCTAATGGTGCTGTTTATGCCAAGTTTGTTGGTAAAAATATGATGCATGCTCAAAACTCAAAAACTGCCTTGCCAAAAGTTGGTGCAAAGAAGAGAAGGATTTGGGTGCCAAAAGCCTTGGTCACTAACCTCCAAGGACCTAAGCAAGGTTGGGTTGGGTACCTAAAAGAAACTAATTTTGTTTTTCAGTGAACTATAAATCCGGAGGACATCATTGGGTGCTTGATAGTGGTTGTTCACAATATATGACCGGAAATGGAAATATGTTCACCTCAATTAATAATGAAGGTTCAAAATTTGATAAAATTACTTTTAGAGATAATAGCAAAGGCAAAGTAAAAGGATTGGGAAAAATTGCTATCTCAAATGATTTATCTATCTCAAATGTCTTGCTAATTGAGTCATTGAGTTTCAATTTATTATCCGTGGCTCAACTATGTGATCTTGGACTCACTTGCATCTTCCCTCCAAAAGATGTCATCATTACTAGCATCAAGAATAATGAGTTGATATTGAAAGGATTTCGGTATGGAAATATCTATCTTGTTTATTTCTCATCTAAAGATGCAAATTTGAGCACTTGCTTATTTACCAAAGCCTCAAAAGGATGGTTGTGGCATAGAAGGCTTGATCATGTTGGAATGAAATAATTGAATCGTCTTATGAAACATGATCTAGTAATTGGATTGCAAGATATGATTTTTGAAAAGGATAAATTGTGTAGTGCTTGTCAATCCGGAAAACAAGTTGGAAGCTCTCATCCATCAAAAAGTGTTATGTCCACTACAAGACCATTAGAATTACTACATATGGATTTATTTGGACAACCCACATATAGAAGCATTGGTGGAAATAGCTATTGTCTTGTCATTGTGGATGATTTCTCTAGATATACATGGGTATTCTTCTACATGACAAATCAAATGTATTCAACATATTCAAGAGCTTCGCAAAAAGAGCTAAAAATGAGTTTGAGTTCAACATCAAGAAAATTAGAAGTGACAATGGCACCGAGTTCAAGAATTACAAAGTTGATGAATATTGTGAAGAATTTTCAGCAAAGTACACTCTGAAATAAAATGGTATTGTTGAAAGGAAAAATAGAACTTTGATTGATATGGCAAGGACAATGCTTTCAGAATATAATGTTTCGGATAGTTTTTGGGCTGAAGCTATTAACACCGCTTGTCATGCCTCAAATAGACTTTATTACCATCGATTATTGAAAAAAACTCCTTATGAGGTACTAGTGGGAAGAAAGCCAAATATATCATATTTTCATGTATTTGGTTGCAAATGCTATATATTGAGAAAAGGCTCAAGATTGTTGAAATTTCAAAGCAAATGTGATGAAGGCTTCTTACTTGGATATTCCTCAAATAACAAAGCTTATCGGGTATTCAACAAAAATTCAGGAATTGTGGAAGAAACAAGTGATGTTGAATTTGACGAAACAAATGGCTCTCAACAACAACAAGAAAATTTAGATGATATGGGAGATGAAGGATTAAGAAAAGTTATGAAAAATATGACCATTGGTGATACTAAACCCAAGGATGAAGAAGATGGTGATATGAATACATCAATATTTCAAGTACTATCCTCCTCATCTACTCCAAATATCATGATCAATCTAGTAATAAAGATGGAGATGAAAATGTCACTACTCTATTGGAAAATGAACCATCATCATGTAATTCTCAAGACATGGCTTCTCAACCTAAGATTCATAATTCTATTGCAAAAGACCATCCGGTTGATCAAATTGTTGGTGATATAAACAAAGGTGTTCAAACAAGATCAAGACTTGCTTCATTTTGTGAACACTATTCTTTTGTCTCAAATGGAGAACCAACCAAAATAGATGAAGCTTTAAAAGATCCGGACTGGGTAAATGCTATGCATAAAGAGCTAAATAATTTTGCCTGTAATGATGTATGGGAATTAGTGAAGAGACCAAATGATCATAATGTCATTGGAACAAAATGGGTGTTTCAGAACAACCAAGATGAAAATAGTGTTGTTGTGCGAAATAAGGCAAGACTTATAGCACAAGGCAACACTCAAATTGAAGGCTTGGATTTTGATGAAACTTTTGCTCCCATTGCAAGACTTGAAGCCATAAGAGTCTTACTCACATATGCCACTTCTCACAATATCAGATATTATCAAATGGATGTGAAAAGTGCCTTCTTAAATAGAAAAATAAATGAGCTAGTATTTGTGGAACAACCACCCGGTTTGAAGACCCAAAGAAGCCAAATCATGTTTATAAGCTTTCAAAAGCACTATATGGCCTTAAACAAGCACCACGTGCTTGGTATGAAAGATTGAGGGATTTTCTTCTCTAAAGGATTTAAAATTGGAAAGGTGGACACCACCCTATTTACCAAGAAAATTGGAGATGATCTATTCATCTGTCAAATATATTTTGATGATATTATCTTTGGATCAACAAATTGAGATTTTGGTGAGGAATTAGGAAATATGATGTCCAAAGAATTTGAAATGTCCACGATTGGTGAATTGAGTTTCTTTCTTGGTCTTCAAGTGAAACAAACAAAAGATGGGACATTTATTTGCCAAAGCAAGTATGTGAATGACCTTCTCAAACGTTTTGGAATGGAAAATTCTAAACCAATCAAGACACCTATGACAACAAATGCACATCTTGATCTTGATGAAGAAGGAAAATCGGTTGATCTAAACTATTTCGTTCCATGATTGGAAGTCTTCTTTATCTCATCGCATCTAGGCCCGATCTAATGTTTAGTGTTTATATGTGTGCAAGATATCAAACATCACCAAAAGAATGTCATATGATGGCCGTTAAAAGAATATTGAGATACTCGAAGCAAATACCAAATTTTGGACTATGGTATCCAAAAGATGCTCAATTTATTCTTGTTGGTTTTTCTGATTCATATTATGCCTGATGCAAAATTGATAGAAAAAGTACCTCTGGCACATGTCAATTACTTGGACGTTCATTGGTTTCATGGTCATCAAAGAAGCAAAATTCAGATGCTCTCTCTACTGCCGAAGCCGAATACGTTTCAGCTGGTAGTTGTTATGCACAATTATAATGGATGAAGCAAACTTTGTTGAATTATGGAGTAAAATTTGATTGCATCCCTCTCCTATGTGACAATGAAAGTGCAGTGAAGATTGCTACTAATCCTATGCAACACAAGAGAACCAAGCATATTGATATTCACCATTATTTTATAAGGGATCATGTGACCAAAGGAGACATTGTGATAGAAAGCGTGAAAACGAAAGATCAATTGGCTGACATATTCACTAAACCTCTTGATGAGACTCAGTTTTGCAAGTTGAGAAGCAAACTCAATGTTATGATATCTCCAATATTACTTGATGGATTCTTTCTTCGCTTTTCATTTTCTCATGATTTGACTTGATTTGCTTTTTCTTTCGGATGTCAGATTTAGGGGGAACTCTATATCACTTCATATATATTGACACACTCCTTAAGTGAACAAATCAACTTGAATGCCGTACGAGTTTTGAAAGTGGTTTTGATTTTATAAAAGGCCTTACTCTCTCACAAAACAAATTTCTATCTAAATTTGAAAAACAAAAATTTCTACCTCCCTCATACTCCAATTATGGCATTTAGTGAGCAAAGCGCATAGAACCTTGCATTTTCATATGCAACAATCCATAATGTGTATTTCTGCTCATACACTTCCATGTTGAACAAAATTCCCATTTTTCTGTTATTGACTCTTAGCCGAAATTCTATGGTTGCTCTTCGATTTTCATGAAGAAAGAGATCAAGGGATCAAATATAAGGAATTTAAATGATTAAAGGGGTTCACTTTGTTGGATGATTAGTAGTCAAGATGAAAGAATCAAGAAGCAAAGGAATTTGGGATGTTCATGCTAATTCAATTGACTTTTGGAATGTTCCTGCACGAATTAAGAAAATACAAGACTGAGAAACTAACAGATACAGCTAGAAGTCAGACCGCCAGCTCCAGTCAGACCGCTAGGAGGGCCCGGTCAGACCGCCAGGGGTGGTCCAAAAACATACCCCCCCCCCCCCCCTGGACTCGCACAGTCCAACTGCCAGAGGGGCGCGATCCGACCAGCACCATGCCGCGGTCAAACCGACACCATGTCGCGGTCAGACCGCGAGGGGCGACCAAGTGGGATCTGATCTTTTCCCTTGCCTTATCTATTCCTTGTCCATACCCCTTCGGCCATAACACACCAAACTCAAAAATCTCCATCTCCTCTCTTCTCTCTCCCCTTGAACGTGACCTCCATTGAAGGGAGGGTGCCCCCTTGCTCCCGGTCCGACCGAAGGCTGCTCCCGGTCTCACCGAAGTCTTCTCCACCATGTCCTCTTGGTATTGCGTCGATTCCTTCCCTGCTCTCCATGGATTTCTTGTTCATCCCTAACCTAGGGTTTACATGTTCATGGTAGATTGTTGATGATTGATATTGGTGTTGTTGGACTCATTGAAGGTTATCCATGACGTGCTCTTGATCTAATGCTAGAATCTTTAAGATCATTGGACCATCTTTCATCATATCTAGGTTTTGGATGTTGCTTCAAATTTTGCAAGTATTGTTGGACATGCCCTTGCTATCACGTAGTCAATTATCGAAGTTTATCTACTCCTATCACATGGCATTAAGGATTGATCTTGAACTTATGGGATGAACTGCACCTAATCTGTTTGAGGCGTCTGGGGCCTGACGATCTGACCGCCAGTGGCCCGTGGTTAGACCGCCAGGGTCGACGAAGCCTGATTGATTTGTCCTGATGATTATTGATCTACATGAGGTCTTGTTACTATGTGTCATATGTTCTTATCTCTGCAATGTACAGCTTCCCTCATGGCGCTAAGGAGGCTACCAAGAAGATAATTGGCAAAAAGCTCAAGAAAAAAAGACGGATTGATGACTTCGAATCTGATGATGATGGGCATGACTCTAATTATGATCAGCCAACAGCCAGTGAGATTGAATCATCTGTTGCAGGGGGTTCTCACTCTCAGTCTGTTGACATGGAAGATGCTAGTGACATTGATGAGGATTTTGATCCTACGCCATGGAACCTAGCAAAGAAGAAGTGGAAAAGTGATGAGTATATGAGGGCTCGAAACACAAGTGTGTATGATCAGGATGTCGATTCTCCAATACCTCAGTTCCATGCTAAGGTACAACTTGATGCTTACGTTGAACATCTTATGGACAAGCCTGTTTTTGCTCACAAATGGAATGATTGGACCTATATTGCTAAATTTAACTCCATCCGTCCATTGATTCCTCTTTTTCAATCCATTGGCCTTCATGATTTTGTGGAGCATAAGTGTGCTTCGAATGATAACATCATCAAGCAATTCTATGCCACTGTGGAATTTGACTGGGACCGCACTAGGCTTACATGGATGACTGGCACCCGGCAATACGCAACAAGGTTCTATGAATTTGTAGATGCCAACAAAATTGATCGCTCCCGTCTACACTGGCTCATAACATATGGGATGAAGATAATCTTCCTGAGAATGAGTGGATTGGCTACTATCATGCAGGTCATGGCCATCTTGGTCACATTACAGGGTTGAAAATCATGACAGCTGTGATTAACAAGATTGTGCGGATGACCATGTTCCCTAAAGGTGTCAATTCTGAGGTAATCCATGACAAATTCTGGAATTTCATCCATCATATTATGAGTGGTCATAAAATTGATGTGATTAGGTTCATGTTGAAGTAAATTGAGCAAATCTCCATGAGTGTGCGATACAATCTCTACTATGCTCCCTACATTATGTCACTCATACTTCACAAGACCAAGTTCATGGTGAGGGATTGTAGGACCCCTCATTCAGGATATAGGCCATTCTCTGCGACAAAGCATGTGCTCACACAACCTAATCAAGTACCACCTGTTCAGCAAGCTAATGTTGCACATGAGGATGAGCATGAGGAAGAAAATCCTCGGTGGCAGCCATGGGCACCTCCTCCACCGTTTGCTCAAGATTTTTAGCTTTTCTCCCTCAAATTCATAGTGCTACCCAATAAGGTATTCAGGTCGGCATAGATGCCTTTCACACCTCTTATGCTCAGCAGTACCATACTCCTATGATGCAGCTGCTCTCCACTATGCAAGAGAATATGGGTCAAATGTGATAGGATATTCATGCTCTCAACACTCAATTTCAAACCATGACCACAAACTATCAGAACTTGCAGCAGGAGTTTCATGATTTCAGCAGCCATATGTATGGTGTCTTCCCTCGTCCTCCTCCTCCACCGGGGTACATGCCTTATCCCTATTATCCTCCACCACCTCCACCATTGGACAAGTGATCTTTTTGGCAATGTGATGCCAAAGGGGGAGTGGATTGGATGAAGTGAAGTTATAATGATGATGATGATGATGAGAAGATGAAGATCAAGAAGATGACTTTGAGCAAGATTGATGGATGGATTGGACCTTGATCTCAAATTCATGGCTATCTATTTCTTTGTTCTTCTCATATGTATCTTTTATGGATTTGTTAAAACTATGTTGCTTGTGGCTTGCGTTTGTTTGAACTTAAGTTTGGATTGTGGTTTGCACTCAAATATTAGGTTTGATATTTGGATTGCTCTCTTCATCGAATTTATGAGGCTTGTAATTCATTCTTGTATTATTATATTTATGCTAACATTCAGGGGGAGCCTACCTTTGTGGCTCATTCTTGATTCACTTCATTGTATTGTCATTAATTACCAAAAAGGGGGAGATTCAAGTATCTAGGCCCTAGTTTAAGGGTTTTGGTAATTAATGAAGAATTGTGGCTTATTATATTTCAAGGTTGATCAATTCATATATATATATATATATGTGTGTGTGTGTGTGTGTGTGTGTGTCTGTGTGTCTGTGTGTGTGTGTGTGTGTGTGTGTGTGTGTGTGTGTTTCAATGAAGATGAACAAGGCGGTACAAGGCAAAGGTATAAAAATAGGTTTTCTATTTTACCGGTCATAAGGTGATTAGAGGAGAAAATGACCGGATTGATAGTATAGTTGCCGCACTATTAAGAGGGGTTGATGCTCTAGTAACTAGATGAATATTTAGTTGCCACTTTGTGAGAAATGAAAATCCAAACCCTTGTCAAAGACATCACAAAATATTCCTTGCAAATCCTTCTTGAATACTCCAAAAATTCTCTTGAATATCCTATGCTAAAAGTGCTCCAACATTCCTTGAAAAATATGTGTTGGAACCCCCAAAAATATTCCTTGAAAATTTCCTTCCGAAGATGGCTCTGGTGGTCTGACCGGGGTCTGGTGGTGGTCTGAACACAGCCAGCTGGCAGTCTGATAGGAGACCTCTGACGGTCTGACTGCCCAGGTCTAGGAGGGTGTGTTTTTTGTGCCTGTGACGGTCTGACCGCCAGCCTCCCACAGTCTGATCGCCAGGAGCTCCCGGTCTGACTGCGAGCTGGTCTGAGGTTTGAATGATTGGTCAAACTAGCCGTTAGGCTGTTGGCGGTCTGACCGCCAGGGAGCCGCGGTCTAACCGCCAGCTACGCAAGCTTTTGCAACGGCTAGTTTTTGGCGCTATGCCGATATATACCCTTCCATCTCGTGCAAGCAATCTCTCTTGACACCCTGAGCTATATTGTTGAGCTATTTGAGCCATCTCCTCACTCACACAAGATTTCATTGATCCAATGCAAGTGTCTGAGAATCTAGTGTGTGTTCTTGAGTGATTCAAGCATTGTGGCACTAGTTGTTCATCAAGCAAGCGATGTCGGCTTGTTACTCTTAGAGGTTGCTGCCTCCTAGTCGGCTTGGTGGCGTGGAAACCGTGAGCCCTTCAAGAAGATTATGAAGGAGGCCTAGTTCTTGTAAGAGGTCTTGTACTCGCCTCGCAGGAGCAGCAAAGCATAACTCTAGTGAAACCGAGGTTTGGAGAGGTTCAAGGGATTGATTTAGCTTAAGATTCAGTTGCTCTTGTGTGAGCCATTCTCATTATAGAAGTGTATACTTGATAGAGAAGCAAGTCAAAGGCTTGAATCCACCTCAACATGGATTAGGGGTGATCGGCACGTCATCGAGACCATGGGATAAATTGTGTCTCTCTCACTTGTTTATTTACTTGTTATTTACATTACTAGAGATCATAATGATGCTTATCACCTAGGCTTGCAAACCCTTAGCTCTTAACATTGGTGTTGTTTATTTCTTGCTAGTATTATTTTTGTATTATTTCTGCATTTATTTATGCAGGTTATAAATTGTCAAAAACCGTCTATTCACCCCCCTCTAATCGATATCCTAGATCCTACAGTCCGGCAGCTGCTTCTCATGAAGGCGTAGTGGGAGGCGAGGCGGCATCAGCGCGGTGGCAAGCAGCAGGTGTACAGCGGTGGTATATGGTGTGGCGGAGGTGAGAACAGTGGCTGCCATGGTGGTGATCATGACGAGAACGACGATGATGACAGCAGCAGCAGCATCACAAGCTCTAGACATGGGGATAGTCATCACCGAGGACGATGCTTCAACTGCGGCGAACAGGGTCACACTGCAAGGAACCATTGGCAGAGCCAGTGGGTGGACAGGGTGAGCCCCGGCCCACCCTGAGAATCGGCAATCCACTCCCATCCTTTGGTCCAACCTTCCAACGTTTTGGTGCAAGTGCAAATCAACTCGGTCGTGGTGGTTCATCAGCAAAGAGCTAGCTCCTGTCCTCCCGAATAGAACCATTCTGCATTTTAGCTAGCCCCTGGGCTCCAGTGGAAATGATGGATCGACCCATACCCTGCATGTTGCTGTTTGCAGGCTGGTGATTCAAATACGTTACACAATCATACATACACGCATTCTTTACAATAACCTTTTACACATAACCATTACAACTTTTTTGAAAAAGTGAGGCTTCATAATAAGATGCAGATATTCTAACACTACCATTTGTTGGAATACTACACATCTTTGCACGCATAAGGTTATCAAATAGCAATTTTCATAAATATTATCATAGACTATTATTCAAACTAAACTAGAGGTCAGTCCATAGCTGCACTATCCATCAAACTAAATCCCTACAACTCGTAATCTTCAGCAGCCAATAGCAAGTATACCAAAAGACATGTCTTCGGTATATTATCTTATCATGGATTACATAATTGTTAAGTAATTAGGCATTTTCATGTTGAATTTAATCTATATTAATCACATAATTAGCAGCATATGAGTGATGACAGTATTAACAAAAGTCGGATTATTAGTTAAGATCTCAACAAAACTAGTAAGAAGAAGGATAAAGGTATACCCTACGGAGGGACCAGTGCCGGAGGCACTAGTGGCTTCATTCGCACTAGTTGTCATGATGCGTTGCTTAAAGTCGTCGTTCAAAGTCGATGCAGGAAGAAGCATGATGCAGTGCAGTCCCTCAAACAACTCCTAGGGTGCGCGCCGGCAAGACGTGAGCACTCGCGCCATGAAGCGCTCCCCAAAAACCTGATCACCCGCACCACCCAAGCAGGTGTCACCTTGCAGGAGAGGTTCCGGAGGCCTGCCTCCTGAAGCTCCGTGCACGTGGATGGCCAAGTTGGGGAAGACTTGGAAGGCAACTCGAGAAGAAGTGGAAAGTAGTGATTTCACGGGCTAGCTTTTTGGCGAGGCCATGGAGGACTTATACACTGGTCTCTCGTTAATGGAAATAGTGGCTCCACAACCAACACCGTAACAGAAAGAATAAATGTAATTGATTCCCTTGCATAACGGAAACATTAATTATGACCATTTCGAAAATTGAAACGCACCCAGCCTGCCTGTCACGTCACATCACGACACGACTCGACATGACATGCAGCAGCAGCCAGCCAGCCACGTCATGCCACGACTCGCCTCGCCTCGTCACATCACGCACGCACGCCCGCCTGATGAGGACATCACTCCTATGGATACACACAACACTCCTCCAAATCTGGACTTGCAAGGTCCAATGACTAGAGCTCGTGCACGACAACTAAATTTAGAGGTGAGCTCGTTCCTACGTTCTTCGCTATATGTTACTTTTGAGAATGGTTTGCTACCTAATGATTATTTTATGATTAGAAACCATGGAGAGGACCAGGAGATGATGGGAGAAGGAGTTGAGAACGTGGAGGACCAGCAAGGGCTTGGAAGCCAAAGTGGAGGCCCAATCAAAACCGACTTCGAGTCTGTTTCGGGGCCCAGAACCAGTCTGTACTAAAACGGTCGCCCAGGACGCATACGGACTCGGATTTGGACGTTCTACATATGCACGGAAAGATAAGGAGAAGACCTTTCCAATGCCGCCGGTCTCATGTCAAAATTCATCCGGAGTCATCGGGAATCGTCAAAACAATAGAGAGTCCAGAATCTGTGTCGGTGCTGCGTCGCCTATTTTTGGCCTTTGGGCTTTGTATCTAGTTGAGCCCAATTAGGGGCGCGTCCAGAGGGTCTTGCACGACCCTAGGGTCTTTATATACAGCCGCCTCCGCACTATTAGGGTTCGGGTTTTGCTTAGATCAATTCTGTTCATAAACAGTTTCGTCGTTCATCGGTTTGTGAGACCCCAACTTCGAGAGTTTAATCATACATCTGCAATTGTGTTGCATTCTTCGTTGTTCTTGCTTGTGTTCTTGATTCACAGGCAGGAATTAGCCTTCTCGGTGAGGTCAATCGTCTTTGGACGGTTGATAACCAGAGGAGACGTCGTGCTGCGATTGCGGGGTTTAGAACGTGTTGTTCTGAAGTCGGATCGATTTGTGTGTCGCCTCCGACCAAATCAACTTACCAAGGACCTTTTGAAAGATCGGGAACCCTTGTTCACATCAAGTGGTAATCAGAGCTTCAGGTGCACCGTCAGGTTCACACTACCCTTTAATTTTGTTTTCGTGTTCTTCCTATCGTCCACTGAAAATACCAAAAAAAAATTTCCCCCGCCCATAACCACGTGTTTTAGCCTTTGCATATTTCAATTTCAGAGTCCGTAGTGTTGAGTTTGTGCCCTAGTTCTTGTTTAGCCGCTGGTTTAGTTTGTGTTTTTGTCGTCAGTAGTGTTTCCCTTGCAACCCTAGCCGCCATCCCCTTCACCATCCTCGGTTTTGTCGGCTTTGTGTGCTAGGGTTGATTGATCAACACGCCCACCCTAATCCCACCCTAAAACTACCCTCACCACCTCGGACCAATTTTCATAAATTCTACTTTCCGCTGCATCCACCTCGCCAAAAAAGTCCCTACCCGACCCCAAGCCCGACTCGGATTTCACTCAAACCCCTGGGTTCTTCATAACCGATTCTGACACCCCTTCGGTAAAACAGCCATAACTTTTTGCTCGGTTGTCCATTTTGGCTGAAATTTTTACAGGAGATTCTTGACAAAATGTTGAGCATACCCACACTCGGCTAGGCCCTATGTGCCCTCGTCAAAAAAATCAAAAAAAAATCGGAAAGATAAAGAAAAAATTCATTCAAGTTGAAACCCGACGTTTTCTGAAACTTCAAGATTTTCTGTAGGCCACGTCCTATCTCGGTTTGAGCTGAAATTTTTTGGGGTTTCTTCCTGTTTGCTAGTGAGTTGGAAAAAAATATCAAAAAAATAAAATAAAATAAAAGAAATTTGGGATTCCTACTAGTGCTCCATCTAGCCCCCTGAAATTTCTGAGTTCGGCTATTTTACACTAAGCCCCCTGTTATCGACTGTGTCCCTTTGTCTCTTTGTTTCTTCTTTGCTATCACTACTGTTCTAGAACATAGTTAGACCAGCGACTAGGGACAAGTTATTTGGGCACTTATTCAGCTTTACTATCTGTTTTTGATTTGTGTGCCACTCATATATATATTTGGCCTTCCTAGCTCTACATACTTCTTCTGGACAGCACATAGGTTATTTGGTAACCCTTGCAATCATGGAACACTTCTCCCTGGTATCCTTCGCTTTGTTGTTTTCAGAACTTTGTAAGAGCTTTGCAAGAAGCTTACTTTTGCTGTGTTGAGAGGCACCACTGCTTAGTAGTTTTGTAGGGATAACCTTCACTTTTTGTTTCCTGTTTTGGTTTTTCTGATGTCAGGAAGCGATGGGGAGGGTGCTTCACCCTCCAAATTGGATGAGTGCGTGAGCCAAAATCAGTTACAGAAGGCTTTGCAGGCGGTTCAGAGTGATTTGGCAGAGACGATCACCAGGGCCATCACCGACGCCGTCACCAAGCTTCACCTGGGAGAAATCATTGAGCGGTTGGATAAAAGAGTCTCTAAGCTAACCGATCAGGTTGTCGAATTGGAGACCGCTCACAAGACCAACAACAACAACAACAACAACACCAACACCAACAACGACACCAACAACGACGTTGAAGATGATCATGACGAAGCAACGGTGTATAAGGCTGATGGCACCGTCGATAGGTCAGCTACAAGGACCGCAAGGTTACGACGCCGTTTGCAACGTAACCCTCAAGGTATGGGTGGTTTCCACAACCACAACCGTCGCACACAAGGTAACTATGCTCCAGATGATCCGTATGCTAAAATTAAGTTTTCAATTCCTTCGTTTTTGGGTCAATACAATGGTGATGCTTACCTTGATTGGGAAATGATAGTAGAACAAAAATTTAATGCCCACCTTGTTCCTGAACAACATAGAGTTAGACAAGCCACTAGTGAGTTTAAGGACTTTGCTATTGTTTGGTGGAGTGGTCTAGCTGCTGAAACCGATTTGCCTACTACTTGGGAAGAACTTAAGGTAGAAATGCGTGATCATTTTGTTCCTCCTTCTTTTTATAGAGAAATTCGTAATAAACTGCAGCGTTTAGATCAAGGAGATAAAACTGTTCAGGAGTATTTTAGTGAGCTTCAGAAGGGTTTGATTCGTTGTGCTGTGGTTGAAAAAGTAGAGGATCAGATTTGCCGCTTTTATTCTGGTTTGAGAAAAGAAATTCAGGACATCCTTGATTACAAAGAATTTTATACCCTCAACCAGTGTTTCCAGTATGCTATGCTTGCAGAGAAAGAATCACAGGGACTTTTCCAGGCTTTTGAGGAGTACAGCAAGTCCAGGAATTTCTACCCACCACGGTCGACGGGGACTTCGGGGCTGCCCAAGCCATCTTTCCGGCCGCCCCCACCAGCTAGTGTTGTTTCTGCAGCACCAAGATCAGCCCCTGCCCCTTCTACGCGCTCAGGTAAAAATTCTGTGCAGGTACCGGCTAGTACTGCCTCCTCTGTTGCTTCGACGGGACGCACTACAGGGATTCAGTGCCACCGCTACCATGGTCTTGGCCATGTGCAGAAAGATTGCCCAAGTCGGCGGGCATATGTGGCGACGGATGATGGCGGTTACATGAGCACCTCCGATGTGGAGGATGAGGAGGAGGATGTCGCTGCCACCAGCGGTGACCTCGTCCTTGGAGGCGGAGATACCACGGGCTATATGAATATTATTGTGCAGCGTGTGCTTAGCACACAAGTCCAGCAGCCCGAGATGATGCAGCGACATAACTTGTTCCAGATTTTATTCGTCATCAAGAACCGTCGGGCACGTGTCATCATTGATGGAGGAAGCTGCAACAATTTGGTGAGTTTTGATGTGGTTAAGAAGCTTGATTTGACCACACGCCCACATCCACATCCATACTACATTCAGTGGTTAAATGACTCTGGAAAAGCTAAGGTAACACAAACTTGCAGAGTTCCTTTTTCCATTGGTTCCTATGTGGATTCTGTTGATTGTGATGTTGTACCCATGCAAGCTTGTTCACTTTTATTGGGTAGACCTTGGGAATTTGATAATGATGCTGTACACCATGGTAAAAGTAATAAGTACACTTTTATGCATAAAGGAACTAAAATTACTTTGTTACCAATGACCCCTGCTGAAATTGTACAAGTTGATTTAGAACAAGCTGCTAGTTTAAAAAATAAAAGCCCTGAAATTCAGCAACCTGTTAATTCTGCTTCTACACCAAGTAATGTTAATGATTCTTCAAGTTCTAAGGGTGCTGCAATTAAATTACAAGGTCGTTCATGTCTTGCCACAAAATCTGAGCTTGCTGAAATTTCTACTGATGATATTTGCTATGCTTTGATATGCAAACAAGCCTTGTTTTTGCTTGGTGATATTGCTTCTAGTGCTTTGCCTCCTGCTGTCACTAACCTTTTGCAGGAGTATGAGGATGTTTTCCCAGCTGAGATACCCCCGGGATTGCCACCTTTGAGAGGGATTGAGCATCAAATTGATTTGATTCCTGGTGCTACTTTACCAAACCGTGCTGCTTATAGGACCAACCCTGAGGAGACTAAGGAGATACAACGACAAGTCCAAGAACTTTTGGATCGTGGGTATGTTCGTCAATCACTTAGTCCTTGTGCTGTTCCTGTACTTTTGATTCCTAAGAAAGATGGTTCTTGGCGTATGTGTGTAGATTGTAGAGCCATTAATAATATTACTATTAGGTATCGTCATCCTATTCCTAGGCTAGACGACATGCTTGATGAGTTATGTGGTGCTATAATTTTCACTAAAATTGATTTGCGTAGTGGCTACCATCAAATTAGAATGAAACTTGGAGATGAATGGAAAACAGCTTTCAAAACCAAATTCGGGTTGTATGAGTGGTTAGTAATGCCTTTTGGGTTAACTAATATACCCAGTACTTTCATGCGTTTGATGAATGAGGTTTTAAGACCTTTTATTGGCAAATTTGTGGTTGTTTACTTTGATGATATCTTGATTTATAGCAAATCCATGGATGATCATATGATTCATTTGCGTGCTGTTTTTGATGCTTTACGAGTTGCACGTTTATTTGGTAACCTTGAGAAGTGCACCTTTTGCACGGATCGAGTCTCTTTTCTTGGCTATGTTGTGACTCCACAGGGAATTGAGGTGGATGAGGCGAAGATTGAAGCCATAAAGAGCTGGCCTGTACCAAAAACTATCACACAGGTGAGGAGTTTTCTTGGTCTTGCAGGTTTCTACCGCCGCTTTGTCAAAGATTTCAGCACCATTGCTGCACCATTGCATGAGTTGACAAAGAAGGGTGTTGACTTCCATTTTGGTAAGGTACATCATGAGTCTTTTGATGCTTTGAAGGACAAACTTACACATGCACCATTGCTGCAATTACCCAATTTTGATAAGACTTTTGAGCTTGAATGTGATGCTAGTGGTATAGGCATTGGTGGTGTTTTGATGCAAGATGGTAAACCTGTTGCATACTTTAGTGAGAAAATTACTGGGCCTGTTTTGAATTATTCCACGTATGATAAGGAACTATATGCACTTGTACGTTCTTTAGAGACATGGCGTCATTATTTGTTGCCCAAAGAATTTATTATTCATTCTGATCATGAATCACTTAAGTATATTCGTTCTCAAGGCAATTTGAACCGTAGACATGCTAAATGGGTTGAGTTTATTGAGTCTTTTCCTTATATTATTAAACATAAGAAAGGGAAGGATAATGTGATTGCTGATGCTTTATCTAGGCGATATACTTTGTTGTCTCAACTTGATTGTAGAATTTTTGGACTTGAGGCAATTAAAGAACAATATGTTGCTGATGTTGATTTTAAAGATGTATTGCTGCACTGTAAAGAAGGTCGTGCTTGGCACAAATTTGTGTTGAATGATGGATTCTTGTTTAGAGCTAACCGCCTATGCATTCCAGTTGGTTCCGTTCGTCTTTTGTTGTTGCAGGAGGCGCATGGAGGTGGATTGATGGGTCATTTTGATGCTAAGAAGACAGAGGATATTTTGGCCACACACTTCTTTTGGCCAAGGATGAGGAAAGATGTTGAGCGTTTTGTTGCTCGCTGCACTACATGTCAAAAAGCTAAGTCTCGATTGAATCCACATGGTTTATACATGCCACTTCCTGTTCCTTCTATTCCTTGGGCGGATATTTCTATGGACTTTATTTTAGGACTGCCTAGGACTAAGAGGGGGAGCGATAGCATTTTTGTTGTCGTGGATCGTTTTTCCAAGATGGCACACTTTATATCATGTCATAAAACTGATGATGCTAGTTATATTGCTGATCTTTTTTTCAAAGAAATTGTACATTTGCATGGTATGCCTTCTACTATTGTTTCAGATCGTGATGCAAAATTCTTGAGTCATTTTTGGCGCACGCTTTGGAATAAGTTGGGTACAAAGTTGTTATTTTCTACAACTTGTCATCCACAAACTGATGGACAAACTGAGGTTGTGAACCGCACTTTGGGTACTATGTTGCGAGCTATTTTGAAGAAAAATTTGAAGCAATGGGAAGAATGCTTACCTCATGTTGAGTTTGCTTATAATCGGGCAACACATTCTACTACCAAGGTAAGTCCATTCAAGGTAGTGTATGGTTTTGATCCCCGTACTTCACTTGATATACTTTATCTACCTATTAATGAGAGAGTTCATATTGATGCTAAGGAGCGTGCTGGATTTATTTTGCAAATGCATGAGACCACTAGACTTAGCATTGAAAAGATGAATGAAAAGTATAAAATTGCTGGTAGTAAGGGAAGAAAGGAAGTAAAGCTTGATGAGGAGATTTAGTGTGGTTACACTTAAGGAAGGATAGATTTCCAGAATTGAGAAAGTCTAAACTAATGCCTAGAGCTGATGGTCCATTCAAAATAATAGAGAAGATTAATGATAATGCATACAAACTTGAGTTGCCTCCCGAGTTCGGGTTAGTCCTACTTTTAACATTTCAGATTTGAAACCATACTTGGGAGAAGAGGATGAGCTTGAGTCGAGGACGACTCCACTTCAAGAGAGGGAGGATGATGAGGACATCACTCCTATGGATACACACAACACTCCTCCAAATCTGGACTTGCAAGGTCCAATGACTAGAGCTCGTGCACGACAACTAAATTTAGAGGTGAGCTCGTTCCTACGTTCTTCGCTATATGTTACTTTTGAGAATGGTTTGCTACCTAAAGATTATTTTATGATTAGAAACCATGGAGAGGACCAGGAGATGATGGGAGAAGGAGTTGGGAACATGGAGGACCAGCAAGGGCTTGGAAGCCAAAGTGGAGGCCCAATCAAAACCGACTTCGAGTCTGTTTCAGGGCCCAGGACCAGTCTGTACTAAAACGGTCGCCCAGGACGCAAACGGACTCAGATTTGGACGTTCTACATATGCACGGAAAGATAAGGAGAAGACCTTTCCAATACCGTCGGCCTCATGTCAAAATTCATCCGGAGTCATCGGGAATCGTCAAAACAAGAGAGAGTCCAGAATCTGTATCGGTGCTGCGTCGCCTATTTTTGGCCTTTGGGCTTTGTATCTAGTTGAGTCCAATTAGGGGCGCATCCAGAGGGTCTTGCACGACCCTAGGGTCTTTATATACAGCCGCCACCGCATTATTAGGGTTCGGGTTTTGCTTAGATCAATTCTGTTCATAAACAGTTTCGCCGTTCATCGGTTTGTGAGACCCCAACTTCGAGAGTTTAATCATACATCTGTAATTGTGTTGCATTCTTCGTTGTTCTTGCTTGTGTTCTTGATTCACAGGCAGGGATTAGCCTTCTCGGCGAGGTCAATCATCTTTGGACGGTTGATAACCAGAGGAGACGTCGTGCTGCGATTGCGGGGTTTAGAACATGTTGTTCTGAAGTCGGATCGATTTGTGTGTCGTCTCCGACCAAATCAACTTACCAAGAACCTTTCGGAAGATCGGGAACCCTTGTTTACATCACCGCCCGCCCCTCCCTGGCACGGCATGGCTCGGCTCGGCGGTGGCGCGCACGCGCGTGTGGCTCACCCTTGGCCTCTCTCAACTTCTCTAGGCGATATGCTGCAATTCCACGTAACAAGTTGAGGCAGTTAATGATAGAAATCCCATGTGGGACTAAATCAATATAGCATTAAATATGGGACTAGACTAATTAGAATTAATAGGAATAATATGGGCTTTAATGGTCCATAATATCCAACAATCCCCACTAAGTCTAGTGCTTATAGAAAATGCCCTTAGAAAGCTTTCTCTCATTTGATATATCAGTGTTTCGATGGAGACGGTTAAGTTGAACTTCCACCTAGAACAGAGATTACACATTTTCACAACTGAACAATGAACTATGCCTTGAATGGATAGTTTTGTGCAAAGAAAGGTTTTACCAAAGCCCTTTACTAATACAAGGTTGCCACAAGCATCCCCTTTGGTTGGAGCGTATAAGTCATACTCCTGGCCCTTTCATGAGTATCTAGAAATTCTCACCATTTTACGGACTGTGACTAATAGTCGGACTCATATAGGTGTATTCCTCAGGAGATATCCTATAGGTTGATATCTCTGCTTCTCATAAGCCATTGGAACACATTAAGGTCAGAACCAGCCTACCATACAGCTAGGGATGCAAGTTTTCACCCATTGGATCGGTGGATCGGTCCAAAACTCTTAAAAATGAACTAGCATTTTTCTCCACCTCATAAAACTAGTACAATAAATAAACTAGAAGTTAACCCACAACTACCCAATGGGCCACAAAGTTGCATCCCAACATACAGCGTAGGAAAGAAGTACATCTAAGATGGACCGATAAAGGGTCTTTCCTCTCGAACTAATTCCAGCTCGTTTCACCATTCCACTTCACGGGATCTCTGATCATATGGAACAAGTTGCCACTAAAAACAGTCCATTAGGTGGGTCTCACGCCCATCTCATATTAAGGCTGGTTCCAAAGATTAAGATGTCATCAACATACAAACACAAGATAACTCCCTCGCCCCCACCATACCGATAGTATACACATTTGTCAGCTTCATTCACAACAAAGTTGGCCGATATCAAAGTTCTTTCGAACTTCTCGTGCCATTGCTTAGGTTCTTGTTTTAGGCCGTATAGGGATTTCAGTAATTTACACGCAAAGCCCTTTTGACCATCAATTACATACCCATCGGGCTGATTTATATAGATCTCCTCCTCCAACTCTCCATGTAGGAAAGCTGTCTTAACATCCATCTGGTGAACGAGAAGACCATGTGAGGCTGCCAAGGAAAGTAATACTCAAATAGTGGTCAATCGGGTGACATGTGAATAGGTGTTGAAATAATCTTCACCTTCTTTTTGTGAATATCCCTTTGCCACAAGCCTTGTCTTGTACCTCTCGATAGTACCATCAGGCCTTAGCTTTTTTTTTTGAACACCCATTTACATCCTATAAGTTTGTAACCGTAAGGACGCTCAGCGACTTCCTAAGTTCTATTGGACATAATAGAATCCATCTCACTCCTTACTGCTTCCTTCCACAAGTCAGCATCAGGAGTAGAATATGCCTCCTCAATAGTACCGGGTGTGTCACCCACAAGGTACAAAATAAAGTCATCGCCAAAGAATTTTGCAATTCTTTGTCTCTTACTCTTTCGAGTGACTGCATTGTCATCCTTCTCGGGATTTTCATTGTGTATAACCGGTGTAAAAATCTCATGGGGAATTATAGATTCATGACCAGAAATGTTATGTTCATTCTTCATAGGAAAGTTACTCTCAAAAAATATAGCGTCTCTGGACTCAAAATTTGTACCGACCACCATGTCAGGTACTCCAGATTTAATAACTAAGAATCTATAGCCCACGTTGTTAAAAGCATAACCTAGGACAACATAACCAACAGTTTTAGATCCAAGTTTGCGCTTCTTGTTAATTGGCACATTCACCATAGCCAAGAAACCCCAAGTGTGCAAGTATGAGAGATTTACTTTCCTGTTAAACCATTCCATAAATTGTGAAATTTCTTTATTCTATGTGGGCACTCTATTGAAGACATGACATGCTGTCAATATTGTCTCACCCCACCATTCCTTAGAAAGTTCTGCGGTCTCTAACATGACGTCAACCAAATCAGTTAGAGTGCGGTTCTTTCGCTCGGCGATCCTATTGGATTCAGGTGAGTAAGACGGTGTTCTCTCATGAATAATTTCGTGCTTAGCACAGAAGTCAGAAAATTCATTTGAAAGATATTCTTCACCATGATCAGACCTTAACCATTTAATTTTTCTCTCAAGTTGGTTTTCTACTTCAGCTTTATAGATCTTAAAATAATGTAATGCTTCATCTTTCATTTTTAGCAAATAAAAATAGCAAAAATGGGAACAATCATCTATAACAGTCATAAAGTATCTTTTGCCGCATTTAGTCAACTTGTCGTTCATTTCGTACAGATAGGTATGAACAAATTCTAATGTCTCTAAGTTCCTCGCATCCGCGGCTTTATGAGGCTTACGAGGTTGCTTAGATTACACGCATGCATGACATTTGAAACCTTTGACTAAATAAAACTTAAGAATTAAATTCAAATTTGCTAACCGCGACATACACCCAAAATTAACATGACAAAGCCATGAATGCCAAATATTCGACTCATCTGAAATCAAGACATTGTTCACAATATTATTATAGACATTATCATGCAATGAAAAGTGGAACAAGCCTCCACATTCATATTTTTTCCAACAAATATCCCGTACTTAGAAGGTACACATTTATTTGACTCAAGAACAATTTTAAAGCCATCTCTACATAGTAGAGAGCCACTAACTAGATTTTTCTTGATGGAGGGGACATGTTGGACATTCTTCAAAAGCACAGTCTTTCTTGAAGTAAGATTCAGAACGACCGTACCAATACCAAAAACACGCGTATGCGACCCGTTCCCTATCAACAACGCTCTAATCACGCCGGCCTGATAAGAAGAAAACAAAGAAATATCAGCACACACATGAACATTAGCCCCAGTGTCTATCCACCACTCAAGCGAATGACAAACTGAAAGAACAACAGGTAAAAAATTACTATACCCCGATGTTCTGACAGTCTCACCAATTACCATGTTTGCTGATTTCTTTGGCCGGATAAATTTACGGTCTGGACACGTACATGCCCAATGATCATTGCTGCCACAAACAAAACAGCCCTTTGTTTTCTTTTTCCTTTTTCTTCTTAAACATGGAAGTCTGCTTTGGCTTCTCTTTCTTTTTTTGCTTCTTCTTTTTTATTGCGAGATGCGTTGGAGTTATTTTTCCTCTGTACCACATTGGCTGTAGAAGACTCAATGCCATTCCCGCGCGTGTCTTTTGTTTTCGCCCTCTCCTCAACATCAAAACTCCCAATAAGGTTAGTCACGCTGAACTCTTGCCTCTTGTGTTTTAGAGAAGTAGCAAAATCCTTCCAAGAGGATGGTAATTTGGAGATAATACCTCCAGCCACAAACTTGTCAAGCAACGCACATGGAAATTGTTCGAGTTCTTTTGCCAGTGACTGTATTTCATGAGCTTGTTCAACTACAGAACGATTCTCAACCATTTTGTAGTCAAATAGCTGCTCCATGAGATACAATTCACTCCCGGCATCAGAAACACCGAATTTAGCGTCCAATGCATCCTACAATTCCTTAAAGTTTTACATGTGATGTAGGAATCAACATATTTGTCAGCAAAAGCACTAATCACGGCGCCTCGAAAAAGGTTATCGGATGCCACAAACGTGCTCTCCTCTTCATGAGTGAATTGTTCGAGCTTCCCCTGCGCGACGTGATAGCAATTCATTGTTGTCAACCATAGTATCATCTGTGCACGCCACCTCTTATAAAACATACCATCAAAATCATCGGGTTTCAAGGTAGCAGTAAATCCTCTAACAGAAAAATGCCTATCAGGTTTTTGGATTGTTAAGTAATTAGGCATTTTCATGTTGAATTTAATCCATATTAATTGCATAATTAGCAGCATGTGAGTGATTGCAGTATTAACAAAAGCCAGATCACTAGTTAAGATCTCAACAAACTAGGAAGAAGAAGGAAAAAGATATATCCTATGGAGGGACCAATGCCGGAGGCACTGGCGGCTCCATTCGCACTAGTTGTCATGATGCGTTGCTTCAAGTAGTCGTTCAAAGTCGAGGCAAGAAGAAGCGTGATGCAGTGCAGTCCCTCAACAACTCTTAGTGTGCGCGCCGGAAAGACGTGAGCAGTCGCGCTGTGAAGCGCTCCCTAAAAACCTGATCGTCCGCACCACCCGAGCAGGTGTCGCCTCGCGGGAGAGGTTCCGGAGGCCTACCTCTTGAAGCTCCATGCACGCGGATCACCAAGTTGGGGAAGACTCGAAAGTAGTGATTTCACGGGCCAGTGTTTTGGCAACGCCAGGAAGGACTTATATACTGGTCTCTCGTTAATGGAAATAATGGCTCTGCAATCAACACCGTAACAGAAGGAATAAATATAATTGATTCTCTTGTGTAACGGGAAAGTTGTGATTTCATGGGCCAGACCGTTTCCAAAATGGAAACGCACCCAACCTGCCTGTCACGACACGACACGCAGCCACGTCACGCACGCACCGGCACGGCACGGCTCGGCAACGGCAGCGCACGCGTGTGGCTCGCCCTT
Organism: Eleusine indica; assembly: GCA_030378355.1. Classification (NCBI taxonomy): domain Eukaryota; kingdom Viridiplantae; phylum Streptophyta; class Magnoliopsida; order Poales; family Poaceae; genus Eleusine; species Eleusine indica. The sequence continues at coordinate 18,103,587 of CM059494.1, forward strand.
GGCCTCTCTCAACTTCTCTAGGGGATATGCTGGTATTCCACCTAACAAGTTGAAGCAGTTAATGATAGGAAACCCATGTGGGACTAAATCAATATAGCATTAAATATGGGCCTAGACTAATTAGATTTAATAGGAATAATATGGACTTTAGTGGTCCGTAATATCCAACAATAATTAGATGACAACGACCTTCGTTGTCACTCTGAAAAATCAATACTATGTTACAGATTTTCTTTTAAAAAAAACTTGGCTATATCATAATTATTGAAACATGAAATAGATGGAGATATAGCAAAAAAAAATCGCATCAAAGAAGAATTTTTCTACTCGTGTTGTAGTTTTATTTTTTAAAAAGATTACTTTTAATATACTTGTAAGAATTTTTGTTCTTAATTAAATTTGTGGTTTAGAAAAAAAATGTTGGCCCACCCTAACTTCAAATCCTAGCTCCGCCACTGCAAGGAACTGCTCCAAGCCGAGGTAAGAGAGGGCACTGTTCACTGATGCTGACGAGGAGGCAACACTGCTGATGGCAGAACGTGCCATGTCGTGTTTAGGGGGAGTTTGTTGGAAATAAATCCGACCTTGGTGCATTCATTGCCAAGTTTAGAGAAAAAGAAAACCTTGGCGTTGTGTCACCGTTGTGGGTGTTCTGTCGCCCGGCAAGTCTCTTGTATTCTTGTGTTCGATCCTGTCATCCTGAGCCAGTTCCAACACAGAAAGCATGCAAATGATTTGCCTTGAGAGCACTGGCAGTAGGGAAGTTGAAGTGCAGAATAAGAGATCTATACACAATCACCAGGAGCGAGTGAACGCCATCTACATTTGTCCCATCCTCTTCCCTCGTGATTAGGCAGCCTGCAGAATCCAAGTGATCAGCGGAGCGAATTTCATGGCATGCACACGGCTAGCACGACCATGTGTCGGATTCACCGGCTTGCCATCATATGCCTCCATGCTGGGTTGGCCAGGTGGATCGGTGGACGGTAAGTGGAAGAACCACGTTGGGTTATCAATATTCATGTAGAGAAGCCTTCGATGATGTTTGTATTCTCAGCATGAACTAGAGCATGGAGTTCGTTCTTCAGTGTCCAGGTTAGTTCAGCTTGAATTGCAGACTAAGATCATCAACACTATAAGTTCATCAGCTGTCACGGTAGTCTATGGCTGAGCACAGGGCATGTGGAGCCTGAGGTGTCATGTTTTAGTTACCTGGTCCTGTCCTTGGCTTGGCCGATGGTCAGGGACGCGACCCTGCTAAAGGTTAGTACACCAATATTATTGATGGTTGTGGCCTGGTGAATCCATGAGCAGGAAGGATCTTTTTTTCAACTTCAAACATAGATCACTGACACCTTCGCAGCTAGATTGATCTATCTCTTTTTCCATGATTTCGATAAGAATACAGATACTGACATAGAAGATGATATCTTTGTGATTGTATTGACATGAAGGTCATCGCAATGAAACAAGCTAATGTTCACAAGGTATGAAGCCAGTTGTATGTCATCTACAGTAACGAACATGAATTAGGAACCATATTATATTTTAATTCTGTAATGATGAACCTAAAGACACAGCAGTTACTCGCCGTGTGCTATACAATTTGCACGTAGGTATATTACCTGCAGTTATCCTGATATAAACTGTAGAGAAAATATTGCAGGTATAGAATACACTACACTTGAATAAGCACGTAATATTTGGTCACTAATTGCTATGACATACTCAAGGTGTCACAAACCTTCTTGTAGCCTGTAAACATTATAAAAATCCTAGGAGAAATATTGTAGTTCACGGGTCATAAATGGACATATTTGTGTTATGGCCATTTAGGTTTACATTCTCATGGTTATAATATTTTTTTTCTTAATATAAAATAACAAGAGAACATATCCTATGAGAATTGACTTCCTATAAGAACTATAAGAACTTCAATCAACATCATAGGATCCTAAATTGATGGCTAGGGGTATATGTGAATTAGTTTAGCACTTAACCCCCTTCACTAATCCCACCCTAATCAATGGTTGCTGATTAAGAAAGGGGGTTAACGAAAAGAAAGTGTTAAGGTGAGATTAGTGGAGGGGGTTAATGAAAAGAAAGTGCTAAACTAATCCACACGTACCTCTGGCCATCGATTTAGGATCCTATGATATTGATTGAAGTTCTCATAGTTCTCATAGAAAGCCAGTTCTCATAAGATATGCTCCCAAATAACAATCACTCACCAAAACCATATTGGCCGTTCAACACAGTTTGATTCAATATAATATGCCATATATTTCTTCACAGATTCAACCTGGCATAGTTTATATTTGTTATTTATATTTTATTATTCTGTTATAGTGGATATAAAATAATTTATTATATACTAAAACATTGTTCATAGTCAAGCAAAATGTCCAATTAAAATACATCAATAAATTTTTAGTACATTATTTACTGCTAGCCCGTGCAATTGCACGGGCAAAACAATCTAGTTATCAGTAAAAAGAAAACATGAAGCTGCCCATTCGGGAAGGAAAACAAATGCTATTGCCTGCTAGAAGAAGACCAAGGCAATGGGCCTTCTGTAGACATGGCATGGGGAGGGGCCCTGGGCCGCCATCCTGCCAGCCCACCCCTTAGGGCCGGCCCTTTGGACTGTGAGGAGCTCAAACCATCAACCTTTTGCCATTCACCCTGCATTTGCTCCTCCTTCAACAGTAGATAAGCCGAGCGGACTGAATAATGGACATTGCGCTCATGTGCCCAGGCCATGACATCCTCTTGCAATCTCACCCCAGGTCGCACCTTCAGAATTTCTTCAACATCGATTGAGATGAAACAATCGCAGACAAGCTGCTCATTCCAAACCCGATCGAGTTCCTGGAGCAAACAGTTCATTTACCTTCTGTACTTGCGCCTCCTGCAGCTGCACTCTTGGCTTCATAGATTTTATACCTTGTATCCAGTTGTCCTCTCACACCTGAATCGACGTTCCTGGACCAATTCTCTTGATAAACCCCCGAGCCAAAACATCCCTGCCATAGAACATCCCTTTCCAAGTTTCCGGACTTTTCTTTTTCTTTGTAGCCGCCAAAAACTCCCCTTGCGGAAAGTACTTGTCTTTAACCACACGAGAACATAAGGTATCAAGTCTCGTTAACAGTCTCCACCCTTGCTTGCCTAACATGGCTTTGTTGAAGAGCTGTAACTATCTGAAACCCATACCTCCGTCTCCTTTTGGCCTCGTTAAGCAAGACCACTTCTGCCAATAAATCTTGTGGTTGTCTAACAAACTACCCCACCAATAATTAGAGATGTATGAGGTCATCTTCTGGCAAACCTGAGAACAAAAAAACATAAGAAGAGAAAACAAAAAAAATAAATTGTTTGCAAGATCCAGAAGTGGAGAACATATTGTACCTGCGTATCTCATTGGTTCAGATGCAAAGCAGAGTATTCTTAGCAGTTTGTCACATGGCATTGCTATGCTCACCCTTTCTCTCGGAATATACAACCCTTATAAAATAAATTACATATTTAGTATAACTTTCTTGAAAACAAGATAACTGAGTGCAGTCGATTAAAGTATAAACAACATTTTAACTTAACACGAGACAAAGACACAAAAGTAAACAAACTATAACACAAGAAAAAAACTACTATATGAATATGTATCACATCACTTAGCGGAAAACATATACATGATTTAACGGTCAATTGAATCATACCACATGAATATCAGTATAAACAGAATAACAAAGTCAAATTACTCATGAAAACAATCTGAAAGCTAAAACACCAGACTCACGTAACCTAGGCATGTGCTAATAGTAACTGCTAGGGATAGACTCAACCCATTCAAACAGGTCTAACAGCTACTATGCCCATGCTTGCAGGAAACCATCATTTCAACGCTGCGGAGAATTTCCTCAGAAAATTTATAGACATTTTGACTGACTGACATTTGATTTCCTTTTTGACGAACCTTGTTTTCACAGAGTTGGTCCTGCTCCCACTGCTGCTGCTGCCTGATAACAGTCACTGTCTTTGAAGCTGGTATGCCTCGAGTAAATTGGAGAGTCAAGCAGAGATCTTCTTATCGAGGAAAGGGAGTGGCCAAATTGATCTGGCACTGGCTGATTGTCTTCACACAACGGATCGACTGAAGCATCTGCGGAGCAAGTAGCATAACTTTGTTAGTGAATTTCATGACTTGGGATTTGTACATTTCTAGCAACTCTTGGTGACAGAAAAAGCATACAAAAATTAAATTAGCCAATTTCACAAAATCACACAACTCTGAAACTATCACAAAACCATAATTTTAATATCTATTATTACCACTGTCTGTGAATGGTAGTATGGTGTAAGACTGCTGATCCGTTGTCATGGGTGCTTGTGTTAATATCACTGATCCTGTGATTTCATTTGCCATGTTGGCGGCACAATGAAGTGTTACTAAACCTGTGATGTCATTTTCAGAGGTGCTTGCACAGTACTGGTCAGAGATAGGATCCAGGCACAAGCTGAAGTCAAATGATGCATCCTGCAAGAGTATGATGAAGAAAAAGAAATCAGAAGTGATATATGTGCTATCCATGAGGAAGATTGTGAAATATGAACAATCTCTTCTGGGTCGATTGGTAGTGGTAGCAGCATTTAAATTTCATAACATTTTGTCTTTCTTTCTCAAGAAGATCAAGTGCCAAGCAATACTTACTTCGTCGTTATGTGTAACTCTCAAGGATCCCAGCCTTTTTAACTTGCACTGCCTCGAACTAGAGTCCGAACAATCTTGATGATCATCAGTTTGGCAAATATATTTACCTACAAAAGATAAATGTTCACAGTTGTCAGTGAACAACTGTAAATTGTTCTGGAGTTAATGAACAGTCCCTCATTACTCTCTTCACCATTAGTTCCTTGCAAAAGGTCAGTGGATTTATGCTCCAGCATGCTCAATTCATGGAACGGACTTCGATTGTTGACTGGCCTTGGCTTGCCATTATCCAGTTCATAATCAGGTAGATGGTAGGTCATATATTTGTATGCAACTTTGCTCCATTCTACTACGAGTTTCTGTAAAAGTGGAACCATATAAGGTGACAATTCATTCAACATGTACATGAATTTGTGTCTCAATAAAGAACAATGTATGCTCCATATATAATTGAGACCGAAGAACTTATTTCATCTGAATCCAACTGTACTAATCTGGCCTTTAAGAAAAGCTGTATTAGTCTGGTATGCACTTGACTGTTGTCTGACAAAAAAGATTTGTGGATGTGCAGACACCATCAGAAAGTAAAATAAAGGTCAGTTCAGCATCAGGGAAAGACCTTTTTATGCATATCAAGAATACCAAAGGGTGTGTAATTGTCACCAAATGTTGCTCCAACGATCTGGCAGACAGAATTGAAGAAAAGTATGGTATTTTTGCCTTGCACAATGAAAGAGTAAAGTTCTTTTCCAGGATCACACTTCTTGGCATGCTCTACAATACTGGTCCAAACTTTCTTTGTGGCATTGATAAGAATCTAAATATAGGGAGACTGAATTAGCTTGTAATAATCATCAATATTGAATATGAGAAAAATGTGCATAAGGATTCTCATCTTACTTTCCGCAGAGCTTGTTCATCCTTATAATATAACCTCAAGAAGTCCTGCACATAATTAATGTCATGACTCTTCAGCGCCTTATGGAACACACCACCCCTTGCAATCTTCTTCATGCGCCACACATCATCATGTAACAGAGGGATGTCATGCTTCTTTGATCCTAGAAGTACAAGAAAGAGACCCAACACGATCGATCAATTTTGTGCCTTTTCAATTCTCTAGGTAACATTAATTAAAACTTCAGATTCATGATTACCTTCACCTCGGCGATCCTTGACAATGAAAGGTTCGGTTATGCCTTCTAGGACCCGTTCACCAAGATTGTCATCAATCATCACCCCAAGCCTGAACTTGCCACACCTGACAAACTTGGAATTATCGTTTAAAGCAACTCCACACAGAAACGCCTCTCCATTTTTCAGGCTAAGTTCTGAAACACCTGTAAGGACCGACCCAATGTTGTCTCGTGGCAATACTATATAATTCTTGAACTCCTCTGAAGTCCAGCATTCTTGATTATGTTTATTGAAGTCTCCATCCAGAACAACAATTTTAATTTTAGCAGAAAGAATACGACGATGGAGTTCTGTCTCTTCAACCCCCTGCCGGTCGTTTACTGACACACATATCTTGATAAGCTCTCCATTTGTTCCAAAGATATCCTTCTTTGTGAAAACTTCACTATCCAGGCCATTCATGAAGGTAAGCCTGTATCTTGGAGGGCGGTTCTGATCAACGTGTGTTCTGCATAAGCTGTGTAACATTAGACAAGTGAAGGTGAATGCAAACACTCCATACTGAATATTTGCAATTGAAAATAAAAAATTGTTCTAATAAGAACCTTGGAGCATGGCTTAAGAAGCTTGTGATTGCTTTTGTAACATCTTCTGTTATCTGTTGAAAGGAAGAGGGAAAGATTATGAAAAATAACCCAATACTTATGAGGAATGAGACAATTCTATCTATTCTGGCACATAACGAAAAAAAAAGGTTTGTATCTCGGACTACAAATATGTGGAATTTTAACCAAACAGTTTCCAACACAAATGGTGGTGATACCAGATATAGATTATGCAGCATACCTGGAATCATAATTTTCGAGAAACAATACTACTATGGTCTCAATATCATCTGATCCTACTGTCGATGTTGACGATTTTTCCGACCAAAAAATTATCCGTCACCTTAGATCTAGATCTTGACAATTAACCTTTATTACAAATGGTAACTCTTTTATCCTTCTACAGTTTGTTGGCATCTCGTTGTCGCAGATACAAATAACTCTTGCGTTTCCTATTTTGGCTAGTCGCACTCCATTCACCTCGAATTTCATGGTGATAAGGTTTCACAGAACATCTTCTTAGCTACGGGTGCTAAAGCCTTCACAGCACCGCCATATGATTTTCTATTTCTTCTCTCTTATTATCAACAAAAAGAAAAACCGTAGTACGATTTGTCAAAAAACAACGATTTGTCAAAAAACAAACTAACGGGCCCGTGTCAGAGTGCAGAAGGGACGGATAATATACCCGGGCGACGGCAGACTCAACCGCAGTTTCCAGCCTGACCTGAACGGCCTGCACGCAGGTAGTGACCAGCTCCTGCAGGTGCCTGCACCCCCTGATCTCCCTGCAGGTCCAAGATTCCATCTTTCATCACGAGGGCAAAGCCAAAAACAACGATAATAACGAGGAGGAGAAACCAAGGAGAGGTACTCACAGGTCGAAGGACCGGCACCGCTTCTTCAGCACCGGCGGGCCGCCGCTACGACCGTCAGCTCCTCCTTCCCCTCCTCCGGCGCCCTGCTGGTGGCCCCGCTTCATCGGCGGCATGGTGGGGTCCGCCTGCGGCGCAGGAGCGAGCAGTGCTACAGCTGGTCAACGGGTTCTGGCGGTCTTGCCGCGACGAGACGCTAGATTGCCTATTGATTGCTCGCTTGCTCCAGTGGTTCAGTGAGCGAATTGGGGAGGAGTTGTGTGGCTGGAGAGAGCACGAGGCGGGCCTATATATACCGGCATCGGCCGGGAGCCGAGGTGAAGCGTGGAAGAGAGGAGGGGATGGAAATGTTGCGCACTCTTCCGCTCTTGGCCTCTCTACGCTGGGAGTTTCCACGAAAACGCGGCAACGGGGAAGAAATTCGATGACGGGCGGAGCCGCGTCGTGGCACGGCCCGGCCCGGCCCGGCCCGGTGACCGTCGACGGTCGCCGGGAGACGGGGAGTGCAAAGTGGAGACGGTCTACCTTTATCCGAAAAATGCACTTCGAGTTACTGACATAGGGCCCAGCAGATGTGGGCTCCACATGTCAGTCACGACTCAACTGTAAGCCCCACAGACGATCCTATGGTCGTGAGGATGTAGGACCGGTTTTTTGGCCTTTCAGCTTGGAGCTTGGATATCGAGCGGCTCCATGTATCTGTAATCAGGGTTCGAAAAACCGACTTAACCGACCAGCTCGGTTCGGTGAAAAATTGACCGATTAACCGTAATGTTACAGTATCAAGTTTGGTTTTTTCTGATTAACCGGTCGGTTAATACGACCGGTCAGGACCGGTTATCTGGTTAACCGAAAGAACTGATCGGTTTTTACCGGTTATTCGAACCCTGTCTATAATCGCATAGGTTAGCTCGTGCTCGTTAGTCGTTATGCCTCGTAAGTTAAATTTATTATATATATGTTTCTATCGTGGTGACATAAGATTTCGTATTGCAGTAAAAAACTTAACATTTGAATTTAAACAACACTAGCAATTATTAAGATTTAATTTTTTTGTTCACTCCATTGACCTATGTCTCTTGTTCCTCCGCCAGATGCTCTAATAATACTAGATAAATCGACACGCTTCGTCGTGTTTGTCCCGAGATTTACAAATTCTACGGAATTCATCTTGATAGGAATTAGAAGTTTGACCATCTAATATGTAACCGTTATAAAAGTAATTGGAGGAATATTTTTTCCCTTTTTTAGTAGACCAATAACCTCAAATTGCTTTGTTGTTGTTGTGAAGATGAAAAGTCACAGCGTGTAGGGCAGCATTCCCAATCCCACCATATTTACCCTTCGAATAAACAAAGCATGGACCCCATGGCAGGCGTCGGCTTTCATCATCCTATTTCTTTTCTCCATTTCGCTGGCACGCATGCAGTCGGGCGTCTGCCACATGGTTGAGCATTCTCTGTCGTCCACCCACAGCCGCTATCCTTCAAGAAGCAAGAGCTCTCTCTGTTCTCTCTTTGCTCTCTTTGTTTCTAGATCCGTTGCCGTCAGTCGCTGCTACATCTTCATACTTACTCTGTGCAAAATCGATGGCCCTCTCCTCCCTAATTTCTCACTTTTCTTTCTCTAAATCTGCTAGGCTAGGTGAGGATGCGAGCTCCACCACGGCAGCTGATTCGTTAACCTTATCTCTAGTGTTGTGTTCTGCTTCTCATTCTTATGTTTGTAGAAAGTTTGCACTATGGAAAAAATCGATTATAAATTTCTATCTTGATTTTGGACCAAGAGTTTCTTGTGGATCTGAGCCTTTTCTTCAATCGGTTCTGAAATTTCATGTTCGAGTTTTTTATGCGTTGATCTATTTTGCATCGAATGTCGTGTTTTCTTCTATTTTTCTTCTCTCACTACTCTGTCGTTGTCTGTTCGATGAACGACGGAAGCCGGAAGGCAGGATAAGACACTGGCTTGAATTACAGGTCGGTCTGGTGAGCATCGTCAAGGCATCAGAGAGAGGACGGTCCAGATAGTCCATGGCCTGACAGTATGCAACCCTCACGGTGAGGTGGTGCTCACTACTCCCCTTCTTGCTCCCTTGTTGCTCCCCTCTTACACCATGGCAACAAGCTGCTGTGTGGACGAAGGAGGAGAAGAGAAAGTGAGGACCAGACACGGGCCAAACTCGTTGTAGGCATCTGGGCCGTGGTCCACAATTCATAATGCTAGCAACCGATGTTCGGGAAGTGCAGGGCGTTGTGTCGTTGCCTAAGAGTGGCCACGTCAGGCAAATACGACGTGTTTGGTGGAGAGGGGGGCCACATAGTCTGAAATTCTGAGAGGAGCGCGATTCCTTCGTGGCTCTACTTATTACTATTTTCTAGCACACTCATTACGTATACATCCAAATAGATCTATCAATTTAAGCTAATAAAAAAGAGTGGACAACTCACTAGTACTTCAAGTTGTTAACACTCCTTGTTATGTCCAGTCTTTCATAGGCGTATGGAAATAGGAGTCGATTGTAATTTATTTAATTAATCACTTTCGGTAAGATTTGAATTTGAGAAATCTGACCTTAGTATCATATTGGGATCAATTGCACCTAAAAGTTTAACTTGATGAGAAAAGATGAATAATTCATTTATACTTCAACATACAACACTGAGACTTCAACATACAACACTGACACAAAGGAACCTCATTTCGTTCCCCTCAAAAAAAAGAAAATGATTCCACAAAAGATTAAAATTGGACCCCTTTAAGATTTACAGGCTTCGGCCCTTTACCTGCCGAGGTCACCTTTTCTTCATGCCGTATGGAAATTCAGATGGGATGTGGTACTTTCAAATGAATACCTTGTTAAAAATGTTATCTTTATTTACAGCACAAACTATTGTTTCTTGTGTCCCTAAAACCAAAAACTATTGTTTCTTGGAGTACATCGCAACTCACAGCCATCACCAAACAGAACGTATAATACATATTGTATACCGTGTTACTTTTCGACCTGATTGTTCCATTGCTGATCTAACCTGATCCTTTGAATCCGTAAAGCTAGCAGGCTAATAGTAATTCCTAACCATGTTATGGATGAAACACACAAAAAAAATTGTGAAGGATGTAAAAAGCTGTGCCATCTTGATCATAAAAATGAGCCGTTCCAGGGCATGTTTTCTTGAAATTGAGACCACGGTCCGGGTGAAAGGCTACTTTGAGCAGAATTTGTTAGGTGATATACGCCACTGTTGGCCAAGTGAGCTTCCACCTGGCTCTGCACGCTCCCTTGAGCTACTCCTGGAGCACCTATAGGAGAACAAAATTAAGAAAACAAGAATAATAAGTTTGGTTTTTGGTACTCTATATCACCTTGGAGTTTCTCCAGTGCTGCTTGGCAGGTGTGAGGGGAGGTGTGTGTGAAAGAAAATACACATACCACTGCCTACAAGTTGCTGCGGTGTTAATGTCATATTGCTGTGAGCAGTTGTTGCTGGCTCTAATACGTGATTGCTTTGTAAGAAACTTTGCCTGTGACTCTGTATCTCCACCTCATCAAATCCTGGTGCCACTGCAGCAATGCAAGGGAAGGAAGCATGAATTTTTTTATTAATAATCAATTTTTTCATTATTTAATAAAAATAATAGAACAATTCGATAATTTCCAAAAATAATCACCCTGTTGCCCAACCAATGGGCGACAGGGGGTGCCACATCAGTTAACATGGGCACAGTCGTCCGGTGGATGGGGGGATGTATCGCTACGCGACAGGATCATAAAGTCCCTTTCTTTTTCTAAATTATCCTCACAGAACTGCCAAACTCTCAATTTAAAATACTTTTAGAGATCTACAAATTATGTATATTTTTTTATCTGATAGGGTAAATATCCTAACATCCATTTTAGCATATTTTTAAAATGTATTATGGGCGATGAAATAAAATTTCCAATAATAGATTAGTTATTAAACACTAATTGAAATTTTAGACATCCTAACTATCTCTAAAAAATTAAAAAAATATATACAAGTCCATCTTAGTCTAGAGAACTATCAATGCGAATTTTCATTACAATTCTATTCTAGAAAAAGTTTTTGAGTTATTTGAATTCAAATCAAGGTTAAATTTGAATATAAAGTATAAATGATGTTACTTCAAACTCAAACTTCATGTTTGATCCTTCTTGTATACTCAAATATGCAAGAACTTAAAAGAGGGGTAAAACATGAAGTCAGAGTAGAAAGTAGGGTTGTTTATATGTTATATTAAAAGTTAAATTTTAACTTTTTTTTTTGTATTGATACTGCTCTAGGTAAGATGGGCTTGTGTATTGTTATGAATTTTTGGAGAAAGTTAGGGTGTCCTAATAATTAAATTATTGCTTAACAACTAACATATTATTTGAGATTTTATTTCAAAAATCCTAATACCTCTTGGTTCAGCTAAAATGGATGTTAGGATAGTTGCTGTACCAGATAAAAATATTAAAATAATTTTTAAAGTTATAAAAGCATTTTTAATCGAGAGTTTAGGAGTTCTAACTTTTAAGCTATGAAAAATCCAGAAAAATAAAAAGACGACCAATCTAGTGGCCCACCACATGTGTAGTGATACATTCACTCGCCCACCGGGTGACTGGGCCTGCTTTAGCTTTCGTGGCACCCTTGTCGCTCGCTGGTTGAGTAGCGGGCCGATTAATTTTGGAAAATTTTTACTTGGCCCCTTATTATTATTAAATAATGAAAAAGTTTAATGATTAATAAATAAATATTCATAGCTGCCGGATTGAAACAATTGGTCAAAGCAAATAATACCGCCACTTGTCAGGTCCTGTTCTATAGCGTAATTACATAAAACATGTGAACCACTGTTGATGGTGTATCCTGGATCCAAGAGGCGTGGTGCTCCATCATTTTGATTTTCAAAGCATAATACCTGCAGCAAGCAAACAGTGCAGTCAAACTGAAGTCTCAGTTCAGTTGGTGCGGTAGGTTATTCCTAGGTAATGCTGTCAAATATATATATATATATATATATTTGACACCTAGAGTATTCGTTTGTTAATGTCACTGGAATTTGCCAAGAAACATTTGAACTCCTCTGAATAGGGCTGATTTCTTTGTTCAGATTGCGATATGAATAATGACTCATGAGTGAGGGATGAACTGACACATCTATCTACTTACCTCAGATGTCGCGACAGAATAGTACGGCTGTCCAAGAAGACCCTGGCACCAGCCATTTAGAGAAGCTGAGGGCAGTTGCTCCTGTACAACCAGTCCAGCTCCTATACCTACCAAGTTCAAAAACCGAAACTTCCCGTGAAAAGTGCAGATTTGTGAGCATAGGGGGACATGTCCCAGAATGGATCAGCTACAATTTACCACGCTATGATCTGCAAGTTGCAGATTATGCAGATACTAAAAGAGTTACATATGACTGAAGCAAGTACATTGATAGTTATGTGCGCTGGGAGTGTGATCGTTGTTTGCATTTGCACAGGATAGCACAATCCGAGCATGGTTCAAGCCTTCAACAGACGACGTAATTTCACATGAAAAAATAGTTTTCAATACCGCAGTACTACTGTATGTTGCATGTTTGCAGGATAATCAGATAAGTAAAAGGTATCTTCAACCTTGATAAGCTGTAGAGTGAGCAGAACAATTTTTTTGAGTTGCACATGACTTGTAGGATGGACCAGCATCTGCATCCGTATTAATTGGCACCGGACATTTGTCTTTCATTACATGATCATCAATAAGACCATCAAGTTGTGCATACGCGTGCCTTTTCAACTTATCCACCGAATCCTACAGTCAAACACATAGTCACTTCCAACTAAGAGAGTGGTTATTAGGACCACTTCGATTGCAATGCAATGTTCTTGATATCAGAACAAGTACCTGTTGATCTGAATCAAACATGTCAGAAGCAATGTAATGGTCACCAAATTTCGCCCCCACAAGACGGTCCACGCAATCAAAGAATAGTACCACATTTGCCTCTGTGCTACGGTACGACTTCAGCTTGTGATTTCCTTCAAGACAACAGCCCTGCGCATGCTTCACCATCTTCTTCCAGGCCAGGTATTCCTTCTTTATCTGGAGAATCTGCACAGCAAGAAACAATGATGAGGTGAGGCGCAAATTAGCTGATAGAGGGTGAGTTGGAAAAAAATGGTTGAGAGATTTACCCTGGCAAGGTTATCTGGGTCCTTATTTAGAGCCTTCAAGAAGTCCTGCACAGTAACAATGTTCTCCTGCCGAAGCCTATCGTAGTACTTTCCACCGTTGGCAATTTCTTCCAGACGATGTACTCTATCATACAGCTTTGGAGGATAACTCTTTTCATTTACTACAAAAAAGAAAATGCAAAAAACAAAAAACAACTTTATCATTATCTCATGAACGCCTGATATGAAAATTGGTCCATTGTGGTACATCAAGAATGATCTAGAATCTTTCCCAAAGCAACAGGAAGACATGATGAGGATGGAGTCAAACTTACATTTATTTCTACGGTCCTGCACAACCACAGGGTTCATGACCGCTTCTTGGACTTCACCATGTTCACCGTCACAGACTCTTGCTCCGACAATGAACATCTTGTTTGGAGCGTTACATGACCCTTTTATGAATTTGATGTCATTTAGATCAACCTCTCCATTTACAAGCCGAACAATGCATTTACCTACCAAAACATTTCGTTTTCCATCCCGACCACTGACTATATGTTCACTGAACTCTTCGGATGTCCAAATGTCTGAAGCATCATAAGGAAAGTCGCCGTTAAGCGCCAAGATCTCAATCTTCAAACTTGAAAGCTGGCCGGACTTGATTATATTGTTTCCATCAAATATGCCAATCCTAATGGCTGAATCCCTATCAGATCTTATCTCATCTTCATGATAAATAAGGGACTTCATGCCATTCAGGAACCGCAGCCGAATCCTCATCCTTTTGCCCTTGGCTTCATTTGTAGCCAACCCTCCAGCTTCAGCACTATTCTGTTCCTGGTTAGTCTCTTGCCTAAAACAGAAACAAGATCAAAAACACACATTTAAAAAAAAGTACAAGGACAACATTAAAATGTGGCTTGTTTGGAATATTTCACGGAAAACAAGTTTTTGTTCCATTATTAAGATAAAACAAAATACAGGAAGATCCCTTACATGTTCCGTTTGTGATTGTGGCCATTACGAGAGGTACTGGTTATATTGTCCTGCAATTATGAAAGGCACAGCATAAATAAGCAAAGAGTAACTTTTTTAACCCTTGCAAGGACACTAGTGCCTGTGATGGGTGCAACAAATCGAACACTTGGCAAGTAGATGAAACAAAGAATTTCATCAGTAGTTGTGAACATGAAGAAAAAGATAAATCAAAACTAACCACTTTCTGGGTGAGAGCACAAATCCTGCTGTCCATGCTTTCCAGTTTGCTGCATCCAAATTCCAAAAACGACATTATATTCTTTTGCACTCCTCTTCCTAAATCAATCGTAATGTCAACATAACAAAATAATCGGAAACTTAGCCTAATAAGATTATATAGAAAGATCAAGTCATTCAAGGATTGGTAGGACGGCAGTAGTTGAGCTGATCTAGAGTTTCAAAACAACTTATTACAACTTTTTACCCTAATTATTAATGCATATACACAGTTTTTATTGAAGCAGATGGATTTATATAACTGCAAAGTAGTTTGGTCGTGTGCCCTCTTTGATAGAAAAACAACTTCCAAACTTGAAATTGTGTCAAACCCAAAAAAAGTACTAACAGGTGCGATTAAAAGGTTTTACACGTTACCTAACAATGGGGCGAAGACAATGACGAATTTGCTCCCTCACCTATATCCAAGCACAAAATAAGTAAGTCTCCATCAACAAATAAAGAGGATGAGCTAACAGCTAATACCGGCGAAATACATAGGGGGGAAATAGCAATCAGATTTTGGACTTCTCGAAAAAAGAAGAAGATTCTTGTCAGCATTGTGAAGTGAATTGAGCAGAATTGATCCATAAGGTGGAATAAATTCACAGCTAAGCTAAAGGAAACCGGGGAAGATTTTTCCCCCACGGAAAACGACATCTATTTCGGGTTGTAATGCTCTCACCACTCGACCAATTTGTGAGAGGGTAAGGTCCATGTTCCTGTCCTTCCTGCGTGAACAAAGAAGCACGGTGAGCAACGACGCAAGGCAGCGGGGGAGGAGTTTGACCGGCGCGCTTACGCTCGTATCAAGAAGAGGACGACGAGCACGGTCTGCCGCAGGAGCCGCCGCCCCGGCGACGGCGGCTCAGCTGGCTCGTCGGGGATGCCACCGTCCGCCTGCGGGCGCTTCTCGGGACGAGCCGCCATGCCATCGCCGGCGGCCATAGACAGCCGCCTCTTGGGTGCCATCGGCCACTCTCTCTCTCTCTCTCTCTCTCTCTCTAACTATGTGCGCAGCTCGCGTGCTTCGATCGATCCGTTTGTACTGGTCGACGCCCTCTGTGCGACTGCGATATATACACACAGTTAACCCGTGTTGACCCTTATTGCCACTTGTCAAGATTGATCAAGGGTTGTCACCCGTCACTTGATTGCTTTGTTCCGAGAGACGTGATTACTTCTTGCACGTCAAGGATAAACACTATGATTTGTTGCTATCGCCAGTATAGATAGTTCGACGATAAAAGAGATGTATTTGATCGGTCCTCTTGTCTAGAACGGTAAAATGGAAACAATGTAAATAGACTTTGAAACCCTCAACTGTTCTTAAATACAAATCTTTGTCAACCCTTATTAACTTTATTTGATGTAACCTATTTTATAGATTTGTTTATATATCATGTCAGATTTAAACTTTAGGAATAGCAATCATAGTGCGCCGGGTGATATACCGTGTTGCTGACCAATATGCAAAATAAACAAAAAAAGACCTTTTCTCTCTTCATCCAAAATTGTTGACATGAAAGGCCAGGAAAGTGACATATATATATAAAGCATTTATGTTGGCTTGGATAAGATGCTAGGTCAAACAGGAATATTTCAGCATAACAGAATTCTATGATTGAGAAATAACCACAGAGGGTTTGGATTTAAGACAAGTTGAGATGAACGAAACTACATCAGAGAGAGAGAGAGAGAGAGAGAGATGTCATTGTCAAAGTTGAATGTGTGCAGGAATAAAAGAAACCACTCCAAGTAATGGCATGGATAAATGAAGCAGGTCTTAAACTCCAGCAGAAAAGCTGTTACCATTTCCTGCCATTATCCCGGTATCTTCTCATGCTTTTCTAGCTTGCCGCCATCTCCATCCTTCAATGGTGAACATAATTAAAGGTTTAGCACCGTGGTTTGACGGCGATGCATGTCAGTGGTCCAGGTCTCGATCGGCTACGTTCTCCCTGGGCGTTCATGGCTACCACTACTAGTTTCAAGTCTCGGCCAAGTCATCGCTTTCTTTCTTTTCAGTTGCGCGCGCGCACGCGTCTCTCTCTACAAATCCAAGCTGCGAGACTTGAAATTAGTAGTCGTAGACTCGTAGTCAAGTCACGTCGTGTAGCTGGCTGGGGAAAAAATTTCAGCCAAATTTCATCGATATATCTAAAATATTATATTTATCAGTAAGATCCGGTATAATTTTTATCGTCAAAATTTTATCATTAACTATGTTTATTTAACAAAAGCTATTTTGATTATATTCATAACTATCATAGTTTATAGATTTAAAGTTATTTTTTCACAAATGATACAACAAATTTGAAATAATTAATTTTATTCACCAAAATCACTGATTATTCTAAAATATTATGTTTATCGGTGATCTTCGATATTTCTTTTATACCGAAATTTTTTTCCTTAGTTGCTGGTCGAGGCTGAAAGGTATCTTCACTTCCCACCAATCATTCACGAGACGCGGTTTGTTCAGTCACCAATGAGTGTTATCTTTCAGCCACGGGACAGGTTCCATGAAAAATCGCGACCCCAGCGTCGGAGACAGAATGACCGCGTCCGCACATGCGGAATAATGGCGTCCCCTCTCGACCATAGCAAGAGCATATCCAAAAGAGCCTTATAAATTTTTACTAAATCAAATTAATGAGATTTAACTTAAAAAACCATCTTTAATAATTTTTTAAAATAACTCAGATTTATTTTCTTTCTAAATTCTTCTCATTTGTAGCGACAAATGAGGAAACATTTAGGAGTGTAAATCCTTGTATTATAAGGAATTAATGTTGTTGTGACTCCAGATGCTGACGTGTTCCAATCAAAAGTTTTCGTCATCTATTTTTAGAGAGAACTATTAGAGAACACAAGAAAAATTCTCCCTAATAATTTTTGAGTTGCTACTAAAAACATTCTTTTAGGATTAATTTTTGTGAAAGCTTTTAGAGATGGTCTAAGGCCCTATTTGAATCCACCTCTTAAATTTTAGCTGGCTAAACTTTAGTCATTTTTTCTCCAAATATAACCTCCTAAAATCTCCTAAACTTTAGCCAGCACACCTCCTAAACTTTAGATCTATAGTCACCTCAACCCTCTAAAAGCTCATAAACTTAGAAAAGAAAGCTACTAAAGTCAAAACTACCTCTCCTCATATGTGATATTTTCCTTTAACATGTATATATTTTTTGGTTAGTTAATAAAGAGCAAACATGTATACTTTTTACTTAGTCAAATACTTTAGTCATGGATCCAAGCATGCACCTTCTAATGAATAAACTTTAGTTAGCTAACTAGAGAATCCATACATGACCTAAAAAGTAATGGGTCTATGCCCTGTTCCTTGTTCGGTTCTGGTTACGGAACGGTTGACTTTCGAAACAAAATACCCTTGCTACGGCGTGGCCCCATTGCCTTGTGACGCGGCCGGGCCGTCCCCACCGCTAGATCACGGCACCCCTAACTGGAGCCCCTTTCTATGACTGACAGGAATATAAGACCCCCAACAGCTCTCCAACCTTAAAACTGACTTGCTCATCCATCACCCATCCTGTTGTCACACTCTGCACTGGTCCGATTTATCCTAAATATGGTTAATGTGGGCCTCTATGACTTATTCTAGTTGGGCCAGACACACGATACGACTGTGATTTTGAAAGTAGTCTACCATTACCCCCTGTGGCACGACCTATTGGGCCTAATCATGCCGTGCCGTTCCGTGCAACTTGAATGTCCAGCTATAGGTCAAGCTTTTGGAAAGATTCTCCGTGTTCTAATTACAACACTTTCTCTTACATAAATTCACTTGGTCTTTAATCCTTTCTTTAAGTCTTACAAACTTCTTCATACTCTTGCTAGTGGTTGAAGTGTAGTTAAGGTTTCTATTATTCTTAATGATTTGATATAAACCTTGTAATACTTCTTGGGAAAAGTTAAAATTGACCCATACACTTCCGGTTATAAATCAGGTACCAACAAACATCACAGTGAACTCTACTTTGTTCTCGGTTCCATCTATGGACGTACCTAACCATACAACTATGCCCATGATATATCCAAAATATTATATTTATCGGTGAGGTCCGATATAATTTTTATCATCAAAATTTTATTATTAACTATGTTTATTTAACAAAAGCTATTTTGATTGTGGCCCTCTGCCATTGGCGTGCACTGCCAACAAACCGAAGTCACGAACCCAACCGATCGAGAGAGAGGCGAGAGCTGGCGTCGAATGCTATTTGTTCGAGCGAGCTAGGTTTGGACTGGAGCTCCGGTGGGTGGCGGCGTGCGGCTCAGTCCCCATGTGTGTGGCTGCTTGGTCAGGTGTGCTCAGCGTTTGGGCAGCAAAGGGCCTGCGCGGACTGATTTTCTCTCTGCGGCAAGCAGCAAACTTAATTAGCCCTCGATCTTTTCTCTCTGCGGCAAGCAGCAAACTTAATTAGCCCTCGATCTTTTCTCTCTGCGGCAAGCTGCAAAACAGAATTAGCACTCATTCCCTTTTCTATCTGCGGCAAGCTGCAAACAGGTACAGGAATTTAGACTACCTCGTATTTTTGTGTTTCAATTACTTAGTTTAGTTCTGCAAATTAGTACATATGCCGACATAGAAAATTAGTAACGTTTTTTTGTGAAGAGAGATGTAAATATATTACGTCTCTTTTTTAGAAAATTGCTTGCAAGGCACAGGTATTGTTTACCGCTCAGTTATGACCTTTGAATGAAACATGCTGCATAATGTTTAGGACTGTATATTCAAGCTTCTCAAATTGATTTTGTTTGTTTTCATTGGACGACAAGTGTTAAATGAGCATTTATAGTGATCTTTTATAGCCTTTTGGATTATTTGCTACTCACTTGCAGAAAGTTTTCCTAAATGTCAAAGTGAGTATAGGATTAAATTTTATTGATTTTTTAAGACATTAGAAGGTGTATATTTGAAAAAAACAAAAAGTAATTTCTTGTTTTATTTTAAATTTGTAATCACGAAAGGTTGTATGGAATGAGTATTAAGCAATTGAACTTTTTTGTAAGTTGATTTGTTGAGTAGGAAAAGAAAAATTGGTGGACCACCCTAGCATATGAATGCTAGCTCTGCCGGCTATATTATGTCTTTTTAAATAATAAGTGTCGTACAGATGGTTCCATTCTTAGTTTTACATGTTATACCATCGACCTATGTATGAATTAATGAATCTTCACTTTATATATTTGTGTCAAATAATATTGGTGTATTTTAATTCTAAGCACAGTTTTTTCATGGTTTATGAATTGCAATTTTGGTCTTCAGTAGCCTGGTTTAACTGGGATTGTTTCAATGGCAATGAATGATCCTAGCTGGATGCTTTTGCCTCGGTCAGATGATGCATGGCAAGTCGGATTTGACAAATTTGTTGAGAATACCTTTGGAGGCAGATATCCAGTAGAGACTACGCCTTGTCCATGTACTAGGTGCCGTTGCATGCTATACAGAATAAAGGTTGACATGCAAAAGTACTTGCTAAATAAAGGCTTTGATAAGAAATTCATAAAACAAGAAATGCAAAAACACTTTGTTCTCGGTTCCATCTATGGACGTACCTAACCATACAACTATGCCCATGGTATCCTACAACAACTTTGTTGCAGCTGGAATTTCCTATCATCTTATTAACCTTGCTTCCAACTTCATCCACTGGGTTTCTAGACGTTTCTACTTGCACTCTAATGTCTGAGAGACTCTTCAACTAGTTTGACATATATAAAAGAAATAATTCAATCTATTTTTATGGACTCAAAGCCTAATGACTACACCAAATTATCGCTCTCACACTTCGAACTAGCTTATCCTTGCCCTTGATCAACTCCTTGACCATGACTTCCATCAAGATACTCAAGCCAACGCTTAGAGTTACGTGAATACAGGTTACGTGGCAAAGTTATCATTTGGAGGCCTAAATAGAGGTGATCTCCTCATAGACCTTAAGTGCACCCCCTTCTGGTCATTGATGATATATGCATGAATGGAAAAAATGTAAAATTTTATTATTTTTCGTTTTACTATATTAAACCTATTGTCATATATTAGGAACCCGCACGCTCATCTCTTGTGTACATATGTCATTTATCGATGCATTCATCGACTAAGATTTAATTTACACAAGATACATAATATGTATCATACATAATCGCATACACATGTTAGCGGTGCAGTGAGTATATCCTAGTGGGTGGTACATAAGATGTACATCCTACCAATAAAATTGATATACTTATGTATCACTACCATAGAAGATGCCTCTAACGGCGGTGCGAAATACATTGTAGCGGCGGGTATGGGTAGCCGCCGCTACGGTTCTGCAGCTAAAAATAAAATATATAAAGCAGCGGACAATCACATGTTGGAACAAACCGCCGCTATAAGAATATTAGTAGCGGCGGGTGAAGATGTCACCCGCCGCTACCATTGTGATTCGGAAATAAAAAAAAAGCTCGCTCGGCCCATGCCAGGCCCGTTGTGGATCTACCGATAGGTGCTCGTGCCCGCCGCTC
Source organism: Eleusine indica (assembly GCA_030378355.1). Classification (NCBI taxonomy): domain Eukaryota; kingdom Viridiplantae; phylum Streptophyta; class Magnoliopsida; order Poales; family Poaceae; genus Eleusine; species Eleusine indica. The sequence goes on from CM059494.1 coordinate 18,124,872, forward strand.
TCCGGCCGGACCCGCCGCTGCAACACCGCGGGCCGGATCTACTGACCGAGGAGAGGGACAGGGGGCCGGATCCGGCTGCCCCCACCACCGCTGCACCATGAGGAAGAGGGGGGCGACCAGATCCGGCCATCCCCGCCGCCGCTGCACTATGACGAAGAGGGGGGCAACCAGATCCGGCCACCCCCACCTCCGCCGCACCATGAAAAAGTGGGGGCGACCAGATCCGGTCGCCCCCGCCATCACCGCACCATGAAGAAGTGGGGGGCGACTAGATCCGGCCACCCCTGCCGCTGCTGCACCATGAAGAAGTGGGGGGCGACCAGATCCGGCCGCCCCCGCCGCCGCACCTAAGCGTGTGGAGGTACTCGAGCGTGAGGAGCACCTCAGGGGCGTAGAACCTGGCCGCCGTAATGGGGAGGCGCCCGACCGGCCGGCGCTGCAGCACGGCGTGGTCGAGGCAGGAGAAGACATGGGACTCGGCGAGCACGTGGGACGAGTCGTCATCACGCACGTCGATGACCTTGAGCGCGAAGAACGAGGAGCACGGCGGGGCGCTCTTGAGGCGGTAGAGGAAGAGCAGGGAGCCTTAGAGGCAAAGATAGAGGAGAGGTGAGAGGGGCGGTGGTGTGGGCGCAGAGAGATAGGGAGAGGGAGGCGGCATGGGCGGTGGGTGGAGTCTGGAGAGAGATGAGAGGAGACCTAGGGTTTGTGGTTTATATACTTCTGGTAGGTGATTGTGGGCTAATGGGTCACGAGAAACAAATAGCGGTGGCTGGTTTATTGGGCCGCCGCAAGAAAATATAGTAGCGGCGGGAGACTTAGTGGACCGCCACTAAAAACTATAATAGCAGCGGATGGCTTAATGGGCCGCCGTTAAAAATGGTTTCGATTTATAGCTGCGGTACATTTTAGAATGCGCCGCTGAGACTTTTTATCTACCATCGCTATAAGCCCTTTTTCTGGTAGTGTATATAAATTTATACTAAACACATAAACATTTAGTTCATATATCCTTGATTAGAGCATAATGGAGCGGTACACATAGTGACAACCTCTAGGAGGCAATGGACGGGATCACCGTGTGTATAGTGTGAAGGCAAAAGGCCAGGCAGTAGTGGAGGCAAAAAATGCAGTCCTCTGATCTGTTATCCTCTCAGTGACCTCTGCTATGCGGCTTTTAGAACTTGGTCATCAACAGCATCTGCAGCCAGTGCAGCATGGAACCCTCCTCAACAAGAGGTAGCATATGCTCACTGTTTAGATGGTCCTCCATCATGTGATCTTCTTCCCCTTTATCAATTCACTACTACAACACTGAACTATAGAGACGGTTGAAAAGTTACTGTAGTGGCGGACACACACAAACGCCGCAATACAAACACAGCTAAAAAAAAGATATTTATACCAGCGTACTTTCTTGAAAGGAAACAAACCGCCGCTACATAACCGCTACCCTTCAATCCAAAAAAACAAAAAAAAGCCCGCCAGCCCGTTTGTAGCCTGCGTCATACCCATCATTGAGGTCCATAGCCCTCCTGCCAGATCTTCCGCCTCCTCGCGCGCCGGGCCACCTGGTGCCGCTCGACCCTGCCGGATTTGTTGATGGGCGGGAGCGGAGGGAGGAGCAGGCCACCCGTCGCCGCCCGCAAGACCACCCTGCACCACTCCACCCAGCCGGATCTATCGACGGGCAGGAGAGGGAGGCGGCCCATAAAGAGAACCACATTGAATTTTATGGGCGGATCATATTGTGAACCTCCTCTAAAAATCAAGACAATTTTTAGCGACGGCTCACAATGTGGTCTGCCCCTAAAAATCAATTTTTAGCGGCGGTTCACTTTATGGTCTGCCTCTAAAAATCACTATACCACTATAGCTGTGGGTTTTCTTATTTTTGTCGCTACGAGAATTTTATACCGCCGCTAAAGGCCATTTTTGTGGTAGTGATTGCACCACAAGAGCAAGTCTGCCAAAAATCAGCAGTACAACAAGAGTTAGTGTATAAATCTATTGCAGATAATGGATAACTTAGTCTGATGAGTAAAACAAGACAAAAGACATCACATGAAACACTCAAGCACTTGTGTTTCGCAGCTACACAATTGTTCTGATAGCAGGAGTTGTAAAAATTCTTAGTTATATATTAGAAAGTGTCACACACATATATCAATATTTGCAAGTGGATAAGACATGCTAACAGTCCTAAAATGTTTGGCAGCACGCGTGTGGGCTCTTGAGAGTGTACCACATATTGTATCCACCAAAAATTACAAAACTTTTAGACATGCCTGAACTCACTACACATAGGACAACAATAACTCAATGACACAAATATTCATTGGATAAATTGAGTCACACTAAGACGTATCGATGGAGAAGTATGTGTATACCTTATAGGGGATTATACAAAAATATTTTGGGGATGTAATAAGGGGATGAGGTTCTATAAACAGGCAAATTCAAATGGGGAAGCAAAAGTATCCACAGTGAAAATAAAAGAAACACACATTTCAACACCATAGCTTTGCCTCATTCTGTACACTAGCTATCTTAGTTGGTTCACACAAGAAATGTCAATTGTGTGGCCCTTGCATATGCAGCTTGCAACCTTTTCTCTACCCATTCATTATGTATACTTAATTATTAATTTTGGCTGGCATTCAAACTGAACTTTGAAATCCTCATGATGAAATTTCACCCTCTTTTACCACTAGAAACACTTTTTGCTTGTTGCTAAGAGGAGAAAAAGTCAGCTTTATTGGGTGTCAAAATGGACAGATCACTTTGGTTATGACAATAAAATGCATGCAACCTTTCACTTTGCTATTTCTGGTTATTGTGGTTTCTTGTGATTTTTTACTATAACTATGTGAAAATATTTAAAAGTAATCATCAAGAAACACAAAGATACAAAATAAAATGGTAGATTTGCATCAATGTGTTAATAGTTCCAGATGCAAAAGAAGAAATTAATTGTAATAGAATTTGGACAATTCCTTCCATGATACATATACTCTTTGAGGCATGTCCTTTTTTCTTAGTTTCCTTAAAATTAGATCAAAATGCTAGTGGGAATACACATTCAGAAAAATGTGATACCATCTCAAGAAGTAGGCCGTCAAGACCTAGGTGTGTGTATTCAACACTAAGGAATGGGGGTTGAGATTGTTCCTCACCCGCCAGTTTATCAAGAAGGTGTTTACAAGTATAGTTTATGTAGAATATCTATTCAGAAATAAAATAAAAGAAGCCACATGGAATACTATATAATTGTTCTAATGATGTGGGCTGGGGAAAAACTTATTATATAGAAGGAATAATTTCACAGGAGTCATTGCAAAATAACTCAATCTCAAATATGACACTGTCAGTGAACACGGTGCTTCGATCAATTTTTTCTTTGTTTGGCACACGTGTGCTTGAATGTAGCATACATCGGCCCTGTAAAATAAATTTGGGTAGCAAGTGTGTGCTTGCGAGAACCACACACGCCTCCGCCACACAATCACCTGCACCAAAATTGTTGGTGGCATTTATGTACTTTACAAAAACACACATCATGTCCACCAGAAATACAAAATCAGATATCAATTATACTCAACCAAGAAAAAAATGAGCTATGCTAAATCCATTTAAAAATGACCTATAACAAAATTTTGATGAAGATTGATTTCTTTGGACAAAGTGCCACTTAACTACATTAGATCCAATGACCCTCCCTAGGGTTGAAAACGGTGACGGAAATTCCCGATATACCGACAATCATTTTTGAAAAAACAAGAAATAGGAAAATGATTCTGGGACTATGAAAACAATAACGGAAATGGGAAAACCTTGACGGAAATGAAAATGAAAACAATAAAGCCGATTTTCGATTGAATGAACGGTATACCGTATTCATTCAAAAAAATTTATGGAAAATATCGAATTTCTAAAGGAGTAACCTTTGTTACCCAACTAACCAAGCTTAAATGAACCTTACCATCACAAGCTTAAGATTATGTGATCCAACAAAGATAGCTTAAAGGAACCTTATCATCACATACATTTGGATGGGGAAACAAAGGTCTCTATATTGTAAATAAAAACACATATTTCAACACCATAGCTGAGTCTTCATTCTTCTTACTCTAGCTATCTTTGTTGGATCACACAAGAAATGGCAATTGTGGTGGCGCTTGCATATGTAGCAGTCTTTTCTCTACTCATCCATTAATTGTACTTACTAGTTATTAATTTTGCCTTGCATTCAAACTGAAGTTTGGGAAACTAATATGAAAATATGGCCCTCCCATTTCGCACAAGAAACACTCTTGGTTGTGAAGTGGAGAGGATCGACCTTTTTATTGAGTATCCGAACGGATAGGCTTATACTTTGTTGTTCATGTGTTTGACCCTTTCAAATATATGTTTCTTGTGCATTCATGCCTACTGATGTGAAAATATTCTGAAATAAAATAAGGATAATTTTGACCGAGATGCATATACTCTTTGGCACATGTTTGTTTTTATCACAAAAATATAACTTCAAAATGCTAGTGTTCATTTTTTTTAGATAAGGGAAAAAGATTTTTCGGATTTTTGCATACTTGATGCATACAACCCGGTCTACACATTCTTACATGGTTTCGAGAATAACACACTCCACCAAAGGGGAACTACAAACAAATTCTAAACTATGACGGCCATCCATTCCGAGCAAACAATTCCATAGTAATTATCTGATTCTGAAAATGTCTCGAGCGGGACTTTGATTGTAGCTAGCCTGCCTATCCGGTTGTGATTAAACAAATGCTAGTGTTCATGCATTAAAAGAAACTAATATAATCTCAAAAAGTCAACACTGGACTCCTAGATCCATGTTTGGAGCATTAACAAAAAGGGTTTGAGGTTGTTCCTCACCTACCAATTTAAGCAGCTAAGAATGATAGGACCAAGACATCAAGTGGTAGCGTCATGAAAGGGTTTTCATGTCATTTGTGTCAGAGTTGGAACAAGAACTCACAAATCAATATGGAAGATGCTTCAATGAAGAAATATATACTAAATAGAGGTAAGATCCATCAAAGAGGATAATGTTTTCCCAGGCATTGCCTTATTGAGCGTCATTCACTTAAGGATTGACACACTTGTGGATCTTCAAAAACACCCACAAGTATAATGTAAGTATTGATAGAAGGAATTAATAAGTCTACTCTCCCTCCCCCTTCTCCCAACACACACGCGCGCATCTTCGCAAAATGTGTAATTAAACCTCTTCTGTTTTTTTTTTGGGATAGTTTGTACCTTGGATCAGCCTGATGAGCAGGCCCTACCTGGCATTGATAATTCTTCTTCAGTCACATAACTCTTCCATCTCCCATTGTTAGAACTAGCATATGACCATCTATAATCTCTACTCCTTAATAAGTTTGGTGAGGTCGTTATTATTGTTGGTTTTGTTTTTGGTGTTGGCTCAGTTTTATTATTTGAAGTCGGTTTCCAAATGTCACCACGAACAACACCACAACCACGTCAAAAATTTCCAAATGTAACCATGGACAACTAAAACACTAGACATTTTTAGAATCGGACTATGAAGTTTTTTTTTTGTTTAATCACAACCGGACAGCAGGCTAGCTATAATCAAAGTCAAACTCGAGACATTTTCAGAATCAGAATAGGACTCTGTATAGATGTTGTTGTTAGCAACGGTAGCGTATCAATTTAAAAAAAAACAATTAGTGTCTCGTGATCCCATAATTCTTATTAACTGTTATTTTTCTAAATTAAAAAAAGGTATTACTCCACTTTATCATGTTGTGACATTAATTAACATTGACGCTAGCTACTGAATTAAGAAAGCAGCATAAATAGTATATACTAATTACCAGAGCTTATAATTTTATAATACATGTCAGCGTATTCACAAGCCAACATGTATATAATATATTACAATGATATATTATTTTGGCATAAATCTCACAAGCTCCTGTTCAGACATCTTATAAAATACATTTTGATTATGATCATAATGTCCAAAAGGATAAGATTTGATGTCTACTATTTATTAATAACCTGGCTGGAGAGGCCAACATAATATTAGGCTTTCTTAATATAAATAAATAAATATCTAAAATTCATTACTATCTATATTTTTTATAATTATAAAATATTCAAACTTGTAGCAACACACGAGCACTTTGCTAGTTGCATTATATAATGCAGGGACTAAAATTTACTAGTAAAATGATTAGTTGTCATATTTATGGGGATCACAACAATTCTCGTTGGCAAGAATATCTAAACAACTGACAGGCCACATGAAGGTTCATTCTACATATTGGCTGTGAAAATCCTCGTCAAATGAAGCACAAAGTACTTTGAAGAATCAATTATGAGAATCCGTGATAACGCTACTAAAAATTATGATAAAACCTTGAAATATATTGCACACGAAGAAAATATTGTGACCAATTTTGTAAACGAAGAGGATATTTAACACTTCCATCTACACGTGCACAATACGCGGATAGAAAGCGGAACATATAGAAAAAGGAACAGAAGCTCTGCGATAAATAGGAAAAAGGTTCTTTTTTTAACGGTATTTTAACCTCCCAATATACATAAATTATGGCCAGTTTGCCGCTCGTATCTAAACGTTGCACATAATAACTAAACTATACAAATCCTAGTACATTACATAATAAAGATACTGATATATACAATTTTATCTCCCCTCCATTTCAGGAGCAATCCCAACATCATCTGATGCCAACCCAAAGTGCCTTCACTCTTCAGCAGCAGCAGCAACAGCTTCTTGCACTTCACATGACATTTTGCTGGTGGTAGCAAGAGCTACTTTCTCAATGGTTAGCTTATTTTGACGAGCCACTCTTCACAAAATGTCATCGAAAATCAGAGACAATACGAGTCCCTGCACAAAATGGCTCCTCCTAGTCCGCTCCTCCTTAACCTCAGGGAGCAAAGGCTCCTCAGAACTTGTAAATAATAACAAACCAGTATTAGAGCATCATCATAACATGAATACTGTTATTGTAAAATGAATCCTTTCATAAAATCTCACTATTTATCAGATATATTCCACCATGCAGAACGGTAATAGCATTTTGAAAGTGAAAAGTTGTTGCATCAACCTACCCATAGATTACTGTTAAGAGTTATGAATATGAATTGACTGCATATCTATAACTGACATTAGAACATCCATACCCTTTCCTACTTTCAGGTAGCGGCCCCTTCACAGTTCAACACTTTGGGTATAAACTGTTTTCTCATTTTATATGATCGACCAGTATAAATATATTCAGCTTCAGAATGAACTCATATCACAACAAAAAATAAGAGTGGAAGGTGAATGAAGTGTGCCAAATGTGAACAAATTTCCATACCTTTCTGCTGCTTTCTGCTCCAAGGTATCACTTCCCACATTGGTTTCGTCCAAGAGCCCTTGTGGTGCCTCCTTTGGCAAATCCACTTCAACGAAACGTCCAACAAAAGAAGATAGTAGAGGATCAGGCTCTGTGCTCATTGGGGCAGCACGTGAAGATACACCATAAAGGGACTGCCGGTTCCTCTCATGTAGATCTTTTTTCAATAAGGCAAGTGTTGAAGACTGTGACCCGTTTGAACTTCGCCGATTCCTCCATTTATCCTACACGTCAGGTTCGGTGAAAGGAGTTAAGTTCAACTGCATGATCTGATATTAATCATGTTTGGCCACCAGGTGCATACTGTTATAGGTATATTATTGAAGGTGGTTGACTGGTCATGAATGTGCAAATTAGTGAAGTAACAATATATCGACCCTTTTAGCCCTTGTTAAACATTAGCAGAAAGGTGAACCTTAAGGAAACTTGGATGCTCTGAGGTGATATGTGTGACCAAGTTGATCCCCATGCTATCTGAACAAACTGGACATACCTGAAAGAACAAAACATAAAAGGTTAAGGACCCAAAATGAGCAGCAATAAACAACTTACGACATATATCTCAAAAAGAAAAGGTATACATTATTTGTATGTCATAGGCACCATAGCAAGCAAGAAACAGGCAGAATTATCTCTGCCACATTCAACTATCAGTTGGACACTACTGGATGACCTATGTACTGTGTAGCACACAAGCAAAGCCAACACAAGTGCCAGCTACAAATAACTTGTTGACATGGCAGAGCTTAGCATCAAATGGTATCATGAGTACACAAATTCAACAACCAAATTCATAGTAGTGAAACTGAATAAGAGATTCGGATAGTTTTTTTCTTGCTATTATGCCCATGCCAACAACCCCTCTTCCCATGTACCCTCCTATAGCAACTAGTCAGTGGGTGTGCTTCTCATTCTGCTTCCATGAGCCATCCATAAACATGGCATTACTGATAAAGTATTATGTCACCTGATTGAACGAATGTGAGTGGAAAAACTTTCATACACTTTGTAGTACTAGATTTCCATATATATATTTTGTATAACTAGTGTGTGCGACAGAGAGATTTCCAAACATGTGTGCGCGCCTCATACCCACACACACACGCATGCACAGGGTATTTTTCAACAGGGGAATCAATACTATGCTAGGTTATGAGTTAAATGGGTACGACATTAACAGAATATACTTGCTAACAAACCAATGAAGAAGTGCACATACATTCATCATGACTTGCTACTGACCTGTACCAATTAGAACACATAATTCATCTGCATAACTAAAAGTATGACACAACTAAACCTGTAATATATTCTGTCACCTCAATCACATGAGCACTGAACCACGCATTTCTTACGATGTCAAATGTATGATAACAATTAAAAATAGAGAGATGGACAGGAGTAATAACTAGATACATCCATAACCCAATCAAGCAAGGAATATACCAGTCTAAAAAAGGAAGCACCATTACAGAGCACTAATAATCTAGCAAAATCACTTAACTGTAGCCAAATAACAGATTGTGGCAAAATCCCTGAATCCAGAACTAAAAGGATTTGGACTCAACAGAGGTCCATAAAAATTACAGTAAATTTTTCACATCCTGTCACATCAAGGGGCAACTTCAACCAGAATACTTTACAGAACCACCCAAGTGTACATATTCTCAAAAGAATATGCATCAATAAATTAGCCCTGAACATCAGGAAATCCCAATTATTTTAAAGCAATCAATACTTACCAACTGAAATGAAACATTCTGGGATACTACGTATTAATGGATACATTACATCGAAAGCACATAAAACGACAAGTTGTCCTCATAAAAGTAGCCAAGGGGAAGATAACCCTATTAAGTCTTTGGAGGCTACAGCAAGCAGGTCTAGCATTCAATAAGCTAGCTTAATGCACAAGTGCTAGGGCCAAAAATATGTTATTAAAAATAACAAAACCATCTAAATTTAGACTAATCAAGACATGAAAATTGCAGCACTAAAAGTGTGAATTTGAAATACAAGAACCATTACAGTAACATTAATCCATTCCAACCACACAAACATTACATCGTTATCACTCGAAACATGACTGGAATACAAGCATAACCAGCTTGTGCACCTGAAACATCGTATCTTAACAATTAAATCATGGTTCGCCAGCTAAAGCAGCAAAGTACACTTGGTACACAAGCAGAAGCAGTTTACACACCCCCAAATCCCGTCTTTGCAACAGACAATAAATGGCCCAAACAGAATAAGCGTCCGAAAAATCCTAGCATTGCAAGTAAAATCTACGATTCGGAATTAAAATCACCACACAGGTGCAGGCATTCCCCCAAAACTACAACAATAACCCTCCCAGGATATCACACAAAACAAGCCAGTAAAATCATTTCCGTAATAGTTGCAGCTAAAAGCTCTTAGTATATTAGAAACGAATAAAGGTTGCATTTTTTACATCAAATCTGAGATTAAGGAAAAATTACCCCGGCCTTAGCCTCCGCGTGGTGCTCGCCATCGATGTGGAGGTACAACCCGACGGCGTCGAACTCCTCCCCGCAGAAAGGGCACGGAAGCTCGTCCCCCGCCGCCGCCGCCCGCTCCTCCTCTTCTTCCTCCTCATCCTCCTCCTCCGCGTCGCTCCCCTCCACCTCCTCGAGCCCGATCAGCGCATCTGCGGCGCACAAAACCCACACATCAAACATCCGGGTAAAATCCCCCAAATTTCGAGACGCAGACACAATGGAAGAACAATACAGCTTTGACTCACCAAAGCACGTGCCGCGGCGCCTCCTCTCGCCGATGAGGCGCTCGTACGAGTCCGTGCTCATCGCGCCAACGCCGCAGGGGGGAAGGGATGAAGGTGTTCCGCGGAGTGTACTCACGGCCTGAAGGCGATCGGCGGGCGCGACCCTTAGGGCTAGGGTTTTGCGGCGGGTGAGGGGAGAGGGAGACACCGACACAGGGACGGAGGAGAGAAAGGGGGGACAAGTTGTGTGGGTGGTTCCGCGGGAGGCTGTGTAACCTCTTGCTTAGGGAGGAAGGAGGTGATTTTGCCGAAACCTCCTTCGAGTTGGATTGAAATTTCCTGGTGTTGTCAGTTGTCGTCACGCGCTGAACGGTTACGGCCCAATTGCCACAAGAATTTTTTTTTTTTTGAACTTGCCACAAGAAAGTTAACCTCGTGCTTACATGGCAGTATGCCACAACGGTGGTGTTGCTTCTCATAAGTAATGTTGGATTGAACTACACAAATTATGTATATTGTGTGTCATCCATCATAAGTTTTACCACATTTATTTGTATGGAGTAATAGCTATTTTATTACATTGCCTTGCCTTTTTTTTTTTTGAGGGCATATTACATTGCCTTGTCTATGAGGTTTTAATTTGACCTATTGTTGCATCCAACTGCTTCCACTAACCAACAACATGTTTGATGTATCATTCGATCCTTATATATGCGTTTCTGTAGGAAAAAAAAATCATATAACTCCTCACATATTACGAATTTTGGACTCTACATGATAGCCACACAAATGATTATTTCAAACTTTTTTGGTCGCACATAAGTGAAATCCCGTTTTGCATACACACACTCACTGACTCACACCATCCACCCCCGAGGCCCAACTAATATAAATAAGAGGATTAAAGAGAAAAGTCTTATTTGCTTCCCTCAACTTATGGGGGTGTCTTATTTTGTCTCCCTCTTCTATAAAACCGGGTAGCCAATACCTTAATAAACTATTAAAATCGGCTCAGTTTTGCTCCCTTGACGGTTTGGAACAGCGGTATTGTTCGACGTGGCAGTGGTTTTGTCCCATGTGGCATAGTTGGTCCTACGTGTCACATGACATGTCATATTTTCTTTTTTTTTTCTCGTTTTCTTCTCTTTTTCTCCTTTTCTCTTTTCCTCCTACTCGGCTCCTCCGCTCACCTCCTCCACGCCATCATCACACACCTCCCCACCCCTCTCCCCTTGCGCGATAGGCGCCCTAGTCGACCTCTCGCCCACTCCGCATGGCCTGCTAGGAGCTGGCGGCGGAGGAGGAGTCCCGCCGCGCCGCCACGGCACAGGCGGCCTCCTTCGCGGCAACCCACCTCCGCCATGGACCTCGCCGTCGTCTGTGAGCACGGGCATGCGGGACCGACGGCCTCGATGCCGTGCTGGAGCGCTCTAGAGCGGAGGCGTTGGAGGGAGGTGAGGTCGATGGTCGATGACCTCGATGCCGGTTGGGAGCGCTCAGGGGCGCTGCTTGCCTGCTTCACCATCCGTCGCTCACGCCCATCGCCCTTGTTGCCCGGCTCGAGCTCGGTTCCTGTCGCCCCGACGCCTCCCCGGCCAAGCTACCTCTCAAGCCACTATGCAGACCACTCCAGTAGGTTCCCATTGTCGCCAATCGCCGCCTCCTACCATAGCTCGCAAGTTGGAGCCCGATTTCTTCTCGGTGAGCACTATCGACCATCTCTGCTCTTCCCTCAAATTCTTGTGCTACTACAAACCTTAGTCAAATTCTCTGCAACCGAAGCTTGCTCACTTGGTTGCGCATCTTTTGGTTAGGTCCTTGTCTAGTTCCCGTTGTGGAGTTGGTCGTGCTCCTAGTTCTTCTCGCCGTCGCTGCCGAAGCTCGTTTCCTGCCGTTGTTCGCCAGTCGCTCCCGGTGAGCACCGCTGTCGCCGATCCCGCCTCCGCATTCTCCTTTGCCGCGCCGCTCCACCTGTGCTCTCGGCTGGCCGAGCTGCGCCTGGAAGCGCGCTCAGGCCAGCACGACAGCGCCATCGTGCGCTCAGGGAGAGCTCGTGGAAAGAGAAAAAGGAGAAAAAAAAAAATAACGTGGCATATGACATGTGCTATCAAAACCGTCTAGGAAGAAAAACTGAGCCGATTTCAATTGTTTAAGGTGTTAGATACCCGGTTTTATAGATGAGGGAGGCAAAGTATGACACTCCTCAGGATTAAAATAGTGGCTTGTTTCAAGCCTCCGGGGTATCAGCCATTTAGCCCATGGGCCATATAGACCAACCTGTTGTCCAATGTTCAAACCCACTGAAGCCCACACTAATTAGTCATCGATCAAACTTCTCCAGGTTCCAGCGCTGCCGCTGAGTGCTTTGCAGTAGTCCTCCAGCTCGGTGGTCGGTGCACCTGCTGGATATGAACACGATGCCAATGCAGCCTCTTGAGTCTTGAGCCGCACGCAGACGTACACGTACGAAGCTAAGCACGATATACTAGAGTTTATGACTTGAATGGTCACTGCGTTTTGGGTTGGATGAGTTTGTCAATACCGAGTCGGAAGTACGCTAATTCAGAAAGTTTCTCGACTACACCACAGCTCGTTGCAAGCTTCGAAACACTCGCTACTAGAAGATGTTAGGATGCTAAGATAACGCATTTTATTTATAATAATGTACATTTGAAATTCTTTAATCAGCAAGCTCTCGTAGCTCAGTTGGTTAGAGCACCCGTTTAGTAAGCGGGAGGTCTTGAGTTCGACTCTCAACGAGAGCAATGTTATTTTATTTGTCTGGTTTGGGATTTTCTTTTTTAAATTTCCTCATTTTCACTGGTGCACGCTAGTAGACGAGAGCAATGTTATTTTATTTGTCTGGTTTGGGTTTTTCTTTTTTAAATTTCCTCGTTTTCACTGGTGCACGCTAGTAGTGTAACACGATCGAGAAGCTATTGCAAACTTGTACTAACACCGCGCTCTAGGCATGATGCTGTTTGAAGTAGCCCAAGATGGGGAATTTGCTAGAAATTTGTTGGAGTGGAAGGTGTACGACAGGCTAAAAAAGAATGAGCTATGTTGCAAGAAAAATATGATGTACTATTCAACAATGTATAGAACTTCACTGCCCCAAGGTTTCCCTTTGATAGCAAAAGGATTTAATACTCAGAGATGGAAGAAGCATCAAAGGGTGCAGAGCTGTGGAACTCCTCAAGGCTTCTAACTGAAACCTTCTTGAAACACAACCAGACCTTACTGTGTACATGCATTTGTTTTCTTAAAAAAAAATTGAGTGAAAATAAAGAGCTGTGTGACAGCTCACGGTTTCTATCTGAAACTTTCTTCAAACAGAACGAAACCCCACTCTGTCCATGCCTTTTTTTTTTAGATCAATTGGATGAAGATCAGGTACGACTGTCAACAGCATTTCTGACTTGGACATAAGTTTGATGGTAAAGCAATGTGCTAACCAGTCCAATCTCCATTACAAGAGAACTGAACCATTGTGTATATAATCCCATTTGGAAAAATTTCTGTTTCAGGATAAACTTTTCTTGGTCAGCAGAGGACAACAGCAGATCACGCAATGCTCTGTTATGTTGTGAATTTATTATTTTCTTTGAGCTGAATACAGAAGACATATTACTGGGAGCCACAAGAGAAACACTATGCAGTCCGTGTTCCACACTCCACGGAGAAACACTGACACAAGGACTAAAATGCACTATGCACCACGAAGCGACTCAAAAATAAGACTTACACGCAGCTACTAATACACATGCTAGAGCACGGGTATAGTGTTATGAAAATCATTCGTGAACTGAACAATAAACATCCTGAACATTGGACTCTCGACGATGGCCGACGAGACACATGCATGTTCACTAGACGTTCTGGCAGCTATTGTAGCAGCTCTGAATGCATCCGTTCCAACACTTGATGAGAGCCGCCTGCACGGACGACTGGCAGCTTTGCAACGCGCTGTCGGCGGCAGGACCGCAAGCGTTGCTGCACGAGTTATCACAAGTGTAGCCGACGCATTGGCTGAGGCAGCTGCTCTTGCATGTCAGAAATATTTCGGTCTTGACGTCCCCACAATTGGAGGCGGTGGCACCGCTACAGACCTCAGGACAGTGCGAGGCGCAAGAAGGAGCACAGTCTCTTGGCACCCCTGGCAACTGGCCCGACGAAGAATGGACCAGAACGGCACATACGGCGATGAACAGAGCAGTGACCTTAAGAGCGGAAGCCATGGCTCTTCGATTTGTGGATCAGTGGATGGATGAACAAGCTATAGGTTCAGAGATGGAAAGGGAAGGAGAGATGGCAAGACGTTATCAGTGGACCTTCTCAACTGGTGCTTGTTCACTGGAGCATTCATTTGGTGGTATTTATAGGAGCCCTAGCAAGCAAGATGTCAATGTCATTTAATTATATGGATGAATGCAAATATGGACACTACGCGTAACATATTATAGGATGAGATTGACTGCTAGTTTTCTATTTTGAAGTCAATGGGAGCATGAATGAGTAACTTATTCCATTTCTGATATCATGTACGAGTTTGACTTCTGGAATAAATTATCACGTTCGAAGGCAAAGTTACAGATTTGCCATTTTCGTAAACTTGTCTTGGATCCAATAGTGCATGTACAACTTTATGCCGTCATTTATGACTTGGACGTAAGAAGTTTGATGGTGAAGCAATATTGTGCCAACCAGTCCAACCTTGAGCTCAGGTAAGGATTGAGTTGACTATGTTATCCTAGAAACCTCTGAAGATGAGAACAGCAAATAAAATAAACCGAGTTGTTCCTTTGGAATCATCTGAAAGGTTTCCCTGTTGTGTTTATCACAGTACATTTGTATCTATTTCTAAACCTCTTGCTGGAGTTTATGGGCCTGAGTTTCATGTCTTTTGAAGAACGTGTGCTCAGCACAGCGGTAATAAGGTTTGCTGTTGACAGCTTGTCCGGATGAGTTTCACTCCCCGGTCTCATGCAAAAAAAAAAAAAAAAAAATCCTCGCACCTCCCCATGTTAAAGCATAGGTAAAGACATGTGTCACAACTCACACAACCAGTTGAATCCCTATGTATAGTTTGAGAGTAGGATTTAGGGGTTTTTTATTTACGTGAGAAGATTTTCTTGACTTTTTCTTAATCAAATGTTCGGAGGCCCGTCATACTCATATCCTCGTAGGTAAGGTTCTCAAAATCAAGAGTTGATCTAGTTTTGAACCAGGTGTAAACCAGCCGGTTAATCGAGAAAACTGGCCAGTAAACCATACCGGCCATCACGTGAAACTGGACCGGATCAATTTTTCGGTTATATTAACTGGGTTGACGTTTTTAAAACCCTATCCAATTTGTTTAGTTTCTTGTCTTTGATGAGTTGATATAATTGTAGTGAAAAAGCTGACTCCTTTTGTAATGGCTGCCAGAGTTCCTGCCTCTTTTCGAGCCAAAAAAAAAAGTCGTGGTACGAGTTCTCGACATATACTACTCCCTCCGAATTTAAATTGTTGACGTAGTTGATTTTTTTAGTTACGTTTAATTATTCATCTTATTTAAAAAAATAAAAATTTATCAAATATTTTTTTATAATTTGTTTTATCACTAAAGAAAGTTAAAACCTACCTTATAATTTTGTATATTTAAACAAATATTTAGAAAAAACAAATGGTCAAACATAGCTATAAAAGTCAACTGTGTTAACAATTTAAATCCGGAGGAAGTAGAAGAGAACCATGCTATAGACTTTTTTTTCTATTTCTTTAAATAATATATAATATTCATATCTTGTTAGTATAATACGTGGTGCATATACTGCACTTATTAGCTATGATGAGTTGACTCGAAGAAGACAAGTCTACTCGTACTCAAGTAAACAAGGCATGTTGAGCAAACAACGTCATGCTTCATTTGAGTTTCGTAATTAACTTGTCCTTTCTAATAGGACAATATGATACGAGCATTGCTCGGCATGTCGAGGGACGAGAGGGGAAGCTCAACGGGCGTGGTTCCAAGGAACAAGCAGCAACGCATGCGAGTGCGTCCTTGTGGAATGCGGGAATGCTGATGTTTTCTCATTTTCTGATCTCTTTTTCCTCGACGTCGCGAAGCAAAGAGACGAGAATACCGTGCCGGTGCGGAGCTGTTGGCCTTCCGATCTTCGTCCTCAATAGCTCCACCTATTCATGTCGGCAAAGCATCGAACAGTTCGTGCGCGACCACGCAGCGGGCAAACACATGGCCGCCAACGTGGGACGCAGGGCCGGCCCTGCCTTTTTGGTGGCCCGGTGCTGGACCAAAAATGGAGGCCCTCATTCATCATAAGAAAAACAAGATAATATATGTCAATTGCAACTATATTAGAAAAACTCATTGCCATTAACGAAATCTCACACTAATAAGTTTAAAATATAAAAGACAAATCACAAATGTTTCTAGATCATTTAAAACAATTTCTTCTCACAGTTCTAGATGCAAAATCAGTGATGATAGAGTCAATATCAATCTCATCTAGCAGTCTCTTCTCAATGCACATAGTAGCCAAACCAAAACGTGCGTGCATCAATTGTTCTTGCACAGGACAAAGACAAATGTCCATGGCGACATGCCGAGGGACTGACCAGTATTTGGGCGCCACTTTGGTTTTGCCCCTGACTCCATGGTGCTCGAGAACACAGAACAAAGTAGAATGGTACCAACATAGTAGCCAAACCATTCTACTTTGTGAGGTGCTTGCTGTGTGAGCAAAGATTTGAGCGATCGATCGGCACATTCTGAAACAGTTGGCAAATTAAACATGCATACAGCTTGCTCGTCAAGTAGGAGTACTTGCGCTGTGGTGCTCTGCTGCTCCTCAAATTCCCGGTCACCATATTTCAATCACGCAAGCTCCATAAGCAGGGTTCACGTTCCAGAAGTCCTGACATGCACGGTGTCACTTAGCAGAGGCTCACAAATCTAGTGACCATTGTCACTTGTCAGTACATACATCTGAATTATCTGACTCAACTTTGCATTAACAAAGGACGATCATGCCCTACTGAATTTGAGTAGCTGAAGATTAAGAATTTAAGATTAAATAAAAACGAAAAATGTTCGTGACTAATCACACACAATAGAAATGACCTGAATGAACATTTTACACACAATAGAAAACACAACTCTATGATGGATATTATTGAAAAATCATCAATGGTCTTCATTGTGCCACATTTCATATTGTCATATCTACGTTGTTCAGTGACTGAGCATGTATATCACATATTGCATGTAGAAAAGTGTATAAAAATTGTATGTCATATACTTTCTTTTGAAACACTCTCCCTATTTTAAAATTCATGTCATTAGGACAACACTTAGAGTATGCATTGATTTGTGTTCATAATGTACCATCTTATTATAAGTTATTACCATTGGCCATCCCATGTTGCGTATTTAAACTTGTTCTTAAATCTCTCCATGCTAAGGATCTTGGTCTCTTGGCATCATCTTCACTCTGATTTAATTTTCTTTAATTGCATTCACTAAAATATGTCCGGGTCATATTTTGATAAAATAAATGATTAAAGGGTCAAATCTTAGTTTGTGGATATACTATACTGAGATAATATAGTGTTATATCATTGCAACTCTCATTTTTGAGACTTCTCTTTGCTAGTGTAGTTTGTATGTTATTGTTCATCCCAATAGCCCAAAAATGCAACGAGGTACATCTCTCACGTATCTTGCCCTCAATGTCAATAAGAGTCTATATCAAAGCACGTTTCAGAAGATAGAATATGCATCCAAATCTTTTGAACCAATATAAAATGAGATTGTAGTTTAAATCGAATTAGGTTCAAGAATTTCAATAAATTTTAAAACAAACCATGTGAAGGTACTCTCAAAATGTTCACAAAACACTATCTTTAAAGAACACATTTATAGAATCTATAGTACAAAAAAAACATTTTAATTAATTTTTAAAATTGTATTAGGTTTCTAAATGGTCAAAATAAATTAAATCATCCTTAACAATTTGCTATGATACCTGGTGAGTTGTGGAATTTTTTGTCAATTAAATGTGATTTTTGGTGTTAATTAAAGACTACAAAATGGTTTTAGCTCATGGTTCCGTAGTTTTAGAAATACCAAACTACTAATTTGTAGCTGCATGAAAGAGTTCATGCATGTGATCTTATTTTTAACTGCTTTTTTAACCGATGAAATTAGGATCCTGTTATCTTGAGATCAAAAAGATCCTGAGCCGCACTCCAAAACAATTTTGCATGCTCACACTTGACTAATGCATGAAACAAAGTTTCATTGTCATTGCCACAGAGAGGACAATTACTTATTTCTTTCATATAGCTTATGCGGAGTTCAGCAGTACAGGGTAGCAAATTTGCAATGTTTATGCTTCCACTACTTACTCTATTTTTGGTGGTAGTGCCACTGATAGGGCCGTTACAAAGAGTTGTTGACGATCTGTATTGTATGGAGCAAGAAGCCGACGCAAGGAGATCAAGATCACAGTTGTGCTCATGCTATTAATGCTGCCCAATCCACTCTTAGATCTCTTCCAGTCCTAAATTCCTTAACCCATTGCCAAAAAGAGATGGGAAAGAAACCTCCTTTTCTTACATTCCTCTTTCTCGGAGAGATGGTAAACTTGCCCTATGAAGCTATGCATGATAACACGGGAGGGGTACACCACAAGAATCTCTAAAGATTATGGAGATAATGGGGATTCATCAAAGATTACGAGAATTGGAATTACAGTGAGCCAGGTATCAGATCTTATTATTTGTGGTCCTTAGAATGTTGAAGCGGGTTGCAGGACTGGTACTTGACCGTTATGAACAGTAAGAGTTCTTTCTACACTTGTAGATGTGTTAGGTATTTAGTAGTGAATTTTCTCCCATGTGACCTTTAGAGAGATTTGTTAGATTACCAACAGATAAAGGAATTGAACCTTTAAAGCTAATTTCCAAAAAAGTTCAACAAAACATTGCGTTTAAGTCTACTTATGGTACTAGGAATCCTTCCACTCAACAAGCAACGATCCATAATAAACTCAGTTAAGCCGATCAAATTTCCTATTTCTAAAAACCTATCATGAAACTATTCTTAGCTAATAACGTGCCTTTATTAGTAGTCCTATTTTACTGACCTGTTCCATTGCTTCCTAGCAGTTCTGATCCAAATGCCTACTCCTCTACTCCTAGGTTTCACAAACCTACGGCCTATCCATTACCAAACTACCTAATAGCCCTGGCAGTAAATAAACTAAGTCCCAAACCTTCTTCATTGACCCCATCTCATCCAGCATGGCAGCACGCCATTTCGGGTCCTTTTTAGCCCTTAGAAAGCGACGATGGACGCCGTACGCAGCGGCAGGCGCGGGTGCGATAGCAGCGAGGCGGCGGCCGGCTCAAGCGGGGCGGCCTTGCAACACAGCTCAGGACACGGTGGCCGATGCAGGCGGTACGCCAGGCGTGGGTGCGACAGCGCACGGGCGGTGCAACGCAGGACGTGGCGGCCTCGCAGCTAGGCAGCAGGAGGTGTGGTTGCTGCGCCAGTGGGGCGGCGTTGGCCTTGGGAGCAGTGACGAAGGATAGTGGAGACCAAGGTGGGCTATGCCCCGCACCCCCTAACCAAGGCAAAATTGCACTAATTCTACAGTAATTTTGCTATTGTTCACTAATTTTTTGTGCTTAACTATGAGATGCCCCCCTGGTTGTTTGCTCAAGGTTCGCCCCTGCTTGGGAGGGCGACGCCATGGCCACTCGACCGAAGGTCAAGTTCCTGCGAAGGGCATAAAGCGCTATCTCTGCTGAATGTGAGTTTTTTTTTTGTTTCACTCCTTAATGATGTTGTACTGCTAACTTCTATGACTAATTATTATTTATACCTTGTGTTATGCTTATACCTTGATTCCCTGAAATCATATTATTTTACACAAATATTTTTGACAAAAAAAATCTGAGATGGTTGTTCCTAGAACAAAGGAAGCAGTTCGGTGACTGACATTATTATTGTAATTCAGGAGGTCGGCAGCTCTTCTATGTGAATTGTATACCTATTGATATGTCATAGGTGACAAAACTTGTGAATGAGCTGTACAACAGCTCTAATGCTTGCTTGATGATTCATTTGTGATAGGGTCCCTTTGTGATATTAAGTACCTCTGTTACATTAACACATACTGAAAAAGAATGAATTATTCTTGCTTGAAATTTTATTTTGATTGCTTTCCTGGATCTGGTGGATTCTTAGGTCGGAAGATCATCAATTATTGATTCTGGTGTGCTGTTCCTGCAAGAGACCAGGAGCTCTATGGTGAATGTGAGTTGGATGGATAGGAGCTGTAAGTAGTGCTTGTCCATATGTCCGTTGGTTATTTTTTTTTCCTTGTAGGGCACAATCCGACAATGAAGTATGTAGAAGCAGAAGTGAAAAATCAGTGTTATTATATGTATTGATGTTGGCATGTTGTAAAGTCCTCTGGTCTATCATCTACTCAGAGTACCGATGCAACAACCATGGCTCCAGCTCTGCTATCAATAATTTTTGATAAAGGGCAAAGAAGAAGTCTGAAGCAAACAGTCTCAACCATGTCGCACCAAGGCCATGAGAGCTTCCAGGAACAGAATGATCCTGGTACCCGTCAACACAGGTGCATTTGGTTATCATTTGATGTTGGTATTTCACTGGTATTTCTTAATGAGCGTCCATTTAAAAATGCTAATTTGACAAAGCATTTTGTAGTGTAGGTGCATCGTGTGAAGCTTAACGTCCAATGGTCAGCAAAACAGAAGATTGGTAACTACTTAGGACGTGATTGGTTGCCTCTCCCGTATATGGAATCAGGCTCATACCAGCCTGCTTGAGTACAGGTAAGATTGTTTTGTTTGGTTGATCGTATTTGTTTAGCTGGATTAAGAGGAGATGTTGTTTGGTTGGCTGTACAAGTATCTATTATATAAACTATAAAATAAAAAATAAATATTAAAATAATATTTATTTAGTTCAAATCTATATTATTATTATATCATATAAAGGTTTAATCTATTTTTAAATATATTAATATTAATTAGATTATATTAATTATTTGTTAATATTGAAATTAAGTAGCTAACTTGTCGCATGCCATGAGCCAGGCCTGCTAGAAACATATCTCATTTTCGTTTCCGCGGAGCCAGGCTCGGGCGGCGCTTTTGAATGCGCAAGGCCAGGTCCCAGCCCGGCCTCGGCAACCAAGCAAACGACGGAGCGCTGCATGCGGCCAGCCAGGCTGAGTCTCATGTAGCCAACTAATCGTGCCCTTAATAATCTGCATACAACTAATTTTTTTATTGGAACCTGTATGTACAAATAATTTCAGTATGGCTGTCTGAACAGGAGCTACTATTTAGTGAATTCGTTTGACTTACTGTGTTCACGAAATGTTCTCACAAATTATTGGTCCTTTTCTATTTGACTCTATGTTCTAATAATTATTTGCCTTCTCATATGGAAACTGTGGATATGATATAAAGAGATTCATGAAATGTTTTGACACCAATAAGAAATAGCAAACCATACAAATGAGATGATTTTTATATGCCAGGAGCTTACAGCAGGTGCTAGACTACTAGCTACTGCCACTCTCTTCCATTTCGCATGGACCTGAGTGGTTAGAGAAAAACAGAGGCCTTGCCATTCTCTTCCATTTCGCATGGACCTGAGCGATTAGAGAAAAACAGAGGCCTTGAGGAAATCAGAACAGAGGACGTGCACAACAGCCTAGAATCCGGCCATAGCAGGGCAGAGCTTCTCTCGTTGAACCACCCTGAAATCAATTCACTGATCTCGCCCAAAGCCATGATTAGAGGCAACACGACATCAAAGCCACAATTAGGCGCAGCTGATCTCCGCAAGGGAAGGATTAGCGGACAGTACGAACTAGCGGAGGAAGCAACCAGCGCCGGCTAGAGATGGTGAGTTAGTAAGATGTAACTGATGAGAGCAAACGATGAGAAAACGAGATGCGGGTTCTTGCGGGGCGTCGCGGCCCTGTCCACTTGTTTGGTGGGCTTTGTAGGCGTAAAATATTAGGCTACGAAGAATATGTGGCTCGTCCGCATGTGCCACAAAGATCATTTTTGCAGTGTGGGTATGCGGGCTTCTTTAAAAGCCTGTCCCACCTGCAACATGACTCAGCGGCAACCGGGGCGGCTTCCTTGCTCTAATCGACGACTTCGTCGAGCTTCGGCTCCAATGACGGCGGTGGCGCGAGTTGGCTAGGGTTAGGGCGACGTGGCGACTTTGGGATGAGGGATATCGGGGGCATAAGGGGTTGGATTTTATAGAAGGGATTCGTGCGGAACACGAAGACAGCGTCCAGAGGTGGCACGATGGGAGAAGCAGAGGAGACCGCGTTGGCTATGGAGGAAGAAAACAACCTCTCAAAGGATTAGAAAACCTGAAATCTTGATGTCGCCTAGAGGGAGGTGAATAGACAAAACCTGAAATTTAGAAAACTTTTCACACAGATCAGTACTAAACCGGTCTGACCGGTGTGTCCTACCGGTCTGACCGGTATGCACTAACAGAAATAGATCAAACCCCCAATTCGAATCCTAGCTCAAGCAATACTTGAAGTAGTGCTACAGGAGATGTTATTTAGCACATACACTCAATACCTGCACATAAAAAGGCACTACCAAGTAGATCAAAGCGGAAGCACAAATATGAACTAGAAAACAAATAAAGTGCAAACCAAGGAGGAGACACGATGATTTGTTTACCGAAGTTCGAAACCACACCACTGTGATCTCTACATCTCCGTTGAGGAAGCTTGAGCTGCTCACAAGGCCAACTCCAAGCCGGGTCTCTTTCAATCACTTTCCCCACTCCACTAACTCGATCTTTTTCCTTGCGGAGGCAAGATCACAACCCTCACAAACTGTCTCAAGGCTCACCACAAGCTTGGGAGCTCTAGGGTGACGCCTAGCCGTCTACGAGACTTCACCTCCAAGGGTACCAAATGCTTCACGAGTTGCTTGATGACAGCCCAAAGTGCTCAAGGCTTAGGATTTGCTCTCTTGTGCTCACACACTCAAATTTCTCAACCCAACTCAAAAGATATTGATAGAATCAAATAAATCTCACAATGAGAGATTGGGGAGAGCTCAAATGGCCGTTAGAATGATTTTCAGTCGGGCTAGAACCAACACCAGCCGAAGGGAGAGGTAGAGGAGTATTTAAACACGATTCCAGAAACTAGCCGTTAGGGCTGTCAGACTCACGCCGGTCTGACCGGTATGACACACCGCTCTGATCGGTTGAAGACAAACCACCCAACCAGAGTAGCCAAAAAGACTCCACAAGCTACCCACTAGGCTGCTAAACAACTCAAACTAATTACCCAACTAAATTTCTAGTCCAAACACTCACTAACCGAAAACTGGACCCAAAAACTCTATTTAAACCGGTCTGACCGATTTGCTCAACCGGTCTGACCAGTTGAAGCACTGCAGCACACTCAGGGTTGGGTTTAAGGTCTCTCAAAAGGTTTCTCTCTAGGTTTTGAGCACTTTTGACATTGTCATTAACACATATTGCATCCCTCTTGATAGAACGACAACCTATACTCAAGAAATAAATAAATGACTCTAAAACATTGCTTGAGCTTGAGATAATTCCATTTGCTGATATTCTTCATATTTCTCTTCATGAGGGTGATCAATATTTTCAGCACTTGAGCATATCCACCTTGAGCTGATGACTATGGACAATTAATTTATATGGTTAAAACTCCACTTTTCATCCATGTCACCTTTTCTTTTTGATTCAAAAATAATCGACACTTAGAAACATGTGAGTCTTCATGGCTTCTTTGATTCATCGGATTCAAGCATCCACTTGCTCTTCTCCATCACAAAGGACCTTCGACGCCAAGCCTCATGCTTGCCCTTCTCCAAAGTATGGTCCTTCGTAGCTAAGTTCTTGCCAACCCTTCATCAACTTACCATGATGATTCACATATCTCCTTATATCATCCATAAGCACATGATTGATATTTTTGTTTAGATGTATTTGATTCCTTTTGATGTGTAGCAAACAATAAAGTCAATATCAACGACCATAGTGAAAATATTCTTTACACATCCACTAGCTCCTTTTGTTTCTTGTCAAATTGCTTGATCATCAACAATTGCTTAGTC
Source organism: Eleusine indica (assembly GCA_030378355.1). NCBI lineage: Eukaryota > Viridiplantae > Streptophyta > Magnoliopsida > Poales > Poaceae > Eleusine > Eleusine indica. The sequence goes on from CM059494.1 coordinate 18,149,235, forward strand.
ATATATGTCACTTGATTTGTAGTAGAGAATATCCACATAGCGATATATTTCTTCTCATTCATTATAAGCTTTGTCATATGACATATATCATGTGCACTTAGAATATCCATATACAACTATGTCTTGATACACAAATTCTCATTAGTATCATCACATTTCCTATTACAACTCAACAAATGCATTAGCTCTTTAATCGTTTATGTCATTCAAACACCAAAACCCACTAGGAGGCCTAGATGTACTTTCAATCTCCTCCTTTTTGGTTATTAATGACAACCCGATTAAAGCTTCACAATCAAATCAAAATTGGTTTGAATGCAAGGATATATTTCAAGCTCCCCCCAAATATGTGCATGAGATTGAAATTTCAGATTTGGCCTTAAAATACCAAAGCACATATTCGATTAAAAACATGGAGGTCCCCCTATATCTCTGCATCTGTGGGGTGCAAAACAGGTGTGAAGTGATAATACGTGATACATATGACAAAGCACACAACAAAAATGAGAAAAAAATAGCAAAAACCAAACTCACACCAGTCTGACCGGTGTGGCACACCGGTCTGACCGGTGTTGCTGAATTTTGCAGCAAAGAACAAGTCATCATACAACTTTTCATATCACACTAACATAATATCACTTAGATAAATAAGGTTAATAAGCACACAATAGTGCACATTGAAATGGTTCTCAAGTTCACATGATGAAACAATGATTATTATAGACCAAGTGGTTCAGAAAATAGTTCACACCGGTCTGACCGGTATAACATACCGGTCTGACTGGTTGGACAGACTGAAAACTGAAAAAACCACCCCGAGAACCAGACTATCTGATCTTGAACTGATCTCTCTACTCCTTGGACACTTTTAGATAAAACTTGAAGCTTTAATCCTTTTCTTCTCCCCCTTTGTCAACAATCATCCAAAAAGAAGAAAAAGAGGTCCAATGGAGTGAAAAAACTGCTACTCTAGAGGTTCTCACCATCGTCGGGAGTGAGGTCATCCGGATGCGACCAATGAGGTCCGGTGAATGACTCTCCAAAGATATTAGCAACGAGGTCTTCAATAGTGCTGCTCCTTGGCTTTTCTGGTGGAGGAGATGGTGGAGGTTGTGAGAAATCTGGAGGTGGCCCAAAATGTTGCTGATTAGAAAGTCCTACATATCCAGCAATGAATGGATCCGAATCTCCCATGTGTCCTCTACTAATGCTAGAGCCATGAATTTGAGTGTAGTAGTCCTCATCTTGCCATCTTCTATATCTTTCTATTAGAGGTGTTGGTGGCCGTTCTTCTTGTCTAGGTGGTGAGGGAGGATCCGAAGGAAACTGAGCTCTCTCAATTCTTCTCAATCTTCTAGACAAATCTACTCTCTCTTCTCTAGCACGAGTTTTCACATCATGGTTTATTCTGCACATTCCAAAAACCATGTTGAAAAGCTTCTTAATTGGAGAGGTGGATTTTTCTCGGTGCCGGGGAGACTGAGTCTGCCACTGACCAGGCAGACCGGTCTGACCGATTGAGATTGTCGATGTTGTTGTTGCTGTTCTGAAAATTCAACTGAGTGAGGTGGAGAAGTAGGAAGTGACACTATTGGTTATTTTGGTGGTATAGGCCTGAGAGGTGCATGAGGAGCAGGGTCTTCCTTTGGAAATTCTGTTTTTGTCACTTCCTCAATCATGAACATGAGGTATGGAGCAAAAGCACAAGTCTTGAGAGGGTTCATGGATATGCTCTTGATCTCCTCCCAAATGTAATCTATCGTACTGAATCGTGGTGCTCCATCTCTCATTCTAGCGAGCAAGTCTCTTGCATAAGAACAAATATGTGAAGGATCTCCATCTCTTGATGTAAGAGTTTTTCTGAAAAAGGCAGTTCAAGACTGAGTAGAAGGTGTACATGTTGGTGATGGTTCCAGCATGCACTACCTCATCTTGTGGATACATGAAGCTCATCTTATTCACATCAATTGGATTCCAAAGATGAATTTTCTCTCGATTGTAATTTCCTTTGTCATAGCCAAAAAGATAGGCAAAATCCGCATAGGAGATTTCATACCAGGGACCTTCTGTCATCCAATGCATTTTTCTTACATCTCCAGCCTCCTCAATGAACAAGGTTGCATAGAATTGGGCTATTGTCTCCTTGTTCCAATGAAATTTGAAACCCATCATTTTCTTTATGTGTGACCTCTCACAAACTGCAATTACTTGATTAAAGGTTGGGTCATCATAGTGAGCTATCCAACCCCAATCCACCCACTAAGATTCAGACACTTGTCTTTTCTTTGTCATGATGACAGTCTCATAAAAATTCTGCTGAAACAATATGTGGAACCGATAGTCAGTTGCACTCTTTTGCAGCCTTCTAGGATTTTTCTTCCTTTCCTTTTTCACTTCCTTTGTTGCACCTTTGCTTGTATAGTTTGTTGGTTGATATCCCATAGCCTTGGAAGGAGTCCTTATAAAAGGCTTGTCCTGAAATTGTATCTTTTGAACTTGACTACCTATTTCCCTTTCCTCATTTTTGTCCTCTTCCTCTTCATTTCCAATAATACTATTGATCTCATCATCATTTATATGACTATTACTCTCATGAGCAGCCATCTCTTCCTCCCGTGCTGAGACACAAAAGGTCTCATCCTCAAACTCATCCTCTTCATCATCGCCACTAGATTCCTCACTAGAAGCCTCATACATTTCCTCATCTTCCTCGGCAACTATTTGATCAATATCCACGCTAGCTCGAGTGAAATGAGTGACTAACCGTTCAACGGACAAGTTGGGGTCCTATTTATAGCCCAATCAGCAAAAGAGGCCTTGGAAAGAGGAAGAACTCAGATCTGTATCAGACTTATCCGATGATCATAGGACAAGTTCGATGATCGTAGGACAAGTCCGATGATCATAGGACAAGTCCGATGAAATGGGATGACGAGCTCTCTGGAGTCCGATAGAGATGTCCAATGCATAGGACAAGTCCGATGATCATAGGACATGTCCGACGGCTCCAGAGTGCCATGCTCTCTGGAGTCCGATAGACTTATCCGATGCATAGGACATGTCCGATGGTGCACAACTGGAGAAGGGATCTTGGCTGAGCTTATAGAATTTTTAGCACTTGGTTCACTTCCACTTCATACTATTGTGTCCCTCTCCTCCCTTTTTTTTGGTCACTTCTTGGACAAGATCTCAGATTTGAAAATTATTAAGTCCTTCCAATTCAACCATCTTTGGACCATATCGAGAGATATTAGATTCTTTCCATTCAGCCATCTTTGGATTAAATAGGAGATTAACATTTGAGATAAGATATTTCAAGGAATAGATTTGTGAACTTGAGAGAATCTATTTACTCATGGCCAGCCAACACGCAAACAAAGTGAACAATGGCCATGGTTGAATAGACATGGTCACAAAGACTGAGAAAATTCAAATATTTTCAAAAACCACACAACTTAACAACACTAGATAGATTTTTGAAAGAAAATAATTAGACCACTCAGAAGCACACAAATATCCAAGAAGTCCTTTTAGCATATTTAGCTCATACCTTTCTTTTGAGAACAAGAAAACATTGACTTACCAAAAGTCAAGTTTTATGAATGAAAAAGGTATCAACCAAATATCTAAAACACTCACACACATCAAGTGATGAACACTTAACATGACATGGAACCGTTGTAAGCTCAAAACACACTAGTTATGCAAAGGCCTAGATGCACAAGGAAATTAACTACTTGCGATTAATGTAAAAACATACCTTTGTCATACATCATAATTTCTTCATTTCGGTGAAGAATAACCAATATCTTGTGCCATTTTCAATAATGATCTTGTCATCTCATCCAACTAATTTTTAACCCCTTAAATGAGTGATGAGAGGCCCAAGTGGCACAAGCTCTCATAAGTATAATGCATATACTTGATGTATTCGAGAATAAGGATCAACATGCATTCCTTGACACCACTACTGAAATTTGAATTGAGCATTCTTTTCTGCTTCTAGTGGAGACGAACTCTCTTATTATGAGACTATGCAATCACTTAGATGAGAAGATTAGTCCTATAAACCAAAGTTATAGAGTAGACTCCCCCTTGATACATGCTAAGCTTTTGAATTTGCTTTGTCTAAGCATGATTACTTAATCAAGAGTGTCAAGGAGTCTAAACAATAACTTGGTCACAAATGTGTATTAAGTATAAGTAGAGGAAATACAAGAGATACTTACAAACATACATACACACGGGTGTCGTGGATGTCAACCATTACAAAGAATATTTCAGATTGTCCAGCAATTTGATCTTTTTGACCACCACTGTCAGGATACAAGAATCATATGACTTTTCAATTGACTTCAACCGGTTTGATTGGTAACACACACCGGTCTGACCGGTCTCTCTTAGGTCAGTTCTTCATTTTGTTGATTCTTGCTCCGTTTCTTTTCCACATGTTCAAGTGGTGTTTTATCTATGTCAAAATGAATACCTTGCTCTACTAGGGAGCCATTAAGAGCATCATATGGTACAAATAGATAATACTAGGAATGTTCATAGCATGAATGTCTTATAGGATGAACAATTTAAAGCAAAACATTCACGAGCAGAGACGTAGTTCAAAACTTATCTATTTTGAGATACTATTGGATCATCATAATTAAGTTTTATTTCATGTTTGACAACTTGAGTGTTACTCCACTTTTCTTAGTGTGTGTCAAGCCTCCAATGTACCTCATGGTACCTTCAAGCTCAATCAGGTTTTCTTTGGTACCCAATATTGGTTGGGTCCTTCAAGATTAGTCAACAAAGATTTTGGCACCCAAATGACCTTAGCGCCAACATATGGCGAGCAAGCCACCTTTCTAGCATCATTTACCATTTTTGCTTTGCCATGCACATTAGAAATAGAATTGATCACTTTAGGCTTAGTTGTGTTACCATTTGGACAATCCTTGCTTAGGTGTCCTTTGAGTTGACATGTGTAGCATGTTCTTCTTTTGATCTTGGAGATGATCTTCTTTTCTTGTTTCTGTTGTGCCTTCATCAATCCTTGTCTTGTTCTAGATGCAACTCGACCGTTTGTCATAATGTCCATTTTATGGCCAGAAGTAGTACTAGACCAGTCTGACCGTTTGGACATACCGGTCTGACCGGTTTGGCCTGCACATTTCTGTCCAGATGGGAATATGGACAATACATGATCATATGACCTTTTTTCTTGCATCCAAAGCACACAATGGCATTGATGAGCTTTCTTTGTCTTCTTGAGAGTCTTGCTTTGCTCTCAATCATGGTAGAACACATAAATGAATAATGACCCATATCCGAGCACTTGAAGCATTGGATATGGTCAATATTCTTCCTTCTATCCTCCTTCTTTTTGTGATGAAGAGGCTTGTTATTTTGTTGAGGGGCAGGCCTTGTAGCTGTTCCTCCCGCCTCAAGCTTCTTCACCATGTTGTCACGGTTATCTTGAGGTGGTTGCACTTGGACCATGCCCTTCAATGTGATCACTTCATTTTCAAGTTTCTTGACTTCTAGCTTGAGTTGATCATTTTCTTGAGCTATAAAGTCGTCACAAGATTCTACAAAAACTTGCTCACTTTTGAATGTTGGCTTTGAGAGCAAAAAGGATTAGCACAAAAAAAATTCAATAGACTTTTGTGAGCATGTGCAGTTTTGTGTGAGAGGTTGATAATACTTTACCGATGTCAACACAACCTCATGAACAACTTGTAGCATAGCATGTGAGTCTTGGAGCACTTCATGAGAGCACATGAGCTCTTCATGATCTTTTTGCATAGTTACATGCTTGCTAGTGAGCACCTCAAGATCATTCTTGAGGTCAATATTCTTTTGCTTTAGAGTTGCTGCATAAGAAGAAGCATTAGTAGCACAATCGTATTTCTTCAGTAGTTCTTCATATTTACCAACCAAGGAAGCATGCGAGTTGTTGAGTTTCTCATGCTCTTCATTTAGAGCTTTGAGCTCTTCCATTTTACCAATGAGAAAATCTTCTTGCTTCTCTAGCTGAATATCTTGCTCTTGAATCCTTCCTACGAGCTTCATAACTTTGAACAAGTCTTTCTTCCTTATCTTGTCAAACTCAAAGTCATCATCTTCACTTTCACTCTCATATTTCTTGGTTTGCTTCTTCTTTCGCTTGGCCATGAAACAAGTACCATGACCCTTGTACAAGTACCATGACCGGTTGCATCAGACTTGCATATGCAGCACAGTTTTGGCTTGTTGTGGACTTCGAATACTTTTCTTTGAGAGTGTTCCACAACACATGAGCATCTTTTAGGAAACCATGCTCCTTATAGATCTTCACCTCAAGATCTACATTTAAAGCACTCATCAAGGCATTAGTAGCTTGAGCATTTTGTTGCAAGCATTTTCCTTTCTCATCGAAGCAATTATCCCAATTGAAATTTGGGGGATAAATGCTTACATCCACAATGCTCGATAAAACAGGATCAATAGCCTTAAGTACTTCTAGCATGTAATTGCATCAAGACACATAATTAGAGCCATCAAGCAAAAGAAGTTCTAGATGATTACCACCTTCTGACGACATCCTTTTCTCATGGCGGTTAAGCTTAGATGTGAGTCCAAGCTCTGATACCAATTGAAAGGACCTTGATGTCGCCTAGAGGGAGGTGAATAGGCGAAACCTGAAATTTAGAAAGCTTTTTCGCACAGATTAGTACTAAACCAGTCTGACCGGTATGCACTGACAGAAATAGATCAAACCCCCAATTCGAATCCTAGCTCAACCAATACTTGAAGTAGTGCTATAGGAGATGTTATTTAGCACATACACTCAATACATGCATACAAAAAGGCACTACCAAGTAGATCAAATTGGAAGCACAAATATGAACTAGAAAACAAATAAAGTGCAAACCAAGGAGGAGACACGATGATTTGTTTACCGAAGTTCGGAACCACACCACTGTGATCCCTACATCTCTGTTGAGGAAGCTTGAGCTCGTCATAAGGCCAACTCCAAGCCGGGTCTCTTTCAACCACTTTTCCCACACCACTAACTCCATCTTTTTCCTTGCGGAGGCAAGATCACAGCCTTCACAAACTGTCCCAAGGCTCACCACAAGCCTGGGAGTTCTAGGGCGACGCCTAGCCGTCTAGGAGGCTTCACCTCCAAAAGTAACAAATGCTTCACGAGTTGCTTGACGACAGCCCAAAGTGCTCAAGGATTAGGATTTACTCTCTTGTGCTCACACACTCAAATCTCTCAACCCAACTCAAAAGATATTGATAGAATCAAACAAATCTCATAAAGAGGGGTTGGAGAGAGCTCAAATGGTCGTTGGAATGATTTTCAGTCGGGCTAGAACCAGCACCAGCCGAAGGGAGAGGTGGAGGGGTATTTAAACACGATTCCAGAAACTAGCTGTTGGGGCTGTCAGACTCACGCCGGTTGGAGACAAGCCACCCAACCAGACTAGCCAAAAAGACTCCACAAGCTACCCCCTAGGCTGCTAAACAACTCAAACTAATTACCCAACTAAATTTCTAGCCCAAACACTAACTAACCGAAAACTGGACCCAAAAACTCTATTCAAACCGGTATGACCGATTTGCTCAACTGGTCTGACCGGTTGAAGCACTGCAGCACACTCTGGGTTGGGTTTAAGGTCTCTCAAAAGATTTCTCTCTAGATTTTGAGCACTTTTGACATTGTCATTAACACATGTTGTATTCCTCTTGATAGAACGATAACCTATACTCAAGAAATAAATAAATGACTCTAAAAGCATTGCTTGAGCTTGAGATAATTTCATTTGCCGATATTCTTCATATTTCTCTTCATGAGGGCGATCAACATTTTCAGCACTTGAGCATATCCACCTTGAGCTGATGACTATGGAGAATTAATTCATACGGTTAAAACTCCACTTTTCATCTATGTCACCTTTTCTTCTTGATTCAAAAATAATCGACACTTAGAAACATGCGAGTCTTCATGGCTTCTTTGATTCATCGAATTTAAGCATCCACTTGCTCTTCTCTATCACAAAGGTCCTTCGGCGCCAAGCCTCATGTTTGTCCTTCTCCAAAGTATGATCCTTCACAGCCAAGTCCTTTCCAACCTTTCATCAACTTACCATCATGATTCACATATCTCCTTATATCATCCATAAGCACACGATTGATATTTTTGTTTAGATGTATTTGATTCCTTTTGTTTCTTGTCAAATTGCTTGATCATCAAGAATTGCTTAGTCATATATGTCACCTGATTTGTAGTAGAGAATATCCACATAGCGACATATTTCTTCTCATTTATTACAAGCTTTGTCATATGGCATATATCATGTGCACTTAGAATATCCATATACAACCATGTCTTGATACACAAATTCTCATTAGTATCATCACATTTCCTGTTATAACTCAACAAATGCATTAGCTCTTTAATTGTTTTTGTCATTCAAACACCAAAACCCACTAGGTGGTCTAGATGTACTTTCAACCTCAAGGCAGGTTTTTTGCTAAGCGTTTTCGCGAGAAGAAAGCAGAAAGAGGAAAAAAAGGGAATGCGGCTTTGTAGCTGCTAGCGGGCTGGGCTGGCTACGCACATGTGGGCCGAAGTAGGTCGTGCGTGGAAAGAAAGAAAAAGAAGAGGGAATTGGGCTGCAGCTCCGTGTCAGCCTAATTAAGGTTTTTGTTTTTCTATTCTATTTCTGTTTTCTATTTTTCTAAACTATTTCCTAAATAAAATTCTAAAATGAATTTTACATGATTATAAAAATACTTTTGCATACAAAAAATCGTACATGCAAATATTCCGCATGAATGCAATATATAATTTTAAAATAACCTATATTTATTTTTTTGGAAAATAATTATTTTTCTTATTAAAATATTAACACTCTAAATTATTCTAACAAAATTTTAAAATATTCAAAAATTTGATATTTATATGTGATACTCAGAATGGAAATAGACATGATCTTATGGTGTACGTACATAAGGAATTAAATATGTTCTCAGATTTTGCTTGGTAATATATTGTTTGTTAATGGTTGATTGTTATTGAAAATGTTCAATGGTGTTAATTGTGCCACATTTCATATTGTCATATCTACGTTGTTCAAGTATATTATGAACTCATGTTTTCACATAAGTGCAGAGTAAAATCTCTATAACATTGTTTCTGGAATATGCATTTTTTTGTGTTCACAATATATCATCTTCTTGACCATCGTTTTTTTCTTAACTAGTATACTGCCCGTGCTAACACTACGGTGACGTGAATCAAACGGCAAAATGGTTCTAACAACATATGTGTATACCGAATAGACAAACAACAACAGACACAAAAAGTATATTGAAAATTTGTCTTTTTCATAGACTCAACAATAAAAAAATATATTACACTACCATAATTTTTTGTCAAAAGAAAACAAATTTCTTCATAATATATACAAAAGTAAATTAAAGAAACCTCCCGTGTCTATTTAAAACTGATTTGAATTCATAATTTTAGAAATAAAAATGAATTAAGCTCACCCCTTCAAGGCAGTCGACCTAGACAGTGTTCTCAACAATACAAAATATACTACACTACCATAATTTCTTTTGTCAAAAGAAAACAAATTTCTTCGTAATATATACAGAGTAAATTAAAGAAACCTCCAGTGTGTATTTAAAACTGATTTGAATTCATAATTTTGGGAATAAAATGGATTAAGCCCACCCCTTGAAGGCAGTCCACCTAGACAATGTTCACTTCAACTGATAGTTCTTTGCTACACGTTCCCATGCAGTGCCCCATCTGATGGAAAACATGGGTAAACTAACAGCCCACCAACGATATGGAAATCAATCGAACTATCTAAGGCACAAATCAAGAATTCCTATTGAATCAGTTCCCAACATCTTGCTGACAAAGTGACATGAGAACCATTCATTTAACCATTGAGTTGTTTGCTTCCTGTGAGGAAGCCTGAATCAAATTCTAATACACAAGAACAAAGAAATGGACATGTGTTGTTTTCTGAAAAAAAAAACCTTACCATTAAATTCATTTAATCAATATGGCAAGCATGTTTATGGAATGAGGAGATCATCATCAAAGTAGTAGTGAACACGTTACCAAGAAATAAACTTACTATTAATCAGAGCAATGCAGCATACAGGCTGAGCCTTATCCCAAAACAGGTGCAGCACATCCAAGAGTGGACCAACAAAAATATAATGACATACCCCTTATATTGATATCTTCCAGTAAACAAGCAAAAGCAAACCAGCCATCCCGGATCCATGTCGTGATGAATTTCATGAGTCAATCTTCAAATACAGTCGTCCTCGATCCAAATAAGAATGAATTTTTAAAATTGACATGTTTAATCAGCTATCCTGGATGAAAAAGGAAAACATGATCTTGTAAGCACAGACATTCGAGTATAATTATATTGCTCCAGAAATACCAAAACAGGAACCTAGATATGCAAGGTGAATATAAGAAACTAATTCCAACTGAACAATGATGTAAATATAGAGCATTAAGCACCTGATGGTTCACAGGAGCAGATCAAGTTGTCAACAGATCCTGTCAATGACAAATAGAAATAACATTAACTTTCACCAAAGTGTAAAACCTCTAGGATTGATGGAAAGCAAATATTACAGAAATTTAAAGATGTTCAGAGCATATTATGCAATGCATTTCAAGTTGCTTTATTTACATGATTTGTTTTAAGAAGAATAGGATTTCTTTTTTATTCAAATGATGCGTCTAATATTCTAAAATGCAGAGTGTACAAACTGTGAAGCAAAGGCATCACTTAAGAAATGAATCAGATTGGATCTTTTTTATTCAAATATATGTGTCTAATATTCCGAAATGCAAAGTGTACACACTGAGAACCAAAGGCATGACTTATGTAATATATCATGTTCTAAACAAAACATGTAATTACTTTTTTAGTTCTGCCTGCACTGTTCTCTTATCCAACATGGATACAATTGTGTAAGTATAATCAGAACATAGTGTTCGGCAGCATTTAAAAGGGAAGAAAATTGCAAAGTATGGTAGTCCAGTTCACTAACCTTGGCATTGCGGTACATGTCAGAAATGGTGATTGAGGCTTTTCATCAAGCAACTGGGCGGCATGTGGCTCCAGGCACCATGAGCATGTTCTTTGAGGTGCGTGTCTTCCTGGTCAATCAAACACCAATTGAAAATATCAAAGTAAAAGAAAATACAAAATAATCACCCTGTTGGAGTGGACGGATGAGAAGATGGTGGTCTTTATGGTGATGGGAAGTCAATCGAACAAGGTTCTGTTGGTCCACCGTATGCCTTACAACTTTGAGAGGATGTGGCCAAAATTGAGGCAGGAAACAAACCAGAAGCAGTCGTAGGCATCGAAGAGGAAGGCTAGTACTGGCCTACGGCTCGGTCAGGAGGGAGTTTTCAGGAGCGAGTTCCACCTTGTTTGGATCAGAATCAGACATCATACAGCCGGCTGCTTCCCAGGACGAATTCAGCGAAGCAGCACGAACAACAAGAGATCAAGGCAAAGACGGGCTCCTCCTCCTCTGTGATCCGCGGCAGCGACGGCTGCAGCTCCTCTGTGATTCGCACCAGCCCAAGGCAGGGACGGCGTGCCGCTCGTCGACACTGCGGCAGCGACAGCAGCGACGAGCTCCTCTCCCTCTGTGATCCGCGGCAGCGACGTCATCCTGGTCCTCTGCGATTCGTGCCAGCCCGAGGCAGGGACAGCGTGCCGCTCGTCGACGCCGCGGCACCAACGGCGTGCCACTCCCAGCCGATCCACGGCTGCAATGGGCTGCCGTTCGGCGCCGATCCAGGGCAGCAATGGGTTGGGCTCGCAGCGGCGAGGGGTGTGTGAGGCCTTTTTGATCGTCGACTGCAGCTCGTCGGGGACCCGCGGCAGCAGCGGTTCAATGGCCGGCAAGGTTGGACGGGGATGGGGGAGAAGTTTTTTTTCTGGCGTTTTTTTTTTTGAACCAAACAACTAAGATTTCATTTAAACATCAGCTCCAAGCATGTCGCTGGAGATCTGTTCGGATACAAATGTGGGGACTTGGTCCATGAACACGCATGATCCCGAGCTAACCGCGCTCGCTCCATACTTAGCTAGGCAATCAGCCACTTTGTTATGTTTCCACGGACAATGTCGAATCACACATGAATCAAAAGATCTGTCGATAAGGTCTCATATTTGCCAGAACAAACAGCCACACTGTGGTCCAGTTCTTCATTAGACAGTGCCTTCTTCAATTCCAAAGCTTCAGTTTCAAAAATAACCCGTGTTCCAGGCTGTGTAATGCTGCTAAGGCCTCCCCTTGAAATGCACTGGATAAACGCAGCAAGTTGCCACATCCCGCCTCCAGGAAATTCCCATGACTGTCTCTAGCCACAAAGCCCCACCCACCCGTGTTGGTTGATACAACGAAGGAAGCATCTGAGTTAATCTTATAAAAGCCTGGCGGCGGTGGAAACCACCGCTCAGTTGTTGGCCGAGATGTGGTTTCTTTCCGTTTGCTAAGATGCTTAAAGTCCTCAATATAGTATAGCACCTAGGATGCAATTTCTGGCCCTTTTAGATCCTTTTTCTTTGCATTTGACTTGTTCCTTGCTGACCACCATCTCCACAAGAGGGTGATAATTGGAACCTGTACCGCCACAGGGAAGGTCCATATCTTCTGCATCAACTCTCGCCCAGAATGACACTCAACAAGCTTGAGCCTAAATTCCTCCATATTCAGGATCCTCCAGCATTCCTTTACCTTTTTGCACTTGAAAAACAGGTGGCCATAGTCCTCATTCAGTCTAGACAGATTTGTTCTTCCTTCATACCACGCCTTACCAAATTTCTTCGCACTGGCAGACTGTTATGCACAAAGCGCCAAGTGAACATCCTGACCTTATTTGGGACCTCCATACTCCAGATTTTGTCCCATCTAAAGTGAGATTGTGCACTAGGGTCGACCTCAGCCCCGGAAGCATTCCTGCCATGCTCGTCCTCCCATTGTTGTACTGCTAGCTTGTAAGCCGATTTCACTGAAAACATTCCCTTTTTATCATAGTGCCAGACGCACCAATCATCCACCTCCTGGTTTACTCTTAGATTCAGGATGGCTTGGGCATCGTACTCCAGGAAATTGTCTAGTACTAGTTGCTCATCCCATGATCCGGTTCTTGGGTCCATAAGTTCTGAGACCCTCGTAAGCAACATACCATTTCTTCTCGTGATCGGCCTCCTTTTACAACCTTGGGGTATCCATGGGTCCTCCCAGATTCTAGTTGACTCTCCATTGCCTACCCGCCAGATAATCCCCTCTTTAAGCAGCTCCAACCCTTTAAGTATACTCGGCCATGCATATGAGATGCCATCCTTTGGGTCAGCTTGCAGAATATTACCATCCGGAAAATATTTGGCCTTAAGCACTTGGCAACACAAAGACTCAGGCTTTATGAGGAGCCTCCATGCCTGCCTTGCAAGCATCACAATGTTGAAAAGGTGGAGGTCTCGGAAGCCCAATCCACCCTTATTTTTTGGCAGAGTTAGTTTCTCCCACGCGAGCCAATGGATTTTGTTCTCCTTGTCGTTTTGACTCCACCACCAACGGCCAATCATAGAATTGATATCCTCGCATAGACCTTTTGTCAAATCAAAACATGACATAGCATAGGTTGGAATAGCTTGTGCCACAGCTTTTATGAGCACTATCTTGCTTGCCTTTGACAATAATTTCTCTTGCCATCCTTGAATTCGTTGCCACACTTTCCTCTTAATGTATTCGAAGGCCTTCTTCCTGGACTTTCCAATAGAAACTGGCAGCCCAAGATACCTTTCGTTTTTCTGCCCCTTGTGTGATGCTCAACACCTACCTCACTATTGCCCGGACACCTGGCATAGTATTCGGGCTAAACAATACCGATAATTTATCCTTGTTTATGACCTGCCCTGACGCTTCCTCATACACTTGCAAAATCCTTTTCAGCTCATGTCCATCGTCCTCATGTGCTCGCATCAAGACCAAAGAATCATAAGTAAATAACAGGTGATTGATGCTTGGAGCCCCACGCACACCTTAATCCCCTTTAAATTGCCTTGCTCTTATGCCCTTTGTAGCATAGCTGATAAGCCCTCAGCACATATTATGAACAAATAAGGAGACAGTGGATCCCCCTGTCGCAGTCCCCTTTGTGGGTAAATCATCCTCGAGTATTCCCCATTGACCTTGATGCAGTAGCTCACCATGGACACACATAACATGATTCTGTTTACCCATCGATCCCCAAAGCCAAGCTTCAGCATCATCTGTTGTAAAAATCCCCATTCCACTCGATCATAGGCTTTGCTCATGTGAAGTTTGATAGCTGCCAACCCATTCCTCCCACTCCTCCTCTGGTTTAGGTAGTGTGTGAGCTCATAGGCCAGAAGGACATTGTTGGTGATTAATCTTCCAGGTACAAAGGCGCTTTGTGATGCTGATATGATCTTTGGCAAGATCTGTTTGAGCCGGTTTGCAAGGACTTTTGAAATCAATTTGTACGCCACATTACATAGGCGGATTGGTCGCAGGTCTTTAAGATTCCCCGGTGTGGTGACTTTTGATATCAATACAACAACTGTATCATTCCACCCTTGCGGCATATCTTCCCCATTCAGCACAGCCAACACCTCCCCTTTCACCTTCTCCCCCACTAGTGCCTAAAATTTCTTATAAAAGATAGCTGGAATCCCATCAGCACCTAGCGCCTTGAGGTCCCCCATTTCCTTAAGTGCATCCCAGACCTCCTCGCCCGTGAAGGGGGCCAGGAGCTTCTCATTCATAGCGGTTGTTGTAGGGGAACAGGTAGGCTACGATAGCATATAAAATTTTTACCGTTCAACCAGGAAACCTTGCAACAGAGGATCATGGATCGTTACCACTAGACGCGCAGGCGGAGCAGAAGCGAATGTTGGAGCAGCTCGATCCAACGTAGTCGTGCGTCGGTGTAGAGGAAGTAGTCGATCACATCAATCATCTCCTTCTAGTCCAGCCGTCGGCACCGCAGCAGCAGCAGCGCCTCCTCGCGGTATCCACACGTACGGGGTTGGAGCACCGTGCGCGGCGTGCTAGCACCGGCAACACGGTTAGGGTTTTGTGGGCGAGAAAGAGGAGCACGGCGGCTAGGGTTAAGGACTGGTGGAATCACCTGCGCCTTAAGCCCCTCCTCCACTTAAATAGACCCTTCTAATAGGCCTCGACTAGTTGGCCCATTAGTGGACTAATTCCTCACACGGATCAATATCCGTATGACCCTCACATACGGATCAAATCCGTATTGTCTCTTGGGCATATCTCCAACAATCTCCCACTTGCACTAGAGACAATCACATAGGCAAGCGATGTTCCAACCCGTTAAGTGTGTGACCCGTTAGGTTCACATGTACACGACAATGATGTGAAAACCATTTTTCAAATCATAAATCAATAGCGGCACCTAGCAGCACATACTGATTCTCGTGTACACATAAAGATCATATCGGCTAAACCTTTGACATACGCAGTCAGCGATCCCTTTGCCTCACGATATCAGTCAAGCTTAAGGCGAGATACGTGCCATCCCTATAATAGCTCGACCATTCACTCGAACGTCTAGTGGATTTATCATGACTAACTTTTAGTCAGTATGATTAACTTTCAATCACATTGGCATGGCCATGCACTTCTAAATCCATCTAACTCGAGGGGCCCAGAGATATCTCTCCTGTTATTAGGAGGGGCAAATTCCATCTTGACCGCTCACACTCCACGACATGTTTCATAGCATATCCGAAAATTACCTTTATAACTACCCAGTTACGGAATAGCGTTTGGTAATCCCTAAATATGCTATTACACATTCTGGGAATCAATGACAATCTCAGGTCTAAGGATCCCAAAGGTACATCATACAAGACAACAATTGATGGCACAATAGTAACATCTCAGCAAAGTCTATTAGTGGGTCAGTCCAACACTATGTTCTCCAACATGTGTCCACATTATTGATTTCATATCTCCATATCAATGATCTGTGAAACATGATCATCAACCAATACATGTGCTAGTCCATGAATCATTATTGTCCAACACAATGATAAGGAACTAAGGATCATTTAGGATAATATTATGAAAGAACAATGAGTTTCACAAACAAGTCACGCACTTGTCAATCAATGCAATAATTATTATCCATAGAATAGAATAACACTTTATTCAATCACACATAAACATAGACATTACACAATCTCTCATACATTAATCATGCAGATATCTAATACCCATGGATCTCATATGTGCCTCATGCTTGGGCTGAGAGAGAGGTTTTGTCAACGGATCAGCGATGTTTGAGTCCGTGTGCACCTTGCATATCTTTACATCACCTCGAGCGACGATGTCCCGAATAAGATGATAACGCCGTAGTACGTGTTTGTTCTTTTGATGTGCTCTAGGCTCCTTGGCTTGCGCAATGGCACCACTATTATCACAATAGAGGTCCATTGGACTGGATGCACTAGGAACCACACCCAACTCAGAAACAAATTTTCTGATCCAAACAGCTTCCTTTGCAGCTTCTGAAGCGGCAAGGTACTCAGCCTCCGTTGTTGAGTTAGCAACCGTATCTTGCTTGGAACTCTTACAGCTCACCGCGCCTCCATTGAGGCAAAACACATATCCAGATTGCGATCTCGAATCGTCTTTGTCGGTTTGGAAGCTAGCATCAGTGTAACCATTTACAACGAGCTCTTCCTCACCTCCATAGACTAGGAACATACCCATAGTCCTTCTTAAGTACTTTAGGATATTCTTATTAGCTCCCCAATGAGCTTCTCCTGGATTTGACTGGTATCTGCTCACAGCACTAAGAGCGTAGGCTACATCTGGGCGAGTACTTATCATGGCATACATGATGGACCCAACAGCCGAAGCATATGGAATCGCTCTCATTTTCTCTTGCTCATCTGGTGTCGAGGGACACTGAGTCTTGCTAAGAGAAACCCCATGTGACATGGGCAAGAAACCTTTCTTGGAATCCTGCATATTGAACCGTTTCAATACCTTGTCAATGTACGTGTCTTGGCTTAATCCAATTAGCCTCTTTGATCTATCTCTATAGATCTTAATGCCCAAAATGTAAGCTGCCTCTCCTAAGTCCTTCATTGAGAAACTCTTTCTCAAAGAAGTCTTAACAGCTTCAAGCATTGGAATATCATTACCGATCAACAATATGTCATCCACATAAAGGACCAGAAAGACAAGCGCGCTCCCACTAGCCCTTTTGTAAACACAAGGCTCTTCTTCGTTTTTAATGAAGCCAAACCCTTTGACTACCTCATCAAAGCGAAGATTCCAATTCCGAGATGCTTGCTTTAGTCCATAAATGGACTTTTGAAGCTTGCATATCTTCCTAGCATTTTGTGGATCAACAAAACCTTCAGGCTGTGTCATGTACACATCCTCACTTAGGTTTCCATTAAGGAAAGCCGTTTTGACATCCATTTGCCATATCTCATAATCATAAAATGCGGCAATTGCTAGAAGGATCCGTATAGACTTTAGCATAGCGACGGGCGAGAAGGTCTCATCATAATCAACCCCTTGAATTTTCTTAAAACCTTTCGCTACCAATCGTGCCTTATAGATGTGAACATTTCCATCCATGTCTATCTTTTTCTTTTAAAACCCATTTACACTCAATGGTTTTTACACCATCAGGCGGATCTATCAAGTTCCAAACTTGATTTTCTCTCATGGATTCTAATTCGGATCTCATGGCTCCAAGCCATTTCTCAGAGTCCGGTCCCATCATTGCTTCACTGTAAGTCTTAGGCTCATCATTGTCTAACAATAATATGTCTTGCTGCCCCGTGGTTAGGAGCGTGAACTTTTCAGGAGCGCGACGTGCCCTTTCTGACCTACGCGGGGCTGGTGTTTCAACAATTGGTTCAACAACAATTTGTTCATCCAATTGTGGTATGGCGGAAGAAGAAACATTTTCTGGAGCTTCTTGAACTTCTTCAAGTTGCACCGTTCTCCCACTTACCCTTTTGGAGAGAAACTCTTTCTCTAGAAAAACACCATTACGAGCGACAAACACTTTGCCCTCTTCCCGGTTGTAGAAATAATAACCTTTGGTTTCCCTAGGGTATCCTACAAAGAAGCATTTATCAGACTTGGAAGAAAGCTTATCAGATGTCATACGTTTTACATAAGCCTCACATCCCTAAATCTTCAGAAAAGACAACCCGGGACGCTTCCCAGTCCATATCTCATATGGTGTCCTTTCCACAGATTTAGATGGAACCCTATTAAGTGTGAAAGCGGCAATTTCTAGAGCGTATCCCCAGAAGGACAATGGAAGATCACTTTGGCTCATCATAGACCTAACCATGTCTAACAAGGTTCGGTTCTTCCATTCGGATACTCCATTCCATTGGGGCGTTCCTGGCGGAGTCCATTGTGGAACAATTCCACATTGCTTTAGATGTTCACCAAATTCATGGCTCAAATATTCACCACCACGATCAGATCGTAGGAGTTTAATAGTCTTGCCCAATTGATTTTGTACTTTATTTTGAAATTCTTTGAACTTTTCAAAGGATTCAGACTTATGCCTCATTAAGTAGATGTAACCATATCTACTAAAGTCGTCGGTAAAAGTTATGAAGTACTGAAAACCACCTCTGGCCGTGCAACTAATTGGTCCACATACATCCGTATGTACAAGTCCCAATAGTTCACTCACCCTCTCACTATTTCCTGTGAAAGGCGACTTAGTCATTTTGCCAAGTAAACAAGACTCACATGTATCAATTGATTCAAAATCAAAAGAACTTAGAAGACCATCTGTATGGAGTTTCTTTATGCGCTTCTCATTTATATGACCTAAATGACAATGCCAAGTATACGTGGGATTCAAATCATTAGGCTTGAGCCTTTTTGCATCAATGTTATAAATAGGCTTATTCTCAAGATCTAAGTAATATAATCCATTCACCAATGGGCAATTACCAAAGAGAATATTATTCAAATAAATGGAACAACACTTGTTCCTTATTATGACCTCATAACCATCATCTTCCTCCAAACATTTTGAAGAAATAATGTTTTTGCCTAAGGTGGGAATATAATAACAATTATTTAACTCCAAAACTAATCCTGATGGTAATGAAAGTGGATAAGTTCCGACGGCCAACGCAGCAACCTTTGCACCATTGCCGACGCGAGCATCCACCTCGCCTTTTGCACATTTCCTTGCTTCTTTAAGCCCCTGCAACGATTTGCAAGTATGAATCATCGATCCGGTATCAAATACCCATGAATCATAAGGACATGTAGCAACATTATTAATTTCAATAACATTGATACCTGAATTAGAAGTGTCTCCACCCTTCTTCTTCAGCTCTTCCAGATAAAGCTTGCAATTCCTCTTCCAATGACCGGGTTTCTTGCAGTGAAAACAAGGATCACTACCCGCCGGTTTAGGCTTAGGAGCTGCTGCAGGCTTAGGCTTAGTGCTAGAGATCTGATCTGTAGCCTTAGCCTTAGTCTTGCGCTTTTGTTTCTTGCTATCCTTTTGAACCAAGTTAACTTGACTTGGACCAGATTTTTTGATGCTTGCCTCAGCTGTCTTAAGCATCCCATGCAACTCAGCCAATGTCTTCTCTAAGCTATTCATTTGAAAGTTCAAAATGAAAGGCTCATAGCTTGCAGGAAGCGACTGGAGAATCACATCTGTGGCCAAATCAGGGTGTAGAGCAGCACCAAGTTTCTCCAGATTCTCAATGTAACCAATCATCTTGATCACATGAGGACTGACAGAACCGTTTTCAGCTAGCCTGCACGTAAACAAGGACTTTGAGATGTTGTACCTCTCAGACCTTGCTTGGTTCTCAAACATGCCACAAAGTCCCTCAATCATATTGTGGGCATCCGCGTTCTCATATTGCTTCTGAAGCTCAGAGGACATAGTGGCAAGCATGAGACAGCTAACATCAACTGCATCATTGGTATGTTTCTCATCCTCCCTTTTCTGAGTGGCAGTAGCATTTTCTGGCAGATCATCAGGATAGGGAAGCTCTAGAACATATTCCTTTTTCTCTTGCTTGAGAACAATTCTCAAGTTGCGATACCAATCAATAAAGTTTGTTCCACTAAGCTTTTCTTTTTCAAGAATTGAGCGCAAATTGAAAGTGTTACTAGCGGTTGGTGCCATGATCTACAACAGAAAATATGCAAATATAAGCACTATGTAAATATAAAACTCTTATAAACATTTTAACAAAAGTTCATTATTCCACTATATGCTTGGAACCGTTTTCCCTCAAAACGACATATAGTGGTTCAAGATCCATATTCAACTTAGATCCTAGTGAGCTTTGGCATCACCGCTAGAAATCTAGTGACATAGGTAAGCAACACTTTGCTAATCACATCTCTATGTGACTCTTGTTTGTTGGGTGGCATCACATGCCCCGGCGCCAACACCATGCCCCAAAGCCCAAAACCGTTTTGATAGCTTTGTTAATTAAACCAATACTATGCATATAAATGTCCGACATTTATCCTAATAATTAAGATAGTTGAGGTACTCTACTTTGGCAGACCTACCATACAACGATCATAATTTTAATAGGTGCAGCTATTGAAAGGGCATATAATTTAATTTTTCTTGAGGGAACCTATTCTAGCATGTTAATCATATCTAATAACACATGAAAGAATAGGATGATAGGAACATCATCACAGGCAATCATATTAACTGTGAAATAGTATGGCCCCTTTCAATTGGTGATCTCCATCTCCATTGTCATCGCCATGTCTCCCGTCCCTTCAACCATCATGCTTGAGGCCTCCATGAACTAACACTTAGCTACTACAACTAATAGCTAGTAATAAATTACATGAGAATATCAACCATCACAGGTCGACATGCAGGCCGTTATACAATAATATGACAGCCTCAACTCAGCTGTAATTAATCATGGCACGCAGGCCATGCAAATCACATATATACATCACATGCATCTTTTGGGCCATACCATTCACAACATTCTCTGCAAAAACAAGTTAGGCGAGAAGCGAATGCTAACATGTGGCCAAAAAGGGTTGTAACAATCTAGGCGTGTCCGTACGACGGTCCCGCTGGTCGGTGACACGATTTCACAGATCGTATCTATAAAATCACAATGGAAATCCTATCGGAAAAATCATATTTGCCCGATTTTGAGTCATTCACAATGGCTTAGTTTTCCATTAGGTTTTCATGAGTAGACTGCGGTACATGATTATGATACTATTGGCTCCTCTACTGGCGCACGCAGTTAGTCCCGATGGTGATTCCAGCCGGTAGGGACAAGTCGCGCGCGCACGGAGAAGGAACACAAATAAATCAATGATGCATGTATTGCTATCCGCCCATTACCTTGTGAACCTCCCTATCATCATTGATCTAATCAATCCGAACACAAAAACATGTAATAGATCTCATCTAGTACATCAACATATCAACTATATGCACAAGATCTAGATCACAAACTACACAAGGTCGGCTCTGATACCACTGTAGGGGAACGGGTAGGCTACGATAGCATATAAAATTTCTACCGTTCAACCAGGAAACCTTGCAAGAGAGGATCATGGATCGTTACCACTAGACGCGCAGGCGGAGCGGAAGCGAATGTTGGAGCAGCTCGATCCAATGTAGTCGCGCGTCGGTGTAGAGAAAGTAGTCGATCACGTCAATCGTCTCCTTCTAGTCCAGCCGTCGGCACCGCAGCAGCAGCAGCAGCGCCTCCTCGCGGTATCCACACGTACGGGGTTGGAGCACCGTGTGCGGCGTGCTAGCACCGGCAACACGGTTAGGGTTTTGTGGGCGAGAAAGAGGAGCACGGCGGCTAGGGTTAAGGACTGGTGGAATCACCTGCGCCTTAAGCCCCTCCTCCACTTAAATAGACCCTTCTAATGGGCCTCGACTAGTTGGCCCATTAGTGGACTAATTCCTCACACGGATCAATATCCGTATGACCCTCACATACGGATCAAATCCGTATTGTCTCTTGGGCATATCTCCAACAGTTGTCACTCGGCGGGAGACACAACTCAACACCTCCTCAACTTGTGTACCTGCACTAGACATGAGAAGTTGTTGGTACTGATCAGCAATATAGCTTTTCAAGTGTTTCCCCTTCACCACCCCACCCTCTTCATCCACCAGCTTGTGAATAGTGTTCCTTCTCTTCCTTTCGGAGGCTTGGGCATGAAAGAAATCTATGTTTCGGTCCCCTTGTAGCAACCAGGAAGAGTGAGCTTGCTGCTTCCAATACACATGTTGTTGGTCCAAGAGGCGGTGCAGCTTGTATCTAAGCACATTTTCCCGATTTATTTGATCTTGTGACATAGGGGATCTTTTGCATCTTTCTAACTCTCGCTTTACATTTTTAATCCTTTTCCGCAAAGCACCCAAAACCTCCCTGTCCCATGCCCACATTTCTTGTAGTACTATCTGTTGTATTTCCATTAAACCCGTCTCGCCAGTTTCCAGGGCATTTCCCCATGTGTCCTCTACCCGAACTTCACATTCCTCCTCCTCCAACCACCTCGCTTCAAACTTCCTCATCAGTTCTATTGGTTTCCCCCATTGAACATGTTCCTTGGCACCTGGCTCCACAATGACGGTCCTATGATCCAAGTGTCGAGGTCCCTATTTATGACGCGCACCAATGGGTATTGAGCCTGCCACGCGCTGTTTTCCAAGGCTCTATTCTTTGTGTAGGTAGCTGCTCTTGTATGGTTATTTCGCCAAGTAAAAGGATCACCCACAAAACCCAAATCATGAAGGTCACATTCCTCTAGTGCTCCCCGGAAACTTGCCATATAAGTCTCTGCCCGTGCAGCCCCACCTTGCTTTTCACAGTTGAACAAAATCTCATTGAAATCCCCACAACACAGCCATGGGACGGTACTATGGTGTTTTCAAATTTTTAATAGCTTCCACGTCTTCTACTTATCTTCGTTTTTCGGCTCCCCGTACAGCCCTGAGAACCTCCATGCCATCCCCCCTTCCTCCTTAATCACAGCATCGACATGATACCGTGACCAAGACCTCACCGTCAAGTCTACCTCCTTTTTCCAAAAAGTGCTAGTCCTCCACTAGCCCCCACACTATCCTTGACCAACATGTTGGGCATGTTCAGTCTCCACCGAAAAATCTCCATCCCTCGCTTATCCTGTTTTGCTTCAGAGAGAAACAAAACATCAGGGTCCTCCTTCTTTTGGACATCCAGAAGACCACGAACTGCCAGGCCATTTCCCAATCCCCGGCAATTCCAAGTGATGATTCTCATTGGGTCCGGCCGAGCTGACCCTGCAGCCCTGCCACAATGTCATGAACATACCCTGCCTCAATAGCAAAACACTCGTCCTGAGCCTTCACTTTCTTCTTCACCTCTACATCCCCCACCTCCTCTGCTGGTCTTTTCCTCCCCCCCCCCCCCCCCGCCCCCCTTTTAGCATTGGCATTAGGGGATCACCTTCCCCCGGGGCACGTGCACGCCTTTTGAAAGTGCCAACTGCTTTTCCTTTATGGATACCCGTGGGGGGTCACCAACTCTTTGCCTCCCTTTTTTATATTCTTTTGACTCACATATATTTCTTCGAAAGTTGTGGCACTAACTGACTTCCCCTGAACATCCACATCCATGCAAAATTTGTCCCCATCCTCATTCTTCCCTAGCTGTTGCCTGAAACCAGATTCTCCTTTCTCACCCCCAGATTCCTCATTCCCTAGATTCCGGGTTTGCACCACCACTCCATCACCTAGAGCAGCAGCAGGATGCCCCTCCCTTTCAGTGACCTCCTTGTTTAAAACATCAACCTTATAAGCCCCCTTCTCCATGTTGAAACTTAGCTGTTTCGGAACACCAACCCGTGCTAGGGACTTTGGTTCCTTTAGAGGACTTGATCCATCATCCCGAAGCTCAGGATCATCCAACCCACTCCCTTTTCTGCCCCACTGCTCTGTTGACCCCACTTCATCACATCTCCCTGGTGCCATGAACCAGAAGTTTGTTGGTAGTTTCTAGATACCCATTTTATCTACCAAAAAGGGATGTTTTGCGTCTTAATTTGGTGGTTTGGACTAACAATTAACCCTATATTTGCATATATTTATAGTTGTTCTGTTTTGAATGTAATCGCAGGAAACAGGTGTAAAACAAGGCAATTATGGATAAAGAGCTGAAGAGTAACGAAGATGGGCCAGATACGGAGCCGTGCCGATCGGCGCGACCCATGCGCTGATCGGTGCAGGAGGAAAAGTTGACTAAAACATGATCCGGTCCAGGAAAGACGAAGGCCCAACCCAGTATGAGTCAGAGTCGGTGGAAGTTGACCTAATCCTGTCGAGTATAAAATGAAGATAATTATCAAGAGCCAAGACGTCCAAAGGGGAGACGGCAATCACGAGAACCAGTTATTAAAACTAGGGTTCCAGGATATTGGCGGTGGAGGTTCATCAACACCGACGAGATCCACCAGAAGGGAGGTTGCGCCGATCGGCTCAACGCTTGCGCCGATCGGCTCGTGCATGTTCCAGCGCTATTTCTCAACCCTGTGCTATGTCTAGCGGAAGGATGAGTGAGTAGTCTCATATTCTCTTCTCTGGTGCGGGGATCTGGTCATGTAACTCTTATGCTTGTTGATACTCTCTCGATGAATTTAATCTATGTGATAAAATTTATTGCACATCTATCTATCCTTTTCATTAGTGTATCGGCCAATACACTTTTGCCCATTGCATTGTGCAAGAAACCAGTGGGGAGCTAATAGCCTCTATAGTGACAGCCGGGGTGAACAAAACCACCATGTCTTGTAGAATATTAGAGTCATCACTTGAGTTGATAAGAATAAGGTTGCATGCTAGTGAACCAATCCTAAGGAGAGAATCCTTCATCATCCTGTTAACTCTTCAATAACATTCACCTTCCACTTTCTCACCGTCATCATCCACACCAACCAACCCATTGCAATTTGTTAGTAACCTTTTAATAGTATTAGTTCCGCTCGTTCCCTGTAGATTCAATAACCTTGGAATACTCTGAGGGAAAAAGAGCTACAACTGTACACCGTCCTCTTGCGGTATATAAGTGGGTGCGTAGATACGACCAACAAGCCTTTTTTCTGGCGCCGTTGCCGGGGAACAAGCCAATTCTTTTACTATTAATATTTTACTAACGTATAATCCTCTCTTTTCTAGTTGTTTTTGTTTTTGTGTTTTATGTGAATTTTTAGGATGAGTATGACAGGACCTTCTCGGATGCTCAGGGAACTTTCTCTACCATCTCCAGACGTGCTGGTGCCTCAACCCTCAGATGAGAAGGCCACGGCCTCCTCGTATGTGTTGAACCCCATTATTATTAGCATGGCTGAAGCAAACAAGTTCTTTGGAGAGAAAGAGGAGAACCCGTATACTCATTTACAAGATTTGGAGGCACTTTGCCAAACATTCCATCATGAAGGAGTGCCTCGGGATCTTTATAGGTGGCTGCTTTTCCCATTCTCTTTGGGAGGAAAAGCCAAAGAGTGGCACAAGGCAGCATCTCGAGAAGCAAAAGGTAAGTGGAGTGAGTTAGTTGG
Source organism: Eleusine indica (assembly GCA_030378355.1). NCBI lineage: Eukaryota > Viridiplantae > Streptophyta > Magnoliopsida > Poales > Poaceae > Eleusine > Eleusine indica. The sequence continues at coordinate 18,174,906 of CM059494.1, forward strand.
AAATTTTTGTCTCCACTATTTTTCTTTGCCAAAGGTGCAGAAGTTGAGAAGGGAAGTGGTGAACTTCTTACAAGAAGATGAAGAATCTCTCGCGGAAGCCTGGACGCGTTTTTAAACATTGTTGAAACAAGGACCTGACCTTGGCATTGATGAGAATATGTGCGCTCAGACCTTCTACATGGCCATAAACAAGGAATCGAGGATGCATTTGAACGGATCGACCGGAGAAAGTTTTCTGAGATTGACAGCCAAGGTAGGGATCGAATTGTTAGGCAAAATTGCCGAGAATGAAGCTTTGCACAAGCATTGGGAAGAATATTTAGAACCAAATCGGCAATGCCCAGAAGTTATGAAGAAGGAAGAGTCGCCAGCTGAACAGATCTTGATGTCCGAGAGCAGATCAATGATTACTTCGGGGCAATTCGAAGAAATAGAGCCCGTCGGACTCACCTCTGTGGGTCTGACGTGTGTGCCGATCGGCGCAGTCTCTATGAGATATTGGGGAAGAAATTTTCAAAAGTCTTGTGTGACTTTGGCTCCCGTGTCAGCTTGATGACTTACGATGCATTCATGAGCATGCCTTATGGAACTCAACAGCGGCTGATGGGGACTGAACTTGAGCTGATCATGGCGGATGGTAGGAAAACCAAGCCACTGGAAGTGATCAAGAATGTCGAAATTGAGATCAGCTCGAAAACAATGCCGATAGATTTCTTCGTTCTAGACAATAAAGAAACTGGGGTTGAAGATATCATTCTGGGAAGGTCATTCTTAAGATTAGTACAAGCTGTTCTGGATGCTGGGAAAGGTCAAATCACGCTACACCGGGGAGAGGAAGAAGTGCAATTTCAATTTAATGATTCGTCTCATCAAGACTCTTCTTGCTATCAGGAATTCTGCCCAGAGGAAGACGAGAGGATAGGGATGGATATGGGAGACCCACTGGACCACATCATGCATGAAACTGACAAGTACACTGGCAGTGCCGATCGGCGCGGCCCTTGCGCCGATCGGCTCAGTCATACTGGCAGCGCCGATCGGCGCGGCCCTTGCGCCGATCGGCTCAATCATGCTGCAAGCGCCGATCGGCACGATCCTTGCACCGATCGGCTCAACCAGAAAAATCCTGATTTTGAACCTCTCGGGGAGCTGGATCCAGACGAAGCGCCAGAAGTGGAACAGAAGGAACTTCCGAAGGAGCTACGCTATGAATATCTAGGAAAGAATAGAACATATCCAGTTATTGTGAACAACGCCCTAACGAAAGAAGAAACAGAGAAACTTCTTTTTGTGCTCAGAAGGTATAAGAAGGTCATTGGTTACACATTGGATGACATCAAGGGAATCAGCCCCGCATTTTGCACCCACAAGATTAACTTGGAGGAGAATACTAAACCAGTGGTTGAAGGGATGCGAAGGTTGAAGGAATCCATGAAGCCAGTGGTTAAAAAGGAGATTTTGAAGCTGCTTAATGCAGGTATGATCTACCCTGTTGCTGATAGTGAATGAGTTAGTCCAATGCATTGTGTACCCAAGAAAGGAGGGTTGACAGTAGTGCCTAACGAGAACAATGACTGTAACTGGATGGAGAATATGCATAGATTATAGAAGTTTGAACAAAGTGACGAAGAAAGATCACTATCCTCTTCCGTTCATTGATGAGATGCTTGAAAGATTAGCAAGGAATTCATACTTTTGCTATTTGGATGGATATAGTGGTTTCTTTCAAATACCGGTAAGACCAGAAGATCAGCAGAAAACTAATTTTACTTGCCCTTTTGGGACATATGCATATAGAAGGATGCCATTTGGTCTTTGCAACGCGCCTGCAACATTTCAAAGATGCATGAATGCAATATTCGCTGAATTCAGAGAAGATATTATGGAGGTATTTATGGATGACTTCTCCGTGCATGGTGCTGATTTTGATAGCTGTTTGAAGAATTTGGAGAAGGTTTTAAAAAGGTGTGTTGAATGCGACTTAGTTCTTAATTGGGAGAAGTGTCACTTCATGGTAACAGAAGGGATAGTACTTGGTCATGTCATATCTAAAAGAGGGATAGAGGTTGATAAGGCAAAGGTATCTACAGTTGAGAAATTACCTCCCCCTACTGATCTTACAACTTTGAGAAGTTTTCTTGGACATGCCAACTTCTATCGCAAATTTGTTAAGGATTATTCGAAGATTGCTAAACTCCTGACAGAATTGTTAAAGCAAGATACAGAATTTGTTATGGACGAGGAAAGACTCTTGGCCTTCAGAAGATTAAAGGAAGCTCTATGCTCTGCACCCTTTATGCAGCCACCTGATTGGAGTTTATCTTTTGAAATTATGTATGATGCAAGTGACAATGCAGTTGGAGCTGTTCTTGGACAACGGAAGGAAGGTAAAGTGCATGCTATTTCTTATGCTAGCAAAACTTTGAATGAGGCAGAAATAAATTATACAACAACTGAGAAGGAGATGCTAGTTGTTATATTTGCTTTTGAGAAGTTTAGATCCTACATTCTAAATGCTAAGGTGATCGTATATACTGATCATGCTGCTATAAGATACTTGGTTTCAAAAAAGGAGTCTAAACCTCAGTTAATGCGATGGGTATTGATGCTGCAAGAATTTGATTTGGAGATAAGAGATAAGAAAGGAGTAGAAAATTCTGTAGCAGATCATTTATCTCATCTTGAATCATCATCAACTGAGCCAATAAGAGATGAAATGCGACAAGAGCAGTTGTTTGCTGCATTTGATCGTAGAGAGAACTGGATGATGGATATTATCAAAGGTTTCAAGGGACAAACTGATCTGATGAACAAGAACATAAGGAAAAGAGTTAAGAGTGAAATGAGAAAATTTATATGGGCCGATCCATACTTGTACAGGTATTGCAAGGATAGAGCAGTACGGAGATGTGTATCCAGAGAAGAAAGAGCAAGCATTTTAGCAAAATGTCATTCTTCGGATTATGGGGGACATTATGGCTACTTCAGCACACAGGCAAAGGTATGGGCAAGTGGATTCTATTGGCCTACCATGCATGAAGATGCAAAAAGGTATGTTGCAACATGTGCTCAATGCCAACAAATAGGGAATGTTAACAGTAGGAATGCAATGCCTCTTAAGTACAATCTTCAAGTCGATATCTTTGACGTTTGGGGTATGGATTTCATGGGACCCTTTGTGAATTCACATGGTTTCAAGTATATATTAGTCGCCATTGATTATGTCTCCAAGTGGGTCGAAGCAATGGCATGCAAGGCTAACACTACAAGAGAATCAAGGAGTATACTTCAGGAGCAGATATTTCCTAGGTATGGAGTACTGAGGATAATAATTACGGATGGAGGATCCCATTTTACAGGAGGAGAATTTGCTAGGTTTTTAACCAAATCTGGAGTTGAACATAGAATTGGAACAGCCTACCATCCCCAGACAAATAGACAAGAAGAAACTTCAAATAAGCAATTAAAGGGAATTCTGCAGAAGATTGTTACGAAGGAAGGAAAAGATTGGGCCAAAAAGATTAATGGAGCATTATGGGCATATAGGACGGCATTCAAGACACCAATTGGTATGACACCGTATCAATTCGTCTATGGGAAATCGTGTCACCTACTGGTGGAATTGAAACATAAGGCTTATTGGGCTATAAAGGAAATGAATTTGGATCTTGATGCCGCCGGCATGAAAAGGAAGATACAAATAAGTGAATTGGAAGAGATGAGATTGCGTGCATATGAGAATGCAGCTATATACAAAGAGAAAACAAAGAAGTGGTACGATGTGAAGCTTTTGAAGAAGGAGCTCAAGGAAGGAGATCGGGTGCTCCTATTTAATTCGCGATTCAGATTATTTGGTAAAGACAAACTGCGAGGCAAATGGGAGGGACCTTATCTTGTGAATACGGTGTTACCTTTGGGAGCGGTAATCATAATGGATGGCAAGAGAAACAAGTACACGGTGAACGGACAACGTCTAAAGGTATACTTAGAATCCGACACATTTGAATTAAAATCTTTTGATGTGTATTTCACTGCTTAGTACCCCGTGTGGTCAAGCTTAACGACGTAAAACAAAAGCTTGTTTGTATTTTAATTTCTGTAGTTTTTCTTTTTTGGCGATTTAGTGTACCGTGCCGATCGGCGCAGCGGAGTCCTTTTTGTTTTGAGTCGGTTTTGGACCTTGCCCTTTTAAGACTCGTTAAATTCTACGAATAAGAGAGAGTCCTAGTCCAATTGAAAATCAAGGGATATAAATATGAGGTGACAGCAAAGCCACGGATCAACTCGTATTACATCATCACCAGAACAAACCCTAAGAGCAGAAGCGATGGAAGGCGGCGCATCAGGCAGAAACCAAGGCGGCGCCGATCGGTGCGACCTCTGCGCCGATCGGCGCGACTCTGAAGCCGATCGGTTCGGCGGCGGATTTCCTCAGCCCTCTGCAAATTGGCCCTAGGAAGAAGTCGATGAAGTGTTGACACCAACACGAGATGATCCCCTCGTCTGGTCAAATCTGCGGAAGAAATTCATGAAGAAAAGCGAAGCTGACGGGTGGAACGCCGACAAGGTGAAGATGGACAATGAACTTCAGCAAATGGTGAAAAGAGTATTGGTGCGCAAAGGAAAATCTGTAGCACCTATTGAAAGTGAAGTAGTTTCTCAAAGGTATACCATGGAAAGTCTTCTTGATCTTGCTAAGTCCTTGTCGTATGAGGATTTCCTATCTTTCAAAAGATCATTGACTGAGCAAGAGAAGGAAGAGCTAGATGAAGAGAGCGCCCTCAGAATTCATAGGTGCCGACTTTATGGTGAACATGACATTGCCGCCAAGTATGAACTCAAGCTGCGAGAGGAAGTCGAAGAAGCTATGTACCAGCAGGATGCGAAGACGGATCTTCAAGCTAGAAGGGATAAATCCTTTCCCAAGGTTCTTACCGATTGGAAAAGTTTTCAAGAAAATAAGATTCATAGGAACAATTGTATTGAGGGTTGCAAGTGTTTCTTTTGTGCTAAAGATCTTCAACGCAAGGTGGAACTCCAATTGGCAGAAGATCTAGCTTTCATACCTAGAGATTTGATATATGATGATGGTTGTCGCGCTGTTCCTGGAGGAAGGACACCTAAGGAGATTAATGATGAGATTTTACGAAGGCAGTAGAATAAGGTGATCCATGAGCGTAATCTAGAGCAGTTAGATGAGTATATGAAAGAAGCTACTGGCTGCGCCGATCGGCACAACACTGGAGCCGATCGACACGATCTAAAGATGGTTGAATTTATTGATCTGACGGCTCTGCCAAGTGAAGACGAAGAAACTGCTGTAAGGAAGTACAAGATTACATCAGAGGTTCGCAGATCCGCTAGATTATCGGGTAAGCCAATTCAGAATTATATCGAATGGGATAGCGACTATACGTCATACTATTTGGAAACTTTGGAAAGCGGTGATCCTAGTGTGCCTGGAGATTTTAGTGATGATTTTGATATGCAAGGAAGCTTTGGTAGTCCTAAGTTCAAAAATCAGGAAATACATGCAGAATGCAGTAATGACACGGCAGCAGGAACTTTAACAAGAGTTAATGGTAATGCAGAGGGAAATAGAGGAAGTCGCAATGTTGGAAGAACACCACTGCGCCAATCGGCTCAGCCTATGCGCCGATCGGCTCGGAGGAATTTGAATAGTGCCTCTCCTTACAGCGTTGAAAATCATAACCTGCAACCGCCTGCTTGCTGTCCTGTCTGCCGAAGAAACATTGAGAGACTGTATCTAGACAGAGATCGTGCTTATAGGAATCAAAGAGATGTGGACCGTAGAATTGAGGATACAATCAAGATGAACGAAGCGGACTACACTTTTCTCATAAGGAATATAAGACAAATTTTCCGAGTCTTGAACAAGCATGGTCTGCATGATTAGTGTGTTGAGTTTCTTCTCTTGCAATAAGGACATTGCAAATTTTGAGTGTGGGGGAAGGGCTTTGCCATTAGTCATAGTTTTTAAGTGTTTTTGAGTCCAGTTTCTCAGTTTTTTTTAATATTTTTGAGTCTAGTTTCTCAGTTTTTAAGTATTTTTGATGAGTGTTTATTTAAGTTTGTGTGTGTGGTTAAGACAGTCATGAGTCATGTTGAGAGTTGCTTCTAGGTCTTTTATGTAGTTTGTGTGTGTGGTTAAGAGAGTTATGAGTCATGTTGAGAGTTCGTCGTCGTGGGACGGGGGATCGTGCAGCTGGATGAGCTCCACCGTGCCCGCGATCGTGGCGACCAGGACCTAGTATAGTACCCATGACGTCCTGAAGCAATCGACCGCCAAGGTCGCTGTTGCTGATGTTCTCTTGCACCCGGTTCAAGGCAACTCAGAAGCCGGTTAGTGTTTTGCACCGCGCGACGTCCTAGTCATCGTGTCAGTGCGGAGATTCTTCTTGGCGCGGCCATGCTCTGCGCGTGATCACCGCCAGTCTCGTTCTGCCTGCGCTTACGTTCCCGGCTATGTTGGACGCGTCGGCCCGCGCGTGGAACACCTTGAGTTGAGAAACCACGTACGTGCTCTCATGATGGTTGAACACGGCACCAGCGCAGCCGTCCAGCTCGTCTGGATCCTGCAACCCCCTCATCGTCTTGCGCCAACGCGCGCCGTACATGCATGCGCTCAACGAACATCCAACTATATATTCCGGCTGGGGAACAACTTCTCCAGCTCCAGGGCGAGATGGCTAACTCTAACTGCCGTCATCGGTGTTGGACGGCAGCTCGATGAGCTCCACCACCATGCGCACCATCACGATTCACGGTGAGCAGCATTGCAGCAAGGAGTACCCCATCACCGCATTACAACAGGCTTGACTTGCCGGTCGCAGCCAGCAGAGTGAGCAACGTGGATGACGGTGGTGCCGAAATTCAGTCAGATGCATCACAGCCAGCGGAGTGAACGACGTGGATCACGGTTGAGTATAAATAATAAACATGATCCTTGTATATTCTGACAGAGAAGCAGTACCTCAGATGAATCACAGACAGCGCAGTGGACTACGTGCGTGATGCTGGCGGCGCCGGAATTGAAGGTGAATATATATATGGTAAACATGATTCTTGAGTTGAGTGTTTGATGCAATGATGCATGCTCTAGATAGGCGATACTTTATATAGTCCCTCCGGCCCATTTTTGTTGTCATTCCCGACAGCTTCAAAGCGATTGAGAAAATGGTGAACTGGCGACTTTGCCCTTGGCCTCCCACACCACGCATCCCGCATCTCAGCCCGCCGATTCTTCCGCCTCTTTTCATTTTCTTTGGCACATTACGCTCAGCTGTCCCGAGGCGATAGTGTCATCTTCCTCCTTGATTTTCTTGGTTTCGCCATGCCAATGATAAAAAAACGATTGTTCTACTTGGTTCTCCCTGCACCCAAGCATTGGTAACCTTACGACACCAGCTCGTGCACCCGGAAGGCCATCATTTGAACCATGGGATACGCCCACCTCTCTTTGCTTTTAAATCGTCTTCCAAACTTGCGGTAGCATTTTTTCCCAGCTGCGATAAGATTAGTAGTGACACACTAATTCTATTAGTAGTTGGTCAATAATTCTATTAGTAGTGACACACTATTAGTTGCTAAATGTTTTCCTATAGCGACCCATGATCGGTGGCTAAAACTTTTAGCGACGCCGCTTATAGCGACCGAAAACATAGGTCGCTAAAGTTCTTTAGCGACCGATTGTGTGTTGCTAAAAGGGCCTTTAGCAACCCATCGTAGGATGTTGATGCCGTGCTGTGGTATAGTGTCACGGTCCATCTCCGAGAAATGTGATATTCCTTGTACTCAGTTAGATGCACCTGGTTAAGGTTTAGTATTTGATCACTTGGGCTTGCTGAGTGTGATATATGACGGGCAAAATTTGACCAAGATAAAAGAAATCTCTCTCGTGTTGTCGTCTCTTGCTTGAGACGGAGCAGGGAACCAAGCAAAGCAAAGCAAGCATGGAGGTACGGCAAAGAAATATCTCTGATGAATGTGATCTTGGTAACAACATTTATTTTATTTTTTTGCTGATAAAGCCAGGGGTCATTTTCGCCTCTTGAACACATGACTTGTAGCCAAAGCAGTAAGGCTGCTAGTAACATGATATGTACATTAACTGCTATGCGTTTGATACAATTTACGGTTGCCCAAGCTCATCTGGCAAGCGAGCGCCCTTCACCTGTCGCCGGCGTTGCTCCTCGTGGACCCTTGCCGCGACGAGCTGGTTGAGCCTCTCGGCAGCGCGCGTTCTGTCCCTCCATTCCCTAGCGTCCTTGACAGCCCTCTCCTCCATCCACCTGAGGCTGTCCATGACCACCCGCAGCGCCCTGCCGGCGAACCTGCTGTCCTCGAGCCCCTTCCTCATCTTGCACCACCGCGTGCCGTACAGCCGCTCGAGAAACTTGCGGCTATCCGGGCTGGGGTACAGCTTCTCCAGGTCCAGCGAGTAAGCCCCGTCTTCTTCATCATTGTGGGATGTCGGCGGGGCATGCAGCTCCATCATCTCCTCCGTGCGCGCCATCGTGGCAACCAGGATCGAGTACCCCGTCTCGAACTCCCACAGAGCCCGGAAGCCGTCGCCGTTGCTGGAGCCGGTTGCTGCCTTGCTCCGCGCGGCGTGGTCGTCAGTGCGGGATTTCTTCTTCTTGCTCTGCGCGTGATCACCACCACTGTTGTCGTGCCTGCGCTTCTGCTCCCTGCGACGCGCCTGCTTCTCCGCCCACTCGGCTTTCCCGGGCAGGAAGAGCGTGGCGAAGCGGTGGAGCAGGCCTCCATGGGCCGGGCCGACCGCGGCCCGGACTGCATCGTAGACCGCGCCAGCGTCCATGTGCGGATTGGCCTCCGCGTCGTACACCACATTGAGGAACCGCCAATGGGCCTCCTCCCCCGCGACGCGCTTCACCAGGTCCACGAACTCCATCGCCTCAGAGAGCCGCGGGTCCTCCTCGACGGCACGCTGGGCCACAGGGCGGGCCTGCTCCCTCTCCCTCTCCCTCCTTTTCTCCTGCTCCTCGACGACGGCACGTTTCGCGCCGCGGCGTGCCTGTTCCCTTTCCCTCTTGCGACGCAGCTTGTTCTCACGTTCGTCGTCCAGGTCCAGCTCGCCGTCCTGGTCATCCGCCGCCGCCCGGATCATCATCGGCGTTGGCCGGCTCCCAAATCCTTCATCCGGCGCGCCGGTGAGACACGCGATGAACTGAGCGAGGAGGTCCGGGCGGGCGCCGAGGATCTCGGTGGAGCGCGCCACCACGGCGGCGGCGGCGCCGCCGCCCGTGCCCGCTCCGAACCCCGTGACCAGGGCGAAGAACTCGTCGCGGGCGGCCGGGTCCGACGCGAACGCCGTCGCGACATCGCCCAGAAATGCCACGATCCCGGCGATCTCCTTCGCCGGGTACGTCGGTTGCGCCATGAGTCAGGGTTGCTCAGTCGATCCTGACGCGAGCGCGGTTGATCTTGATGCCACCAGGGAAAGGAAAGCCAGAAAAAGAAAAACCAGAGGGGAAACACAGGGGAGAAAGAGATAAAAACAAGAGACCGAGGTGAACACGTGAGAAAGAGAGAAAAACAGGAGTCTTACCTCGGCTCGGTCTCGTATTTTTTTTGCAGGTGGTTGAATCCGGCATGGAATCGTGACTCTAAAGGTTGTTTCTAAAGTGATCGGAGCTGATGAGGTTTACAACTTTCTGAAATTGAATGTACGCGGCAGAAGAGATCATGAGTTTGTGTGAACCATCTCAAGCATAACTTTCTTTCGTATCTGGTGCATGTATCGTGTGTCTACTGGTTCCTATTTATTGTTTATTACTGCGGGACGCTAAAAAGTATGGATTTTTGGAATATAAGAAGATAATGATGTTGCCGCCAATAATGTTTAAGATGACAAATCTTGTATTTCACAACAAACTATGAAAAATCTTCCGCTACTCCCTGGTTCATCGCCATGGAGCAACGGTGGGTATGGGGCTTCAACCCCTCACACACGCACATACATACGAATGCGACTTTCCTTCTCTGGTCGCCTGCTCCCATATACATGTTCCCGCCACATGTTGGGTGTGTTTGGATGCAATGGTATTTTGAAACGTCGGTATTCGAAAACCATAGTTTTACAGGTAGGTCAGATAAAATACCATAGTGGCATAGTTTATTAGTAATACAATACTTTTTAGTTTTGGGTGAAAACCATGATGTGTGTTTGGCAACGTCACAGTAGTTTTACATTAAATTTAGAAATGGACTTGTAGCCTGGCTATCAGTGATTGAAAAATGGAATAAAGTTGACGACGACCCAGATCAATCTAGTAGACCGGCAAATATTAGTAAACAGCTGTATTAAAACGACTTTTCTATTGCAATGTAGTAGACATGATCTCGTATGGTGCACATAGGTCCCGTTTATTACGGTGAGATGCAAAAACTACTATTTTGGCTTGGGCAAAACATCTTATACTAGTACGAAATTGAAAACGGTTTATAGGTGCTTATGGCCATAAGCTCTTTTGATCTAACCTATTTGCCAGACTCTATGTCATTATTAACGCTAAAGTTGTTCCATAAGCTTTTCGAAACGGGCCCTTATACAGATTTAAAGATGCTTTCATATTTTGTTTGGCAATATATTATCTCCTTTAGGATCGATGTTATTGAATAACCTTTGATGGTCTTCACGATACCACATTTCCGATTGTCATACCTACCTTGTTCAAGTACTTAAGCATATATCTTGCATGGCACATGTATTTCACGTTATGTGTAGAGTAAAATCTCTATAACCATTGTATGCCATATACTTGCTTTTTAATATGAATTTATTTATGTCTACAATGTATCGTATTATTATGGATTGCCATTGGCCATTCCATCTTGCGTAACGAAACTTGTTCTTACATTTGTCTATACCATACCACCGTGGTTTGATGGCGAGGGTCTACATAGAGTGAGGCAACATGATCTTCCCGCCTAGCTCTGATGTAATCTCTATCGCTATAACTTATTAATTGAGGTGAGGTCGTCTAGATCACTTTTCTCGTGTTCAGATATGTCCGTAATGTTGTCGTATTCAGTTTGTATCCTATAATGATTCACGAATCAGTTTGAGTCATTTTTGAACCATCTTCTAATCCTTTGTTGAATTGGACTCCGATTTCAATTCGATATCTCATACTAATAACAATTAATCATCTATTGCTTTAACATCATATTTTAGATGAAAACTAATAATAAGAATTCCAATAATAAATCACTCCAAAATTATTATAATGAATATTCTTTTTAAAACTCAAAAAGGTAAAGCAAAATAAAAATAGAGCAAATGCTCAAACAAAAAAATTGATTAATTGAAAACTTTTTACAGTTACAAAAAAATATTCTAATCATAAAATTTTTTAACAAAGACTCATGACAACGCACGGGTATTTTGCTAGTTTTCTCTAGTTACAGTTAATAAAATATGTTCAGGGTCATATACTGCTAAAATGATGATGAAAGAAATATACTTAGCTTATGGATATACTAAAATATTGAGATAATAATAGTGTCATATCATTGCAACGATGACATACAACGATGGACGCAGGAAGCTGATTGAATTGATCTGCTGCGAAAGACGGTGGGAAAAAATAATCAGAATTGTGATGATAGTCTAACTCCGATCCCTTTCGCATGGCAGCTACCAAGGTCCAGGTGCTCGTCGCCGGCGAAGTGTACGACGTGGCGAAAGGCGACGCCGCTCCCCTGTGTCGTTGGCTGCCACCACGAAAGGAAACGCGGAAGGTTACCGACGGAGAGAGACAGGAAGAGGCGAATCTTGTATTTCATAACAAACTATGAAAAATCTTCCGCTACTCCCTGGTTCATCGCCATGGAGCAACGGTGGGTATGGGGCTTGAACCCCTCACACACGCACATACGAATGCGACTTTCCTTCTCTGGTCGCCTGCTCCCATATACATGTTCCCTCCACATGTTGGGTGTGTTTAGACGCAATGGTATTTTGAAACGTCGGTATTCGAAAACCATAGTTTTACAGTAGATCAGATAAAATAAGAACTCCTCGCGGGCGGCCGGGTCCGACTCGAACTCCGCAGCGACGTTGCCCAGAAACGAACGCCACGATCCCGGCGATCTCCTTCGCCGGGTACGTCGCCGCGTCGCCCCGCTGCGGCTGTGCCATCTTACGTCGCCGATCGATAGAGATACACCCTCCTTTCGCACGGCAGCAGATGTATTATAGGAGTTGTTATCAATATGTGCGTGATCGTGTCTGATCCGGATACCAAAGGGGTTCATCTAGCTTTTGTGGCCTTCTGCCGCCCAAAACCTTAGGAATTCCTTGATAGTTAGCGTAAATTCGTAAGCCAGGTCGGCAGCAGCAGCAAGGGAAGAGAAGGGACGGGCGTACCAGCGAGGTGCTCGTCGCCGTCACAGACGCACAGTGAAACATCGGTGTCGCCACGGAATTGAAGGCGCCCAAAGATGAGCGAGCAGGCTCACTACTCTCTGTTCTCTGTTCTCGAGCACCATGGAGGCAGGGGCGAAACCAAAATGGCGCCCCAACAATGGTCAGTCCCTCAGCATATGTCGCCATGGACATTTGTCTCTATCCTATATGCAAGAACAATGCACGCGCGTTAATCAGTCATTATCTTTTGGTTGCAATCCTCTCTAGTATATTGCACTTGCAGAAGCATCATAATGGATTTGTTATGACAAAAGTTAGCAAGGTATCCATAGTTGTCCAGACCTGGATGTGTGCCACACATAAATGTGATAGACACATCACAAAATTTTACTATTGTTTATTCATGCATGATCGATCTCGAAAAGGCAAGCGACCCAAATACTGTAGTACATGCACACTGCAAACTCTAGGACTTAGATCTTAGCAGCTAAGAAGAATGTTAAACACACGTGTTATGAACATTAACCCGTTCATCTACCTGTGTACGTTGTCCAAGGTAACAAACCTTTGTTTCACCTATTTAAACATTGCGCCAGAATGGCATCAATCTTCATACTTGACATGACCCATTTTGTCAAGATGGTAAGGCTGTCTCCAACGGATGATTCAATCGGCGACCCAATTCAAATATGGGTCTCTAAATCTATAAAACAGCTCTCCAACCGAAGACCCAAACACTCACCTATTGTTGGGAATCACCTCGGGCGTGACCCACAAATAGAGTAGCTGCTCTCACGACTGAAACCAAATCACTTTGTCTGTCCGTCTCCCTCGTTGACCAAACTACCCCGCCGACCGAGCTCCTCCTGTCGTCGTCGCGCTCGCGCAGCTCCCCCGACGGCCGACCTCTACCGCCTCCCGACTTCCCCAGCCTCCCCCGCCGCCCGAGCTCCGCCACACCGCCTGCCTATACCCCATCGACCGTTGCGACCTCTGCCTGACTCTGCTCGCCCGAGCTACGCCGCACCGCATGCCTATACCCGGCCGGCAGTCGCGACCTCCCCCCGACTCCGCCCGCCCGAGCTCCACGGCATCGTCTGCCTGTGCCCCAGCCGCCCGAGCTCAGGGCCGCCGCCTCACCTCGCCTCAGCTCCACCGCCCGAGCTCCACGAACAAGCGGGGGACGGCGGTGGCGGACCTAATTCTTGGTCTTCCGTTGGAGACAGGTATATTTAAGTAAACCATTCATGGGTTTAGGTCTCTGATTTGGGTCTCTACGGTTTAAGACAGCCTAAGACTGACTCCAATAGGGTGTTGCATTTTTTAGAGGCAAAATCAGTTTTGCATCATATGTACAGTGCGCACCATGCAGTGCAAAAATCACCGTCTCCAACAGACAATGCTTTCCCCCCCCCCTCTCCCCCACAGTGCACACCGGTCGGTTTCATTTCCGGCGCGCTCGCCCCGCGCGGAAGGCCGACGCGTTTCACTCGGCGCCCCAGCAGCGTCCCGCCGTTGCTTGCCCTGCGCGTCGGCCTCCTCGTCCACGGGATCTGCTTCGTTGGTAGCCGCAGGCTTCGATTGGCCTGTGCGTCGTGTGCCCTGCTCGCCTGCATGTGTGCAATGCTCGCCCTCTGCTCGCGTGTCCTGCTTGCTGTGCGCCCTGCTCGCCCTCTGCTCGCGCGCCCTGCTCGCCGTGCGCGCTGCTTGGCCTATGCGGCCTTCGCCTTGTGCGCCGTCGTTTGGCCCGCGTAGCTCCTGTAGGCAGGGGCCCGTGACCGGTTATTTGCGTCAGGTAGTCTACGTTTGGCTGCGGTTACTTCCTTTAGATTTATACATGTTGTAATAATCATGAAACCGCTTGTAATAACTTCCTAGAGTCTGACTCACACCTATGTATGATCTAAGAAGAATTGTTGTGAGCCATATAATAACATGCAGAACATACATTGAGCGATGGTACATAATTCTAATTGAGTAACCTGTTATTGGATCTTTGCCTACATTGAGGAATACAGAACAAAGGACTTCATCTTCTTTGCTTGTGAAACCACGCCCCCCCCCCCCTCCGTGACACCTTCTTTTCCTTGCCTTTCCGTGCTGTCAGAGGTGGCACAATTTCAACATCTTCATGGTAAACTTGCGCACCCATGACATAATCCAGCTATCCAACAACTCATGCTTATGAACACAACTTCCTGATGATCCGACTATCCAAGCTTACGAACGGGCCATTACTGTAGTGGTAAGGTGTCTTAGTAGCACCTCCTAGGTCTCGGATTCGATCCCTAGTGGGAGCGAATTTCCGGACTAGGTTAAAAAAATTTCCTCGTCTCTCCCCTAAGCCAAAGCATATGTAAGACCCTGCCTGGAGCCAATCGGTGCGGGCTTTGCTCCCGATTTGAAGGTTGGTGCACTATGAAGCTCTCACACAGGCTAAAAAAGGGGTCACCATATCAGGGGGGAGAGGGGTTCGGGAATTTTCTAGACCTGTGTGAGAAGGTCCTCTCTTCTTAATACAATGTCGTTGGGGCGGTCTTACCCCGGCATGTCTATTTTTTTTACTTCTTGATGATAAATAATTTTATGATGCAACATCAATAATTTTGGGATGCAATAGTTTACCTGTCCGGACTGTTGGTACTTAAGAGGGTACATCGAGGATTGTTGCTAGTATGAGAATTGATCAGGTGAATAATAAGGCTGATCTAGAGACCTTTGCCCTCCAAATGTTGGACTTTGATTATCCATAATAACAAAAATGATGGAATCAGTGAACGACAATATGAATTATAGACATATTCTTGCTGATCTACTAGCTGTGTGATTGAGCTAAAATAGCTGATGCACTTCTCACAATGACTGATGAATGTGACGTGCAAGGCTCCACAACAAATACTTGATAAACCAACAGATCTTGGCTACCAAAATTTCACAGCACCATGCAACCATCTATGAAATCCATGGAATCCACAAGGACAAATGAAGCTGCATCAAATCCATCAAGGAGAAAGGAGAGTACGAACTGCTTAATTGCGATTTGATACTCACCGACACCGGTCGCCGCCCTTGCTCCCCTGCCATGAGGCCGCCCGCCGCTCTGCTGGAACACCGCAAGCAGCTCGCCCCAACTGCTGGTCCCGCCCATCCCTCAGCTACCACGCCGCAAGCTTCTCCCCTGCGTCGGCCCCGTCCGTCGCCGAAGCGGCTTGCCCCAAGCACCGGCCCCAAGCGCCGTTGGAGCAGCACGCCCCGCCTGGGCGCCGGCTCATCCCGACCATCGGCCGCACTGAAAGGACCTTGATGTCTCCTAGAGGGGGGATGAATAGGCGAAACTATAAATTTTTGCGAATTTTGACTTAACAAAAAATCAGTACGATCGACAATACCGATGGGACCGATCGGCAGTGTCGATGGCTACTGCCGATGCTCAATCGGTAATGCCGATAGTGGAACAGAAAGTCACCCAAAAGTAAATCTGAGTTAGTTTTACAGTTACTAGGTTGATGAAAAGACTACAATAGTTAATATGAAGCAATAGAACAATATAGCAACTATTAGACACAAGCTACACAAGTAGATCTAGTAATTTAAGCAAATATAAGAGCAAACCCTAGAGCATGAAAGAGTAACAAGTAAATAAAGAAGCACACGGAGACACAACATTTGTTTACCGAAGTTGGGACTCCTCAAATGAGTCCTACATCTCCGTTGAGGGGCTCGATCACACTTGAGCCGGGTCTCTTTCAACCCTTTTCCTCGAATTTACTTCTCTTGATTCCTTTCTTTTTAGAGGTCAATCGAAACCTTCACAAACTTCCCGCGGCTCACCACAAGCTTGGGAGCTCACCGGATAACGCCTTGTCGCCTAGGGGATGAATCCCCAAGAGTAACAAATGCCACAATGATTGCTTGCTTGCTCAAGTGCTCAATAATGGAGTTTTGCTCTCTCTCTCAATCTCTCATCCAATCTCACCCAAAAGGTATAGCACTAAGCAATGAGGAGTGGAGAGGTAATTTTTGGCTGAAATGGATGTTTGTTTGATGTGTTTTTTGCACCCCAACCGTTGGGAACGAACGGGGTATAAATAGGGGAGGCTCAAAAACTAGCCATTTGGGCTCTAGACGCCCTGAATCGGCACTGCCGATAGAGAGGCAAAAAAAAAAAAACTAGCCGTGTAGGGCTCTGAACGTCCCGCATCGGCACTGCCGATGCCCGGATTGGCACTGCCGATAGAGTGGAAAAAAACTAGCCATTTGGGGCTCTGGACGTCCCGCATTGGCACTGCTGATAAGGGAACCACACAGGACAAGAAAAAGACATTTGTCTAAGTTCCGGATCGGCACTGCTGATTGGAACAATACAGGCAGACAACCGATAGAAAAAAAATGCTCATAACTTTTGACTCCGGAGGCCGATTTAGGTGATCTTGGACTCTATGGAAAGATAATTTAATGGGCTATCCAACCTAGCTATTACCAAGCTCCAAAATCATGCATAGGTTTGCTAGACACTCCTCCAAAGGTTATTGGATCAATTTGAGCACTCAGACATAAGCAAAACTATCAAAGTTGCATCCCTCTTTATAGTACGACGTTCCTATACTCAATAGCAATTAGAAAATCTATGTCAATAGGAACATCTTCATACCATCTGCATTATTCTTTATGAGGGTCGCCAACTCCATAAGCAATTGATCATTTTGGATATTTATTTGATTAGTCATCAATAAGCATATATATATATATATATATATATATATATATATATATATATATATATATATATATCTAATATTATACCTTTGGTTTGAGCAATGTCCATATGAGATAGACTTGATGTTCATCCACTTATAAAGTTTCACAACTTCTTATATTCAAGTCACTTGATCTTCTTTTGATATTGTATATTCACCTTTAGCTCTTTTGTCAATTATACTCATTGTGACATATCAACATCATCTTCTTGTTCCGTTAAATGAGTGATGTGGATAATCCATAGCTTCACATGGTCTTGCACGGTTCATCGCGCTAAACACTCCTCCAAAGGCCGATTTAGGTGATCTTTAACTCTACGGAAAGATAATTTAATGAGCTATCCAACCCAGCTATTACCAAGCTCTGAAATCATACATAGGTTTGCTAAACACTCCTCCAAAGGTTATTAGATCAATTTGAGCACTGAGACATAAGCAAAACTATCAAAGTTGCATCCCTCTTTATAGTATGACTTTCTATACTCAATAGCAATTAGAAAATCTATGTCAAGAGAAACACCTTCATACCATCTTCATTCTTCTTTATGAGGGTCGTCAACTCCATAAACAATTGAACAATTTGGATATTTATTTGATTAGTCATCAATAAGCATATATATATCCAATATTATACCTTTGACTTGAGCAATGTCCATATGAGATAGACTTGATGTTCATCCACATATAAAGTTTCACAATTTCTTATATTCAAGCCACTTGATCTTCTTTTGACATTGTATATTCACCTTTAGCTCTTTTGTCAATTGCACTCGTTGTGACATATTAACATTATTTTTTTATTCCGTTAAATGAGTGATGTGGATAATCCATAGCTTCACATGGTCTTGCATGGTTTATCGCGCTAAGTCTTAACTCACTCTTCACCATTGCCTTTGGTTCTTCGGCGCGAAGCCTCTTGCTTGCCCTTCACCCTCGCACATGATCCATCACAGCCGAGTCTTGCCTAACCTTCACCGTTTTTCCATGCAACACTACTTTGTATCCAACATCAACAATGTATCCACTTTGTCAATTTCATCTCCAAGATGATATTTTCAAATTCATGACTTTTATCTTCTTGTAAATGGTCACTAGAAATCCATGTTCCAATTTTATAATAACATCCTTGCTTTGAACATCGTCACTTATTAACTCATGGATTCCAACTAATACTTGTATTGATATTTCCATTTAATACCAAGTATTAACATAACCATTTTGACATCATCAACTATAGGGATATCTAATTCTCCTTCATGAAGTGTCTTGATCTTCTTTATATATACGTGTCGCTTGTATCAATAATCAACACTATCATCAATATCATCCCTTGTCATAAATCAATAATATGTTGTGTTTGACATTTGAACATGTGATGTGTCTTCATCTTTAAGCATGAGTGTTGATTATGTTCACCGACACTATTATTAACACATTGATTACCATCATACTTTGTCAAGCATCTTCACCATATGAGAATTTCTAACATACGATCAATCAATCATCTTGTAATGGGTCCATAGCCTTTATAAATATATTATTCTTGACCTTTTCTTGATGCCAGAACATAATCTAACATTAAACTCACAAACTTATATAAAAGGTTAGTTCCAACATGTATTATCATTTATCACCAAAACTCATCATTGATTCAAGGCTAGAGACCTAGACCTTTCACGCACACGCCACCCGTGCCGCCGCCAGCAGATCGCCCAGCGCTGCCCGTTCCGCGCTCCTCTTCCGGATCTTGGTCGTTGGCCGCTGGCAAATGCCCTGCGAGGAGAGAGGCGTTCTATTTTGATGTTCTCTCTGCTCGAAGGCAAACTGCCTACCGCGGTTGGCTTCTTTGTTGGAGACAAATTTGTAATGCACAGTATTGTTTTGACATCCATTTTACATTTGCCTTCCGTGTTGCAACGCCTATTAGAGAGTCAATCTAAGCTAATGCGAGCCCTACTGGTAGAAAAAAAAAGTAAGTGTTTGTGCTCGCGTGTGTGACCCATTCAAAATCAAAAATCAAAGGACTGGTGATAACACTCAATTCAATAGCTTTTGTCTTCCAAACTGAATCAACAGATGTGAAGGTACATAACATTTTTGCATGTTTGTGTTCCCATCGAAGCAACAAAAATGAAATGAAACAATAGACGGAACCTCTTTTGTTCCGTGTTTTTTTAAGAGAAAAAGCAGGGCTTCTGGCGTTGCATTATACTCCAAGTTTTCTTCCGCGGTGAATATGCTGAAACTGAACTTGAACGTCATGCACGTGGATACAAGAGTACGTGTGCTAGTTTACCATTGGTTATGTGTCCTAGTTTAACTTCTTCTGAACTTAATTTTTCATTGGTTCAGAAAAACTTAATTGTTTGTTTTTCAAACAGATTCAACGTGCCTGTAAGCTGTTAACTGGGAACTCACCGAGCTCAAAATCTCGATATGTCGAGAACAAAAAGATCGGGTCCTAAGCATGAGACTAAATTCAAACGCTGGCGCCTAAAAGAATTTGAAAATTTTCAGATGCTAAAAGACAAGTCGGCAACGGCAAACGCTCCAACGGCAGCCAGACGAGGGTCAAAAAACGTGGGCAAAAGGAGTTGACTTCCCCTGTATAAAATTCTATCATCACCGTCAGTGCGTCTCAGTTAGGCCAATGATGCGTACGAGTGAGTGATCTGGTTTGTGGTACCGACGGCTGGGATCAATGATTCCCTAATCTCGAGGATCAAATGATTGACCGCGAGCGCAACGTACAACTTCTTTTCACCTTTGGACTTTGGCTTCGTGTAATTGATACCAGGAGTATCTGATTTTTGATATTTTTAGTTATGAATAATGTGCAGCAGCTGCTTTTACAGCATGCAAGTCATTCGAAAAAGGCATTGCCGGTTACGGTTAGACACTTTAAAGGTTTGCTCGTTAACTACTTATTTTGACACTGATCAGAGTGATGATGCAATGAAGGGGCCAAATGACACTTTATATTGTTAAAATCAAGTAAGCGGTGCATATAAACAAGCTACAGTAGTAAACATACTGTTTGGAAGTGTTGCACGACTTGACACGCAAGCAAACATAAACATGCTCCGATAAGCCCAATAGAAATTATATGAGGTACTATGTACCAATGTAAAGTTAGAAAATGTATTGGTGGAGTACGTTTAGGAGAGAGCGGGTGTACTTAACTGGAAGGAGGGTCTTTCAAGGATGCTCAAGGAACGTGATAAAGGTTCTTAACTGCTCGACCGAAACCAGTAGCCATCATTAGAACAGATGTTGTTTAGCTTAGGCCACTGTTGATTTTTCAGGGTCACGGTATCGAGCCATCATTTACCAAACTTCCTACAAGACCCTTCTTTTTTTTAATATGGTGTGTGTATCCATAGGTTAACCTCCTGTTGAAGGTGTATATATAGTTGTTATGCTTGTGCTTTTGTCGTGATGAAAAAAAAACACGCTAAAGCTTGTTCAAGAAGAAAAAAAATAAACTTGGTTCACGGAACAAACATGAACACGAGAACAAAACGAGACAAAGAGCACGTTATTTACAAGCTCTGATCTGTGAAGCGGGTCCCCTCTGATTCGGCCAAGGCACCCGCTAGACGGTCTCACGTGACACCATTCATTCCCCCCGGTGGAGTACGAGGTAGCCGAGGCTGAACCAGCCTTCTCACTCAGTAATCCTGCAGTTAATCGCCAAGCTCGACGACAGAAACAAACAGCTTTCCCTTTTTAAGTTTTTTTCGTTTGAAAAAACTGAACTTCATTCCAATATTTGTTCCATCACGAGCTCCAAAGACCCCAAAGCTCCCATTCAGGGGCCCCACCCGGCAGCCTCACGACCCGCGCCCACTCCCCCTCCTTCCCAAACGGCTACCTCCTGCAGCCTCCGCCCGCGCGCCGCACCCAAACGTCCACCGTCCGATCCCGCGCTAGACGGCCGGATGTGCACCGCGGCGCCGACCGTTGCGCGCCCACGTCAGCGCGAGCCGACCGTTGGGGGCTCGGCGTTTCGAAAAGCGGCGAAGATTCCGAAGGCGAGGAAAAGCGTGGGATAAATACAAGAGGAGACTGGCACGCCCTGCGCCCCACCAGATCCTCTCCTCGGAGCGCGAGCCCAATCGATTGCTCAATCCTTGCGAGCTCGATTGAGGGGAGATCTATAATTCGCCATTACGCGGCCCGGCGCGTGCGCCCCTTTCTTCTTCTCCGTCCGATCCATGGGAGCGCGGGAGCTGGGGAAGAATCTGAGCTTTGCCGATTTGGACTTAAGCTAAGATTTTGTTGAGGTGAGGGAGTTTGATTCGGTTTGGTTCGATTGAGGGATCGAGTTCGTTGTTGATTTGGGGGAGAGACGGAGGATGTCGCGGCGGCTGTCGCTTCCCGGCGGGTCGCCGGTGACGGTGACGATCTCGCCGACGCGGGGGAAGGCGGCCGCGGCGGCTGGAGATGGGATCAGCAGTAGCCCCGCGCGCGACTCGGCGGCGGTGGTGAGGGGCGGCGCCGGCGGGAGCCTCACGAGCCCGGCGCCGCGCCACTCGCTCGGCTCCTCGTCGACGACCACGCTGCAGGTCTCGCCGGTCCGCCGGAGCGGCGGGAGCCGGTACCTCGGCGCGTCGCGGGACGGCGTAGGCGGCGATAGCGTCGGCAGCGCCGCCGAGTTCGTGCACTACACCGTGCACATCCCGCCGACGCCGGAGCGCACGGCCAACTCGTCCCTGGACGCGCCGCCGGCGGCGTCCGGAGCCGCGGCGGCGGGAGCGGAGGAGGAGGAGGAGGTGCGGCCGCAGCGGAGCTACATCTCCGGCACCATCTTCACCGGCGGGCTGAACCAGACCACGCGCGGCCACGTGCTCAACACCTCCGCCGCCAGGTCCGTCGCGGCCTCCGCGAACATGTCCTGCAAGATGCGCGGCTGCGACATGCCCGCCTTCCTCACCGGCACTGGCGGAAAGGGCGGCGGCCGTTCTCCGTGCGACTGCGGGTTCATGATCTGCCGCGAGTGCTACGTTGACTGCGTCAACGCCACGGGCAACTGCCCCGGCTGCAAGGAACCGTACAACATCAACGGCAGCGAGAGCGACGACTACTCCGACGAGGATGAGGCCGATGACGTGTCATCGTCGGAGGAGCGGGACCAGCTGCCGCTCACGTCCATGGCGAAGCGCTTCTCCATGGTGCATTCCATCAAGATTCCCAGCGGTGGCGGTGGTGGTGCTGGTGGGGGAGGAGGGAAGCCGGCGGAGTTTGATCATGCTCGGTGGCTGTTCGAGACCAAGGGGACGTACGGCTACGGCAACGCGCTGTGGCCCAAGGACGACCATGGAAATGGTGGTAGTGGTGGGACCGGGTTCGCTGGGGCCGAGGAGCCGCCCAACTTCGGCGCGCGGTGCCGCCGGCCGCTCACCAGGAAGACCAGCGTCTCCCAGGGCATCCTCAGCCCGTACAGGTACAAAAGTGATTTTTCTTTTTTTTTGCGACTCTGTTTTGTTACTCTGTTCTCCGTTATTCACTCTGTTCTTGCCTTCTTGATTTAGTACTTAAATAGAAGATTATGCTATCTCTAAAAATTACTCGCTGTTGATTTAGTACTAAAGTGACGTATTGTTTTTACTGTGATTTTGATTGGCTCACTACTGTTCCTCTTCCTCCGCTCTGACGCAGGATCCTGATCGCCATTCGCCTGGCCGCGCTATGCCTCTTCCTCACGTGGCGCATCCGGCACCCGAACCCAGACGCCATCTGGCTGTGGGCTCTGTCGGTGACCTGCGAGGTCTGGTTCGCCTTCTCCTGGCTCCTCGACAGCCTGCCCAAGCTCTGCCCCGTCACCCGCGCCGCCGACCTCGCCGTCCTCTCGGCCCTCTTCGAGTCTCCGACCGCGCGCAACCCCAAGGGCCGCTCCGACCTCCCCGGCATCGACGTGTTCGTCTCCACCGCCGACCCGGAGAAGGAGCCGCCGCTCGTCACCGCCAACACGGTGCTCTCCATCCTCGCCGCCGACTACCCCGTCGAGAAGCTGGCCTGCTACGTGTCCGACGACGGCGGCGCGCTGCTCACCTTCGAGGCGCTGGCCGAGACGGCGAGCTTCGCGCGCGCGTGGGTCCCCTTCTGCAGGAAGCACGGCGTGGAGCCGCGGAGTCCCGAGGCGTATTTCGGTGGTGGGGGTGGGGGACATGGGCAGAAGAGGGATTTTCTCAAGGGGAAAGTGCGGGTGGATTTTGTGAGGGAGAGGAGGAAGGTGAAGCGGGAGTATGATGAGTTCAAGGTGCGGGTGAATTCCTTGCCCGAGGCGATTCGAAGGCGGTCGGACGCGTACAATGCTGGGGAGGAGCTGCGCGCGAGGCGGCGGCAGCAGGAGGAGGCCATGGCGGCGGGTGGTGGTGCGCTTCATGGAGGAGCAGTTCCCGATGCTGAAGCAACAGTGAAGGCGACGTGGATGTCCGACGGGTCGCAGTGGCCTGGCACCTGGATCACCGCCGCGCCGGACCACTCACGCGGCGACCACGCCGGCATAATTCAGGTCAGTAGTACAAATTGATCAATCAATTTACTACTACTAGTTCATACTAATTGTTGTGATAAAAGTTTTTAATTCGAGTTGCTTGAATAAAATATCTTAATTCGAATTTACTACTAGTAGTTTATACTAATCGTTGTCATGAAAGTTTTTAATTCGAATTGCTTGAATGAAAGATCTAAATTCGAGTTTACTACTATTAGCTGATATAATCGCAGTGACGAAAGTATTTAGTTCGAATTGGTTGAATGAAATTATCTTAATTCGAATTGCAACAGGCGATGCTTGCGCCTCCGACGTCGGAACCGGTCCTGGGCGAGTCGGGTGAGCTGGTCGACACGACAGGCGTGGACACCCGGCTGCCGATGCTGGTGTACGTCTCCCGCGAGAAGCGTCCCGGGTACGACCACAACAAGAAGGCGGGCGCGATGAACGCGCTGGTCCGCACCAGCGCCGTCATGTCCAACGGGCCCTTCATCCTCAACCTGGACTGCGACCACTACGTGCACAGCTCCTCCGCGCTGCGTGAAGGGATGTGCTTCATGCTCGACCGCGGCGGCGACCGCGTCTGCTACGTGCAGTTCCCGCAGCGGTTCGAAGGGATCGACCCCAACGACCGCTACGCCAACCACAACCTCGTCTTCTTCGACGTCGCCATGCGCGCCATGGACGGGCTGCAGGGTCCCATGTACGTCGGCACGGGCTGCATCTTCCGCCGCACCGCGCTGTACGGGTTCAGCCCGCCCCGCGCCACCGAGCACCACGGCTGGCTCGGCACGAGGAAGATCAAGAAGCTGCTGCTCAAGAGGAAGAACACCATGGGGAAGAAGACCGACAGGGAGAACAACAACGATGCGGAGATGATGCTCCCGCCGATCGAGGACGACGACGGCACCGGCATGCTCCGCCAGCTCGACAGCAGCGACATCGAGTCCTCGGCGCTGCTCCCGCGCCGGTTCGGCGCCTCGGCGACGTTCGTGGCGTCGATCCCGGTGGCCGAGTACCAGGGCCGGCTCCTCCAGGACACGCCCGGCGCGGCGCACGCGGGCCGCCCCGCCGGCGCGCTCGCCGTGCCACGCGAGCCGCTCGACGCCGCGGCCGTCGCCGAGGCCATCAGCGTCATCTCCTGCTTCTACGAGGAGAAGACGGAGTGGGGCCGGCGCGTGGGGTGGATCTACGGCTCCGTCACCGAGGACGTGGTCACCGGCTACCGGATGCACAACCGCGGGTGGCGCTCCGTCTACTGCGCCACCCGGGGCCGCGACGCGTTCCGCGGCACGGCGCCCATCAACCTCACCGACCGCCTCCACCAGGTGCTCCGCTGGGCGACCGGGTCCGTCGAGATCTTCTTCTCCCGGAACAACGCCCTCTTCGCGTCCCCGAGGATGAAGCTGCTCCAGCGCGTGGCCTACTTCAACGTCGGCATGTACCCGTTCACCTCCGTGTTCCTGCTCGTCTACTGCGTGCTCCCCGCCGTCTCGCTCTTCTCCGGGAAGTTCATCGTGCAGTCGCTCAACGTCACGTTCCTGGCGCTGCTGCTCATCATCAGCGTCACGCTCGTCCTGCTCGCGCTGCTGGAGATCAGGTGGTCCGGGATCACGCTGCACGAGTGGTGGCGCAACGAGCAGTTCTGGGTGATCGGCGGCACGTCCGCGCACCCCGCAGCCGTGCTGCAGGGCCTGCTCAAGGTGGTCGCCGGCGTCGACATCTCCTTCACGCTCACCTCCAAGCCCGGGACCGGCGACGACGGCGAGGACGACGCGTTCGCGGAGCTGTACGAGGTGCGCTGGAGCTTCCTCATGGTGCCGCCGCTCACCATCATGATGGTCAACGCCGTGGCTATCGCCGTGGCCACCGCGCGCACGCTGTACAGCGAGTTCCCGCAGTGGAGCAAGCTGCTCGGCGGCGCATTCTTCAGCTTCTGGGTGCTCTGCCACCTCTACCCGTTCGCCAAGGGCCTGCTCGGCCGCCGGGGCCGCGTGCCCACCATCGTCTTCGTCTGGTCCGGGCTCATCTCCATGACCGTGTCGCTCCTCTGGGTCTACATCAGCCCGCCCGCCGGCGCAAGGGAGCGAATCGGCGGCGGTGGGTTCAGCTTTCCGTAGAAGTAGTAAGTAGTCTGCTCATGTTTCAACTTGTGTTCTCAACGAGAGAGATGCCCATGTGAAGGAGTACTTGCTTCATGGGGTGTTGTTTTATTTATTAGCCGTGTTGATGATGCATTCTTAAGTAGCTGATGAGCTGCTGCTGTATCAGATTGAAGACAAGTTTTAGTAATGTGATGTTTGTAAACTGTAACTGTGGCTGACGTGCCGTGTCCTGATATTGTCAATCGTATCGTCCCTTTTCAGGATCCATATCCTCTACATTGCTTCTCTCAATGCAGAGAGATATCCTTCTCTACACTAGGGCCCACAACTTTCTTCTTTCTCCCGACGAAGCCGCTGGCCGATTCCCTCTCTTTCCTCTTCGGTGTCGACTTCAAACGAGGCCATGGACCAATAATCGGAGCTGCCGAGTGCCGAATCCACCGAATCCGTCAGGCGCCAGTCACTGGAGCAACCATCGGCCTCGACTTATCCAAGTCTGTCGACCCCTCCCATCTGGCTTCAAGGGATCCACTGCCTCGACCTTGGACAACCACATCTCCATGATCAGGCTGTAAAAATCCTTGAATCTGGGTTCACAGGATTACCGATGCCCCGAATATATGTCGTGATTTTATTTTGTATTAGAGGAAGTTTATCCTATTCGTGTTCGCTACTGAGGAAAAGCTTCTCCCAAGCTTCTTCCTTTTCGAGGGCTGGCCGGGCCGCGTCCTCCGCGAAGCATCCGAGCGGGTACGACTGTTCGTACGCACTCCAGGATCAGGCCCAGTGAGTCGTGACCAAGCACTAGCAGGTGAGCGCAGGTGCGAACTCCAGTCCAGCGAGCACGCCGGGCACGGGAGCGGCTTGCGGCGTGGTCGTCGCGGTGCCTAGCATGGTGTCCGGCGTGTTCCTTCTTTTGTTTTTTTAGCTTAAGCAATCACAACCTTTCTCTGATGCTTGAACGGTCAGGATGAGAGCTAATGCCAACAAAGACTTCTCTGCATGGACAACGCCAATGCAGAGGATATGGATCCCCCTTTTCATGGCATGGTTATCATCATGCGCAGTGGATCTCAATGACATTTTGGTTAATTTTTCAGAGTTTGGCAGCTA
This sequence comes from Eleusine indica, assembly GCA_030378355.1. Lineage (NCBI taxonomy): Eukaryota > Viridiplantae > Streptophyta > Magnoliopsida > Poales > Poaceae > Eleusine > Eleusine indica. The sequence continues at coordinate 18,201,795 of CM059494.1, forward strand.
CATTCAGATCATGTACGCCGTGCCATGATATCATGATGCGCTTCAGTGGCAGTTTTTGTAGGTTCATCAAGCTCAATGAAGTTTTGTGTTTCAGACTCGGTGATATTTCCGTTGTTCACATGTATAAATTTTTGTCTTATGGGGCGTTGTTCCTAGTTATTAGTAATGATTATTAGCCGTGATGATGCATTCTTAAGTAGCTGCTGCTGTATCCAGATTGAAGACACGTTTTAGTAATGTGCTGTTTGTACTGAGATCCACAGCTGCTGTATCAATATTGAAGACAGGTTTTCCAGACTTCGCATTATTGATGCCAGATCATTTTCATTATCTGTGAGAGGATGCCTGCATTAACACTGTAGTGATTTCTGTAGCAACAATGATTCATGTAGCAAATTCGTCACTGATGCCAGATCATTTTCGTTATGTGCAATGGATCTCAGTACACTAAAATTCGGATAGTTTTCTAGTACATATTTTTTTCTGAACTAGATTCAAGCATTGCAGAATGAATATTACTGCAGAATGAATACTCTGCCACTGTATAAGACTGGCTTTTTGCATTGCTGTTGCTCGATCGTCTTTTCCCGGATCCAAGACGTACAGTCTGATGATTGTTGGATTACCACCATTGGCAGTCACGATCCATGAACAATTGATGGCGGTGGGCCTGCTACGCATCCTAGTCAGATTACCACCATTGGAATGAGATGAGCGTTTCGTGAGATGCCATCCTAGTACTAGAACAGTTTGTTGTGCTTCAAGCAATGCTCTAGCCATTTTACATCCAAATAGAATACTTTCCTTATCCGAAGTCGTGGCACACATCATATTCAAATAGAACACCCTGAGTTCAAAAAAAGAGCATCCCAACACTCGGTTATTGAACACAAAAAAGAAATTGTTGAGCCGTTCAAATATTTTACATTCGTGGTCCGCTCGCATCTATGAAAACTTTACAGGAGAGCTCTGGTTTTGGAAGTATCAGAAACAATTTATTTTTAAAAAGAAACAAAATATATTTTTTAACATGATTAATCGACACGTTTCATAAATCTCTTCTTAATTTATTCCTAAACTATTTAACATCACAAACTGCATACAATAATTTAGGAATGATATGACAAGTGTAACCGGCTGCCTGATCACAACGTTGGGTTGGTTGGTTACTGTTGCAATTTGAATGACGGGTGAGTAAGTTTGAATGACGAATTAATAAGTTCCCAAAACAAATGACGAATCGATGGATTTAGGGTTAATTTGACATGATGATCAATTTTCAGTGCGGGCAAACATAGTGTATAACAACAATTTAAAATTTCTGAATTTTTTGACTCAGAAGGATTTTATTGACCTATATGATAAATCCCGCACGCCAGAAATTCCAGAAATCTACCGCATATGATTTTTTTTTCATAAGGTCACAACGAAAGAGAGAAGCCGTCTTTTAGGCCAGTCTCAATGGGTTCTTTCATCGTACAGTTTTCAATAGTGACACATCAGCTTTAAAATTTTCTACTATGAAATGAAACTACATCTCTCAGTGTTTAGTTTCATATCATAATTTCATATGCTTATTAAAATATTAAATTATTGCTAGATGGCCTTCAATGGTTGGTTATGGTTAATTAGGATGAAAGAAAATACTCTCAATGCACTTTCATTTGGCTTTCATTTTATTGGAAAGAGTGCACATAGTCTTTCATGAGAATAAAAGACATTTGCTTTCTTTCATAATATATTCTCTACCATATCGCCACTTTTACTGATGTGGCAACTAATTAAATACAAATAAAAGATCCATTGAGACTGACCTTATTAGTATTGCCACCATCAACGGCACAACGGCACTAAAAAAGTTGTCATCACCAACACGTATGGCGCCCTCGATGGCAAGCGCAAAGTACAGTCCCTTGTCATCACTTTTCTACGCAGCCTCCTCAGCTGTCATCCCCCAGGTGAAATGCTCCCCGGTCCCCTGTCGCTTTGTTGTGCTCTTGAACCGCCCACTTACCGAGATCTTGAACGGAACGTCGAAGGCGTGCCAAATCTCTGTCCACCCACTATCGGTGAATGCCATGCCATGAGTCACCGCGATGGTAACGAAGAGGACGAGGATGTCAGTCCTCATGACACCGAGGGGTTGTTTGGGCTCCGGCTGCCATGGCATGAGTCACCGCGATGGTAACGAAGAGGACGAAGATGTCAGTCCTCATGACACTGGCCGTTTGGCCCGGCTTCGGCTCCGGCTCCGCCAGCGGCTCCTCCAAAAAAATCGCTAAAGACTGTGCTTCTCCAGTCGGCTGTCCATGAATTCCGAGCGAAGCCGCGCGTGAAAAGGCAGCGAAGCCCGGAGCCACGGAACCGTGGCTTCGCCTGCTTCTTGCCCTTTGGACTCACACAAAAAACATTACCTATTTTAAAAAATAAAGCAGTCTGCCTTTATTTAATTCTTCTATTCTTCCATCTTACCGGGACAATATATTTTTAAGGTATCATGATCATTTATGGTGGAATATTGACTCATGATCTAATTTTTTTATAACTAATAATTTATTAATTTATATTCTACTAATTAATTTATTTTCTATTATGAAAACAAGAAATATATGTATACAGTGCATCTAGTCTATGAGAAATATGGATATTTACCTCTTCATTCATGAAGCTACAAAAGTAACTGCTTGAGAAGCTATAAAAGAAGTTGTTTTGCCAAACAATTTTATACACAGCCATAACCACAGTCAGCATAGCTGGGTTTTCAGAGAAACCACAGCCACCAAACAGACCAACTCTCAGTAAATGTAAATGCTTTTCTGAAAAGTTTTTTACACCGTTCTACTAGGGTTGGCTGTGGCAAAAACTTGAGGTGACACATGCGAGGGCCTGGAGAGCCTTTAAATAGGATGGTTGGGTTAACAGTTACGGTGAATACGCTGGATCAAATTAATTAGATCCCCATTCATACTGAAGAATTATTTTGTACCAATTAAGATGGTGCATATATCGGAATATACTATATACTTATTTATGGAATCCAATAACAGCTACAATTAAGATACATCAGCATGCCATTTTAATTTATCAAAACACATTTAAAACATGTATACACAATTTGTTAAGAGAAGGGAAAAAAATTACCAGGACCAATTTGGAGTCAAACATGTCAACTGAAGAGAGCTGATTCAGACCACGGTGTTACTGATACAACGGAATCTACATGAATGGAACCCGCCGGAAATGTTGTTAATAGCTCTAAAGTAGTACTTGCTTCATGAGGTGTTGTTAGCAGCGATTATTAGCCACAATGGTGCATTCTAAAAGTTTTTTTTCTCGAACACGCAGGAGAGCTGCGTAACTTTCCATTAATAGAAGGAGTAAAAAGTGTACAGAACACATGAAATCACGCGCTTGTGCTATGCTAGTTACCCGACCCGGCAGTGTTCAGTCCACTGCTTGAGCAGCGGCTGAGGCCGCTAGGGCTCCTGCACCTGCCAAGCTCCACCAGCTTCTCTCATTGCCTGCTAGAATAAGGGCAACGGCGAGGTTTGGCTCCCTGCCATTGAAGACACAATCGTTCCGATGACGCCATAGTATCCAAGCTCTAAGAATGATGGTGGTGTTGAATTTTTTCCTAGCTTCTCCATGGACTCGACCAGCAGAATAATTCCACCATTCCTCAAAGCTTGTATCACTAGGTTGTGGGGACAGCAACTCGAGACCAGCTTGTCGGAGCAAGATATGCCAGAATTGTCTCGCAAAAACACAGCCGACCAATATGTGATGGATGGTCTCATCCTCTTGATCACAGAGAGGGCAAGACTCTGGATGAGGGAGATTTCGACGTGCCAAATGATCTGCCGTCCAGCAACGATCGTGCGCCACCAACCATAAGAAAAAACGGCATTTTTCCGGCGCCCATGATTTCCAAATGCGTTCCCACAGACCGAACTGAATTGAACCATGGAACTGAACTTCATATGCCGAGCTGCAGGAGTACTGACCGGTGGAAGATAAACGCCAACGGTGAACATCTTCTACTCCCGGTTGAAGGTTGATGTTGGGGAGAACATTACACAATCTGATGAACTCAAGAATGATCTCAAAGGATAGCACACCATGAATATCTCTAATCCAACTTATACCATTCAAAGCCTCCTGAACTGTCCTTCTGTTGCTAATTCTCTTGGGAACCATGTTAGAAATCAAGGGGCAAAGATCCATCAAACACTGACCCATAAGCCATTTGTCTTGCCAAAATAGTGTATTTCTGCCATCACCTATTTCAGTTCTCATTGCCATGGAGAGAAGAGCCATGACATCGTCCTTTGCTTGCATAGGTAGGGTAGCCCAAGGTCTATGGGTTTCAGTCTTCCTCAACCATGGCCATCTCACTCGAAGTGCTCGACCAAGACTTCTGAGATCTGAAATGCCAAGCCCACCGAGCTCCTTGGGTCTAGTAACCTTAGACCATGCAATAAGACAATGTCCTCCATTTGCATCCTTTCTACTCCTCCATAAGAAATTTCTCATGAGTTTCTCCATTGCTCTGAAAGCCCAAGGTGGCAGGTCCAAAGCCATTGCATGATAAATTATTGTACCAGTCATAACAAAGTGCATTCTAAAAGTAGCTGATGAGCTGCTTCTGCGTCAAGATTGAAGACAAGTTCTAGTAATGTGCCATTTGTAAACAGATACTGTCCTGACCATCTGTGATGTCCTGATATTGTCAATCGTATCTTCAGCTTGCAAGTTTTGTATCTTTTCCAGACCATCTGTGATTCAGTAGCATTTTACATTGCTGAAATGCTGACGCCAGATGACTTTCATCATGTGCAGTGGATCTCAGTGACATTTTGGTTAATTTTTCAGAATTTGTTATGAGGACAGAAAAAAATACAGACCAATAGAGTGTTCGGCAGCTAAAAGTTTTGAGATGATAATGACACCATGATATTCGTATCATGATGCGCTTCAGTGGTAATTTTTGCAGGTTCAGCAAGCTGAAAGAATATTGCATTGCTGAATATTTTCCAACACTCATTTGTGTTCCAGATTGTGTGACATTTCCATTAAGTGGCAGAGGATATCACTACCATTTAATTGTTCAGATGTATACATGATTCGCTAACAGAGAAAAAAAGGAAAACAAAGGCCAATAGGGAGTCAAAAGTGTCTACTCAACTGAAGACAGCTGAAGTTCAGACAGCAGTGTTAACCGATGCAAGGACGACAACGATCTGAAACCCGGAGCGCCTGAGGTGTTAGCTGAACTTCAAAGAGTGGCAGCTCGGAAGTATTCACCACTCAAATGCAATCATACCGACATGCCATCTCTACCCACAATTTGCAAATCACATTTGAGGCTCGTTGTTTTTCTTCCTACATGGCTCTCTAGAGACCTTAACTTTGCTTTTGCTTTTGTTTTTCTCTTTTCTGTGACTCCCAAGTTTTCCTAAATGGAAGGGCAGAGCACCTGCTATTTTCCCTTAATCATCTACTACCTCCGATCTTTTTTTTGTTGACGCTTGAGCTAAGCAGCGTCAACAATAAAAATACGGAGAGAGTACTTTTTAGTGGGTAAAGAAATTGAAACCGTACAGTTAAGTAGGAGCACTTCAGATGATTAAATCATGTTATAGGGTAGCAACTTGCATAGGAGAATGTACGGGCATGATCAAACGAAGAACGAACATAGTTTTGCTTTATGCTTTAAAGCAATAATAAATGATTTTTATGGGTTGTGAGTTGTGACTGTATATAATAAGATATATAGATTCCATTTATTTGAAATCAATCGCACCATATGTACGCGTAGCAGTGGACAAGTGGTTCAGAAAAGAAAATATATATGAAGATAGTTGATTTACTAAGTTAATGCTTAGCCTGCTGGTGCTAATTTGTCTATTAGGATTTATTGAGCCGTAGGCGCGCACAACGTGAGGTCGAGCTGGGCTGTGAAATAAAGGCTCCTGATCATTATTTTTTGTTTTCTGGATGGATATTTGCACCCATCATATAGATATAGGTTCGAAGGTAGCTAGCTGCCTTCATCTATGCTCACATTAATCTGCAAATCACACATTACAAATAAGGTAGGCAAGGCGTTGAAGGAAAGGCTTCTCGTGCCCAAAGATTAAAAATGTGGAAGCGACGTAATGATTAGGAAATGCATGGTCTCAAGTTTGAAGTCAAAACAGGGAAGCTGAAACTTCAAACGCGATGACCTGTTCATCAATATCCAGAGCGACTGACGTATAGTGCACGAGCTTTTTTGTTAGAAAAGAAAATACTTTATTAATATTTCAGTCTCTGTATCGATAAAGACATGTAGTTATCATTATTATATTAAATAACCAAGAAACAAAGGTGGTACCAAGCATATGGACCATATCCATCCATAAAACTAAGTTACTCCCTCTGTTCAAGATTATAGGACGTTTTAGGCTGAAATGTTTTTCTCAATTTATAAGACGTTTCCGATTACCAATGCTGCTCTGCTTCTCATTTACCCAACTGGCTGGGATTTTCTTTATTCGCTCGTCTCCTGCCCAAACTCTTCCTAAAATGGGCGCCGCTACACGGCGTTGTTGCTCCCCGCCGCGGAGCTCCCCTCCATGGAGCCGCTGCTCCCCTGGTACGGCGCAGCAGCACCCCATGGCAAGGCTCTCCTTCAACAATGCATCGGATCCCCTCATGTTTGGATCTAATCCGCGAGCACGGACGACCGACAACCCAGATGAAGAATCAGAGCGAGAGGATAAAATTCGGGAAATCAATGGTCCTCGAATCACCACCACTTGCCTCCCCGCCTCCACCGCGACGTAGGTGGACCTTGTGAAGCGCGGTGACGCACGCGCGACACTGTTTCGGCTTCGGTGGAGCCTCCGCCCTGCCTTTCTCTCGGATTGGTAGCGGGCATGCTCGAGGAATAAGGCTAGAGATCCAGAAACACCGCCACTGCGTGCTACAGGAAGACTGCTGGCTACTGCGTGCTGAAGGAAGGACGGACGGAGCTTTTGGGGAGGTCGGGTGAGCAGCTTCGAAAAGCTATCAGCAGCTGTGGTGTGCCGTTCGGTGGCCGCAGCTTGTGTGCGTGCAGTTGCTATGGCTAGTGCTGCATTAATGCACCGTACCCACTCTCCTTAATATTCACGCCGGAGTGCAAAACGTCCTATAAAAATGAACGGAGGGAGTAATTAGCCGGAAGTCTATTGCTAAAATACCAATTATTTAAGGCAAAAATATTCATTAACGTGGTTTTTAAGTGCATGACAGCTCGCATATATGGTTGACCTTTCCTCCTCGTCCTTTAGCAAAGCCAAAAAACGAATCCAATATATCCCTCTGGAAAGAACCTATAAAGAAGAATAAACTCATGTATTATTAAAAATCACAACATTTTTGCTTAGTCAAATTGCCCAGAAAAAAACAGTACATCCCACCCAAATTTGGTGGCAAACTCTCTTTTCTATCCCTAGTAACCACCCATTAAATATAGTGCACGAGCTGAATGAAAGGTATCTCACAAAACAGTCATGGCTTAATTTATCTTTATTTATTCATGAAGCAAAATGCTTTGACGAGCACTGAACACACGCACAAAATCGTATACATCACACGCACACATTGCACAACATAAACTCTCACACACATAGACGCACGCACGCAGAGGCAGGATCAACTCCCCTGTTTATTACACGGCGCGAGCAGAACGCACACGGTGATCAACGCTACGACCTTCTTTTTTTAGCTTGCGGCGTCGATCTTCCTCAGTTCAGGCTAACTCCTCGGGGTGCGCGACGAGGTACTCCTCCACCTTCTTGATGAGGCTGAGGTAGCCCTGCGCGAGCTTGGCCTGGTCCTCCGGCGGCAGCTCCCCGCCGTCCCTCTCGTACTGCACGGTGATCTTGACCACGCAGGCCGCCTCGCCGGCGGGCTCCACCTTCATCTCCGTCATCTCCGAGCTGAGCTGCGAGCTCACCTTGCCGCCCTCCAGTACCTCCGATCTCACCACGCGCGCCGCGTGGTCCGTGGCCACCACGCGGGTCTTGAACACCTTCGCGTCCTCCACGGCTGCAAAGATCATTCGAATTCGGTTTGATTTATTTGATTTTCTAGAGTCTAGAGAAAAAAAAAAGAGAATGAGATATTTGTCCGTGTATGTTGTGATAAACGTACCGGCGGTGAACTTCATGGTGGTGACCGTGCCGGGCCCGCCGTCACCCTCGACCTCCACGGATTCGATGAAGCCGGCGCAGGCCTTGGGCAGGAGGAGGGGATTGAACTCGGTGAAGGCTATCTTCCACAGCCGATCCGCCGGCATCGCCACCGTGACCTCGTCGCTGAAGCTGCCGGCCACCATCTCGATCGATCGCAGGTTCAGTGTTCAGCAACTGATCACACTGCTGGTCTGATACTGTGGTGTGTGTGTGGAGTGTGCTTCGAGTGAGAGGACCAAGGCAGCTGCTTTATAGGTGAAGAGGGTACAAGAGAGGATGAGATGTGTGGAACTTCGGGGACATGAGATTGGAACGGTGAGATCACATGGTTTTGACCGGGAAAATTCAGACGGTTCGTGCTGACGGGAGAGTGGCAAGTTGAGAATTAATTCAGAAGGTCTAGAAGGGTTTGACAATTGGTAGAGTCCTTCTGTACTGAGAACAGAGACTAGACAACAGTTTAGTCTCGAACCCAGTTTACACATGTTGTCATCTGCAGGGCTAACTGGTGTATTCTAGAAGGCGAAGAATAACAGAGATTTTAATGGAATTCGACCGGGTTTGGTAGTTTGATCCATGGAAGAAAGATCTGCTTTAAGTTATAGTAATATACTAGTAGTGTGTTTGTGAATTGCTATGGGTTTTAAAAAAAAAGGCAAACTATAGATATCCATATATTTGATTAATATAATTTGATGGAGGAGCAGCGAGCAGGAGGAGAGCATGATCACGAACGACGGTGAGGGCGTGGCAGCGGCTCAGCGGTTGCGCCACGGATGACGAGGCCGCAAGGCAGCTGCGGTTGTGGCTGAATGTTGGAAAGTTAGGGTTTGGGAGTGAGTTGGTATTTATATATGTTAGTAGAAGTGGGTTAGTGGACTGAATTTGTAATGGGCTGCGTTTTTTGTTCTCTTATCAGGGCTCCGCTGCGCCAGCCCCACGAAGCAAATTTTGGTCCTGTCTCCGCCCTGATCGGGTCTGCACTCCGCAGGCCCCGTCCCCAATGAGAAAACTGTCAGGCGACGTAAAACCATAACTCAAAGTAGCTTGGTTCATGAGTTTCTACAGTGAGCCGGTGATCAAATATCAAGATATACTAATACTTTTATCACACTCGAATGACATTAAGGAGCATATCTACAGAAGTACAAAATCCAATTCAATGTTCATGGCAAATTTTGTAAATCAAATGGGCAAAAAATTAATAGCTACTCTGTATGTGCAGCTTATTATTGCAATAAAATGATGATAATGCATGTATATAAGTTCCTAATACCTTTTTTTTTATCACACTGTAACAATAGCTCGTCTCCATATAACATAGAGCAGTTCTAAGGAGGATTAAAATTATAATTTGTCAGATAGGCATATGGACTACCTAAGCACGCCACAAAAATACAGTAATGGAAGCAGGCTGAATGACAGAAGCATGCACTCCTCACATGAAAGCCATATTAGGATTATTCACAAGCTATGCTAAATCTGATGGTAAATAAAAATTGGGCTACATCCACGAGCACCAGATTGTTCCTTAGAACAGTTATGCTAATTAAGTTTGATGGTAATTATAAATTGGGTTACGTATAAAGGACTTAAGATCAATTAAGGAATAAGGACCTAACAAATTTGAATATAGTTTTCATGTACCTTTGAGTCTATAGCCGCCAAATTCGAATATAGTTTTAATGTCATGGGCTAAGAGATCGTACATTTGAATATTGCGTACACTTCGTGCTAAGACCCCACATTTGACTTGCTACAAGTACCAAATTTTCTGAAATATAAGAGCAAGTATAATAAGCCGAGGCAGCTGGCTAAATTTTATACCACATCGATCAAAATCTGAGTTGGAGGAGTGAGAATATATGAGAGAGAAGAAAGCAAACGATTTGCCAGTCACTGGTCTTCCGTCGGCTGAAGCAGCCCATCTGAGGAGGCCGCATGCTCCCAGCCAGTCTTTGGATCAGGGTTCGAATAATCGACAGGAACCGGCCGGTTATTCCGGTTAACCGAATAACCGGTTCTGGTCGGTCACGCTAACCGACCGGTTAGCCAGAGAAAACCGGACCTTGTATTGTAGCAATATGCTTAACCGGTCGGTTTTTCATCGAACCGAGCCGGCCGGTTATTCCGGTTATATGAACCCTGCTTTGGATGCCCCAAGCCAACATAGATGATAAAATATTTAATTAAAGAAGGCTAATACCTGAAGACCATTATACTAGTGCTTCTCCGTGATGGCTGAACATGACGTGGTATCTCTCGTGAGCCAGCAGCCGGTTATGTTATTAGTCATGCTCTAATATTTAAACTGATGCACTAAGCTCCATAACAATGTTTTCAAGAGGCTAGGTGAATCAACATATCTTGATCTCCTCAATGTTAGAACTCGGAGGTTAAGAAAAAACTTGCTATATAATTTAAATGCATCGAAGAACAAGATTCAGCTCTATTAATTAATTATGATTCATGAGAAAAATCAGTTACCTGCATGATTCTAACACCAACAACGCTATGACTTCTGCCGCCACCTCCTTGCTAGGTCTTGGATCAAATATTGATGGATATATCTTATTATCTAAAAAACTCGAGTTGGACTCGGTAATAGTCAAAGATTTGAGAATTAAAGAAGGCTAATATCCGAAGGCCATTATACTAGTGCTTCTCCGTGCTGGCTGAACATGACGTGGCATCTCTCGTGAGCCAGTAGCCGGCTATGTTATTAGCCATGCTCTAATGTTTAAACTGATGCACTAAGATCCATAACAATGTTTTCAAGAGGCTGGGTGAATCAACGTATCTTGATCTCCTCAAACAATGTTATTAGAACTCAGAGGTTAAGAAAAAAACTCGCTATATAATTTAAATGCATTGAAGAACAAGGTTCAGCTCTATTAATTAATTATGACTCGTGAGAAAAATCAGTTACCTGCATGATCCTGACACCAACAGCGCTATGACTTCTGCTGCCACCTTCTTGCTAGGTCTTGGATCAAATATTGGTGGATATATCTTTTTATCTAAAAAATTCGAGTTGGACTCGATAATAGTCAAAGATTTGAGAATTAAAGAAGGCTAATAGCCGAAGGCCATTATACTAGTGCTTCTCCGTGCTGGCTAAACATGATGTGGCATCTCTCATGAGCCAGCAGCCGGCTATGTTATTAGTCATGCTCTAATGTTTAAACTGATGCACTAAGGTCCATAACAACGTTTTCAAGAGGCTGGATGAATCAACATATCTTGATCTCCTCAAACAATGTTATTAGAACTCGGAGGTTAAGAAAAAACTCGCTATATAATTTAAATGCATCGAAGAACAAGGTTCAGCTCTATTAATTAGTTATAAGTCATGAGAAAAATCAGTTACCTGCATGATCCTGACACCAACAACGTCTTGCTAGGTCTTGGATCAAGTATTGGTGGATATATCTTTTTATCTAAAAAACTCGAGGTTGACTCGGTAACAGTTAAAGATTTGAGAATTAAAGAAGGCTAATACCCGAAGGCCATTATACTAGTGCTTCTCCGTGCTCAGTGAACATGACGTGGCATTTCTCGTGAGCCAGCAACAGGCTATGTTATTAGCCATGCTCTAATGTTTAAACTGATGCACTAAGGTGCATAACAACGTTTTCAAGAGGCTGGGTGAATCAATATATCTTGATCTCCTCAAACAATGTTATTAAACTCGAAGGTTAAGAAAAAACTCGCTATATAATTTAAATGCATCGAAGAACAAGGTTCAACTCTATTAATTAATTATGACTAAGGAGAAAAATCAGTTACCTGCATGATCCTGACACCAACTGCGCTATGACTTCTGCCGCCACCTCCTTGCTAGGTCTTGGATCAAATATTGGTGAATATATTTTTTTTATCTAAAAAACTCGAGTTAACAGTCAAAGATTTCAGAGCAGCTTTTGTGTGTACAATACGACCCTGAAACAATCTTACGATGGAGGATACGTAGACTGGGCAGGTTAAGCGGGCAGAAGTCTGGGCGGACGACGGCACTTCAAATATATGAGTGGTAAAGACTTCAAATATATGAGGGGTAAAGATAAAGAAAATCTAGGTAAATTTGGTCACTCTTGGGAGAAAAAAAAAAGAAACTTCCACTAACAAAATGGGCTACTTCAGGCTCAAGCCCGATCGAATTCAGTAATCCAGATTACAGACTGGCCCGAAAGAAAACCCAACTTTTTAAGGCGCAGAAATAAAGGCTGAAATACTTTAGGCCTATAGGACCTACTATCCTGGACCAAACTTTTTACGATTCACTTGTACATAAAGGCTATCTCTTCGAAAAGAAGACTCTATATGCATTTTTATTGTCTAAAAAACTTTTCTAGAGAAGAAAATCGTTCAAGTTTATACAAATGGTAAGTCACAACCTTTTTCATGTTTCCAAATTGCCATTAAAAAGGAAATAGCCAATAAATAATTACGTTAGTTCATATTGGCACCCATTGCAATATCTTAGGGATGCATTTATGCATCACCAATATTCTAGCTCAACTCTTTATGGACAAAAATGCAAAGCACCCCCACATTCTAGGATGCCCTGTGGGCCGTCCTGTTGGTCCCGTATTTCTCATGGAGTTGGTCGGAAGCATCATTACAAGGGCACCCCACGAACCCATCAATTTTTCCGTTGTCCTTAAATCCCAATTTCATTTTTTTAAGAAAAAAATTCAAAACGTCAGGTGAATAAGCAAAATCCAACGGCTGTAGTTCTGCTCTGCTGGGGTAAAAAGACACTGAAATCACAGTTGCCAGTAACTGGGCATGCAGCAGCAGATGGGTTACATGATCCAACAGGTAATCCACTCCCTGCTTTGACTGCCTCTGAATTTCTGAACTCTTTTGGATGTATCTTGTACAATGATATGTTGCATCACATGGTTACTCTGTCCAGGTTTCTGACCAAACTGGTATCCAATGTTATTCTACCTTCTACACAAAGTTTCATGAACAGCTGAGAGGTGAAGAGAGATCGTAGCTTCAGTAGTAAGTTTTCAAGACTAACTACAGTACAAAATTCATATGGCGTTTTGGCATCAGCAGATTATACTCACCAACGTACAGATTTGAACCTTGACAAACACAACAGGCTGCACATGCTGCTCAACCGAAGCCAGATGAGTACAAGATACCAGCATCACCAGCTAACCATCAGTGCCAGCTCCCTTCATGGCCTTGCTCATATTCTATTCACGGCTAGGAGAGAGCAGGCGCAGCCAAAGCTTGCATAAATGGCAATCCGGAAGTGAGGCCAGCTCATTGCCCTGCAGGATGACGACAAAACGAAGCTAATAAAGCCTCCAGGAGGACACAAAGGAGGCCATCAACATCAGTCCAACAACTCCATTGACACCCAATTTATTGGCAGCAAGGTGCTGCCCTGGCCCTCTGAGGCCAGCCTGGGAATTCCAGGATAACATGTGATGTTGCTGTATTGGATGCCCACAAGATGATAGGATGTACAGGTGACTTAATCATGATGTGTTTATTTTATCATCAAATTGACAAGTGTATGAAGCAAATCTATCGACTCGACCCCTACCACAAAATTTTTCTTACAGGTTGAATGAAGAAATTTTAACTGTACAAGCAAACAGATCGCTGTCGACAACCCACTGCCAGGCTTGCTCTTCAGGAATGCGACACGGACTGTATTTTCGAGCCTCAAAGCTGGATGTAGAAATGTGAATGATTCTTTGGTGCGCCTATCATGAAAGAATTTGGGAGAAGAAACCTAGATTCTCTGAATTGTACAAGGACTGAAACAAGGAAAGGATGAACACTTTGTACTCTATGCATTTACGCTACTGCAACAGCATGGTAGCTAGGGAGGGAGAGGCAGCTGGAAGAATTGGATGATGCGTTATGGAGGTCCAAGCAAGGTTCAGGGAAGACCAACTCAGAGTATCCCGAAATATTGGAACAAGACCATGAGGTGGAGTTGGCTGAATCGGCTAAGGAGATATTGATATTGGAGAGGCAGATATTGGTGAATGGGTCACCGGTAATTCCTGACAGAACACCAGCAACAGAGATGTTTGTCCCAACTATGTCCTTCAGGGTGATTCCGCTGATCACTGGGAGTGCAGTCGGATCAAAATGATGACCTGGGTGAGTTGACCAGTCACCGGTGAATGCAATAGCAACACCGACGTCTTCCATTTCGACATTTGAGATTACTGCATATCTTATATAACCTCCCCGGCCTTGTGCAGTCTTGAAGAAGATGCCTTTAGTGGAACCATGGATATGAAGGTGATTAACATGAACATCTGAGATCCCACCAGACATCTCACTCCCAAATGCAAGAGCAGCCCCCAATGAGGATTGCAAACTCACTCTTCTGATATGAATGTCTGAGGTTGGTCTTCCGAAAGTAATTCCATAGTTGTCCCACCCACTTTTTAGGGAGATGGCATCATGGCTAACGGTTATGCTGCTGTCCTCGATGCACATATTCGAGCATGAGTCTACAGAAACAAAGATGTATAAATGAGTTGAAACTTGAAGCCATGGTTCTATAGAAGATCAACCTAGGTTTCTGTTGTTTACATCTGAGGGATATATCAATGTTTTAGACAAAATAGTTAATTTTACTAGTAGATAAAAATAGACAGCCAAGAATTAAGTTAGGTAGTAAACCATGTCTGGATTGAAACATAGTATTCTTTAACTGCATAAAAAGTAGGACATCTAAAAAAACTTATAATAGATGAGCAAGACGTTCAATATGTTACATGATTTCATTAAAGTTAAGGAATGTATGACAATCAAATATAGATTTACCTGGAACAATTCCATCAATAAGTGGAGCATCAAGTGAAGTTTGAATTGTTACATTATGGATCACTACATTGCTGGTAAAAGAAAAAAATCATGCATGAGTAATGTGGCAATCCATGTGTAAACATTAAGCAGAATAGCGAAGAGAAAATGATCTCTTTGCAAAACATGTCAGCATACCTGCAATATACCGGATGTATACTCCATGCAGGAGAATTTAGGAATGTTATGTTTGAAATCACAATTTTTTCAGAATCCACAAACTCCACAAGATGAGGGCGACTATAGTTTAACATGTTTGAGCGAAGCCAGTTCCACCATGTCAAACCCTGGCCATCAATGATTCCATTGTTTCCTGAAACAAATTTATGTTAAGTAAGAAAAAAGAAAAAAACAATAAATGTACAATGGAGTGCCCCGGAACATTGTATTACCAGTAATTACAACGTCAGTTAGACTCTGGCCATTTATTAAGCTGCGATGTCTTGGACCAGGAAGGTCAATTCCTTGGCCATAAGAAGGTAAAGGATCCACAATGGGCCATTGTGACACCACCTGCAGTAAAAATGAAAATAGATTTCAGACATTTCATTTACAGTAAGAAGGGTATCATTCCCAAAACTAGAGACGAAGCGATGATAGGTTTCAATTTTAGTCATTTGTTTCGCCTCTGAAAATTTACAGTAGTATCTCCATTTCCCAACATTTCAAAGTTCAAACTTCACAAGAATGCAATGAAACAAAAGCCAAACACGCCGTCATCATGCATGAGAAATTATACATTACTGACAAACAATCCCAATCAGATTAGTAGCACTGCAACCTATTGAGGCAAGATTACAGAAAACAGCTTGACTACAAAACAATGCAATGTGATTTTTCTTTCCTTAGCTACTGTCTTCACATTGATAGCTACGTGTAACCATCCGATACTCCTCTTTTATTATCAAAAAGAAAAGGAGTACCTAAAAAAAAATCCAATGTTACTACTCTAGTAAATTAACAAAGACCCAACAGATAAGGAATTATTCAGTACCTTCTGAATATGTGTAGGGACCATAACAACGATTATACTAGGCGTAAATGTTTACCGGATGGAATTGCAGAAATTGAATCATCGCAAACAACAATCCTAGAAAGCTAGAAACATGCTAAAATCATTGCAATAGGACATCTTCCACCAACCATATCCAAACAAACACATGAGCTGGCCACTACAACTATGCCGCGTAGCACGCAACTCTCCATGCAATGCAACCGAAAGTGATAGGAAAACCAGCATTCATGCAACAATACCCCATCAATTCAGCCTCTGTGCATGTCCATCAACTAGGCGAATCGATGGCCAAACCAACATGCTAAATACCTACTGCCGGTGCGTAACAGAAGTAGCAGGTATCTTGGACTAATCTATGAATAGGAGTCCACTCCATCAAACCAATGGCATTGCAAAATGCTCATGCTGACCGAACAAATAGCGAATGTTTTATTTAAAAGGGGAAAAATCCAATGAAGAAAGGGATTTGGGCAATAATGCGGTGTCCAACCTGGGCGCCAACGATGACAGCACCCGTCTCCAGAAAGAGGGTGAGGTGGCTGGTGAGGTTGAAGCTGCCGGTGAGCCACCGCCCCTTGGGCACGTACAGCTGCGCGCCGCCCTTGTCAGCGAAGGACCGCAGGTAGAAGACGGCGTTCTGGAAGGGGACCGTGTTCAGGGTGACGCCGTCGCCAACGGCCCCAAACTCGGTGATCGTCACGCTGTGCGGCCGGTGCGGCGCGCTCCGGCCGCGCTGCGCGCACCGTGGCTGCTCCTCCGCACGGGCGAGGCCGAGCACCACCATCGCCAATGCCAAAGCCACCTGCGACCAGCACAAGCACAGTAACCAGTCAGCACTCACTGCCACCACTCGCACCGCCCCCCCTGAATCCAGCAAGACCTCCACGCTCCCAGACGAATCAGAGAAGAGAAAACGCAGGATCTCAAGCGAATCCCCCTCCAAAGGAAGATCTCGATTTGGGGGAAGACGAAACAGAGCAAATCAAGAACCGGGTCTCCACAGCACCAATCCACAATCCAAGTGAACCCATTTCACCGGAGGCCGCCGAGACCAAGAAACGAGGTTCCTTTGCGGAGAGAACCAACCCATACGGAGAATTCAGCCAAGGTGGTGATCAGACATACTTACAAGCCTCGCCATAAGTCCCCCCCCTTTGCGGCGGAAGGGGGGAAGAGCGGAGCGACAAATCAGGGCGGGGGAGTAGGAGAAGACTGGAGCACCGGTAGTCCCCGGAGCAGGGAGACGAGCAATTCGCTTGGGATTCGAGGAGAGAGGAGCTGGAGTAGGGCAGAGACAGAGAGGAGAGGAGGAAGCTTAAGAGCAGGGAGGAGAGGTTTTGCTTTGCTTGTTGTGGTACAGCTTGGCTCATGAAGGCCGTGTGCCTTCCTCGCATCATTTTACCTTCGTAACAAATTATTTTGGCAGTTGTTGAGATTAGTTGGTAGTACTACTCTTTTCTTTGTATATTATATGTTACTATTTTGTACTCTAAATATATAGAAAGATTATTTAAGCTGAGTTGTTTTTATAATTGATCATGAGAATGTCCATGAGCGAAGAAGGAAGTAAATAGATATGTGATTGTCTACATCTTACTGTGTTCAATTCGTGAAAAGAAAATAATAAGATGATTTAAGATAGTGTAGTAGTAAGATAAGCAAGCGGTGATAAGAGTACTGACGCAAATCGTCATTTTTGAGCTTTAAGTTTACGAGCTAGGAAGAGTTTATGATATTATTAGACTCAAAGAAGGTTGTGGAAGATAGATAAACACGATAGTCATCGTAATCGATAGCTCGGGAGATGGGAGGAGGTGCTCTGTCATATAGGATCGTCGTCGTTGAAGAGGAGCAGATGAATGAGTGGAGTAAGCGAGGAGAAGTTTTGGTATAGAAAAAGTTTTCATAAGCGATTTCTTTTTTGAAACTGTCATAAGTGAGTTGATTCGGCAACAAGTAAAAAGATTGAGTCGACTAAAGGTGAAGATAACTTGTCATCTGTCGAATTCAAAACAAACACAAATGTGTCATTGACTAAATAACATGTATGGGAACCCGATAAATTAGAAGGAAATAAAAGTAAATCAAAGCAAATAATAATAGAAAATATTTGTGCAATATTTATATGTGATTTTTTATTTATGCTTTTATATTTCTGGCATTATAAATCACATACATTATTGGTTCTTTTATTTGATATAGCTGTTTTAGATTTTTTATTAGAGTCATAGAAGAATTTTGTTGTGGCTACATACAGCTGGTCGATCGAGCATAAGCCAACTACTAGAAATAGAAACTGCTTCGTTTTATAACACTGCTAAATATCAATATAAGGTTTGATTCGAGATACCCACACATTTCACCCGTCTTACCCAATTGTGAGTTAAAAACATCTCAATGAAAGCTAAAAAAAATACTCTTATGTAGTTATATATATTGATCTTTTTTCTGGACGAATTAACTCCCTTAGGTTGAAAAAGTATGAAGTGCCTACGCAATTATTGATTATATGCTCATGATCTTCTCTAATGCTTCATAGTACAAACACTTGATAATTGTGTAGTTAGGAAAGCAAATAGTCAAATTCTGAGGAGTCAGTAGATAAACCCACGTCACGTTACATATAAAATATTGGAGAAAAAAATCATTAAAAGTAAGAAGGTTTTTGTGAGAGTTAAAGAATTCAAATATCAGCATATCAGTCTGTATGCTTTTTTTTTTAATGTGTTTGATTTAGTTTGCGCCATCAGGTCAATCGAGACGGTTGTGCTACATGAGCATTAAAAGTAAGAAGATTGTTGCTAGAGCATGGTGTGAAACACTGCGCATCATCTGTTCATGGTTTACCAAATGATTACACGCCTTGAGATCATTATTCTCAAGGTACGCTCCATTATGAGTCGAGTTGGAAACTCGAGCATTGAAGCAGATGCATGTGAGACACAACTGGATCCTTCGGTATGAACATTGGAAGGTTGTGACGGGTTGTACACGACTATATATTTTTATTTTATTAATAGGAATGTGGTACAGCATGTTGTTCAGTCAGAAATAATACCATGTGGTGTGTCTTGCAGCAGGATTAGACCAATTATTATTGTGCTACGTCACTACGAGGATGGTGACGAGCGGCCAGTTGACTGACTAGCCACATTTTCCGTTGGCGTAGGACAACGTTTCTTAGCTAAAACAGGACAGAGATAACGGATAAGGTTCATGTTCCTCTTAGAGTGTGTTTATTTTCTTATCTAAATTTTAGTATTATCATATTAAATTTTCAAACAGTAAATAAAGTGACTAAATATAAAATTAATTACACAGTTGAAGACTAATTTATGAGATAATTCTATTAAACCTAATTAAATCATCATTACGAGATGTTTACTGTAGCACCACATTGTCTTATTATGACCCAATTAGGTTTAATAGATTATATTATTATTTAGCATGTGATTTATAAAATGAGTTTTGTTATTAGTCTATATTTATTACTTCTAATTAATATTTTAATATTCAATAAGACTGAATTAAATTTAGTGTGCAGGAAACGAACACATCCTTAACATCATTCTGAGCACTTGAAGAAAATATAATCTCACTGACGAATGCTACTTGCTAGTGACATGATTTTATAGTTAACATATCCCATGTCAACAGCGATGAAACTAACTTTACTTGTAGTTTATCAATTATCAGTAACAAAATTTTATGCCGTCAAAATATATCCTGTTAGCGACAAAACAAAGTGAAGAAATTAACCTTGTTTTTGTGACCATATTGGTTTTTCTCAATATAATTATACCATTTATCAGTGATACTCCATTACTGCCGAACTATAGTGATAGCTTGTTACCTGTCTTAGTCTGATGTATAGTTGTTTAGTGACGAAACAATGTTATATTATTATTGATCATATATATCAGAATCATTAACTGAATCCTCTCCACGTAATTTCGTTTATATTAACCAAAATTATGTCAGGAAATATTTTTGACACTTTACCAGGTGAATGGTAGGCAAATAATATTGAAATATATTTTTCCATAAATGATGTCATAAATTGGAAAAAGTCTCATCCTATTCCATGCTACGGCCATCGAACAAATATTATGGACCAATCTTGCCCCTTCAGGTTAGAAAGGAAAATCTTTTAACGACTCTTGATTAGAATTTAAATCTAAATTTCAAAAACAATTATTCTAAAAATGCATTGAAGTCTGCTTTAAATCATATCAATTTTTTATCCCAGTATTCCTCTAAAATAAATTTAGTTTTAATCATATCGTGGGCCAAACATTCTCTTGGCCCATAACTAACTAACTAACCTGCCAGCCTCTCCCCAACTCAGGAGGCACCTCCGCAGTCCACTCATCTGCTGCTACGTGTTATCGATTGGGAATTCTTTTAGTTTTTTTTTCCAGAAGCGAGCAAGCACCCAGTGCTGCACGCCTGCATCTAGCCTTCTATTTCTACGTTTTGTTATGGAGATATATGTGATTGTTTTACACCAATGCAGAGCTTGCGCTCTATACCAGGATTGGAGCTAAAGAGTTTCTTTTTTCTAAAAATTATAGAATATTTAATAATACTATTTTTTTGCACGTGGGACACGCATATGCTATTGTTCAATAACGGTATCATGTATAAATTAAAAACATGTTAAAGACAGACTAATAATACATTTCAATATATTATATAAAAAAATAACTAATACCCAATGCATGCTAATCTTTTATTCTAAATAATGTTGAGAGGTGTCTGAATAGGGAAAGGCTTAGAGATAAATATCTGAGTAGGGTAAGACAGAGCAAGATTAGCATGCATGTGTTGATTTATTAAGGCGATCCCTAAAACAGTCAAAAACGTTAATATAATATAACCACGAAATAGAAGATATTGATATTTAATTGATGATCTCATAAGTGCGTTCACATAACATCAAACTAAAAGTATCATATCCAAAACATCCAAAACGACAAAAGAGTCATCACCACCACTGAATAGAAGTATCATCTCGCAAATACTTAGAATAGTGAAACATAGATGGCGATTATCTGTATTTGATAATGTAATTATCTGAACTCAAAGGAAATGACAATGACCAAACCATTTATCTGAACCCAAAGGAAATGATTCATCTGTTAAATGACGACCATGACCAAACCATTTCAAAACATTCTCTAAACTGAAGCAAAAATAAGTGTATCCATCTTATGAAACTGAACAAGATCAATGCCAACGTCCTGTGTATTCTCCTTGGTGTAGAGGCCATCGTATGCTTGCCCAAAAATAAGCTCCCCAAACCGACATGTCGATCCAGAAACATAATTCTTGTGGGATCTCTTTACCTCCACCCCAAAACTGACCCACCACACAATGCCCATTTGAACCTATAAATGACAGAAAAATTATGTAATATTTGTAAACCACCTAAACAAAGAGTCTCAAAACAATTGTGGCATATGAAAATCATAATAATTGTTAAAAATAAGAACCTACTGTGATCAATATCCTAGCACATCTGTATAAACAATATTCTTGGTGCTCTGCCCTTTCGGATCAATTTCTTGATTTGGCTTTGCAAGAATCCAAGTACTTTGACGTGACACACTCCTTGAAAGAGCAACATATAGTTGACCATGAGAGATTACATGTTTTGATAGATATACACCAACGTGTCCTTGTGCTTTGTTTATAGTCATTGCAAAGCTCAATCTCACTGGAAATTGTTTGCTCTTAAATAAACATAAAAGGAAGAGAGAGATCCTCATATGGGGTCATAGGAATCCGTGGAATGAATACTCTGTCACCAACATTTGTTCCATTAACAATCTCAGCATCTATTGCATGGTTATCACAAGCCCTTACAACCAGACGTGTGCCATTGCACAAGCCACTACGTGGGTCTAGGTTTTGGAGAAGAATGAGAGGACAATTCTTCTTAATCTTCAATTCATGCGGTGGCAGACCATTGGGTGTGATTGTGATTGAATTGAGATAGTCCTATAGGTAATTGTTTTGCGTGTCATCTTTAACAGGGTCAAAGCTATAGAACACTTTCTCTTTACCAGGAAATCTGCCAATCATTCTAGCATTGATATCATCTACATAGTCATTCCATGTACATAGGATTCCTCGCACACACATATACTCAACAGAAGTGCAATTAGTTCCAAGGTCCGGGAACACAAGCTCTATAATGCGGTCGATTGAGTTATCATCCTTGTAGTCAATCATCATATCTTTCAGAAGACCCACATAGTCATCAGTGATAGTGTCCTCGATGCCATTCCCAATCCTAAGAAGGTATTATGCAAACCAAGGATTAAACTATGCTCTCATGTTCTGGGATAGGCTAACCTTGCTTATGTTCTCCCATATATATGACCTTAGTTAAGTGTCATTTGTAATTTGCACCCTCGTACCTCGTGCTACCACGGGTAAGACTTGCCTAAAATCCCCACCAAACACCATAACTTTGCCACAAATGGTGTTTTGTAGTTCATAATGTTGGAATTTAGGCCCTGTTAGCAGCCCATTCTACAGCTATGTGTGTGGCCCAAATTCATAAGGAAAGCCTAGGTGGGTGTGGAGAGATGACCTTGTAAATGTTTTATACCACATTGGTCATCTAGGTGAAAGTATCCCAATATAAATAGTGGGTTGTTGATTGCTCTCCAACATGAGCAAGTGCTAGGCAAAGATAGAGGCAGTGGATAAAACACGCGCGTGCACGCATCGCATTTTTCATGTGATTAATGCTTGACTTGTGACTTGCGATGTTGCAAGTTCGTGTTGTGTGCTCTACTGTATGTTTCTTTTATTTCGCCGCACAAGAAAGGGATATATTACATCAACACCTTGGCTGCCACATAAATCTGAGAGTAATGGTTCATGCGAGTTTAATGCATGTTAATGTCTCGCTTGATTGTTGCTCTTATCAGTTTTATGTTGAGAGATTTCAAGAGGGCGGTTTCCTGTGACTATGGTAGATTAATGCGAATTGATTGTACGTGTTTTCCTTCCTATATATTGAGGCGTCCATTGGACGAGAGGAATATATACAATCTACTCGCCTCCAACTCTCGCGTCTTGCGCTCACCGTCTTCAAGCCTTGCCATCCCTCTATCCACCTAGCGGGTTTGGGGAGAGCGGTGTCTTCGATCCGGCGCCAGTGTTTTGAGGACTTGCATGGTTGTATCAGCGATCAGGTTTCTGGGAAGTGCTTCTGCACGGCCGCTCGCTGCACATCGACGACTACTTCAACAACGTCTCAGTTCCAGCCTCTTCTACTAAGCGGGATCCATTGTAAGTAATCTTCTGTTCTCGTTTGACACTTGCTAGGTCTTGTTGTAGGTCTTTTGCTATGCAATTTAGTGGTGTCAATTTGTTTTCATCGATCATGAACTGTGTAGTACTAGCATGGTTTTTGTTGACTGCTAGTAGATTCATAGAACTCTTCTTTTACTGGATCAAATTAATCTTACACCATGTTAATTTTGTAACAATATAGAAACCTA
Organism: Eleusine indica; assembly: GCA_030378355.1. NCBI lineage: Eukaryota > Viridiplantae > Streptophyta > Magnoliopsida > Poales > Poaceae > Eleusine > Eleusine indica. Next base: position 18,225,404 of record CM059494.1, read on the forward strand.
ATTTAATTAACATGGCTGGACTGTCTGATGCATTGAAGCCTCAGCGTTTCACTGGGGGTGACAACTTTAAGAGGTGGCAGACACGAGTCAAGTTTTGGCTCATGTCGATTAAAGTCTGGTGGGTGATCTCACCAGTTATGCCCCTTACTGAAGAACAGAACCGTGACTTTGAGTTGGAAAACTCTACATGCATCGGTTGCTTGTTGTCACTCCTTTCGAGTCAGCTTTGTGATATTTACATGCACTACACCACTACTCGTGAGCTATGTGATGTACTTGCTAGCAAGTATGCAGAATAAGATGCTGGAGTGAACTTTATGTTAATGACCAGTACCATAAATATAAGACGGTCGATGACCGATCTGTCGTGGAACAAGCTCATGAAATCCAACTTTTGGTAGGGGAACTTACGCACTTTGATTGTGACTTGCCGGATCGGTTTGTGGTCGGTGGCATAATTGTCATACTACCTCCATCTTGGAGGAGTTTTTCCACAAGTCTGAAACACAAGAAGGAGACCATGACTATTGATAGTCTGATTGCATCGCTTGATGTTGAGGAAAAGGCAAGGTCCAAGGATTTGCCTCGCCCTATCCCACATGAAGGGGGTCCCTCTAACGCCAACGTGGTGGAGGGCAAATCTAGTGGAAACAAGAATAACAAGAACCGAAAGAGAAAAGCCAAACAGAACACTAACTTTAAGAAGAAGAAGAACAAGAAGGACCTTACTTGCTTTGTGTGCAATGAGCCTGGACACATAGCCAGGAAATGCCGCAATAGGAAGGGCAAGAAGGGAGGTTAGAAGACTGCAAACATGGTTGTTGGCGAGGCTGGAGGATCTGGGTATGAACCTGAAATTCTTCTAGCATGTCAGTCCACCAATTGGTGGTTAGACACGAGAGCTAATGTACATGTTTGTTCTAACTTTAATTTGTTCTCTTCCTACCAGGCTGCCAACGGTTGCTCCGTCTTGATGAGCAATGGATCATGGGCTGCTGTACAAGGAGTGGAGAGAGTCAATCTGAAGTTATCTTCTGGAAAGACTCTTATCTCTCAAGAATGTGCGGCACGTTCCTGAAATAAATAGGAACCTAATTAGTGGTTCTCTTTTATGCCGTGATGGCTTTAAGTTAGTGTTTGAGTTGAACAAGTTTATCGTTTCAAAGTTTGGTTTATTTATCAGCAAGGGTTATGATAGCGGAGGTCTGTTTCGCCTTTCAGTTTCTGAAGAATGTAATAAGTTCGTGAACTCAATTTCTTGTTTAAATTCTGAATGCAATGATGGAGAGGCCACTGTTTGGCACTCTCGACTATGTCATATTAACTTTGATCGCATCATACGTTTGTCCAAGCTTAATTTGATTCCTCAAATTTCAATTGAAAGGAGATATAAGCGCCATGCTTGTGTGCAAGCTAAGCAGCCACGCAAACGTTTCAAAAGCGTGGAAGAGAAAAGCTTAGCACCATTAGAACTCATTCACTCTGATTTGTGTGAAATGAATGGAGTTTTGACAAAGGGAGGAAAGTGTTACTTTATATCATTCATTGATGATGCTACTAGATGGTGTCAACTCTATCTAATTAAAACAAAAGATGAGGCATTGGATTGTTTTAAGATTTATAAGGCAGAGGTGGAGAACCAACTAGAAAGGAATATTAAATGTGTTAGGTCCGATAGAGGAGGAGAATATCTTTCCAATAATTTTGATGAATTCTGTGCGGTACATGGAATCATCCATGAGACAATAGCTCCCTACTCGCCCCAATCTAATGGAGTGGCTGAATGGAAAAATCGAACACTTACAGACTTGGTTAATGCCATGTTAGATTGTTCTGGTTTATCCAAGCCATGGTGGGGGAGCCATTTTGACCGCATGCTTTGTTATAAATCAAGTTCCTTCATCCAAGGGTGAAATAACCCCTTATGAAGGATGGAAAGGAAGAAAGCCTGCTCTAGGTTTCTTGCGTGCATGGGGCTATTTAGCTAGGGTCAATGTGCTGGCATGTAAGAAATGAAAATTGGGACAAAAAACCGTGGACGGTATCTTTCTAGAATATGCACAACACAGTGCAGCCTATAAATTCTTAGTAATCAAATCCGAGGTTCCTGATGTGCATGTTAACACCATGACTGAATCTCGGGATGCTACTTTCTTTGAAAATATATTTCCAATGAAGGATAGAGCTGGAACTAGTAGTCAAGCACGTGCAGTTTTTGCTCCTGAACCTGTTCCTAGTTCTGAATTACTTAGTCAACCTGAACAAGCAACTGAGGAAAATGACAATGAAGATGCTCCATGAAGGAGCAAAACACAAAGGATTGAAAAATCTTTTGGTAATGACTTCATTGTGTATCTTGTGGATGATGTGCCCAAAACACTTTCAGAAGCGTATGCATCATTAGATGTGAAAATTGGAATGAGACAGTACATAATGAAATGGAGTTCATTTTAACAAATGGAACTTGAGAAATATGTGACTGTCTTGTTGGGTGCAAGCCAATTGATTTTAAGTTTATCTTTAAAAAGAAACTTAAACCTGATGGTACAATTGATAAGTATAAAGCTAGGCTTATGGCTAAAGGATTTACCCAAAAAGAAGGTGAGGATTTTTTTCGATACTTATTCTCCTGTTGCTAGGCTAACCACAATTCGAGTGCTTGTAGCACTTGTTGCTTCCTATGGTCTGCTCATCCATCAAATGGATATAAAGACGGCTTTTCTAAATGGAGAGCTAGAAGAGGAAATTTATATGCAGCAGCCCGATGGTTTTGTAGCGCCTGGTCAAGAGAATAAAGTATGTAGATTGAGGAAATCCTTGTATGGCCTTAAACAAGAACCCAAGCAGTGGCATGATAAGTTCGATAGAACTATGACCACAACAGGCTTTTTGGTAAATGAAGCTGATACTTGTGTGTACTATCGGTTTGGTGGGGGTGATGGAATAATATTGTGTTTGTATGTCGATGATATACTTATTTTTGGACAAGTATGAATGTGATAAATGAAATTAAATCATTTCTGTCCCAAAACTTTGACATGAAGGATTTGGGAGAAGCAGATGTTATTCTTAACATCAAACTGATAAGAGGGGATAGTGAGATTACTCTAAAGCAATCTCACTATGTGGAAAATATTCTGAATCATTTTGGGTATTCAGAATGTAAAATATCTCCAACCCCTTATGATCCAAGCCTCAAGCTTCGTAAGAATAGAGGGCAAGGAATAGATCAGTTAAGATACTCCCAAATTATTGGTTCTCTTATGTATCTCGCTGGTGCAACCAGACCAGACATTGCATTTGCAACAAGTAAATTAAGTAGATTTACTTCAAATCCTGGAAAGGATCACTGGTTTGCACTAGAACATGTAATGAGATATTTGAGAGGTACCTCTACATATGGGCTTCATTATACTGGGTACCTGCTGTACTAGAAGGGTATAGTTATGCAAATTGGATCCCGGATGTTGATGAGATCAAAGCTACAAGTGGATACATATTCACTCTTAGTGGCGCTAGAGTTTCTTGGAGGTCTCGGAAACAGACTATTCTAACAAAGTCTACTATGGAGGCTGAACTTGTAACACTTGAGATAGCAACTAGTGAAGCAGAGTGGCTGCGTGAGTTGCTTATGGACATGCCGATGGTCGTTAAACCGGTACCAGCCATACTTTTGCACTGTGATAATCAAAGCGTGATCACAATTGTTGGCAGTGCAAAGGAAAACTTAAAGTCCACAAGGCATGTAAAACGATGAATCAAATCTGTGAGGCATTTGAGAAAAACTGGAGTTATCGTCGTGGAGTATATAAATACAACAGAAAATCTAGCAAACCCTTTTACCAAGGGACTAGCACGTGTTGTGATTGATGAAGCATCAAGAGGAATGGGGCTGCAACCCACATGAGTTGTTTTATAGAGGAAACCCACTCTATGTGATCAGAGATCCTATGAATTAGAGTTTGGGAAAAACAATCTATAACAACAATAGGAGAGTAGCTCCTTACTCTAACAAAGAATGTGTACTCTCGGCACTGCATGGTAGGATGGCATTAAGTCTTAATGTGTTCTAAGGCCAATCAAAGGCAAGATATTGTCCTGCAGGATATACTTGGAGGAACACACCTATGTGAGTTCGACTGTGAGGTCGCAGTCTATGAGACTTGGGTAATCTCAAATGAACTCATGAATAGACACTAGAGCATGACCGTAATGCTCAAACCATAGGCAAAGCTTTTGGCGGCCAAGTATCAGTGATGTTTTTAGGTGAAACTTACTCATACAAAACTTGCAATTCAAGGCCATTTTCATTGCATAGTTGTGACTAAGTGAATCCTAGAATGCTAGGTGCATCTCAACTCGAAACGGGTCTGCACTATAAAGCTGGTATATCAAAGCATTGTTATGCGAGTTATATGTTGACCCTGACTTTTGGTGGGGATTGTTGGAATTTAGACCCTGTTAGCAGCCCATTCTGCAGCTATGTGTGTGGCCCAAATTCATAAGGAAAGCTTGGGTGGGTGTGGAGAGATGGCCTTGTAAATGTTTTATACCACATTGGTCATCTAGGTGAAAGTATCCCAATATAAATAGTGGGTTGCTAATTGCTCTCCAACATGAGCAAGTGCTAGGCAAAGATAGAGGCAGTGGATAAAACACACACGCGCACGCACCACATTTTTCGCGTGATTAACGCTTGATTTGTGACTTGCGATGTTGCGCGTTCGTGTTGTGTGCTCTGCTGTATGTTTCTTTTATTTTGCCACACAAGAAAGGGATACATTTCATCAACACCTTGACTGCCACGTAAATCTGAGAGTAATGGTTCGTGTGAGTTTAATGCACGTTAATGTCTTGCTTGATTGTTGCTTTTATCAGTTTTACGTTGAGGGATTTCAGGAGGGCGGTTTCCTGTGGCTATGGCAGATCAATGCGAATTGATTGTACGTGTTTTCCTTCCTATATTTTGAGACGCCCATTGGACGAGAGGAATATATACAATATACTCGCCTCCAACTCTCGCATCTTGCGCTCGTCGTCTTCAAGCCTTGCCATCCCTCTATCCGCTGTGCAGCGGGTTTGGGAAGAGCGGTGTCTCCGATCCGGCGCTGGTGTTTTGAGGATTTGCACGGGTGTACCGATGATCAGGTTTCTGGGAAGTGCTTCTCATGGCCGCTCGCTGCACATCGACGACTACTTCGACTACGTCTCGGTTCCAGCCTCTTCTACTAAGCGGGATCCAATGTAAGTAATCTTCTATTCCCGTTTGACACTTGCTAGGTCTTGTTGTAGGTCTTTTGCCTATGCAATTCAGTGGTGTCAATTTCTTTTCCTCGATCATGAACTGTGTAGTACTAGCATGGTTTTTGTTGACTGCTAGTAGATTTACAGAACTCTTCTTCTACTGGATCAAATTAATCTTACACCATGTTAATTTTGTAACACATAACATCCTGGAGAGATCTATCAAGACACTCGACGGTTTGCCTTTTTGTCATGGCTACCTCATCCTAGATTAGTAGTGACGCATCTCGAAGTAGATCCTCAACTTAGCCTTGTTTAATGAAGTTACACATGCTAGTATCTGTGATCTTTATGGGGATTTTGAAAATGGAATGAACAGTGTGATCACCGCGCATTATCGATGCTGCTATACCGGACGTAGTTGTTGCTATCGCTATAAGGCCTTCAGAACATATTGTTGCAATGAGTGCCTTATAAAGGAAAAATTTTCTGTGCCTCCAGGTTCATCTATGAAAAATACTGGTCCTTTCTTTTTTCTTATATGTTCCATGATCTCCTGAAAAGCAGCTAGTTGTTCGGGATTTAGCTTGTCCACATTTCTCAAATCCTCATCATTCACACCCAATGAATATTGTTCGTTAATCTCCCGGTTCATATGTAGTTTGATGTGTAACCCCAAAGACGCAAATAACAGAGGGATGAAGTGAAAATTTAGATTTTAACCCCAAAGTCGCAAAGAATAGAGGGTTTGCCTGAACATTATTCAATCATTCAGCAATTGCAATCAAAAGTAGAGAATCACAAACAGCTAATTAAATAAAAGCAAATAAGCAATGATCCTGTAGGTGCAGAAACAACTGGGTACCTTGGAAGCTGTTTGTGCCTACCATGCGCGATAAAAGTCGTGGCGTGCGTTGGTCTAGGTTGACGACGTTTCAAGCGAGCAGACGAGAGCAGTGAAGGAGCTGCCACAACCTCCGATGTTAGCCTCAGACGAACAACGATCAGGCGAGCCACCGGCGCAAGCAGCAAGAGTTCATGCAAGAGTCCCGGATGGACGACGAGCGATCAGGTATATATGTGTTGTAATTACCAAATTCTATCTGCATAAACATGTCATTTAACAATCACTGATAACGACTCATCAAGTTAATAGCATAAGAAACAAAAGTTATCACACGCGCAAACAGAAAATTATAACTTTGAATATAAATTGCGTAGATTGTTTGTTTAGTTTATTACGGATAAAAGGAACAAGAACTTTAAATATAAATTATAAAGCGAAAACAACCATTTTTCTCATCAGTTCGCTCAATCAATAAGAAATATACAAATGAAGAGGCATGAGGAGGCTAATCTTCAAAAAGATACCCTGCAATGCATGCATGGCATATTCAGATCAGTGTCGTGGGGCTAATCTTGCTGGGCATTGCATCGAACAACAGCTGTGGGGCAGGCCAATGCAGCGCTCGCTGATGATGAACGCGTTGCACACGCGCGTCGGTGCGGAAGCCAGGAGCGTGAGAGCCTATCCCCCATGTACCGCTCGACGCTGAGGCTAAGAACGTGGGTGCCGAGGTGGGAGCGTGCTTGTGCCCTCCATGGTTTTGTTGAGATTGTGTCACCGACTCACTGGCAACGGCGACGGTGGAGGCGAATGAAGGTGGAAATGGAGCCTGACGACAGAGACGAGAACTGCTAGCGGCAGCCGAACCGAAACATTTAAGGCTCACCTTGTTCGCGTCGAGCCAAATGGACGAGAGCTTTTAGAGCATCTTCAGTGGAGGTTTATAAATGGGTCTCTACTCTAAAATTTAAGAGTCTAATAAAAAAATATCTATTCCAACGAAATTTCTAAATGGATTCCTATTTTTCATGTCTTTATAAAATTTGATCCTAAACTCTCAGCAACAGGAGCCTCCTATCCCCCTTCTAAACATGGGTCCCACCTCTTTTTTCTTTTTTTTTTTTTTTTCTTTTTCTTTCTCCTCACCGAGTCCATCTCTCTCCTCCCTGCATGCCTCTCTCTCTCTCTCATGCCGCCATCATCACGCTGGCGCCAGCCGCCTCGTCTGCTGGACCCCGCCCCGAGCTCGTCGAGCTTTGCCAATCGCCATTGCTCCTCGCCAAAATCCCGCCACCGTCGGTCGCTTGGAGGAGTTTGGAAGGCTAGATGCAGAAGGAGGAGAGGGGGTGGGGGGGGGGGGGGAAGAGGGGGTGACGACGGGGATGGCCGCCACCGTCGGGGCCGCCGAGGAAAGCAACGGCAGTTTCGCCGCCGACCTCCTCCTTGGTCCCGCAGGTAAGGCTCGCCCAGCCCCGATCTACTGCCAAGATCGCTCCCGCAGGTGAGGCTTCTTCGATGAGGTGGAGCAGCTCGCGGCGGGGGCGGCGGGCCGGAGTAGCACAACCACCAGCCGGGCGCGGGCGCCGGAGTTGTGCAGCCGAGCACAACGGCTCCAGGTCCCGCCGAATCCTCGGCGGCGGCATGGCTAAGCACATATGGGAACGACTGTGCGTGCGGAAAAGAGTTTTTTGTTTTTTTTTTCACTGGTGGGTCCCACGGGTGGATAAGAGGTTATTTACAAGTCTCTACTGGAGTTAGAAGCAAACTTAAGCTCCTAAATTTTACAAATAAACTTAAAAAATTGAATTTATGAGTCTAATTTTACGTGCCCCACTAGAGAGGCTCTTAGAGCCGAGCCATGGGAGTCGCGTGTAAGCCGAGCGACACGCGGAGATATGTGGAAGCCTAGCATATCGCTGGGCGTCACATGGCATCAGCCTTCCACATGGTAAAAATCTAGACCAGGTCCGTAAAGCTGCTCTTTGCGGCCCGGTCACACAAAATTTATTTCCCACCCAACGTCCCCAACAACAAGAAAGTACAGTTTAAAAAAAAAAGTACGGTGGAAAAATAGGGAACAGAGAAGGGGAAGAACACTCAAACCTTGGACGACGACGTTTCAGGCGAACAGACGTTAGCCTCGGACGAAGAGTGAACAGGCGAGCCACCGGCACGAGCGGCAAGGGTTCAAGCGAGCCACCGCCTCCTGCGCTGATCTCAGACGGCGAGGGTTTAAGCGAGACGCCGCCTCATGCATTGGCCACATACGCGGACGGTGTGCGATCAAGAGCTGCCTCCTCCTGGGTTGTCCTTGGACGTTGAGGGTTCACGCGAGCTGCCGCCGCGCGCGTTTAGGTTGTTTAGGTATCACGCGAGCCGCCACCAGTTGCCGCCACGCGCGTTGAGGGGATCACGTGAGCCGCCGCTTCCGTGATCTCGGACGGCGAGGGTTGATATATAGAACAAGTTATTTGGGTTGACGCATGTAACATTCAACAACATATAATGAGAATCATGGATTGTAACGATGTACCTAGAATCGACAGCGACCACAGATATCCGTGACATGCGACATCCAGGTAAGCATGCAACAGCCAGCGATAATGTTCTCGTTCACCAGGCTCAGTCCCTTGAGGTATCACATCCCTGGGTCATGACCATCATCGGCTTGAGGTGAAGAGCCGACTCGGTGGATGACGTTGAGGACGATGCATAAAAAAGGAAACCAAATCAAGTACAAGAGAATAGAATAATCTTGAGAGAGTAATCACTGGAACTCAAGCACGGATGAGGCAATAAAAAGGGGGAAAAATCAATCACACATAATCACGGAAAGTTATGACAGGAAAGACATGATCGCAGGGAACAAGAATCATGGAAACTTAATTACGGAATGGAAAGGTAATGTGGGTATACGTGGGTGGGTAAAATTGTCTCGGGTAAGTTTAGACTGGATTTTGGATCACGTAACACTGTAGAGTGTTAAGAATTTGTGACATTATGTTACACTTTGGTCACACAGCCGGAGAGCTTGGCACACCTCATCGCGGGCTGTGGCTTTGCAGCAGGAGCCTGAGCACGCCTTGGCATTGCGATCATGGAGAATGATGTGTCTACTTTATGGTGCGCCATAAGGGGAAAAAAAAAATCAATCACACCTGCTGCTCACTTCAACGTCCTGCTGCTCCTCATCTGTTGGCATAGCTAGAAACACCACCACGACGTCGTCTTCCACTCCCTGCCGCCCTGCTACAACTGCCTCTTCGCCAGCGGATAGGCATATTGCCTAGCAATGGGTTTTGATGTTCCACTCCCTAACCTCTTTGTAACAATCTTAAATCATATGTAACAACCTGTTCATATATGTGCTTTGAAATAAAATAAAAAGGTGAGGATGCTCTCTCCTCTCGAATTCCTAAAAAAAGACTGGTCCCAGATTTTGATCCAACGGGCGCATGAGCCGGGAGCGTCTAAGATCAAGGGTTAATTGCAATGGTGGGTATATGAACGTTGGGTGTTAAAAGCTCACATAAAGTTTAATCTTTATAGTATAGATTTTTATAAGGTTCGTACATAAACTGGCTTCTAATAGTATGGTTTGTTTTGACACTAAATATGTTAGGCGGCTGCTTTTCCTACTAAACCAATGATTCATTCCTATGAGAGAAAACAAGGAAAAGAAGTTTATTAAAAGCTGGCCCCGCCCAATGGAGAGGTAGCGGAAGGCCCATAACGTGCAAATCAAAAGGCACGTCATGCGTGCCGTACCTCCATCACGGTAGGGGAGCCGGTTCCGTCCCGATACCAAGCCAGATTACGAACCCGAACCAGATTTCAGCCCGGAGTCTTTTTTATTCCTTTCTCCCGTGTTCGCCTCTTCCTGTCTCTCTCCGTCGGTAACCTTCCGCGTTTCCTTTCGTGGTGGCAGCCAACGACACAGGGGAGCGGCGTCGCCTTTCGCCACGTCGTACACTTCGCCGGCGACGAGCACCTGGACCTTGGTAGCTGCCATGCGAAAGGGATCGGAGTTAGACTATCATCACAGTTCTGATTATTTTTTCCCACCGTCTTTCGCAGCAGATCAATTCAATCAGCTTCCTGCATCCATCGTTGTATGTCATCGTTGCAATGATATGACACTATTATTATCTCAATATTTTAGTAGATCCATAAGCTAAGTATATTTCTTTCATCATCATTTTAGCAATATATGACCCTGAACATATTTTGTTAACTGCAATTAAAGAAAACTAGCAAAATACCCGTACGTTGTCATGGATATTTGTTAAAAAGTTTTATGATTAGAATATTTTTTTGTAACTGTAAAAAGTTTTCAATTAATTAATTTTTTTTTGTTTGAGCATTTGCTCTATTTTTATTTTGCTTTACCTTTTTGAGTTTTAAAAAGAATATTCATTATAATAATTTTGGAGTGAGTTATTATTGGAATTCTTATTATTAGTTTTCATCCAAAATATGATGTTAAAGCAATAGATGATTAATTGTTATTAGTATGAAATATCGAATTGAAATCGGAGTCCAATTCAACAAAGGATTAGAAAATGGTTCAAAAATGACTCAAACTGATTCGTGAATCATTATAGGATATAAACTGAATACGACAACATTACGGACATATCTGGACACGAAAAAAGTGATCTAGACGACCTCACCTCAATTAATAAGTTATAGCGATAGAGATTACATCAGAGCTAGGCGGGAAGATCATGTTGCCTCACTCTATGTAGACCCTCGCCATCAAACCACGGTGGTATGGTATAGACAAATGTAAGAACAAGTTTCATTACGCAAGATGGAATGGCCAATGGCAATCCATAATAAAACTATGGTTTTCGAATACTGACGTTTCAAAATACCATTGCATCCAAACACACCCAACATGTGGAGGGAAAATGTATATGGGAGCAGGCGACCAGAGAAGGAAAGTCGCATTCGTATGTATGTGCGTGTGTGAGGGGTTGAAGCCCCATACCCACCGTTGCTCCATGGCGATGAACCAGGGAGTAGCGGAAGATTTTTCATAGTTTGTTGTGAAATACAAGATTTGTCATCTTAAACATTATTGGCGGCAACATCATTATCTTCTTATATTCCAAAAATCCATACTTTTTAGCGTCCCACAGTAATAAACAATAAATAGGAACCAGTAGACACACGATACATGCACCAGATACGAAAGAAAGTTATGCTTGAGATGGTTCACACAAACTCATGATCTCTTCTGCCGCGTACATTCAATTTCAGAAAGTTGTAAACCTCATCAGCTCCGATCACTTTAGAAACAACCTTTAGAGTCACGATTCCATGCCGGATTCAACCACCTGCAAAAAAAATACGAGACCGAGCCGAGGTAAGACTCCTGTTTTTCTCTCTTTCTCACGTGTTCACCTCGGTCTCTTGTTTTTATCTCTTTCTCCCCTGTGTTTCCCCTCTGGTTTTTCTTTTTCTGGCTTTCCTTTCCCTGGTGGCATCAAGATCAACCGCGCTCGCGTCAGGATCGACTGAGCAACCCTGACTCATGGCGCAACCGACGTACCCGGCGAAGGAGATCGCCGGGATCGTGGCATTTCTGGGCGATGTCGCGACGGCGTTCGAGTCGGACCCGGCCGCCCGCGACGAGTTCTTCGCCCTGGTCACGGGGTTCGGAGCGGGCACGGGCGGCGCCGCCGCCGCCGCCGCCGTGGTGGCGCGCTCCACCGAGATCCTCGGCGCCCGCCCGGACCTCCTCGCTCAGTTCATCGCGTGTCTCACCGGCGCGCCGGATGAAGGTCCCGCGGCGCCGTCGACGAGGCCGCGGCGCAGCAACCGGAGCCGGCCAACGCCGATGATGATCCGGGCGGCGGCGGATGACCAGGACGGCGAGCTGGACCTGGACGACGAACGTGAGAACAAGCTGCGTCGCAAGAGGGAAAGGGAACAGGCACGCCGCGGCGCGAAACGTGCCGTCGTCGAGGAGCAGGAGAAAAGGAGGGAGAGGGAGAGGGAGCAGGCCCGCCCTGTGGCCCAGCGTGCCGTCGAGGAGGACCCGCGGCTCTCTGAGGCGATGGAGTTCGTGGACCTGGTGAAGCGCGTCGCGGGGGAGGAGGCCCATTGGCGGTTCCTCAATGTGGTGTACGACGCGGAGGCCAATCCGCACATGGACGCTGGCGCGGTCTACGATGCAGTCCGGGCCGCGGTCGGCCCGGCCCATGGAGGCCTGCTCCACCGCTTCGCCACGCTCTTCCTGCCCGGGAAAGCCGAGTGGGCGGAGAAGCAGGCGCGTCGCAGGGAGCAGAAGCGCAGGCACGACAACAGTGGTGGTGATCACGCGCAGAGCAAGAAGAAGAAATCCCGCACTGACGACCACGCCGCGCGGAGCAAGGCAGCAACCGGCTCCAGCAACGGCGACGGCTTCCGGGCTCTGTGGGAGTTCGAGACGGGGTACTCGATCCTGGTTGCCACGATGGCGCGCACGGAGGAGATGATGGAGCTGCATGCCCCGCCGACATCCCACAATGATGAAGAAGACGGGGCTTACTCGCTGGACCTGGAGAAGCTGTACCCCAGCCCGGATAGCCGCAAGTTTCTCGAGCGGCTGTACGGCACGCGGTGGTGCAAGATGAGGAAGGGGCTCGAGGACAGCAGGTTCGCCGGCAGGGCGCTGCGGGTGGTCATGGACAGCCTCAGGTGGATGGAGGAGAGGGCTGTCAAGGACGCTAGGGAATGGAGGGACAGAACGCGCGCTGCCGAGAGGCTCAACCAGCTCGTCGCGGCAAGGGTCCACGAGGAGCAACGCCGGCGACAGGTGAAGGGCGCTCGCTTGCCAGATGAGCTTGGGCAACCGTAAATTGTATCAAACGCATAGCAGTTAATGTACATATCATGTTACTAGCAGCCTTACTGCTTTGGCTACAAGTCATGTGTTCAAGAGGCGAAAATGACCCCTGGCTTTATCAGCAAAAATAAAAAAATAAATGTTGTTACCAAGATCACATTCATCAGAGATATTTCTTTGCCGTACCTCCATGCTTGCTTTGCTTTGCTTGGTTCCCTGCTCCGTCTCAAGCAAGAGACGACAACACGAGAGAGATTTCTTTTATCTTGGTCAAATTTTGCCCGTCATATATCACACTCAGCAAGCCCAAGTGATCAAATACTAAACCTTAACCAGGTGCATCTAACTGAGTACAAGGAATATCACATTTCTCGGAGATGGACCGTGAATAGACAAATTTACACCTTCATATTAAGATTGAGTTCAATATCCATTGTTGGGAGAATCGATCTTATGGGACGTGTCATGGCGCAACCAACACCACCACAGCTCTAACCAGTTGCATTTTCGGTGAGATCTTCAACCTCATCACGGGGCTCTTTCCACGGACAATAACTTACAGTCCCATGTGAAGCGAAGTCTCAAAATGTGATCAAGAGAAAAAAGTTGTCTTTTCGACAAACAAAATTGGGAACAAGAAAATTTCTTTTCACTAAAAAACACTTGAATTTTTTAATTGAGCTCTAAATAGTGAGTATGAATTATAGTTTCGTTTCCTTAATCCACTCTATGTACATCATGTTCTATAATTTAGAATAAATAATATCCAATGGACAAGGTGATCAAATACTAAACCTTAACCAGGTGCATCTAACTGAGTACAAGGAATATCACATTTCTCGGAGATGGACCGTGAATAGACAAATTTACACCTTCATATTAAGATTGAGTTCAATATCCATTGTTGGGAGAATCGATCTTATGGGACGTGTCATGACGCAACCAACACCACCACAGCTCTAACCAGTTGCATTTTCGGTGAGATCTTCAACCTCATCACGGGGCTCTTTCCACGGACAATAACTTTCATTCCCATGTGAAGCGAAGTCTCAAAATGTGATCAAGAGAAAAAAGTTGTCTTTTCGACAAACAAAATTGGGAACAAGAAAATTTCTTTTCACTAAAAAACACTTGAATTTTTTAATTGAGCTCTAAATAGTGAGTATGAATTATAGTTTCGTTTCCTTAATCCACTCTATGTACATCATGTTCTATAATTTAGAATAAATAATATCCAATGGACAAGGTGATCAAATACTAAACCTTAACCAGGTGCATCTAACTGAGTACAAGGAATATCACATTTCTCGGAGATGGACCGTGAATAGACAAATTTACACCTTCATATTAAGATTGAGTTCAATATCCATTGTTGGGAGAATCGATCTTATGGGACGTGTCATGGCGCAACCAACACCACCACAGCTCTAACTAGTTGCATTTTCGGTGAGATCTTCAACCTCATCACGGGGCTCTTTCCACGGACAATAACTTACAGTCCCATGTGAAGCGAAGTCTCAAAATGTGATCAAGAGAAAAAAGTTGTCTTTTCGACAAACAAAATTGGGAACAAGAAAATTTCTTTTCACTAAAAAACACTTGAATTTTTTAATTGAGCTCTAAATAGTGAGTATGAATTATAGTTTCGTTTCCTTAATCCACTCTATGTACATCATGTTCTATAATTTAGAATAAATAATATCCAATGGACAAGGTGATCAAATACTAAACCTTAACCAGGTGCATCTAACTGAGTACAAGGAATATCACATTTCTCGGAGATGGACCGTGAATAGACAAATTTACACCTTCATATTAAGATTGAGTTCAATATCCATTGTTGGGAGAATCGATCTTATGGGACGTGTCATGACGCAACCAACACCACCACAGCTCTAACCAGTTGCATTTTCGGTGAGATCTTCAACCTCATCACGGGGCTCTTTCCACGGACAATAACTTTCATTCCCATGTGAAGCGAAGTCTCAAAATGTGATCAAGAGAAAAAAGTTGTCTTTTCGACAAACAAAATTGGGAACAAGAAAATTTCTTTTCACTAAAAAACACTTGAATTTTTTAATTGAGCTCTAAATAGTGAGTATGAATTATAGTTTCGTTTCCTTAATCCACTCTATGTACATCATGTTCTATAATTTAGAATAAATAATATCCAATGGACAAGGTGATCAAATACTAAACCTTAACCAGGTGCATCTAACTGAGTACAAGGAATATCACATTTCTCGGAGATGGACCGTGACACTATACCACAGCACGGCATCAACATCCTACGATGGGTTGCTAAAGGCCCTTTCAGCGACACACAATCAGTCGCTAAAGAACTTTAGCGACCTATGTTTTCGGTCGCTATAAGCGGCGTCGCTAAAAGTTTTAGCCACCGATCATGGGTCGCTATAGGAAAACATTTAGCAACCAATAGTGTGTCACTACTAATAGAATTAGTGACCAACTACTAATAGAATTAGTGTGTCACTACTAATCTTATCGCAGCTGGGAAAAAAATGCTACCGCAAGTTTGGAAGACGATTTAAAAGCAAAGAGAGGTGGGCGTATCCCATGGTTCAAATGATGGCCTTCCGGGTGCACGAGCTGGTGTCGTAAGGTTACCAATGCTTGGGTGCAGGGAGAACCAAGTAGAACAATCGTTTTTTTATCATTGGCATGGCGAAACCAAGAAAATCAAGGAGGAAGATGACACTATCGCCTCGGGACAGCTGAGCGTAATGTGCCAAAGAAAATGAAAAGAGGCGGAAGAATCGGCGGGCTGAGATGCGGGATGCGTGGTGTGGGAGGCCAAGGGCAAAGTCGCCAGTTCACCATTTTCTCAATCGCTTTGAAGCTGTCGGGAATGACAACAAAAATGGGCCGGAGGGACTATATAAAGTATCGCCTATCTAGAGCATGCATCATTGCATCAAACACTCAACTCAAGAATCATGTTTACCATATATATATTCACCTTCAATTCCGGCGCCGCCAGCATCACGCACGTAGTCCACTGCGCTGTCTGTGATTCATCTGAGGTACTGCTTCTCTGTCAGAATATACAAGGATCATGTTTATTATTTATACTCAACCGTGATCCACGTCGTTCACTCCGCTGGCTGTGATGCATCTGACTGAATTTCGGCACCACCGTCATCCACGTTGCTCACTCTGCTGGCTGCGACCGGCAAGTCAAGCCTGTTGTAATGCGGTGATGGGGTACTCCTTGCTGCAATGCTGCTCACCGTGAATCGTGATGGTGCGCATGGTGGTGGAGCTCATCGAGCTGCCGTCCAACACCGATGACGGCAGTTAGAGTTAGCCATCTCGCCCTGGAGCTGGAGAAGTTGTTCCCCAGCCGGAATATATAGTTGGATGTTCGTTGAGCGCATGCATGTACGGCGCGCGTTGGCGCAAGACGATGAGGGGGTTGCAGGATCCAGACGAGCTGGACGGCTGCGCTGGTGCCGTGTTCAACCATCATGAGAGCACGTACGTGGTTTCTCAACTCAAGGTGTTCCACGCGCGGGCCGACGCGTCCAACATAGCCGGGAACGTAAGCGCAGGCAGAACGAGACTGGCGGTGATCACGCGCAGAGCATGGCCGCGCCAAGAAGAATCTCCGCACTGACACGATGACTAGGACGTCGCGCGGTGCAAAACACTAACCGGCTTCTGAGTTGCCTTGAACCGGGTGCAAGAGAACATCAGCAACAGCGACCTTGGCGGTCGATTGCTTCAGGACGTCATGGGTACTATACTAGGTCCTGGTCGCCACGATCGCGGGCACGGTGGAGCTCATCCAGCTGCACGATCCCCCGTCCCACGACGACGACGACTACAGTGGGGCTTATGCGCTGGACCTGGAGGAGAGATGTTCCGGAGCCGTGAGAGCCGCGCGTGACAGCCTGAGGTGGGCGGGGCAGAGGACCGTCAAGGACGCCAGGGGAGCGTGTGCATGCAAATTAAAGGGTCCATGAGGAGCGCCGCCGGCGGGGAAACGCAGCCAGCGATTGTCGCGGCATTTCAATGGTGCGCGCGCTTGAAACAATAGTAACTTGACTTTTGATCAGCTACGCACATGATCATACTGCCGATGGCCAGCTCGGGCAACGGTAACTTATCTCAACTGTTCACGACAAATGTATATAAAAACATACTACGCCATAGATAGTGAGGTCACTAGCAAAGAGACTGAATGGAGCCGCAGGATGGGGGCAACTACGCTCCGCCGGTCGACCAGAGCTAAAGCAAATTCCGGTCACTATTAGGACTTGTTCGGCAGGCCTGCTTTGAGGTCAGGTCAATTTTTTTTTTTGGAACAGGTCAGGTCTATTTAGGTTCCAGCCTAGGAACCAGGGAATCCATATACTCCTTCCGTTTCAAAAATTATTGTCATTATTGATTTTTTTATTATATTTGATCATTCGTTTTATTTATAATATTTATTCAAATATAAAATATTATAAGTTGCAGATAGGTCTCTGGTGGTTAGGTGCCCGCGCTGGCTGCCCCAGGTTGGGGGTTCGACCCTGATCCCGCACTTCACTGTAGCAGCACACCATACATAGGAACTCAGCTGGCCGTGTGAGCTGTGGCACGAGTCTTTATCTATGCTTTGACTGGGAAGAGCGAGGAGATTTTTTTACATTGTGCGCGTTACAGTACCAGGGGAGGTTTCGGGAGTTTTCTTGACCTGCATGAGCGGCTCTTCTCCTTAGAAAATACCGTCGGGGGGGGGGGGGGGGGGCTTCTTCTCCCGACAGATCGAGTTTTTTTTAAAAAAATATTATAAATTATATTCAAATTTTATTAATTTTTTTAAATAAAATGAATAGTCAAAGGTAATAAAAGAAGTTAATAAGGACAACAATTTTAGAATAAAGGGAGTATGTTACTAGATCCATGCAGAATTATTTCAGCCCATCGAGGATAGGGAGAAGAAGCCTCAGATCAATCGGGCTGCACGGTGAGAAGAAGCCCAGGCAGAGGGACATGGGCTGCATGGGAGGGAAGGAGCCCCAAGGCCGGGAAACTTTCCTAAACTAGCTTTTGTGGTGTGGGAGGGGCAGCGGGAAAAGATTCCTAAAATTGAATGACCAAGAATTTTTTTGGTACCGCAAGCTAGCCAATCCCCGCATAAGACAACGTGAAGCGTCTAGGTCGCCCTTAGATGATAGTGTGTTTGCAGAATGAGCGTCAGGTTCAGCAGCTCGTGCCGCAAGATATGCAGTACCTTCTGCCTCCATTTTTACAATTATGTCAAAGTTAGAGTTCTTAATATGCTAGATGCAGCGAGAAGATGAGAAGGAAGGAAATTGGCGAAGGTGATGTGGGTGGCTATTAGGGATGAATGAATGATTAGAAAATTGGTATCTCTGCCCATAATCTAAAAAGTGGTATTCGGCACCTCTAATACCACTTCAGAGGAGATGGATTGTTTAGAATCTTTGTATTGTAGTTGCTCCTATATCCTAAAATTAATTTAATACATTATCATGCAAGGTTGCAAATATCATCGTATTATCAATTAAAATTCATGAAGCATACTTTTGTCAATGACCTTTTATCATTATTCATGAAAACATATCACAAAACTCAACATTATTAGGCAATTTGCAAACTTCTATACTTTTATAAAACTAGAGTAAAAATATTCGGGATATCAGCTAAATAGATTTTGCTAGCTAGGATCATAATGTTCCTAGACAAAATACGACCACATTTGAGTCATAAAGATCCTTTTTCCATAGATGATAGTGTTTGTTCTTTTTTATCCAGCTATTCTAATGTCACAAACGAGCAACCACGACACTCGTTATGTTATTCCATTCGTCTTTCCAGTAGGCGCAAGAAATGGTGCCATGAGTGGGTGCCTCACCCTCTCCATTGTTCCATTCATCTCACTAATAGCCGAAGAAAATGGAGCGCTATGAAGTATCGACGAAGAAGGTGAGATATGAAACTATATGACAATATAACACTATATTATCTCAATATACTATATGAATAAGCTAAAACATACATATTACATCACTTGATTTACTAAAACATGATCTAAACACATTTTATTAAGTGTGATGAAACAAAATTAAACTAGCGCTAGACAGGAATATCTTGTCTGATCTAGCTCAACCCTCATCAAGAAACCATAAAGAATCACATGTTCTAAAAACAAGTATATGCTTGCAATGGTTATATAGATAAAGGTACATATTCTGTGAAAGGCATGTTCAACACCTGGTATGATTCTTTAGTCCTAGAACAGTGTACCATAAGATGTGGGAAGACGAAGGCCACTGAATTTTTTCTTAATAAATCAGCAAAGAGACCATTTATTTGAAAAATGAAAGACAGCCTTACTTTTATTTATTTTCTAACTACATACACAGCTAAGAACGTCTCCTTCGCACAACCTTACTTTTAAAAGGAAATAAATACATTTATAATAACCGTCTCTCAATAACAAAAAAAAAAAAAGAGAAGTAAGAAGAAGTTACTGAACACTTGGTCGACAGAACACACGCGGACACTGCGGAACCGATGTGGTGGCAGCCGAATTACGATCAGGATCTGGCTCCATGGCAACTACTGCCCGTGTGATGACGTACTTCTTTGGAGTTAAGATGATGTCCCATAGTTTCCAGTGCAACTTTATTTTGTCCACGCGCGAGGAAGATCATGGTCCTACTAGTGGCTGTCTACTAGTAGCTGTGTTGTATGGCGCTGCTGCCGCCAGGCGTGGCATGTACCCGAGGAAGGTAATCACCCGGATCGTGACGTTCCTGGACAATGTCACCGCCGCATTTGAGTCGGACCCGGTCGTCCGCGACGAGTTTTTCGCCCTAGTCACGTGGTTCGGAGCGGGCCAAGGCGCGCGGCGGCGCACCGCTGTCTTGGCGAGCGCGATGGAAATCCTGGGCGGCCGCCCGACCCTCCTCGCGTAGTTTGACACGTGCCTCATGGAAGTCCGGTGCTGCAGAGATGCCGGCCGCGGAGGATTCAAATGACGCGGCAGAGACGATGCTGCCGTTGACGACGAACACGAGAACAGGCTGCGTCTCAAGAGGGAGACGGAGCGGGCCTGCGATGCTGCGAAACATGCCGCCGTGGCCACTGCCGGTGTCGTGCACGTCGAGGAGGACACTCGTTTCGCACAGGAGGTACGGTGAGCCGTGTCGCGGGGGAGGAGGAGGCGCATCGTCGGTTCCTCAAGGTCGTGTTCCACGCGCGGGTTGACCGGGCCATGCATGGACGCCGGCATGGTCTACGATGGCCACCTCCTTTCTCCCCTCCTCATCTCTCTCCTATCCCAAGCCGCAAGTATAATAACCGGCTAATAGCCTGCTACGTCAGTCCATCTGCTGAGGTGGACAAGAGAGAGAAGAAAAAGTTCTTTGAGCCGGCGGATGGTAAAGCGCCAGCTTGGAGCTGGCTGTTCACAACTACCGATGGCATGCAGTACATAACCGGCCAATAGAGAGAAAAGGAGATATAGCTGTAGGCCCAAATAATATTTGTTAAATAGTTTAATTGCTAGCTAGGAGCTTACCATTATATAAGATGGACTTAATAGTTTGCTCAGGTGTGCAGTTTGTAGCCCATGAGCCGGCTAAACCATTAGCCTTGCTCTCAAGAAACTTCACTGCCAATGCCTCCTCTCTGCAATCTCACCTGCCAGAGGCCCAACGCCACCCGCTGCCGGTAGATGGAGCTTCGTCTTCGCCCGATCTTCGGCCATCGAGCTTTAGCGGCGCGATTTGGCGGCGGACAACCGCCCAGACCTCGCATTTAAGGGCGTCGGAGCTTCGTCTGCTGAGAGACAGGCCATCGTTGAAGCACGGAGGGGCATGCCTTGCCTACCACCAACTTCCACACAGCCACGGCTGGGCCCCAGCCAAGCTTGTCACGCCCTTGCATCTCCTTACGTTGTACATCTTCCTTTTTTTAATCAGATGGAGCGGTCAAATGAATGAGAGAGAGAGGAACAGAGGTATTGGCTTAGTTCATGAGGCCTATTTATATATTCTTTCCGTTCTAAAATATTTGATATTCTAATCTTATCTAGTTTTTTTAAAATAATTGATATTTTCACTTCTCGAGACATCTTTCTTTTTTTCAATACATCTTTATCTCTATCTTTCTTCTTTTTATTTTCTACATGTTTATTTTATTTTTTCTTTTTTTAATTTTCGTATCAAAAGACTAAAATAGCAAACATTATAGAACAGAGACAGTACTTTCGTATATCCACATGGAGTGTCCTCTATAAAGACACAAAACACCAAACTCAACCTCGAATGCGTCGCGCGCGCGTCACCAGCCTACTTCGTGTTCATATACGTTATGCCGGCAGCTCGGCACCTGTCCTTCTTCGGTCGTGCCACCACCAGGCACCAGCCCGCGTCCATATACGCCGATACGCGTCATCGTTTGTCTGTCCTGCTTTGCCTGTCAATGCCGGCGCGTGCCCCAATCCATGTGGGACGTGGCTTCACGGCCGCACATGTCATCGGTTGACTGCACGCTTTTGCCAGCATGTCGATGGCATGGCAGCGCATATTCTGCTCTGCGCGCAACGGCACAGGCTCGTCCCGTAGCCGTGCACATTGCTGGTGGCCTTTTCACTTTGCACACCAATGCTAGAAACCGTCGTGCTTCCACGTGCAACTCTACTAGCCTGCTCCACAGCCTGCTGGCATACGTCCACGTAACCTGCCACCTATGGAGAGTGAGTGAGATAAAAGAATTGAAATAATTTATAAATATTTTATTTTAAAAGCCTATAACAACGCACAAACACTTTGCTGATAAAATATTAATCATATAACTTTAACTTTTAATAATGAAAATTATAATTTTTTATATTTAAATTAATTATTTGCATAATTAATCATACAACTTTAACAATTACTTATATATTGTTAGTTATAGTTAAACCGATTAGACTTTTACCAATCACATAATTATATCTTAACCACCATCTCAAAGTTATAGTTCACAACAAAAGTAAATCTAAATCATAGCCAAATGAATTATATTGAAATCTATCATCTCCACTTAATCATGCATATTTACATGTTAGCTTTTTGCAACGATCGTGTCATTACCGTGACTAAAAAGGTAAACAAATTGATGTACTATTGTTGTTATATTACTAATAATAGTCAGACTATTGTTGCTGTATCACCGTGCTATCATAAAAGTTTGGTAATTTGTTTCTACAATGTAAAAGTGTTGTGGACTACTAAATAACTTATATTAGCATCCAACATGCTAATAGAAGTTCTACACTGCTAAGAATGACACTGTATATTTGAATTATGCATGTCTAATCTGAATTCAGTGCATAATTTTTCACGTCTTTGTTTCTACATTATTATTTTATTTTAGTATTAGCTTTAGATTAGAGAGATCATGACATAAGTGTATCACTTAAATTCCATCGAACATTCAAATCTTGTTTTTTCTCCACAAAAAAAAGGAACCCATGCTATTTCAAATGTCATTTTTGCAAATAAGTATGCAAATGATTGTTGTTTATGTCTAGTTATCGAGCCATATGCACACTGTTCTAGCTCTAATATATATATAGCTTACACACTGTTGCTGGAAATTTGAAAGTTAAAGTCATAGAACTTACAATATGTACACAAGTAATTATTCTAAATATGCAAGAACTTCTTTATCGATAGAGAGCAATTATTGTGTAACATTTTGTATGGAACCAAATGCCTTTGAAGGGTTTGATTGCTATCTTAAAATTGAGAATCTCCTATATGAGATGCAAGAGAGATGAGAGTGGAGGAGCAATTAGGAATATGCATATTTATGCTACCATATAATGCTAGATATGAGGGTTTGCAGTAAGAATTTGGGCATACTAGGAAAACCATCCATTGACATATCAAGATAGTTTTTCAAATTACCCCTTCTAACACCTATGAATTCTTGGAGTCAATCCTTACATTTGAACAACATTTGAATGATCATCACTGATGGACACTTCTTTCCTTTGTTTAAGGCTAATAATTTCACAAGTTGTCTTACCTATTATCAATCTATTTCTACTAAATGATGTAGCTCACACTTCAAATATTTTCGTATTTTGAAATTGCATCAAGGCCATTGATGGCACACACATTCTAATCACTATGTTGTAAGAGTCACTTGTTAAATTGAGTTGAAATAAGGGGTTACGATGATATGACATTATATTATCTTAATATATTATATGCATAACCTAAAAGTTATTTGTTATATCTACTAAAATATGATTTGAATGTACTCCATTAAATGTGATGAAAGAAAATTACATCAAATTTAGACAAGACAATCTAGTCAATACATAAGTTGATCCTCATCATAAAGCCAATGTTCCTAGCATAGAGGGATTGAAGAACAAGATTTCTTGTGCATGAGAGAACTACATAAGACAATGGATACTGAGATGATACATTGCAAACACAAATAATAGCATATTTCAAAAGTAAGTAGATATGCCACACAATGGTTATAGAGATATTAATCTACACATCATGAGAAGCGTATGTTCAATATTTCACATACTGAAGTACTTGAACAATACATATATGGTAATATGAGATGTGTCACCATGAAGACCACTGAATCTTTTCTTAATAAAATCAAATATGAAAGAGAAAGTTATTACTAAACAAAAATATGCCATCATTTTTCATTCTTTGAATGCATAAACCAGTGTTGCTTGTTATGATAGTTTCACTATTACAAGAGAGTACAACAGTGGTGTTGCCTATTCCACCATAGTGATGGGCTAAAAAGACCCACCACAAAGCATTAATTGTTTTTGTTAAAGAAGATTATTAATTCAAAGGTGTGTCCACAATGTTAGGGCCGAGTGTGGTGTATAATATGTATAGGAAAACCTTGTGTTGCCAGTTATTTTTTATGAGGGTATTAGATTCACAACCATCATATTTGACATAGCCTTATATTAGCGTTGAAATCAAAGTTATATTCTCAATTGTTCCAAAAATATCTCAAAATCAGTTTTCTATCAATTCTTTTATCCAAACAAATGTTCAAAATTAAGTTGTTATTAAAAAATATGTCACCTGCCAAATACACTTTTGGCCCATCTCCACCCATAATCATTTACCTGACCATGTCCCATTACAATTTTGGCCCAGCTCTGACCACAATCCTAGTTATGCATATGAGCTCAAGAACTTGATGCTAACATAAGATGTAAGGTTTAGATAGGTTCGGGACTCCTAGAGAATAACAACCATATATTTTGTTTGTGTGTATTGTAGTAATGATGTTTTACACATAGAATAGACATAACTCTTGGTGTGAATTGTGGTGACCCCTAAGGGTCTCCTACCTGCCTTATATATCTAAGAGACAGAGTTATATGATTTAGTATCCTAGTTGGTTATAACATAATGAACTACTCCTCTATTTATAGAAACTATCTCTAATCATGTCTTCAAGCCATATCCGAGTAGGCATCATAATCTTCGTGTTGTAGCAAGCTATGGACCCTGACCCACATAATCAATAGGCCAAATCAACTCATACTTTATCGTGCTGTGGGGTACTGGGGTATCTAGGGTACATGTGCTCCACAACAACCCCTTGAAAAATTATCAACCTTGACTACATATAATTTTTTTATACTGTTTGTGAGTGATTCTCGAACATTTCCAAAATGTAGAAGTACTCCTTTGGATGACCCTTTTTGACAAAAATATAGTTTTTGTTTATTGGCGAGTAAACGTAATAGGTATAGCCCCCGATTCAAAAGCTTTTTAAAATAATTAAATAGCTTGTGAGTCATAAAATCTTGAATCGAATAACTTTTACGTAAGGCAAGAATCCTTACAACTATTAGAGTGCACCAATATTATTCTCTCGGTCCTTTTCTTCGCAGAAGCAGAACAAGCACCTAATGTAGTAGTGCTGCACCTAGCAATGTTTCCTTTTTATTTTTTGATCAAGGCCAAAGTGCTGCGTCAGTCTTTGAGACGGACGCGCACTGCAGATTATTCAGGCGCGCGTGCAGCCATCAGAGTTTACTTTTCTTACATAATGAAACAATTGTTCTGTCCTTTTGCATTGCAATGCATACGTTGATCAAGGTTTGTTTGTTAACAGCGCACCGCCATGTGGGCCAGGAACCAGCTAGTTATTTTCTCATGCATCACACGAATGTTTCTTCCAACAAGTCTCCCATGCATCATCACAGTTTAAAGCATTATTAACCAAATAAAAGCAGCATGTGTGTGTATATGGTAGCAGCAAACATGATTAACTTTATACTCAGGACTCCGTCCCGTTGAAATGCTAAAGTGAAACTGGTGTTAGTTCACCTCTGTTCCGTTTTTTGTCCCATTTTCTCTTGTCCACCTCTCCATTTCTCTCGCCCGTGGCCTTCCTTTACGTGGCGGTCTCGGCCGGCAACGAGCACCAAGCAAGTATGCCCCCTCCGTCTGAAGCGTTGTTCGTGTTCTTCCAGGGCAATGGGGAAGCGGAGTGGGCGGAGCACCAAGAATCACGCCGCCGGGACCACAATCCGGAAGCAGAGACACGTGGCCGTTCCAAAATAGAAGCCCCGCACTGACTGCCAGTCTACAACGAACTACGACGACGTCGCGCGGTGCAAGGTACCAACCGGGTCCACGACATCACCATCCGGCACGCGACCAGCACCAGCGACGGGGGCGCGGGGAACAGCAGCGTGACCGGTGGCCACGATCCTGCTGTTCCACGACCAAGGCGACGGCGCGTGCATTCGCTCGACCCGCCAGCGATCGTCACGGCACACTAACGTCACGGCACACTAACATGATCATACTACCGATGGCCACGTGAACTCAAGCAACTGTAACTTATCTTATCTCAACCGTTGACAACAAACACTACATCAGTTAAGCCTTCTAGTAACACTTCTATGTATTATTAGAGGTAGAAAAAATATTACTGAGCCTTATAGTAACATATTTAATAAGTAATCTAGATTATACTGTTATTAGAGCATATTTTATAGCAACACATTTATATGTTACTGATTATGAGAAAGTGTGAAACAAGCAAATTTTATTACTCCCTCCGTTCATATTTACATATCATTATAAGGTTTTCAACTTTTCTCCAATTACATGTCATTCTCGCTTTCCAATGCACCTTTCTCTCTTCCCAATACAATATTCTCTTTTTCCACTACATCTCTATTTCTATCTCTCCCCTTCTCATTTTCAGTGCACCTATCTTTTTACTTCTCCTTATTTCTCGTGCCCAACTCTAAAACGACATCTAAATATGAACAGAGGGAGTATAACATAAATAAGTGTTACCATTTGTAAGAGAAAATGATACTAAGTAAAGCCTATTGTGACATAGATATGTGTTACTACTCAACAAAAATGTTATACTTATGATATCAGGCTAAGACACAGTTGTGACTATAGTTTCTAAACATAGAATTTATAACATAAGGAAGGATAACTAATGTCTTAAAACTATTATGACACATATATGTGTTACTATTTAAGAGGATCTGTTATAATATTTTTGTCTCGTTGTAGTGAATGTTAAATTATATTACTATTATTAAAGGAAGTCTAATATGTTGCTTGACATGTGCATATAAGTGAATTTTGATGTTTAACAACTTGTCATTGAAGCATATGCTGCTTCAGTAATACCAAACAAAAATAATTTATAATGCAAAAACTAAGTAATGTATTATTCAAAAAACATTGAACTCAACTGCTATGTTTTCAAACTTGTGACATTTTCATCTAGTCAAGGTCAAATTTTGATTAACATGAGCATATAGTTAGGGACGGAGCCAGGATTGATCTCCAGGGGGTGCTGGATTAGATGATCACAAATAAAATGAGTTCTTTAGTAGTGATTTAAAAGATTTTTTCTCTCCATATTTTAACCTCTCAAGTAGAGTTTTGATGGACAAAGGGGGTGCTACAGCACGGGTAACACCCCCTGTAGCTCCACACTGCATATAGTCATTTTATAATTATTAAAGAACATGAAGTTTTATCCCAATGATAAAGTCACTACCTCATGATTTGGAAATATTTTGCATCTGGAGCTGACGTTGTTACAAGAACAAAAAATAAAAGCATTAATGAAATAGCAGGCAAGAGATTATCAGGTCACCTAAAGGGGGTGGAGAGACTAGTGACCTAATGAATCAAAGAGTGGATGAGTACGTGCATGGGGGAAGGAAAAGACTGTTGAGGACACCAAGGAGGAGATGGACAAAGCACGGTCTGAAGGGATCTGGAGCCCCGGTGCCAAACGTCCTGGCACATAAGCGGCACGTGCTCACTATCGATTGTTGCAATAGTTAAGTCAAACTTGAAATAACAAAATCTAGTGGTCTATATGAATTATCGAGTGATAACCAAGTGACTAAGAGGAGAGGGGTTCTTAAATCAGATGCTTACTAATATGACTTTTTTTTTTGCTGAAATCCAAACCAAACACTCAAGCTACTCGAATAATAATTTAAATAATCAAACTCACAGCTAGTGTTTCAGTCAAAGCAAGAATCCTATGTAAGCTAGTGATTAAAGAAACTAAAAATCATAATTAGCTAGCAAATGATCTATGCATGCAAGTCTACTCGTTAAGCAGCAAAAGGAAACACAAGCAAGCAACATGAGGTTGTTTTTACAGAATGATTTGTAATATATTTATATTTCTATACAAGTGGTATAATCATAAATTCATAAACTAAATCTCCTATTTTTTAAGAAGCCGATTGATGTGTGACTCGGTGGTCCCATTACCTTCTTCATGACTCATCTATTAGATTTCCTTCTTTGCTCGGTTGTGCCTAGCAACGGTGATCGATGGTGGTCGTAGTCAAATCTGGGCGTCAATACAGCAGTCACTTGTAAAGCTATGTGTCAAAATGAGGGGATAGAGATGACACTATATTATCTCAATATACTATGTCTATATCAATAAGCTAAAATAAATTTGTTTCATCATTTATTTTTACCAAAATATGACTTTATTTCATTAAGTGCAATCAATGAAATTTACACCAGTTCAACGGGAAAATTTTGCCAGACCTAAGATCAACTCGCACCATGGTCCATAGAGAGAGAGAGAAAGAAAGAGAGAGAGATTTAAGAACATGTTTCACTACCCAACAGAGGATGGTCACTAAGATGCATTATGAACTCAAATAAATACATATTTGAAAAACAAGTACATGGCATATAATGGTTAAATACATATTGAAATTGAGTTCAGTTTACACATTATATGAAATGTATGTTCAATGCTTCATATAATTAAGTACTTGACCATTGAAGTTCTTTCTCAATAATATCAAACAAGCAGACAATATATGACCAAGGAGAAATACAACAATATTTTTAGTTACCCAATTCGTGTACTGCTAAGATCTTATCTATTGACAATAATTAACTATTTTTGAACAACAAAAGATCTAAGCAATGTACTAAAAATTAGTAACAACGAGTGGGTAGGTACAACAATACAATAACAGCATTTCATTCATCATTCATCTGCTTGAGGCACCCAAGCAATTCAGTCAACTTGATTACATGGGCCATTTTTTCAAGTAACCAGCAGGTACGAATTTTCTCATGCATCACATGAATATTCTTCCACGTCTCCCGTCAGTGGAGTTCAGGCCAGCATAACCTGCCCCGCTCAAAAAAAAAAAAAATGTTCCAAGTCTCCGATGCATAATCACAGGTTAACACATGATTAACCAAACTAGCATATATATTAGCAACAACTTCCACTAGTTTGCTAATTTCAGGTTCCATTCACCTCAGTTATTTTTCATTCCTTTCTCCCGTGCCCACGTCTCTCTCTCTCTCTCTCTCTCTCTCTCTCCCGTGGCCTTCCTTTCCTCCGTGGCAGTCACGACTATGGTGAGCGGCAACGCCGACGAAGGCGTCGTGTTGGCGCCGACGATGAGGCCGCGGCGGAGCAACCGGAGCCTGCCGGTGGTGCAGGTGCCGGCGGCGAAGGATCCAGAATGTGACGAACGATGCCGCCGTCGATGACGGGCAGGAGAACAGACTGCGAACCAGCATCACAAGAGGGAGCGGGCTTGCCGCGCTGCGAAACGCACCGCCCTACCTCGTCGTTGCTGGCAGGGGCGAGGCAGAGGAGGAGGATCCACGGCTCCGTCAGACAATCGAGTTCGTGAAGTGGGTAAAGCGGGTTGCATGGGAGGAGGTGCGCCGGCGGTTTCTCAAGACACATTTTTCTGGGTTCAACCGGGCCGTTCGACACTCGGGTCAACCGGGCCATGGACGCCGGCAAGGTCGACAATGGCGTGGGAGAAGGGCTCGGCCCGGCCCATGGCGGCCTACTCTTCCTATTCGC
Source organism: Eleusine indica (assembly GCA_030378355.1). Taxonomy (NCBI): domain Eukaryota; kingdom Viridiplantae; phylum Streptophyta; class Magnoliopsida; order Poales; family Poaceae; genus Eleusine; species Eleusine indica. Next base: position 18,254,722 of record CM059494.1, read on the forward strand.
TGCATCTCGTTCCACACACGACCAGAAGTCTGGTGTCTTTGCAACACGGCGTGGTCTCCACGAACGCCGCGTCGTTCCACCAGAAATTTTTGGCGGCACTCTGCCACATGCAAAGTAGGTGATCAAAGCCATTAAATTGGTCTTGCCTCGTGAGTGTTGCAAAGACACAGATTTCACTCAGCTACCCAAAAATCCTTATGGAGATTTGGAATGGGTTGAGTCAGGTTTTAAAAAGAAAACACAAATAAATACTCTATTTGGCAATACCAGCATGGAGGTTGATGAAGGATGACCACCAGGCTCGCGGCAGAGCTTCGTCGACCCCAGGCAAGCAAAGGACGATGCCTTGGGGGCTGGGGCAGAGGACAGGCTAGGCCCAGAGGACGCTGACGCATGAGTAGCCTGGAATTCGAGGGGATGCTGCCGTGGTGGCCTGCTTGGCCGACGCAAGGGAGAGCAGAGAGGGAGAAAAGGCCAATAAGACGATGGGAGGATAAGGCAATCAAAGAGGGTAGGAAGGTAAAATGACATAGTATGTTGGTTTCCGTTCTTTTCTCTAGAACGATATTTCCTTTGAGATATAGGTAGTACAGAATTATACTACTGATAGAGATAGGCCGGCAACTCGAGTTATCTCAATTGTAATAATTAGAGGATGGTGGTGTTTCACGACAAATGTATCCACATAATTTAGAAGCTGCATCATCATTAATTGAGAGTTTATGGTTTACTAAGTGCCGCAACGTTTTGTTTTATCTTGCAGACAGCACATTCACCATGTGTACAGCTTGCATTGGAGACACACTGAAACCCTTAGCACACAATGTCACTCAAGCACACCAGTCTATTTCAAGAAATAGCATACAATAATTGTATGATTTAAAACGCCGATTGCGGGGGAGCTAGGATTCTAGGTCAATGTGACACTCTTCTGAAGACGGGATGGATACCGTCCAACGATAGGTCAGCCTCCAAAAGGAGTTGTTAGTCATGATCAGTACATGCCAACAATGCTACATAGCCATGATGGAGCAGGGCGGAATGGATGTTACGCTTTCTAAGCTTATTTCTACCCACATGTGAGACTATCATCGCCGGGAGCGAGGTCGATTCCACCCGCGGCAAGGAAGTCGCTACTACGTGATCTGAGGCCTTGCAGTGTCGTCACCCATGTCTAGATGATTCTCGAGAAAACATGTGGCAGTGTCACCACAGCTCGAAATGAGATAGAGTTGGTCCACACATAGGTGGTTACTGCCTGAAGAGACCTTGGCAAGCCCTACAGCACTGGGTCAACATCGAAGGCATCAACATGGTTGTCAAGTTTCACCATATCAAGATATCCTATGACACTATATTATCTCAACACACTATATCTATAATAAAAAATTATTAGTAAATCATTCATTTTATGAAAACATGCATGATCTTATTAACATATATTTGTTAAGGGCTATGAAAGAAAATTACACTTCAGTTAGACCGGAAAATAATCACACAGTAGACCCTAGTTCCACCAATCACTAGGGATGAAAGCAGTCGGAAACGATCAGAAGAAGACTTAATTATTTTTTCTTTCAAATTTTTTTTCGGAAGCAAAATGGATAACGGTATTGATGGAAACGAATACGGTGTCGGTGTTTCGGTAAAGTTAGAAATGATATTATTGCAACTAAAACGGACGATATCGATCGGGAATCAATATTAACAATCAGAAACATGAATTGTGAAGTATGACACTGATAAAACAGGGAAATTGAAGGTTTCATGCTTACATCTCGAGGACGGCACAAGGACTATGATAACATATTGATTCTTGAATAATTGTATGTACATGTATGAAAAATTGCATTTACAAAGATAGAAACTAGACAAAATTTATGTTGAGAATTTTATGATTTGTTTTAGGCTAGAAGAATCACTTGTCTTTTAGAGAGATTTTTTATAATCAAAATACTAAATACGGTAATTATCTATATTACTCTATGGTAATTTCCATGTTAAAATGGAAATTTGCGAGACTTAAAAATTGTTTTCATTACCATTTTCACGAATTTCTACTATTTTTGCTTTCATTTATTCTGAATATTATTTTTACGTGTTACGGTCGATAAAATGCGAAAACGAGCATCGGCAAACCGATAATTATCACTTTTGCTTTCATCCCTACCAATCACCACATGGTTTGGTAGAGAGATTTAAGAACAACGAGAACCCATGAATTGCGAAGGCTGTTGAAGTTTTCTTGGTAAGAAGTACGTGCTATATAATGTTAACAAAAAAAAAAAATTTGAAGACCATTGAAGTTTTCTCAATAACAAGTACGTGCCATATAATATTCTATTAACAACTGTATACAAATATAATGGTTATATAATTTTAATTTACACATTGTGCAAAATGTTTGTTCGACACTTCACATGCTTAAGAACTTGAACCAAGTAGCTACACAAATAAGAGATGTGGCACAATGAAGACCGTTGCAGTTTTCTAGGATAAAATCAAGTATAAGATAAACAATATATTGCCAAAACAAATTTTGACATTATTTTTTATTACTTAAATACACACGCTAGCATGTATATTGACAATAGTTGTCTTTAAACAATGAAATAGGAAAGAAATATACTTTCATTTCCCGGAAATGTGTCTGTCTCTCTCGTGGCCCTTTCCTGTGCCGACGACACTCTGCAAGTGGCCAGGCCCTTCACCGGCATCGGGCAGAGACGAGGACCGTGCCTAAAGAAAGCTGGTATACATTTGCTATTCGTATGTATCGGGATCCGACCTATCTCATGTGCATATTATATGGTGCTACGTGAGAAAGGAAGCGTCCACTCTCATTTGACCATCGACACAGTTTACAGTCTCAGAATTTTTTTCTCACCGCAGAACGGCATCCCTATTCACGTGTCAAGAGGATGGACTTGGGTTGCGTCGTCACGGCGCAGCTGTCGCCGCTAGAGGAGGTGGCCACGTACCTGCTGGTGGATGAGATAGCGATTCGTCGCATTCCTGAAGAACGTTACCATAGCATTTGACGGTTTGATGAGTCGGAGACGAGTTTATATATTCGTCCTCGTCATGGGTTCGGGAGCGGGGCGTGCGCTCGGGACCTCCTCGCCCAGTTCGTCACCTGCCTCTCCGACGACGAAGGTCTCTAGAGCCGGCCAGTGGTGATGCCGTGGGTGGAGGATTCAAATGACGTGGCCGACAATGCCGCCGTCGATGATGAGCACGAGAACAGGGCTACGCCAAAAGAGGGAGAGAGGGAGCGGGCCCGCCGAGCTGCCAAACGCGCTGCCCACCGACAATAATGTCGCTGGTGTGAGAACACTGAGAAGGAGGAGGATGAACCGCGCGGCTGCCAGAGGCGATCACGTTCGTGAACCGGGTGGAGCGTGTCGCGAGGGTCGAGGCCGCGTGGCGGTTCCTCAAGGTTGTGTTCGACGCTCGGGCTGACCGGGGGCATGGATGCCGCCGCGATCTACAACGCCATGAGAGAAGCGTTGCGCGCTCGGCCCGGGCCGCGGTAGGCTGCTCTTCTGGCTGCTGCTTCGCCGCGCCGTGCTACCCGTGAGTCCGTGACCCGTCAAAGCAGAGTGGCAACAGCAGAAGCAGGCGCAACAGGGCTGGTGGTGATTACGCGCAGAGCACGCCCGCCGCCAAGAGCCCCAGACCACATGTTGGACTAGGTTGTTTTCACAGTTCCGATTTCAATTCAAGTCTGCCCACACAAAGGCCTAGTCGATTCTTCAGTTGTGAAAAGATGAATATTAATAATCTAGATTTAAGTTTCATCCGTATGGAACTTTTACTAAAGGACTGGTATATTAATAATACTATAGCATAATGATTCTTTTGACCCACACAAAGGATAAAAGTGCTGCTATTTAAGTTGGTGTGGACCATCATAGACTAGTAAGATAGTACTAAAACTAACAGTCATTTATTGCTTTGAAATTTCTCGTGAACAGGTCATATAGAGATTGCAAGTTTGAGATGTCCTCTGCCTAATCGAGTTGTGGCAGTAGGCATTATTGCCAAACTCCCTGCCACATCGAGAGATTTTGCCACGAGCTTAAAACACAAGAGGGAAGATATCTCTACCGAGAATCTGATTATAGCTCTTGATATGGAAGAAAAGGCAAGGGCTAAAGACGCTCCAAGCACTTCTGCCGCTGCAGAGAATGGTGCTAGTGCAAATATTGTAGTTGAAAAAAATTTTTACTACAACAAAAACAAGGGTAAAGTCCAGGCCAGTGGAAAGCCTAAGAAAATCACTAACTTCAAGAAGAACAATGCGAAAAAGGACAATAGAGCATGTTATGTGTGTGGCAAACTCGGACATTTTGTGAAAGATTGCCACCACCGCAAATATAATTCTGATGGACAACAGAAGAAGGCTGTCGATGTGACCATTGGCAAAAACAACGGTGATGAGATCGATCCATCTGGGTATGGTAATTTATTATTTATTTTTTTAGCCATTCAATCTTTGGATTGGTGGGTTGATACAGACACCAATGTTCATGAGTGTTCTGATTTGTCTATGTTCACTTCTTACCAGGGAACGTGGTCCTCCTCCATCCTGTTGGAAAACGGATCAGCTGCTTCTGTTCTTGGTGTTGGTACAGTCGAACTAAAGCTCACTTCAGGAAAGACTGTCCTCTTGAAGAACGTGCTACATGCTCCCACAATAAAGAGAAATCTGATTATTGTTTTCTTATTATGTTAGGATGGTTATAAGTTAGTGTTTGAGTCAAATAAAGTTGTAATGTCTAAGTTTGAAAACTTTGTTGGCAAAGGCTATTTAAGTGGAGGCTTGTTCCGCTTGAATACTTTAGATTATTCCTATAATCTGAATGTTGCATCCATGATTAATAAAAATATTTGTGAGGCTGATATGTGGCACTCACGCTTTTGTCATATTGGGTTTGACACCATTGCTAGAATGTCTAGATTAGAGCTTATTCTTAAGTTCAATATTGTCAAAGGATCAAAGTGCCAATCTTGTGTGCAAGCAAAATAACCTCGAAAACCATTTAAGAGTTTAGAGGAAAAGAGAAACTTAGCACCATTAGATCTTATTTATTCTGATTTGTGTGAAATGAATGGATTGTTGACAAGAGGAGGCAAGAGATATTTCATGACTTTCATTGATGATGCTACTTGTTTTTGCTATATTTACTTGCTAAAAACTAAAGATGAAGCTTTACAATACTTTAAAATTTATAAGGTCGAGGTTGAGAACCAACTTGAGAGGAAAATCAAAGGATTACGCGATGATCGTGGAGGAGAATATACCTCAAATGATTTTTCTCAATTCTGTTCTGAACATGGTATTATCCATGAAATGACACCATCATATTCACCTCAAGCGAATGGGGTGGCTGAGAGAAAAAAATCAAACTCTAACAGATTTGGTGAATGCCATGTTAGAGAGCGCCGGTATGCCCTATGAATGGTGGGGGAAGCTATCTTGACAGCTAATCTTGTCCTAAATAGGATAGTGATTAAAAACAGAGAAGTCACTCCCTATGAAGGATGGAATGAGAGAAAACCCGATGTCAATTTCTTAAGGACTTGTGGTTGTCTAGTGAAGGTTAATTTACCTGAGCTGAAGAAGAGAAAGCTTGGACCCAATACAATAGATTGTGCATTTTTGGGATATGCACATAACAGTACGACCTATAGATTCTTAATAGTTAAATCTGATACTCCTGAACAAAATGTGAATACTATCATGGAGTTGAGAGATGCTTCATTCTTTGAGGATATATTTCCTATGAGAGCAGCAGGTAGCACTTCTCAGAGTGAGAATTATCACAATCATGTGAATGCTCCTGAGTATGACACACCACCATGTGAGATAAACAATGAATTGTACACACCGTGTGAAGAAGATAACGATATTATCAATGAAGCTTCGTGTAGGAGTAAGAGACAAAAGATTGCGAAATTTTTTGGTAATGACTATATTGTATATCTTGTGGATGATGTGCCCAACACTCTTTTAGAGGCTTATGCATCTCTAGATGTAAAATATTGGAAAGAGGCAGTCCGTAATGAGATGGACTCTATCATGTCAAATGGAACTTTGGAGATCACTGAGTGTCCAAGCGGGTGCAAACCAAATGGATGTAAGTGGATCTTTAAAAACAAATTGAGGTCTGATGGTACTATTAAAAAGTACAAGGCTAGGCTTATGGCCAAGGGATTCACACAAAGAGAAGGAGAAGATTTCTTTGATACATACTCTCCTGTTGCTTGAATTTCCATCATTAGAGTGCTCCTTGCGCTTGCAGCTTCCTATGATCTACACATCCATCAAATGGATGTAAAAACCGCTTTTTTTTATGGAGAGTTAGAGGAAGAGATATATATAGAGCAACCGGATGGTTATAAAATTCCTGGGCAAGAGAACAAAGTGTGCAGATTAATAAAATCCCTATATGGACTTAAACAAGCACCCAAACACTGGCATGAAAAGTTTTACACCACTATAACATTTGCTGGATTTAGCATAAACGAGGCAGATAAGTGTGTGTACTATCGTTATGATGGGGGTGAGGGAGTAATATTGTGCTTGTATGTCGATGACATATTAATTTTTGAAACAAGCACAAGAGTAATTGATGAGATCAAAACCTTCTTGTCGAAGTCTTTTGACATGAAAGACTTGGGACCAGCGGACGTGATCCTAAATGTGAAGTTGATCAAAAGCGAAGATGAGATTACCGTGAGTCAATCCCACTATGCAGAGAAGATACTTACCATTTTGGTTTTGAGGATTGTAAAATCTCTCCAACTCCCTATGATGCGAGCATCAAGCTTGGAAAATTCGAAGGAGAGGGAAAGGATCAACTGAGATATTCATAAATAATTGGGTCCCTTATGTATCTTGCGGGTGTCACGAGACCTGACATCTCCTATGTTGTGAGCAAATTGAGTCAGTTTATATCAAACCTAGGAGATGATCATTGGAAGGCACTTGAGCGAGTGTTGCTCTATTTAAGAGGCACAACCTCACTTGAAATTCACTATTCGGGATATCCACCAGTGTTGGAAGGATATAGTGATTCTAATTAGATCTCAGATGAGGATGAGACCAAAGCCATGAGTGACTATGTGTTTATGCTTGCTGGTGCTGCAGTTTTATGAAGGTCTTGTAAACAGACCGTGTTAATAAAATTCACGTATGAAGTAGAACTTGTAGCACTAGAAACAGCTACTAATGAGGTTGAATGACTAAGAGAGCTATTGATGGACTTGCCTTTCATGGAAAAGCCGGTACCACCTATCCTAATGTATTGTGATAACCAATCAATGCTAGCTAAGGTTATGAGTACAAAGGATAACTCAAAGTCCAATAAACATATCGAGCATAGACTAAAATCTATCAGAAAAATGAGACACTCCGGAGTTATAGCTGTGAGCTATGTAAAAAGTGAAAATAATCTGGCAGACCCTTTTATAAAGGGATTATCACGGAATGTGATTACCGTGATGTATAAGAACATGGATATGAGGCCCATCTAAAAGTTACACAACAATGATAACCTGTCCTTTTTTTATCGAAGATCCCGTGACTAGGGTAACAGGAAGAACAAGTTGATTGGTGTAATCAAAGAGTACATTATAAATATATAAAATATACCCATGGTCAAATGACAAGCATAGTACTCTTGACTATATGAAAGGTTAGCCTACAGGATATCTTGAAGGAAAACACCTACTTGAGCTCAACTGTAGGTCACAGTTCATGAGAATAGGGCGTTCTCATAAAGGCCCATGAGAAGATTTGGGAGCATATCATTAACGCTCCAGTTAGCCGAGGTTGTTTTGGCAGCCTAGTATTAGTTCTGATTTCAATTGAAGTCTACCCACACAAGACTGAGAATTCAAGACCTAGTCCATTCTTCAGCTGTGGAAAGATAAATATTGATACTCTAGGTTTAAGTTCAACCTGTACGGGACTTTTACCGAAAGACTGGTATATTAACAATACTACAGCACAGTGATCCTTTTGACCTCTATGCATTGCTTTGAAATTGGTGGGGGGTTGTTGGAATTTGGCCCATTTTATGTGGCTCATTCAGGAGAAATTCCAAAAGCAATAAGTGGCTGTTAGTTTTAGTACTACCTTGCTAGTCTATGGTGATCCACACCAACTTAAATAGCAGCACTCCTGCCCATGGCCGAATAAAGAAAGTATTAGGAGAGAAAGAGAGCATTGCTATGAGTACACACGCACGCATGCGTGCACGCTTATACACGCTTTTTCGCGTGTTGTCCCGCGTGACTTGTGACTTACGACCGTGACGTGGAGTGGCTGTGAGCCTAAGTGACTTTTAGCAACTCGTATCCTTCATTAAATCTGAACTGTTATGTACTAATCAATAGGATTAATACACGGTTAATTGCCATAATTAGAGTTAATAGGTCAGCGTGCTATTGACTGCTAATTAGTGAGCGCAATAAGAGAGGAAATGGCTCCTAGAGGGCAGCCGTGCCTATATTAGGCCATGTTGACGTCCATGTTTCTATAACGTGAAAATTCCTTTCCGTTTCTTCTTTATTCCATTGAGAAAACTGTGTTGTGGTGTTGAGCTACTCTAATCTTGCTGGCTCTTTTCCTTGGCGTACACCGAGGAAGAAAGTGAGTGGAATCTCCGAGCCTTTGCCTTCGTGAAGCCCGCACGAGGGGTGGCAATAAGGTTTCTGGGCAGCGCATTTACATGACCGCTCGAAGGTATTCGACTACGATCCACGCTGTGTCTTCAACAAGTGTTCAAGAAAGATCTACGGTGCCTTATCGATGAGTGTTCAACTACGATAGAGGGCTGCTGCATAGACGATCTACGTCGTCTACATCGACGGTCTGCTTCATTTATTTGTTGCGCTAAATTAAGTGTCAACAAACTCTACATGAGTCAATGTCTCCTTGCTTTTAATTGTGTTGCTTTACCTGTTGTGAGGTTTAGTTTGCTTCATGTGTTTATATGTTAATGAAATTTGCCTAAAACTAAAATCGGGAAATAGAATAACATGCATATTTCCAACACCACACCTCCACCCGACGCGTTGACGACACGGGCGCAGGCAACAGCGCGGTGGCGATCGATCACTTCAGGTCTCTCCATCTCTGTGAGAGTTCTGGACGGGGTATTCTATGCCCGCAGAGGAGCAAATCGAGCTGCACGACGTGGATGATGGGGACATGGTGTATTTGTTGGACCTAGAGAAGCTGTTCCCCACCCGGGAGGCTGAGAGAGCAGAGAGTTCGGGTGTACGGCACGCAGTGGAAGCCTGAAGATGAAGAGGGAGTTAAAAAATGGCGGTCTAGCAGGGTGGGCAGTGCGGGGGCCGGGTCATACCGAACAACCTGAGCTGGTACATCACAGGTTGGGGCGGGACAGAGTGCACGCTGCAGTGGAGTTCAACAAACTCATCATACAATGGGTGGATCAGGAGCGCCGATGGCGGGGGCGCCTCGACAACCGCCCATGATATCAGCCGCCGGTCCTCCGGACTGCCATCATTATTGGCACTAGCGTCGCCACAGAGATGGCCCGACACGTATACAATACACCAGAACTCGTAGTCATCAGCCCCCTCTTGTGCCACGTATGGATCAGAGTGTGCAGCATGCAATGTACCAAGTTAATACTGGTTAGCAAAAAAGGAGAGAATTGGCTAGTTTGCGACAACCTGCTAAGCTACGGACAAGTTTCACACAAGCTTGCATATCGGTACCACCTAGACGACTTTGGCGCTCATCTCGAAGAATTGTATATGCCAATTATAAGGAGCTCTTCAATCATCGTCATGCACTTCTTAGAAACCATATTGAGAGGGCTATTGGGGTATTAAAGAAAAGGTTTCAAGTTCTCAAAGTGGATACTCATCATCCAATTGAGTCTCACGGTAATATTCTAGTTGTAGCTACAATGTTCCATAACTTGATTAGAAATCTAAATGGAGATGAGGAATGGTTGGATCCCCAACCTGTTTATATCCTGCCCGAAGATTTCATTGATATGCCAGAGGAAGATAATAACTACCAGAATGATGTGGAATCATTAAATTCACAAGTAAGTCCTGGAAATGTGCTTAGAAAAAAATTGCTATGGAAATGTGGGGGGCAATACACTTAGAATCATGCATGACAAATTCTTGTTTATGAAAGACTTTCCTTTGTGTTTAAGTAATGTACTGCCCATCAAATTCATGTTTCTAGTCGCTCTTGAACACACATTATCTGGTATAATTAGTTTGTTGATTTTTTTAATTATAGAAATTAGTAATGGAGAAGGGACAAGGCCATCATGGTATTTTAAATATGAAAAAGGTTTGGTTGATGTATTCCAGGATCATATGCATCAAAAGTTCAAAGCCCAAAATGGCTGGAAAACTGAGGGCTGGAGGGTTGTGCAAAAGTTCAATGAAAAATTTCCATTTGCTGTATACACTAAAGATCAGATTTGGGAGAAAGAAAGAGAACTGAAAGCAAGCTACCGAGCACTTCGTGATGCAAGGAGGAACAGTGGTGCAGGTAGGAATGACACTCTTTGCACGATCAATGCTACAGAAGCAGAATGGGAAACCATTCATAAGGTCAGATCAGTGCTACATAAATTAGTGATGTACAATTTTTCATAGTGTTGCATGTTTAGCTCAGGGATGATTTTAATAGTACTACCTGTCTAGTAAAAATTGTAGCTGAAGTATTTGTTGTCTTCTAGTTAGTAAATTGCTTTTTGGGTGTTCAACAAGACAATCAAGTTCTCAAGAAGCATTGTAAAAAGGGTTTCCCTCTCTACTACGGCATGGAGAAGTTATATGAAGGTAAAAGAATTCATGCATTTCTTAGTGTGTACAACAAAAGCTTGTTATGTTGTCCAATTTCTGCATCTTGGTCTGATCTACTAGTACTGAAAATTTCTATCTTTGTTGTAGGAAGTATAGCCACTGGTGATCTGAACTTCACATAAATTGAGGAACATAGGATCTTGTTGCTATCCGCACCAACTGAACATCACAACCTAAATTATCCCGTTGTTAGTGTGAATCCCTTGTCTGCAAGTTTCATGAGGCAAAGGCTATCAAATGATTCCATTAACCTTGATGAAGAAGAACAAAGAACTTTCTCTTGCTCTGGGGAAAAAGAAGCTGACGGATATGGCAAAAAGTGAAAGCAAAGTCAGGTTGTTGAAGTTCTCCAACAATATGTGGATTTTAAGATCAGACAAACAAGTAGTTTTGAGAATGAACTGAACAAAGCAACAAAGCCAACAGATGGGTATTCCATCAAAAATTGTCTTGTTGTTCTGGAGTCAATTGAGAAACTTCCAGATGTAGAAAAAGCAAAGACAACTAAAGTTTTCAAGTGCAAGAATCGAGAAATTTTCCTCAACTTAAAAGAACCCAAGAGTTGGTCTACTTTGAATTCGGTGAAATTGCTCCCTAGGCACGTTCTGCAATATGTTTGCTAAGTACTCTTGCTGATCAATTTACAGATAACCTCGACAAGCCCTACGCCACTAGCTCAATATGGAACACATCAACATGGCTATCAAGCTTCACCATATCAAGATACGCTATGACACTATATTATCTCAACACACTATAGCTATAATTAAAGATTATTAATAAGGCATTCATTTTACAAAAAACATGCATGATTTTATTAACATATTTTGTTAAGGCCTATGAAAGAAAATTACACTTGAGTTAGACTGGAACATCACACCCTAGATCCTAGTTCCACCAATCACCACATGGTTTGCTAGAGAGATTTAAGAACAACAAGAACCCATAAATTGCAAAGACTGTAGAAGTTTTCCAGGTAAGACGTATGTGCCATATAATAATGTTAAAACAAAAAAAAAAATTAAAGACCATTGAAGTTTTCACAGTAACAAGTATGTGCCATATAATACCCGCAAAAGAAGTACGTGCCATATAATATTCTATTAACAAGTGTATCCAATAAATACAATGGTTACATAATTTTATTTGCACATTGTGCAAAATGTTTGTTAGACACTTCACATGTTTAAGAACTTGAACGAAGTAGCTACGGAAATATGAGATGTGGCACAATGAAGACCATTGTAGTTTTCTAGGATAAAATCAAGTAATTTAAGAGCAACAATTACCAAAAAAATTTGACATTATTTTTTACTTCTTAAATACACACGCTAGCATGTATATTGACAATAGTTGTCTTTAAACAATGAAATATGAAAGAATATAATTTTATTTCGCAGAAATGTGTCTCTCTCTCGTGGCCCTTTCCTGTGCCGGCGACACTCTGCAGGTGGCCGGGCCCTTCACCGGCATCTGGCAGGGACGACAACCGTGCCTAGAACGGAGGTATACATTTGCTATTCGTAATATCGGGATCGGACCTAATCTCTTGTGCATATTATATGGTGCTACATGATAAAGGAAGCATCGACACAGTTTACCTCTCATAATTTGTTTTTTTTTCACCGCAGAAGAAGGTCATCCCTATTCATGTGTCAAGAGGATCGACCTGGATGGGTTGCGGCGTCAGGCGCAGCTACCGCTGTTGGGCGAGGTTGCTACGTACCTGGTGAATGAGCTCGCCGGTATCGTCGCATTCCTGTCGTTACCACAGCGTTTGACGGTTTCAGTCCGACGCAATCGTCCGCAACGAGTAATTCATTCTCATCATGGGTTTGGAGCGGGCTCCTCGCCCAGTTCGCCAGTTCCTCATCTGCTTCTCCGTGAAGGTCTCGCGGCGCAACAGCTATAGCTGGCCGGTGATGAGGCCCAGGGCAGAGAATTCAAATGAGGTGGCTGACAGTGACAGTGCCGCCATGCTGCCGACGATGATGAGCACGAGAACAGGTTGCGCCAAAAGAGGGAGAGGGAACGAGCCCGCCGAGCTGCCCAAGGCGTTACGCCCGACAAGGAGGAAGATGAACCGCGGCTCCCTGAGGGAAGAGTCGATCGCGTACGTGTGAACTGGGTGGAGTGTGTCACGAGGGACGAGGCCATGTGCCGGTTCCTCAAGGTGGTGTTCCACACTCGGGCCGACCGGGCCATGGACGCCGCCATGGTCTACAACACTATGAGAGAAGAAGCACTACACTCGGCCTCTGCTGCTTGGCTGCGCCGTTGCTGGTCTATTTGCTGGACCTGGAAAAGTTATTCCCGACCCGGGAGGCTGGGAGAGTTTGGATGTATGGCGCGAGGTGCAGGCCAGGCGTTCCGGGTGCTGGGTGGTTCTGAACAGCTTGAGCTGATACGTCAGGTAAGAACATCTTTAGTGGGCATGCAAATTTGAACTGTTAAATTCTATTTTACAAGTTCACTTTTGTCGAGACTTGATTTCGACAATATATTTATAGGGTTACGTCGGGACTAAGAACTACGATGGTTACAAAAGACGCCGAGTTATACAGGTTCGGGCCCTCTCGCTGAGAGTAAAAACTCTACGTCCTGTGTTCTGTGGTTTGTATTGCTTTGTAATCTCCTGTTCCCGATGGGGGTTCTCTGTCACCTTATATATCCGATCGGTAGGAGATACATGAAGAGTCCTACTCGTAGTCTATAAGGATTTACATAGAAAGTCTATCTTTAATTGACTTACGCTCCAAGCCGACTCGATCGATTCTCTTATTGGTGAGGTACCCGGTTAGTTGCCGACTTAGGCATATCTATAGATACCCGGTAGGTAAGTATTCCACAACAGCCCCCAAGTGCTTTCTGATTTTGAGCTGTGACTTGTCGAGTGATCTTCAATGTTGATATGAACAGGTCATAAATTAGGAAGATCTCTTGATTGAAGTTCCTGATGGATCTGGTGCGCCGACTAGGTGCACCTGATCAGGTGTAGCCCTCGACTCTTGTATAATTTGGAGACTAACAAATAATGTAAAAGTCTAATAACATTAGCTCTTAACATTTTTTTATATAAATTCAACTCAAACCATCAAGCTCGAGCTGATAATCCTTTGATCATCAAACATGCTGACCGATTAAAAGTAATGCCGAGTGATTGACACTCTTATCCGAATAACTTATAGACCCAAAATTCCATGACATCAATCATGTTGTAGTCTATATAAATTTATATGACATCAATCATACCGTAGTAGTAAGCTAAATGACATCAATCATGATATAGCCTTTCCCTTAAGAAATTATTACTCAGAGTAAAACAAGCCCAATGTTGATAATTACTTACTGACTTCAATCAGTAACGTACCTGTGAACTTGAACCCATACGACCATCAAGTCTTCTTGCTATATGATCATCAAATCACATAGATATGAGAAGTATTTTTAAATGGATATTCCACTGCTTCTAATCAAAGAAGCCCACGAGATTAGGTTCTTAAGGTCTATAGCACTAATTCTCTTTAAAGAATAAAGCCTCATCATTTTTATTTAAGGCGGAAAAAGCCTGACACCGTACGGCCCACCAAAGCCCATGGGGACCCTAAAGACTAGATCAAAAAGGCGAAGGTATAAAAAGGGCAAAGGGCTGTTGACTCCAAGTCCACGCCGCCATTTCGCACACAACGCTTCGTCTTCCTTGCGCCTCCCCTGCTCCTGCAACTCCTCTGCTTCAAAGCTAGCGTTAGCCATTTTGTATCCACCGCCATAGATCCTCATCGCCAGCAAGCTCTGAGCTCCTGCTCGGGTTAGCTCCTCGCCTCTGGATCCAGCGTGCCACCTCTTCATCGACAATGCCTCGGAAGTCGTCTAAGAAGGCCGTCGCCGCTGAATCATCCTCCTCGAAGTTGGAGATCGCGGAACAACTACGAGAGTTCCCAAAGAGCAGCAGCACCACCACCGATCTAAATACAATGGTGATAGACGGCATCCTCCCGGAACAGGCACGCATTGATTGGAAGGTACCAAAGGAAACTCGCCCCCTCCCAATCCATAAACAGATTGTAGTTTTTTGCTCTTTCTTCGACCATGGTTTTGGAGTTCCTTGCTGCAGTTTTCTGCGCGGGCTCCTCTTCTTATATGTGATTGAGCTCGTCAACCTCAATCCTAACTCCATTCTCCATATTGCCATCTTTGTGCATATGTGTGAAGCCTTTCTAGGCGTTCTGCCCCACTTCACTCTATTTTGCCATCTCTTCGTCCTCCGACCACTGCCAACTAAGAAAAACCAAGTCACCATTGGTGGAGTTGGCTTCCAGTTACGCAAGAAGGAGGCATTCATTAACATGCCGCTGAACACCAGGAACAAGAACTGGAGGGATGAGTGGTTCTACTGTGACAACCCTCCCCTGTTCTTGCTGATTTCTCTGGTGCGAAAGCCATCCCTCAGGCACAGTGGTCATAGAGATCAGACCCAACTGATCCTTAGGTGGTCACTCTACTAGAAAAAATTGCTGAGCTAAAGAACAAAGGGATTGACGACATTACTATAGTGAAGAGCTTCATAGTGCGCCGAGTACAACCCTTGAAGCAGCAGAGCCACCCCGCCTGGGAATATGCCACGGACAATGAAACGAGAGAAGTGCCTGATCCGCTGAACTCCACTCTACGTCGGTCATGGTTGTCGAAGATGTTTGAAGGAAATATTGTTCAGGATCACTTCTTAATCGCGAAGGCATAAAATGTGGGCACTCTACGGGTCCGAGTAAGCTTCGGTCATTTTGAGTGTTTCTGATGTTCTTTTTGATAGGTTGATCACAACATGTGATGTCTTCATACTTCTGTAGGTTTTGGACACTTTTGTGTCACACCCTTCGCTCCCTCCAACCGACACCGAGGGACCGGACTATGTAGAAAAGCCGCCGTAGACCGGTACTGGTGGTTCAAGCTCATCAGTGAGCGCGCGACCGACCACTGGGGCCATTGCAAACATCTCTACCGCATCTCCTGCCAACTTGCCCTCCCCAAGCCAACGAATAAAGCAAACCACCTAGCATCATCGCCAATACGTGGGAGATGATGATGATGACGACGAGGAGGAGCACCCCCAAGATGCCAGTCTGCCAACCCCTGCACACTCTGACCGACCATCAAGCCAGCCGGATCCCCCGAGAAAAACGACGACTGATGTCGGGGCAGCGAAGAAGACCGATGAAACCAGCAAGTCTTCCCTGAAGAGGAAGGAGACTGACTCGCAGACCACTTCTTTAAAGAAGAGAGTCTGTCGAATCAAAATCAAACAAGCCTCTAGGTAAATTCCTTTCACGTTCTCAAATTTTCATTAATACTGGCCAAAGTATGATTTCGGACGTCATGCTCTTTGGTGATCATAGCAGTCGGTCAAGGGATGCTCAGAGCACCCTAGGGTCTGAGGACACCCGGTCAGCTCCTACTCCTCGTCCAACCAACTTGCCTCAGCCAGTCTGCATGCCATCAAGTGCATAGACCGAGGTGAGCAAGTCACCCAAAGCTCCAGCACCTACACCGATGCCAACACCGACACCTCAGTCTGGCAATCCTTCCCTGACTGGCATTTCTCGTCCTCTCTACAAGGGTAAGGCCGTGTTGGTCGAGGATTCATTGGGTCGGCCTGAAGCTGAAGACATGGAGATCATCCATCAACACCGAGAGGCCAACAAGGTACATCAATACCAAATTTTTTTTTCTTGAGACATTCTTCCGACTAACCATGCCCTTCTTCACATTCAGAGAATATATTCTCTTATGGAGAAAAAACAGCCCAGGATTGAGTACCTCGAGCCCAAGACCTTTGGTATGTTTCAGATTCTTTTTTCCATGTTAGATCCTTTCTTCAAGGTGTTGACTTGTTGTTGGCATCTTGCTAGTTACCGGCGAGAAGCTTTCCCAGGTCAGAAAACAAGTGGAGAAACTGCAGACCGACTTCAAGGAAGCCACTGATGCTTTGGCGCAAGGTCGTCTTGACAACGCCGGTGAGACTGCAGACCGACTTTTAAAGCCTTCCAATCTTTGTCTTCAGCTTGTGAACAAAAGTTGGGTTTAGTGTAGTGGTAGTCTGTTGTGCAGTATAAATTGTGACAAAAAATCATAACCGTATCAAAATATGAGAAATTGATCGGACAAAATCCAAAACCAGAATTTATCAAGGTTAAGGAGTAGTGGGACATTATAACTAGGCCCTGGCTCGATTGTTTAATATTATAAATTAAGGAATCGAGACAAATAATAATGAAAATCATTAATAAATCTGTCATCAAAAAGACTAATATTTCATTCAATAATAATGTATGAAAATACAAAAAATAGACTAAGTATAAAAGCGACGTAGCTGATTGATGTTCCACGAGTTTGGTATATCGTCGCCATCTTCATACATCAGTCGATAAGCCCCGACTGAGTGACTTCTTTGACCACATAAGGTCCTTCCCATTTAGGGGAAAGTTTATGCCAATTCTTGGTTGATTGCACTCGGCGTAGCACTAAATCTCCAACATGAAACTGGCGACTGCATACGTTCTTATCATAGTAATGTCACAGGCTCTGCTGATGTACCGCTGACCGAAACAGAGCGCGATCACACAACTCCTCTACCGCAATGAAATCAATCTCTTGATTTTCTTCAAAAAGCTTCTCGTCGTATCCCTTGACTCGCGCTGATATGAAGTTTACCTCAGTCGGTAGCATAGCCTCGGAGCCGTAGACCAATGAGAAAGATGACTGGCCAGTTGCCCGACCGACATTAGTACGCATACCCTCGAGAACCGAAGGCAGCTCTTGGACCCACCGATCGGCATAAGTTTTGAGCCTGTCAAATATCCGGGGCATCAACCCCTGAAGAATCATACTATTGGCCAGTTCAACCTGCCCATTGCTTTGAGGATGAGCCACTAATGCAAAGTGGATTTTTATTCCCATCTCAAAGGCAAAGTCACGGAACTCATCAGATGTAAACTGAGTACCATTGTCGGTGATGACATCATGAGGAATCCGAAACCGAGTGAAGACCTCTCTGACAAACTCAATCGCCTTCTTCGAGGTTATCATGCCGATCGGCTTTGCTTCAATCCACTTGGTGAATTTGTGAATAGCGATAAACAAATGAGTGAACCCGCCTGGCGCTTTCTTGAAAGGATCCACAATTTCAAGCCCCCAGATTGCAAAAGGCTAAGTCATAGGTATCATCTGAAGTTGCTGCGAAGGCACATGTGTCTGTTGAGCAAAGAATTGACAGCCTTCACACTTCTGAACGACCTGGTGTGCATCTTCAACCACGGTAGGCCAATAAAACCCTTGCCGGAAAGCTTTGCCGATCAAAGTCTTGGAAGCTGCATGATTGCCGCATACTCCTGAATGGATTTCTTCCATCAACTCTTTGCCTTCTGGTATCGAGATGCACCACATCAAGCTGTTCGATCCTCCTCTTCTATAAAGTATGTCATCCACCATTAAGTATCCTCGACATCTAGCCTTCAACCTCTGCTGCTCATTAGGATCCGTAGGCAGCATACCCTTGCTAAAAAATTGGACAATTGGGTCACATCAGTCGGTCTCTATATTGACATCGCTTACGGGCTCAGCAACATCGGTCTTTAAGACGTCAGAGCGCGGAGAAATAGTGGGAGAATCCAGGGTATGTAAGAAAACACCAGGTGGGATAATCGATCGAGACGATCCCATCTTGGCTAATTCATCAGCCGCTTGATTATTATCTCGAAGAACATGTATGAACTTCAGTCCATCGAATTTGTCTTTGAGCTTCTTTACTTCTTGACGGTAGGCAACCATGTTGTCGTCTACACAGTTCTAATTCTTAGTGACCTGGTTGATGACCAGAGCCGAGTCATCAAAGATGTTACTCCGTTAAATGCCGAGCGAAACAGCAATATGCAAACCGTGTAGAAGAGCTTCATATTCCGTAGCGTTATTAGACGCGTAAAACATGATCTAGAGGACGTATCGCAATTTCTCTCCTTGGGGTGAGATGAACACAATTCCTGCACCTGCTCTAGGTAACTGGAGGGATCCATCAAAGTACATTGTCTAGTACTCGATATCTTGTGATGCAGGCGGCATCTGAATCTCTGTCCACTCGGAAACGAAGTCGACCAATGCCTGTCCTTTGATTGTCGAATGAGGTACGAACGTGATGGTATACTAACCGAGTTCAACTGCCCACTTAGCAATCTTTCTTATGGCTTCACGAATGTGAAGGACTGCATCGAGTGCAAAGGTTGTTTGAACTTCGATAGGATGAGCTTGAAAATAGTGCTTCAACTTTCTCAAGGTGATCAAGAGCGCGTATAGCAGCTTCAAGATCTGGTGATATCATGTTTTGGATGCACTGTGGACTTCACTTATGAAGTACACTGGGTGTTGTACTTTTTGTACATGACCCTCTTCCTCTTAGTCGATCGTTAAAACGGTACTCACAACTTGAGTTGTGACCGATATGTATAGTTGAAACTTTTCTTGTGGTTCCGGAGGCACCAAGACTGGAATATTACTGAGGTGGATCTTCAACTCATCCAACGCCGATTGCGCCTCTGTTGTCCACACGAAGTCATCCTGCTTCTTGAGTAGTTTAAAGAGCTACAGACCCCTGACCCCCAGTTGGGAGATAAAGCGACTCAAGCAAGCCATACATCCGGTCGGCTTCTAAACATCCCTCTGAGAATTAGGTTGCTCTATATCAAGGATTGCCTTGATTTTTATCCGGGTTGGCCTCTATACCTCATTTTGAAATGATGTAACCGAGTAGCTTTCCCGAAGGAACCCCAAAAACACACTTTTTAGAATTCAGCTTCATTGAGTAACGCCTCAAATTGTCAAACGTCTCTGCCAGGTCAGAGAGAAGTTCTTCAACATTCTGAGTTTTTACCATGATGACATCTACATATGCTTCTGCATTCCGTCCAATCTAAGTTTCGAGGCAGCGTTGAATACAACGTTGGTAAGTCATGCCAACATTTTTCAAACCGAACGATACGGTAATATAACAATAGGTGCCAAAGAGTTATAAAGGAAGTCTTAATTTGATCTTTGAGTTTTAGTGGGATCTGGTGATAGCCTGAATAGGCATCTAGAAAGCTTAAAAGCTCACACCCGGCAGTTGAGTCTACGATTTGATCGATACATGGCAGAGCGAAGGGGTCTTTAGGGATTTGCTAGCCAATCCGGATGATACACTTCTTTTATAAACTTAGCATCTAATAACCTAGCTATCTCCATCTTCATGGCGTCCTCGCGGTCTTGTGCGAACCTTCTAAGTCTTTGCCTGACAGGGGTGGCCCCTGGAGGCACCCTCAACTCGTGCTCAATCTTTTCCCTAGGAACTCCCGGCATGTCAGAAGGCTTCCATGCAAAAATGTCCCTATTTTCCTGGAGGACAAGAGTGAGCGCGAGATCCTATTTCTCATCGAGGTCGGCCCCTGCATAAGTGGTCTTAACAGGGTCCTCTGAGTCGAGTGCGATCTCCTTAGTAGGGACGTCATCCGTTTGTATCTTGTCCTTAGTAGACTTCTTAATGGGGATCTCTACGTTGGTCTACACCTCATTACCGACTGCCTTCTGGATCTCCAGCCAGTCGGACAACATCAACTGTTGGTCGGCCATCTCATAACTCTACACATTGTAATCAAAAGAATTCCAAAGGTCAGAGTGAAGGGAGATTATTTCTTTAGGGCTTGGCATCTTGAGAGTGAGGTATGGGTAGTGCAGGACCACCATGAACTTCGCCATCGCTGGTCTGCCGAGGATAGCATGGTAGGCTGACTCGAAATCAGCCACCAGAAAGATAACATGCTCGGTCCTGAAGTTCTCATGGGTTCCATAGGTAACAGGCAAGATGATTTGTCCCATAGGAACCGAGGTCTTGCCAGGCACGATCCCATGGAAGGGTGAGGAACTCGGTTGGTGGTCATTGACCGATAAGCCTAACTCTGTGAGGGTCTTGGTGAAGATCAAGTCCAGACTGCTTCCTCCGTTGATGAGTACTTTATTGAACTTGACCCCCTTCATCATTGCCGCGAGTACCAGCGGGTAGCGACCTGGCTTGGGCAGGTGCCAAGGGTGATCTGACCGATCAAATGTGATCGGAACCTCAGACCACCTCATGTACTTGGGCGTCGCAGGCTCTATGGAGTTGATCTCTCATAGTTCTAGCTTTTGCTTGTGTTTGGACATGTAGGCATCCGATCCTCCAAAAATGAAGTTGACTTCCTTCCGGGGCTCCTGGAACTCTCCTTCTTCATCCTTGTCATCACCTTCATTAGTTTTGTCCTTGCCATTGCGCCATGGTGGATCCTTGGCCACCTTGAGCACGGCAGTCGCAAAGCCTTTCAACCGGAACAGTCCTTTGGTCTGTGGTTTCCCTTTGGGTGCCATAGGCACGGTCGACTTAGCAAGTCATCCATGGTCTGTTGGTTCATCCGAGGGTTCTTCTTAGATTGGTCTACCGTAGTGATCATGTTGTCGTTCTTCCTTTTCTTATCCTTCTTGGAGGACTCCGGCTTGTCCAAACGCTTCTCCTTGCCTTTGCCGCGGATGTCATACAGTACCGGCCCTGACATGAACTTATTAGCGATCTCGAAGCACTCCCGAGCGGTCAACTTGATATCATGATTCCTCCGACCGATCTTCCGGACTAGGTCATCGCTCTATATGCCTCCTTGGAAGGCTGCTATGATATGCTGATCTAGGACATTGGTATAGAACCGCTTGATGTAGTCGCGTAGGGACTCGTCAGACTTCGGCTTGATCCGGGTGAGGTCGAAGTGATTGCCCAGATGATTGCAAGTAGCTTGGAAACTCTCTATGAGCTTCCTATTAAGGTCTGCCCAAGAGGTGACCGGTCCCTCTGGGAGAGACGTGAGCCAAATCCAAATGACCAGATCAAGGTAGACCGGTAGGTAATTGGCCATCACAAAGGTATCACCCCCGGCTGACCGAATCGCTATACTGTATAGCGGAAGCCACTCTCGAGGGTTGGTCTGACCATCGTATTTCTCAATGGGAACCGGCTTGAATCCTTTCGGCCACCGAGCTATGCAAAGCTCAGGCACATAGGCCTTGATGCCGTCAAATCCTTCATCACTTGGAGTAGTTGACCTTCTATGTCGGTCAGGTGATGAAGACGAGCGACGATTATGGCGAGGGCCAACGTCATCATCATGACGACGACGCCGATTTTCGTGGCATCAGTCGTCCCGAGCCCGCTCTTCGTAATGGGAGTTGATGGTATCCCGACTGTCACTGATGCTGAGGGAATTTCTCAGATCGCCACGCCTTCGCTGACCGCATGATGTCGCATGAATGGAACTTGCCACCGACTGTGGTTTGTCCCTGACCGCCTCTTGGACTACAACAGCCTTGAGCATGGCCACTGCTTTATGCATCGCAGGGGTCTGATGTGCTGCGTCAACCGTCAAGCCATCGAAAAATGTTTTAGCCCCAGTGATGTTGTTCTGCGTGGTGTCGTAGACCTTGACGCTGTCTACTTCGATCTCAAGTTGTCCAAGGTCCTGTCATCGTGCTAGGTGAGATCCACGCGATCCTCTCGCTTGGCGGCGATGTCCTCCCGACGAGTTGTTGTCTTGGGGGTTTTCTTCCATGTGGCCTTCTTTTGCGTGACCATCTTCTTCATGACCGTATCTTTTGCAGTCACCCTCCTCTTCGTTGTCTCCTGGTGGATTCTCATCCATCTCGACCACGTTCACGGTCAGAGGGTATAAGCAGGAAAATCCATCTGAATCCTCATCAAAGGAACGGACCGACTTTGAGTCGTAGCCAGTGGGTAGGTCTGTATCGCTGAATTTGAGTGGAGCCAACGCTGGGATCAGATCTGACGAGCTCGACGATCACGCCATAGAACTGGTTGCGGCCGAGTCGGATCGATAGTCCTCCACACCTAGGTCTCTGTTGGTGTCGATGGTGAAATCAAGTGATCCGAAGGAGATCTTGAAGTCTAGCGAGTACTGGATATTGGGAATTTCGACCATCGTAGTCGACGGAGAATCCCAGCGAGCCTTGTCCCGTACCTGGCACGCCAACTGTCAAGACTTAATCTCGGCAATATATTTATAGGGCTACGTCGGGACTAAGAACTACGATGGTTGCAAAAGATGCTGAGTTATACAGGTTCGGGCCCTCTCGATGAGAGTAAAAACCCTATGTCCTGTGTTCTGTAGTTTGTATTGCTTCATAATCTTCTGTCCTCGATGGGGGGTTCCCTGCCATCTTATATATCTAGTCGGCAGGGGGTACATAAAGAGTCTACTCATAGTCTACAAGGATTTACATAGAAAGTCTATCACTAATTGCCTTGCGCTCTAAGCCGACTCGGTCGGTTCCCTTATTGGTGAGGTACCCGGTTAGTTGTCGACTTAGGCATATCTATGGATACCCGGTAGGTAAGTATTCCACAACTTGTAAAATTTAAGAGTCCAAATTTGCACCCAGCTTCAGTGGAAGCATGCATATCGTCTCCTACTCGCTATAACACCCACGAGTCACAAAAAAATCAAGACATTTCTCCTCTCCCCGACTCCTCCAGCGCCTTTTGTCGTACACGCAGCAGCCCGAGACAACCTAAGTACCCGCGGCGGCCCGTTTGAAACCTCTGCCATGCCTCGCTTGCTCTCTCCATGACCGGGGCAAAGCTCGACGGCATTTGGTTGAGCGCAACCAGCAGTGGAGACGATGAGGAGGGAGGCGAGCTGATGTGCGTCGGGGTGGAGCTCGCCGGGGACGCGGTTTGGGCAGCCTTGCCTGCAGCGACGGGCGAGCGCATCTGCACGACCTCGTGCTGCTATCTTGGGGCACTGAGACGCTGGGAGGAGGGAGGGAGGGAGGCGAAGGGGACGGTCGTGGCCAGGCAGTGGCACGGCCTGCTAGTGGGAGGACGACGACGTGGATGGGACTGAGGGAGGTAGTCGGTGGTGCGGTTGTTCGGGAGGGAGGGAGGTGACGACGTGGCCGGCTGAGACGCAGGTGGTATCTCGGTCAGTCGAGGAAGGGGCGATGCACGGAGGGAGAAGGATCCTGATCTGGGTGAGGGCAAGGGTGAGGGCGGTCGGGCGCGGTGGAGGACGAGGGCCGCGGGGGGAGTGGCGGCATGCCGGGCTGACGGTGGAGGGTGAAAGCGGCGGGGGGGAGTGTCAGCACGTAGGGCCAACGGCGGAGGGAGGGAGGTAGTGCGGCGTCGGGCGAAAGAGAGAGGAAGAAGAGAGCGAAAGGGAGGACAAGAGAGGAAAAAAGAAAGAAAAGAAAATGGTGGGATCCATGTTTGGGAGGAGGATAGGAGGTCCTATTATTGGGTCCTGGGATCAAAATTTAGGAGGACATATAAAATAGTTGGAAGTTTAGGAGTCCCTCTTCCATAAGTCTTGATATCTTTAGTCCATCCATCCCAGAATTATAGCTGGTTTTACACTCTTTCAGATAGATTAAACCAACCTATCAAAAGTCTAAATTACCCTCATTAACCATCTCTGTGACGTGGCAGTGTTTCAGCATGGGCCCAAATCACACGCTGGATTTAATTACGGTTGCCAAAAAAACATTGCATGCGTACTCATTGTTGCCAAAAAAAATTCTCATGGGCCCAAATCTACAAGGCATTACATAGTAGTTTATCTTTAACTACCTTGCGCTTCGAGCCTATTTGGTCATATCTCATATAAGTGGGCCATCCTATTGCTCTCCGATTTTAGCATAGCTATGGATACCGGTAAGATAAGTATTCCACGGTAGGTGTTCCACAAAGATATCAAGACTTATGGCAGCTCAGGCTCTGCTGCACCTCCCAGGGCCTAACCTTGTGCATGCATCTACACCCTGTGTGACCAAGCAATGAACTCCCTCTAATAATAGACAAATTATCGCCAGCAAAACTATCAAAAAAAGCAACATAACTAATCTATTATGTTTGTTTCTGGAATACTCATTCACAACAGATCAAGTTGATTGAGTCACCTGGGTGCCTCAATGGAATTTTGTTTTTGTAATGGTGCCTACCCACTCTTTGTTAGTAAATTTCAACATATTACTTTAATGTTTTTGTTATCGAGAGAATTACTATAAATGCACATTTACCGTTGTAAGTATTTAAGAAATTAGAATAATGTTGTATTTCATTTAAAACTAAATTGTTTTTTCATGATTGATATTATTAATAAATATTTCAGTGGTATTTGTTGGGGGGATCACTTCGCATGCCATCCGTCGAGGGTTCATCAAAGTCGGGCTGTGAATAAAATTCAAAGTCAACCATTGTTACCCTTTATTATTATTATTAATCATAACTCCGAGGTACAGGTGTTCAACGGAGGCCACGGAAAACCCAAGACCCTTCGGACGGTACGTCTATGCCTTCGAAGGATGAAGGCATCATCTTTCGAAGAACAGAGCAGTGGGCCTTTCAAGCAGTACCTCCGCGCCCTTGAAGGATGAAGCCATCATCCTTCGAAGGGCAGGGCATCGGGCAAGATCAAGAAACGGCATGGCGCAAAGGGGGCAACACATGGCACCAGCACGTGTTGTGCCATGCGGAACAAGGAAGGGTACCAGAAGCGCTCAAATGACCGATTTATCCTTTATGACCATTTTGTATGGAATATTCGGAGAATATAGTAGCTAATTAGGGACAAAATGGTCATTTGCATATGACCTAAGTATGGGCCTATAAATAGAACGCCCCTACTTACTTGTAATGGGACAAATCTTTTTAGGGATACGTGAGAAGAGCCTTTCATTCCGTTTCATACTCTTCGCAATTCCTTTCCATGTTTACTCTTTCTGTTAGTGACACCGAAGCTCGCACTCTGTGACACCAATAGTGGCGCCCACCATGTTGTGAGCTCGTACATAAGCTCACGATGACTCAACTCCACGGACCGCTGTCTTCGAGCGACACTCCGCCCCCCTAAAGCAGCGCTCTGAGAGACCCCCAACCGACTGACGACCAATCTACATCGCAAGTAACAAAAGAGAACACCCCTGAAGTACAACCATCACTTCAAGCAGAAGCGACGGGTGGTCTAAATGACCCACTACAGCGTCCTGAACAACCGTCGAGCTCAAACCCTCCGGGAAGCAACTCCCCAACCTCGATGACAACAGCACAAGAGATGGAATTGTTAGCCCAAAGAGCTGAGCACCTTTAGCAACTCAAGCAACAGCTGTTGCAAGAACAAGAGCTAAGAAGCAAAGCGCTGTCAGTGAGAGAGAAAGCCTTACAAGAGAAAGAGTACATAGCCTAGCTCAGGCTCAAGAATCTGCAACTGGCAAAAGAAGTTGAAGAACTCTAGAGAACCATTGGCAGGGCAAGCCGCCAGGAATCAAACCCAATGCATGAAGCCCACCCGTACCTCGAGCAAGAAGTACCACTCACACCAAGTCATCAACCGATATCCGCAGAAGTGCTGCCAATTCAAAGAGCAAGCACAACGGGCATAATTGATAAAGACTCACTTCTCTCCGAAGGGTTGCATAGAGCTCCATACCCACCGCAGTTCAGAATGATACCGCTAACCAAATTTAGGGAAAATTCTGACCCAAGGCAATTCCTCATGAGCTACGAAGCAGCAATCATATCAGCAGGAGGAGACGAGGCAACATTGGCAAAGGCATTCGTTTGCGCCCTCGAAGAGTCCGTCCTCAATTGGTACTTCAACCTGCCTCCCAGGTCTCTATACAGCTGGGAAAGCATTAGGGATAAGGTGGTCGCAAGCTTTCGAGGGTTCTGCACCATTATGGAACCGTCACACGAGCTATTGAATATCACCTAGCAAGAAAATGAGCAATTATATGAGTACTATAGAAGATTCCTCATGCTTCGAGCCCAGGCCCCGAGCGTCAGAGATGAGGCGGCAATAAGCTCTGCACTCAGAGACATGCGAGCATGCCAGATGTCTTCAAACTACGCGCGGATACCCCCGCACACCATGCAAATGTTATGCATAAAGTTCGAAGAGTACAATAGATCGGATGTGGATTACAAGAGACGCAAGAAAAGCCAAAGTAAGAGCCGCAACCAATCACATAGCGAAGGCGGCTATCAAGAAAGACAGTACAGAAAAACAAAGCAATCCACATAACCCTTCCCTTCGTTCATCGGTCACATAAAGGGAGAGAAAGAAGACACTATGGGCAGAGGCAACCAGAGTAATGATTTCAGAGGAAGCGGCCAATAAGGGCGTAGCAGAGGCCGAGGCTCTCAAGTCCAGACTCGACCGGCTAGAAAGCCGTACTGTTTCTACTACGGAGAGGACAAGGGGCACAAAACTTCCACTTGCCTCAAAGCAAAAGACATCCAAGAAAGGATCGAAGCAGAAAAGAAGGTTTCATCCTTATCCAAAGCCATCAACTATACATCGTCCAACCGATGGCCCCAGCAACCATATCCACAGCCTGCTCAGCCCAATTATCACTACCCAAGCACCCACCATCATCAAGTTTATGCACCATCCCCATATTTTCATCCAACTCACCCCACACAACCGCCCAGCCAATACACCCAACCTAGACAATAAATCCAGCAACCATCATCCAGCCAAGACCAGCAAAGGCAAAAGCAAGAGCCTCAACACCTACCACAGCCCAAACCAGAGCCCACCCCAAACCAAGCTGCAACCTTCCCAGTACAAAGTTACATTGAAATGATATGTGGAGGATCATCTTCAGACTTTGAAAACAAAAGAAGAAGAAGAAGAGATCACTTTCGAATGGTAAACAACGTTTTCACAGAAGAACCCATGATAAAGTCAAAGTGGTATCATATTCCCATCACATTCACTGAGTCAGATCTCAACCTCAAAGCTTTTCCGCACGTTGATGCATTTGTAATCGAAGCCCACATCCACACCTGGATGGTCAGTAAAGTTCTCGTAGACAATGGCAGCCAGGCAGACATACTGTTCATAAACATCTTCAAGTAAATGGGCCTCGGCAAAAGTTCCCTACAGCCGTCAAATATACCACTTATAGGCTTCGGTGGAAAAAGAATCACTCTCATGGGCACAATCTCCCTCCCAGTATCATTCAGCAACACCCAAAACCCTCGAACAGAATATGTAACATTCGATGTGGTGGATCTTTGCCACCCATTTAAAGTCATATTTGGCCGGGGCACAATTAACACCTTCGAAGCCATCATCCATAGTGCATATCTATGCCTGAAGATTCCAGCAGCTGGAGGGGTTATCACAGTCGAAGGAGATCAGCAGATGGCAAGAGACATAGAAAAAGGTTATGCACCGGGGGAAAGAAACTGCAACAACATATAGGTTTTTAGCCAAGAGCAGCTAGAGGATGAAGAGAGAGAGCTCGAAAAGCTCGTGAGCAGCATAAAGCGAATGCAAGAGAAGAGACACGATGTCTCGACAGAGAGAAGGTTGCAGTTCAGCCAGACAAAGAAACCAAAAAAGTGCTCCTCGACGAACAAGTCCTTGGCCAGTTCGTCACTGTAGGCTCTGGCTTAGACCCCGAAGAAGAGAAAAAAACTGCTAGCATTTCTGAGTAAGAACAAAGATGTATTTGCCTGGCCTTCAGTAGACCTCGAAGGTGTGGATAGAAGCATCATAGAGCACAAGCTAGAAGTCGACACAAAGATCAGGCCAAAGAAGCAAAGGCTTTGAAAGATGTCTGATGAAAAAATAGAAGCTATCAGAGCAGAAGTCGAACGGCTCCTAGACGCTTCTGTTATCCGCGAAGTCAAATACCCAACTTGGCTAGCAAACTGCGTAATGGTAAAGAAAAAGAATGGGAAGTGGAGAATGTGTATAGACTTCACAGATCTCAATAAAGCTTGCCCCAAAGAAGATTTCCCATTGCCTTGAATTGACAAAATTGTGGACACAGCAGCTGGGAGTGAGCTGTTGTCATTGCTTGATTGTTTCTCCGGCTATTATCAGATATGGCTAAGGAGGGAGGATGAGGAAAAAACATGTTTTATTACACCCTTTGGCACTTATTGTTTCGTAAGAATACCCAAGGGATTGAAAAATGCCGGTCCTACATTTTGCCGCATGACTCAGAAAGCCTTCGAGTCACAGTTCGGAAAAAGCGTACACGCTTATGTGGACGACATCATAGTAGCAAGCAAAGTAAAAGGCAACCATATCTTAGACATCGTAGAAACATTCGCAAACCTTCGAGCAGCAAGGTTAAAACTAAATCCAGAGAAGTGCGTTTTTGGCATCCGAAAAGGAAGAGTACTCGGCTGCCTGGTGTCAGCCAAAGGCATTGAAGCCAACCCGGACAAAATCAAAGCAATCATCCAAATACAAGAGCGCCAGTGCCAAAAAGATGTGCAGAAACTCACAGGCAGAATGGCGGCACTAAACCGGTTCATATCCCGATCAGCCGAGCGAAGCATGCGCTTCTTCCAAACACTTCGAGGGGCTCAACCCATCGAATGGGGTCTAGAACAGCAAAGAGCCTTCAAAGAACTAAAAAACTACCTCGAGAAGCAATCAAAACTAACCAATCAAGAGCCTGGGGCTATGCTACTGTTATATGTCACTGCGTCCCATTTGGTAGTCAGTGCAGTCCTTGTACAAGAAAAGAAAATAGTCAAAACGGTTAAAGGGGAGCCGAAGGAACTCTTGGCGCAACTACCAGTATACTATGCAGCGAGGCACTGTCTGCCTCCAAAAGGCTATATTCTGAGATGGAAAAAATCGCATACGCGGTAGTCATGGCTTCCAGAAAGCTGCGACATTATTTTGAGGCTCATCACATAAAAGTGCTTACGAGCCAACCACTTAATGAAATATTTGGCAACCGAGAAGCTTCGGGAACAATCGGCAAATGGGCCATGGAACTCTCAGAGCATGTAGTAGATTTCGAGAAAAGCAATGCCATCAAGTCTCAGGTACTCGCTGACTTCATAGCAGATTGGACAGCTCCACAACACATAAAGAATCAAACATGGTCTGAGCTAGAGTGGACAGTGCATTGCAACGGAGCCTGGGGACTGGCCAGGGCAGGTATAACAGCAGTAGTCACCTCGCCCACAGGTGTGAAAATAAAATATGCTGCAAGGCTCGAGTTTAGTAAAGAAACGGACAAGTGCACCAATAACATAGCAGAGTATGAGGCAGTACTGCTGGGGCTCAAGAAACTGAGAGCACTCAGAGTCCAGAGATTCAGAATTAGAACGGATTCCAAGATCGTTGCCAGCCAATACGACAAAGAATTCACAACCAGGGATCCACTGCTTGAGAAATACCACAGCACCATCCGAAGCATGGAAAAGTATTTCAAAGGCTTCAATATATAGTACATCGAGAGAAAGTTTAACACGGAGGCAGTCAAGTTCGCCAAGGTGGCAGCAAGACAAGAGGCAACACCACAAGATGTGTTTTTTCAAACAATCACAGAACCTTCGATCAAAGCAGTCCTCCAGGACCCCAAGAAAATACACACAGTAGCAAGCGAAGACTGGAGAACCCAAATCATCATGTACCTTAGGGGTTTTTACGAGCCAGACACCGAGTCAGACGCCAAAAGAATGCTTCAAAGGGCCAGGAACTACAGTATCATCGAGGGTCAGCTTTACAAATCAGGAATTTGCACTCCACAACTTAAGTGTGTAAGCAAAATGGAGGGCACCCAGCTACTCAGTAAGATACACAAGGGAATCTGCGGAGCACATATTAAACCTCGGCCACTAGCTGCAAAGGCAGTTAGACAAGGTTTCTTCTGGCCATCTATGGTCAAGGATGCCGCAGAAGTAGCAACCAGATGCGAAGCCTATCAAAAAATCTCGAATAGGCAGTTAGCACCCTCGCAGCCAACGCAACTTATAGCCCCATCATGGCCTCTCCAACGCAGGGGAATCGACATCGTTGGACCCCTACCCACAGCCCCGAGGAATTATAGGTGGGCAGTTGTAGCGCTAGAATATTTCACCAAGTGGATCGAAGCAAAACCAATCACAAACATCTCGGCAGCAACAATTAGAAATTTCTTCTAGCAAAATGTCGTCTGCCGCTTCGGAGTGCCAAGGGACACAACAGTCGACAGTGGAAAACAATTTGAGAATGATATGTTGAAAGAATTTTGTCACTCCAGTGGAACCAAAGTCGACTTCACGTCAGTATATCACCCCCAGTCAAACAGAGCCGTCGAAAGAGCAAACAGCCTTATATTCAAGGCAATAAAAAAGATACTCCTCGATGACAAGAAAGGAAAGTGGGCAGAGAAACTGCCAAGGGTCATGTGGTCACACAATACGACCGAAACTAGGGCAACCAAATACTCGCCCTTCAGGTTACTGTACGGGAAAAAAGCAGTCACGCCCGAGGAGATCTTGCATCAAAGCCCCAGAACCTTTAATGCAAAATCAACACAGTTAGCAGAGGCGGAATCAAAGGATCTCATGGAAGTCAACAGACTGGATGCAACTGTCAACCTCAAAAAGTATCAATC
The DNA here is from genome assembly GCA_030378355.1 of Eleusine indica. Lineage (NCBI taxonomy): Eukaryota > Viridiplantae > Streptophyta > Magnoliopsida > Poales > Poaceae > Eleusine > Eleusine indica. The sequence continues at coordinate 18,286,066 of CM059494.1, forward strand.
AGAAACCCGCCAGTGGAGGGATCGAAAAGTTGCACCCTGAGCTTACGCAGTGGGAGACCTAGTTCTACTCCGATGCCCGAAAACAGAAAGCAAAGGCAAGCTAGAACCCAAATGGGAGGGTCCATACATTGTGGCAAAATCAAACAGGCCCGGAGCATACAGGCGCTAGACTTCGCAAGTAGAAGAGTTGCCGCATTCTTGGAACGCGCACAACCTTCAAAGGTTTTACGTATAGAAAAGGCACCACTCGAAGCATGTAAACAGCCAAGCATAGCATGAAACTATAAGTGCTACCTTGAGCTTAGTTGGTAGATTTTCTTTTCAAGCTTTCCTTTTAGGCAATTATGTAAAGGACCATACTCTTTTTCTCACAAGGGGAACCCTTCACAGGGGTGAGGTTTTTAACAAGGCGGATCCCATGTAAACCTCAGCTAAATCTATAAAGCTGTCTTCCCCAATGCGGAAAGCCTTGCTCAGTAGAGCATGTCGAAACAACTCCCACAACGGAGATTGAAACATTCGACAAGGAGCAAAAAGCTCTCAAGCCATAGCTGCCGCACTGACTAAGCCTGAAGAGCTAAAACCCGTGCAGCCAGCTAACTTAGCGAAAAAAATGATAAGGGGCTCGTTGCAGCCCAAACCTGTCGAAGGGTTCGCCCTAAAACACCTTGCCCCTAGCACTTCGAGGGGGAGGGTGGCGTTTTTCAAAAAACTTAGCGACAAAATGCTAAGGGGCTCGTTGCAGCCCAAACCCGTCGAAGGGTTCGCCCTAAAATACCTCGTCCATAGCACTTCGAGGGGGAGGGTGGCATTTTTCAAAAAACTTAGCGACAAAATACTAAGCGGCTCGTCGCAGCCCAAACCCGTCGAAGGGTTCGCCCTAAAACACCTCGCCCCTAGCACTTCGAGTGGGAGGGTGGCATTTTTTAAAAAACTTAGCGATAAAATGCTAAGGGGCTCATTGCAGCCCAAACCCGTCGAAGGGTTCGTCCTAAAACACCTTGCCCCTAGCACTTCGAGGGAGAGGGTGGCATTTTTCAAAAAACTTAGCGACAAAATGCTAAGGGGCTCCTTGCAGCCCAAACCCGTCGAAGGGTTCGCCCTAAAACACCTCGACCCTAGCACTTCGAGGGGGAGGGTGGCGTTTTTCAAAAAACTTAGCGACAAATTGCTAAGGGGCTCGTTGCAGCCCAAACCCGTCAAAGGGTTTGCCCTAAAATACCTCGCCCCTAGCACTTCGAGGGGGAGGGTGGCATTTTTCAAAAAACTTAGCGACAAAATGCTAAGGGGCTCGTTGCAGCCCAAACCCGTCGAAGGGTTCACCCTAAAACACCTCGCCCCTAGCACTTCGAGGGAGAGGGTGGCGTTTTTCAAAAAACTTAGCGACAAAATGCTAAGGGGCTCGTTGCAGCCCAAACCTGTCGAAGAGTTTGCCCTAAAACACGTCGTCCCTAGCACTTCGAGGGGGAGGGTGGCGTTTTTCAAAAAACTTAGCGACAAAATGCTAACGGGCTCGTCGCAGCCCAAACTCATCAAAGGGTTCGCCCTAAAATACCTCGCCCCTAGCACTTCGAGGGGGAGGGTGGCATTTTTCAAAAAACTTAGCGAGAAAATGCTAAGGGGCTCGTTGCAGCCCAAACCCATTGAAGGGTTCGCCCTAAAACACCTCACCCCTAGCACTTCGAGGGGGAGGCTGGCATTTTTCAAAATTTAATGTAAACGCTAAGCAGCTCATAGCAACACAAACCTAGAAAAACATACTTTATTGCAATTGGAACTAACAAATGTTTATATCAGAAATCATAATCAACGGGTTCTTCTTTTACAACAACCCCAGAGGCTAACAACTGGGGAAGCAAAACGGACCATTCATCGGCAGTGTAACCAGGCGGAAGTGGGCAAGGATTAGGTCTCGAGCCCCCGGCATCAATGACACCCGAATCTTGGACATTTCCACTAGTTGGGACCGGCGTTTACGAAAAGGATTTAGCAATCTTCGTCGGCAAATTCAACACAGAGCTAATTGATCGCTTCGCCACAGCAAGCCGCGGACGGGGTGGCTGCAGAATTGAGGGGTCGGAACCATCGGTGCCCAGGGGGTTCTCGCTTTGCTTCGAAAGTCGAGACCCGGGTGCTCGCTTCCTATGCAGTCTGTCTACGTTAGCGGAGACTCCCCCACCACGGGACCTAGCCTTACCCCGACGACCAAGCACGGACGACGCACTAGATGAAGTTCCATGATTAAATAAGTGGGAATAATTCCCCACACAAACCACACCGGCATCCAAAGTCACCAAGCGCGCCCTGGGCGAAGCAGCGCGCCCGGGGTCCTCAAGTCTTTCAGCCTCCACCGCAACATCTAACGCTTCAAAGCCGCTCAAACTGACCTCAGAACTACTCGAAGTGGGCGTCAGCACAGAAGCGTCATCCATTAAAGACTGGGACTCCTAGCTCATCAGGCCCAACATGCGCAACGTGGAAGATCCACTAGAAGTGTCCTCTTTGGAATCCTGCGCAGGCGACACGAAGGACACCTGCGCAGAGTGAAGTAGCGATATCAAAATTATAGTTACAAAATTTTCCTCAAGACCTCCCAAAAAGTATATTATATCAACATAGCAACTACAAGTGATCCTAAACCTCACTCAAGGCGGCCTTCTCGGGGTCATTCCTCGAAGTGCCTTGGCCCCCCCAAAGGATCTTTAGCTTGGCCGCCACCGCTCCTCGAAGAGTCGCGCATCTGCACAGGCACAATCAACATCAACTTCGAACGTCGCGTGAATATATGAAAATATAATATAGAAACAGTAGTGTAACCTGAGCCAGTTTCTCAATCGCAGCCTATCGAGCAGCTTCGTGTCCGTGATCGCGCCAAAATTTCATAGCAACGCGTTTAGCCGTGGCGATGGCCTCCGGTGACAAGCCGTCTCGAGCGTTCGCCCCAATCGGAAAATTGCGCCTTCCCAAAGCATGGAAGTGGTTGCAACCTTCGCATTCCAACAACCCGAAAGCAGCCTCCGCAGTATGAAGCGAGTCGAAATTGCTGCGCTTGTCCATCACCCCCGGGAGTGCTTCGAACTCAGACTTTAACCAACCAAAGAAAACAACCTCGGTGATAGCAGCCCCATCGGTCAATGACATCGGTTCAGTACCAACATAACCCAAAGCATCGCAATATTGATGGTGTGCGGATATAGCTTGGGCAGCGAAGCCATAATTGTGAGTCGATCGGTCATGCTTTAAAGCTGTGTTTTCATTTTTCAGAGCTGCGATTTTAGCCTCAGTAGATTTCAGGCAACTTAAGCCGGTCTTCAATTCAACAACCTCCGCCCTTAAAGCATCAAACTCCTTTTGCATGCGTGCCACTTCAAACACAGCTTCATCCTTCACAGATCAAAGGCTGTTAAGCTTCTCCTTCAGCAACATATTCTCTGTTGCAAACGAATTCTTCTCTTTCTCCAACGAGGCTAGCTCTGTGCAAGTTTTCTCAGAAGAAATCCGCACGAGGGTGTGAGCCTGAAACAAAACAACAGTCAAAACAACCCTGGCACAAACCTCAACAAAAACAGTATAACATTTTTTCATCCACCATCAAAGCCAAGCGTACTTACATGTCTCAAATCATGGCAGAGATTACGCCGCAAGTCCCCGGCTCCAAACAGTTTAGCCCCTTTGGCTATAAAAGTATCCGGCGCCGAGCATAGATTAGCCCAAGCCTTAAGATCAGCAAAATCCTCATACCCTTCGGGCAGACCCAAGCTTTTACTCGGAGACCCCCCAGAGGTTTCAGCCCTAATCAAAAGTTGGCTTGGACTCGAAGATCCAAGGCGAGCAAAAATTTTTTTTTAACTCTAGCGAGGGTGTCTACGGCCTCCGCATCCACAGTCTGACTCTTCATGGGAATAATGGAGGGACTCGAAGTTGGCACATTAGCAGCACCGCCTGCAGCAGGGGGAGATACCACCACCACGTCATACTCCTCGTCATCATCGCCGTGAAAAGCGTCCACCATCGCGTCGGCGTGCACCAAAGTCCCAACGGCGCGGAGGTCAGGGGCAGAGGAGCTCGAAGAGTCCTGGCGGGGTTCTTTTGTGAGCGCGCGCTTCGGAGGGACCATTGAAGTTTCCTCCTCCCTTTCTCTTTTTCCAATCTACAGCGGGGGCTTCATCGGACACTTCTCCTTTCTGGCCTTTTTGTCCCCCGTTGCCTTGCCAACATCCGAATCAATATTACCAGGGGGCCGTTTCCGCCTCATTCAAGGTCCTGGCGCGACACGAGCAGGGTACTTCACACCGGCCAAAGTCAGCACACGATTTCTGCTCCTCGCGCATGTAGGGCCCCACCACAGCCTCGCTGGCGCGCTGCAGGAAGACCACAAACTCTTCGTCACCAAAACCCCGTTTATCCACGGGTACCTCCGGGAAGGGTATGGTAATGTCAGGCCTCGAGGGGATTTTCTTTTGAATAAACCCGGGAATTGAGCACCCCTTGCGTAGCGGCCACTTATTCGCAGCCATGAACTCTTCAACAAGGTCCCAGTCGCTTGAGTTGAAGGTAGCGACATGGAAGGCAGCATCGTTCTTACAGCCCTTGGGCACCCTGCCCTCCGTGGATTGAGGCTCGTAGGGAGTCAGCTTCGAAGCTAAGGGAAAAATGGTTGCCTCTCCCCCGTTCGCATGAATAGTTTCCGTGACACAATCACATACCGCCAGCTCTCATGCCACTTGTCGCCCCAACGGTTTCGACTGCACTTGACAAACTGATTGTCGTGCTTGAAGCAGTGCACGAAGGTAACATAGCCAAAGTCAGCCTCGTGCACCACGCCATCAATCTTGATGGTCTTCGGTTGGTAGTGAGCGCAGTAATATTTGCAGAACACTTCAACATTACGTTGGCCCTGATAACTCAGTACGCCCCAGGGAAACTTGCTCAGCATGGCCATCCCACTGGGACTATATGATGAAGTTGCACGTTGAACTTTCCCAGCATGTCCTTCACGAAGGATGAGCAAGGAAAGCAAAGCCCAGCAGTGAAGTGGTCTTCAAAGACCATGGCCTCGTCTTGAGCAGGGCAAGTGGTAACCTCTTGACCAGCCAGCCGGGCTCCTCCGGAGGGAAAACACCCTAACTCGGCAAGTTTATGCAACTTGGGAGCATCGAGGCAAGATCGCCCGAAAATGTAGGTTTGAGGTCTAGATCCCTCGTGTTCCTTCCCTTTCCCCTTTCGGCCCTTCGGCAGGCCAAAATCACCAGCAGGCAGCAGATCACTGATATCAGCATCCATGTCTTCCAGGTCCTTGTCCACTGGACCAGAACTCTGAACCCTGTGGCTCGAACCTTGCCCTTGGGCATCGGTCACGACCCTCCCAACACCTCGGGGAGCAAAATCCTTGTCACTCCTCTCTTCTCATCCTCCTCCTCCTCATCTCCATCGTCTTCCTCTTCATCATCTTCAACTTCTTTCAGAGGGTCCCGACCATGATCGTGACCCAACCCTTCGGGAGCAACAGCGAGGTTATCCTCCAAGCTCCTGGCAAAATCCTCCTCGGAGTCACCCTCACTTGTAGCGGCGTCGACAGTCATCAAAGGCAGGTTTTCTTCAACAGCGGCCTCGTCAGAGTGCGCCGTCACAGCCACTCGAGCCATACCTTCAGATCCTGCAATCAAACACAAAATATGAGCTCAGTAGGAACATAAAAACTAGTCCCAACTATCGCAAGGGACACCTTGAAGTAAGGATTTATGCATACCGAGTTAGCTCAAACGTTGCCTCAAAAGCAAAAATCACCAAACAACAGTACGAGCACACGAAGCAAGGGGAAGCTAGAGCACTAAAAAGCAAATCGCAACAAAAGCTTTGTAGACCTTTACCCCCCCACCCCCCACTTATATAGTCGGATAAAAACAGACGAGCATTTACTACGGAGCCTCGGGAATGGGGGGGGGGGGGCACAGTAACATAAAATTAAAAGCGGAAGTCGAAGAGTCACGACACCTAAAATAGCCAAGTGTTACCTTCGAGAGAACCGGGTGAACTCCTAGAAGACGACTCGCTTTCCGAAACAATTACTATTCAAACCCTAGTCATAATCGCAGGCATAGTGAGAGCTGAGCGGCCGAGTAACTGGTAATAATAATAATAATAATTTTCCACCGCAGTTATTCTCCTTTTATAGGCAGAAGCCCTGGTAGCTTCGCTCAAAGCCTAACTTTGATGTTCGAAGGGTGGCGTTTCGGTAAGAGATCCCGGCGAGGCGAGGGTTTCGGCCCATCAAAGTAGGACCCACCCCTCGAGTGGCTACTGTTGGGGGGATCACTTCGCATGCCACCCCTCGAGGGTTCATCAAAGTCGGGCAGTGAATAAAAGTCAAAGTCAACCATTGTTATCCCTTTATTATTATTATTAATCATAACTTCGAGGTACAGGTATTCATCGGAGGCTACGAAAAAGCCAAGACTCTTCGGACGGTACCTCCATGCCTTTGAAGAATGAAGTCATCATCTTTCGAAGGACAGAGCAGTGGGCCTTTCAAGCAGTACCTCCGCGCCCTTGAAGGATGAAGCCATCATCCTTCGAAGGGCAGGGCGTCGGGCAAGATCAAGAAACGGCATGGCGCGAATAGGGCAACACGTGGCACCAGCACGTGTTGTGGCGTGCGAAATAAGGAAGGGTACCAGAAGCGCTCAAATGACTGATTTATCCTTTATGATCATTTTGTACAGAATATTCGGAGAATATAGTAGGTAATTAGGGACAAAATGGTCATTTGCATATGACCTAAGTACGGGCCTATAAATAGAACGCCCCTACTTACTTGTAACGGGACGAATCTTTTTGGGGATACGTGAGAAGAGCCTTCCGTTCCGTTTTATACCCTTCGCAATTCCTTTCCATGTTTACTCTTTCTGTTAGTGACACTGAAGCTCGCTCTGTGACACCAACAGTATTCATCGTGCCACATCTCATAGTAACTTCAGATACATTGTTTAAGTACTCAAGTATAAGAGGCATTTGAACATGCATTTTACATACCGAAAATCTATAGGGGCAATTGCAAAACAGGTCCATTTTTTCACTCCAATGCTAAAAATGGTTTTGTTTTTTCAATTTTGTAAAATTGGTCCTCTTTTTTGAATCTGAAGCTACCGTTAAAACCTGTTTTGTCATGCCCTTAGTTTATGGCATTTTGTTGAAAATAAAATAATTCAGAAAATACTTGGAAAATAGTAAAAAGACCTTAGTACTCCTCGTGACATGGTTTAGAGCGGGCAAAGGCAGAGGAAGGTGGCACGGCCCAAAAGAGGCTGCGGCGCAGCAACCGGAGCCGCCCAGTGCCAATGATCTGTGAAGCGGATTATCCAGGAGGGAGAGGGAATGCATCGTAGCCATAGACTTCGAGAAGCAGAGAAGAAGGAGGAGGACCCCCGGCACCATTAGGAGGTCGCATTCGTTCATCGCAGGAGAGGAGGTTCAGTGGCGGACTAGCAGGTCCTCAATATGGTGTTCGACATGTGGACCGACCGGTCCACAGACCCATGGCGGCCTGCTCTGCCGCTTCGCGGCGCTGTTCCTCCCCGGAGCTGCGAAGTGGGAACAGCAGAAGCAGGCACACCGGGAGCGTAGGCACAAGCACAACGGGGCTGGTGGTGATCAAGCGCAGAGCACGCCCGCCAAGAAGGAGATCGCTGGGATCGTCACGTTCTATGACAATGTCGCGGGGGCATTCGGGTTCGACCCCGCTGTCCGTGACGAATTCATGTTCCTGAAATCAATTGTTTATTTTTTAGCGTTCTCATTTTAAGCGTCACAGATCCATATCGACCGGAACGAGCAGATTCTAACCCTTCTTTCTTTAGTGTCCGTCATGGTAATCTGGTATGGTAACCCAAACGAGCCTCCATGCTCGATGGCTTTCACATCGATACTCTCTGTTGAGCTAGACCTCTGCATGTTTAGCATCCTGGACAGGGGATCCCCAGGTGACCTAGCATTAGCCCAACATCATTACGTGGTTTATCCTTCTTTGATTAAGGATTGATTAGCTTTGTATAATGGTGTGAGATTAGACTAAGAAACGTGTACCAGTACACTTTAACTTACTACCCTTGGGCCTTGGGCGATTAGTACCACCAGCCGGGCAGGCAGATGGTCGCCGGTGTGCCGTTTCATAGACTGAGAAAAGTTGATGAAAGGAAATCACGCGTCGTACCTTGTACGTGCTTTTGTGTTGGGACGTGCGCAACGACGGTGCAGAGAATCGGGCAGACCGCCAGCGTGCGTGTCCTAAAACAGGGCTGACGCCACGCGGGCTGGCCGAGTTTACTTTTCTATACGTGCGCGCTTCTTTCTATTGAGTTATGGGCTGATAGTAGACGCTGTACAATATGATAAAGAACAAAAAGTAAAATTAGAAGAATAGAGGAGGTGAAATTTTATACTGCTATAAAACTGGTAAAATTATAATGGGTCTCTTCTTAACTATTTATAAGAGGGACAATCTTACTATATATTCGGTCTAGATTCGATAAGAAATCTACATACGCTAGTAGTTCTTCTTTTTGAAGGTAGGTCTGGTTCAGTAAGTCGTTTTACAACACTTTTGAAGTACGGCTGTGGGAAAAAAGAAAAAATAGCCTAGAAGGGGAGTTACGGAAGAAGGATTTGTTGGAAAATGCACTTTTGTTACATGGCGTGAGCATGATCTGAGCGCTGTCACTTAGATATTATCTCAGTTTATGATTCTATTTCATTATTTTTAAGTGTCATGTCGTTTTATAATTTTTTAGTTTACGAAGAAAACTCTCGATATAAAATCTATTATATATATTTGACCAACAAAAGAAGTTATCACGTTTACTCTTAAGCCTAGAAATTACCATGTTAATCGGAGATAAAAAAAAGAAAAAAATTACTCACCACTACCATTATAAAAATTTTGACAGAAATACTCATATCTTTGTTGTTTAATAACCCACCATTGCCCTTATATATAGATACCCGTAAGACACTCTTGATTTGTCTTTTGTTACGCAGCAAACTGCTCCCTTATATATATACTCGTAAGACCCTCTTGATTTCTCTTTTATGCACCAACCTGCTCATCTGTTTATCAATTCCTACAATCTGACATCATAAATTATTTTCTGAGTTTACTAAACCATATATCAAAAGAAAATTTTCTTTTTCTTTCCTGATCTAGGTGTATCCAACAGCTAAAAAAATATATTATCCTAGGGCTTATCACAGATCCACTACAACATTACATACTTTTGACAACCCCTTCTACTGTCGGCATAAGTGGCCTTAACCGACATTCTATGTGTCGGCAAAAGGCTACACCGACACTTAGCAAACAGTTGTTGTGTATCCCAGACGTGGGACAAACATTTAATAGTTTATTATTTTTTTCCAAAACAGTATGCAATCATTTTCACATGCATGAATATTTGTGTACCCCAGACCAAGGCATTTTACTTCATTTTTAGCCGCATTGAAGTTTTTGGAAAGTGATGATTCTTCAACCAAAACATCTTTAAGTAACTCTAGTAGCATGTCAAAACTTTTATTACTCCATCCACCGAGAAATTTGATATGGAGTAATCTAACCATGAAACGGAGCTTTGAGAAGTTCTTACACCCGGGGTACAGTTCTTTACCAGCATCATCTACCAACTTGTAAAAATATTCCATATCTCCGTTATTGTGCCTCTCATTTACTTCTAAATCACCCATTTCATCTAAACCCCATGCTAGGTCTTCAAGTAAATCAGAAATATCATCCTCCTCATTTGAGTTTTCCCCTTGAATACTATCAAATTGCAAGCTACTTGTCAACTGGCTGGGACTTTGCTCCCCATGATTTACCCATTTTAAGTACCCCTGTGTAAAACCATCACATATCAAGTGCCCACGTACATCCTCACTAACTTTCCAACAGGAATTTTGACATGACACAATATCTTGTTTCCTTTAGCTGAATTACTAAAAGCAAACTCTAAAAATATGTCCACACCTTTCCTATACACCTCTGATTGCCTACATGTAGTTGATTGCAAGACATTAGACTCAATTAACATGGCAATTGCACCTATTTTTTATTATCAGTTTTTTACCTAGGTAGTTTCATCCATCTTTTGTCCATGATGCACCTTTAACCAAAATAATGTCAAATGGCAGAATATATCAAATAGGTGTATACACCTACATATCAGCCACAACCACAAGATTAAGAAGGCACACCTTCATACAAGAAACAAGACTTCACACTCAACCAAGATGCTAATGTCATAACACGTCACACATAATTAAATTTTCACCCCAAAGCAATGTATACATGGTTGGGTTGGATCAGAAGCAATCATACCAGTAGCTATGGAAATGGTTGATGAAGGAAGCAACGACCTTCTAATCATGTTGATGTAACCCAAATATTGAATCATGAAGAGAAAAAAGTAATCAATTTATCTGTGATTACTAGCTTATACATATAAAAGAATCTGCTACAATGCCTCATACTGTAAAGGACATCTAAATGTATAAAGCAGTCCTTACTTGCAGCCTAGAATCCTCAAAGAAAAGTATCCAAGACAGCTCAAATTTCCAATCCTTTAGTCGATCACGTTATTGTCCTCTCTGAACTCAGAAGCACAAAAATAAATTGGTTAGACATCCGCATAGTCTTTACTAATAACAAATACTGAGCTATCAAATTAAATGGCACAAACAAATCTTACTAGCACGAATGTAAACTGAAGGGTATCAATATAACAAGCTAAAATCATGGATAGGGAGGGATGTGGTGCCTCTGAAATTAGTCTCTCTGAAATTACCATAGCCACCAGATAGATCCAATCAATCAAGCAAATCCATTTTTAACAAATAAAATAAAAAAGGTAGTAACAAGATAGAAAAACGTACCCAGATGTGCAATAAAGAATCTAGGGTGTGATTCACCTTCGTGGCTTGCTCAGGATGAGTTGGGTGAGGCTCCAATTCATTCTTGACCTAGGTTAGGGTAGGGAGGAATGTGGTGCCTCGTTGGATCTTTGCTGTTGTGGGTGAATGGTGCAGCGGCAGCTGCACGATAGGAGGTGTCTTAGGCGTGGAGGAGCAGTAGGGGGCGGCGAATAAGCTAGGGAGATGAGTGGAGATGAGATTGGCAGCTAGGGAGGTGACATTTGAAGGGGATTCCACGAACTGGTGGTTCGGTTGGACATGAGGGGCAGTGGCGGCACAAGCTGGAGGGCTGCTGTAGAGATGAGAGGCAGTGGAGGCGATGTGGTGCTCCTGGCTGCTGGGGAGGCAATCCACAGCGATGACGGAGGCAGGAGGAGCTGTGGTGAGAGGATGAAGAGGGTTTGGGAATGTTTTTTATTTGGGCGGCACAGTTTTGTTTGGGTCTGATTCATTTTTCGTGGGTACGCGCTTTATATTTCACTCAGATCGCCAAATATTTTGGTAAGTCACGCAAGTTTTATGCCCCCTTCCCGCCCTACCAATCCCAACATATCCACTGTCACTCCTTGTGATTTTCCGACATATAAGCTATGGTTGAACTAACGCCAACACTTTATCTGTTAGATGGGTCAATGCCGTCAGTTTATATGTTGCATAATATAATAATTGCTGACAGTTTACATAAAGGTGAATCCTTTACCCTTTCCCAACACTTAATCTGACAAGAATTAATCACCTTTGCCCACACTTCATTGTGGGTAAATGTGTGATATGGTGTAGTGATCTCAAGCCCAAGCCATCGTTTTCCTGATCGTGAGCAACTACCAACTAGATCGTTGTGAGCAAGGAGCGCCGTTGTATCCGTTGGAAGCATGCAAATGGCAAGACAACCGACATATCCACTACCTGCAATTTTACCTATTCAACCTATGAGATCCTCCACTTCACGTAGTTCAGGAACCTGCTTGACGCTAGCATTGAGCATATGTACTCCAAACCCAAGTTGTTACCACCGTTCTTGATTTTTTTTTTCCCTTGACTTCTCAATTCATAGCAGATTTATTGACTTCTTCAATACTTGCTTCGTGCTCAACAAGATTTGGCTTCAAAGTAGATAACTACTACAAACAATAAAAAAATGGCAAGCAACTGACATGGAGATATCCCCGGTATCTTTCCTTGCCAATGGTAGGAGTAACAAGATGCACCTCATCGTGAGCAGTTGAGCAATGGTAAAGTTTAGCGATGGTAGCAGTTTAGCAATGTAAAAGGAGTAGAACAGGCAATAATCGTGGAAAGATGTACCTAATATGTGTAGAAAATGCATCCAGTATGTTATATGGGTTGTTTCTTTGCATACATAGGACAGAGAACTCCAATTCATGATTTATGAAAAATGTGCCTGATTGGCTGCAATGCATGAGTCACCGGTGTCAAGAAACAATGTGTACATATCGCAGGGGGTTTGGTCCGGTACAAGCCCAAGAAAATATATATTGTTATCAACCAGATCGTCACCAACAAAAAGAATTTTATTCAATTATGACCATATAATATTCTGATATATAGGTGGCTATATATTGTCACCAACCTGATCGTCACCAACAAGAAGAGTTTTATATGGACACGCGACCATATAAGGCATAAGTGTGGTACGGTGAGGTGGTGTGTAGAACCACCACAACTAATATCTGATAAACAAAAAGAAACATTTAAAACTCAAACAAGCATGAGTAATTCCCATTGGGTAGAAAAGGCTACTATTTGATTGATAAAGCAGCGAAGAAGAAGTTTTGTTTTCATCCCAAACATTATGACCATATCTTTAACTCATGATATTAAGAAAACAATGAATCAATTAATTTAATGTTTTTCGTCACAAGCATCCACCATTTGTCTTACATTGTAATTTGTCCAATAAGAGGAGACCGAGACGATCAGAGAAATTTGGAATATGGAAAAGTCATATACGAATTTGGAGGTTAGTACAAATAAGATTAGGCTTTCGACTATGATAATATTAATGAGAGAGATACGATTATGATTTTGGGGGATTAAGCTGCATAATTGTGTTGTGATCAGAACTCATGATTACAAATGTAGAGGAACCAAGGAAGAAGGTGCAAATTACTAATAAGTAAAAGGAAAGAAAAAAAGTAAAACTAATACATACTCTAAATGACTTATGAGATGGTTTCTACAATTAATCTAATAAGAAACAACCTCACACTATCAAGTCTCATAATCCTAAAAAGAAAAAACCTCACTTATCGAGTCACATAATCCTAACGAATATGACATATATATATAGAAGAATCACTTATGGTTACCTGGTAGGTATGATGTTTATTGAGTGTCATTATTCCATTCTCCACATCGTGACACATCAGAATATTCATTCTCATTAGGCTGTTCTATCATTAAGAAAAAAGTTTAGCAGAAAATACCCACATGTTTTTAGTGTTTAGTTAGGTGGATACCTATATATTAATTTAAATATTAACCACTAATGGGATTACATAAATAATATCTATAAATAGATGAAACATAAAATATAATGAGATCCTAAAGATAATTTGAGATTAGCAATAGTTATATTATAAATACTAGCCGTGCAAATGCGAGGGCCATCATACTAGTTTTATTTTACACAGTTTCATACTTCATCAATAACCGGTGTCAGAGAAATTTTTTCCCTCTTTCCTGGCGCGCCCGTCCACTTTCCACCGATACTTTTTTACCATGTCTTCAAGTTTGTAGGTTTGCTATCAGCCAGCGCCGCAACTTCACACGTTGCGCGCTGCACGCAGACCCATTGCCATATGCACACAAGAACCTAGCGCGCGCGAGTGCTCGTGCGACGGGGGTGACGACTGCGCGGTGGGGACGCCTGTTCTGGTGTAAACCTGGTGGCCGGGAGGACCGTCTCTGCGGCGACGCTGGCGCCAACGATGGTGGCCGGGAGGACCGGAGGATATCGTCGGCAGTGGCGGAGGCAGCGATGGGATCAAGTTCTACATGCGGCAGCAGGTTATTGGTTCTGATTACTTCCCCCTGCACTCTCGATTGTTGCCGCGAAAGATTTGTTCTTGATCTGTTCTTTGCCCGAGGTTTATGCTGTTCGGACGCAATTTATTTTATTTTTTTTTTCTGAGAACGTATTAGCATAGCTCGGCTCGGAGCTTTGAGGTGATTTGGTTGCTTCCGCGGGACAGTCAATATCACTCCAAACAAAACCAATCCATATTCCATCTCAATCCTAATAATAGTTGCAACTAGCAATGGTATCTAGCTAAAAAGAGAAAACAAATCCTTACGCACACTCCTCATACCTCCTTAGAGTAAATTCGGGGATCCTGCGCCAAGGGAAACAACAAAAGGAACGTGTCAGGTAGGACACATAACGCCGCCTAAATCTTGTGTATAGATAAAGGTACTGCTGGGCCATATGTTCAAATAGGTTGAGAATGGAAATTACTCACGGAAGATCTAGGTGTTTGAAATCTCTCTCGTCAGCTGATTCAAAGACCAGGCAACGCATAGTCTTCAGCTCCCTAACTGTACCATGCTCGTAGCAAGCACGAGGCATTGCGATGAGGTGTAGCTTGCAAAGATGCGGGAGCCGCAACAAACCATCAGGAAGGTAAAGCAGATTGGGGCATTTGCAAAGCGTCAGCTCCCTGAGACGGATCATGGATTGAACCTCCATCTTCCAATGCTCCAGTGCAAGATCGTAGAGCACCAATTGTACAAGAGAACTGAAGCTGCCAGAAGCACACGTCAGCACTGATCCTGTGTATGACTGTTCTCCTATCTCCAGCACCTTGAGGAACGTCATCCTCCCGATCTCTTGCATCTTCTGGTCAGTGTTGAGCAGATTAGCGCACCGCAATTTGAGCACCGTGATATGATTCATGTCCTCAAAATCCAGTTGGTCATTGGTGAACTGAAGTCCTTCCTTGCGCCTTCCCACAATGTTCATATGGTTTCCTGCCTCGTCCGTGTTATATGTCATTCCAAAAATACATGACAGATTGGGGTTCTTCTTCTTTGATAATTGCTGTATTGTTGCGTCCATTATCCGTTTAGCTTCCAAAATTATGTTGGTTGGGGCTGATTGGCTGTGGAGGTCAGCAGCCGAACTGAATACCATCACTTGCATCTTGGACTGTAAACTGACCCGTGGCACTGACCATCCTCTAGCACAGGCGATGTGCAACCTCTTTAGTGCTGGGATCTTCCATATAGATCCAGGGATGTGGTATATTCTTCCTCCTGTAGCGTCTATGGTCTCGAGGCTCAGGAGGTTCCCAAGGGAGGTAGGCAGATGATATGTGCTGGTTCCCCCAAAGCCCAAGTACCTCAAATATCTCATCTGGTCAATCTCCCTTGGCAGAAATACTTCCTCATCCAAGCACTGCAAGTAAAGCACGCGCAGGTGACGCAAACCTTGGAATGATTTTCCTATTTGGACTCCAGAGAGATGGAAGGCTAATATAGTGCGAAGTTTTCTGTTGTAGATACCAACTTCCTGAGCCAGGAAACCGTGCAGAACCACACGGTAGAACTCCACCGTCTCCTCTGAGTAGGCTGTCTCCATGTCATCCATGGTGCAACAGTCCTTCATAAACCCTTCTTTTCGAGCTCGCTCGATCCCACAATGGCGTAGGATGTCTTGCACCTTGATTGTCATGACCCTCCCAGAGGTCGCCCTTTGCTCCACTTGGATTATACATCGCCGCACTAGCTCATCGATGCACTTGACGGCTTCTTCCTCGCCTCTGACCAGCGGGATGAAACCCTCTGCAGTCCATAGGTTAGTCAGAGTTTGTACATGAATACATGAGTCTTGAGGAAAGGCTGTGATGTACATGAAGCATGACCTCAGATGGCTTGGCATGTCATAGTGAGTTGGATCCAATATGGCACTAATAATCCTCTCATTTTTTATCAAATTGTGCCAATGGACACTGCTTCTTAACCTTTTCCATTGTGCAACATGAAGATTCCTTAACAGGTAGCCCCCCAAACCAACAATGGCAAGAGGCAGGCCACAACATTTCACTGCGAGTTCTTTTACTAGCTCCTTCATATTTTCTAAGCTCCCTAGCTCCTTCAAATCATCATAGTTCTGAACCACAGCTGCATGACTACTACTGCTTCCATCTATATTATACCATGGAACAGCCGTTCTAAGAAGCAACTCTTTGCTTGCTTCTTCATTTAGGAGCTTAAGTTTATGGATCCTAGCATTGAAGGGATGCTTTGCAACAACCTCATTTCGAGTGGTCAAGACAACTCTGCTACCATTCTTCGCATCAGGGAAGATGGATGTTAGTTTATCCCAGTCATCACGGCTCCAGACATCATCCAATACAATCAAGTATCTTTTTCTCTGTAGAAAGTTATGAAGCAACTTCTTCAGCCCATGCTCCTCAAGATCATCAGGTTGTTGGGATGCTACAGTAGCTTCCAAGATACCAAAAGGTATAAATCTCTTTGCCATCTCTTTCAACAGATCACGAAGTACAAATCTATGTGACACAAGGATCCAATTATGAACGTCAAAGTGTTCCTTTACTGCATCCAAACAATACACCTTCATAGCCATTGTTGATTTGCCTGCCCCACCAAGACCGACAATAGAAACAATAGTTAGATTAATATTTTCTCCATCAAGCAAGTCATTCTTGATCTTATCAACTTGATCATCAAATCCAATCACATCAACGTTCTCATCAAAGTCTGGGTGAATTAATTGCCGTTGTGGGCTGATGTCACCAGGGGTGATGTCACCGGTTGGTTCTGCAATTGCAGAAGCAGCAGTCCTTAGATTCTCATGGTCCTCAAATATGGTTTTCATCCATGCATTTGCTGAATCTATCCTTGCTCCAAGACGGTGGAGATGAGTTAGATAGATGGGAAAGCAAGCATATTTGGAAATGGCCCCTCTAATTGATATCCTGGGGTTGCTTTACCTTCTCAAGATTTCGGCTTTGTCTATGATGTCCTCCACCTCGTATGCAACCGCCCTGACCTCGGAGACCAGGTTCCTGGCCATGGCACCACCTCTCAGCATCTTGTCATCCACGTCTTTGAGAAAGCTTTCCATGCGCAAGAGTTGTCTCCTCGCTAACTTTATTTTATGAGAAACGCCACATAAGTATATGGCCTCATCAATCGCAAGGCCAGTGCCACGTTGCAGCACAGCGACAACAACCTCTTGGGCCATCTCTCTCACTATGTGGTGTCAGCAATCTGGGAAAAACATATTCATATGAAGCGTAAATATTTTTGAGTGAATTTACAAATGCAGAAGGATACTGTTCTGCATGATTTGCAGTGGTCTTTCTTACTTATCGTAATGAAGTACATCACATCCTTATGAAATTTTATGTCTTAATGTTGTTTTAACGAACTATCATGTCTTACATAGGGCATCTATTGTTTTTCAAAAATAAGTATGAAAATCGGGCATTTTTCCTTAGTGATTCTTAAGTTTCCTCATTCAATCTGTGCCTAGTAGGTTCTCCAATGCTCTTGATCCTATAATAACTTGAGCACGCAGTTATGGTAAGAAGATTTCCTCCACGTTTCTCATACTTTGCATTCACACTCATGCACAAGGTTGCAGCTCTTCTGAAGAAATTGCATTAGTAAAACACAAACCTTATTTTATCTGAACTTCTATGAATCAGAGAAAGCCTACTACACAAGTGCCGCTTGCTGCCATCTTCATTCATTGCACATTCTGCTCGAAAGTTTGCCACAAACTGAAAATAACATGTGCACATTTTAAGGAAAATATGTAATAAAACTGCAGAAATTCATTGATGATTGATGTTTAAGTTCTAGCTTGCTGATGATTCTAACCTTCCTCGGGTTTGTCAGTGATGAAATATTGCAGAATTTCCACTGGTTCTAAGTTCCAGCGGATGCTCAGGAGAGGCCTCTGGCTATATTTGAAAGAATTGCTGATGGGGTTGCTTGGCGCCTAGTCCTATGATCGCTCTATCCATCGTTAATGTAAACCTCGTTCTGCGCCAATAGCAGCATGCCTCTAACATTCTTTCCTGGAGCTGCAAGTTCACAACTCGAGTATCGTCTCCTTTGCGTGCCCTTCGAGTACATCGTTTCAGAGAAGCATTTTCTTTGTGATACTGGGTTGCTTAATCCCAACAAAAGAGAAGAAGGGTATCTCCTTTCCTCTTTGCTTTAGGAGTAGTGAAAGCTTAGAAGGCCCTTTTTAGGCCCGTAACTGGTGCATGTTTGAGGCCTGGTGACTACCTCGGTATGGGCTTTGTACGGCTACTTTAATAATGACTACGAAATTGTCAAGAGCTGCCATGTATCGCCCGGGCGACAGGCAGACCGTATACAACCGCACAGGCAGAATGACAGCACTATGCCAAATTCCTTTTCATTGGAGATCCATATGGGAGATGCAATTTTTTTTTGTGTGTCCAAATTTGCTTCTCTGATGTGAACACATCGGCGGATGACTATCATCCGAGATATATGTTTTAGCAAAACTGTCTCCGACGACCTTAGATGGAAATACAGATGGATAATATGTGTCTCCAATTATTTCTTTAATAGTGGCATGATGTACCAACGGACTGCTGATATATTTAAAAATTAAGAATAAACACAAAAAAACGTGGTCTCATCTTGAACACACCAATAAAATCGAATTTACACATACTATAATTCTGAAAATATATTCGTCTCTGACACTATGATTGTTTAACTATAATTTTTTTCATCTTTTCTCTCTCAATATATTAAATATGTTAAAATTTAAAACTTGACACAAATATATGTTGTCGCATTTTCTGTCATTAAAAGTAGAGCTAGTTTTTTTTCCATTGTTTGCATGGCTTGCTTAACAAATTAAATTTTACAATAATGAGCAAATAATAGATACAGTCAAAAAATTGTCGCTCTATTTTTTAATGATAGAGAATGAAATAATGTATATTTATGCCAAATTTTAAATTTTAACATCTTTTATATATTAAAATAGAAAAGTTGAAAATAATTATTAAACAACTATGGTGTGTCACAGATCGTTTTTTTTCTAAAATCATACTGTGTTCTAGCTAATTTCAAATTGTTAGTGTGTTCAAGATGAAACCGTAGTTTGTTAGTGTGTTTTAGCTAATTTGACCAAAAATAAAAGGGGATATGAAATATATCTCATATACATCACACGCATGTTGCGCCATGGACAGATCAGAATGTAATTATGGGTCACCGCAGTATATGCATCACAAGATATGGCATGTGGAATGATATCACAGTTTGCACACCCAAAACTGGTCACAAAATACATCTCAGATGGATTATTATGATTAGAAACAAAATACACATCTCAGATGGACGATTATCATGAAAACCTATTATGACGAGAAACAGAAAAACGCACAACAGTAAAATAGTAGTTACAGGTTCACATGACGAAAAGGATATAGGATTCTATTTATTATTGAAAACAATTATTGAGTTAAAGTATAACTCTTCTTGCATGTATAGAACAGTTGTTTTATTTTGGTCCGACTAGTACAATATTATAGGAAAAAATGCTATGAAATATGATGACTTCTATAAAAATATATACACTGGATCCTTGTGGTACAAAAAATATCCTTTCTTTTTAGCATAACAAGCAACAAAGATGTTTTACTTGCCAGACACAGAATCCTGAAGACTATAGAGTTGTGCAGAAATTTAAGCATAGAAACCTATAGAGTGGGTCAGTGAAAGTATATACCAGCATGGTGATGATATGGAAGCATGTCCAATGTGACTTCAAGGTCCTAATTTGAAGCCACAGAATTCAGAAAGTGAGGAACGTTTGTAAGTGTAGTTGAGGAGCTTTGCAAACAAAAGGCAAGTAAATTCTATGAAAATGACTCTAGTTGAGGACGACACTTACCTGTAGTATGTTGGCACTAATCATAGTATAGTCGATAGTAACATTATTCTTATTATAACTATGTGTAATTACGTCTAACTTTGACAATTTCCATATTTAGTATCGTTTGACTGGTTTGTTGCATACCATGAGATAAAATACAAAATAAAGTCTCAATCTAGAGATGCACTTCGGGAATGATCACAGCCCGCACGTGGCAGCGAGCTTCCCCCCGCTAACGCAAGCTAGCGCCCACAACCAACGTAGTGATATTTTGACATATGCAAAGGTATTTTGACATAATGCGCTCAAAGGATTCTATAGGCCCAGATACACTTCGTAGCTATTTATTTATTGGTTTTCATATATTTTCCATGTATTTTAAGTATTTTATTTTCCTATATTAAAATATATTTTCACTTATATATAAAAAATATCTAGAAAGTTGAATCAAATGATTTTGGTGCTGGAAGAAATTAGTTTAATTCATGGAGCAAACTATACTATGTTGGAACAAATTAGTTCATATCATGGAACAAATTATTTGTTATGTTGGAACAAACTATGTAATGTGTTGGAACAAATTGGTTGTATTAGTCGAACAAATGATTTAGAAAGTTAGATAAATTAGTTTTTTTATAAAATAAATTGTTTATTATATTAAAATACTCCCTCCGTCTAGGAATATATAAACAATTCTAGATTCCTAATGCCAAAACAAGGAGAAGAACAAAACACCCAGCTACTCCTAGGGTGTGATTCACTACAACAAAAGAGGGCAGTAGCGGCGGTTATAAACATACTGTAGCGGCGGGTATGCCCCCACGCCGCTACCATTCCACAGCTAAAGAAAATGTTTTACTACAGCGGTTTTTCTACAAGTCAAATAAACCGCCGCTAGATATCCAAAATTGTCACCCGCTGCTACGAATTAAAACAAAAAAGAAAAAAAATCCAAAACCCTAGAAGCCTACCCACCGGCCCGGATCCGCCAGCCCGTGAGCCACCGCCTGCCCATGACCTGCTGCCGCCGCCCGGGCAGATCCACTGGTCCTCGATCGGATCCGCCAGCCCACGAGCCGCCACCGCCCGGTAGATCCGCCGGTCCTCGGTCGAATCCGCTCGCCCGCGAGATGCCGCCGCCCGGCCAGATCTGACGGCGGTCAGATCCACCCGCCAGAGAGCCTCCGCCATCGCCCCACATCAGATCGGAGAAGGGGTGGTGCGGTCCGACCGGAGAGGAGCGAGAGAGAGAGAGAGAGAGAGAGAGAGAGAGAGAGAGAGAGAGAGGTGAGGAAGGGTATATTTATTAGAGGGAATTAGGGTTTGGGAGGTAAATGGACCAAAAAATAAATTGGGCCTCTAATCTTTATAGCGGCGGTTGATAATGTCAACCGCCTCTAAAAATTAATTTTTAGCTACGGTTGACATTATCAACCGCCGCTAAAAATAAGACTAATTATTAGAGGCGGTTGACATTTTAGGGTTTAGGATTTAGGATTTAGGGTTTAGGTTTTAGGGTTAGGGTTTAGGGTTAGGATTAAAAATTAATTTTTGTCGGCAGCTAAAAATTATTTTACCACTGTAGCGGCGGATTTCTTTATACCCGTCGCTACGGTATTTTTGGTGCCGCAGCTAAAAAGACTTTTTGTGGTAGTGATTGGATCGGTGTGTGAGCCTTGTCCAGGCTCTAACGTTTGCAGAAAATCAATGTTTGGTAACCTGCACCGAGAGCAGAGCCAATCTCAACGCATGGAAAAGTGAGTGTGGCGCCTGGCTCTGCACATACGAAAATAGTTTTTTTTTCTGCTTGGCCTGGCTCAGTGCATGCACGTCGCATCTACTGTTTGCATCAGCTGAGAGAGGAGGGATGCTGGCCAAACAGCCAACCGAACAACTTTTCTCTCACGCTTGGCTGGATGAGTACTGCAACCAAACAAAAACTCCTGCATCTGTGGAACCTGGCCAGTATGGGCCTGCATTGCTTGGACGATCCAGGCTGTGTTGGGAAGAAAACTAATCACGCCCCTAATAAACATGGTAAGATACAATGAAGCATGAAATCCAAGTGGTCCGTCCGCTCGACAACGGCTGCTCCTCCGCTCCGGGCAGGACCGAGCATAAGAATAGACTCCTTAGCGTGGCTGTGCTCCGAGCAAGATTACGGGTTGAGGCCCATCTTCCCAAGGGCTCCTCCCTAAGGCCCCTTCTACCTCTCTATTCTGCTGCTTCAACGTTGATGAGCCTAGTGGTTGAGGTCCCAAGTTCGACTCCTAATGGGCGTGAAATTATGGATTGGGGTAAAACAAAATTCCTTCACCAATCACCACCCTAAAGCATAGGTCTAAGACCCGGTCCAGGTCATGGTCGTCTCACATAGACCACACTATCGTTGTGTAAGGGTGCCGTAGGGGTTCAGGAGTTTTCTTGACCTACGCGACAGGGTCTTCTTCTTAGTAAAATGCTCAAGAGTTGTCTTACCCCCGCAGGTCGAGTTTTTTTTTTATTTGTGACTGTATAGTCTGTTCTCTAGACCATATTATCCGATCTCCTTCATCCTAATGCATTCCATAGTCAAGTTTCCTCTAAAACTCTGTGGATGTCCCTCTCTGAAGACCGGACCATTGATCAAATGGTACTGTCTTCACACTAGATTGTCCTGTATTTATCTCCTCGATCCAAATAGAGGGCTCCTCTCTCTGTTTTGTTTGCTCCTCTAGAGACCATACTGTTAAATCTCTAGGTCTTCAGCCAAACCAAATAGCCCAAGTCCTTAGCAACCTCTCTATATAGATTTCTACATGTAGACCGTATTATCTGGTCTCTCCAGACATGAGGTCTCTATCTTGAAGTTGAAAATTTCTCGTTCTCCGTTTGATTCCATTATTTTTGCTTCCTCCAACAATTCCTTGGCCTCTTTACTGCCACCTAGTTTTATGAGAGTTCAGTGATCATCCACATTGTTCTCTGACTAGACTGACCAAAGAGCAATGATCTAGGCCCTCTTTATAGTCTGGTTTTTCATATAGATACAAACCCTAACAACTAGACAAGTAATCCAACACATATGAGCCTAGTTTGTCCTTAGCCTTGATCCATCTCAATCAAGCCCTTCATTTCATCATGTTTCTCAAGCCTCTGTCTTGGGAACATCATTAAACTGCATGCCAACCATCATTATCATCATGTAGAGTTGATAAATATTTCATACATGCACAACACTCATGAAGACTTTAGTCGCATTTCATATTTGTCATTCACCATCAAAGTAATCATACATTTGTGTTTTATGACACCAATGGTCATGAAGCTTACAATGGGCTTACCCTTGATCTACCAAGCGACTCCCGCAAAGAGCCTATAACATAATCGAACCTAGAGGATTATTGAGAAGATCAAGAATGACTTGCTACTGCCTACCTTTATAACCCGTGGAATCTACAGCCTAGACACCATGTTTATGCTTGTATTACAACCTTAATCTCTACTTATGATGCCTCAACATACTAGAGCATTGAGAGAGCAAAACAACTAATTAAAGCAATGAGTGGGCAAAACAACTAATTAAAGAACTTACTTAAAAATAAAACTCCAATACCAAGAAAAGCAATTATGCGAGCACGGGCCAATTGGGGCCTCTATAGTTCTATCGAACTGTGGGATTCGGTCGAATAGAGAACGTGGCTTCCATCGCCGCCTTTGTTTTGTTACAATACCCAGTGGGCCTGCTTTGCTATGCCACATGTGTGGTCCTAAATTAAGTCGGTTCAACCCTGTTTGTGGGCCCATAGATCCGTATACTCTCCCTTAATTATATGGGTAAATCACCTGTAAGCAGATATTCACCAACCTTTATAGAATTAATTAGTAATAAACTCCTACTATTAATATTGGTTGTTCTTTTTATATTTCTTATATATTTAGGTATTTGACTGACTAAAATGGTAATTAATGACCATCAATAGTCATATAACCATATCAGTAGTTAATTAACTGAATGGATTGCCTACTCATTTGCATGATCAATGGAAACAACTTGCCCAATTGCCCTAGTTGGTCCAAAAAACAATATGGGGCAAATTATTCACACATCAGACCATTCTAGAAATGAACTTAATGGCAACAAACAAATAGGGCCAATCAAAACAACACAATGCTTCATAAAAAAAAAACAAAAGATGAAAACACTTGCTCCAATAAACTAACAGCCACAAATAACAAAAAACGAGGTGCAACATAAAATAGCCACGCATTTGCATTGAAAATACACTATACTTGTGAAATGACACCTCGAGATTAAACCATACCATAGAGAGCAATACAATTTGTTGACAGAACTTAAAATGTTGGAGTCAACAAAAATCTGTTTTACTTACTACCACTATGAGAGACATCTCAGGTACTCTGATTCGCCAAGACATAAAACCTAGACTAACCCTAGAAATTGCTACACATACAAATTTGGAACCATAAATTTACAGAAATGAAAACCTATAATATTTCGTAATTATATATGTACTTCCTAAATTTAACCATTCAAAAAAAAAACCCCATCTCAGTTGGCATATTTGACTCATCTTTAGCAACTCTCAATCCTAAATGGGAAGATTTAGTACTACTTGAGAACCATATATTGGGAATTGTTGAAGGACATGATCTTTTTTACTCTCAATATTTTTTTAAAAAAAAACTAAACTAATCTTTTGGAGAGTCATTTTTTACATAACTATTGGAGATTCTCTAGGAGATTAAAAGTTCTCTGGGAAATGGGTCTCCTGTGACGACAGTTAGAACAGTCCTATAAAAGTGTAGTGACCTCCGTGCCCCTAATTGAAATTGAAGAACTTTCCTTACTCCCATGAAACAGTATAAAAAGTTGTTCTTAAACCGCGATCTGGGAAGCCTTGTTCTCACAACTAGTGCATCTGCTCATGCATGTTTTCCCTCGTCTTATACTCCTATTATCTTTGGGTTTGAGCATCGCCAACTCCTTACCTGATCATGTAGGGGGCAGCGCATTGCCCTCATAATTTGAAAAAAATAATAATAGATTCATCTTTTAAACCAAAAGTCCAAACAAATAGACATAATTGTGCTGGAAGCTGGATTGTGTCATAGTTATATCTGCTTCGCTTACTAAGACTAGGAATGATCAGATATTGCTTTTGTTGGTTCACAAAAAAAATATTACTCTCAATGTTTAGAATCACCGGCTAGTAAATTTGTTCATGGGGTTACGCGTATAGGCTTGACAATGGATTTGCAAGAGGTGGACACAAAGGATGTATATTAGTTTGGGGAGAACCCCTATATCCTGTTTGGGTTGTTGCTCGTGTTATTTGCAGGGGGTATACAGCGGTGGTGAGAGAGAAGCGTGCTCCAAGTCTCTGAATGTGTGAGTGAGGTGTGGTGTGATCGTGATATTCGTCACTTGTTTGATGATCTGAGGAAGAAGAAGGCATCCTCTTTTATAGTACAAGGGGTTGGGCCTATTTACAGAGAGAGAGAGAGAGATGACTAGGTGCGCCAAATTGATGGACTCACGGGGCTTGCGACCGATGGTGTGGTCATCGGTCATCGTGGGCCCTGTTGTCGCGGGCTTTATGTCACTGCGTACTGCTGAGTGTGTGGACATTCACCTGCGCTCATCGTTTCATCAAGTCCAATCACCACTGTGTCGGGCATCATGAGTATGACATGTTGCCTTAACCCATAAAATAGCGTCCTGCGTCACGATGGCGTGCGTCATCCCGTCAGGCAGAGTAATGATGGCACCAGGGGTAAGTTTACAGTGAGATTTGACCTCTCATCACTGTAACCGCATGCCCATCATGGCATTGAAGGCGGACCATAGGATAGTTGTTGACTTTTGTCCCGCTCGACCTCGTCGCTCGGGGTCGAGCTAGCCGGAAGGGGTCGGTGTGACACCCATGGTGTCACCCTAGTGACTGATTTAGTTAAGAAAAGAAATCAGAAACAGAAAGGGAAAGGGAAAAAAATTAAAGCTCAAATTCGAATTTGACTGAATTTGACTCAAATAGACCTTGAACTAGAAGTTCACAAATTTCGAAATAAGTGACCCAATTAAATTTCATAATCTCAATCCTTAACTCCAAATAGAATTTTAGAGAATATTTGGTGATTTTATCACTTGGTAAACTAGTCCAAATAATTCAAACTATGCTCAGAAATAGTGTCACATTAAAAATTCAAATTTTAAATTTTATAAGAAACCACTGAATCAGATCATACTCATAAGTAAAGTCTAATATTTAGGAGCAATATATAATTTTGGGTTGATTTAATAAGGTCAAGAACTACTAACTTTGGAATTTTTGGCAAATATCAAGTTTCTGGGCAAATTTCAGCCTTGACAGTTAAGCAAGTTTGAAATTAAATAAGTCCAACAAACCTTTATCTTCCAGAATTACATCTTCAACTTTTAGCTACTTCAAGCATTGCTCTTCATGGATTTGGTACCCTTTTTAAGTTTGGATCCCATTTGATGCCCCAATTGGAATTTACAAAATGCATTATAAAATTTCTCTAGTTTCCCTAATCAGCAAGCCATTATAAAATTTAATATCTTGCAAATAAATTCACCTCTCCTTATGCATGTCACTAGGTTTGGTCTACAACTCGTTCTCTACAAGATTATGCAAAAAAAATTTGGTATTTCAGTTAATTTAATGCTCCAAAAATATGGTTAAAATCACCTAAGCGCTACTGTTTTTCTGGCATTTTGAATCGGTGGGACCTGCCTGGCAGTGACATAGTGCGCGCCTGCACTGTTTGCCGCCCGCTCTGCTGAGCCGTCACGCGCCACGTGGTTGCCGATCCCAGGCCAAGACCCCCCTGGTCGGAATCTTACCCGAATATCTGTCTCCCGGTCGTCCTTATCCCCTCCTGCCTCTCACTCTCGCTCTCACTTCTCTCTCCGGCTCTCTCGTCTCCATTGCCGCCAGGAGCCCATTTCGTCGTGTCGTCGCTTCACCGCCTCCCACCCTTGTCCGACCGTGACCAAAGCTTCGCCTCGACCCCCTTCCCCGGCCTGCGCGAGCCCTTGCTCTTCCTCGCTCCGAGCGGAGAGAATCGAGCCTTCTTCTCCCCGCCTCCCGCCGTCGTGCTCCCATGACACCTTCCCTTCATGGTTGACCGTTTCTCAATTCCTTTCTCCGGTAAGATTCCCTCACCATAGCGCACCTGCTGACCCCTTTCGGCGCTTCTCCTCGTAGCTCGTCGCCTGGAACGCCGTTGCCTGCAGCCCGGTCCGCCACCGTCCGCCTCCAGCTCATCGCGTTGTTGCCTCGGTGAGCCTCGTCCCTATTTTCCTTGTCCGGCGAGCCCCTTCTGTTGCCGCTAGGCGTAGCTTGAAGCCTGGCGAGCAGCCGACACCGGTTCCACCAGCCGTGACCTCGCCACCGCGCCGGCGCGCGAGCGCTGTGGCTAGGAGTCCTGGCCACGAGCCTGACCAGGCCAACAGCTCAGTGGCCTCGGGCCACCGCCGCGCATGGGCTAGATCCGGCCCAGGGAGCTCCCCGCGCCCCGCCTGGCCTCGTGGGCCGACGCGAAAAACGGCTTAATGGCCGAAAAAAATCCTTTTTTCTTTAAATACTTAGCCAAATAAATAGATGGAGCTTGTAAAATCGGCACAAAAATATTGGCTTTATAGAAAATGCGCAAAAATACTTTTCAGACCTGCTGTAATATGTAGTATTTTCTAAAAATGCTAAGACACTCTCAAAGTGCATATTTATTTGTGTATGTTTTAAATGGTTAAAATCATAATTAATTTCCAATGCATTATTTAATTATCAGATTTTGCATGCATGACCATTTCATCATTTCCAAACATTTCACCAAGTGTCATATTTAAGTTCCTAGTATTTATTCTGTATTGATTATTTTAGAGTTTGCACCATTGTAATTAAAATAAATTATTGGTGCATCACCTTGCCACCACATTTGGTACAAAAATCTTGAATAATGTTCCCAACCACTTATATTTCTTTCACTGGTAATTATACTTCAGAACCATGATTTATAATAATATGCTTTGTTTTATCTCTAGTAATGGCAATTTAGTAATTAATAGTAACATGAACACATGTGTTGGCATGCAAATAATTAAATGTTTTACTCTCTACATTTGGAAAATTAATTAGGTTATGTTGCCTCCGATCATGTGGTTATGGTCATCTAGTTAGGTTAAATATGTTTAGTCTTTGCACCGTCACCACTAGAGAGCTTGCTTGTATTATATAAAATTATAAGAAAGTAAAAATGAGAAACCTCCATGTCCTTCTCCAATGCATGCCCATACTTTTATACATGCATCATATCATAGCATGCATTTGTTGAGGAAGTGCCACGAATCCTTACTATCCTTGCTTGCATTGCATTTCATCCACTAGGACTCAACGACGGGAACATGGAGGTGGAGATAGTTCTGGAGGAGCCTGGAACTGAGGCAAATGTTCTTGAGAGTGCTAACTGTGATCTGAACCAAGACAAGCCCCGGTGCACTCATATATTTTCAAAGTTTTTTACTTTGTACCACATATATGCGTGTCATGTATTGTGCATTACGTATAGGAATTTGATTGAAGCCTAGTTGTATGTAGGCAAAAATAAAAATCCTATGGGTATGAGTTCAGTTGTACAAGCCCTGTTAGAAATGCTAAGCTTAATTTTGAGTCTCGATAGCAAGCCTCGAGTAGTCCGGGGATTACTCGGTATTGGGTAGTCGATCACTATTACCCCTCTTGAGCTTATAATGAGAAATAAATTAAATTGAGACTGAACGGGGAAGTGCATGTGTAGGTTGAGGTGACAAGATTGGCCCTTGCTTGCCATAGCCGCCCTGTTTGTGCCGGTTAGGAACTGCTTCGAATGTGGCCCCGTTGAGCAAGTTTGAACAGTACCAAATGCATTCTAGTAATATGGGCACTAGTAAACCGACATAACTTGATTACCACAGTGGTTGGACGATACCCTACTCTTCTTCTGGTGATGAAGCGGGTATGGTGGAATGTGGGTATGTGTTGGAAGGGAGAGTGCATGAGCTACCCATGGATGGCTTCGACAGAAGCATCAGATGGGGTGATGTGTGCTCGGGAAAAGTGGGACCCAGACCGACCCTGTTGTATCTCGTGAAAGGTTGTCGTATGTGATTCCTTGAAGTGTGCGTGCGTCGTGTATTTGGGGTTTTCCCCTGTAGGATGTAAATCAATTCGAGTCGCCGTTCCTCACGGTTATTGAGTACCACTTGTGATCGCTGTCACATCGTAGTCGTTGTCACATTGTAGTAAGAAAGTGAAATGATAATGATAATCATATTTACTGTATTTCCATAAATTGTATTGCAACCATGTTGGCTCTAGTAAAGATGCACAATATTTATTTTATGCAAAAACTCTATTAACTTAGCTAAAATTTCTGAATAAGGATAAATTATTAGTGCTGTTTTTGCAATTATTTCCCCAACCTGTGGTCAGCCCCCTGCATGCTAGGTGTCGGCCTTAGCGTGCCAATTTGACGGGTAAGTCTTGTTGAGTATTAGTTGCTCAGGGTTTGTTGTTTAAGTTTTTGTACAGGTATGTCACATGTTATGTACACCGAGAGCGGAAATCATGTGAAGTGGGATGGTGAACCCCCCGAAGGGATGGACCATGGAATGGGTTCCTGCTTCCCCTACTCCAGAGGAGCACGATGAATGATTCATGGTTATGGGCTGCTATGAGTTATTATAAGATATGTATCATCGAGATTATTCGCATCCATTAAGACTTTGTTTTCGAACTTCAAACTCTTTTATGTATCCTAAATTTAAACCTAAATTGTAATAACTTGAATTCGACATTGCACTCTATTTTCTATGTTCATTTGTGTATTGATGGACTCTTGCTTCATCAAGTGTCACCCGAGTATCGGTCCTTGACTAACCCCTCATTTTTGAGGTGGCGATGTCACAACTTGGTATCAGAGCCAGCTCGGGATTAATACTAGAAATGAACACTAATTTTCAAAAACCAACGCTTACGGTGAGGCACGAGTAGTAAGCCATAATAAGGATGTTATTAGCTATGGTTCAGGTGGCAAGCTAACTGTAGGAGGTTGTTTATTTAAATACTTGCATCTACGGTATCGTCAACGCAGGTATGTGTCTCGCCATGTGGACAGTAGCATGGAAAGCTAGCACAATGGTGTGAACGCGGGTTGATTACGCCGAACATCAGTGCTCGGCCCTCGGGCAATAATAAGGGATTATTTTCAGCTTGTTTCTTTTGAATTTGATGTATTGTTTCTGGAATCCATTTTCTGTAGGTACGCTAACCACGAATACTTAGCTCGTTAGCAAACGACTAACCGAATGTTGAGAGCTCGTGTTTGGTCACGTATGGTCGATATATTTTCCAATCTTTATGTTGGTGAGGACGTTAGGACGGCATATTGTCAGGTCATCATGTTGCATTCACATATTGCATTGGATAATACCAACAAGAATGCAAAGTAAAAATAATAATAATAAAAATTAGTAAGCCTAATAACCTAATTGATCTCTACTGAATGTAAATAATTTTTCGGTACCTTAGTAAGAGTTTTGACCATACTAAAAAATTCCAAATTACAAGCTAGCACCTAATCTAAAAACTGCAGATTCAGAAATTTTGATTAAGTTCAAGAATACATAGCTTCTGAACTGTTGAACCAAATTTTGTGTTCTAGTACTTTATGGAAAGTTTATGAAATTATCTACAACTTTTGTGTTCTGAGATTTTTAATTTGGAGCTCAGAAATCAGGATTTAGGACCTATCTTCAGACAAACATTTTTCCGTCCAGAACAGGATTTCAGCAGTCGACCAGAACTTTAAAAAGTCATATCTCCTAAACCACTGACCCTATGAGTCTGTATGAGTAGGCGTTGGAAAGATATGGAAATGTTCTAAAACATTGGTATGAACCCAAAATATTGATTCTGCATCCAGAGAGAGCAGTTTGGATTTTTGTGCAGACTGTCCGTAGGAAGATAGATTTTAGAAGTAGTTTTAGAATCGGTTGAAATGTGACAAATGATTCTTAAACAATTTTGCTTACTTGCACCTCTCTTAATCTTAATATGCTAACCCAATTGTCATGTTCTATGATAAACACAAAAGTGATGATCAACTTTCAACTCATTCCCGTAGATGGCTACTTCTAAGGCTACCGTTGAGAGCGCCGCTATGGCTGCTCGCATCGAGGAGTTAGAGAAGCAACTCATACTCAGTGGCCAAGAGCGCCTTGATGCTCAATTGAGCAACGCTGAGATGGAAGGGCGTGTCACTGAACTTGAGGGGATGGTTCATGCATTATCTGGCAATGAACACCAACTTGCGAGCCAAGCTCTTGAGTTGGGTGCGCAACTTGGCGAATCCGCTGAAATGGTGGAGTTAGTGGATGACCAGCACCTCGAAGCTGAGGATGAACTCGTCGAGGTGCGGCAGCAGCTTGCCCAACGTGACACTATGTTGGTAGCCAACCACCAGCAGATTTTCCAACTCCAAGCTCAGCTAGATCAAGCACAACAATAGATTGGATGACTTTATAACACCGTCATACAACTTGAGGACCACCTCGGGCATGTGCTCGGGCAGAAAGTAGTTCAAGCAGCCCCTCCTAACCCTCCACACGCTGAGGGAGATGAAGAAAACTCAGGACTTGACTATGAGGCACTCCCGACTCCAAAGGATGAAGAAATGCTCTCCGATGGGGACAGCCACATGCCACGTGGAGAGTAGCTTTAGATGAGCTAAACTCTCATTGTTAGGTCTTGTAATTATGGAACTATGGTAGGAGTAACCTGTAGTGGACCTTGTCTCCATGAGACACACGGCCTTTTGATTTTGGGATACGCGGCATTCGTTAGGAAAAATGTGTGCTCTTCCGAGCCACGTAGTGTCATGGGAAGAACACTAGCTTAACCCCATTACGGATGTTCCCATACGGCTTGTAGCAATATGCTCGCTGCCATTTTGTTTTTGATAATATGGTTATAGCATCCGCCACTAAGTAAATCCTATGTATGATCTTTGGATGGATATTTTAGACAAGTATGAATGGAAATCGTTGCTGTTTTAATATTATGTTCAGATTTGCAATTTATTTACTTATACCATGGTCTGGAATTAAGCAATGTTTTTCACCTCATGTGACTTGATCTAATGGTGTAAATAAAGTTTTGGCAGAATCGTGAACACTAGGAGGATGAATGACCTATACGAAGACTGCCCTAAAGGTTCCCGCCATGGTGGGCAAGATGGAAACCAAAAACAGAACCAGAACCAGAATCAGAACCAGAACCGAGATCAAAACCTGCCACCCCCACCACCACCGATAGACTTTGCGCAGCTCATTACCAATCAGAATCGGCTCATGGAAATACTAATTCAGAATGCTAATTAGCTGCAAGGTGGGCGTAATGAAGCTTGCAATGCACCCCGGGAAACCACATATGCAGATTTTCTGGCAACACACCCTCCAGTGTTTCTGGAGTCTAGTGACCCACTGGAGGCAGATAATTGGCTCCGCATCGTTGAGTCAAAGTTTGGACTCCTCTGCTGTACTGAGAACCAAAAGACCTTATTTGCAACTCAGCAACTCCGTGGATCCGTGAGTGCTTGGTGGGAAAATTACCTAGCCTCACTCCCAGCTGGACAACAGGTGAATTGGACTACCTTCCGCATTGTTTTCCGTGATCATCACATTTCGCTGGCCTTATGCAGCGGAAGCTTTAGGAATTCTTGGATTTAACTCAAGGATCTAGCAACGTGCATGAGTACACCAAGAAGTTTAACTACCTCTCCCAGTATGCAACCTATCATGTGGACACTGATGAAAAGAAAAAGGACAAGTTTCGTCAGGGACAATAGTGAGCTCAAGAAGCATATGGCATTGTTCAACAACTGCACTTTCAACGAGCTAATGAGTGCAGCTATTATGCAAGAGGATGCTATTCATGCTCATCACAATGATCTAAACAGGAAGAATATGAGTGGGAGTTCTTCTGGTGCCCCTCCCACCAAGTATCGGTTGGCCCTCACTTCACCAACCGGTCAGCGGTTCCGTGTTGCTATTTCCTCTGGAGGAGGATACCGTCCACCTAATTCACAGCAGTAGGGAGCTTCTTATGGCTCTACACAGCAGCGCACACAAGCCTACCGCCCCCCGCAGCAAGTTTACCAAGGTGGAAGGCCTAACTCGTAGCCGTGCTACAATTGTGGTCAAGTGGGACACTATGCAAAGGAATGTCGTAGGCCAAAGCAGCAGTAGGGAAGCGGAGTTAACACCACCAACCAGTGCCCTCCGGCCCCCAAAAATGCAACTAAGACCGGCCGTGTCAACCATACTACAGCCAGAGATGTTCAGGAAGGAGAAGATGTGCTTGCGGGTATGTTCACTATACTTGACAACCCTGTTCTTTTTCTTTTCGATTCTGGTGCAACCCATAATTTCATTAGCATGGCATGTGTTAGAAGATTAAACCTCACCCCATCTGCCCTAGAAGTCTCTTATGTCATCACATCACCTGGTGGAAAAATTAATGGAACACAAGGCATCATGCCAGCACCTATCAAATTGGGAGGCTTAATTTATCCCGGCACCTCATAATCTTAGAAGGGCAAGGCATAGATGTTATTTTGGGTATGAAATGGATGAAATACCATAAGAACATGCTACATATCAACTCCCGGAAAATATTTTTGGATGCCCCTCTCCATGGTCCTTCTGCCATATATTTATCCTGTCCCCCGATGATTGCACCTAAGGTCTATCATACCGCCGGCAAGAGCTTAGCTGAAATTCTAGTAGTATGTGAGTTTCCCGATGTGTTTTCTAAAGATTTACCTAGCATGCCCCCTGACCGGGAAGTGGAATTTAAAATTGAGCTTCAGCCCGGTACTGCTCCAGTCTCCCGCAGACCGTATAAAATAGCACCCAATGAACTAGCAGAGTTGAAAGAGCAACTTAAAGAGCTCATGGACAAAGGATTCATTCGCCCTAGCTCATCACCGTGGGGCTGTCCTGCTCTTTTTGTCAAGAAGAAAGATCACTCACTACGGTTATGTGTCGACTATTGGCCATTGAATGCAGTCATTATCAAGAACAAATACCCTCTGCTGCGAATTGACCTTCTATTTGATCAGATGGTTAATGCCAAGGTTTTCTCTAAGATTGATCTCCGCTCTGGTTATCATCAAATCAAAATAAGAGCTGAGGATATTCCTAAGACATCCTTCTCTATGAGGTACGGTCTTTATGAATATCTTGTTATGTCTTTTGGACTAACAAATGCTCCTGCCTATTCCATGTACTTGATGAATTCCCTATTCATGCCGGAATTGGACAAGTTTGTGGTGATTTTCATTGATGATATTCTTGTCTACTCCAAGTTCAAGGAAGAACATGCCGAACATCTTTGGATCGTGCTTCAACGACTTCGAGATCATCAATTGTATGCCAAATTCAACAAGTGTGAGTTTTGGCGACATCAAGTTCCTTTCTTGGGCCATTTTATTTTAGATAAAAGTATTGCGGTTGACCCAAGTAAAGTGCAAGATGTGCTGAATTGGAAGACTCCTAAGTTTGTCAAGCATATCTGCAATTTTCTTGGTCTCGTAGGATATTATAGAAGATTCATTCCCAACTTCTCCAAGATAGCTAAACCAATGACAGAACTACTGAAAAAAAAATCAAAATTTGAATGGACTAGTGATTGTGAGAAAGCATTTCAATCTCTCAAGAAGTATCTAACCACAGCACCTGTTTTAGCTCAACCCGACATCACCAAACCTTTTGATGTTGATGCTTCTGGTACGGGTTTGGGTTGTGTTCTAATGCAAGAAGGTCGCATCATTGCCTATGCATCCCGTCAGCTCTAACGTCATGAAAAGCATTATCCTACTCATGATTTGGAGTTAGCATTAGTTGTTCTTGCTCTAAAAATTTGGAGACACTATCTTCTTGGAAACCTTGTCAATTTATACTCCGATCACAAAAGCTTCAAATATATTTTCACTCAGCAAGATCTGAACATGAGACAACAGAGATGGTTAGAATTAATAAAGGATTATGAGTTGGAAATTCATTATCATCCGGGAAAAGCAAATGTTGTTGTCGATGCATTGAATCGGAAGTCCCAATGCAACCACACTTTGGTTCAGCCAACAGCCAATAACTGAAACTATATGTTGTGAAGAAAGTGAACCAAGTCTTCGTGTTGTTCCTCATGGTGTGTTATACAACTTAGCTCTCATTTCCTACGCTTCGAAAAGAAATTATAGCTGCACAAAAGAAAGACAAAGGTATGGCACACATCCGACGAAGGTTAAAAATTGGAGAAGCCACATGTTTTCGGCAAGACGCTGATGGTGTCTTGTGGTTTAAGGATCGCCTCGTCGTGCCAAAGGATTTGGAGCTGCGGAAGAAAATTTTAGATGAGGCACATTTGTCTAAGTATTCTATCCACCCTGGCTGCAACAAGATGCATCATGGATTAAAAGAAAAGTTTTGGTGGACTTGCATGAAGCGTGAAATCGCACGGTACGTGGCTGAGTGTGATACGTGTCAGCGAGTCAAGGCCGATCACTTGAAGAAAGCAGGTTTATTGCAGCCACTAACTATTCCAAATGGAAATAGGAAGATATCTCTATGGATTTCATTGTTGGATTACCCCTCACTTTTCGGAAGCATGATTCTATTTGGGTTATTATTGATAGATTAACCAAGTCTGCTCACTTTATTCCTGTCTGCACCAATTATAGGCCTAAGAAATATGCTGAGCTCTACATCTCTCGCGTGCTATGCTTGCATGGTGTGCCCAAGACCATTATTTCAGATCGAGGAGCCGTGTTTGTTGCCTGTTTTTGGGAGCAATTACATGCTTGTTTGGGCACCACCTTAATCCGAAGTTCTACATATCACCCTCAACCTGACGGTCAAACTCAACGAGTGAGTCAATTCTTGGAAGACATGTTGAGAGCATGTGTATTAACAAGTGGGAAGAATTGGGATGAACACCTACCCTTCGCAGAATTCTCGTACAATAATAGCTATCAAGAGACAATAAAAATGTCCCCGTTTGAAGCACTATATGGCCACTCATGTGGTACACCTCTGAATTGGTCGGAATCTGGCGAGATAACTATTTTTGGTCCTGATCTAGTAACC
Organism: Eleusine indica; assembly: GCA_030378355.1. Lineage (NCBI taxonomy): Eukaryota > Viridiplantae > Streptophyta > Magnoliopsida > Poales > Poaceae > Eleusine > Eleusine indica. Next base: position 18,322,149 of record CM059494.1, read on the forward strand.
CAAACTGAGGATAAAGTGCGTGCCATTCGAGCCAACATGAAGGCAGCACAATCTCGTCAAATAAGTTACACCGATAAGAGACGTCATCCCTTGGAGTTTGAGGAAGGAGATCATGTGTATTTGCGTGTCTCTCCTACTAAAGGCGTGCAATGATTTGGAATACAAAGAAAGCTCGCACCACGTTATATCGGTCCCTTCAACATCACTGAAAAATGTAGTTCTGTTGCTTACCGTCTGGCATTACCGGCAACACTATCTAAAGTACACAATGTGTTCCATGTTTCTCAACTCAAGAAATGTTTGAAAGCGCCCACTGATGTTATCATTGAAGGAATGGATGAATTGAAGGAAGACCTTTCATATCCCGAACGTCCCATCCGGATTATCGATCAAAAAGGTCGGGTAACAAGGAACAAGACCATCACTTCCTACAAGGTGCAATGGAGCAACCACTCTGAAAGAGAAGCTACATGGGAACAAGAAGAATTTCTGATCACACATTTCCCGGAAGTCCTTGCTTCGTACTTAAGGTTCGGTCTTTCCCCTCTTGCCATCAATTGACCGTTTTAATCTCGGGACGAAATTTCTTTAAGGGAGAGGGCTGTGACACCCATGGTGTCACCCTAGTGACTAATTTAGTTAAGAAAAGAAATCAGAAACAAAAAGAGAAAAATATAAAGCTCAAATTTGAATTTAACTGAATTTGACTCAAATAGACCTTGAACTGGAAGTTCACAAATTTCAAAATAAGTGACCCAATTAAATTTTATAATCTCAATCCTTAACTCCGAATAGAATTTTAGAGAATTGTTGGTGATTTTATTGGGTCAACTAGTCCAAATAATTCAAACTATGCTCAGAAATAATGTCAATTTAAAAATTCAAATTTTAAATTTTATAAGAAACCACTGAACCAGATCATACTCATAAGTAAGATCCAATATTTAGGAGCAACATATAATTTTGGCTTGATTTAATCAGGTCAAGAACTACTACTCTTGGAATTTTTGCCAAATATCAAGTTTCTGGGCAAATTTCAGCCTTGATAATTAAGCAAGTTTGAAATTAAATAAGTCATACAAACCTTTATCTTAAAATTACATCTTCAACTTTTAGCTACTCCAAGCATGGGTCTTCAAGGATTTTGAAGCCTTTTTAAGTTTGGAACCCATTTGATGCCCCGATTGGAATTTGCAAAATGCTTAAGTGTTAAGGATTTCCAAGCCATTAAATTTCTCAAGTTTTCCTAATCAGCAAGCCATTTTAAAAATTCAATATCTTGCAAATAAATTCACTTCTCCTTGTGCATGTCACCAGGTTTGGTCTACAAATCGTTCTCTACAAGATTATGCAAAAACATTTGGTATTTGAGTTAATTTAATGCTCTAAAAATAAGGTTAAAATCACGTAAGCGCTACTATTTTACTGGCATTTTGAATCAGTGGGACCCGCCTGGCAGCGACACAGTACGCGCCGACACTGTTTGCCGCCCGCCCTGTCGAACCGTCGCACGCCGCGTGGTCGCCTATCCCGGACCGAGACCCCCCTGGTCAGAATCTTGCCCGAATATCCATCTCCCGGTCGCCCTTATCCCCTCTTGCCTCTCACTCTCGCTCTCACTTCTCTCTCCGGCTGTGTCGTCTCCATTACCGCCAGGAGCCCACCTCGTCGCGTCGTCGTCCGACCACGACCAAAGCTTCGCCTCAACCCCCTCCTCTGGCCTACGCGAGCCCTTGCTCTCCCTCGCTCTGAGCGGAGAGAATCAAGCCTTCTTCTCCCCGCCTTCCGCAGCCGTGCTTCGGCGACACCTTCCCTCCACTATCGATTGTTTCTTGATTCCTTTCTCCGGTAAGATTCCCTCACCATAACGCACCCGTCTGACCTCTTTTGGCACTTCTCCTCGAAGCTCGTCGCCTAGAACGCCGTCGCCTGCAGCCCGGTCCGCCACCGTCCGCCTCCAGCTCATCGCGTCGTTGCCTCGACGAGCCTCATCCCTGTTTTCCTTATCCGGCGAGCCCCTTCTGTTGCCGCTAGGCGTAGCTTGAAGCCTGGCGAGGAGCAGATGCCGGTCCCGCCCACCGTGGCCTCGCCACCGCGTCGTCGCGCAAGCGCTGCGGCCAGGAGCCGTGGCCACGCGCCTGACCATCCAGCAGCCGAGTGGCCTCAGGACACCGCCGCGCCTGGGCCAGATCCGGCCCAGGGAGCTCCTCGCGCCCCGCCTGGCCTCGTGGGCCGACGCGAAAAACGGCCCAATGGCCGGAAAAATCCCTTTTTCTTTAAATACTTAGCCAAATAAATAGATGGAACTTGTAAAATCAGCACAAAAATATTGGCTTTATAGAAAAATGCACAAAAATACTTTTCAGACCCGCTGTAATATGTAGTATTTTCTAAAAATGCTAACACACTCTCAAAGTGCATATATATTTATGTATGTTTTAAATGGTTAAAATCAAAATAAAATCATAATTAATTTCCAGCGCATTATTTAATTATCAGATTTTGCATGCATGACTATTTCATCATCTCCAGACATTTCACCAAGTGTCATATTTAAATTCATAGTATTTATTCTGTATTGACTATTTTAGAGTTTACACCATTGTAATTAAAATAAATTATTGGAGCATCACCTTGCCACCACATTTGGTATAAAAATCTTGAATAATGTTCTCAACCAACTATATTTCTCTCACTCGTAATTATACTTTAGAACCATAATTTATAATAATAAGCTTTGTTTTATCTCTAGTAATGGTAATTTAGTAATTAATAGTAACATGAACACATGTGTTGGCATGCAAACAATTAAATGTTTTACTCTCTATATTTGGAAAATTAATTAGGTTATGTTGCCTCTGATCATGTGGTTATGGTCATCTAGTTAGGTTAAATGTGTTTAGTCTTTGCACCGTCACCACTAGAGAGCTTGCTTGTATTATATAAAATTATAGTAAAAATGAGAAACCTCCATGTCCTTCTCCAATGCATGTCCGTACTTTTATACATGCATCATATCATAGCATGCATTTGTTAAGGAAGTGCCACGAATCCTTACTATCCTTGCTTGCATTGTATTTCATTCACTAGGACTCAACGATAGGAACGTGGAGGTGGAGATAGTTCCGGACTCCTCCGGAACTGAGGTAAATATTCCTGAGAGTGCTAACTGTGATCTGAACCAAGGCAAGCCCTGGTGCACTCCTATGTTTTCAAAGTTTTTACTTTGTACCATATATATGCGTGTCATGTATTGTATATTACGTATAGGAATTTGATTGAAGCCTAGTTGCATGTAGGCAAAAATAAAAATCCTATGGGTATGGGTTCAGTTGTACAAGCCCCGTTAGAAATGCTAAGCTTAATTTTGAGTCTCGATAGCCAGCATCGAGTAGTCGGGGGATTACTCAGTATTGGGTAGTCGATCACTATTACCTCTCTTGAGCTTATAGTGAGAAATAAATTAAATTGAGACTGAACGGGGAAGTGCATGTGTAGGTTGAGGTGATAAGGTTGGCCCTTGTTTGCCATAGCCCGGTTTGTGCCGGTTGGGAACTGCTTCGAATGTGGCCCCGTTGAGCAAGTTTGAACAGTATCAAATGCATGCTAGTGATATGGGCACTAGTAAACCGACGTAGCTTGATTACCGCAGCGGTTGGACGATACCTTACTCTTCTTCTGGTGATGAAGCAGGTATGGTGGAATATGGCTATGTGTTGGAAGGGAGAGTGCATGGGCTACCCATGGATGGCTTCGCATGGGGTGACATGTACTCGGGAAAAGTGGGACCCAAACCGACCCTGTTGTATCTCGCGAAAGGTTATCGTATGTGACTCCTTGGAGTGTGCGTGCGCCGTGTATTTGGGTTTTCCTCTGTAGGATGTTAATCGATTCGAGTTGCCGTCCCTCGCGATTATTGAGTACCATTGTGATCGCTGTCACATTATAGTAAGAAAGTGAAATGATGATGATAATCATATTTGCTGTATTTCCATAAATTTTATTGCTACCATGTTTGCTCTAGTAAAGATGCACAATATTTATTTTTTGTAAAAACTCTATTAACTTGGCTAAAATTTCCGAATAAGGGTAAATTATTAGTGTTGTTTTTGCAATTATTTCCCCAACCTATGATCAGCCCCCTGCATGCTAGGTGTCGGCCTTAGCATGCCAATTTGACGGGTATGTCTTGCTAAGTTTTAGTTGCTCAGGGTTTGTTATTTAAGTTTTTGTACAGGTATGTCACATGTTGTGTACATCGAGAGTAGAAATCATGTGGAGTGGAATGTTGAACCCCCGAAGGGATGGACCATGGAACGGGTTCCCGCTTCCCCTACTCCAGAGGAGCACGATGAATGATTCATGGTTATAGGCTTCCATGAGTTATTATAAGATATGTATCGTCGAGATTATTCACTTCCGCTAAGACTTTGTTTTTGAACTTCAAACTCTTTTATGTATCCTAAATTTGAACCTAAATTATAATAACTTGAATTCGACATTGCACTCTATTTTCTATGTTCATTTGTGTATTGATGGACTCTTGCTTCGTTAAATATCACCCGAGTATCGGTCCTTTACTAACCCCTCATTTTTGAGGTGGCGATGTCACAGTCGGCCTGCTACAGGGGGTCAATGTGCTTTGTAGGCGATAGCTTTTGGAATGGGTTTAGGCTCATCATGACTATCAAATCAGGCCCTATCCCCCTCCGTCACTCCCGCGTGATATGGCGCCCCATCCCGTCCGAGTGGTGTGGACCACTGGCAGGGTTGGCAGGGGTAGCGAGCGGTGTGAACACCACTGTACACGCACGTGCGCACGTCATCATTATGGGTGTGGGGCTGCTGTTCTTATCCGATGTGCCCTCGACCCCAACCGTGGGGGTCGAGCGACGCGAAGTGCGGTCGACCCATCTGCGGGGGCCGTACGAAGCGCAGAGGCATGGTCCACGCGGAGGTGGGGTCCTACATATCAGGATGTCCCTAGGCCCACCATGGGACCGCGATGTAGATGTTTGTTATTACACTATTAATTATTACTATGTGGCATCGTTGATATTTATCTCTGATAATTACTTTTAGCATACATGAGGCAAAAGAGCTGATGCAGCTCGTTCCATAGTGAGCATATAAAACGTAAAACTGGAGTCGAACAAATCAGCTCTCTGAGTCGGCGCAATTATATACTAAGGTATTTTGGCTGGTGTAGATGCATCCACTGTGTATTGTCCGGGTTGTACAATATGATTTTAATACTCTTCCTAGATGAGAAAAAAAAAAAGCTTCAGTGTCTAGTTAGAACCACCAAAAAGTTATTTTTGTCTCATTATCAGCTGCGGAAAGTAATATAATGCACATGCTGTTTGTTTTGTTTTTCGTCCGCATCAAGGACAGCCTAATGAGCACGCAAAGAAACCTTGCTGCACCGGCAAAGAATATTCGAGTCAGTGCATCCCAGGTAGAGATAAATATTAGCAACCTTTCTTGCTGGGCGGACGAAGAACTGATAGTCGAGGAGAGGGCTCGGGGAAACAACCCATTCGATACTCAACCGGATTCCCGCACAGACAGGTACTAATTTCTCGCCCCATCGATATGAGGAGACGAGCCTAGTTCGGAATTCTGCGATACTGCGGTACTGCGACCGTAAAAGGTCATCGTCTAGTTTTCTTACTAATGGCATATATTTTTCACTACAGAAGTTCTGACTTTGATTCTCAATCCTTGGCTGAATTTGTGTACATTGTTTCATGTTTCTATAGGGCACCTTGGAGCAGAATCTCCTACACCAAACTTCACAAAGTAGATCTTCGGAAACCAACTTTCCTCTAGGTTGCAGAAGGTCTCATAGAAGAAGGTTAGTGTGTTCCTAAAAAGATTTCACTAGATTATCTGGGAACTTGTTTTTCATATCACCAAAAGCATGGAAAAAACTTTAGGAAGATTAACAGTCAAACTGGCTGTGACTAGATCAAGAGCACAGGCTAACGTTTTAGATAGGAATATGAGTAAGACTAGGACACTAAATGAGCCACGAACCAGGACATCTCTTTTTTAAATCAAATATACCAGGGGAATTTAAGCTATCCTACAGTGTTTTCATATGTCCATAAACTTATAAATTGCTCAAGAGTATCCTTAAACATGTGTTGCGGTATCATCGGGGTCTACGAACTTGAAAATTGTAAAACCACATCCTCAAACAAGTTTGGCTGTGTTGTCCAGGTCCAATCCCCTATTTGGACGCACAAACGTGTCTATATATATGAGATTATGACTCGGATGACACCGTAGGGAAAGCCAAGGATGCAGTCTTAAAATTTGCAAGTCCATAAATCTCGATAGCACGACGTACGGGAAAAGTTTAAATAGTGTCGGTGTATTTTACTCGTTATCCTTTAAAAATAAAAGATAACTTGGTGAAACCTAAGAAAAACTCAAAAAGGCAATCTTTGAGAATAGTTTAAATTCAAATAACCAAACACGGAAATTTTCACAGTGCTAAGAATAATTTTATGCAGTTGTAAATTAAAGAAATAGCAAGTCTTTCTAGGTGGAATATTTACATATTCATGTGTATTATCTTCCAGATTTATCCGCAACACATATATAGCAAGGAGATGGCCCAACAAGCCGTTTTCACGGTGCTGCAGCGGTCCAGTAGCACTGCAGTTGATGAGGCCACAAACTTGCTAGACATCTCTGAAAAAGTAAATTATGCCAAGAAGGTACTCTTACGAATGCAACCATTTCTCAAAGACCTGGATGATAAGATGATGAAAGGAGGATCCGTGCACAACTTATTCTACATGGTTAGGGAGGTTGCATACGGGATGGAGGACATCATCGACACTGTCAATATCTTGATCATGCAAAGCAACCTCAGGACGTCCATTAGAGGTGTCATTTTCAGATATGCCTGCTTCCCGGTCTATCTCACCCATCTGCATAAGTTGAAAGAGAGGATAGCTTCGGCAACTGCAAGGATGAAAACCGTATTTGAGGAGTTTGAGAGGTGCAACATTGATACAGTAGTTGTGCAACCTGAAGAACAAAACGTGCACAACTATGACACCACCCATCAATGGCGATCAATTTACCCTGACTCCAGTGAGCAAGTAGAGGTGATTGGATTTGATGAACACATTAAACAGATTAAGGATGATTTACTGGACCCTTGGAACAAGCAGCTCACTGTTCTATCCATTATCGGTCCTGGCGGAGCAGGCAAAACAACAATCGCTAAGAAGGTGTATAGCTTGGTTGCAGTGAAGAAACACTTTGAAGCTCAAGCTTGGATAACTGTGTCCCAGATTTTTGAACCTCGTGATCTATTGAAAGAGCTGGTTAACTGTATTACAGAGCTCCGTCAGGATGCACAGATCGAGAAAAAGGCCATCCACGAGTTGAAGAAGTTGCTTCACGACTTCTTATTGAACAAAAAATACTTGATAGTGTTGGATGATGTATGGAACACAACTGTCTGGGATATAATTAGACCCGCTTGCCCTGACAAGAAGAATGGAAGCAGAATCCTATTCACCACACGGAATGTGGCTGTTGCACAACAACCCAATGCACGGAAGAAGTTGTACCGGCCGAAGCTCCTGAATATAGAAGAAAGCACCCAGTTGCTTCTAAGCACGGCTCTCCGAGAATACATGTTATTGGCTGGTAGCAGTAACAGTCATGCAAATGAGCGGCCAAACTTTGATGAACTGGAGGGACTGGGCAAAGATATAGCAAAAAAATGCCAAGGCCTACCTCTTGCAATTGTTGTGCTTGGGGGATACCTTTCAAGGAATCTTGATGTGACCAAGGGGAAGAGGTCAACAATCATTAATACAGCGTTGTACAATATGATCACTTCTGGAAAAGTCATTGGAGCCGCACTAGATCTCAGTTTTTATGACATGCCAGTTCATTTAAGGTCATGTTTCATGTACACAACAGCCTTTCCTCAAGACTCTTGTATTGATGCGGGAGTTTTGTCGAGACTTTGGGTTGCAGAGGGTTTCATCCCACTGGTTAGAGGCTACAGCCATGAGGAAGTAGCCATCAAGTACATCGATGAGCTGGTGCAGCGATGTATGATCCAGGTGGAGAAGAGGGCGATCTCTGGGAGGGTCATGATGATCAAGGTGCATGATATCCTGCACCAATGGGGGATGGAGCGAGCTCGAAAAGAAAGGTTTATAAAGAACTATTGCACCTTGGATGTGGATGAGGTGGAGACGGCCTGCTCAGAGGGAACCATGGAATTCTACCATGCGGCTCTCCAGGGCTTCCTGGCTCAGCAAGTTAGTATTTACAATACAAAACTTCGCAGTCTATTAGCCTTCCATCTCTCTAGTGTCCCAGAAGGAAAATCATTCCAAGGATTGCATCATCTACGCGTGCTTTACTTGCACTGCTTGGAAGAGGAGGTGTTTCTTCCAAGAGAGATTGGCAAAATGAGATATTTGAGGTACTTGGGCTTTGGAGGCACTTGCACATATCATCTCCCTACCTCCGTTGGGAATCTCCTTAGCCTCGAAACCATAGATGCTACAGGAGGAAGAATATACCACATCCCAGGGTCCATGTGGAAGATCCCAGGACTGAAAAGAGTGCGCATCGTCCGTGCTGCAGGTTGGTCAGTGCCACGGATCAGTTCACAGTCCAAGGTGCAAGTCACAGTACTTAGCTCTACTGATGACCTCCACAGCCAACCAAGCTCAAACAGGAAAATTTTAAAAGCTGAGCAATTAATGGAGGCAACAATACAACAATTATCAAACGACAAGAACCCCAGTCACTCATATATGTTTGGAATGACATATAACACGGAGGAGGCAGGGAATCATTTGAACATTGTAGGAAGGTACATGAAACGAACTCAGTTCAACAATGACCTCCCAGACTTTGAGATGATGGATCATATAACGTCTCTGACGCTACAATGCGCCAATCTACTCAACACTGACCAGAAGATGCTGGAGATTGGGAGGATGATGTTCCTCAAGGTGCTTGAGATAGGAGAACGGTCATACACTGGATTGGTCCTGACGTGTCCTTCTGGCAGCTTCAAATGCCTTGTACAATTGGTGCTCTACGATCTTGCACTGGAGTCTTGGAAGATGGAGGTTCAATCCATGATAAGTCTCAGGGAGCTGACGCTTTGCAAGTGCCCCAATCTTGTTTACCTTCCTGAGGGTTTGTTGCGGCTCCCGCATCTTTGCAAGTTAGACCTGATCGCAATGCCTCGTTCTTGCTATGAGCACGGTACACTTATTGCGCTGAAGAGGAAGGGTTGCCTTGTCTTTGAGTCGGCTGACGAGAAAGATTTCAAGCACCTAGATCTTCCGTGAGTAATTTTCATTCTCAACCTATTTAAATACGGCTCAACAGTACCTTTATCTATACATATATAATAAGATTTAGGACAAGTATAATGGTGCGGTCTCGTGTATGACACGTAGTCTTAAGACGACTTATGAGGCAACTTATATAATAGGTGGACTGTTTTGTCGTCTCCTATTAATTATATGACTTTTTAATTTATAGATGTAAAAATAAATATTTATATGTTAAAAGACCACTAAAACTGCTACAATGGTATGACAGCCGTCTCATACTCCTAAATTTTAGTGCATGAGGTGGTTGCTTCACGAAACAACCATCTCTTTCTTTCACCACCCTCTCTCTCTTCCACATCATCAAAAATCCTATGTGTCAATACATGAGACCCCCTATGAGACCGCCTATATGTAGCATTGTACCTGCCCTTAAGGCAAGTACAATGATGTTGTCTCATAGGTCGTCTCATGCATGTCACGTAATCTTAAGACGGGTTATGAGACGACTTATACAATGGATGGTCTTATTAGTTGTCTTCTATTAATTATATGACTTCATAATTTTTGGATATAAAATAAAATATTTATAGATTAAAAGACTACTAGAACCCGTACAATGGTGTGAAAGTCATCTCATACTCCTAAATTTAAGCGCATGAGGTGGTTGCTACGCGAAACAACCACATCTTTCTCTTATCACCCTCTCTTTCTTCCACATCATCAAAAATACTATATGGCAATACATGAGACGATTTATGAGACTACCTACGTGTAGCATTGTACCTGTCCTTAGGCGTTGTGATTTGTCTCACCTGATACTTGCCTTTTATTATTGCTTCCCTTTGGCGCAGGATCCCCAGATTTACTGTAAGGAGGCATGAGGAGGAGGAGTGTGCATAAGGATTTTTTTTTTTCTTTTTGAATGTCATTGCAAGCTGCAAATATTAGGATGGAGATGAAATGTGGATTGGTATTGTTTGGAGTGATATTGACTCTGTCCCGCAGAAGCAACCAAGTCACCTCCAAAGCTCCGAGTCGAGCTAGCTAAATGTGGCCCCAAAAAAAACTAAAATAAAAGGCGTCCGAAAAATAAAAATCTCAAGAAAGAACACAGCAAACAAATTAAATCTTTTTCGGCGGCAATGGAGTGCACAAGGGGCAGTAATCAGGACCAACCTGCTGCCGCATGAAGTACTTGATCACGAAGGCGAACTCACCCACCCGTGGAGGCGCCCCCGCCCGACGATATCGGCCGCCGCCATCATCGGGGCCAGAACCCGCCGATGTCAGCGCCTTATCGCACGAGCTCTCACGCGCGCGAGGCTCTTGTACGCGTGTGTGCAGCGCACAACGTGCCAAGTTGCGGCACGGGTCGAGGCCGACAGCAAATGGACCCGCTGCAGTTAATACTGGTTAGCAAAAAAGGAGAGAATTGGCTAATTTGCGGCAGGTCGTAACCTGCTAAAAGTTACGGCCCGTGCGAATAGCATACCGGAGACATTTTGTACTTGCTTCCCTTTCGGCCTCTCTCGGCCCATGCGCTCCATGGTTTTGGATTTCTAGCCCTCACTCGCATCGCATGTCTGCTTTCCTTTACCCTTTTTATTTTTTAAGGTGAAAGAATTAATTTGTAGCTGAATATATCCCAATGTTATGAGAACTTTGGATTCTAAAAAAATTACAGTAAGTACATTCAAATATGATTCTTAATCTTCATCGTACTCACGTATTATGTAGCTCCAAAACTCAATATCAAAACTATATGTATATTTATAGAGGAGCACATAGACAAACACTCAACAAAATGGCTGAGAATAAGTGCCCAAACAGCGATGGCCAACATTCGTCTAGGCAGAATCAAACATAAACTTCTTTCTTGTATCTTTCTTCTTCTTCCTTCTGTCATCAACGAAGAAGAAAAACTAAGTCTAGTCTTTACAACTCAAAATCATTCGAAATCAACTTGAGTAGTAGACTTACTCTCACTAGACCTTCATCATGGATCCAACCACAACAAAATGGAGAAAGCACTGGAGAAATTTATTCCATGGTGGCAACATCATCCTCGCCTCAATGTCGTTGTTCGAAAATCTAATTCTCTATGTCATGTCAATGAAGTTGTTGATGTCATCGTCATCGTCGTCATCTTTATCAAAAGCCACCATAGAAAGACCAAATTTACCCTTCATCCTTGTCATCATACTAGAGGGTAATATCCGTTGCGCGATTCATGTGTTCGATAGTAGCACGCTAAGACACGAGAGTTTATACTGATTTGTGATATTCTGGACTCATAACCATAACAGGATCTTATTGACTCAACTTGCTTGGCGTGTCATCTGAATGCGCTGCATACATGATGCAAGGCATCAATTGCAAAATCTGGTAATTGATTTTGTTCTGAACCTTTTTTTTTCGCGAACGCACCTGGGTGCGTATTTCATTAAGAGGAAGAAGGAAGAACACGACCGGTTGTATTCGCAGATGTAGTCTGGTCACAACAACCATAAAGTTCGATTACATTGCCGAGAGAAAGGCAAAAAGGCTACAGGAACTCTAGAAAAAGAAAAAACGACTACCTAGGTAATGAGTGCTGAAAGATCACTGGACCTTGCTGCGACCCAGTTTCTACCCTCGTCCCGAATTTTATTCACTAAAGCTGGTGATGTGAGCGCTGCCGATTGGAAGACCCTCCTATTATGCTGTTTCCACAGTTCCCAGATTATGAGGAGTACTAATGAGTCGAAACCCTTGCGCCTGTCGTGGCTGATACGTTGATGAGTTTGGAGCCACCATTCGTCAAGTGCTTGTTCTGCCGTTGGCGTGATTTGTTGAAGGTTGGAGACACTCAAAATATTGGACCAAACTTCTCTGCTGTAGGGGCATCCTAGGAGAAGATGCTCCATTGTCTCCGGTGCTTGTTGGCAGAAGGCGCATGGGCCGCTGTTCTGCAAGTTATGTCTCTCCAGTCGATCCGATGTCTAGCACCTCCCTAGTAGGGCTAACCAAAAGTAGAATTTCACCTTCGGAGGAGCCTTCGTTTTGCACAATTCTTTCGCACCTGAGATACTGTATTACCTGATGAAGAATGCTCTGTAGGCAGAGGATGAGGTGTACTTGCCCGTAGACGACCACTTTTAGATGAATGAGTCCTCTGTCCCCGGCGACACTTGGACTAATTCAATTTTGTCGAGCAAGTGGAGAAATTATGTGATGAGGGGAACTATTCTTGAACTAGTTATATCTAAGATCCAGCGTTGGTTTTGTAGGGCAGCTTGGACCGTTCTTGTGTTTCTGATATGCTTTGGAACCGCAAGGAAAACCTGTGGTGCCAAGTGCTCAATTGTCTTACCGTCCAACCATCGATCCTTTCAGAACAGAGTTTTGGTCCCGTCTCCAACCTGAACCTGAACTGAGCTGGAGAAGAACTGCTTGACGATGTTCTCTGTTGTCACCGGCAGGGAAACCCACGTACGTGTTGGATCGGTGCGCTGGAGCCATTCCCATCGAAGTCTTAGGGCAAAGCCAAGTAGATTGAGGTATGTAATCCCCAGTCCCCCCAAATCAGAAGGTCGACAAGCTTTCTTCCAGGCGACCAGGAACTTCCCAAATCAGAATTGAGGCGCGCTGAACAACCTATAGCAAGGCTCTGTGTGCACCCAGGACGTCATTGAAGTGTGTATAGCAGCCGCCTTTTCCTCTTCCTATATCAAGGTGACACTGTCTTGAGTCAGGGAAATTATGAAATTCTTCCGATTCCGGTGGCAGGCCTGCAAGTGAAAAAACTTTATGTTTGCATCTCCCTCGGCGAGGTACTAGATTCTTGATCTTTGTCGGGCGACGGTTCTTTCTAACGATGAGAGGCCAAGGGTTTTTAGCTTGAGTTCTTTCCTCAAATCTATTTCCTCCTGTGACAGTTGTCTCTTCTCCTGGGCTACCTCCAGTGGGTAGATGACTTCTTTAGCTATGGCTAATTGTAGCCTGATGCTTCCTACAAATTTTTGGCTCCACCTCTTAAGCGCCTTGGCGGTGTTATGCAGTTTGTAGTCTAGCTGCCTGACAGCATCCGCGTTTTGCAATGATTCTTGCCACCCTTCTTGAATTGCCGCAAGGTATCTCGGGAATTTAGGCCAGATTGATTCGAAATGGTAGCTTTTCCTGCATGTGGAGCTGGTGTTCGTATGCAAAAGCAAAGGTGCATAATCCGAGCAACCTGTCGATAAGCACCGCAAGTGATGATGGCAGAAATGATCCTCCCAGTCCAAGGAGACAAAGGCTCGATCAATGCGTTCCAGCGTTGGGTGGTTGCGTTCGTTGCTCCATGTAAATAAACGACCGTTGAGGTGGAGTTCTTTTAGTTCCAGATCATTTAGTAATCTCCGGAAGCGACCCATCATACGGCGATGGAGTTTGTTGTTGTTTTTGTCTGCCTCTTTGTAGATCATGTTGAAGTCTCCGCATAGAAGCCATGGGCCTATACAATTCTGGCGAATGTCACGAATTTCCTGGAGGAAAGCTATCTTATCTGCATCAGATTGTGACCCGTATACGGTTGTTAGCCAGGTGGTGAAGCCATCTGCCAGCAAGGTTAGTTTGGCCGTCAGGGAGTTGCCATGGAGAGCAAAGTGCGACGCCGACCAAATATCCGTCCTCCAGGCAAGCAGGATCCCTCCACAGGTATTATGTGCTGGGAGGTAATGAAATCCGAATCTGGCCCAAGCATTTGTAGAATCAAGTTGGAGTCAATTAAGTTCAATTTTGTTTCTTGCAAGCATAACAGGGAGACACGCTCCTGATCAACGACCACTCTTACAGCATTGCGACGCGCTTTGGCATTCAGCCCGCGCACATTCCAGAAAATGCAATTTTCGTTGTTCATTTCAGAAGTTTGAACGACCCGACCTTGGTGAGGTCACCTTTAGTGCACCTCAGCCGTTCCCGCTGGCACAGCGGTGAACAGTTTCCTTACCGCCGCGCGGTGTCCAGCGGAGAGAGGAGCGGCATAGACCTGCTGGTATTGTGCAATTGCTTCCGCATCCGGCGCGTGTTTGTCGGAGGTGATGCCCCATTTTCGCATTTGAACATTCTGCGCTTGTGTAACAGGATTGGACACCCGCGCACGGCTTTGTGCTGCGACCCTACTGCTGCGGCGAGGTAGAGTGTTCGTACCAGGCGACCTTGGTGAGGACAGGCGACTGTTTGAGGACCATGTGAGGATATATACATTTCCTTTTTGTTATTTTTTTAACCTTTTTTCAGGTGACTGTCTGAAGAACTGTAACTGTCGAGGTCAAACAAAGGATGTTGGTAGGGTTAAAAATGGTGACGGAAATTCTTGATATACCGACAATCGTTTTCGAAAAAACAAGAAATAGGAAAATGATTGTGGTAAATGTGAAAACAATAACAAAAATAGGAAATCTTAACGGAAATGAAAATGAAAACAATAGAGATGATTTTCGATCGAATGGACGGTATACCGTATTCATTCAAAATTTTCCGTGAAAAATATCGAATTTCTAAAATAGTAACCTTTGTTACGAAAATAACCAAGCTCAAATGAACCTTACCATCACACGCTTAAGATCCATAGCATTAAATTTCTTTTTGGACTCCTGATTTATTATGTTAACTATGTCGATATTGAAATATTTTCGTCGTGCCAGATGAATGGTATGATTAATTATGTGATTGTGTTGATGTGAGTATCTAGCATAATTTAATAGCTGATAGTTATCGATCATGATTATCGATTTTCGATCGATATCGACATATTTTCGTACCGATAATTTCATTTTCGATTCCCGACAGTATCGTTATTGTTTTCATTTTCGAGCTTATCGGTTTCATTTTCATTTTCGACTGAAAAATATAGTTAAGAAATGATGGTGCACAGTAACTTGACGTTTTGAACAACAACACTATATATATATATAGACGTACCAGGCGAAAAGGACCTCCGTCCAATTCACGAAGCGAAAAACTTTTCCAGTTCAATCTGGACACTCGTGAGGGACTGCTTCGTTCCGTCTCGTCAAAAGCGAGATGGCGACCAGATGAAAGCGACGCCAGCATGCCAAACGGGGTTTTCTTCGTATGGAAGGCCCGCGTCATCTGCAAGTGAACGGGATCCACGGTCTCAGTCACATGCATGCATGGTGCATGGTGCCTTAAAGGCTTAAACATTCTTCTTTGCAGATCACCTGGCGATTTCCCCTCAACCACGAGGAGTTTTCGTGCGAGTAGAGCAATAAGGACGATCGAACGAGCTGGGAAGACAAAGCTGCAGCGAGCCCCGTTGCCTTATGGCTTAAGAAATCTTGGCAGTCCGTAACGCGCAGCTGAGTTGAACAAACAATCGAGTTATTCAACTCGACAACCGTTCCGTACCAACTCCTTTCCTAGACGCCCTAGGAAAACGATATACTAGCATGAAGCAACATAGACTATTGGTAGCATATTATTATATTCTCGTTGTTGCCACTGTGGTGATGGTGACTTGGATGAGCAGATAAACCTGCGACACGGAACCAAGCTTCCACTCTATGCAGACTACTAGAGTGATGTCACGAGCTAATGAAGTACTTGCTCGGCCGATCGTTTGGTCATATGTACGTAGGTCAATGGAGTGGATCAGAATCTGTGCTTTGGGGAATTGGAAGGAGAAAAAAGAGAAATTAAGTCAATCGGAGATGCCTCTCAACTGTAACTGACGCGATCATCAGAGAAACCAAGACAAGATTTACTCTGTTCGCTCACGCAGTTACCTTCAGAACTCACATTTTTTTAATAACAAGCAATGAAGAAATCTACGCAGAAATTAGTCCACAAGCATTGTGTGCAAGCTGAACAAAGAGTTTTAAACAGTGGACGTGCATGCAAGTCTTGAAGTACTCCCTCCGTCATAAAATAATTAGCATTCTAGCTCTCTTCAGTTGTTCTAAAATAATTGGCATTCTCACTTTTCAATGCACCTTTCTCTCTTTTCAATATACCTTTATCTCTATCTTTTTTCTTCTCGTTTTATGTGCACCTATCTTTTATATTTCTCCTTAATTCCCGTGCTAGACTCCAAAATACCAATTAAATTGGGACAAAGGGAGTAGCAAAAAGCAACAACATTGTGTGAATGCATGGACTTAACTGGGCCCACATGTCAGCCCTATTAATACTAATGCACAACTACAGAGGATGTGAATTCCTTTAACTGATGATTCTGTCGACCGTGCTTTCGTAAATCGTAATGGACTTCAGGACGTGAGAGGCATCATCGGTTACGGTTATGTATGTTCTGAACCATTCTCGACCAACTGTTTGCGTGTCCGTTGATTCTTCGGTCAGTCGTCTTTTCGCTAGCCGGCAACGAGGAAGACTTCCTTAGCTCGTCGATCCGGGTTTTCTCTACTTTATTCTGATTCGATAATCGATAGAGCAAGTAATGCACAGTGCTATGTGCTTCTTTCATTTATTTGTGTTTCTAATGCATGGTTAATAAGAGAGGACGACGCGTCTCTATGTTGTGTATGTGTAAAATGTTGTAAAACGCTTATGGGCTAGGCCCCACCTTCTAGAAGGTAAACTCATGGTTCATGTGAGCTCCTTATCTAATCCTAACCCAACACGAAGTAGGATTTCCTCCTTATAAATAATTGAGGAGACAACTCTTTGTAATTTTGCCAGAATTATTCAATAAAGAATTTCATCTCCTCTATTCTTGTTACTTTTGTTCTCGTTTTCTACTTCAATCTACGTGTCTGCGATCGTCGATAACTCAACACGTTATCAGCACGCTCTACAGAGCCGGTCAACTACTCGGTGATTAAAGGTATGATTTTCGATTGAATTTGTATCTTGACTCGTTGCAGCCAAGATCTATTCACGAGATCGCCACAAAAATCTTGACTCGTTGCAGTCAAGATCTACAACAACAAAAGCCCGTCATAGGAGGTGGCACAATGAAATAACAAAATCAGATTAAAAACACTTATGCGCCCGCGATCTACCAACCCTAACCGGATCTAGAACCGATAAGGGGAGGATCTAGGATATCCAGATTCAAAACAGGATTAGTCTAGAAGTTCGAAAGAACAAAGTTAAATGTGAGAGCCGTCTGGCCGTGCACGAAGATCAGATCCAGCGGTTGGCTTACCCGGAAGGGCTCCTCCTGTCACGGACCCGCCTTACCACGGAGACGGCTCCGTTCCAGGATCTCCCTCGGGTGGCGACACGCGCTGTGGCGCCCAATAGTACAATACATGACAGAGAAAAATAATTGCAACAGGAACATAGGTGGGGAAGCAGAGTTTACATAAATCCGAAGTTATATTTACAAACCGGGGTTTTGACAGAATAAATTTACGGAAGCGAAATGTTCAACACTGGTTCACCAGTTTGACGAAACAGCTAAGATACAATCGCCCTCTCACGGCGACGGACAGGGATCACCCAGCCATAATAGGTGCCTTGCCCGAGCACCGTGCCGGCAAGCAAAGATCTACTCCTCATCATCATTCGTGCACAGCTCCCATTCGATGTTCCAGCAATCGGGGCGCTGGCCCTCCCAATGAAACCTTCCTCCACAGTGGCACTCTCCGTCCTGGTCATCTGAAAACCACATAGAGCTATGCCCTGAGTAACTAATTTACTCAGCAAGACTGACCCGTCAAAATGGCCAACTACAGCCGACACCTAGATATGCAAAGGCTGGGGATAGGGTTTTTAATGCCAGAAACCCGCCTAAGAGTGGCTCCCTATTTTTCAAGTTTTAGCATCAAGTTGAGTTGTCATGCAGAGAAATAAATTTAGTTTGCATTAGAGCTATAACAATCATAGTTGCAATACAATCTTAATAATTTCAAACAGCAGTATTAAACCCACACAGCATCTTAATGGCTTCCGGCACTGTTCCGTAGCAGCGATCAAGTGGTACTCGTTACTGTGAGGGGCAGCGACTCGAATCGATTTACATCCTGCAGGAGAAACCTGCTTGCACGACCCATACGCGCTTCCTGGAAGCCGCATGGAGCAACCTTTCGCTCACGGTACCGCAGGGTCTTTGTTGACTTTTGCTAAGCCATATTAATAAATCATTCCCAGCACGGGGCCAGAAACGGTTCACTAATATGTCCCAGAGTCAAGTAGGTAAAATCCGCAAGCGCACGGAGAATACCGCTGTAGCATTTCACCCGGAAGTATTCAGGGTATCGTATTTGTTTATCCCAAAGGAAGGTTATGATCAAGAAGCATTACTAACATATAAGATCATGTTAACAATTAGCAAGGATATCTAACCAAGACAGGCGGGTACATGATAATAACCGGGTAGTGTGACACACACAGAAGATTCCTACTAAATAAATAAAGTCTAGTGGAGGAAAGACTAGGCTAAGCTACTCCTACTATACATTCCTATACAGTTGCATAGCCTAAGTAGAATACATACAGACCCACACTCAGGTTCAGCAGTCAATAGTATAGCACTTCAGGCACGGACTTACCCCTGCATCCACAGGCGACTTCCGCCAAGAGCCTACGCACTAGCCTAGCGGGGAGGATTTCAAAGGACGGACAGGGCTGTCACCACCTGCCGCCTACCTCAACGAACCAGTAGACTAACGAATAATTGATGCAAATCAGTCACCCAAGTACCATACTTGCATGACCAAAGAGCACTCTGCCCCTCCGCGATTACTATTAACGAGGCAGAGTTACCGTACGAATACGATCACCAAACCCATGCTATACTTTATCAGCTAAAACTAAGCATAGAGACTATAACATATAAACTAGACTATAGTGACGGTATATAACTAGCATGACAATAGTAGTATAATAAATATAAACTACTATCACACAAGTAGACTATACTATCACATATATGGATCACAAAATCAAACAAGAAACTCATGACCCAAGCACAACTATATAGAAAAGATATATATATTAATAAGAGCAAAGTCTTACAAAAGGGAAAAGATACAAGAGCCATACCAATTCCAAGTGAAGACTTGGGACTAGAGAGCTCTAGACTCAGCCTAACTCCACTAAAACTCCAAGAACTACTACTAGCAAGAGAGAAATGCTTCTTGTGGTGTGTGTTGAATGTGAAGGCACACCCTCCTATTTATAGCCTCAATAGGTCGGCAAGGGAGCGTAACCGCCACGGAAGGCATCTCAAACCGTTATCAGGAGTCACGGAGGAGCCAACACGTGGAAGCCCAGGCGGAGAGGGCGCCCGGCTGGGTCGGCCGACCTGACCAGGTCGGCCGACCTGGGGGTGGCCCCTCCTGGCCTGTGCTTTCTCCAGGTGGCTGTCCTGTGGGCCCTGACGTCGGTTCCCGCGGTCTTACAGGGAGTTACGTCGGTTAAGCGCTGCAAATGGGCCCTTCAATCCGTGTGACGTCCATGTGGCGCTCTCTGATTGGTCGAAAGTGTGTTTTCTTGCCTTTTGAGGTGTTTCCTTCACATTTCCTCCTGCATGCACAAAGTTCTCCAAGTACAAGTGGAACTATATTATTGTGCTAAAGCATGCGTGTATGAAATGCCAAATTATCCTTTATTTGAGTATAGTTGACGGTTGAAAATGGTACTTAACAGCCGTCAACAAACTCCCCCAAGCTTACCCTTTGCTCGTCCCGAAGCAAAGATAAACTTAAGTTGTTGAGCAGGAGTTGCTACAATGTCCTACTCCTCAATAATACTATGCGCACAACAAAGTACTCTTCCTAGAATTAAATATATCGGCGCATAACTTACCCATTTACCTCGATCCATGGGGCTTTTACACCTCATTGTCTTGGGCGGTTGAGAGATAGAACAATTGCAGGGCACCAATCACTTGCTCTAGATTCCGCTATGTTATTCCGGAGGTTTTCAAAAGATTTTGAAAATAAAAACCAAGTTCCTCAAATGATTCTCTCGGATCACTCAATATGTGTATGATTCCTCACCAAGGCAAAGTGTTGCCTATAATCACCTACTTCTAAATAAGGCTTTATGTGGAGCTCAAGGTAGGGATATATGAGGCACTCATGTTCACATAATATTGCTATGTCAAAAAACCGGATCCAAGAAAAACATCAATTCAAACAATCTTGATCAAGATGTGCAAGTGTGTGGGAGAACGGAGGAATGGTGGATGGGAAGAAATAACTCCTTTTTGAATTTTCCTTCTCTCTTTTGGAGTTTCTAGGCTATGGCTATCTTTTGCTTGCTCTCTTTTTTTGAGCATTTTTTTTTCTTTTCTTTTTTTTTTTCTTTTTTTTTTTTTGCATAGCCATAGTCCTAGTTTGCAATGAATACTTTGAGAGAGGAATTTTGCAATGGATATATGGAGTGTTTCTTTGGATAGATGGATGGATAGTGGCTTTCTTCCGGTGTAGAAGAATAGCTCACGGTGGATATGGTGGATGCTATCTTCTTGATTTAGAAGGATAGCTCATGGCGGTGGATGTGTGTACATGATCTTGATCAAGAAAGCATGAAAAGAGTTCTACTAGGGTCACAACAATTTTGACTAAGCTCAATGTGAAACAAGCAGCATATGTGTAAAGGTTTTCAAATGTAAACACTACATATGGCTGTGGTGGGAATTTCATCATTGAGGAACTTATCAATTTGTCATTTTGAAAAATAAAACTCCGGAATTCAAGCTTTACGTTGAGCAAGATCATAGCAGCCCTATCTATCATATCATACCTCTCAACAACTTAGAACTAGAGAATGCATATGCTACCCACAAGATTCAAGTTCAAGGCAAGATTTACCAACAAACCTAACTCTTGAGAGAGTACTAAGTTGTAAACTAGCTTTAGAGAGGAATAAAGGACAGAGCAACTATTCATCATCTCAACATAGGAAAATTATACACATTCATACCGCGCATGAAAAAGGGAAATATTTTTGTTCTTTTTATGTTTTGCAAATTTTTATGGAATTTCAGATTTAGCAAATGCAAGAAATAAAGGGAAGGGGAAAGATACGAGTTACCGTGAGAAGGGAGGTCCTCCCCCAAGCTTGTTCTTGCTCATATCTGCTGGTTCGGGTCGTAGCCTTGGGAGCGGAAGAAGGCATCCCAATTGTTCTGATTCTGAGCCATCATCGCGTTCAGCTGGCGGAATTGGTTGTCGCTGAAATTCTGCCATTGCTGGGTGTCGGCGACATGTTGCGTGAGAGTTTGTTGCATGCTCTCGGTGCGCAAATCAATGTCGTCCACCCTCCTTGTCAACTCGGACATCCCATAGTTGAGTTCACGGAACCCATGGGATGAGAATGACTGAGTGGCAAAGGATGGCGGTCCGCTTGAACTTGATGACGTCTGCATGGGGTAATTGTACTGAGATTCCCATGCTCCGGCCTGCCATGTTGATGCACCCGCCTCGTCGTGTGGCGGGGGCTGCTCCCATACCGGATCTCCGGTCGGAGTGTGAAACTCCGGTGTAGGCTCCATATGCCTACGGGAACGTGTCGGTCGCCCTGAAACACTATGCCTGCGAACTTCTCCCACTGGCTCAAGTGGGAGGGTTAGTGCCCGACAGTGATACAAACGAAAACCCGGGTTAGGTAACGGGAATTCATTTGTATACCCGGGAAAGTGATAGATCAAGGTATTATTTGGACCATGTTTCAAAGTATATCCTTGCACAAAATAGTCCTCGCCTAGAAATTCTCTATCTACCGTCAAATATTCAATATGAACATTCTCAAGCAGACCACACTTCTGCGCAATGCGAGTAACTAAAGAGGTGCACTCAATTGGTCCTGTCAACTTTATATTGTCTAACCATTGATCAATCATGCATTCCGCGGGTGACACCCTAATTTTCTTAACCATGGCATAAAGTATTTTCAATTCATCTTGCCGGACAACCCTAATGTCACCTCGAGGAAACAAGGTCATAGCCAACCACACATGCATAAATCTAAGTGTAGGATTATGGATGGCACTTGTTCTAGGCTTGGGACCCCACTCGTTTCCGGAAATCTTTTTCCAAAAACTTTCTTTATGGAACCCCTTTTGCGCTTTATCTAAGTCTAGCCTACATTTAGGATTTAGACCTAGCATAGCATGAAGATCACCCCATGTGACCAAGCGCTCTTGCCCAAACAAGCGAAAAGAAATGCCTTCATCATACTTTCTAAGGGTGCATAAAAACTGCATAGTAAGCAAACGAGAACCCGGCTCATCTACTTCTACGAAATTTAGCCAACCCATAGTGCGAAAAATAGAGGCAAATTCTTCTCTCATACCTATTTTCTCGAGGAAGTCCGGATCGAAGCGTCGGGTGTGGGCGAATGGCCGTTCTCTCATGAGCGCGATGGCTTGGCCCTCGCGGTCGTCCTTGATGTCGAGATGCTCCTCGGTGATGAGCAAGGCTGGCCTTTCCTCCGGAATTTCAGCTTCGGGGTCACCATGCCCCGGACTTGGTGTGAGCTCGACGGAGGATGCTTGACTCGTGCTTGCACGAGTGCTTTTTCTCCGCTTGATTCCGGCGACTTGCTTCATTCGTTTGAACATGGCTGCACACAAGAACAAACACAAGACAAGAACAAAAAACAAGATCGAACAAGTGTTCGGGTGAGCGTTAGTGAAAACGACAAACCCGAGCTTCTCCGAAATTGGTTTTCTTTTCACAACAACTTGCAAATGCACTAAAACAGAGGGGAAATATTTTTTTGGGTTTTTGGGGCTGTAGTAAAGTTGAAGAACACGAAATTTTGGGAGAGCAACAAGTGAGCAAAAGAGGGGAGTGAAAGATGAGCTTGGAATGGTGAAGCTCCCCCTCCTGGGCGGTTTTTATAGCCAAGGAAGCAAGATGGCCGTTAGCAAGAGACAGAGCAACGGCCATATAGCCGTTGGGAGAAAGGAGCACAGGAAAAAGTGGGGCCAGGGGGTCGGCCGACCTCACCAGGTCGGCCGACCTGGCAGGTGGGCCTCCTGGCAGCCCCCTTTTTCCTATGTGTTCCCCAACGGCTAGGGGATTTGTCCCCTGCTGCCTTTTTGCTCAAAAAGCTCGACAAAAAATCTTTTCAAAATGGAAAGCCCAAAAACCTATTTTCTAAATTTTCAAAAATGCAAATGAGTTTTGAAAAATTCAAGGTGACTGGAAAAATTCAAAAATGCAGAAATGCAGTGGTCGGGAAAAATCAAAATGTGGTGGAAAGCAAATATGCAATTAAAAGAGCAAATATGGATAACTACCGGTTTAACCTCCCGGCGAGGACTCACCTTTTAAAGTCCGACGAGCGGGACTTTTTCTCCGGCGTTCAGCTCGATGAAGCGTTGTCCGGTCCCGGAGATGAAGACGCGGATGATGCTTCTTGTTTCGTTCGCCACACCTTCTTGGTCTTTGTTGCGGTCGGTGGCTTCTCGGGCTTCGGAGGCTGCGGTTTTGCAGGCTTCACAGCCTGTTTCTTTGCAGACCTCGGAGGTTGCTGCCTTGTGGACTTCGGAGGCTGTTGCTTAATGTGTGACCTTTGCCTCCTTGCCTTCATCAGTTGTTGTTGTGCAAAATTTTCCTTCTCAAGGAAGTTCTTCATGAATGTGATGAGGCTGTCCTTCTTTGGCGGAGTGACCTCCACTTCCTTGATGTTGCTTGGGTTCGGCCCGTACTTGATACGGATCATGTTGCACTGTTCTTTCCTTGGCCGAAAGTCAAACTTCTCCTCCTTGCCATTGATGTGGAAGCGGATTTCTCCGGCTCCTACATCGATGCGAGCATCCGCAGTGCTGAGAAATGGGCGTCCTAGGATGAGCGGTGTGCTCTTCCCGACGTCCATATCAAGCACTACGAAGTCGACGGGGATGAAGCAATTCCGGATTTTCACCGGAATATCTTCGGCGATCCCCGCCGGATAGCGGACCGTTGAATCGGCCAGCTGCAGCTGCATCGGCGTGGGGGATAGTGTAGTGTAGTTGAGCTTGTCAAAGACATCCTTCGGCATGACGCTCACACTTGCCCCAAGATCACATAAGGCATGGTCGAAGTTCTGTGTCCCGATCGAGCAGGTGATCGTGGGACACCCTGGATCTTTCTTCTTCTCAGGAAGCCGGTTGAGTATAGCAGCGCTACACTCTTCCGTCAGCTTGACAATTTCTGTGGTCGGTAGTGGGCGCTTGTTGCTGATAAGATCCTTGAGGTAGCGAGCGTACGTGGGTACTTGTATCGCATCCAGCAAGGGCACGTTGATGTGCAGCTTCTGGATTACCTCAACGAAGCGTGTGAACTGCTCGTCCACGGTGGGCTTCCTTCTTCTTTCGGGAAACGGCATGAGGTTCGTGTCATAGAACTCATGTGGGGCCGTTTTCCTGGGCGGCAGTTCTTCTTCTTCTGCCGGCTTCTCAGCTGATGTGTCCTTTCCTGCATGGTTAGGATATGGCGGATCCCGAGTGGACTTACCTCCTCTCGTGGTAACCGCATTAACATTCTCTAAGGGGGTCTCGGGTTGCCCCGGGATTTTCCCCGACTCAGCAGTAGGAACAGCAGCAGCTAACTGAGCTAATTGAGTTTCTATCATTTTATTAAAGCTCAGCTGATTCTTGAGAGCAGAGGAAACACCCTCTATCTTAGTGTGGATGCTCTCAAGAGTCCTATCAGTGGTGGCAAGCTTTTTACTAATGTTATCATTAACCTTAGCTTGACCAAGCACAAGATCTTTCAAGGAGGGCTGATTATAACCGGAATTAACACCAGAGAAGTTGCCAGAGTTACCTCCTTGGTAGTTGGGACGTGGTGGACCCCAACTTTGACCTCCTTGTGGACGGTAGCCGTTGTTGTTGTTGTTGCCCATGAACATTGCGTCCTCACGGGTCTCAGGGCAGTCATTGCCCGAGTGTCCCGTGTTGCCACAGACCTCGCAAGTCATCCGAGCATCTAGGGCTTTCACTTCTCCATTGGCTTGGTCGTCCATCTTCTTCACAGAAGGTCAATCTTGGCGGCGAGCATGTCAACCTCCTTGACGGAGTGCATGCCTCGCTGGCGAGGTTGGAGGCGCTCTTCATTCCAACCTTGGTTGGACACCATCTTCTCGATCAAAGCTTTTGCCTTGCTTACAGTGAGCGAGAAGAAGGCTCCACCAGCAGCAGCGTCGAGGTGGTCGCGGGCCGACGGAGTAAGCCCGTTGTAGAAGTTCTGGATGATCAGCCAATCATCCATCCCGTGGTGGGGACATGCCAGGATGTACTCCTGGAGCCTCTCCCATGCCTCAGGAATCGACTCCTTCGACTCCTGCTGGAAGCTTGAGATCCTTCCGCGGAGGGCATTGGTCTTGCCCAGCGGGAAGAACTTTGCAAGGAACGCAGCTGAACACTTCTCCCAAGTGTTCACAGCTTCAGGGTTTGCGTAGAACCACTGTCTCGCTCTCCCAAGGAGAGAGAACGGGAACAGTCGAAGGCGAACAGCGTCGGGGGTGACGTCCTTCATTTTGAACGTGTTGCAAATCTCCAGGAATTGCTGGAGATGAGCACTAGCGTCCTCATTGGCTTTCCCACAGAATGGGCTAGCCTGCACCATGGTGATGAGACCGGTCTTGATCTCGAAGTTCGCATCTCCCACATTGCCAGCTGGTCCCGTAGGGATGTTGGCAGCGGAGGGAGCGGAGAACTCGCGGAGGGTCTTGTCGGCCATTTGCTCAGAGCTTGATGGTGCGGGAATGACAGGTTCGATTGGCCGAGTCTCCTTACGAGGAGGGGTGAGCCTAGCTCGTGTCCTTCTCAGGAGTGACTCAGGATCTTCAGTGAAGTTTGTCGGCAAGTCGAAACCAGTCATACACTACCCTGTTTTCATACAAAATGCAGAAAACAAAGCAAGGTTAACCTGCTTAGGAGATAGCCTTAATAATTGCAACACTACTATATACATTAGTAATTTTTCTTAATCATACGCCTTCCCCGGCAACGGCGCCAGAAATGCTTGTTGACTTTTGCTAAGCCATATTAATAAATCATCCCCGGCAACGGCGCCAGAAATGCTTGTTGACTTTTGCTAAGCCATATTAATAAATCATTCCCAGCACGGGGCCAGAAACGGTTCACTAATATGTCCCAGAGTCAAGTAGGTAAAATCCGCAAGCGCACGGAGAATACCGCTGTAGCATTTCACCCGGAAGTATTCAGGGTATCGTATTTGTTTATCCCAAAGGAAGGTTATGATCAAGAAGCATTACTAACATATAAGATCATGTTAACAATTAGCAAGGATATCTAACCAAGACAGGCGGGTACATGATAATAACCGGGTAGTGTGACACACACAGAAGATTCCTACTAAATAAATAAAGTCTAGTGGAGGAAAGACTAGGCTAAGCTACTCCTACTATACATTCCTATACAGTTGCATAGCCTAAGTAGAATACATACAGACCCACACTCAGGTTCAGCAGTCAATAGTATAGCACTTCAGGCACGGACTTACCCCTGCATCCACAGGCGACTTCCGCCAAGAGCCTACGCACTAGCCTAGCGGGGAGGATTTCAAAGGACGGACAGGGCTGTCACCACCTGCCGCCTACCTCAACGAACCAGTAGACTAACGAATAATTGATGCAAATCAGTCACCCAAGTACCATACTTGCATGACCAAAGAGCACTCTGCCCCTCCGCGATTACTATTAACGAGGCAGAGTTACCGTACGAATACGATCACCAAACCCATGCTATACTTTATCAGCTAAAACTAAGCATAGAGACTATAACATATAAACTAGACTATAGTGACGGTATATAACTAGCATGACAATAGTAGTATAATAAATATAAACTACTATCACACAAGTAGACTATACTATCACATATATGGATCACAAAATCAAACAAGAAACTCATGACCCAAGCACAACTATATAGAAAAGATATATATATTAATAAGAGCAAAGTCTTACAAAAGGGAAAAGATACAAGAGCCATACCAATTCCAAGTGAAGACTTGGGACTAGAGAGCTCTAGACTCAGCCTAACTCCACTAAAACTCCAAGAACTACTACTAGCAAGAGAGAAATGCTTCTTGTGGTGTGTGTTGAATGTGAAGGCACACCCTCCTATTTATAGCCTCAATAGGTCGGCAAGGGAGCGTAACCGCCACGGAAGGCATCTCAAACCGTTATCAGGAGTCACGGAGGAGCCAACACGTGGAAGCCCAGGCGGAGAGGGCGCCCGGCTGGGTCGGCCGACCTGACCAGGTCGGCCGACCTGGGGGTGGCCCCTCCTGGCCTGTGCTTTCTCCAGGTGGCTGTCCTGTGGGCCCTGACGTCGGTTCCCGCGGTATTACAGGGAGTTACGTCGGTTAAGCGCTGCAAATGGGCCCTTCAATCCGTGTGACGTCCATGTGGCGCTCTCTGATTGGTCGAAAGTGTGTTTTCTTGCCTTTTGAGGTGTTTCCTTCACATTTCCTCCTGCATGCACAAAGTTCTCCAAGTACAAGTGGAACTATATTATTGTGCTAAAGCATGCGTGTATGAAATGCCAAATTATCCTTTATTTGAGTATAGTTGACGGTTGAAAATGGTACTTAACAGCCGTCAACAGTCTTCCGGGTCCAGACTCCCCCGAGAAGGGTCCCCCATCGCGATGCGCCTCATGCCGCCATCCGTGGGTGGATTGTTCCCTCCTCTCAGCCCCAGTTCCACCAAAGAAGGGAGAAGGCTATCTTCAGACCAAGCGGTAGTCGTAGCTACGTCGGTTTACTGGGCCCATATCTCCAGCATGTAAACAGTACGTTCAAACTTGATCCCATGGGCCGGACACGAGGCGTAGCCTTAGGGGGGACTCGGACGGGGCTACCTCCTTGAAGACAAACTGTCCTTCCCTTTCCACCTAGTTGCCCGTCCGGTCTTCATTGTGATTCTATCCACCCTTTCCTTTATCCGATATCATTCCCCAGTGATAATAATTCCTACCTACGAGTGGTCTCCATACCACTCGATAAACAGTCGTCTTACTTTAAGCAGAGCGACTATCGTCCTGAGGCTAGTAATCGGGAAGAGGGACCTACTGCACGCTAGGGTTTCAATCAACTCCTATCACTTAATGCACAGACAAGCTTACATTCCTA
Source organism: Eleusine indica (assembly GCA_030378355.1). Classification (NCBI taxonomy): domain Eukaryota; kingdom Viridiplantae; phylum Streptophyta; class Magnoliopsida; order Poales; family Poaceae; genus Eleusine; species Eleusine indica. The sequence goes on from CM059494.1 coordinate 18,350,533, forward strand.
GCTAGTGATAGAATAAAAATTCAAACTGGGTTATGCACCGGGGCTTGCCTTGGTTCTGCTCTTGCTCGGCAGCGGCACCTCCAGCTCCTTCTGGATCCTGCTCCTGTCCCGTCTCTACGTGGTTCACCTCGGGATCTACATGATGCAGATGATGCATGAGAGATGATTCACAAAAATTTCTTAACATAAGTTAAGTATTCTGTTATGATGTATACAAGAGAAGGTTTATTTTGTATATTAGTGATAGCTTATTTGCGTATTCACTTAATCAATTTTATTTTATTAATCATTGTGCATTCAAATAAAGTACGCATGTGTTGATTCGAGCAATTACAGGTGTATGTGAAACACAACCAACGGGTAAGTATAGTTAACTAATATTCCATTCTGCAAGGGGGTGTTGCTAGAAATAAAATTCATGAATGTGAAAATAGGGCTAAGTGAAGGACTATACAGTTAAGTGTAATATTAAACCTAGAGGCAAGAATAATTAATTAAACATAATTCAGAAAGTCATATATATATTAACAATTTATTATAGATAGAGCATACTAGTAGTGATTTATGTGCTAAGTTTCATTGACATGCAATGTGTCAATTATTTTCCATAATTAAAATATCACGGAGGGCAAATATTTAATATAGGCTAAAATAATTGAAAATAATGCAATACAGTGAATATGCTCGTAATGCTATGAGAAGGGGTGCAAACAAAATGAACTAAGAAGAGATGTAGATCATGATCTTAGAAGCACCGTAGAAAATGAATGTCACAGGTATAGTTACATGAGTTAAATGTATAGTAGTTTACAAACTGAAAAGAATATTATTATTAGGGTCAAAAGATAATTTAAATTTGAAATGTTTACTAATTGTTCCGGACTGGTAAGGACTGCCTTTGATTAAACATAAGCAAGAAATATTCGTTAAGTTGGTTTTATTGGATCCAAACATTAGATTAATTAAATAAGAATTAATTACGCTTTAATATAATTAGGAAAATAAATAATTTTTAATAGTGATTTCAGGTCATACAGTATTTTTATCAAAACTTTATTATGAGATAGAGCTAATGAAATTTGTTTCACCTCAATCGGAACTGCCAATATTTTTAAGTAAATTTATAAAGTTCAAAAATAAACTAGTACTAATTAACAAAAGCTACTAGCTAGTTAGCTTCTTCCCTGCCTCACGAACGGCTATGGCTTTCAGCAAGCAGGTGCTCCGGTGGCAGACACTGCAGTATATAGCGATGGGAGAAATAAGCGCTGACTACAGGAGAAGCTCACCAGCTTGCAAAACGGCAAGGGGGGGGGCTCATGCTGGGGTTGACGGCATCGGTTCCTCGGCGGCAACGGCTACAACTGTGCAGTGAGGAAGACAAAGGATCCGTTAGCTATTGTGAGTAGAACGACGCATCTTGATCGTGATTGGCTATGGCATTAAGCACTGAAGACATGCAATGGAAGGATACAAAGGATTGCTCACGGAGAGATGCGAATCGAATCACTGTAGTTGAGTTTCCAGAGCTGCTCAAGGTTGAAGAAAACGGCAGGCACCAGGGCTTCAATGGGTTGCACTGCTTGGGGAGGCCATGACCGAGCTCGGTGCAGAAACAGGAGGCGGTGCAGGCACGGCGGCTCGGTGGAGCTCCGGAGAACTTTGGTCCACCACCGGCGGATACAGGGAACCTGGGAGGACGCGCGGCGCACGGTTAGAGGCGGGGAAGCTGGCTAGTAACACGACGCGACTTGGAGCGGCGGACGACAGGGAGCTTCACCCGGCTCCAATGGCGGACGCGCGAGCCCGGACGAGAGAGAGAGAGCGAGAGCGAGGAGTGGTGTCCAGGGGCCAAAACCAGGTGCGGCAATGGTTTTGGGGGGCCGGTTTCGGACTAGTGGGGACGTCGATCCGCGGGAGGGCCGGCTGCCCGCACGCCGGCGGCCACGCGGCAGGCGCTCGCTCGGCAGCGATGGCGGCAGCCCGGTGTGTTTCTTCAATGCCTATGACAGGTGGTCCCACCGGTCCTTTTCTTTTTCCTGATTTTCGAACAGCGCTAGCTTACTAATTTTGTAGATTTTAAAATATAGATCCCCTGGGAAATCTAAAAATATGTGCATAATCCTCGTGATGTGCTCTATGTTACAAAAATGATAGTACGCAATGGTTATTACTGAAATTTAAATGAGAAATTGTCAAAGGAGGTAGTTTTGGACCTTTTAGGCATTTATTTGGACCCCTAAATCAAGGGATAAAATTCTGAAACATTTCTTAAAATTCTACTCCACTATGAACAACAACATATAATTTTGGCAGGGATGACTTATATTGAAAGGCTGGGACTTGTAGTATAAATGTCATTCAAATTTTGTTTGAATTTGGTTCAAAATTGGTCATTTCAGTTCAACTTCCTGGTGTTAGGCTCTTGTGATGACTAGGAGTTGTTCTTGGAACCTTTACGATACTAGGAGTGTCACAGCCCTCCCCCCTTAAAGGAATCTCGTCCCGAGATTAAAGGATGTGTTAACGGGTTACCTAAGTGGTGGCGTAGGAACTCGGGGTAGTGGCTTTGCAGGAACTCTTCAGTTTCCCAAGTAGCTTCCCTGGCGGTATGGTTGCTCCATTGAACTTTATAGAACTTCAGTGTCTTCTTACGTGTCGCTCGCTCCTTCTCGTCTAGCACCTTCACCAGACGCTCGGCATAAGTCAGGTCGGGTTGTAGTTGTTGGGTGCTCTCCAGTGGTATGTCCACCGGTGTCTTTAAACATCTCTTGAGTTGGGACACGTGGAACGTGTCATGCACTCCAGCGAGTTCCACTGGCAGTTGGAGTTGGTAGGCCACGGGTCCGCATCTCGCAATGATAGGGTAGGGACCAATATAACGAGGTGCTAACTTCCCCCGAATTCCAAACCGTTGTACACCCTTGGTGGGTGACACTCGGAGGTAGACCATATCGCCGACCCTGAATTCCAATGGGCGGCGCCTTTTATCTGCATAACTTTTCTGCCTGGACCTTGCCGCACGTAAGTTGGATTGGATTTCAAGTACCTTCTGTTCAGCTTGCTGCACTAGCTCCGGACCAAATATTATCCTCTCCCCTGATTCCGACCAACTCAGTGGTGTGCGACAGCGGCGCCCATAGAGAGCCTCGAATGGTGCCATCTTGATGCTTTCCTGGTAACTATTGTTGTAAGCGAATTCTGCCAAAGGTAGGCACTCATCCCACTTTTTGTTGTGATTCAACACATATGCTCTTAACATGTCTTCCAATATTTGGTTAACTCTTTCCGTTTGACCGTCTGTTTGGGGGTGGTACGCGGAACCTCTAATCAGCCGGGTGCCCAGTGTCTCGTGTAGCTTCTCCCAAAAGCGCCCTACAAATTGGGAGCCTCGGTCGGATACGATAGTCTTGGGCACTCCGTGCAAACACAGAATTCGCTCAATGTATAGTTGCGCATATTTTTGCATCTTGAACCGCGTCGACACAGGGATAAAGTGGGCTACCTTTGTCAACCTGTCAACAATGACCCATATGGAGTCGAACTTATGTGACGTCAACGGTAGACCAACAATGAAATCCATACTAATGTCTTCCCATTTCCAGGCTGGAACACTCAAGGGTTGTAGTAGGCCTGCTTTCTTCAGATGATCGGCCTTGACTCGGCGGCAGGTATCGCACTCTGCGACATAACGTGCTATTTCCCTTTTCATACGAGTCCACCAGTATTTGGATCTCAACTCATGATACATTTTGTTGCTGCCCGGATGCATGGAGTACCTTGCCATGTGAGCCTCGTCCAAAATTTTCTTGCGGAGTTTCAGATCCTTAGGAACCACCAGTCGATTCTTGAACCATAACACACCCTCAGCGTCTTCTCGAAAGCACTGTACTTTAGCATCACCCTCTTTTAGTCTCCTTTTTAGATGGGCTAAGCCTCTATCCTTTTTCTGAGCTGACACTATTTCTTCCCGTAAGGTAGGGATTAATGCTAAGTTGTATAGGGCTCCGTGGGGTGTTACTTGGACGTAATGGCCATCTTGGGTTGGTGGACTGACTAAGATATGGTGGCAGTGAGCCTTGCGGCTTAGGGCGTCAGCCACTACATTCGCCTTTCCCGGGTGGTAATGGACTTCCAGCTCGTAATCCTTGATCAATTCCAACCAACGACGTTGTCTCATGTTCAGGTGGTCTTGAGTGAAAATATACTTCAAGCTTTTGTGGTCAGTGTATATGCGAACTAAATTCCCAAGGAGGTAATGTCTCCACATTTTCAAGGCCAAAACCACTGCTGCTAACTCCAGGTCATGCACGGGGTAATTCTGCTCGTGCTTCTTCAATTGTCTCGATCCATAGGCAATAACTCTTCCGTCTTGCATAAGCACACATCCCAATCCAATACCCGAAGCGTCACAAAAGACATCGAACGGCTTCCCTAGGTCCGGTTGAGCTAATACTGGGGCCGTGGTCAGGTGCTTCTTCAAGGTTTGAAAAGCGTTTTCGCAGCTCTCATCCCATATGAATTTCTTATCCTTCTTAAGCAACTCTGTAATGGGCTTCGTGATTTTGGAGAAATTGGGAATAAAACGGCGGTAGTAGCCAGCTAATCCCAGAAAACTGCGTATGTGGAACACGGTCTTTGGTGTCTTCCAGTTCAGCACATCTCTTACCTTAGTGGGATCTACCGCGATGCCTTCTTCCGAAACAATATGGCCTAAAAATGGTACTTGCTTCAACCAAAACTCGCACTTGCTAAACTTAGCATATAACTGGTGCTCTCTTAACCTCTGTAAGACAACACGGAGGTGCTCTGCATGTTCTTCCTCTGACTTTGAGTAGACCAGAATGTCGTCAATGAAAACCACCACAAACTTGTCCAACTCGGGCATGAACACCGAGTTCATGAGATACATGAAGTGTGCTGGTGCATTTGTCAATCCGAACGACATCACTAAATACTCGTATAGACCGTACCGAGTAGAAAAGGCGGTCTTGGGGACGTCCTCGGCACGAATTTTAATCTGATGATAACCCGACCGGAGATCAATCTTGGAGAACACCTTAGCTCCTATTAACTGGTCGAAGAGGATGTCAATACGGGGCAGTGGGTATTTGTTCTTGACAGTCACCGCATTGAGGGGTCGGTAGTCTACACACAGCCTCAGGGTCTCATCTTTCTTCTTCACGAATAATGCCGGACAACCCCAAGGCGAGGAGCTTGGTCGAATGAATCCCTTATCCAGTAGCTCCTTAAGTTGCTCTTTCAACTCCGCTAGTTCTTTAGGCGCCATTTTATACGGCCTTTTGGATATGGGTGCCGTCCCTGGCTGAAGCTCAATCTTGAACTCAACATCCCGATCCGGTGGAAGTCCGGGGAGATCGTCAGGGAATACGTCTGGAAATTTCCTAACCACTGGAATATCCTTTATTTGTCCGGCGGTGGTGTGGTGAACACTTGGTGCGACCAGTCGGGGGGGTCGTACTCGGAAGCTTACGCTACCATGGGTGGGAGAGTTTAAGTGCACCGTGTAGGTGTCTATGTCCAGCATAGCCTTATGTTGCCTCATCCAAGGCATGCCCAAGATAACGTCAATGCTGCAACCATCTAAGACTATGCACTTAGTAGGGTAGACTTTCGATCCTAGGGTTATTGGAAGTTTGTCTACTTCATATAGAGCAGTGGTTTGCCCACCAGCTGATTTAATGGTGTATCGTGCTCTCATAAGGGTACGAGGCAGCCGGTACTTGTCAACAAAGAACCCACTGACAAAGCTATGAGATGCTCCTGAGTCAAACAGTACTAGTGCAGGGTGGTCTCGAACAGAGAACATACCAGCAAGGATGGGACTATTTTCCGCAATCTCCTCCAGGGTAGTGTTGTTCACTCGCCCCGCACGAACTGGTCCTCGGTTGTTACGGTTGTTGTTGGTGTTGTTACTCCTTGACGGGTTCTGACCAGTGCTTTTCTTGGGGTGTGGGCACTCCCTTGAGAAATGCCCCGGGCGGCCGCAGTTGTAGCAGGGGAAAGGTCCGGGTTGAGGGTTTGGCCGCTGGGGTGGGCGAAATCCTCCTTGACTCTGCTGCGGACGCGGTACCGGGGGTCGCTGCTGTGCTGGCGGAGGCGGGCGCACAACAGGTGCCAGCACGGGGGCGGAGCGGTACCTCTGTCCCGACGGGGTGGTGTACACCATGCGGAACTTCTGCGGGGGTCCATTGGATGGCCCCATAGCACTTGCGGAGCGCTTCCGTTCTGCCATCACCCTGCGATATCCGTCCTCCGCGACGATCGCGTTATTGACAAACTCAGCGAAAGTGCCTCCCATGTTAAGGTTGAGGCGGTCCTGTAGCTCAGCACTTAGCCCCTCTAAGAAACGGTCTTTACGCTTGGCGAGGGTGTCCACTTGTTCCGGAGCGTACAGCGCCAACCGGTTGAACTCTTCACAGTATTCCTCGACACTGCGATTGCCCTGCTTTAGAGCGGCGAATTCACGTGCCTTCCTGCGGATGAGCCCCGCAGGGATGTAGTGAGCGCGGAACGCATCCTTGAATTCATCCCACGTAATCTGTCGGTCGGTTCCCATAGAAGCGACATGGTTGGCCCACCATGCCCCAGCCGCACCATGCAGTTGCTGCGCGGCGAACAGTGTCTTCTGCACCGGCGTGCAGTTAAGGAGTCCAAATTTGGACTCAAGCATGCGAAGGAAGTTCTCTGCCTCCATGGGCTCGGTGGTTGAGCTGAACGTGGGCGGCCTGGTGGCGAGGAAGTCGGAGTAGGAGCTGTTCTGGGGCGCTCCATCATGGTGGCCCCTAGCATTACGAGTTGCTAGGTTTTGCCGTGCCACTTCCCGCATGAACTCCGCCTGCTGTTGCTGGCTCTCCATCATCGACGCGAAAAACTGCGCCATCATCTGCATGGGGTTAGATGGCGGCGGCGGTGGTGGAGTTCCTAGCGGAGAGTCAGTCTCTCTAGCTCTGGAACCTTCGGGCTGCTCACCATGCAGCTCATTGGTGTTACGGGTGCGCACCATTCTGAAATACAAGAATAAGGGTCCAGTTAGTCACTTATCCAATCATGAGCATATAGGTTACCAAAGCTAATGACGCAGCACGCGGGACAGCAATGTGGTACACAACATAATCTCGATGAAGCTGAAATTTCCACGTTAACATAATCCTAGTACAAGTCCACAATTCCACTCTACAAGAACTCGGAATATGTGACCGTCGAGTTTGCAAAAGCCAATCACGCGGGTGATCCCCAAAATACAACAACCACGCGTGGAGTGTCCCAAAAGCTATCTATCTACCAAGCCCTACCAGCGCGACCTAGTCGCATCTACTACTACTGCCAAGCCTGGACACCAGCGGTGCCAGAGGGCCCTGGTCGGTCCACGCCGGTCGGAGCGAGTGGCTCGTAGTCCACGTCGGACTCTTCACCCGCATCCTCCTCGGGCTCCTCCTCTGCGGGTGCTGCCTGCGGTGCAGCAACCGCATCCAACTGAGCCTGGAGGTCCTGGTTCTCATGAATCAGCGTCTGCAGATCCTCCCCCATAAGGTCCATCTCCTGCTGGGCACTCGCTAGCTGCTGCTGCAAGTGCTCGTTATGGTTCGCCCGCTGCTGCATAATTATACCTCGTCTGTCCACCTCCTGTGCGAGAGTGTCCCGCTGCTCAGTGATCTCCGTCACGCGAGTCTCACTCACCTCAAGAGCAGCGGTCAACTGCTGAATCTCTCTCTGCTGCGCATCGACCTGTGTCTGCAGGTCGTTCCTCTGCAGCCACACCTGCTCAGCCTCCGCCAGCAAGACTCTGCTGCGGCGGCTAGACTCCTCATCCAAGTTGAGGAGATACTCGGAGTAGTGGGCTATGCGGTGGTACCCCGCGTGGTACTCCGGGTAGTCGTCACGAGAGACGCGTCTCACGCGCCTCTGCCACACCGGGTCAGCCTGGTGCCAGATGGGGATCATCTCGAACGGCGTCCCCGAGAGCGCTGCTACGTTGCGCCCACAGAAGTGAGTGAGAGCCTGGTGAGCGACCCTCTCCAAGCCCTCCCGGAGGTTCCCAGCCGTGATGGTGCTCTCCATACCCGCCAAGTCGGGGTTGCGCGGGTGTGGGGAGACACTGAGGTGCACCTCTGCAAAAGGCACACCGTGGTGACGGGTCTCACGCCCGCGGTACGAAGGCTGCTCCTCGTAGCCCAGGGCGCGTAGCATTTCCCACAAAAGGGTGGGAAAGCCACGGTGGTGTAGACCGGTGGTATAGCGCCACCCGTCGTGCTGGAACAGCTCAAACCCGTGCTCGTCCATCTGGAACACAAACCTCAAAAAGTGAGTACTCATCCCCGACGCAGAGGGTGCAGGCCAAAATAAACAATTTGAAGCAGTGAGTAAAATACAGGCTCTAGTCCAATACTAACGGGATAGAATCCTTAACCACTTCCCCGAAAACACAGCTACAGCCCTAGGGTGAGCGGAACAAGGATTCCCGGATCTAGCACAATAGGTATACCACCTCAAATTTGTAGTAGCCCGATCTCGACGTGCTGACTCGGACGACCAAGTTGGTGGTGTCCGGTGATCCTTAAACCAATGTTCCGGCTAGGGTCAGAAAGTTCGTTTAAGAGTTCAAAAGTTACAAGCGAGGAGGTATCGATTCGTACGGAAGACTTATTGCTAGAACTTCGGGTTCTTGTTAACGTTGCGGCGCATTTTAACATTTTCAAATATGCAAATGATTTTGGCCTACTCATCCTCACCAAATAAGAAATTGGTCACGAATAGGACCATTCGTATAGTCGGTGGCAGACGATCTCTCAAGTTAGTCGTATACTACCCGTTTCTTACGAGAATCGTGGTTAGCGTACCTGCAGAAGATTCATTCCAGAAACATTACATCAAATCAAAAGAAACGAGCCGAAAATAATCCCTTATTATTGTCCTAGGGCAGGACACTGATGTTTTACGCAATCAGCCCGCGTTCACACCATTGTGCTAGCTTCCCATGTTACAGTCCACTGGGCGGGACACATACCTGCGTTGACGATGCCGTAGATACAGTATTTAAACAAACAACCTCCTACAGTTAGCCTTGCCACCTGAATCATAACTTATTAATAACCTATTGGGCACGTCCTCGCACGTTCGTTACGGGGTTTTCGAAAATATGTCTTTGAATATTGTACTATTCCCGAGATAGCTCTGATACCACGCTGTCACGGACCCGCCTTACCACGGAGACGGCTCCGTTCCAGGATCTCCCTCGGGTGGCGACACGCGCTGTGGCGCCCAATAGTACAATACATGACAGAGAAAAATAATTGCAACAGGAACATAGGTGGGGAAGCAGAGTTTACATAAATCCGAAGTTATATTTACAAACCGGGGTTTTGACAGAATAAATTTACGGAAGCGAAATGTTCAACACTGGTTCACCAGTTTGACGAAACAGCTAAGATACAATCGCCCTCTCACGGCGACGCACAGGGATCACCCGGCCATAATAGGTGCCTTGCCCGAGCACCGTGCCGGCAAGCAAAGATCTACTCCTCATCATCATTCGTGCACAGCTCCCATTCGATGTTCCAGCAATCGGGGCGCTGGCCCTCCCAATGAAACCTTCCTCCACAGTGGCACTCTCCGTCCTGGTCATCTGAAAACCACATAGAGCTATGCCCTGAGTAACTAATTTACTCAGCAAGACTGACCCGTCAAAATGGCCAACTACAGCCGACACCTAGATATGCAAAGGCTGGGGATAGGGTTTTTAATGCCAGAAACCCGCCTAAGAGTGGCTCCCTATTTTTCAAGTTTTAGCATCAAGTTGAGTTGTCATGCAGAGAAATAAATTTAGTTTGCATTAGAGCTATAACAATCATAGTTGCAATACAATCTTAATAATTTCAAACAGCAGTATTAAACCCACACAGCATCTTAATGGCTTCCGGCACTGTTCCGTAGCAGCGATCAAGTGGTACTCGTTACTGTGAGGGGCAGCGACTCGAATCGATTTACATCCTGCAGGAGAAACCTGCTTGCACGACCCATACGCGCTTCCTGGAAGCCGCATGGAGCAACCTTTCGCTCACGGTACCGTAGGGTCTTCCGGGTCCAGACTCCCCCGAGAAGGGTCCCCCATCGCGATGCGCCTCATGCCGCCATCCGTGGGTGGATTGTTCCCTCCTCTCAGCCCCAGTTCCACCAAAGAAGGGAGAAGGCTATCTTCAGACCAAGCGGTAGTCGTAGCTACGTCGGTTTACTGGGCCCATATCTCCAGCATGTAAACAGTACGTTCAAACTTGATCCCATGGGCCGGACACGAGGCGTAGCCTTAGGGGGGACTCGGACGGGGCTACCTCCTTGAAGACAAACTGTCCTTCCCTTTCCACCTAGTTGCCCGTCCGGTCTTCATTGTGATTCTATCCACCCTTTCCTTTATCCGATATCATTCCCCAGTGATAATAATTCCTACCTACGAGTGGTCTCCATACCACTCGATAAACAGTCGTCTTACTTTAAGCAGAGCGACTATCGTCCTGAGGCTAGTAATCGGGAAGAGGGACCTACTGCACGCTAGGGTTTCAATCAACTCCTATCACTTAATGCACAGACAAGCTTACATTCCTAGCTAGTGATAGAATAAAAATTCAAACTGGGTTATGCACCGGGGCTTGCCTTGGTTCTGCTCTTGCTCGGCAGCGGCACCTCCAGCTCCTTCTGGATCCTGCTCCTGTCCCGTCTCTACGTGGTTCACCTCGGGATCTACATGATGCAGATGATGCATGAGAGATGATTCACAAAAATTTCTTAACATAAGTTAAGTATTCTGTTATGATGTATACAAGAGAAGGTTTATTTTGTATATTAGTGATAGCTTATTTGCGTATTCACTTAATCAATTTTATTTTATTAATCATTGTGCATTCAAATAAAGTACGCATGTGTTGATTCGAGCAATTACAGGTGTATGTGAAACACAACCAACGGGTAAGTATAGTTAACTAATATTCCATTCTGCAAGGGGGTGTTGCTAGAAATAAAATTCATGAATGTGAAAATAGGGCTAAGTGAAGGACTATACAGTTAAGTGTAATATTAAACCTAGAGGCAAGAATAATTAATTAAACATAATTCAGAAAGTCATATATATATTAACAATTTATTATAGATAGAGCATACTAGTAGTGATTTATGTGCTAAGTTTCATTGACATGCAATGTGTCAATTATTTTCCATAATTAAAATATCACGGAGGGCAAATATTTAATATAGGCTAAAATAATTGAAAATAATGCAATACAGTGAATATGCTCGTAATGCTATGAGAAGGGGTGCAAACAAAATGAACTAAGAAGAGATGTAGATCATGATCTTAGAAGCACCGTAGAAAATGAATGTCACAGGTATAGTTACATGAGTTAAATGTATAGTAGTTTACAAACTGAAAAGAATATTATTATTAGGGTCAAAAGATAATTTAAATTTGAAATATTTACTAATTGTTCCGGACTGGTAAGGACTGCCTTTGATTAAACATAAGCAAGAAATATTCGTTAAGTTGGTTTTATTGGATCTGAACATTAGATTAATTAAATAAGAATTAATTACGCTTTAATATAATTAGGAAAATAAATAATTTTTAATAGTGATTTCAGGTCATACAGTATTTTTATCAAAACTTTATTATGAGATAGAGCTAATGAAATTTGTTTCACCTCAATCGGAACTGCCAATATTTTTAAGTAAATTTATAAAGTTCAAAAATAAACTAGTACTAATTAACAAAAGCTACTAGCTAGTTAGCTTCTTCCCTGCCTCACGAACGGCTATGGCTTTCAGCAAGCAGGTGCTCCGGTGGCAGACACTGCAGTATATAGCGATGGGAGAAATAAGCGCTGACTACAGGAGAAGCTCACCAGCTTGCAAAACGGCAAGGCGGGGGGGGGGGCTCATGCTGGGGTTGACGGCATCGGTTCCTCGGCGGCAACGGCTACAACTGTGCAGTGAGGAAGACAAAGGATCCGTTAGCTATTGTGAGTAGAACGACGCATCTTGACCGTGATTGGCTATGGCATTAAGCACTGAAGACATGCAATGGAAGGATACAAAGGATTGCTCACGGAGAGATGCGAATCGAATCACTGTAGTTGAGTTTCCAGAGCTGCTCAAGGTTGAAGAAAACGGCAGGCACCAGGGCTTCAATGGGTTGCACTGCTTGGGGAGGCCATGACCGAGCTCGGTGCAGAAACAGGAGGCGGTGCAGGCACGGCGGCTCGGTGGAGCTCCGGAGAACTTTGGTCCACCACCGGCGGATACAGGGAACCTGGGAGGACGCGCGGCGCACGGTTAGAGGCGGGGAAGCTGGCTAGTAACACGACGCGACTTGGAGCGGCGGACGACAGGGAGCTTCACCCGGCTCCAATGGCGGACGCGCGAGCCCGGACGAGAGAGAGAGAGCGAGAGCGAGGAGTGGTGTCCAGGGGCCAAAACCGGGTGCGGCAATGGTTTTGGGGGGCCGGTTTCGGACTAGTGGGGACGTCGATCCGCGGGAGGGCCGGCTGCCCGCACGCCGGCGGCCACGCGGCAGGCGCTCGCTCGGCAGCGATGGTGGCAGCCCGGTGTGTTTCTTCAATGCCTATGACAGGTGGTCCCACCGGTCCTTTTCTTTTTCCTGATTTTCGAACAACGCTAGCTTACTAATTTTGTAGATTTTAAAATATAGATCCCCTGGGAAATCTAAAAATATGTGCATAATCCTCGTGATGTGCTCTATGTTACAAAAATGATAGTACGCAATGGTTATTACTGAAATTTAAATGAGAAATTGTCAAAGGAGGTAGTTTTGGACCTTTTAGGCATTTATTTGGACCCCTAAATCAAGGGATAAAATTCTGAAACATTTCTTAAAATTCTACTCCACTATGAACAACAACATATAATTTTGGCAGGGATGACTTATATTGAAAGGCTGGGACTTGTAGTATAAATGTCATTCAAATTTTGTTTGAATTTGGTTCAAAATTGGTCATTTCAGTTCAACTTCCTGGTGTTAGGCTCTTGTGATGACTAGGAGTTGTTCTTGGAACCTTTACGATACTAGGAGTGTCACACCTCCGACCGGATCCACAAGAAAGAAAAAGAAAAAATTTCGAGATCCGGCGACTTGACCACCAAACCCTAACCCTAGCGGTGAAGGTGACTGGATTCATCACAAAGCATCAATGCAGATTCATCTTACATCACAGAAAGTTGAAAAAAAAGAAAAAAAAAAAGAGAAAGACAAGCCGATCCAGATCCGGCGAGATCCGGTCGGACCAAACAACAGATGGGCCGCCCTCACCGGATCCGGACACCAAAAGACCAGATCCGGCCCTTAGCCAGTATCACCTCTGTGTCGGCCCCCGAGCAAGCACGAAGGCTGCCGGGCCCACACGCCGACGGCAGCACGCAGCTATCGGGCCACCCCACTCGCCCCTGCCGCCACATAGACTCTAGCGCGCGTGCGAGCCTGGCCGTCGGGCCCCACCTAGGCCAGCTCACCTCGGCCCGCGCACGAAGCGCGCCCGCGCCAGCCGACTGGCCAGCCGACCTCGCACCGTCAAAGGCCGCCTGGTGCCTAGGCCCATGCATGCCTGCTCCCTGCCGCCTCCCTCGGAGCGCCGCTAGACTCACTGGACTCCAGCGCGTGCGCCTGGCACCCCCCCCCCCCCCCACCTAACGTCGACTCAAGCGCTTCGAGCGCGCGCGTTGCCCAGGCGCACGCGGCCTGGCCTGGGCGCGCCAACGCCCCCCCCCCCCCCCCCCCCCCCCCCCGCGATGCACGACGACCCTCTCTCTCTACTGGATCTGTCTATAGAGGAGAAAATGAGGAGAGAAGAAGGAAGGTGGCATCGGTGGAGAAAGAAAGAAACGAGAGAAGGAAGAGAGTGGCGGCCGGGAGGAGGAAGAAAGAAAGAGAGTGAGGAAGTGAGGGGATTTAGGGTTTCAACCCGTTTTTATACCTCTCCAGACGATGTGGGCCAAATGGGCTGATTTTTAGCCTGTTTTCAGCCCAGCTCCGAAAATATGTGGAAATTTCGCAAAGAAGTCCTCAAATTTTTGGATTTTCTATTTTTCACAGAAACAAACCCAATTTTTTGCAGAAAGCCCCTGAAAATTATGGATATTACCAGAAAATCACAGAATAAATAGAAATTTCACGGGAGTGTGTTATTTTGCATATAACACCCTGGATTTTTCCAGATTTATATCAAGATGGACTATAGTCCTTATATTATTCCGTTTTCACGGTTTATTATTTTTTTTATGCAGAAATACCAATAAAAATAACTTAAACATGCAGTTTTTGTTATACCATTTTACTTATGCCCCCTATTACTTGGATATATTATTTGCATATACATGAAGTAATTTTTGCACCATGATATCATGCAGATGTCTGACCTTGTGAAGAGAGAATTTGATGTGCTTCCCCCCATGGAAGTAACTATTTGTCCTGGGCACTTGATGCTGAAATCCTACTTAGTGGTAAAAATCTCTTGAAGACAATTTTGCCCAAAAATGAGGAACCTGCTGCAACAGCAGTAGAGTAAGCTCAGTCCCTGCATTTTCTAAGGCATTATTTATGTACTACATTAAAAAATGAGTACATGACCGAAAGGAACCCGAATGTCTTGTGGGACTCACTGCGTAATCGTTTTGAGCAAATTGAAGAAGACTTACTTCCTAAAGTGGAGCGTGAAAGGCAAAATCTACGCTTCCAAAACTATAAGACTATTGAGGAATATAATACCAAGCTTTATGGTATTGTGTCACGCATGAAGCTATATGGCAAAGATGTTAAAGATCCCGACCTTATTCACAAGACTCTCTCCACCTTTCACCCTAAGCTCACCCATGTGAGCCGCCAGTACAAGAAGGACAAATATGACTCTTATGTCGCCCTGAGCAATGCATTACAACAAAATCAAGGGGAGGACAAATTAATCAAGCAGAATCATTTGTCTCGTCCTACTGGCTCCATGGCACCGCAAGAAGCAAATGCCACGTCGTTCAAGAAGAATAACAACAAGGGTAAAGGATCTCCAAAGGCGCCACAGAAGACACCACCGAAGGCGCAAAACAACCTAACAAGTTCAAGAAGAACTATAAAGGGAAGTCAAAGAAGACGCCTTCAGGGAGAGAATATGGGAAACAGGACCAGAAATGTTACAGATGTGGCATGAATGGACATTGGCCCAAAATTTGTCACACGCCTAAGCACGTTGTCGACATGTACCAAGAACTTAGGAAGAAGCTTGCGGAGCATGAAGCCAACTATGTTGAAGCTCCACAAGCCAAAGAAGACATCACGAAGATGAATTCTAGTACACTAGACAAGGCTCATGGAGAACCAAGCAAGACCTCTAATATTGAATTTGATGAAGACCTCATGACAGAGGATAAGGAGGACCTGCATGGAGATTCCCACTAGTCTCGTAGACTACTTAGAATTAAAAGTTCTCCATTATAATTAAGCATTAGTAATAGGGGTGCATTAAGTTTTTAGTAGTGGTTTATTTATATAATATCATAAAGAGAAGACATTTTATTATTAATATATCATATTGGTGCGGAAATTGTTTGCATTATTATTTCTATTGATTATACATTATTGTATTAATTACAGAATCGTGGAGAACATGGCTATTCAAGAGGAGCTCCGTCTCGTAGACAGTGGCACTATCGCTACCGTTCCAAGGGATACTAGTTATTTCTAAACACTTTGAAAGTATGATGGAGATATAACTATTGTCATTGGTAATGACACTAGGATTGTTGGCACAGGCAGGTCCACAATCGTCCTACCGAATGGTATGCGGCTAGTAATCCATGAAGCATTGCTTTATCCCGAGTCTACTCGGACATTGTTAAGCTTCAAGGACATCCGTGCAAATGGATTTCACGTAGAAATCAATGATGATAAAGGCGAAGAATGTCTTATTTGACCAAGAAAGATGGAGATCACAAGACTCGTCGAAAGTTTTTCAACCATTAAAGAAAGCATGTACTACACTTATGTTAAACCACACAAAGAGTTTGTTGCGTTCAAGACCGTATTAAGCAATCAAGAGGCCTATCGAACATGACACGATAGACTTGGTCATCCAGGCCTCAACATGATGCAAAGAATCACGAAGAATTTGAATGGTCACAACTTGAAGACAAAAGATTTTCCAAATCAAGAAGATTTTTTGTGCGTTGCATGTGTAAAAGGGAAGCTCATCACTCGACCCTCAAAGCTAAAGATTCAAGCAGAATCGATGGCATTCCTTGAACGAATTCAAGGAGACATATGTGGATCAATTAACCCCATGTCAGGACCTTTTCAGTACTTCATGGTGTTGATTGATGCTTCCTCGAAGTGGAGTCATGTATGTTTATTGTCTACTAGAAACCATGCATTTGCACGATTGACAACTCTAATCATACAATTGAAAACTAATCTTCTGGATCACAGAATTCAATCCATCAGGATGGATAATGCCGGAGAATTTACCTCGAAGGTGTTTAATGACTATTGTATGAGTCTGGGTATCAAAGTGCAACACTCTATACCACACGTGCATACACAAAATGGACTTGCAGAATCATTAATTAAAAGGATCAAGTTGATAGCTCGGCCATTATTGTAGAATTGCTTATTGCCTACCTCTTGTTGGGGGCATGCAGTGTTGCACGTAGCAGCATTAATTCAATTGAGGCCATCTGCTATACATAAAGAATCACTATTAGCAATGATGCGTGGTATAATACCAAATGTTTCTCACTTGCGGAGATTTGGATGTGCTGTGTATGTCCCTATCCCTCCGCCTCAGCGAACAACAATGGGTGCACAACGAAAACTCGGAGTTTACATTGGATATAAAAATGCATCCAGAATCAAGTATTTAGAGCCATCCACGGAGGGTCTACACACGGCTCGCTTCGCTGATTGTATCTTTAATGAAGATTATTTCCCTGTATTAGGGGGAGGAGTTTTTATGAGGCATATTTATCGTGATAAAGAGCTCAAGGGGGAGTGTTGTAAAACGTTAATGGGTTAGGCCCACCTTCTAGAAGGCGGACTCCTGGCCCATGTGGGCTCCTTATCTAATCCTAACCCAACACGAAGTAGGGTTTCCCCCTTATAAATAGTTGAGGAGACATCTCTTTGTAATTTGACCAGAATTATTCAATAAAGAATTTCGTCTCCTCTATTCTTGTTACTTTTGTTCTTATTTTCTACTCCGATCCACGTGCCTGCGATCGTCGATAACTCAATATAAAACATCTTTTTTATCACAAAGACTCCTCTTTTTTCTTCTTCTTCTTTGTTTTTGTGCCCTTTCAATTTCATTTTGCAAAGTGACATTGTCAGCAGGACAATGCCTCATCATGTCAAACAAGGTTTAGGCATGGCAAATGACAAGGGATATATACTATCAATGCTAGTAACAAAAACAAATTAGGTTTGCAACTAATCTGAACCCAGTCTTCCGGCATTCTTCTAACAAGTACTCCTAGAAAGTTTTGTGGAACATGTTACTTTCTTGGTGTTTTGAGTTTAGGAGAGAAATTGGTTGGTGCATAGTACCTCAATATGTTAACAAAGATCTTGAGTTTGAATCATTGTGGACGTGATTTATTAAAATAAATCACAACCGATTCATATTCCATCTTTGTGGCCTATAAGTGTTGAAGTGAATTTCTCATCCTTCCTCATCAGGTTAATCATTTTTTGGTGTAATCGATCGATTGGTGCATAGTAACTCAATATGGTATCAAAATCAGAGGTCACATATTTGAATTTCTAATCATTCATTGTCAAGTTAAGCCTTTTAGTTGTGACTAGTCGATATATTGTACTGATTGGTGCATAGTTACTCAATATGACATCAAAGTCAGAGGTCTCAAGTTTGAATTACATATGGCAAACATGATTTACAAATTAAATTGTAGCTGACTGCTTTTCCATGTATGAGACCTGACGGAGCCTCCACTTGAGAGTATTTTTCTAGTACAAGTGAATTGCTCACCTTACTCATTAATATGAATTTTTTTTATTGCAAGCAATTAGTATATAGTAGCTCAACACTTGGCTCATGCTTGGCACAAGGAATCAAATGCGTGAGCGTGTCTGTTTCTTCGACCCATCAAATTAATGGTTCACATAAGCATGTATCAGGATAGATTTGGACTTGGAGAGTGCCTGACTTTATTCAAGCTCGACAAAGAGTGTGATTGGTTACCATATATGATCAGGTCACCCTGCTCACCGGACTGAGGCCAAGCAGGGCCAGGATATGCATGTACATGCAGCCTTGATTGGTTTGCCTGTCTCGCTGAACCTAGCTGCTTCGTGATGCTGATTGGTTTACATGCTCAACTATATTGAATGAATGATGGCACCAAGACCCACTGCATGGGCGTGCACGGCGTCAGCTAGGCTCACTAGAAACGGAATCCATTTTCGTTTCCGTGGAGCCTGGCTGGGATGGGTGATTTGCATCATTTGAGCCAGGCTCAAGCACCCGTCCCAAAGTATTCAAACACCACCATTATTTTGAGCTGTTTGAAATGACACACGAAAAACGATATGTAACAAGTCATCAGGTGCTTACATCACCTACTGTTGTTACCGCTGGGTGAGACTCGATCGAGTAGAGACCAGACTCCGGAGTTTAATTTCCACCGCGCGGGATGTTGATTGTTTATTTACAAAGTCGATGGCGGCTCGAATCTGCTGCTGCCGTGCAGTGGGTGCGTAGTATATGTGTATATCTGATATGGTCCCCAAACATGTTGCAATCTTTGAATCGTCGTCCCTGACACAGTGACACTTGTATCTGATGGGCTACACGCAAGTCATAAAGCGGCATTCTTCACACTACTTTGCTATCTGTTGTCAGATTTTGTTCCGCGATTCTTCTCTCCACTTGCTTAGTGACGAAGTTCTGGGGACACCTACACAAAATATCGATCGGTTTCTTCAGGTTAATTGTCGGTCGCTAGCCACACTTTTTTTTTTTTAGAAGAAGAATAATCGGCCAGCTTTTATGCTGTTTCTAGCTAACGGCGTGGTATATTTCCGTGTTCGCCATTTTTCCCACGGAGAGAATGCTTCAAGCATGATGGATGGCACATTTTCTTTTCTTTGCCGTAATCGTCTACGTATGGGATCTAATTCCCCAAAACAAAATAAAAAGATTGTGTCCCCTCTCGGCCTTTCAAACTTTCAGATCGAGATGACTACTTTTGTCGATCAATAGCACATGCGTAGAATGCAACACCTCGCTCGAGTCCTCGATCATCAAGACATCAGGTCAAACTGAAGTTGTTGGCCTAGCAATATCATCTATCCTACCACGCACCATGTCACGTCTCGCCGGCAACGCACATGCATGCCAGAGTGATTGGAACGCATCGCAGGAAGAATTAGTGAACAAGCAGACGGTCAAATCGGCCGCCGGCGCCAAAGGCGATCGAGAGAAGAGGAAGAGGAAAAAACAAGAGGAAAGGTACGTGTTGGGTCAGATGAGCAGCAGCCGAGGGAGACCATCGGTCGGTCTATCCATCGATCCATCCACCGACCCGGACCGGGCCAGTCAGTCCGGTCAGCACGGAACGCGATCAAAAAGATTCTCTGGAACGAAGCAACGAAACAGAGCTCGCTCGATCTGTGTTTCTCTCTGTAGTTCTCTGTTTATTTATCAGCAAGTTGAGTGAAAATAGTACACTATTTTTTTTTCTTTTTTGACCGAAGAAAATAGTACACTAGTTGATCGCCGGTGCTACTTGATTAATTCATCATATGGTTTCACCATGGATCAAATAAATCTGAACAACGAAACAAACCAGGTGCCGGTTTTAATGTGCACTTTCGATGCATACATTTTGGTCAAAGCTAGCGGCGCCGTGAATAAAGAATGAGGCCAGCCACGGCAGTGCGATGGCCGGAGCATTGCTCCTTAGACAGCGATCGTAGTACATTAGTAACAGCATTGTGTGCTTAAGCCCCCACACACATGTTCGTCTACCCATTGAAGCTCTTTACGTTTGACATACAGAGCTCAGAGCTGCTATATAGTGGTATGTGGTTCTCCTCCATGTTCCACGAATCAAACGTTTTGCGATTAGTTTCCACTATGTACAGATCGAACTGCTGGTGCCACTAGACGTTCACGTTCTCATTCGAAACGTCACGGATCCAGCCGGAGTGCGTGCTAGTTGTTGGATTCAGAAAAAGAAAACTATACAATAGCAAGATTCCTTTCCTTCTTTGGTGTCCATGCATCGGCATCGATACTCTCTCCGTTGAGCTAGATCTCTCCATGTTAATTTGGGCTCCGTTCAGCAACGTGGACAGGAGACTTGTGCCGCTGTGCGTGACCTAAGCATGAGCTCAAGATTAATAATAAGTGTTTTCTCTTCCTTTGATTAATAATCGATTAGATTAAAAAACATGCACCAGTACGTTTTTAACTTTGAAGTTACTACCATTGTATGACCTTGAACCAGGGCAGAGGCAGATGGTCGCCTGCGCCGTTTCATAGGTTCCGAGACAGATCGAGAAAAGTTGATGGGAGCAAGAAATCACGCGTCGTGTACGTGCTTCTGTGTTGGGACGAGCGCAACAACAACGGTACAGAGGATCGGACAGACGGCCAGTGTGCGTGCGCTAGAGCACATACGTAGACGTACACCATTGCGCTTGTCCTGTTCTACGGTGTGGTTTCATTTGGTCTTCGTGTTGTTTGTCCTGACAAAATATGGTTTACAGTTTATTTCTAGATACAGAATGCAGAACATCAAGGTGTAACCCTTTGAACTTCTTACTTTCTCTCCTTTTTTGGTATAAAATCAGCAGCACCCGTGTGCCGTCCTTTGCTGAGAGAAAAAATAGTATCTTGACAAGAAATGTTGATAGGAATTGTCGCCGAATTGCGGTATAGGTAGCTAGCAACGGTCAAAGATTCTGCAAACAATACTATTGCCACATATATATATATATATATATATATATATATATATATATAACAATGATTAGTGCCGCGTTACAATAATGACATCGTTGCCGCTGCTGCTTTGCCACGCTTCTTATCTGATCCGCGCCATTCATAACTTTTCATGCATAGTATATAGCTGATGTATAACATACTACAAAGATAATCACTGCAACCCGGCTATATTTGAAATCTCACTCTCAAAGGTGACAAGCAAACCTAAACGGAACCCACCAAATAAGGCAATGATAAAATACTAGCAAGCACTAAACACAAGAGTGGCCCTCTGGCGCTCTGGCATACAGTACTGTAAGTACCAAGTACCAATTGGAGCCCCAGGACTGGTCGGCACAACCGCACAAGGAATCATTGCCGTCACCGGCCGGCTCGGAACCAAAGCCGTGATGTCACGTCAGGCCAGGCCATGCACACATGCCTAAGATAATCCATGTCACCCCAAAGCTCTCTCTCCAGCTTGCGATTGCAAAAGATAACGATTTGGCCGTACGCACAACACCATGATCATCGCACCAACCAAAGAGAAGATGATAACATTATTCCTGGCCCTCTCGTACCACGGCGGCACGTCTCGTGTCCCCCCGTTCCGGTGCGCCTGCGGGCGTTGACCTGGCAGGGCCCGCAGGCAGAGACCGGTGGGCCCCGCTGTCAGTTGGCGCGGCGAAGCTAACAACCGGCCTGATGATGGTGCTCCCTGCGCGTGCCCAACGGTGGGGTGGCTTATCGTCACGTTATTTGTCAGGTAATTCCCCCACAAGCATGCCTGGGCAGGTGCTGTGAGCAGCTGAGCTAGCCGGGTAAGAGCATCTCTAATAGATTACCTAAAAGCAGTTATCTATCCCTAAAAACTAACTAAATGATTAAAAAACAACTCCAGCAGATTACCTATGTGGTTACCTATCCCTAAAATTTTTAGGCTATATCTCAAAGTTCTCTCCCCGTGACTCAAATTTGACAACCCAGGGAGTCACGACCCATTTGCTTTTCACGGCCGCGGAAAAGGCCAAACCGCTATGCGCGGGAAGTTTCCCCGCTCACCTGCGACCCCAATCCGCGCCCCCGTGTGAAGCCGGCACCAAATCCCACCCCCGTGAACCCGTCGGACTCGTCCGCTCACCACCCAGACCGCCACTGTCGCCGCCGTTCCGGTTGCCTAGGCCGCCGCCACCCGCACGTTGCTCCGCCAGGGCCGCCGCCGCCCACAGGCCGCTCCACTTCGCCCAGGCCGCCGCTTCCCCCAGTTCGACGCCCACCAGCGATGGACGGAGAAGGTCGCACGACCCCAACTCGGGTGCCACCCGCCGGCTCTCTCCCACAGACCCAAGCCAACGCCGCCGGTTCTAGGCGCAAGGTGGCGCGTCATCGGCTAGGGTTAGCACGGCCCCCCAATGCTGCAGCAGGAGACGCCACCGGCGAGCCTCACGAGCTCGCCGGCAGCGGGAATGGCTAGGAAAGGGCCTCCCAAGCTCGCGAGAAGCCACCCTATGACCTCTCGGCAAGGAAAGGGAAGCGGCCCCAACAGGAGATGCCCACACCTCTGACACCTCCGGTGGCATCTCCAAGTTTCTTTGATGGTCCTTTGGCCTTCTTTGATTTCTCCCCTACACCTCTGACACTAGAAGAAGATTGGAAGGGGATCAAATTTCACTGCGGCTAAGGATGAGACATTGGTGAAGGCATGGAGGGCTGTTGCACTTGATCCAATCACAGGGATTGAACAACCTCGAGGAACCTATTAGAAGCGCATACATGATCACTTTGTTCGAAACAACAAGAGTGGCATACTTCGGTCCTAAATTTCAGTCACCCATCGATGGCAAGTCATTCAAGTTTCTTGCACTAGGTGGTTTGATTGCTTGGAACAAGTTGAACGTCTAAATCCAAGTGGTGCAAATGTTCAAGACAAGGTGATGGATTATTTCATACAATTTATCATATTTGTTTAATTGCATTTGTTCAATGTGATGATTTTTTTTTTCTATATGAATAGGTGAATACTGCTCAAAGATTGTACAAGGGCAAGCCAAAGAAGAAGGGTGGAAAGGCAGGGAAGCCTTTTGCCTTGCACCATTGTTGGGCCCTGCTTGAGCATGATGAGAAGTGGAGGACAAGAAACATTGAAGATCTAACAAAGAGTAAGAAAGTAAAAAACTCATGCTCTCCGATTGATGTGGAAAGTGATGATGAGGATGATGGCTCGGGTAGGAGAAGCCCAACTCCCATATCACCACCATCAAGCAAGAGGTCGGCCGGTAGGAAAGCAGAGAAGGAAAGATTGAAGAAGCAGTAGGAGAAAATGCATATAAGGAGTCCTTGGACAATATGGTGAGAACAAGGAAAGAGCTTGCTGTTGAGAGGAATGAGTATAGGAGTGCACGATAGATGGAGATGAAGGAAGTGGAGGAAAGGAGGACGGCGGCTGAGGAAAGAAGGACAGCGGCTGAGGAAAGGAGAGTGGCAGCTGAGGAGAGGAGAGCGGTGGCTGAGGAGCAAAAGGCGGTGGCCAAGGGGCTAGAGCAAGAGCAATGACTTATGTTTATGGATCCATTAAATCTGGATGAGAAGAGACGGACCTACTTTGAGTTGATGCGCGATCAGGTCTTGGCATCAAGATCTATGGGAGGGTTCTAGTGGCAACAGTGGTGGTGCTTCTAGTGGTAATCGTTATTTTGATGGCAATGGTGCTAATGGTGGTAATGATTTGTAATGGTGGCAATGGTTATTTTGATGAACTTAAAAAATATTTGAACTATGATCTTGATTATCTGAATTATACTCATGTTAATTGTATGCGGATGATTATTTGAACTATATTTGTATGGCCATGTTTTTTTGGTCTACAAGAATGAAGGAAAATAAGTATAGGTCATCACTTTTAGATAAGCTGCTGGAGAAGAAAACAGAATACTTACTTAAACCCTCTCTCTCCTATACCTAAAGAAAATTTTAGGTAATCACTTTTGGGTAAGCTATTGGAGATGCTATAATGTTGTTGATGATGGAGTATGCTATTCTCTCCGTCTAGAATGTAGTAAGTATTTTTTATATTTATTTAAAATTAATTTTATATTTTTGATAAATAATATAGAAATAAATAAATTATTTTAAATAGGAAGAGTGATAGACGATCTCATGATATTTTTTAGTAACAGTTATTTTTTTAAAAAAAATACTTCGACATATGGGACAATATGTTATTAAGTGCTTGTGAAAATGCCCCTCTAGAATTTTTTATAAATTGTGTCGTCAATGGAACTTAGGAAAACCTACTAAGATTGGTTTTTTCGAGTTTTGGATTGAGAGAAGATATGTTTCTTTCTATAAGAGCTTGTGTACAAGGTATCGCGATAGCAAAATGAGCAGTCTACATCTACCAGATGTATCTTGTTAATCATGAACTCAAGATTGCTCGTCCACACATTACATGCATTTGAGCCCAAAATGAAATAATAGTGAGAGTTCAAATCTGCAAGCTAAGTATATATGGGATATTCAGGCATAAAATCACTGAGATACCTGAAGCATAAACATGATTCCGTCATGTTATTCCTTCCCCTACCAGGGTTTGAAAAATCGTTTCAACCGACCGGCTTGGTTCAATAAAAAATCGACCGGTTAACCGGAGAAACCGACCAGTTAACCGAATTGCTACAGTACTAGCTTCGGTTTTTCATAGTGAACCAGTCGGTTAGAGCAACCGGCCAGAACCGGTTTTCTGGTTGATTTTTACCGGTTATTTAAACCCTGCCTCCTACTACCATGTCTCCAGCAGCAGCCATTTCTTTCAAACAGCCAGAGTTTTGATCCGGACCAGATTGATTTGCTCACGTGGAAGCTGGGATATGAAATGTTTCGTTAAAAATTTGTTGAGTGTGACGTGGGGCCCATGCTCCAAGATGTAGCTTTCATGTATATGCTCTCCCATATTCCCCGTAACCAATGGCAGATTCCGGCTTCGGAGGCAACAGCAGCTTCACCCTGCCATTGGGTTGACAAGAATGCCCTTGTCCAAATGTTTAAAACGTAGCTCAACGAATAGTCTAGTTTGGTGGGCAATGGGGCATATAAAAGAAAGGATGTTTGACTGGGTCAAACCATTTTTGGGTACACAACAAACAAAAGTTACAGAAGTCGCTAACTGAATGATTTGCTCAGCAGGGTAACACGTAGTAAACTTTTTAAGTTGCCTGATAATCTTCAAAATTGGAATGAAATTTACAAAGGATAGATAATTCCTAAGATACAATCGGCACCCATTGACATGGTAAAGCACGGAATAATAATGTGTCATATATTCATATAACATGTGGATTTGAACTTTTGTACTCAACCAGGAAATTGGAGTGCAAGTCAGTGAGAATCAAACTTTTTTAATCTGTCAGGAAAATGTCATTAGTTCATTTAAAACCGTGTAGTGCTTTTGACCCGATGCCGAGCTTCTCGAAATGAGATCCTTGCGCCATCATATAATAAACGTACAGTAGTTTTTTTTTTCATCACGGATGCATGGCGTGTGCGATTGTGGAAAAATTGCATGGTTATGTTGTAGCCATTTAAAGAATTAAATTAAGAACAAAATCATATGGGGTGAGTAGAATGCTTCTCCTTTATTAGGTCAAGGAAGTTGATAATGCATTTTTGTGTGAAGTATTAAGCATGGTAATTCTTTGCATTCATAAAAAGCTAAGGGTGACGATCGAATAGCATTAACCTTGTCACGGGAGGAGGGTGGGGGAGGGGATCCATGTTAAATTTGACGTTGATATGACATTTTGGATATCTACTAAGAGCATCTCCAAGAGAGCTCCATAAACTTTTTCTAAATTAAATTAATATGATTTTAATCTAAAAAAACATTTTTAACAACTCTTCAAAATAACTCACAAATTTATTCTCTCCCTATATTCTCCTCATTTGTAGCTAAACGAATGAAAAATTAGAGACCCCAATCCTTATATTTACAAAGTAATTAATGTTGTTATAGTCCCAAATACTGACGTGGTCCAATTAAAAGTTTTTATGATCTATTTTTAGGGAGAACTGATGAAAGAGACAAGAAAATTTCTCTCTAATAATTTTTAAACTGCTACTAAAAACATTTTTAAAAATCAATTTTTTAGTGAGGTTTTGAAGTTGATCTAAGCAACCCTTGTTCTCGTGGTTGCAACATGTACCAGGAACAAATTTAACACATTCTAGGTAATTTGGTGCTACCCTTTTAGCATGATGCATGTGCAAAATTATGTTTATCATTAGCGCTCTCGTCTATTTTAGTCAAAAAATGTTTGATTTTTACCAAACTTAAAATCCTAACATGTATAGATGAAGTATAATGTAAGCAGAGACGGAGATTAGTGATGATCATAGTAAACCATGGACCTCTTGGCTAACATAAAACTTTAGGGACTTGCTAATTTTCAGGTGACTGAAAGTTTGTGTAACTTTCAATCACCGTTTTGAGCCATCAGATCTAGATCCAATGATTTATAATTATTATATAGATAATCCTAAAAAAATTAAAACACAAAAATAACAAACAATTGACTAAAACCTTTTAATCGATTAAAGGCTAAGAAATATAAAAACTTTATTGATTGAACAGTAACATGACACTATGTACAAGCCGTTAGAGGTGAATTAGGATGGGTAGCGCAGTTGATATCTGTTTAAGGTCGGTCCCTAGTGGTACGGACGTAACTACGTAATACATTGATTGGTTGTGTACTCAAATTGTACCTTGGATGAATTAAACCTCAGTTTGAACCTGATATTAATGACGTAACGGTACATAATCTAGCTCAAAAGCCGAGCACAACTGACTGCTGGTAGGGCCCGAGCTCGGACAACAGGCGACCAAGGTTCCCAGGTCCAAGGGCAGAACCGTCTTTCTCGCAGCGGCCTCCCTCCAATTTAGCCGCCCCCCGGAAACCGCACCCCTGCCACGACGCCGACGACCCCTCCCTCTCTCCGACACCTGCACACACACAAACACACATACGCGCACGAGAACCCCCCTCGCCCGCGCTCGGGCTCGTGCGCCGATGGCCGCGACGGGGGTGGCCACGGCGGCGGGGACGGCGGTGCTGGTGTACCTGGTGCTGTCGGGCCGGCTCTGCGGCGACGCGGGCGGCCGGGACGACCGGCTGATTTCGGCGGCGGTGGCGGAGGCCGCGGCGGCGCGGCGGCGGCGGAAGGAGGAGGCTCGGGCGCGGAAGGAGCAGCGGCGGTGGCCGGAGCGGGCCCCCGCCGGGTGGGGCGAGGCGGCGGCGGTGGCCGCCCGGACCGTGCGGTTCACGTGGGGCGAGACGCTCGGGAAGTGGCCCCTCGGGGAGCTCGCCTTCGGGATCAAGTACTACATGCGGCAGCAGGTTGGTCCCGATCATCATCGCTGCCTCCTTCTCCCGCGCTCTCCGGTCTCCATTGCCGACCGCCGCGAACGATTTGGTCTCGCTCTTGCTCTGTTCCTGGCTTCCTGCCGCGCGAGATTTTTCTTTTCTTCTTCCGGACGCTTTTTGCTTTTGATTTTTGGGGGTGTTTGGCTACCTCGGGGAGCTTGAGGAGATGATTGGTTTCTTCGGCGGGATTTTTCCTCGGTCAAGCTGGCTTGTCGGCTTTCGTTTCTATTTTCATTTTCGGACAGGGAAATATGCCTCTCTTTTTTTAGGCGAAGGATCTTCTTGCGTGCAAGAATAGGTGAAGGGGGAATGTGCAATATGTGCAGGCTTCCTTTTCCTGCATTTTCTGTTCCCATTAATGTTGCGGATTGGTAGTTTCTTTCTTTTTCTCTCCTCTTTTACGGATTGGCAATCCCTTTTTCTCTTTTTTTTTATTTGATTTTCTTTTTCAAAAAACAAATGGTGGGGTTTAGGAGTTGCATCACAACTGTGCTATTTGTAAGCTGCTTCAGTTCACATGACTAAATAGTTGTTAACTGTTTCGTGGTACTAGTTTGGTTGAAAAGTTAGCGGGAAAGCAATCTTTGTTGCTTTAGCTGTCACTGAAAACTGTTTTGGTTCAGTTTCACGGCAAATCCACAGAGTGACTTCGGTTTTGGACCAAGTCAAGCTTAAAAGTTTCTGAGGTTGCAACTTGTTCTCCTACCTTGGAGGTTACGTGGGTACTCGTGCCTTAGCTTAACAGAGGAGTGGGTGCATGTTAACGTGGTTTGGGAGGATTCAGGAATGGTGCCCTTCCAAGTGGACCAACTTTCCAGTCATAGGATTTGAAGTTGAAGCATCAATGTATTATGACATTTATTGTATAATATAATTACCCTTTCACCTAACGATCGATATGTAGTGTTTCTTGGAGGAGTATTTGGTCCATCACTTTATTGTATTTAAAATAGTAATATGATTGTTTAACAAATGATCAAATCTACTTTCCCTCCCCAAAACCGAACTGTGCTTTGATTAGTTTAGTCCTAAGAAAGCTAAGTGGTTGCTGAATTCGAACCCAGTACCTAACTTAGGGAAAAGATGCTATTGCCTTTAGCTACTCAAAATATTCCACATTCTGTAACGATAAATACGTAACGAATTTCTTCCGGAAATTGATCTCTTCACCTGCCTTTAGTGTGCTATACTCTTTTGCCTACTCTTAACCAGCTTCAATGCCAGTACACTAGATATTTTGTATGGATATGACACATCAGTTCACTATTTCAGGGCAATCTGCAGCATGAGTATGCGGGATGCGATTCTGTATCTCTGGATGGACCTGACGTTCGGCAGGACCTGATTTCGCTTCTCAGATATCTGAAGCTATGCATGTATTTCTCGAAGAAGCCATATGACGTGTTTATGGAGTTTGGTGGATATGCCCAGAACGATGTTCTAATAAAGAAATCTAAGGGGAGGGTGCGTAAGTATCAGTCAGTTCTCCATTGTCATCTATCTTTTGAAACAATCATGCCAGACCGTTTTTTATTCAATAATTAACTATCATTTGGTTTGGATTATTATGACTCAAGGTTTAGGCAATCGACTGAAATTCTGTGCTATTGTGCAGCTCCTGAAGCCTTCTTTCACAATTGTTCGTGATGGAAGCACCAAATGTTTTCTCCTTTTCATTCGGGGAGCCATCAGTGTTAGGGAACGGCTGACAGCGGCAACAGGTGCAGAGGTTCCTTTTCACCATGTTGTACTGAAAGAAGGTCGTATCTCCAAATTAGTGCTGGGGCATGCCCACTGTGGGATGGTTGCAGCAGCTCGATGGATTGCAAACCAGGCCATTCCTGGCCTAAGTAAAGCTGTTGATGAATTCCCAGACTATGGGATTAAGGTAATTTCTTTCAGTTTCTTTGAACATCTGCACATGATATTGTGGCGTTTAAACTATATCTGCACTATAAACACATTATACTGGTAGTCGCTGCTATTGCCCCAAATTTTATTGTACAAATTATACTTTTTCCACTTTCAGTTCTCCTTGGGATTGGGGTACGCTGTCAAAATTGTGGAGTACAACTTTCTGCTTTTGTGTTGGCTCCAGTACTTCTCATGCACTCCAAATAGATGTTTTTACCTGTACATTGACTAAAGAAGAATAAAAAAATTCTGATATCTGAATCAATGCCAAAGTAAAAATCTTTGAAGTGTGTCAGTCAAATATCTTTAAATGGGTTTGTTGTTCTATGGTGCTAAACAAGAAGTGTAAGAAAATAAATCTGCCAAAGTATTTGTGCAAAGTAGAAGACCATGACTAGAGAGAAGAAGTGAACTAAACATAAGTTAAGGAAAACAGCTATGGAAGTAATTTGACCATCCTCTACCTGTTATCATACATTTTGTTCATTGAATTATAGCTATAAAGTTTTATCCTTATGAGTGACCACTTTTCAGCAGCTATGTGGCAACCTAATAGAAGTTATTTGAAATTAGAAAAAGGTTGTTCCATTATTATTGTTCAACTGAATCTAGAATTTACATTCACGTGTTACATAGGACCCTTTGTTTTACTAACTCAAATTTGTTTTTTTAGATAATGTACTAACTCAAATATTAGTACCTTTTTTATTTAGATCATTGGGCATTCAATGGGAGCTGCAATTGCTTCAATACTGACATACATTCTACGTGAGAATGAGAAGCTATCATCATCCACCTGCCTTGCATTTGGACCAGGTACAGCATAGCAAATCCTACTCAACAAATTCCTTGGTGCCTCAACGAACTATATTTTGCTTTGGAGCCCTATAAGTTAAGAAAAATCGATGAATTACTATTTGTGAATCATCCTTCACTAAAATTTGTATCATTGCCTTGCATCATGGTATCTTTGTAATGATACATCTTAAAGACTTAGGTTCATTTATTGGTGTCTGTGCTTATTATGTTTCTAATTTTGTAACAAAATGCAGCATGGATCTTCTTCAGTTGGTTCATTTATTGGTGTAGGTACTTATGCTTTTTAACTTTTGGAAAAGTCTAGTATTAATTTTCTTCAAAAAATTAAAATATATCCAAATATATACATTTGTATACATGTTTAGTTATAATGATAACCAATGTTTCACTATACCATTGTCTTATGTACTGCATGGTGGTGATGCCCAGAAGGCTAAGTCTGTATATTATTATTTAAAAATACAAGATCTATGACCTGTATGAACGCATGGTGTGATGTTTACATTTCTCATTGTTTCTGTTCAGCTGCTTGTATGACATGGGACTTGGCTGAGTCCGGTAAAGACTTTGTTACCACTATTGTCAACAGAAATGACGTAGTACCATCTTTGGGCATAGCTTCTGCCACGAAGCTTCGCACAGAGGTACCTCTTTGCCATCACAAATTCATTTACTGATGTTTATACATGCTTATCAAAGTAGAACCAGGAATTATATTTGATCATTCATAGGCACAAATATTATATATTTACCATTACAGTTATGATCTTACAGGTTATGGCATCATCATGGGTACATGACCTTCGCAATCAAATTCAGCAGACTAGGTTCTTGGGTTTTGTAAACCGTTCTGTGAGTTTCATAAGATCTCACGTGCCCTGCATATCTGATCCAAGATCTAAGGTTATAGATGTTGATATGGTGCAATCTCACAATTCTAAGGTATAATGATTTTGCTGTTCAAAACACCTTATTTTCCAACCTATTACTTGGATGATAGTTACGAGTCAATTCCTCGTGATTTTGCAGGATGGGAGGAAGCCTTCAGCAGGCAATCGTGCTGCAGTAAAGAAACGCCCTGGAATTGTTTGCTGGTCTTGTGTTGCTACTGAGAATCAGGCTGTTGAATCTTCAAAACAAACGCAGGACATTAAAATTCAAACCGACACTGAAGGAAAAATTGACAAAATTAGTGAAACAGATGCTTCTGAATTAATCTCCGTCGCCCTTGGAGATTTAATCCTTCAAGAATCAGATAGCAAGGATGTCGATAGAGAGGAAAAGGAATCAACTCTGGAAGGAACAGATGAAAAGGAGGCCATGGACCTTTTAGAGTCATTGACCGAGGAGATTCAGGTGCAGTCATCGTCAGCCCCTTCTCGAGAGTCCTGCCAGTTATTTCCCCCTGGAAGAATATTACACATGGTTGGATCGCCAGCAGCAGAGCCATGCATAAGTGGACAAACTGGTGCAGAGGATGTTGTCACATTGTATGAGACACCTCGACATTTATACAGTAAGATTCGCCTGGCGAGATCCATGATAAGAGAACATTACATGCCCAAGTACATTAAGACAATAGAGCTGTTGATTAATAGGCTTGCAAAGGAGAACATGGATGACCAATTGGACTCATTGTAGCATCAAGCGTGTGTACATAATAATTATTGTACAGATTATGGCATGGAAAGGCATTGTTTCAGATAGGAAATGCTGTAGTTCTGGTTGTTTAAAGGTTTGTGTTAGCAATCAAGAACCTGTACCACAAGACCAATTTAACTTTGTTCTTTTAATTTCCTGTTAACATTGGCAGCCAGCCATCTCAGGTAGGGCTCAAAGAGAATGACCTGGTGATGAATTCAGTGAGTCTCAGCAGCATTGTTGTTCCTTCGCAAAAAAAGGAAAAAAGAGGCAGCAGTTGTTTCTAGTTATGGATACTATTAACAGTTGAGATGTAAGCTAACCCAAGATATTCATGTGAAAGTCACTGTTTATTAGTATGGCATTTTGGTTTTTAAGTTCTATCAAGTCTTGTTCCTGTAGTCAGTTTGGTACATGCCAGAATAGTCAAAGATTTAAGGATGAGCTTCATCAAAACTCAAGATCCATGATGAGTTTTTATAGAACACAACATTCTTTTTCTAGTATAACATACGCGAGTCGTAAATAGCAAGAACTCAGTTTAGTTTTCAGGTTTTTCCTAGACTAATCTGGATCCGATGAGCCATTTACCTATTTTTGTTAGTACTAATTTGTCGTGCTTGCGACATTGCTTCCGGTCATGCTCTAACCTCTAACAGGCCATGCCGGCTTCGTGCCTGGGCAGGGCCGTCCCGTGCCATGAGGCCCATATGGCCAGCACTAATCTGCTAACTATCCCCTTTCTATTAATCTAAAAAAAAAAAGCCTATCCCCTCTCTATTGATGTTCGAAAATTTCCATTTCTTATTAAACTTCCTACATTACCAATTAAGGATTATTTAGTTATTCCTTCTCTGCCAATTCTCTACACTGTTGATAGTTTCAGGAGCTTTTTCTCCAAAAAAAACATAGTTTCAGGAGTTATATCTGCAGTTTGGTTGCTTTCTTATTTTATTTATTTCCAATAGTTAGGTTCTTGTGAAATACTAACAACATGATAATCATTATTGTCATATTCTCTATGTTGGCTAAGAGGATGTATAGAAAGGGACACTTGCTAATCCCAACTAATACAACTTTCATAGAAGAGATACACTTAACAAAGTGTTGTCATGATTCCTAATTGTTTTCATCCCAACAAGCGGCCAAGGCGGACACTTTTTAAACACTGTATACACCTTAGCTTATTCGTGGTCATAACTGTTTTACAGCTTTCGGATATAATTTCAAAAAAAAATATGCAAGTAATAATACAGTAAAATATATTAGATTTTTTAATTTGTCTTGAGTTGTGATCTATCTTTTAAAACTTTTATAATATATACTTCCTCTTGTTTTTATTTGTTGACGCTTAGAACAAGATTTCTAGTTTATTTTTGAAATAAAATTCATGTTCCGTTAACAAATAAAAATGGTGTTTCGTATTACCGACAAGTAATTTTGTATGGGATTGTGCATTTTGGCCGGATGCTTCGCGAGAAGTGGGCTCCGGAGAAATTATACTGATTTAGGAAAACTCCTACGTCCAGTTTATGGCTACTCATATTACTCGCATGGTGTTGTATAGAGGATGACTACAACAATGATGAGAGAGGAGGTAGCTCCAAGTCTCTATGAAAGTACATGTATGAGAGTTGAGTCTCATACTAAGAAGAAGAGCGCCTCCTTTTTATACTCTAAGGGGTTGGGCTGTTTTACACGCGTAGAGAGAGAGAGAGAGAGAGGGGAGAGCGAAAGGAAACCGATCGCGGTGAAGTCGAATATAGTGAGGCCGATGACTATGGAAGTCGATGGCGTCCTTGTCGGTCGTCATGGGCCCCGTGCTCTCGGGCTTCCCATCGTTGTGTGCTATCAAATCATAGTGTCACATAGGGCCTGCCTATCGGCTTGACTCGGTCAACCCGTAACGAGTGTCATAGGTGTGGCGTGCTTATTCATGCCGAACAATGTGGCGAGGCGTGCGATCATATCTTCGCACGACGATGATGGCGCTAGGGATAGACTTACGGTGCGATTTGACCTCCCGTCACCACGTGCCCATGCCATGGATTGGTCTTTAATGCGGGTCCGTGGTGGTTGTTGACTTCTTGTTCTGCTCGACCCTTTTTGCCCACGGTTGAGCGAGCCGGGTGAAGGTAGACCGTCAAACGCGAGCCCGACGCTCTAGCGTCTTGTGTTTGACGGGTTGCCCTTGGATGAGTTGTCAGTCGATCATGGCGTTTAAGTCAGATTTTCCCTTTCGGTACTCCCGTGTGACGCAGCGCTACCACGCCCCGTCTTGTCCAAGCGGTCTATGTCACTGACACGTGTAGGAGACAGTGACTGTAGCTAGCGTTACTCTGCACGAACACGCGCGCATCATGATGGTGGTCCTGAAGCATTTATTATCACGTCTAACCCCTGTTGCCGGGGTCGAATGAGGTAGAGGTTTCTCAACCCCCGTCGAGGTCGAGCAAGGCGAGACGCGCGTGTCCCTCCTCGCGAGGGGTCAAGCGAAACGAGAGGGACTCGGATCCACTTGAACGGGGTCGTACGGGACGCGGCTGACTTAGTTTAGTGATTAGAACCCGAAGGCTCATGTCTCTTAGTTTATTCCCTTCATTACCACGTGTCCGCTGATATTTGTCCCGACGAAGTATTTGAATCATCATATACAAATATCATTAGGATCTATATCTTGCAAACGTGTATGTTTATCAATATCTTTTTTAAATAAGTATCATTTTCGTATTCTTTCCCACATTGCTCAAAAATTCATGCTGAGACATCATTTGGCTATATCATTACAATTTTGGAAACATAATTTAGAGAAAGGGGCACCAAGACATAGATGAACACTTTAACAAGTTCAATTCGCACTTCAAAAGTTAAAAAAAATCTTACATGAGATCATCTTCAACCGGTACCCTATACCGTTCTCCCTCCTTTGTTTTAGAAAATATGAGTCAAAAACATGCTCCAACCGGTTCTCTATCCGACTCCTTAACACTGTACCATTCTCTATTTCCTCC
Organism: Eleusine indica; assembly: GCA_030378355.1. NCBI lineage: Eukaryota > Viridiplantae > Streptophyta > Magnoliopsida > Poales > Poaceae > Eleusine > Eleusine indica. The sequence goes on from CM059494.1 coordinate 18,385,348, forward strand.
CCTCCGCTCGGTAAAAGTAGGGAGTGAAATCAAATCGCTATGGAGCAACCGCCGGCTGTGGATTCGTCGTTCGCGCCAGGTGAAAATTTGGTGATCCGCTAACTCTCCTTCCTTCCTCTTCCTATTAATGCATGGAGACAATTTGGTGAGATTTGTGGCCGTATTTGTGAGCGATAGAGAGATAGGATTGGGAAAAATTTCTGTGAAGATGATTTTCTAGGTCGTAGGTCCTCGATTGGCCAAATTTGTGTGTGAGAGAGAGATTGGATTGGGGAAAAACTTCAGTCAAGATTTTTGGTGCTACCCACAGCAGCCGCGCCGACGTCCCTGGATGCTGCGCCGTCCGTGAGCACGCTTGCGCGCGGCAGCCACGCCGGCATCGCTAGAGGCTGCGCTGTCGGTGAGCTAGCCCCAGCTCGATGCTTGCCTACTCACTCTGCTGGCTGCTTGCAAGCATCAGTAGTGCTTTTCTTTTCTTTTTTGGGTGAAGCGAATCATTGCTGCTAGCCTGGTTGGTATGATGGCTTGTGTGTTCTTTTCCTGATATTTGCTAGTACTCACGCATGCTGAAGTGATTGTTGGTTGCCTTTTTGATAGGTTGTTGCAATGGATGAAATCATGCAATTTTTGAGTTCTAGCAATGTGGACAACAACCATTATGCAAGTTCACCCGAGGAACAAGAGATTGAAGAAGTGCAGGTTGTGCAAGGTACATCAGATTGCAACCAAAGGGCTGAAAGTGTAGAACCAAATTTTTTTCAGAAAATGAGGATAAGCTTCTGTCTGAGTCATGGCTGGAAATTAGGTTGGTTGGTGCTCAGTCTACTGAACAACATCAATCGACATACTGGGAGAGAATTCATGAGTACTTTCACAATCACAAGACCGTAAATCTGATCGTACTTTAAAATCTTTGATGAACCGATGATCCACAATATTGGAGTTTACTATCAGGTTTTATGGATGCTACACTCAGATTAAAAATAGGAACGAAAGTGGGAAGAATGAGCAATATAGGGTATGTCACATGCTTGTTTGTCCAATGATTTTCTTATAGGAGTCATCATGCGTATATGTTTAACTCACACATTCACTTATGTAGGTGATGGATGCATGCGTGATGTATAAGAACGTCACGGACCCCCTGCACCGATCATTCAATTTGTTACATTGTTGGCATGTCTTGCACCATGAGCAGAAGTGGAAAGACTTGTGCTCTCAAAAGAATCATAAGGTACCAGCTAATACTCCTGGAACCAATGAAAGTCATGATGAACAAGGTGAGTGCCATACTTCACCAAAGGAGGATGCAAGGCCACCTGGAAGGACAAAGAACAGCAACGTCGAGGTACAAATTCTGGTTCTCTAGTAGAAAAAGTGTACAAAGATGCATTGGACACTATGGAATAAGAAGAAAGAGTCTGAAGACATTAAAGAGAAAAAAAAGAAAGGAGTGTGATGATATGTTCATCACACTAGAGCAACGAAGGATTGATGACAAAAAGGCAATGGAGCAGAGAAGGCTTGAAGAGAAGATGTCTTTAGAGAGAAGAAAACATGAAGACAAAATGGCTATGGAGAAGAAAAAACTTGATGAGAAAAAAGAGATAGAAAAGAGAAGGCTGGAATTGCATGAAAGAGAACTAGATGATAAGGTGATGAATATGGACTTGAGTGGCATGAATGAGATACAACGACAATACTATAGCAGAATGCAACAGGAGATACTTGCTCGATGCTTTGGTGGAGGCTCAGGTTGAGAATTTCTGTGAAACAGGAGAATGCTCTCTTTTGTAATGATTGTCCAACATCTTGGACAATGTCTTTTGTAAAGCATTACAAGATGTTCTCTTTTGTAAAGTAATACATGATTAAAACATGCTTCAGATAATACAATGTAGATGATTAAGTTAGTACTAAGTACATGATCAAGGTAATTTCAAATACTACTACTTTCTGCCATGACGTTGTCAAAGGTGCTCCATTAAATCTTCTTGAAGTTGACAGTGAATTCCACTATTTTTGATGTCACGATGAGCTAGGAGGAATTCGTGTAGCTCCCGTGGAGGAGCTCTGGAAGGTGTCACCTCTTCGCCAACATCATCATAGCGTACCATCAACTGTTCATCTCATCTTCAACAATCATATTATGCATGATGATACAAGCATTCATGATTTCTCTTAATATCTCTTTATCCCATAAACATGGTGGCCCTTGAAAAATAGCAAATCGTGCTTGTACAATTCTAAAGGCTCGTTCCATATCCTTTCTAACTGTTGCTTGTGTCGTGGCGAAATATTTTGCTTTATTGTCTCGAGGTCTTCGTATGGGTTTTACAAATGTTGCCCACTGAGGATATATCCCATCAGCAAGGTAAGACCCCATTGTGTAATTGTGACCATTGATGGTGTAATTAACTTCTGGGGTTTGTCCTTCAGCTAGCCGTGTAAAAAGATGGGAATGATGAAGAACATTGATATCATTAAGAGATCCTGGTAATCCTAAAAAAGCATGCTAAATCCAAAGGTCTTTTGAAGAAATAGCTTCAAGAATTATTGTTGGCTCACGCGTGTGCCCGGTATATTGATCATGCCATGCTGAAGGACAATTTTTCATTCTCAATGCATACAATCTACGCTACCAAGCATTCCAAGAAATCCTTGGAGACCTCAAGTACTTGTCTCCAAACACCTCCATAACAAATCTTCAGAGAGACTCAATTACAGTACTTTCCCTAATCTTAATATAGTTGTCTATAAAATCTGCACATACTCCTTGACTAATCATCATGAATGCTGCAGTAACCTTCTGCACACACGACAACCCAAGACTTCCAGTTCTATCTCTTTTTTGCATAAAATAATCGTCATATCTCTCTACAGCATGCACAATACGAAGATACAAAGAACAAGACATCCGAAACCTGAGCGAATAAACAACAATAAAAAAAAATTAGAAAATAATACTCGTATGAAGATATAAAAAAAGTTAATGAACTCATGGTAAACCCGCTCCTGAAGAAAGTGGGATCGTAGGTTGGATATTCTAAAAAATAGTCATTGTAAAGCAACTGATGCAGCTTCTCTATCATGATGAGTGTATTCAGGACCAAGCATAGAACCGCCCCATCCGGAGCATTCATGTGCTCACGCTGAACTTGTGTGGCATGCACCGTGGCAAGGATGACTTCTTCATTATCGTCATCCGACGACGATGAATCTTGGACATGACAAAGATAGCGGAGGTAGCGACGACTCATTTCGAGTAGAGATGGAAGAACAAGAGAAAAGACTTGATGAAGGAACAATGTGACCAACCATGTATATATAGAGGTTAAAAAATAGCCATTAGAAATATAGCCGTTGAAAAATATAGTGGTTGAAAATATAGCCGTTAGAAAATATAGCCGCTGGAAATATTAGTTACAAAATATCAATATAATATAGATGAATGAAATATAGAGATGCTGATTTAAAGAATCGGTTGGAGATGCTATGACATCCTCATAGTTAGCAGATTTTAATCGTTCACAAAAAAAAAAGTTAGCAGATTTTAATCTAATCTAACTATGCAAACCCATGGAAAACAAATCCCGATATTTGCATCGTGTCCCCAAACTACCCTTAAGCCACAATCGTATCTACGGTTCGACCCGGCCGTTCCTTCCACCTCAACCCGACCGATCTCGTCCAGCCCTCCGCAACCTCTATACCCGGTTCGCGCCTCGATCTAGATCCAGCAACTACTGCATCGCATCGTAGCCGCGCGCTTCTCTGCTTCCACGCCGGCGCCTTCTCCCCTCTGCGCCGGTGTGTTTTCGATACCTGCTGTGCGCACGCAGCGGCTGGGTCTCGTCTCCACTCCAGGTGAGAGCCGAGATCTCCTCCCCAATTCTCTAGAGAATCCTCCTCCTTCCTTTTGTAGCTGACACTTAGGCTGGATGTAGCGGGGATGCGTGGATCCCTCCGCGAGGGCGGGTGCAGGGACAGGGAGATTTCATCCTAATCGGGGATGCGGATTGGGATTGGAAGGGAAATTTTCATTTTAGCAATTCGTTTTCCAAGATTTGTGGGGGTTTCATCTGTAACCCCGCGGCCCATGTCGATTTCGCTTCTGGTTCCGGATTCGTTTGGATACTTAGTTTCCCATGCTTGTTCTTACCAGGGAAAAAGAGATCTTGGCCGATTTGTTGAAAAGGACAAGGCGATCTGTTTAGTAGATTTAAGAGCGAAGCCTATAGCTATGTCTAATCAGTAGCTTTTTAGAATAAGTAGAAGAAGAATATCTACTTCTAGATATTCATCTAAAAAGATTTCTTTGATCCTTGTTAAAGTCACTAGCCAACAGAAACATAGCTCCTCTGGAAAATGGTCTTACTCTCATTGCACACTGCATCGTACGGTTATGTCCTTAGTAACAACTTTCTCATGTCATGGTAGAAAGTATGCACAGTTAGGCCTGGATTTTGATCTGTATCAATTTTTATTTGGAACCTGTTGACTGCATTGTGGGCAAATTTAGGAACTCCCCATGCATTTTACACTTGTTTTAAGGTGAAGGGGGTACATTCAAATTTTAACCTAATCAATCTAATTATGTCGTTATGATGTTGCATGTACATGTAAAGATCTTATTAGCCCTTGATACTGAGCTGTGAAAGGTAGATTTTTATGTTAGTCCAATTAATTATGTGCTTTGTTCATAGTAGCATCCCATCTTGATCCTGTATTCTCAACATATTGTCATGAATTTAACTTATAGTTAATTTTTCGTTACAAGAAGGTTCTGATTTCTGTTGCTGATGACACTCTGAGAATTTCATTGTTTTAATCTTGATTGCATATTTTCTTTTTGTTCAGTCTTACCATACCTATCAGTGTCATCTTCTAAATGTTCTTTGTTTCACCCCAGGAATTCATAAAATTGTTATTTGATTATGCAGCTTTTGTTGCTTTTGACTGTTGAAGCTAAGTTTGCTAATTGAAATGAAATTATAAATTTGTTTAAGGTTAATGTGCACAGTATGCAATTTTGAATTGCACTCAAGACTTGATATATTTCTGTTATTCTATGCTTTTGATGTGATGCTGAGATTTACTTTAAATGCATGCAGAATTCTGACTGTGGCAGCAGCATAATAGTGTGGAAGCATGGCGTCAAAGAAAATAGAGTTGGATCACAAGGACATGGTCCATGATTCTGCCATTGACTACTATGGCAAGCGCCTTGCCACTGCTTCCTCAGACTCTACCGTGAAGATTGTCAGCATTAGTGCGACAACAGCACCATCTCCAGTCCTAGCAACGCTCACTGGCCACTATGGCCCCGTGTGGCGTGTTGCATGGGCACATCCGAAGTTTGGTACTCTCCTCGCGTCCTGCAGCTACGATGGTCGTGTTATTATTTGGAAGGAGGATGCACATGGCCATTGGTCTCAAGCCCATGTGTATGCCGACCACAAGTCGTCTGTCAACTCCATTGTTTGGGCCCCCTATGAGGTTGGCCTATCCCTTGCTTGTGCTTCTTCTGATGGAAGAGTATCTGTCATCACTATGCAAGCTGATGGGGGCTGGGATACTGCAACCATTGAGCGAGCACACCCTGTCGGTGCAACTGCAATATCATGGGCTCCAGCAACAGCACTTGGTTCATTGTCTGGTTCAGGGGAGCTTGTTTATAAGCTTGTGTCTGGAGGTTTTGATGCTGTTGCCAAAGTGTGGGGATTTGACAATGGTAGCTGGAAACTGGAGAGCACTCTGATTTCTGACATGCACACAGATTGTGTGAGAGATGTTGCATGGGCGCCAGTTTTGGGCTTGGCCAAGTCGACCATTGCTAGTGCTTCACAAGATGGGAAGGTCGTCATCTGGACCAAGGGAAAAGATGGAGACAAGTGGGAGGGAAAGCTCATGCGTGACTTTGGGTCCCCTGTTTGGAGGGTATCCTGGTCCTTGACTGGAAACATCCTGTCTGTAGCCGCTGGTGAGAACAACATAACCCTCTGGAAGGAAGGGTCTGACGGGCAATGGGAAGAGGTGATGAAGGTTGAACCTTAGGCTGTCGGACAAACTCTCGAATATCATGCAGATTCATGCTTTGTTAAAACGAGCTTGCCCTGTTATCTTTACTATGGGTCGAGAAACACTCAGTTATATTTTTATACTGCTTTGATGTTAGCAACTATACATTTGGATGGTGTGCTTTAGAATGCCACTTTCTGATTGATGAACATATTTGGTTCTGTATGCTGTCATCTTTGTTTTCCTACTATGGTCGTAGATCCCAGCTGCAACGAAGCAACAATTCGGTTGGTACATTTTTCACCTGAATCCTGACAAAAAAAATATTGCAAGTATTTAATATCAGTCTTTTTTAGAATAATTTAATACAGTCCTGGCTGCCCGGATATGCAACGTACGATCCCTTTTCTTCCAGCTCCGGCCATACATGTTTTTCCCCGGTGTCTCATGCTGCGATGGTGCGCCTTGAGCAAATGACACGCTTTGTTCTGAACTTATTTTATTGTACTTACGGCAGGAAATGAGATTTTTTTTTTCTAAGGCAATTGGCCAGTGTTGGGCAAGTTGGCTTCTTTCAAGCCAAATTAATTAAGGATGAAGTTCTATTTGCATATTCTCCGCTGTTGTTGCTGTAGACAACGCTATGTGATCCTTTATCATATAGGAATATAAAATGTCCCACATTTACTTACATTACAATGTGGAAATCTGAACATACTGTGGAAACTACCATATGTATCTGCAAACTGAATCAAGAAGCAGTTGGCACAATAAAATCTGGTATACAAGCAGTTGGCACACTAAAATCTGGTATATATGCTTATCTTTGAGGGTGCCTTTGGAATGGAAGAATAACACAGGATTTTTGTAGGATTTGTTTCCTATGGAATTTTTCCTACACATCCTTTGGTTCAAAGGAAAGAAGAGGAAAAAATCCAGACGATTGCATTCCTTAGGTTGATTTCACAAGAAAAGAATCAAGAGGTCAAACCTCTTCGAAACTTTCTTGCATGAAAGGAAAGCGCTCACGCCGTCGCTTCATTCCTGTTTGTGCTAGTTTTGGATGCTCTTGCGCTCACCGCTTGTTTGTTTTCGTCTTGACGAAGCAGCAGCGGCAGCTTCAATCCACAAGGATCCATGGCAACCAAGCCTCCCATACAGCCATGTGTGCCATACTCTCAATGCTGGTCACGCAAGGCAATCGGCAGCGGCAGCCGAAACATAAAACATAAATACTTGTGTGTTCTGCTCGTGTTCTTATCGGTAATCTCATTGTTAGCACTGTGTCTCGTCCGACAATGCGCCAAGAGGGTCAGGCCTCTATTTCTTCGGGTGACGCCGTACGACAGGCCTGTGAAGCCCAACCCAGATGTGACCGGCTCCGATTGTGTGAATTAGGATAGGGAGAGCGTGAGTAATAGGAGTACTATTTATGCTCTTGCCGTGCGTGGGAAGAAGGCATGAAAAACATTGTAAAACAATTTGCTACTCCCTAATCCAATTTCTCCGGCTTCCTACCGATCTACCAATTTCCGATCTCCTCTTCTCCTTCCCCAACTATTCCGCTGCTAACAATTTGGTATCATAGACTTGATTCCTGCGACCGATTCTGGAGGATCATCACCACTACACCCGCCTCCAAAAGAAGATGGGAGCGATCGAGCCTAACATGAAGCTGATCCTGGATGAACTCGCGAAGATCCACGCCAACATCAAGCTCCAGGGCGCCAAGTGGGAAAGCCATGTGAGCGCGCTGGAGGTGCTCACGCCCACCGACGCACCCAGATCCTTCGACACTGAAGATGCATCTAGGATCTCCTAGTGGGTTATGGTGAATGTTGACAAACGATTAAAATGTACTAATGTGCTTATGAAGTATGTGTACATGATATCAAAGTTTGTAATGCCCACCTTGTAAGATGTTTGACCCCTCAATAAAAGAAGAACAGAAAAAGGACTCAAAAGAAGCTTGGAATGATAGCTTTTTAATATTTCTTGAGTCTAGAAATGTCGAACTATCAAGGGGGGTGAAAATGATCTTATATGCAAGGAATATGTGCTCAAGCAACCAAAAGTTGCCTTGGAAGAAATCCCACCAAAAACTGCCAAGAACCAAGTCCAAAAATCAACCAACTTTTCTGTGCCCGAAGGAAGTTCCGTCGGCGAAGGAAGTTCCGTGATGGGAACACTTGTTCCGGACCAGTGGGTCCCCAACTCGACGGAAGTTCCATCTATGACGAAAGTTCCATTCCGGGAACACAGTTTTTGGACCGTGGCTCCCTGAGCTCGACGGAAGTTCCGTCCTAGGAACATTGTTTCTGGACCAGTGACGCCCTAACATGACAGAAGTTCCGTCCCTGACGGAAGTTCCGTCCTGGGAACTCTTGTTCTGGACAGTGGCTCCTCGAGTTCGACGGAAGTTCCGTCCTGCTCAGTGCTTTTCCACTCCAACAGTTCTTTTTGGACCTCCCCTATAAATACCCCTCTCCCACCCCGTGAGAGAGGCTGCTGGTGCCTTTGCAAAACACACTTATTTCAACTAGCTTCATTCTCTTCACTCCTCAATTCCTCTAGTGATTCAAGCTCATTTGAGAGAGTGATTCTTCCATCCAAGCTAGAGAGCATCAAGCCAACCTTGAGCACATCCCTTGCAACCAAGTTTCATTCTTCACTTGTTACTCTTGGGGATTCCATCCCCTAGACCGGCAAGGTGTTGCCGGGTGAGCTCTCACCTTCACAAGAAAAGAATCAAGAAAAGGAAAGCCAAGCTCGATCTTAGTGATCGGTTGGTGAGGATTAGGGTTAAGAGAGACCCGGCTCTTAGTGAGCTCCTCAACGGAGACGTAGTAACCTCTTTGTGAGGGGTCCGAACTCTGGTAAACAAATCCCGTGTCTCTCTTGTCCTTGTTCGTGTTCTTGTTGTTCTTGCTCCTTTTCTCATTATTGCTCGATCTACTTCTACATTGTGTTGTAAGCTAACCCCTGCAGGGATTTGATACATCAAGCATCTAGCTTCATTTCTATTCAAGTAGATTTGTGAGTAAAACCTTTAAATTCCGCATTTGGATTAGAGATTCTCTGCTTACCATAGAAGTTCTATCATTGAAGGAAGCTCTGTCCACGAAGGAAGTTCTGTTGCTGAAGGAAGTTCTGTCCTTGATAGAAGTTCCGTGAGGGACAGAAGTTCCGTGTTGTATTTAAATTATTTGTTAAGTGAATTTCAGGGATTAAATTGCAAGGTGTCTATTCACCCCCCCCCCTCTAGTCAACTTTCAGACGCCAAGGCAGAGGTGGATGCGACAATCGCCGTTCACCTGGAAGCATTCGAGGAGGCGGCCATGTCGTGCCTGGAGTCGTTCAACAAGGCGACCACTGAGCGCATCGACTCCATGGAGGCGGCGTCATCTATGCGGGTGGCTGCACTGGAATCGATGACGGCCGCCTTTGAGGTGTGGCGGTCGTACATCAAGTCAGCGATGGGTGACTCGATAGGAGGGGTGTCGGCATCCGTCTCTAAGATGAAGTTGTTCGTCGACTCTATCCGCGGTGAGATCTCACAGCTGCACAAGTCCCTAGATCGAGAGGTGCGCGACATGAACCATGCCAAAGCAAGCATCCTCGGTGAGCTCAGGTCGGCTTCTGCGCGCCCACCTGCCAGATTTCAAGCCGACGGGCCTGATGGGCACCGCGTTGAACACTACCATTGGGAGACTGGTTTTGGGCAGGTCTATACCCAAACCCATCTCCCGCACAATGGTATGCCCAATTCCACCTTCCCCAAGTATAATCAGTCCCATGGATCTACCTTAGAACATGAATTGAGTCATCATACGGGCACAGGACACATGGGTTATTTGGGTAAATTGCCTAAGGTTCATTTTCTGTAATTTGGTGGTGAAAATCCACAGCTATGGCGCTCGTGTTATGAAAGTTATTTTGAGATGTACCACATTGATGATACCATGTGGATTAAGGTGGCATCGATGCATTTTGAGGGCACCACCGCGCGCTGGCTTCAATCGGTAGAACGCCGCTTCAAGAATGCAACATAGGGGCAGTTTTATGAGGCTATTCATGAGCGCTTTGGTAGAAAACAACATGAGTCATTGATTCACCCGTTGTTCCATATTAAGCAAGTAGCGTCCGTGATAGAGTATGTTGAGTCGTTTTCTACTATAGTTGCTCAGTTAGCCGCTTATGAAGCAAATGCAGACCCCTTGTATTTTACCATGCGCTTTGTATATGGAATGAAAGATGACATTAAAGCTCCTATTATGGCTCAACGACCTTCGAATTTGGACTTTGACTGCTCTCTAGCTCTTGTATAGGAGGAAGCGCTGGACTCTAGCAGGAAGAAGTGCTATGAACCATCATTCAACAGGACGGTTCCACGTACACTCTTCCTTTGCCTGAGCCACCACGACAAGATAAGTTGTTGGGCGGGCCAAAAACCAAAGATCACAGCGGGTTGGAGGCCACAAGGACGTCTTCTACTGACGACAAGCTGCGTGCTCTGCGTAGTACAGGAGGGCTCGCGGTCTCTATGACAAGTGTGCAGAAAAGTGGGTTCATGGCCACAAATGCCCTCCTCAACTTCAACTGCATGCTATGCAAGAGATGTGGGAGCTGTTCCAAGGTGATGATGCAATCAAGTATGATGAACCTTTGTAGTGATGACTCTTGCTCAGCTTCAAATGGTTCTCTCATAGGCAACTTATTCTGGGGTTGAAGCTCCTCGTACCATGAAATTGTTGGGCACTATTCAAGGTAAAACAATTGTTATCCTGGTGGATTCTGGCAGTTCTCATACTTTTGTGAGTGCTTCTGTAGCTCAGAACTTGAGTGGCAAGGTTCCTTTCGCAAGGACCATGTCAATTCAAGTTGCCAATGGAGAGTCGGTTCCCTAGTGTGCTCAATTAGGCAATGCTCTCTAGTGAGTTCAGGGGTATGAATTCCATTCTGACCTTAAGGTTTTCCCTCTCAAGTATTTTGATATGATACTGGGGTATGATTAGTTGGAAAGATTTAGCCCTATGCAAGTACATTGGGGTCTCAAGTGGATGGCTATTCCTTACCAGGGCAGAACAATGGTCATTCAAGGCATTTTGCCTGTTGTTGCTGAACTGTTCGAAGGTGCTATAATACAAGTCTGTCAACTTTCATCTTCTAAGGATATATTGGAGGATGTGGACGGTTCTCAACCACTCTAACTGATTCCTACTGAGACACAAAAGTTGCTGACCCAATATGCTGATGTATTTGCTCCTTTGACTGAACTTCCCCCTTCTAGAAGTTGTAACCATTCTATTCCACTGATACCTGGAGCTAGGTATGTTAACATGAGACCCTTCAGATACGCTCCTGCAATTAAGGATGAGATTGAAAAGTAGGTGTAGGATATGTTGGATAAAGGATTGATTCAACATAGTAACAACCCCTTTTCTTCTCCAGTGTTGTTGGTGAAAAAGAAGGATGGCACATATCATTTTTATGTTGATTATCGCCATCTCAACGCATTAATAGTCAAAGGAAAGTACCATGTCCCCATATATATGAATTATTGGATGAGTTAGCCCATGCTAGTTGGTTTTCTAGCCTTGATTTATGCTCTGGTTTTCACCAAATCTTGATGCAACCTGCTGAAGCTTACAAGACTGCATTTCAGATTCATGGGGTTCATTATGAGTTCTGTGTGATGTCATTTGGCTTGACTGGGGCACCTCACACCTTCCAAAAGGCAATGAATTCTACCCTGGCACCTCTTCTTCGCAGATGTGTGTTAGTCTTCTTTGATGACATTCTGGTGTATAGCAAAACTTATGAAGAACACATAGATCATTTGGAGGCAGTATTTCAACTACTACTTGTTGATCATTGGAAGGTGAAGTTATCCAAATGTTCCTTTGCCCAATGGGAGGTACACTATCTCGGCTACGTGATCAGTGGAAATGGGGTCTCTACTAATCCAAAGAAGATAAGTACCATTGCTCGCTGGGCAGCTCCATCAAATGTGAAGGAATTGAGGGGTTTTTTGGGCTTGGCTAGTTATTACAGGAAACTAGCAAAGACCCCGGGTGTCGCCCCGAGCTGTCATGATTTAGTGAAAATTGGCTTTTAAAACCAAAAGAGAACGGATAATACTTCTCCTTAATAATGAAAATGAAACATGGTGGTTCAATAAAATGGTAATGTGAATTTATAAGTGGTAGGTCTAAATCAATTCATGTAGTTAAACCTAGGAGCTATACATACTTTTACATTTGTTTAGCTAGCATGGCAAGGAACAGATTATGTAGTCGATGTATGGCACTGTTGAAACATATATGAAGCCATAACACAGTCGTAGATAGATAGTATGAAATTTACAAGTGAACAATTAGTCCTTAGGCAAGTAAGAACACCGGATTAAGAACTTCAAAGGAAGCATATTCTGATACATTGTATTTTGCATTCATGATTGCAACATGGACTTAGTTTAACAGGTACCAGGCAAAGATCATATACAAATAATAAGCAATTGTGTTGAGTGGACATGGAAAGGACTACTTCCATGTTTCTTGAACTCAGAGGCAACAGGCTGTAGGCGACCATATGAACAATCCTCACCCATGTCGAATAGACACCATCAACGGGATAATATTCTTTTCTTTGGTGGAGAGTACTCTTAATTTGCTGATAGTAAGTTATGTGAGCATTGGACACACCTGACCATTCAAAGTTTCATGAGTTAGTAGGTGGATTAGTGAATGAGAAGAATGATTAAAAGCATTAGAAATCTGGTTGAGTGTCAAAATAATGGGAGCAGACAGAACATGGTACTAAGTAGATGAGTAAGCTGTTTTTGCCTGTGCAAGGTTTCTCAATAAACGAAGCCTACTTTGCAGCATGTTAAATCCTAGGGCAAAATGGGGCCATGTCAGTGGCGTCTAGGTATAGTCCAAGGTACAATGATGTTTTTCTAAGAGAAACAAGTAATGCAATTTATCTATAAAAGTGTTACTGCTGCATTTGGAAATCCATATAAGGAAACAAACTTCCATTCATTCTGAACGAATATAAAGTCAGAACATGAGTAAGATTACCAAGCATGCTGCTCATTGTGTGCATCACGCATAATAATAAGAAAGACTATCACACTATTTGGAAAAAGACTTTTATTTACTTACGAAGGAGGTTATAGAACTGAGCATAAATATTTTATCAACTATTAATGTAATAGATGCTATGCGCATGTACGTGGCTGTATATCAACAAATTGTTGTGTAAGGGCTAAGTGGACAGAAGGAAGAAACAAAGCAAATTAAAATGCTTCTGTTCTCTAAAAAGGACCATAGAAAGGATTATATAAAAAACTGCAGCTAATTAATCTGGGATTATTTGAGTAAAACGAATATAGTGCAGATTTATTAAACATTCATTCTAATAAAAAGGGAATAGGCAGGAATACCTGGAGCCAAACTATCAGCACCGGTTATATATATAACTGAAAATTTCAGTGTACACTGTTAAGGGTGTAATAGTCAAGGTCATTAGTGTAATATTATAGTCTAGGGTTTCCCTCATGTACTCTATATATAGTCTTCATATTGTTAAGGGTGTAATAGTCAAGGTCATTAGTGTAATATTATAGTCAAGGGTTTCCCTTATGTACTCTATATATAGTCCCCATTGGGCCTCAATATAATCATCCATTCAGTCCATATTATTCGCAACATACACAACATTATGGGTCATGTTTTCATATTCAGAGGGGCTATGTTCAATAAGTATACGTAGGTCTGCAGGGGATGTAACACACGATAAAGCAACATACAATTGTCCATGAGAAAACACATGATTTGGTAGATAAACCCCAACTCTGCTAAGTGTTTGTCCCTGACTTTTGTTTATTGTCATGGCATATGAAACACGAACTGGAAATTGTTGACGTTTTATTTTGAAAGGCCACCTAGGATTAGTTGAAACAGATACTATTCATGGAATGTAAGCCTTAGAGCCTCTAGCTTTCCCTGTGATTATCTCACCTTCAATTATGCGATGGGTGAGTTGCGTGACTATGAGCCTGGTTCCATTGCATAAACCCTTTGACGGATCAAGATTTCTTAATAACATAATGGGGACACCAATCTTCAGATGCAAATGGTGATCAGGAAGGCCGCTCATCTGAATAGTGTTGAGGAACTCAACAAGATAGAGTGATTCTACAATGCAGTAGTTGGATGAGGTATCATCAATGCAATCGCAGCTGTAATATGACATTTCTGGAGTAGCTATAATAATCTTCGCATTTATAGTAGCAGCCACTTCATTTGTTGGGGCAAGAATTGCTCGCTCACATAGATATATAGGTAACTCTGAGGGTTGTGGGTTTGATCCGTATACAAATGAAATCAGTCCAGCAAGGTTCCTCATGTCATGAGGCAGTAAAAGATAATCAGAATTTGAACCCAAACAATGTCATGTTGGTCAGTAGGAGTCTTCCAGGAGTTGTGCCATCACCAACACTAAGCAGCCACTGAGCAAATTCTTGCATTTGCACTCTAGCAGGCTCTGAAATAGCTGGACATTTGAGCCTCATGTTTTCAGTTAACTGGAGAACTTTGCAGGATCGCCACAAAGGAGATCGAGTGATGGAAGCATTCAGGATTTTATGCTTTTTTGCATTAGGTATAACCGGTAGGGTTTGCCTAAAATCACCTCCAAGCATAACTGTGATACCTCCAAATTGCTTGTCTCCTAAAGAACTATCATTGGATGACATGATATCTCGAAGTGTGCGATTTAGTGCTTCAAAACAATGTTTATGGTTTACAGGTGCCTCATCCCATATGATTAGTGATGTATGTTGTATCAGCTTGGCCAACCATGTATTCTTTTTTATACCACACATGGAATGCTCTTGAATATCTAAAGGAATTTTGAAACGTGAGTGGGACGTTCGACCACTAGGAAGTAACAATGCTACAATGCCAAAAGATGCAACTGCTAGGGCTATTTTACCTTGGCTCCTAATACTAATGAATAAAGCATTCCAAAGAAATGTTTTGCCTGTTCCTCCATATCCATAAATAAAGAAGGTACGCCGACAACCATTGAGGACGGAATGTTGTATAGCATCATAAATATTCTTTTGGCTTGAGTTTAGCTGATTGATCTGATCATTTAATTCAGCCAACAAAACATTAGAGTTGTATGCAAGCTCTTTCATTATAAGTCTATTTGTTAGACCCTAGGAAGAATGATGGTCTGGTTGTGGTAACTAAAAGTGGCTTAGGCTATATCCAACATCTCGGAGTAATTTGTCTAATTCATCCAAGACATAGGATTTCACACGATCTGCAATTAATTCTGAAGGGAGCCCTGGAGTTAGTTGCTTGGCCTAGTATGCCATATCATCACCCAGTAGGTGCGCATAATCACGGAACAATCATGGAGCATCTTCAGTTTGCACAAAACTCCAACTTCAGCATTGTGATCAGCTTGTTCCAGGTGTAGGTCTAGTCTTCTTTGTGATTGCTGCTCCGGCTTTCTTCTTGGTTACTGTTGCACCATGTTTCTGTGCAACCTTTCTCTTCTTCGCAGCAGCACCTTTGCCTTGCTTCGAGCATGTTGTAAGTGGAGCAGGCCTTGTTGTGGGTCTGTTGTCGATGATGAACTGGGAGTCTGGCAATGGTCCTTGAGGTTGAGATAGCATACTGGTCTGAGATGCTTACAACATTGTATTGAAGTCCATTATAATTTCCCATGTCTGTTAGATTTAGAGCCAAGCAAAGCAAATGAACTTACCTCCCCCATCATCTCTGTCAAAATAGTCCTACTAAGTTGTGACATTAATTGAGAACCAACAAATTCCTGTTGTATGATATCCTGTAAAAGGAATGCATCTACGTTTTCAGAGAACATTGAATATTAGGTACAGGCAAATGCAAGGTTCATACCTGAGTCATGATATTTGCAGGTTCAACACTTGATGGTTCAGATTGTTGTTGTTCTGCTGCAACCATATTCTTTGCATCTTCAGAGCTAATGCCATCCTTTTTGTACTTGCAACAAACACAATTATGGCTAGTTCCCTTACAGTGGCTACAAGTCATCACAACACCATGCTTCGTCAACTTTGGTCCATTCTTTCCTTACACTTCATATGGTTGCTTCCTTCTGGATTTGGGTGGTTGGTCAACCTTCTTCTCATACACTGGAGGTTGAATTTCAGTCCCATTCATATTCTCCCATTGGCTCTGATCACTACAAGGCCAGATGTTAAAGCCATATGCTCTGCTAAATGCCTCAATGGAGTAGCAGAAGGGCAACACACTTTCAGCTGGGGCTCTTTCATGCCTTAGACAAGATATAGCATGATTACAAGGGATGCCTGTCAGGTTCCATCTCCTGCAGTCACAACTCTTAGCTATGATGTCAACTCTGAACTGAAAGTCCCTTTCATGAACCTGGAATACTCCTTGTCCTGCTGGCAAGGCATAGCACAAATTTGCTACATCAGCGTTCTTTAGCACTTTCTTCCTAATCTTTGGACAAACAGTTCCTTGCATTTGTTCTGCCAGCTCCTTTTGCTTACTGTAGTGTCTAGTCATGATTTGTCCTTTGATTTTCTCAAACATGCTCAATATAGGCAATTCTCTAGCATCTAATATATACTTGTTGAATACTTCATAGTTGTTGTTCAACAAGATATCACACTTGGTGTACTCAGAGAAAAATAACCTTACCCATGTACTTGGTGACATCTTTTCAAGCCACTCATAAGCCTTCGAGTTAATTGCCTTCATCTTCTCCATGTTGGTATTCCACTCTTGCACTGAAGAAGATCTAGCATATGCCCACAACTGATTCTTCAGAACCTCTCCTTTGAACTATCCTTGAAAATTGGAATACAAATGTCTCACACAAAACCTATGCTCTAAGTCTGGAAAAACTTGTTGTACTGCTGGAACTAGGCCCTATGAAATGCAATTAAAACCACATGGTTAGTGCAAATAGAACTACTAAAAATCATGAAGTGACATAGCATGATCAATTAAAAGAGAATGACAAAGAACATCACCTTTTGTTTATGTGTCATTATGGTCCATGGAGAAGTATTGTCAATACCAAGATCTTACAGAAGTGTTTCTAAGAACCACTTCCATGTAACCAAAGACTCCACTTCAACTACAGCCATTGCAATTGGATATATGCAGTCATTTGGATCCATTCCCACTGCAGTCAACAATTGCCCCCCAAACTTAGTCTTGATGTGGCACCCATCCAAACATACTATAGGCCTCCATCCACTAAGAAACCCTCTTTTACAGGCATCAAGTGACATATAACATTTACTAAATAAACTTCCTTGAAGCTTCAAGTAGAAAGTGGAGCCAAGGTTGCTTTTCCTAATTTCATTTCCATAGTCCCATAGCTTGTTGAATTGTTGAACCTCATCTCCATAAATTGTTTTCATGGCAATGCTTCTAGCTCTGGCCAGTTTACTTCTTGAAGGAGTCAAGTTCCACTCTTTTTGGACTATCCTTGAGAAATTTGTGAGACTCATCCTGTCATTTGCTCGAAATGACTCAGTGTATTTTGCAGCAAGCCATTTGAGCTTTGGTCCACCATCTCTAGCATCATCAGGCAGTTCCAAGTCTTCATCTTCACTTGTATCAACACCTGTCCTTGGTTGAACTGCCTTGCCTTTCAATTTGCTACCTTTTGCCTTCTTTCCTGTTGATATCTTGTCACCTTTGGCCACCTCATCATCAGTTTCATCAACATAATCTACAAACAAATCATCATCACCATCTTCCAATTCATAGTCACTATCAAGAAAATCCTCATAATCACTGCCATTGTCACTATATGTGCTTCCTCTATCACTGTCTTCACACCGAGCTCATCACTTGTAGACTTCTACTACTCTCTTGCTCCATGTTGGTTCCCAAGTTTTTATAGAATGTTGGAAGCTTCTCACTATCTTTCTTTGGCACATGAATAACCTTCTTGGGGTTGATAACCTTGGGACACTCTGTAACTGGATTGGCTATGACATCATCCCATTCAAAACTAATACATCTATCATCATGATCAAAATACACAACAAGGTTCATGTGTCTGTCAACTACCGAAGCCATCACATTAGTATCTGTATCACTAACAATAACCCTGAGTCCATCTGACATATCCTTTCCAGGTAATAGCCAATAAATCTTCAAACTAATAGTTCTTAAGTACCCCAGATCAACAACAAACTGATCAAGCCACAATGGAGACCAAGTGTCTGTCTCAACATTATCAAACCAGTTCACTTTTCCGTTAACATATGATCGCAAATGCCCTTGCCCAACAAAGAATCCACCATGGTGAACCTCAACAAAAAAATTCCTCGACACCAGCATCTACACACATCATATAGAACAGAGCAGTAAAGAACTGACCTTTGATACAAATCAAAACTCTAACTACCACCAATAAAACTGGAATTCTCTATGCCATTGTATTCTACAATCAAGCGTACTATCCTACACTTATCTACAATAGCGATGATATAGGGACTGACAGTTGATCGACTTACCGTACATAGGTGCGTCTTCCCCTGTTCACCGCAATCTTGCCACCATCTTGCCTGCTCGCACTCCCCGCGTTGGCCAGATTGGCTTCCTTGATCGATCTCCCCTCTTAGAGTTGAGCGGATGGCCGCCGATCGCTGGAAACTGACGCCACCGTCGCCCACCGACCAAATCACTTCTTCCGCTTCTCCTGCGACGAAGAAACCGAAGAGACGGGGAGAATCAAATGAATTGGCGTGGAGAATGTAGGGGGTTCTATGCATATTGGTGGCCGTTCTCAACTGAGTCATTCCATGTTGCACACGCCATGTCAGCTCGAGAAGCGGGTTTGGATCCGTTTGGACTTGTGACGTGACCCAAATTGAGATTAGGGAGGGCAAATCAATGTTTTGAGGGTAGAGGGACCTAAGTGACACAGCCGGTCAAGTTTAAGGATCGGTTGTGCACTTTACTCTTATAGATATTAAATAGAGAACAAATCATGTGATGAACATAACAGCCAATGCAACCATCTACCTGATGGCCCTGGAGGATGCATACATGTTTTGCGCTTTTTACGTGCCTCCGCTGTGATCAATGGAGGAGGCCGGGGAAAATCTAGTTGCAATATAATATAACATGAGCAAATTAGTATAGAAATTAGTATTTCAACAAATATAGCTTTAAGGATGGGTAAAATTGAAAAGCAACACAGTGGATCTAAGTAAAATGAATACATGGTGCATCAGAATAGCAGGAACAACACAAAACAGATGAAGGGAAATAAAAGAGAAGAAACCCACAAAATAAAATAAAGCACATAGCTGAGCTGACTAAAAAAATGCAATGATAGAGAATCATGGTAAGAAACATGAAGTCAGATCTAGTAATATGAGAGATGTATTTAAGGAGAAGATAAAAAAAAAATACCCATCGTCCTTCCTTGAAAATCAGGTAGGGATGCAGTGCGTTCATGCACTGCACTTGTAAAAAAAAAGGTGGGAGTCAATAATAGCACAAGGATGTCACTTTGATTTAAGAAGTTTTCAGAACATGATGATATTAATTTTAGACAAACACACAATTCCTATGAACACGACACATCATAACAACTGAAGAGTGTGTGTAGCAGCAAATAAAACAGTACCCATTGGAGGTGTAGGATGCATAACTGCTTTTCGCTTCTGACGTGCTTCCGACGCAATAAATGGATCAGATCATGGAAAATCTAATTTTAACAAAAATAATGTGCAAAGAGAGTCAATCTAGAAAGCAACATTGTAATAGAATATAGAATAAAGCTGAGTGTTGCAAAAAAGCCATACATTGGTTGCAAGTAAAATAAAAATATGATGTGTTAGAGTAAGAGACATAGCATCAAGTAGATGAAGAAGACTGGAAGGCAAAAAATCCAGTATAAAAATAAAATAAAACAAACAAAGCATTGAAGTTTGTCTATACATAACAAAAGTTCATATAATTAGAACAAAGCCTTTTTGTGTCAAGCCTTTAAAATTCATATAGCTGCATAGGGAAAACACACCGCAATGGCTAGCAGGAGCTGATTGATCCACCATAACTTGTTGGTTCATGTGCGATGCACCGACATCAGTGATGCTATTGGTAGGTCGTGGTGAAGAATCATCACTCATAAACAAAAGCCTGCGGCTGACCTTTTGTTGTGCTGAAGAGTGGAACGTCGACATTGAGGTTTGCAGCTTACAACCCATGAAAGAGACCTTTCTTGGACCTGGATGTTCATAACCAGATACTCTTAGTTTCAAAAAAGAAAATAGTGGTGTTTCTAGTTTAATAGGTATGTGCAGAAAAACTAATCTTTGTAAAAAATGGATCATCATAAAAACTAACTGCAAGCATCTTTCAATGGGTGCACCTTGGACATCATCTGTAGTAACAATTTTTTGCTTTCGATTTGGCCGACCCATTACCAATTAGGCTGATTGTGAAGCTGCATCAACTGTATGGAAAGATGCCTGGTATAGATAAACAAAAGCATGTTATCTCTCACCACGTGACAACCACACCAAAGCAATTATGTATATATTTAATTTAAATGCTCAGGCCATCAAAATTCAATGGTGTCTTTTGACCCAATATCTGCACACAGGTTACAAAGCAATGTAAATACAGGTAGGTAAACATTTTTTGTGGCTCTCGTCAGATTGGAAGTCGAGTTATGAAGCCTAAGCAGTCATAACAGGGTAACACCTTATTTACAGAGTTACAACAGTGTGCAGTATGCAGTAAATGATCATGAGTACTGTCGCACAACAACAACAATCTGGCAGGACAAATATTGTTTGATTCACCCAAGAGAAGATGCAAACATTTCAAATAATATCAAGCACTGCAGGTGTTTTCTAGGCCTTTTTCTTAGAAGAGGAATATGCAGAGTAGACACAAACGATTGGAGAATTGAGCAATCTGAATCCCTAACCTAAAAAACTAATCAGCTTAGCTTCCACCGAAACATCACGCTAGAAACATTATAGGTCATGGACCCAATCGTATTCGGAGGGGAAAATGCATTGACAAATTTATGGAGCCAAACATACCGATGAAGGAAATCATGATGTCCTGTGATCGATAGGTACCTCCTAGGACTTCTCCATCAATAGCAGGCACGCAAAGGTGGGGGGTCTATCAAGGGAGTCGTCTTGGCAGCGGGTAGAGCGTAGGCTGACGGAGGAAGGCGTTGGGGGAACTGGTGAAGGAAGGAGGTGTAGCTCAGGTTTTGACAGGCCTCTTGGCGACCGGAGGACAGGACGACGGGGAAGAGTGATGGGGAATGGGAGGGTAAGCCAGGGAATGATCAGATGCAAGGCTTCAGTTTGGGAACTGCTCAGCAGTGTCCGGAGAACGAGAAGACGCAGGTAGCTGTAATACCTCAAAATTTTAAATGCTAAATTAACTAGATAAATTTCTGCAAATTTAAATTTAAAATCGGTAATACGATCTCACAATATTTTAAAAGCAAAATTCTTACTAAATAATTAAACAAGAAAAAGAAAATAAAAGGAAATTTTGGAATAATTAAAAATAACCTTGTAAAAGTGGTTGCTTGTTTGCGTTGCTTTTGTCCTTGGTTATTTTGAGTGCTCTCACTCCAAGTTAAACTCCAAACCCTTCAAAAGAATTTTAGAAAAATAAAAACCTTTCTCTCCTCTCCCTGGGCCGGTTTCCACTTTTCCTCCCCTTCCGCCCACTCCGTGCGCACGCCCCCGGCCCAGCGCGCCTGTTTTCCCTCCCCCTCTCTTTTTTCTCTGGGCTGCACGCCAATCCAGCCCAACTGGGCGTCTTCTTCCTCGGAACGAGAAGGCAGACGCTGCTACGGTGCTGCCTCTGTTCGATCACTGTCGCCCGTGCCTCGCTGGCTTCGCCCTTGCCCCACTCGACCCCAGCGCGCACCCCTTTGCTGCTCCGCCTTAATGCACGACGCGCCGACCCTCAAAGCACCTCCCCCACGCCGCGACACCAGCAGCCAGCCACCCACCCGCCATGAATGGCTAAGCGCCATTGCTCTGAGCTAACGGGTCAAGTCGCCGGTAAAGCTCCTCCACCGCTTAGACATTCACGACTAGCGCAGCGACTCCCATTCAACCACGTGCCGCCGCTCCCAGAACGAGTCCCATCCTCCTGTGGCTGCCAGTTCACAGTGCCGCCATTAACGTGAAGCTCCCGCCACCAGCTCACGCGCGACTGCCCGCTGCCCCGTCACAGCAACGCGTCGCCTCCACCGGCAACCCCACGCCGAGCCTCCCCCGCTCCACGACTCGTCGCCCTCGCTACGCGACGCACGCACGTGTTCCACGCGCGAAGCACAGCGCCGCCATCGTCGCCTAGCAACTTACCCTCGCCGCAGAGACCACATTCAAGCGCATGCCGCCGCCAAGGACGCGTCCCGTCGCCGGTGCTATGCCCCTATCCTCGCATGAGCGCGCCGACGCTAATGGACGAGCATGCCCTGCCGCTCTTGTCATGCTCATCAGCACGCCCCGACGCGCCTCCCCCGCTCCGCGACGTGCCGCCCCCGCTCGTCGATGCGCGCACGCGTTTCACGCCCCTGTCACGCACTGCTCGCACACTGCCGCCATTAATGGCGAGCCAAGCTTCGAGCACCGCCCGGTGACTCACCGCCTGCTCCCCCTTCACCACGCCTATAAAAACGACGTGCGACACTCGCCTCTCATCGCCAGCGCCGCCTCCGCCCTCCTTCCCGTCCCGAGCCGTGCCAATTTCTATTTTCTTCTTCCAGCTCAGAGCTCCCGGCCATGGCCACCATCTCACCAAATTCCCCGCCATCGTTGCGCCTCCTCCCCGGCCTCCACCTCAGACGGGTGCGTAGCAACCCCGCTCCCAGAGTCCCCACCTTGCCGACCATTCTTCCCCTCTCCTCTCCCTGCAAGCCGAGCTCCAGAGCCGCGCCCTCCCTCTGTTCCAACGAAGAAGACGACCCCCCCCCCCCCTTCTGGTTTTCACGTGAGCAGCAGGCACTTTTGCAATCTACCCCCTCCACTTTTCCCAAAACTGGTCTACGGAATAGTAAACCGATCCATGAACTTTCTAGTATAAAAAATAATTCTGGAAATACCAGAAAATCCCATGCCCTTGTCCTTTTGCAGAAAGATCCCTGATCTTTATTTTAATTCTGTTTAAGCCCTGCCATTTTACAGAAAGACCCCCATACTTTCTATAAATTACATTTTAGCCCCTGCCATATTCACAACCAAGCCCCTGATATATTTTTGTAATTACAAATAGGTCCCCATAACCTTATGAAAATTAGAAATAAGCCCTCAGACTTTCCAAAAATCATATCTTTTCAACCGTAGCTCCATTTCGGGCGATTCTCGCGCTTACGCGATCGTCCCGATACGGGGAACCTTTTGCCACACACCATAGTTCCACTTTCATCATGATATTTTTCCCTTGCCCCTCTAAACATTATATCTTCACCGCCCGAACTCTGTTTCCACTGATTCTTTCACCATCGACCTTCTGAGACCCGATCTACCTAAATCTTTCATTGGTATATAGCGAATCTCCCAAATAATCTATTCGAAGTTTTAATTGGAGTGTTGATTCTTTCTTATTTATTTTATTTTCCTTACGCTAGCGTCACGTACTATAGCACACGAAGAACCTGAGGAGCCCGATGCTGGAGCCTGAAGGCCCAAGTCTCGAGACGGACTCTGACACCATTATGTGAAGCAATGTAAACCTCGATGTTTAAGGATTTAGCGTTACAAGGCAAGCTCTAACTTTCCTTGATCATATTGATCCCATCACAGTAGTCTAGAAACCTACTTAGAGCCTACTCTATATTGCATGCTCTCTTGAGTGCCATTGTTGTGGAATGCTTGCATGATTGCTACCTATTTGCGTACCTGTAACTCCGTTGTTGTTACCACAACCCCTCCTTGTATGCCATACCCTACCTCCCAGTAAGCCCCACAGACAACGACATTAGCTACCTAATGTCCGGAATGATGCTATGCTTAGAAGCGCTTAGGAACCCCGTGGTGAGGATCATCGCAACACCATATTACATACCTCTGTTTTGAAAATGGGTGAAAACATGTTCGGTGGTGTGCGTATAAGTACGATGTGGGTGGGTGATAAATCAATTGTGTGAAGGTGAAGTTGGGTGGGAGAGACTTGGTCGAGGGCGAGACTCCTTAGTATTGGTGCAGAGTACTTGGTTATGGTGTCTTCGGTGTAGATCCACCTATCGTGGATGAGTGCTTGCCCGGCCGCTCAGGAACGATAGCGAGACCTCAACTTGGTGATATTTTCAGTACAACCATAGAACCTATATGGGCAGGACTAACGCGGAACCTAGGTAACACAGCAAGGAAGTATCACCCCACGAAGTAGAAACGGACTCAGGGGTTGGTTTTGGTGCAATGGTGATAAGTGCGGTACTCGGCAAGATTATATGACTGTGTGTCAAAGTGCGGTGATATGACTGTCTGTCATAATGGTGGAACCCCTGAGCTCCGTGGTGGACTTGTGGGCGTGCCCTGGTGAAGTGGGAGCGTTCTGTGATCCGTAGCTAAGAGCACATAGCCTGTGGGTACAACGTACTAAACTCTATAGAGTTAACCCTAAATCATTCGAATGTCCTTTGCCACTGGTCATGACACACCAAATCATTGGGCTCTTGTTGATTAGCCATAAACCAGTCTCCTTGACGTATGAGTGGGTGAGGTGATACCCGTGTTTTGGAAGTGCAAGGTTTGCATATGGAGATTTATTTCTTTTAAAACTGTGGGAACTGGTGGGAATGGTATATACTCCCTCCAGAGCCAACCTACAAAAATATTGACAGGTCCCCTCTTTCCTTGATATCTATTCTTAGTGAATTCCGCATGCTTAGCCGCTAGCACAAGTATTAAACCCCTTGCCTACATCCTTGCTACAGCCTCAATGCATGACTTTACCCTTGAGTAGTGTTAGGGCTTGCTGAGTATCTTATGTACTCATGGTTTGTTAATTGTGGATTTTAGTGAACGAACTCTAGATGAATGAAAGCAGTAGGATTTTGTCGTATGCTCAAGTTTGCATGTGGATGAGATGTGATGGATTGAAGTGAACCAGTCTTCCACGCTCAAATTTCTGCTGCCTTGTCTAGATTGTAACTTAGCCATGCTTGGTAAGTTATCTGTATATTCTTGTATTTTAGTATTGTATGGATTTGAGATAATCTAAATGTGCGTACCAACTACTGATCCAGGGATTGGTACAGGATGCATAGTAGACGCCTCGGAGAGTGGGGTGTCACAGTAGCACAATGGATAGGATTAGGAGGAGGGGGTGATGATGGCGCGCGGCAGCGGCAAGGTCAAGGAGGATCAAGAGGCAAAGCTGAGAGTTGATGCGGCGAGGGAGCGTTGCGAAGGCAATGGAACTCCCAAGGTACAATCGGACAACGGGGAGCCGCTCTAGACTATAGTTTCTACAGTAATGCAAGGAAAGGGATGGTGTCCATGGGTCAGCACCGGAGGGAAGCGCCCATACATCTCCGGTAATAAAGATCTAGGTAGATTTGTTAAACATTTTGGGATTATCAGTCGGCCTCTGACAGATCTGCTCAAAAAGTATGTGTTATATGTGTGGACACAGAACCATGAGCAAACCTTCTAGACTTTGAAAACAACTTTAATTGAGGCTCCAGTCCTGGCCCTGCCTGATTTCTCTAAACAATTCTGCATTGAGATTGATGCTTGTGACACTGGTGCAGGAGCTGTGTTGATGCACGATCATCACCCTATTTCTTATGTCAATAAAGCTTTGGGTCATAAACTAAGGGGTCTCTCTACTTATGAGAAGGAATATGTAGCTATTTTATTGGTTGTGGAACAATGGAGGTCTTATCTCCAGTTTGGGGAGTTCATCATTTCAACAGACCAGAAAAGCTTCGCACACTTGTCTGATCAAAGACTTCATACACAGTGGCAATAGAAATTTTGTACCAAACTCTTGAGTCTCAACTATAGGATCATGTATAAGAAAGGGTCTAATAATAGAGCAGTTGATGCTCTATCCAGGCGTCCTCACCCCATGGATTCTTGCTATGCCGTGTCTACCTGCCAGCCTCAATGGCCATCTGAAATACAGTGAAGCTATGACAAGGATGACTATGCCCAGTCCTTGCTGACTAAGCTAGTTTTGGACCCCTTTTCTGTGCCCAATTATTCTCTGGTGGAGGGTATAATTAAGTACAAGAATAGAGTGTGGGTACTGGGTAGGTTCGAGTCCTGAGATGCAACAAAAGCTCATTACAACATTTCATTCATCTACACTTGGTGACCATTCAGGCGTTCCAGTAACATATAGGAAGCTTAAACAACTATTTCTTGGAACGGATGATGGCAGCTGTCCATGGCTTTGTTCAGTCCTGCATTGTGTGTCAGCAAGCCAAACCTGACAGAGTAAAACATCCCGGACTTCTTCAACCCTTGTTGATTCCCCAAGGAGCTTGGCAAATCATTACCATGGATTTCGTGGAGGGTTTACCTTTATCAGGCACAACTAATTGAATTCTGGTTATTGTGGAAAAATTCACCAAGTATGTCTATTTTATTGCTATGAAGCACTCAATCTCTGCTGCGATTGTTGCCCGTCGGTTCATGGAACATATTTACCGCCTTCACTGGATGCCATTGTCCATTGTGTCTGACGGGGATAAAATCTTCACCAGCCTGTTGTGGCAAGAGTTGTTTAAGTTGGCCAACATAAGTTATGCATGAGCTCAGTGTATCATCCTCAATCTGATGGTCAGACCGAGCGTGTCAATCAGTGCATGGAAACGTTCCTGTGATGTTCACTCATGCTTGCCCAAAGAAGTGGTCTTCTTGGTTAGCTTTAGGTGAGTTCTGATATAACACCAGCCTGCACTCTTCGATTGGCCGTTCTCTATTCAATGCACTGTATGGCCATCAACCCAGGTATCTTGGCATTTCTCCTACAGACAATTGTGGTGTGTTGAGTTTGGATCAGTGGCTGCAAGAGAGGGAAGTTATGACTGCCTTAATCAAGCAACATGTGAATCGTGCCACACTACGTATGAAGCATCAAGCGGATTAGGGTCGTTCTGAGCACTCGTTTGTGGAAGGCGACTTGTTTTTTCTGAATCTTCAGCCTTATGTGTAGTTGTCGCTAGCTTCCCGAGCAAATAAAAAATTGGCTTTCAAATTCTTCGGCCCATACAAGATTCTGGAGAAGGTGGGCAGTGTAGCCTATCGTCTGGAACTCCCTGCTACTTCGCTTCTGCATCTAGTCTTCCATGTTTCACAACTGAAGAAAGCGATCGGGAGTAAGATTCAGGTATCTATAGAATTACCTTCCAAACTAACTGAGTTTTAGGTGCCTGAGAAGATATTGCAATGTCGCCTGGTATCTCGAGGAGTGCAAACTTTCATGCAATTGCTGGTCAAATGGTCGGCGTCCCCGACGTCCTTGGCAACTTGGGAAGACTTGGAGGCGCTGCGTCAAAGGTTTCCTTCGGTCCCTGCTTGGGGACAACCAGGTTCTCTTGGAGAGGGAGGTGTTAGCACTATTTCTCGTCCGGCAATGCGCGAAAAGGGTCAAGCCTCTGCTTCTTCGGGCCGATGTCGTTTCAACAGGCCTGTGAGGCCCAACCCGAATGTGATTGGCTCCGACTGGGTGAATTAGGATAGGGAGAGCATGAGTAATAGGAATGCTATTTATGCTCTTGCAGTGCGCTAGAAGAAGTCATGAAAAACATTGTAAAACGATTGCTACTCCCTAATCCAATTCCTCTGGCTTCCTATCGATCTACCAATTACCGATCTCCTCTTCTCCTTCCCCAACTATTCTGCTGCTAACACTCATCCCCGTGAAGAAGTTACGCCACCACACAAGCAAAAGCCTTTGTCCCCATCTCTGCCATGTGAGTGTTCGTCTGCTCGAGCATGAGGCAATCTTAGTTCACAGGTCCATCTGCATCCAACACTCCCTGTTTAATTGCTAGATAATTCTTTTTACTATATTTTTGGAAGGAGCTACTACATATGCCTAGTTCATTTGTGATGCCTTCGAGAGTGTTGGTCCAGTTTTTCTACTCTTCAAGAATATTTCTTTTTGTGAGAGTTTGAGAGATCACCTCGTTCTATCGAAGTATCTAAATCCTTTGCTTTACCCTGAAGTTTCCAAAGGGCTTCCTATCCCATTTTCTATATTTTCAATTCCTATAGGAATGAAGGATCGTATTATCTTAATTCCTACATTTTTTCTATTCCTATGTTTTTCCTATCCTATTACAAAGGGAGCCTAAACTCGTCAAAACTCTACATCAAATTATTCTCTCCCTCTGATGACCTCGTTATCGCGTCCTAGATCCATTCTCAGCCCTCTCTCCCTCCCCCTCCCCACTTCCAACGACCTTACCTAGGATCGGTCAACGAGTGAAGAGGAGCCACCTAGCTTCCGGTAAAGATTAGTTTTACATTTTCTTCTAGCAAATAAAGATGGTTGTGTCTTATATGGGCCTCCGGCCATTGGAGCTCCCAGTGTAAGTGACTCTCTGTTCATCTTGGGTTTGACAACCGGGATATCTCCCTACTCCTACATCATAGGTAAGTTTTTTTTTCACCTGTTGGTAGCCACACAATAGACTATTCCTTTTATTCAGCCTTCACATACCACATTTGTCAAAGTTAGCTCCCGCCTCTGGAGCCAAACAAGATTTGGATCATTTTGTCCTCGAGCCATCTCAACAATTTTCATGTGTCTTCGGGGAAAGGTATCCTCCTCATTGTCCATCTCATGAATCTGTGACTTATCTTCTCCCACCATCCCATGTGGACGCTAACACAAATCATAAAGCATATCCAACCGTGAGTATCCAATGCCTTCCCTTGAAGGCATATTCAGTTCTGTATATTCCCACTAAATTGCGATCATTGTCATCAAGCTAATTGAATGCAGTGCATGAGGTTTCGAGAAATAGGTCTAAAGCCAAGCTTAACGTTAATACATGGTGAGAGAAGATAAGCCACATATTACTGAGATGGATGATAGAGAGGGTGCCTTTCTCCGAAGTCACATATGAAAATTTTACTCTCAATTTAGTGTTGTTTCGTCATGCCAACTTGTTCTTGGGACGTCTTGTGCCACTGGTGTCTCTTGGTCAATGCGCTAAATTTTCACATGTGTTACCTATCAATGTTCTATTTGTATTTCTTTGTGTACCTCTTTCTTCGCTCTTCTTCTAAGTAATTGTACCTGGACTCAATATAGAATATATTCTTGAGTACATATAAAAAAGCTTTGCACAATTCTCTTTTGTCAGCAACAAACATTTCATTATAGAGGTTAATTTTCTATTGGGTGATAATAAACAGCTAAATGCTATCCATTGATGAGGGAAAGGACTGTCACATTTAAATACAAGAAGCTAGAAGCCACATGATTATCATGGTGATTCATAGTGCATCGGAAGAACTTGCGAAGTCATTATGCTAAGAGATCTGCCCACCCGAAGCTGTTGGCGGCATCGAACCAGCTAGGTTTTCATCAACCCCATGCTATGTCACAGGAGAACTCTCATGCGGGGCTGACGGAGGCGAAGGAAGAAGGGGCGGGCAAAGTCAAGGAAAATCTCGTGTTGGAGGTGCAACATCAGGAGATGGGGGTGGGGTGCTGGAGAGACATCGTCAAACAAGGAAATCATGCCTTTTGGAGCTGAGCCAAATCACAATATGGAGGAGAATGAGGACATCCTAGAATTTGACCTTGATGAACCTACAGAAGAGAGGTAGTGAAATTCTTTGCCATGGCAAGGTTCTATTCAGGTAAACGCTATAATGCTCGAGGCCTATTTGAGGAGATGAGGATAGCCTGGGGACTTGATGCTATGAGAACCCCCATGGTGCTTGAGGAGAACAAGTTCTTGCTGGAGTTTGACAATGTAGAGTCTCACAGATTTGGTTTGGAGAGGGGGGGGGGGGGGGGGGGAGGCACAAGGGAGATACGCTGATAGTAGTGGCTTATGATGGGATTACAAGGTCATCGACGGTCATCATGGAGTCCACTGATGTGTGGGTTCGCCTGTATGACCTGCCGCCGGCAATGATGAATAAAGATGCAACAGAGAGGTTGGGAACACGAATCGGCAAGGTGGTCAAGGTTGACCTCCGCTACCCAGCTATCTCAGGATTCGGGTGGAGTTTGCTTTGGAGAAGGCCCTGATTCCTAAACTGAACATCAGGATACGAGGCAAATGGATTGTGAAAATTGTTGTTCGATATGATAATGTGTCAAAATTCGGCTCTGCCATATCACAATGGTTTGATCACCTGACGGCGGATGACAGCTCTGTAAGAACTCGTGGCTTACGGTCACTAATAATCCCCGTAATTTGGACGATATGGAAAGAACGCAATGTCAGGGTGTTTAACAACAAAGAAATGTCAGTACATAGCCTCGTTACCAAGATGAAAGATGATGCAGCAATGTGGATTATGGCCGGGGCGAAACATCTAGCAAGTGTCTGTTGTTCGAACATTAGTGAGTAATAGTTCATGTGTAAACCAAGTTTAGCCCATGCTCCTAAATTTGGTATCGTTGTACTGCGCCTATGGCGTTTGTAACACACTCTAATTTTTCTCCTTATAAATTATGAAAGGTCGGACAATGTCCGGGGGTTTCAAAAAAAGATATGATGATGTGTCACACTTCTGTTTTGCGTGTGGACGTATTGGACATGCTGAGAGAGAATGCCCGGAGGACACTGATGACCACAAAGAAAGATTTGGTGAGGAGTTGTGAGCATCGCCTCCGAGGAAGATGAGGGTGGTTCTAGTTAAACCTGCTGCCCCACAGGTAGCCCGCTCGTTGAACTTTGCCGGCGAACGAAGGGCGAAGGTGCAGGCTACATATGGAGCTGCCCGTCACAAAGGGAAGGGGAAAGAGACAACTGAGATGGTGGGGCAAACACCATCACGAGAGGATGAGAAAGAAGCAGGCAAGAAGGAAGTGAAAGTGCTAGTTGAAATATCAAATGAGCTGGCTCATGATGTAGGGAACATGCAGGTGGACATAGAAGCACCAATAGAGACAGAAGGACATTGTATCTTGGAGAAGTAGGAATGTGCTTCTTTTGGCACAAATATGACAAGTGATGCAGAATCATTCGAGGACACAGAGATGCAAAGTGAGATTACTGCAACGCAGAAGGTTGTGGATAGACTCCAGGCGCGTTGTCAGGTGGCCAACAGCAGCCTGGCAGGTGAGACCAAACAACAACTGAAGGTGGCAGCAATAGGTAGGGATATTGAGTAGCCGAAGAAGGCAGCTGTGAAAGCCCATATACAAAAGTCTATTCAGTCACTGATGCAGCATGGACTGGCAGATGTGGCGGCCATGGCCACGGTGAAAACTGAACAAGAGGAGAACCTAGGGGAAATGCCTGCCAAGAAGTTCAAGGCAGCGTCAACATCAGCGGATCCTCACCACCTGACGGGAGCTCCGAGGGAGCCCCATTAGGAGCAATGAGTTCTTTAGTTTGGAACTATCGAGGGCTGGGGAACCCTCGCACGGTTCAAGACCTTTGTACCTTAATACAGGTACATCACCCAAGCTTGTTTTTCTTTCAGAAACTTGGCAAAGTGTGGATCGTGTTAGTATTATTTGGTGGAGATTAGGTTTCAATAAGTGTTTTGCTTTTTAGTCGCATAATAATAATAAAGGAGGAGGCTTAGTTCTTTATTATGATGAGTCCCTTGATGTCCAACTTCAGTCTTATTCTAACCGGCATATTGATGTTCTAATTAGAGAAGAGCCAGAAGCGGTGCAGTACCACACCACTTTTGTTCACGGTGTACCGAAAATAGGCCTAGAATGTCGGATAAATTGAGGTGGATCAAGGACTCTGTTACGGAACCATGGCTAGTAATAGGAGATTTTAATGAAGCAGCTAGGCAATTTGAACATTTTTCCGAATCTAATAGAGGGGAGAGCCAGATGGCCCGCTTCGGGGAAGCTTTAACGAATTGCGACCTGATTGATCTTGGCTTCAGAGATCTCCCTTGGACCTATGACAATAAGCAAGATGGTTGTCGTAATGTTAGAGTCTGGTTGGACAGAGCTGTTGCAAACCAGAACTGGATCAATGTGTTCCAAAGTGTAGAGCTTGAGCATCTTGTTTCTCCAAGATCTGACCATTGTCCCCTATTTTTAAATGTGCAGCCAGAGTCGAGACAGGAGAGAACAAAGATTTGCAGGTATGAAATTATGTGGGAACGAGAAGAAACACAAGCTGGAGAGATAGAACATGCTTGGCATTTTGTTTCTCAGAAGCGACACTTGGGAGATGTTGCGTACACCTTGTAACATGTCATGCAAAAGCTGAAGGAGTGGAGTATGACAAATTTTGGATCCGTTAGAAAGGAACTAGAAGCCTTGAGGAAGCAGTTGGCGGAGCTGCAGGCTGTGCGAGATGAGACCAACAGAGAAGCAATTGTAGAAACTATAAAACGGATTGGCGAAGTGTTATATAGGGAGGAGATTCTCCGGTTGCAAAGGTCACATATAATGTGGCTAAAGAAAGGCGATAGAAATACAACATTCTTTTATCGAAAGGCAGTCTAACGAGCCAGGAAAAATAAGATAAAGAAGTTGAAGCGAGGGGTTGGATCTTGGGCAGAGCGCAAGGAAGAACTAGAAAAAAAATGGCCAAAGACTACTTCTGCGAGATGTATGAAAGAGGCAGTACAATTAATCCAGACCAGATAATGCATTTGCTAGAATAGCAGATTACTCCGGACATAAATGACGCCTTATGCAAGGAGTATTTGGAGGAGGAAATCAGCGATGCGCTGTTCTAGATAGGGCTTTGAAAGGCCCCGGTCCAGACGGTTTTCGGCTCGCTTCTTCCAATGAAATTGGGGAGTAATAAAAGAGGAGGTGATTCAGGCGGTGGAGCATTTTTTTGAATCAGGCCAAATGTCAGAAGGAGTGAATGACACATCAATAGTTCTAATCACCAAAAATAATAACCCAGAGACGTTGAAGGACTTCAGACCAATAAGTTTGAGTAATGTCATCTATAAAATAGTCTCCAAGTGTATGGTGAATAGAATGAGGCCGGTGCTGCAGGACATCATCTCTCCAACACAAAGTGTGTTTATCCCCGAAAGATTGATAACGGATAATGCGTTGATCGCCTTCGAATGCTTGCACTCCCTGCAGCAAAATAAAAGGGAGGATAGTAACTTTTGTGTCTATGCAGCAAAATAAAAGGGAGGATAGTAACTTTTGTGCCTATAAGCTGGATCTCACTAAGACGTACGACAGAGTAGATTGGAACTTTTTGAAAGCAAGTTTATTGAAGAGAGGCTTTCATAGCAAATGGCTACAATGGGTAATGTTGTGTGTAACCACAGTGCGATACAAAGTCAACTTCAATGGTGTCTTGTTAGATGCCTTCCAACCTACATGAGGATTACAGCAAGGTGGCCCTTTATTTCCTTATTTATTTCTTTTTGTGGCTCATAGTTTGTCTACTTTGTTGGAACAAGAAGCGAGAACAAGTGGAATTACTCCCATAAAGGTTTCACTGAGAGCACCAACAGTCTTGCACCTCCTTTTTGCTGACGACACCCTCCTATTTTTCAAGGCTGAAGCTACAGAGGCTGAGCGGGTAAGAGGAGTGTTGAACACCTTTTGCAATGCCACGTGACAACTTGTGAACCCTGGGAAGTGTTTGATATTCTTTGCTGAACAATGTTCGGGTGAGAAGGTGGAGGAAGTAAGACATGTCTTGCAGGTTGAGAACGTAACTTCTAAGGAGAAATATTTAGGACTTCCCACTCCAAAGGGAAGGATGAACAAGGATAGGTTTCAGTCTATCAAGGAAAAACTGAACAAACGTGTGGCCACATGGTGGGAGAGGGATCTGTCATTTGCAGGAAAAGAAATCCAGATCAAGTCAATTGCCCAGGCCATTCCCACTTACGTCATGAGTGTCTTTCGCATACAAGATGGCCTATGCGAGGAAATGGAGCGTATGATTAGAAGCTACTGAACGAACAAGCCAAAGTGAGACAAAATAAGGAGGACGAAGGAAGGAAGCCACCGCCGCCAGAGGTCTCGTCGGTCGGCCTCGGCCGTCGTGCTGTCACCGCCCGCCTGCGGCGGCGCCTCGAGGAGGCTCCAGACGTCGTCGAGGTTGGCATCGATCAACCTCCCGCTCTTTTACAACGTTGGGTACCATGTCGCCGGCGTGCTACAGAACCTACAACAATCGAGTCAGCGAACCCAGGTGATCAAGCTCTCCGATTTTGTTCCTGGTTTGGTGATTGCCTCTTGGTTTTGGGGGCTACTGGCTGGTTGCGATTCGAGGTTGTTCGATAGATCAGAGCAGTTGGGGAGAAGGAATTTGGGCGAAGATGAGTTGCAGCATCCCACCCCGACATCCACCTAGGGATTGGATTGAAAATTGTTCTCTACCAGGAACATGGGGTTCCCGGGAGAGAGAGAGACGAGGAGTTGATGAACCAATCTCATGGGGAGCTGAGCGTATTCGGAGGATTGAGTTGAGAGAGGATCGAATTCGCCAAGCGGAAGAAATTCATAACGCTCTGTTCCAAAGCAACCCTTGTAATCAGGGAGATTGCAAAGCGGCGGAGGAAGGATTTGGGGCATTTTCGCAGAGAGAATTCTCGAGATTACAGAACAGTTCTTCCAAGGATTCTGATCTGCTGGATTTAGAATGTTGCGATTGAGTTGGAATTAGCTCTGTGTAAAATGCCGAATAATATCCCTAAACTGATAGCAGGAAATGATAATCCAACCCACTTGGACCGTGAAAATGGGCCAAGTAAGGCCTGTCATGGCCTTTCTCATGAAGATGTTCATAACCACTCGTGGAGGCCACAAGGTAAGGAGTGGATATTGATATCTAAACAAAGTGCTTTGTTAGGGATTGGATACCCGGCCAGAAGGGATGAAATCAGGAAATTCAGACACAAGGCAAGAAAAGTGAGAAGAATAGGACCACCGCTCCCTCTCACCAAGTCATTTGCACAAGCTGTGGAGATGAATCGTAACCAGAGAGAGGCAGAGACGAGGAAGAGGGTAGCGACTGAAGACTGGATGGAGGAGGATGATCTTCTTGACCCTAAAGGGAAAGAGCAAGATCTCCATTCCAATATCCAAAGAAACATCAACATCTGGCAAGGAGGCCGATTCCCCAAAGCATTCCAGCGTGATGAGCAGTCCAAGCATAGCTACCAAGGAGGTAGATCTATGGAGTCACATTGACCAAGGTACGAAAACAGGCACTTTCAAGGTGATGGAGAGGGGCGAGGTCATCCATATCTGGGTAGGAGGGAGCATGGTGCTCCTCTACCCAAAAGGTTCGATCAGTATGATAGAGGAGGGGATCATGAGGTGAAGAAGAAAGAAGAACCAAGAGGTAGGGATCAGTCTTTATCCAAAGAAATTAGGTGCATCAACTTGAGTGCCATAAGGATCCGATCTGTTACAAATGCAAGAAGTCGGGACACATGGCCTCTGAATGTGAAGGACTTAAGGGGAGGAGGCTGAAAATGTATGGATTTGGTATCAGACAGGGTTTCTATGCTATAGAAATTCCGGATGCCAAAAACCAAGGCAAAGAGACTGTTGCGTTGATTAAGATACTTGAAGGGGAAGCCAATGAGAAGAGAATTGAGGTGGAACTTAAGAATCTCATTGATAACAACTGGGATTGGCAAGTGAGAAAGATGTCTGAAGATGAGTATTGTGCAATCTTCCCCAATAAGCAGTTGCTGGATACTTTCTCCAAACTATCTGAGTTGCTGACTGAGAAGCACAAGCTCAAGATCAAGGTGATCAAGTCTGAGCTAGATCCAGAAGCAACGACTATTCTGCATAAAGTGTGGATTAAGATCTTTGGGTTACCATCTTTTGCGAAGGAAGAAGAAGTGGATAAAGAGATCACTAGTCTTGCGGCTGAACTAATTGCGATTGATGAGTTAAGCCTCATAAAAAGCGGTCTGGTCAGAGTACAAGTGAGATGTCAGGACCCAGCACAACTGAGAGGATTTGTGGAGATCTTCTTCAATGGGGTTGGATATGAAATACGCTTTGTGGTAGAAGGTTTTCATGGCAAATCCACTGGGAAGGGGGATGGACCCTCAAATGATGGTAAGGATGACAAAAGACGACATCATAAACGCAGAGATGATTCTGATGACGATGAATCAGAGGACCTATATGATGAACAGGATACAAAAACAGAATGGGAAAAGGGGAAGGAAAGAGAGAGATCTCAAACTGAGGCAGCTGATCAGATTGAGCCGGAACAAGGATATACTCAGAAGGAGTCCGAAGAAGGGTACTATCAGATGAATAGTGAGGTGCGGCCAATTGCTTACTATGATCCCATGGAGGAAGTGTTCGTATCTCTTGACTACCAAGACAAAGATACAACACCAAAACTGGCAGTGGAGGACAACTTCATAGAGATGGATGAGCACCACTTTGAGAAAGATGATATAGTGGATATAGGAACAAGCAGGGAATAGGGGAGCCAATTGATGATGGACCTGTCTATAGAGTTGGACAACACTGATAATCATATGAGGGCTATGGAAGAGAGTGAGAAGCCTGAGAGCAAAAAGGATGAACTAGTAGTAGCTCTATCGGATGGGCTGTACAAAAGCATCCAGCTTGACCTGCCTGAGACTCTCAGCGAAGATGAACAAGCTCCACTCAACCTACAAGAACAAATGGAGAACTCTTATGAACTCATACTGGTTCATAATCAAGAAGGGCCATATCTTATGAAAAAATGCAAGTGGCCGAACTTGGCTAGTCCAAAAAAGAGAAGAAATGATAAGCCTAAGGAAGAGATCCTATGTGAAGCTGAAGGCCTTGAGGATAATAATAAGGGAGGCTCAAAAGAGGAGAATGAGATGAAGGCAGGGAGCCTTTCCTCACAAGACAAAGAATTTCAGCCGGAAGACAAGGACCATGGGTGGTCATCACCCTCGGCAAGGAAGAAGGCTAAAAAGCCTCGAGTAAAGAAGGTTGCAGAACCTACCAGGAGGAGCACAAGAATCCCGCAAGATGGAGTTCCCATCCTGAAGAAAGCTTCTACTAGGGCCAAGGTGAAGAATCTTGATTCTGGAGGTATTACACCCTCTAACCCTTTTTTAATTCTTGGTGAAACTCCTGATGATGTGATTTCTAGTATTATTGAGTCCGTTGACATTGAAATGGAGGATACAACCAATGTAATCAACAAATTAAAACCCGAAGAAGCTCTAAGAGTTGCTATAGCTGAGGCTAAGTATAAAGATTATCTTAGGAAGAGGGAGGAGAAGAATAGTCATCATGATTGCGAGTATATGGAAATCCTTGCCATGGAGGCAGCTTGTTATACCATTGATAATCCATCAGCAGTTCATGGAGAACTGACTGATGAAGAATTAAGAAGAACAAGAGAGGGTCAAAACCCAAACCCCCATTCATATCCAAATGAGAACTATTTTTTGGAATGTAAGAGGCATTGGGAAAGGAGCCAGGAAAAGGCAAATTAAGGATTATATCCTCTAAGAGAAAGTGGATTGTGTGGGTTTGCAAGAAACCAAGAAATAGGAGTTCCTTGACTCTGAATTGAGAGAGGTTTGTGGTAACCTCAACTTCAGCTAGAAATGGATTCCATCTGAGGGACTTTCTAGTGGTATCCTGACAGGGGTGAATAATGACTGTTTGGAGATCGAGAATGTCAACCTGGGGCATTTTTCAATAGCTTTAACCCTTAGAAATAGACTTTCTAATTTTAGGTGGATTCAGATCACCGTTTATGGCCCTGCTGACCATGCCAGATCTGTGGACTTTATTAACGAGTTGAAGGAGCTTTGCCATAGTGCCCCTTTACCTCTGGTAATTAGGGGAGACTTTAACCTGATTAGGAGTCAGGATGATAAGAACACTGATAACCTAGACCTAAACTTGATTAACCTCTTTAACAACTTTATTGGGGAGTTTAGCTAAGGGAGGTTAAGAGATGTGGCACAAGATTCACTTGGACTAACAAACAGCTCTGTCCAGTTATGGTGAACTTGGACAGAGTTCTGGTCTCCACTGAATGGGATCTAAGTTACCCCCTTAGTAGTGCATGGTGCATTACTAGGGTAGGTTCAGACCATGCCCCAATTGTTTTTGACAATGGAGAAAACCTACCTCCAAGACTTAGGTATTTTTTCTTGGAGAGACAATGGTTGCTCCATCCTAACTTTCGTGACAAGGTGGAGAAAGCTTGGAAGGAGATCAGGACCAAAATGCCAAACACAGCTTACTCCATGGATAAATGGCATGCATGTATAGTAGGCTCAAGGTAGACGATGAGAGGATGGGACCTTCATGTTAAGGGTGAACAGCGAAAACATAAAACAGAACTGTTGAAAAAACTCCAAGAACTAGACTTCCTCGCTAAAAGCAAGGAGCTGCGGGCACAGGAATGGGAAACTAGGTATAAGATCGAAGCTGAGTTAGAACATTATTACTCCATGGAAGAGATTTTTTGGAAACAAAGAGGGGACATTGAATGGATTTTGAAAGGAGATGCCAACACAAAATTCTTCCAATTATGTGCCAACGGTAGGCGAAGTAAAAACACTATTAAGACATTGGACACTGAAAATGGGACTATCTCAAACCAAGAAGATCTGATCAAGCATATCACAGACTTTTACAAACAATTATTTGGAGCTAGTATGAACATGGGAGTTCACACAACAAGGATTTTGGGATCAAACTCCAAGGATCTCAAATGAAATAGCAGAGATGCTAACTAAACCTTTCTCTGCAGAAGAAGTGAAGTCCACAGTCTTTGAGATGAAATCTGATTCAGCTCCAGGCCCAAATGGTTTTGGTAGCCATTTTTTCAAAAGCTTTTGGGAGCTAGTCAAACCTGAACTTATGCTGATGTTTGAGGACTGGTATAGAGGGCATTTAGACCTAAAAAGGTTGAATTATGAGGTGGTCACCCTAGTGCCTAAGGTCAAGGAGGCCAATAACATAAAACAATATTTACCCATATGCTTGGTTAATGTGGATATAAGATTTTTACAAAGGTTCTGACTAGCGGAATTGGCCCAATTGCAAAGGAGATAATTGGTAATGCCCAAACAGCTTTTACTAAAGGAAGAAACATTTTGGAAGGAGTACTTATCTTGCATGAAGTGATCCATGAATTTAAAAGGAAGAAGATGAAGGGGATCATTCTTAAAATAGATTTTGAGAAGGCTTATGACAAAGTAAAATGGATCTTTCTTCAGGAGGTGATGGTTAGTAGGGGCTTCCCTTCAAAATGGATTCAATGGGTTATGCAGTCTGTTCAGGGGGGAAGGGTCTGCATCAACATCAATGGACAAAGAAGTGAATACTTTAGAACTTATCAGGGGCTTAGACAAGGTGATCCTCTATCACCGTTTCTTTTCAATTTAATAGCGGATGCTTTGGGTACCTTGATGGACAAGGCAAAGGAGAAAGGACTCATTCGCGGAGTTATGACTCATCTAATTGAGGAAGGTATCACACATATTCAATATGCTAATGACACGGTGGTCATGGTTGACCCCTCAGATGAGGCCATGAGAAATCTTAAACTTATCCTCTACCTCTTTGAATACATGTCTGGACTCAAAATCAACTTTCACAAAAGTGAGGTCTTCATTTTTGAAGTGGAACAAGATACTAAGGAGAAATGGGCAAATATGCTTAATTGTTCTCTTGGAACCCTTCCAATCAAATATTTGGGAATCCCGACTTCTGATCAGAGATTAAGCACCAAAGACTTCAACCCAATAGTTTCAAAGATGAGGAATAGATTGGACCCATGGAAGGGTAAATATAACTCCTCAGATGGAAGACTAATTCTCACCAACACGTTCTTAAGCAGTTTACCAATGTACATGATGGGCTTTTACTACCTACACGACACAACCCACAAGAAAATGGATACCATTAGGTCTAATTTCTTTTGGCAAGGCGCCAACAATAAATCAAAATATCACATGATGCGATGGGATGCGGTATCCAGACCCAAGGAATATGGGGGCCTTGGGATTATTAACACCAGGATCATGAATGATTGTCTTTTGATCAAATGGATTTGGAAAATCTGTTCAAACTGCAATGAGACATGGTGTCATCTACTTAGAGGAAAATATATGGCCAATGGAGATTTCTTTTCCTCCAAGAGTAAAGGATCATCCCAGTTCTTGTAAGGACTACATAAAGTGAAACATTTGTTCAAATGGGGGGGGGGGGCATCCATAAAGTTCACAATGGGAAGAGTACCAGATTCTGGACCGACATTTGGTTGGGAGATACTCCTCTGAAAATTACTTTCCCAAACTTGTACAAGATTTGTGCTGAGACAAATGCGAAAGTGGCTAATTATTTCTCAGATAACAATTGGCAGGTCGACTTTAGGAGAAATTTCGGACATAATGAACATTCAGAATGGGATCAATTCCTAAGCATGGCACAAGGAGTGCAATTAGGGACAGGGGAGGATGAGATCATTTGGGCGCTTGACAAGAGTAATTTTTTCTCCACCAAGTCCCTCTATAGATTTCTAACCTTTAGAGGGATCAAAAACTCTTCCATCAACAACATTTGGAAAACTAAAATACCTCTTAAAGTTAAAATCTTTCTCTGGCAAATATGCCACTGCCAGCTTCAAACTGGGGTTTGTCTGAAGAGTAGAGGGTGGAAAGGAAGTGAATTCTGTGTTCTTTGCGGGGAAAAAGAGGATGTGGATCATATCTTCTTCTAGTGTGTTTTAGCTCGATATGCATGGTGCATCTTAAAGGATACGTTTGCATGGGGCAATATCCCTTCCTCTGTGACAGAATTCTAGGAAATTTGGATTCCCCGGAATCTAAAACTTTCTCCTACTATGGGAATTTTTCTTTTTGCAGGTCTTACCTGGGCAGTCTGGAAAATCCAGAACAAGATGGCAATTGAGAAGAAATTCCCCAACACCACTGATCACATATTCTCTGGTTTATCATATCTGCAGAAGTGGAGGACTCTGATGAGGGGGAAGGACAGAGCGGCGTTGGACAAGGTGGGCGAGAAGATACTGCTCCATATGTATGTGCTGAAGCCAAGTGATACAGCGGTGACGGACATTGTAGAACTTTAGACCCTGGCTTAGCTCTGGCCTTATGCCTTCTCACTTTATTGGACTTATGTAAATCTGGGAACCCCAGAATGTTGTACTGCTCATTTGGCTTTCAATAAAGGCCGAGTAAAATTCTCCTTTAACAAAAATAAAAAATTAGAGGCTACTGGTGGGGGTCCAAAAACGAGAAGAGGCGAACTCACTGGATAGCACGGGACAAAATGTTGAAGATGAAGAAGCAGGGAGGGATGAGATTTCGGGACCTGAGAAAATTTAACTAGACCTTACTTGCAAGGCAGGCTTGGCGTTTAATAGACAGCCCTGACAGCCTGTGTGCTAGAGTGATGAAAGCCAAGTATTATCCAAATGGTAACTTGCTTGATACGGCCTTCCCGCAAGCCATGTCGCCTTCCTTCCAATCTGTGTTGTATGGCCTGGAGCTCCTAAAGAAGGGAATAATATGGCGCATTGGAGATGGTAAGCAAGTTAAAATATGGAGGGCAAACTGGTTGCCCCGCGATCTGGGTCTAACAGTTACAGGCAAAAAAACGTCCATGCAGACTGAAATGGGTAAGCCAGCTTCTCAATGAACAGGGAACTGGGCGGAATCACAACCTGCTAGAAAGATTTCTGCTGCCTCACGATGTGGAATTGATTTCTCGCATAAAAATCCCCTCAAGAAATCAACAAGACTTCATCGCGTGGCAATATGAGAAAGTGAGGATTTTCACGGTCAGAGTGCATACAGGCTTGCAGTAAGGCTAGACGAAGTGCAGCTTGGTATCCAGGGATCAAGCACAAGACCGATGGGTGATAGGTCAGTGTGGAATCATGTCTGGAAACTGGAGTTACCACCAAAGGTCTGAATATTTGTGTGGAGGGCAATTAACAGAGGACTTGCAACAAAGCTAAACAAACACAAGCGGACATTGGAGACCTCGAGTACATGCACAATATGTTGGTTAGAGCCGGAAATGGAACACCACGCCTTGGTAAGCTGTGGACATGCAGGAGTTCTAAGAACAGCCATGAAAGAGTTCTGGGTGCTACCATTAGAAACGGAACTGAGGCCGGGGGACCCTGAATGGTTGTTGAGGTTGATCACTGCTTTAGATAGAGAGGTTGCAAGAAAATTGGCCTTACTGTTATGGCGGACATGGCATGTGCGGGAACGACATAGTGCATGAGAACAAATATACTCCAATAGCCTCCTCAGTCGCCTTTCTAAAGAGCTATGATGCTCTGCTAACCAGTGCCCAACCCCAGAACATGGATGACACAGGTAAGAGACAACCTAGGAGTGGAGGACGACACCCAAGGAGAAACTAAAGTGGATACCACCGCCTGCTGCCTGCTGGGTGGCTCAAGGTGAACGTCGATGGTGCTTTTTCACCATTGGGGTAGTGGCGAGGGATTCGTCTGGACATGTAGTGTTGACAGCCTGGCGAGTGATTTTTGATGGGGAGTCGACGGAAGAAGAGGAAGCAAGAGCGTGCAAAGAAGAGTTGGAACTAGCTACCAAGTGGATCCACGACCGGATAATTCTAGTCGGATTGTGCGTTCGTCGTCCAGAGCATGAAGAGAAAAGAACCAGGGAGATCGTCGTTGTGTTTTATTTTCAGGAAGATTGTAGAGGCTTGCAGGATAGTGCCGGAAGTGAACTTCTAGGCTATTAGGAGAGAGCAGAATTGTACGGCTCGTGAGCTCGCGCAGTTGGCGAAACATACGACACTCACGGTGTGTGGCGTGGGCAGATTTCCCGTTGCATTGAGCATATGATCACTCAGGACTGTAACACTACTATTGGGTGATCAATAAAGCTCTCTCTTATTCCAAAAAAAAAAAAAAAAACTTGCCAAGCCCACAACTTCAGCAAGCTCATCATCAATTCATCATTAAACCTGATCACACGAGGACAGGCACTGCACGGTGGGCCCACCTCGTCAGTCTCCGTCAGCCCGTAACCATTCCTCGGCACCCGGCCCGCTTCGCTCGTCGTCTCCACTCACCCCCACCAGACGACAGACTCCGCCACGCTACTCCCCCTGCGCATCTCGCGAGCCCCGGCGCCTCGCCATAGTCTCCAGCGACCTCTCCGGCGGCGGAGTGGCCCGCATGGAGGAGTAATCCAGGCGCGGCAAACATCTCTTCCTCCTTACTCCGCCGGCGGGCATGGCGAACTACCTCGCGCAGTTCCAGACCATCAAGTCCTCCTGCGACCGCATCGTCGTCGCTGGTACCACCCTCCCGCCGCCTCCCTCCCCTCTGAACCGTAAACCTAACCTAGTCCCTGCGTCTGAGCTGCGGTGTCGCGCCCAGCTGCGAGCTCGTGGATGGCTGCGGGGCGCGATCTGGGCTAGCTCGGTCAGCGTGATCTCGGTGCCGCGCGATCCGGAATGGCCCGATCGAGTGGCAATTCGAGCAGAATAGAGTCGTGTGTTTGCTGTGGCTGCAGGGTTTAATAAGAATCGCGGGAATGCTCAGTGCCCACTGATCGCATCTGACTGTCCAGTGAGATTTGGAGAGCTTATTAAGCTTATTAGGAGCAATGCAGAGAGATCTCAAATCTACATTTAAGTTCATCGAAGCAACACTGTTGTTCCTGCTCTGAGTCATGTGAATTCGTTCAGGCACATAAGTTTTAGGAGCACACACGGGCCATCCTCGTGGCACTGCAACCTGCACACCTGTAGCAGGTGATAGGAAAATACAACCATGCACAAGTAGCTGTTTTGAAGGATCGCATTGAAGTAGACTTACAAATCACTTCAATTATTTGTTGTGCATCTTATGAAAAAATATTTTGATATTGTATATGGTACTAGTATGTTCTCATACAACTGGTTTCCTTTTGCAACAGTTGAGGATGTGAGCGATTTGTGGCTCAATGTCAAGGAAAGCTTTGAGCGACGCCTGCCAGTGAAGAAGGCCTGCCTCAACAACAAGGCCAGGAACCCTGTCTTTGTCGAAAACCTACCAGCTGAGTTTATACAAACTACAGATTCAAGGCTGCGGAGTCGGTTTCCACAAGAACAATACTTGTTCTGGTTCCGGGAGCCATATGCAACTGTTGTCCTTGTTACTTGTGAGGTATGCCCCTTTTCCATTTTTTTTCCCATCGTACTGCTTACTGCTTGTTTCCATTTTTTTCATTAAAGCAACCATACTTATTAAATGGCAATTTGGATGACTTATTCCATTCCTTTATTTATGAAAATATGCAGGATCTTGATGAATTTAAGACCATTCTTAAGCCTCGCCTCAAATTAATTGTGCAAAATGATGAACGGGAATGGTTCATTGTGTTTGTGTCGAAGGCCCATCCTAGCAATGATCAAGCAACTAAGATGGCAAAGAAAGTGTACGCTAGACTTGAAGCCGATTTCAACACCAAAAAGAGAGAGAGGTAGTTGTCACCACTTCTTCATGATAATGCTGGTAGCATTTGTACTATAGCATGAAAGAATACATGTCTTTGGCCTTTCTAGCTGTTCCATCTCAACTTTTTGTATGTTGCTATTTTACAGTTATATTATTTTTATGAACATGTTCC
This sequence comes from Eleusine indica, assembly GCA_030378355.1. Classification (NCBI taxonomy): domain Eukaryota; kingdom Viridiplantae; phylum Streptophyta; class Magnoliopsida; order Poales; family Poaceae; genus Eleusine; species Eleusine indica. The sequence goes on from CM059494.1 coordinate 18,430,154, forward strand.
CACTCTTAAAATTTTGCCACAAAAGATGTTGAGTTATTAACCAAAAAAATGTGCACATTTATGATTCAGGTGCTGCAAATTTGATCTGCACGGACCTGATGCCGAATTCTGGGATGATTTTGACTCTAAAATGGTGGACTGCATCAGAAACACATTAGATAGGCGGGTTCAGTTTTATGAAGAGGAAATTCGGAGGTTAAGTGAGCAACGGTTCACTCCAATTTGGAATTTTTGTAACTTCTTCATTTTGAAGGTACAACAATGCTACCACGTCAATGCTTGCCAATTGCTATTGTATTTTTCAATGGCACTGGGTTTTATCTACCTTCGTGCTGTTGTTCAGTTGGACTTCGTTAGCACTCAAGTCACTTCTATCTTTAGGAAAGCTTGGCATTCATGTTTGAAATGAGTAATCTTCATGAAGATTCACTGCGTGAATATGATGAACTTGAACTATGCTACTCAGAATCAGGTTTTTATCTAACTTTTATCTGGCAAATTTCTTGCATTCAATTTTAAGCCTCATAGCTAGTCCAATATGCGCTGCAAGACTTTCAGTTATAATGTACTGCTTATATAAGATTATTTTAAGGGTGGCAAAGTTTTCCTCATGGACTTACTGTAAATTTCTCTATTCACATTTGTAGTGAACATGATCAGACATTTTTGGCTGCAGCATAGATTCTTCACTCATAATCCCCATAGAGTTCTATTGAGATGTAGGAAAAGTTGACCTGGATGAAGTTTATTTAACAGTAGAGATCGAACAACTTCTCAAGCTCTCATCACTGATGAGTTAGATAATACCGATTCCCTAATATACTTACATTATGTATATTGCTTGCAAATCATAAACCTGTTGATCTGTTTGTGAATGTTTTCTTCTTGGAAATAGATGGGTAGGTCACTGTTTTATTTATTAGTGATTTGTTAGGTTGTTACTTCTCTTGATTCAGAACTATTGCGGTATCATCAATGTCCATTCCCCGTTTCTTTTCTTCTATGCTAAGAGTTTCCCGCCTCTCTTCTTCTTTGCCTTCTTTCTTGTGTTCTTTTGTTTTGCTTTTGTGCTTGGGCTCTTCGGGGTTTCATCTGTAGCCTACTCCAACTTGTTTGGGATTAAAGGCTTAGTTCTTGTTGTTGTTGCTGTTGAACCTTATCATGTTTCTACCAGAATTAGTATATGTTTGAAATGATGCTTTAGAAATTTTTAGTATAACATCACTTAGATATATTCCAACTTCTTTTTGGTTAATTATACATATGCAACTTTGTTCTGATAAATGTAGTGAACTCTCCGGGGAAACATCGAGAATTTGGAGGATTAGATGCTGGTGATGACCAGGCTGCGCTGCTAAATCCAGGATTCAAAGCACTGACCCAAATAGTTCAAGATGATGTGTTCAGAGAATTTGAATTCCGACAATACATATTTGCTTGCCAGGCCAAGGTTTGTACATAAAGGATTATTCACTTTCTGTGCATGGTCTTATGCATGGTTGTGTTCCTCTTTTTATTGCTACATTGAAATGGCTCCTGTGTTGTTGTTTCTTTTTTTTTCAGGGAATATTGGTTCCTCTGTTGTTTTTATTTTGTTTTGAAGGAATATTGGTTCCTGTATTGTTACATTGCTACGTTTTCATGCAAGATTGGTAGCATATCAATCTATTATGTTTCTTTTTCTCATTGTTACAAGCGGGAAGTCTCAGGTTATGAAATGAGTGCAAATGAACTAATGCCTTTTTGTTTGAAAAATATCTATCACTAGCATGTCAATTTTTTATGTCAAATAAACCCCTTTAACTGAATCACATTGCGTATCAAACTTACCATGCCATTTGGAGTCATTTTTGCTTTTACCTTTTTTTATAACATTTTTCAAAGCTAACGGAAAATCATGCATTCATTTTATCAGTTATTTCCATTTCACCTTTGCAGTTATTATTTAAATTGTCTCGACCGACTGAAGTTGCTGCCAGGGGTTATGCTTTTGTTGTTGCCTTTTCCAAGACACTTGCCTTGCATGAGGTTTGTACCTATGACTTTACTATGTTCTTCCTCTACGGACTGTTTATGTCTTGTCATTATGAAGTTCTTGTTTATCCCTGATTATGCTCTCCCTTTCTCCTCCAGAACTTTCTACCATTTTGTTTCCGTGAAGTATGGGTTATAACTGCATGTTTGGGTTTAATAAAGTCTACAAGTTCACGTTATGATGGTGGATCTGTGGCTCTTGATTCAGAGAAAGAGTTCTATCGTCTTCAGGGTGATCTTTATTCGCTCTGCCGTGTTAAGGCAAGTTGTATTATTCTAACATTAATTTATCTGCCATATTACTATTTTTTTCTGTGTTCTGAATTTTTTCAACTACAAGATACAAGGAACTTTTAGTCCCAAGCAAAGGAGAACAAGAAAGTTAAAAGGAAGTAAAAAGAAACAAAAGTAAAGACAAAATAATAGTAATAAAGTTCATAGGGGACCGCTAGCCTGAGACATGGTTCTGGTAAGTGGATTGCCAAATTCCACGCAGCCCTATCCATGAATAGGTCTTTGTTAATATTTGAATCCTTTCAGGTCTTCCTTTTCGGACTTCTTCGAGTCAGATTTGGTCTACCCCTGCCTCTCTTTACATTATGAGTGTGACAATACTTTGCTATGCACCAGTTCCTCTGGGGGCCTACATTGAATATATCCAAACCATTTCAACAATGTTGGGCAAACTTTTCCTCAATTAGTGTTTCAAACTTTCCTGTATATAATTATTCTAGACCCGATCCTTGCTTGCATGGTAACAAATCCATTGTATCATGCACATCTAGGGCTTAGGCTACACTTAACTGTTGGGCATGCTGCTTTTGTAAGCTTTAAATTGCAATCAGTTTAGTATTTGCCTAGAACCAGTGCCCTTATCTTCACACAAGCAGCTACGCTCCGATCATTCAGTCCAACCAAAATGGATCATTTGCTTTTCTTCCTGGTACTCGCTGTGGTTTATCGTTGGATTAATATCTTTTTAGGTATTCCTTTGCACTATTGTCCTTATAAGCGCACTGGTTGATATTGCTTGTCATTATTTTATATCCCGTATTATTTAGTAATTAATGGCCCTGCATGTAATATATGCCATGCAGGCTCCTAAATTGAAAATAGAACTTGAGAACTCCTTAATGTTTATTAGCTTCTTCATCAATCGAATTCATATGGTGTCAATCCTTTTTCTTAGCATTTGTATTATGTTATTTGCCAATGTTTTCCTAAACGGTAAACGGTAAACAGTCGGTGACCCATCGTTTAGTGTTTAAACGGACTACATGCGTTTAGACGGGCTAAACGGTTTCCTCCTGTAGCACAATATTGCAGGTAAGAATGACAGAATTTACTAGTGATAATGTGGAGAAAAGGAGAAAAGTGAATGTGTTGGGCTAGCTCGGCCCATCAGCAAGCTTCAACAACCCCACAGCCCACCATATCCTTCCCTTATCCACACGAGTATATAGTCTGGAATGCCCAAGGGTCATTCGTCTTCCTCCGTCAAAATCTCCCACCTCCTGCTCTCTGCCGCCATGGCTCCCCTATTGCTCCCCTGCTCCACTGCTAAGCTTGGGCACACGTGTGGCCCTGGATGGTGGTGGCTCATCGGCGCCAACGGGTATAGACGGTGGCGGCTCCTCGATGCGCACGTGAGATGGAAGTGACGACGCCTGTCTGTCCACCGAGTTCCACTACGGCGAGGAAGAGGAAACAAGCCTAAGCAGACTGTACCGCAGCGACAGAAACGAGCAAGGGAGAAGCAGTCTGGAAAGTGGCGACGACGGCGAGCAACTCAATCTTCCGCTCCTCTCCCCATTTCCTAAACGTGCCTATACATGGTCTGAACGGCGTTTATACCCTTATAGAACCCGTCCCGTTCAGCCCGTTTACAGCATTTTTCACCGTTTTTGACCGATTACACGGGTCAACCGTCTAGAGTAGCGATTAGGCCCTAAACTGCACGGTAGCCTTCTGTTTACCGTTTAGACGCGTCTAGACGGCCGTCTAAACCCGTTTAGGAAAACACTGTTATTTGCTTACAATATACAAATTATTCCTTTGATATTGCAGTTTATGAGGCTTGCTTATTTGATTGGTTATGGTGCTGAGATAGAAAACAGTCCAATCAACAGGTACAAGATAAGTTCAAATTTTATTCACTGACCTATCTATCATTGCGTATTTAATAGATTGCATACCACTCTTTTTAAAGTTTGAATCAGCCTCACAAATGTGGCATTTCATAACATTGTTAATGTATTTGCAGTGCATCTTTAAGCATGCTACCATGGCCAAAGCCAGCTACGTGGCCTTCAATTCCTCCTGATTCATCGTCAGAAATAATGGCAAAGGAAAAGGTAAAGCATTTGTCATCTTTGCTCATAGCTTCTAATTATATTTCCCATGGATGGTTCTCTTGCATTAGAAATCATATTTTGCTCCCGTCCTGTAGAAATGGTCCGTATCCTTCACAACTGTTGAGGTCAACATTAAGTATCATTCCTCTAAATTAGTATGATGAAAAGTCAAAATATTACTACATAATTTGCATCCAATGGAGCATGAAATATGAACACTGACTATGCTGTTCCCATTATGAGTCATCCATGAATTTAAGCTTATTTGACATTTATCAGTAAATATGCATATTTTTACACACAACGAAGCTTTCAGGTACCTCATGATTTTAAAGCGGCAAATGTAAACTATACTTTTGTTATTTGTGCGGAACAAAAGAAGAAAGTAGATCTGATCGTATTCAGCTTCCGATGTTAAATCAGAAATCTGGTCCTTACATTTTTTATAAATGAATAAGGTGAAATGGTTAGAGATACCAAACTCAGGTTTGATAACATAAAGTCTGACACCAGCCCTTATTTGCTCGTCAACATCATTTTACTGAAATAGAATATTTTTGTTGTTGTTCCCTTTGTAGTTACCTGTAGTGCACTAATTGCAAACTGTATCTTAAATTCTGGATCATTTTCTGTATGCAGATGATCCTTCAAGCAAAATCAAGAGAGAAGCTCTTTAACATTCACAGGAAACCCCTGCCCCTTGAACCTTCTTTACTTCTGCGAGAGGCTAATAGGCGCAGAGCGTTTCTTTCTGTTGGCAATATATCTGAGTTATATGATACAGCTGATGGGTAAAGGCTATTTATTTTTCCTGTTTATGATGTATTTATCTTTCCAATAGAAGTGTTAGCAGACTCTGGATTGCCTTTTTTATTTACCTATGTACTTGTGCACATTTTTGTCTGGGCAGTTCAGGTTTAGATGGAAATTCAAAACTTTCTCCCAACAGATCTACTTCTAGCTTCATTGCAAGAACAATGTCTGGTCCAGCAACTTCTGAGTCTTCGCTTGACCGCCCGATGAGATTATCGGAAATTTATGTTGCAGCTGAACATGCACTAAAGCAGACGATATCAGATCCTGATTTTATGACATCGCTTTCATCTCTCGAAGAATTTGAGGTAGTGTATTCATACTTGTTATGACAAGTGCTGAAATTATGTTGCCATAAAGGTTATTGTAATGTCTCACTGTTTTAACTTTATTCTATAATATGGGATTTCCCGCAAGCAATAGAATAAAAAAAGTAAACTGTAACATTGATTATTGAATTCTACTGTAGTATTAGGTTTCCCGTAAGCAATAGATAGAAAAAGTGAACTGTAACAGTAATTGTCCTTTTGTGTTATAGAAAAGATATATGGAGCTTACTAAAGGTGCGGCTGATAATTACCACCGTTCGTGGTGGAAAAGACATGGAGTTGTGCTTGATGGAGAGATTGCAGCTCTCTTCTTCAAGCATGGAAATTATGACCTGGCTGTGAAATCCTATGAAAAAGTTTGTGCTCTCTATTCTGCAGAAGGCTGGGAAGAGCTTTTGGCAGATGTCCTTCCTGACCTTGCAGAATGCCAGAATATTCTCAGTGATGAAGCTGGTTATTTGGCTTCCTGTGTAAAGTTACTTTCTCTGGACAGTAGCTTGTTTTCATTGAAGGAGCGGCAGGCTTTTCAATCTGAAGTTGTCCGACTTGCTCACAGTGAAATGAAGCATCTTGTGCCCCTTGATGTCTCGTCACTAATTACATTTGCTGGAAATGCTGGCCCACCACTAGAATTATGTGATGGAGATCCCGGTACACTATCTGTTGCAGTTTGGAGTGGCTTCCCAGATGACATCACGCTTGAATCTCTCAGTTTAAGATTGTCAGCTTCTTCTAGTGCAGATGAAGGTATCAAGGTACAGGTACTATATTACTGAGTATTCCTTTCCTCCTATGGTATATGACTTGTTCATAGTTCAGGTGTATTACTATGTTTCAAAGTTTCAGTTTCATTCTTGCAAAATGGCTTTAATAAATCCAAACTGCAATACTAAAGTGTATACAAACGTTAGAGATGATCTTCCATATTCCATTTGTCAGACACCTAACAAGTTAATTTTGCCATGCCATGCAGGCAATAAAAAGTTCAGGTTCTCATGTCCTTGTTCCAGGCAGAAATATCATTTCATTTGACATACCTCCCCAAAAGCCTGGTTCCTATGTATTGGGTGCTCTTACTGGACAGATTGGCAAACTATCATTCAGATCACATGGATTTTCTCAAGATGGTCCAGTGGAAACTGATGAATTCATGAGCTTTGAGAAGCCAACAAGACCAGTTTTGAAGGTAATTGCATTCAAATGAGCTGAAGTATTTTATATCTGAATCACCATGAATCATGGTATTGAACTGTCAATAAAAAAAATACTGGATATATTCTATATAAAAAACAGGCCACGAATCACCATGATGCAGCCTTGTTCTCATCATTACTTTCCACTCTCCAATGTAGGTGAGAAAACCTAGGGCTTTAGTTGATATTACTCCGGCTGTGTCCTCTGCACTGCTTATGAATGAGCTCCAGTGGATTGGACTGATTGTCAAGCCAATAGACTACTCCTTAAAAGGTGGCATATTGCATATAGATGCCGGTGCTGAATTAAAAATTGAGGAGTCTCAGATGATTGAGATAGAAAATTACAGAAGCGATATGGAGCACAGTTGTTCTGCTGATAACCCCATTGAAGCTGAAAGGGTTGAAAAGATTCCTATTGAAAATGGGAAAATAAAACTTCCAGATTGGGCCAGTGATGTGACTACTCTTGTTTGGTTTCCTGTTCGTGCTATTGATAATACAATTGCCAGGGGAGAAACCCCAGGTTTGTATATAACAAGTACTCCCTCTTGTTTCTATTTTGAATTAGAAAAGTTTCTCTGAAAACTAGGGGGAGTAATAAATTCAGTATGTTGTTTTTGTTTATGCAACTTGGTTGACCTTCTTTCTCTTTTCTCAGCATCTCCTCAGAAACAGAGCATAGTAGACGGAATGAGAATGATTGCTCTCAAGCTTGAATTTGGAGTTTTCCATAATCAAGTATTTGAAAGGTAGCTCTTGTTCTTCTCATGTAGCGCCTTCTAGACATGGGAAGTAGTAGTTTAACCATTGTGATTTCCAGGACTATTGCTGTACATTTCACCAACCCATTCCATGTAAGCACTCGCGTCGTAGACAAGTGCAATGATGGAACCCTACTTCTGCAGGTCAGCTCTCCTGTCTATGACTTGTGAACATGAATCATTGTGTACCTATGCAATTTTGTATGCGTGGACTATGAGTTGTGCAGTTCTGCATACTGTACAAGTTTGCATGAACATCTAGTTAATGCCTACGTGCATATGCATGTGTTTTTGGTGCCTATGGGTTCTCGCTACTGGACTGGCACTATGGGAACAATGATTGATGACTTGCATGTGAGTCTTGGAGTATGTGTCCATATACTGTAGTTTCAAGCATGTCTTTATAGACCCTTCTGAAGTATATGTAAATTTCATAAGCATGTGTTTGCATAGACATCAGGTCTATAAAGACATGCTTGGCAGAAACCAAACAGAGAGGTGGATTTTTGGTGCTGCCGAAAGCTGCTGCTTTTCTATTTATTGACTGGCTTATATAGCCTACAATCCTGAAAACTTGGCATAACGCCTACAATCCTGGCCTCATTGGCCACCTGACTTGTGGCATCACTAACAGAGTCCATGCTGCCACTCTAGCTGACTGCTAACTGAATGTAAACAGACTGGACACTTGACTGAAAACAAAACTGAGTAAAGGGAAACTCACACAAGGTTTATACTAACAATGGTGAGTTGAATTAATTCTTTTTTGTTGTATCTTCAGCTTTGCCACTCATGAGAGCAAGCCAGGTCTTATGCTCTTTTCATCCATTGTTTTCCATCTTCCATGACTTAATCATTGCTTGCATTTCTTCATGTGCTAAAATAAATATGCCTCTCAAGATACTATGTATGTTTGAGCATTTGCTGAATCATGATATTACAACAATGTCATACATGCTCTATTTGCCTCATAATTTACTCTATTGTACATGTGAAATCTGTTGTCTATTGCTGACCTTGTTGCAAAAGGCACCAGGGAGCAGCAGCAAAATTCCTCGTCAATGCAAAAGTTACATTTCTGCAAATTTAAATGTTAAATACCAAATGTTTCTTATGTTACTGAGAATTAGCATTTTCTGCTTATTTCAGGTGATACTGTGTTCTGAAGTGAAGGCCAGCCTGCACGCAAAGGATATGTGGTTAGATCTTCAATCCGGATTTGAGCACCTAGGCAAAGGAGATGGACGTCCAGCTTCAAATCTGTTCCCTCTGGTTGTTGCTCCTTCCTCCAAAGCTGGAATTTTGTTCATAATACGGTTAAGTGGCACAACAGGTCAGTCTGTTAAAAGGTTAACTTTTTGTTACTACCTGTGTCCCTTGCAGTGGACTATATCTAGCCTCTGTTGTTCTTTACTACAACAAGTCCTTGGATATCTACAACAAGTCCTTGGATCTCTACAATAAGTCCTTGGATCTCTACAATAAGCCCTTGGATCTCTACAACAAGTTCTTTACTACAAAAAAAGACCTGCTCTCTGCTAATTTATGTTCATGATTTTCAGATTCCGATGAGCTAGAAAACGCAGACAGCATATTGAATGTTAAGTATGGAATATCTGGTGACAGAACAACTGGAGCACATTCACCAGTTCCTGTCAACACCGGTGATTCTGAAGAGCTTATGTTTAAAATTGCACTCAAACTGAAGCGACCTGTCCTGGATCCATGCCTAGCCATTGGATTCCTACCATTTTCTACTGACTGCCTGAGGGTTGGGCAGTTGGTTAATATGAAATGGAGGGTGGAAAGGTTGAAAAGCCACAAGGATGCATCTATATCTGGCGTAAGTCTACAGAACATTCTTGCTAAACTTTTGGATCTATTTCTACACTACCATTGATTGTGTACATGGTAGAAAGCAAAAAGGATATACTAGACATAAAAGGTTTTCTTTACATCTAAACCTTGATTGTTTTGTGGCAGGACGAAATACTCTACCAGGTCGATGCTAATCCGCAGAATTGGATGATTGCCGGGAGGAAATGCGGTCACATATCTTTGTCAAATGCACACGGTGAGAAAAATCCGTTCCGCTTCATCATTTCGTATCCATAATTTTGTGACAAACTGCCAAATTCCCATTTTGCACACCGCACTACAGGTTCAAGGATGGAGATCACGGTGACATGCGTCCCGCTTGTGTCCGGTTATGTCCACCCTCCGCAGCTGGGCCTGCCAGAGGTAGGCGAGGCGAAGGTCAGCTGCAATCCAGCAGGGCCACACCTGGTGTGCGTCCTTCCTCCGGCCCTTAGCACCTCCTACTGCATACCAGCAGCGTGATTACCTGAGCTACCATTTTTCTCCTAGTTGAGGTTCCCCACGCCACCTGCTTCGGTACTGCAGTTGTCCACTGTTTTCATATAAATCAGAGCGTATTCTGGCCAAACGTGTTTGAGGGGACGTGAGTTTCATACATTTTTTTGTACCATATCAAATTTACTAGAGTATAGAATGAAACTATGCGCTCCTGGATACCACAAAAATGTGCAATAGATTACTTTTGTACCATTTGTGCAATTACATCCACCCGCCTCAGCTATGAAAAGTTGAACAATGTGTACAAAACTGTGACTCGGTGCGCCGACAGGTGGGCCCGCAGCGCCGCATCTAGACCTCCGCCGCCGCCATGATGCCGCAACTCAGCATGGTCCGGCCAACACAGCAGTTGCAGAGCTACCCCCGCCCGATGCATTGCCTCCCCTGGCCGCCATCCCGCTGCACAGCAGTATACGCCGTCGTGCGCCTGCTGCCGCAACACGCCCATCCGACTGTCCCTTTAGCAACAAGAAGCCATAGCTCTCCGTCCGCAAATCCTTCCTCGCGCGTGAGCTTGCCGAGGGCAGTCTGCTTGTAGCGTGAGGAGGAGGTGGACATCAAAGTGGAGACGAAAATGGACAGCGTGGTTGGGTGTCGCGGCAGTAGTCCTCATCCCGCTCTGGTTTTTGGCGGAAGTGCTCATGCTCAGTGCGGCTACAGAAGATTCGAGAAGGTCCTTTCCTTTGCTTGCTCCCGCTTCCCAGATTCAAAATGTCTAACAAAAATTCAAAAACACCACGCGCGCTTGCACGATTGGCTGGAAACATCTACGAGCCTACCGCTCCCCCACCTTCTCACGTACTAGCACAAGAAGCCACACGTTGTGGAGCTGGGATAGTGTGTGTGACAGGGTGAGATTCAGTGGCCGACGCCCCTTTATCCAACTCACAGAAACCAAGGTACGGTGATCTGGATTTAGATTTACTGGTGTTATTGGCAAGCTTGTTTAAGGACTTAGAGCATGTTTGGATATAATTTAGTCCTATGACTAAAAGTAGTCAGACTAGTAGTTTTTAGTCACCTTCCTGTTTGGAAGATATGACTAAAATGACATTTAAAGAGCATTAAAATATAGGGGTATGTTTGGTACATCTCCAGATTCACCTTGAATCAGAAACATTTTAAATTCTCTCTTGGAACGTTTCTCTAATGAATCACTCTAAACGTTTGGTAAAAATACTGGATTCGGATTCTTGAAGCAAAATAAACTAAGTGATTCATGAATCAGGTGAAACACCATTTTGGGTGATTCAGGTTGGTAGTGTAAAAAAGTTAAAACGTTTCAAGTGATTCACCCCTGAAACGTTTCATCTTTTTGCTATTTGGAAGTGATTTAGATGATTCAGCCTTGAATCTGAAACGTTTCACTCAGCCAAACGGACCCTAGATTTATCCATTTTTCTCTCTCCCTCTCCTGCGTTTCTGCCTCTCCCGTGCTATGCCTGTGCACACTTGCTATACCATAAACAAGAATGATGGCTGCCAAATAAATCCGAAAAAAATATTCATATCAAAGGAAATAAAAATTGTCCATACACAAGGAAATCAGAACTGTACACAGAACGTTACATGTTGAAAAACAAAATGAATAACATCACAAATTTCTCAACGCCTATTGAACAAACCATCAACAATCCTATCTCTCAATTGATTCATGTCCAAGGTATCTGGCTCCATTTCTTGACCCCTCGTGTTATGATGTCTCCTCCTTGTTTCCTCAAGGAGAGGTTGATAATTCTCATCGTTGTCACACCTATCGAATTCCTTGTCCGCCATATGACTTTCACGAATAAAATTGTGCAAGGTCATGCATGCAACAATAATTTTTGCTTGCTTGCGTATAGGATAACTTGGTATTTTAAAAAGAATCCTCCACTTATTTTTTAAGACTCCAAATGAACGCTCAATGACATTGCGTAGTCTAGAATGAGTATAATTGAAGTGCTCTTTTTTACCTCTCTACATGGTGCCTTGATGGAACTCTTGGAAATGGTACTTTTGGCCCCTGTACGGTGCAAGATAACCCGGCTTGTTGGGGTAGCCCGAGTCAACAAGATAAAATTTCCCTATTCATGGTAATGTATTTCAGTCAATATTAATGTACGACTTTATAATATTATACTGAGTATGAAGTTTGGTATCTGAAGGTGGACGTGGAAACTTGTCAGCAAATCTGCTAAGGGCATCCTTGAATACCCTCATATCATGAACTGATCCAGGCCATCCCGTAAGGACAAAAGTGAATCTCATATCAAAATCACATACAACCATAACATTCTGACTACAGTAGTCATGCCTGCTTAAATATTGGGGAACCTTGCTAGGTGGCACCACAACCTGCACATGAGTCCCATCTATTGCTCCAGTGCAATCATTGCACCATGGGTACCACTGAGCACCTCTTAACCTTTCGTGGGCTCCTCTAAATTCAGGATCTCGTGGCTTAATGATGTCAACGGAAAGCTTAACCACACATTTCAATACTTTGTCAAACTTTCTACTAATTGTTTCCGTGGACCTCATAAACCGATTCTCAGCTTGTCTAACAGATTGGGGAGCTCCAAGTATCCATACGAAGAGAGCTAAACTCTCAACTGATGACATTTTCTTGGTTGACTTAAGTCCATAAGACTCCACTAGCACATTATGTAGTTTATCAAACACCGGCCGGTACATCCTAAACATTTTGTAGCAATCTGTTCGGTGTCCTAGAGTTCTTAATACCCATTCATTGGGCTTGGCACAAAGCCTTCATTGCCATCCAGATCATCACCATCATTGTTTCTCTCAAAATCCTCTTTTGTCCCAGGAACATAAGCGGACGTACCATCCACAGCGACCTCATGATATATCTCATGTAACAGGGGCATATACTCAGGGTTACCCTTTCTAAATTTCTTGAGATTTGGTCTGTCCTGAAAAAGGCAACATTAGCATATGTCTCCATTGCTCAGGTAATTGTGATCCAAAAAGGCAAAAAACGAACACTTGAAATACCTTTGTTTCCCTCTCCCACCAAGCTGCAGAAGCCGTCACTTCTCCATGTGGGCCGCGGCCGCAGCCGGTTTGCTGCTGCAACCATACCCAATCCGAGTACAAGGTCTTCAAGCCAGCCATTTTGTTTTTGATTTCCCTGCCTGGATGCCACAGATTTGACCTTTCCCAATATTTTTCCTTCATATTTTTGTATACCTGATTGCTCCAAACCATGGATTGAAAAACCGACAGAAACCGGTCGAAAACCATGATTTTCGGTGAAACCGGTCCGGTTCGGTTTCACCGAAGGACCGGTTAAAATTTAAATTTTTGAAATTTTGAAAAAATTTATAACAAAAATTTGTAAAAAAACTAGATGAATAATAATGAATTATGGTGAAAGAAGATATCGAAAACAAGCAAGTTCCAATGAGAAAAAAAATCAAAGAAGAAGAAATAAAGAAAACATAAATAAAAAAGAAAACAGACCCTTACTCCCTCCTTCCTTTTAATCAGGCTGATTAATTTCCTTCGTAATCACGCATGCAGGTGGGGAAGGCGATGTGCATGCATGCGGTTAAGTTAAAGTGAGTAATTAGCATCTGATTAGGAGAGTAATTAATGAGGCCTAAAAACTAGTATCGTGATTAGGAACAAATTAAAGAAACGTGTGACCGTTGGCCATGAAAGTTTCCTCCATGCAGATTTTTTTCAGAGTTCGATGGGAGTTTAAAGGAATCAATGGATTTATGCAAATTTTCATCTATTTTTTCATTAATTCATCCCGGTTTCTAGCACACACAAACAATAAACCACCAAAACTAACCGGTTTATCATGAAAACCGCTCAGTTTATCGGTTTCCAATTCAAATATTTTCATTTTCGACTTTTGAGCGGTTTGCCGATTGTTTTTTCCGGTTTTTGCGGTTTTTGTTAAATCGGTGACCTTCGGTTTCTACGGTTCAATCGCGCTTTTGGATTTGCCAGGTTTGTGAACACAAAGAGAAGCAATGTATGATATTTTGATAATGTAATTACTGATCATGATGAGTCAGCTACCAATACACTCTTGAGCAATAGTAGATTAACATTTTATAACCTTTAGTAATGGGTCACATTAGATAAACTTCTTCATCTCATAGCAAAGCACGGGCATTCAACTAGTATGTAGTCTAAACCTGGGCTGTACCTACATTGTAATACTATCAGCCCAGTGTTGGATTGTTTGCTTACGTTGTTTCTTTGCTCTATTTATGTTCCAGGCAACGGCAATGTGCGAGACTGCGAGTTCATGTCCGGACTCCGGAGTACTTAGTCTCGTCAATGTGTTTCTAAACCCAACCGCCTCCATATATCTTATAATGTTTGTACAGGAATTATATTTTCATCCTTCGAACAGCCGTGGGCATAAAACCGTGTCTGAGCTATTTTTTCTAACTAATCTTTCCTTCATGTATAATCCATCTTGCATAACTAATCGCACATTTTGCACTTCGAGTGCTAGAGATTGCCAAATCAATGGGGGTAACTGAGCGCCTTGTGCCTCCAAATGTCAACGCAGAGTAGCACTGTTTGGATTCTGGATCTGTTATTTGTTAGTACTTTGTTTCGGCTTTTGATATTAAATGTGATATAAAATTATAGTTATTGTCCAACAATTAATCAGGTATACATAATTCGTTGAATGATTTCAGACCTCCCCTAAAAATAACCAAAAAGAAAATAAAAAAAACAAAGCTTGAAACATTTAGCGATGTGCCAGGAGACAGGTAACACGAATGCAGAGAAGTAAGCATCATGCTGTTTAATTCTGGCTTCATGTTCAATCTATGCTTCCCTCTACAGAATGACCAAAAATTAAATAATCAGGCCACTCTTCCAGTCGAGAAGCAACATAAACGAAAAAAAGTAACTTTTAAGTTATCAAGATCCATGAATTTTATTTAGCTCTTCAGTTCAGGTCTCCAGATTGCTTCCGCACAGCGCCATGAGAAAGCGCATAGGTAGAACGAAAGTTTTATTTTGATCATCATAAGAGACTAAAGCCAATCACGAATCAGGGCAAAAAATTAAATAATCTGGCCACTCTTCCAATCGAGAAGCAACATAAACGGAAAAAAAAGGAACTTTGAAGTTATCAAGATCCAAGAATTGAATTTTATTTAGCTCTCTTCAGTTCAGGTCTCCAGATTGCTTCTGCACAGCGCCATGAAAAAGCGCATAGGTAGAACGAAAGTTTTATTTTGATTATCATAAGAGATGAAAGCCAAACAGGAATCAACAAAAAGATAAAAGAATTCAGAAAACAAGAAATCTAACGAGCGCCCTCAGAACATGGATATGAAGCGTATCAACAGATTGATATTTTTCAGACAAGGCTGAAACTTAATTCATGCACAGTCATCGGACCAAATTAATTTTGTTTCTGACAAAAAAAGCTATGGAAAGCATTTTTTGGAGTGATTTGAACGAATGGCCTTTCAGATCCCTCGGCGTGATAAAATCAACTCATCAACAAGTAAATCAGGCCACTACTTTAACATCACAAGTCGTCACTGGGATCTTCATAGACTCACAGATCAACCCGACGAGTGGGAGAATAAACAACTTGAACAGGCAGAACTCCAATAGAAAGAAACAAAAAAAAGAAAAAACAGATTGAGTGGGCTACTCCTCAGTTCAGGTCTCCAAAATGTTCTTCCACACGTGAATTTCAGAAGAACGAAAGTATTTTTTTTATCATCATTGGAGAAAGATCGATCTCTGAGAAAACAATACCAGTGAAAAACACGACCGACCCTACCTGCCGGTCCAGATCTGATGCCCCCCTGTCAAGATTCAAAAGAAAGAAAAAGAAACCGATATCCAGATCCATGCAAAAAGAGGCAGCGCGAGATTGCTAGAGCCATAATACTACGCTCGCCCCGGCTGGCCTCGCCCGCGACGGCTGCGCGCCTCGCACAGCTGCTGCCGCTAGATGCGTGGGGGCCGGTCGAGCTGCTGCCGCCAGACGACGCGCACGAAGCGCCACGCCGTGCAGCGCCTTGCCAGCGGCCACGCGCGCGCACTGAGAAAACAAAACCAGTGAAAAAACAAATCGAATCACGGGGTATGAAAGCTTCCGGCGGCTGCGTCGAGCTGATGGGGACGAGGACGGGTTCCTACACTATTTATTGAGTCTCAGACTAGGGTTGCTGCCGCGCGATCGCCGCCGTACGATCGTGAAAAGCAGAACAAGGCTCAAAGGCCCAAGACTTAGCCCAAACATATCCGGAAGGCCCATAAATTTGTTCAGACATTGGGAAAAAAAAACGGTCCAATACTTTCATCGTAATTTGTTCATTTTTATCGATTTTTCCATTTTTCTTTTTTTTCTTTTCCTTCAGAAAAATCAGGGTTGTCACAATTTGTTTCTCAATTTTTGATTTCCACATAGTCTTTGCCACGTCATTGTACGAATATTCTCAATATATGTCACATCAGCAAAACCATCATCTAAAACAGACAGGGGAAGAAAAAACGAACAGAATCAAAAATTAAATGAGTCATTCTATCCGGTTTTATAATTAAAGGACAAAAACCGAACAACCACAAGAGTTAAGGAAGATAAATCGGACTTCTTTCAAAAAAAAAAAAAAAAAGACCCGATACTTTCATTAGGCTGCACTCCCGGTTCACAAGTCGCTCAGCGCATTTCAGTCCGCCGGTGATATTCCTAGGAATTACAGATGCAGAGTTAGCTGAAGCTCTAGCATGCAGAGAGGGTCTGGATTTTACAAGTGACTTGTTCTTCCAGAAGGCGAGGATTGCAAGAGACTACCAATATTGTAGAGCATCTATAATGCATTATGCATAGGGCTCTATGGATCAATTGTTTGGTGATTAAATCCAGAAGTCAAGCATTTACCTCGATAGAATTTGTCCATGAAAACCGAGGACCAAACGGTGATGCTCACACCTTGGCAATGAGCTCGGTCTACAATCCTGTTAATAGGCATGTCTATTTCCTAACACCACCAGAGGGTATTTGTATTTCTTATCGTAATAATTAATAAACAGTGGTGGTGTGTCGCTTAAAAAATATAGGTTGTCGTGCTTACACAATTTGAAATGATTACTCAAATTCAACATAACACGCATGTACAAATTATAGATATACAACATTGTGCAAAGCTCATCTCTCACATCTATCTATCTATACTATATCTATACTATAAAGGCTAAACTTTATGTCTAATACAGTTTACCGGAGTATATACCCACCAGTAAACCTGAACCATTGATCTAACCTTCATTTTCTTTTTTTAATCGTAGGATTAGTATTGACTAAACTGAATTATGGGTCCACAGGTAAAATGTAACGTTGTCCACGTGAGATTTAATGAGTGTCCTCCGGAAAACATTGTTTTTTTCTCACCTTCGATGCAGCATACCCGCCCGTAAATCGTGCCCGCTTTCCTTTTCTCGATTTCCTCTGTCCAAATCTCATTCGTAGTATTTCTCGATTGTGATCTGGTCTCCGTTCTCCCGATCTCTCACCACCGAGCCTCCGTCGTCATCTCCTCGCAAGGATCGGCAACCGCCTCTTCGTTGCCCGCTCCTGGTTGTAGCCTCCTCCACAATCGTCATGTCTAGGTTTGAAAACGCTGACGGAAATTTTTGATATATCGATAATTATTTTTAGAAAAATAAAAAATAAGAAAACAATTATAAAAAATATGAAAATAATAATAAAAATAGGAAATTTTGACCAAAATAAAAATAAAAATGATAGAGCTGATCTTGGATCAAATGGACGGTATACCGTATTCATTCAAAAATTTTCATGGACAATATCAAATTTCTGAAAGAATAATTTTTGTTACTCAAGTAACCAAACTCAAATGGACCTTATCATCACAAGTCTAAGATCCATAGCGCTAAACTTCTTATTGGACTCCTGATTATTGTTACGTGTATCCTACAACACCTCTTAAAACGAATGTGTTGACGTGAGTATCTAGCATAATGTATAGCCGATAGTTATCGATAATAATTATCGATTTTCGATCAATATCGATATATTTTCGTACTGATAATTTTATTTTCGATTCTTGACAATATTATTATTGTTTTTATTTTCGAGCTTACTGGTTTGTTTTTATTTTCGATTTAAAAAATATATTTGAGAAATAGTAATGTTAATTTTCGATCGTTTCTGATTGTTTTCATCGCTAGTCATGTCCTTTCTGCCAGGTTTTCTCCGCGAACGAGGCCGCATCGAGAGCCCGGTCGTGTACGACGTGGCGCGCGGCGTTCTATCTTCACCGCTTCGCCGCTTTGCGGTGTGGCGGCCCCGGTGGCTATTGTCCGTGAGACGGCGGCGGGCAGGCGGCGCCAAGATCCGGAGCCAACAAGGACGTACTCGGCATGGTGCAAGCGACTGAGATCCATCCAGGGCCCCCACTTCATCGTTCTGTTGTCGCACACATTGTGGCGAATCGATGTGCTGCTTGTCTCACCAATGACCGAGACGAATCAAGGATGAGCTTTGTCGGGAAGATTGAAGCTGCTGGGACCCGGGGCGATGCTTGGTCCAATCCACATCAGAGGGCACTCCGGGGATTTATTAGATTTCGCAAGTTCATCGCCATCTAAGAGATGTCCACTTCCTCATCTAGGCATTCAACGACATCAACTGCTTCAAATAGCTTGGCGCTCCCCTGCAGGTGAAGATTTCATCTTTTCTTCCCATGCTATCAGTTGCTTAAAATTTTGTTTTTTTACCTGCTGTTGAACGTGATGGATAATTTGTGCTGATTTAAGAGTATATGGGACCTTGGTTAAGTTCTTACTGCCTGCCCGTGTTAATCTTGTTTGCTTCTTTTGCTTTGCCGTGTGTAGAGTGATATCCTGCAGGGAAACACCGAGCTATTTGAACTGATTTTGCAGTTGTCCCAAGAGTGAAAAAAATCCATATGTCATGGTTGGACCAGAGAACTTTACTTGCTTCATTTCACTGCAATCTCTGTAGTACTTTGCTTTCTGCTTTCCATTTTTTTGTTCTATTTAGTCTACCGCATCTACTGTGTCTCAATTGTGGCAACCAGCAAATGGGATCCCAATGACGACTAAGGACAGCAACCCTTAAGAAGCAAGTACCTGCATTGCACTATCCAAAAATGATTTCTTTGTTATGTCTGCATCTGGTGGCAAAGCCTCGTTGTTTAATATGATGACATTCAAAGTACGTGACCTTTTGGGTGCAGATCACAGTAACACTTTGGTTCCATTTTTTTATTTTAAGTAATTGCAAGTCATAGTATGCTGACAATCAGAGATAAAAAAGTGTTATTCCATTATTGTGTCAGCTTTCATGTCGCCTGCTCCTGTTGCAACTTTCCTTGCATTCCATCCACAAGACAACAATATCATTGCTATTGGAGTGGAGGACTCTACCATTCAAATCTACAATGTCTGCATAGATGATGTGCGTTATTCTTGCAACCTCTCCATGCTTGAAATTTTCAACATTTTAATTTAGTGGCCAAACTTTTTAATCTGCTAAGACATACTACAAAACTGCGTTGATCAAATGACACGTGAAAAGTTGTTACTCCAATGTTTACATGGATAGCACTTCCAACATTTATCCAACTAGCACTAGCATTTGCCAATATTTGTGAAAGCTTAGCGACAGTTATTCTGAATTCGTGATGTTTGATTCTTTTATCGATTGAATGTGGTAGCGTGTGTAACTTCTACCTACTAAAACTATTAGCTAAAAAAGGAAACATGTTTCTGTCTGTTCTTCGGTTGCAACTCCTAATTTAGTCCATTCTGCACTTTCTTCAGTCCTTAGTCAGGTACTGATCATACTTGTCTATGTAAGAAGTAAACCTACACAATAGTCAGGAGTTTATTCTCCTTTAGCTTTCTTGAGGACCAGTATCTAATGCTGTGTTGCTAGCCAATGATCATGCATTGAATATCTTAGTTACTATTTATTAAAGTCTACATTGTAGTGGGCTTGGAGCAAAAATAGCTAGTAATTTGTCTACATTGGATAAAGTGAAGCATTTTCTCCTTTAGATGGGCTATAATATAAAGTATACAAATCATGTTATCCTTTATTTCCTTTTTGTTCTTATTTCATTCATTAGCATCTGATTGCTCTATCATTGTCACTTCCACACAGAATTGTATATTATGTAATTAACTTTACTTTTGACTCACAATTGTCAAGTTGTTGCATAAACTGTAATGGGGTAGGATAATTAGGCCTTATGCTTTGCCTAGAGCTTGGGAGACTTTGGGGGATTGGGAGAATTGTTCTTCATTGATTGATTGGTTCATTACAAATGACTGTCGTGCCTCTCTTTATATAGAGATAGAGCCGGTCCTAACTCTAATTAACCTAACTTGATGGCTAAGTAAGGACGATGCTACAGTAACCGAGATGCTACAGTAAACTGGGCTGCTACAATAATACGGCCCAAAGGCCTGCCCATAACATCTCATTCCTCCTTCGAAGACAGCTCGCCCTCGAGCTGTGGTGGAGGTCATGGCTGCAAACCTTGATATCCCCATGACGATAGGATAGTTTGGCTTCGGTGCTGCTGCACAAAGATCAGCAACCTGCTTGTAGCAATAGTCCAAGGTGAAAGAAGTGAGCTCGCTGTGCTGCTTGATGTTGATGAATTTGCTGATTTCATTGGGGACCAGCAGGGAGCAGTATGGATGCTTCTCTTGCTTTTGCATTGGATGACTGCAAGATGAGTGCAAGGATTGTGTGTGCATTTTTATCGTGCTCCACACAACCAGAGGCACGCCATTGGTTGACGACTTGGAAAGTGTCGCAATGGTGCAACAGTAACCTTTTTCTTCGTCTTCTTCCTCCATATGGGTACAGATGGGACAGCCAAGAACAACGAGGATGAAGGGGTAGTCGCCGCCTCTGGCACCACCACAACACCACAACAGTTTGGACCAGGACTGCTGCACATTCGACCATCTTCTCTTTTGCTGCAGGCACAACCATAATAGGTTGGGCCAGCACTGCTGCATGGTTGGCAGCCTCCTCCTTTGCTTCTAGTTGTGACTTAAACAGATCGATCAATTCTCTAAGACTCATATCAGAGTATGATTTTGGTGGTAAATTGGCAACATAAGCCATAGGAAGGGATCCTTGACAATCTGATACCAGATGTAATGGGGTAGGATAATTAGGTCGTATGCTTTGCCTAGAGCTTGGAAGATTTTGGGGGATTGGGAGAATTGTTCTTCATTGATTGATTGGTTTATTCCAAATGACTGTTGTGCCTCTCTTTATATAGAGGTAGAGCCGGCCCTAATTTTAACTAACCTAACTTGACGGCTAATGCTACAGTAACCATGATGCTACAGTAACCAGGGCTGCTACAGTAATACGATCCGAAGGCCTGCCCATAACATAAACCTATTTTGCGATGTGGCATGTATTTTTTTTTCATCACTTGAAACTATTTTTTTAGTAGAAAGAATTATTACTTTACCAATAGGATAATAATAGATCACTTCACATCGCTACAGTCTATATCACAAGAAACCATATTACAAAAGTGAGGTGCAATGATAGCTACAGTCTATTTTTCTGATCACTTTCACAAATCAGATTCTGGCTATTTTGCTTTCGATGATGGGAAATTGGGAGCTCCAGTATACGATGACAGTTATGCAAACTGCAAATTTCTACATCCTTGCTATTTATCTTCCAAAAAGAATTAAATAAGTTAGAGGATTAACCATTTCGCATGATACTGTTTGAGCTGCTTGTACTATCCGGTGCATTGGCTGAGGTTACATCGCCTGAAATTCTAAAAATGAGGCAAACTTTTAGGTATATTGGTTTCCTAATGTTACAAACAAAGAAAAAGAATAATTATCTGCTTACTCTATTTTATAACATCCATACTGAATCTTACAGGGAGATTTTCATGGATTTCGACCCTGCCGATGCCTGTATAATAAATGAGAAGAACTCGTGGCACCTGAAAGCATTGTCACTTATTTTTTGTCAGAACAAAAGCTCCGAGCTGTCCTCAAAAATACTCGCCAGATACTTTAAGGTTTGTAATAGCTGCTTGATCACCATCGAGTCACTAATACTGTTGGGTATGACTTTTACCTGAAACTACAAGTTTCTGCTATTTTATACAGATTGTTGATGAATTTAGGTCCTTCCATCGTTGTGGATTACTGAACAACAAGCCCATAGCAAACCAGTTTCGCCATCCAAAGCAAGTTACGGTTAAGAGTCCCAAGGTCAATATAATCAACAAGCACATGCTCAGAAGAGGATTCCGAGGTGTGGGTCCGACGGTCATATATTCCTTCATGCAAATAGCAGGGCTAACAAATGATCATCTTGTTAGTTGCTTCCGGTTCAAAGAATGTAATGCCGATCCAAGTCCTTGTGCAAGTGATCCTGAGGGTAGACGTGGGGGAAGATCTGAAAAAGAATGAGATGATAACAAAGGTTTCTTGCGAGAAAATCATAGCTAACGCAGACATGCCCAGGATGATGGATGTCCTTGTCGTTTCATAGGACCATGAGGAGTAGGAATGTGGCTTCTGTACTTTAGTTTCTATGTAGGTTGTGCAGGTCGTTGGAATGAGCGGCAGAATTGAAATGCTTGCGTGCAAGTCGTTTGTGGTGGAAATGATGCTTCACATGTCAATGGTCTATTGGTGGTTCAAGAGTAAAATTCAGTTATACCAATGTGCATTTTAAGAATTTCTATTGACAGTTTACTAATTCAACAATTATATTTTGTTTACACAACCTAAGGAGTTTTTCATCTATTATGGATTATTTTTTTTGCTTTGTCATTGTCATCACATATGCTTTCCTTTGGTAAAATTAACTTCGTTTACCATTCAATAATTATGTTTGATCTTAGCTTGCTTATCACGGGTTCAATAATTCTGTCATTTTCTCATCACATATTGATCTTACCATTAAATAATGCTGGTTGAAGAGTAAAATTCTGTTTTGTCAATATGCTTGTGATCATTTGTAAATTGTAATCAAACTATTTGTAGCACTATATTATCTTAATTTTCATAGTGATCATTTAATTAATTAGTCATTAGGTTTAGAAATAATGTGTCTTTATTAACTGTTCTTAATGGGAATATAGCACGTGGGTACAAAGTACTAGTTTAACACAGAAGAGTAATCTTTATCATGTTCGAATTATCAAAAGAAAAAAATCTTTAGCATGTTCAGAAAACATTCAAGAAGTTGTCCAAAGACACTTGTGTCTTTCTACTTTATAATTACATTGGTGCCTTTGGTGAGCGTGCTCCTTGTGCTTGAGCTAGAGATAGATCATCAAAGAGATAAGACTCAAGATGTAATTTCACAATGTCTTGCATGTCACTGGTAACTGAAAGGTCATTAGAGGTGGTAGCATCATGCAAAGACGTTGGATTAACCTCTATAATATCTTTCAAAAAATCAGGCATCAAAGAGTCATCAGGTAGCTCGAGCTCATCCCAAATAAAATCGTAGTTATCTCCATCTGCATTAGGAGCACCATTAGAAGCAAGTGTCGCATCCAAGGTTCCCTCCACAACATCCAGCGCATGATTAATAATTGCTTCTTCCACTTGATATTGTTGCTCCTGTTGACTATCATCAAGATCTATCTGTTGATCGTCAATGTTAAAGTCATTAGATATCTCGAGCTCATCCCAAATAAAATCATAGTTATCTCCATTCTCATTAGTAGCACCATTAGAAGCAACAATTGCATCTAAGGTTCCGTCCACATCATCCTCAGCATGATTAAGAATTGCTTCTTCCACTTGATATTGTTGTTCATGCTGACTATCATCAAGATCGATCTGTTGTTCCTGTTGACCATCAACATTATTGGACGTGATTTCTGTAACTTTCGGTAGGATGTGATCCCATTCAATTGCTAGATGGTGGCTTGGAGCGGCAACAATGTTGTCAGTAATAAGACCATCAATATCATAGGTAGAAGCATTGGTCATGCTCGATGAGAAAGAAGTACTAGGGATGTTGGTTGTAGCTCCTGCATGCAATTGCAATGGATGAGTCATTACCCTTGAAGCAACAATGTTGTTACTCACACAAGAATTGGTTGGGATAATGGGGTTGAAACCATTTCTCAAGAACCCCAAACCCATGGACATGTAGTTGACAAGCGGCATCATTGTAGGAGCCACAACCGGCATGGGTGTCACTATTGTAGACATCACGGGGGGTGTTGCTTGCAATGTAAAAGAAAATGGAAATGGCATGGGATGAATATTTGTTGGCAGCAAAGGAAGAGGAATACGAGCAATAGGAGGATATTGTGTAATTTCTGGATGATATTGTGGCACTCGATTTAGAGGAGGATGGCGTGATGTGGATGATTGGTTTGTGGATCTACCACGCTTCTTAGTGGCTTTAGAGCAAGGAATAGAATTGTGCTCTTTCTGAAAATTGTGTAGAATATCTTTGAGAAAATCATATGACTGTGTGGTGGCTATGGCCTCGGCAATGTCAATGTCTAAGATGGTGGAACGTTGGTGAGAAGCAGCACACATCCAAGCACGAAATGCGAGTTCCTGCACAAAGATCTCACATGCTTTTGTCAAGAAGGATGGTGTGTCAAACGTCATCATCAATTTTCCTTTCTCGGCACAAAGGATCTTCTTCAAACGAGTCATGGGGATTGCACGCTCACCAAAGTCCTCGATTGCCTCAATTTCTTCTTTTCTATTCCTCCAAAATTCTTCCATCAGTTCTCTTTGTTGCGCTGGTGCAGCCATCCTTGGTGATGTACTAATATCAAGAGGATGATCCATATATTTCTTCGTTGGCCTAGTAAATATACCTAGATATAAAAACATCATATATTTATTGCTTCTACCAATAATATTATATGAATATTATGTGTTTTGTAGAACCAACACTTTACATCACTACCAAAAAATATAAGCATACTTTATAAGCTAACATGTATTTTCAAAAGACAAACTAGTATAAGATACCATGAGCACAAACTACTTTGAGAAAATAGTATGATAGAGCACATACCTTAAACTAGAACTCTGGAAGCTCTATTGGTGATTGATGAGGATGGACACAATGTACCTTTCTTTATATAGCAAACTAAAGTGCTGAACAACACAAAAAGAAATGGAGAATTTTGATGTTGGTTAATTGATTTCTTCCACGTTACTTGTTGTTTTTTTGGCTTAATATGATACTTTTCCACCGTTTTACTAGAAAAATATTTGTCTTTGTCATTAAGTATTATTCATGTCATATATTCCTCATATTTAAAAACAAAATAAGTAATCTCATGGTGTAACGCATTGTTGCATGATTGCACACTCAATCCTAGAGATATACCTTGCTTTATATCCTTTGGCTACTGTCGGTTTGTCATGTACCATATCCTTTCGGTATTCATTAGTTGTTGCATTAATGAAGTTGGAGAATACAACAATTTGTTTTTTTTTGTAGGACGGTCACTATGCATGGGGAGTGCTTATGCCCTTGTGGCTACATTATTAATTGCATGCATCGTGCATGCATGCATGGGTAGGTGAAACCATCTTTCGTGGAAGCTACTAAATTATCTTTATTATGTGGCACTAGTGTAGTGCCTATCCATTTATGTTGTAAAGTAAATGTACTTGTCATTGATTGTCTCTTCCTATAGCTTAAATATATTGGTTGTGTGCCTTAAACTTAGCTGTATATGTTGATTTTTGTTGGTTCACAAAAAACCTGTACAAAAAGTTGTACCGGTTCTATTCATGCATCATGCTTTACATACTTTGGCTCTAGTCAGTATGTCATTTACAATAAATCATGCTTATCTATTATGGTTGCTTAATTAGATAAAGTCGAAGGAGTGTCTATCTCTTTCTGATATCAAGATGTGGTCATCAAATGAAAAGTACATATATATGATGTTTCTTGTACGCTTGTAAGTTAGTAGTTTGACACATGTTACATATGTATACAATGTTGATCTTATGTGAGCCTTATTTTAATTTCGTGCAAGTTAGACCAAACTTTTTAAAAGCTATTTTTTAAGATTGGATGCTACTATGTTGTGGATATCCATTGGTGTTGTAAAAAAGCAAACTTTTTTTTTTTTGTCTCTGCCTACAACAAGCATGGGTTGTGAGTATGTTACTTGTCTAATACCAGGGAGGTGCACATATGTATGGATCTATGTGAGGCCCGTTGTTTTGCAGCAGATTACTTTGTTTATGGAAGTTTATCTTTTATGAGTTGGCACTTTTGTAATATATATCCATTTGAGCTGTCAGGGGATATCTTCTAGTCATTGATATATCTCTTTGTAGAACGAATCATGCACTTCTCATGCACCTTTTTGCTTTAATTATTATTTGCAATTTTTAATATTCGTAAGAGATGATACTTTGGGTAGTTTTATGGCCACAATTTCCATATAGAGGGCTCAATCTGTGCTTTATTAACATCATATTTTGGTTATGAATATGGGAGATCATATCACTAAGAAAACTACACATATGCATCAACCACTTTCATGACCAACTATCATTGTAGATTACAGACAACTTTTCACCAAATACGTCCCACAAAACTATGAGTTTTATTTAAAGATATGCCTATAAATACACAACAAAAAAATAGACTATATGTAAAATCCCTTCAAAATTCAGTTGTAAACAATCATACTTATAAGTTACTAAAATAACAATTACTAAATAAAATATCACAAAAAATGAATGGTGATCAAATAGATAGAAAAGTGGATTGAAAGTACCTGTGGCACATGTGATGAGAAGTCCACAAGAAACATCAATCTGAAACATGTGCGACTTGTATAGAGATGAGCTTCTACTTATTAGTTGAATCTTAGCTTCTAGATATAACCATTGAAAACATTGTCGTGTGTGTAAATAGTGAGCACCCATATTGGAACCCTGATAGGTGCTCTGGCCTCCACTACCCCACCAAGGTGTAATTTTTCCTGCATAAATCTCGTACAACACTAAATAAGTCATGGTTAGAAATCAAAATAGATATTTTGTTTGAAATATTAATTACTGCAATCTAGTACTTACTTCTTCTTATATGTGATGAAGTTGCCATGAACTCCATATCCATCTGACTAATATTCTGCAATACTATGCTACCTGTTGTGTCCCCTTTTGTAGAGCTCTGACACGCATTCATCGTTATCCTTTTAGGTAGTTTGCCACGACACGACAATGATTATTAGGTATAGTAGTGCCGTGTCGACAATATCATGAGTTATGTTTTTAGAGTTTAGCCGTTGGTGTTATTGATGACTCAAAAATAGAGGTTTGGCCCGGTATAAGCCAGTGACACTCAAGTCCCAACCATTTTTACCACACATACAAAATATATGAGAACCTGTGTTGGCTTTGGGATAAGATGAAAAATGCGAAGGTCTAGTGAGGTAGGGACCCATAGTAATGATCATGGATGTATAAATATACAATTTATGTATACTAAGCTCAAATAAAAGGAAGCCCGGTAGCCTGTGTTAAACAAGACACAGAGTTTTCTAGGAGCTCATATTATTCCTTTTTTCTAGATACCACTCTCTATGGAAGCTTCAGTTTAATATACAAAAATAGGCATGTTGCAACAATTTATTCCTTCAGTCTATGTAAGGATCAAGACATAGAGGGGGAGGGGGATGAATTAATTCTAGTGCATATCCTCAAACTCCAACTTCAATTTCCACCACTAGATTCGTCCTAAACGAGCACAACCTAAGCAACTATAATACTAAGACCCTACCCATGCTAGTGTTCATATCAACATGCAAACAATATGATCACACACGCATATGCAAGTCACAAGTAATTCCTACGACGTTACAAGCACTCTAATATGGAAACATAAGGAGAAGGGTCAAACAATGGTCATGGGTTTTTCCTAAGGTCTCAGAAAGACAGTGCCTTCTCCTAATCCTTGTTGGATCACTCCTGTCGGAGTTGTCATCCCTCTTATCATCTGATGGCTATGCCCTCGTTCACGAGCACCACACACTCCCACGGTGAATCAGTAAATGCTCTTCTTCCCCAATGACACAATCCACTCCTCGAGCGGACACATGACTGCTCATTAGCCCCCTCCAATAGTGGGATCAAACTGTCTACAAACTTGTATCGCCTTCACAACCTGCATGGATGGCTAGCTCGGACACCTAACTAGTCTGGGCCTTACCATAGACCAAGTGTAATAGCATGAGATGACCCCTGGCAAGATTCACTACCCTAGAAGTGTATGGATGCTTAAACTACTTTCACAACACTACAAGATCCTCCAAATCTTCCACAAGTGCAGTGGAAAGAGTAGATAAAAAGACATGATAGTCATTTTTATACAATTGAGTTCAAAAATAAAAATTTGTATTTCCACATAAAATAAAAGTTGTTTGTAGATTAATTTTCAACTATAATTCTCATAATTTTTAGAATCCCTAACTGTACATTTTGTAATTTCTGATTGGAAAAAAGGTGACATGGCATTTAATATGTGGTTCTAATAGACTGCATGCTGGCGTTACGCGAACCAAAACCACCAACTAATATTGTCGTGGGAGGAAAACTAAATGATTTTGATAGTTCAAAAAGCTAGAATACTCGGTTTTGTTAATTGAGGAGAATAAACCAGGCAAAGTGATGGCTGAAAGGACTTCTTTCTTAGAAAAAAGAAGGAAAACGAGGAGTGCTTCCTGCTGGAGATATCATTCTGTTTCCCTCTCACCTCTTCCACACACAAATGCTGCAAAAAATCCGTCCGAAGGAAAGTAAGATCCTGCTATTGAACACACAAAATGGAATCCCAGTGAGCAGGATGCTAAGATCTATGTTCTTTTTTAGTTAGATTAAACACAAGCTCTATGTTCTTTTTTAGTTAGATTAAACACAAGCTCTATGTTCTTTTTTAGTTAGATTAAACACAAGCGCAGGCGGTGCTTGACTGCTAATCTGGAGGCCACTACCACCGGTGAGATTTCCAAGTCAAAGTCACCATATCCATAGAGAAAATCTTGATGGAGCATTAGCACTAGATTATGTGGCATTTGAGTTGGCTGGATGGCCGGAGGGCATGAGCCGCCACTCTCATTGTTCGTACGATGGTAAATGAGTGAGAACCAAGGTTTACATAACTGAACTGACCGGCAAATCTGGTCGGGACAGATTCCCAAATAACCGAAAAACCAGTAAAACAGACAGTTAATCAAACAAAATTTGATTTCAAACTAGATAATTGATGACCTTTTAACCGGTCGGTTACATCGGTTAACCAATTCATTTTTGATGGTTAACCATTAGTTTTACAAGTTTTAATAAAAGATTTAAAATTCAATTGGATATAATTTTTTTAAAAAGTTTTAAAAAATTAACCGATGGTTAATCGACCGACCAAAGTAACCGATCTAGACTGGTTTACCAGTTGTAAGCTTCATGACCATTGATGATTGGATCCCTGAGGTATGAATATTTTGGTGATTAATGACAACTATGAAATTGTTGGCTAATATCTACACGAGTGTTGTCTATGTAGATATCATCTCCAAACTCTAATACAAATCTTATTGATAATGATGGTTGCCTTGGCGATGGCTGATAATGACCACAAGCATGGAGGCTTGATGAGCTTGACGAAGTCCAAGGGTTGATGGAGATGGATCAAGGCTAAGGACAAGCTATGGAGCAAGTGTTTGGAACACTTGTCTAGTTGTTAGGGCTTTGAGTCCATAGGAAAAAACGGACTATCAAGGGGGTCTAGGTCATGTCTCTTTAGGTCATGCTGGTCGGTGATGTAAATGAATGCTCAGTGAAATCACAGGCACTAGGTGACAGTGGAGAAGCCAAGGAGTTGTTCGGAGAAGCCGAGAAACAAACTCAAGCGAGGACGAGAAGTTTTAGCTTCTAGACAGAGTGACCGAACATAGGGGTCAGAGAAGACCGGACTATATGGTCACTAGGAGATCAGAGAGCAGTCTGCGAAGAAGTCTGTCAATGCAAAGGCCTGTAGAGATCGGACGGTCCGGTCTGTATGGAGATTGCTCGGGACAGATAAGTGCAGAAATGGGTGCTCTCTGGAATGAAGAGAGAATGTATAGACCCGACGGTTCGGTCAGTGCAGGTGATCAGCTGGGCAGGGAGCCAGCGGCTCTGGAGGAGCTGATCTATAGAGACCGGACGGTCCGGTCAGGCAGTGACCGGACTATATGGTCACTAGGCCTAGAAAGCTTATTCCGTGGAGCAACGGCTAGTTTGAGGTTGGAAGCCTATATAACTTCGTTGTTGGGGTCTTGGAGACCTCTCTTGGCAGTGGAATAGCTTGAAGCATTTGGTGAGAGCCAAGAGGAAAAGAGAAGAGCACTAGGAGGAGATATTGCATATCTTGAGAGTGCTAGTGAGAGTAACTAGAGCATCTTGCACATCTAAGGCTAGGGTCTCCTTGAGGGTGTGATCTAGGTTGTTACTCTTGGTCTGTGGTGAGACCTAGACCGGTTAGATGTCGGTGATCGAGTCTATCATGATTGGTTTTGAAGGTCGTCATAAGTTTGTAACCGGTTTGAGCCCGCCGGTGAAAGGGGCATCGCTACTGAGCGCCCGTGTCGGCTCGGGGAGTCCGACAAGTTCTCGAGAGAGGCAAGCTTGTGCCTTGGTGGCAGTGGTGATGCAACCGTGTCTTAATCCCGGGAGTGATTGCGGGCTCACGTGCAAGAACTCCACATTGGTGGCGGTAGGGACCGGGACTCCTGCGGGAGTGGTCCAACGAGTAGCAGGGGAAGGCGCCATCCTTCCGGGACCTTGGGAAAAAATCATGAGCATTCCTTGATCCCTCTTTACTATTCTGTAATTGTGTGCTCTAGTAACTAGGTTGACTTGTGACTTGCATAGGCTAGTGTGTTTAGCTTTCGCATTTGTACTCATCATGAATACTAGCATGTGTAGGGTGTTGGCCTCGTAGAATTTCTTAGATTGCAATGATTGTTAGGATCTAGTGGTGTGAAATTGAAGTATTCAGATTTATGGTCGGTTTACTGATTCACCCCCCCCCCCCCCCACCTCTTGTTACGTCTTCGGTCCTTACAATTGGTATCAAAGCCAAGTGCTTATCTTTGAGGCTTCACCGCCTTGAGTAAGGATGCCGGGAGAAATGGGGAGTGTTCCCATATTCAATGGGGAGGACTACGGGTATTGGAAGGCACTCATGCAAGCCTACCTCGAGTCCCTTGATCCAGAGATATGGACGGTGACCCATGATTTGGATGCTGATGTGAACCTGCTGGATCCTGATTTCATTAAGCACAACGCTAAGGCCAAGAATGCTCTGTTTGCATGCATTTCTAAGGATGTTTTTGCTAGATTGGATGCGAGTTCGTCAGCACATGATATCTGAACTGAGATTCAGAGTATCCATGAGGGTACTAGTGATGTTAAAGAGAAAAGATATTATGTGCTAAAGAACAAGTATGATAACTTCACTAGATTGCCACATGAGAGAGCTAACACTATTTATTCTCGCTTTCATGTACTAGTGGAGGAGATCCATGCTCTTGGGGATGACTTCAAGCTCAAGCCTGTTGAGGTGATAAGAAGATTCTTAAGGCTATTCAAAGATCCTAAGTATGAGTTCATCATCACCTTCACCTTGCAAGGTGACCTCAAGACGAAGACCATCAAGGACATACTTGCCAAGATCACTGCTTTTGAGAGCTATCAGTTGGGTATGGATGATCCTCAACCATCCAACCTAGCTCTTCAAGCCGAGAAGCAAGAGTTTATCAAGAGCAAGAAGAAAGCAGTGATTAGAGATGATGATGGTGATGATGATGAAGATGACTTGAGTGAGGACTTGGCTCTTCTCATAAAGAAGATGAGGACCTTCAAGAACAAGTTTGCTTCCAAGTCCAAGGGCAAGTGCTTGAACTATGGGTCCAGGAACCAATTTGTTCGGGATTGCCCCAAGCCCAAGAAAGAAGCTTTGAAGCCCCAAGACTCAAGTGCTGAAGAGAAGAAGAAGACCCGAAAGCTAAGAAAAAGAAGAAGAGGCA
Organism: Eleusine indica; assembly: GCA_030378355.1. Classification (NCBI taxonomy): domain Eukaryota; kingdom Viridiplantae; phylum Streptophyta; class Magnoliopsida; order Poales; family Poaceae; genus Eleusine; species Eleusine indica. Next base: position 18,462,090 of record CM059494.1, read on the forward strand.
CTTCAACAAGGACAAGAGAAAAGGCAAATGCAAAGCTAAAGACTACAAGAAGAAGTTCTCACGCAAAGCCCTTGTTGGAGAGTGGATAAGTGACAACTCAAGTGACACATCCTCTTCCTCAAGCGATGATGAAGAAGTGGCCGGCCTAGCCATGATCAAGACCATGCTTCCACAAGCTCTTCCTCCACCTCCCACGTGCCTCATAGCCACGAGTAAACTTAGGGAGAGTGAGGATGAGAGCAGCGATGACAACGATGATGAGGAGCTGTCCTGTGCCGAGCTTTGGAGTATGCTTAAGCAAGCCCGCGACATCGCCATCAAGAAATCCAAAATGCTAGATGTGGTAAGAAAAGAGTGTAAGTTAGCTAAGGACCATGTTGGTGAGCTTGAGAGTGAGCTCAAGGACCTTGTCACATCTCATGAGGCCCTAAACAAGAGTTATGACAAACTCAAGGGTGATCATGTAGAGCTACGTGAGAAGTACAAGACCATTGAACTTACTTTTGAGGCCATCAATGTTGAGAACCTTGCCTCTCCCTCCTCTAGTTCATCTAAGAGTGATGCTTCTACTATGTGTGATGAACTAACCACCTCGATCGAGGTTTCTTCTCTTGAGCCATTTGTTTGGGAGGAATATCACAAGCTCAAGGAAGAGAGGAAGATGGTGATGGACGGCTTCAAGAGGCTCACACATGGTAGAGCCATCCACAAGGAGATCCTTGGGAGAAACCTTGTGAATAATGTCTCCCACAAGGGACTTGGCTCATATCCCGCCGCTATCAACATCATCGGAATGAGTGACTCCATCCCCGCATGGATCAAGCCCCTATTTGTCGACGACTACTATTGCGAGAGGTGTTGCAAGTATGGCCACACCATCAAGGATTGTCCTATGGTGAGAAGTTCCATTGTTTTATCTAATTCTAACTTGTTCCATGAGAACACCCACTTCAAGATTTTTAGAGACAAGAGTGGCAAGGTGAAAGCAAAGGCTTTGGGACCACCAAACAAGAACAGAAACGTCAAGAGCATATGAGTGCCTAAGTGTATTGTTGATCTTGTGAGGTCAACGAAGTACAAGTGGGTGTCCAAGAACAAGACCTACATGAAGGTAGTGGTGGTGGACCGGGAGCTTACTTGAAGACCAAGTGAAGTCCACCACAAGTGACATGAATCTCAACGATATATCTACTCATGAGGGAGGTATCTGTGTTTGTTCTTGGTAGTTGTAGTGTGTTTTTTCTTTTCTTGCATTGCATGTTAACTAGGACTCCTTTGTGACTAGTATGTTTTGCATCCATGCATGTGTAAATAATTAAAAAGAAAAACAGATAAAAATTAGTCAATGTCTAACCCACTCAAGATAGCTATAAGCAAGGGGGAGTGCTTGAGATGGTGGTTTGGCTTCTCTCAAAGCAAGGGTATGGGTTATAGTGAGTAAGCTTGAGAGGGGTTTAAAGTTGACATTGTTAGGTTTCCTTTGTGTCTTATTTAATATTGCTTGCATAGACATGGCATGTTTACTTTCTATGCATATGTAAAATGCTTGTTGCATGCATCATATAGGAAACACAAAGGAGGCTTGTCACATTTGGAGATATTTGTGCCTTATGATCTATATGAGATTACAACTCCACAAGTATGACCAAAGGAAAGGATTGTGCTTCATGCCCATTGAGCACGCTCTCATGAACTCCGAGGTTAAATCTACTCGCGCGGTTCATGGACTAAGGATCATACATATCCATTTGGTTCTTAATTGCATTGGTTCTTATTCGCTCGATTCTTCATTTGGCATTTGCAAAAATTCTAAGGCCATATAGAGCCGCTATTTGAAAAGGAGTGTTTGAGACTTCCCTTCATGCTCTAAGTACAATGTTTATTTGGTTGTTGAGTGAGGGCACTTGGAAAATGACGAAATTCCTTGATTCTACGAAAAATCTGATAGTGACCGTACAGTTCGCTCTAGAGACCATACAGACCAGTCTGTGCCCCAGAGCACAGGGTTTCAGGTCGCCTGGATGAAGTGACCGGACAGAAGAGGTCTTAAGACCATACCGTCCAATCTGTGACAACTTCCCAGCGTCTTCGAAACTGACCGGACAGTCTGATCTTTAGACCGTACTGTCCGGTCACTACATTGAAATCGTGGGAAGCTTTTCAATCTGTGACCGTTGATTCGTCCTTGAATCGATCTCGTTCGTTTGTTGATTTCTTCACCTAAGTCAAATTGGGAAGGCCTTGTCTTCTTCCCCGTTTGCCCCCGACGCCGAGAACGAGTACCCGCCGTCGTTTCCTCTATCGTCGTCGCCACCGTGCCCCACCAGCCGAGCAACCGCCATGCCCGAGCGCTTCCCTGCCTAGCTGCACTGCCACTCGACCGCCAGCACGCAGTCACAGCTGCGCTGCTGCCGATTGGCTAGCCGCAAGCCGCCGTCGCCGCCTGCTCTAGGAGCGCCGTCACTTGCCTCGCCGAGCTCACCGTCGTCGCACTCGCAGTCGCTCTGCTCATCCTCGCGCGTGCGACCCCACTGCCCAAGCCGAGCTCCCACTGCCCTAGCCGAGCTCCACTAATTTGGGCAAAGTACCCCCTTTCTCCACTGCCGGTGTGCAAAGCTTCAATCTTTCGACGATCGGCTTCGTGTTTGTTGTGGTTCTCGTCGTCAATCCTCTAAGGTATTGTGCCTATTCTCCCATTCATCGTGTATGCCTTGATTAGCGAGCAATTATCCTTAATTAATGCAATTAGATTAATTCCCATGTTTTAGTTGTGTTAATTGGATAATTGGCTCAACCAAGCTGCAATTAATTTCATGTCTATCTATTAATTGCATGTCTAGGGTTGTCTCCTGCCTAGTCTATAGTTAGATTAATTGCCTATTATTTGACTGTACACTAGATGATTCGCACCAGCCACATATAGTCGATGATCACTATTGTTACATTGCTTTATTTGTCTAGTGATCATGTCCTTCATCTCAGTGCTAGGATTTCTATTATGCATTCTTACCTAGCGATGTTGTGCTTATAGATTTATATAGGGTCTATGCTTATCCTATCTATACCTATGTGCGTGCAGTGACACTTGACAGCAGCAGAGATGGCAGGAGGACATGATAAGGGAAAGGGCAAGGTGATAGAGAAGCCCAGAGGCAAGAAGAGGACGAGACTGGACCAAGATTTAGAGAGAGCCAGACGGATTGCCAGACACTTAGAGGCTATGGAGCAGTCACGCAGGACACCAGGGACCCGGTTGATTATAGAGCAGACAGGTGAAACTCAGGGACTCAGGAGGAGTACCAGGACGAGGACACCAGCCTTGGCCACAGGAGTTGTTCCAGCACCTTGGTCGTAGAGTACTCTGACTTCCCGTCAGGAGAGGTTCTCTAGAACTGCGGAGCAGGGATCCTCTAGGTAGCAGGAGGAGTCCGAGGAGTCAGAGGAGGACGGTGAGTCTGAGTCTAAGGAGTTTGAAGAGGAGGAGCTAGATCAGCCAACGCAGACAGGACCCCAGAGGACAACTCACCGGGCAGGAGACCCGCAATGCACATGTGACGTGTGCACCAGGAGGCTATAGAGACTGGTAGCTGTAGCTGGAGAGGGAGACATTCTTAAGGTTCCTGCCAAGGATCTTAAGGTGAGTGGGTTACAGTTCCCAGGGACCCTGCTAGAGGAGAGAGGTACTGGACTGGTCTCCAGAGGAGGATTGGTGAGGGCCTGAGATGTTACCTTGCCAGGAAGGGCAAGTTTGGACTATTCGTGCCTCAGTAGTACACCACCTACCAAGCTATGAGGAGAGCCACAGGCACGGACATGGAGCGGTATTTCACCTACTTGCCTGGATTAGTAGACTTAGTCACCAGCCCCTATAGATACCAGTAGGATATAGTGATGGAGTTCTACGCCTCACTTTGGGTAGCTAGAGATCGCTCAGAGATCTTGTTTATGTTCAGAGGAGAGCCCCAGTGCTTGACCAGGGAGGATCTGATAGCTGCACTTGGACTACTTGCTTCAGATCTATAGCTGTACAGGAGTGCCTACGGGACTTTCGCTCCACCCCGCAGACCACAGGGAGAGACACTACCTCCAGACGACATGATGTCAGTCGCCTTTCCACCACCACACATCCTAGGCTTTGACAGACGCCCTGCTAGGCTCACTGCAGAGGTGAAGGTGGTTAGGTCGATAGTCACCAGGACTATCATTCCACGGTCTGGGTACAGATAGGAGTTCACACTCTTGCACCAGTGGGCAGTGGCAGCTATACTGAGGAGATAGCACTTTGACTTGGCAGACTTGTTCATAGCTGAGATGGCACTGATGACTACACTGATGACACAGATGACAGAGATCACTCAAAGATAGGCCAACCAACAGCCAGGACCTTCTACTCTTCCATAGTTTCAGTTGCTGCCAACATAGCCAGGACCCTTCACTCCCATGATGACAGCCCAGTCCAATGGTTTGTCATCACACTCAGGGGTGTTACCGACATGGAGAGCTGAACAGACTTTCTGACCAGCTCAATTCTCCCTGGTGTCTGCTTTCTTAGTATCTGCGTTGTTTACTTCACCGACACACTCTTCCACTTCGCAGATGGCAGGACCCTCCATTCACTAGCAACTGCCCGCTAGTTTTCTGACCTTCTCAGATGTTGTACACACCATATAGGCAACTCCACAGACAGAGATTCTCCCAGAGACAGCTACAGCTCTACCCTCTTCTGCTACATGCACTACACTTGTTACACCTCAGGTAGTAGAGGGCCTTGTCCACAGGGGTTTCAACTCAGGAGGATGTGGATGACCTTGCTCTTCTTCAGACGATAGTTGCTGAGGAGACATCCACAGTCCCACCAGCAGGACAGGATAGAGGATCTGAGTCACCAGTTGACCTTGAGTACTTTGAGTAGCTCGACACTCAGGTGACACAGGCTCAGGGAGAGCAGCAGGATCCAGCATAGGAGCAGCCCAGAGCAGAGCCCACAGAGGACGTCGCTGCATCACCACCTGCTTCGACCATGAGCGCTCAGTAGTTTTTTCCTCTCGTTTTGGTGCTTGTTGCCAAAGGGGAAGAAGACATAGAGATAGGGGGAGTGTGATCCTGTGACGACGAGAGATAGTAGCATGTATCTAGGGGGAGCATACATGTACATGGGTTTTGGGAGTTAGATACATTTGAATCTTTGTTTGATGGATTTATCGATGTTCGTGGATTTTGATGAGTCATGGTTTTTCATTTGCTTGTGTTTGACTCATCATGATCTCACTTGGTTTTTTTTTTCATAAGCAGTGCTTTGTCTTTCTTTATTTATCTTGTATGCCTGTGTATGATTCCATGATGATGATTGCTTGCTTTTAGTTCCTATGCATTGCCATGATATCCTATTTGCATATCATCATTCATGTCTTGCATTGCATATTTTTATGCTTTATTTAATACATGCATATCATCTAGAGTGTGCTTTTCTCTTTTCATTCTCTTAGCTCTTGATGATGGTTGATTGAGTAGGACCTTGTTTGTTCATTGCTTATGCTTTTGAGGTTCCTCTCGATCGTATTGTAGCTCTTTTAGCCTTGATGTTTTATGATAAGTAGTGGTTGTCATCAATCAGCAAAAAAGGGGAGATTGTAAGCTTTAGGACCATTGATGATTGGATCCCCGAGGTATGAATGTTTTGGTAATTAATGACAACTATGAAATTGTGGGCTAATATCTATATGAGTGTCGTCTATGCAGATATCATCTCCAAACGCTACTATAAATCTTATTGATGACGATGGTTGCCTTGCCGATGGATGATAATGACCACAAGCATGGAGGCTTGATGAGCTTGACAGAGTCCAAGGGCTGATGGAGATGGATCAAGGCTAAGGACAAGCTATAGAGCAAGTGTTTGGAACACTTGTCTAGTTGTTAGGGCTTTGAGTCCATAGGAAAAACCGGACTATCAAGAGGGTCTAGGTCATGTCTCTTTAGGTCATGCTAGTCGGTGATGTGCATGGATGCTCAGTAAAATCACAGGCACTAGGTGACAGTAGAGAAGCCAAGGAGCTGTTTGGAGAAGCCGGGAAACGAAGTCAAGCGAGGACGAGAAGTTTCAGCTTCTGGACAGAGTGATCGGACAGAGGGGTCAGAGTAGACCGGACTATATGGTCACTTGGAGATCAAAGAGCAATCTACGAAGAAGTCTGCCAGCGCAAAGGCCTGTAAAGACCGGACGGTCCGATCTGTATGGAGATTGCTCAGGATAGAGAAGTGCAGAAATGGGTGCTCTCTAGAATGGAGACAGAATGTACAAACCGGATGGTCCGGTCAGTGCAGGTGATCAGTTGAGCAGGGAGCCAACGGCTCTAGAGGAGCTGATCTGTAGAGACTGGACGGCCCGGTCAGGCAGTGACCGGACTGTATGGCCACCAGGCCTAGAAAGCTGATTTCGTGGAGCAACGACTAGTTTGAGGTTGGAAGCCTATATAACTTCGTTGTTGGGGTCTTGGAGACCTCTCTTGGACAATGGAATAGCTTGGAGCATTTGGTGAGAGGCAAGACGAAAAGATAAGAGCACTAGGAGGAGATATTGTATATCATGAGAGTGCTAGTGAGAGTAACTAGAGCATCTTGCACATCTAAGGCTAGGGTGTCCTTGAGGCTGTGATCTAGGTTGTTACTCTTGGTCCATGTTGAGACCTAGACTGGTTAGGTGTCGATGATGGAGCCTATCATGATCGGTTGTGAAGGTCGTCACACGTTTGTACCCGATTTGAGCCCGTCGGTGAAAGGGGCATCGCTAGTGAGCACTCGTGTCGACTCGGGGAGTTCGGCAAGTTCTCGACGGAGGCGAGCTTGTGCCTTGGTGGTAGCGGTGACGTAACCGTGTCTTCACTCCGGGAGTGATTGCGGGCTCGTATATGAGAACTCCACATTGGTGGTGGGAGGGACCGGGACTCCAGCAGGAGTGGTCCAAGGAGGAGTAGGCGAAGACGCCATCCTTCTGAGACCTCGGCAAAAAATCATGAGCATTCCTTGATCCCTCTTTACTATTCTGTAATTGTGTACTCTAGTAACTAGGTTGACTTGTGGCTTGCATAGGCTAGTGTGTTTAGCTTCCATATTTGTACTCATCATGAACACCAACATGTGTAGGGTCTCAGTCTCGTAGAATTGTTTAGGTTGCAATGATTGCTAGGATCTAGTTGTGTGAAATTGAAGTATTCGGATTTATGGTCGGCTTACCGATCCCCCCCCCCCCTCTCTCGGTACGCCTTCGGTCCTTACACCAGTTAACCGTGGTGAGGACCCATAGGATGAACCAGGGTCATTCAACCATAAGAATCAACAAAGCAAGACCCATTGGATGTCTAAACACAACCCAACCCGATACATAATAAAACCTGAAGCTACAGGTGGCCAAACGAGCGGCCCGGCTGGGCACATTTAATTTCGGACCGATATGGCACATGGGCCATATCATGGCAGCCCACAGGCTCGACTACTGGCCCACGTCACAACACGAATTTGATTAAACGTGACAGCCCAACCTAATAGGCCTGCTAGCATCCTGACCCATTTTCATTTTACACCCCAATTAATATTGAAAACAGTTGAAAATTGAAATAAAAGAAGGTAGATGGGGTTTGAGCCCACAACCTTCACTTTCGGCGCTATCGATGGCCAAATGGCGGCATGGCTCGCCACAAACCGAGCCTTAAAAGGCCCAACACATTTAGTTTTGGGCCGTCATGTCGAGGTAACCCATTGGCTCTGACTTTGGCCCATGACAACGAATTTGTTTAAACGTGCCGGGACAACCCGTTTAGCCCATTCACACATCAGCCCAATTAAACCTATCGGACCTACTACTAATATAAATGATGAAAAAGTGAAGGAAAAGGAGCTATCGATGACCAAATGGTGGCATGGCTCGCCACAGCCCGAGCCTCAAAAGGCTCAACACATTTAGTTTTGTGTTGTCATGTCGAGGCAGCCCATCGACTCTAACTTTGGCCCACGACAATGAATTTGTTTAAACGTGTCGGGACACCCGTTTAACCCATTAACACATCAGCCCAATTAAACGTGCTGGACCTACTACTCATGTAAATGATGAAAAAGTGAAGGAAAAGGGGGTGGAATAGGGTTTGAACTTGCAACCTGAAGGGAAGAAAGAAACAAACTAACCACGAGACCATTCAGCCTTTGTTGGATAAACAAGAAAAATGAATTTTATTTAAGAAACTATAAATAGGTTGTGCCTGTGTCATCCATCGCGTCGAGATGTCAACCCAAGCATCACCTAGGCGACCGCACGCAGCTGACCCCCTCCTCCGCATCCTTATCTCTTGCTATAGTACATCAAGGCGAAAAACAGGCGCCTGGTCTCCGCCGGCGGAGCCGACGACTTTCCTTGACTCCAGCATCCTTTTGGGCGTCGTGAGAAGGAGATTTTCGTTGTGCACTCGCCAGCTGGTAGTTTAGGTTCCTATTTTATTAGGTTTATGTTTCCAGTGGTGGCGTTGAGGTAGAGGCGACGACGTCCCCTATGGAATAAGGTCTTCCGAGCTCTCCTCTGTCTCGGTGGCGGTCTCCTCCATCGCCGACGACGAGCTCATGGAGTCGAGGTCCGGCGTGTCCGGCTCTTGTCCTGGAGGATGCTCCCGGCGACATCCGGTGTCTTGTCGATGCCGGTGGCATCCGGTGTTGATTCATCTGCTATAGCTGGCCTTTTGGAGGCTAGATCTGGACTTCCCCCTCGCCGGTTTTCGGTGAGCTGGCCTATTCTAGTTGGGGGTGCCCGGCCGATGCTCCTTATGCTCTTGCTATTCTGTTGCGGCTCTCCTCTTCAAAGCACCATGGTGGAGGCTCTCTGGTGTCGGAGGTACTCCTTGTTGCTTGTTTTAGGTTTCGATGGCGGCTTGCTAGGTCGTGGTGGTGGTCATGGTGGTCGTGGTGGCGTCGAAGCTTCTGCTTCTCCAACGGAGCTAGATTTCACGCAGGTCCTTGAGGACCTAGTTGCTTTTTTCTTTTCTGTGAAGGTCTTGTGTGTTAGTAGCTTGCGTTTGTACGTCAGTTATCTGTATTTGTGTTTGTTTCTCCTTACTTCATGAATACAGATAATGGTTTAATAAAAAAAAAAGCATCACCTAGGCAGGAATGGCACCGACTGGGCCATGCCGTGCTTGTGACAGGCCAAAAAAAATCAGGCTTCATTCCTGCCCGATAAGCATGGCTCATTTGAACACCTATAATTGGAGTCAACAACCTAACCACTATATGGTACAGGGTTTGTAGTTCATCTATGAAATATGTATCTTATTAACAAACCTGTAAATGAGTCGTGTCATGCCGATCCACGGGCCCAAAAATATGTCCAAGCACAACCCACAATATCGTATCAAGCTGGCTCGGGCATGAATTAGCATAAGTCGTGTCATTTTCGTGTTTCGGACCAACCCACTAGACATGGCCCGTTTAACCAGCACTACCTACGACTACCAATCCATAACAAACGCAACCCACACAGTCCATTTTAACCCAACCCATTAGCAGCACTATAAGTGTTTTAGACACTATATGGTAGTGTTTGTTTTAGGAGCACTATACATCTAACTCTTACGACCCGCATATCCAATAAACATGTACAACGAAAGTAAAAAAAAAAAGTTGCAGCGAGAAAGGAGAAAATATCATGGTTTTTTCATGTTAACTTCTAGTATTACCAAACCATATAGATAAGAGGGATGACAATGGGTTGGATTCGGATCGGGTGGAGCAAAATCCACCCACCATGATAGAGGCTTCGGATGGAAATTGACACTTACGTCTGCACTCATGGATGAGAATTGAGATCCACGCCCACACCCATCGGATTTTGAGCATATATCGGTTGTCCATTGGGTTTTATATATCACATATAAAATAAATACTTTAATAAAATCAACACAAATTCATAATGTCTATATATGTTATAACAATCAATAAAAAGTGTCATGGTTATGTATGTGGGTGATTCTAGATAAATTCTTAATTACTTTGTTATCACTCTCATCACATAGATATTTATTTAGGGTTAGCTTATTATAGGATGTGTTAAATCTTGCACGTGAGTATGTTTCGTGACCCAACGGGTCACCGACGGATGAGAAATAAAACTCATACCTATACTCATGTTTGTCAGGTCGAGTGCAGGTGACATAAATAGGTGAAAAACTAAACTCACATCCGTACTCTTTGAGTGCAAAACACGAGTGAGTTTTTTTCTTTTGGTTGTGTATTAAGTGTTTTTTTAGGTGTGGGTGTTTTTCTTATTTCTTTGGTAGTTATACCATGCAGCATTGGCCGTAGATTTCAAATATAGGAATGCTTGCTGCTGATAAATTTGATAGGCTTCTACTTCCTATAAACCCTATATAATTTGGCCTAATCTTCATACGTATTGGCTTGTCTTCGGCAGGCCGTAGAGATTATACATAATATTGTATTTACTTTCAACAAGACAAGTCTGCACCTTCTATCCAAACACAAATAATAACATTCAACAAATACATTTTTATTAGTCCAGTAAGTCACAAATAATCCTGCTAGGAAGAAAGTCTACCATAAGTCCATAACGAGCTCATCCCAGGAACCAAAGGAACCATACGACACAAGCAATAAAACATGCAACATCTTTAAACAGAACACACACACACAAATCCACTTTGTGCATGCAACCAAAAGCTCATGCAACATTGCAACAACACACAAGTGACAGAAAGAGCAGACAAACTTCATTCTTTAGCTACATAACAGAACTGTTATGTCAGCAGCAAATGCCCATAAAACATAACGGGTAGACCTTGCCCAGTAATTAGCAAGTATACAACCAATAAACATTGATGGTCATAAGGGTAAACTAGAAACAGACTCAAGAAAAGGCTTAATGAGGACCACAAAAAGTACCCATGACTAAAAGATGTAGCATTCAGATAATCCAAAGACGTAATAATACTGTGTAACCAATTCCACCAAACTGTTAATCGTAGCTGGCATTTAAAAACTTCAATAGCTCATTGCGCTTGCTCTCAGCCACCTTATCTTCCTTTGACTTATCAAGCTTCATCATTATCTACAAATCAAGTAGACCAAATGAATACTTTATTTGCTTTCACTAAACTTGCAACAAAACAGATTTCTTCAAATCCCAAATTGAATGAATTGTTCCGGCATTAATTTTTTTAATGCCACCATTAGAATGGAAGGAATTTTAATCAACATGGCTATCCTCACCTTTTTACCAGAGATCGCACTCCTTTGAACACCTTCCTCCTTTTCCTTGTCACGTCCAAGAAACTAATTGGCAAAACGTAAAGAGTGCATCAAATGACAAACATAGCACAAGTAGTCAGGAATATGCAAAGCAAATAATATACCTTGGAGAGCTGAACAGGACCATCAGCACGCTCACTCTCTTTCTTCTGTATAAAGCTCCAACATTGAAGAGAACAGAACCAACCAACAAGACAACCAGCAAACCAATCCACCATGTTGTCACCCATTCATGAACCCCAGCTCCAATATCAAAGAGCCAACCCAAAAACAGGCAGAAAAAAAAATGTAAGGATCTCTTGTGTGGCAATATAGATGGCCAAATATAAATAATACATACTCCTATTAACCATGTATGTGCCACATCATAATTATTGCATGTAGTAAAAGTCCACTTCAACAAACATTTAATCCACTAAAAAGGAAAGTTTTTTTCTGAATAATTAATGAATTTACCTCTTTGTGTTTGCTCTTGTCTCGTTTATGATGTCTATCCCTGCTTCGTTCCCTTTCCCTAGACTGTCACAATAAGGAAATAAATGGTAGCCCACATATGCATAAGGTGCCTTCCGGCAAAAACTGAAGCAAGGTACCATGAAAGCATGAACAACTCGTGCAGGTACCTTTCTTGATCTACTGCTCTTCTTATGCCTGTGTGATCTGCCAGATGCTTCACGGTCACTGTCGTAAGAGCTTGTGCTACTACAATGAGAATCAGATACTTCAATATAACATAACAGAAAGAACCATACAAAGCATTATCAGCTTGAAGATAGTTCTCTTATGTGTAGTTCAAAACAACAATAAAGATATATGCTTATTATATCGATTGCTCATGTACAATGTTCAGGAAAAACAGACTATTCATTGTTCACAAATTGGTGGATAAGTTCACCGCTTAACACAGTCATTTTTAACCACAATAACTATGAAAAGGATTGCATTATCTGATCTATATCGAATTCACTCTTGCACTCAATACAATAGTGGAGAATACAGAATTTCAGGTGCAGCCATGTGCAAATATCCGTTCATTCCTAAAATAATTCACACCACATGTCTACAGCATCATGAAATTATCTGACTGCGGCAGAGTTGTTCCAAATCACCATCCTTTAGTCACAACATACGCATCAAAGCAAGGTAATTCACAACATGTGCAACAACAGATAAATCATTGGTTTCTTTAACCCTCGAAAAACAATAACCCACTTCTTTCCACTCTTCCAATCTCTACATCATGATCGCATCTCCCAAATCACGAGGCCCTCTAAAACCTAACCCTAGACTGGGAAACCTATAGAGGGGAAGGTGGTACCTGTAGCTGTCGTCGTCGGACGGCGACCGCCGCCGCTCCTTTCGGCGCCGCTTGTGGCGGGATCTCCGGTCCTTGCGCGCCTTCAGCGCTGACGAGGACGAGGACTCCTTGCGGTGGCGGCGGTGGCGGCGCCGCCGGTCGCTCCCGCAGGAGGAACCAGAGTCGGAGGAGGAGCCGGAGCTGTAGGATTCGGACGAGGAGGAGGAGGAGGAGGCGGCGGACCGCGCCATGGCTCCTGGCGGCGGCGGCGGCGCTCGTGGGGATCGACGCAACCCACTCGATCGGGAAGCACGAGACGACGAGACGGGGCGTGGCTGCTGTAGCACGAGGTCTTCGCCTGAACTTATGGGCCGGTATAGTTGACGCATGTGCCCCTGAAACTTGGGCCCAGTTCAGCCGTTTGGACCGCCGTACCCATCCAAACTAGGCCCATGGATAACACAACCCTTCCATAGCTTAGCACTTCAGCCCAAACGAGCCTTTTATCCTGTGCTCGTAGTCGTAGTGATAACTGATAATACTCTGCTTTTTCTTCATCCTGTTTTCCTTTCTTCAGTTTTGTATACGTCCTGCCTTTCTGCGATGATATTTCACAACATAATGCTGGAAATTTCATTTTCGAAACTTTTCTTATGTCTTCTGAAAATAAAAATAAATAATCCAACATATAATGATTTTGGCAATGGCACGCTTCAGGGCAACATATTCTTGTTTACAACGTGTTTGTGCAATGGCAAGATCGTGGTACCATATTATAGGGCACATGCTTCAAGCCATACCATCAACGTGCCGCTTCAGGATAGATGATAAATACAATCAAAGCGTTGCTGTCAAAACAACAATATTGCAGATTAATCAAAGTATTTGGTGGAGATTAATCAAAGTATTTGGTGAATTTGGGGGTTGGAATCGAAGAGAGAGAGAGAGAGAGCAGGGAAACATAAATGAAAAAAACTGGATCGATGCCTCCCGATCCTTCCTCTGTCCCTTTCCTTAATTTTATGTGTTTTTATATTTTACTCCTTATCATATTCTATAATTTCAACTAAAACACATCAACACTCCCCCTCAAGATAGGGCGAAAACATCATATAGACCCATCTTGTCATAAAATACAGAAAAGATTTTCTCTGAAAGTCCTTTTGTCAGAATATCAGCTACTTGGCTAGCTGAATTTACATATGGTAAACAAATTATTCCTCTATCAAGTTTCTCCTTAATAAAGTGGTGATCAATCTCAACGTGCTTGATTCGATCATTCTGTACTAGATTATTAGCTATATCAATAGCTGCTTTGTTGTCACAATATAGCATTAAAGGCTTACTCTTAAATAACCTCAACTCCATTAGAAGAATACGTAGTCATAGCAGTTCACACACACCAAGGGCCATAGAGCGAAACTCAGCTTCAGCAGTAGATCTTGCTACAACACTCTGTTTTTTACTCCGCCATGAGACCAAGTTCCCTCTAACAAGTGTACAATATCCCGAAGTGGAGCGTCTATCATTTAGACAACCAGTCCAATCAGCATCTGTGTAACATTCAACTTGCAAATCTCCTTGGCAAGTATATAAAAGTCCTTTGCCATGACACCCTTTAAGATATCGTAAGATCCGATATACAACATCTAAATGAGCAGATTTAGGATCATGCAAATATTGACTTACCACGCTCACTGCAAATGCAATGTCTGGTCGGGTATGAGAAAGGTAAATAAGTCTCCCCACCAACCTTTGATAATTCTCTCGATCCACCAGAGTCCCTATATCTTTGCTCAAACGATGATTTTGTTCAACAGGTATTGCTGCAGGTCCGACATCCAAGCATGCCAGTTTCTTTTCACAAATCTAGCACATATTTTTGTTGGCATAGAAAAATGCCCTTGGGACCTCGAGAGATCTCTATTCCAAGAAAATACCGAAGTTGGCCTAAATCTTTCACTTCAAACTCTTGTGCCAGATATTCCTTCAAACCCAAAATTTTAATAGTGTCATCCCTAGTAATCACAACGTCATCAACATACACTATTAGAATAGCTACCATGTTGGTGGAATGCTTATAAAAGAGTGTATGATCATACTTTGGACATAGCCTCTTTTGAACATTGATTGCCTAAAACGATCAAACCAAGCCCTTGGTGATTGCTTCAATCCATACAAGGATCAATGCAATCGTAGCACCTTTCCTTTAGTTTTATTTGTTTCAAAGCCAGGTGGAATGTGCATGTATACTTCCTCATAAAGATCACCATAAAGAAATACATTCTTTACATCCAGTTGATAGATGTCCTAATCTAAATTAACTGCACAAGATATAAGTGTTGTTACCGAATTCATCTTGGCAACTGGTACAAAGGTTTCATCATAATCAATTCCATATGTCTGGGTATATCCTTTTGCAACAAAACGTGTCTTGTATCTTTCAACCTTGCCTTCTGGTGTATGCTTAATAGTGAACACCCACTTACACCCTACGGGTTGCTTACCTGGTGGTAGATCCACAAGCTCCCAAGTTCTATTTTTTTCTAAAGCTCTCGTCTCTTCAAGCATTGCTTCCTTCCACTTGGGATCCTCCTTAGCTGATTTCTAGTTAGTAGGTATAGAAGAAGAGTTTAGAGAGACAATAAAACTCTTAAAGGACGGGCTACAATTTTTATAGGAAATAAAGTTGGCAATATCATGTTTGTACCCTATGCAATCTTTAAGTCAGGCTGGAACATCAATGGTTCTAGTTGGCTTCCTCAAAGCAATAGGTAGGTCATTGGTACTAGATGGAGCAATAGGATCAAGGGATAAAGAGTTGGTACCTGGGACCTCAAGCACATGAGACTCTATATCTTGAGAAGGCGAATTATCATGGTTGTCTCCATGACAAGAATTGTCACCTACATCATCGTTGATGGCATCCCCCTCATTTTGATTAGAGTTATCACTATGACAGACATCTGAAGTTGGAATAGAAATAGAGCCCACAATAATGCCTTCACTATTACTCTCCCCTTCTTGTTGCACTTCAGGTGGGGATAGAGCAATTCTAGTATCATTGGTTTGGCTATAAAAAGGTTCATATTCATGAAATGTTACATCCATGCTCACAAAGAAACGACGTTCTGATGGACACCAGCATCTATAACCTTTTTGAGTAGGTGAATATCCAACAAACACATATTTGATAGCAGGGGGATCAAGTTTGCTAACATTATTTCGATAGTCATGAACAAAGCACACACATCCAAAAACTTTAGTAGAGACAACAAAGTCATTTGAACTCAACAGTAATTGGGCAGGTGACTTATTATCAAGACACGAAGAGGCATGCGATTTATTAGGTATGTGGCAGTCTTTATCGCCTCTCCCCAAAGAAACTTAGGAACATTCATAGTAAACATCAAGGATCGAGCAACCTCTAGCAAATGTCGATTTTTTGCGTTCCGCAACACCATTTTGTTCCAGAGTGTTAACATAGGTAGTTTGATGTTTAATACCATTTATAGAAAGAAATTGCTCAAACTCCTGATTAACATATTCAGTTTCATTGTTGGAACGTAAAACCTTAACAGTATGACCAAATTTATTCTTTATAAGAGCACACAAATCTTTAAAAACCACAAAGACATCACTTTTGCGTTTCAATAAATAAAGCTAAGTATAACGACTAAAACCATCAATGTCCAGAAATAGAGTGCACCTCACATGGACTCCAAACATCAGAATGGATAATGTCAAACGGTTTTTTACTTCTCAAACCCAAACTATGATAGGGAACCCTTGTATGTTCAGCGAACTCACAAGCAGCACATACAAGAAGCTCCCTACTACATAAGTTAAAAAGAGAAGGATAAATACGAGACATAGAGGCAAAAGAGGGGTGTCCAAGCCTGCGATGAAGTAGTAGCAATTCTTGACATAAAGACATATTAGTAGCTAGTGCTACTTTATCACTTCCTTCATCAAGATAATAGAGTCCATCACACACGGTCTCAGTCCCAAGAATTCTCCCTGTCCTTAGCTCCTAAAAAACACCACCAGAAGGATCAAACTAACCTCTACAATTGAGAGATTTTGTAATAGAGCTAACAGACAAGAGATTAACTGGAAAATTAGGAACATGTAAAACCGATGATAGGGATAAGGTTCTGTTGCACCAGACAGATCCACGTCCCATGATAGGAACTGTGGATCCATCAGCTACACGCACCTTATCCTTACCTGAACAAGGAGTATAGGAAGTGAAAAAAATTAGATGTTCTAGTCATATGATTAGTGGCTCTGGAGTCAATGATCCAAGATTTAGTTTGTGTTGTAGAAGCATTGGATTTATAGGGCAGTATACCTTGGGATGATGCATGAAAACTAGAATCATCACTAGAGGAACCTTGAGCGGGAATCGAGCCATCAGAGAGTTTGAGTTTAGCTTTATAGTCCTCAAGAGCTTGCACATCTACCACTGAAAGCTTCCCTTCAGGTTCAGTGTGGTTTGCGTGACTCCACTTGCCACCTTGTGCTCCCCCTAGCTTAGATCTCCCCTTTTTCCACCCGGGTGGAAAGCCATGTAACTTATAGCATTTGGCTTTTATATGCCCTTCATAACCACAGTGATCACAAATTAACTTTTTCTTTCCTTGATTAAATGAAGGGTTCTACGTGTGGCTGCTCCTCATAGACAAAGCAGCACGAGCATCAACAGATCCATGATCATCCACTTTGGATGTTTCAGCCTAGTCTCTTCCTCTCTAATACGAGAAACTATATCATCCAAACTTGGTCACTCAGCCATAGAGAATATAAGTTGGCGTCAAAGGTCAAATTCCTGATTCAAACAATCAAGAAATAGCTTGCTCATAAAGGACTGAAATCAAGAATAATGAATAGCCAGATCCTTCTTATCAATAGGCTCAAAGGGATGATAGTAATGCAGGTCCCTTTATAATTTTCTCATTTCATCAGCATATTCAGTCACAGACTTTGTACCTTGCTTCAAATGTAACAACTCATGCATAGCCCGAGTTGCTTGCATCTTATTACTTTTTTCTGAAAATTGTGTTTCCAATTCAGACCATACCTCTGCCACTGTTTCAAAAGATTCAACTTATTCACAGATTTTCGACTCCCTGCTACCCAATAACCACACAAGTACTATATCATTAATTTGTTTATTTCCCTTTTCTCCATCAGTAGCATAAAGTAAACTGTCATATCCATGAAAACCTAAAATTAATTTAGTATGTCGAGCCCAACTAACATAATTTTCTGGCCCTACTGGATTAGGCTCTAAAGGATACTTCACAATTTCTGAAGCTGACCTAGGTTGCTCAATAATCTTGCTGAAAATTTCACAAAGTTTATCAATGCTAGTATCTTGCTTCTCTCCCATTATACTCAGCAAGATTCCAACAAAACTCAAGTAAAAAAAGGAGGACTACGACTCCTTTTGCAAACCTGCTCACGAGCACCACTCACCAAAACAAAAAACACAAGGATGACGACGGTCTCTTTACTGCTACTGCTGATTCTCACCCATGCACGCTTGAGCAAGAAAAAAACAGCACACAAGCCAAGCCACCAGTGTTGGAGCTCTCTCACGCTGAGCCCCTAGATCCCAGGTTCCAGCGCAGTAAAGTCAAGCAAAAAACAGTGGAAACGGGATGGAATCCACAGGATTAACCTGCTCTTGATACCATATTGCAGATTAATCAACGTATTTGGTGGATTTGGGGGTTGGAATCGAAGAGAGAGAGAGAGAGCAGGAAAACACAAATGAAAAAAACTGGATGGATGCCTCCCGATCCTTCCTCTGCCCCCTTTTCTTAATTTTATGTGTTTTTACATTTTACTCCTTATAATATTCTATAATTACAACTAAGACACATCAACAAACAATGACTGCATCAGAGTTTCAGAAAAAGCAAGTTCTTGACACGTTAGTCCAACTTCAACATGGCGTGATTGATTTTGTTCTCTCTATATATAACATGTTCTCTGCACTGCATGTAATTCTGAAGAGAGAAAAGGAAAAAAGAAATAGCATTCTTGCTGCCTTCTTGGTGCCACATCTTGCCAACATTTCCAGTACAGATCATGCTATTGGGTGCCTACCTAAAGACTTTTTTTTTTTTTTTTGCAAGGGCTACCTAAAGAAATTCGTAATCTAAAGTAAACTTCTTGCCATCTTATGCATTTTGACTTCCATTTTTTTCTGTTCATATGCGCGCCATTGGCTCCAACGGATCCTTGCAACCTCAGACCTGGCTATGGCCATAGAATATACTCCCCTGCACCTTGCAAACCTACTGCAAGTCCATCTGAAGTTTTGTGGCTCGCGGAGGCGCATATAAGCGCACGACGATTGTTATTCCGATAGTCAACGCAAACATCAGAGCGAGAATGGCGATAGAAGAACTCCTGCGATCCATGGTCATGACAGCACCTCCCGGCATCGCTCCTCCTTTGGTGATCAGGCGATGCTCCTTTAGCCCACCGTTGGCGTAGTCTTGCTCAATCTTCATCCCTGTCTCGATCCGTCCGGGAACCTCCGGCTCTTTTTTCTCCGTCGGCTTCACCAGAGATGACAGTGCTGGCGAGCCGGCAAGTCCATCCGGCTCTGCCGTTGCCTTCTGTTGCTCCTGTTGGAGCACGTCTTTAACCGAGACTGTTCCTTTTCCTGGTTTTGCTTCAGCTGTCTCACCCTCCGTGTCCATCGCCATGTCATCCAAAAGCTGTTCCGGATGCATCATCAGTTGCGCTGTTGGTGAGTTCTCCATGGATTCTGCTTCTTGCGCACCGTCACGGCTCTGTTCATCGAGGACGATGTCCGGATGACTTATGTTGTGGGAGCATTCGTCAGAGGCCTCCACGTCTTCATTGTCCTATGAATTATTTAGAACAAACATTTAGAGGACAAAAGGATGCATGGATGATATATAGCCTTGCAGTTATCCAAAGTTAGTGTAAGAAAGGGAAAAACAGTACGTCTTGGGCTGTCTCTTCCTTTAAGTTGTTCTCGCTTGAATTCTCATCCTTATTGTGATTTGTAATTGGATACTGGTCATTGTCAGTGTCGCTCTTGGTTGAATTATGATCATTCTCGGAGTCTTTCTCGGTTGAATTCTCGTCACCTTTCTCCATAATTACAGTGTCCTGAAGAGAAAATGGAGATTAATTTGGAACATAAAAAAGGAAAATATTGAAGGAATGTTTCAGTTTTCACATTTGTGCACAACAAAAACGGACTAACCACATCGTGCGTGCTGATCTCGGGAAGTTTTGGGGTTGAGTTCTGATCAAATTTCTCAACCTGTTCACTGTCCTGAAACTCAGATTCAGGAAGAAGAGAATTTTCAATACAAGTCCGTCACCTACCCACATCAATCACTGGGTCTAGCAGAAAAGTTTGAGTCTTCACAATCATACAATTTTGCATAGTAAATAAACACTAACTGCATCATCAGGCATGGGGATCTCCGTAGTGCTCTTCGTTGAATCAGGATCAAATTTCTCCGCACGTTCACTGCCCTGAAAACAAAATGCACGGTAGTAAGCCATCAGAAAAAAAAAAATCCGTGCAGGTTATCCTGAACACACGCATGATCCATATTAATCCGGTTTAAGTTACTCCAGAGGGTTTCAAGAAAGGAACACACCACTTCATCCGCGACAATTTCTGCTTCATGCTGAACCTCCTGAATTTCCTCTGTCACTCCGCCATTATCCTGAACCCAAAATCCAGATGAATGGGATATGGAACAACACATGTACACTCATAAACAGATAAAAAAAAAACGTGCACGCCGAAAAGATAAGGAAGACTAACCAATCCGTTTGATCCAATCTCAGTGTCCTCCTCCTCTCCCCTCAAACCGTCATCGTCAGGCCGATCAACCTCCGGTGCGGACGCGGCACCCTCGACCTCGTCATCAGGCCGATGATCAATCTCCGGTGCCGACGCGTCACCCGCAACCTCATCATCAATCTCCGGTGCGGATTCGCCACCCTCAACGACCTTGTCATCATCAGGCCGATGATCAATCTCCAGCGCGGACGCGGCAGCCTGAACGCACAAGAAATTTCAACCAGAGTCGCGCGTGAAGTTTCACCTGAATGAATGTAAAGGGAAGGAAACAAACGAAAACCGCATGTTTTTCCATCAACAAACTCGTTCGGACGTCCTCACCTTCCCCCCATCCTCGACGACTCCGCCGCTATCCAAAACCTCCTCCTCTTCTTTCTTCCTGCACAAGATTCACACGAAAAGAGCGATCTTTTTACAGCTGCAGCTGCGACGACGCGTTAATAAAAACAAAAATAACGGGGATCATAATCCGCTTCTCTATCCTGTCATCATTAACCATCACAATTACACGTACGATGGCTGTGGCTGCTGCTGGTCGTCACGCTTGCCGCGGCGCGCGTGGCGCCACGCGACGACGGCGGCCCCGGCGAGGACGGCGCCGCCGATGAGCAGCAGCGCCCCGACGCCGTGCGGCGCCCGCGCCGACACGCGGAACTTCATGCCGCCGCCGCGGGGCTGCCGTCCAGCCTTCTCCTCTTCCCCCTGCCGCCTCTCCCGCGGCTCTTCGGCTCCCACTTCCATGGCAATTAACGCCGGCAGCTCGGAGAATTAAAGAGCGCACCCACGAATCGGGTGGGTGACACAATGGTCTCCACGCCCAACTAACTTAACCCGGAGTTGGTGGCAGTCGCGCCTCGTGTTCTCTCTCTCGCACCCGCCCGCGCCGTGGTCTAGAAAAGAAAACAGGGAGGGAGGGGTTGGTTGATGCTTGATGAGGCGAGGGAGGGAGAGGAGGACGAGGTTTTAGGTGCGGTGGGGGGGAGAAGGAGAGACGAAGGAAGGGCCGGTCGCGGCGCCCGGCCGGCCACTCGCCAAACCCACAACTCTCGGATCGGCGCATCGACTCAAAACTGAACTGACCCGGAAAGTCTCGTCGCGCTTTGACATCCACACCTGTCCGCGTGTCATTATCCTGCCACGCCCGTGGATGGACTCTCTGCTGTGATTTTTATTTGTCAAAACACATGTGTTGAGACAGACTCCACCACCCACCATGCACGCGCACGGCATTCGTCGCCCACGATTAAAACCCAAAGTTTATACGTAGTGACGAAGATTTAAAAACCATGCGGATGATGAACTGATAAGTTGCTGTGTTTTGGGTCCATGCTTTATGTTTACGAGTAACACCGAACACATGCGGGACAAGCTCGCCACGCCTCCACGCTTCTCACTCGCCGCCCACTCTGAATTCGCACTTGTTGTCCACCGCACTGGAAGCCGCTCCACACGTGCCCGTCACGGGCTGGGCGGGTTGACGTCGAGCTACGGCGGCGCGGTGCACACGTGCCGAGCGGCCGGCCGGGTGGTCGCCGGCGTGCGTGGAAGGCGAAGACAAAAACCGGTGCTGCGACCGCGACACGTCCAGTGATGGCGAGAGCGACACGGTTCGTCGCGGTCGGATGGAATCTGTCAGGAGAGAGTGGTCCGGATCCAACGCCGTGGACGTTGACGCCACGAGTAGGTCAGGATACGGGTGATTCATACTGATGGGTGAAGTGATTGTGACGAAGGCCTGTACGTAGGCTACGGGTTCATGAGTTAAATGGTATTTATATGAATCTCACCAAGTTTTGTAGTATAGTTTGGTCCCCCAGGGTCAGAGAACACATGTTTACGGAATACGCTACTTGGCTGCAGTAGCTGACATCTCTGTTCATTTCAACCAAAAAAAAAAAAAACAAACAAAGCTGGCATCTCCGTTGCTTTCGTGCGCTAGATGCCTGCCTCTTCCAGTTATACAAGTAAATAAGTGATGTTTGGCATAACAGCAACGACTAGTTTCCATTGTGGTATAAAAAAGAAAACGACAACTCTTAAACTAAGCACAGGGAAATTAAAAGTCAAGAATCGATGATACAGAACACCAACATGTATCATCGATATTCTATTTCGTTTCCATCTCAACTTATACACGAATTGCTAAGCAATATCATTCGCACCTACTATTCACAAACTACTGCAGTTCATTAGACTTCAAACGCTGAAGCAAATCTTTACAATTTTTTGCTTGTGAGAATTGGCAGACAACGCGGCACTGAGCCGCACAAACCACTGTAACCAGAAGTTGGGATGGGTACTCGCAAACACCCATTCGATTATTGCGGATAAATTAACGTGGCTCACACTCACAGCAGAAGCAGGCCAAACTTGGATGATCAGAATTTCGCAATCTGGGCGAATGTAGAAAGCTGCACAAGCGATGAAGCAAACAGGAGCTTCAGCCATCTTTGTAGACAAGAGGCTTGTTGACCCATCGGATTCGGCAGCCGTACGCCTGTAGCAACTGGAGCAGGTCGGGGGACAACACAGTCTTTAGTCCGCTGAGCATCTTTAGCTTCTTCAACCTCCCGCAGGCAGCTCGCAGTGCCATTTCAAATCCTTCTATAGAGACCCATGACAGGTGCACCATCTTAATATCCTGGAGACACTTCAGTGAGCTCAGCAGGTGGCACAAGCCCAAGCCAGTGACTTGGCAGTACGATATAGTAAGCTGCAAAATAAAGACAAGCTTATCAGATTCCAGCTGCTTCAGAACCTGTGAGAGAAAGCAGATGAGTTGTGCATACCTGTCTGAGATTTAGAGCATAACGAGCAAGGGCCCAGAGACCAGCATCATCAACCGAATAGCAACGTTTCAAATCTAGTTCTATCAGGCTCTTGCATCCGGTTGCAATTGAGGAGATCCCAATACCGGTAATGCGGACCAAGCACCTCAATTCAAGGTTTGTGAGCTCCTCCAGTAAGGCTAAGTGGCCCAAACCACTATCAGTAATCTTGTTGCAGTAGCACAGGTTCAGCTGCTTAATCCTCTTGCAACCACTAGCCAGAGCTGCCAACCCATCATCAGTTATCGAGTTGCATCTGTAGTAAGGAATATCACAGACATATCAGTTTAATACATGATGGCTAATATGGCAAGATAAAAGAACAAACAAGAAAATTTTAATTACCGGTAGAGGTCAAGCTCCACGAGCTTGGTGCAGTTCAAACTAATGAAAGTAAGGCCTTTGTCAGAAATATTAGAGCATAGGCCTAATTTCAATATTAGCAGTTCTGAGCACTTAGCCAAGTGCTGCAATGCTGCAAAACAAGTGAGTGGGTCTCAGAAAGAGCAGGATGGTGCTCAGCTAAAAGATGGTTGGGATGAAAGAACACAAACACACAATAAGAAGAGATAGCACAAACCTGCATCATTCACTCCACAGTCAGTGAGGTCGATCTCCTTAAGATTTGGGCAACGGGTTGCAATACGCTCTAGTCCCTTCTCATTTATCAAAGAGCAGGATTCCAAACGGAGGCATTCAACCATCCTACAGTTTTCAGCTATTGAATCAAGGGCACTGTTGGTGATGAGATTGCAGCATGTGAGATCAATTTTCTTTAGGTGACTACATCGAGCGACCAGAGATGAAACCCCTTCATCCGTAACACAACTGCATTTGCTAAGTCCAATCTCCACCAAGTTGACACAATCTTCACCAATGGCACTAAGGAGAGAGTCAGAGACTTCAAGACCATCAAGTTTCAATGCAGTCAAGGTTCCCTTCAGTGTTGCCAACTTGGATAGGAAACACTGCCCTATCTCCTACAGGTTTGAAGTATAACAACAACAAGCCACAATACAGTCAGATATTGGCCTCTTACGAATAATCATTTTGTTTCTAACATACAAAACTAAAGCATATATGTTTACAAAGATGGGGTTTAAGTTTATATGGTGCAGCAGGCAAGTACTGTCAGATCAACTCACATGCAAACAATCTGCAGCATATAGCTTCTGGAAAAAATTGTGACCATCTATGAGTGAAGCTAATCCCTTGGAGGTCACGTGATCACATCTTGATACATCAACACTCTGAAAGGAAAGAAGATTGTCAGAATAGGTCAATGCTTAAAAAAAATCAGCACATAGAAACATACAGTTAGTGGTAATCTTGAACATGTCAACACATACATAGGATAGATCAACGCTAACATAAAAAACTGTAACTCGGCACTTCTCAGTCACCAATGATGCTGAACAATGTGTGCACAATAATTATTTCAAGTTGCTAGTCCTAGATGAGTGCAAGCAAATTCCAATTGCCAGGAAGCTTAAAAAGTATAGATATTCAAAATTTTCAGAATCAAATTGACACGACAGCATGCATCAAAAGCCAACAAAAGTTAGTGTCCCAAATTGTGATTACCTGCAGTGAGTTGCTCCCCTTGCTTAGCAGTTCCAGGCCTTCATCGTCTATACATGAGCAACCAACCATTGCCAACTCCTCTAGCTTCTCTAGGGAGGATATTGATCTAAGGGACTCATTGCCCACCTGTAACATAAAAGAATAAATAAGCATACAACAATTTGACAAATATCATCAATGTGAAATTAAATAAAGCAAGTCGAGTCACATGTATTCAAAACATTCCAACAATTTGACAGACAGTGCTCAAATAGAATCCTTTCATTTAAATACATTAGCTTCAAAATGGACGAACTGTCCAATATATCCAACCTGCTGAGATTTATAGCATTTTCCACATTAAAATGAGCATTCATCATGGTCCAACAACCCTTTGCATTTGATGCCAAGTTGCCTAGATATTTATAGTATGTAAGGCTCTTTTTGAGTTTCATCTCTACTCATCTAGTCCTAGCATTTATTAGCGCATTCCAACAATTGGCTCCAGCGTTTCAAATAGCATCTTTTGGCTAGATTAATGACAAAAACAGTTCATAACGAATCTATTAAACCTAATTAGGCCATTTCCGTGTGGAATTATCTTTGAGTTCGGAATACCTACCCCAAATTCCTTGGGAATTGAGACTATTTGTTTATTTTGGTTCATCTCTTCTCCAAACAGCCCATCATTCCTAGTCTTAAATAAACAACGAGAAGCTCAAAAGATCAACCTGTAGGTAGGAGATGTCGAGGCTGCGGAGCTCTGGGCACTTTTTGGCGAGCAGATCGATGCCGATGTCAGAGATCTCGCGGCACCACTTGACACTGAGCTTCTCCAGCCTGGGGCACCCAACCACCACCTTGGCGAGCCCCATGTCCGTGACGCCGAGGCACTTGTCCAGCTTGAGCTCCCTGAGCCCGGCCGCTGCCGCCAGCGCGGCGGCCTCGCGGTCCCCGGCGCTGACGCAGTGCGAGAGGTCGACGGCCTCCAGCCTGGGGCAGGCGGCGACGAGCGCCTCAAGCCCGCGCCACCCGACGCCGCTGGCCCGCGCGAGACACACCCTGCGGATGCGCAGGTCCCCGGCGCCTGCGGCGCCCGCGACGGCGGCGGCGAGGCAGGCGTCGTCGAGGGAGGCGCAGGCGGAGAGGTCGAGCCGCTCGAGCGCCGGGAACGCGCGGAGCAGGCGCGGGAGCGGCTCCCGGCGGAGCGCGCGCAGCGCGCGGCGGTGCGCCGCCTCGGCGCGCTCGAAGGCGCGGCTGACGAGGCGGCACGCCTTGCGGTCCCGCGGGTCGCGCAGGCGGTCGAGCACCTGGCCCAGCAGGTCCAGCGACAGCACGAGGACCCCGACGCCGCCGGCGACGTCGTCTCCGCCGCCGCCGCCGTGGTCCAGCCGCCGGCCCTCCCGGCTCATCCTCCTGGTCCGCGATCCGTTTTCAGCTTACTACCACAGCGCGTAAGAAATCGAACCTCCGAGAAGCGCCAAAGGGAGAGGGGAATTTAGGTGGGGATGAAGAGGAAGGAGAAGACGGCGACGAGGGGGTGGTCGTCGGGGAGCGGGAGGCGCGGTGCGGCGGGCCGGCGGGGTCGGGAGAGGGCGCAGCGCTGCAGCATGGTAGGAGCAGGATCCCGCCAGGAGGGTGGGGGCGGCGCGGCACGATCTCGATCTCCGGCGGTGGAGTAGGTAGTAGTGGTGGTGGATAAGCCGCGGCCGGGGAGAGGAGAGGAGGACGCGGGCGGGTGAGAACTGGGGGGAGGTGGGTACGGGCGGTAGGAGCTCGACAGGTGAGAAGAGAGGAGAGAGACGTGGAGGTGGCGAGGAGAGAGAAGGATGTGGATAGGTGACGCCGGTCGGAATACCACCTGCCTCAGGTACCCGACGAAGTCACGAAGGTCCCTTCCTTGATGGCCTGATCACTTGATCAGACCGGGAGTAGTGGGAGGCGCAAGATGACTGAAATGCCCCTTGATCCATAAGCATATTCGTTTGGTTTCATTTTTTTTTATTACTTGGTTTCATTTCTTTGTTCTGTACTCATTTAAGAGAGACCACAAATCCACTCAAAAAAAGAGAGAGACCATAAATCTCACATGACTCGATTATCTTTGTTACCATTGGTTTAGTTCATCATCGTAGTTTGTCACAACTAAAGTTTTCATGTCGAACTTGCATCACAACTTACATTTTGAAAAATTTGAGATCAAATTAACTACAGACACCTTTTAAATCTACATCGTTAATAAACTCTTGTTAGTAGTCAAAAATTTTATGACAAAAAAAATATCTACCAATAAAACAAACCTAGCAAAAGATATTAAAACATGACAAACTTGGACTTACTCCATCACTGCCACTCGACCAAACAACCTATATGGTACAACAATCATTTATGCGTATAGTATTTCATTTAATTCTCAACTCTAATATTATTATTTTTCTAAACATTAAACGATTGACTACCATTCACCTTTCAACCATGACATTAGTTTAGAATAATGTTAGGAGACATGATGTTAGCATGAGATGGACACGTGGTGGCTTAAGCTTTTTTTGAATTAAAAAAACTATACTCCAATTACTCCTGAAAAAGTCCCATTTGAAACATTTGTAACTTATGTATACTTATGAATAAAATATAGAATAGTTGTATAGAAAATTATATCCATTTTTATCAGGTTAATAAATCCACATTATGAGTTTAAATTTTCTTACCTAAATTTTCAAAGTCATAGACCATACAATACAAATGAACACCATGAATCCATGCTAAAGGATGAAAAGTGAATAGTTTTGGTAATAATACTTGAAAGTGTCTAGGGCGAGGGGGGGGGGAGGGGTGAATAGGCAATTATCCCTGAAAATGACTTAAAAATAAAGTTAAATATGCAGTGTCGGACTTGTCCGACGATTGTGAGTAAGTCCGATGACACGAGATAGAAAAGTAGATCGGCCGATTAAAACTACAAACTAGTGCAAGACAAGCTAGGAACAAGTAATAACAAGCTAGAGTAAGTTGTAGAAATAAGGAGAAGAGCTAGCATGCAATCTACACAAGTTAATTTAAGAAATACGTAGCAAATCCTAACTAGCAAGATTAAGAACAAGAACTAGTAAATGAAGAACAAATAATTAAGCACACAAGAGACATGGGATTTTTCACCGAAGTTTAACTCCACAAAGAAGCCTACATCCCCATTGAGGGATTCACAAAGGACCGGGATTCTTTCAATCCTAAATCTCTCCAAGTGATCACAAAGATCAAACTTGGTGTTCCACTAGCAACTCACGAAGGAGGGATCAATACAAACTTTTCGATGCGTCACCACACAAGTTGGGAGCTCAACGGGCACCTCTAACCATCTAGGGGATGAATCCCTAAGAGTAACAAACACAAGAGTTGTCGGCGGTGAGGATGAACGAAGTGCTCAAGAGGATGGAAGCTTGGAGACGATGGGGCTCTTCAATCTTCTCTCAATCCCTTCACAAATCAAGAGTGGAAACAAGGAAGGAGAGTTAGAGAGAGCAAAGTAAGCTTGAGAGTGTTTTTGAGTGGAATAAGTGACCAACCGGCCAAATGGCGAAATGGGGATCTATTTATAACCCATGGAGAAAAAAGCCGCTTGAAGGGGTATTTCTCAGATCTACATCGGACAAGTCCGACGATTCAAAGTGACGCGGTTCCTGGAGTCCGAGGGACTTGCCCGATGCCTCGGACAAGTCATGTCCATCGGACGAGTCCGATGGTCATCGGACATGTCCGATGATATAGGGTGGCAGAGGTACTGGGGTTCAATGAAAGATGTCCGACACGTCGGAGTTTCCTCAGGTCATCGGACAAGTCCAATCACCGTCGGACATGTCCGATGGCCTAGAGAGGCAGAGCTACTGGTGTCCGATGGACTTGTCCGATGAAAAAACCTCTGGAAAAATGTGTTTGGCTGGGAAATGAGATTTTAGCACTTAGTTCACCTTCGCTTCACATTTTTGTATCCCTCTTAATAGTACGACTTTTCATATACTTAATATTTAAAATAAAAACTCATGAACTTCATTCTTGAGCAAATTGAATTTTCATCTTGAAGTCATTTTGCCATCTTCTTTTCTTCTTTTTGCTTCTATGCATTTTATTTCAACAAACTTTGGACCATTATCTACACACATGCTCATTAAAAAATTAGTTCATTCTTAATTGCATTGACGCCAATCACCAAAATAAAATTAGAAGTCTAGATGCACCTTCAATCTCCCCCTTTTTGGTGATTGATGATAATACAACTGAAATTTCATAAAAATATACAACAAGGTTCAGTTTGAGATGAGGAGCTCCCCCTAAATGTATGCATGAGTAATGAAATAGGCAACGATAACAAGTGCACATATTTAAAGAAAAGTGTGAGAGCATACATGTTAATTTGCATACATGTTAATTTGCAACAACTGATCACGAGAGATAGAAACAAATGCAAATGACATATTAATTTACAAAAATTTCACACAAATGCAACAAGATGAAGATAATCAACAAAGCACCATTACAATAAACAAATAGAGTTGACAAACCATAAATAAATATCCAACCACAAGGAAAGCTAAAAAGTTTTACAAACCAAATAGTGCCACAAATTGTGTCCATCTCCATCACTCTCACAACTCACAATCTAAAATGATAAGATAGATAGCTACTTCTCCCCTTTTGGCATCAAAACACCAAAAATGAGGAAAGCTGAAACACGAGCAAGGAGAATCTTCTACTCCTCATCATAGTCTTCATCTTCATCCTCTTCATCTTCATCCTTATCTTCTTCTTCTTCAATGACTGGGGCCTTGCCTTTGCGCTCACGAAGAGCATATGCAGCGGGATCCTCTTCTTCCTCATTTTCTTCCTCCTCATCATCAAAGCGAACATGCTGTCCACTAGAGGCTGCTCCAGTGCTAAACTGAGGGGGTGGAGGATAGTAGCCAAAGTAGTTCATCTCCTCCGGAGTGAAAGAGTCAGTCGGATCAGCATAAGTAGGAGGAGGAGGTGCTTCCCTGGGAGAAGGTGGAGGAGGAGGCTCAATACCAAAGTGATCAAAAAGTGTGTGCTGACTCCTCTCAATGACATCCATCCTTTGGTTAATATTCCGACACATTCCAAGGAGAGATTTGAACATCTTCATTATTCCACTTTTCTTCCCACGAGGTGGCGGAGGCACATGAGATGATCCAGTGCCCCTAGTAGCAGCCCTAGATGGCTGAGGAGATGCAGCAGAAGATGGAGGCTGAGCTGCACCAAAATACTGACCAGATGTAGTGTCAGGAGTCCAGTTAGAAGGAATCTGAGGTTTGAGACTCAGATGCTTCATATCCTTGTTGAAAGTCAATCCCGAGACCTTCTCAATCATGTACATAATATGAGGAGCGTATCCATAACCACGCTTGGGAGAGATTGAGATGTCCCATATCTCCTGATAGACATAGTCAAAAGCATCAAACTTTCTATTCCCATGAACCTAGTGCAGGATATCCCTCTGAAAGGCAGGGATACGATCAGAATTGCCTCCCCTTGGAGCTAAGGTACTCCTGCAGATCCGAAACAAGACTGAGAAGAATGGTTTCAGTCCATTAGAGTTGGGAGGGAAGCAGTTGTCCGGGTCCACATACATGTACCTCATGTCCTCAGCATTCATGTGATTTCCCTTGTGAATCTTATGCTTCTGTTTGCGAGAGTGCTTGAGTCCAATCATAGTAGCAAACTGGTTCACTGAGCAGGTGTACTTTGTGCCATTTGTCATCCAGGTCATGGACTTGTCATCATCAAAGTACATGGTAGAATAAAACTGAGCTATGATCTCCTTGTTCCAAGAGTAGTTGAAGGTGAGGAAGGTTTTGAGTCCATGATGCTCAAAGGCTGCAAGCACTTGATTGAGCAGCGGATGCTTCCTTGCCTTCATGTGATCCCAATCCAGCCACTTCATGTCAACAACTGCATTCTTCATGCGGAGGTAGGTGGAGCGATACCAATCCGCATGAAAGTGTACATGAAAGCGGAAGTCAGAAGCTTCTTTCTCACCAGCATAGTGGTTGGTTAACCTTGCCTCAGAGCAGGTCTCAATGGAGGCATGAAGG
Organism: Eleusine indica; assembly: GCA_030378355.1. NCBI lineage: Eukaryota > Viridiplantae > Streptophyta > Magnoliopsida > Poales > Poaceae > Eleusine > Eleusine indica. Next base: position 18,493,059 of record CM059494.1, read on the forward strand.
TAGTTCATAATGTCCCGGTTAGAGTTCTCCACTTCAGCTGGAGGATGCATGACCCGAATGAGATCCTCAAGTTCTTCTGGCTCCGGTTGATCAGCTGCTCTCGGGGTGGTGCGACGAATGCGCTTAATAGTGGCCTTCCTCCTCTTTGGGGCTTGGCTTTGACCTTGGTCTTCACTAGTCTTGGTCCTCTTCTCTCTCAAGGGAGATACTTCCACATCAGACATGCTGAAGAAAATTTGACGAGCAACAAGTTAGGAGGGACTTAAAGAGAGGAATGGGGGCAAGGGGATTCAATGAGGGACTTAGGTTTTTGAAAAAGCTGCAGGTCGTCGGACATGTCCGATAATCATCGGGAAAGTCCGACGCATCGGACTTGTCCGATGGTCGTCGGACTTGTCCGATGACCCGCAGTTTTTGCAAAAACCTAGATCTTTCACAAATCCACCTACCACCAGTAACCAAACTCTATCTACTCCAACTACAACTAACTAGAAGCATTCTCCATGGATCAACTATGCAAGGCAAAAAGATTTGACAGTAGCATTGCCCTATAACCCTAACCCTAGGGGAGAGATAGGGGATTAGGGTTAAACCTTGCAAAAACGAAGGGGGATTGGACTTATCCGATGGAGAAGGACCTCTTGACCTTGAATCTTGTGCCAAAGGATGGTTGAAGTGGGAGATCGCGTTGGAATCGCCTTTGGGGGAGTTCTTGAGGAGAGAGAACGTGAGGGAGGTGAATGAGGAGGGGTTGATCGAAGGGGTAAGTCGGGCTGGGTTAAAATCGAAACCTGGAGCCGTTGGACTTGTTCGATGGACGTCGGACTTGTCTGACAAACATCAGACTTGTCCGTTGGCAGAAGGCGCTAGGGACAGAAAGGTAGGTTCGAGGGAAGATTTGGAGCTTTTAAGAGTAGATGTTGATGGACACAAAGAATCCTTGACAACATATGGTCAGCCAATCAAACAATCATTCAACACTATGACCATATTTTGACAAGATTGATCAAGAGATCAAGAATCAATCATCAAGCAAAAACAAACAAGTTTTGACATAAAACCATAATTTTTGCAATAATTAAACAATCATCATTCAGATGTGCACATTTTCTAAATCACATTGCTAGAGATAACATTATTTAGTTCACTCCTAAGATAGCAAAATCTCTTCTTATCTAGGGGCTTGGTGAATATATCGGCTAGTTGGTCTTCGGTTCTCACATGACTTACTTCTATATCCCCCTTAATAGAATGATCTCTCAAAAAGTGGTGGCGGATATCTATATGCTTTGTGCGCGAATGCTCAACGGGGTTATAAGCAAGATTTATGGCACTCTCATTGTCACATAGGAGAGGAACACGGTTCAACTTGTAACCGTAGTCCCTTAGAATTTGTCTCATCTAAAGTAGTTTTGCACAATAACTACCGGCTGCAACATACTCCGCTTCGATCGTGGAAAGCAACGGAATTTTGTTTCTTGGATGACCATGACACTAGGGACCTACCCAAGAATTGGCATGTCCCGGAGGTTCTCTTTCTATCTACCTTATCCCCGCATAATCCGCATCGGAATAGCCTAATAGGTTGAACTTTGAACCCTTGGGATACCAAAACCCTAGGTTGGGTGTGTGAACCAAATATCTCAATATTCTCTTAACGGCCACCATGTGACACTCCATAGGAGTGACTTGAAAACATGCACACATACACACACTTAGCATGATATCGGGCATAGATGCACAAAGATAAAGCAAAGAGCCTATCATAGAGCGGTATATCTTTTGATCAACGGGCTTATCCCTTTTGTTGAGGTCAAGGTGGTCATTTTTTGGTATGGGAGTTTTGATGGGATTGGCCTTGTCCATGTCAAACTTCTTTAATAGGTCTTGTGTGTACTTGGCTTGACATATGAAAGTGCCCTCCTTGAGTTGCCTCACTTGGAAGCCTAGAAAGAATGTCAATTCTCCCATCATGGACATCTCAAACCTCTTTGTCATTATCTTGCTAAATTCAGCACAAAAGTTTTGATTAGTAGAACCAAATATTATGTCATCGACATATATTTGGCACACAAATATATCATTACCAAAACGCTTAGTAAAAAGGGTTGCATCGGCCTTGCCAATGACAAAACTCTTTTTAACAAGAAAATCCCTAAGGCATTCATACCATGCTCTTGGAGCTTGTTTAAGCCCGTAGAGCGCCTTATGGAGTTTATAAACATGATTAGGATACTTAGGGTCTTTAAAGCCCGGTGGTTGCTTCACATACACCTCTTCCTTTATTGGCCCATTGAGAAATGCACTTTTCACGTCCATTTGGTACAACTTAAAATCATGATGAGTAGCAAAAGCAAGTAATATTCTAATAGATTCAAGTCTTGCTACGGGGGCATAGGTTTCATCGAAATCCAAACCTTCAACTTGTGAAGACCCCTTTGCCACGAGCCTTGCCTTGTTTCTTGTCACCACACCATCTTTATTTTGTTTGTTGTGAAACACCCATTTGGTGCCTACAACATTCTTGTTTTTTGGTCTTTCCTTCAAAATCCACACTTCATTCCTTGTGAAGTTGTTCAATTCTTCTTGCATGGCCATCACCCAATCCGAATCCTCAAGTGCTTGTTCTACCCTAATTGTCTCCATAGAAGAGACAAAAGAGTAATGTTCACAAAAATTACTAACTCGAGATCTAGTGATTACCCCCTTGTCAATGTCTCCAAGAATTTGTTTGATGGGGTGATCACGTTGTACATTTTGATGCACTCTTGGGTGTGGTGGATGCGAACTTCTTTGACCACCATCTTCATCAACCTCTTGATTATGTCTTTGGGAGTCATCATTCGATGCTTGTTCATCATTCTCAACATCTTGATTTTGATCACTTGCATGATTAGTTTCTTCATTTTCATGACGTTGGTGTTGTCTTGGGGAAGAGGATTGATTTTCAGCACTTGATGTTTCTTGTGGTCTCACATCACCAATGACCATCCTTTTTATTGCATTTCTAGGAGCATTGCTATCTATATCATTATTAACAACTTGCTCCTCTTGAGAGCTGTTAGATTCATCAAATGTCACGTCATGTGAGATTCAACACAACCGGTGGTCTTGTTGAACACACGATAGGCGTGGACATTTGACCCATAACCAAGCAAGAAACCTTCATCAACTTTTGGAGCAAACTTTGAGGTCTTGGGTTTCTGGTTTAGCATGAAATATTTGCTCCCAAAAACACGAAAGTAGGAAATATTAGGCTTGTTACCGGTTAGTAGCTTATATGGTGTTTTCTTCAATAATCGATGGAGATATAATCGGTTGGAGGCATGGCATGCAGTGTTGACGGCTTCGGCCCAAAAACGATCGGACGTCTTGTATTCATCAAGCATTGTTCTTGCCATCTCAATGAGTGTGTGGTTCTTCTTTCAGCCACCCCATTTTATTGAGGGGAGTAGGATGCCGAAAATTCATGCTTGATTCCTTCTTCATCAAGATACTCCTCAACTTGTGTGTTCTTGAATTCGGTGCTGTTGTCACTTCTTATTTTCTTGATCTTGACTTCATATTCATTTTGTGCTCTTTTCATGAATGTCTTGAGCACGTCTTTCACTTCACCTTTATCCTGCAAAAACAATACCCACGTGAAGTGATAAAAATCATCAACAATTACATGACCATATTTGTTATCACCAATGCTTATGTAGGAGATGGGGCCGAAAAGATCCATGTGCAATATCTCCAATGGCCTTGTGGTTGTCATCACGTTCTTTGAGGGATGTGAAACTCCAACTTGCTTTCCCGCTTAACATGCACTACAAATTCTATCTTTATCAAAACAAACATCTGTTAGTCCTATGATGTGGCCGCCCTTTTGGAGTTTGTGAAGATTTATCATACCAACATGGGCTAGCCTTCTATGCCACAACTACCCCATGTTGGACTTTGCTAATAAGCATGTACTAAGTCTAGCTTCATTCGTGAAGAAGTCCACAACATAAAGCTTTTCTTTAAGCACACCCTTAAAAGCAACCGAGCCATCACTCCTCTTATAGACGGTCACACCACATTCATTGAACAAGCAATCATAGCCCATTTTACAAAATTGCGAAATGGACAATAGATTGAAGTCAACGTGATCAATGAGCATAACCTTAAAAAGTGAATACGAAGGAGTGAGAGGAACTTTACCATAACCTAGTACTTGTCCCGTCCCATTGTCACCAAATGTGATATATTCATTGTTGTTGTGACTTGGCTCAAATGACTTGAACATATTTTTGTCTCCGGTCATATGATTGGTGCATCCACTATCAATCACCCAACTTGACCCGTCGGAGACATAGTCCTACAAAACAATAAGCTTTGTTTTTAGGTACCCATTTGCTTGGGTCCTTTCACATTAGTTACAAGTACTTTGGAAACCCACACACAAGTCTTTGGTCTTTTGTTGCGTGGCCCAACGTATTTGGCAAAAACACGACCATGCATGTTCCTCATGAGCATATAAGATGCATCGAAGTCATGAAAGAGTGCACAAGAGTTATTAGCCACATTAGCATGAAAATCATTGACAAAAGAAGTTTGGTTAATGTTCTTGTTTTTAGCTTGTTCTTTTGATAAGATCCTTCCTTGGTGAACTTAAGTAATTTCTTCCCATTTTTGTTCTCCCTAGCATTGTGCTTGGCACCCTTAACATAACCAATGCCATCCATGACATTTGACATTCTTGCATTAGAGTATGCACCTCTTGCATACTTTGCCTTTTCATCATCAACAATATTTTTCTCATGTTGTATTTTACCTTCAAGAGTCTTTACTTGCTTGTTCAAATTATTAATTAATTTGACATTAGTAGCACAAGCGTCAACATCAATATTATAACATCTATCACATCCTTTGCTAGTGTAAGCATGAGAGTTGTTAGTGGAGGATGTGAAAGTTAAAAGTATTTCATATTGTTCTTCAAGAGACTTATAAGTCTTTTCCAAGTTCTCATACTTCTCTAGAAGAGCATCTTTTGAGCTCTTAAGTTTTTCACAAGAGTTTTCAAGTTTAGTGAGAGACATAGTTAAATTATTATTTTTCTTTCTCTCATCTTCTAGGAGCTTCTCTAGTTCAAGGTTTCTCTTCTTTTCAAGAATGAGCAAGTCTTCTTGCTTTTCAAGAAGCTCCTCTTGCCTATCATTTTCTTTCTTTTGTTTTTCAAGCAATTCCATGAATTCAAGCATTTTAGAAAGTGAAGTGTTAACGTTATCATCATCATCACAATTACTAGCATAAGAGGAACACTTATGTTTAGATTTAGATACCTTGAATCCTCTTGCCATGAGGCACTTGTGAGTGTTGTCATCATCATCATCACTCAAGCTCCCAAATAAAGAGGTGTTGGTGGGAGTGACGCCAATGGCAATTGTAGCAATGCCTTTCTCATCCGAGTCGGATTCGGAGGAAGAAGATAATGAAGAGGATGAGTCATCGGAATTCCATTCTTGACCAATATGAGCTTCACCTCTTCTATGCTTCTTGTACTTCTTGTCTTTCTTATGGTGCTTGTCTTTCTTTCTTTCATCCTTGTTCTTCTTCTTTGGACCCACCGTAATGAAATGCCCTTCATCACCACACTCATAGCAAGTCCTTTTTGACCTTCTTGCTTTGCTCTTGTCAAAACTCTTCTTCTTGTAACCATCTTTCTTAAGAAATGACTTGAATCTCCTCACAAGCAAAGCAATTTCATCATCACTATCTTCATCACTAGTATCAACCACCCTTTTCTTTTTCTCTTGCTTCTCTCGTGTAGCGTTGAGTGCTACATCATTCTTATCACCACTTGCTCCCTCAATTTGTTTGATCAAGGCATTTATCTTGTTCGCTTGATCATTTTATTGCTTTTGAGATAGAAGCTTTCCAAGCACTTCATCGGTGGTGAAGTTCTTGAAGTTATCCTTATCTCTAATGTTTGAACAAATATTGTTATCCCATGGTCTCAATGCTTGTAGCAATCTCTTGTTGATATCCAAGTCGGTCATTTGGGCTCCTAGTGCTCTTTTTTGGTTTACAATCCTCTTGAGCCTATCATGAACTTCTTTTGGACCTTCTTTCGAACCCATGATGAACAAGTTGAATTCATTTTGTAACTCTTCAAGCCTTGCATCTTTGACGGAATATTTGCCCTCATAGATAACCTCAAGCTTTCTCCATAGTTGGTTGGCATTTTTTATTCCGGCAACCTTATCATACTTGGTGGAGCTAAGTGCGGAGACAATTGCACTAGCTGCCACGATATTGCGATGAATGTTGATTTGATCCTTGCGAGTTGGATTTTCTCTATTTTCCCACAAGAAACCATTCTCGGTTATACTTACAACATGTGGACTCATGGATTCCAAGTACATCATCATCTTGCATTTCCAATGATCATAGAATTGTCCATCAAAGTAAGGGAGTCTACCCGACCCTTGTCCAATGCGATCTTCCTTGAGTTCATCATAATCATACATGACATTGTTATAGAGCTTTGGTTGAGCACCATTATTATCATCTCCAATCCTTGTATTATCTCCATCTCGAGAACCACTAACACCTTCGTTGGATGGAAGAGTGGTGGAGGGTTGATCTTCCGGTTTTGACATCTTTGATCTTCAAGCGGTTAAGCTTTGTAGAAGATACTGGCTCTAATACCAATTGAAAGTGCCTAAAGGGGGGGATGAATAGGCAATTATCCCTAAAAATGACTTCAAAATAAAAGTTAAATACGCAGTGTCGAACTTGTCCGACGATTGTGAGTAAAGTCCGATGGCACGAGATAGAAAAGTAGATCGGCCGATTAAAACTACAAACTAGTACAAGGCAAGTTAGGAACAAGTAATAACAAACTAGAGGAAATTGTAGAAATGAGGAGAAGAGCTAGCATGCAACCTACACAAGTTAATTTAAGAAATACGTAGCAAACCCTAACTAGCAAGATTAAGAACAAGAACTAGTAAATGAAGAATAAATAATTAAGCACACAAGAGACACGAGATTTTTTACCGAAGTTTAGCTCCATAAAGAAGCCTACGTCTCCATTGAGAGATCCACAAAGGACCGGGTCTCTTTCAACCATAAACCTCTCCAAGTGATCACAAAGATCAAACTTGGTGTTCCACTAACAACTCCACGAAGGAGGGATCAATACAAACTTTCCGATGCGTCACCACACAAGTTGGGAGCTTAACGGGCACCTCTAACCGTCTAGGGGATGAATCCCCAAGAGTAACAAACACAAGAGTTATCGGCGGTGAGGATGAACCAAGTGCTCAAGAGGATGGAAGCTTGGAGGCGATGAAGCTCTTCAATCTTCTCTCAATCCCTTCACAAATCAAGAGTGAAAACAAGGGAGGAGAGTTGGGGAGAGCAAAGTAAGCTTGATAGTGTTTTTGAGTGGAATGAGTGACCAACCGGCCAAAGGGTGAAATGGGGATCTATTTATAACCCATGGAGAAAAAGAACCGTTTAAAGGGGTATTTCTCAGATCTATATCAGACAAGTCTGATGGTCATCGGACAAGTCCGACGATTCAAAGTGGCGCGGTTCCTGGAGTCCGAGAGACTTGCCCGATGCCTCGGACAAGTCAAGTCCATTGGACAAGTCCGATGGTCATCAGACATGTCCGATGACACAGGGTGGCAGATGTACTGGGGTCCGATGAAAGATGTCCGACACGTTGGACTTTCCTGAGGTCGGACATGTCCGATGGCCGAGAGAGGCTGAGCTACTGGTGTCCAATGGACTTGTCCGACACGTTGGACAAGTCCGATGAAAAACCTCTGGAAAAATATGTTTAACTGGGAAATGAGATTTTAGCACTTAGTTCACCTTCGCTTCACATTTTTGTGTTTCTCTTAATAGTACGGCTTTTCCTATACTCAAAATTTAAAATAAAAACTCATGAACTTCATTCTTGAGCAAATTGGTTCATCTTGAAGTCATTTTGCCATCTTTTTTTCTCCTTTTTGCTTCTATGTATTTTATTTCAACAAACTTTACACCATTATCTACATACATGCTCATTAAAAATTAGTCTATTCTTAATTGTATTAACGTTAATTAACAAAATAAAATTAGTGGGCTAGATGCTCCTTCAATACTAATAAAGCATTAAAAGGAAGACTTCACTTTTAATTGAAGTTTTAGAATAGATTTTTGTTTGTTTAACTAACAACCACCTTAGTCGCCATGTTTTTAATTGTTTCGGGGCATTTTGGGAATGATCTGCGCAGTTGTGCGGTTGCGACTGGGACAGGCGATCGACACCGTTCCGTCAATGGAAGAACAAGGCAGGAGGGGAGGCATCTGCTGGGAGTGGGAAGCGGTGTCGCGGAAGGCAGACCTGCCCTCCCCCGCTTCCGTACGTTTTGGTGGCCGTGGCTGCCTCGTCGTTTGCTCGGTGCGCTTGTCACTTGTCAGCGCTCCGCACGACAATTACCATCACTTGTGTTTTTTTTTAAGGACAGCCTCCTTTCTCCTTTGAATGTCTTGACATTTGCTTTTCCAAGGTCTAGGCAGAAACGATACACGAAGTCTTCTTGTATCACATTCCAAAATAGGAAGTTGGGTCCTTCGCTATGGAAATGTCAACAAATAAATCCAGGTGTAACAAAATTCAATCAAAGAGAGCTCAAAGCATAATGTTTGTGAAACTCAGTTCGCGTCTTGCGGCCATTTTTGCCAGGAACTTTTGTGCGTGCATGCTCTGTCACCCACTTTACATTTTTTTTCTATATACGTTTTCTCATTACCTACACTTTTTGATATACTTTTTCTCATTAGCTAGTTCGGTAAACGTCATGGTTATATAAAAAAGGTTTGAAAAATATTAAAATATCAAATGAAATTGAGGTTTAACTTTTTGTGTGTCTGTTACTATTGAAATAAGACAGCGGTGATACGATGACAAACAACGATGATGAATTGTGGTCAATTTCGAGGGCTATCACTACACATATTTTTATGAAACCCTCTGAATTTGACTAATCTAAGACGATGAGATTGAATCTTATCCCTTTTCTGTACAAATTCGGGATTTGTAAACTATGTATACGAAGAACTACCTCAACCGGTGATGAATTAACAAATTCTTTTAAACAATACCCTGTTTTCTACTTTGTTGTCCTTGATCAGCACACCAAGTCACCAATATAAACAAAGTATACCTGAGGAATCTCCACGCAAGCAACCAGTAGGCACAGGGCACAACTCTCATCTAGATCACTCCAGTTTCTGTTAATTTAAAGAATACTGTACATATATAGCCAGTTAGCATCATATCATAAACTTCACAAAAGAGAGAATCGGAAACTCGGTATCCCGCCCGAAGCTGTTCGACTTTTGTGAGTGGTGGCCATCCAAACCCTGAAAGGCTGCTCGGCATATATGATAGGGCCAGCGAGCGAGACAAGTCGCCATCGCTTATGGGGACACCACACAACAGATCACAGCAGCCTCTCAGATCAACAACACACATGTGAATTATTGTTCACAGCCATGGAAACTGCACATGCACAATTGCGTGTGGAACTCTGCAGCCGCACATTCAAACTGGATTTGAGCTCTGTGGAAGCGGAAGATTCTGATACGCGGGAGCAATTTTGCTTGGTCGATTTTCTGAGGCTACGAAAAAATGGTTTGGTTGATAAGGGAGAGGAATATGGAATGAGCAAGTACCGGTCTTTCGTTGAAAAAAAAAGGTCATGGATTACAGGATTAGGTGCCCGTTGATTGACCTAATAAAACTGGTAGCATTATATGCGATACAAACAAAATGGTGCCCACCGCTTGGTGCCTAGCAAGGTCAGTCAACGGTGTTTGCTGATGCGCTCAAATTGCGGAACAAAATTTTACTAGTGCCTATCCTATAATATGTATATATGTATATATGTACATGTACTGTGGAAGCATTCGAGAAACAAGTATACCAGTATAAAAATTTGTGTTGAAGCTGAAGCACACAGCTCACAAAAAGGGCAAAGGTCGGTCCAAACTGAAGCATTGTTTAATAAGTGGTTGAAAGATTGGTGAAGAAGGGTCAGGTAACCAGAAACATACAGATGTGACTGAGGAAACGAAGCCTGTCGTTATAGCTGGTTGACGCGTCTGCTCCACAATAATTTTGTTACATCAGCGACACCTGACTCTGTTGTCGTCATCCAGGACGATAACTTGTCCAACATGGAACGTGAAAAAATATGCTCTAGTAGTAAGTACAATGTTGATCAATCAACTAAAATCGAAGAAATAACCTTACAACATGTATGAAAATTGAGAACGTAGCATTAGACATTGGATGGAAATGTTAAAAAAAATATTCCTTCTTCTCGAATACGTAAGTTATGTGTGTTTGTTTTACAACATGTACAACGGGCATTCCCATTTACAACGCTGGATTGTTCATCCCAGGGATGCAATGTTAATTCGTTTTTGAGCACTGCTATATACACACGACGGGGTCGGATGACCCGGCCGTACGACTAGTGGTAATCAGCCTGGACATGCAGCAGTAGACAGCTATTAATACTTGTCGGAAGATCTGGTCGGATGGCTGGGACGTATGTATAGCATTTTCGTTTGTTTTTTTTTTAAATCATTTCTTGGGGACAGAAAACAACGCAAACACATTAGTTAGTAAATTAGAGGCTGAGCTTGATTTGTTTAATGGATGGTTACATGGGTAGTATAAAGAATTGAAATATCAAGAATTAGAGGCTGAGCTTGATTTGTTTAACGCGACTAAAAAGGGTCCAGATGAACGATTTTACAAGCACGTCGTGAAGCTGGAAACATGGGCCGGTCTCACAATCTTTTGTTGCAGAAGGTTTGGGCCTAACACGAGCCCGACATTTTCTCAGCATAGCCAGGGACCACGGTCCAGCACCAGTACCGAATGGCCTGTCTTAGCGAAGGCCCGTACTGAATGGCTTGGAATTAAGATCTGGGAGCGAGGGAAACCGTGGGCCGCCGCCGGCGCGGGCTGGCGGACAGAACCAGCAGAACAGCGACCGGGTCGGTCGATGGTGCGCGTCCAGTCAGCAAGCAGCTGGACAAAAAAGCCGGCCGTCGACTTGCGTGTGCGATCCATCGTGCTGGATCACGCGACGGGTTACGTGGTACAGTGACCTCCGTTTGTGATGAATGATTCTGATCTGATCGCCTCTGGTGCGTGCACACTTCGTGCTTTCTCCTGCCTACATCCTGATCCTGTGGCCCTTCCAGAGCCATCCATCGCGTCGATCGCGCTCAATCACTTTGCCTCGTCGACGCGGCCACCGATCGATCTTTTGCCGGTAAAGGCCTTTTGATCGACTTTCCGACCCAGGCCCGGACCGCTAGCTTGGGGCCCGCGACTCCACCCACGTCGATCGGGGCCCCACCCGTCAGTGGAAGGAGCCGGCACGCACCGCATCCCTCGCCCACCCGCTACAAATCAGCAGCGTGCGCGTCGACGACTGCCAGTGCTCTTCTCTACACGTCCAGGCCGAGCTATAGCCGTGATCCATGGCGGAGGAAGCGTGTGCGACTGCCGCTGGGGAAGCAGAGGCAGGAGCAGAGAAGATGGTGATGGTGGTTGGCGTGGACGACAGCGAGCCCAGCTGGTACGCGCTGCAGTGGGTGCTCCAACACTTCTTCGTCCCGCCCCACCAGCCGAAGCAGCAGCAGTACCATCTCATCGTCGTCACGTCCAAGCCCGCCTCCATGCCAGCCGTCGGCCCCGCCGGACCAGGTAATAATCTCTCGGTGACGCAAACAGATAAAGGATCGGAACACGTAGTAATTGCTTGATAGATGCATGGTCCGGTTGTTTGATCCATCGATACGTCAGGTGGCGCGCCCGTGCTGTTCGTGGACTCGGAGCTGCCCAACAAGAGCGCCGAGCGGGTCATCGAAAAGGCCAAGGACATCTGCGCGCAGAACCACCTGACGGACGCCGCCGAGTTCGAGGCCGTGGAGGGCGACCCGCGGAACGTGCTCTGCGAGGCCGTCGAGCGGCACGGCGCCGAGGTGCTCGTCGTCGGCAGCCACGGCTACGGCGCCATCAAAAGGTACAGACGTTAACATGCCGTCGACACCGTACACGTATCGTTAATTTGTTATTTCTACACGACAATGAAACTAACAACCTTCCTCCTCTCTTCAGGGCCTTTCTCGGGAGCGTCAGCGACTACTGCGCCCACCACGCGCACTGCACCGTCATGATCGTCAAGAAGCCAAAGCACAAGCACTGACATATTTATCTACCGTCCTGCAGATATAAATAAATGGACCGCCTATAATACTGCATCATCATCCGTCTCTGCTCATCACTTCTCCAAGTATACAGTGTCACCCATCCACATGTCTGGATTCAGGACAAATAAATAGTTCATTCGATTATCGATGTATACAACCTTGCATAAAGTGTGTTTCGTGATTCATGCAGTGCGAGATGTCATTATGTATTTGTGATTGTGAACTCTTCCGTGAAAATATATGCATGTGCCATCTACTTACTATATCCTACTCATTGTGTATAAGAAATGTACCATCAGACTCATTATTATGAGAAAAATTGTACCAATATTACTTTTAAAGGGTGAGAGGAACTCATATTTTTATTTAAACTTGTAACTAATGATAAGATATAAGATGATCCATAGTTTTGATAACCTCCTTCGTGTAAAGGATGCATCGGAGAGTCACAGAAGGATTTAGACCGGTATCAATAAGCAAGTTGTCTAGGTAAATGAAAAACCAAAAAAGCTATCAACAATGTAAATTACAATAATACATAAGATGTGAAATGAGGAAACAAGTGAATAAAGCACAGAAACGAACAACTCACAATTAAGAAAAATGGAGCATCCTAATATTGATGGTCTCTCATTCATCTGCAACCTACAACTTCTCTGCTTTCTTCCAGCTTCTCTCAAGTCGTCAAATACTATTTTGCACCAGTTTAAATAAGGTATAGCAGTCAAGTCCTCACGCCATTTTGCATCTCGGATCCTAATGTAAGAATTCGTATTTGGCGTGAGAATTGTGCAATTTACAACCATGAAAAATAGACAAAGACATAAATCATCATCGAAATTGCCAATTCCCTCCTTGTGGTACTTTTTCCATCAAACCAGCAATCTCTGATGGACTAAGCTTGATTTCCTTGCTCTTGGGATGATTTGGATATAAACGAGCTATTAGCTCGGCTCGAGTAGATTTGGCATTGTCATTAGTAGCATGTGGTGGGTCACCTCTTCCGATCGGCAAACACAAAGCACAATGGATATCATGCTGTGTTACATCAACTTACTTTTCACCCCCAATCTCCAACTTCATATTCTCAAGATTAAACCTGCCCATCAACCAAGATAGGTGCAAATGGGTTGGTATATATGTGAGTTTAGTTTAGATGGGTGTTCATTCACCTGAACAGCTTAAGTGGAATCTCTACTCCTTATTAAGTTAGGTAAAAACATCCATACCGCCAAAAATCTATTGTACGCTCTGAGTCTCAAACAAGGTCGAAATTGTTTTTTCGCCTGTGACTCGGTGTCGTATACGTACGAGAGGTGGACTACACAACCAAATCAGAAGCCCAAAGCACTACAAAGCAAGATGTTCTTTGCTTGGCTGGAGCACTGGGGCGGACCCGACGGTGAGGCGCCCTGTACCGTGCAGTAGGCTCCAGCCGAATCATTTGCCGTCGAAGCCGACGCGCACCTTAGTTCCTCCCCAGGTAACACCGCCAGTCTGCCCTGGAACGGACACTCACGCCCGCAGCTGGGAGCACGCTCACCCCCACCAGCATGTGGCCTCTGCTCAACCGGACTACCAAAGAGAATATTGAGGAAGGAAGAGCTAGAAAGCAACTGTATGCGACACCAAATCCGCTTCCGGGAAGGCCAACGCCAAGGGGAGTTCGGCTGCTCGGGCTGATCGGGCGACGGCAATGGCAACAAAGGGTGAAGTTTGGTGGGGAGCTCTAGAAGCTGAAGCCCGGAGGTGGATGGAAGAGCAGGAACAAAGCGAGCTCAAGCAAGTCAACGCCGAAGAGAAAGCCACCGTGTTCATCCAACAAAAAGAGAAAAAAATTTTGTTTGGGCCAGTCCATGAAATAAAATATATCATGGGGACTTTCGATAAAGCTAATTCTAATAACCCGTTATCTTAATTAAGTTTTTTTTCTCAAAAACCAACATCTAGCCACATTGGTTACCATAGCACTTTGTTATATGGAAGCAACAAACAAAAAAAAAAGCTTACATTCACTTTAAAAAACATATATTATATAAAAAGTATTGACATGCATAAAAAAAGATAGCTGAAAAAATAGACCAAGATTAAAAGAGACCAAGACATTGAAGATCTTATATATAATAAAACTGGTCATGGTATAATTTCACAAATGTTAAATATTTAATATATTATAAAATTATATAAAAACATATATTATAAGTAATATAATTATTTAAGATTTTAATGTCATCAAGCATGTGTTCTTAAGGTTTTGAAGCACACGGACACATTGCTAGTGATTTGTTAAACTATGATCTCCGTACACTATTGTAATAGAATAATGTGCATTTACTATCGCCAATGCCTTCATTCAGGTTCTTATTATTTATGAGATTTTAAAATATTCTCTTTTGTTTTATAAACATACATGTATTTTGGACTAGTATTGTTAGACTTGATGTGTGTGTGTATTTGCCTACCAAGGCAGGAAGCAGGCCCGGGCTGTCCAAAGCTCCGTCCTGGTGGGGCAGCGCGGTAGTCTACTGATATACTTACACGATTTGTTAGGCTAGATCTACTGTATAAAGTTCAACGCAACTGCTCTCAACATATGTAGAACTAAATGCTTTTATTTATTAAGAATTTTATACTAGAAAACAACAAGCATGTACCAACAATTAATTGTAGATAGAGGTTGTAGAGAGGAGAGGTCATACTCTAGGCGATATTTTGTCTCTGCAAAACTATTTACCATATATGAGAAGACATAACATCATTGATTGATCAAAAGAGAGAGTAATAGCGATGCTGGTTGCTTGAAACCCTCGGAGAAGAAGGCTTGGCCCAGGCGGGCACACGGTCCGTCCAGTGGCGGTGAGTGCGCTGGTCCAGCAAGGCCCAGAACTTGCGAGGTCATTCTCAGTCACGAGGAGTGGTTTCGTCGTCTCAGGCGAGGAGGGAAACCGTGGGCAGAAACAGTCAGCGTACGTACGGTGGGGCGGACCTTGTCGTTGCGTCGCCGGCCGCAGCTGGATGCTGCACTCTGCATGAAGTGGCAACAACGACTGGCATCTCTAGTTCATTTTTAGCTCATTCTTGCTGTCTGAAACAACAAAAATTTCAGAACAGAGGAGTATATGAACTAGTACATACCAAGTGTCTCGCGGTACGGTAGAGGTCTCACGCGCGCCTGGTTAGTTGGTTGGCCACTGCTCTGCTCGTGGTCGTGTTGACATTATCCGCTCTCCGGCTTACCCAATCGTCCTCACCAGTCACTTGTGGAACCCTCTCGACCATCACCGTCCCCCGGGCCCGGACCGGACCTACTCGTTGTCACAGGCCGATTCCGCGCAGCTGTACGTGCCAGGCGGCAAGCAGAGCAGTGATCGACCGGTGGAGGTGAGGCGTATCACGTTCGCGTCGCTATCCAGTATCCACGGTGGTCGGCACGGCAGCTACGGTTTCCGTCCTCGTGCTGATCATTCTTCCAGAATCATCAGTCGATGTCCAACAATCCCTCTTGCATTATTGCAGCATCACTAGCGCCCACCAACACTACTACTAGCTCTTTACCGCGGCCAATCATGCCGTGGATTGAGTCGAGAAAGAGAAAAAAAAAATACAAGCGAGAGAGAGCTTGGGTTGTCACTACCTTTGACAGCTTCGAACTCCAGCTCCTCCGCATCGATTCAGTTGGATTGGATCACGTAATTGATCTATTTGTTATCCGCGCTTTGTCCTCTTTACGATGTGACGTTGTTGCCGGCCGCACCTGGTTTGCGTGGCGTGGGAGCACGGCGGCCGCGGAAACCGTCCCAGCGGGATCCCACTTGTCAGAGGACGGTGCCAGCACCGGGAGGACCTCTCCTGCAGTGGTATTTAGGGGAGACCACAGTGCGCGGCTGGTATCACACACCAGCGCAGTGTTCAGTTTCGTGCGTTTTCTTTTCTTCTAGTGTGTTCCGTGCGTGTTGGGAAAGGAACCAAGCCGAGGAGGAGGAGGAGCCATGGCAGCAGCGGAGGCAGCATCTGTGCCCGCGAGCGAGGCGGCGGGTAAGATGACGATGGTGGTGGGCGTGGACGAGAGCGAGCACAGCTACTACGCGCTGCAGTGGGCGCTGCAGCACTTCTTCCCCCCCGGCCAGCCGCACCAGTACCGCCTCGTCGTCGTCACCGCCAAGCCCACCGCCGCCTCCGCCGTCGGCCTCGCCGGGCCTGGCGCCGCCGACGTGCTGCCCATCGTCGAGGCCGACCTCAAGAAGAGCGCCATGCGGGTGGTCGACAAGGCCAGGGAGCTCTGCGCGAAGGCGCAGGTCGGCGACGCCGTGTTCGAGGTGGTGGAAGGGGACGCCAGGAACGTGCTGTGCGAGGCCGTCGAGCGGCACCGCGCAGAGATGCTCGCCGTCGGCAGCCACGGATACGGCGCCATAAAGAGGTACTATGAACCACGGCAGCTCTGTTTTCCCCCTGCTTCATGTTCTGTTCCTTTGTTCTGCCCTGTCTAGTACTCTGTTTCTCTCCTGCTTCCTGTTCCGTTCCTCTTTTTTCCCCTGATTTCTATTTGTATATAGGAAAACGAATTTCATGTTTGCGCATCACCCTGCACTAACGTTTCCCCTTGCTGCTTTTGGTTTTTATAATACTCATTGCACTTCTGTATTGTTGTTAACTTGCCTCAACCTTGTCCATTCAGGGCTGTTCTCGGGAGCGTCAGTGACTACTGTGCCCATCACGCACACTGCACCGTGATGATCGTAAAGAAGCCAAAGCAGCACAAGCACTGAGATACTGTCCAATGACTGATACGTTGTGCCAAAGTGTATGTACTGCGAGACTCTGTATGTGTGTGCGCCTGTGAATAAATGGGCCATCAACCGCTCTGTACATCACCCTCACCGGTTGCTTCAAATACCTGATGCTATCTTTCAGCGTATGGATTGACATGTAGTATAAATAATTGTTCTCTAGTGCCTTAAAACAATTCGTGTTGTGATGTAGTATGTAATGGGATATATTGATGTGTATGTTATTGCAAATTCTTGTTTGCGAGAATAATACATCTGAGAAAGATTTTCAGAGTTCATATATAATCATTCTAAAAGTTTATCAAACTTTGGTTTCTAAATAAACTCATATCCAATCAAAATAGATAGGTCACTTGGTGCTATTTTATTACATTGTCATTCAGTTCATTCAAATCATTGAATTGATAAATAAAACATGTTCATATCTGGATCATGTACGAATCATAATATTAGATAAGTTTCAATATAGCTGTATCGTTTGAGAAAAAATTAGTAAAATTTGAAAATGCATACATGCATTTCTTCAATCCAATAATTTATATTCCAATAGATTGAACACATGCTACATTTCTATTTCTTAAAATTCAAGAGTGAGATATCAAAAAAATATAATATTATTTTTATATTATTTCTATGTAAAATAAAAATCAGTAACATCACAATCAGTTTTATATAAAATATTGTACTTATAAACATCATGAAAAAATTTATAGAATATAACTGAAAGACGGCTATTTTTTTTTCTAACAATGTGGCTAGAACTAGCGAGAGGCTGGTGCATTGGAGAAGAGAAAGACGGTTTAGGCTACTGACAAGATTATGATTTTTGTTTGCTTTTAGTATTTCTATTAGAACCATCTAGTTTCTATTTACTTTTAGTAATGCTATTTAAACCATCATTGAATTTATATGTATTATTTTTCATTTATACCAATTTACTCATATTTTTATGAAACTAAAATTTTTATTATATTGACTTGCACAAAAACTAACACAGACAAGTAATGGTCTTAGTCAAATGCTCTTGCAAAACAAAGATTTTAAACCTTTTGTTGGCTCAACCTTTGATCCCTCCATTTATGGTTTGTGGTTCAAACTTTGATTTATTTACACCAAATCAACATTTTTTGTTTTACTTGAGAATCAATACTATATGTAAGAATTTGTACGACTATTTCAATAGTAGGCAATAGTGACGCACTATACAGGTTTGATTTTTTAACTCTCTAAAATATTGAAACCACAAGTATTACTTGCTATAGGTTTCTTTCTAACCCCTATATGTCTTGAGTTTCGTGTGAAAGACGCACTAACATGTATTATCCACTACACAAATTTGGGATTGGTATCAAGTGGCAATAATCCAAGAGAGAAGAGACTCACAAAATATCTGATATAGAAACTTACCAGAAAATTAGTTATTGGTTAAATATCATAATTCATTTCTATTTCTGAAAAAAATATCAAGTTATTAAGAAGACATGTTTGAAAATTGAAATTATTTTAACAGGAAACATCATTAAAGTTACACATTGCCTAAATGATGCATCCTGACATCCCATGAATATAGTTTTCCGAAGATTCAAAAAAGAGGCATACGTGTTAATTCTTTGTTTCTTGAAATTAAAATGAGTGCGATACCAACAAAATTGAAATCACTTTTTTTGTTCTTCGACGTAAAAAGCAGTTGAAGGAACAAAACCAAAATAAATTTTGTTCTAGCTTCACAATGAAACCAAGTGTTGATCCCCCTTTTTTTTTCATAAAAAATTAGCATCAACTGAGAGTGCCACAAATTGTGGCAGCGGTGGTAGGTAATAGGTATCCCATTCGGAGGATTGGCTGGTCGTTAGCCCCATAACGGCAATGCCAATCCCCGCCGACCAAACGGCCTGCTGGGCGAGCCTGGAACATACGGGAGCATGCTCAAACGGCCTGGCAGCTCCGACTCCGACTCCGACGGACAGGTGGCGCTGTGGCCACCAGTACAAGCATGCACTGATGCACCAACCGAGCCTGGTCCCACAGGTAGTGGAAGTGACGATGCCAGCAGTTGGTCAGTTCCTTCCCGGCGCGCCACTCCGCAAGTCGATCAGCTAGCGGCTTGGGCTGGGCTGTTCCATTTTTTCACAGCCTTTTTAGTCTAGAGTGCGCGCGCGTCGCGGAACGAAGCGAAGCGAAGAGAAGCTTAGCTGCACGGAAGCGCCATGGCACAAGAGGCGCCTCCGTCCTCGTCGGCAGCCGGGAAGATGATGACGATGGTGGTGGGCGTGGACGACAGCGATCCCAGCTGGTACGCCCTGCAGTGGACGCTCCAACGCTTCTTCCCGCCCTCCGGCCAGCCGTACTTGTACCGCCTCGTCGTCGTCACCGCGAAGCCTGCCGCCGCGTGCAACGTCGGCCTCGCTGGCCCTGGTACGCATACATCTCTCCACCTGCTGGTTCAGTATTGACTTCGATTTCAATTTCGTGGTGCGATTTGTGAACGTTTTGGGTTTAGGTGCGGCGGACGTGGTGTCGTTCGTGGAGGCCGACCTGAAGCGCAGCTCCATGCGCGTCATTAAGAAAGCCAAGGACCTCTGCGCGCAGGTAAGATTACATCAAGCAAACTTTTTCTTTTCATCCTTGCAAAGCCTGCCTGGATCAACACGCGTGATCTTCAGATCTTGTTCCGCGCTCCAACCATTATCGTCTCAATCTTCCTTTAGCAGAATCAACCTTATGTCCTGGACCATGATACCGCTAAGGACTCTGATCGTGGATACTTATCGATGATCTGTCAACGCTGCATCTGCAGGTGAGTGACGCTATGTTCGAGGTGGTGGAAGGGGACGCCAGGAACGTGCTCTGCGAGGCTGTCGAGAAGCACCGCGCGGAGTTGCTCGTCGTCGGCAGCCATGGCTACGGCGCGATCAAGAGGTACGCGCCGCCAATTGAATTCTACTCTGTTCTCCGGTTCGAGAGAGCTTGTTCAAATTCTGACTGACAACGGAGCGCGCACGCTCTTTCGATATTATAACGGCCGAAAATGCAGGGCAGCATAAAACAGCAATATTTCTGAAAAGGCATTTTTATATGTGAAATGTTCGGCTTTTGGATGATGTAATTGTGAAGCCCACTTTTTTCGAGGGGCAAATTTGTTTCATTTTTTTTGGGTTATCTTATAAGATAAATCTGACAACACATTAATGTCGAATCTATTTTTTTTTTCGAATCTACTTATTGCTGACGGGGTCTCAACAATACTTAATCAGAATTAGTGTACATATAATGTTTCAAACTATCACCCCAACCCCCACATCAAATTTTTTTTTTTGAAGGAAACATCAAGAATTTACAAACTAGTTTGAATGAAAAGTAACTTTTCCACCCATTATATGCATACAGTTTATAATTATTGTAGCGTTAACAAAAAAAAATGTATTCTTTGGCTTCCTCTTCTCTATGATCTTGACCTTCAGTTTTGTATTGCTGATTTGATTGCACCTCCCTCAGGGCTGTTCTTGGAAGCGTGAGCGATTACTGCGTCCATCATGCACACTGCACCGTGATGATAGTAAAGAAGCCAAAGCACAATCACTGATGATTGCTCTAATGTGTGTTTAGTTTGTTAATGAATGTATAATCATCATCATATCTTCAGTTACTTCTTTAGGCGTGGATGTAACTTTCTGTATATAGTACAAATAAGTTTGTTGTTTACGACCTCAAATAACGTGTTCCATCAGTCATGCAATGCAAATTTTTACACGAGCGTGCATGCTCTTTTTATATTACAGCTGTCCCTTTTAAGTTACACATGTGAGGAACTGATAGTCCGAGACACTATGACTGTACATCTAATGAAAACAGGGTAAATAAATAGACACACAAAATCTTCATTTCCAAAATTTATAGCACTAAACAAATTGTTGCCACCTGCGACATCCCAAGATGAAAAAGCTAAAAGTAGATAATAAGTATTTGATATCACTTACTTTCCTTAAATTTTTATTCTACTTCTCACTCTTGCTCTATGTACTTGAAAACTTAAGCCGCTAAAATACATTAGCAACTCATCTTACTATTACATTTTTTTTTTCTTGCAACATTAAAAAATGAGAAGATTAATCTGTAGAAACATCATTAGGCGTCATTTTAAATATCTTTATGAAAAGGTTGTTATCTACAACAAACCACATATATGCTCAAGAAAATTGGAAGTTTCCACGTGCCTCCTAAGGAAAATTTAAGCATATATAGTGTTGTTCGATCATATGTACATAACAAGGTAACTAACCAACACTTGTTTGTTTTTCACATCAAAGTTTCCAAGAGAATATTATGACATTTAAATAAACAATTCATAATATAAAATTTGTAAAAAAATTGATGTATGCAAATATTATTTCTTATTTTATATTATCAACTGTAGTGAAATACATTTATATTTTAGTTATTGAACTTTTTTCATTTATTTAACATCTAATCATACATTTATCCTGGTATCTATGGGCACAATTATATTCATAAAGTTTCTTTTATCATATAAACTTTATCACTAGTAAGAAACCAACAATGCGAACTTTGGTTATTTAGCTCATATTAAATCCAAATTTGGAAGACACTTTTGTTATTACACACAATATTATAGCTTTTCTTTGCTTTTAGTAATGCTATTAGAACCATCTTTAAATTTATTTATGTTATGTTACATGTATGAATTTGCTAATGAAGTTATGCAACTATAATTTCAGTGATAGTAATTCACACAAACAATTAGACCACACAAGTAGCGTGTCTTATTATTTAAATGCTCTTGCATTATAGAAATTATCAAGTTTTTATTGGTTCAAATATTGATTCATCTTTTTACTAATTTTGATTCAAAATTGGATCAGTCACCTCTTGTTTGAACCAAATCAGTTTCTTTTTTTTAGGTTTTATATAATTTTAGGAATCACTACCACACAAGCTGTTTCAGGAATCCAACAATACATCATAGTGACACTCTATGAAGATATAAGATTGTTTGACTTGCAAAAAAATTGAAACCACAAAGAAAATGGTATTACTTGTTGTATTTTTTTTTTCTAGCCGTGATATCTTTGCTGCATGCTAGTTGCTTAAGTTTGGTGTGAAACACACGCATTCGCAAAAAATAAAAAATAACCGTCGTGAATTATACGCTCCACGAACATGGGGATAGGCGTCAAATGGCAACAATCCAAACGGTTTAGCATGAAATATCTGATTTTAAAAAAGTCACCTGAAAGGCTGAAAGTTAAGTGTTGGTTAAGAACGAGTATATTCTGTCACCCTCAATGCTAGCATTCCAACAGAGGAGGGGATGTAGTAGATGTGTAGAGACGGAGACACGACAACACTCCAATCATGTAGTGCATGAAAGACATGTGACCATGGTGAATCCTAATCGACACAACTTAAAAAACTCAGAATGGCGCCGTAGCGCGGGCTTCCAGTAAATGAAGCTGGTAAAATAATTCTTTGTTCAGCTGAAGATCCACTTGGAACTTTGCTGGCTAAAGAAGTATATGTTGCTGATCTATATTTTCATTGAAAACTTGGTGTTCGATAGTGGTCTATTCGTTCCCTTTCAACACAACAATAAGCATCCACCTCATACGTTTTAGTTCCTCTTCCACAACGTAATGGTGTGTTAAAATCACCAGGTCTATCATGTAACCTGTACATAGTACTCTTCCATTGCTGCTTTCTGATGAGGCGTAGACATAAATGTTGATGTCTGTATACATGAGTGCATCATGGAAGGCATCCTCTTCATAAGGGAATAAGATAAGATATTGCATAGCTATGAACTTGTTGTGTCTTTCATCAATCTGTTGTAAGATTGAAGAGCTATCCTTCATGATAAGATTCCTGTCGACATCTGTGTGCCCAATATCACCAACTACCAAGCCTACAACTACAGATTCAACTGGAAAACTATATATATTTTCACCATGTGCATTCACATCACAAATAACCTAATGCTGTATTGATCATCTAAATTACCTGATAGTCTTTTATGTGTGGTCCTAAATAGTTTGAAGATAGGATTATGTGTGTCCACCAATTGTATTAAATAGCGTACAATGTCCTCATTAGGAACAGGAGTTCGTGACGATGAAACAATATTTATTCTATTAGAAAATTAAAGATCTAACAATGATAAGAATGAGATGATATGACTCAATGTGGTTGAAGAGAATAGTATTTAATGATCTTTAGTGGATTGCATCTTCTAAAGATATATATAATGCCAGCCAAAGAAGAAGAACATATAAGGAGAGTGTGCACCAATATCAATAGGAGTGGGACCTGGGAGAAAAAGGAAAGAATCAGTTGATCCGGTGGGATCCACCGTTACCCCTGTGGTGACCGGGGCCTTCTCACTGAGTCATGGGGAGGTGACTGCAAGGTGGGGCCTGCTATGTACCAAATCAGTAGGAAAGAACATAAGGAACTTGCATCTTTATGAGTGGAGGTGACTGTAGGGTGGAGCTTTTGTTCTCCCCGTGATGATGGTTATGGGTGTAAATCCCTTATGGGTGGAGACTTTGAAATATATTTGTGTTAGTAAATCTTTATGAGTGGAGACTTCGAAATATATATGTGTTACTGGAAGAAGAGAAAAGTATTACTAAGCTCTATGTTAACTAGAACAAATTCCCCACAGCAACGTTGCTGCAGTTATTTAATGACAATTGTGAGATATCTATATTAAGAAATTACCGTGGTTGAGTTTCTGTTAAAAAGAAATGTGGTTGAAGCGAAGCGAAGAGAAGCTTAGCTGCACGGAAGCGCCATGGCACAAGAGGCGTCTGCATCCTCGTCGGCAGCGGCGGCAGCCGGGAAGACGACGATGGTGGTGGATGTGGACGACAGCGAGCCCAGCTGGTACGCGCTGCCGTGGACGCTCCAACACTTCTTCACGCCCGACCAGCCGAAGCAGCAGCAGTACCGCCTCGTCGTCGTCATGTCCAAGCCCTGGTACGCACACACTTCCTCCTCCCTCGTGCTGGTCCAGTCTCGACATCGATTTCAGTCTTGAACATGTGTTGGTTTAGGCGCTGCGGACGTGGTGTCGTTCGTGGAGGCGGACCTGATGCGCGTCATCAAGAAGGCCAAAGACCTCTGCGCGCAGGTAAGATCAAGCAAACCTTTTGGTCCTTGAAAAGCCTGCCTGGATTATGATCGTGTCCCTACCGCTAACGAATCTGATCATGGATACTTAGTGACAATTTGTCGACTCTGCATCTGCAGGTGAGTGACGCTGCGTTTGAGGTGGTGGAAGGAGACGCCAGGAACGTGCTCTGCGAGGCTGTTGAGAAGCACCGCGCCGAGTTGCTCGTCGTCGGCAGCCATGGCTACGGCGCCATCAAAAGGTACACGCCGCCAATTCAATTCACCACCCCTGCTCGGTCCTCGGCTCTTCTCCTCTCTTTCCCAGTTTTGAAAGCTGGTTCACATCATGACTGACAAAGGAGCGTGCACGCTCTTTCGATTTTATAACGGCTGAAAATGCACGGCAGCATAATACAAACGGCAATATTTCGGAAGGCATTTTTGTGTGTGAAATGTTCGGATTTCGGATAATGTAATTGTGAAGCCCACTTTTTCGAGGGTCAAATTTGTTTCCAATTTCCTTGTCGGTTATGACATCAATCTGAAAAAAAAACCAGTAATGACGAATCTACTTATTCCTGACGGGGCCTCAGCAATGCTAAACCAGAATGAGCGTACATCTAATATTTTAAATTTTCAGTTTATCATAATAGTAGCGTTAACAGAAAAAAGTATTCTTTGGCCTCCTCTTCTCTATGATCTTGACCTTCAGTTCTGTATTACTGACTTGATTGCACCTCCCTCAGGGCTGTTCTTGGAAGCGTGAGCGATTACTGCATCCATCATGCACACTGCACCGTGATGATAGTAAAGAAGCCAAAGCACAACCACTGATCAGTCTTGCAATGCGTGTTTAGTTTTTCATGAATGTATCATCACCATCGTCATATCTTCAGTTACTTCTTTAGGTATGGATGTAACTTCATGTAGTGGTGGAACTGGTCCTCCGGTCAGATCATTTGTGAAGCTAGGAAGAAACTCAATATACCACTGTCATTCTTGGAGCCTGGACACTATGGCGCCATCGGAATGACTATGTCTTTAACGGAAATGTACCCAGCCTCGCCACTGTCTTAGTTTTAGGAGGCAATGAGAGGACTTGGTGGAGGTTGGCAGGTGCGGGAGCCCTTGCGGTCTCACCTGCTGATCGGGCAGTGGACTGAACATTGCCTAAGGTCAGGTTGCTAGATTTGTAGCACAGGAGCGTGAGTCTCCTGTTAGACCCTCTCTCCCCCTTGCGGAGGGACCGGTGTGTTCATTTTTTATTTTTGTGTCATATGTACACCTTTTATTTTTTCTATTAATGGAATGATACACAGCTCTCCTACGCGTTTAAGAAAAAAAACTTCATATAGTGAAGTAGTACAAATAATTTTGTTGTCGATGACCTCAGACAACGCGTTGCATCAGTCATGCAATGCAAATTTTTACATGAGCGTGTATGCACTATTTCATTATAGTGAAGGTGTTTCTTTTAAGTTACAGGTATGAGGAACTTGTTGTCTTATATCCTATGACTAAACGTATATTTAATAAAAACAGGACCAATAAACAGACACATAATCTACATTGCTAAAAACTAAAGCATTAAACTAATTGTTGCCACTTGGGATATCCCAAGATGAAAAAAGCTAAACGTAGATAAAAAGTATTTGATATCACTTACTATTCTTTAATTTTTAATTCTACTTTCTATTATGGCTCTATGTAGTTGAAAACTTGATCCACTAAAAGACATTAGAAACTTATCTCATCATTACAAATTTTGTTGCTTGCAACGCAACAAAATGAAAAGCTCAGTCTATAGAAACATTATTAGGCATCTTTTCATATTCTTTACGAAAAGGTCGTTACTTCCACCAAGGAAAAGTTAAACATATATAGTCTCATTGGATCATATCCACATAGCAAGGCAACTGACCAACACTTGTTTGTATTTCACATAAAAATTTCCAAGAGAATATTATGGCATTTAAATAAATAATTCATAATATGAAATGTGTGGAAAATTTTATGCATCCAAATATTATTTCTTAGTTTAGATTTTCAATTATTAATAAAATAAATTTAAATATTAGATATTAAACCATTTTTAATTTATTTAACACCTAATCATACATATATGGTTATAAATGGGCATAATTGCATTCATAATAATCCTTTTTTCCATGTGAATTTTATCGATTGAGATACAACTAGTCATGCAAACTTTGGCTATTTTGTTCATATCAAATCCAATATTACACCAATTTTGATAGCACACGCAAGATTATATCTTTTCTTTTGTTTTAGTAATGTTATTAGAACTATCTATAAATTTTCGTGATGTTAACTCGCACTAAAAATTAAACCATACAAGTAGTGTGTAGTATTATTCAAATGCTCTCATGTCACAAACATTATCGAGTTTTTGTTGGTTCCAACTTTGATTCGTCTGTTTACTACTTTTCATTCAATTGGATTCATTGAGTTGTTGTTTGAACCGAATCAAATTTATTGTTTTTATATAATTTTAACATGCTGTTGCTGGACTCCTTAAACAATACATGATAGTGGCACCCTATGTAGATATAAGATTGTTTAACCTAATAATAAATTGAAACCATAAATAAAATGGTATTACTTCTTTTTTTTTCATGCCCTGATAGCTTCGCTTCATGCCTAGTTGCTTAAGTTTGGTATGAAACAAAGACTCATTTGGCAAAAAAAAAAAAATAATCTTCATGAATTGTACACTCCAATATGGGGTAGGTGTCAAACGACAAAAATCCAAAGGCTGTAGGATGAAATATCTAATTTAAAATCACATGAAAGTTTGGTGTTATTATGTTAGTTAAGATTTAAGGACGAATATATTCCGTCACCCCAAGAATTCCAACAGAGAAGGGGATGTAGTAGATGTGTAGTTATTACTACTCACTCCGTTGATGTTTTAACTCTAAACACGAAAATTAATGAGAGGTAGAAAAGATGAGTGCACAAGAGGAGCTCTTTTATGGTAGTTCCAACTCATTTCTCTTACCTCCTAGAAGGCAAGACAAGAAATAAATCTGAACTGTTCATTTTTACAAGGGAAAAACAAGTGAAACTATAAATAAGTTGCCAGCATATATTTATCTTTTGAAAAGTTCCGGATTTTCAGCATTTATGTAAACAAAATTTTAGAATGTCCGGAATTGAGTTATGCATGTGATTGAATAAGGAGTTAATGAATGGTGTACGCATCCATCCATGCACGGAAGTTAAATAGTGCGCAATTAAATTGAAAGAGGAATTTTGCATGCAACCAATCGGATCATGTATGGCTGCATGCGAAATATTCATGGAAGATTAAGCCAAATAATATCGTTTCACTGATGCAATATGTGATGAAACACGGCTAGTTTGATGAACACCTTCATATTGGCCTCTTGTTATTTGTCACATCGTTTATTCTTTTTTTGTCATGGATGGAAGATATATGGCAAAATATTGATGTTGTACTTAATAACATTTTTTTCATACACACAATAGTTAAACAAAAATTGTCTTAACATAAGTGTAGTCTTGTTTCATGCTCTCGTATGTGGATCCAACGGCCACAATGAGACAACATACCGGAGCATGGTCGAACGGCCTGGCAGTTCCGACGGACAGGTGGCGCCCGGGGCCACCAGTACAGGCATGCACTCCGGGCCAACATCGCCTGATCCCACAAGCCAGTGGAAACGATGATGCCAACAGCCATTGGCGTAGCCAGGATGATATTATTGGGTAGACACACAATGTAGGAACAGTGTCAAATAGTATGATACAGTACGCTACAGTGCTATATTAAGCTTGCTCACCGGAATATTAGGGTAGTCCGAGGCCTATCTGGACTACCCCCTGGCTCCGCCACTGCCAGCAGCTTAGCTGGTCAGTTCCTTCCCGGCACGCCTGCCACTCCCACGAGTCGATCAGCTAGCGGCTTGGGCTGTTCCATTTTTTTCACAGCCTTTTTCGTCTACGAGTGTGCGCACGGATGCGCCATGGCTGAGGAGGCATCTGTGTCATTGTTAACACATGTTGGAGTGTAACTAGATCCGGAACACAAGTTTCACACCAAACTTAAGCAACTAGACATGAGCCCATTGCCTGACAAGCAACAGGACCCGGAAGACCAACCTAAGAGTTAGCGGGCTGTGTAAGCACAAGGGCTCCCGGTTGTAGCCTGAGCGCGGGAGTATAAGAGCGGTGAGACGCAAGGAGGAGGGTAAGAATTATTCTAAGGAAAATCATTAGCAACTTTCCCCTCTGCCATGCTCCTCAGTTCTTCCTCTTCCCCATAAAAACTTCGGCGATCCGATCAGGTTGCTGACAACTTGGTATCAGAGATGACGCTCCAGATCTGGATGAGACAATCCACTACGCTAGGCACGCAAAGATCTCTGGAGCCATCCACCCCAACATCAAGCAGGCGATTGAAGTGGTGACGAAGGCCCCGCCACCTAACTCGACAAGAAATTGCCACATAGGACGAGAAGTGGGAGTCGCATGTGAGTGCTCATGAAACATGGTGGCATGTGGCGGCTCCAGCGATCGTATCAACTGTGAACCAAATCATTCACCTGTTGTTTGAACCAAATCAACTTTATTGTTTTTATATAATTTTAAGAATTAATATGATACAAACTCTTTCAGGACTCCTTGAACGAAACATGATAGTGACATTCTATGTAGATATAAGATTGTTTAACTTGCCAAATGAAACCTTAAATAAAATGGTATTACTTGTTTCATTTTTTTTCTCTAGCCCTGATTCCTTTGCTTCATGTCTAGTTGCTTAAGTTTGGTGTGAAACACACACACACCTTTGACAAAATAAAACAAATCTTCATAAACTCTACACTCCATGAAGGGTATAGGTCTCAAGTGGCAATAATCCAAAGGCATTAGGATGAAGTATCTATTTAAAAAGTCACCTGAAAGTTAGGTGTTAATTAAGAATGGATATATTCTATTACCCTTAAGGTCATTCCAACAGAGAAGGGGATGTAGTAGATGTGAAGTTAGAGTATCTCCAACACATCCCTCATCTCATCCCCTCCAGCAAAAAATTGATTGTTTAGGGGATGAAAAGGCCAAAAACCTCTTCCATCATATCCTCTTTACCATCCCCTCTTTTGATGAATCCAATACTAGTTAGTAACTTCCGGAGTCCCTCCACATGCACTCTGGTCGACACGACAACAATCCAATCCCAAAGCACAGGGAAGATGTGTTCGTGAAGACAACACCCCTATAGATACACACAATACTCCTCCAACTAAGATACAAGTTCATGCGCATCTACTGAATTTACAGGTGAGCTCGTTTCTAATGTTTTGTTTATATGGTTCTGAGAATAGATTGCTACCTAATAAAAATTAATTATCGTTAGGAACCATGGAGATGATGATAAGATAGCTGGAGAGGTAATTAGAGGCATGATGAGCCAGCAAGAATGTCCAAGCTAAGAAGAAGGCACAAATTATATCAACTGCCAGTCCGACTTGGAGTCTAGAGTAGGTCGCACTAAAATAGATGCTCAGACCGCATATGGACTTAGATTAAGACGTTTTATATATACCTAGAAAAATAACAAGGTGAACTTTATGATGCCACCTACCTAATGTAAAAATTCATCCGGAGTCATTGAAAATCAATGAAACAAATCGACATCTAGAATCTGTCTCGGTACTTCGACATTGTTTTTGGCCTTTGAACCATGTATCGAGTTGAGCCCATTTAGGGCTGCATCTAGGGGGTTATGCTTGACCCTAGGGTCCTCATATACAACCTCCGTCTCTTCATTAGGGTTTGGAGGGTTTTTCTTAAATTATTCTGTTAAGAATAGTTTCGTCATCAAATCGGTTTGTGAGACCCCAACTATGTGAGATTCATAATTGCAATTGTGTTGCATTATTCTTTATTTTTGCTTGTGTTCTTGATTTCCATTTAGGGATTAACCTTCTTGGTAAGGTCAACCGTGCACTTTCAGTTGATAACCAGAGGAGACGTTGTGCTGTAATTGCGGGGTTCTTAACATGCTATTTGGAAGCCGGATCGATTTATGTACCTCTGACCAAATTAACTTACCAAAACCTTTTGGAAGATGGGAACTTTTGTCCACATCAAGTAATAATTAGAGTTTCAGGTACACTGTTAGGTTCGTCCTTATCTTTGTTTAGTTCGTGCTATCATACAAACTTTTTTGTTCATGTTGTTTCTGCTGTCTCGTATCCACTTTGTGCTTGCAATTTTTCTTTTAGATTGCTTTTTCAGAATTTTAGTCCATATCGTGTCATTGTGTTGCTGGTCAAAACTTCTTGATTGGGCTTGTTTGTGTCTGGCGCTTGTGCTTTGCATATAGTTGTTGCATTGGTCCTGGCGTTAGGAAGAAGAAAAAAGATATTTGAGAATTTATTGAGGAAATAGGAAAAAACCAGAAATTACATGAAGTTAGAAGTTAGAGAAACAGCTCTATATTTTTAGTACTTTTCTTCTTGTGCACTAGAAACAGAAGCGTTGTAACTACTTTGAACTAGGTAGCTAAGAAAAATTTGGTCCCTTGTTTAGGAATTGCCACAACTCCCATACAAATCTGCTAGCTGCATTTTCTTTCTAGTACCGAAAGTGCATGATCTTGTCATAACTATCAGCGTGTGAAGGTTGTGTGGACAACGTCTTTTTGCTCTCCCATTCGCTTAGATACTTGTCCAATTTTGATCATTGCTCAGGTAATTTTGTTTGGCGCTTGTGAGACACATAATTGTTGTATTCTTGCAACAGTTCTGATTAAAAAAAAAAAGCAAAAGACAAAGAGGTGCTGAAAAGAAAAAGAAGAAAAAGCTGCACCCAAAACAAAAGAAGAAAAAGAACTCGAAAAAGGGAAAAAAAATCTTGCTTTCTTGCATCCTTTGTGTCCTTTATTCAGTCATATGGTTGCTTGCTCATACTAGGTCCGTGACAAGCTTAGCCTGGTGATATAGACTAGCTGGGACTATTATTCAGTTTTGCAATTTTTGAATTAAAATATTTCTAATCCTTGTCAGTACTACAATTTGCCTACCTAGCTCCATATATATATATATATATATATATATATATATATATATATATATATATATATATATACTTTTGAACACGAACAAATTTTGGCCCTCGCAATCGTCGTATCACACTCTCCATGGTATCCTTTGCCTTGCTGTTAAGAACTATGTAAGATCTCGGAAAGATGCTTCACTTTGCATGTTGAGACTCCATTATGATTAAATAGTAGTGATAGGAAAATATACTCTTTTGTGCTTTCTTGTTTGCCACTACCAATGACAGTTGCAACACTCATGGTGATGAGTCGATGGCCTCTAATGAGGATAATACGATTGTTGCAGTACAGCGAGTGCTCAGTTCTTAATTGAATAACTTATTCCAGACTCACTTTGTTGTGAAGGATAAATGTTGTTGTGTCATCATCGATGGAGAGAGTAGCCGCAACATCACAAGTCTTGAGTTGGTCGAGAAGTTTGACTTGACCACACAACCACACCTATGTCTATACTACATCTAATGTATAATTTTTTATGGTAAGATAAAACTAGATAAAATTGCACGCATTGAATTTTTTTATTAATTCTTATAAGGATAGTGCAGAATTTGATATAGTACCTATGCAAGCATGTCATTTATTATTGGCTAAACTTTAAATTTTGATAAATAATATTTTACACAATACCATTGCTAATAGCTACATATCTAAATACAATGGTAGAAGAGTTACTCTTAAACCTATGATCGGTGCTGAGATTTTAGAAGAGGATCAACAAAGATTTGAGAGAAGAAAGAATGAACCATTTATGAAAAAATGAATTATTTCAAATGCTGCAAGACTTTCAACAAAATCTGAATTACTAGAGGATGAACATATTTTCTTGTCTCTTGTTGCCACTAATACGTTTCAACTTCCATACACGGATGAGGACAATGTGAAAGAAAAAGGTGTTTGAGAAACCATGTGGATATGTGCCATGGTTTGCAATATATGATAAGTAATTGACTTTGGTTAATTTCAGATTGAGTTGAAATATGGAAATCAGGGGATTGCATGAGTTTGTGCATGTCATGATTTTGAATACCCAGGAGTTGATGAGGATGTTGGAGAGTTTGCAGGAGATGGGAAATGTGTTTACTTGTCTCATGATGTGTAGGTCACTGGAGTCAACTTGACGGTCAACAGTGAGAGGATCGGGCACAAGTAAGAGATTTGGGGCCGGGTGAGGTCAAGGGTGATCCACACCGTACATGTTGAGAGACAAGAAGCACAGACGGTTTCGCGGTTGAACTTTAAAACCGTGGTGGTGATGAAGATGGTGTGTTGACAAGTCAAGGCGAGCGGGATGCCGGTGCAAGTGATAAGGGGGCCTGATGGACATGGACTGGGATAGTCTTGCCGGTGGTCAGGATCGCGGGACAAGGTGACACGCGTCGACATTGAGAAGTCACGCTTTGAGAAGCGTGCAAGGCGGTTTCCCGGTTTGGGCCTCAAAACCGGTGGCGGCAATTGGAGGTGCACGTGGCACCATTGCAAAGCTTACGTCGAGGCGAAACAAAGTTGTGAAGGGATTGATGGCGTTCGGGCGAAGAAAAAAGGGTTGGACGGTTTTGCCCCTGGTGGTAGGTGGCAATGTGTTATAGGTCAAGGGTAAAGTTGTCTTGGACCCTATAACTATATAAGGAGAGGTAAGGGTGGTGGAAGAGGTGTCTCTCTTTCCCCTAGTCTTGTCTTAGGTCTTCATTTAAAATGCTAGGAGAGGTCTTCATGTATTAGTGGAGAGGAGAGAGTGTGTGAGAGACATCTCTTTCTCTTCCAAATAGTGGGAGGAAGAGGGTGGCTTGCTAGCTATGTATCCATGTATCTTGACTTGATGAATCAATGATATAAGACTCAATTTCGTGCTCAAGATCTTCCTCTCTCCCTAAATCTTGAATTTCTCTTTTTTTCTATTTTCAGAGCTATTTTTATGAGAATTTTCAATCTCATTTTTGGTTGAATGTTTGGGGTAGATTTCATGGGAAACTTGGTGCTATGATGAGCTAGATCAAATCTCCATAGGTCCTTGACCGAATCAAGAGCTTAAGCATCTTCGATTTGAAAGATTTCTCAAGTTTTCCCTTTTTGGTGTTCTTGGCACAAGATCTGAAATTCGTGATGATTCCTTCTGCTATTTGAGTGGATCTTGTTGGAGTAGGGTCATGATGTGTTGAGAATTATCTGGTCCAAAAATCGCATGTTTTGGAGATCAGTTGGTTGAGTTTTGGAGAGATTTGGAGGAAAATTGTGATAGTTTTGGAGATCGCCTGGACTGGCACTGTCGGTGGGTCAGAACCCGGATCGGCACTGCCGGTGGCTTGGGTCGGAACCCCGCATCAGCACTGCCAATAGTGCCAATAGGCATTGCTGATGCTTATGATCGGCACTACCGATGATCATCCAGTGACCTGTTTTGAGTCCATTCTTTGACCGTGTAGAGTGTTTGCTACTCTCCTCTGTTTCCACTGTGTTCTGCTACTGTTGTTGATCACTCCTAGGGTTAACACATTACAAGTTGGTGTGTGTAATCTTGGTGATCCATTTTGAGGTTGGCTCGGGTTGGAATTGGGACATAGGCTAAGTTCTTGTGAAGAATTTTTATTGGCTCCCATTCACCCCCCCTCTGGTCGCCTTCTTGATCCTTCATTGTTGCATCGGGTAAGAGCTCTCTTAATGTGTTGAATTGTTCCAACAATTTAGTTGTATTGGAACCTTGTCTTGATTTACCTTTGTCACAAGTTAATTTATATACTGATTCTTGTGATAAAGAGGAGTTGTGTGCCAATGCTCTACTTATATCTTTGTCACAACAAATGAATCAGCTTGATAAATTTGATTATGATTCACCCAATAGTACTGATATTAAATATTTGATTTTAGTTACATGTGAAATGGATGAGCAGAAATTATGGTCTTCTCTAAATACTTTGGGTTATATATAATTTGATGTTCTTTGTGATTTAAATATTATGGAGAAACAAATCTTTTCTCAAACTCAATTATCTTTATTGCCAAGAAACAATTTTCATGCTATTGACTATTATGATCATAGAGGTTTGTTTATGGTGCATAGAGGTTATATTTCTTCAAAATTGAAACCTCATTTTGTTGTGCAACTCAATGACACACTAAGAAACTATAATAACAATTACCAAGTCATGACATGTTTTTCTTATGTTTCTAGGATCACACATTTTCTACCTTATTATAAGAGTGAGGATGATATTAATACTACTGACCAATTTTTCAAAGAGGTTGTTCATTTGCCTGACATGCCTTCTACTATAATTTCATATCATAATAATAAAACTCATAATGGATATAAATATGAGTTGCATCTCAAGTTTGGGAATTGTTTCATAGTTAATATTTCAAATTTGAGATCATACATGGGAGAAAGAGATGAGCTCGAGTCGAGGATGACTCTAATTCTAAAAGGAGATAAAGATCATAAAATCACTCCTACGAATACACACAATACTCCTCCAACTAAGATGCAAGTTTATGCGCATCAACTGAATTTAAATGTGAGCTCGTTTCTAGTGTTTTGTTTATGTGGTTCTGAGAATAGATTGCTACCTAATGAATTAATTATTGTTAGAAACCATAGAGATGATGATGACATAGCTGGAAAGATAATTCGACATGTGATGGGCCAGCAAGGACGTCCAAGCAAAGATAAAGACCCAAATAATATCAACTTCCAGTTCGACTCGGGGTCCATGAGTAGGTCGCATTAAAACGGATGCCCAAAGGGCATATAGACTTGGATTGGGACATTATATATATGCCTGGAAAGGTAACAAGACTAACTTTCCAATACTGTCGACCACATGTCAAAATTCATCCGGAGTCATTGAGAATCGTCGAAACAAATCGATATCTAGAATGTGTCCTGGTGCTACAACACCGTTTTTGACCTTTAGGCCATGTATTAAGTTGAGACTACTTAGGGCTGCATCCTAAGGGGTTGTGCTTGAACCTATGGTCCTCATATACAGTTGCCGCCTCTTCTTTAGGGTTTAGGGTTTTTGCTTACATTATTCTATTGAGAACAGTTTTATCGTCACATCGGTTTGTGAGAGCCCAACAACATGAGATTTATAATACATTCAAAATTATGTTGCATTATTCTTTGTTCTTGCTTGTGTTCTTGAATCGAATGTAGGAATTAGCCTTCTTGGCAAGGTCAACCGTTCATCACCGGTTTATAAC
The DNA here is from genome assembly GCA_030378355.1 of Eleusine indica. Lineage (NCBI taxonomy): Eukaryota > Viridiplantae > Streptophyta > Magnoliopsida > Poales > Poaceae > Eleusine > Eleusine indica. The sequence goes on from CM059494.1 coordinate 18,528,540, forward strand.
CAGAGGAGACGTCTTATTGTGATTGCGGGGTTCTGAACGTGTTGTTTAGAAGCTAAATCGATTTGTGTGTCACCTCTTACCAAATAAACTTTGCAGAATCTTTCGAAAGACCGGGAACCCTTGTCCATATCATGTGTGACCATAATGAATCCAAATGGACGCAGCTCAAAGGACTTAAAATGACACGCCTTGCAGAAGGAAGATCAATCCCTCCTACCCTTGTGGAGTAGGATCTTTTTTATTTTGCCCTCTGCACCGTGGCAGCAGCAACACTAGATGATGGGTTCCCAACCTCATCGGCAACTGTTGTGGTTTTTCGTGAAACCGGTTTGGTCCGATCGCCCGGACAGGTTTTCTGTAACACCCAAAAAATTCTAGAGCATAACCCTAGAAATTCCAGAACGTTACCACACTACACTACTATAACGGGTAAAAAAAAGAGCAAGAGTACTATCAATAACAGAGTACGCAGAAGCATCAAATAAGAATTATAAAAAATAGTATTATAGGGCAGCAAGATAAAGGAACACAATCCAAGCCTCTACAACTCCAAGTCATTATTCAATAGAAAGGAAGACTCAGATGACAAAACATTATTATAACAACTCAAGTGTTTGAATAGTATCATAAATTGTGCACACGTGCTGCTACTGCCAACCCACGTTCAAATCTTCCAAGCTTAAGTACCTGAGATGATATAAGAAGCGTATGAGGTTTATAGAAAACCTCAACAAGTAAATTGCTTTAACAAGGTTATTCAAACTATAGTTTTATTAAGCAATATTTATAAATTGCAACATAAAAGTATTGTAACAACTGAAATATAACTTCAAATTGTAAGATAAAGCATCAACACTTAATGAATGCGAACTTCCGTGCAAATGCAAATGCAAATGATGCAATGCAATGCATGACTTCACTTCTACCCTCAAATCCATACAAAAGGAGGTGAGGAATGCAACCACATTGCACATTTCAACGTGCGTTTCTGTACCGGTACTTACCACACCAATATCAGGCTACGGTGTCTTCTTATGCATCCAACGGATAGTGCAAAAATGCAAGATTGCAATATATGAACTCATGTGTGCTTTAAACTTCATATGCAAATAGAATTGCCATATTATGATATAAGAATACTCAAGAAGTAAATATAGGAAGTAAATACATTATGATCATCTACACAGAAAAACCTACAAGTTTGGTATTCAAAATAAAATTTAATTTGAATATCTACTAGTTATAAAACAGTTTATAAAACAACACTGTAATCTATCCTCGTACTACAGGACAGTCAACTTCAAAACTTCATATCTTCCTGAATAATCCTTCAAAAATAGTGATTAAATACTCCATGGAAATGTTATCAAATTTACTACAAAATCCTTCACAGCACTAGGTACCAGTTCGGCCTCTAAATGGTCTTAAACAGTCACGCAACAAATACTTTCCAAACTGCAACTAACGAAACACTAAAATTTCAACAGTAAAATTCAGAGAGGCATATCTCCTGATATACTCAACTAAAAAAAACGTTTAAATACTCGTTGGAAAGATAGACAAATTCGCTACAACTTTCATATTCTAGCAAAAGTGATGTTTGAACCCTAAGTGCCTCGAAAACTGGATAGAACCAACGCTGCACAGACTGCCAGAAGATTCGAGATCCAACACGGTTGTTTGGTAGGGATTAAGGCCCTAATGGCCGAAATTAATCCAGTGCTGAGTGATTCTAACAGAGGAGAAAAACAATGTAGGTGTTACCTAAGATAGATCAGATCATCTCCTGTTCCAAATATGCCTCCTCCTTTCCTTGACACAACCTGCGATCTGCAGCCACTAGGATGTAGAGGAAGCGAGCGATGATCAGCAACTATGGTGTCCCCACTCTTTGATCGAAGGAGCGATCTAGATTAAGACCTTACAGAAACAAGAAACCGTGGCATGGCAGCAGGAAGGACGTCACCTCTAGGGCTCCTATCAATGGATGATGGATTGGTAAGGAGAGACACCAGGAAGGCAGGAAGATACACGTGATTCAGCCTCATCTCTTTCCAAAGAAACGTTTTTTCAATTAAGTCCAGAATTAATACCCACAAAGCCCAGTAATTAGGCCCAAAAGGAATTAAGGTGCTATTCTAAATATTTGGAGCATTACATTTTCATCCATACAAAATTGAAAACTTTAGTTTTTTTTGAAACAAATAAAAACAAAAAATATTATTCTTTGGCTTTCTCTTCTCTATGTTCTTGTCCTGCAGTTTTGTATTGCTGACTTAATTTCACTTCTCCCAGGGCTCTTCTTGGACTTGGAGGCATGAGTGATTACTGTGCACACTGCCCCCTCATGATTGTAAAGAAGCCAAAGCATAATAATCACAGATGTTCATGGTCTAATTACTCCAATATGTGCTTTATTTTGTTAATAAATATGGATCATTGACATCATGAATCATGTTACTTTCTTCAAGTGTACAACGTAATATTTGTAGACAGAGCTACAGATAAACTTGTATAAAACCTCAAATAATTTATTCCACACTCCATGCCCATGCGACGCAAATTGGTATGTGAGCATGCATCCATTCTTTCATTAAAATGCAGTTATACCTTGCAAGTTACAGGTGTGAAGAGCTCATAACCCCAGATCCTATGATTGTGAGAATAAAGTATTATGTGCCCCGGTGATCTCATCATATAATATACGTGCTACAGTGTATAAAAATTCAAACAAAATATGGATGAATAGAGAATGAAATCATCTAGCACCATACAAAGTTTTAGATGCAATGGATACTTGTACATAGAGAAGGAAAAAGAGAAATCATGCACTCGATAGTGAGGGTTGTATTGTTCATGTCGAACCCGCAAACCTTTACTGTTGATTCACTGATTTCACTTTTTGGTTGCATCTTATGCAAATTTTCGTTGCACATCAAAATCTGTATGATTGTAGAAGATAACATGATCTATCCATTTAAATTTTCATTGTAATTTTCATATGTGTATTTTTTACGCTATAGTGAATGGGAGCAAATGACTCGGTGAGAGCCCTAGATATGTGATGACTGTGAAGGTACGAGTAATGAAAAAAAAGATAGAATTAATAGATCATTGGAACCCACATTGCTAAATTTTATAGTACAAACTAAAGTACTGTTTGGATGAATGAGATTTCTAAGGATTTAGATTTTGGATTCCATGATGCCTCAAAATGGGATAGATTTTTTTATTCTAAAATTCAAGTTTCTAGATTTTAAGAATCTTATAATCTGGTTATACCAAACTAAAACCAGGTTTTATATGTTAAAAGACCCACCACCCTTTGGATTTTATGAATCTGATGTGGTATCCAAATATCAGCACTCAAATGTTGTGGAATACTTACCTTTCGGGTATCTATAGATATGCCTAAGTCGGCAACTGACCGGATACCTCATCAATAAGGAAACCAACCGAGTCGGCTTGGAGCACAAGGCAATTAGAGATAGACTTTCTATGTAAATCCTTATAGACTATGAGTAGGACTCTTCATGTACCCCCTGCCGACAGGATATATAAGGAGGCAGGGAACCCCCTATCGGGGACACGAAATCACAAAGCAATACAAGCCATAGAACACAGGATGTAGGGTTTTTACTCTCATCGAGAGGGCCCGAACCTGTATAACTCGACGTCTTTTATAACCATCATAGTTCTTAGTCTCTACGTAGCCCCATAAATATATTGCCGTGATCACGTCTCGACAGTTGGCGCACCACGAAGGGGACAAGGCTCGCCGAGATTCTCCGTCGACTACGATGGCTGAAATTCCCAACATCCAGTACTCACCAGACTTCAAGCTCTCCTTCGGATCACTTGACTTCGTCGTCGACACCAACGGAGAGCAAGGTCTGGAGAACTACTGATCCGACTTGGCCGCAACCGGTTCTATGGCGCGATCACCGAGCTCGTCAGATCTGATCCCAGTGTTGGTTCCACTCGGATTCGGCGATACAGACCTACCCATCATGTACGACTCAAAGTCGGGCCGCTCCTTTGATGAGGTTTCAAATGAGTCTGCCTGCTTATACCCTCTGACCGTGAACATGATCCAGATAGATGAGAATCCAACAGGAGATAACGAGAGGAGGGTGACCACGAAAGAGATGGTCATGAAGAAGATGGCCGCGCAGAAGAAGGCCACAGGGAAGAAAATCCCCAACACAACAACTCGTCAACAGGACATCGCCGCTGACTGAGAGGATCACGTGGATCCCGCCTCGCACGGGGACTAGACTTTGGACAACTTGAGATCAAAGTAGATGGCGTCAAGGTCTACGACACCCCACAGAACAACATCGTCGCGGCTAAAACACTACTCGACAGCTTGATTGGTGACGCAGTATATCAGACCCCCATGATGCTTAAGGCGGTGGCCATGCTCAAGGCTGCTGCAGTCCAAGATGCAGCCAGGGACGAAACCCAATTGGTGGCAAGTTCCAGTCATGCGACATTACGCGGTCGATGAAGGCATGGCGATTTGAGAAATTCCCTCACCATCCGTGACGGTCGGGATACCATCAACTCCCATTACAAAGAGTGGTCTCAGGATGACCGACGCCACGTGGAGGAGCGTCGCGATCGGAGGACTGACAACCGACAGGACGACCGACGCGATCCACCTCCAAGAAACAACCGCGATGACCAACGTGCGACAATCGGGACCGGCATGAGAATCATGATGAAGATAATTGGTGTCGCTGCCACGATGACGACATTGGCTCTCGCCATAATCGTAACCCATCTTCATCTCCCAACTGATATAGAAGGTAGACTACTCCGAGCGATGAAGAATTCGACGGCATCAAGGCCTATGTACCTGAGCTTCACATAGCTCGGAGACCGAAAGTATTCAAGCTGGTGCCCATCGAGAAATACGATGGTCAGACCAAGCCTTGAGAGTGGCTTCAACTATACAATACGGCGATTCGGTCAGCCAGGAGCGATACCTTTGTGATGGCTAATTACTTACCGGCCTGCCTTGATCTGGCCGTTCGGATTTGGCTCACATCTCTTCCAGAGAAATCGGTCACCTCATGAGGACACCTAAATAGGAAGCTCATAGAGATTTTCCAAGCTACTTGCAATCGTCCGGGCAATCACTTCGACCTTACCCGGATCAAGCAAAAGTCTGACGAGTTCCTGCGCGACTACATCAAGCGGTTCTGTGCCAAGAAGACCGAGATCCCTAATGTCCCAGATCAATAGATCATTGCAGCCTTCCAAGGAGGCATACAGAGCGATGACCTGGTCCGAGAGATCGGTCGGAGGAACCATGATCTCCGGTTGACCGCTCGGGAGTGCTTCGAGATCGCTGATAAGTTCACATCAGGCGAATCGGCACTGGATGACATCCGCGGCAAAGGCAAGGAGAAGCGCTCGGACAAGCCAGAGTTCTCATGGAAGGACAAGAAAAGGAAGCATGACAACATGGTTGCTACGGTAGACCGATCCCAGAAGAACCCTCGGATGAACCAACAGACTATGGACGACTTGCTAAGTGGCCCGTGACTATGGCACCCAAATAGAAACCACAAAGCAAAGGATTGTTACCGACTGAAAGGCTTCAGGACTGCCGCGCTCAAGGTGGCCAAGGATCCGCCAAGGCGTAATGGCAAGGACAAGACCAAAGACGATGACGACAAGGACGAAGAAGGAGAGTTCCAGGAGCCCCGGAAGGAAGTCAACTTCATCTTTGCAGGCCCGGATGCCTACATGTCCAAACACAAGCAAAAGATGGAATTACAAGAGATCAACTCTGTAGAGCCTGCTACGCCCAAGTACATGAGGTGGTCTGAGGTACCGATCACATTCGATCGATCGAATCATCCCAGGCACCTGCCCAAGCCAGGTCGCTACCCGTTGGTACTTGAGGCAACGATGAAGGAGGTCAAGTTCAACAAAGTACTCGTTGATGGAGGAAGCAGCCTAGACTTGATCTTCACCAAGACCCTCACGGAGTTAGGCGTATCGGTCAATGACCTCCAGCCGAGTTCCTCACCCTTCCATGGGATCGTGCCTGGCAAGACCTCGGTTCCTATTAGACAAATTGTTCTACCTATTACCTTTGGAACTCGTGAGAACTTCAGGACTAAGCGTGTTATCTTCCAGGTGGCCAATTTCAAGTTAGCATACCATGCTATCCTTGGCAGACCGACGATGGCGAGGTTCATGGCGGTCCCGCACTACCCATACCCTACTCTCAAGATGCCATGCCCTAAAGGAATAATCTCCCTCCATTCTGATTTTTGGAATTCTTTCAATTGCTATGTGCAGAGTTGTGAGATGGCTGACCAACAGTTAATGCTGTCTGACCGATAGGAGATCCAGAAGGCAGTGGGCAATAAGGTGCAGACCGATGCAGAGATTCCCATGAAGAATTCCACCAAGGACAAGATACAGACGGACGAGATCCCTACCAAGGAGATTTCGCTCCACCCAGAGGACCCTGCTAAGATCACTTATGTAGGGGCCGACCTTGATGAGAAATAGGAACTCACACTTACTCTTTTCGTCTTGGAAAATAGGGACATCTTTGCATGGAAACCTTCCAACATGCCGGGAGTTCCTAGGGAAAAGATTGAGCATGAATTGAGGGTGCCTTCTTGGGCCACCCCTATCAGGCAAACACTTAGGAGGTTTGCACAAGACCGCAAGAACGCCATGAAGAAGGAGATAGCTATGTTATTAGATGCTAAGTTTATAAAGGAAGTGTATCATCTAGACTGGCTGGCAAATCCAATCCTTGTACCCAAGCAGAATAAAGAGTGGTGGATGTGCGTGGATTACACCTATTTGCACAAGGTCTATCCTAAAGACCCCTTCGCTCTGTCGCGCATCGATCAGATCGTAGACTCGACAGCCGGGTGTGAGCTTTTAAGCTTTCTGGATGCCTATTCAGGCTATCACCAGATCCCACTAAAAGTCGAAGATCAAATCAAGACTTCCTTTATAACTCCCTTTGGCGCCTATTGCTATATTACCATGTCGTTCGGTCTGAGAAATGCTGGCGCGACATACCAACGTGGTATTTAACGCTACCTCAAAACTCAGGTCGATCGAAATGCAAAAGCATATGTAGATGATATCATAGTAAAGACTCAGAATGTTGAAGAACTTCTCTCTGACCTGGCAGAGACGTTTGACAACTTGAGATATTACTCGATAAAGTTGAATCCTAAAAAGTGTGTTTCTTGGGTTCCTTCGGGAAAGCTACTCGGTTACATCATTTCAAAACGAAGTATAGTGGCCAACCCGGATAAAATCAAGGCGATCCTTGATATGGGGCCACCTAATTCTCAAAGGGATTTTCAGAAGCTGATCGGATGTATGGCATCCTTGAGTCGCTTTATTTCCCAACTGGGGGTTAGGGGTCTGCCGCTCTTTAAACTGCTCAAGAAGCAGGATGACTTCGTCTGGACAACAGAGGCACAATTGGCGTTGGATGAGCTAAAGGTCCACCTCAGCAATATTCCAGTCTTGGTGCCTTCAAAACCGCAAGAAAAGCTTCAACTCTACATATCGGCCACAACTCAAGTTGTGAGTACCATTTTAACGGGTCAACCGAGAGGAAGAGGGTCATGTATAAAAAGTACAACACCTGGTGTACTTCGTTAGTGAAGTCCTCAGTGCCTCTAAAACATGATAAAACCAGATCTTGAAGCTACTATACGCGCTCTTGATCACCTCAAGGAAGTTGAAGCACTACTTTCAAGCTCATCCTATCGAAGTTCAAACATCCTTTACACTCGGCGCAGTCCTTCACAATCAAGCAGCCGAAGGAAAGATTGCTAAGTGGGCAGTTGAACTTGGTCAGTATACTATCATGTTCGAGCCTTGTTCGGTAATCAAAGGACAGGCATTGGCCGACTTCGGTTCTGAGTGGACAGAGATTCAAATGCCGCCTGCGTCATAGGATATCGAGTACTGGAAAATATATTTTGATGGATCCCTCCAGTTACTTGGGAAAGGTGCAGGAATTGTGTTCATCTCACCCACAGGAGAGAAATTGCGATACGTCCTCCGGATCATGTTTCACGCGTCTAATAACGCTGCAGAATATGAAGCTCTTCTGCACGGTCTGCGCATTGCTGTTTTGTTCGGCATTCGACGTCTTGATATCTTTGGTGACTCGTCTTTGGTCATTAACCAGGTTACCAAGGATTGGAACTATGTGGACGAGAACATGGGCACTTACCGTCAAGAGAAAGGAAGCTCAAAGACAAGTTCGATGGACTGAAGTTCACACATTTTCTTTGAGATAATAATCAAGCAGCTGATGAATTAGCCAAGATAGGATCGTCTCGATCGATTGTCCCACCCGATGTTTTCATACACACCCTAGATTCATTCACTATTTCTCCTTGGTCTGACGTCTTAATGACCGATGTTGCTGAGCTCGTAAGTGACGTCCATATAGAGACCGACTGGCGCGATCCGATTGTCCAATTTTTGAGCAAGGGTACACTGCCTATAGATCCTAATAAGCAGTAGAGGTTGAAGGCTAGAAGTCAAGGATACTTGATGGTGAACGATCTACTTTATAGAAGAGGAGGATCGAACATCTTGATGTGGTGCATCTCGATACCAGAAGACAAAGTGTTGATGGAGGAAATCCATTCAGGAGTATGTGGCAATCATGCAGCTTCTAAGACTTCGGTCGGCAAAGCTTTCTGGCAAGGGTTTTAATGGCCGAGAGATTGATTTGGTTGCGACAGAGGAGTTGCATGATAGCGCTATGTTTTGATCGACGGTATATCAACAGGGCCTGCGATGTTACTATGATAAGAACATACACAATCGCCAGTTTCATGTTGGGGATTTAGTACTGCGCCGAGTGCAATCAACAAAGAATCAACACAAACTATCCCCAAAATGGGAAGGACCTTATATGGTCAAGGAAGTCACTCGGCCGGGGGCTTATCGACTGATGTATGAAGATGGCGACGATGTACCAAACTCGTGGAATATAAATCAGTTACGTCGCTTTTATACTTAGTCTATCTTTTGTATTCTCATACATGATTATTGAATGAAACTTCTATCTTTTTGATGAAAGATTTATTGATGATTTTCATTCCTATTTGTCTTGATACCTTAATTCATAATATTAAACAATCGAGCTAGGGGGCTAGTAATAATGTTCCACTACTCCTTAACCTTGATAAATTCTGGTTTTGGATTTTTTCCGACCGATTTCTCATATTTGATACGGTCTTAAGATTTCTTGGTCTAACATCTAGCATCATGGTTATACAATTCATACTGCACAACAGACTTCCACTATGCTAAACCCAGCGCCAAACAGCGAGAGGTCATGTGTCGATTGGTCGATTCTGCTTGTTACGCGGCTATGAATTACAACCTAGAATGCTAAGGCAGACCGATGCAACTTCTGTTTTTATCTCTAAAATACTTATGGTAAAAAGATCTAAGTGCTAAAGCGCGAGTAACACAACTAAGTACTGATTGTTTTGCTTCAAGTAACAGGAGATTGCCTTTATGACTACTTTATCGATCTTTTAGCTTGTTTACAAACTAAGCAAGCAAAGAAATTATTATTTACATGGAGATAATTTTATCTTCCTACATAAATACTAGTAATGTTTTCTAACATTATAGATAATTGTAACTCCTTTGAAGGAAAGGAAGCATCATCCTGCAATTCTACTTTTGGAGTTGCTGGAGGAGTCGGCGCAATGGGATAAACCTCTACATTACGACCAAGGCATGGGAGGTCTCCAGCATAGAGTTCATAAGCAATTGGCATTGGTCTACTATCAAGTCTGGGTTGAAGCCCTCCTTGATCTTATCCAATGGCAATGCAGGAGACCAAGACTGGCAAATAGCCAGCACGTGGCTCCCGGCCTCGGTCACCATGCTCTTGGTATGTTTAGTGATCGCCTCCGAAGCATGCTCTAGCAGATATTCCAAGGAGTGATCGGTCTTCTCCACTTGGTTAGCACAGATATAATCCAATGGTTTTCAAGCACCGTAAGATAATGCTGTAAAAGATTTTCAAAACGTCAGAATCAGAAGTCAACAAGAGAAATAATGAAGATATGATGGAGAGCTTACTGGCAAGATCACATTTTAAAGACTTGAAGATGCTCTTAGATTCCTCTATTTTCTCTTCGGCTTCCTCCAGCTTCTTCTTCAGCCGAGTGATTTTTGAGATTTGCTCTTTGACCGACTTGGAAAGGTCATCCTTCTTAGCAGTCAGAGCATCCAAGAATCTCTGCTGATTTGAAGTCAACTTCTCCAGGTCCGTGACTTTTTGATCATGAGCTAAAGACATATATAAAATTTTTAGTGTTAGAGTGAGCAAGGGGCAAATGAAAGTTGGTATGCGATCTTACCGACAACATCAGCACGACTTTGCTCTAGAGCTTTGGTCGCTTCCTTGTGATCGGTCTGGAGCCTTTCAATTTGCTTCTTGGCCTGGGAGAGCTGCTCGCCGGTAACTAGCAAGATGCCAAACAACAAGTCAACACCATGGAGAAAGGATCTAACATGGAAAAAATCTGGATCATACCGAAGGTCTCGGGTTCAAGATACCCAATCTTGGCCTACTTTTTCTCCATAAGAGAATATATTTTCTAAATGGGAAGAAGGGCACGGTTAGTCGAAAAAATGATTCAAAGAAAAATAACTTGGTATTGATGTACCTTGTTGGCCTCTCGGTGTTGATGGATGATCTCCATATCTTCAGCTTCAGGCCGACCCAATGTGTAACGACCCGCCCCTCTGAGGCTAGGCCCGCTTACACCTGGCATCTCACTAGGACCTCAAGACTATCCCCACAGACCAACACTAGTCTTTTCAGTGCACTTTGTCCTCACTTGTGTGCACCCGAGATAAACTTCCCAGTCGGTCACCCATCCCTAAATTTCTTCGGGTCAAGCATGCTTAACTTTGGAGTTCTTTGCGGATGAGCTTCTGGAAAAGCAGTTGCAACTTATTGGTATGAGTATTCTATCAATCCTATTAAGCCTTGGGCCAGGATGTCACACTCTCACCCCCTTAGAAGATCGACGTCCTTGTCGATCAACCCCAAGCCAGGAACTTCCCCTCTTGTCCACATCCGTGTGCCCAGTGCCGGCGCATGTGCCATGCTGTGTGACCACACACCGGGCCCACATCAGCCATGCACACCACGCGTGCGCAACTACGACCCCACGCGCCCGTGAAACCGTAAGGGTCGGCTCTGATACCACGCTGTGACGTCGGCAGGAGGCGGCGGAGCAGTGGCGCGATGCGAGCTCGAGCTCCACTCAGAAATGGCGGTCAAGAGAGCGAGAATGAGGGGAAGAGAGGAGGGAGTGAGCCAGAGGGGAGGATAAGCCTGTTCGGACAGGGCATTAACGGACCAAGACCCGGCGGAAGGGGGTCTCCGGCCGGTGGTCGATGCCCACGCGGCGTGCGCCAGTTTGGCATTGCGGGCGGCACACAGTGCCCTCGCGCGGGGTGAGGCTGATAGGCGGGGCCCACTTGATTTTAAATTACCCAAAAACAGAGATGTTTAGGTGATTTCAACCATAATTTTGGAGCATTAAATTAATCTAAAAATTAAATATTTTTGCATGACCTTGTAGAGCATTGCTTGAAGTCCAAAATTTGTGACATGAACAAGGAGAGGTCAATTTATCTGCAAGATATTGCATTTTTAAAATGCAATCAAGGCCATAAAGACTTGGGAAAAAAAATTTCCTGCCTGGAAATCTTAACTCTAAAGCATTTTGTAAAATCCAATTGGGGCATCAATTTGGTTCCAAATTTAAAAAGAGTTCCAAATACATGAAGAGCAATGCTTGGAGTAGCTAAAAGTTGAAGATGAAATTCTGGGAGATAAATTGTTATCGGACCAATTTAATTTCAAAGGGTCTTAGTTGCTAAGGTTGAATTCTGTCCAGAAAAATGTTATTTAGCAAAAATTCTAAAAGTAATAGTTCTTGGACTTATTAAATCAAGCCAAAAATATATGTTGCTCCTAAATATTGGGTCTTACTTATGGGTATGATCTGGTTCAGTGGTTTCTTTTAAAGTTTAAAATTTGAATTTTTTAAAGTGACACTGTTTCTGAGCATAGTTTAAATTATTTGGACTAGTTTACCAAGTGATAAAATCACAAAAAAATTTTCAAAATTCTTATTTGGTGCATAGATCAAGGTTATAAAATTTATTTGGATCACTTATATTAAGAAATCTAAACTTTTAGTTCAAGGCATATTTGAGTCAAATGCGAATAAATTCAAATTCGAGCCATTGCGTTGTGATTTTCTTTTTGTTATATTCATTGTTTGCCTAAGGTGCTAGAGTGACACCATGAGTGTCACACAATGAATCCTCGACCAACATGGCCTTACCCTTGTTGAGAGGAGAAGAAATGACGGTCGGGGATGGATTGACATTCTGAGGAGTCGGCGCTGGCATTGGCGTAGGTGCTCGAGCTTTGGGCGACTTCGTCAGCTCGGTCTGTGTAGTTGATGGCATGTAGACTGGCCGAGGCAAGTCGATCAGACGAGGAGTATAGGAGATGACCGGGTGCCCTCAGACCCTTGGGCGCTCTGAGCATCACTCGACCGACCACTGTGATCACCGAAGAGCATGACGCTAAAGATTAAAATATAGTTATTAACTATAGAGATGAAGAATCGAAAATGCGAAGAAGTTTACCTAGCTAGAGGCTTGTTTGATTTTGATTCGGCAGACTTTCTTCTTTGAAGAAGTGGTCTGTGAGTCAGTCTCCTTCCTCTTTAGGGAAAACTTGGCGGTTTCATCGGTCTTCTTTGCCGCTCCTGCATCACTCGCCGTTTTGCTCGGGGGCTCTGACTAGCTTGATGGTCGGTCGGAGTGTGCAGGGGTTGGCAGACTGGCGTCTTGTGGGTGCTCCTCTTCATCATCATCATCATCATCATCATCATCATCATTATCATCTCCCACGTATTGCTGACGACGATGGGCGGTCTGCTTCACTCGTCGGCTTAGGGATGGCAAGTTGACGGGAGATGAGGTAGAGATGCCTACGATGGCCCCTGCGGTCGGCCGCACGCTCACTAATGAGCATGAACACCAGTACCGGTCTGCGGCTGCTTTTCAACATAGTCTGGTCCCTCGGAATCATTCGGAGGGAGCGGAGGGTGTGACACAAAAGTGTCCAAAACTTGCATAACTATGAAGACATCACATGTTGTGATCAATTTGTCAAAAGGAACATCAGAAATACTTAAAACAACCAAAGCTTACTCGGGTCCGTAGAGTGCCCACGTTGTATGCCTTTGCAATTAAGAACTGATCCTGAATAATGTCTCCTTCGAACATATTCGATAGTCGCAACCGACGCAGAGTGGAGTTCGATGGATCAGGCACTTCCCCCGCCTTATCATCAGAGGCATATTTCCAAGCGGGGTGGCTCTGCTGCTTCAAGGGCTGCACTCAGCGAACTATGAAGCTCTTCGCTATAGTAATGCCATCAATCCCATCATTCTTGAGCTGTGCAATCTTTTCAAGCAGAGCGACGACCGGGGAATCAGTCGGGTCCAGTCTATCTGACCACCACACTTGAGGAGTGTCTTTTGCACCAGAGAAATCAGCAAGAGCAGGGGCAGGATTGTCACAGTAGAATGACTCATCCCTCCAGTTCTTATTCCCGGTGTTCAATGGCACATTGATATATGCCTCTTTCTTGCACAACTGGAAGCCAACTCCACCAATGGTGACTTGGTTTTTCTTAGTTGGCAGCAATCGGAGGACGAAGAGATGCTGGAACAGAGTGAAGTTGGGGAGAACGCCCAGAAAGGCTTTATGAAGAATGGAGTTGGGATTGAGGTTGACAAACTCAATCCCATAGACGAAGAGGAGTCCGCACAGAAAACTGCAGCAGGGAACTCCAAAACCATGCTAAAAAAAAGGAATGAAAAACTACGATATATTTATGGATTGGGAGGGGGCGAGTTTCCTTCGGTACCTTCGAATCTATGTGCGCCTGTTCCGGGAGGATGCCGTCCATCACCATTGAGTTTAGATCGATGGTGGTGAGGCTACTCTTGGAGAACTCTCGTAGCTGTTCCGGGATCTCCAACTCCGAGCAAGATGATTCGACGGCGGTGGCCTTCTTGGACGACTTGCAAGGCATTGTCGATAAGAAGGTGGAACGCTGGATCCGGAGGCAGGGAGCTAACCCTAGCAGGAGCTCAGTGCTTGCTGACGATGAAGATCGGTGGCGGCGGGGGAAAAATGGCTAACCCTAGCTTTGAAGTAGAGGAGTTGTGGGAGCAAGGGAGGCGCAAGGAAGACGAAGCGCTGCGAGCAAAATGGCGGCGTGGACTTGGAATCATCAGCCCTTTGCCCTTTTATACTTTCGTCTTTTTGACCTAATCTTTGAGGTTCCTATGGGCTTTGGTGGGCTGTATAGTGCCAGGCTTTTTCTGCCATAAAAATGATGAGGCATTATTCTTTAAAAAGAATTAATGCTATAAACCTTGAGAACTTAATCTCGGGGGCTTCTTTGATGAGAAGTAGTGGAATATCCATTTAAAAATATTTTCCATATCTATGTGATTTGATGATCATATAGCAAAAGGACTTGATGGTCATATTGGTTTAAGTTCACAGGTACCTTATTGATTGAAGTAAGTAAGCAATTACCAATGTTGGGCTTGTTTTAATCCGAGTAATAACTCTATAAGGAAAGACTATATCATGACTGATGTCATTTAGCTTACTGCTATAGTACGATTGATATCATATAAATTTGTATATACACTACAACATGATTGATGTTATGGAATTTTGAGTCTATAAATTATTTAGATAAGAGTGTAAATCACTCGACATAGCTTTAAATCGGTCGGCATGATTGATGTCATGTAGACTGATCTTTGGTCTGATGATCAGAAGATTATCAGCTCGAGCTTGATGGTTTGAGTTGAATTTATAGAACAAAATGATAAGAGCTAATATTATTAGACTCTTGCATTATTTAGTCTCCAAATTATACAAGAGTCGAGGGCTACACCTGATCAGGTGCACCTAGTTGGTGCACCAGATCCATCAGGAACTTCAATCAAGAGGTCTTTCTAATTTATGACCTATTCGCATCAACATTGAAGATCACTCGGCAAGTCACAACTCAAAATCAGAAAGCACTCGGGGGCTGCTGTGGAATACTTACCTTCTAAGTATCCATAGATATGCCTAAGTCGGCAACCGACCGGGTATCTCATCAATAAGGAAACCGACCAAGTCGGATTGGAGCACAAGGCAATTAGAGATAGACTTTTTATGTAAATTCTTGTAGACTACAAGTAGGACTCTTCATGTACCCCCTGCCGACCGGATATATAAGGAGGCAGGGAACCCCCCATCGGGGATACGAAATCACAAAGCAATACAAACCACCGAACATAGGACGTAGGGTTTTTACTCTCATCAAGAGGGCCCGAACCTGTATAATTTGGCGTCTTTTGCAACCATCGTATTTCTTAGTCTCGACGTAGCCCCATAAATATATTGCCGAGATCAAGTCTCGAGAAATGTTGTTTAGAACCTGGATTCTAAAATCTTAAGATAAAATCAGTTTTTAAGAATCTGAACTAGATCCAAATATGGCATAATTGTTGCCACTTGTGATGAAAAGCTAAAACTAGATAAGAAATATTTGATACATTGAATGACTTCTTTAAAACTCCCATTCTACTTCCATAAAGTCTTCATGTAACAACAGTTATTTAACAATTGACCGCACCAAACTTTAGTTTGAACTTTTTGTTGCTTGAACACTCCAACCTACATTCAATCTATAAAAGAAACATCAGGCGCCCATTTCATATCTTTTTACAAGGTAAACATCAGCACTAAGATGCATATGCTCCACGAATCCCCGAGAAAAATTTGAATGTTTCATATAAACAAGCCTACCCACTATATTGACACAAAATTTTCCCAATTAATACCCATGCGTCAAACTATAAGTTTAATTCGATCATATTGACAGAGACAACTAAATAAAACTTGTTTATTTTCCATATTCAAAGTTTTCATGGAATATTATACATACATGTAGATAATATCTCACATCAGATTCAAATATGAAAATCAGAGAAGAAATCTCCACAGAAGTGAATTAAACATAAAACTAATTATTATTTTAAATTTTCCACAATCTACAAAATACATTTAAATCTCAAATATAGTTGCACTATTGATTATATTTGTTTTCATTTTTTCACATACTCCACTGTTGTTTCTTATTTCTTTGTTTATTATCAAAACACTTCTAAATTTGTAACTATAGTTATTCTTATGTCATCTTCATTATAAAAAAAACCCACCATTTCAAAAACTTTTGTATGTGTATTACCAACTTTGTCTATTTGGTTTTCATGAACTTGAATGTTGCACCATTTCTCACTATTGCTAGCAAGCTTCTAATTGTTATTTTACTTTGATAATCCTATTAGAACTATCCTTGAACTTATATGTTTGTTTTATCAGTACAAGTTTACTCATGCATAAATGAAACTATAATTAATTGTCATGTTTTGGACTCCCACGAGAATTGGCTGATACAAATATTAGTATTACTCAACTTTTAACGTCTATCAAAAGTTATTGAGTCTTTGTTGCTTTAAACTTTTATTCATCTAGTTGTTATTTGGACCAAATCATCTTCATTGTTTTTAAATATTTTAGGGAATCACTACCATATAAGTTGTTGGAGGACTACTTCGACAGGAGATGATAGTTGCACTTGCACCCTATGTAGATGAAGAGAAAGCTTTAGTTCTTTAAGTCACCACAAAACTGAAGCCACCAATAAAATGGTATTACTCGCTATATTTCTTTCCTTGCCTCTGTATCTTTCCTTTGTGCCACGTTACTTAGTTCAATATAAACACACCATAAATTTACATGTTACAAATAACTTTGTAATTTTCAAAAAATAGTTTTAGTAACAAAAAACTAGTGTTACATTAGAACTGTTACAAACATTATACTTATTGTAACATATCTAGTACAAGTGTTACAAGAAAAATCTTGTTGTAACAAAAAAAAAGTGTTGCAACAAAAATGTTACAGTGTTAGTGCTTCATAATCTCTTGCCTGCTATACTTTAATAATGCAACATGATATCCGAATAGAATTCTATCTCTAAAATTCCTTATATCTTCTTTCCTGTATAGCAAGTCTTGTCTCATGAGAAGTCCCGAGTACCTATTATCCACAATATTAAAGTTATCAAGACCTATTTTTTTTATCAACATTGATCAATACTTGTGGCTCAATATGGCATAAGAACTCCTCAATATCAAAATCAGCTTCAAAATCAACAGCTTCAATGCCATAAGACTCGGTCACAACCTCAACTTCAGGTTCAATAAACTCATCAAATTCGACATATATTTATTTATTTTCACCATGTTTTGTACACCTCATTTACCCCTCAACAAAATCTCTTCTCATCAAGTGTGATTTGATTACATATGTATCATTCCACAACTTCTTATTTTTGTAATCATAGCACTGACAATATATATCTATCGTCCCTTGACATTGAGCATGTTGTGCGGTCCGTTCAATAAATATAGAGACTTCTCGTATAAATAATGGATTAGGTCTTCGTGCCTCATACATCAAATCAAACAAATATTTTAAATTAATTACTTACATGTAGTGAAAAATATTTAAATGTAAACTATATAAATTACATATAATGAAGAAAATTATGAAAGGTAAAACAAAACAAACAACAATTTAATTTATACATTATTTAATTTTATCAAGAATTAAAAAAATATAACATTCTCTTGCCCTAACTTTTTCTCTCTTTCTCTTTCTAATTAGCAGATTAGATATATATTTTGATCCGCATAAAAGAAGCTACATGTAGTAGAATTTTTGTTTGTGGTGGAAATAGCTGATGTATGCTTCCATAAACTTCAACTCAGAAACCATAGAAATTAAATGATTTTTGCTAAAAATTGATGAAAACTTAACAAATTTTAAACCCAAAATTCAACTTGATTTTAAAATAAGAGAAAAAACGTATGAAATGAGTTCCACTTATCTCATAGAGCAAACGTGTGCAAAAAAAATTGAAAACCTTCCCCCCTTGTTTTTGATGATTTATCAAAATTTTCGGTCCACCATTGTTCGAGTAAGGGTGAGAGCTCGAACGAGCGAGACTTTTATAGCCTCAATAATTTATAAAGGCGGTTGGCATTAACAGCTGCCGCTACAAACTAATGCCAACTACCAGTAAAGGGGTTCTTATAGCGGCGACCAGCTTCATGGCAGGTCCCCTAGACTTTGTAGGGGAGACTCACTTTTGGACGCACCACTATATTTTTTGACTACCGTTGTTATAGGCCTGTCTTGTTGTAGTGAGGTACGATGGAGATATCCACGCCATTAACACGTTGTGCAATGGAGATATTGGGAATGACGATTGTTCATACCTTGTATCTTTTCATTGGTGACACCATTGGACAGGATTATTGTTGAAGAATTTGAGAAATCCAGACATCATCCTGTCGGCTATCCATGCAAACTACACCAGTCAAACTACCATAAGTTTTCACTTTGTCACCTAATTATTATTATTATTATTTGGGAGTGTCTAACTTTCAGTCGGTTAAAAATTGGGGTTACATTCAACCAACGCCTTGGCCCTTAGATCTAGATCCAATAAATACAAAATGATAACTTTTCTATAGTCTATACATAATACTAATTAATACATATAATCCTATAAATAAATAAATAATAAAAAGAAACAAAAGCAACAGCAAAAACAAACTGAAAGGGTGCTTTTTTTCACAACCGTTTGAAAAAAAGCATTCTCGTTATTATTATTATTTTGCGAGGAGCTTTGTCACCTAATTAAACAGGCTGTCAGAGAGAATAAGAGAGGCCAGGCACGGACGCGCTTCCCGCGCTCCGGGGCGTCCACCCATCCTCTATTCCCACGTCCTTCGACAGTTAAGTTCGTTACACAAATAGCCACCCTCTTTTGTTCATCAACCATACGTACAGCCTCTCAGCTCGCCGCCGGTCAGCGTCTACCATCAATTCCAGCCACACTCTCACAGGCGGGACACCAACCAGCGAGCGATACACAACGTTGATTGTGCAACTATAGGTAAGCATGGCGGCGGCGGAGGAGATTGCAGCGGTGGGAGAAGGATCAAAGAAGCCGGTGATGCTGGTAGGCATCGACGACAGCGAGCACAGCTACCACGCGCTGGAGTGGACGCTGCAGCACTTCTTCGCCCCCGGGCAGCCGCAGCAGTACCACCTCGTCGTGCTCACCGCGAAGCCGCCGGCTTCCTCGGTCATCGGCATCGCCGGCATGGGTGCCCCCGAGCTGCTGCCCACGGTGGAGAGCGACCTCAAGCGCACCTGCGCCAGGGTCATGGAAAAGGCCAAGGAGCTCTGCACCCAGGTACTCAGAAATGATGACATTATTGCGTATGTACGTTCCATGTTGACGGGTCCTCGTCGTGGCCTTCTCGTCGCAGGTGATCGATGTGAGCTACGAAGTGTTCGAAGGCGACGCGAGGAGCGTGATCTGTGAGGCGGTTGAACGGCACCACGCCGAGATGCTGGTCGTGGGCTGCCATGGCTACGGAGCATGGAAGAGGTGTTTTTTGCTGTCTATAAAGATGAACGTGAACAATCTGTTGTTATATTAACCGATTACGGCATGTTTAACTCCACATTATCGGTTTGTTTTATTTATGCATCAATTAGGTTATCTGAAATTTGACTGATTCCGTGCAGGGCCGTTCTTGGAAGCGTGAGCGACTACTGCACCCACCACGCTCACTGCACCGTGATGATAGTAAAGAAGCCCAAGCACAAGAAGGCTGAACACGCGTCTTAACTTGAGCACGACATGCATGTGTGATTTTCTTTCCTAATTCGTGCGTGCTGCAGCATAATTGGTAGCAGAGTTCTTCAACTTGTGCAGTTAGCCGTTTACACAGATTTTTACAGTGAAAGATTAAAGGATCTACATTTGGCCAGCCTTAGCTTTGTGACAGACATTTGATCGGATCACACTGGCCGTCACTCTGTCGGTCTTCGTGCACACTAATGTGTACCTCTAGTTTCTAAGTATTTTACTGACTCGAGTGGTATTGCATGTTTTTTTTAGGAAGTCATAAGAAGTGCTGTTGTCGTACCTCTGTTTCAAAAGACAGTTGTCGCTCCATTTCAAGAGAACTTGTATCAATTGCATAAAAATTTTACCTGGAATGAGCTGTATCAACAAACAGCAAGAGTTCAAAAGTTGTCACTGAAATTACTTCGAGATAAATAAAAAGCGAATACATATGGTAGCAGAATGTAATAGCAGCAGGGTCAATCACATGTATGGGTCCCACATGTCAGTATTATGATGTAGTTTAACGATTAAGTTATATGGCTAGATGTATAGAGACTTGTTACTTATGCCTTGAGATTGACGTATATATAGTCATTTTTGTTAAGGAATATAATTGGTATGGTGTTCTATAGATAAATACACATTTTGATAATGTCTAGCAGACAAAATCGACGATTATGATGTCCCAGGGACAAAACCATATTTTAAAGATGTCATGTAAATAAAAAATCCCTTTATGAACGGTATAACTATATGCACTAGAGTAATACAAAACTATGATTTTTTAATTCAACTACAAAAACTACAACTATGCGCAACCTTTTACAACATAATACTATATATGATTCTTTGATCTAGTTTTGCGAATGAATCATACAATTCCATAAAATAGAAACTGAAATTTTGCACTCTATCAGTGTATATAATCTATGTTTTCTAAAATTAGACTCAGTCATTTTTTTTGTAACTCCATGCAAAACAATCATAGTTTTCTAAAATTTATTATACTAGCTCTGCTTTTCAATTCAGGTTCCTTAATAGGCAATCTGATCAGCAAGTGCGTGATGACCAGCTCGAATTTTCAAATAGCGGGAGTTGAAATCCAGCCCCACCACGGATGAAAGAACAAAGCAAAATGAAGAAAAAAAGAATTATCTTTCTGAAGAAAACGTAGAGGCAGAGTGTACCTAAAAGCATAACAGAAACAGTTTATGCTTTACACCAAGCACCGTTCACTTTGTGCGTGGAGAGCACACTAGGAAGATTCTACGACACACATTATCTTCTTCCTCTGTCGGATGAACACTATAAAAGGGCCTCACACCCTGCATTTCTCAAACCACAGAAACACTTCAAATAATCAAGAAACACTAGCTTACTAACTCACACGCTATATCTTGATCCATTTAGACACCACGAACAAGAAGATGGCGATGGCGGACAGGTTGACGGAGCTCTCCATGGAGAAGGCAGTGGTGATCTTTACAAAGAGCCAGTGCTCGATGAGCCACGCGGTGACGAGCCTCTTCTCCGACTATGGCGTGAGCGCGACGGTGCACGAGCTGGATAAGGATCCCCAAGGGCGAGAGATGGAGCAGGAGTTAGCCCGTCTCATCGGACGTTTGCCGGCTGTCCCTGCTGTATTCGTTGGTGGCAAGCTCATCGGCTCCACTAACCGGGTCATGTTGCTGCACCTTGCCGGCAACCTCATTCCCATGGTCAAAGCCGCAGGAGCCATATGAGATACGGGCTCTGAATTCGTATCTACCATGCATCCAACGACAACAACACTATAATCACTCACAATCATAATATTGTTGGGTTTTATGTAATTATATGTATAAAGTGGCTCCTTGCATGCATAGCTCCGGAGTTATAATTAAGGAGGTATCTATAGACACGCATGGTAGGACATGCCATAGGGTGTGTTCATCACATACAAGTCATAAATAATGTGTACTTTTGCCGTTCAAGAATATAAATATTTCTGTAATTGGTTAAAAGTAAAAAATCTTTAACTTTGGCTATCAATATAGAAAAATTTCATGATGCTTGATCAAATATAAATAATGTTATAAATATTAAACTATACAACTCTTTATATTTAAAATAATTCAGTTTTATTAACATTCTTAAAGTATAAAAGATTTGACTTCGATCAAATTTAGAAATGCTTATATTGATGGACAGAGAGAGTACCTATATCTGGACCATTTGATCATAAACAAAGGGAGGTTCCAATAGAGACTATAATACTCCACCCCTCACGCAGGTCGAGAAAACCCCCGAATCCTCCCTCAACCATACATAGGGATTCAGCTGGTCGTGTAAGCTGTGGCGCGAGTCGAGTCTTTATCTATACTTTGACTGAAGAGAGCGAGAGGATTTTTTTACACTGCATGACAGTACCTTGCAACAACAGTGCAAAGCACTGGTACAGTGACATGCCGGATCAGGGGTTTGAACCCCCGATCTTGGGACAGCCACTCTGGCGCCTTCCCACCAGGCCACTGGCCTGTTCGCCTATAATACTTGCTACTAGGCCTATTAGTGTTCATGGTTCAGCCTACGCCGCCCAGGTGCTTTTGTACGAAGATTGCATCTTCCAATTAATTTACCTTAGAACATGTTCGATCATTTTAAATCCACTATAATTGTTTCCTCAAGGTTAACCTTTTACACATATAGAACATACATGCTTTTACATCTCTCTATTATAATAATTTTACCAAAGATGCTTTTACATAGGAGCCATTATAATTGTTTCCTTGGTTAATTCATGTCTATGTAAAAGCATATTTTCCTTTCGAGTTAGAATAGAAACAAAAAAAGAAACCAATTTATATCTTCGGTAGAGTCTATGTTATTTCTGACCTGGATCATAACAAAATAGATTTCAGTTTGACGGGACTAGTCTGACCTGTGATTGATTATTTAGATAATATACAAATCATTACACTCCAAAATTTGTGATGAAAATCATTACACGTATGGATCTGTTGAAGTATGTGCGTACAACAAAGCCGCCCTCTACATGGTGTTCATCATCGTCAACGGCCCAACAACGACATTATTCATCATCGTTGCTGGGTTGCACACAAGGCCACAAGACTCGGTTAATCTTTAACTCGACGTCTCAGTCACACTCGTCATCTAATTCGGCAACTTAACGTCTTAGACAATTGGTGGATTGGTCACTCGGCAACGCATTGGTTTGATCAAATCACACTTGGGAGCTCGTCTTCAACTCATCGGCTACCATAAATCTAAGTTAATTTGATAATTTCTATTTTATAAAGAAGTTAGTAGGTTATTAAGCTTATGAACATAATTTCTTTTTTACTAATCTTGTTACCTTGATAATCAAACTTATTTTTTTTATCATCAAGCAAGGGGGCTATCATGTGTGTATAGGTGTATGTCCAATGCTGGTTATAGCTTCTCTGTGTTTGATTCTAACTCGCACATATGTGACCGAGTGAGTTTCTAGCATCAGTCTAACTCCATGGTTCATGTCAACTTTCATTTTACTGAGTTAGTTTGATCACATGCCTGATTGAGTGGGTTCCTAGCATCAATCTAGCTCTAGCTTTTATGTCGATTGTTGAGATCACGGATTGTATGTTTTTATATCTGTTGATTGGATAATTGGTTATTTCTGCCAATACTCTAAGCAGAAGAAGTTTAGAAAACTTTCTGATAAGTCTTAGATGAATAAACAAATCTAACAGACTTAGTTTTTAATATATTATAAGAACTATCTTATTAGTGTTTTATATTTATATTATATATTGACTAATTATTTATGTTTCTGAATTATAATGGTTGTATCGCCTTAAGTATTTCATTGGAATCACTGGGCCATGTTGCCTCGGGTCACTGGATCGCTTGGTCGAGTCATTGGATCACTCGGTTACGTTATTGGAACACTCGGTCATCACCAATCACTCATTATTTGACTCAGAATTATTTTCAGAAGGGCTATTATGACCAATGGTCGTGATTTTACTTAATATTAGAGAGTTCTGCAAGCGTGTTGTATATATAATGATATTTTCACTCATGATCACGTCCGAGGGGTGCTATACTTGATATATTTGATCAAGTATTACTCGTTTTGCTGATTCATTATTGAGTAGTCTTTTTTCTATTCTTACATTATTTGGTGTATCAAATGATCTAAGAGTCGGGGGCTACATCTATTAGGTCCACCTGTTTGACGTACTCTTTTTTTTCAAGATTCTCTAAGACTCACAAATACTTTATAAGTTCACTGCTACATACAAAAAACTCAATCATATACATGACAAAACATTAGTCAAGATGAACAACACATTTGCAAAGCTTTTGTGGGCTATTGTGGAGAATATGTAATCCTGGTACCATACGAGATATAACTTGTCATATAAAAAAGGAGATACAAGAAATTTAAATATATAGTCCTAATTGAACATGATATTATAACCGACTAGGAACCTTCCATGTAACCCTGTCCCTAGATATATAAAGTGGGCATGGGTCTCTCTTATAGATAGCTCCAAAATCAACAAATAGAACTAGACATTACATAATTAGTACAACATCATAAAACATAGAATATAGGATTATTATCTTCTGGGAGGCTTGAGTGTTACCATTGACTTTCGGTCTCGCAAGGGCCCTAAATTGATAAATAAAGATCATAGATCATCGATCCTAGCTGTGATTGTATTAAGAAATCTGTCATCTACCATTTCCAGATTTTTCAATGAGATATCTATTTTAAAATTTTGTTCTTGCGTTCTCAAAAAAGATGTAATTTATTAGTCTAGAAAATAAATTTAAATGCCTAAATAATTACTCCATCCGTCTTAAAATATAAGCATTTGAAGCTATGAAAAAAGATGTCTAGATTCATAATATGAAAAAAGATGTCTTAAAATCTGGATGTCCAGATTCATTGAAGATAAATCTGGACTCAATCTTCAAATGTTTATATTTTGGGATAGAGGGAGTATATGTTTTCGAGAATATTAGTTTGAAAAAGATGTAATTTATATTTAAATATTACTGCTAACAAAGGTGAAAAGAAGCATGTTACATTTGTTAGGTGATGGAGCGTAGACTTGGATCACATAGACACGATGTGTTCTTGATGGTATCAAGTTCAGGCTGGCATGTCAGAAAACGATGTTGATGCCGAAACTGAACTGCATTGAAATATCTTGTAGTACAGTTCATATTACTATATAGGATTCTCAGCCTTGGATGGCCCTGGTGTAGCCTCCAGTAAACCTCCTCCGCGACGCCTGTCCGCCCAGCCGTCGCCGCCGGCAGCCCGGCGCCCGTCGTAGCCTCTGACCAGGCTTCGGTAGTCACTGCTGATACCGGTACCGGTCCGTGTTTTCCTCTTCTACCTCGCGCACTTGCACCGCGACCCTCGCTGGGTAAGTGCGGACGATGACATCCACCGTGCCGCGCTCAAGGTGTTCGACGGAATGACGAGCCGGGGTGCGACGGCTTCGCTGCACCGCTCGCTCGCGGGGTTTCTCGCGCACGACGAACCCAAGAAGATCCTCTCACTCTTCGCGGCCAAGGCGAGGCAACATGGGCGCCTGAGCTCAGGTGACCTCACGTGCGCCCTGCGGGCATGCAGGGGGAGCGGCAAGCGCTGGCTGCTCGTCCCGCAGATACACGCGGCGGTGATCATGCGTGGAATTGGGGGCGACCGGATTCTTGGAAACTTGCTGATAGATTTGTATGCGAAGAACGGGCATGAGCGGCAGGCGAGGCGGGTGTTCGAGGCTCTCTCTGCAAGGGACAATGTTTCGTGGGTTGCAATGCTGTCAGGGTATGCACAAAATGGTCTTGGCGAGGAAGCTCTCCGGCTGTACTGCCAGATGCATCGGTCTGGAGTTGTTCCCACGCCATACGTTCTGTCTAGTGTGCTGAGTGCTTGCACTAAAGCAGAGCTTTTCAAGCAGGGAAGGCTGATCCATGGCCATGCTTACAAGCAAGGATTCATTTCAGAGACTGTTGTGGGGAATGCACTTATCTCATTATACATAAGGGCTGCATCCTTTTCGTTAGCAGACAAGGTATTTTCTGACATGCCGGTCTGTGATAGTGTAACGTTTAATACATTACTCTCAGGGCATGCTCAATGTGGACATGGTGATCGTGCTTTGGAGATTTTTGACGAGATGCAGATGACAGGGTTGAAGCCTGATTGTGTGACTGTTGCTAGTCTGCTTGCTGCCTGTGCCTCTATTTGGGATCTTCAAAAGGGGAAGCAGCTCCATTCCTATTTGTGGAAAGCAGGCATGTCTTCTGATTACATAATAGAAGGTTCACTCCTTGACCTCTATGTGAAATGCTGTGACATTGAAACAGCTCTGGAGGTCTTCAGTTTGGGTGATAGGAAGAATGTTGTGCTATGGAATTTGATGCTTGTGGCATATGGGCAGGATAGCGATCTAACAAAATCTTTTGACATATTTTGTCAGATGCAAGAAGCTGGAATACGACCTAACCAATTCACATACCCATGCATTTTGAGGACTTGCACTTGCAGTGAAGAAATTGAACTTGGAGAGCAGATTCACTCACTCTGCATAAAAACTGGCTTTGAGTCTGATATGTATGTCAGTGGTGTACTGATAGATATGTATTCCAAATATGGGTTGCTTGACAGAGCTCGAAGAGTTCTTGGAATGCTTGAAGAAAAAGATGTTGTTTCCTGGACTTCCATGATTGCTGGATATGTGCAACATGAGTTTTGTAAAGAGGCCCTTTCAACATTCAAAGAGATGCAGGATATTGGAATTTGGCCAGATAACATAGGGCTAGCGAGTGCTATCAGTGCTTGTGCTGGAATCAAAGCAATGAGCCAGGGTTTGCAGATTCATGCTCGAGTTTATGTGTCTGGTTATTCGGGTGATACCTCAATTTGGAATGCGTTGGTAAACCTGTATGCACGATGTGGACGTAGCGAAGAAGCTTTATTATTGTTTGATGCAATGGAGCATAAGGATGAGGTCACATGGAATGGATTGGTATCCGGTTTTGCACAAAGTGGTCTATATGAAGAAGCTCTCAATGTATTTTTGCAGATGGCTCAGGCAGGTGTAAAGTACAATTTGTTCACATTTGTTTCCTCTATTAGTGCTTCAGCTAATCTTGCCGATATAAAACAAGGAAAGCAAATACATAGTAGAGTTATTAAGACAGGGCACATCTCTGAAACTGAAGTTGCAAATGCATTGATTTCACTCTATGGAAAGTGTGGCAGCATTGAAGATGCCAAGATGGAGTTTTCTGAAATGTCCAAGAGGAATGAGGTGTCGTGGAACACTATTATTACAAGTTGCTCTCAACATGGACGTGGACTTGAGGCATTGGATCTATTTGATAAAATGAAACAAGAAGGTTTAAAACCAAATGATGTTACCTTCATAGGAGTGTTGGCTGCCTGCAGTCATGTGGGTTTGGTAGAGGAAGGCTTTAGTCACTTCAAATCCATGTCTAGTGTGCATGGAATTCATGCCAGACCTGACCATTATGCTTGTGTTGTGGACATTCTTGGACGAGCAGGTCAACTTGATCGTGCAAAGAGATTTGTTGAGGACATGCCAATTAGTGCTGATGCAATGGTTTGGAGAACCCTTCTAAGTGCTTGTAAAGTACACAAGAACTTGGAAATTGGGGAGCTTGCAGCTAAACATCTCCTTGAGTTACAGCCTCATGATTCTGCAACATATGTCCTCCTTTCAAATGCATACGCTGTTACTGGGAAGTGGTCAAATAGGGATCAGGTCAGAAAGATGATGAAAGACAGAGGAGTCAGAAAGGAACCAGGTCGTAGCTGGATTCAAGTAAGGCATACAGTTCATGCCTTTTTTGTTGGTGATCGGTCACACCCCTTGGCTGATGAGATATACAATTTTTTGGGTGAACTAAATGATAGGATAGCCAAAATAGGATACAAACAAGAGAATTATCATCTCTTTAATGAAAAAGAGCAAGAACAAAAAGACCCCAGTGCCTTTGTCCATAGTGAAAAGTTAGCCGTCGCTTTTGGGTTAATGAGTTTGCATCCTTGTATGCCCCTTCGGGTGATGAAGAATCTTCGTGTCTGTAATGACTGCCACAGTTGGATGAAATTTATCTCTCAAGTCATGGGAAGAGAAATTGTGTTGCGAGATGTGTACAGATTTCACCATTTTAACAATGGCAGTTGTTCATGTGGAGACTTCTGGTGATGCTGGCTGATGTGAAGTTTGTGCAGTACTAATTCTCATCATTTGCTTTTGTTCTCAACTTACTAATATGTTGCTTCAAGCAGTTCATGTCAGACTTACATTATTACATGCAGGCATTTAAATTTAATAGATTTCACCTGGAATGTGGCAGCAAGACCAGCCAATACAACCAAACATGCAGAGACCTATATCAAACTTGTGTTTTCCTGTCCTTTTGGTATCATTAATTATTTTTCATCCCCGCGTTCATCATTTTTGTCTTGGGTATTTTCTGGACCTATATATTCTTTCACTTGTTTCTAGGTGAAGACATTGATATACTGCAAGGACCCCAGCGTTATTGGAAGAGAATGGCTGATATTATAGGGCTGATTGGTGATTTGTGGCAGACACATAAAATTTATCAAGGGCCAGTAAGTTGGATTTATGTGATACAAATGCATGCCAACAATAGTGTTCGAATCCCTAAGATTTCTTGAATTGCTATAATAGATTTGCCCAATCTCAACATTGTCAGTGGGATTTACTATTTGAGGTATGACCATACCCTCTGGCCCCTTTAGTAGTAGCCATTATTAGCTTATATTAGATTGATAAGCACATTTTGTACCTATAACCTCATCACATGTTCGTTATTCGTGAAACACGGTGAGGTTGCTAGCTGCTTACAGTTCACATGACAGCTTAGGAACTGTTCATCTTAAATGTTTGTGCTCATGTGAGCCTAGCTAAATGAACTGAACTTGTTCTTCATGCCGTGCTGTCTTTTTTCTCTGTCCGATAGGACAGCCCAAAAGAATATTCAAGATGTAGAGAAGAAAGAGAATTAAATGGCAACCCTATCAACAGTGGATGATATGGAAGCTGGAGTCTCTATGGAAAAATTCTTGAACATGCTGCTAGTGCAAACATGACAGACCTGACAGGGTTCAAATGGATGGAATTGAAGACAACTGGCAGTTAGGCACACCACCTTCTGGTGTGACACTCGAGGCTTTCCAAGACATGAGGGGCTACAAATATCTATCCAATGTTTGTCAAGGTGCAGTCTCATTCTATATTCATTCATGCACTAGTGACAGATTGTTTTCTTCAGAATAAAGAAAAAATCTAATCATCTGGGGAGTGATGAGGCAAAGGAAAACATTGCTTAGTTTGTTCCGCTGAACATGCCAAGTGTTCCAGTTTAACAAAGGCCTCCGTTTTCTGTTCATCAAGATCTTTTTTTTTCTCAAACACGCAAGAGAGCTGTGTATCATTATATTAAGAGTGAAGTGCACAACATGTACCTATACTTGTCGGGCTATGCCACTTAGGTACATGTACTCTTAAACCGCCTAATTAGCATCCCTAAACTCGTTTTGGGGGCATGACAGATCCAAACGGGTTCAGAATCCGCTCCAGAGCCGATGTGGTCAAGTCTACGTGGAAAAGCCCTGCCATGTCGGTGCTAATTTCACAGAGAACCCCTCCTATTCTCCCTAATCTCTCATTTGTTCATCCAGGTGTGATCATTTTCCTCGTCGCAAGGGAGAGGCGTCGCGAGCGCCAAGGGCTTCTGAGGCCGCAACCAATGGCAATCGGCTGCCGTCGAGGGAGTCGCTTGGACAAGGCGTAGAGACGGCAGAACATCAAGACGATCTGACCCAGGAGGAATCCAAGACTGTGGAAGATGGTGGCAAGATTACGGAGGCAAGAGGATGGCCCTCCTGTTTATGGTGAGTTAATCAAGCTGCAATCCCCATTGGTTTGGCGATGCTGATCGACTCAGCGCGTTGCCGTTACATGGTTGAGTAGAAAATTTTTATTTTCGGCACTAGGGTTCTAGGGTGGTTCTGAAATTTGGGGAGGAAAGGATATGGCGCATTTCTTGGTTCCGTTTCTTGTATTGTTGGATAACGATCTCAACTGCAATAGTTGGTTTCTCACCAGATTATAGAAAGGTACAATTTTTTGCACTAGGTCTGTACGAGGATTCTGAATTTTTGGAGAATTACAATAGGGATTTTTGGTTCTGTTTCTTGTATTATTTGATTTCAGTCTCAAGTGCAACTGCAGTATCTCATCAGATTGTGTTACGCTTGTCTTGTAGATGCCAATCCAGAGGAGTTCTCGATTCAGGTTCACCATGGGGGTTTCTTTGTTGGTCATGGTCATCTCCATGGATATGTCAATGGGAAAGTGAACTGGTTTGATCATGTTGAGACAGACACATGGTCGCCATTGTGGCTTGATCAATTTGTTGAGGATTTAGGGTACTTAAGGACTGGAAGTTTGAAGTTCTATTGGTTACTACCAGGCAAGGACATTGTTGATGGTCTCAGGGTAATTGTGTCTGACACTGATACAAATGTTATGGCATCAGTTGTTGATAGGGTCAAAAATTTGGTTGTAGCAGGACAACGAGAATCTCAGCAACCAATAGATGAACCTCTCAATGTCATAGCACAGGTACACATTTGACAAGTTTTTTTTGGTACATGTGTCCTACAGTTCTCTGAATAAAACTGTGACTTGTTTTGTAGGATGTCATAAAACAAGACCCTGTTGGTTCTCAATTGATGACACAACTGAGTTCAACCTTGCTAAGTGAAATGATGGGACAGGTAACATCGTCAGTTAAATGTGTTTACATTGCATATTTCTCAAGTTGAGGTTCAATGCATATTAATTTGACATGAATATTTGACTATGTTTTAGGCCTCTCAATCTAGCGTGTTGTCTCAACCACAAGGACCACTTCCAGAACCAGATTT
This sequence comes from Eleusine indica, assembly GCA_030378355.1. Classification (NCBI taxonomy): domain Eukaryota; kingdom Viridiplantae; phylum Streptophyta; class Magnoliopsida; order Poales; family Poaceae; genus Eleusine; species Eleusine indica. Next base: position 18,559,466 of record CM059494.1, read on the forward strand.
CATTCTAACGAATAGACCCATCGCAAGGGCTGCTCCACTCACAACCTGCACAAAGGAAGGCAAAGCTGCTGCTACCAAGAGAAAGGTCACCAAGAACACTGGAGGTGCAGCTAACAACAAGAGGGCTGGAGCTGCAGCAAAAAAGAAGAAAACTGGAGCTGGAACACAAGCAGATGCAAAGCTATCTTATTCTGAACTGAGACTTTTTCTTTAGCATATGATACATAGTTCGACTTTTTCTTTTGGGTCTGCAATTCAGGGCTGCTACTTCATTTAATTAGTAACGATGCGTCGATCTTTTGTTTTGGGTCAGTGATTGATAACAATCTGGTGTGCTTCGTGCCTGTACTTAAGCACCAACAATGTAAGGTGTTTGTTCTGGATTAGTGATTGATAATTATGTCGACCTTTTGTTTTGGGCCTGTCATGGCAAATGTATGAATCGATGATATCTGCCATGCTTATTCTCATGTCATGTCCATATCTGTTTCTATTAGAAAATTCCATGCCATTACTGTATTCATATAACGGCAATGCAAACTCGTTACATTCAACAAGCTACTGGGTATTTCTTCACTCACATATAATATCTGATGACTATTTTTCAAGTTACAAAAAGCTACAAATACAGATCGCTTACAACCTGACGCATGAAGAAGCCAAAAAGATTCAGGGGGTTATGTGCAAAATAACACTCATCCAAACAGCCGCCAAAGCTCTTGCATGCAAGCTTCATCCACGTTGGGATGCCACGTTAGCGACCGAAGCGGGTTCCGAACCCGTTTGGACCTGTCATGCCACCCAAAACGAGTTTAGGGATGCTAATTAGACGGTTTAAGAGTATATGCACCTAAGTGGCACAGCTGGACAAGTATAGACATCTGTTGTGCACTTCACTCTTATATTAATAGAAGAAGAGTTTACACACACGTGCATACACTTGTTACATAGATGACATGTAACAATACATGAGCTTCACAGAGAGAAGCAAAGTGAAGTCATATTTAAAATTGACTTTGAGAAAGCATACGACAAAGTTAAATGGTCTTTTGTGAGACAAATCTTAGAGATGAAAGGTTTCTCTATAAAATGATGTCAGTGGATTGATAATTTCACACAAGAGGGGCATGTGGGAATTAAGATTAATGACCAGGTGGGGGCCTCCTTTCAAAATAAGAAAAGACTAAGACAAGGGGATCCATTATCTCCTATCTTGTTTAACATAGTGGTCGACATGCTGGCTATCTTGTTGAAAAGAGCAAAGGAAATAGGGTATATTAGTGGGGTGATCCCGCATTTGGTTGATGAGGGTCTAACGATCCTGTAATATGCGGATGATATAATAATTTTCATGGAACATGACCTAGTGAAAGCTAGAAACTTAAAGCTACTTCTGGTAGCTTTTGAGTAGCTTTCGGGGCTGAAGATTAATTTTTATAAGAGCGAAATTTTCTGTTTTAGCGAGGCAAAAAATACGGATAATCAATATTCTCAACTATTCGGTTGCAAAAGTGGGTCCTACCCATTCAGGTATCTGGGAATACCAATGTACTACAAAAAATTAAATAATGCCGACTGGAAAATTATCGAACAAAGGATAGAAAAGAAATTAATAGTTGGAAAGGAAAACACCTCACTGTAGGGGGATGACTGATTCTAATTAATTTAGTTTTGACTAGCCTAGTCATGTTCATGCTATCTTTCTTTAAGGTCCCAAGAGGAGTCCTTGAGAAGATAGATTACTATTGATCTAAGTTTTTTTGGCAAAGTGATCAACATAAGAAAAAATACAGGCTAGCCAAATGGAGTATTCTCTGTCAACCGAAGGAACAGGGGGGTTTGGGCATTAAAAACATTGATGTGCAGAACCAATGCCTGCTGAGAAAGTGGCTTTTTAAACTTATAAATGAGGATGGCCTATGGAAAACTATTCTCAGGAAGAAATACCTGTAAAATCAAACAATTGGCCAAGCTCAAAAGAAACCCGGAGATTCTCAGTTTTGGTCGGGGCTTATGAAAGTTAAGGATGGCTTTCTTAGCTTTGGTAGACTACAACTTAATAACGGAGATAACATCCGTTTTTGGGAAGATAAGTGGTTGGGTGATTATACCATCAAACAATAATATCCTTCTCTTTATTTTATTGTGAGGCATAAAAATGCATCGGTTGCTAAGGTGTTTTCTTCTGTACCCTTAAACATCTCTTTTAGACGGGGTTTAGTGGGTCAAAACTTAGTTCTTTGGCATAACCTAGTGAGTAGAATTGCTCATATTCAACTCAATGATAGGGAGGATACTTTTAAATGGAATTTACATCAACATGGGTTATTTTCTGTCCATTCGATGTACACAGCTTTAATATCTAATGGCAACGTAATCCATAACAAGACTTTGTGGAAACTCCGGGCTCCCCTAAAGATAAAAATTTTTATGTGGTATCTAAAAAGAGTAGTGCTCACTAAAGATAATTTAGCACGAAGGAACTGGAATGGTTCCAAAAGTTGTGTGTTCTGTTCTAGTAATAAAACTATACAACACCTCTTTTTTGATTGCCACTTTGCCAAGTTCATGTGGAGAGCGGTGCAATTCGCTTTTGGTGTCAATAACCCGTTTAGTGTGGATCATATGTTTCATGATTGGTTACATGGTGTTCCTATTAAGACCAAAAGAATGTATCTTGTTGGTGCTTCCGCTCTCTGCTGGGCGCTTTGGCTTAGTCAGAATGATACGGTTTTTGACAAGCATTCTATGAAAACTTATATGCAGGTTCTCTTCAGGGGAACACACTGGCTGCGAGATTGGGCGCAGCTACAAAGGCGTGAAGAAGACACTATCATAATAATGGAAGCATGTCGGTCCCTCCAGACGATGGTCATGCAAGTGTTCGCCAACCACGGATGGAGATTTAGCAATAGGATTGTTGTCTAATAATATTCATCCAAACTATGTTGGTGTTTTCCTTTTCATTTGAATATGGTGTGTTAGTGTGAGCTGCTGATGAAGTAGCAATCTTGTAAACTATGGCCGTAGCCCTATGGGTCAAAGCCGGATTTTATTCCATCATCTAAACAAAAAGATGACATCCGCGCCTATATATCTGAAACTACCCAACCGCTGGGAACACAACCCACTAAGGATCAGCTCCCTGTACCGACCCTGTCAAGCTGGCTAGAGCCTTAGCTCCCGCCATACACCACAACCTGGTCTCCTCACTAGCAAGAAAGAGCGCATTTGCCATGCCTGGTGCCACCTTGTTGAAGACACAATCATTCCGATGCTTCCATAGCGTCCAGGCACCAAGAATGATGACTGAATTCAGCCCGTGCTGTTGAGCCACTGACCATGACAGAAATCCGTCTCCACCAAGCTTCAAAGAGGTTATCTGCTGGTTGCGGCGTAAGAGCAGCGAGCCCAAAACGCTGCAGGACTGTGAGCTAGAACTGCCGCGCGAAGACACCCGGTGAGAAGGTGGTCTATGGTCTCATCCTCTTGATCACAGAAGGGACAACTTTCCGGGTGCGGGAGGTGTCGCTGTTTCAAATGGCCAGCCATCCAACACTGGTCATGAGACACAATCCATAGGAAAAAATCTGCACTTGTTTGGGGCTCATGTTTTCCATATCCTCTCCCAAGGGCTAAAGAGAATGGACCCCTGAAACAAGGCTTCATAGGCCGATCGTGCTGAATACCGCCCCGAACTAGTAAGGCACCAAACATGGTTATCTGAGACTCCCGGTTGTAGATCAACCACTGTGACCAGATCCCATAGGTGATGAAATTCCATGATAACCTCTACCGTGGCCACACCATGTATGTCCTGTACCCAAGCATTATTAGCAAGTGCATCAGCTACTGTTCGCTTGTTGGGGCGATCCTTCTCGGAATCATGGAGAAGATTAGTGGCGAGATGTCTGCTATACGCTGACCCATAATCCATCTGTCACTCAAAAAAAAAAGTGTTATGACCATCCCCTATCTCAGTGCCATCGCCATTGAAAGTAGGGCTTGAAAACATGCACTGGATTGGATAGGTAGCGATGCCCGAGGTTTATCCGGTTCAGCTCTTTGGAGCCATAGCCAGCGAACCCAGAGGGCACAATTGAGCTGCTTAAGATCTGGAATCCCGAGGCCACCCAACTCCTTCGGTCTTGCCACCTTTGGCCAGGCAATCAAACAATGTCCTCCCTAAGTAGGTGGCTAGGTGCGTAAGCTGCTGGTTGACCCCACATGGATCTCGCCTCTCCTTGCCCGTCAAGCTGGGTCTATCCTCTGATCATCACCATCAATCCGTCTGTGCACCACGACCCCTGCCACCATCGCCTTGAATGCCATGTCGTCAAGTCGCCACTGTACACACACAGCTCTTAACTGCTTTCGGCTACGCTGATCACAACCCTCCAAGGTCGGACTCCCTCTTCTCTCTACCACCGCTCTCTCCCCTGCATCTCCTCGACTCACCCTGTCACGCAGTTTGTGGGAGCTGCAGACCCGCTGGGCTAGGACAAGCAGCAGCGGCAGCCATGTCGTGAGCAGCAACAAGCAGAACAGCACTGCCACTGGGGAAGGTAAGTTAAGTTCCCACTTGCTAGGATCAAACAAGTCTATTTGCGATCTGGATTATTGTGCATTTGCAACTAAACAATTCTGGTTCGGTCTTTCATTCAAACGTCTACAACAACTATATCAATTTTTGTTAGAATTCTTGGCTCCCCTTCGATTATTATCAACCGTTGATCTAATCAATTTTGTTTAGCATAGCAATTTAGCGTCAATATGGGCACTTGAGTAATCTCCCATCCCATCCAACCAATTAAACTCCATCTCTACTCACCGTCAAGACATCCCCAACCTTGACTGCCCAACCACCGGTATCGTGAGCTAAAGCATCGCTCGCCGCTCGAGCGTTGCGTCGCTGGCGATGGCGTTCATTCAAGTGACCTCGATACACGCTGGCCCTTGTGCATCCCCTGTTTTAGGATATCGCCAACACCGATGGGCGATGGTCGATTCTCCCCCAATTTCCGTGGTGAATCGCACCCGCGAGCGATGAGCAACGGGCTGCAGTGCGGCAGGACCCATGGGGTTTGGCAGCACACAGTGAGCGTGAGGTAGACGGTGAAGCCGTGGTGGGTAGGAGGCTTATGCTGCTGTGTTCTCTTGCTGGCAGAGGAGATTGAGCGTTGCAGGATCTGTGCTATGGGATTCTTTTAGGGCAAGAGCAATGTATAATTTCGAGGCATTAAGGTGGACCCGATTAAAACTCTGCAGTAATTGTTTCAAGTTTCACAATGTTTACTCCCTCCTTAAATTATTGTCGTTATTGATTTTTTAGTTAACTTCGACCATTTGTCTTATTCATAAAATTTTAAAAAAATATCATATATGTTATCATAGTTTGTTTTGTCATGAAAGAAAATTTAAACATAACTTAAAATTTTATATATTTAAAATAATATTTTGAATAATACGAATGATCAAAATTAATTAAAAAAGTCAACAACGACAATAATTTAAGAACGGATGCTTTAAGCTGGGTCCATTAAAAAATAAAAAATTACAGTATGTCCAACCGTTTACCTCATCTCAGTAATCTCAGTGACCAACGAAGGAAGTGCAAAAATCAACAATTATTTTAGGGTAGTTTTACTGTCCAAAATATTGGCCATTAATTTTGAGAAACTATTGGCCAAGGTAATTTCATAATTACACCATTATAAATGATTTTACATTTATTTTATAATAAATATCTAACTCTACCAAATCATTAAAATATCAGTTAATCTTTTAAAAAAATAAAAATATCAGTTATTAATCATATTACTAATTTATTTTTATTCATGATAATATAAAATAATTATTATAAATCTAAAAATATTATTTTTACTGATATTACCCTCAAACTAATAAACTATTGGCCAGTAGTTATGTGTTAGATTATCGAATCTAAATTATTGAATTAAATTATTGGTTAATATTTTGGACAGTAAAACTCCTCTTTTTTTACTACTTCAAACCCGACTGTAGCGTTACTGCTGGCAATAACTGCTGCCGGCCTTATTTTTTTTCCTTCACAATGGTTGCTACCGACTTTGAGCTCTTACTACCCCTCCTATTCTCCCATTGTGGATGCCCTAAGGTGTGAACTGCGTCCCCCTCATGATACTCTCTTTATGTTTTTCTGTGGGATAAATCAAATAACACAAGTGGTTAATTCATCAAGTTGAATAAATGACATGTTATAACCCATCCATCATGCACTGTACATGTTCTCCAGCCTTTAGGCTCTATCGAGCAGCTTAACAAATCCGCCCTCTTACAGAGCTGAGGCTTTTAGTTTACAGTTATTTGGTTTTTGTTCAGAGAGGTTAAGTGAGAATTGAACTAGCTGTCTTGATCAAAATGTGTTATGCTTCTCTTCTCTAGTCCTTAATAAGTTTGGTGCGGTTGTCTATGACCATCATGTTTGGTGTCCTCATTGTAGATCAGTTGGACTCTGTTAATGTAAATTGTATCACAATCGCATGTAAGTTGTTCTTTGAGTCTGCATTGCGTTCAAATCCGGTTCATCATGTGTAAGCCTTTCCATCGAGTTCCTCTTGAAGTCCGATGTCCACAACACCAAGGTAGATCTACATTCCATAGACTAAGCCCTATGATCAAAGGTCTACAGACCCAACCGAGTTCTTTTTTTTTTTATAAAAATAAGTATTAAAAATCCCAGTAAACATTATTTTGCGATTTACCCCCTCTTCTTTACCATAATCAATGCACATGACATCTAACCTTAGATATCTTACAATTTAACACTTGGATCAGTGATAATTACATTAGAGAAAGTTAACTGCCATTCAAATGTTAGCATCCCATCCTGGCACTTGATTTTAAGCATGAACCTTCATCCTCTCGTGACTATGGACAGTCCTTGTCTAGAATTTTTTTTTCTACAACCCGTAGTAATGCACAAACACTTTGTTGCTAGTAACAAGTTTTATTCGAAAATAAATCAAGAACTAGTTCAGTATTTTGGCTGAAGAATATTTTTCTTTCAGTCATACATGGCACACACTAGAAACTGTTCAAATGGGTAGATTCCCCTCAATTATCAATTCATCATGATGGGTTGTTTGGTTATTGTTGAATTCATCACGATCCGTTTTACATGTTCAGATTTTTTGCAATCATTCTTAAGTAATATAATTGCAAAAAAAAACATTCTTTAGCAATACTATGATGCTTTAGTTTCAGCTGAGAACAATGTGAGTTAACCATGGTTTATTTGCTCAGGTAATGAACTGAAAATATATGCCCTTTTTTGTACACTGTACACTGCGGTTGTCCGCACTAAAGTTTGTGAACTCTTCGATGTTACCGTATTTTAGATATGAATTTGGTGTGCAATGAACATCTCCTCCATGCTTTACATTTTTTGAATGATATGAGAGAGGTAATGAAACATCCACACCTCTTGAGAAGCAACAAAGGATATGCGATTTTCTTGAGGGCCTGTTTGGATCCCTAGAAATGCATTCATCATTGCCGGTTACCCGGACAGAAGCAACCCTCCGCACCCCCCTCCCCCCTATTGTCTCACTCTGGAGGGCTGTCTACAGAATTGAATTGTTTCTAACAAAACCTATATGCTGTTTGGATACTTGCATCTAGAATATGATCAATGTAGAGCCTACAAACTGCTTCTGCATCTGATTCAATTACACAATGACAAGCATAGAACTGAATAAGCATTTTACAAGGGTTGCTTAAACTCTTTTTAATTTAAGTTTGCTAGGATCTGATAAAATATAATGATGACAAAGAATTTGGTATGATCATTATACATGCAACAGACACAAAAATCCGAAAGTTCATTCATGGCTTGACCCCCGAATCCTAGTGTTATGTTTCTCCTAGAAAAAAAAAAGAAACAGCCACTCGATATCTCATTGTCTTTCTTCTCAGCCTCCTCATTGGCACCAAACAACAAACAAGTGTAATTAACATCAGCTGATCCCTCTCTATGGTTCCAAATATTGGTGCATCAGTTTGCCTATAGCTCAAGCAAATTCTTGCATGGCTCGATCTGACCTTCACAACCATAGTTCTTTCTGAAACTACCACATGATATTAGCTCATCCTGGTCCGCTTGTTTAATTCGTGGTTTTGCATCCAGAATCCAATACGCTGCACGATGCGATAAGTGACTCTTACCCAAGTGAAATGGTGAAACTAAAGGAAGCAGGAATAAACAATGGAGAAATAAGAGCATCAAGTGTGTGTTAGCCAAATGCGAATAGTTGAATCTCTACAAGAATCCAGAATCCTGAAACGAAGAACAAGAAGAGGACCAAACTATCTACCAACTTTAATAATCATTTTAATTGCCTGTCGCCATTGGACTGAAATTCAGTATTTTGTTGAGAGAGAGAGACTGAAATTCAGTATTCATAACCTGTTTTAATGAGTATGAAAGTGTATCTAAAGTCCTAACATGTTAGACAGTAATTCAACCAAAGAAGCTCAACAAGCAAACCACTAGTTACACATCGTTACTTATCTGGGACAAGCAGAGTCAGGATAACTAAATTTTGACCTCCATTTAAACCCTAATAATTACTTATCTAAGATCAAACAAATATACCCCGATCATTACGTACATTATATATCTGCCTAATTATTGTCTGATCAATGTTGGACCCTCCACATATGCACCACAAACATAGATATGTGTAATGGTGTATCATTAACAAAATACTACTATTTTTAAATGATAAAGTACGAAACTAAATCATGGAAACTGAACACCATGCACAAGCTTAGCCAGCTCTTATTGCGCTTTCATTTTGTTCTTGTCCCAACTCTGCACCTTCTAAGAGAACTCAGATCAACTATCAGGCCTACTCCTAAAGCCAATCAAAGCCTAGATTGGACAACAAGAGGCCATGCTGGTACCATACGAAAGGAAGAGCTGAGCCATAACAGGAGATCTAGAAGATGAATAACGAACTACTAGGGTTAGAGAGTGATTGCGGGAGAAGACATACCTTTGTTCCATGATCCATCTAAGGCTTGGTTATTAGGCTTTCATTGACAGGGATCCAGCGGTCGGGTGCTAAATTGTTAGAAAATAAGCCGCGGAAGCGATATCTTAGGATCATCAGCCATAAACATAAGATCATAGAAAAGAGAACGACACCAAGATATGATGCTTTTTTAGCGATGTGCGTATATCCTCGAGGCATGACTACGGGCGCTCCTCCCCATAATATCAGCAGCAATACCGGCATCAGGAGCACACCGGCGTACGGCCTGGCCGCCCCTTGGGCGCACCACTCCGGCCGCCGCCGCCCCTTGCCTACTACATCTGTTGTCTCACGGTTACAATGGTGGTACTCCCACGTATATATGAGGTCCAAGAATACAAGTCCGACATAAACTCTATCCCTAACCACCTAATACAACTCAAATCTAATTTGTAACTGACTTGTGTACACATATTCAACATAAATACAACAAAAAGCTTCCAGTTGTGGGGATTTTGGTGATGTAGAGAATCATCCATGAGTGGGGACTTGTCGACAGCGTGGCGATGACTCTGATGGCGGGGATTATTGACGCAAGCTACCGTTTCATTGGCTAAAAGGGCTGGAATCGTACAATTGAATTCAAAGCATGGCTAAACATGCCAAGGTTTAGAAAACAATTTAATTTAGCCTGTTTCCAGGGATCCAAATGGGCCCTAAGTTTATCTCAACAATTTCCTTTTCATGATAATAGATCTTTCATGTCTGTAAAATAATCAAACTGCATATACTACTCCCTAATTGGCGGTCAGTAGTTGAAATAGTACTTTGCATGATAATGGTACTTTGCATATACTACTCTTCTACAGGCCTGTGTTCTACTATCATCTATCCTCATTGTTGTTATCTTCTTCTCTTTCATAATTTAAGCCAGCCCTCTTTTAGGGCCGTCTTTCCTCTGGAATTTTCAGTGTCACCTAGAACGTATTTGCTTATTTGTGGCGTATAATTATAGTTCTGGCAAGTACTCAAATGTTCAAAATACTTCCTATGAGAGAGTTATGGCCTTTTTAGCCTAAGACCGCAGGCTGTCACGAGAGCTAAATCCTTGTTAGAATATCCAAATCCAATTTCATTTGGTGCGTTGGAAGAACTTGAAGTATTAACGAGACACAAACATTTCATGTATTGAATGACACTGTGAACTTGCAAAATTGCTGATGACCTTAACCACTTCTTCATTCCTCTAGAGAATCTTGAGGACTTCGTTTACACAAATTGGAACATGTGTTGGCCTTTCCTTTTGCCAGTGAATCTTCATGGATAATGTTGCATTACCATGTCTGCAAACTTCTTAATACTTGATCATGTTCCATTGAGTTGATAGATATAGGATTGCCATTTTTGCAATGAGCTTGTGAAGTAGAGGAGTTTACTGTCCAAAATACTGGCCAGTAGTTTTCAAAAACTATTGGCTAGTAGTTGGAGGGTAATTTTGTAATTACATTATTAATTAATAAATTTATGTTTATTTTCATGATAGAATATTAATTCTACCAAAATCATTAAAATGTTAGTTTATCTTAAAAAAATAAAATATTAGTTATTAATCAGATTGTTAATATAACTTTATTTATAATAATAAAAACTAATTATTATAAATCTATAACTCTTATTTTTCTAATATTACCCTCAAATTGAGAAACTATTGGCCAGTAGTTATGATTTTAGGTTATAAAATTTATACCGTTAGATAAAACTACTGGCCAGTAGAAGTAAACTCTATTGTGTCTTTATTGTGATTCTGCATTATTCCCATAAAAATTAGAGGCCGGTACCAAATCCATTGTGTCATCCATCAAATTACTTTTCCCATGGACATGTGAACGTCCAAATCAGACTTCGTACTTGGGAGATATGTACATTTTTTTCTCAGGGTCTGTCACTCTATTATGGGATGAATCCGAATTGATTTGAGAAAGGTATGTTATTTATATTTATCTTAATAGTATTAATATTTTGAACCCTAAATCGTTGTTAGCTTCCAGAAGAATGTAGAGTAGAAAACTAGCGGTAAAGCTAGCGCAAGAATTAATTGTAGCACATAAGCTAGTATGCAATTGCGGGAGCCCTAAACAGTAAACACATACTCCAGCTAATTATTCAAATGTATACAGGTTTGCAGAGCAAGTCCAAAGAGAGGAAACCAATGGCTCGTCGAAATACCATCGATGACTCCGATTGGGACGAAGTGATGCTTATCAATGGCTATGCTGTGTTCATGGGGTATCTGATGATGGGCGTAAGGGGATTGGGCATATTGGTCATACTTGGACAACAGTTGTCCTCCTCGGTGGCTTCGTCTCTGTTCTTGGAAAGAAGGACCTTTGGTGTATCACAGGAATTATGCTTGTCGAGACTGCTGGGTTAGTCAACTAAATATGTAATTGGTGCATTTTGTAAAATTCTTTTGTTTTGATTTTTTTGGATTCCTTAAAAGATTACCAAGAAGATCAAAATTGACAAGGTAGACTTTACCATTAAGGTATTCCACAATAAGATTCCTAACTCTAATCCATATATACCGTTTCATTGTAGATTTGATCAAAGTGAGTCATTCCATGCATTCAGTGCATAAAACGGTCATCCATTCCAATATTTGACTATCAACTTCTAGAAAAATTAATATTTTAATAACATTTGAAATATGTGCTATGAAACTATTTGTTATAATAAATCAACAAATATAAATCTTATGATCTTAAACTATATGAATTTCATAAATTAATGGTCAAATATTGGAAAAGTTGACTTTGACTAAAAAGAATGACAAGTATCTTTGATTGGGGAAATATATGGTACATGTCTCCTTTTTGACCCTTTTAAAAAATCCGTTTCTTATTTTGCACCGATGTCTCAATGGAAATGATAATATACACATAATGAATTTTAATTCTTTCACAATATTAGGTTAAACGCGCTGTGAGTTTTTTTTTTGATAAACCATGTTTCATTTATCTTACTGACATAACTGGCAACATACAACAGGGTCTTCAATGTCCTTTTAGAGGAAACGATGAGTGATTTCCTCCGTTCATGGTGGGGTTTGCTGGGTGCAGCAGTTGGCACGATCACCAAACCATTCAAAAAAGGAAAAGGAAAAGGTCTGACAGATCGTTCGACTGCAAGCATAGTGCTGGCACTTGTTATATCAGGGATTCAAGCACTTGTGCTTGGTGTTATATTGTGCCCTGTAGCGGTTCTCTACTTGTTAGGGATGTATATCTCTGCCGGAGTTTCGTTGTGGCGTCTAATAGAGCACGACTTTGGTAATGACGACGGTGGTCCAAACCTGAAGCCGGCACTACAAGTTCTTTACATTTAGCAGTCGCACAAGGCGTGCTCTTCGGTTACAAGCAAATACATGCTTTGGGGGCAAAAGTTGGGCTTGCGGAATTTGTTGCGGAAGAGCTTATTGAATCAGAGAATATTAAATCAGTGAACAAAGATACAGTTTCAGCCTACCTAGAGGACATCGTTGCCGGTTGTGAGAAGGATCCATCATTCGCTTCTGGAAGGAATCTTGTCACATACGCCGTGGACCTGATTATGGAAGCCAAGTCAAAATGACGGCTTCATTGCCGGAGTAAAGATTCACGTGGATCCTTCTACACGTTTTTGTTTTGATTGATTATTGGTTTATGCAGGAGTGCCCATCCACTCATGTGTTGAGGAAGACTAGTGACATCGGAAGACTAGCACGCGAAAAGCTGTTGACACATGCTATCTTCGAACCAGGAGACGTCGGCCATGCTACGCTTACAACAAAGGGGTGATGAAGGAAGCCCCATGAGTATGTTACAAGCAGTCCGTTTTGTCCTTGGAGACCTCACTAGAGCTTTTTTGGATGATGGAAACATTTCAAATAGAGTGATCGCAGGAAGAATACTGGAGGATTTATGGAACAATTGTGATTTCATACATAAAAAATATCTCAATGAACTGATGGAACCAACGGCTAATGTGATGCCAGAGGTAACCTGCACCTGTCTGGATCTGAAAATTTTACAAATCTCTTAGTTTCGTACTATACTGATCATATATGGAGTGAGGTGCTCCTGTCTCGAGTGTCAAACTGAAGTACCATTGATGCTGCAGGTGCTCAAATTATTAGTACTTGGTCATCATATGTCTCCATTGGAGGACATTGACATAGAGAGCGGAGGTGTTCCCGAGGGTAATGGCCAGGGAAACACCTCTTCTTCTCAGCATCATCAAAAGGCCCAGGAACCTAAGGACACGACGGAACTGTGGAAAGTATTGGTACACCTACGCGGGACCATACGGTGGCGATGGTATTGGAGAGATTCGGATTTGGCTCGCCGGATAGATGAGATTTTAGAAAAAGTTATGTTCGGAACAAGGGAAGCGTGTCTACAAATTCCCTGATCTGGTGGAAGAAGCAGAGGAATCTCTGAAAAAGGAGAAGGCAGAAGAACGAACTCGCGTACCACCTAGCCGTTTAGGCGCGACCTGATCAACTAACAGTTGGCTAAACCGAATATATTCATGTTATCATGTACTACCAATTGGCCCGTAAAATTTAAAGTTGCGACGGGCGCTAAAACGTAAAAACTAATGTCATGAGATCACCATTGTTAAGTCATGAACTGAAACATTGATTTATATGTTATAGTTGTAGAGTTGAGAAACATATTTGTTAAACGCATTGTTAGACATATAAGCGGTAGGATTTTATCCCTAGTGCGCACGTATCCGTGCATGGCACTGTTTTGGGCAAGTCCTGATCTTCCGGCCTGGCCTTCCTATTCTCCCGAGCTTTACTTCTATGAATCCGTTGAAATATGGAGTCCTATATATGTACCAGTTCGGTTCATTGTTAGACATATATAGTATAGTCTAAAGTAGACTCAGGTGAGAATTACAGCCAAGAGAGAATTTTAACTGGCGTGGAGGTCTTCTTTGACTGCCACGTATGTTTGGGCTGACGTGGTCGTCTGCTGGCCCGGATTGTGGCTGGCTCGCTCCTCAACCATACGTGTGCTGGCCGGGCTGCTTTTTGCAGCCTTGTGGTTGCTCCACCCGTTTGCCTGGCCTGTGTTTGGCGATAACAGCCCACAGTCCGTCGCAGTAGTGAGCTGGTTTAGTGAGCCCACATCGACGGAGACGGTAACAACAGTTGTCCGGTGGCAGGGTCTGATGTAATGCTGTTCCTGCCAGCACCTTCACTCGAATTACTGATGCATCTGAAGAGAGAAGGGGGGCTACAAAAATTGTCGATGTTGCTGGTGTCACCGGATGAAAAGAATGAGCGGGGATGAAAAATAAGAGTGAATGGTCACCGGATCCATCCAGATCTAAATGTCTAGCGTCAGCCATGCCTTGATGTTTTAAGAGGGTAGGAAGCCAGCAACTGGGTCGAGGAACTCTCGCAGCGAGGATATTTGCAGGATGTTTGATCAAGCCTGCCTACCTCAATGAGGAAAAAAAAAAGGATAAATTGTACCGCGGGGAATGAAGCAGATCAAGATTAACTTGCATATGTTGTGCGACTAATCATGGATGGAAAATAGAGCAGAAATAAACTGGGTTGGGACTTGGTACTCGCGTGAAGGGAATGACGGAGCCGCGAGAAAGGGTGGTGACATGGTGTGCTACCTACGGCGTTGTGGGCTTATGAGCAATGAAAAGAGTGAACAAGAGAGAGAGAGCCGCAGCTGCAACTATAAAAGAAAGTTGCTTTTGCAACTGAGGTTGCCATCGGTGCGTAGCAGCAAGTGGCTTGGCCACGTGTTGTTGCTTTGCATTCATGTCGTTTTGGTTTGCAGGTTGCTCAACCAGATGTTGAAGTAGATGGGCCACAGATCGATGGAAACGAGGGCAACCAGTTTCAAAGGATAAGGATGAGGACTGCATGGTCACTAGTTTAGACATTGCTGTGGGATCCGTCCATGGATCATAGATCTCTTATATGTAAGCCTTCAGACTCATTGAGTGGCAACAAAAGTTATATTTAGACTCTAAACTATAAAATAAACAACCTTCCAGCTTATTTACCACTCCGACACTCTAAACGACATGCTACTGTTCAGGCTTTACTTTGCTGGTGCGTAAGGACATGAGTGTTTCTTATCTGCTATACGTACACATATGTGTTTCTATAATAAGAAAAAAGGAATAAATAG
The DNA here is from genome assembly GCA_030378355.1 of Eleusine indica. Classification (NCBI taxonomy): domain Eukaryota; kingdom Viridiplantae; phylum Streptophyta; class Magnoliopsida; order Poales; family Poaceae; genus Eleusine; species Eleusine indica. The sequence goes on from CM059494.1 coordinate 18,574,689, forward strand.
ACTTAGTGGACGCGGCGGAGCGCGTCAGCATTTCTAGTAAGCTTTACGTCTCGAGGCTGAGCCTCTGGCTCCCAAACGGCTGGAGACTCTCCGCCATGAAGAGGAAGCTCACGCCCTGGCGCTCGCCCGTCAGACCACGGCGACCCTACACGCCCAGGCCGTCGTTGTCTTGAACATCAAATCTCTTGTTCCCATTGTTCTTGAGCTCTGTTCGCTCCACTACACCGGAGCCTTGTTCTTGAACACGCTGGAGAAGTATGTCGTGGCCGACCACACCCTCTTAGACGACGACTTTTCTGACGACGTCTCTTGGAAGCGCATGGACCGCACCGTTCTGTCTTGGTTCTACGGAACCATCACTCCTGAGCTCCTTGAGATTGTCCTGCATTGGGAGGATGTGCCGCCTACTGCTCGTCGTGTCTGGCTCGCCATCGAATGCTAGTTTCTCAGCAACAAGGCCACCCACGCCATGCTCGTCGACGCCGCCAAGTTTCAAACTTTTGTCCAGGGGAACCTCTCGGTGATGGAGTACTGTCATCATTTGAAGGCCATGGCGGACCAGCTTGCCGCCCTCGGCGAGCCCGTTCGTGAGAGCACCTTGGTCCTGAACATCTTCCGTGGATTGAACTATCGGTACTCCCATATGGCATCCTTCATCAAGAGTTCACGGTGTTATCAAAGCAAGGATCCTAGGCACTTGTCGCATCTGCTCCGTGCCCATCGGCACCCGCATCTTCTGACATGCCTCCTGCTAGCTACCAACCCTCCAGCGGCAACAAGAACATGAAACATTGTGGCAAGCGCGCCGGCAACGGCAGCAGCTATGGCCAGAACGTGCATGGTGGGCAGGCTTCCTCAGGCGCGCGTGCATAGTCCCACGCGGGCTGGCAGCCCTCGTACGATCCATGGACTGGGACCTTCACACTTTGGCCTGGTCTAGTGGATCCCCGCCTGGCTTTCGGTCAGCCCACCTTCGCCGCCTCGCCTGTGCCTCAACACGCTCTTCTTGCTGGGCCGCAGGCCGGCCTGCCTCTAGGCATGCTACCTGACCCCTTCTTTGGCCCAGCTTACGACGCTCCTCCACCAGGGTTGCCCCTCGGCCCACCCCCAAGCTCACCTGTGGGCGCACAGCTACCTGCACCTGGCGGGCCTCCTGATGGCCTCCCCCTGCACATCAGCTGGGTCCTGGCCTGGCCTCTCACCCTGGTGGCTTCGCCTTCGACTAGAACGCCTTGGCTTCGGCGTTCAACACAATGACCTTGCAGCCACCACTGACCACCATAGAACGGTTTATGGACACAGGTGTGACAACTCACATGACCTCACACTCCAATAATCTCTCCAGTTTTCATACACCTACATATTCCACTCCTCCAAACATTATCATTGGATATGGCTCTCTTATACCCGTTACTAGCACTGGCTCCGTTTCGTTTCGTACTTCGCACGGCTCTCTTCGCTTAAATAATGATCGTATTTCTACCTAGTTAATTAAGAACCTTATTTCTGTACGCCAGCTCACCATCGACATGTCATTGTTCTGTTGAATTTGACCCATACCGTTTTTTCGTGAAGGATCTCAGAACTAGGAGCGTGATCGCCAGGTGCAATAGTTCGGGTCAGCTGTACCCCCTCCTGTCATCTGTGTTTCATCCTCTAGCTCTCGCCGCCCGCACCACTCCTACCCTATGGCATCGGCGTCTCGATCATATTGGTCATGAAGCCCTATTTTGTTTAGCTTCATCTTTAGTTATTTCTTGTAATAGGAGTGAGTCCCCCCCCCCCCCCTATTTGTGTCATGCTTGCCAGCTCGGCTGCCATGTGCGCCTCTCGTTTAGTCAGTCCAGCTCGCGCTCATCTAAGAATTTTGATTTAATACATTATGATTTGTGGACATCTCCCATCGTCAGTATTTCTGGTTACAAATATTACTTGGTGATTCTAGATGATTTCTCGCATTTTCTTTGTATTTTTCCCTTTACGACTCAAGTCTGACACTTGTTCCAAGCTTACTATTTTTTTTGCCTACGTCTCCACGCTGTTTGGCACCACCGTTAAGGCCCTCCAGTGCAACAATGGCCGTGAGTTTGATAACTCCACCGCCCGCACGTTCTTTCTCACGAAAGGTGTCACTCTCGGCATATATTGACCATACACCTCACCTCAAAATGGCAAGGCAGAGCGTATCAGTTGGACCACCAATAACATCATTTGCTCCATGCTTTTTCAGACAAGCATGTCCCCGTCTTATAGGGTCAAGGCGCATCAGACCACATTTCAAGGCTGCCCCACCAATACATTGTCCCATGCCACACTCTTCCATGCTCTTTATGGAACCCAACCTACCTATGATCACCTTCTCGTCTTCGGATGCCTATGTTATCCCAACCTATCCGCACGACCGATCATAAGATAGCTCTACATTTCACTGTCAGTGTCTTCTTAGGGTACCCATTGGACCATAAGGGCCATCGCTGCCTAGACCTCTCCACTAATCGTCTCTATATTTTCTGTCATGTCGTCTTTCATGAGTCCTCATTTCCATTTTCTAATGTCTCATCTCTGCCTCCATCCGACTTCAATTTTTTTTTACTAGGGTATGATGTTATGCATGTTCCCCCTATTTCTCCCAACGGAGGACATCACTAAGGATACTCCTGGTGAGTTGCATGTTCCATTTGGTTATAAGGGGAAAACGATGAAGGTTGCATCCGGCATGACATTTCTAGGACAGACGCTCCATAAAACAGATATCCCCCCCGGTTACGTGCGTGTCACCATGTCAGAAATAGTACCTGGCTATCGAATGCCTGATACCTGAGGCGGGTATAGAAACTCTCCAAGATGCTCTTGGCTCTTTCATCATTTAGAAACGACGTGATGTTATACTCTCCAAACGAGTTTCTCCACCCCTGTTGTCTGGGCACGGGTCCTTTCATGCGAACCAGCCAATCACGACAAGTGGACAGCTGTCTCCTATGTCTGCGGTAGCTTCGGGCAACAAGCCCCAATCTCTTCATGTGGAAGCCGACTCGACTCACAGTTATATAATCTATTGTGAAAACGAGCCTCTTCCGATCATCGCTGAAGGTTCCATATAGACTGTCATCGAGCCTTCACCTGCTGTCGTTGAGCCTCCGTCCACAGCGGCTGTAACGGTTGAAGTTGAGGCTCCGGTAATTCATGTCGAGCATGTGCCACTAGTTGTCAAGGCTCCGGTAATCCCAAAGATGATTACCGGTTTTGACAAAGAGCCAAAGGACCCAAAAAAAAAAAAAAGATGTTGATAAGTACTTGGCTAGATTGAAAAAGCGTCTAGCAACCACCACCACCGGTAATCTCGTCCTACAAGATCCAGATCTTTGGGACATATTGTCGTACGATGATCTAATTTTAGACATTCCGAAAGATGATGTGGACTACCCGCAAGATGGACATCACCTTTATCACCTTATGGTGCATGTAAGTATCTTATGCCTTTTTTTTTGTAGCATGAATTCCTTTTTCCAAAAAAAGATGACCGATAGAAAAGATTGGAGGATGGCCTACATCAACCCGAATCGCATCAACCAAAGCACGATCAACCCAATGGTAAATCGAAGAAACCACCCGGATAAGACATCGGCAGAGCTAGCTGCAATGAAGGCGGTCCTGACAAAAGAAGCAAGGACTCAGATTACAAATTATTTATATGACTGCTGCATGAAGTGGCAAGATAGACAATGCATTTTGGCCCCTTATAATTTCAACTAAGTTGGACCACTACTGTCTTCGTCATCTATCATATGTTAAAGTTAAATTCAATCATAATTAACTTGTTGAAAACATTGTTGTAGCGATCATTGGATCTGTCTCATGATAAATCCTAAAAATGGGTACGTTCTGGCGCTGGATAGTCTAGACTACGATAAAAAGTTGTACAATGACATTCTGGAACTCATAGATAGGTAACAAATTAGTCTATGTATGTATGATTTGATAATGTTAATATCATCTAATGATACGCTTTTATCGATCATTTTGTGCTTATGAGAAATATGTCAAAGCGGGAGGGCAATGTCATCCAAATCGGAAAAAGAAGATGTACTTCCGTCATAGATTTTGGGTAAGATTTATATGCATCGCATACATATCTTTATCATAATATCCATCCATATAAAGTGTAACTAACTTGTGTTGTCTGTTACATAGTGCTTTAAGCAAGTACGAGGAAGTGTGCATTGTGGCTACTACACGTGTGTGTTCTCATCTAGCATGACAACTTACCTATAATATATCATTGAGGAGTCCGGTGAAGAGGTAAGTTGATTTTGTTTATGTTCATTTTACTTTATTCTAGAATGGTTTTTTAAGATCTTATATTAACATACTCTACGCATGTGACATAGAAAGTGTTGACGTTCCTTAAATACAAAAATTGACCGTCAATTACCTGCATAAAAGAGCTGAAATAATAAACCAACGTAGTGGTAAATATTTATTACTTATGAATTCCACAAGTGTTGGCGAATATTTGAATGCAAGTGAATTATCCACAAATTATGGGCAATTCCATGTCATGGATCAAAGAAAATACTGATCCGGCCAATCAGGAGCCAGCACAAGGATTCATATGTGGATGGACGGGATTCCCTTGTGAGACTCAGGAGAACACCAACCTTAAATAGGAGTGGACCCACCTACCAGTGACCTCAAAAAAGTACAAGGTCAACGGGCCGAGGCCTAGGTCGGCCGACCTCCCCTCCCCCCCCCCCCTGGTCGACCGACCAAGTCTTGAGGCGGTTTGGCCCGAGCTTCCACATGTCGGTTCCTCGTCCATTTCCTGAAGTCGGTGCATGTGAGCTCCGTGGCGGTTACTCCTGGAAACCGACCTATGGGCCTTATATAAATAGAGGAGGGGCTTCACACTCACACACACATCCAAGAGAAGAGAGCCATACTCCAAAGGTGCTAGTACTATTTAGTTTAGTACTTAGAATAGGTGGAGAGTGTGGAGAAGTGTAAGAGTGGAGCCTTGTCTGTGGGCCCTCTACTCCAACCTTGTACCTCGGCGGAGCCTTGCCTTATTAAGTAAGTCTTCGTGTTCATTTATGTTCTTATGCTTTCTTATTTAAGTAAGTTGAGTGCTTATTTACTTGTGGATTCAAAGTCTTATATGCTATATAGGTTGTTTAGCCTAAGTGACAACTTAGCTAAATAGTGATTAATAACTTAGGCATGGTGCTTAGGTTAGAAATCATCTTTGATCTCCTCGTAATTCATGATTTGTAGAGGTAGGTAGTATGTGATGACAGCCCTATCTATCCATTGTACTCCTCCACATTCGGTTGAGACATGTGTCCAAGACGGAGTAGCCTTGTATATGCCGGGCATGAATCCATACATGAAGCAGTAATTAAAGCCTCAATCTTATTTATTTAGGAGCTTATCCATAGATAAACCTCTCTATCCTACACCAACATTTATCTCTTGTGTCCTTGGACTGACTAGAATTAAGGATTTACCTATACTGTTTCTTGGATTCATAACCCCTAGAATACTCTGTTGGGGAAGTGCTAGAATGGTATTTCTGTGCGCTTGCGGATTCATATGTGATTGTTAAAAATACCAACAAGCATTTCTAGCGCCGTTGCTTGGAACGGTTGTCAATTTATCCTAGAACCCTAGTCGTCCTCGTATTTGTTTTTCTTTTCTTTTATTTCTTTCCTTTATATGATGGACGGACCTTCTATATCCAGTCTTTCCACCCCTAAGGGCAAGTTCTATGAACCTCCTTTGTTAGGAAAGGTGATCCTGGCAAATTATTTTGAGCTTAGCCCTGGCTTTATAGCCATGTTTCAGGAACGACCCTTCTCCGGGCTACTTAGTGAAAGCTCATATTTACACCTGCATGAATTTGAGCTACTGTGCGCATGCCTGAAACTCAGGAGTGTTCCACAGGAAACTCTTAAGTGGAAATCGTTTCCAATTTCCCTCAAGGATAGAGCGAAACAATGGTACATACACACGACGGGTACAGTGAATGGTGATTGGGAGACTATGCAAGATAGATTCTATCTTGTGTTCTTTCCATTGCCCTATATCTTGACATTACTGCCAGAGGTTCATTTGTGCATAAAACACCAGCGGAGGAAAGGAGATCCTCGAGCGTATTCTTGAAAATACATCCTTCCTAGCCGAAGACGAAAAACCACTGATGAAACACGTCAAATCTAGTGACGAGGTCCAAAATCCTACCGAGCCTGAGCTTGTAGCTTCTACATCCCTAGACTCGAATTTAGAAACCTCGTCTGAAGCACCCAATTTAGAGGATGAGGAGCCCTCACCCTCTGACTCGCCATTTATGTTCAAGGATAGTCATTTTGAGGACTGTGGGAATGCCTCGAATTATGAAATACATGTTAAATTGTCCGCTTTGGACATTGTTTTCGCAAGAAACAGTCCGAGAGCTAACCTCAATTATGAGCGATGCATGGTCGAGGGAGAGTGAACTTTCTTTTGACATTCTCAAAAAAATTCCACCCTCTTCCTTCATCCAGCTCTATGTCAGAGGTGTACACCGGTAATAGCCTGGTAGAATCCCACTGTTGGTGCCAACATAATGTCAGATTCTTTTGCATTCACTCATGTGAATGATGTGCCACTGACATCAACATGTAAAACCTTTAAAACCCCGAAAGGGAAATTGTTGGAAGGGATTGGAATTTTGCACGGAGTGTTTGCAAGACACAAAACCGTTGATGCCATCTTAGATTTCCACCTTTTGAAAATCCAAGATTTTGACATCCTAATCGGGTATCCTATTGAGAAATTTCTCAGAGATTTCCTAAATTTAGGGCGCCTAGACGTTAAACTCAAGGGCAGGAATATCTCTGTGCTGATCATATGATCGAAGAATAGCATCGCTGCACCTCCCCTCGATAATGAGCCAATTGAGAAAGTGATGGCCATATTTCCAGTCGAGTCCCCTAACTCCCTTCTTGAAAAAGAAGTGGATGATTATATTCAGGAAGACGATGAGCTACAGGAAACCATAGAGTTACCTAAACTAGAGCCAGAGCCTCGCCTTCCAATTGAGCTCAAAACCTTACCTCTAGGCCTACATTATGGTTTTCTCAATGATGACATGGAAACCCCAGTCATCATAAGCGACAATCTTTCAAATGAAGAAACCCACAGGCTAATCGCTATCCTAGAAAAGCATAGATCCATGCTAGGCTACTCACTCCAAGACCTTAAAAGAATAAGCCCTGCACTTTGCACACACCGCATTCCCATTGACTCCGATAGCATACGTATAGGGAGCCTCAACGTAGGCTGAACAATGCAATATGGGAAGTTGTGAAGAACGAGGTGCTTAAATTATTGCATGCCAGGATTATTTATTCTGTCCCGCATAGTGAGTGAGTAAGCCCGGTCCAAGTAGTGCCTAAGAAAGGAGGAATGACGGTCGTTACGAATGAGAAAAATGAGCTTATCCCTCAATGAACCATCACGGGATGGAGAATGTGCATTGACTATAGGAAACTTAACAAGGCCACAAAAAAGGATCATTTCCCTCTCCCTTTCATTGATGAAATGTTAGAGCGATTGGCAAAACATTCCTTCTTTTGTTTCCTTGATGGGTATTCCAGTTATCATCAAATTCTCATCCATCCCGATGATCAAAGCAACATGACATTTACATGTCCATACGGCACCTGTGCCTATCATAGGATGTCGTTGGACTGTGTAATGCACCCACTTCTTTTCAGTGATGTATGTTGTCCATTTTCTTAGATATGATCGAGGAAATCATGGAAGTCTTCATGGATGACTTCTTAGTTTATGGCAAAACCTTTGATCATTGTCCAGAGAACCTAGACAGAGTCTTGCAGCGATGTCATGAGGATCTGGTACTAAATTGGGAAAAGTGCCACTTTATGGTCCGAGAATGCAATGTTCTTGGACACTTAGTGTCTGAGAGGGGGATTTAGGTGGATAGAGCAAAACTTGAAGTTATAGAGAAGCTTCCACCTCCAATAAATGTGAAAGGCGTCCAAAGCTTCTTAGGTCACGCGGGGTTCTACCGATGATTCATCGAAGATTTTTCCCAAATTGCTAGACCCCTCACAAACCTTTTAGCTAAGAAGGACACTTTTGATTTTGATGATGAGTGCCTTAAAGTTTTTCATACTATGAAAAAGCACTCATCTCAGCACCAATTATCCAACCCCTTGATTGGTCGTTGCCTTTCAAAATCATGTGTGATGCTAGTGATTATGCTGTTGGGGCAGTTTTAGGCATCACGCAATAGCCTACGCTAGCAAGACCATGACTGGGCCGCAACTCAATTATGCAACAACTGAAAAAGAGCTCCCGACCGTAGTCTTTGCTATCAATAAGTTTAGATCTTACTTAGTAGGAGCCAAGGTCATTGTTTACACTGACCATGCTGCATTAAAATATTTTCTCACTAAGAAAGATGCTAAGCCTAGGCTAATAAGATGGATTCTTTTACTCCAATAATTTGATCTAGAAATTAGAGATGAAAAGGGAGTAGAGAATATTTGTCCCATATGCAAGTTACTAACATGCAGGACCCGCCTATCAATGATTACCTCCGCGACGACATGCTACTAAAGGTGACAGACTCCAACCCCTGGTATGCAGACATTGTCAATTTTATTGTCACAGGATATGTGCCATTAGGGGAGAACAAAAGGAAGCTTATCCTAGATAGTCATACTCACCACTGGGACGACCCATACCTCTACAAAATTTGTGCAGATGGACTACTAAGAAGGAATGTCCCAGTAATTGAGGGTGCTAAGATAATAGAGAAATGTCACTCCAGCCTATCTGGAGGACACTATGGAGCACTCCGCACACAGGCAAAGATCTGGCAAAGCGAATTCTATTGGCCAACCATGTACGAAGATACTAAGGATTATATCCAAAGGTGTGCAAGCTACCAGAAGCATGGAGGAATCAGTGCTCGTAATGCAATGCCCCTAACATACAATCTTCAAATTCAACTTTTTGATGTATGGGGTATTGACTTCATGGGACCTTTCCCAGTGTCCTATGGATGTGAGTACATTTTGGTGGCAGTGGACTATGTGTCCAAATGGGTAGAGGCAATACCATGCAAACATGCCAATCACAAGCAAGCAAGGAATATGATTCAAGAAATCATCTTTCCTCGGTTTGGAATCCCAAGGATGGTCATAAGTGATGGAGGGTCTCATTTCATCCATAAGGCCTTTCTCTCATTTATGAAAGAACTTGGTGTGAGGCATAATATTGCAACTCCATACCATCCACAGACAAGTGGGCAGACACAAACTTTAAATAAACAAATCAAGAATATCCTGCACAAAATTGTGGAAGAAATGAGTGTGAGTTGGAAGCACAAACTACTCGATGCTAGTATGGGCATACAGGACAGCATACAAGACACCTATCGGAATGTCCCCATTTCAACTGGTTTATGGCAAAACTTGCCATCTGCCAGTAGAATTGGAACATCAAGCATATTGGGCCATAAAGAAGTCGAACATGGAGTTGGATAAAGCAGGAGAACGTAGGAGGATGCAGATATCTGAGCTAGAAGAATGGCGAGAGAAGGCTTATCATTGTGCCAAGATTTATAAAGAAAGAACCAAAAGATGGCACGATAAGAGGATCAAGCCAAAAGAGTTCGTGCCAGGGGATAAGGTACTACTATTTAATTCTAGGGTCAAGTTATTCAGGCATGGAAAACTTAGAAGCAAATGGGATGGACCATACGATGTCATTGACACTTCATCACACGGGGCAATCACACTTCACGATGATCAAGGTAATATCTTTATGGCAAATGGTCATCGCTTAAAAGTTTTTCTAGAGCCTAAAGATTTAGAGGGAGAAGTGGACGTAGTCAATTTAATTGACTTTAATGTCCTACCTGACCCTCAATTTTACTTCTCCCGAAAACTACCCTGTACATAGGCCCCTAAGGACTCATGCTACCACCTTCAAAAAGAAGGGAAGCAACTGGGCCTAACCCAGGATGGCCGACCAACCCCCTTGGTCGCCCGACCTGGAATTTGTGTTGCCGCCTCCCAATTTTTTGGTGCACGTAGTCTAGAACTTTCTCGTCCTAGATTCTGCTGAGGTTTACACATTTAGGTTTTGTGGCGGCACAGAAGACCAAAACCCATATATTCTGGCCTTTGTCATTTTCAGCACCTAAACAACTTTCCATTAAACCTCTCCACCTTGTCGCCATGACCAAGCCCAACACCAATGCCACCTCCTCCAGAGCCAACACTTCCAAGTCCCCCATGAAAAGGAGCTCAAGCCTTGGCAAGATAGCCGAGCACCCTCTTGTTAGACCTCTTGCCCATGTAAGGAACCCCATTGATCAAGGCCTGCTTGAGGGAAGCCAGCTCGGGGCAAGATCGCCGAAGCTAGACGGCAAGTACGTTGGAACATTGACCACCAAAAAGCAAGACCGTTTAGTGAGCCATCACTACATGGACATCAAGGCTGCACCCAAGCTAGAAAAAGACAGCAAGAAGACTCCTATAGGCCCATGGATAGGGAAGGGGTTCATGGGACATTTCACTCCTGACCCCACGAGGAACATGGGCTCACCACCACTCGTGGGGTGCTCACATTCACTCTCTAAGATCCTTGGACCAGCAGAGGAAGATGAAGACAGTGAGGAGGAGGAGATAACTATCGCTAGCTTAGCCAAGCAAATCTCTAAGGTGCAGATGGAAAATGCCAACTTGGCTAGGAAATTAGCAAATTCTCGAGTAGAGTGTGTTGAACTAAAACAACTACTGCTCGAGCATAGCATAGGCTTTTCTGTTAAGCTCAAACGGATCTTCTCGCTCACAGGTTTGGATGATGAATATTATGCTGATTAGAGCACCCAAACCTGTTGAGTATTTATCTTTAGGAATAGGTGCTTAGTTTAGTTTCCCCTTTTCATTCACTTTCCTTTTTAATCATGTAAGCACCAATAGTTTTTTTCCAATAAATGTTAGGCTCCTCGGTCCATAAGATCGACAAAGCATTTGCTTTCCCTTTGTTTTTCTTTTTTGTGTCAAAGGCAGGCACCAAAACAAGTGTGGGGGAGGACTCATGACCTCCCGACAAGCAAACATGATGAAAACACGCAAATATCCAAAGAGCACCATCGCCTTGGCCACCTGGCAAAAGATGAACCGAAGTGGACTAAAGCCCTGGTCGGCCGACTAGGACTCTTGGTCGCCCAACCAAGGGTTGGCCCACCTCTGTCCCACCTTTCTACCATGGACTGGTTTGCTCGTTTCCCTCTCTTATCCTCCCCCATTTTAGGTTGATTGGTATCGTACCATTGCATGATAATTAAAATCAACTTAAGCAGGAATGTGGAAACTCCTAAACTTAAAACATGACTAAGATTGATAAGATTTGCATGCTCTTTATTTTTATGTCATGCCCAATGCTTGTGTCAATTATTCATTAGGAACCCATGCATTCCAAATAATTGATTGTTTTGATATGGTAGACTTTAGAAATTCTTTGCTTAATGTTGCTAATCACCCTTGGAAATTTTTGAAAATATAAAATCTATAAAGTCTACTCATCATGTGGTTAAAACTACCTACCAGAGCCATACGATGTTCAAAATGAATAAACCTATTGCATATTTTACTTGATGATTTTATTGAACTTTGTCAAATTGTTGTGACCCAAGATAGTTGCTCATTATGCTTTATGTCCTAAGTCATGTGCACACCCCATTGTCATTATCCATAAAATAAAGGACTCCATCATTTCAATTGCTCTCTATCCAAGAAGGAATATGGCTATTACAAGATACAAAGAAAAGACTCATGCTCCATGAAGAGTGTGACAAAAAAAAAGAAATCATGCTCCATGAAGAGTTTGATAAAAAGAAAAGAGAGATAGCCATATGCCTCCTAAATAAAATAGAAGCATGAAAGAGTCCCCATTTCTCATTACATCAATGTGCACATACTTAGCCATAATTCATGATTTTCTTTCTGTCCTTGAATCCAGTTTTTGACTTAGTGATATATGAAGCTCAAGTATGCCTTAATTTTCCCTATCCTAGCTACACAAAAAGCCTATTTGTAGAAGCAGGAAAAGAGGGAAGTTGCAATGCCCTGGTGAGGAAAATACAACCACTTGAGTGATCAAGAGAAATCATACGAGGAGTAAGACTCAGTTTTCATTTTGCAAAATATTTTGAAAACCAAGGGTGTGCCGCTAACATAAGCAGGAATCTCCCAAAGTGAAGACCGTTCTAACTCTCAATTATCCAAGGTATGCATACTAGCCACTACAAATGATACAAGCATAGGTATGGTATAGAAATATGGGTATGTTATCTCTCTTCAATCAAAGTCCATGTTTCACCTTAGTCCTTGCTTTCACTCGGGACGAGTAAAAGGCAAAGTGTGGGGGAGTTGTTAACGGTTCTTAAATACTAAAATTGACCATCAATTACCTGCATAAAAGAGCTAAAATAATAAACCAACATAGTGGTAGGGATTTATTACTAATGAATTCCACAATTGTTGATGAATCTTTGAATGCAAGTGAATTATCCATGAATTATGGGCAATTCCATGTCATCAATCAAAGAAAATACCGATCCGGCCAATCAGGAGCTAGCACAAGAACTGCATACGTGGATGGACGGGATTCCCTCATGAAACTCAGGAGAACACCAACCTTAAACCGGAGTGGACCCACCTACCAGTGACACAGCAAAAGCATAAGGCGAATGGGCACAAGCCTAGATCGGCCGACCTCCCCCCCTTGGTCGGCTGAACGAGTATTGAGGCGGTTCGACCCGAGCTTCCACGTGTTGCTTCCTTGAAGTCAGTGCATGTGAGTTCCGTGGCGGTTACTCCTGGAAATCAGCCTATGGGCCCTATATAAAGAGAGGAGGGGCTTCACACTCACAAACACATCTAAGAAAAGAGAGCCACACTCCAAAGGTGCTAGTACTACTTAGTTTAGTACTTAGAATAGGTGAAGAGTGAGGAGAAGTGTAGGAGTGGAGCCTTGTCTGTGGGCCCTCTACTCCAATCTTGTACCTTGGTAGAGCCTTGCCTTATTAAGTAAGTCTTCGAGTTTATTTATGTTCTTACGCTTTATTATTTAAGTAAGTTGAGTGCTTATTTACTTGTGGGTTCAAAGTCTTATATCCTATATAGGTTGTTTAGTCTAAGTGACGACTTAGCTAAATAGAGATTAAAAACTTAGGCGTAGTGCTTAGGTTAGAAATCATCTTTGATCACCTCGTAATCCATGATTTGTAGAGGTAGGTAGTATGTGGTGACAACCCTATCTATCCATTGTACTCCTCCACATTCGGTTGTGACGTATGTCCAAGATGGAGTTGCCTTGTATATGTCAGGCATGAATCCGTACATGAAGCAGTAATTAGAGCCTCAACCTTATTTATTTAGGAGCTTATCCATAGATAAACCTCTCTATCCTACACCAACATTTATCTCTTATGTCCTTGGACTGACTAGAATTAAGGATTTACCTATACCGTTCCTTGGATTGATAACTCTTAGAATACTCCGTTGGGGAAGTGCTATAGTGGTATTTCCATGCGCCTACGGATTCATCTGTGATCGTTAAAAATACCAACAGAAAGCCATAAGGCAAAAGGCACTATGGACTGCAAAGATGAAAAGGAACAACGAGATCAGAAAGGGTATGATTCCTAAAGAATGTGTTCACTTGAGTACAAATGTCATGTATCTAGTTGTAGCTTATTTTTATCATTTTATTTTGAGAGAGGTTATTAGTTTAGAAGAAAAATGCTTTGATTCAAAAGGTTCACTAGTAACAAAGCATAGGTCGCTTTATGAGTGGGCTGTTTCGAAAGCACCATATGAGCCCAATGAGCTGAAGCAAGATGATGATTATGCATTCGGGTTCATATAATACATTTGTGACTTTGATGCTATTATACATATTTGTGACTGTGATGAAGTGGCTGAGTATATTCTAAGAAGTTTGTGACTATGATAAAATATTCTATATATTCTGTGAATTTTGTATGCAGGTGTTGTGATTTCTATTTATATATTGAATTTTATTTTATTTTTTCAAAAACTATAAGTTACGGTGGTTGAAGATGTCAACCACCGCTACTACTCGAGCAAAGCCAAATAGCGGTGGTTGACATCTTCTACCTCCGCTATAAAGGTATTTGTAGCAGCGGTTTGTTTCAGTGATAGACCACCCGTCACTATAAATGCTTATTTGTAGCTGGGATTGCGTAGTGGCGGGGTGGCCTGCCTGCTGCTACAGTGGGTTTTCAACTGCCGCTAAAGCCCCGTTATGTGGTAGTGCGGATGCCGTGATCTATGCAATTTTTATGATTTCATCACTAAAATGACAAGATTTGTTTAGTAACGGAAATCTGTCACTAAATAACAATGAAACACAGCTTCATTGCTAAATCAGCTGACCCATAGGCCCATTCGGATTCACATGGTTGTCTCTCCACTATCCTTCGTATATAAGGTAGCTAAAACTAACTCCATTCTCCCCCAAGCCGCCTCTCTCTCTCCCTCTCTCTCTCTCTCTCCCTCTCTCTCTCTCTCTCTCTCTCTGCCTATCCCTCCCCACACGGCCTCGTCCGTCACACGCGCACAACTTCCTCTCTTCCTGCCCGCGCCATCGCCCACAGCCTATCCTCCCACCCCACACACACGGCGAGGTCCTCCAATCCCTTCCCCTCTCAGCTCCTCCCCTCCCCTCCATCGTCACATGGCCATTGTCTGGATCAAAGACCAGTTCTATGATGCACGCGTTTGAACAAATTCTATGCTTCGTTAAACCAATTATTTTGTGCACTCTCCCTTTTCATTCCTATTTGTCTTTCATTCCTATTTGGAATAAAGTAGTGATGGTTATATCGTTATCAGCAGTCTCCTTGATTCGAATGAAATATACTCCCTCCATACCTAAAATAAATTGTGTTTCGACAGCATTTCGCATACCAAGGAGCAGTTAATTAGAGAAAATTTTCTAAATTGAACAGAGTAGAAAGCACAATCACTCCTCCTTTGCTTCTGAAGGAGCAGGTTCGCTTTTTCCTAATTAATTAACAACGACCTCGTGCTTGGTGTTGGTCAAGATCCAAAACTCTATGTCACCATGCCCGCTATATATATATAGGACTCCTGTATTCCAACTGTTCTCGCTTCTTCAGAGGAACAAATAATGGCTCGTCAAGATACCTTCAATGACTTCAAGTGGGATAAAGTGATCTTTATCAATGGCTACGCCGTGTTCATGGGGTACTTGATGGGCGTCAGGGGGCTGGGTGTGTTGGTCATTACCTGGACCACTGTCGTCCTCCTTGGTGGCTTCGTCTCTGTTCTAGAAAAGGACTTTTGGTGTCTCACCGGAATTACTCTCGTCCAAACTGCCGGGTTAGTCAACTCAGCATATCTAATTCATCTACCATGTCAAGTTAATTTGTTTCACCTATTGAAATTTTGTTAATGATCCTTACGAGGTGCAAAGTCATGCCCAATATACATTGTCAAGTTTGTCATCTAAGGCGCTACTTCACGGTTTGTGTTAGTGCGTGAGATACCTATAAGTTGTAGTTACATATACCTGCACCCTATATTTACCTCAATCGTCAATCCTTATGTCCAACTGTACCTTCAAATATTGTTCCCTGTATATAAAATAGTATAATTAGAGAAATACCGGAACTTACAAACAGACATGATTTGCATTTCTAACATATTTAAATTAGTCTATGCTCGAAAAAGAAAGACAACAAAAGTAATTATAATAACATTAACAGACCTAACGCTGCATTAGTTTCACTTTTTTTAATTTCTTACATTCCAAATGAAGTAGTGATGAGCAGCGAGGGCAACATGTTAGAATGGTTTTGCAAGTAGCACCGTCAGGCCTGAGCACCGTTTATTTATTTGTTTCATTAGTCATGTAATTTTGTTTCTAAGTACTATGCTTGTTCCATACTATAGTTCGTTCTAAAAATTTCTTTTTTTTATATATCTGTTTATTTTGTTTTTGTATATCTATGGTTTTTCTTATTAGTTATTTCTTGTGGTTCTGTTGTGGCTACAAATATGAAAAGGCCCTAAACTGGAGAGATATATAAAAATGATCGTAGGGGCTATAATAAATGCAACACTAAAGAGTGTAGATAACACACACATTAATACTATATATATAGGCTAAGCAGCTTTAGGTTTGCCAATCACCGATCAGTCATAGGTGATGCTCTCGTGGTCGTGGCATTTTATGTAGCGAATACCATACGATAATGGATGTGCATGCATGATAATTGCACTGAGAATGGCCAAATTAAGCTGCTTGTAAAACAAGCCCAAACCACGCGTGCTGCTGCAGGTATTGAAATACACCACTAGTATGAACGTAGTTTCATCAAGACAATGTTAAGTTTACATAATAAATAATAAAACTTGAAAGAAAATGACATAATCCTACATGTTGCAAGCCGAGTGTTTGAGCCCAACATATATATCATATAAAAGAAAACGCATCGAGTCTCATTAATTTATAAACATAACAAAAGACAATTCGCAAGGGCAACAAAATTTCTTAACAGTCTCATAAATATATATATAGCAATAATGTAACATATCATCCCTCGGCAACAGGACATTGAGAGGCTTTGTCTGCTCTGGTGAATGATGGGTAGTGTTGTATATATATGCTGAAAAGGAAAGGGCAAACAAAGTCGAGTCCAATGCTTTAGGTTATTTCTTTGCAGGAATTTGTCAGATGTAAAGAACAGAAAAATAGGAAAGAGAAGAAATATAGTTGTTGCAGCAGCGGTCATCTATAGATAAGCCAAACAATGCTCTATCGATGGACTTGACTTCTCCTTACGTGTATTGTGGGCTGGCCAAAGAAAACTAAACCAAGAGCAGAAGTAACACTTTTATTTGGGACCCACAAGTGTTTTGGACATGGTGTTATAGATGTCAGTTTTGTATCGTATAGTTATGTAGTCTATATGAAAAATTATAGGCACCAACCACTATGGAGGCCCTTGGGGACAACTATGGTGTAGAAAAATAAACATCCTTCTTGATTACAAATAATTTGAAACATTTACAGATGTGGCAAGAAATAAGCATTTAAAGAAGTATATTTTGTTCTCTAGAGACTTCAAGCAAAAATGACCTTCTGGCCATCTCACAGCATAGGCATGGCGGTCTGATCGCCTACTACAGTCTACAGAACTGCACTTACTGAAATTTTCATGGCACTCCCAATACTGAGGCATTTCATCTTAAATCTTGATTCTCTCACTTATAGATCTCAATTACCATGACATTTTGATTCCTTGATTGTTTCCACTTTATTTCCATGATCTAAAAATATAGAGAGCAAATGCAAGAATCAGTTTTGAAGCAAATTGAATAGTTTCTCATAACCTTGAAATTTGTTAAACCAGATATTTTGAAGACCACCATGGCATCATCTTTGATATATTCACATAACAAGAGAAGCATAATATATGAGATTATATAGTGCTCCACCTAATGTGATCACCTTGTACTACAATGGAAAGCTAGAAAAATGAATCAAGTTATCAATGCAAATGAAGAGCGAATGAGAGCCAAAGGAAAGTTGTTTCAAGCAACATTTGAGAGGTCAATAGCATTAAGTTCAGTCCACAATTTGCAGAATCGGGTGTCATCAAGAGGTTTAGTGAAGATATCAACCAATTGATCTTCAGTTCTCACACTTCCCATCATAATATCTCTTTTGCTCACATGATCTCTCAAGAAGTGATGATGAATGTCAATATGCATGCTCCTCTTGTGTTGGACAAGACTTGTAGCATTTTTCACACAACTTTCATTGTCACAAAAGAGAGGTATGCGATCAAACTTTACCCCATAATCCGATAGAGCTTGTTTCATCCATAATAATTGAGTACACCAACTACCAGCTGAAACATATTCGGCTTTGATAGTGGAAAGTGCAACTGAATTTTGCTTCTTTGAGGACCATGAAACTAATTATCTTCGAAGGAATTGACATGTGCTGGAGGTACTCCTTGTCTCAATTTTATACTCATCACAATCTGAATTTGAAAAACCAATAAGAATGAATTGAGCACCTTTTGGATACCATAGGCTTAACTTTGGTGTTTGTTTCAAATATCTAAATATTGTTTCAACAGCCATGATGTGACGTTCTCTTGGTGATGCTTGAGATCTTGCATACAAACACCAAACAAATTATCGGGCCTAGATGAGGTAAGATAGAGCAAACTTCCAGTATTGATCTCAATAACTTAAAGTCCACCAGATTTCCTCCTTCATCAACATCAAGATGTGCATTAGTTGCCATAGGTGTCTTGATCGGTTTTGAGCTATCCATGCCAAACCTTTTGAGCAAATCATTCACATATTTGATATGACAAATAAAAGTTTCTTTTTTCGTTTGTTTCACTTGCGAACCAAGAAAGAAACTTAATTCAACTATCATAGACAATTCAAATTTCCTAGACATCATATATCCAATTTCTTCACCACAATCTTGATTTGTAGAACAAAATACAATATCATCAACATAAATTTCAAAAATGAAAAGATCTTCTCCAATTTTGTTGGTGAATAAGATGGTGTCCACCTTTCCAATCTTGAAACCTTTTGAGACAAGAAAAATCCTGCAATCTTTCATACCAAGCATGTGGTGCTTGTTTAAGACCATAAAGAGCACCCGGGAGCTTGTACACGTGATTTGGATTCTTGGGATCTTCAAAACCACAAGATTGCTCCACAAACACAAGCTCATTGATTTTCCATTTAAGAAAGAACTTTTCACATCCATTTGATATAACTTGATATTGTGAGAAGTAGCATAAGCAATTGAAATTCTAATAGCTTCGAGTCTTGTAACGGGGACAAAGGCTTCATCAAAGTCTAAACCATCAATTTGAGTAGATCCTTGTGCTACCAGTCTTGCATTATTTCATATAATAATTCTATTTTCATTCTGTTTGTTCTAAAATACCCATTTTGTTCCAATAACATTATGATCATTTGGTCTCTTCACTAATTATCATACATCATTGCAAGCAAAGTTATTCAATTGTTCATGTCTGGTATTTAACCAATTTGGATCCTTTAATGTTTTTTATTATTTAGTAGGTTCTCCACATAACACAACTGAGTAGTGTTCACAAATGAAGCAATACATGATCTTGTTTGAATGCCTTTGTAAATATCACCAACAATTTGATCGACCGGATGATCTTTAGCTGTATCATTTTGAATCTTAGGTTGAGCAATAGTATCTTGTGAAGAATTGGAGGTAGGCTCATTTTCTAGTTGATTATCAATATTCTGATTTCTAACCTCGCTGCTAGATTATGCTTTCTCATATGAGGTAGATGATGATGGAGGCACTTGAAATATTGACATTTGATCACCATGATCTTCTTCATCCTTAGGTTTGGTACCACCAATCATCATATTTTTCATTCCCTCTCTTAAGCCTTAATCTCCTACATCATCCAAATCTTGTTGCTCTTATTGGGAGCTATTTGTCTCATCAAACTTGACATCACTTGATTCTTCAACAAGACTCGAATTTTTGTTGTACACTTGATAAGTTTTACTATTTCAAGAAAATCCAAGTAAGAAGCTTTAATCACATTTACTTTGAAACTTTGATAATTGTGTGCCTTTTCTTTGTATATAGCATTTGCATCCAAACACACAGAAGTATGATATGTTTGGCTTTCTTCCAATAAGTAATTCATATGGAGTTTTCTTCAATAGCAGATGACAATATAGTTTATTTGAGGCATGAAAAACAGTGTTAATTGCTTCGGCCCAAAACTTGTCCGAAACATTATATTTCGAGAGCATTGATCTTGGCATATTAGTTATAGTTCTATTTTTCATTTCAACAACTCCATTTTATTCTGGAGTATACATGGCTAAAAAATTATGCTTGATGTCTTTTTCTTCACAATACTCATCAGCCTTATAATTTTTAAATTTGGTTCCATTATCACTCCTCATTTTCTTGATTTTGAATTCAAATTCATTTTCACCTCTCTTTACGAAGCTCTTTAAAACCATCAACAATAACAAGACAATAGCTATTGCCATCAATACTTCTATAGGTCGTTGGCCTAAATAAATCTATGTGTAGTAACTTCAAGGGTCTTAGGGTGGACATGACACTCTTTGAAGGATGAGAATTTCCAATACTTGTTTTTTGGATTGACAAGCACTTCATAATTTATCATTTTCAAATCCTACATCTTTTAATCCATAGACTAAGTCATGTTTCATCAACTGATTGAGTTGTTTCATCCCGACATGACCAACTCTTCTATGCCACAACCATCCTTTTGATGCCTTGGTGAATAAGCAAGTACTCAAGCCAGCATCTTTTTATGAGAAATCCACAAGATAAAGATTCCCACAACAAAATCCCTTAAAAATCAGCTCATTATTCTTGATTATAGTAATGAAAATATCCTTTAGAGAGAAAGTGCAAGTAAGACCAAGATCACATAATTGAGCCACCGATGCCGAATTGAAACTCAAGGATTCAATCAATAAGGCATTTGAGATAGATAAATCATTTGAGATGGCAGTTTTTCCTAATCCTTTCATGCCTTTGCTGTAATCTCCAAAGACGATCTTGTGAAACTCTAAACTGTCATCATTTATAGAGGTAAACATCCTTCCATTTCCAATCATACTATCGAGCACCCAATGTGTTCCACCAGATTTGTAGTTCACCTACAAAAAAAGATTAATTTATTTTAGGTACCCAACCTTTCTAGGGTCCTTGGAGGTTACTTACCAAGGCTTTTGGCACCCAAATAACTTTCTTCTTTGTGCCATTCCTTGAAAAAACATTGTTAGAGCAATAAGCATAATTTTTATTCATGCCAATGAATTTAGGATAAACAACACTAATATAGGATTTAGCAAGAACATAAGAGGCATCCATTTCCATAAAATGCACTTACTACCAGTGCAATCCTTTTCAAGATGCCTTATATTTTTACATTTAGCACAAAACAATCCATTCTCCTTCATGAAAACAATTTTCTTGTCAACAAAATCATTTTTGTTCTTCTTGGGCACGAACCCAACTCCCTCATGCTTGAGAGTGAACCTTGGCATGCCCACATTTTTCTATAAACAATTTTATATTTATGATAATTTGCAAGAGTTTAACAAGATAAGTGTTAACAAGAGAATCAACAGTTTCATGAAAATCATTATTTTCAACAATAAGTAAAGGATCACATGAGCTTTGATCATCAAAGCATGAATCAATCTTAGAAGATCACGCCATAGAGAACAAATCATCACATGAAGTAGATATGCTAGCTTAGTAGTTTTATCCATGCTAGGAACACAATCAAGCATATCACAAGTAATTCCCACATCAATAATGACTTTACTATTTTGTTATGCAACATGAGTGTCTTGAGCTTCCGTAAGCTACTCATAATTTTCCTTAAGGTTCTAAGGAGAGGACTTTAGCTCCTCAAAGGACTCATGAAGAGATGAATACTTATTTTTCAAACTTCTATGCATGCATTTTGTTTTGCCTAATGTATCATCATGAATGCTAACCATTTCAACAAGATCAACATAAGAGAAGGCATCATCATCACACACCTTCTGTTCTCCTCTTGCCATAAGACAAACATCTGAGTCAAATAGAGATGGAGCCTACTTGATAGCAATGCTTGCAAAGCGCGTTTTAGAGGATTTATTCTTGTTCGTGAAAACAAAATGAAGACAAAAATAAAAATAGAACGCAATTGCACACACACAAATGTGTCGAGAGGAACCACGTATTTCATTAATCATCATATTACAAATACACGGTTCATAAGACTTTGTCTTTTTTGGTCTTCTGCGTCATTGCTTAAGGAGAGATCTAACTTGGGTGATTGCGTAGTCCGCTGATTCCCGGGGCCTTACAGGGCTCGACCAGTTAATTACATCTAAAGAGCGAGTCTATAGAACACCTCTGATTAAGCTGTGCGTAATGATCGTCTCTTCGTAAAGTGTTGCTCCTCCATGAACAATATGTATGGATGGAATGACATGATGGGATAGCTTTTGCATTGCCGAAACCCAGTCATAGCAGCGCCATCGCCACGTCGAATGTAAATGGTAGATGTTGATGAAGGAGATGACTTTTGCCTCATCGGTACCCAGTCATGTACACGCCGGTCTTCATCAACTCGAACAGGAGGGTCGCCTTTGCCTTGTCGGTACCCGGCAACGATATGTTCGATTTCATTTGAAAGGACGTGTCGATGGAGCATTGACTTGATTTTGTCATTACTTGTCCGAAGTTCCGTCTAGCCTCGTTGGTACTAAACGTTTGATGATGATTGTATAGGTGCTACGTCAGAGTAGCATCATGTAGCTATGGCATTATTTGAACGAGCTTGCCAGGGGGAATTCTTCTTATGGCGTGCATGCATGAGGAGCATTAGGTTGCCATCAAATATTATTTAGCACATATACATAATCTGTGCATATACGCCCTCTTCAATCAAGCATATGATAGAAGCAGCGTGTATTGTTATCTGAATATCATCTCACTCATGTAAATAGGTGGGATGATGCATGTATGAGCCTTCCGGCGTCATGACACTTCGTATGATGGAAAGAATTTTCACGTAAATAAATTATTCTCCGTCATGGCGGGTATTGCGCCTCCGCACGGGGGATGATTGATCCTATTTTTAGCATAACATAATTAATAGGCAAACCGCCGGTTCTCCTTGTGTGGAGTTTACCCGTCTTGCTCTGTTGATTACAATGAAACAGACAGACCACCGGCTCTCCAAGGTTGGAGTGTACCCGTCTTACTCTGTTGATTATGATGGACATGCAGACCGCCGGCTCTCCAAGATTGAAGTGTACCCGTCTTACTTTGTCGATCCATGATGTACATATAGTAAACAAAATGCAGCAACAATATGGCTTACGCACCCTGCGTCATGGACGCCGGGAAGATGACGCCTGGCTGGACGGAACACATTGTCGAGGCGAGGAGATCTTTCGGGGTGCTTGCGAGTGGTGGCGTCGATGTTGTGATGAGCGCGAGCTCCGGCAGTGTGCGTGCGTTCCGGCGGTGCAGATGCGTGTGCGTGGTGCTGATGCGTGTGCGTGGTGCTAGTGCGTCAGCCTGGCGGCGCTTCTTCTCTTCTCCTCTGTCGTGCCCAACCAGCTGCGCAGGTGCGCGTCAGCCTAGCGACGCTTCTGCCAGTTCGCCTCCCCCACGACCTGGAGACCTCGGCCTGTTTATATAGGCAGCCCCATCGAGGCTTCGTATGGGAGTTTATTACGCTCTTAACTGAATCCCGTGCCCCTGGTCTCCAGCGATGTTGGTTACGATCCTTACTTATCCTATCTCCAGGACGTGATTATCCTTCACTTTTCTGCTTATCTCCAGCCTGTGTACGCGGTTTTATCTCCAACAGAAATCAGCTCGTATACAAGAGCTAACCGGCCCACTGTGATTTTCCTGGATGCTTTCCATACCAGCCAACGTTAATTGGGCTAATCATTGTAACGACCGGGGCTTATACGTATAGCATGGCCCAGCTGCCGGAGCTTAGCATAAGCTCATACTTATGCATGCCTCTGTCTAAATTATTTTTATGTGTCCTGGACTCTACTAGCTCCAGCTGACATGCACGTTTACGGATTTTTATGTCTTCAATAATCAAGGTACCTCGTATATTTGTATGGTAAGTTGGTAACATATGAGCTTCATTCTTGACAACTTCAAATGACTTTCAACCTTAATATTCATTTTACTCATGTAAATTTATTTAGTGCTAAAAATCCATCTAACAAATGCCCCCCACCAAGTCGAGTTTCTGCGCGAAGCAGCAGAGATTTGACTCGGGGAAATAAAGATGGATTAAGCTTGAGTAGTAATATGAGCTTGACACGTACTTGTTCATCTGGATTAAAGTTTATATGCAACTATGCCAAACAATCATCCCGTATCTGAAGGCTTGGCACTATTTCCTCGATCTTGGTTAGCATCTGGTCATCTGCCAAACCACTTAATCGAAGAAAGCAAACGAAGGTATCCAGTGAGCTGTCAATCTTTTCTTGTTCCTGGAATTCCACAAGTAAAACCTTGTCGCTCTCAGAAAAGTTTATTGTAGTACTGGCGTGGCTAATCAAAACATGGAATACTATGGTGAAAAAGCATGCCAGGACTCATATAATTAATATGTGAAGGATAATAAAATAATAGATAAGTTTTAGCTGTGCTGCTTGCATGACCAGGCCAGCTAAAACACAGAACGAATATTGAAGCGAAAAGACCATGTCATGACCATAACATAGGATGCTATGTAGCGAAAGATCATGCCACAGCTCCAATAATTAATAAAAAATTGAGAAATTTTAGCTGATCTGCATGACCAGCTAAAACATAGGATGTCGTAGTGAAAAGACCATGCAACAACTTCAACACAAGATGATGTAGCGAAAGACCATGCCACAGCTCCGACAAAAAATTCTAGCCGGTACTTGCACAACCAGCTAAAACGCATGACTTGTAGCGTAATACCATGCTACAATTCCAGTAATTAATTTGTAGGGGATAATGATAAGTTTAAGCCAGTACTTGCATGACCAGCTAAAACAGTATGGGTCCCGTTGCGTAAGACCATGCAACATCTCCCATAACCAATTGCTAAGTTTAGGGACCATATAACAGGAAATAGCGAATATCCATGCCACTTAAACATGTCCATATTGAAGGCAATCTTTAGTTTCATTATGACTTAGGGCATTAGTGTCAGACAATGAAAACTTTTCATCAGGTAAATGCGACCATACAACGGTGCCAGCCATCAACTTGATGTGCAAAGATAATCTCTAGTTTCATTGCGACTTAATAAATTAGTGCCAGCCAATGAGAACTTTCATCAAGATGGATGCGACCATATATGACAGCGATGGTGCCAGCCATCGATCTTGACATGTTCCACAGATCCACAGTCACCGCACTGGCCTGCTTCACTGCTTCCAAATAGTAGTATGTGGACGTCCATAATTCCATGGACATACCACAATCAACTGTTTGTGTAGAGATGTATCTGATGTATCATGAACACATCAATCATCAGTTTGCACAGAGATGTGTCTGAAATACCATGGACACATCTCAAGCATCATTTTGTGCAGAGATGTTACAAGATATAGTAAATTTATATCAAAACATCAGTGTTTAGTGAACTGCTCGTAGGACAGGTGGTAAGGCTCCAAGGTGATTAGTTGGGAGCCGGGTGGCCAGGGATCGATCCTGGCTCTCACAAAGACCTCCCAAGCAGGTTGGGACCAAAGTATCTATTTCTAAAAAGACATCATATGTTTATTTGGACTGCCCATCGTACTAGCATCCAAAGCTGCTAGCCAATTAACAAACAAAGGCTTTTAGCAAGCTATAATTTCTCTCTTTTTCTTTTGGAATCCCACAAACAACACCTGGGGACTCTCAGAAGTGCATATAGTAATTAGCCAATGAAGAAGGTGACAGCAAAAGACCATGCCACACCTTATCACATTAATCTGCAGAAGGTGATAATTCAAGCCAGTATTTGCATCACTAGCTAGAACAAACGACGTTGGTGCGTAGGACCATGCTACAACTGCCACTATCAATTTGTAAAGGGTACTGAGAACGATGAGTCTCAACCAGTACTTGCATGAGCAGCCAAAGAAAAAGGAATGATATGGAGTAAAAACCCATGCCACAACTATCCCACACTCAAAGCGAAGTTTGGAGACCATAAAAGAAATAGCGAATAAACATGCCATATCTGTTAAATATGTCTATAGAGAAACCATATTTACTTTCACTGCGACTAAGTACATAGTGGCAGCCAATGAAAACTCCTAGTTAATGATAGACACGACCATATAACGGTGATAACCATCAATCTCCGCATGCTAAGATAAAATTTAGTTTCATTGCGACTAAATACATTAGTGCCAGCCAATGAGAACTCCTTGTGAAGATTGATGCGACCATATAATGGCGATGGTGCCAGCCATCATTCGTCACATACTCCACAGATCCATAGTTGCCGCACTAGCCCGCTTCACTGCTTCAAGATAAGAATATGCATGTGCTCGAATTACCATGAACACACTACAACAACCAGCTTAAATAGGACTCCTACGATGAGGCAGAGTACTTTATGTGGCACAACAGCAAATAATTTCTTCACATTGGCTCACGTTATTTGGTTCCCTCTCACAAGCGAGAAAGAGTGATTTCCGATCCTAGCGGGAAAAGGAGGGAAACGGATACTCAATTTAAAGTGAGTAAACAGACTTCCATACTCGATCTCATAGATCCGTTGCTAAGTGCTACAAGATCTAATGCACTGGAACTCGTGGTTATGGACCCGCTGTACCTAGAGGATAGGGATAGAGGAAGAGGGAAAAATCGAAATGAAATAAATAAAGAAAGAATAAAGCCAAAAAAATAAGTCGAAGATAAAAACTAAAAGATTCAAGAAAAGAAAAAGGGATTAAGATAGTTATATAAAAATTGTATTGTATAGTTAGAGATCACATCAGGAGAAATCTACTCGAGAAAGGTATCATGAATTTTTTTATTCAGAGAACAACAACAGTTGCTGCCTCTAAAATTAAGCCCGTTTAGACTGAGAAGTATGTATAAGAGTAAAGGTTTTTTTATTCAAAAAAAATGTTGGCTTTTCCTTTAGTCACCAAGCTAATTTGTAACCATCAGCAAGCATCACTAGAGGATATGTTTTGCCTCGCCTTTTCAAATTTCGACACGATTTTCACTTGTGCCTCTGTTTTCTCGTGATATTTTGTGCAGAAATGATTAGCACTTTATCAAGACCTCTTGAGGCTAGTAGAACCATCACCAAGCCTCCCTTCTGTCGTGTGCCTCATGCCCTCTACTTCTATCCAGTAGGAGACGTGGGATATGGCTAGGACTTTGGGTAAGGTTTGAGGAATGTGGCCAAGACAATTTTTTGCCATTTCTTTTTGTCGAGGATGGTGAATAACTACCCTCCGCCTTCATATAACACTTGATTGCTTCTTGGATATTCAATGATTAGGGTCTACTTCCTTGGTGACCCTTTTGACCTTGATTAACTCTTCATATTAATTTGCTTGACAAATTATTGTGAATTTGGAGGGTAGCATCCACCTTTGGTGACTAAAATCCTCGTAGGCTTATTTGTTTATTGAACCCTTGTTGCTACCTCATAGGGTGGCATGTGGCTTCACACTAAGCCAAACTTTTGTCTGGTTAGGTAGCCCTTTCATGCTCTTCATGCTATAGTTTTTCCTAGAGGCATAGCATCTCCTTTGGACTGGACAAAAGTAGAGGACACGATAAACCCACAACTTTCAGAGTCAACTTGGATCAGAATTCCACTAGCCCCTTTTGTCACTTGTTGGTGCAGACCACTTGCTTTGTGTTGAGATTACTTCCACACAAGTTGGAACCGGTCGGGACATTCCCTATCCAGGGTCATATCCTCCAATGGCACTAACTAACGGCCAACTCGACAACATGCATAGAAAAAAGCCTTTTAATGTGGGACAATAAAATGTCCATATTTTGCAAAGCATTTTATTTTTTTAGGAAATAAAAGAAATGTTGTAAAGAAAGAGAGGATATAAGAAGAATTACATCAACCCTTGGTCAAGCTAAATATTTCTTTAGGTATCTCCATTAATAGGAGGCATGGAATAAAATGCTTGTTGTTTGACGAGCTGATATGCACCACTATCATAACCTTGCTCAATGACAAAGAGCCTTCTCATTTAGGCTCAAATTTCCTATTTGTCTTGTGTGCGACAACGATGGGACGCTGAAGAAGAAGCACATGTTCACATTTATGGAACACTTGTTGTCTTAACAAACTTATAATTCACTCTCACCATTTTGAACAGCATGGAATCATTCTTCTTCCAAGGCATCGAGCTCTTGAAGTCAGAGACGGATTTGTTCATCACTTGTAATTTCCTCATGAATGGCAACCCGTAGTGAGGGTAGTTCCACTTGGAGAGGTAAAACTGCTTCACTCCCATAAACAAGGGAATATGGGGTAGCTTGTGTTGAGGTACAAACAGTAATGTGGTATGCCCATAATGTTTTGAAGAGAGAGAGAGGATCATGCCAATCTCTTCGATTTTTAAACATACATGAGGCAGGTTAAAAACTTGAGACAAACATATGAGCAAGCACGGTAGGACCAGTGCTGCCACAAATTTGATTGACTGCAACGTGAGCTCATGTCGCAACGTTAATAGGGACACAATATGACGAAAGAGATTGTGGCAAAAATCTGTGTCATACTCTTAGGAGAAACAAGTATAATATGGTGAAAATCCATGCCACATTGTAGGGAAAAATGCACTTGATATGGCGAAATCCATGCCATACTCGTAGGGACATATAGATATGTTATGGCGAAAATCCATGCCATAGTTGTGGGGTCAAAAGATATGATGTGGCAAAAATCCATGCCGTGCTCGTAAGGAGAGATATATATGTTCTGGCGAAATCCATGCCATATTGTTATTAGAAATATATGTGTTATGGCGAAAATCCATACCATACGCGTAGAGACAAACAGTTTTGTTGTGGAGACAATCCATGCCATATACTCGTAGGAGAAATATATATGTTATGGTGAAATCCATGCCATACTGTTATTAGAAATATATGTGTTATGGAGAAAATCCATGCCATACGCGTAGAGACAAACAGTTTAGTTGTGGAGAAAATCCATGCCATATACTCGTATGGAGAAATATATATGTTATGGCGAAATCCATGCCATACTGTTATTAGAAATATATGTGTTATGGCAAAAATCCATGCCATACTCGTAGAGACAAACAATTTTGTTGTGGCGAAAATCCATGCCATATACTCGTATGGAGAAATATATATGTTATGGCAAAATCCATGCCATATTCTTGTGACATAACGTTGAACATGAGATTTGTGAAAAGCTTGCAATAGGCTAGAGTAAAAGATTAGAGTCGGCACACTAGCTAGCATCTGTGCCATACAAATCAATATAAAATAGGGAGCCTTGCTGCCACACCTTTTTTTTTTTTTTGCTACAATGCGTGTAGCAATGCCATAGAAATATTGCTCAGACGAGAGAACTTTAACTTTCCTACCATAGAGCTGCTTGAGTTTAAGCAATACTTTAATTTGATGGATTTTATCAACAAGTGTGATCACATTTCACATTGAGTAAATGATTATCCATGCAGAGGAGAAAACATATATCTGCCCCCAGCTTATTAGCCAATCATGTAAAGGACATGCTTAACATTGCTTCTGGCATCACATGGGAGCAAGTAAATTGTCCTTAATCTTTCAGTGCACTGACAGCGAATAAATTTTCTTTCAGTTTGAGTTGGAAGTTGGCTTCAGTCACTTCAAATGTTTTTTCTTGGGAGATTTCAATCAGACATTGAGTGCATGATTTCAATCATGCATCGAGCATAGGAGAAAAGTTGTCATGACCTCTCCAAAGCAGCAGCAGTGTGATCATTATATTTGCTCAATTTATTCATTCATCACCCTTGCGACAAGTATATCAGCCTGGGTGTTCATATGTGCTGAGATAACTCTCAAACTTTAGGAGTCCTCAGAGGGTTGACTGTATATCCATGTGAGAAATTGCATCCTAAGATCGTGCCGCAATTTTAACATTGTTCTGATCTCATCAAATAAGGTAGAGAATTTGGGGAATATTGTCTGAATAATTAGAAGCCATAGCACAAACCGTGTGGTTAGTGTTTTGCCCGTTCTTTTTTTTTTTCACAGCCATACAGTGGGTATGGCAAGAGTATGTATGTGTCCTTTATCTCAATCGAGTTAAAGACAAAGGACATCAAACTGAAATAACATATGAATTTCATTGTTATGACTTTTATCATAAAATTAATAATCATGGTGTTAAAATTCCTGCCATGGAAGCCATAGTGCATACATGCGGTTAGTGCTTTGCTCTTTTTTTTTTTTTTGCACAGCAACAAAGGGCATGGTAAGAGCATGCACATGTCCTTTAGCTCAGTTGAGTTGTAGAGAAAGGGCATCGAACTGATGTAACAAATGAATTCATTGCTGGTCATGATTGCCATGGGACTGCTTGTAGGATCAAAAGTTCACGCCATAGTCCATTGACTAGGTCTTCTGTGTGGCACAAATGTCTCTCAAAGCATAGTAGAGAAATTTTGTTGGCCTGGATATTCGTGAGCCATAGTGCACGCTCATACCACAGCTCGGTTGGTTTTGATGACCTTGTATAGAAGAACATACAAGTTGTTATGAAACACAAAGCCATAGCGCTATGGTTTCAAAGAATTATTATGAAAGCTTGTGCAGATTCTGTCAAACTCAAAAATATTTTATATAGATCAAATATATTTTATATAGATTGAAATGCCATGAAACACCATTTGACAGCTTAATTATTTTTTTGTGTCAATCACACTGATAAAACCAATTTGGATCATAGCTAATTATTAAAGGCATTGACCCATCAATATGAAGATGCATTGAAACAGCATATATATATATATATATATATATATATATATATATATATATATATATATATATATATTAACAATCCCACTCTGTGATCATATCTTGATACCAGCCAGTGGAATTGAAAAGCGCTTCACAATTTTCAGGTGAGCTGTTGTGCTGCACTTCACTACTCCGGTTTCAATTAGATAGTCTGAAAATTCATGGACGGTAGATTGCAAATGATGTAACTCAAGTGCACAATTGTACTACAATTTTTTTTTTATGAGCCTGGATCGGAGATGTGCTCATTTGCTTGATAATGTAAAGCAAACATTCACTATGTAGCCGCCAAATTCTTCAATGATATGAGAGAGAAAAAAGAAAAAAAAAGTATTGTGTTCCTCTAAAGATTCAAGAGGGAAACAAATACATTTTCCTTTAATCTTAATGTAGCCCAAAATGTGGTCAGACAACGGGTGCGTTATATAGGCTATTCAAGCCTAACTTATTTCACCCAATAGTTTAGCTCCTTTGACGACACAATTTTATCTTCATTCTGTATTGTCAGTGCAACATGCATTGACTGGATTCTACTTAATATGGAATACCAAGGGCACCGGCTGGTTATATACTCATCCAGTGTGTACCCATCAAGAGAGCCAACATGCTGTAGGCAGTCATCACCATTGTGAAGTCAATATCAGCAGATAAGTGTCATAAAGGCGATTCTTCTGTTTTAGAAGGCCCATGAGAACATGCATGTACTGCCAGTATTGGTATGCTACATGCTGTTTTGACATGTTTTTTCATGAACTCGATTGTGACTGAGCATTCATAAGCCAAAAATAGTGTGGCTATATACCATTTTTTTTTTAAATCTTTGTTGATCCTCACGTGGATCTGTCATGTCAGATCACATAATTAAGGGTTTGTTGTGATGCTCTTGACACTGAGCCTCGGTATCATCATGTCGATTTTTCAGAGAGTGCGCCCTTGGTATTTATTCTTCATATAATCTCCAGAATACTGAGACTGCAGGCAATAAAACAATGACATTTCTTTATGGCTAAAGTCAAGGGGAGACTTCTGACATATGTGTCTATTATTTTTTACGG
Organism: Eleusine indica; assembly: GCA_030378355.1. Classification (NCBI taxonomy): domain Eukaryota; kingdom Viridiplantae; phylum Streptophyta; class Magnoliopsida; order Poales; family Poaceae; genus Eleusine; species Eleusine indica. Next base: position 18,606,422 of record CM059494.1, read on the forward strand.
CATTTCATTGAGCTGGGGCCAGCGGGCTTGTAAAATTTTCTTCTGCTAGCACAATATGTGAGCTCATCAAGGCGATTGTAGGCAATTTTGATAGTAGACCCACATGTCGTTGTTGTGTCTGGCAAAAGTTATAAATTTATGGAAGACGCTCATTACCCTGTGCAAGTATGATAAACTATGGGATAATACGGGCAGCCTGATTGTCAGGGATATGTTAGACAGACAGATGTTGTGAATGCTATTTCAATTTGTCAATGCAGCAATACTCACAACTCACATTATACATGAAAGCATGGTGTCGAGTAAGATATGAACTGACAGCATGGTCTCACTTGAAGGACGCCCATGCTTATCGGGGTTTTTTTTTTTTTGAAATGTGCATGCTTTCTGGATTAAAGCAGAGGGGTGAACTGGACCCTTGATATAGAGAAATTAATAGCAACATGGTGACATGGCCAACGCCTCTAGTATTATTTGTAATTATGTTCAGACGACAACTAGTCGTTAATGATTAATTGTCGTGCTCATTGCGGATGGCTGGGATGCAGTTGATTTTCGATTTTATTTCATGTAGACCACATGAATACTGGATGGCATTCTCTTCCAGTAGAAAATCTAGAGACTCGCCTAGCACAAGTATATATGCTGCGTTCTTTGTCATGTTGTGCAAGTTTTGCATGCATCTTTATCATAGAGATAGAACAGAGCATTTTTATTACATATTTTTCTATATTTTCCCTCTGGAAGCCACCTGGTAGATTTTTACCAGAATATACTTTGAATATGTACAGCCTAGGATCAGCTGACTAGCAGAATACGGCTGCATCAATCATTAGTTCGAGGAAAGGCAGGGATCAGAGAAGAACCCCACATTTACGAACATGCATGGTGGTTCCTATGAAGCATAAGATAGCTTTCACCAGAACCATTATTCTGTACATGAGGCAGAAAGGCAAGCATGGTCATGCCCCCGGCACTCATGATGGATGACCCCAGCTTGGGAGCTGGACTCATGGCCTCCCGGTTAATGTTGGAGCCTTAATTCGTATCTTGCCAGCATGCATAAGTGGCTTAAATGACCATAATAAATGTGTCAAAGCCTCATCAGTCTTTGCTAATAAATGGGTGCCCTGCTCAGTCAGGGTGCTCATAATAAAAGGAGAATGAAATTTCCAGCGGTGCCTTCCCGGGAAGGCAAACTATGGACCACTGATCGCATGGATGTGTGTATCTCCTCACTTCCTCACTCTTAGCTGGGACCCATAGCACGGATCACGAGATAATCCAATGGTCAAAGTGGAGGTGCCTTCCTGGGCCGGTGCCTTCGGGATTGCATTTCCCTAATAAAAGTCCCAAATGAAAGTTCGGCCTCGTCGGTCTCGAACTAAAAAATGCCCAGCCTCATTGGTCAAGACATCGTGTTTCCGGCCTCATTGGTCACGGAACGAGTGTGTTCTCGAAGCCTCATCGGTCAAGGAGAGAGTAGAGTGCCCAGCCTCGTCGGTCAGGGCATGTAGATGCGGTTTCCGGCCTCGTCGGTCACGGAAAAGATGACAAGCTAATAGAGACTTTATAATAAGGCTCTAGTCTTTCTAGGGACGGACAAATTATTATGGCATGAAAATGTGTTGCCTATGCATATCTGAAGCACAAGTCTGGAGAAGCTTCATCGATGTTCCAGCTGCATGAAAATGTTGCCGGAAACCGTGGTGCGCTTTTATATGCCTCCTGATATATAGAGAGACGGGCAAATGTGCAATGCCCAAGAACCCGACCAGGAGATCATTTTGTTAAAGCTAGCCCCATTTGCAATTTTATCAGGTGTTTTGTTTCCAGCAACATTAGAGCATCTTTAAGAGCTCCTTAAAAAATTGATCCCAAAAACCTCTTTCTGGGAGCAGTCAAAAAAATAATAAGATCATATTTTCTCTCCTCCTTCAACAGTGTTCCTAAATATGGACTAAAAATTAATTTAAATTGAGCTGAGTCAGCAAGCCCTAGTTTTGATTATGAACCTATTGACTTTATTTTCGTCCTATCCCACATGTCAGCGAGCCGAAGCGCCAACAGAGTCCACCGGGAATCGAGCGCGAGGCGGAGGCGGGAGGCAGCCTTGGCGGTGAGCCAGTGGCGAGTCGAGCAGGGGCGCTCGGGCATCGAGCGCGATTCAGAGGCGGGAGGCGGCCTCAACGGCGAGTCGAGCAGAGGCACCCGGGGATCAGCGTGATTCGGAGGCGGGAGGCGGCCTCGACGGTGAGCCAGCGGCCAGTCGAGCCTACTCTGCAGTGGAGGTCGTCCAGCGCGGCCTCGTACTGCGCCACGGCCTCGTGGAGCGGTGGCGGCGAGGGGGCGTTGGCGCGCGGCGGGAGGCGACCTCCAGCGGCGGCGCGGCGGATGCGGTCGCGGAGGCGCGCCAGGTGGCGGAGGTCGGCGACCACAGCGGCGTCGGCGGACTGCATCTTGTCAGGGTCCCACGGGCAGTGCGCGCCCTGTAGCGCCACGTACGCACGCTGCACGCCGGAGACCGCGTCGAACACCTCTGCCAGCAGCATCTCCGCATCGCCCGCACCACCATTCGCCTTCTGCCCCTCCTCCTCCCAGATCTTGAGCTTCTCCTCCTCGTCGTCGGCCTCCGTAAGGTGGGACGCGGAGCAAAGGCACTTGTCGCTGCTAGAGATGGCGTCGGTGAAGGGGTCGTCGTCCCCGTCCTCCAAAGCATGCCGGCCTTGCCGGTGACCTTGCTGCACCCGGGCACCAGCTCCTGCAGGTACCTCATCCGCTCGCTGATCCTCTCCCTCCTCACGTGCGTATTCATTCGGCCATGAATTTTGTCAGCAACAGAACACACAACAGGGGATCGATCGATGCCCATGTGAAGCATCGGAAATTTTCAATAATTCTGGAGGCGAGAGGCGGCCTCGACGGCAGACGCAGTTTTCGCTAGCGGGACTTTTTGGCGTGGGAGGCCGGACTAGCGGATTGGGAGGGCGTATTTCTTCCCTGTTTCTAGTTAAGATTGAGGGGGATTTAGGAAGGTTATAAAAATAGAGAGATGTTTAGGGGAACTGTTGGAGACTGTTTTTTTTTTGATAAAATCCCAATAATTTGATTTAGGAGTAATTATTGGGAAGCTCCTGGAGATGCTCTTACCTCAAATCAACTTGTTTTGCCTTGGCTTCTGCAAAAGACCAGTTTTATCTTTGCACTGTTAGCTTTTAGATTGTATTTGCAGCTGCAACTTCCATCGAGGGATGCTGGTATTCAGCAGACTACTTCTACGAACAGGCCTCTATAGTTGCAGCTCGCCTTGCTTTTTGTTGCCTTGGCACCCTTTCTGCCTCCGTACTATAAGACTGCCATGGGCACCCGATGGGTCGGTGAATGCTTGAGTCGAGGTAATCAAGCTTATGAAAAGAATATCAGAATCATTTCCCACAAGCTTTTATAGGATCAGACAAAGACATTAAACAGCAACATAGCTTCAAGGTCAGGAAATGTATCCTGCCCCTTGTTTTTTTTTTCTCCCTGAGTGGTATACTCGTTAGGAAACTTATCATAAAACAAATAAATCAAGCGTGTTTTTTTCATGTTTAGATAACGCACATGCAGAACCTTTTCTTTTCGCTTGGTTCTGAAACAACAACGCCGCGGTGATTGCAGCTAAAAACGTTGCTTTTGCCGAAGAATATTAATAATGACGCATGGCTTGCTATTTTTTATGGCGACGAGCATGCAAGTAAGCGAAACTTCTTTTAAGCTGCGCCTTTGATTATGTTTAGCCAGAATCGCCCCATAGCAAGCATCGTCCAATAATGAAAAACAAGGATAAGGCAATAATGAAAAAACTTCAGGACGTGCTATTTCCCTTTACCCAATGCACATGATTTATTAATTAACGTGGACTAGCCACAGTGATTATGGCAAGAAAACACAGTTGAGACCCATGACACAGATCGTTGTATTCCAACTAGGCATCATGCAAGTCGGCCGTTTAGCCTTGAACAGCTGAAGACGTTGCCCTTACTGAGCAGCATGTGGAGCCATTTTTCATGACAACGCATCATGCAGGGTGGCTACTTGTTAAGCCCTTTCACCGTGTTTCAGCGAGGAGCTTTATTTTAGTAGTAAGCATCGTCCTGTGCAAAGAAACGATGAGCAAACAATAATTTTTTTTAAGATGACCATTAAAGCGCAGCAAAGATGGGAGGAGAATCAGGTCCCACCGGGCGTGCCATTTTGTTCGTGAAAACAAAATAAAGACAAAAATAAAAATAGAACGCAATTGCACACACACAAATGTATCGAGAGGAACCACGTATTTCATTAATCATTATATTACAAAATACACGTTTCACAAGGCTTTATCTCTTTTTGTCTTCTGCATCATTGTTTAAGGAGATATCTAACTTGGATGATTGCGTAGTCCGCTGATTCCCGAGGCCTTATAGGGATCGACTGGTTAATTACATCTACAGAGCGAGTCTATAGAACACCTCTAATTAAGCTGTGCGTAATGATCGTCTCTTCGTAAAGTGTTGCTCGTCCATGAACAATATGTATGGATGGAATGACATGATGGGATAGCTTTTGCATTGCTGAAACCCAGTCATAGCAGCGCCATCGCCACGTCGGATGTAAACGGTAGATGTTGATGAAGGAGATGACTTTTGCCTCATCGGTACCCAGTCATGTACACACCGGTCTTCATCAACTCGAACAGGAGGGTCGCTTTGCCTTGTCGGTACCCGGCAACGATATGTTCGATGTCGTTGGAAAGGACGTATCGATGGAGCATTGACTTGATTTTGTCATTACTTGTCCGAAGTTCCGTCTAGCCTCGTTGGTACTAAACGTTTGATGATGATTGTATAGGTGCTACGTCAGAGTAGCATCATGTAGCTATGGCATTATTTGAACGAGCTTGCCAGGGGGAATCCTTCTTATGGCGTGCGTGCATGAGGAGCATTAGGTTGCCATCAAATATTATTAAGCACATATACATAATCTGTGCATATACGCCCTCTTCAATCAAGCATATGATAGAAGCAGCGTGTATTGTTATCTGAATATCATCTCACTCATGTAAATAGGTGGGATGATGCATGTAAGAGCCTTCCGGCGTCATGACACTTCGTATGATGGAAAGAATTTCCACGTAAATAAATTATTCTTCGTCGTGGCGGATATTGCGCCTTCGCACGGGGGATGATTGATCTTATTTTTAGCATAACATAATTAACAGGCAAACCGCCGGTTCTCCTTGTGTGGAGTTTACCCGTCTTGCTCTGTTGATTACAATGAAACAGACAGACCGCCGGCTCTCCAAGGTTGGAGTGTATCCGTCTTACTCTGTTGATCACGATGGACATGCAGACCGCCGGCTCTCTAAGATTGAAGTGTACCCGTCTTACTCTGTCGATCCATGATGTACATATAGTAAACAAAACGCAGCAACAATATGGCTTACGCACCCTGCGTCATGGACGCCGGGAAGATGACGCCTGGCTGGACGGAACACATCCTCGAGGCGAGGAGATCTTTCGGGGTGCTTGCGAGTGGTGGCGTCGATGTTGTGATGAGCGCGAGCTCCGGCAGTGTGCGTGCGTTCCGGCGGTGCAGATGCGTGTGCGTGGTGCTGATGCGTGTGCGTGGTGCTAGTGCGTCAGCCTGGCGGCGCTTCTTCTCTTCTCCTCTGTCGTGCCCAACCAGCTGCGCGGGTGCGCGTCAGCCTGGCGGCGCTTCTGCCAGTTCGCCTCCCCCTCGACCTGGAGACCTCGGCCTGTTTATATAGGCAGCCTCATCGAGGCTTCGTATGGGAGTTTATTACGCTCTTAACTGAATCCCGTGCCCCTGGGCTCCAGCGATGTTGGTTACGATCCTTACTTATCCTATCTCCAGGACGTGATTATCCTTCACTTTTCTGCTTATCTCCAGCCTGTGTACGCGGTTTTATCTCCAACAGAAATCAGCTCGTATACAAGAGCTAACCGGCCCACTGTGATTTTCCTGGATGCTTTCCATACCAGCCAACGTTAATTGGGCTAATCATTGTAACGACCGGGGCTTATACGTATAGCATGGCCCAGCTGCCGGAGCTTAACATAAGCTCATACTTATGCATGCCTCTGTCTAAATTATTTTTATGTGTCCTGGACTCTACTAGCTCCAGCTGACATGCACGTTTACGGATTTTTATGTCTTCAATAATCAAGGTACCTCGTATATTTGTATGGTAAGTTGGTAACATATGAGCTTCATTCTTGACAACTTCAAATGACTTTCAATCTTAATATTCATTTTTCTCATGTAAATTTATTTAGTGCTAAAAACCCATCTAACAATTCTCATTCTCATCATCATCATTTTCTTAATTAGAACTAGCATCTGAATCACATTCAACTAGATAAGCTTTGCCATCTTTCTTGTTGAACACTTTCTTATAAGTCTTTTCCTAGCCTTTGCTCGATTTTTCTTCATCTTTCTTGTTCTTGTAATTTGTGGAAATATGCCCCATGTTTCCACATTCAAGCATTTCTTGTTAGCAAAGGAACTTTTACTAGATGATCTACCACCTTTACGATCTCCTCTCTTCTTCATGAATTTCTTGAATCTCCTTACATCAAGGTGACATCATCATCGATGCTGCAATCACCTTCATCATCACTTTCATCTTGAGAAGCTTTATCCTCGAATGCAATGGTTTTCTTATTGTTTTCACTTTGTTGACCATGAAGTTCTTGTTGTGATTGCTTGAAGATATCATGAATGTGAATTTCCCCCAAGACTTGAGAGGAAATCATTTTTGATAGATTCATCCTCACTAGCAAAGTAATAATTGTCTTATACTTTGGTGGAAATGCTATAAGAATTTGTGAGAGAAGTCAACATTTTTAATTTCAAATTCAAGGTCCTAGAGCTCATCCACAATATTTGTCAATCGAGAAAAACTTAAGTCTTCATTTGGCAATAAAGTAAACTTTTCAACTTTTCCGTGGCGAATGAACAATTTTGCATTCTTGACTATACTTGTACCTTCATAAGCTTCAATAAGAGTCTCCCAGACTTCATAGGCAGTGGTAAGCATGTAAACTCTATGATATTCCTCCTTACATAATGCACGAATAAGAACATCGATAGCTTGTGCGTTGGCCTAAATGTTCTCTCGACCGACATTGGTAGGATTTTTTAGATCAAGAACCACAAAACCAACACCCATAACTTTCCAATGAATTTATCTCGTTACTTGAAGAGGAATTTTCATGCAAATTTTCCAAGAATAAAAAATCAGCTCCATCAAAGAACAGAGCGTGGTCGACATTGACATGACTGCTAGACATTGTCCTACGCCTAGATGATTAAATCCACACAAATTAGGGAGTGCCCGCTCTAACACCACTTGTAGGATCTAGGATATCGACTAGACGGGGGTGAATAGGCGGTTAAAAAAAAAGGCTGCTTAATCAATTAATTGTGAAAATAAGAGACCAATGATTAAGCCCAAGTAAGTAAACACTACACCTATGTTGTGATACAATAAGGTTTGCAATTCTAGGTGACATGCATCATATTCATCTCTAGTAATGTAAAAGTAAGAGACAATTAATCAAAACGAGAGAGACACACACACAATTTTATCGCATTGTCTTGGTACTTTGTCGATCACCCGTAATCCACCTTAAGGTGGATTCAAGCTTTTGACTTTCCTCTTTATCAAGTATGCACTTCTCCAACAAGATGGGCTCATATAAAAGCAACTCGATCTTAAGCCAAATCAATCCCTTGAACCTCTTTGAACCTCGGTTTCACTAGAGTTGTCCTTTACTGCTTCCACGAGGTGAGCACAAGACCTCTTACAAAAACACAAGGCCTCCTTCACAACCTTTTTGAAGGGCTCATGGTTTCCACTCCTCAAACCTGACAAGGAGACAGCAACCTCCAAGAGTAATAAGTCGATGACGCTTGCTTGATGAATCATTAGAGCCACAATGCCTATATCACTCAAGAATAAGCACTAGGATCTCACACACTCATAATGGATCAATGGATGCTTGTGTGAGAGAGAAGAGAGAGCTCAAATATCATAGGAGTGGAATGGCAAGGGCCAAGAGAGCTTTCTTGCATGGGTGAGAGAAGTATTTATATGAAATGCTTCATAAACTAGCCATTACAGAACTTTGCACGGCTGGCAGTCAAACCGAGAAAATTAGGCGGTGAGACTGCTAGCAACCCAACAGCTAGTTTGACCATGGTTTGAAAGAGTTCTAGCACTGGTGATCAGATCACAAAGATAGGGAGGTCAGACCGCCATAAGGTTGCATAGGGCCAAAGTCTCTAAACAGAGGTGGTAAAACCGCATGGGAGCCAATCGGACCATTCCTCACAGTCAGACCGCCCTAGGACACCCAAACTCCAGATTTCTCTAGATGCACACGGTCAACCAGCACCACCATGGTGATCAAACTGCCAACCTGAGAACAAAGATAATTTTGCAAAGAATATTTTGGGAAGTTTTTAGCTCAGGGATTAAGGATATTTGCACTAATAATTTTGACCAAGTGGCAAGTATAGGTGCATCAAGCAAATTAATATTGACCCCTCTTAATAGTGTGACATCTATACTAATAATCCGATCATTTTCTTATCTAAGCAACTTATGCCCGGCAAAATAGAAAACCTAATTTTATCTCTTTGTCTTGAGCCACCTTCTTCACTTCTTTTGTTATCTATAATTACCAAAACACTTAATAGAGGCCTAGATGCTTCAAGAATGTGCTTGCACCATGTGCCGGCTACCAGCGCTCGCACTTCCCCCTACTACCATCTCTGCACTGCTTCGCCCGCTCCATTTTCGGCAGATGAGACATAGGAGAAACCTAGAAGGGAAACAAAGCACAAGTCATGGGAACAAGCATAGCAACTTCATCTTTTATTTAGCCCTTGTACTATTCACATACTTTTCATATATGTTTTCTATACTTCACAATGTGAGGAACTAATAGACGGTGGAACCAAACAAAACAACAATTTCATTCTCAAATAACATAGTCAAACATACAAAGCCTAAAAACGAGGGCCAAATGTACAATTGAACTTTAAAGTGTGCCCAACAACATAATTGTCCCTTTGCTTTCAGCCTATACACAAGAAATTTCATATATATAGCGCGCCCTGCTCGTAGTCGTGTGTTTATCGCTTTTATATTTGTGTGGCTGAAAAAAACAGATTGAGCAAACGCTACCACATGTTGCAAAAATGTTGGTTGCAAGGTGGGAGAAAAAAGAACCGATTTTGAATCTTTAGATGCAATTTTCTCTCAAATCATGACTCTTTGTGTAAATCTTTTTGAACCAACATGTTGTTTAGAGTGATGAACATTTCTAGTGGGCCACGTTAGGCCGGATTGATTAGATTAGTGGGCTACTGGAAAGACCTACTTATAGGAACTCGAAGTACAATACATAGACAGTCTCTAAACTTGTCTCAGAGTGCCATCTAGGTCCCTAAACTCTCAATATGCATATTCAGATCCATGAACTTGCTAAAGTGTATCATCTAGGTCCAAAGTACCAAAAAAACCTTGTATCCAGAAATTCCTTCTTTCATTCATGGCTTCCCATCTTATTTTCTATGATTACACATGTTGTAGTTAAAAACAAAAGTCTTGTAAAACGAATTGTGGTAGCAAAGTTAATTTAGGGAGAGAAAGTTTATGAAAAAATCATGCCAGTGTATCAGCTTTTGGACATAAATGACATACTTTAGCAAGTTCAGGTATCCAAATATGCATTTTGAGAGTTTGACAACTTAGATAACACCCGGGGGATAAGTTTGACGACCGCTGGTGCACTATACTCTAGAATATCCCTACTCGTGTGGCACCTACAGCCCAGCCACAAGCCTACACCACTACCCGAACACAGCAAGTCAACACTAGAGTAAAGCCAGCACTAGCAGTTTTGTACAGGTTAGCATTGGCGCAAACAGATAGAGCTAAGACTCAGTTGGTTAGTGCTCATGTTGTGAGGCATCCCACTAAGTTTGAATCTTGGCATTTTGAAATATAGTGACAACGATGTCAAATTGGGTGTCCGTTATCCAGGTCATGGGCTGGTTTATGCTCTCCTACTCGCTAGCACACACTACTACAAAAAAACCCTATAGTGACACTGGACATTTTTCTCTCAGTGGCACGCGAGCCCAAAACCCATCCCTGGGAACTTCAGAGCCCCTCCAGAGTTATCCATCATCAATACGCACCAATACCAGTGGCGGTGAATGCTGACACCAGCGTTAAAAAATACTCGTGGTGGTAGATGTTGATGTCAACGATCCACTACGGATATTGTTTTGCTACCATTGGCGGCTGATGATGTAATCCCACCGCAACTCTGAATTGGATGGCCTAAGTGGCCCATTGTAGCCAAATGTTTAACTCCATATATAAACAGTCCAAACCCTAACACTCTCTCTCTCTCTCTCTCTCTCTCTCTCTTTCTCTCTCTCTCTCTCTCTAGGCTCGTTGACATTATGAGCATGATGCTCTGATGCCACTTGTAAGGATTGAGGAATACAAAGAGGGGGGTGAATTAGACTGAGATGGATTGCCAACTTCAAACTTGACTAACCAATTTGTACACCTTGCTAACGGCAAGTCCTATGCAATTCTACTGAACCAAGACCCTAACAATTCTACTAAAATGATGCAATGCAAGCGGTGCCAAGCCAATCAATAAACATGCAAGCCCATGGCAGCCCAATCTCTACTTACACACACTTGCGGAATCAAAGGTGGTAATTACATAGAGAATTTAGAGAATGCTCATTAATTTTTATCAAGAGGTCTCAGAAGGATGGCATCTTCACCTAATCCTCGTTGATCCCGTCGGAGTACTGATCCCTCCCGCCACTCAATGGTGGAGTCCTTACATACAAGCCCGCATCACTCCAAGTGAATACACGGTCGCATAACCGCTGCCTAATGGGCACAAGCTTGCCTCCCTTAAGGACTTGCTGCACTCTCCTAGTGCAAGCATGGGCACTCTCTTCTTGACGCTCCTTTCAAAGGTGAGCTTTCACCTTGTACAAACATGTGACAGCCTTCATAACAAATCACGATAGGCTCAATCACCAACACCTCCAGTCTAGGCCCTGCCATAGACCAAGAGTAACAACACTAATCACTCTCTACAACCTTGCTTGGCTAGGGATGAAGGGATGCTCTTGTTACTCTCCTTGACATTCAAAGATAGGTCTCAAATCTTTGCACAAGTGTCCTCTCTTCTCCTCTTGGCCCTTTACTGATTCCTCTAGCAATCCAAATGCCCAAGAGAACTCTCCATGAGCTATGCAACAACTATTTATAGGCTTCAATCACTCCACTAGCCATTGCCAAAAGGCTGACTGCTGCGGAATCAACCATCATAGCTTATGGTGACCTATCACTGTAACTTACTGTCACCTCATAGTATTCAAACTTCAATAATAGTCATTGAATGTCTAGGTCACTGTACCTTATAGTGACACCAACTCCTTCTTATGGCGACCTCTAAATCCCATTACCTTCTCTGCACGAATTCCATCCTGACCCACCATAACATCAATAGAACCATCCTTTGTTTTGCACATCTCTTCCTCTCTGGTCCATTGTACCTTATGGTGATCTAGCCATCACTTTCACAAAGACGTCCAATTTCTTGGTCTTCATAGCAGCTGCTTCACCGTAGCCTATGGTGATCCCACCATTTCTTACAATGGCCACTTGCGCTCTTGTTCAGAGGCTTGTAGCCTCTCTGTACACCTTTTTGGTACTCATGTAGCTTACGGTAACTTATCCTCCACAAGCTATGATGACACCCACATACCTACATGTACAGAGAGTCCACCTCTCCTGGACCAGTCACTATACCATATGGTAACCTCTTTTGGACCATACGATGACTCTTGTTGCCTGACTCCTCCTCTGAGTAACTCCTCGCAACCTTCACTGTACCTTATGGTGACCATGCCATATCCTACAATGACTTGATATAAAGTGTAAACTCCTTGTCCTCTTGACTTCGCTCCCTTGCTTTCAAACCTTGGTCGATCCTTCTTCAGTGTTTCTTCTAGTGTCCAAGAGACTCACTGAGTATCCTGACACTTTAAACACCAATGATACCTAAGAGAATGATTTGGGCCCTCTTGATAGTCTGATTTTCCTATGGACTCAAGCCTACAGACTAGCAAAGTGATCACAACACACTTGGACCTAGTTGTACTTAGCCTTGATCCATCTTCATCACCATAACTCTTCATCAAGATCTTCATAGCAATCCATTGAGTCCACATCAATCACCAAGGCGACCAATTACCGAGATCATAGAAAGATAATAAGTTTGTTTCCACAACACTAGATGTGAATGTTAGAGCATTTTTTTCATGTTGGTACTCCATCACAAAAACATTGATACCTTTGGGGTTACATACACCAATGGTCATGAAGCTTATAGTTGTTCCCACAAGACTAATAATGTCATCTTTGAGAAGGTTGCTTCCTAGTAGCTTCTGGTCTTCTTGGGCTTTATAGGTCGTTACTACAGGTGTTGTTCATAATTACTCCTCATCCAAACTTGCCTTAATTATTGCCCCACCCCCCTTTGTCTTGTTCTCAAAGTCAATAACATAGTCCCTAGCATTGGAGGACCCTGGGAAGCCACCTCGAGCCCTTTCTGTTTGGGCCTTAATCTTCTATCTCTCAGACATTTGTCTCCAGCTTGCAGAGCATTGAAGGGGGAATCCACGGAGGTAAGGGACCCTGCCTGCGCTCCTCGAAGGATGATAGCTGTTTAGGACTCAGGCTTCCGTCTCATAAAGGATGGCTCATCCAGCATCTCATCTTCAAGGAATGCTCCGTAGGGAGGGACACATGTCACCACAAGTGAAGTACCCAAACCTAGTTAGGAAGGGTAAAAGTATTGTAAAGTGAGCAATTTATCCTTAATGACTCTTTTGTATGGAATATTCATGGAATGTAGCAGGTGATCAAGGGTAAATTGGTCATAGTTAGGTGAGCCCTAGTCAAGGGCTATAAATACAACACCCTTAATGTCTTGTAAGGATATATACTCATGGAATATACAAAGTAAACTCATTGTTTGTCTTGTACTTTATGTGATCCTTCGACTTTCCACCTTTTTCTGTTAGCCCCATTGAAGCTTGTGCTACCTGATGCCAACACCTAGCAATCTCCTCTAAAATTTCTAATCTAGTGCTATTAAGAATGTAAGAAGAGTTATCATTAAAGGTAGAAGGGCGGTCAGTGTTACCTAGCACCTCCATGTTTCTAATTTGAGCTATAAATGCAGCCTTGTTGGTCATCCTCACCTGAGTCTATCTGACCCTATCGTTTTGCCTAGTTTGCCCATGTGCTTGGCATTTTCTAACTTCAATCTTCCTTTCTCGAGGTTCTTTTTTGTATTGAACATTCATTTCTTTCATCTTCAGTTGACCCCCTCCCCTCCCCCCCCCCCCCAGTATCATCCAATTTGTTTGATGCATCCTATGTCTCATCTTCTACCTCTTTGTTTTGTACTTGCCCCATAACCGTTAAGACTGAATTTCCCCTCTCAAGTAACTTACCTCTCTCTCAAGGTGTTTTAAGGTCTAGGCATTTTTATTTCTCGATCCGTATTTCACCTTGAGTTACGTGCACCTTACAGAAGTTATGTTTTAGGTATTCTTCTTCCTCCTCCCCCTGACCATCATCACTAGCCATCCCATCATCGAGAGTTTGGTTCCCGTCGATCTGTAAAGCCTCACTATTCATGATGGTGATATTGTTTTGTAGATTGGATATTGCTAGAGGAGTGACATCGAGGATGCATGCATTCTTGGAATCAAGCACATCCCCTCTCTTAGTATAATTGTCCTTTCTCCTTAGCCAATTTTTTTCACTTTGTTCTCCACCAGCCTCCTCTCTTTGTGCTCACTGGATCCTATCCTATTCTGTTTCAGATTTCTCACCATCGGTGGAACCATTTTCAACACCCCCCCCCCCCCGCCGCCAGTCATTGTCATGCTTATCATTTGGTTTGGCCTTTGTGTTCTTTTCCTATAATTCCTCAGAGATTATTCTTATTTCATATCCAACTCTTTCAATAAAGACTTCAATGAACCCCCAAGAGGATGTTTATCTATTTATATTTAATCTTGACTCTCACTGGGCCTGATTTGATGATACTGAATTCATCAACTACCACCATCTCTCCAACCAGCTCTGTGATCAGCTTTACCACCTCAGGAAGTCTTGATGCATATGGAACACCATACAACTTCACCCATCCCTTTGGAAGCAAAGATGAGGCTTCATTATCCCTGCTGGGTTTGGTAACAGTCACCTTTAAGGTCCTTAGTGCTAGTTCCATGCCTTTTGCAAAGGTATCCAGGATTAGTTGGCTTGGGAAAACCACCACATATTCATTCTCAGTGACTTTCTTTGCCTTCCATTCCTAAGAACTATTAATAAATTACTTGAGTTCATTCTCCAAAGCTGTTGATAACCTTCACTAGGACAGTAGGCAACTTGGACTACTGTGATTGGGCTCCTGGTACTTTTAGGCTATAGAAGCCTTATCTTGATATCCCAAAACCATACATCTATAGCATGCACCATTTGCTTTCTAGAAAATTTGTTGAGATATGTCCTGATAGCAATATGCCTCATTAGTTCATGTGGCTTGATGGTGCCTAGTTTGCCCACACCAGAATCACTTCCCCATACCTTCCACCTTGTATACACCTCGGTCTTCCATCCTTTGTCCTAGTTGATCTAGCACAAACCTACCACTACTACCTTGCTCCACATGATTGACTTTGCCATAGTTCATACCTACTTGATCTATTGCCCTGCACTCGGGGCATGTATCAACTCCATCTCTTCTTGCCTCCCCCTAATCCATGTGCTTGTGATCCCTATTGAGCATGTCCTCTCTCATCTGCTCCTAACTCCTCTCGCTAGGTTTGGCTCTCTCTTCTCTTCTATCAAACCTTTGCCCCCCCCCCCCCCAATTCTTCCTTGCTGACCTTCTTTCTCTCATAGGTATTTCCCCCTTCAAATATTCTCTTCTAGTCATCCCATGACCGTCCCCCTCCCCCTCCCTATTGATTTGGTCAATTAGGGTTCACCATGGCCATTGGCTTTGACTCTTGTCTGGTTCTAGTTATTTTCCTTGCCTTTCACCCCTCCTTATCGATCTCAAATTTTGTTGCAGGAACTCTTCTCCTAGATAGGGCTCCCCTTTCCTAATCTAGACCCATCTGGACCTGGGCTCATCATGCCACGGGTGAGCAAAAATGTCTAAAATAGACCTTCCAAAGTTATAGTTACTACCTTTAGGCTCATCACAACCTTCTCTGATCTGATTTTTGTTGCCTATTTCAAAGTTTCCCTCCACTTTCCTTTTCTCTCGACCCCTTTGCCATTTTGATTTAGTCTTTCAATCTTCCCTATAAATTGCTCCAATTTATCTTCAATTATCCATGCAAATCTGGTTTTCCTTTTGCTTTATCACACCCCTTTATATGAATTGAAATCAAAACATTATTAATCACTACCACTTGCCTTCTATTAAACAATAAACGAAGAACTCTCGATCACCTTCGCTTGCCTTTTCTCAGTTAAATTGAGCAGAGAACACTTGGAATCCATTACTTGTAATTTCTCAGATAGACTGAACAGAGAACATTTGATCTCTTTTGCAATTCTCCTTCTATCATGCTCCACCTACGCTTTGTAAGGCAAACCTGCCCTCTTCTCATGCTCTTCCTCATTATTGACTTTAGCCTTAGAATGAGGCAAAATCCACATACTTTCCTCCCATCCCCGCCTACTAATCTTACATGAACCACTTCCCATCCTTGCTGACTACTCTAGAAAAACTTGGGCAAAGAATCAATGCTCAATGAGCATAATTGTACCATTGTGGGAGCCCAATTTTGCCTTAGGATCCTCCAATTGATGCACCAAGTAGGAGAAACTTATTGTGGATCTCTTTCGAGGTAGATGTAGCAATCAAATCTGAGGACTAATGGTTGACATTTTGGGAATTTAAGGTTTTGGTTAGCGGGGAACAGGGTCATTTTTCTAAAGCTCAATATTTTGAGACAAAATTTGGGCTTGCAAAATTTCTGGCAGCTCAAATTTGTGGCTACAAGACCCTACATGCTCATTGCAAAGGGGATGAAAAGCTAATTTTAGCTTAGCTAGAAGAGACATCATGGTTGGGTGGGAGGAAGGTCAATCATTTTCTGTTGGAAAGAATTTTGTCAGTCATCTGCGGTAAACCTGATGATTGAAGGCAAGTCAAATAATGGCTTTATTGTCGGGATAAGGATTCTAGGCACTGTCATCAGCGGTGATTGGATAGCAGCTTTACCGTGGTGTTGATTACAATCATATGGTTCATGATTTTAAACTCCATAAATTCCATCACTCTACATGGAACACGGACCTAAGGAAATCACATGAACTCATGAGTTGGTTCACGATTTTCCTTGCGAAGGCATAGACAGAGACAGAGCCAAAGATCTCAAGGAACAACAAAAGAATCATCAGGAGCCTCATAAGAAGTATCCTTGAGTTCCACCATACAAACTGGCAACTCAAAGGCCAAAATATAGAGGGATAATCTAAATATCACTCCGGTGTTTCGGCCCAAACCGAGCACTCAATTTTTCTCTCCTTTTCTCAGACATCCTCTTCTATAGCTCCGGTGGTACATCAATGACACTCTGGCAAAGTTAGTGGTTCTAGAATTGGAGTTAAGGGTTTGGGGGGCGCCAGAGTGCTGCAACCATTAAGGGGGGTTTTCTGGGAGAAAGGTAGGTCAAGCGGTGATGGCAGGTTGTGGGAAGGCGACAAGGTGATAGGGACACCACCAACCAGGGTGGCAGAGGAAGGCGGTTGGGCAAGGCCAGGGTCAGGGCAAGGAAGATGATGGTGGTAGGAAAGGATGTCAGGGTTGTGGGGAGGAGCAGGAGAGCGTAGGAGGGAGGCAAACACTGGTGCAAAGCTCCTGCAAGACCCTAACCCACTAAGGCTCGGCAACGCATGTTAGGGTGGTGGCAAGGGCGGGAAGGTAAGGCTAGAGAGAGAAAGAAGAAGAACTGACAATAGATCGAAGATGACCCTCATCCCTTGGATCCTAATCAGATGGCTACAAATTTGGGTGATGGTAATCCTCAAAACACCTAAACACCCATTAGACAGTCCCAATACAAATGGTGTCCACCTGTGTGCGCGTCCAAGTTATCCAATGGACCATAGCTGATTAAAATTTATGGATGATAGATGGTTGCCAAATGGAATTTAGGGCATCTCTATCCTATTGTCTTTTTTTTCTACAAGGGCTATCCCACTGCTTGACCATGTATAAAAAAAAGGAGGGGGAAAGGATATGATCAAGTCTAGTTCCACCACCGCTCCCTATTGCCTCTTTGCCCAACACCGCTCCATGTGGGAGATGGTTGCTCGCCTCGCTGGTCCACTACACCATGCAGCTTTCCATCTTGGTTGTATGCATGCCATCGAGATGCTCCTCTGACACATGACCACTAGATCGAGTTGCTTCGTGTCTGCATCTCGTCCAGGTGAATCTAGCCATCACCAAAGACCTCACCCCATTTGGATTAGTGGGGCGAGGTTTGGGTAGCATAGAATTTACCTGTCCCTATGACCCTAGAAGCCAAGAGGATGGTCGACCCAATGATGGGTGCGGCTAAACGGTTGCCTCAATGTTGTGGGGTACAGCTGAATTGCCATCATGGTTCTCAGATGTACCCTACCGTATTGAGGTAGGTTAGGGGTCTGAGGGGTTCTTGGGACGATGTGGCAACAACTGAAAGCTCATCGAGGATGATGGAGGAGCATCAAAATTGTTACCGGAGGAGCAGCATATCATGGTGGAGGAAGCGGGTGAGAGACGTCGATCAACAAGGTCCCATAGCTGAATCCGTCTTCCTAACATCATCTTGCGGTTGCTTTCTTTGACAGAAGGGAGGAGAATCCCATGGAGGCAGCAGTCACCTAGAAGTTTGATAGTGCGGGTCAACATCTTTTGACTACTGCTTTTTCTTTGTGTGTGTGGGGGGGGGGGGGGGGGAGGGGGGCGAGGGGGAGTGGGGGTGTATTTCGTATTTGTGACCGTTGCATGGCACATTGGGTCATCGACGGCTTGTCTGAAGCAGATAGACATAGCAGGGTGGGTTTTTATGTTACCCATGTTAGCTGAGTTGGTTCTCTCTGTCTCTGGTAGAGCATCTCCAAGAGACCCCAGAAACTCTCTCTAAATTAAATTAATGGGGTTTAATCTAAAAAATCATCTCCAACAGCTCCCTAAAATAAGTCATGAATTTATTCTCTCCCTAGATTCTCCTTATTTGTAGCTAGAAACGAGGGAAAATCAGGAGTCCTAATCCTTGTATTTACAAGAGAATTAATATTGTTGTGGTTCCAGATGCTGACGTGACCCAGTTAAAAGTTTTTGTGATTTATTTTTGGGAAGAACTGTTGGAGGAGACAAGAAAGCTTCTCCCTAATAATTTTTGAGCTGCTATTAAAAACACTCTTTTAGGATCAATTTTCTGAGGAGCTTTTGGAGATGCTCTTAGCACACAAATCACAAAGCACTCCTATTTCTGGTCATCAGATAAATAGGGCGCTCGTGCACGTGTGGGCACCAATTACGCATTCATTCTTTTTTTCACTGTTGAGTCCCTTGTTTAATTTCCAATGATTTTTCTAATGAAAATGATAATATAGACATGACAATTTTCTAATTTGTTTCACGAAGATATTAGCTTAAATGCATGGCAAGTTTTTTTGTTTTTGATAAAACCACATCATTCATCTTACTGATGAAACTTTCAACATACAACAGGGTGTTCAATATCCTTTTAGAGGAAACGATAAGTAATTTCCTTCGTTCATGGTGGGGTTTGCTGGGTACTGCAGCTGTCACGATCATGAAACCATTCATAAAAAGAAAAGATAGAAGTGACCCTCCGACTACAAAGCATAGTGTTGGCAATTGTTTTATCAGGGATTCAAACACTTGTGCTTGGTGTTATAATGTGCTCTGTAGCAGTTCTGTACTTGTTAGGGATGTATATCTCTGCCGGAGTTTCGTTGTGGCGTCTATTAGAGAACGGCTTTGGTAATGCCGAGGGTGGTGCAAACATGAAGCCGGCACAACAAATCCTTTACAGTTTAGCAGTGGCACAGGGCGTGCTCTTCGGTTACAAGGAAATGTATCCTTTCGGAGCAAAAGCTGGAATTGCGGAATTTGTTGCGGACGATCTTAGGCTGACTCCAATAAGAGAAGCCAATTTGGAGAGCCAAAATCAGCTTTGCCTTGCATGTACAGTAAATGGCAGGGCAGCTATTTGATGGTATCTCCAATAGGTAATGCATTTCCCGCTCTCGAACGGCAACAGTTTTATTTCCCGCGCGATGCTTTCCTCCTGCAGCTGATTTTCCCGCGCGGCGCGAGACAATCGCCGGTCAGCCTGGGTGGTGGCGCTGCCTGGCTCGTGCATCGCCCAGGTCCTGCACGCACGCTCCACCGCTGGTAGCGCAGCGCACCGCTGCTCGGCCCGAGCGTCGCGCAGGTCCTGCTCGCCCAGCTCTGCTCGTCTCGTCGCCCACCTCGCTGGGAGCCCGGCGTGCAGCGTGACGGTCACCAGTCGACAACCGTGTCGCAGCTACTCATCGTCAAGCTCGTGCTCCTTCTCGACGCCAGGTTATACTTGTTGTTTGGATTTTGTATGGCGATTAATTTTTCTCATGCGTTCATTTTTTGTTCAAATGGATATGTGGCTGCTGTGATTTTAGGAATGACGATGAGATATATTAAACTTTCAAACTGTGGAACGGCTGGCAGTCAAGGAACATTTGATGATGATGTTGAGACTGCTGCAGCAGTTGTCCTTGTTGAGACAAAACGTCGATGGGGAGATTCAATACCGGGTCACAGGACATACAAGCGTGATCGTGAAGGTGCTAACAAGTTGTTGAATGCTCAATATTTTGTGGAACGTCCAATGTACATTGAAGATCATTTTCGCAGGAGGTGAGTACTTGAGCTGAAACATAAATTTTACAGTATTGTCAATGAAATATGCACTGAATAATACAAATTGTGTGGTAGATACCAAATGCGAGAGAGTCTGTTCCTTTCAATTGTCGACAAGGTTACTGAAGCAGACTCCTACTTCAAATAGAAAAGAAACTGTACTGACCTCATTGAGCATATATGGGGACAGTATGGTTCAGGGACGGGACCTATTGCTCCAAATGGAAGCATATGAATGTTGAATCATGACAATGATCTTTTGTTTGTAATATATATGCAAGTGTCCTAGAATATAGTCATATATGCAGTGTCCTAGAATATAGTCATATATGTAAGTCTCAGGAAGTCAGGCTTTTGAATGATGTTCTGTGAGCTTTTGAATTGTCCCAGCAGAACTGTCCCAGAATATAGTCATATGTGTAAGGCTCAAACATTATCATATATATATATATGAGTCTCAGATTGCCAACTTATCATTTGTTCTCAAACAACAGCATAGACAAAGTCTCAGGTTGCCAACATTTGTTGTCAAAGACACATACAAAGTTGACACATTTCAGTTACAACAGCACCTAAAAAACTGATGTTCTCAAAGACACATACAAAGTTGACACATTTCAGTTAGAACAACACCTAAAAAACTGATGTTCTCAAAGACACATACAAAGTTGACACATTTCAGTTACAACAGCCTAAAAAACTGATGTTCTCAAAGACACATACAAAGTTCACACATTTGTCTTCAACACAACATGCTGAGTTCACACATTTCAGTTACAACAGCACTTAAAAAGCTTAACTCATGTAAATCCACGGCATTCCATGATCTGGCGTTGCATGCCAATGTAATAATTCTTCAAATGCGGGGCTACCTTCTCAATGTCTACTCCCATGATTGCAGCTTCAGCAGATAGTAGTTGAGCCTCAGCTTGCATTGCTACGCTCGCTGCCTCTTCTTTCCTGAGAACTAAATTATCCTCGCGCTGCTGCTTCTTGAGATCTAAAATTTCCCTTTGAATGTTAAGTTTTCTCATCTTTCCTAGCAAGGATCAACTGCATTTGTTCATCTTCTTTTTCTTGGCACTTCTCCCTATTGTCATGAATGCGTTGAAGGACATCAACTGCAGCGCTGGATGAGGATGTGTCTGCCACCCTCATTCTTTTAGCACTATCTCTACCTTCTGGTCTAGGTGGCATGCCATTGTCGATACCACCCTCTGCAACTCCAGCATGACTTGAGTTTGCTTGTGAAGAACCTTCGTCCCTTGTCCCTGTTGAGGTGTTGTTCAGCTCCAAAAGCTTGTCATTCCATTTTGATTAATTTCAGACTATCCTCCAACAGTGCATGAATTGAAAAGGTTCTGTAGCCTCGTATATCTTGACTGCATCATCAATCTGAAAATTTATTTTAGTAAATTAGCTAGTTTTGCAGAAATGATTTGAAACCAATACACTTTATTCCGGTTTAAAGTATAAGACCATACCTTGTCTTGTTTATTCTTTCCACTCTCATTACGACGATCAACTGCAGCCTTAAACCCACAGAACTTGTTCAACAATCTTTGAATGGCGCTCCACCTAGATTGGATAGCTAGTTGGCTACGGTTACTTCCTTCAGGCTTATAGTTATTGTACCAATCGTGCATCCGTTTGTAATAACCTCCTTGAGTCTGATTCACACCTACATATGATCCGAAAAGATAGTTCATATTTATGTAATAACATCCAGAACATTTGGGCAAGGCTTCGGTACTCCTCATTCACTAACCAGTTATTGCATCTTTGCTTATGTTGAGAAAGCCAGAACAAATGACTCCATCTTCTTCTTTTGTGAAACCACCCCCCCCCCCCCCCCCCCCCCCCGCCTCCGCAACACCTTCTTCTCCTTGCCTTTTTGTGCTGCAGGAGGGGCCACAATCTCCACATCTTCTTGATAAATTTGCGCACCTACAACATAATTCACCTATCCAGCAACTACTTATGCTTCTGAACACAATTTCATGATCATAAAAAAAACATCACAATGCAGAAGCTTACCTGTTCGGACTGTGGGTACTCAACAGGTTCCATCGAGGATTGTAGCTGATATGGCCATTGATCAGGAGCATAATAAGGCGGCTCCTGTGAGCCTTGCCCTCCAAATCGAGGATTTCGACTATCCATTCTAGAAAAATAGACTTTTTAGTGAATGATAGTATGATTCAAGAGCTATCCAAGGTTGAATGCTAATCTGAAAATAACATGTCATGCCAAACATGATAAAGACAGTATTAACAATTTTGCAATCTCTTCACTGACGCCATTCTACAACAATTACTTGACAAAGTCATAGATCTACCCTACCCAGAACCAACGGAAACGTGAAATCATCACACGAGTACATGGAATCCACCAAGGATAATGGAAAATTCATTAAATCCACCAAGGAGAAAGGGGACTGTGCCTGCAGCTCAAACTCACCGAAGCAGTCGCTCGTCCTGCCGCCGCTGCCGCTCGGCTCGCGCTCCGGCGTCGCTTTGCCCGTTGTAAGGTTCATGACCATTGAGTTCACCCTAAGGTATGGTTGTTTTGGTGATGAATGACAAACATGAAATATGACTAATGTCTACATGAGTGTTGTGTGTGTAGGAAATCTTACCTATCTTATGATGATCATTGATGGTTGCCTTGGCGATTGATGACAATGACCGCAAGCATGGAGGCTTGTGAGCTTGATGGAGTCCAAGGGTTAATGGAGATGGATCAAAGCTAAGGACAAGCTATGGAGCAAATGTTGGGAACACTTATCTAGTTGTTAGGGCTTTGAGTCCATAGGAAAAACCGGACTATCAAGCGGGTCTAGGTCATTTCTCTTAGGTCATGTCTAGTCAATGATGTGCATGAATGCTCTGTGAAATCACAGGCACTAGATGACAGTGGAGAAGCCAAGGAGCTGTCCGGAGAAGCCGAAAAATGAAGTCAATCAAAGATGACAAGTTTTAGCTTCCGGACCTAGTGACCGGACAGAGGGGTGAGAGGTGACCGGACTGTACGGTCACTAGGTGAAGTTGTCTGGGACATACAGCGAAGCAGTGAGGAAACTGCCAGAGTTGAGAGTTATAGAGACCGGACGGTCCGATCTATAGACCGGACGGTCCGGTCTGTATAAGTAGCTCTGGGCAGCGATGAATCCAGCACTGAAATGTTTCTGGACTGAAGAGAGAAACTGACCGGACAGTCCGGTTAGCTGACCGGACGGTTGGGTCAGTACAGGGAAGTTGTCTGGACAGTGCAACCAACGGTTTTGGGAACCGTTCCAGAGAGACCGGACGGTCCGGTCTGGGAGTGACCGGACAGTCCATTCATTGGGTCCAGAAAGGCAACTTCGTGGAGCAACGGCTAGTTTGAGGTTGGAAGCCTATATAAACTCATTGTTGGGGTCTTGGAGACGGCCTTTGGCCATTGGGATTGCTGGGAGCATCTATTGGTAGCCAAAGGGCCAAGAGAGGAGCACTAGGAGAGGATATTGGATATCTTGAGAGTGCTAGTGAGAGTAACATGAGCATTGATGCACATCTAAGGCTAGGGTGTCCTTGAGGGTGTGATCTAGGTTGTTACTCTTGGTCTATGGTGAGACCTAGATCGGTTAGGTATCGATGATCGAGCCTATCGTGATCGGTTGTGAAGGCCGTCACACGTTTATACACGGTTTGAGCCCGCCAGTGAAAGAGACATCAATAGTGAGCGCCCGTGTCGGCTTCGGGAGTCCGGCAAGTTCTCGAGGGAGGCGAGCTTGTGCCTTGGTGGCAGCGGTGACGCGCACCATGTCTTCACTCCGGGAGTGATTGCGGGCTCGTGGGCGAGAACTCCACATTGGTGGCGGGAGGGACCGGGACTCCGGCGAGAGTGGTCCAACGAGGAGTAGGGGAAGGCGCCATCCTTTTGAGACCTCAGGAAAAAAATCATGAGCCATCTCTTACTCTACTCCTTACTATGATGCTTTACTTTCCGCATTTACATACCGTGCTATTCCTGCGTGTGTGCTTACCTTGTTCTAGTTGATTACCTTGTAGACTTACATGAATAGGCTTCTTTACTTGCTAGTAGTGCTTAGCCTTCATACTTGATCACTAGCATATATAGGAGCTGCTTTGGCTTGATTGATCATCCTAGTATGTATTGTGCTATTCATGCTTGTGTGCTTACCTTACTCTAGTTGACTACCTTGTAGACTTGCATGAATAGCCTCTTTACTTGCTAGTAGTGCTTAGCTTTCATACTTGATTACTAGCATATATAGGAGTTGCATTGTCTTGATTGATCACCCTTGTATGTATTGTACTACTCATGCTTGTGTGCTCTAGTTCCTTATCTTGTAGCATTGCATGACTAGGTTCTTTTGCTAGCTTGTTGTTTGCTTCCGCGTATCTTTATCACTAGTTTGCATAGGAGATGTATTGCCTTGTGTGATCCACTAGTATGCTTAGGTTGTAGTTCCTTTCATAGGTTCATTATCTTGCTAGTGTGATCATCACTAGAATTGTGTAGGAGTTGTTTTGAGTGATCGGTTTTAGAAATTGGCGAATTTGGTATATAGTGCGAGTTCCCGATTCACCCCCCCCCCCCCCTCTCCTCTCGGTCACTCGGTCCTTTCAAGTGGTATCAGAGTCAAGTGCTCATCATAAGGCTTAACCGCCTTGAGTAGTGACCGTATTGAGTTGGGATGTCATCCCATTCGGGGTCGAGTCATGGCTCATGGAAGGATCGCTTGAAAAGCTACCTAAATGCCATGATTCCAGATGAGTTGATGGACACACTTGTGGACTTTGCCAATACCTTTACCGATGATCATGTGTATGATGATGATGATGATGTTTGTGTGGATGTGCCTAGTTCAAGTAAGTGCCTAGATTCTACTAGTGATAATCTGATAGGTTGCTCTACTAGTGTGCCTAATGTGATGATTGATGATGTTGGTGCTCTTAATCTTTCTTGCTCTTCTAGTATGACTAGTGATGATGATGTTTGTGAGTCTTTTATTGGTCATGCTAGTGATACACTTGTTGATGAGTTCTTTGCCTTTTGTGCTATTGAGAATAAGGACTTACTTGACTCTCTTATTCGCTTGCGAGGTATTGTGGACAGGATTGGAGCAACTACCTTCGAGCTTCCCAAGATTGCAGTAGTCGAGAAGATCCTCACCTTGCTCCCTAGTAGCAAGCTTCTCTACATCACTCTTGATCTCATCATGGAGAAGAATCTTTCCATTGAAGTTGTGATTGGATTGCTCTTTGATGATGAGAAGATCACCACGAGCTGGATAGGGGATAAGATCTTCAAGGAAAATGGAGCATCATCAAGAAAAGGGAAGGAAGTAGCTACGAGCTCAAAGTTCCTTGATCCCTCTACAAGATTGTCATGCAGCAGCTTCTACAACCCTTTCGGATCAAGACCTACACCAATCTCTTCTTCAGGCACTTCATCAAGCTCTACCTCAAGTGTCATTCCAAGTTCTACTCCAAGCACTTCAGGTGGACCACGTAGTGGCGTAGGGGGAACGCCATCAACATTGCTCATGCGATCATTTCAAATGATCGATTCTACCAGCTCAGCTCCTCCACCTCCTCCACTTGATCGACTCTGGAGGATTCATCGAGCTCAACAACAGAAGTTCTTCTTTCAATTTGATGAAGTTGTGAGAAATCCAAGTGATGACCTTTGTGATACTTTCTTGAGGATTTATGATCTTGTGTGCAGGATAAACTCCTTCAGGGGTCTTCGGAGGATTGCTAAACTTGAAGTGATTGACACGCTCCTTCAACAAATCACAGCTCCTGAGAGGGGTTTCTTGCTAGAGGAGGTGATCGACAAAAGACATGAGCTCTCAGTTGAGAGAGCAACGGAGATAATACTTGTGCTCCACTCACAAGTGGGACATGTGCTTGAGCACATCACTGGCCTCTATGATCCTCCCCATTAGTACATTGACCTCAACAATATACATATGAGGGATGGTCATGGACATTGGAGGTATCGTGCTCCTCACTATCCCATCAGGAGGAGACTTCAAGAAGGGATTGCAAGGATCAAGACTTCAAGAAGGGATTGCAAGGATCCCTATCTATGAGGATGGACTTATTGCTCAACGCGATGAGGTTAGTGCAAGTCAATCAAGTAATGCTTTGGATACTAACCCTTCTTCCTCTAGTGCTTGTCTTATGGCTACCACCAGGGTCAACTACAAGAGTGGAGGTACTCATTGGATCCTTCACAGTGGGTGCACTCAACACATGACCGGGAAGTCAACCATGTTCACAAACATTGATGAAGACGAAGACAGTGAGAAGGTGACTTTTGGGGATAACTCAAAAGGGAGAGTCAGAGGTTCAGGCAAAGTGGCCATTACAGAGGATCTCCATCTCTCCAAGGTTTTTCTTATGGAAACCCTCAACTTCAACCTCCTGTCTATTGGTCAACTCTATGACATGCGGTTCAAGTGCACATTTGATGAGGATGGTGCAATGATTGAGAATTCAAAGAAAGGGCTAGTATTTCATGGAGTGAGGCATGGGAACTTGTATGTCATGGACTTCAACTCAAGCAACATGCCACCAAGTACTTGCCTCTTCACTAAGA
This sequence comes from Eleusine indica, assembly GCA_030378355.1. Classification (NCBI taxonomy): domain Eukaryota; kingdom Viridiplantae; phylum Streptophyta; class Magnoliopsida; order Poales; family Poaceae; genus Eleusine; species Eleusine indica. The sequence goes on from CM059494.1 coordinate 18,633,145, forward strand.
CAACCAAGGGACGGTTGTGGCATAGGAGACTGGCACATGTTGGAATGAATCAGCTCAGGAAAGTGGTCAAGAGGAATCTGGTTGAAGGAATCAAGGATGTGACCTTTGAGAAGGACAAACTGTGCAGTGCTTGTCAGGCTGGAAAGCAAGTTGCATCTTCACATCCCACCAAGTCCTTCATGTCTACATCTGGTCCTCTGGAGCTCTTGCACATGGACTTGTTTGGGCCAACACATTACAAGAGTCTGGGAGGGAACCTATATTGCTTGGTGATAGTGGATGTCTTCACGAGATACACTTGGACCTTCTTCCTTGTGGAAAAGTCTCAAGCAAGTGATATCTTCAGAAAGTTTGCAAGAAGAGCAAAGAATGAATTCAAGGCTAGCATTGTGAAGATAAGGAGTGAGAATGGGACTGAGTTCAAGAACACAACAGTAGAGGAGTACTGTGACAAGAAAGGGATCAAGCATGAGTTCTCTGCTACCTATACTCCCGAGCAGAATGGAGTAGTGGAGAGGAAGAACAAGACACACATCACTCTAGCTCGTGCGATGCTAGATGAGTATGGAACTCATAAGAGGTTTTGGGCAGAGACAATCAACACAGCTTGCTATACCTCCAACCGGGTATATCTCCACCGGTTGTTGAAGAAGACACCATATGAGCTATTGGTGGGACGGAAACCCAATGTTTCCTATTTCCGAGTCTTTGGCTGCAAGTGCTACATTCTCAAGAAGAGGTGGAAGCCAGGAAAGTTTGAGAGCAGAACTGATGATGGCATTCTTGTCGGGTATTCAAGGACTTCTAAAGCATATCGAGTCTACAACTCAGCCACAGGATGTGTGAAAGAATCTTATGACGTGCAATTTGATGAGTCCAATGGTTCTCAGAAGGGAGATGAATTTCATGAAGTGGACATTGGAGATGAGCCTATGAGGGAAGCTTTGAGAAACATGCCCGTGGGTGAGGTTTTACCCCACGAGGCCAATGATGGAAACATTGATGAGCCCTCAACTCCATCACCTCAACCAACCTCTTCTTTCGAGGTGCAAGAACCAAACCAAGACACCATTTCCTCTCCCACTAGCTCCTCTCAAGATTCATTGAGAGTGCAGCCACCTACCCATAAGGGAACTCAAGAGATAAGTGAACCCCAATCCACTCCACATACTACACATCGAGTGACCTCTCCAAGCTCCTCACAAAACAGCCCCATATCCTCACCAAGCTCTAGCTCCAAAACAACAAAGCATATGAGTAACTCTTCCACCTCACTAAGAATTCAAGATACTCATATCTCAAAAGAGCAAGCAACCCATGATGCACAAGATACCTCACCTAGAGCTCCACCCACTCAAGAAAAATACCATCCAAGACCCAAGGGCATCAACAAGGATCATTCACGTGACTTGATCATTGGGAGTCCATCTCAAGGAGTAAAGACAAGGAGAAATCAATATAAGCTCAACTATGTGAGTGAAGAAAATGATGATGAGGCAAATGTTGCAATTGAGAACTTCTCCTTTGTCTCTATGATTGAGCCCACTACCATTAATGAAGCTACGGATGATCACAAATGGGTTATAGCCATGCAAGAAGAGTTGAACAACTTCAAGAGGTGCAAAGTATGGAAACTGGTTGAGAGGCCCAAGAATCATAATGTGGTTGGCACCAAGTGGGTCTTCAAGAACAAGTAAGATGAAAATGGAGCTATTGTCAAAAACTAGGCTCGCTTAGTAGCTAAGAGATATTCTCAAGTGGCGAGAATTGACTTTGAAGAAACCTTTGCTCCTGTGGCCCGTCTTGAAGCTATTCGGATCTTACTTGCCTATGCATCACACAAGAGCTTCAAGCTCTTTCAAATGGATGTCAAAAGTGCCTTCTTGAATAGAGAGATCAATGAGAAAGTCTATGTGGAACAACTTCTGGGGTTTGAGGACCCAAAACATCCAAGACATGTATACAAATTGAAGAAAGCTCTCTATGTCCTCAAGCAAGCACCAAGGATATAGTATGAACACTTGAGGAACTTCCTTCTCAAGAATGGTTTCAAGATTGGAAGCATTGATAGCACATTGTTCACAAGACATGTTGGGAAGGATCCCTTTGTGTGCCAAATCTATGTGGATAATATCATCTATGGGTCAACCAATAAGAAGTTCAATGAAGAGTTTCGGGAAATAATGGCAAGGGGATTTCAAATGTCAATGATTGGAGAGTTGCATGTGTTCCTTGGGTTCCAAGTCAAACAATTGAGAGAAGGGAACTTCATCTATCAAGAGAAGTATACCAAGGATCTTCTCAAGAGATTCAACATGGAAAATTGCAAGCCTTTGCACACTCCTATGGCGACAAGCAAATCTTTGGATGATGATCCAAAGGGTAAACCGATAAACCCCAAGCTCTATAGATCAATGATTGGGTCCTTGCTTTATCTCACCGCTTCAAGGCCGGACATCATGTTTAGTGTGTGCTTGTGTGCACGCTATCAAGCAAATCCAAAGGAGTCTCACTTAAAGGCCATAAAGAGGATTCTTAGATACCTCAAGTACACACCTACCATGGGATTATGGTATCCTAGAGGAACAAGCTTTGAGCTACTTGGGTATTCAGACTCGGACTTCACAGGATGCAAAGTGAATAGGAAGAGTACATCAGAAGGTTGCCAATTTCTTGGAAGATCTCTAGTATCTTGGAGCTCAAAGAAGCAAAACTCGGTGGCTCTATCTACAGCTGAAGCAGAATACATGGCGGCGGGAGCGTGTTGTGTCCAACTTCTCTATATGAGGCAAACGCTCTCGGATTATGGCCTCAACTACCATCAAATGACATTATATTGTGACAGTGAGGCGGCAATCAAGATGGCTCTCAAAACTAGAGATCATGGTCATGCAAAGCATATTCAAGTCAAGCATCATTTCATAAGAGACCATGTTGAGAAGAAGGATATTAAGCTGGTGAGTGTACGGACTCATGAACAATTGGCGGACATCTTCACCAAGCCACTTGACGAGAAGACCTTCAACAAGCTAAGGGGAGAACTCAATGTTCTCGATCTTTCAAACTTCACATGAGTAACCCTAAAGCTTGTCTCTTGTAAATATGTATAGCCTTGTTTTTTTTTGTTTGTTTGTGTCTTTGTTTTGTGCTTGTTTCTTTTTGCTTGTAGGTCAACTTTGGACTTCCTTGAGATAGCAATAGACGTGGGTTAAGCTTGGGATGGTGGTTCATGGTGTACCCAAGGCTTTGCAGAATGGTCCATTGTGACTAAGCTCGAGAAGGGAACAACTCGTTGTTGGCACTTTGGTTTGTAGCCTTTCTCTCTCTTTCCTTTAGCATTGCATCATGCATTTGTATACTTGTTGCATTTGCATTTGCATCTCTTGCATTTATGCACTATTGCATCGTGGTACCCTACATGCTTCCAAGCATGTTTCTAGGGGGAGTTGCTTATTTACAATGTGAGTATATGACCCTCTAGATGATCACATAGTGATCTTTGTGCTTCATGCACATTGAGTCATGTTCAAACGAGCTCCGAGATTAAATCTGCTCGCGCGGCTCAAAGACAAGTGGCTCATACATTCCCATCACACAAGTGACTAACCACTTCATACTTGAGAAAATATTTCATTGAGTCATGTGTGTAGGGGGAGCTATGGTGGAACAATATCATGACCAAGGAAGAGTACCATCAAAGGGGGAGTTTCCTAACTCTTGCCATTTATTATTTGCTCCTTGGTTCTCCTATGTTTAGTCTTTGGCCTGTGGTTTTTGGTGATAGGTGACAAAGGGGGAGAAGGAACATGAAGATCCAAAAGCCAAGATTAGATCGACAACACAAAGGGTGAGAAGAACATGAAGATCCGAAAGCCACGTCAACACTGAGGATAGCAAAAAAGGGGAGAAGGACATGAAGATCTGAAAGCCAAGTAGAGAAGAACAAGAAGATACAAGGAGGACATGAGGTGACAAAGAAGAACATGAAGATCAAAAGAATATGAACAACTACGTCCATGATGCATGTCTACATCAACAAGATCAACTACCACGACACCATGACGAGCGCAAAATTCAACTCATGCTCAACGTCTAGTGCGCTACATGATTGGGTAGTTCTCCCTCAACACCTAGCATATTCCAAGGGGGAGACTACTTCCAAGGTAAGGACCAAGGTAATCTTTTTCAAACCTATCTTTTCTCTTGGTTCCTTGTTTTTGTTCTAGTCTTTTGTCCCTTCCTTCTTATTCTTTTGAGACTCGTTTGTTTTGGATCACCATAAGTAGTGGTTGTCATCCATCACTAAAAAGGGGGAGATTGTAAGGTTCATGACCATTGAGTTCACCAAGGTATGATTATTTTGGTGATGAATGACAAACATGAAATATGACTAATGTCTACATGAGTGTTGTGCGTATAGAAAATCTTATCTATCTTATGATGATCATTGATGGTTGCCTTGGCGATTGATGGCAATGACTGCAAGCATGGAGGCTTGTGAGCTTGATGGAGTCCAACGGTTGATGGAGATGGATCAAAGCTAAGGACAAGCTATGGAGCAAGTGTTGGGAACACTTATCTAGTTGTTAGGGCTTTGAGTCTATAGGAAAAACTGGACTATCAAGGGGGTCTAGGTCATTTCTCTTAGGTCATGTCTAGTCGGTGATGTGCATCAATGCTCTATGAAATCACAGGCACTAGATGACGGTGGATAAGCCAAGGAGCTGTTCGGAGAAGCCGGGAAACGAAGTCAAGCAAAGACGACAAGTTTCAGCTTCTGGACATTGTGACCGGACAGACGGGTCAGAAGTGACCGGACTGTACGGTCACTAGGTGAAGTTGTCTGGGACATATAGCAAAGCAGCGAGGAAACTGCCAGAGTTGAGAGTTGTAGAGACCGGACTGTCCAGTCTACAGACCGGACGGTCTGGTCTATACAAGTAGCTCTGGGCAACGATGCAGCCAGTGCTGAAATATTTCTGGACTGAAGAGAGAAACTGACCGAACGGTCCGGTCAGCTGACCGGACGGTCCGGTCAATACAGGGAAGTTGTCTGGACAGTGCAGCCAATGGTTCTGGAAACCGTTCCAAAGAGACCGGACGGTCCTGTCTGGGAGTGACCGGACAGTCCAGTCATTGGGTCTAGAAAGGCAACTTCATGGAGCAACGGCTAGTATGAGGTTGGGAGCCTATATAAACTCATTGCTAGGGTCTTGGAGACGGCCTTTGGCCATTAGGATTGTTGTGAGCATCTATTAGTAGCCAAAGGGCCAAGAGAGGAGCACTAGGAGAGGATATTGGATATCTTGAGAGTGCTAGTGAGAGTAACATGAGCATTGATGCACATCTAAGGCTAGGCTCTATGGTGAGACCTAGACCGGTTAGGTGTCGGTGATCGAGCCTATCGTGATCGATTGTGAAGGCCGTCACACGTTTGTACACAGTTTGAGCCCGTCGGTGAAACGGGCATCAATAGTGAGCACCCGTGTTGGCTCCGGGAGTCCAGCAAGTTCATAAGGGAGGCGAGCTTGTGCCTTGATGGCAGCGGTGACGCGCACCGTGTCTTCACTCCGGGAGTGATTGCGGGCTCGTGGGCGAGAACTCCACATTGGTGGCGGGAGGGACCGGGACTCTGGCAGGAGTGGTCCAACGAGGAATAGGGGAAGGCGCCATCCTTTCGAGACCTTAGGAAAAAAATCATGAGTCATCTCTTACTCTACTCCTTACTATGATGCTTTACTTTCCGCATTTATATACCGTATTATTCATGCTTGTGTGCTTACCTTTTTCTAGTTGATTACCTTGTAGACTTGCATGCATAGGCTTCTTTACTTGCTAGTAGTGCTTAGCCTTCATACTTGATCACTAGCATGTATAGGAGCTGCTTTGGCTTGATTGATCACCCTAGTATGTATTATGCTATTCATGCTTGTGTGCTTACCTTACTCTAGTTGACTACCTTGTAGACTTGCATGAATAGGCCTCTTTACTTGCTAGTAGTGCTTAGCTTTCATACTTGATTACTAGTATGTATAGGAGTTGCTTTGGCTTGATTGATCACCCTTGTATGTATTGTACTACTCATGCTTGTGTGCTCTAGTTCCTTATTTTATAGCATTGTATGAGTAGGTTCCTTTGCTAGCTTGTTGTTTGTTTCCCCGTATCTTTATCACTAGCTTGCATAGGAGATGTATTGCCTATGATCTACTAGTATGCTTAGGTTGTAGTTTCTTTTATAGGTTCATTATCTTGCTAGTGTGATCATCACTAGAATTGTGTAGTAGTTGTTTTGAGTGATCGGTTTTAGAAATTGACGAATTTGGTACATAGTGCGAGTTCCCGATTCACCACCCCCCCCCCTCTCGGTCACTCGGTCCTTTCACCCGTGCGTTAGCAGCCGCCTGCCCTGCGCCGTCTGCCGCCTGCCTTGCGACCCGCCGCCCGTCGCTAACCACGCAAGCCGCCGCCCGTCGCTTGCCTACGCGCCGCTCGCCCAACGCTCGGTGTCGCCTGCTCCTCCGACTCCTTTTCCGCCTCCCGGTCGTTGACGACTGAGATGCCTTTGAGGAGAGAGGCCTTCTATTTTTGCATCTTCTCTCTCATGGAAGTAAAACTGGCCATCGTTTTTGCCTAATCTGTTGGATACCAGTTTGCTCATGCACAGTTACACGGGGAGAGGGATATCGGGTTTGCCTATCGTGATGGCACAGCTGTTGGAGTCAGCCTTATTGGCTCAGTGGACAAAGAGCAAGTTTCAGCCTACCTAGAGGACACCGTGGCAGGGTGCGAGAAAGATCCATCATTCGCAATTGGCAGGAATCTTGTCGCATACGCCGTGGAGCTGATGATGGAAGCCAAGTCAAATGACGGCTTCATTACCGGAGTAAAGATTCTGGGAGGGGTCACCAAAGGCGATGATGGTCGGAAGGTGCTAGCTAAACATCTGCTGTGTAGCTCGGCTTCCTCGGGCCACATGAACCAGAATGCGAAGTGCGGTTGAATAGACGAGCAGTACAGACTATCCTATATCTGTCTGTGGACACGTCCAGCCTCACGACCAGTGGAAGCACAGCAAGAAGGTTCACCTGGATACTGCTACTCGTTTTGCTTTTTAGAGATAATTGGCTTGCTGACAAGTGCCCGTCCACTCATCTGATGATGAAGAAGAAAAGTGACATCAGAAGACTAGCAGGTGAAAACCTATGCGGCATGGTTTCTTCGAGCCAGCAGCCGTCGGACATGCCACCTTTACAACAGAGTGACCAAGGAAGCGACAGGACTATGTTGCGGTCAGTTCGATTTGTTCTTCGAGACCTCACAGGAGCTCTTTTTGAGACATCACAGTATGTACACGCAGCGAAAATTCTAAAACATTTATGTGATCATTATATAACGGACGATGACAAATATCTCAAGGAACTGAACACGGCTATTGTCGCTGTGATGCCCAAGGTAACCTGCTGTTTCATCATCTCGAAACTTTGACACATATTTCTTTCGTACTTGACGATAATATATATTGGGCCCAGGTCATGCCTTGTGTTTTACTACCCTAGTCAAACTGAATACCATTGATTGTGCAGGTGCTCATAGAGATTATTGGTTATAGGTTCACAACAGGAAAAACGGTTCTAGCTATAACAGAAGCAAACAACGCCCAATCTTCGGTACATGACATCCACTTAGAGAACGGACGTGTTTCACATAATGTCGGAAACACCTCTTCTTATTAGCAGCCAAAGGGTGACCGTGACATGGAACTGCAGAGAGCATTATTGGTATCGCTGTGCTCGTGTGTATGGTGGGCTGCATATCCGGATTTAAATCGTCAGCTAGATGGCGTTGCAAAAAAGATATGCTCGGAACAAGGGAAGGCTGTCAAGAGATTCAAGGATCTCTTGAACGAAGCAAAGGTACTTTGGAAAAAAAGAAAGCGGCTCGTGTACCACCAACCAGCTAGCTGTTCAGGTCTCCATGTACTCTGTTATCCAAATGTTGGCGTTAGGACAGCAAAGTTAGTTCAAATTTGAACTAAATCTGCTGTCCTAACGACAACATTTGGAAAACGTAGGGAGTATCTGAGTGCGCCGTGAGCACAACAGCTAAAAGGCACAACAGCTAGCGGCGGTTGGAAAGGCACTGGGCAGGTCATCCCGCCGCTACGCAAACGTAGCTATAAATATATGTTTGTAGCGGCAGGTGGTCTGACGCCGAAACCAACCGCCGCTCCAGACCACTTTATAGCGGCGGTTGAAGATGTCAACCGCCGCTACTGCACGAGTCCAATAGCGGCGGTTGACATCTTCAACCACCGCTATTTTGTTCCGGCAGTAGCGGCGGTTGAAGATGTTAACCGGTGCTACGTATTTTTTTAAAAAAAATAAAATTACTATATGTACACATAAATCATAGAATCTGCACACATAATATTTACATCATAGTTAATAGCCAACATCTCATCACAGAAATTTACAGTATATCATCACACAGTATATATAACATCTCAAAATATTAATACATTACAAAATGTCTCGTAATACATAGTCATCATCTTTTTTTGACACATTGGACTCATATAGTGCTCTTGAACCAGCCCACTCATAAAGGGACCTATGTTTTGTTGCTAGTTCACTGAATCAAACAATATCCCTTCTAGACTAATTACCTCTCTTCAAAGAAAACGACAAAGAGAAGCTACAACTAAATATATGAAATTTGTACTCAAATGAACATGTTCTGGAGGAATCATACCCTTTCTGATCTCATCGTTCTTCTTCATCTTTGTTTCCCATGATGTCTTTTCCCTTATGGCTCTCTATGTCACATGAATAGAGTATGTTAATATGAGATCTTAAAAATTCATTGTTCGAGTAAAGTAAAATGGACATAAACAAAATCAACTTACCTCTTCATCGGACTCTACAACAATATGTTCCAGGTAAGCTGACAAGCTAGACGAGAACACACAGTAGCCACAATGTGCACTTCCTCTTACTTGCTTATAGCACTATGTAGTAGAAAACACAAGTTAGTTATACTTTATATGATGCATACTACAATAAAGACATATATGCGATGCTTATAAATCTTACCCAAAAGTTATGACGGAAGTACATCTTCTTTTTCTGTCTTGGATGACATTTCCCTCCCGCTTTGACATATTTCTCGTAAGCACTAAACGATCGAGAAAAGTGTATCGTTAGATGATATTAACATTATCAATCATATACACATAGACTAAATTGTTACCTATCTATGAGTTCCACAATATCGTTATACAACTTCTTATCGTAGTCCAGACTGTCCAGCACCAAAAGGTACCCATTTGTGGGAATTATCATAAAACAGATCCAATGATCACTACAACAATATTGACAACAAGTTACTTACATTTGGATTTAACTTTAACATATAATACATGACGAAGGCAGTAGTGGTCCAACTTACTCGAAGTTGTAGGAGGCTAAGATGCATTCTCTATCTTGCCACTTGAGGTAACACTTGCATAAATAATTTATAACCCGAGTCCTTGCTTCATTTGTCAGGACTGCCTTCATTCCAGCTATCTCTATCGGTGTCTTATCCGGGTAGTTATCCGGATTTACTGTTGGGTTTATCGTGCTTTGATTGATGCGGTTCGGGTTGACATAGGCCACCTTCCAATCTTTTCTACCGACCCTCTTTCTTTGGAAAAAACAGTTCATGCTACAAAAAAAAAAGACATAAGATATACTAAATTGTGCTTGAAATACGAAGTAGATTGTACGCGAAACTTACATGCACCACAAGGTAATGAAGGTGATGTCCATCCTTCCTAGGCGAAACATTAAGTGGATATCCTCCCAAAATAGGCCTAAGGTTTGTTCATCGCCTCCTTCATTGAACACCTCATTTGGAATCCTACAAGTGATTGCGGTGACCCCTTTCTTTGATGCCATCATGTACCAGTCGTGCAACTTCTGCATCTCCCACGGGAGGTTCTTGTACATGTTGTTTGATATAAGGGTCATACCGAATTTGAATGTCGGGTAGTCTACATTGTCCGCAAGATTGTTCAAAATTTGATTGTCACGACACTTTATCCCGAGGATCTTGTTTTTGCAGGATGAGCTTACTAGTGTTTGCTAGACATTTTTTCAATCCAGCCAGGTACTTATCAACATCATTTTTTGCTTTTAGGTCCTTTGTCTCTTTGTCAAAACCGGTAATCATCTTTGGGATTACCGTAGCCTTGACGACAACTGGTGCAGGCTGGACTTGAATTATTGGAGCCTGAACTTGAACCGTCTCAGGCGCTGTTGACGGAGGCTCGAGTTGAACAGTCTCTGGGAGAGGCTCGTTGTCACTATAGATTATGGGACTGAGAGTCGAGCTGTCTTCCGCATGAGTGACAGAAGCTGACATAGAGATAAGAGATTGTTGTCCAGCTGTCATGACGGGCTGGCTCACATGAAAGGACCCGTGACCAGACAATGAGGGTGGAGAAGCTCGTGTCGAGAGGACTACATCACGATGTTTCCATATGATGAAGGAGCCGAGCGCATCTTGGAGAGTTTCTATTCCTGCCTCAAGTATCGGGCATTCGATCTTGTTGTCCTCATAGCCAGATATATTTTCGACACGGAGACACGCACATAACGGGGAGGGATATCCTGGTTATGAACCGTCCGTCCTGGAAGTGCCATGCCGGATGCAACCTTCATCGTCTTTCTGTTGTAACCAAATGGCACATGCAACTCACAAGGAATATCCTCAGTAAGGTCCTCCATTTCTGGTTGCATCGAGACTGATGGTTCCGTGGAGACTGATAGTTGCGTGGAGACTGATGGTTGCGTGGATGAGGACATACCACGAAACAAGACATCCATTGCTGCCTCCAAGTTGGGGTCCAAATGACCGCTTTTTATGTCGACAGCTAGCATCAAAAGTTGTCGCCTCCAAGCTTTCTTAACTTTCTCTTCTTGATCTTTCTTGTGCAAGGTATGCTTCTTGTACAGGTGAGAGGATGTCTCAGAGAAACCTTCTTTCTATGTGGCCGATGATAACACTCCTCATACCTGACCACCATGTTCGTTGGTCCTAATAGCCATGGTGAGCTGGTCCTTGTGATACTCAGGTGTAAACAGACCAGCCTCCGTCTGCGCCGTGATGGGACCTTTCAAAGCTTGCACAACTTCACTTGTCGCGGGATCCTTCACAATGATCTCTCCTTCTTCGATTAAGTCGGAGCGACCATACACCCAGTTCTTAGTACGCTCATTGGTATTTGGTAATGGATTAGGTTTTCCTTCCGCGCGGAGCTTGGCTTCTTGCTCTCTCCAAATCAAAATCTTCTTTTTGTATCCGTCCGGATCTAACCGCGGTTTGTACTTGTTCCGCTTGTTCAACTCAACCATCTTTTCACTGAGCTCCTTTGAAGCACTGCTCGTCTTCTACTCAACAAACTCATCCCATTCCTGCTAACTGATATTTCCATGTTTGTTGAATGGGGTTCGATTTTTCTTGACATATTGGCAGTTGAGCTTGGACTTATAATCTCGAAAGATGTGATTGAGAGTGGACATCATGGCCTTCTTGGTTCTCTCGAGATCTTCTGGCTGGAACCGGATCGTTGCAGTGATGTCAGCCCACATATCGTCTTTTCTGCCATCTGGTACTTGGCGCCAATCTTGCCACGTAATTTTGCAATGGTCCCTTACCACTTTGTCGCAACGGTTCCACCATTTGGCGTTGACACCAGCGGGTTCAATCGGTTCCCCATCTTTGGGGTCTAGTGCAGTAGCCTCGTAGATGCCCTCCGCCTTGTTCGCGGAGTGCTGATCGCGCTTGCGTTTGTGTGTGGACACTTCGGCAGGCACCTCTTCGACTTGCTGCTCGAGGGCCTCATCTGTTGCAGCCTCCATTGCAAGTAGCTGACGAGCACTTCGTCGACGGCCCTAGGATATAAATAGTAGATTTTAGTTTACAAATTAGTTGAACAAATGAGGGAATTATCTTTGTCAAGATACCTCATCTTCAGGCATGAAATCAGGATCTAGGCTCCCCAATCGACGTTCCTGTGGTAGTGGAGGATGCGGATCTTCTGGTTCTTCCTAGTGTTCGCTTGATCCTTCATCATCTGAAAACGACCTCGCTTGTGAGTGCGCCTTGAGGGCGTCTTCCTCTTGAGAGGGCATATTGTCCACCATGACAGAGAAGACTTTGACACCTAATGTTAGATATGACGACTAGTTTAGAAAACAAGGAGTATACACCTTTCATCATTGAGCATAGAGACAAGGAAAACAAAAGAAAGTAATAGAAAAATCAAAATTTGCTCTCAGTGCGGGTTGCCGAATCAACGGTCATCCAACGCTCTAAGATCCTTGACTTGTACAACAACATATATCCGATATCCTAAGATATGGTCCATATCACCAAACTAGCCTCACTTAGCCCGCTTTCATCATTGAGCATCTATCGCCTATGTAGAACAGATTAGTAGTACAGAGAGACAAGAAGAAGAATAGAAAAGTTAAAATTGAGCATGGGTCGATTGCCTACGTAGAATAGATAAGTAGTACAGAGAGACAAGGAGAAGAATAGAAAAGTTAAAATTTGCTCTCAGTGCTGGTTGTCGAATCAACGGCCTTCCAACGCTTTAAGATCCTTGACTTGAACAGCAGCATGTATCCAATATCCTAGGATATCCATGTCGCCACACTAGCCTCACTTAGCCTGCTTTCATCATTGAGCATGGATCAATCAACTATATGTACCATTCGTTCATAGGAACATCGCATAGGTATCATAAGCAAATATATTATAGGCCGCAAGTAATATGGCATATATATGGCCACAAGTAAATATATGCAGGCGGCAAGCATATGGCAGCAAAATAAATATATGGTAGAAAAATAATTATATGGCAGCAACCATATCCAACAGCAAGCAACTACAAGTAATGTCTAAGTAGTCAGACTAACATGGATATCAACATGAAGTATAAGCATCTATAGTACGGCAGCAAGTATGAGTCCAAGTATGGCACCAAGTAAACTATAAGTTTGGCCACAAGAAAAAAAAAATACCACAAAAAAATGGCAGCAAGTAACCATAGTGAGCAAGCTGTCACAGATACTATGAAGCAAACAACCGAGATGACCTCTATCATATTGATGACCTATGTTACATATGGCTATAATTTTAAAGCAGAATGCAGTTATTACATCTGAGTAAACTGAAAATGACATGTCTTATTTTTATTACATTAACCTAGTATACTTGTGCAAACAGATTGGATTGCAAGTTCTTAATTTAATAGCCTTGTATTATAAGAATTGCTTGCAGTTATTCATTTTTGCAGACTGCTGGTCACTATTAAGAGACTTGCCAACTGCAAGTAGTTTATATTACTAATGAATATGCTTTTGGTATAAATATGCTCAAAAGCATTTGAGCATTACATAAAAGGCATATGTTTCATGATGCCGGTATAAACAATGTAGGAGATAACAAAAAATAGGAAAAGAAGAGCTGCTGTGTTGTGTTGATATTGAACAGTAACATATGCAAGCAAAGCTGCCACAAAGGAGTTTATATTGTAGAGATAAAGGGCCCTCTTAACATCACCAAATACAGATTATAGCAAAGCTGTTATTGCATTAATTGGTTCTCATGACATGATTTTTTTTGAAATGTCAGAGGTAATTCATTTGGATGACAATAAGTATCACAGACAGTTCATTTGGATGACAATATATAAGCATCACATGCAGTTTATATAGATAGATTCATAATAATGAATCCACAAATAAGCATCACAGGTAATTCAACAGCACATAAATCCACAAGTTTGTTGACAACCATAAATTGTCGCTAATAATCCACAAATCACTAAAGGGATGGGAACAGAATGGGATAGAGTGACAAATTTTGGTCGTGAGACCCATCATTCTACTATTTTAATTTATGTTCAACAGCACATCAGAGAGAGGGGCAGATGGAGGGGGAGAGGACAACGGGTGCACCTGGACGGAGCTCGTCGGACGAGCGGGAGGAGGGGGGGCCACGCGGCGGTTGAAAACACCGAGGACGAGGAGGGCACGAGAACGGCAGAGTCGAAGCTGAGTAGGGGGGAGGTGCGGGAGCTTGTACCTTGGGCACGTCAGAGGAGGGGGAGGAGGCCCGCGCGTCGTCGAGGACGGGGAGGAGACCCGTGCGTGCGTCGTTGACGAGGGGGAGGCCCGCACGGTGATGGTCAACGAGGTCGAGGAGGGGGAGAGGGCTCATGAGCGTGTCATCGATGAGGGAGAGGCCCGTATGGCGATGGTCGGCGAGCTCAAGGAGGGGGAGGGGGCCCGTGAGCATGTCATCGATGAGGGGGGAGACGGTGGCCCGATGTGATGGCGCTCGGGGAGGGAGGAGCCCGTGGCGGCGCTCTGTGACGGAGGCGGGAGCCCGCGGTGGCGCTCAGGGAGGTGGAGGGTCGTCGACGAGCAGAGGAGGAGGAGGCCGCGACGGGAGACGGAGGTGGCGGCGGAGTCGGAGGCAGCGGAGGAGTTGGGCAGCCTAACGACGTCGCGAATAGCGTCGGGGAGTTAGGGTTTGGGACCCGACGTGCCCACTGTTATATAGGGGTGGCATCTACAGCGACGGCTCAAAAAACCAACCGCCGCTAAAAAGGAGTAGTGGCGGTTGGCTTTGTAAGCCGCCGCTACAAAGTTGCCATTTTTTTTAAAAGAAAAATGTATTATTTATTTTCAAAATATGAACTAGAGCCTTGTTCTTTTGTAAAAAAAACTCTAGAAGTAAACAAAATTTGTTCTGGACCTAGATTTTAAAGAAACACCCCTACACTTTTTAAAAATTATATTTTCAGTCCTCTTCATTTTTTTGATCCCTATATACTATTCATAATTACAAAAAGGTCCCTAGAAACTTTGTACAATTACATATAAGCCCCTTACATCTTAAAGAGATCATATTTTCTCAACCGTAAGTCTATTTCAAGCCATTTTTGCAACCATGCGTTTGTTAGGACATGTACTATTCATACTTACAAAAAGTTCCCTAGAAACTTTGTACAATTACATATAAGCCCCTACATCTTAAAGAGATCATATTTTCTCAACCGTAAGTCTGTTTCAAGCCATTCTTGCACTCATGCGTTTGTTAGGACATGTACTATTAATTGATTGCATCTTAAATTTTTTGTGTCCTCTTACCGTTTCAATAAAATATTTCTATTTAAATAAGTTACATAATCTTTATATTCAAATAAGGTTAACTTACATAGAACATAATACAAGATTCGCCTAATAACAATAATACAAGGTTCTAAAATAAAATTACATGATGCTTGAATTAGCCTTGAACGACTTTGCCTTGGCAGTGATCGGTGTGCATGTAGGGCATTCCAGCAGCAAAGGATAGTCTTGCTTCTAAGACTTTAAAATGTTTTAGATTAATGAAAAACGGCACCTCATCATATCGATTGTAGTCATCTCGATCCTCCATATTCTTCACTCCAACGATTCTTTATTTACCTGGAACAACAATGTATTTCTTCTCATCCTTTGGATCAAGTACATAAAACACCTGTTCTAGGGTCTTGGCAAGTATCCAAGACTCATCTTTGTGACCAACATTGTTAAGATCAACAATTGTGAAACCATATTCATCCACCTCGATGCCATTAGGGTGCTTCACCCATTTGCATTTAAATATGGGAACCTATAAACTCACATCATAGTCTAGCTCCCATATTTCCTCAATGTACCCGTAATACGAGGTCATCTGGTCCTCTTTGTCAATGGCTTCTACTCGAACACGTTGTTTTGACACTTGCTCTTCTTATCCTTCTGTTGGGTGTAGAAGGTAAAACCATTGATGTCGTATGCCTGAAAGGTAACCACCGTTCTTCTCGGGCGGTTAGCTAACTTTCTCAACATTTTCTCTTCCACGGACTCGCCACTTGGAAGGTCTAGGGAGCTAAACCATGATATGAAAGAGCACTTGTGCTCGTCTATGATCCATTTATCTGTCACATCCTTGTTGTTCTGGCGGATCTCTAATACATGTTTCTCAAAGTATGATCACACAATCTACGTCTGTTGCAATACGCTGAAATGTGCTTGGTCCACTCATTTGAAGTCATGGTCGATGAATGATCTACGTCCTTTCGTACCTTTTCCAGATAATATACCCTCATGATGAGACACGGGGAGACCAATTGATTTGCTACCATCATTAATGTAATCTGAGCAACATTCGATGATCTCCTCAGTTGTGTAGCCCTCGATCATAGAACCTTCTGGATGTGAACGAGTACGTACATAGCGTTTCAATACATACATGAACCTCTCAAACGAAAACATCTGATACAGGTAGACGGGGCCCAATGCAGAGATCTGGTCAACAATATGAATCATGAAGTGTTCCATCATATCGAAGAAGGATGGAGGGAAGACCATCTCAAGTATGCACATTGTTTCCTTCATGTGGGTCCGTAGGTCATTTAACTCGTCTTTAGTTATCACCTTCTTTGATACCGCGTTAAAGAAGTAGCAAAGGCGAGTTACAGCCAACTTGAGCCATGGCGAGTTAACAGCTCTGATAGCAATAGGGAGAAACACCGAAAGCATTATATAGCAATTGTGAGTGTTGTACCCACTTATCTTTAACTCTTCTATGTTTACAGGATTCTTGATATTCGATGAGAAACCCGTCGGTACTTTAATCCCATTGAGACACTTATAGAATGTTGTTTTCTCCTCAATCGTAAGTGTGTAGGCTGCCGGGGGCAGAAAGTACTTTCCATTTGCTCTTTCTTGCTGATGGAGCTCTGGTCTTATTCCCATCACTACAAGATCTCTACGTGCGCTGAGTCCATCCTTTGTCTTACCAGGTTGGTCGAGTATAAGTCCGCTACTACTGTCAAATACACCTTTCCCAATATGCATCCAGTCGAAGGCATAATTCACTTCCAATTCTTTCCAATAATTGAAATATACGAAGAAAATGGATTTCCTCTTAAACGGCTTTAGACCTTTTGCCTTTTTGACTCCCTTCACCGGCTTTCCAAAAATAACACTGATGTTTTTAACAAGGTCAAACACGACCCTGCCAGTCCAACTTTGAGGTTCTATGTCATTCTCAACTTTGTCATCAAAGTATCTAGCCATCGCGCGATACCTGTGTTTTGCTGGTAAGAATCAGCGGTTTCACGTATACACTAGCTTCTAGGATGCTGGAAGGTAAATATGGGATGTACCATCAACGCATACGAAACATGCCGCCTTTCCTTTGACCTGCCCCGATAGTGCCCTTAGTGCCGAGAAATCACTTATCATGTAAAAAATAATTGCTCTGAACGTGAAGTACTCTCTTAGATACTCATCCCATATACGGATCCCCTCCAACCATAGTTTCTGCAGGTCTTCGAATAATGGTACTAAGAACATGTCTATATCATTACCAGGTTCTCTGGACCCAGATATAAGAGTGGTCAGTAGTAGGTACTTACGCTTATGGTATAACCATGGTGGAATGTTATACATTGCTAGTATTACTGGCCAAGTGCTATGCGGATTCCTCATTTGACCGAATGGGTTCATCCCGTCTGTACTCAATGCAAACCGTAGGTTCCTTTTATCATTAGATAAGTCTCGATGATCCTCATCGAACTTTTTCCATTGTGTTCCATCTGCGGGATGCCTGAGCTTACCGTCACCCTCGCGTGCATGCCATGTCATCATTTCCGCATCCCTAGGGTTGGCGAACAAGCGTCTGATGCGATCGACCACAGGTAAGTACTACATGACTAAGGCAGGAACCTTACTATCATCACTGTCATTGACGATAGAACTTCTTTTCTTCTTTCTCCCCTTAGTTGTATTCTTCAAGCCACCATCGGCGTCACAATCATTGTTCCTCTTGTAACGACTGCGTTTGCACCTTGGGCATCTCACAGCGTCCTGATGCTCCTTTCGATATAATATGCAATGATTTGGACACGCATGAATTTTTTGCACACCCAACAAAAGTGGGGAGATCATCTTCTTAGCAAGGTATGTTATCCTTGGCAACAAGTTGGGCTTCGGCAGCGCATCGGAAATAAGTTCTAACAAATCCGTGAAACTAGCATCCGACCAGTCATGCATGGCCTTCAGCTTCATCAGTTCAAGTATAGTACATAACAAGGTGAACTATTTACCACGTCCTTTAGATTAAACATATAATGGATATTTTGATGTCTTCTCTATTGTATGAAAATTATCAAGCTCTTTAGTTGTACCGGCATTGATCAACACCTACGGCTCAATGTGACATAACAATTCCTCAACATCAAAATCAGCTTCACCAGGCGATTCCGTCGCATCTGCACCAAGCGAATTAACAGCCTCAACTTCAACTTTAATATGCTCATCAAATTCCATATCGACCACACTGTTCTCACCATGTTTTGTCCATCTCGTGTACCCCTCAACAAAACCCCTCCATACTAAGTGTGATTTGATTACTTTTATATCATTCCACAGCTTCTGATTCTTGCAATCAAAACATAGACAATATACATCAGTCGTCCCTTCATGTCGAGCATGTTGTGCGGCCCATTCGATGAATTTGGAGACTTCGCGTAAAAATATTAGACCCGGTCTTGGTGCATCGTACATCCAAGATCTATCCATCGCGCACGACCTTGAACGTGAACCAAAAAAATGTTCAAATTAATTAATTAATTATGTGTAACAAAAATATTAAACATGCATTATATATATAGTGAAAAATAAATTACATAAAGCGAGAAATATTATGCAAGCTAAAATAAAACAAACATCAAATTATTCTATACATTATTTAATTTTTATTAGAAAATAATAAAAATGAATATCCCTCTCTAACACTTTCTCTCTCTTCTAGTAACCAAACTAGATCTAGATTTCCATTGACATAAAAATGTATGGGATGAGTTTCCCTTACCTCAGGGAGCAAATTTCTGTAAAAAAAAATAAACTCAAAACCTTCCCTCTTAATTTTCGTGATTTACCCAAATTTTCAGACCGTTATTGTTCGAGTGAAACAGGGGAACTGTCGGAACGCGGTATTTATAGCCAGGGCATTTTGTAGCGGCGGTTGGAGTTCTTAACCGCTGCTACTATGCCGTATATAGTGGCGGTTGACAATGTGAACCGCTGCTATAAACCGGGGTCATTTATAACGGCGGTTGACAATGTCAACCGCCACTATATGGGACTCTGTAGTGGTGGCTCACACCGCGGCAGGCCCCCTAGGCTCTATAGCGGCGGCTCACTTTGGGCCGCGCCGCTGCGGTCTTTGGGCTGCCGCCGCTACAGGCCTGTTTTGTGGTAGTGGAGGATTCTCTATACCTATATACTTAAATAATCAAAGACAAATGTGTACGTGTATAGGCGTGGACTATGCCCATTTTCCTTTGTTTTGGTTTGTCTATCGTTAGTCAAAACACCAAACGTTTCATATCAGTTGCGTATGGATGCTCAATACACTTCATTAAAGAACGTTGAGGTAACAAAAAATGAAATGCTCACTGTGAGCCTCGGTGATATTTCTTATCTACAAAGCCGAAGTTTACACGCCGTCGTGAAGCGATGACCACTAACATCGTCTTGAGTCTTCGCATCATCCATGAAGCAGCAGCAACCTGAAAACTCGCGAGGAGCAACACAAGGACACGAAGCTGGGGAAGGCACTGGTATCCTGTGCAGGGACAATATGGTGGAAATAGTAGGAGGAAAATGGAGACTTTGACTCGTCAGCTAGATGAGTTTGCAGGAAAGGTACCTCTGGAACAAGGGAAGCCTATCAACAAATGGTTTGATCTCGTGAAGGAACCATATGAAGCTCTTGAAAAACAGAAGAATCGGCCAGCGAACCAACGAGATAGATTCAGGCGCAGCCTTTGGCTGTTGACCGTACATTTGAGATCTTGAGGATTTGTGGTCTACCATAGCAAACCTCATATATTATTTAACTATTTTAAATTACATTATGTACAAGATACTTCTGCACTTTTTATGTAGAAGATACTTCTACACCTACTTGCTATTAGGTTCATCAGATCATTGCATTTTACGTCAGTAGCAAATCTCTATTACTTCCCCACAACAAAGGGACATGTCAGTAACAGAATGTCGCTCAAGACTTGGAACCTGCTTCCACTAATTTATCTGTTAAGGACATCACATGCAAATCGAAAAGAAATTTCTCAACAAGAACAACTGATTGAGTTTCTCAGTTGCATGGATGCTCAATACTTGAAAAAAGAACATCCAGGTAAAAAGAAATACTCATAATGTGCCACGATGAGCTACTTTACTTAGCTGAACTAAACTCATATACTCATACATGGCCTCTTCAATGAATCTGAACAAAACAAGCACCGGATCTGCCTCACGCAGGAAACCATGAAGATTACTCTATCAGCCAAGGTGTTTGCACTGATTCCCAGTCGCACAGCTCGCCATCTTTGAACCATAAAGCTACAAGTAGGAGAGTGACATGAGTTATCATCTTATATTGTTATAATAGCAGGTCCAAACAGATCTGATGAACCTAAAGCAAGTAGAAATCAAGATCATTAGATACAAGATACTCCTGTCTGAAAAATTAAGTTCGTCCTACTATAAATTATCAAGCTGGCTGCTCAGCTCGGGGTTCTGTTTTGTTTGCTCAGCTTGATGTTATTACCATGACCCAGGACCAGGAATCCATGATTAACGCAGGGAATCACCTAATATCAACATATAGCCATAATAAGTTACCAAGCTTACCAATTTCACGCTTGCCATTATCAGGACTATCACTTCCGTGGACAACATTCCTGGAACACAAGATTCAATCATATTTTGTTTGGTACACAGATAAAATAGAGGTGCATTTCTTTTCTTAAAAAATAGATGTTCATTGCAACTAAATGTAGCATGCACACTACAAATAACAGTGCGAAGGCATAAAAGAACTTGGGTGCAGACCTTCCTGTTTGAACTGCAAGATCACCCCTGATAGTTCCTGGTTCAGCTTGAAGAGGATTAGTAGCCCCTATTAATTTTCGAGCTGATGCAACAACACCATCACCCTCCCAGGCCTTCCAGGACAAAATAATTAATTTTAAAATGTAAAATATCGATTTGGTCGAAGTGTGGGTTTGAATCTAACTAGTATATGTACCATGCATACAACAGGACCAGAAGTTATGTAATCAATCAGCTTTGGAAAGAATGGTTTTTCTTTCAAATCCTTGTAATGCTCCTGGAGAAAGGAAGAACAAATAAGACATAATGTCAAAACATTAAATTCCATTGATTTAATACAATGTATTCCCTAGTGTTCCCTTCATAGATGGAAACAAAGGCATTACTGTACGCTAACAAAGCAAGAACAAGTTTGAGTACATTTCAACGTTATTTTCACATACTTTTCTAAGTGTTTCTAACTTTCTGTACAGGATGGACATGCATAAAGAACGCATGTTAAAGATGATGTCATTGCTGTGGAAGTTCATATAGCAGGACAATTGCGATATTTTGGTGAAAGATCATTTATCCGTTGCCATCACTTAAAAGTAATATTCAAGTAATCTAGAAACCTATACGAACGCAGACAGATGCAGTGTTCCTTTAGGCGGATATTGCTTGTGACACAGAATAATTTTACTTATAAGTAACTTTGCAAGAATCACAGTGGTTTTCTGATTTGCCCAAATTTGATGCATTTACACAAGCAAACCTGAGCCAAGTCCTTGGGGCACTGAAAAAGTTTTAAGCCCTTCAATATAAAGCCTTTCTTCTCAAAACGGGAAATAATTTCCCCAACCTGTATGCACACATATGTGTTTTATCAGAGTTGAAACTTGGAAGAAGCCAATTATGCCACAGTATTTCAGTGATGGAATAGCAACACACAGGGAAAAGAAAATAAACATACCAGACCACGCTGAACACCATCAGGTTTGATCATAATGTAGCTTTGCTCAACCTGCTACAGAGCAAAAAAGAAACTGTTAAGCAAGGTCCTGCCTGTTTATTGATAAGAAAAGGAATATTATTGCGGAGAGTTCTCAACTAGTCAACTTCTACTGATTCATGTCAGGATTCAAGTAATTAGAAGTTTCAGATATCTAGCAATAAACGTGTCAGAACTTTGATTTTTGATTTCACCCTTTTTTTTTTCCTTCTTTTTTTGGTCTATTGCTCTTGTTTGTCTTGATGTGTAGGGTCTTGTGGGTTTCATCTCTAGCCAACCCCAACTTGCTTGGGACTCGTGTCGTTGTGGTTGGAAGATATCTCATAAAAAGAAGTATTTTTTGAAACTAGAAGGGATCGTGTATTTTATCAGACGAAACAATAAACTGACACTTTCAAGCCGCAGATACGATATGCAAATACAATCCAGAAGACTATAAATGAAACATCCTGCAATTACATGTTTTCTTTGCTTTCTCCTCTCCTTCTTTATGGCCAAGTTGTAGGTTTTTTACCCTTTTGGTTTCCTCTTCTATTTCTAAGTATTCATTTCCTGTAGCCTGGGCAGCAGAAACTGCTGTTCTTGTGTTTTTGAGACTTTTTTTTTCTTATGTTTGCTACACTATTCACCTATATTAATGAAAAGGTAGAGCACATGCCAATTTGCTTCCAAAAAAGAAAAAAAATAACATGGGACACACCTGTGGTAAACCAAGTGAATACTTTCAAGACTAGAAAGCACTGTTTCTCCACTCACATGAAGAGGGGACAGTTTTCTGATGTGTTGAAATGAAAACTAGTGTATGGACAGGAGCATGTTTCGATCTGGTCAAGATAACTAGTAGTCAATCCTTTCTATTTATCAGTAGAAACAATACATATTCTGAACTGCACATTAGTTAATTAACAGATAGCATATTTCAACTGGACATGGGTCACAAAGAAATCTTGGCTCCATTAATGTTAGAATATGCAAATGTCCGACACATGGCTTGACAATTTCAGAAACCTCGCAGTCAATGGCAGGCATCTATGCACCACTAGTGAGAAGAAAG
This sequence comes from Eleusine indica, assembly GCA_030378355.1. Taxonomy (NCBI): domain Eukaryota; kingdom Viridiplantae; phylum Streptophyta; class Magnoliopsida; order Poales; family Poaceae; genus Eleusine; species Eleusine indica. Next base: position 18,656,183 of record CM059494.1, read on the forward strand.
CAACGCCAAATTTTGACTGGAACCAGATGAGAACCTTAACACCGTGTACCATATGCAGCCGACGCAGAAGACAAAATTTAGCATCATAACAGAAGACGCATATCAATCACGGAACAAACTTTGATTCTCACCACAATGTAGTTTGTTCGAAAGTCATATATTATTAGCAATTCAGCATTGACTGCTAAAGATAGATGAGAAGCTTAATTTCACTCCAATCTCTGTTCCGACCACAATAATCCCAGAGAATTTTCAAGAACAAGTACTAAAATTGCAAGCTATACCGGGACAAACAAGGAAATTTAACACATTTCATGGTGCAGCTTCTTGGGTATAGCATAACCGAATCTCTCGTCCAGCTTATCTTACCAAAAGTTCTAGGCAGAATCGACCACGCATAAAAGAACGCCACTATCGAAGAAGGAGACCAACCGCAGAGGCGACGATGCTGCGTGGGGCGGCGCGGCGCGCGCCCGCCGCCCTCCCGGTCCCCGCCGCGCTCAGCCCGAGCCGGCCACGCGGCCTGGTTGGGGCGGCGGCGAAGGAGAGGGACGCCGATGGACGAACAGTGGCGGACGGACGACTCCTGGTCCCGGCGAGCGGCGGCGCCGTCTTAGCGAGCACGGCCATGGTCTCCATCACTGCTCCCGTACGAAGGAAGGCGATGGATCCTTTTGGATGAGGATTTAGGAGCAGCTAACGACCAGCGCAGCAGAAGGCGCACTCTGTTAAGTACTCGTAGTATTCAACCACGCTCCCGTATTCATGTAGGAGCCCGGCCTGCAAAATTGAGGCCTGAAAAATGGGCCTCCAAAAATCGATCTTAACTCCAGCCGTATTTCCAGCTCAGCTCCCATTCCCCCCACCCCCCTAACTAGTGGACTTCGCCTGTCATTGAATCGAGCACATCTTTGTCTTCCACCTCCTGAACTCCGGCGTTCGCTGCGGCCCACCCATGCCTCCTGGGGAGGCGGCGCTCCGGTCGACGGCGGAGGAAGAGAGGCGGCGCTCCGGCCGGCAGCGAGGGGAGGGAGGCGGCGCTCCGGCCGGCGGCGGGGGAAGGGAGGCGATGCTCCGGCCGGCGGCAGGGGCAGGGAGGCGGCGCTTCGGCCGACAGCGGGGGGAAGGGAGGCGGTGCTTCGGCCGACAGCGGGGGGAGGGAGGCGGCACTCCAGCCGGCGGCGGGGGGAGGGAGGCAGGGGCGCCATCGGGTCGGACGCAGGAGAGAGGAGAGAAATGGGAGGAGAAAGAAAAAGGTGAAAGAAAAATTAAAAAAAATATGTGGGGTCCATGTTTAAAGTGGGAATAGGAGGCTTCAAAACTTACTGTGTGTTTGGTTGGAATGCTAGGTTCGACCTGGTTGGGTTCGGCCCATTTTTGGGGTGTTTGGATGGGGTTGGGAAGGGTTGGAGCCAACCTGAGAGGAATATATCATGTAGATGCGGGTTGAGTTGGACTCTCAAAATCTGGCGGACGGAGCGGCTCCATCCGGGTCAAGCGGCACCGATGCTTGCCGTCACCCCTGCCTTATCCTTTCTCTCGACCGCACCTCCACCGACGCCGCCTGTTCCGCCGTTCGCCTGCTTCGCCACCGGTCGGTCGCCTCCTCCATCGCCCGGACGTCGACCTAGCCCGCCCCGCGGCCTCCACGGGCGCATCCCGCGGCCGACTACCAGGCCTGCGTGGTGCCTCCAGGGGCGCTCGCCGTCGGTCGCCTGCACGGGCGCGCGCCGTCGGCCCACGTGTAGGGCAGGACCCCACCAGGCTGCTTCCCTCCGCAAGCTGCTGCTGCTCAGTAGTTCAAGGTAAATTCATCCCCCCCCCCCGACTTCCTTTATGTGTGTATATGGCACATTGATGCTGGATTGATGGTTGATTTGAAGAATCTTGTGTGATTACATGGAAATCGTACATGGTATTTTTGGTAGGTCATTTGTAGTCACAATTTTATCCTGTCGAATGTAGATGGATAAGAGGCGCAAGACATTTATTTTTGCTGATGCTGCACATTGGTTGTTATGTGTGATGGCAATTGTTGTTGGATCTAGAAAAAGAAAATGAGTTGCAAGAAGGAAAGGGATTACTTATGCCCAATGTTTGAAAGGGATAGGAAGAGGATTGAGTACCTGAATGACAAAATTTGGAGGAATGACACAACTTGTGTAAACATGCTGAGAATGAACAAAGCACGTTTCTTTCGGTTTTGTCAGTTGTTTAGAGATCATGCTTTACTCGAAGATACCGTTCATATGTGTGTTGAGCAGCAAGTGGCAATGTTTCTACACACTGTTGGACATAATGTTAGGAATAGAGTAATTACAACCAATTTTGGATGATCCAGAGAAATAGTCAGTCGTTATTTTAACAAAGTACTTCATGCTATTGGTGAGCTACGAGAGGATTATATTAGGCCCCCTTTATTGGACACTCCAGCTAAGATAGAAGGAGACACAAGGTGGTATTCTTACTTTAAGGTGTGCAACTCAACCTTGTGTCATATTGTAAATTTATTTTTTGACAAACCTATAATTGTCCTAATCTTGACTTCTTTGAACATCACGTAGGATTGTATAGGAGCACTTGATGATACACATATAAGAGCCACTATTCCAAAGGAAATGCAGCATGCTTTTCGTGGTAGATATAAGCATTGTACTCAAAATGTACTAGCAGCCGTAGATTTTGACCAAAAGTTCACCTATGTCTTGGCCGGATGGGAAGGGACAACATATGATGCACTAGTTTTACGTGATGCTTTAGCATGTGAGAATGGCCTTCGTGTGCCACAAGGTAATAGTTTAACCTATGTCTTGTCCATAAATTAGTTCATCAAAATGAATGGATCATTGAGATGTAACCTAACTATCCATCATATGTTAGGTAAATATTACCTAGTTGATGCTGGATATGGAGCCAAACCTGGATTTTTACCCTCTTTTCGGGTTGTCCGCTACCACTTGAATGAATGGGGAGGAATTCGGCTACATGCTCGAATACCTTGCAGGTTTAGTGGTCAATGGCACCAAGACTTTATCTACCTACAAGATGGTTCACTACAATATGTGTGCAAAGGCTCTCCAAGAGAAATTTGGCATTGTGCGCAGTGGTGACCAGGTTAAGAATCACTGTAAGACATGGTAAAAGAAGTTTCATAAAATCTATGACCTTCATGGTTTGAGTGATGCTAATTGGGATGAAGATACCTGCACTATAACTCTTGATGATGAGCATTACAACAATCATATTGAGGTATGGATGATGTCCACATTTACTTGTTATCCACATATTATAGTTGTTGTCCACATATTATTGTTCTCATATATTATAGTTGTTGTTCACATATTATTGTTCTCATATATTATAGTTGTTGTCTACATATTATAGTTGTTGTCCATATATTATTATTCTCATATATTATTGTTCTCATATATTATAGTTGTTGTCCACATGTACATAATAGTAGTTGCTGCAATTGTATAAATATTGCAGGATCACAAGTCTGATGCTGATTATCTGAACAAGCCTATTCAACACTTTGAGAAGATACGTACAATATTTGGAAGTACTATGGCTACAAGCAAGTTTGCAAAGGACTCAAGTGCACCTCTAGCTACAGAGGATGGAGATGTAAAGGATTATGAGGCTGAGGAAACCGAAAAGAGTGATAGGGATGCCATTACCAATGAAGGCAACAATGGAGCAACATCAGCTGTTAGCAAGACCAGTAAGATTGGCAAGATGACCAACAACAGCAAGAAGACCAACAAGAGGTCGAGGACTGATTTTGATCTATTGGTTGCTGCACTTAATAGAGGAAGTAACAAAATAGCCAAGACGATAAAGGAAGTAGGCAAATCAGACATGGATGTGCCCTCAGATTTGTTTGACAACTTGATGGCTCTCAATGATAGTTTCAATAAGATTCACTTATCCTTCTATTATGCTTATTTGGTCTCCCAACCTTACATAGGTAGAGCTTTTAACAGCTTACTTTTTGGCCATAAATTAAACTGGATTGCAAAATACATAGTTGAAAACTATCCTGGGTAGTAAGGGTAAGTTGTGGTGATAGGATTAATCTTTTGTTAGTACCACATATAATTATATATTTGTGGTCTAAGTAAACTTGTATCTTGCTATGTGCAAACCTTGAACTTGCTATATATTATGTAAGGTTTGAACTTGACGCATCATGCAAGCATGACATTTGGAAACCTATGCAATGTGGCTATGGATATGGTCTAAGACTTCTATTTCTAATGTAGCCAAGACTTTTATGTGGCTTAATTATTGTGTATGTTGTTTCTTGATGCATGGTGCAAGTATATGAAATATTACTATATGTTCATGAAATGGCTATTTAATTATTGTGTGACTATTATCAAATTATTATGTAACTGTTAAATTACTGATGAAAATGAGGGGGTAATCTCACCAATAAACTGCAAATGTGATAACATTTAAGTTTCATTCCAATCTATCCATCCAAACAAGTGACGGGTTGACTCCAACCTTTTACAGTCCTCGAACCAAACAAGAAACTAGGACGAATCCAACCCAAACCTAACTCTATAACCAAACAAGACAAAAGTTGGAGCCATCCCCAAAATCAGGGTTGGAGCCAACCCACACAACCCCAAACCAAACACACGGTTAGGGCTGGAAAGAAGAAAATTTGCATGACCATTAAAAATGCATGTCTAAATATAAACCCTATTGGAGCAAGTTTTTTTGTTTGGCATGTAAAATTTGTGATTAGAATCTTATTAGAGGCTTGTGCTAGAGATGCTCTAAGGCTAGTCTCAGTGCATAATTTCATTTCACTATTCTTAAGAGTGTCATATTAGATTTAGACTTTTAATTTAATAGATGAAACTATCTCTCTCAGTGTATAATTTCATCTCTTAGTTTCATAGAGAAACCATAACATTAAATTATTGCATTGAGATTGGTCAAAATAAATTTAGATGAAACTTTTTACCCTCAATGAAAGTTTCAATAGAGTTTCATGCATATGAAACTGTGTTAAATGAAACTTATTTCATCTCTTTCATCTTAATTACTTTATCATATCATCAATTTAATTGATGTAACATCTTATTTAATATTTATGACACTCCCATTAAAACTGACCTCACAAACATAAATATTACCACCGACTTTACGTCTTCAGGCAGTTTGGGGGGCATTGGGCACACGAGGCCATCTGGCCGTGGCTGCTTGGGCCCGCCTCCACTTTGGCCGCCACCTTGTCTTGGCCCACCACGCTGCACAACACCACACACCAAAAAAGCGCCACTCATATTTCGCCACCTAACACAATCTCAACTCGGGCCCACTTTCCTAATCCGACCACCGCGCCCGTGTCTCCGGCGACGAAGAGTCGAAGACGAGCAGACCCCGCCCGCCGCCACCGACGCGCTTGTGCTTTGCCGATATCCAAGACCAGCCACCTTTCCATTCACAGACATGTGAGGCCCACCACACGGTCGTGACGTCATCGCTCGCTTTTCCTTGGGGCCCACGCGGCAGAGAACCCACCGGCAAAGGATGACATGATATCCCCACGCCCACAGGGCCCCGCTCGTCAGACAGACGCTCCACCAAGACAGACGCCGAGTGAGACCACCACCACCACCTCGTCTGCCCATTCCTCCCTCCCTCCCCTCTTCTCCTCCGTCGCCGGCGAGCTCTCCGGCGGTGCTTCGTCTCCGGCGACCCCGACGCATCGGCGACCTGTTCCTCCCCACTCATCCGATCACCGCCTCACACCTGTCGCGAGCTCTCCTGCCAGCCCAGATCCGCCTCGCCGCTCCTCCAAGCTCGCCCGCCAGCCGTTTCGCCCACGCCCCGATCATCAGACGGCGGAGGCGCCTTGATCGTGACAGCGGGAGCCGGATCCGGCGATCCGCGTGGTCGCCGCGCAGGCCATGGACGACTTCCAGGGCCTGCTGGCCCGCGACTTCGGCCTCCGCCCGCAGGGGAAGGCCGCGCCCATGGCGGCCGCCCGCTCCTCGGCGTCCTCCGGATCCGCTCGGCCCAATCCCAGATCCACCCCGGCGCCCGCCGCCGCACCCTCTGCGCCCTCGTACGACGACCTCTTCGGCTCCGCCGCGGCGTCCGCCCCGCCCAAGTCCGGCCCGTCGCCGTCGGCCTCGCTGGACTCCATCTTCGACTCGTTCAAGGAGCCCTCCGCCGCGGGGCCGCCGCCCAAGCCGAAGCACTCGTCCATGCCGGTGTACGACAAGCCTGTCTACGACGATGACATCTTTGACGGGGTGCCCGGGGTGAAGAGCTCGTCGGCGCGGTACGATGATGTGTTTGCAGGGAGCTCCGCTGCGCCCCCGGTGTATGATGACCTCCTCGCAGGGCTTGGGAAGAAGTCGGAGGCCAGGGAAGGGAGTGCGGTGGAGGAGAAGAGGAGGCGGGAGCCAGCTTCCGCGTCAACCGGGTTTGACGATTTGATCCCGGGCTTTGGCGGGAGTAGCCGGCAAAGGTTGGTACTTTTGCTGCAATTCAATGTGCATGGCATTGTTGGACGCTATATTGTCGATATGCGCTGTCTAGGTGTGCAAAGGAGCTATAATTTTGGTAGTTCACCTCACTGAACCAGTAGCTTTGTCGGTAACGGCTGGATCATGTGAATTTTTATTGAGTTGGTCAGTTGGACAAATTTATGATTCCTCGTTAATGTGACGTTTCAAATTTTAGCTTGCTTACGTGTCCTACGGCTGATTTTGCTTCATGTCCTACGGCTGATTTGGTAATTTCTATTATGTAGCTATTAAATCGTTTCTTTCTTTGTTATACAGTACATCACGGGTACTAGACTACCAAATCAATCGTAGGACACTTACCTACGGATTTTAGCTTGCTTACGTGTCCTGCAGTTGATTTCATATTATGGTTCCATGCTGCAAGAATTATCTCAAAAATTGACTAGGAAATCCGGGGTAGTGGTCAATATTCATTGGTTAATACCAATTATATCTTGCAGACTCTTAAGTTATTTCTGTATGATAGACTTGACTTCATGGTATTCAAATAACTTATTACAGAAATGTCTCAAAGCATGTCCAACATTTTTAAATAAGGTATTTGTACTAATGAATGCATCTTCGCAGCCAAGGTTGTGTAGATATGTAACATATATGTGGTTTGATGTAGGTAATTTGGCTTGATCATATTACATGTGCTAGGCCACAGACAAGTTTGATTAGAAACCTTATATGATCGTCGGATATTTATATTTGGTTTACCTAATTGTATTGTATGACTGGCAAGTTTGGTGTTTCTTTGGTAGAATGATAAGAGTTTAGTCCAATTTTTATTGGACTGAGCAATCTTGTTTAATGTTGGATTACTGGTAGGAATATATCCAATTCATGCCATGTGTACTTTTGTGTGCAAACTGAGATAGATTAATCTAAAAATTATGTGCTTGGATGGATTTTGCTCTAGCATCTGAACTATGTAGGCTTGCTCAAAAGTTGATTTTTTTTAGTAAACTAAAATCATGCTTTTTAGGCCTGATCGCTATGCAGTCTTGTCAAAAATATTGACAGTAGATATAAATTTCTTTATACATTTAGACAATATGAAAATCATCAGTAGCTGGTATACTTTGCTCTGAGATCAGAGTTCAAGTTTTTCTTTCAGACTAAAGCCATTTTATTATAAATTTCTTAGCCCTGTACCAGTATTTCTAGAAGGCTACACATATCTTCTTGAGAATAGCTGTTGGATACATATTTAGTGCAGGCAGTCTGCAGTAGTCATGCCACGTCCACATTGAAACAATTTATACATTTTCAGGTATTGTTTAACAAACCAAGTGTTTTTGCTAACATATGGACTAAGGTTTATCAAGCAAAATATCGCGACTGCACCGGGTTCTTGTGCTTCTGAGTTCCCCGTGGAAATTTATCAAAAAATACTGAATGATCTAAGTTCCTACTGGCTATATATTCTTGTATTTCAGAGCCTTTGGACATTTCATTTTGCACACATACTGAGGAATATGATCCTAATGTTTGATTCAATGCCATAGATTATTTATGTCATGCATACAGAAACTAAAGGATGTTGTGAACTTGTCGTGGTTAAATGAATCCTTACCCTCTTTATGCTTTTTATGTCCTATTGTTTACTTCTTTCTGACATGTTTACTGCTTTATTACTTACTATTTATCATCATCTTAACTCCAGAGATGCTATCGGTGCTAAAGAAAAGAAGGTTTCCATGTCAGCATCTAAGCCGACAGCTAGCATGGCAGGTGACCCTTTTGTTGTTCTTGAAGCAACTTCATCCTCCGCTGGTCCATTCACTGATCCATTGGATGAATTTGGGAAAGCTGCAAAATATCAAGGAAAAAGCCATGAAGACAGTGGAGTTGACAGCAGTCTGTTTGAGGATTCAAGCACCTTCAACAGGGCTCCAAAATCAGAACCCTTGTTTACTTCGGAGGTGAATAACAGGCCCAAAGATAGGAACAACTCAAGCAAAGCTCGAGACTCAAGCCCTGTCCAAAGCATTCCCAAAAGAAACTCTGCCCAACATCCTTCTGTTGAGAACTACGAAAATATCTTTCCTAAGTCACAGTCTGCCCGATATTCAGATGTCCATGTTGATATTGCTTCAGAGAAATACAGTGGGAATGGTGTGAACGATCAGTCACCAAGATCTGATGAATCTGAAGATGAGATATGGCTCACAGTTTCTGAGATTCCCCTCTTCACGCAGCCAACTAGTGCGCCGCCACCTTCAAGACCACCACCATCTCTTGCAGCTAAGAAAAAGTTACATGGATCAAAAGCAAAAAGAAAGGATGATGCATATCAACGGCATTCTAGCCAGAACTACAGTCATCACAGAAGTACATCGAATCAAGCTGGTGTTTCTTCAATAGATAAACTAGAAGATTTTGCTACGGGGAAGTCTCAGAATGCAGATGCTTTTAATGAGGAAGAATTTGAGAGAAGTGCAGCAGCAGCAGCATCTGCTGCTGCTATGAAAGAAGCCATGGATAAAGCTGAGGCAAAGTTCAAGCATGCCAAGGAAGTTAGAGAGAGAGAACGTGATGCAAAGCTTAGAAATAGGGAGCAGCAGCAACAAGCTGATGAAGCAAGATTGTCTGCCCAGGATCGCGAGGCGAAAGAGAGAAAGGAAAAATTAGAACAGGAGAGAGAGCAGCGAAGACTTGAAGAAGAGAGAGAACTTGAGCGACAGAAAGAACGAGAGAAAGCTAGACAAGCAGTGGAGAGGGCTACAAAGGAGGCACGAGAAAGAGCAGCTGCTGAAGCTCGTGCAAAAGCAGAGAGGGAGGCACGCCAACGTGCAGAACGTGCTGCTGTGCAAAGAGCTCAACAGGAAGCGCGTGAGAGGGCTGCAGTGGGTGCTAAAGAGCGAGCAGAGAGGGCTGCTGCAGAAGCAAAGGAGAGGGCAGCTGCTGAAGCTAAGGAGAAGGCTGCTAATCAAGCCAGGGATAGGGCTGCTGCAGAAAGAGCTGCTGTGGACAGAGCTCAGCAAGAAGCAAGGAGAAGAGCTGAGCGGGCAGCAGTGGAAAAGGCTGCAGCAGAGGCTCGGGAGAGGCAGGCTGCTGCTGCAGCAGCAGCAGCAAGAGAAAAACAAAACCAACCAGATGACCTTGAGTCCTTCTTTGGTATGGGTGCTCGAGCTAACAGTGCTCCGAAGCAAAGGGCTCCAACCGTGGTGATTACTTTTCTAAAGACTTCTTCTGATTTTTATTTACTGCAATTTCTCACAAATGATCTTGTAATTGTGTATATATCAGGATTCTATGTTTGATTCTCAAACGCATAGTAGAGGGACTGGTGCATCACACAGAACAACTTCTGCCTCAGCATCAATGAAAAAAGCATCATCTACAACAAATATTGCAGATGACCTATCTGCAATATTTGGAGGAGGTACTTATCAGTGTAAAATAGGAGCACTGAATTTTTGCAATGCGAGTCATCCATATCACAAGGCAATACATTTAACTTATTGTTACTTTTAGCTCCTACATCATCAGAAGAATTTCAAGAAATTGAGGGAGAAAGTGAGGAAAGAAGACGTGCTAGGTTTGAGCGGCAACAACGGACCCGAGAACGAGCGGTAATTTTTCTGTATTTTCAATTAAGATCACCTGCTATGGCTTTCTATTACAAATTGCTATCATGGATAACAGTTTATTCCTGCTGTTGTTTGATGTTAGCTTATGTTAGTGGAGAAAATTGCCATCCATGGTATTTATTGACTTACCCTGTATGCAGGCAAAAGCTTTGGCTGAGAAGAATGAACGGGACATGCAGATTCAAAGAGAGCAGGCAGAGCGAGATGTAAGTACTATGTTGTAATCCACATTGCACTGCTGAATCCACTTCCTGTCATAAGTTTCTACTGAAAAGCATAAATTTGTAAATTCGTGTTGTTTCATAAGCTTGCACTTCCATTGTTGCCTGTTGGTGCAAATATATCACCGATCCTGTTAGAGTTCCTTACTTTGATTGTGTTGTCTGATAATTCCAGAGGATTGGGGAAACACTGGACTTTGAGATTAAGCGATGGGCTGCTGGAAAAGAAGGGAATCTGCGTGCATTGCTATCAACTTTACAATATGTGAGTTAAATCTGTTAAATCAAAAGCAACCCCCCTCATCTTTTGACAGTTTATTGTTTATTCTGTAGGTGTAACCATTCTTTAAACATAAAATTGCATCTGTTCTTTTTCTTGTGTGTATTGTAATCTCATGGCATCCATCTGTTTTTGTGCTTTTGTGTATGTACTATGTAGTCTATATTTCATATTGTAGATTCATTATGAATACTGTATTGCACTTCGTGTTCATTATGAGACTGTTTTGTTAAGCAAGAGGGGTCTCACCATCTGGCATTTCATAACTAATTTCACTTGAGTTTATTGGTCGCACTAAGAATCAGTTTGGTAGAGCAGTAATGGAAGTAATAATCACAGATAACTCATCAAATATGATGCAGCGCTGAATGTCATGTAACATGTTCCTGTAGCATGTTGAGCATTTGGCTAGTTGGAACTGCTTCATTTTAAGTGATAGGTGATATTCTATTAGAACAGCTGAGACATACATAAAGGTATGCTGTCACTAAAACCAGAAAATTCTCCCTGGTTCCATACTATACTCATTAGCTCAACCTCTGATGTTGCAAAATTCATCATTTTCTGCAACCAGGATGCTGCAAAAGGCAGCTCCTGCACATAACTGTCGAGACTGACTTAGCAAAGCATGCAGCCATGCAGGACTACTAGTCATTCACAGGGCATTACTAATTGGTTTATTTAATGACTCTTCCTTTTTTATGCTTTTATTATGGCCTATCCTTCAAAAATGGTTAGAGATATTAGGCAGCTTTCGCAATATGAATCTTATATTCCAAATGAACAGGTACTTTGGCCAGAATGTGGATGGCAACCTGTATCTCTTACCGACTTGATTACTGCTGCTGCTGTTAAAAAGGTGTATAGAAAAGCAACATTATGTATCCATCCTGATAAAGTGCAGCAGAAGGGTGCAAATCTCCAGCAGAAATATATTGCTGAAAAAGTTTTTGATCTCCTTAAGGTGTGGAAAATTACTGCCCTTTACATTGCTGCTCATTTATCTTCATGTTTTCAATTACTGCATTTGTGGTCCATGGATAGGAGAGCATGGAAGTTAGCAATTTACGTGTTAGAACCCTGATTCTTTGTTTTCCTCTTTTCTTTGGTTTAGTTTTGTATCGCCCTTTTTGCACCTCTTCTCTTCATTTCCTTATATAGTTTTATTTCCTCTCTTCACTTTTTTGTTTGCTTTTTTATTGCTCTTTTCCCACCTCTCTTCTTCTTTGCCCTTTTCTTGTGTTTGTTTGTTTTGCTCTTGTGGTTGGGTTCTTTGAGATTTCATTTGTAGTCTACCCCAACTTGCTTGGGATTAAAGGCTTTGTTGTTGTTGTTGTTGTTGTGGAAATAAACCTGAGTCCCTTGATGATGTTTGATTTATGGCCCACAATAGAGTCCGTGGATGATGTATGGTTTATTATGGCCCATAATAGGATGTTCAGTGCAGCAACAGTTTGTATCATTACATGTATGGTCGATGGAAACAAAGACGGGTCCTTAGATGATAGAAGAAAGTACCAGGCCTGAAAGTTTTGATGTACTATATATGGTCCACAATAGAATGTTCATTATAACAATGGTTTGTATGAGCCTGGAATTATGCCAATAGCCAAATGAATGCTAATAACAGCAATGACCATCGCTTTGGTTTTTTTAGTTGCACAACTTTCATTTCTAAACTTGATACCTTGCAGAGTTTACCTTATTTTGATTTACTCAAATAGTGCTAAAATTAGAAGGTTTTATGTATGTGACTTTGCAATAATAGTTATCTTCACTTTACCTATTTCTTTGATAATAGTTCTATATGTTGGAAGTATGATTTTGTGCTTCTGTTATTACCATGTCCTTTTGACATTCCCAACTAAAATTTTAATGATTCTCATCTCTATTTGAATGAAACAGGAGGCATGGAACAAATTCAACTCTGAAGAGCTCTTCTAGTGGGCCTCTTATGAAGATTTTGTCACCCATGGATGCCTGCACGAGGCACCAAGGAGCATGCAAGCTGGATAGGTTGCGGTTGAACTGGGTAAACTATGAAACGATGAAGCAAAACTTGTCATCACCATCAATTTATTTTGCTCCCCGGGTTTTCTTTTCATTTTTTATATTGATTCAATGACATCTCAGAGGTACATGCGAAGGCCCTAACCTCGTTGCGTAGGTGTATATTAGTGCCCTGTTTTGTACAATTTATTTTGGGCGGTTTGAACCGGGGAATGCGGGGTTGTGGGGCCAGTGTTGTGACTTTTTGACCTAGGTACAGGGTTTATTAATTCTGTTTACAGTGGACTTCAAATCTTTCGTGAAATTGTAAAGAGTTCGTCTGGAATTTTGGTTGGATGGTGGTGTACCATCTTTTTGGTTTTGCCTTATGCCTATTGTAGCTTTCGTGCGTTTTGCGTTTGTATGAAACGTTTATTTATCACAGCAACAGTGGCCGTGTATTCCTTGTCCGGGACGCCTCCCCGTATAAATAAACGTTTCATACAAGTTGTCCCCTCGACTCGGCCTCTCTCCCGGAAAGAAAAGGGACGCTTCCCCGTCCTCTTTCCTTTCTTGTGATCGTTGCTCAGCTGTCAACTGCACCTGCCCTGCCCATAACCTCGCCACTGGCGGCCAGATTCGAGGTTAGAGGGCCATACACAACTCGGACACCTGTCAAAATCAACATTGGTGGGCCTCTCGTCTCCTCAGTCCTCTGGTCTCAAGCAACTCCTGCAGATTTGGTACCGTACAAGGAACCGTGACGGAGAAAACATACGCGCACGTCATAAATAAGTCTTCTCATAAACATGAACGTGGCCAGCCCCTCCTGAAAAATTGGAATTGTGTGAAAAAAAAGAAATGGCTCAACGCGGCTGATGCTGACCCGAACTATGCAAACTGACAGGACGAACAGGATAAGTGTGTCGACGCGGGTGCTCCAGAGGACTCTCTTTCACGCACCTTTGATGACTTTAGATTGGTCACCGTTTCTCCTTCTCCAACCCAGCCTTGGTCGACCTCGGTCACCCCGGGCGGCTGCCGTCGATCCAGCTGTTTTTTTTTATGAAAACTACGGCAACCTTTTTATGGGTGATGTCTAAACATTTTATTGCATAGGTAACAGTAAACATACTGTTACAAAAGATTACAAGTATAACGGGAGAGTAAAGAAGTTACAAAAACAGAAAATAGTTAATAATCATTAACTAGAAAAATATAATTCTAACTAGCTATCCTATTGCTCCAAGTCATGAGTAGGGAATGATCTCGTGATTTGAAACATCTGTGTGACCAAAGTGCAAGATCCTCATGAACTCTTCTAGCGATTGTGAGATTGGATTCATCTTCATGTTGGAACACTTTAGTGTTTCGACACTTCCAAATATTCCATAAGAAACAAATCAGGACAATACTCCGGAGTTTTGGTGACACGGTTTGGAGCTCCGGAACAAGATCCTAGAGCGACTCAATATCAGCAGCATTTACAGGGACGGAAACACATATTGATGACTAGAAATCAGTAACTCTAGCGCAATGTAGAAAGAGATGCTCTATATCTTCAGGAAGGAAGCAAAAATGACATTATGCTGAGTCTCCTATGTTGTGTCTATACGTTCGATCCTTCGTATTGAGGCGTCGACGATGAGCCAACCATAAAAAAAATTACACTTGGGTAGTGCAAAATTATCCCAGATAACATGATCCGGCTGGTTTTCACCGGTCATGTAAACTCTAGGTTGCCTATCCTAGTAACATGTCTTCTCGATGCTGACAAGGAAACATATTGACCACCGTTTTCTCCTATGGCCCATCATCGACCCTGACCACCCCAGTCGCCCCTCAATTGTTTGCCTCATTGTCCTAGTACCATCAAGCACATCACACACATCCATCGCGCACCATAGTGACATCGAGTAAACATCCTTCTTGATGCCGACAAGGAGGAGGCATGTGTTGCCACATTATCTTCCTATGTAGAGATGACAATGATTTGTTAGGAAATACCTTTTATTGGATCCAAATGAAAAATATTTGAATAAGAGGGAGTAGCACTTTTCAAATGTCTATCGTAACTCAAAATTGAACCTACGAGATAAGATTCTTTCTAACTAAAATCTTGTACTCCCACCAGGTCCTTAAAGAAAGTCAATAGAGGCTTTTTACCAATAGTTCCTAAAGCTACTCTCAATTGGAGTTTTATTTTCAATAAACGAGGTGTCACATAAATAAGTTTGATGACATGACAATAAAGTTATGAGGAGAGAGGAACGAAGTTTTATTTAGATGAAACTGGGTATGCACAGTTTATTAGAATTGAAACACTATGATACTAGCATTGTAGGAGAGGAGTTTTATTTTATCCTATAGACAATCAATGAAAGAACATTGAATTAAGTGCAATGAAACACCAAAATGAAACCATGCATTATAAAGATTATTTTATTTGTAGTTTCAAATTATTTTTGATGACATGTCACTCTTGAAAACAACAAAATAAAATCCTTCATTGAGACTAGCCAATAAAAAATTTCGAGAACTTAATTCTCGGAATGTTTAGCAGCAAGAAGCCAAATTTGGGTGGTAACAAGACACGGCATTAGAGAAGTTGATTCCATCACCATCAGCAGGAGGAAAGTTACAATCTATTGAACCGGATCAAAGTCGTCCCAAGCTTTGGACATCCTCTTTCTGCCCCTCTTCGTGCCACAATTGCTTGTGCTCGCGGTGTCGGAGTCGGCATTGACCGGAGTTGCCGTAAAAGAAGGTGTAGGCGTCGGTGTCGACATCGGCGTCCTGGGAGGAGGCATGTCCGGCCTCGAAGATGTGGCAGCGCTCGGCCTCGATGATGTTGCATCGCTCGGCCTCGGATCCGCCACCACGTCTTGGGAAGGGGTACCCGACGTTGGAGTTGCCGCCGATGCCTCCCCCTGCGACGACCCAAAGAGGAGAAAGTTCACATTGCGCAACGCGCCTTGGCTCGGGTTCAGGCCGGTCATCGAGCCGACGAGCAGACACGGCCCTTGCGACCGCGACGTGGACTACCGCCGGATCCCGCAAAGAATGATACGATAGATCTAGCCGTGGAGGAAGGCCATCAAGCAGATGAGGGGATGGATCTGACGAGAAATGGAAGAGATGAGGGGACGGATCTAGCTGGAGAGACGGAGAGGGGACGGATCTGGCCGGAGGTGCGATGCGACACGAGAGGGGAAAATAAATGAGGGTTAGGGTTCAGACTAGAGGGGAGGAAGGGTATTATACATGGGCTACTTGGGCCGTGTCGGGCCGCCTTCTCGTGTCGGGTCGTCGTCGGCCTTTAATGGGCCAGGTGCTAAATGGGCCATGCCATGCCGCCCGTCGGGCCAAGGCCTCGGCCTAAGCACGGCACAATGACTCGTGCCAAGCCAGCCTGACATAAAATAGTTTCAGACCGTGCCGGACTCATGCCGGGCTTTTTTCCCATGCTTTGGGCCGGCCCACGAAACACGGCCCATTTGGCTAGCTTTACCGCCAGTGGCGAGGTTATGGGCAAGGCAGGTGCAGCTGACAGCTCAGCAACGATCACAAGAAAGAAAAGAGGACGGGGAAGCGTCCCTTTTCTTTCCGGGAGGGAGGCCGAGTCGAGGGGACAAGGGATACACGGCCATTGTTGCTGTGATAAATAAACGTTTCATACAAACAAAAAGCGCACCAAAGCTACAATAGGCATAAGGCAAAACCAAAACGATGGTACACCACCATCCAACCAAAATTCCAGACGAACTCTTTACAATTTCACGAAAGATTTGAAGTCCACTGTAAACAGAATTAATAAACCCTGTACCTAGGTCAAAAAGTCACAACACTGGCCCCACAACCCCGCATTCCCCGGTTCAAACCGCCCAAAATAAATTGTACAAAACAGGGCACTAATATACACCTACGCAACGAGGTTAGGGCCTTCGCATGTACCTCTGAGATGTCATTGAATCAATATAAAAAATGAAAAGAAAAACGGGGAGCAAAATAAATTGATGGTGATGACAAGTTTTGCTTCATCGTTTCATAGTTTCCCCCAGTTCAACTGCAACCTATCCAGCTTGCATGCTCCTTAGTGCCTCGCGCAGGCATCCATGGGTGACAAAATCTTCATAAGAGGCCCTCTAGAAGAGCTCTTCAGAGTCGAATTTGTTCCATGCCTCCTGTTTTATTCAAATAGAGATGAGAATCATTAAAATTTTAGTTTGGAATGTCAAAAGGACATGGTAATAACAGAAGCACAAAATCATACTTCCAAGACATAGAGCTATTATCAAAGAAAAAGGTAAAGTAAAGATAACTATTATTGCAAAGTCACATACATAAAACCTTCTAATTTTAGCACTATTTGAGTAAATCGAAATAAGATAAACTCTGCAAGGTATCAAGTTTAGAAATGGAAGTTGTGCAACTAAAAAAACCAAAGTGATGGTCATTGCTGTTATTAGCATTCATTTGGCTATTGGCATAATTCCAGGCTCATACAAACCATTGTTATAATGAACATTCTATTGTGGACCATACATAGTACATCAAAACTTTCAGGCCTGGTACTTTCTTCTATCATCTACATGTCTTCTCGATGCTGACAAGGAAGCATATTGACCACCGTTTTCTCCTACGGCCCATCATCGACCCTGGCCACCCCAGTCGCCCCTCAATTGTTCACCTCGTTGTCCTAGTACCATCAAGCACATCACACACATCCATCGTGCACCATAGTGACATCGAGTAAACATCCTTCTTGATGCCGACAAGGAGGAGGCATGTGTTGCCACATTATCTTCCTATGTGGAGATGACAATGATTTGTTAGGAAATACCTTTTATTGCATCCAAATGAAAAATATTTGAATAAGAGGGAGTAGCACTTTTCAAATGTCCGTCGTAACTCAAAATTGAACCTACGAGATAAGATTCTTTCTAACTTGTACTCCCACCAGGTCCCTAAAGAAAGTCGATGGAGGCTTTTTACCAATAGGTAATAAGGCTACTATCAATGGGAGTTTTATTTTCAATAAATGAGGTGCCACATAAACAATTTTGATGACATGACAATAAAGTTATGAGGAGAGAGGAATGGAGTTTTATTTAGATAAAACTGGCTATACATAGTTTCCTAGAATTGAAACACTATAATACTAGCATTGTAGAAGAGGAGTTTCATTTCATCCTATATACAACCAATGAAAGAACATTAAATTAAGTGTAATGAAACACCAAAATAAAATCATGCATTATAAAAATTGTTTTATTTGTAGTTTCAAATTATTTTTGATGACATGTCACTCTTGAAAATAATAAAATGAAATCCTTCATTGGGACTAGCCAATACATGTTATTTTGGATCTTTATCTATCACAATAATGATGGTTTGCAAAAAAGGAGGTGACAATAATGATGAGTTGCAAAAAAAGAGGATTACCAGGAATTAAACCTGGGTTGCATAGCCTTGGGTAGTGAGCTGTAACCAATCGGTCTAAAAGGTCTTGATGGATAGATTCACATTCGTAGGTATTTAATACTCTAACATGGTGAAGTACACCCTAATTAATCACTTCTTGATATGAGAGATAATGTTTAAAACGACTTTCTTTAGGAACATGGAGTGAGTATTTCTTATAGAACTTAAGGGTGCATTTGGCACTGCTTATTGAACTGCTTATTGGAGAATACGTAAAATTACGAAAATAATACATTTTTGAACGATGGGCGCTCAAAAACGGGACTTTCATGCTCCCGGTATTCGAAAAGGCGATTTCGAATGCTGGCCATTCGAAATCTGTCACCGGTCGCACGCTCGTCATTCGAGGATCACTGTTTGGGTCATGAGAGTCATTGTCGCACGGCCAGTGTTCGAAAACAAGTTGTCGCGCGCTGGGAATTTAAAAACTGGACTTGTCGCACGCCCGTCGTTCGATTACTTCAGTCGAATGCCCGACATTCAAAAACGAGCCTTCTTCTTCGACCCGACGCTCTCGCGCGCTTGCCCTCTCTCTTCTCGCTCTCTCTCGCTTCATCTCACGCCATGTCGCTCTCTGGCCAGCATTGCGCGAGAGGTTGAGGTCGTGGGGGTGTGTGCCGGGGAGAGGTTGAGGTGTGCATTGCGTGAGAGGTGGCCGGCGTGGGAAGTCGTTGGTGATGGTGGTCACGGCCAGCGTGAGCTGATGTGAACTCCATCGAGCTTGCGGCCGGTGGCGTTCGAGCTCCACGTGAGCTCGCGGCCGGTAGCGTCGAAGTTCGACGTGAGCTCGCGTGCGGCGGCGGTCGAGGTCCACGGAGGTTCGTGCACGGCGCGGGAGGCGTGTGACGCAGGTGAATAATAGTTGAAACAGTAGCATTTTATATGTTTTAACACAATATTAACATATATTTTGTTTGAGGATGTGTAATAAGTATTAATACAATATGTCTAATTATTAGTATATTTAAAAGATATTATGAGTATGAATTATGGTTAGAGTGAAACATATTGTGATTTTATAGTATAGTTAGGATGTATTATATATTCTATCCCGTTGTATGTATGTTCTATCTCATATTTTTCTATTTATGTATGTTGTAAGTTCTTTTTTATTAGGTAGATTCATTTTTGTCATAGAATGAAATATGAAGTCAATATTTAGACAATGCTTAAAATGAGTTGTTATTTTTTGTAGTCATTTAAATATTTGATTAAAGGAATATATTAGAGAAATAAAAATATATTTTCATGATCGCAGAGACGTGAAACATGACGAGTCTTAGAATTTTCTATGGGACTAGAGAAATAAAAATGGATCGATGTGGTGTTGATCTGAGCAGTTTCCGTACGTTGATGTAGTGCACCCTGACCCAGCTGCCTATAGGATGAAGGATATTCAGATGTGGTTGACCCATTATTTTCAACTAGATCCAGAAGTTTATTTAGTGAAAGTGCAATGTTTATGGACACGAACTTTTGATCCTATATGCTGGGAGTTGAAGGTAGTATCTCTGACGGAGAAGTGGTTGAGCTGGTTGAACTAGTGTAGGAAATGACATGCTCAGTTCATCATGCTAGTGCAGGCTTGTCCGAAAGAAATTTGTGAAGAAAATGTTGATTGTAGCGCAACATTAGTGGTTGAACAAAATAGTGAATTTAATGCAATATCGACAAGGATGAGTGATAATACTTAGGAGGTGGATGTAGTGCAAAATATGTGTATGAATGAGCCTGAGGTTGATGAGGGGCAAGCTGATGCGGGAGAGGTGAATGAGAGAATTATTGAAGAGCTAGAGAATATGGACTGTAATGCGTTATACGAGTAAGATATGTTGCACGAGAATGAAGATGATTCCGAAGATGATAATGATGATGAACCCAATAATTCTACTCCTGATGAATGGAACCGGCGTTTTAAAGCTACAATGGATGTAGAAGATACCCATCATTCTCGTTGGGAGTATGGTTGAAGTTTGATTCATATTAATCAGGTATTTCCTAATCGCTTGGAATTGAAATACGTTGTGGCTCATTGGGCTGTGATGTCACATAGGGAGGTGCGGAATGTTAACTCGTCTCCGGTGAAGTATAGTGTGAGGTGTAGGAATGAAGGTTGCCTTTTTTATGTTCATGCTTACAAGCCGAAGCATGAGACATATTGGTTGGTGTCTAGAGTTGTTGAACATAGTTGCACACTTGAAACTGTGGGTCGAAAGCACCATAATCTCATAGCTGCACTCATTGCTAATGAGTTGTTTGTCGAAATTATTGAGAAGCGAGACAAGGAGTGTTCATACATTCAGCGTTCTGTCTTACGACAATTCAAGTATGAGATTACATATCAAAAAGCTTGGAGGGCAAAGCAGAAGGCCTTAGAGAAATGTTGGGGAACATTTGAGACTTCATATTGCAATATGTCCCCTGTTCTAGAAGTTTTACAGGCCAGAAACCCTGGGACATACATAGCATTTAAAGAGAGTGACATGGGTGATGATCAACTCCGGATATTTTGCCGTGCATTTCTGTCATTGGGTCCTTGTATCCAGTCGTTCCATCATTGTTGGCCGATACTATGTGTAGATGGCATGTTCTTGACAGGAAAGTATAAAGGTCAAATATTAACTGCAATAAGAGTTGATGGGAACAATCAAATACTTCCCGTGGCATTCGCATTTGTAGAGGGTGAGAATAAGTTGAGTTGGCTATGGTTTTTTAGGCACCTGAAAGCGGGAATAGTTCGTGATCGACCTAATGTTTGCATCATATATGATCATCATAAGAGGATCTTGTCTGCTATTAAGACATTGCAAGAGGATCCTCTGGAGGCATATCCATGGCATGACTTGCATAGTCGTTGGTGCATACGTCATATGGGAGCTAATTTCTACAAGCAGTTTAAGAAAAAATCATTAATGCAAATGTTCAAAAGGTTGTGTAGCCAGAACCAGACTCGAAAATTTGAGACTCTATGGATAGAACTAGATAAAAATACTAGGTCTCACTTGGAAGAAGAAAATAATAAACTAGCAGCACCTGGACAAGCAGCACCAGAGCCATTGCCGCCTCTTGGAGATGGACTTGACCCTCCAAACATCAGAAGAAGGTCTGCACGACGCATCAAGTGTTTTCCCCACTGGATTGAAGCAGAACCAAAGGAGAAATGGTCATTGTTGTATGATATAGATGGTGCAAGGTTTGGCATTATGACTACAAATCTTGCAGAGGTATACAATTGGGTAATCAGAGGGTTACGTGGATTGCCCTTAGTTGGAATCATTGAAGGCATGGTGCACGGGCTAATTGCGTACTATCAGAAGAGGCAAGCCGTTGCTGTTATTCATAGCACAAGCATAGATACACCATATGGTTTTCGGATGATGCAACACCTGACTGAAAAGAATGTTAAGTCTCTGGAGCATATGGTGCGTGCCATGGGTGTAAATGAGCATCGTTTTGATATCACACTAAGGTTGAAAGGAGTGGTTGGGAGCGACACTAGAGTTATTACCCATGAGGTAAGCTTAGGTCATGAATTAAATGGATGGTGTGATTGTACTTGCAATAAGCCAAGGTTGCTACACATTCCATGTTCTCATGTTCTAGCAGCACTATCGCAGGTTGGCGTTCACACCTCATTATATGTGTCAGCTTTGTATCTTAAAGAAAGAATTGTACATACCTGACTAGTGAGTTCTACGAATTTGTTCCACACATTGACATCATAGATTATGACAGAGATACTGTCATTTGTCTACCGGATATGACATGACTTAGGCATCCACATGGCAAAGGAGGACGTCCGCAAACTAGGCGCATTCGTAATGATATGGATGAATCTGAAGTTGGAGGGCCTATTTGGAGGTGCACTAACTGTGATGACTACGGTCACAAGGCAAAGGATTGTCCACAGAACAATGCTGGTGAAGCTGGAACATCCAATGCTACCCGTGGAAGACAACCTTTAGATACGGATGATCGATATGTTGTATAAGTATTATGTTTTCATTTCTCTCTAGGTTGTTTATATTGCAGATTCTATGTAATATGAGTTATGTGTAATGACTTTTATATCGTGATACTATATGTCATATGTGATATGTAATATAAGTTACTTTCGTTGCCAAAAATTATACTATATGTAAATATGATTTATATTTCATAAGTTTCCATATGCATTGAATGAATACATTAAACTATTTGTTGCCTTTTCAGGGATGGCGTCACAGTACGAGCTTCTCGATGAGTCTTGGGACAGCCGACACCGTGCTTTTCGGCTATCGACGCAGGGACCAAGCGCGGTGCCCGTGTTGATGGCCCACGCGCCTTTGAGGTCATGGCGGCTTGACCCCCGTTGGTTGCCGAGGTTGAAAAATTGTACATTATTTTGTATTGATTACTTATGTTAAATCGTATATTGACTTCCACATGGTACTTCTACAGGCTATCTCAAGCCAGGTTGCTTCCTTTGGCTCGGATGATTCAGTTCACAGATGAGGATGACATGGAGGATCAAGACATCAAAATCGAGCGGTCACGATGATTTCCTTATGACCGTTCGCTGTTGTCGGCTTTGGCGGACCGATGGAGGCCAGAGACTCACACTTTATACATGCCGTTCGGAGAGATGACTATCATGTTGCAGGACGTCTCGATGATCACAGCTTTACCTGTGGCAGGTGCTGCTGTTGGGCCCTCAGTGACACCAGCTGGGTGGTAGCAGGACTTAAACGAGAGGTTTGCAGGTGTCCTGCAGGGTGGGATGTTTGAGATTCCGATGAATCAACGTCATGGCCCAAAGAAGCAGTGGCTTGAGCAATTTAAGGTGACCAAATTTCATTGCCCTTTCATTATAGTTTCATACTTATAATTTGTACATTGTACTCACATATATAATGCATGCTGCAGGTAGCGAACATGAGAGATGATGCGACGGCCGAACAAATCTCCCGACACCTAGAGGCCTACCTACTATGGTTGTTCGGCTGGGTCATGTTCACATCGACGCATGGAGACACTGTAGATACGCGTTGGATACCTTATGCACGAGCTATTGCTGATGGAGATGCCGGGGGTGTGCCTCAAGTGTCCTGGGGATCTGCTGTTTTATGTGCTACGTATCAAGCTCTTTGCGATGCTTGTGTTAAGCATCGCCCAGGATAGAAATTAATAGGTATGCCACTACTACTACAATTGTGGTCATTTGAGAGGTTTCAGATTGGACATCCCTATGTTCAACCGAAGTACTACACGACTAAGATGTATGGCGGGGACGCCATAGATAGGCCAACAATGGGATCTCTTTGGACACGACAACGGGTACGTAGTTATTTTTTGGCCTTCAATATGTCAATACCATGTTAATAATCTAAAATTTGAACTTTCGTTCCAGCCCCAATGGTCGGGATTTGTAGGTTCGGTCAGCATATGAGGCTTTCACAGAGCAGTTTGACCACCTTCGCGCAGAGTTAGTTGTTTGGGAGCCGTATACTCACGACTTAGTGGCTGCACGGGCGCAGGCTGGGATCTCAGAGTTGTGCTACAGAGACTCTGCATACTGGATGCCGTTCAAGAAGCTTGTGTTTGACGCTTTTGTGGAGGACTACGCTCCTCATCGAGTCATGAGACAATTTGGACGTCACCAGCACGTACCGGTCCTATTTGGAGAGCGTGTTCCATCAAACATGCACTCGTAAGTTTTAAATTCTATTAAATTAAATTATTTGTATATTATATGTTTTAGCATTTAATTTAATATTCTTCAACTTACAGGTACTCGACAAAAGGAGCACATAGGAGCCAGGCGTCCCTAACTGATCGAATGGCACACTGGGTACAGGGGTGGGCCTATGCACTCAACGATGTCATTGATGAGCCAGCACCCTACGACCCTGCCACCTATCAACTCTACCTGCAGTGGTATCTCCCACGCACGCGCACAAGATTGCTCCACATTGTTGACCCACCACGACCACTTGCAGCTAGCACTTCTACCTTGTACCCAGGCCATGCTGCTGTGGCACTCCACATGGCGGTACGTCATAGTCATAAAATTATATTCATGCATTATTTATATCTCCTATTTTCTCATATATGTATTGTAACCATGTAATGCAGACGGACTTGGGGACAGAAATATACTCAGAGGCAACTGTTGCGGCATCACGGGTCCGTTTCAACCTGTATGCGGGATACAGCTAGATGAGATAGTTGCTGCATTCAATAGGTTGGCCACCAAGGGTCGTCGGATTGTGGAGCTTGCTTCTTGCCGACAGTTGAACGGTGCGGGTCAGGAATCCTATGCTGCACAAAGACCTCCACGTGCCCCTGGTACACACTTCTATCGCACCCCGCCTCCTCCACACCCAGGCCAAGCAGGAGGCTCCAGTTCGCATGCTCCTAGAATGATGTCCACGACAGGTAATTAAAGTATAATTATTTTACAAGGATCAATACATCTTACTTTCCTTATCATTATGTTAATCTAAATTTGTTATGACATAGTGATGCCTCGTTTCGATACGCCACCACGGCCTCCACTACCAGATCAAGCAGGAGGCTCCACTTGTGCGCCTATGTCTCGTAAGTCAATTCTTTTTGTTTAAGTGTAATAAAATAATTCATTGTAAATTAATGAAGTGTTCTAATATACAGATGTATCCCATTTCGGCACTCCGGGTCAGGATTCTGGAACATCACCGTTCTCCAGTGGATCAGCCTTTGATGACATAGCCACACATTAAAGAAATTTCACAGATGTTTGGTGGACCTCCAGAGACTCAGTTCACGCAGCAGGATTTCAGTCATCCTGAGGGTTTTTTGTTCCCCACCCGTGAGCGAAGAGCCCCAGACTGGTTCACTCCATTGACATATGACCAGCCTTCTCAGCAGCACCCAGATGTACCACTATCAGCTTGACGACCAAAGCGGGGTAGAGGTAGGGGTCCGGCTTGGGGTAGGGGTTAGGGTACTGGAGACTGTTGCATGTATTGTATTCTCACTAGTTATTGTACGATGTAACTCGAATTATGTGTTTATGGTTTTTTACTACGACATTGGGAGTCATACTTACTATGAGTACCTAAGTTGGATTACATACATTGAAACCTAAATCAGTGAACAGTGCCACATGCGACATGAACCGAAAAGCAATAATTTAGCGCACGACATGAAGAGACGTATCACTGTACCTGACACGCAGTCATCTAGGGAATCCAATGATACACTTCAGTATTTCAAAAGATGAAACACTGCGAACTTGTGATATTATTACATTCGCAGAATAGCCGCACATGGCAAACCCAATTATTGATACATCCGACTTCGCCTATAAAATGGACCGCCCATCTTCTTCTCTAAAACACCACTCCATGGAAAATATGGCCTCTTCAGGAAGGGGAAGGGGAAGGGGTAGTGTAAATAGAGGCAAAGAGATAGATGATCCCTTCCAGGAGTTCAACGAGGAGGAACCAGGCCCAACGTTTTACTTGGAACCCGACCCAGACCTCCCACTCGAAACCAAGGAAGACAAGCGACATCCCTTCCGAGGCTATGATGGCACCAAGATTACTTTGCCAAAATGCAATCATAAGCTAAATTGTGTACTACAGATGTATGATGGTCCTGAAGAGTTCAATAGTGGACGCCGATTTTTTCGTTGCCCATCACCTAGGGTGAGTGTAATATTACTGTTACCATGAAAATTCTGTTCATAGTATCATTCATATTTCCTTTCGATGTTTTTTGAATTCTTTCAGAACTCTTCTGATGATGACAACTGTGGCTTCTCGAGGTGGATTGATCCACATCCTATTGCCCCTACTCAGCTCTACATTGCCTATTTACAAAACAAAATATTTCTACTCCAATAATTGCTTGCATCCTCCAGTCAGCGATCATTAGAAAATAGTCCTGAGACAATTAGTATAGCAAAAGATGACCCTCGCATATGTGACAACGTCTTCTGTCACTGCCCTCACCACAAACCCGGTCGAGCCAAGAGTCCGCCACCCGCTACCACCTTCTGCAGGATTCCATGGTGGTGTTGGGTACTATTATGGATGACCGGATCCGACTTCACATGTTATGCTGCGTACTTCTAGCTAATAAAAATGTATGTTGGTCCAGTTCTCTAGGTTGTGTCATGATTATTTCGAAACACTATTTCAATATTCATGTATTGTATCATTCCTGTATTATGTACTATTAAGTATGTTGGTATGTCATGGATTGTTTTTAATCTTCTATCATTCCTTCAAGACGATGTATGAGTGAATTTTTTTTAAAAGAACGCCAAGAGGTTGTGATGAACGTGGGAGGAAAAAATGCGTGCACGGCGGAACGATGATAATACTAGTTGCTGAGCCGTCCACATCATCCGTGCAATAATTGGAGAGGTTGTTCTAATTATCAATTATTTCTTCTCGCACAAATTTATTTAGTTATGAACAATTTTATACGATAACCTCATAACTTTTATACATGATAAAGCCTATACAACATATAAATAGTATAATTTCAAATTTGCATGTCAAAAATAATTAAATTTTCGTATTTTCGCACGGTGGGCATTAGAAAATATGTTTTCGAATTCCCAGCATGTAACAGGTCCCACTTTCGAACGGTAGCTATTTGAAATAATTTTGTCAAACTGTGGTTGTGCGAAACTTCAATTTCCAACAGTAGATATTCTGTCAATCCAGTTTTCGCACGCCGGTCGTTCAAAAAATGTGTTTTCGAGATATTTTCGCACGTCAGATATTTGAAATCATTGTTTCCGTGCGCCCAATATGCAAATTAGTATTATTTTCATAATTTTACATATTTCAATATTATTTCTGTAATTGGCAAATAAAATAATAGTATTTAAAAAAAAATTCACTTATTGGAAGTGCTTATGCTCAATAAGCAGTTTGGACAGCCAAATGACAAAATAGAGAAGTGCTTATGAGGTATAAGCACTTTATCATTTTGTACTACCCATAAGCACTTTGAGCAAAGCAGCAAAAGGTAGCTTATAGTGCTTATGGTGGTCCTTTCTCTCAGCATAAGCATTTTCACAAAAATATGATAAGCAGTTTTATCAAACAGGTTGACTGCTTATACACTATAAGCAATATAAGCAGTTTTGAGATAATAAACACTATAAGCACTTTGAATATAAGCAGTGTCAAACGCACCCTAAATATATAGCACATTTCTTTTACACCTAGTCCTACTTGATCATGTTTGGGTCTCGAATCTCCCGATATGAGACTCAGAGAGGGAATGGAGGAGCATCCTGTATTCCTGTTCTTGAGTTGCATACGAGGTTGTTAAGTAATTACCTCTTTATTGATTTGATGTTGGGCCCATAAATAGTTCTGTGACACGACACAGATTAAATTTAAGAGACACTAGCAATGATAGGATATGAATTTTCTAGGTGAAACGTGAAGAATTAAAGTTTAAGTCAACGATATAATGGAATAAATAAGTTTTTTCTTTTAAAAAGCAGCTTCAAAAATTTCATGTTCCAAAAAAGGGTTTAAGTCAATGACGAGTTCTCAATTTGCCGATCCGTGTATGCAGTGCGCCCTCCTATTTTTACGTCTATCGCGTGACAAGAAAAACGAATTGACGCTATCATCTCTCTTCCTCATCTGTCCTCTCTCTTTCAGAATCGAGATCTCAGCCCCTGCCATGTCCGTACCGTATCTTCAAACAGAGATTTTTTTTTTTCATAAAGTCCAACAGAGATAAACGGTGATAATCTAAATTTTTGTAGCTGAAGGTAAAGCCTGACTTTTTAAGAACTTTCGAGAACTTAATTCTCGGGATGTTCAGCAGCAAGAAGCCAGATTTGGGTGGTAACAAGACACGGCATTGGGGAAGTTGATTCCATCACAGTCGGCGATGTCGATGAGTTTGATTTTGTGGCAAGGATGTGGATCATTCTGGCATGAAAATCCAATTGGGTCGCACCCTCCGAGCAGATCCTGGAGCTCCACGGATTGCAGTAAAACCCCCATAGATAGAGGTAGAGCTACTGGCACTAGAAGGGGAGCGGTTCGTTGTTTTTTTTTTTTTTTTTTTGAAGATAGAGATGAACATGACCAGAAAATCCTCGTATTTGACGGAGCCGTTTCCTCCAGGCGTTTGACGGTAGGTTCGGTTTTTGTGGGGTTGACTGATGGATGTCGTTGGGCACAGAGAAGCGCAGCCATCTTCACTGATGAGCATCTGCAGTTGTGCTGTTGCCGTAGAAGTCACTGACGCGCGGGCCATCAAGAAGTTTGACCCACATTGCAGTGTCTGTTACTGCTACTGCACTACTGCGGAGGATCCTGACTCCTCTTTCTTCTACCCCTCCCAACCAACCAGCTCAAATCGCGATTTCCATTCCCCACCACAAATTTCAAATTCCCACACTCCCTCCCTCCCATCTGGCAGCCATGGACGCCGACGAGATGGATGTCGACCTCGACGCCGCCGACGAGATGGATGTCGACCTCGACTCGCCGTCCTCCTCCGCTTCCACCTCGGCGTCCGGCTCCGTCTCGGGGGTCCTCTCCGAGCTCGCCGCCATCCACCGCCGCGCCTCATCCTCCTCCGCGACCTCCCCGCCCTTGTCCCTCCCTTCCCTCACCTATCTCTCCTCCTCTCCCTCCGCCGCCGCATCCCTCTTCCCCCGCCTCGCCACGGCCAGCATCTCCGCATCCTCCCTGCTCGGCCCGCTCACCGCGTCCCTCACCGCGCACCCGCTCCCCGCCGTCGTAGCCTACCTCCGCCTCCTGCTTGCCCCGGCCTCCCCGCTCCTCACCCTGTTCTCCCCACTCCCCTTCCTGTCCCTCCTCCACGCCCTCCGCAAGGCCGCCGCCGCGCAGGGCGCCGCCAACCCTAACTCCGGTTCCAACGGCGGCAAACCGCGCAAGCGCAAGAATCAGCAACAACGCCAGCCGGCAGCGGCCTCGGGGGCGCCGCCGTCGCTACTCCCGCGGGCGATCTCCCTGCTCGCCGACGCCGCCGGGAGGCTGCCGCTCGGGTCCCACCCGGACGCGCGGAGGTCGCTTGTGGACACCGCCGCGGAGCTCGCGGCCTTCGACATCCTCGCTGCCGTCCTTGGATCCGATTACCGCGCCGTGGCTATGCAGGATGTCATCCGTTCGCTTGCCCCGGTTGTGCTCTCAGCGACGAAATCGGCGGCACGTTTGGCCGCAGTGCAGTTCCTTGTGAGAAAGCTAGTGCCTTTGGGCGCCGAGGAAGAGGAGGAGGGGGTGAGGAATGCCGTAGCATACCTGCCGAGGTACTTGGCTGTGAAGGCGCCGGACAAGACAGAGGCCAGGGGGCTGGCGGTGGATGCGATTGTTGAGGTGGTGCAGGCATTGGGGGAAGAGGACAGGGAGGGGTTTGCTGGTTATGTGGTGGCCATGGCGAAGGGAAAAGCGAAGGGTCGGTTGCTTGCAGTGGATTTGGTCCTCGCAATGCTGCCAATGCTATTGCCGTCGAATGAAGATGGCACTGGTATGGTGGAGGATTCTTGGGGTCTGAAGTTCTTGCAGGTGTTGATAGAGAGATGCTCAGATATTGTGGGAGGTGTTCGAGCTCGGGCGTTGATGAATGCAGCCCAGGCGCTTGATATTTTGTCTGTGAGGGGTGTACAGGTCGCCCGGTTGCAGGAGGTGATGAAGATTGACAACATGGGGATTGGGGAGTTGCTTAGACGGCGCTGTACTGATGATAAGGCTGCAGTGAGGAAGGCTGCTCTCGTGCTCACAACGAAGGCCATTGGTTTGATTGGGAGACCCGTTGATGAGTCGCTACTTTGTGCAATGGGGGCTGCATGCTCTGATCCGTTAGTCAGTATCCGGAAGGCTGCTCTTGCAGCCATCTCGGAGGTCTTTAGGAGGTTTCCTGATGAGAAAGTGACAAAGGAGTGGCTTCAGGCTGTACCTCCACTTGTGATTGATAGTGAGACAAGTATCCAGGATGAATGTGAGAATTTATTTTTGGAACTGGTCCTTAACAGGATCTCCCAAGCTGCCCATTTAAACCTAGATGATACTAATTCAGTCACCTTGGAGGAGGAAGTCTTTCCCCAAGGGACGCTGGATTTGCTGAAAAGCATTTGTGACGGAGAGGTTGCTCCATGCATAAAGAAGATATGTGCTAGCCTTGGGAAGAAGAAAAAGCTGACACCTCTGCTTGCAAGTTCACTGGAGAACATTATTAAAATATCTGAATCTTTATGGTTGACAAGTGGTAAGCCAATAGAGAAGTGGACTGCACCGACTGGATCATGGTGGCTTCTTTTTGAGGTCTCATCATTCGTACCTAAATCGATCAACTGGAAGTTTCTCTCCCACCACTGGAAACTCCTTGATAATGTCCGACAAGACGACAGAAGCAAAGCTTGTTCTGAAGGGGAAACAAACTTTGCGCTCTGGGCTGTTAATCGTGTGTCACTCTTGCAAACTATCTCAAATGTGTCCATGGAGCTTCCTGTGGAACCTGCCGCGGAACTGGCAGACAGCTTGCTCTCAAGGATTCAAAATTTTGATATGAACCTGAGTGAGGTAATCAGTCATTGGACCTAAACATTAATTGCTCTAGTACCGGTAAATTAGTTGTGCCGCAGAAAAATTTTAATCAGGAAATTTGTGTAAACAGTACTATATTTAACTGAATTCCTTAAAATGAGAATAATGCAAAATCTACTAGGCCCTCTGCTGTGTACCCTAATCATTCTGTTAGACCTTGGAAGCATGTACCATTTTTGAATTTTGTTTTGGTAAATTTGGCATTTGGTATGATCTTAAATGTGGGTAAGAATTTCATACTAACTAAAAGATAGAATTCTTTATCCACACAGTAGTGCACGCCTGCCTTGTTATCATAACCAGCAGGTTTTTCCCTGAAAGGGAGATCCTTCTGCCTTAGCTGGAAAACCTCGCTGCAATCAGTTTGATGCTATAAAACAGACATACTATCTATTTATGTTGTTATGTATCTTTTCTCTCTCCCTGTAGTTTCACAACCAAGTTCATGATGCATTCATAATATCATTATCTCTAAATGAATTTTTTGTTGTGTAAACATCAACAATTTTCTTACCAAAATCGCTATTTAAAGAAGTAATTCATGTGATCTTCACAATAATTTCCTGTGCATGTTTAAACAGGTAGATGCCCATGTAAAATCACTGAAGACTTTATGTAAAAGAAAAGCGAAAACAACTAAAGAGGGTGATGCACTAACCCTGAAATGGGCACAGCAACTTATCCATAGAGCCTTCAACATACTTGAGCAGTACATAAAAGAGGCATCAGAGGCCGGGGGTCGCTGTTTTGCCACTCCTCTGAGGGGCAAATATACGGGAATGAAAGAGGCATCCATGTCAAAGTCAACATCACAGGCAGTTGTTGCTGTCTTCACTGTTGGGTCGCTGATCCTAGCTTGCCCAAATGCAAGTGTGAAAAACATCACTCCTTTGTTGCACACGATCATAACTTCTGGATACTCTGTACCAAGGCCAGAAAAGCTTGTTGGTGGGACTGTTTCTTTCAAAGAGTTAGCTCCATCTTTATATATACAGTCGTGGGATACATTGGCAAAAATATGCCTTGTGGATGATAAATTAGCCAAACGATATATTCCAATATTTGTTCAGGTATTTTCTCTGCTCTAGTCTCATTACTTACCCTTAACAGACAGATGTTGAATGTTGCTTTTTATGAATCAGGAGCTTGAGAGGAGCAATTTGGCTACAATTCGGAATAATATAATGATTGCAATGGCAGACTTCTATGTCCGTTATACTGCATTGGTTGACTGGTGAGTTTATATCTCTTTGTTCATCTAATCACTGATACCAATATCACATTCCTTCCAGAATTTTCAGTGTCGTAAGTTTATTTGCCTGTCCATGTATATCAGAAGTTCTAAATTCTTGCTCTCTTCTAGTCTTCTTTATAAAAGACGATTTACTGCAACAGTCATGCTTCAAAAGACATTAGACGTTAGAACTTAGAAGTTTGTCCACAGCATGTCTGTGGACACCAATGAAAAATTGTGCATTGGCACCCTCTAATTTCTTATTCTTGCATATGGCCATTCTCTAATTATATAGTCTTGACGAATGATCATATATTGCTACTATATTAGTTTTGTACTGTCCAATTTTTCCCTAGAAAAAGAAAACAAAATACACTATTTAAACTCTGCCAACATGGCTGACCTATAGATAGATGGCATTGGAAAGGCTGTTAGACTGTTGCTATGTTCGCAACTAAGGTTAATGACATAAAATTGTGCTCTCATATGCCAATAGTTGTCATGTGGTCTCCATAAATAGTAATATGTATTCATTTTGCCAAAAAAAAAAACTCGACCTGCGGGGGATAAGACAGCCCCCGGGCATTTTGCTAAGAAGAAGACCTCATGCAGGTCGAGGAAACCCCCGAACCCTTGCTCCACCCTTACACAGCGGCACCGTGGCCTGTGTGAGACGACCACGACCTAGACCAGGCCTTAGACCTATGCTTTGACGTGGTGACAAGCGAGGGGATTTTTTTACCCCAACCCGTAAATTCGCTCCCACTGGGTGTCGAACCCGGGACCGTGGGGGTGCTACTAATCCACCTCAACCACTAGGCTGAAGGACCGTTCGCATATTCATTTTGCCAAGACTAGCTAATCAGTTACCTTCTCTATTCTCTTTTATGTTATGTTGATTAGTTAAGTTTTGCACTAACCAGTAACCAGTGTCAAATAAAAAAGATTGGAGGGAGTACATTGCATAAATGTTTGAAGATGATATTTAAAATACTTCTTTTTCCACAGTTTTATTTGAACACGTGAACTAAATTGAGCTCTCCTTTTTGGTATTTTTTGCAGTTATGTGTCAAAAATAACAAAATCACTGCGTGACCCCTGTGAAGTAGTACGGAGACAAACATTTATCCTTCTCTCTAAGTTGATGCAGGTGGTATTCAGCTTTGTAATGTTTTGATTTAATGTTTGATTGGTTTATTGAGACTACTATTTATCCAGAGAGACTACGTAAAGTGGAGAGGGGTCCTCTTCCTTCGATTTCTGCCATCTCTAGTTGACGAGTCAGAAAAGATCAGGCATTTGGCTGACTACCTCTTCGGGAACATCTTAAAAGGTCAAAAGATCTTTAGTATTGCACTCGCTTATTTTAGGTCGATATCTAATATAACATCATATATTTTGCAGCTAAAGCGCCACTTCTTGCGTATAACAGTTTTATTGAGGCGATCTATGTCCTGAACGATTGCACAGGACATGGTGCATATAGTGATTCTCAAGGCAGGCAAGACAGAGGGCCTGCTCTTTTTACAATACGGTAAAATAAGTCAGCTTGCTGTACTTGCTGAATTTTCACCCTCATTTGATTTTTCACCATAGGAAGTTCTGTTGCAGTGGCGCTGATGAAAGATCGAGGTCAAAGCGGATGCATATATATGTTTCTTTGCTGAAACAAATGGCACCAGAGCATCTTTTAGCCACATCTGCCAAATTATGTGCTGAGATTTTGGCGTCTGCTTGTGATGGCTCGCTCAGTGTTGATGATGCAGCTGGAAGGGCTGTACTTCAGGTAGGGACCAATATCTTCACATGATCGCATGTTAACATGAACTGAAAATTATATGTGATGTCCAGTGCTCAGATTCAATGTTTGCAGTCAATGAACTGAAAATATGAGCTTGTAGCCTATGGTTTTGTATTACATATTTCCTAGCTTTCAATCAGCTGAAAGCTTTCAGTCAATGGTTTGTTACTTTGTGTTTTAATTTTTCTTTTATAGGATTATTTGTATAATAATTGTAAACCATTGGATCTAGATCTAATGGCTCAAGGAGGTGACTGAAAATTACCCTAACTTTCAGTCAGCTGAAAATTAGCAAGTCCCTTTGTATTAATGCTTACTTGCTTATACTATATATTTGGTATATGAGATTTGAAGAACAAGATAATTTTATATTAGCTGCTTGTCATGATGGTTCATTCCTCCAACAGGATGCTCTGCAGATTCTGGCTTGCAAGGAGATGCGCATCCATCCCAATATCTGCACAGACAATTCTGAGATGGACGAAGAAGGCAGTGAAGGTGGGGCAACGGCTAGTGCACTCCAGGTGGTTAAAGGGAGATTGGTCACCCAGGTTGCCAAGAAGAACCTGATCCAAGTTGCGGTCCCCATATTCATGGAGCTGAAGCGGGTGCTGGAGAGCAAGAACAGCCCCCTCCTCGGCTGCCTGTGGGAGTGCCTTCGTGCCCTGCTCAAGGACTACAAGAACGAGATTGAGGATATTTTGGTGGCAGACAAGGGGCTCCAGAAGGAGCTCTTGTACGACATGCAGAAGTATGAGGCCGGCAAAGGGAAGGCCAAGGCAACAGCCGAGGCTGGTCCCAGTGGTACTGGCAGGTCCCCGGCTGGGCAAACACCCTCCCACCGGGCTGGAATCAGGTCAGTGCTGAAGGAAGTGAACACGCCGACGCCAACATTCCATTCCATGAGTAGTATGCCCAAGGTGAAGTCGATTCTGGGGACTGCCAGCCGTGGATCCTGCCACCCCGACATTCTGGAGTCGGTCAGGCAGCTTCAGCCGACCTTTGAGTCCGCTGATGAGAATTAGCCTGTTCACTTCCGTACAAGTTCATTATGGCTGATGAAAACTTAGGTCGGTCTGATGATCGGTTTAGTAAGATTATAGGATAACACTCACTTAGCTCATTATCTCAATGAGTTTCCACTGACTTAGCGGTGTGCATATATATTCTTGTATAATCCAATAATGTTATAGGCAATGGATCTTCTAAATTTAACTTTATCCCATGCATCATTGCAGTTGCATAAATGTACCCAAGAAGTTTCATCTGATGCATGGGTTGTTTTCTGTACTGGAAATCAATTGTTTAATTGCTAAACAAAATTGTTTGTACACATG
This sequence comes from Eleusine indica, assembly GCA_030378355.1. NCBI lineage: Eukaryota > Viridiplantae > Streptophyta > Magnoliopsida > Poales > Poaceae > Eleusine > Eleusine indica. Next base: position 18,691,242 of record CM059494.1, read on the forward strand.
ATCTGGTAATAAAAGAAATCAATCAATGTGGGACAACAGATCAATCTGGGCCGATCCACTTGCATCCCTGTTTGTAAGGTATGTTTAGCCAGACGAGATTCTCACCGAAACTGCAAAACTTTGGTTTTCGAAATGTAACAGAATCAAAGGATGTGATGGGATGATTTTGCCAAATTACACTGGACCATCTGAGCTGATTTTATCATCTTGATTCCAAATTTCCAACTTTTCCATGCATAACAAGGCTACAAAGACCAATGGGAAGAGAGCTCCCCGGTCCCCATGTATAGCGCAAAGAATGGAAAATCCAATGTGTTTTGTTCCTTTGAATGTTTTTTTATTGCGGCCGCCGTGGGACAAACCACCCTACGCCCTTCACCCGCATTGTGTCTTTGACTCTTTGATGCTTAATCCTCTTCAGTAATGAACTCGATATTCTGGAAATCCGCTGCCGTGAGCTCCTTTACGACGTTGACAGGTTTTTGTGACCCATGAGGCCAATGCCACCTTTCTATCACTGGCATCCCAAAATCATTACTCTCTGTCTATGAAAACCTCAACCGTTTTGAGTTTGCTGGATCAATGATTAAATTATTGGATGTAGAAGCCTATTATCACCGTTGTGCACTTAACATGCTGGAAGGAAGACATTAGGGGTTATGTAAACATTTGGATTTGTGAATTTGTGATTATTAATGGTGATTCCGCTATTTGCTCAAAATCCCCTGAAACGGTTCCCGCCGCGACGCTTCTCCGGCAACGGCGGCGGACAACGGATACGTGCCCATGACAGCTACTCTCTCTCTCTCCTTTCACTATTTAGATTATCATGGACGAGGAGGAACATCTCTTGCTTGAGTAGTTCTGCCATCAGTGTCTTCCTGTGCATTGCTCTGGTCTGAATCCATGATGCCCAACAGGATAGGGAAGTTGCAGAGATGAGGAAACCGACTAGCGACTGTGGCATTCAGAGTGCACACAAGGTTCCAGGCTTGAAATTTCGCTTGTTGGCCGCGTACACGCTCGCGCGACACACGTGATCAATTGACGCACAAACTCGATGGACTCATGATGGGACGCGACGACGCACGAGAGCGCATCCTGGTCATCAGGTTTATTCCCAACGTCCGATTCATCAAGCTCGATCGCCACCATTGATTCCCCGTCGCTTCCGTGACTGTGATGAGGACAAGCGCATGTCCTGGGAGGGATGACAAGCATATCTCATTGGTGTCACCAGCTGATCAGAACAAGCGCATGTCCTGGGAGGGAAGGGGCGTCCTGAGGCAGGGTTATTGCGAGGGACAACTGGTCAAGCGTCACTGACCTCGGCCTCGTCTCTTTTTTTTTTTTTTTTTTTTTTTGCAAAACGACAATTGATGATTTTGATCAACTCCATCTATGTGGGCACGGGGCTCGCTCTCATCTGCCAAGTATTCCCTTCGTTCTAAAATTATTATTATCATTAATTTTTTTATTAACTTTGACTATTTATCTTATTTATTTTTTAAAAAAATTATTATATATCTTTTTTATAATTTATTTTATTATTAGAGAACTTTTAAACATAACTAATAATTTTGCATACTTTAGTTAATCTTTTGAATAACACGAATGAAGTCATGAGTCCATTTTTAAAACTATTGTTGACTTTATTAGATAACTTTTTCCTTTTATTTGAAATTTTACTTAAAAATTATCTGATGTGTTTGGCCGAACAGTTGAAGAAAAAAAAGCTCTGGCAAGGAGGGTTTGCGCAGATCGCGTGAACCCTACAACCACCAAAGTTCCCAAGCACGGGCCAGCTACAATGGGCCAACGACGGGGTGATCAAGCCCGGTAGCCAAACATTGAGGGCGCACACATGCGGAACAGGCGGGTGTTGCCAGGACCCAATTTTCCCTAAGGTTTTCAGAGCATGGCCGGCGCGCCGTGTTCCTTTTGGGGCCTGGGGGTGGGGCTAAACGCGTCGACAAACGGCCGCGCGGCTCGGTGACCGGTGCGAGCCGCTTTGCGGCATGACCCCCTTGCCAGAACTCTGCCCTCCGAAGCTGGAGTGGTAGGCCTGCGCTACCAGGCCTGGCGATGACAAGTCGGATGGGCGTTGCTATATGCGTGAAATTTTCCAAGGGATTCCCAAGGTGGTATTAATAATCCTACCGTTTGATCAAGTCCTCATAATTCGGTCGCTTAACTTAACGGGCCTCAACCGCGAGTGTAAACGGCCTGCTGGGCCTTGCCGCCTCGGGAACGAAGGCGGCCGAGAGTCCCACGGCCACGGCGTCGCAGATGTTCCTTTACTCCTTGCCGGGGCCCGTCGCTCGCGGTGGACAACTTTGGTGCCGTGGACAATATTTTCGATGGAAAACACCTTATACAAATCTGAAGAATGTGAGGCCTATAAGGTCCCAGATTACATCTACTATCATCCATCATTTTAGTTCAGCTCTCAAATCTGCAGCATTTCAACAGCGTTCACGTCATTTTTGCCTCATTAGCGAATATTTAAAAAGCCCGCAACTAAGTGTAGAACAGTAGCTAAACCGCAACTACGGTTACAAAAATAGTTGCGGGCATAACAGGCCCGCTACTACCATCAACATCGACCGTAACTGTGATTTTTAGACAGTAGCGTACATGTTTGGTCCGCAACTATGTTTGACCCGCATATAAAAGAAAGACTCACTCTAACCTTAAACACACTCCATCTATTTTCCTCTCTCTCCACACTAGCCGTTGTGAACTCTTCTCTCTCTCTCTCTCTCTCTCTCTCTCTCGACGGTGCCCTCCCTGCCGGCGCCGGCCACCTCCCCATCGGTCGACGCCCCCCCCCCCCCCCCCCCCCCGGAGAGGCGGAGCGGCGGCGCGACCCCGCCTCCTTCCCTCCGGATCCGGCGCCCACTCCTCCGGCGCGTTGGGCGGCGCACGGGCCTCCAGCGCTGCGGGGCGGCGCCCACTTCTCTGACGCACGGGGTATCTCCTTCGGCCGGATCCGCCTCTATCGATGGCCCCTCCTACCGGATCCGCCTCTATCGGCGGCCCCTCCTACCGGATCTGACGCCTCCTCCACTGCCTTCAGCCGGATCCGCCTCCACCGGCGCCCCCTTCGCCCGGATCCGCATCCACCGGCGCCCCCTCCTCTGGCGCGGCCCGACCGCCTCCTTCCTCCTCTGCGCCCCCTCTCTTCCCGACTAAGGCCGGATCCGATGCCGCCTCTCTCCCCAGCCCCGGCCGGCGGCAGATCCGACAAGATGGGGAGCCGACGGCAGATCCGACGAGATGGGGAGCCGACAGATCTTTTTTATATTTTTTCTGTTCGAATATAGTAGCAGGCTTTAGATCCAGTAGTGACGGTCTTTTGTCTGTTACTAACATTTCATTTAGCAACAATTTTATTTCCGTCACTAAGATTTTTCACTCGTAGTGACAATAACGTAGTGATGGAAATTGATTCCGCCACTATGTTCACTTTTAGCCCACTTTTAATCCGTCACTGCAGAGCTTTACTAGCCCACTTTTAACCCGTCACAGCAGAGCTTTATTGTAATAGTGCCCTGCACAATTTTACAGCACAACATTTATGCAAGCTGCAGCTTAAGTTTCAGGAAAATATATGAACTTCTTTTGCCGTTACATATATGCCAGGGATTATTATTACAAAAAAATGAACCGTCGGCACCAATTCACTGTGATCTTATTCTCACATCTTTGTTCTTTACATGCCTCTGCCAATTTGCAGAATATCAACAAAAAGGGATGCTAGAAAAGAATAGGGAGGTATAGGGCAATGACTTGAACTGGGGTGAGAATAGCAAAACATTGTTAATCTTGACTCTGAGATTCTTGGTTAGGCAATCTAATTACAGGTGAGTGTCGGAGGCAGCCGCTCCTGATGGTTGGAGTTGGAGCAGAGAAAATCCCCGACTGATTTGTTCACATCTAGGATGTAGTATAGCAACTGTACAGATAATGCTGTTTTGATTTCCACCTACATGAAGTAGGACAGCTTTTCATTCTTTCTCGAGCCACCTTCACCATACAGGTCGTTCCACTGGAGAAGTTCATTCATGTTTCTTGAGTCAGAAGAAAAACTCGCACACACCTGCAGAAAGTTATTCAACTTGTTATCATGATGTGACAGATGATTAGGGAAAATGGAATTCTTAATTCCTAGTGTTAGTTTATTAGTATGACCAACATAAATAATGTACTGTTCCCTAACCTTGCCATGTGCAAATTTAAAGTCATCCATTCTAAGACCGCGAATCGCCTCACTTCCATGCAATGCAGGCTCAGGCCTACCTTCAGCTCTTGCCAAATTCTTCTCCTGTATACAAATGGAAGATTAGCACCAATCAGCACCAAAGATAGGAATTACATAAGTTCCATCAAAATAGGTTTTGTGCATACCTTTTTTTCCTTCTCAAGGACCTCACGGACCGGGCACGTTGCCGCAGTCACACAAAGATTCTGCAGGCAGGAGAAACAAGATGATAAGCAGCCAATTCCTTCTCACTGCTGAAGAGTACAAGGCACAACAATATCAACATACTTTCAAGTCACTCCCTGAATACCCATCAGTCATATTGGCAAGCGATTCAAAGTCCACATCTGTTGCCAACTCTTCTTTGGATAGTATTACTCTCAAAATCTTCTCTCTATTTGATGCATCAGGAAGGCCCACCATCAACCTGCCGGTAAGAATCAGTGCCAACAGTTAAGGAACGGAACTAGATCTGTTTGCTCAAGGCCCTGGGCCACAAGAAAAGGGGTGGGAGTGGGGGTGGGGATTAGAATGTACCTGCGAGGAAACCTTCGAATAACAGCTTCATCAATGTCAAATGGTCTATTTGTGGCTCCAAGAACCAAGACACGTTCTTGTTCTTTAGTACGCAAGCCATCCCAATTTATCATAAATTCATTTTTCATTTTGCGCATGGCTTCATGCTCTCCTGAACTCTCTCTCTTCCCTAGCAAACTATCAACCTGTAAAAGGGAATAAATGTAAGGGCAGAAACATTAAAACAGAAAAAACAATGAATACATCATTTGTTCACACACCTCATCAATGAATATTACTGCAGGAGACAATTTACTTGCCAAAGAGAAAATTGCCTTCACATATTTCTCTCCTTCTCCAAGCCACTGAAACAGAATCAAAATGGCATCAGACTTACCAGCGACGAGGCAAAATTAGGACACAAAACTACAGTCATTTTGATTGAAGAGCACCTTTGATGTAATGGTTGACATTGATACATTGATAAAGTTTGCTCCTGCTTCAGTAGCTACTGCTTTTGCAAGCATAGTTTTACCTGTTCCAGGAGGTCCAAAGAGCAGTATTCCTTTCAAAGGCTGACAGAAAGAACAAACGAGTTGGTAATGCTTCAAAGCGTAACTGATAGCTAGGAAGAATAAATGTAAAAAAATCAAAACCTTTTTTGGTTGGTACTTAAAAAATATCAATGCCCTTTTGAAATTAGATCAACATACCTTTCTAAGCTGCCCTTTACAGAACAATTCAGGTCTTTGTAGAGGGACCATCACCAATTCTTTCAGTGTGTCTTTTACAATGTCGAGGGCTCCAATGTCCTCAAAGCTGACTCCAATGTCTTTAGGTGGGATAACATTTGACAGAAGGTTTTTCTCAAACTCATTGTCTGTGACGACATCCTGCTAAAGTAGTAAATGTTAGTGTCGTATCAGCAACATACTTCTGAAGTGTTAGGGCATTTAATCAGCTTGAGAGAGGAAGAAGTGGTCACCTTTAGTGCATTCTTTGAACTCTTGTTTCCACTGTGTGCATCCTGTACTACATTGAATCCATGCTTGAGGCTGTATCCATAACGCTAATTCAGCACTCCACAGAAGGGACAATTTAAATTTAAATCAAGGGGGGATATAACATTAGCAACATTATTTACCATTCAACAGGAAGTACCAATTTGGCATCCTCAGGTAAATTTGATTCACTTTGCTGAAGGTGATAACTAAGAGCATGTCCAACAATCTTATCCACGTCTGAAATAAATTGCTAATGGTCATATTACTAAAAAGGGGAAAAGTAATAGAATTGTCTATGAGCATTAACGGAAGGAACAGTTTACTTTTGCTACTCAATAATTGATCTCGGATGGATAATTCGTTGAGATCGTTGCATTCAATTCCTCTGCGGGTCAGAAACTATAACAAGCAAATGTCAGTGTCATATCAGTATCATAACTTCTGAAGTTCTTATCACGAACGTAACAATAGCAGAAGACATGTTCATAAAATCTATCAGAGACTAACATTCTATCAATTATTTCCTTGAATTTTGACATGTCCATGTAAATATTATATTGCAGAACATTGCTTGCATGAAAATAAATTTCAAGGGCATATAAAATTGATAAAGAGTTATTTTAATCAAATAAAGTACAAGAAAGCTTTACTTCAGAACTATTGCTATGTGATGGTCACACAATATACATAATACTTTATATTCCAGGCATATGGGAATATAGTAAACAGTACTACAGAATACACTTCACTTCCTAAGAAAATGGTACTATTAAAATGTTAAAAGCAAAATCATTAATTGCAACTTACCTTATGAATGTTAAGAACATTGGCTTTAGCTTTAAGAGTCTGAGTGTCGTGTTCTAGTTGTTTCTTCAAATTCGATAGTTGTGCTTCATTCTGCCCAAAGAAAAAAGTTATATTGTAAAACTAAGTAATATATAAGCCCAAGCTCAACTGGTAATAAGGATACTTAGGGATGACATTACCTGTGGAAGTTCAATGGAAATCTTGTTAGGGAAAGTCTTATTTAGGTGTTCTGTTGACTTTGTAGCACATTTGTTTCTATCATGCATACTAGATGCACTGGCATCCTGCATTTTTGAAGCATTGTTACAAAAATGGATCAAACAACAAGGCAATATTAATAGTACTATTGGACCATAAGATTACACCATGCTGGAAAGCCTTAACTGTTGTACTTCAAGAACGTTTAGAGACCCACAAAAAGTCATGCATTGAAAATAATAAAATTTTATACCGCAAAAATGTTAAGTAGTGCCTGGTTGCCACTAGAAAGCTTCGGAAAAAGAAATCCACCATGACGAATCTACAAAACAATCCAGAAAATGCTATTAACATATTTGGACATGCTGCATTACATGCACTGTCTTAACAAATTGTGTTCCATACCACCTATCCTAAAAGGAGCGCAAGTGTACCTGATCCTTGCGGCTCTCTGCCTCGGTGTGAGACCCAATTATTAGAACACCAGGTGGAAGTTCACTTCTCAGTGGTGCATGCGATTCTGTATACTCAGTGAATGATTTCTCGACATCTTTGAGTAACACGATCAAATTGCTGCTTTTGACTTCTTCTGAAATGACCTGAAACACAGTGAAGGCAGAAAACAATATTATTAAGAATACACGTCTCAACAACACTGATTACCTATAACAGCCATTACCTCTATTAACATGCTTAAAGAAAGGCTATCAACTTCACAAACCGAAGAGTCTAGTCGAAGGTCACCAGCTGCAGAAATATCAGAGAGTAAGTCACAGATTAAAAGGAGGAAGAACAGTTAACAATATACCCATCTCTTAAGAAGTTGCGGCTAACCATGACAAAAGAAGCCATGCCTTTCCTCACACAAACCACCAAGATCATTACCATCAGGGATCTCATTATTAAATCTAACTCCAACTTTGGACAACTTATTTTTCTCGAAGGTAAGCACAACTTTGCCTCGAGAACCACAAGATGGGGCCCTAGAAATCAACCAAATTGTGTATCAGAATGTGAAAGAAAAGATCTCGGTAACTGCAGCAAAATAACATGACGATCAAAGCCAGATCAATCAATGTTATCAATCTAAGTATATATAAATAAGGATCGTAAGGGTATTTAGCCAGCAGAAGCTCCATTTCTTAAGTCGAATTTTATCACTCTATTATGTTTCCTTCAGCCGAAAAAAAAGATATGTCCTGATTTCAAGCATGCCAAATGTTCAAGAACATCAAAGCATTCAACATTTATTTTTTAGGGGACATAAATCAACCAAATGCTAAATATGATGACAACAAAAACATATCACAAAATTTCCAGATATACAAGATCCATTAATCAAAGTTAAAATAAGGAACACATATAGGTTTTAAGAAAAATGCATCTGTATCAACCTTGAGGAGCCCAAACCAATATATTCCACTCTATCCCCTGCACAAGGAACAAGATGGAACAAAATAAAGTCCGAGTAAAATTTGAACAGAACAAAAATAGGTGGTGCTCTGAAACCTTCTCTGAAAGTGTTCTTGTTTGATTTTGCTTTTGTCAAAAGTTGTTTTGTCAACGATACGGGACGTAGTAAGGATGTCCCAACAATATGAGTCCTTGAACTAGAAGTTGGAGTATCATTCCTCCTGACATTCTTTATGGAGTCTTGAAACTTGGGAGACCTCTGTACAGATTGCTTTCCAGAAATCAGTATAGACTTAAATGATTTCTGCTGACGTATTGAGAAATAAGAATGTGTAGTAAACATTATGGGTAAACTTATGCAGCACTTACGTCACATAACAGAAGAGAATCAACCACAAGAAGTCTAGCATCAAACTGCTTTGCAAGGGCCTTAACCAATGTTTCCTGATAAATTTCAGACCCTAGAAGCACATTGGCGGAAAATAGTCAGAAAAGAAAATATAACGTGAGGAAATCACCATGCGGGCATAACAGTTTGATAAAACTGCAGGACTTTAGTTCATTACAATAGAAATAAAAAAATAAAAAAATTATGAAAATTACCAGATGGGCCAGACAATAGAATTCTCTGATTTACAGATGAAATTTCTTGAAAGCGGTTCGTGAACTCCTTCTTTTCCATGTGTAAGAATGCAGATGACAAGAGTACATTCTTTGTGTTCTCGCTGCAAGAAATGTGCACAGATTAATAAAAGAAAGGTACAAGAAAATATGACAGTTGAACAAATTTAGCATCAAACATATAAGAAATCCAGACCATCAAGGCTCTAAGAAATGAGCACAGACTAATAAAAAAAAGATGCCAAGGAAATACAACACAAGCTGAATCAACTGTAAATTACTACAATAAGAAAATATTCATTTAATATTTGGAGAAAGATCGAGATTCACCAGCAAACTACTATATTGGAAATGTTCAGATATATAAGAGAAAAAAAATGATAGATACTGGATAGCTGTTAAAGCAAATCCAAAAACACCAATCCATACCTGAGATAATATGGGAAATTATCAAGGGTTACTTCAATATCATTTGGGCTTAGAATTCCTTGCTTCAGCACATCTCTAAAGGTTTGACATCCACTCAAAGATAAATTGGCTGATGGATTTATTAACCTGATGCAATCGCTCTGATTTTCATGAGCTTTCAAGATCCAGAAAAGTCAAGTCAATCTCTGATAAAGTTGGTGTATGATATCCAAACTGATCTGATCTTATTAGTAGTAAACATACCAGATTCTACAACTCTCTGGTTATTCTCCCCAGCTGATGCACCAGGGACTGCTATTTGGTCCCCCAAATGGTTAGGCACAGATGCCAATATGGTGGCCTCAGCATCAACTGAACTGTCACCTGTTCTGTTTTCTAAGTGAATAGTCTTCACATTAGTCATTGGCGTTTCTAAAAGGGCAAGAGTAGAGATCGGCACTGCTTTAGTAACTTTATCACTAAGAGGATGCTGAAAAATCTGATAGTAAGTTAAGGATCACTCCCAATACAGAAAGTCAAACCAATAAAGCTAACACAGTTTATCACTAGACAATTATCTAGCATACAAATGTATGCAGACCAGATGAGCAAATATTTCACTGTATAAACATGATCTGTTAATAAGGATACATAAGCATGCTTGCGAAATTCGCCAAAAACAACTTCATCCCCTCCGGTGAGGGAAACTTTCTTGCCTTTACTGATGCTTCCTCCATTTACATGGACTCGACCATTTGTGCCTATGACTTCTAACTCACATGGGCCTCCTTGCTGGGATGAGAAACAAACAATGTTGATACAAGGAGCTAGGAAACATAACAATATAATTTCTTCACCAAAAAAGAAGCATAAAATACCCCAAGATAACGCAGTATGCATAGAATTCTGCTGACAGTTTGGTCATCCAAACAGATATCACAGGTTTCACCTCTGCCAACAAAAATCTGATTGCCAGTGATAGGAAAATGAGGAGTCTGCAATCATAGATGGTAGATACTCAGACATCAGTTACGATCAGTTTGAACTTTTACGACTACATTACAACAGAGAACAAATACCACAGTCACCAAAATGGAATTTGTTTAAAGGAAACATATTCGAGCTACTTAGACTTATAGGTTCATCGAAATCAGAATCTGAAATAGAGAAAAGAGCCATGAAGATGTTATCTACACATCATTTTTAAACAGAAATAGCAGAATGCATTAACATCAAGAAAACTGCACCATAACTTCAGCGACACTTGATTTGTAATGGTTGATTCACTATGAATCAATTAGAAACGATACTTTTTTCATAATTCCATTAGGCAGTGATTAGGATCAAGCGAGCAGACGGCTGAAAACATACAAACTTTCAGCATATTACAAGTCCTTAAGGGAGGCACAGCCGCACAGGAACAAGTTTGTAAACGCTTGCAAACTAAACTGCATGTACCGCACTGAGACGAAAGAAACCTGTAGCCAGGACGACATTGTCACTACATTGTTCTGTGACTTCTGTCCAAGCGCACAAACACTACACTGTGCAGCCTAATTCGCACAACGATCAAGAGCTGCCCATAACAAAATGCCAAGAACATATCGACACTGCACAGAATGCTACACTGTCGTGAACCAACATCAAGAACACTGTTGCGCATAGAACAGAAAATAGCCTAAAACCCAAGAACGATTCAAGAAGTAACGCAAATTTCACGGCGAACGTAGCAAGCAGGCCCTGAAACTGCAGAGAAGCAAACCTCCCCAAAAGAGCAAGAATAGTCAAGAAACCGATCGCTCGCGCCCAAAGAACCCCCAAAGAAGAAGAGCCAAGATGTCCCCGCGAGCGTAAGACGGAATCTTGCATCGAGTAATGGCGAAGCGATAAGTCAAACACCCACGCACCTGCGAGCACTGCGATAGCAGCATCGCCCACGGCCCCGACCGCTGCCACTCCCCCCTCGCCTCCGCCTCCGCGGGGCCCGAGCTCGGGCCCGCCGCCGCCTTCACCTCCGCAACCGCAGGCACCGAACTCGGCTCCGCCGCCTCCTCCGCCTGCGAATCCAATCCACGTCAGCACCGACCGGAATCCGATTCCTGCCGCGAAGGGGGCACAACCCGAACTCACTCACCTTGCTGCGCTTGGCCGACGAGTCGGCGGCGTCGGCGGCCGGTGTGGCCAGCGGGGAGGCCGACGCGGCGCGCTTCCCGCCGCGCCTGCCGCCCCTCCCTCGCCCCCCTCGGCCCGGGCAGCCTCTCCCGCCGCCGGGCGACGCCGAGGACGCGCGGGTCTCCACCATGGTCGGTCGCCGGCGACGAGGGCTTCGCTTTCCGGAAAAGGAAAGGAAATGGAAGCCGAAGCCTCGGTGGATTTCCCCTCCTTTCCGCTGGGCGATATTTTTCTCTTTTCTTTTTTCTTTCTTCGAGAAGAAAAAAATGGCGGAGCCAGTAGGTGGGGATGGAGGAGGGTGGGGGGGGGGGGGGGGGTGGGGGGGAAGGAGGTTTTTATTTATCCGGGCGTGCGGTGGGGCCCACGCGTCAGGCGTCGCTCTCCAGCTCCGCTCTCGCTTTCTCAAAGTGGATACGCGCTGGATTCTCGGCTCCGCTCCTTTTCGGGGCCTTTCTGAGGTTTATCATTTCCCGTTTTGACCTGAAATTTTTTCCTTCTTTTTTTCAGGAAGCGCGATATTTTTGTGCGTGGGGTTTGAATCTCGTGGGAATGCACTGAGACGCGTTCTCGTGCAAAGTTTAACGTTTGGGATGGTCTTGGTTGATTGATTCAGTACGAGTGTTTACAGCCTGCCTCAGTTAATGGGAGCAAATCTTGGGATTGCAAATCGAGGCATCGAGTACAAGATAGTATACATGTTTGGAGAGTGCGTGGCAGAAGGGTGGTGAAGAGTGGTCAAAATAGGAATGATGATCTTCGAGACGGACAAGATAATATTGATGTAAATAAGATAATGAAGAGTTTTTTTATTGCTGATGATGGGTGTAATTTATAGTAGAGAGAAGATTAAAGGTCAATTAATCTTTATGTTCATACTATAATCCTGGTGTACTGATGTTATTGGCCAATAATCCATGCTTAAACTTTGCTTTGATCAATCGATCTTCATCGTACACCATCGTATAGCTCTTCCAAAAATCTTATGGAAAAAATATGAGGAGATATATATTGATACGTTGTGAAAATTTTTTAAAACACAGTAAAAAATCAAAAGAAATTGATATAATATATATTGGATATTATCTTATTGAAAAACTCATACAGAGAAAACTCTTTTGAAGGAAAATTCATAAGTCGTTTTCGAGAAGAGGGAAAATCCATAAGTGAGTTTAAAGGATAATATTATGTCATTTTATATCATCCTTTTAAAAACTCTTATAGAAAAAAAATTAGAAGATATGACATTTAGTTGTATCGATATTGTCTCATTAAAAAAAATTTATGAGAAATCATATAGGAAAAAAACTCATAAAGAAAAATAGTGTAATATATATGTTAATTTTATGAAGCTGATTTGAATTAAAAATAATTGATTTTATATATATCGCATACTGCAACCAAATACCCAAGTTCATTTACCTACCCCGCCCATTGCTGGAATATACAAGTTTGACTACCATTTTCATAGTTTATGAGAGTAAATTGATTGTAGTAACGACCTGTGCAACAATTTTATGAAGCTCAGTCTTATAGCGACTTGGCTTTTCTTCGTTTGTACTATCGGACCGACACATCAAGAGCAATGGAAATAAATCTTTTACTAGCTAGGCAGCTACAAATCTCAAATTTGAGGCTGCAATTTCAAATTCTTGTATTGCATTGAATTGATATAAACCATTTATGAAAAGTTCGTGCACCTATCGGCATAAGAAAAACCATGATTCCCTAAAAAAACTCATCATAATACTCCAAAATAAACTTGATGAAAGATAGTAGATTTACCAAAAAGGACTGATTGGGTTGAACAAACATAGCATTGGTAAACTATAAGTAGTCTTTTGGGAAATAGGACTGCAAAACCATAGTATTTTTCTACCAATAAAAAAAAACCATACTGTTGAGTTTTTTTGAGCCCGAACACTGACCTCTAAGCTCCTGAAACCTTTGGTATTTTTAGTTTCCGAGGAGGAATGGGAATGACCTTTGGAGAATTGAAGTATTCTACGCCATCCTATAGCTAGAGCGAGAATCAGATATCATCAGACGCTCGCTCCCAATTATCAGCCTTGTGCACTTTGCGAACGTGTGCGCGACCTAATCCCACTTGATGTCACCGGTTCATTTCCAGTCCCTTTCTAGCTTAAAAGCTCCCTGCCAAGTGCCACACCGTAAACTGTTTTTTTTTTTTAAAAACCCGTATACTGCTACTTCTTCTATCTCAAAATATAAGCATTTGTTAATTTTTAAAAACATATTTGATTCTTTATCTTATTCAATTTTTTATAACAAATACAAAAATAAATAAATTATATTTAAAATATATCTAATAATAAAATATATTGTAACAAAATAAATATTTTCTTGAGAAAAAAGTTTAAATAAAATAAAAGATCAAAGATGATTGTTAAAGTCAATAAATATTTATATTTTGAGATGAAGAGAGTACTGGAGTACTAGTGCTAGCTCACTCCATCTGGATCGAATCGTTCAGGGAAAGTTCAGGGATGAGCTCAATTAACACTGGACCCCACGCACTCACGCAGTTTATCTTATGCGGCGATTCGATTCTTTCAACAAAGACAGATTTCACTGGAGAGCACTTGACTTTTGACTTGCTCAGCCGATCCCGGCGACCCGAGTCGAACAGAACTTACCGACCTCACACAACACCGTCTTGTTTCTGCTAAAGTCAGCCATGGATTCTTCCACGAAGCAGGTGATGGCTCGTAGAGATCCCAACCTACCTACCCGTCCTGCTAGTTTCTCGTTTGCACAGTTAGGATAGAGAGGCTCGATTCTTCCTAGAAAACTCCATTGCGGAAACAGCCGATCTCTGGCTGCCGGCTGGTTTACGTTTAGTCCTCCATGGATTATTTTCTCAAGCTCTAGAAAAAAAAAGTTGAATTTTGGATGCCTAAATCCTTGGAGGCAAGTTCAGATAGGAGCTGTGTCAAAAAAAAAAAAAGTTCAGATAGGAGCGAGGGGACCCACGCAGCAGCTGTCCGGCAGAGATCTCAGCCAGGATTCTGGTACTAGCAATTTGCTGTTATGCGGCCCTATTTTTCTCGAAAACAACTACGGAAATTACCTGGTCATTTGTTTTTTTTAAAAAAATATTTATGTGGTCGTTCTTTTGCTGAACAATAGGATACTCACTGCTTGTTCAGCTCCAAACACGAGATCAATTGTGGAAGTTAACATTCTGTCGTGCGTATTTCGGCCCACAAACATTATTTTGTGACATACGGTATCTAGCGCATGGGAATCCACGACTTGTGGAGTTCATACGGTCCAAACATTATTTTTTTCTTTAGAGGAATTTCTAGAGTTTTGGTATGTCTCGTGGGAAATTGCTGCAAAACTTATCATTACGATTCTCTAGAAGTCATGTGTTTTCCATGAGCTATGGTAAGAGAAGAAAAAATATGTAGCTCGTGTAACAATGATAGGAGCATTTATTCTGATGCAAATCCAGTGTCAAGGAATTAAGGACATCATTTATCGACAAAGGAAAATCTTATACAGATCAGAAAAAACCATGAACAAGTGAAAAGACGCAACTATTCAACAGCCGCACTCGTCATTGTCAAGGCCAAGGTCAAGTGACATGTGGCCTGTCTTGTTCATTGCTTGTTTGCAGGTTGAAAGTTGAAACTTCCTATCACCTTCCATGCTTGAGATTACAGACTTGGGATCATGGCCAACTTTTTATGCGTAGCTTAACTTTGTGATACATAATATGTGAAGTAACATTTTTTTCTGCCCCAAAAAAAGGATTATCTGAAGAAAAAAGATCACTTTCAGAAAACTGTTCTTGGTGTCCTCGACAGCTCAGGAGTACAATAAGCACACTGCTACACAAAACAACACAATCCTTTGACAATTACAAGTCCTTGAAAGATTCATACACTCCACAGCTGCAGACTGCAGCCAAGAACAGCGAGACGGAGGAACTTTCCCAGCTTGTTCCTGATGCTTTCCCGCCATCTTCCAGCCAACTTCTTCCGGGCCCCTGCTTCTCGTCTATATTAACCCCTTCCTTTGCCCTCTTCCATTGCTTTCTTCAATTTCACCATAGCCACCAATGGCTCCTCCATCTTACACAAGGCGGCATCCATGGTCCTCGGAAGCTGGCGGCGAGCTTTCCCAACCTCGCAAGCGGTGGCAGTCAGTTGTCCTGTGAGTTTTGGCTGTGTTCTTGATCCTTTTTTTTTTTTTTTTGCTGAGTGCTGAGGTGATTGATGGGTCATCGTTCTTGGACTTTGGATGCAGGCAGGTTAAGGGCAGGAAGAGGGCCAGTTTAGAGGGGATGTTTGGATTCAGACAGATCAGGGGACAGGAGTTCATGAGGATGCTCCTCCCGGTCCTCGGGTCAATGGTTCAGAGAGTGGTGAGGACTTGGTCAAACAAACCTTTCTCTTTTCTTGATCTGAGTGTTCACTGTTCTTCATTTGTGGCTGCCTAATTTTCTGCTTGCTTGCTTGCTTGTGAGAATATTCAGTGTAAAGATAGCAGAATATCTGAAGTTTAAATATTGTTGCATATTAACATTTTTGGCAAAACTGTTTAAGAGCTTAAATATAGTTCAGTATTTATTTTTTATATTCCGTTGTACCTAGAGGAGGATATATGATGCTTTACACGGATATAGAATAACGTAAACGCCAATACCTTCTGGGTAGTTCTCTTGATTCAAAATTATTCCCCTTTCTGAAACGAGATTTTTGCATCAGGTTTCAGAGGAGATGGAGAAAGCATTCAGACAATTCATCACACCGTCACCTCCAAGGTGAGCCACATAGTTTTCGTTTGATATGTTTGAGATATTCTCTAGGTTGCAAATTAAAGTGCATATATTTTCATTTGTTTATACAAACATAGTAAAATACAAATTTCGCTACTGCTCTCACTCTGAACCTTTTCTTTGTATATGTTTGTAGATTACTAGTTGGCCGGAATCAGCGCCCAAGGTATCAACTCGTGTTCCTGAATGGTCTAAAAACCGTTTACACAATGTCGAAGCTAGAGTCAGATGAAGGAACTGCTGTTAAGGTGGCCATAGTTGAAACACTGACAAATAACCAGACAGAAATAGTCAGGTCTGGTCATCTTTCATCTGTCAAAGTAGAAGTCGTAGTCCTCCATGGCCATTTCAATGGTAAAAATGAGGAGTCCTGGGCGCCTGAAGATTTCAACCACCATATAGTATCCGGTCGAGAAAAAAGTGGTCAACTTCTCACTGGCAATCTGACACTGAAGCTCAACGAAGGTGAAGCTTTCCTTGAAAATGCAACCTTCACTGATAACTCTAGCTTCACCAGCACTAAGATGTTCAGGCTGGGGCTGAGGCTTCTCAACGCTTCTGGAGAGAGAGTTCTTGAAGGAGTCACAGAGCCTTTCCGAGTGAAGGAGCGCAGGGTAGAAGGTATACCTATTAGCTAGATACTCAGATTGCTTGGCTATCTTCTTCAGAAGAGTACTATCTTGGTTTGGAGCTGAGAGTTTAAGCCAATAATATTCATCACACCTTTTCTTGCAGGGTTTGAAAAGCACTACCCTCCAACGCTAGATGATGAACTGTGGCGCCTCGAAAAGATTCGTAAAAATGGACCTTACCACCAGGCTCTGTCAAATGAAGGAATCGATTCGGTGCAAAAGTTCTTAAGGGCTTATATGATGGATGAGAAGAAGCTTATTAAGGTAAAGTCTACCTGTTTCTTCTGGTAGAAATAAGAATGTGATATTCGTAGAAAATGATGGTGGATCGACACTAAACCATTTGGTTTTCTAAATCTAGATTTTCAGCAAGATGGCACAGTCAACATGGAAATCCATCATAGGGCATGCCATGACTTGCAAATTTGGTGACGGTCTTTATCTGCATGAAGTTAAGGACCAAGATGCTGGTCTCTTCTTTGATGCAATATATAAACTTGTTGGAGTGAAGTTTGGTGATTGTTACAAGCCCCTAGATCAGCTTGACCAAATGGAAAAGGTACTATTTCCTCACTTGCACGTAAAATAAAGAATTTCTCAGTCACGTTCTAATAGTTTGGTGTCCTTCATAAAACAGAATTTAGCAGACTCCCTGAAGGGAGCGGCGTATCAGAATATGGGTAATATTCAGTACAACTACAAGATGGTTAATAACCAACCAGTACTCCAAAGGTTCCTTGCTCATCAGGGTACTTCCATGTTTCCTGTTCCAAATCAGCAGATTCTGAACTATGGTAACATCTTGTTCCTTGAACTTCACACAGCTTCACTTTAACTGACAAATTTGAGTCATTTATGTCCATTTTTTACAGCTCAACATAATCCATATCTTGGAGATACCTCAAATGCTGCATCAAGGCATTCAAGGGAGAACTTTGCCATTTCTCCAGGAACCAGTAATGTAAGTACAAGTTCTTTAAATATGCATTACGGTACATGATAAAAAGCATGTATAGGGTTAGTTTAAGTCTCTAAGATGGTATCATCAATTTGCAAGCAGGCTGGGGTTGGTATCACAAGATTTGTTCAGGGACAGACATCCCATGATGTGCATTCGAGGCATGAGCCAATAACAGACATAGTTCTACACAACAATTCAAGCCACGGAGCTTTGTTGCCTGGACCAAGAGTTACACAGCTGCAGATATCACAGACCGAAGCAACATATTTTGGTCCAGATGGTAGTTGCACTGTTGTTCCTTGCAACTTTTTGGTCAGTCAGGCTGGTGAATCATACAATGTAAGACATCCTTTGAGGCATAAAACATGTTTATTCTGGACTCTGGAGCAATAGCTATAGAAAGTGGAGCAGAATCTTGTTTGAAACTGATGGTTTAATAATACAATACATTTTTTTTTTTGACTCAAGAACAGCGAGGGAGACCCCCACTGTGGTTACAATACATATTATTGATTGAACCAAATCTAATTTTTGCCTGCAGTGTCACTCTCGCAATACCTTATCATCTACAAATGATGTCATGTCTTTGACGCAATCTCAGTTTCCACTTCCAAGAAACAGTAAGTCCTTCGAAATTAAATTTAAAACAGTAAATCAAATTTGCTCATCTCTGATCTCACATGCTTTAGATATGCGCTGCAGGTGAGAGTTACCAACTCCAGCAATGCAATGACCAGTCAGTGATACAGTCACAAGCTGTTACTGGATATCAGCCATCAAGAACAAACAGCTTTGACGTGAGCTGCGATCAACTCATACAGAGCTTCATGTCTCAGATTTCTAACAGTGAACGGGTATCAACACCATTTTCTCCACGCAAGTGGGTCAAGATCAGGGCAGCACTGAAGCTGGCATCCGTGGGGAGGCTTTCCAGGGGATTGAGGAGGGGTCCATATTGCGCTCCACCAAGGCCAAGGCTTGTACCAACAATATGAACTTCCAAAGAAGTGTGAATAGAGGTAGTAAACAGTAAAAGAACCAACTACAGATCAAAAATTGATCTGAATGTTGTGCTATACGATATTTTTGAATTAGAAGCTCTAGAGAAAGCTGCTAGACTAGTTTTGATAACCTAGGTACCTATACTTGTACATGATGAGCTAATGCTTTACTTTCGTCAGTAAGAGTATTTTGCCCTAGGACACTAAACTTTTCTGGCATTTGCTGCTTCACACCGCACTTCTTCAAATATGCTAGGTACCATTACAAATTGCTGGCTGTTTGCTACAGCACACTATAACCAATAAAATAATCTTTTCTTAATAGCAAGCTTGTGAATTGCCCATTTTGCCCTTCATGAACCTGTAAAGAAGGCATGCTCGGCTCAACACACCGCATCACTGCCTATTTGCCCGGGGCATCGGAGTCTCTGAATCACTCTCGCTGCCTCGCTATCCAAGTCGCTAGTGCCATCTCACAACTTGGTCGTTTGATTCATCCATGCTACCCGCCTTTGCTGCATACTTGGCCCAAGCCGCCTCACGCCTCATTACCGACGGCGCCAGGTCGAGCGTCGCCGACTACTACTCTCCCTATCATCTCTCCTGTCAAGCACTCAAGTTAACTTCTCCTTCGTTAGTTTCCCTGTTCCTAGCTGAGATCACATAGAACCCTGTTCAATCGTCGACCCAACCCAACCACATCCTACCATCCTGCATTACTGATGTTGTTGGTCTTATCATCATCCTGGCATCCTGCATAACGCTATGCTTCCTAAGGCCATCATGCCCTGTTCGCTCCAATCAAGGCTGCATAACAGTGTGAGCTTGGGATCCCTTTGGGAAGCAGAGCATCGGCAGCAGAGCGAAACTTGCTTTGTTGGTTTGGTTCAATTCAAGCAGACAAGGGCATCGACTGTCATTTAGAAATGTTTCTTTCACTGAAACATAAATTTATGTTATTCTAATAGCTACGGTGTCCTACAGCAAAGAGCCATTTTTTTTGTAATGGTTTCTGGCAAATTAACGAAAGAAGAGTGTGAACCAGCAAGTGCCACCAATGAATGGTGTCCTACAGCAAAATTCGCCTAAATATTTCAGTCTTCTTGGTTTTCTATGAATCCAGGATAAAGTAAACATGAAGTCGCTTGTTTCTTCATCTATTGTTCATTTGTAAAAAAGGGGCATTTCCGCTGACAATTTATTGCAATAAAGCCATAAGGCAACATACATGCCATCATAAAAATTCTAAGCTTGGCACGTCTGTTACAGGCAAACTATTCACATGATGCTGTAATGTCTAATGGATGAATGATACAACAGAAATTTCTACACGGGAAACATGTACACAAGTCTCAGTTTTGAAATTTCTTTTTATGTTTATCATCTTTCTATCCTCTTCGGTATCTTCTCTCCAATTGTAATGTAATGAAACAATTTACCTATGAAATTGTGATTCAATTTGCATCATTGATCCTTCTGGAAGGTCCAAAAACACAGTACTTTATGCTTCATGCTGATTCTCATCTTGGCCCTCAGTCACAGTAAATCAGTCTTCATGCTAATTGTTACTTATCTTTGCTAACTTTGACATTTGGTGTTCTCCTTTCTCCCGTGCTGCTCAAAACTAGCTGGTTCCTGTTTCTGATTGGTGTTTGCAGCTTTCTCTGTGATAATGGTGATTTACACGATGGATTTATATTCCTAAGTGAGTCACAAAGCACACGAACAAGTTAACCATCTGCATATAACAGTTCTCATGAATAAGTAAAAAATGGCAACTGAATTCTCACCTCGTTGGTGTAACTTCAGGCTTCTTTATAGTTGAGACACCTCTATTGGTAACACCACCGGCTTTTAGGCCAATGGTTGACACCACCACTTGATCAGAACAGCTAGTGGCAGCTGGACCAAAGTTGTGTGATCCCTCGGATCGTACTGATTCAGTCCTGCAGCTTTGCAGCACAGGACTGTATCTTTGATAGAATGAAGTTGGAAGCTGTGTTGGGCTAAGCTCCACATCTAGGAAGGAATTGGAATTCTCGAAGTGGTTGTCACAAAGA
Organism: Eleusine indica; assembly: GCA_030378355.1. NCBI lineage: Eukaryota > Viridiplantae > Streptophyta > Magnoliopsida > Poales > Poaceae > Eleusine > Eleusine indica. The sequence goes on from CM059494.1 coordinate 18,712,103, forward strand.
GCCATCTTGTTAGTAGAAACCCCTAACCCCAATTTCTTCGGAAGATCATTGCGATTCTCAACTGAGTCAGATGAGTTGTTCTCAGTGAGAATGCCAGACAGATGCAGTTTTGACCTCTTTTGTGTTGGAGTGAAAATGTTCTGTACCTTTTACAAGCAGAAATATAATATCGATCAAATACATGATACAGTTTTCCCAGGTCAAAAAGATTAAAAGTTGAAACAATTTTTATTCATACATTATCCATAATCAAGTTTTTGAACTGGATTTCCTGTGTCCTGAAATTATGGCCTGAAGATATTTGACTTTGTTTAGAGTATTGCAGTTTTTTCATCACAAGTAAAACATGTGAAGGCTTATAAAAATGAAAAAGAATTGCGTTTTACAACAAAAGGAGCTGAATAGCTTTTAAAAGAGTTTACCTCTAGGTTTCCAACTTCTTCCATTGGATGCCTGTTTTTAGGTAACGCAGGTGTTACATTTCCTTTTCTGGTTCTGTACACGCTTGGGCTTGACTGTGTGCTTAGAATGTTTTCTGATTCTCCTTCCTTCTTAGCCAATGCAGCCTTGAGGTAAGCAATCTGAAAAGACAAAAAATGACAGAACTTTTTTGTAAATCTCAATGCCGGCGTCATCTATCTTTTCATGGATATAGTGAATTAGGAGTAAGTGGACACCTGTTCTTTGAGCTCTCTAACCTCACTTCCTTCTTTATTTGCTTTTGCTGCACCAAGCTCAACAGAGGCCACTCTTTCAGCAAATTTCAAGGTGCTTATTGTCTCACCAACAGCATCTGGTTCTGGGCTTATGTGAACGAACATCAGCGTTTTTGCTTGTCCTCCTGAAAATTGTAACAATATTTTATAATACAGATTCCAGTACTAATAACAAATTATAAGTCAGGAACTAGGGTTCTGTGCACTACCGAGTGAATCTTGCAAAAGCTGGGTAAGCTTGCTGTTCCGGTAAGGTACATGTGAGTTCTTTTGGGCAAGGGATGCAATCACATCACCCAGTGCTGAAAGAGACTTGTTTATGTACTGTGCCTCCTTCAGTCTATCTCCTACAACTTCAGACTTATCAACCCTTTCACTGCCAGCTAGATCCACAAGATGCATGCAACCTCTTAGGATTGCCCCAGATGTCAAATCTCGTCCTTGAACATGAACAGTCAGGCAACTGCATGTGGATTCCTCAATCATAAGTGCATATCTAAATTAAGTGAAGAATTTCTATAGTGAAGGAGTTATGAGAAGGCAAACCTATGGGAGCGGCTACTTCTATCATTTATGGCTGTTGAACCCACCGCACGATTCTTCTGGCCTTGATTCATCAATTCAACAACGTCAGCCGTAGATGTTACAGGAATTATGCTTGCATCTGGAACTGCAAGCCCTTTCTGTGAAGTGTTTCTAATTTCTAATGTAGATCGGTGTTAAGGATATCCAAAATGTCCCTAAAAAAACAAGGAGGAAAGGAGGAAAAATAGAATTTTATATGAATTTCCTATATGTGAATGAAAGGAATTTAAATGCTACTGATTAGTTTTTCTATTGATCATGAGAAATACATAATCCGGTAGAAAAGGATATCTTCTATTTCCACTATCCTGAAGAAGATCTCGTACTTGCTCGTTATAGATCTCAATCATCTGTACAGAAATATCATAATTGATTGTCCCTTTCCTCTGTGCTTGAAGATTGAATAAGTCATTCAGTGCTCTATAGTTTACACCTAGGCTTTCCTCGGTTAGTACTTTAGGCCCACTCTACACAATATCCATAAAATGATCAGAATTTTTGAAAAAGATTAACACAAATCCATAATGAACAGAGCAGGCCTATAATTTCTTACCATTGTATATGTTTTCCCAGATCCAGTTTGGCCATATGCAAATATGCAGACATTGAAACCGTCAAGAACTGAACGGATCAATGGTTGCATATCTGAAAATACTTCATCTGCATGAAAAAAAAGAACCATGAAGTCTGATCATCAAGTCCCATCAAGCTCTGTGTAATGAAATGCATGATATAGCAATTTTGACCTTGAGTAGCTGTCGGGCCAAAGCACTTATTGAAAGTAAAAGATTTAGTTCCATCTTTCCCATATTTCGTGGGAGTGATTATTGTGATGGTTCTTTCTTCCATTCCAGCAACAGCGCTTGAGGAACATATTTGACCAGGTAGAAATGGCCTCACTCGGCAGTATACTCTAATATTACCTGGATACATAAGGAAACCAAAATTATAATACAATGTATACTTTAGTCCTGTTCATCTGGCTCCTTTAAAGAACAAACTGTTACCTTTAAGATCCTGTATTTGGTTGTATAACTTGCGGTTTTCCTCGAGAACTTTATGGTAGCCAGAAGCCGCATTGGACAAGGTGTACAATTGTTCCCCTGAGACAATATGATACCAGACACAATCGAATCAACTACTCTTGGTGCAAAATTGAGATAGTGCAATAATATGAGTTACGACTTACCAAGTTTAGAAAACTCATCAGAGTACTGTAATCTCAATTGTTCCATGCCAGACTTGACAGAAGAAATGGCACCTCTCAATTCCTATAGGGAGCATAAATTGTCAAGCAAACGTTGATGTCATACAGCTTAGTCTTGACCAAATAAGACAGGAACATGAGAAGTACCTGGATCTGTTTCTGTTGTAGATCCAATTTTGTTTCTGCCTCTGGTTGAAACTGTTGAGCTGCATTACTACCATTTTGAACAACAATGATGCCCCCTTCATTTGTATTCAAGGTATCTTCCTTCTCGTCGTCCATCTTCAATTCATTCATCAAACAGTGACTAATGTTAGTATACGAAATATCATTCTGAACAGAACAGTTTTGCTTAAAAAACTAATTTCTCCAACATATAAATCTAACTAAAAAAAGATTAATACTCATTGCGTGCATATCTATCTCCACATTGAGGGGGAAAACAACAATATACTTATTGCTGGGATGTATGGTATAGTTTCAACAGCATGCCTGGTACTGAAAATAAATCAGTTCCTTTAAGTTCACATGTGCATACTCTCATTTGTCCCAATTAGTACAATGGCAGTCTGTAGAGTTAGTATATCCTGACCTTAATGGTCATGATACATCTAAAACATTCAGTTGAACTGCTTTTTGAAACTGGGTAATTTGGACAAGAATGATGTTGTCAAGTATAATCGATGATCATTTTTCAAAAGTAAATCAATAAAAAGAAGCATTTTCATGTCAATATGGAAAGAACATACCATGTTCTGGTTTGCAATGCGATGCTCATATTCCTGAATAACTTTGCTTATAAGTGACTCAATAATCTGGAAATAAGGAAAGTGTTAGGTCTCATTCTCCATGTCCATCAACCAGACTGCAAAATGATAAACTTTCTATTAAAGCGAAGAAGGCTCACCAACGGAATTTCTTCTGGTTTCTTGTCTAGGAGGGTTGCATGCACAAGCCTTCTAAGGGAGTCTGAAGAAGTCTACAAAAGGAAGCAAGCCATGACTGAGTGCATGATAAGAACTGAAATGATAAATTGGAGCCAAATCCATATTGGAATACTTACCACCTCATCAGGTTCTAGAGAACAATGGGCTGATATATTTTGCTCCTCTGAGAAACCTTTCCGAAATGCCTCTGAGTGGTTTCTCATATTCTTATTCATAAAAGCATCAGAATTGTTGAATATAAAATACTTTTTGGAAGTCAAAGGTTTCAAAATGCCACCATATTTACATGATGCATGTCTTCCTGTTTTATTATTTCCACTGAATGACTTCAGAGCAAGAACACAATCCACAACTCGAACACTTTTTCCACCCTATATAAAAAATTTGGCAGATAAAATGCATCAACGTTTGTCATAGAAAGTAAATTCTGCAGATGCAGCATTTGATTCATGTCCACAGTCCACTATAATCCTTGTGTGAAACAAATTCAGTGCATAACTTCAGAGGCATGAAACTCTTAGATCAGTATGAAAAAAGTACCTTCTCCAAATCAGACACCTCAAATGTCGGAAGGCCTAATTCTTCTACAACGACAAGGAAATTCCGCAGATTTTCGAAGTACTGATATGCACACAAAGCTGAACCATCTGCAGGGACACTAGTATCTGACAGGACTCCAACAACCTTAAGTTTATGACATTGCAAAAAGAATTAGCCTCAAACATTATCATGCACAGCTAGTCAAATAACATAAACCATTGGAAGTGAGAGGTATTCTGCAACCTTGGGTATGGCGCCTGGCTGGACCTTATTTAGTGCATTGCAAAGAATAATGCCGTTTCTCAACCCAAGCTGGAATTCCTCTTCAGAGGGCTCATCTGGCAAGTCTCTGGCACACACTACCCCGACTGTCCTTCGCAACCAATTGGCTGCATCATGCCTTCTTGTTGCTGCATCAGACAATACATAATTAATCTCATTTTTCTCAGCTAGCTGCGATAAAATAGCAATGGTTTTAGGAACTTGAACATTTCCACCGCATTAATGCACCAGACAAATAACGGTTGTGGAGTAGGATCAGAAATCCAACTAAAAGGAATAGCACTCAAATTCCATCCAAGATGGGAAAACTTATTACTCAATAAGCTATTCTATATGCTAGATGCAATTTAGTGAAGCTATCATGGCGCCACTAAAAATATGGCAAACATGTATCATCAACAGTAACAGCATTAAATTGCTAAAATAGAAAGAAATCACACAGTTATAACCTGTGAAGCTACCCAACTGGCATAGCGCTGCCCATAAGCGACAATGAGGAATAGGACAGCTGGTACCTCTTACTGAAAACTAAAATTAGCGCAGCGGAGAAAATTACACAGCCTTTTACTTTCGCCATAAAGACGTACAGAGCATGGATCACATGAACTTCACACTGCTGTGAGCTCAAGGCCAGCTCAAATTAGAACAATGAAACTCCTAAATTAACTTTATAATAAATCACTTCGACTCACTTGAATCACAACTCGGAACCCCAGACATAACCACCAAATTTGGAAAGTTGAATCAGTCCTAAGCCGAATCTGATCACTGAACCAGACATCAGTGTAAGACCACTATAACACCAAGATAAGACTAACCCTGTCCGATCACCCAATCTTTCACCACGGACCACTCAATTGTGGCGAAAGCAGCCAGCTAAGAACAGGTGAAAGAAGCACTGAACGATCCCCACCCCGCATCACCACGATCCGCCCCAAGAACTGATACGATCCAACTCACCGGCCTCCTCGGCTCTGCGCGCGGCCACGTCGTCGTCCCCAACCGCCCCATTGTTCCACCGCAGAACCACATCCTCGGCCACTGGCGCCGCCATTCAAACTCCAACCAATCCAAGAACCACCGGAACTGGTATCAATTCCGACGCCTCGCCGCTGCGAGATAGAGAGGGGAGATCTGGCCTGGGTGAGGGTAGGAGACGGGAGGTTGGAGTGGGCTGCTGGACTCGTCTGCTGCTGCTGGGCAGTGAGGGAGAGAAGGGCGCTTTTCTTGGGATCGGGGGCTGGGTTTCGAACGGCGATGGCGGTCGCGTGGGGAAGAGAGCGGTTGGGGGCGATGTGGACGTTGGAGGTGGGGGACAGAGGACTGGGAATGGAATAGCTAGATTCCGAGAGAGTGATCTGCATAATATTTGTACCTTTTACTTTGTGATTTCTTTTTCAGCTCTTTCTATGGATTGTCGCTTGCTGGTGCATACTTGGATCCCGTTTCAAATAGAGTTTTCTTTTCTATACTGGGTGATACGTGTCAAATGTAACCGTTAACTACCGTGAATGCATTAAAACTGTTGGTTTTATTGCGTGTAGGCAAAGTTGTTTTCATTCATGTAGAGCTAGTGGGACTTGTAAACTAAGGGCATCCACAATGTGAGAATATGAGCCGATAGTAAGTCTTGCTACTCGGTAATAGCCATTGCGGCAGCTGGCAGTAAGAAAAATAAACTTACTGTCGGTAGTAAGCTTGTGACCGGTAGTAAGAATCTAAAATACTATTTCTCTCTCTTGCATCATTGATGTCTAACACTGCATGTAAGAAGAATGATCGGTTGGAATGAATTGTTAACCAAACTGTGGGCCCTAGCTTATAATAATCTAAATTGTATGGATAAAAATAACTAATGCTGGCTGACACAAGGACCCACCTCTACTACCGAATTCAGCAGTAACCATTGCTGCTGCCCTAAGGAGATATAGGGAAGATAAGATCCTGTTTGGAACTAGTTGAGATTCTGAAGATATGTAGATTTTAGAATTTGAATTCTAAACAAAATCTGGGTTGTGGTGTTTGATATCAGATCTGATTTTTAAAATTCAAAGAACAGTAGATTTTTTGACATATAAAATCTAATTATAACTGGGTATAACCAGATTATGATATTCTTAAAATCTAAATATCTAGATTTTAGAATCGAAGAAAATCTGATTGGTTTGGAGGCCTCATGTATTCTAAAATATGAATCTTTAAATCTCAGTGAATCCAAATAAGGTCTAATTTTCCATGAAATTCATTCATGTAGTACATTTGTTTACTAAATAAATGATTTTTAGTAAAATTATTATAATATAATCAGGATATTATCATTGTGGTTCTATTTTCTTGATTTCTCTAAAAGCCAAAACCCTTTATTGGGTGTTGTACCATAGATCTTCTCATTTATGACATCATATCTCACTGCATAATATTAATATAATATATTATCCTTTTCTCGGTTCTACCTGATTTGTCATCTTGCTAATTGAAAGTACACTTATATTATGAAAAATGGTAGAGGTTCCAAGGCAACAGAGGTGGCACGTCAAGATACTTTAGTAGTTACCACCATAAAAAATAATGAATATAACATTTTTTTCTTTTCTTATGTCATGATCTCAAGCATGGGATCAAAAATACTTTTCACGGGAGTTGTCTCCTTGTATATCCGAGTTGCGAGCCAAACTTCAAACCTTTTTACCGGGAGCTTTTGACATCCACTAGGTTTTTCATTCTTTTTAATTTCCCAAAATATAACAACTTGTCATATTTGATGGGAAAAATAGGAAACAAGTGATTCCATTGCCATTTGATTGTAAATGACCCTTTTGAGAAGATTTTAAATTTTAAACACGCTACCCATGAATTTACAACCTTCTTTTACTGCAAACTGAAACTCTCAATAGCACCTTCGGAAAAAAAAAACTCTCAAGGAGCAAATTTTTTTTTAAAAAAAATGCTGTCATGGAGCAGTTGCTAGAAAAATTCGTTATCGTGCAAAGACCTAGAAAATACTCGCAAGGGAGCGGAAAGCCGAAGAAGCATGACGAGCTCCGCTCCGGACCACCAGTCCACCAGTCCAACGGTCATGGAGTTGGAAAGTTGACTTTGGCATCAACTTCCGAATAAGCCCCTGAAAATTTGAATAATATCTAAATCTAACTGTTTCGGTTACCGTCAACATAGAAACAGCATTACAGCAGGTTAGTCGAAGCAGTCCAGTTATGTCCTCCCTGTTCTTGATTCGAAGATGCAGTCTTGAAAAAAAAAATCTGCCAGAATATAAAAAGCATGAATCATGTATTGCAGCGTGAAGGTGGAATAATTTATAGGATAGCACTCCTAGGCGGAGGCATCCTTAAAATAGCACTCCTAAAAGAGACTTCCCCAAAAGACCCCTATTTTCTAGTGTTCCGGTTGTATCATAGCATTTGTTACTTTTTTTTTTCTTTTCTGGCCTAAATAAAGATATGGATGGACCGTTTACCCCTCCTCTCCCTAGTTACCCCCGTGCTCCTGTTCCCTCCCGTTCTCCATTCGATTCTAGACAGGAGCTAACCCTAGCGGCGGCAACAAGCGATGGCGGCGGGAGACGGCGCGCGCACGGGCAAGCGACGACGACAGAAGGCGGCGCGCGCGGGGGCGAGCGCTCGGTGGAGGCAGCGCGCGCGTGGTCGAGAGGGCAGAGGAGGCAGCGCGTGGGCGGGCGCAGAGGATTTGGTGCGCATGCGGGCGAGCGCGTGGAGGAAGCGCCGCGCGCGGGCGAGCAGGAGGCAGGGTCGATGCACGCGTGGGCGAGCGCGTGAAGGCGCCGCGCGCGGGCGAGCGGGAGGCAGGGTCGACACGCGAGTGGGCCTGTGACTGGGAGGCTTGCCGGCACCAATGGCTGGAGATGAAGACCATGGCGCTGCTGAGGGGGAGCACGGTGCTACTAAGGGGGAGGTCACGGCTGAGGGGCAGGGCTCAGCTTCAGCATACCGGTCGGCCAGCCCCGTGGATGAAGTGGGCAGCAACGACTTGAGCTTCAATACAAGGTTACACAACATATTTTTTTTTTCAAATGTTACTCTTCCATGTAGAATGTAGCTTCTATATGCTAAGTTAGTTCAATTTTGCTATATTTAGGACTAAATTGCAACCTCAAATGACAATCAATCGTAGAATTCTTGGATACACAACATATTTGAATGGTAGCAATATACTTGAAATGGATGAGAAAAATGTTGTTGTAAAAGTGAATCATATTGATGGATATCTAATGTGTAACCTTTTGGGTGAGTTGAAGAATAAAACCAAGTGGGGTGTATGTCAAAATCCTATATTTTGGTATTGGGACACTGAAAAGAAGGGATTACAAGTTGTTGCAACCGATGATGATTTGAGCATGGTGTTTCAAAAATTTTAGTCATTGAAAGTAGAATCATTTGTTGTGGAGTTTACAATGAAACCCTCATATAAGAGCAACACGACACTAGGTGTCAAGCTAGAAAAATTACCTATAAGAAGGAATCCAAATATGTCACAAGCAACAAGTAGTTCAACCGAATCAGACGAGGACAATTGTTATGATATTGAGGAAAATATTGACCCTTCTTGGATGGAAGATGATGACATATTCATAGAGGACCACGAGGTGTTTGTGTCTCTAGGTTTGAGGGCGGAGGATGAGGCAGCAAGACTGAATATGGGGCAGGATGATGTCGGTCTTAATGCACAAACGACAGAATTTTTAGTTGATGATAATGATGAAAATGAGCCAAGGTTTGCAGTTGACAAGGAGAATCCAAAATTAAAAAAAGGTGAGACATTTTTCATCAATGGTAGATTTCAGGATGGCTCTAAGGCAATATGGCATCCTAAAATGAGTTTGAGGTGCACAAGGTTAGGACTGATAAAAAAAGATACAGGGCTGAATGCAAGGCACCTAGGTGTCCTTGGAGGATTGTTGCTAATAAGCTTCAGGGTCAGCCAACTGTTGAGGTGTGTTCCTCTCAAATTTTACTTGCATTTGATGTGGTTTATATTGCATAACATAAGTGAAATGACTAATTTTTCCTTTTTTTTTGTTTTTTTGGACAGATCACCATGATTCCACATGAGCATGAGTGTATGGGCACGGGTATGTTGGTCAGTTCAATGGTTGGGTTGCAGAGAAAGTTGTTTCATGGTTGAGAAAGAAACCGGGACTTGGAGCAGCTAATTTGCAAGACAAATTATTAGAAAAGTATGGTGTGGAGATTGGTTATGGAACTGTTTGGAATGGAAAACAGCTAGCAATGGAAGCAATTTATGGCTCTTGGGAAGATAGCTTTGGAACATTATTTAGGTACAGGGCTGCACTCCTTGAACGCTCTCCAGAATCCATTTTTGAAATTGCCACTAAGCCGCATGGAGATGGTGTGATGTTTGATAAACTATTCATAGCATTGAAGCCATGTGTTGATGGATTCCTACAAGGATGTCGACTTTTTCTTGGTATTGATGCAACTGCCTTGAATGGAATGTACAAAGGGCAATTGGCATCTACAACGGTGCTTGATGATAATAATTGGATGTACCCTGTTGCATGGGAATTTTTTGAAACCGAGTCTTCTGATAGTTGGAAATGGTTCATGAGCCAATTGGAGAAGGCAATTGGCATCCACCATCTCTAGCCATATGTACAGATGCATGTAAAGGACTTGATGCTGCTATAAAGGAGGTGTTTTCTGATGTTGAACATAGAGAATGTATGAGGTATTTGTGGGCAAATTTCAAAAAGTATTATTGTGGAGATGTCTATAATAAGAATATATGGCCTGCAGTTAGAGCCTACAAGTCTAACAAATTTGATATCCATTGGAATCAAGTTGTTGCAGCAAACCCAGAAGTGGTGACATACATGAACCAACACCACAATCACAAGTGGAGCAGGTCCATGTTTTCAAATAATGTGAAGTGTGATTATATGAACAACAATCTTTCTGAAAGTTTCAACAGCTGGATCAAGAAGATAAAGGACTTGCCTCCTGTTGATTTGATTGAGTCGTTGAGGAGGATGACAATGGACTTGTGGGACAAGAGAAGAAGGATTGGAAGCAAACTCTCTAGAAGTATTCTTCCAACAATAATTAAGCAGCTCAAAGCCAAAACAAGAGGACTGGGTCAAATGACGATATGCAAAATCACCTCAGTGCTGAAGTTTATGGATTCCACTACGATTTGACACCTTGGGGGCATGTGGTAGATCTGACCACTCACCCTTGCACTTGTGGAGAGTGGGCAATGACGGGAAAGCCATGTCCTCATGCCTTGGCTTTCATTAAGATGTTTTTAGATAGTGACATGGCCACTTTTGTTCATGAGTACTATAGCGTGGAGAGGTTCAGGACAGCATATGGTGGCTCCATCCCACATATGACTGACAAGTCACAATGACCTCAGGTAGACGTGGGTTTCAAGCTGCTGCCACCCCCATTGAAAAGAGCACCTGGAAGACAAAGGAAGAATAGGTTCAAAGCTAGTCATGAGCCAGGAGCAAAGAAACAACAACGATGCCACAAATGTGGAGAGTTTGGGCATCGTGAAACCGGAAATTGCCCTTTGAATGAACCAAAGAAAAGGTTAGTTCAGATCTGATTTGAGTTCATATATGCTCCATTTCCATGTATATCATTTTCAATTGCTAATACCATATCACTTTTCATGTAGGCAAAGGAAGCCCCAACAAAAGAGGAAGCCTAAAAGACCTAAAACAATGCCAGCTGATACTATTTCGCCGGAAAGCCTCACTAGAAGAATTGTCAATTTGGTGCATGGAGATGATGAAAACGGTCCATCTAGTTCTAAAAGTTTAGCAAAGCGTTTGTTGGTGTTGTCCCCAGACCAAGAAGGCGGGTCTACTTCTACACTTCCTACAGATGCTGATAAATAATCTCATTTCTGTTGTTGAACTCTTATTTTTTTATGCTTGGACTTAGACATGTTGTATGGTTGATGGTTGGACATGTTGTATGGTTAACTAGTTGGACATGATGTATGGTTGACGGTTAAACTCTCATTTGTATTTGCTGTACTTGCACTATTTCTTATTTATATGAAAAATGTGCTACTGGAACCATATAAATGCCTCAAGGTCATGCCCATTTTTTTAATTTTTTAATTGTTCAATAATTAATTATTTTTTCTAAATTTTTTGAATTACTATAACATGATATTTTATTTTTCTGTAATAAAACAACAATTTCACATGTTTCTTGAATTTATTTCACGCAATAAATAAAGTTTAATATTTTTAACGTATTTCTAAACACTGAAATGATAATTTGAGAGCCTATGGGCATAATGGTCCAGTGACATATCTGTTTTCTCTTTAAAAATAATAAAATGGCTGGTTTGATATAAGAAGATGACTACATCTATTACTAGTGACGTCTTGTGAATGTCACACTTACTAATGGCGTTCTGGGAATGTCTCCGCTTAAGAGTTATGAATTGGTCCCGTGAAAGAAATATTATTATTCAAGTTACCATATCAAATAGTAACAAAAGGAAAATATATCAATTTGGTCACTGGTGACATACTATTCCTGTGAGTTTGTGACAGTTTTTTCATGACTGTTTGAATCCCACTACCACATGGCCCAATACGGTGTGAGGCTAACGTGAAGCAAACATGTCATGTCACCACCTTATGTGTTATACATAAATGATCTTTAGGTTAATTTGATTCATATCATTATAAATTTTATGGTTTGGAAATTTGCTGTTAAACTTTCAATAATCGAATGAGTGGTATTAAAATTTTGGACAGGTTGGAAACATGCCATTATCTACGTTTTTGAATGTTTTAGGCCCATCAGCAGGATCCGTATTTTCGTATGTTCCCTTTTGCCCCCGTCTCGTTCGTTTCGCCTGCCTCTACTTCGAGCTCGGCAACCATCAGACCAGCGGCGGTGCATCCCATGACGAGCAATGTGCCAATGACCCCGAAGCTCGAGCAAGCAATTCGATAGCGAGATCCACGACATCTTCCGCGTGTTCAAGTGAATTCCCTGTCCTCCTCCCTTTACCTCCATCCCCCTCCCTTCACTTCTGCTTCCGTGCAGGGCCTTCATTGCTTGCCTTAGAGACTGCCTACACCTCAGGAGAAGAAGCTAAGCATTGGTGAAACCCGCCTCCTGTCATGCTTATGAAATTGTTGTTTGCTTGTCGGATTTCAGGGAGTGCCGCCTAGAATCGATTCGATTCTACCACGAGCTGCAGGAGATTGCTGTAACAAGTCAAATTTCCATACTCCTTAAGGGACAAAATTCTCAGAGAAGGGCTTTTCTACAAAACTGCCATACGTGGGACCGGCTTATCACTCTCCTCCTCTCTGTGCCGCCCGCCGCCCGCGCTCGTGCCAGCGCTGCCGCGCGCTGCGCGCCCAGGGCGCCACGCAGCTGCCTGGCAGCTACGCTGGCCGGACGCCACCGCTCCAGCCTGAGGGATAAGGCCTCTGCCTCCCCTTCTCTCGTTTCCCTCTCTGATTTCTCTGGTTTCGTTTCTTCTCCAACCCAAACCGCCATTAACCAAACCGCCATTAACGATAGCTTCCGAAGCTCGAGCTCAGCCACGTCGCTCGAGTGCCTCCCCGGCCAAACCGACTCCACAAATCGTCGCGCCACCCCTCCCTCTTCCTCCCCATGGCCACCAATCGCCACTTTCTGCCATAGCCTCTGAGGATTTGCACCGATTCCCGTCGGAGTCCCAGCCCGACCCGTTCTGCCCCCTTTGCAATTCCTCCTCTCTCGGTGAGTTTTAGTCCAATTCATTCCGAGGGAAGCTTTGTTAGATTGTTGTGCAGTCAAGGATCAAGTTTGGTCTCAAGATTGAAACCCGGTGTCTAATTTTCAGTCTCCTGTCCGCCGACGCCCCACCGAAGCTCGTGTTCTGCCGTCGCCTCTCCCGGTGAGCATCGCCGTTGCAGACCCTACCTGAGATCCTCCGTGCTGTCCTGCAGGCTGGTGAGCCCGTCCTGGATCATCGAACGTGTTGGCCGCTTTATTTTTCCCATTGCTAGACTGTAGTGTCGCTGCCGCCGGAGACTGCTTGTCCAACGCCGTGGCTGTGTCGTGAAGCAGCAGGGAAGCAAAGAGCTAGCCAGCCCCGTTTTATTTGTACTAGTTCATTTCTGAACTTTGAAAATTCACCCAAAAATAATTACAGATCCAATCCAGATGAAACCAAGCTCATTAGATAATACTTTCTGGCCTGAACTAATCTCTGAAAATTGTTTAGTGTTCTAATTATGCAAAAGATTAATTAATTAGTAATTAATTAATCTAATACCCTAGTTAAGTGAAACTGACTTGACAAATCTCTCACGATTATGCTTAATCAAGTAAAATTATTGTCTTTCCTGAACAAGTGCTAAAATAATCCGAAGTTAGGTTTATCCTTATTACTCCAATAAATTTCATTTTAATTCTATAAACGACTAAATCTTTTACTCATTAATCCTAGTCATGTAATTCTTTTTGCACTGTGTTTTCTCATCAGATCATGGCTTGCATCTCTTCCTGATTCATTCATTTGCACGTCCTCTCATAGCATTGCAAGCATATTCATTTCATTGCATCATTCTTTTTTTTGGAGAACGAACCGACGGAGGGTAACGTGGAGGGTGGAATTGATCCGGAGAACGTAAGTGGTGAACCTACAACTCCAGGCAAGCATCTATGCATATCTTAAACTATTTTAGATCAGTCTAAATGATGCTCGAGTCAATTGATCTATTGCATTAGCTGGGCACTAGGGAAATTGCAGTATCCTACTTGATGCATTACCTTCCTTGCTTATTGTATTATCCTTATCCTTGTAACTAAGTTGGGTAGGTCCAGGTGTTGAGGGATAATCGGTAATTGCTTAGTGATGCTTTATCTTAATGCAGTAGAAGTCGAACGGTGGAAGGTCACCAACATTCGTGTGACATAGGTGGATACTTGAGATCATTGACCATGTCATGCTGAAAATGTTAATGATGGCTATGAACTAGATAGATGGGAAATCCTTAATAGTTTGTACATAAACCTTGGCACGTAATCCTACATATCACATGCTAACATATGGGTAGGCAAGCCTCACTCCTTATCTAGCTGCGACCATTTGGCTTACGAGTTCGGGGGCTGAAGAAGGTGCTAGGGATGACCCCCGAGGGCCTAGTGCGACCAACTCGCCTTAATCGGACGTCTGGCAAATGGTCGGAGCGTATTTGGAAGGGTTGTCACAATGAATTACTCCTTATGACCGACGAGTCGTATGAGCGGTGGTCTTTGTGACGTGTGGGTAAAGTTGTACAACCCCTGTAGGGTGTAATATCAATTCGAATTGCCGCGGTCTCGGTTATGACCACGCTTTGGAGCGTCTCCATTCATCATGATTATTTTCCCATAGGATGTGATTTGGGAATGAAAAGAAATATGAATTAGTAGAACTTTTGCTTATACATTGGGTTGTTTTCTATAGAGGTTGCCTAATAGTTTCACTTATGTCATAGAAATGCAAGTTATTCACTTCAAAAATATTAATGGCTTTTACGCACTTGTTATCCTAATTGTCCTATTCTTGTCCAAAGCCAAATGCATATCTCTTTAGATGAGAGCTATATGACTCTCCGTGTAAGTCTTGCTGAGTACCTTCGTACTCATGATGTTATTTGTTGAGTTTTGCAGGTGAGGATGAGTACGTGTATGGCTACTTCTACCCTGTCACCGATGGGGGTGAAGGGCAGGAGTAGTTGGTTGTTGAGAAGGTGATGTGGATGGTGCTCGTAGTGGAGCATCGTCGTCTTTTGTTTTTTTAACTTTGCTGCGTAAACTCTTAAACAAGGACCAAACCTTTATAACCATATCCTCGTTCTGCTAAGTTGGTTGTACACTTAACATATGAGCTCTAAACTTCTTTTTTGATGTAAATTTGGCTAAGTAAAGATACTACTAAGATAATGTGATACTTTTGCTTAAAGATACTTACAAATATGGCTTAGCGGTGTGCACGTCGATCTTGGGTGTTGTTTGTACATGCCAGGGAATACCGGAATTATATATATTATGATTGAATATTGTAGTGTTGGTTGCTTAGAATGGGCTGCGACACGTGATGTGTCGAACGGTCGACGCGTGTCACTGTTCGTTCTTCGTTAATCGACGTATTTGATCATAATTTGTGTAATTTGGAAGGCTCCCCCACAATTGTTGTGCGTCATCAGGGACTAATCATTTAACTTATTGCTGCTCAAATAGTTATGCGTGCCTCTTTGGAGGATGCAGCCTGAGTTCCCTTGAGCCTCCACCTCCACGGATCACGTCTAGGTTCCTGGTAGTACCTGTGGTGCCACGAACAATTGCTAGCTCTATTTTCTCATGTCCTTGTGGCAAACTGGCTACAGACCTTTGGAGAGGCTAGGGAACAGATTACCTCTGTTCTAATGCGCCGCTGATGTTTCATGTCCACTGATGATCAGTCAACGGTCAACGCACAACACTCTTTTTTTATTACATTCCACTATAATCGCAAGTTTTTTTTCGGATTCGTCATGTTTTGTAAAATTGTTATGATGAAGTTTTTCTAAAGACCTGTCTTTCCTTCAGTTGACTAAGATCTTGTCATTGTTTCTGTCATATTTTACAACCACAATTGGCTGTGTACACCCAAAAGGTGTAGAGGCAGGAACTTTGTTCCGTTATCTGAAAAAAAAAAATTTTACAACCACACGATCACAATAAAAAAGCCAGAATAGAACCAAACCACTTTGTGTGTTGATTCTCTAATCAAGCCTGTGTGGCTGAATGGACCCGACCCATTAGTGGGTGGGTTGCTGCAGGCATTTTTTTTTTACTTGGGTTAAATGCCATTGCAATTTCATTAATGGGCCTGAATTGGTATAGTGAACCCATGAACAAGATGGCTTTTGTACCGATTAAACTTAAATTGATTTTTTTTGCAATTATAAAAAACTGATTTTTTTGCTAGGTCAAAATATTTGTTTTTTTTGCAAGTATTTTTTTAAAAAAATTATAAATTGGAGTTTCTTATCCTATCATATAATCCTTGTTCAGCAAAAATTATTTCCTTTTGTTTATATCAAGATAATGTAAAACAAATGATAGTTTTCTGCCACAATTATAATGCTTGTATGACAACGAAATTAAGTCTTGCAATTTGTCAATGATGGTTTCTACTATGTAGGAAAACGATAAAAGGGATGACATCAGTAAATGAGACCAAAATACAGAGGCAACAATTTTTATTAAATTAAGAAAAGAAAGATAAAATGACCACACGAGACGGGAATGCATTACAATTATCGTTAGTAAACCCACAAACAAGAAACAATATTTTCTTCCCTGTTATATCACTTATTAGGAATGCATGAATTAGTTTAGATAAAATTGAAATAAGAAGAAAGTATAATTACATCGAAAGTAAAAAGGAACTAGCGGTGTAACTGCTTTTGGGGCAATCAGGGACTGAAGAATTGAATCAAAATCTTTTAAAAGGAGCAAATTGGTAAGTCGCTAGCTACCATTCCGATAAATATGTTAACTGGTCCAGTGAACACTTCTTACAAATTACAGATTGATATGATCCTAAATATCATTGATATCAAATTGTAGCTAGTCAAAGTTTCTTTCGTTGTTTGTTTAGTAGTAGTAAATAAGCACGTGCTGGTGAGCTTGCGGTTTATAGTAAAAGAATATTATGTCCATTAATGGTATGTCCTGGTAATTAAGAATGTTTCTTTTTTCATTTAACACAATAATATGTCTCAATTGGAGCATCGACATAGGCGTGCCAGATACCGGGCACATCGCGGTGGATCAATAGTGCCGATCATCAGAGCAGTCAGGATCATGTATGTGATCACCATGCATAAGCTCATGTGGGATCCTCAAACTATGGACTTTTCAGACATGATCCTCATCATTGAGACATGCAAGCTAAGAAGCCGTGTTTGTTCAAAATGGCGGTCAATTTCATTCGAGGTAGTAATGATCAATATATAATACACCCATGCATAAGAGTAAAAGTATCTATCCTTCTATTTTCACCCGCCACGTCCTGTGTGCAAGCATGAGCACATGGATGCTTCGTTATCCCACTGACAAAACAAATAACAACTGATGTGTATACCTTCACATAAATAAAGCACACCAAACCACTCACACATGCAGAGTCGATGGGAACACCAACACAAAGAAGGTCCTATATATATCCATGGACGTCGGTAAACCTATCATAGCAATATAAGTGCAACAAATTATTATCTCTAGTATTTTTCTTGAAGCATATATATGCACAGCAAACTCCACCATCTCCTGAGGCCTGAGCATTGCTCCGACAACTTTATATGCTCTTCCTCTTCATCAAAAACATACATATGAACCCTGCTCGGTTGATCGCGTTTGGATTAGGAGACATCATGAATTCAGAAGAGACCCATCGCGTGCTTGGGTGCAGTCTGTCTCTCATACCCCGAGCAACCATCATTCCCTATAGAGTGAGATCAGCGTGGCCACATCGTACCAGCGTTGACCATCGTCATTGCACCGACTTGGCTGCTTGCCTACCGGTGTGCACTGCAACGACAACAGTCTCTGAGTCTCACCTTCTGCAGCCCCACACATGGCATCTCTCTACCTAGCCTCACCTTCACGTTCTACTCTCCACAGTGTTGTCTCAATGTTCCAAATTAAAATAACAACGCCTGATGCACCGGCAGGCACACATCCGCAGGAAGTGCGGCCGGAGAAATCAACAACTGTCAGCATCATGCGGAAAGGTATGTGTTCCGCACATGTAAATACTGAATGCCAAAGTTTGGCCGGCATGGTCCTTCACCGTCGCCACCTCTCTCCCCGTGACCAGACATTACGCCGTGTCTTGCACTGGCCAGTGCCCAAAACATTCACATGCCTCGTCGGTATCTCGCTCCTTACATCCACGCAACATTATTTCAGAGTTCAGACAAAAACGTTGAGATCTCAGAATGTGCCGGTGCAGTGCATTGAACAAGCATCTCGGAGTCCAAACATCCGTGCTAGTGGAATTGGGCGCAGAACCCATGTCAATTGTTGTTCATATTACCATATTCCGAGCTGCAGAGGTCGCCCTCACCATTTTCTGAACCAATACAGAAGTCATGGACAAGAGAACAGAGGCCCAGAGCTTCCGGCTTCAACTTCTTTGTGAGCAACAAGAACAATAACTTGACTGCGTTAAGGAGTGATGAGGACATCCTGCATGATAATCTGGAGCATCATGAACAAGAACCAAGTGTTGTGCTGGATACAACAAAGTCGTTTACTTGGGGCTAGTAACTTGGGCAAGAGAGAAGCTACTATAACATGAGGTGATTCTACTCCTTATTGATTATGAGCATGCCATTACTAAAAATTATTTACTATCTCATGAAAGTTCATTTCTTGTCATTGTGCCCAAGAAAAGGTCATGAAAGGCTGTCCAAGTGCTCCTCAAAGTTGCAGTCAACATGTTGATGTCCAGATTCCAACATCCAAGTTCACGACAAGTTCTGTACCATCCTGGAAGTTGAAACACCAAGTGTTATATATGGATGGAAAGATAAAGACATTTATTTTCCATTGCAATAAAGATCACATCTACCAAAACTGCGTGCAAAGAATTATCCTTATTTTGGTGAGAGCTGTTTCTAAAGACGTCCTAATTATGTGCCTAATATTCAAGCCAAGAACTATACTAATCCAGCAACTTTGAGCATGAGTGTTATACATGGTTGGAAGCGTATGGAAGTATATTTTCTTATGCAACAAACAACATATCAATTGAAGCTTCTTGGAAAGAATTATGCCTATTTTATTGAAGACTGTTTTAGGCCCATGAGTTTTCGAACTGGGCTTCTTTGAAAGGCCCACAGCCTAACTAGGAGAGACGTTCCTAGTATAAATAGCACTTGTACACCTGCTGCAAATCTTAACCATGAATTAAACTCAGAAAAATAGAGAAGTCAAGTGCTCTTGTCCTTAGGGTTGTGCCATAGACGCCCCTTTGAGGATTAGGAATTTTCTCAACCACTTGTTCTTATGTTTTCTTGTGATTTGCAAGAGCATCGCCTCTTGTCGAGACTTAATCTCGACAATATATTTATAGGGCTACGTCAGGATGAAGAACTAGATGGTTAAGACATAAGACGTCAAGTTATACAGGTTCGCGCCCTCTCGATGAGAGTAAAAGCCCTACGTCCCGTGTTCTGTATTGCTGCATGAAGTTGTGTTCTCGTGCTCCTTGACGGGGGGTTCCTGCTGCCTTATATATCCGGTCAGAAGGGGGTACATAAAGAGTCCTACTCGTAGTCTACAGGGATAAACATAGTAATTCTATCTCTAATTGCCTTATGCTCCAAGCCGACTCGGTTGGTTCCCATATTGGTGGGCCATGCTATCGTCTTCCGACTTAGGCATAGCTATGGATACCGGTAAGGTAAATATTCCACAACAGCCCCCGAGTGCTTTCTGATTTTGAGCTGTGACTTGCCGAGTGATTCCTCTTTAATACTTGTGTGAACATGTCACAAATTAGGAAGACCTCTTTAATGAAGTCCTGATAGATCTGGTGTGCCAACTAGGTGCACCTGATTAGATGTGACCCCCAACTCTTGTATAATTTAAAGACTAATAAATAATGCAAGAGTATAATAGTTTTAGCTCTTCACATTTTATTATATAAGATATACTCAAATCATCAAATTTGAGCAATTAATTTCCTGATCTTCAAACCAGGCACTCGGTCTGTCTAACATCAATTGTGCCCATCGATTATATAAAAAGCAGAGTGATATATACCCTTAGCCGAGTGACCTTTGATTCTAATATTATGACAGCAATCATGTAAGAATCAAAGAAAAGTTTATAACATCAATCATATCTTTGTACTAAGCTATAATGACATCAATCATAATATAGGTTTTCCTATGATTTCCATCACTCGGACATTATAAGTCAGACTTTTAGCCTATAATAACCGACTTCAATTAGTGGCATAGTCTTTAGACTTATTCCCATACGACCATCAAGTCCTCTGCTATGTGATCATCAAATCACATAAATATGACTATTTATTTATAATGGTGTTTAATCATAGCTTCTCATCAAAGAAGCCACAAGTTTAATACTTAGGCCTTTGATCATAAAATCTTTTGAAAGATTTCTATGCATTTTAATCAATTTCCTGAAAAGGATAAGGGTACGACCTATGCCGGCCCACTTGGTCCCCCCATGACTAGGTCAAACGCAAGGGTATAAAAGGGCAAAGGCAGGGTGACGCAAACTCCACGCCATCATTTCGCTCCAGCGCTTTGTCTTCCTTGCGCCTCCTCTGTTCCCTCGCGACTCCTCCACTCCCCAGTTCTAGGGTTCGTCGCCTTCAGCCGCCGCCGCAAATCCTTGCACCCCAGCCCCCGAGCTCTTTGCGAGAGGACCTAGGTTAGGGCTACGTCAGATCCACCGCATTCCTTGCTCGCCATCATGCCACGCAAGATGGTGAAAGGATTGAAGGAATCCGCCGCCGAATCATCCTTGTCGGAGCTGGACATCCCGGATCATCTTTGTGAGTTCTCTCGAAGCGCCATCAACAACAACACGCTTAATGCCATGGTTGTCAACGACATCCTGCCGGAGCAGGCACGCCTCAACTGGAAGGTACCAGAGTCCAAAACTTATCCCCTTCAATCCATAAGCAAATTGTTGTGTTCCATTCTTTTTTCGAGCGAGGATTTGGAGTTCCTTGCTGCAGCTTCCTGCACAAGCTCCTCTTTTTCTGTGGAATTGAGCAAGTCAACCTCAATTCCAACTCTATTTGCATATTGCTATCTTGGTGCACTTGTGCGAAGCTTCCATTCGCATTCTCCCCCACTCCACTCTGTTCTGCCATCTCTTCGTCCTCCGCCCTTTGCCATCGACCGCCAATCAGGAAGCCATTAGGGGCGTCGGCATCCAACTCTAGAAGAAGGACTCGTACATCGATGTCCCGCTGGCGATAGGGAATAAGAATTGGTGGGAGGAATGGTTTTACTATGACCCCCTGTCATCTCAGACTTCACCGGTGCAAAGGCCAGCCCCCAAGCATCTTGGTCGGAGAAACCAGACCCAAACGATGATCAAGTGCATGAACTACTGAAGAAGATCACCGAGCTAAAGAAAAAGGGAGTTGATGGCATCACCATCGCCAAGATCTTCATCGTACGCCGAGTGCAGCCACTTAAGCAGCAATGACACCCGGGATGGCAGTACGTCTTTGATGACGAGACCAGAGGGGTACCTGACCCACCGAACCCAACCTTGCGCCGTACTCGCCTAAGCAAGATGTTCGAGTCGATCGAGCCTCAAGACAGTGCCTTAATTAGAGAGGCATAAAACAAGGGCACTCTTCGAGCCCGAGTAAGCCTTAATCTTTTTATTGATCATTCAATTATTTGCTCTTGGTAGAATGAGTTATTTGACTGATGTCTTCATGCTTGTTTTGTAGGTTCTGGACACTTATGTGTCTCACCCTCCACTCCCGTTGACTGATACCGAGGGAGTGGATTATGCTCCCAGGCCTCCACGCCAGACCGTCCACGCCGGGTCAAGCTTGGCAACTGGTGGGAGTGCGCATCAGACCGATCTAGTTAGAGATGCGAGCGGCTCTGCCAGTCCAGCCATCGGGCTGCCTTCACCTGATCAGCGGGTGAAAAAGACAGTCCACCACCGATGCCAATACCGCGGGGATGATGACGATGGTGATGAAGTCCAAGAGCATCCTCAAGCGGTTAGTCAGCAGCCCCAGACATTCTCCGATCGATCTTTAAGCCAGTCGAAACAACCAAGCCGGTCGGCCAAGACCGTGAAGGTGGTGGCGAAGTCTTCTTCTAAGAGGAAGCAATCTGATTCCACGACCACTTCATTAAAGAAGAAAGTCTGCCGAATCAAAATTAAGCAAGCCTCCGAGTAAGTATCTTTACCTCTTCATATCTTCAGTAATTTAATTCAGAGCATATTATCAACTCTGAACATTGTATGTAATGAACACACTACTACTCAGTTGGAGGTGACGTCCAACGGCTCCGTGTCTAAGGGCGCGGTCGTGTCTCCAGCGCCTCGTAAGACCGACCCGCCTTAGTTTGTGAACACACCATCAAGTGTGCAGATTAGGGTGACAAAGCCTTCAAATACTGCTGCCGCGCCCAAGGACATATCTCCAGTGCCGACCGTTAAGGCACTGACCCCAAGAAAGGGGAAGGTCGTGTTGGTTGATAAGCCGATCAGTCGACCTGAAGCTGGCGACTCCGAGCTTCTTCAACAACATCAAGAGATATCCAAGTTACATCAATACCTGGATTTTACTTGTCCTTAAGCTTGTATAGAATGTTTTATCCACTCTACTCCTTCTTTTCAGAAAGTTTACTCTCTGATTGAGGATAAGCAATCAAGGATGAATGCTCTCAAGGCCGACGACATTGGTAAGTAATTTCTTAAAGTCTTCTTGAGTGTCTTGATATCCAACACATCTTCTGACTTAAGGTGTCATTTTGATTTCTCGAGTCCGAGCTCAGGCAACCCAAAAGGCTAGGCTAGAACTAGAGAAGGCCACCACTCTGTTAGAACAGAAGTGACTGAGTGATGAAGATAAAGACTTTTAAGCCCTTTCCTTCTTATTAGACTGTTTAATGACAATCTGTTATGTGTTTTCAGCTTATCAGAATAAAATAGTCGAATTGGAAAAGCTCACTTCAAATCAGCAGAGGTTCTTGGACGCTATGACTAATGAGAAGACCAGGCTAACCAGGACGCTTTCTGACCGATAAGCTGAAAAGGCCCTTGTGAAGAAGGAGTTGGAGGAGACCAAGGAAAAGGTGAAGAATGCCAAGGACAGTGCTACGACTTTCAAATGTAATCTTGCCAGTAAGCTCTTCATTATTTTCTTTGTTACCCTCCTTATAAATTTTATCTTCTTATCCTCCATGTGGATCTTTGCAGCCTTGTCTTATAGCGCTCGGAAGGCATTGGATTATATCCATGCCCACCAAGTCGAGCAGACCGGGCATTCGGTGGAGTATCTTCTGGATCATGCGCACGAGGCCATCGAGCAGTGTCATACCCCTCTCCGGGGTATGCTGTGTATTCCATACTAATTTCTGGATCAGTAGTTGGTACACATGTACAAATGATACAAAATACGATACAACGATCTTTATTTGGTCCATGTAGTGACAATAGAGTCATACAAGTCTTTGAATACAAACCAGAAGGTGGTCATGCCAACCTCAAAATAGGAAAAACAACACACAAGCTTTATTGACGTCCACAGGCAACTCGAGCATAGGACGCGACCTACTCGTCAAACTCCACGGGTGCTTCTTCTTCTTTGTCCTCTGAGTAAACAATTTAAAACAAGGATGAGTACATAAGGTACTCAGCAAGCCCTACCTCTAGCAAGGGCGTATACATGCATTTGGGTAAGTAGACAAGATACGGGGTTGGGGTTTTCAGAGTTTTGCAGAAAGCGCTTATGCAGGGGCTTCTACGGAATCAAAGGGGCTTTTGAGGAAGGAAAACAATTTCATAACTTTTGGGGGTTGTTTGGACCTGGGGGATATTACAATGGATCCCCACAGTTCCCATATTGTAGGTGAGCCTTCTGACACATAGTCATAACGACTCTGGCATACCTTGCCAACACCATTCGCCAAAACATGGGTATCACTACACCCACTCACACATCAAGGAATTCTTAAGAGCCCAATGATTTGATGTGTCTTAACCAGTGACAACGGACATCCGAATGATTTAGGGTTAACTCTATAGATGTTAGTACGCTGTACCCACAGACTATGTGCTCTTAGCTACGGATCACATAATGCTTCCACTTCACCCGGGCAGGCCCACAAGTCCCATGGAGCTCAGGGGTTCCACACCAATGACACTTAGTCATATCATAACACACAGTCATATAGTATTGCCGAGTACTAGACTTATCACCACTTTTATCACAACCAACTCCTAAGTGCGTTCCTACTTCACCGGGTGATACTTTCTTGCTGCGTAACCCAGGTTCCGCGTCAGTCCCGCCCATACAGGTTCTATGGTTGTACTGTAAATATCACCAAGTTGAGATCTTAACGAATCGTTCCTAGGTGGCCGGGCAAGCACTCTTCCATGACAGGTGGATCTACACAGAAGACGTCATCACCAAGTATTCTGCGCCAGTACTAAGGAGTCTCGCCCTCGACCAAGTCTATCCCATCCCACTTCTTCTTAACACAGTTGAATTATCACCCACCCGTTCGCACCCACACCACCAAACACATTTTACCCATTTTGTAAAAAACATTGTAGTGAAAGGTATATAATAATCATCATAAGTTCTAAGAATGTTCTAGCAAAGGCGGCGTTATCGCTTGCAATGCTAACGTTAACTTCCTATGTTTATCAAGGCAGTGGCGTAACAATTGCGACAATCAAGGATCTAACGTTCATATCTTATATAGGCGATAAGAACATTAGTTTTCACACAAGCGGGTTTTAAGTAAGCAATTATAAAGTGACAAGGAATAATGCATATATAAGAAGTAGGCCCTAAGTTGGGTGCAGTTTCACAATTATAGGATCAATCATGATCAAATAATAGGTCGAGCTTTCCTTCTAACGCGTCCTCGAAGCCCTCTTCGTAGTCCGGGTCCTTGGGCTCCTGCTCCTGGTTCTCTTCGTCTGCAAACCGTGAGCTACGTGTAAGCTATCATGACATAAAATAACATACAAATGAGGAGAAAACTAGATGTTGAGGGGCTAGGGTTCGAGACAACAATTCCAACGGTGCAAGAATCACCTAAATCAGAGTTAAGGTTTGAAAATTAGGGCTTCCGGAAGGTTTAGGGACCTATTTGCAATTTCTCGAAAGTTCTAGGGACCTAACTATAATTATGGAAAATATTAAGGGCTTTGTTGTAAAATGGCAGGGGCTAAAATATAATTACAGAAAAGGTACCTTTCTGTAAAAATATTGGACTAAAACTGAAATATTCTAAAGGTCAGGGGGCTAAGTGCAAATTTACAGGTTCTGGGATTTTCCTGGTTTTCTGGATTTATTTTTCTAAGGAAAAATCTCTAGAATAGGTCTACGGGGCCCGTGGATCGGGAGCTGGATGTGGTCCACGAGTCCACCGTGGACTGATTACACAAATCGGCCCACGACCTCGATCTCGCGATGCACGACTCGGATCTAACTAGTGAAGGGGTACACAATGATCTAATCGGGGCCGTTGGCTGGGAGATGAGCGGCTGTGAGAGGGGCGTGACTGTGCGCGGTGGCCGAAGCCAGGGCAGGCGGCGGCGCCATTGCCGGCAACTCCGGAGCTCGCCGCTGGGCGCTCCGGTGACTTATGTTCTACGAGCTCTGATCTAAACGGGTGCAGGGAGGGCACCGCGTCCATGTGGGGTGATCGTGAGGCGAGGGGGGGTCTCTGGCCAGCTCTCGACCTTGGTGGCTTGGCGCCGTGATTGGAGAGAGAGAAAGAGGGAGGGAGGGAGGCTTTGCACTTACCTTCAGGTGGCTACAGCGGCGGTGAAGTGCTAGCTAAGCGAGGCGATGCCATTTATTGGCGTCCGGGCGAGCAGCAGAAGGGGAGAGGAGGGGCGGGGGGGGGGGGGGGGGTTGTTAATGGGGCGGTACAGCGGGAGCAGGGCGATGCGATTGATCGCTGCACGGGGTTAAGCACTAGACGATGGTGAGCAGGGGGAGGTGACCGGTCACTAGGTTGAGGCTAATGGCGTCAGGACGGCGGGTGGCAGGGAGTGGTCGTTTCGGCGACGTCATGGCACTAACGGGGGGATGTGACTCATCCTGATCGCGTTGCGACGAGATGGGATGAAGGCACGACACTGTGCTCGTCTCCGGGCAGGTGGGAGTGAAGGCGCGCGTGACGGCTTGCGTCGGCACGACGGGGTTAGCTGGCCACATTGTTGAGTGGCGATGGGCTGTGACGCGCGACGAGGAGGAAGAAGAGGAAGGGGAGCGCGGGAGCGGAATGGGCCAGAAGGCCGAGTGGGCCAGGGAAGGGAGCGGGCCCGAGCGGGACGGGAGAAGAGGGGAGGTGGGCTGGCAGCTGGGCCGAGGATGGAGAAAAGGAGAGGAGGCGGCCCGGGGAGAGGGAAAGGGTTTTCTAATTCTTTCTAAATTCTGGTTTCTTCAAATCGATTCAAATCAAATTCAAATAAATGGGCTTCAAAGGAGAGATTTAAATAAAGTCCAAAGAGGAAAAGAAGTCAATCACTTTGCCATGTTCCAAATTTTAAAGTTTTTGAAAATATATTTGTCTAGGAGTCTAGTTTGATTTTATCTCTTTCCTAGCTTATTTCAAAAATGATTTTCCCATTAAAATAAATAAAAATGATTTTTGGGGTATATTTTAAATGGCCGAATTTTCAGGGTTTTATAGACATACCCCACTTAAAATGAGTCTCATCCTCGAGACTCACGCTGATCCTCGAACAGGTAGTGGTATTCTGTTCTCAGGTCATCTTCTCTTTCCCATGTGGCCTCATTCTTAGTGTGATTATTCCATTGCACTCGACAAAAATTGATAGCCTTGGTCCGAGTCCGTCTACTGACAGTATCCAAGATTTTGACTGGGTATTCCTTATAGCAGAGGTCCGGCTGCAGGTCGATAGTTTCTAATGGTAGCTGATGTTCTGGCACTTTTAAGCATTTCCTTAGTTGCAAGACGTGGAAGACTGGGTGCACCTCCAATAGGGCTTCAGGTAGTTTTAGTTGATAAGCCACTTCACCCACTTTCTTTAGGACCTGGTAGGGTCCTATGTACCGAGGGGCTTGTTTGCCTCGTGCCTGAAACCTTTTTACTCCTCTCATGGGTGACACCTTCAGATAGACATGGTCTCCTGGGTAAAACTATAGTTCTGTACGGCGTTTGTGTGCATAGCTTTTCTGTCGGCTTTGTGCGGCTCTTAGGGTCTCTCTGACCGCAACAACCTTTTCTTCAGCCTCTTTAATGACCACGGGTCCGTAAAAATACCTTTCTCCTACCTGTGACCACATCAGTGGGGTTCTACATTTTCTGCCATAAAGCATCTCAAATGTTAATGCTAGTCTGGTAGCTATTGTTGTAGGAGAACTCTGCGAAGAACAAGCTATCTTCCCAATTAGCTCCGTAAGTTAGTACGCAGGCTCTTACCATGTCCTCCAGGACTTGGTTGACTCGTTCCGTTTGTCCGTCAGTCTGGGGGTGATATGCAGAACTGTAGTCTAATCGGGTGCGTAGGTGCGCATGTAAACTTTGCCAGAAGTGCAACGTGAACTGAGTTCCTCGATCGGACACAATCCTAGAAGGTACTCCATGTAGTTTTAAGATGTTGTTGATGTACAGCTGAGCTAGCTTGTCTCCTCGATGCGTCGTCTTCACTGCTATGAAATGTGCCACTTTAGTTAGCCGGTCGACTATGACCCATATCATTTCCCTTCAGGGTTTTTGGAGTCTTATGATGAAATCCATCATGATGTCATCCCATTTCCAGCAGGGATATCTAATGGCTGCAATAGTCCAGCTGGTCTCTGATGTTTGGCTTTCACTCAGTTGTAGGTGTCGCATCAGGCTACATATTCTGCTATGTCCCTTTTTATGCCATTCCCCAGTAAATCTGCTTTAGATCCTGGTACATTTTGGTAGTCCCAGGATGAATTGAGTAGGGTGAGTCGTGGGCTTTGTCTAGTATTATCTTCCGGAGCTCTTCTGTGTTGGGTACGTAGATCCTTTCTTCAAACCATAGTGTTCCTTAGTCATCTACCTGATATCAGGGGATATTTTCCTCTATTGCAAGCTTCCTTTGTTCTTGCGACTCGGGATCTTGAAGCTGAGCCTCTCAAATTTTCTCTTCCAGAGTTGGTTGAAGTTCTAGGGTTCACATCTCTTCCGGAGAGGCTATATGCACATTTAGCTTACCCATTTCTTGTGTTAACTCCGGGCTGATAGGGGTTGCACTCACGGTGTTGCAATAAGCCTTGCGACTGAGCGCATTGGCCACTACATTAGCTTTCCCAGGGTGATATTGTACGTCCAGGTCGTAATCTTTTATCAGTTCTAGCCATCTCTTTTGTCTCAGGTTTAAATCCGGTTCGGTGATGATGTACCTCAGGCTCTTGTGGTCCGTATAAATCTTGCACTTGTTACTAATTAGGTAATGTCTCCATATCTTTAGTGCAAGCAGTACAGCTACTAACTCTAGGTTGTGGGTTGGGTAATTCTGCTCGTGAACTTTCAATTGTCTGGATGCGTAGGCAACGACTTGATCCTCTTGCATTAGCACACATCCGAGTCTGTTTCGGGATGCGTCACAGTATACCACAAAGTCCTTATGTATGTCTGAAAGGGTGAGTATTAGAGCTTTCGTGAGACTTTTGTTTAATTCTTGAAAGCTCTACTCGCATTGAGGGTTCCATTGAAATTTCTTATCTTTCTAAGTTAGCTCCGTCATAGGTCTTGCAATCTTTGAGAATCCTTCAATGAATCTCCGGTAGTATCCTGCTAGGCTTAGGAAACTCCTGATTTTAGTGGCGTTCTTAGGCTGTTTCCAATCTTTTACTGCTTCAACCTTAGCGGGGTCCACTGCTATTCCTTCCGCAGTGATGACATGACCTAAGAATCCAACTTGTCGTAGCCAAAATTCACACTTGCTGAATTTGGCGTATAGCTGGTGTCTTCTGAGGCACTCTAGTACCATCCTTAAATGCTGCTCGTGCTCTTCGGCACTCTGGGAGTAGATGAGTATGTCATCTATGAACACTACCATGAATTTGTCCAACTCTTCCATGAATATCTTATTCATCAAGTTCATGAAGTATGCTGGTGCATTTGTTAGTCCGAATGGCTTCACGGTGAATTCAAATTGTCCATATCGGGTTACAAAGGTTGTCTTCCTAATATCCTCTTCTCTGATCTTTAGCTGGTAATACCATGATCTAAGATCGATCTTGGAAAAAAATACTTGGCTCCTTTAACCTGATAGAAGAGATCGTCGATCCTAGGTAGTGGGTATTTATTCTTGATAGTTACTTCGTTCAGGGAACGGTAGTCGACACACAGTCTCAAGCTTCCATCTTTCTTCTTCACAAATAACACTGGTGCTCCCGACGGGGATGAGCTGGGTCTGATGTAACCTTTTTCCTGTAACTCGGCAAGTTGTGCCTTTAACTCTTCTAGTTCATTTGCTGCCATTCTATACAGACGTTTGGCTATAGGTCTCTCTCCAGGTACTAGGTGGATGACGAACTCGACTTCTCTGTCTGGTGGCATCCCTGGTAGTTCATTAGGAAATACGACTGGGCATTCCCTTACTATGTGTATGGTTTCCAAGGAAGGGGGCTTCTAAGTGGCATATCATATTGCTCGTTCTGGCTCGACAGGTTTGACAAGTTACAGAGATTCCTTGGTGGTTAACTGTCGTTACTACACGATCTTCACAAGATATGTTTCCTTTGTGCTTGGACAACTAATTCATTCCTAGTATGATGTCTACTCCTTTAGTATTTAGCATGACTAGGTCTACTTGGAAGGATACCCCACTTAAAATAGTTTCTATTCCTTGGCAGCCATGTTGGCATTTTATCATGGTTCCTGGAGATTGTGTCATAAGTGGCACTTTAAGTGGTATCATGGGTATGTGATTTTTAATAGCAAAATCCGAGGAAATGAACGAGTGTGAAGCTCCCGAATCAAACAAAATTGTGGCAATGGTAGAGTTGACTAGGTACTCACCGAGTACTACGTCGTTTGCAGCTTCTGCTTCTTCCACAGATATGTGGTTCACCATACCACGGCTGTAGCTCTAGGTCTTGTATTGTTGTCTAGAGCCTTGAGGTGTGTTGCACGCAATTGATCATGTAGACTTGGTTCCTGCACTGTTAGGAGCTCTATTTCCCTGGTTCCTTTGGGGACATGCTGCTATCATGTGTCTAGGTTATCTGCAGGCATTGCATGTTCTGTTATTGGTGGATGTCTGGTTGAGAGTAGTGTGGCTCCTTGTCGAGGCACTACTCTGGTTTGCGTTTTTGCGAACTTGAGGTGGTGGGTTGGAGTTGGGTACACGGAACTGCATCATGGAGCAATGCTGAGGTTTCTACGTATACCCATTGCGCTGCTTCTTCAATTTGTCCTGACATTCTTGGAATTTATGCTTCAGGACCTTTGTTTCTAGAGATAGGAATTCTTCTAGTAGTATGCTCTTGTTCATCAAGGTGTTGAAGTCCGCGTATGTATTGGCAACAGCGTGTGTTCTTAACTTTCCTTACAATCCCTTCTTGAAATGCTTTTGCTTACTTTTATCGGTGTTTACATCACCGGGTGCATAACGAGCCAACTTCATGAATTTCTTGATATATTGATTTACTGTCATGGATCTTGTTTCAGGTTTCTGAACTCATCCTTCTTCATGTCCATGATTCCATCAGGAATGTGGTACTCTCTGAACGAGTCTTGAAATTCTGTCCAACCAATGGCTGTCGGGTATGCTGTGGCTTCGCAGTAGTTATCCCACCATTCATCGGCTTGACCAGTCAGTTGATGGATGCTAGCGTGACCTTCTCTTGGTCGTTGGCAGCTACTATCTTCAGCTTTTTGGTGATTTCATGTAGCCGGTTGTTAGCTGCCAGTGGATCTTCTAAGTTACCTTCAAAGGTTGGTGGCCTGAGTCTCATTAATTCTGACATCTTAGAAGGTCCGTGTTCGCGTCCTCCTCCTATGGCAGCTTGGAGTAGTTGTAGTTGGGCGTTCATGATGTCGGTCAAAGTGGCCGGTTGTGGTGGCGGGAGTGGCAGCTGTTCATTCTCAATCATGTGGCTGTTGACTTCAATGTTGTTTCCTGAGGCATTCTCACCATGCTGGCTGTGTCCGTCTATCTTGGGTTGAATCAGGTCAGCTCTATTGGAGGAAGGGGAAAGAGTCAGACCTTATGGCCTTGATGTTCTATTATCTGATGTTTTGTTTAAGCACACAATTTCAGTCAATCAAAGATCCAAATAGCAAGCAACAATCAAGCACCATACGCTTCTTATTTTACGCACGACGCATGATATATGATACATGATACAAGGTACAAGTACTTGGTACATGAGGCATTATTCATGGTACGTGGTACATGAGCCTAGTACTAATCGGTCTAGGTCTGGCCTTTGAAATCTACTCGATAATTTCGATAGGGTCTTCCTGCGATATTTCTTGGGTTTCCATCGGTTCTTCCTCGGTGGGACTGTTTCTTCCTAGGACTGACTAGTCGAACTGTCGGAGTCATTGTTAGAGTCTATCCCTGAGCTGGACTCGCGGTTCCGGTAATCTCCTTGGCTTATTTGGCTGGTTCTAGATGCCATCTCACCCACCTTTTGCTTAATAGCTGTGAGTAGTTCGGTGCTCAATACTAGTGCCGAATCTAGAAATATGTAACGTCCACTTGGTAGCTGCACGAAGGCTCTCTTTCGAGGAGTGACTCTAGTCCTGCATCCAGGCTGCAGAGGTACTTCCTAGAGGGTCCTTGCGACCTGAGAGTCAGCGCCCTCTAGGGTACGCCAGGTGAACATCATACCATGAGCTAGCGAAGTGGTGCGTGAGCAGGTACCCCCAGGTGATCCTTCTTTACTTAACTTCGAGATTTTGGCCTCTTCTAGTGCCTTCTTTAAGCTTTTTATTTCTTCATGGGCAGCGTCCAGTTCTGCACGTATCGCGTCTCTCTAGTGGATAGCTTGCTCGATGTTGGAGTCATACTTCTTGATGATCTCTTCGACCTCGGCTCGAGCGGCACATGGTTGCTAGTTGAGGTCCTCGATCTCAGTCTGGCTCGCGACTTGGCCCAGTAGCATCTGCTGGGTTTGAACTTCTATTTCCATGGCCAGCTGTTGGTGGGTTTCCCTGAGTGTCTAGAAGCGGTTCCTCTCTTCCAGGCAACGATGTAAGAGGGTCTCAGTGAGGCAATCCAAGGCTAGTAGGTATTCTGCTGTAGCCATTAGTGTAGGATCCATCACCATGCGAGTAGGTCCTCCAAGGTAGAGAACACGATGAGTCCAGACGGGGTCGCTCTGGTTTTCTACTAGGAAGTATCTGATAGGTGTATTGTCGGTTACATTCAAACCTTTGTTGCAGAGGTGCAACAGGACGTCTCATGCCAATATCTATATAGTGTCGGTGAAGGCGACTCTGGTTTGTCCCATAACTATAAAATACGGGTCCATGATGGTGCCAAAGATCCGACAGACGCATACTTCCATGGTGCACTTAAGGACTCCACTTTCTTCATATTCCTGGTATCGATACTGGGGCATAGCGAATCCTCTGAACAACTAAATTACATTTTGCAGCAGGGTTGGGAAACCTTCCACTTCCCAGGCGATAGTGTGGATCCACGCATTGTCATCCATTTGTAAGACAAGCATTTCACCGGTGAGAAAAGACAAGAGGGTTATGGAAGAAGTCAAGTTTTAGGTTATAGAATATAGGAGAAGTAAGAGCTTATGCTTGTAGGAAGGGTAGTGCAGTATCAAAAGTGTCCTAGTAGGGGTTACGTCTATAGGTTTCATCCTACGGTTGAGTATCGGCTCTGATACCATCTATCGTACCCCTATCTGGGGTATGCTATGTATTTTGTACCAATCCCTGGATCAGTAGTTGATACACACATACAAATGATACAAAAGACGATACAACGATCTTTATTTGGTCCATGTAGTGACAATAGAGTCATACAAGTCTTTGAATACAAACCAGGAGGTGGTCATGCCAACCTCAAAATAGGAAAAACAAAAGGCAAGCTTTATTGATGTCCATAGGCAGCTCGAGCATAGAACACGACCTACTCGTCAAACTCCGCGGTTGCTTCTTCTTCTTTGTCCTCTGAGTAAACAATTTAAGACAAGGATGAGTACATAAGGTACTCAGCAAGCCCTACCTCTAGCAAGGGCGTATACATGCATTTGGGTAAGTAGACAAGATACGGGGTTGGGTTTTTCAGAGTTTTGTGGAAAGCGCTTATGCAGGGGCTTCTATGGAATCAAAGAGATTTTAAGGAAGGAAAACAATTTCATAACTTTTGGGGGTTGTTTGGACTGGGGGGAGATTACAATGGATCCCCACAGTTCCCATATTTTAGGTGAGCCTTCTGACACACAGTCATAACAACTCTGGCACACCTTGCCAACACTGTTCGCCAAAACACGAGTATCATTACACCCACTCACACATCAAGAAATTCTTAAGAGTCCAATGATTTGGTGTGTCATAATCAGTGAAAACAGACATCCGAATGATTTAGGGTTAACTCTATAGAGCTTAGTACGCTGTACCCACAGGCTATGTGCTCTTAACTTTGGATCACATAACGCTTCCACTTCACCCAGGCATGCCCACAAGTCCACCACGGAGCTCAGGGTTTCTACACTAATGACACTTAGTCATATCATGACACACAGTCATATAGTATTGCCGAGTACTGGACTTATCACCACTTTTATCACAACCAACCCTTGAGTCCGTTCCTACTTCGTCGGGTGATACTTCCTTGCTGCATAACCCAGGTTCCGCATCAGTCCCACCCATACAAGTTATATGGTCGTACTATAAATATCACCAGGTTGAGGTCTTAATCAATCGTTCCTAGGTGGCCGGGCAAGCCCTCTTCCACAACAGGTGGATCTACACAGAAGACATCATCACCAAGTATTCTGCACCAGTACTAAGGAGTCTCACCCTCGACCAAGTCTATCCCATTCCACTTCTTCTTAACATAGTTGAATTATCACCCACCCGTTCGCACGCGCACCACCAAACGCACTTTACCCATTTTGTAAAAACATTGTAGTGAAAGGCATGGTAATAATCATCACAAGTCCTAAGCATGTTCTAGCAAAGGCGGCGTTATCGCTAGCAATGCTAACGTCAACTTCCTATGTTTATCAAGGTAGTGGTGTAACAATTGCGCCAATCAAGGATGTAACGTTCATATCTTATATAGGCGATAAGAAGGTTAGTTTTCACACAAGCGGGTTTTAACTAAGCAATCATAAAGTGACAAGGAATAATGCATATATAAGAAGTAGGCTCTAAGTTGGGTGCAGTTTTGCAATTATAGGATCAATCATGATCTAGGAATAAGTAGAGCTTGCCTTCTAACGCGTCCTTGAAGTCCTCCTCGTAGTCTGGGTCCTCGGGCTCCTGCTCCTGGTTCTCTTCGTCTGCAAACCGCGAGCTACGCTTAAGCCATCATGACATAAAATAACATACAAATCAAGAGAAATACAAATGAGGAGAAAACCAGATGTTGAGGGGCTAGGGTTCGAGACAACGATTCCAACGGTGCAAGAATCACCTAAATCGGAGTTATGGTTTGAAAACTAGGGGTTTCTGAAGGTTTAGGGACCTATTTGCAATTTCTAGAAAGTTCTAGGGACCTAACTGTAATTATAGAACAGATTTGGGGCGTGGTTGTAAAATTTAAGGGGCTAAAATATAACTATGGAAAAGGTGAGGTACCTTTCTATAAAAATATTGGACTAAAACTAAAATATTCTAAAGGTGAGGGGCTAAGTGCAAATTTACAAGGTTCTGGGATTTTCCTGGTTTTTTGGATTTATTTTTCTAAGGAAAAATCTATGGAATAGGTCTACGGGGCCCGTGGACCGGGAGCTGTGGGTGGTCCACGAGTCAACCGTGGACCGATTACACAAATCGACCCATGACCATCGATCTCGCGATGCACGGCTCGGATCTAACTAGCGAAGGGGTACGCAATGATCTAATTGGGGCCGTTGGCTTGGAGATGAGCGACTTTGAGCGGGACGTGACTGTGCGCGGCTGCCGGAGCCCGGGAGGTCCCTGGCCAGCTCTCGGCCGTGGTGGCTTCGCGCCGTGATCGGAGAGAGAGAAAGAGGGAAGGAGGGAGGCTGTGCACTTGCCTTCAGGTGGCTACGGTGGCGGTGAAGTGCTAGCTAAGCGAGGCGAGCCCATTTATAGGCGTCCGAGCAAGAGACAGAGGGGGAGAGGGGGGGGGTTAATGGTGGTACAACAGGAGCAGGGCGATGCGATCGATCGCTATGCGGAGTTAAGCACTAGACGACGGTGAGCAGGGAGAGGTGACTGGTCATTGGGTTGAGGCTAATGGCGTCACGATGGCGGGTGGCTGGGAGGGGTCATTTCAACCGCGTCGTGGCACGTGATAAAGGGGGGATGTGACTCATCCCAACCACGTTGCGACGAGATGGGATGAAGGCGCGGCGCTGTGTTTGTCTCCGAGCAGGTGGGAGTGAAGGCGCGCGATGGCTTGCATCGGCGCGATGGGGGTAGCCGACGATGGCGTTGAGTGGCGACGGGGGTAGCCGACGATGGCGTTGAGTGGCGACGGGCTATGACACGCAACGGGGAGGAAGAAGGGGAAGGGGAGCGCCAGAGTGGATTGGGCCAGAAGGCCGAGTGGGCTGGGGAAGGGAGCGGGCCCGAGCAGGAGGGGAGAAGAGGGGAGGTGGGCTGGCAGCTGAGCCGAGGAAGGAGAAAAGGAGAGGAGGCAGCCCAGGGAGAGGAAAAGGGTTTTCTGATTCTTTCTAAATTTTGGTTTCTTCAAATCAATTGAAATGAAATCCAAATGAATGGGTTTAAAAGGAGTGATTTAAATAAAGTCCAAAGAGGAAAAGAAGTCAATCACTTTATCATGTTCCAAATTTTAAAGTTTTTGAAAATATATTTGTCTAGGAGTCTAGTTTGATTTTATGTCTTTCTTATCTTATTTCAAAAATGATTTTCCTATTAAAATAAATAAAAATGATTTTTGGGGTATATTTTAAATGGCCAAATTTTCAGGGTCTCACAAGCAGCACACCAAGCGGGTTGCTATTGAAGCCGGAAGTCAAGTGCTGGCGATTTGCACATCCTGGAGTCCCGAGCTCCCCCTTGATAAAATCAAGGAAGGCTTCAACCCTAAGCATAGAGTTGACCAATGCCAGCTGCTGATCGACTCCATGATGGAGACTTCCCGTGCCTTGGTGGACAACATTGACATTACTCCAGCCGCTCTGTCTCCTCCAAGCATTCAAGATGCAGAATTAGAGGATGACGCTTCTTCTCCTTCTCAGGAGATGTAAATATCCCTGTAACAAGAATACATTAGTAGTATCTTTATGCAGAAATAATTGTTCCTTGTATATATAAATATTTCATCTTGTTTAGTTAATTGAATAACCACCAAACAAATAAAAGTCTGAAAAGTGAAGAAAGCAATATCCTGTCACTCATTAGTAGACCGGTTAGTACTTAGCTGCATTGCGCAGTTGTACTTATGCCTTTCTACCATAAGATTTAGAGATTAAAAGAGAAGATGCATGAGTCTGCCTTAACTTATGAGGTCGTAATTCATAACTGCGTAACAATCAGAGTTGACAAGTCGACATATGACCTCTCACACTTTGGCTCTAGGTTTAGTGTAGTGGTAGTCTATTGTGCAGATCAAAATTGTATGACCTTATAGTTTTAGCATTAGACCAAGATAAGACCGTGTCAAAATATGAGAAATCGGTCGAAAAAGCCCAAAACCAGAATTTGTCAAGGTTAAGGTGCCTCGAGACATTGTTACTAGCCCCCTGGCTCGATTGTTTAATGTATAAATTAAGAAATCAAGACAAATAAGAATGAGAGCAACTTAAAAAAAGTGTGAATACATAAAAGAGACTAAGTATAAAAGCGACGTAGCTGGTTAATGTTCTAGGAATTTGGCACATCGTCGCCATTTTCATACATCAGTCGATAAGCCCCCGGCCAAGTGACTTCCTTGACGACATATGGCCCTTCCCATTTTAGGACATAGGTTGTGCTAATTCTTTGTTGACTGCACTCGGCGTAGTACTAGTTCTCCAACATGGAACTGATGACTCAGAACATTTTTGTCGTAGTAGCGCCACAAACCTTGTTGGTATACTACCGACCGAAACAGAGTGCGATCACGCAACTCCTCTGCCGCAATCAATTCCATCTCGGTTGTCCTTAGATAGCTTTTCATCATACCCCTTAACCCGTGTTGAAACGAGATTTACCTTGGTTGGTAGCATAGCTTTAGAGCCGTATACCAACAAGAAGGATGACTGACCAGTAGCCCGACTGACATTAGTATGCAGCCCCCAAAGGATTGAAGGTAACTCTCGGACCCACTGACCGGCGTATGGCTTGAGCCTGTCAAAAATTCGAGGCTTCAACCCCTGAAAAATGATAACTTTGGCCCGTTTGACCTGCCCATTGCTTTGAGGATGAGCCACCGACGCAAAGTGGATTTTTATTCCCATCTCATCAGCCAAGTCATGGAACTCCTCAGATGTAAACTGAGTGCCATTATCGGTGATGATATCATACGGAACTCCAAACCAAGTGAAGACCTCTCTGACAAACTCGGCCACCTTCTTAGAGGTGATCTTGTCGACCGACTTCGCTTCAATCCACTTGGTGAACTTGTCGATGGCGACAAACAAATGTGTAAACCCGCCTGGTGCTTTCTTGAAAGGACCAACAATGTCATGCCCCTAGACTGAGAACAGCCAAGTCATAGGTATCATCTGAAGTTGCAGCGAAGACACATGTGTTTGCTGAGCGAAGAATTGATAGCCCTCACATGTCCTAATGACCTGGTGTGCATCTTCAACCGCCGTGGGCCAATAGAACCCTTGTCGGAAAGCTTTGCCGACCAAAGTCTTGGACACCGCGTGATTACCACATGCTCTTGCATGGATTTCTTCCATCAACTCCTTGCCTTCTAGAATAGAGATGCACTGCATCAATATATTAGATCCTCCTTGGTGATAAAGTTGGTCGTCCACCATCAAATATCCTTGATTCGTGCTTTAAACCTCTGTTGTTCATGAGGATCCATAGGCAGCTTACCCTTCGTCAAACATTGAACAATTGGGTCACGCTAGTCAGTCTCCATGTTTGCATCTATTGCTGGCTCTGCAACATCGGTCGTCAACAGTTCTGGTCGAGGAGTGATAGTAGGACTGTCCAGGGTGTGTAGGAAGACACCGGGTGGAACCATCGATCTCGATGACCCCGTTTTTGCTAGCTCATCAGCATCTTGGTTGTTATCACCAAGAACATGGGTGAACTTGAGTCCATCAATCTTGTTCTCCATCTTTCTGACCTCTTGACAATAAGCAGCCATGTTGTCAGCTACGCAATTCTAGTCCTTAGTGACCTGGTTGATTACCAGAGCCGAGTCACCAAAGATGTCTAGACGCTGGATACCGAGTGACACGGCAATGCATAGACAGTGGAGAAGTGCTTCATA
This sequence comes from Eleusine indica, assembly GCA_030378355.1. Classification (NCBI taxonomy): domain Eukaryota; kingdom Viridiplantae; phylum Streptophyta; class Magnoliopsida; order Poales; family Poaceae; genus Eleusine; species Eleusine indica. The sequence continues at coordinate 18,750,711 of CM059494.1, forward strand.
CTCTGCCACATTGTTGGACGTCCAAAAATTCATCTGGAGGACGTATCTGAGCTTTTCTCCTTGTGGGGATATCAAAATGATAGCAGCCCCCACGCCTTGCAACTGAAGCGACCCATCAAAATACATCCTCTAGTACTCTAGGTCTTGCTGCGCAGGTGGAAGCTGAATCTCTATCCACTTAGAAATGAAGTCCGCTAGAGCTTGTCCTTTGATTGCCGAATGAGCAGTGAACATTATGGTGTATTGACGAAGCTCGACTGCCCACTTAGCAACTTTGCCAACCTCCTCGCGGATGTGGAGCACCTCTTCGAGTGGGAAAGATGTCTGGACTTCAATCGGGTGAGCTTGGAAATAATGCTTCAACTTCCGTGAGGTGATCAAGAGCGCATAAAGCAGCTTCAGGATCTGGTGATATCACAGCTTAGAGGTGTTAAGGACCTCGCTAACGAAGTACACCGGGTGTTGTACTTTTTTGTACATGACCCTCTTCCTCTCGGTCAACCGTAAGAAAGGTGCTCACAACTTGTGTTGTGGCCGAAATATAAAGCTGAAGTTTTTCTTGTGGCTTCGGATGCAATAAGACTGGAATTTTGGTGAGGTGAACCTTTAATTCTTCCAAAGCCGATTGTGCCTCTTCTGTCCAGATGAAGTCATCCTGGTTCTTGAGCAGTTTGAAGAAAGATAGACCCCATACTCCCCAGTCGGGATATAAAGCAACTCAGAGCTGCCATGCACCCGGTTAGCTTCTAAACATCCCTTTGGGAATTTGGTGGCCCCATGTCGACGATGGCCTTGATCTTTTCCGGGTTCGCCTTGATGTCTCTCTTTGAGACAATGTAGCTGAGAAGCTTCCCCGAGGGCACTCCGAAGACACATTTTTTAGGTTTCAACTTCATTGAGTATCGCCTCAGATTGTTGAACATCTCTGCTAGGTTAGAGATGAGTTCTTCAGTGTTCCGAGTCTTTACGACGATGTCGTCGACATAAGCTTCTGCGTTCCGACCGATCTGAGTTTTGAGGCAGCGTTGAATACCATGTTGGTAAGTCCTGCCAACGTTTTTTAGACTGAACGACATAGTGATGTAGCAGTAGGCACCAAAAGGAGTTTTGAAGGAAGTTTTGACCTGATCGTCAACTTTCAGTGGGATCTGGTGATAGCCTGAATAGGCATCCAGAAAGCTTAGAAGCTCACACCCAGCTGTTGAGTCTTTAATCTGATCGATGCGTGACAGAGCGAAGGGGTCTTTTGGGCAGACCTTGTTCAAATTGGCATAATCAACACATATACGCCACGATTTATTCTTCTTAGGTACAAGGACTAGATTAGCCAACCAATCAGGATGGTACACTTCCTTAATAAAATTAGCACCTAAAAGCCTAGCTATCTCCTTCTTCATGGCGTCCTTGCGATCTTGAGCGAATCGTCTAAGTCGTTGCTGATGGGTGTAGCCCCAGGAGGCATCCTTAATTCATGCTCAATCTTTTCCCTAGGAACTCCCGCCATGTCAGAAGGTTGCCATGCAAAGATGTCCCTATTTTCTTGGAGGAAAAGAGTGAGCACGAGTTCCTATTTCTCCCCGAGCTCTGCCCTTGCATAAGTTACCTTAGTAGGGTCTTCAGGACAGAGTACTATCTCCTTCGTCGGGAGGTCATCCGTCTAGACCATCTCCTTGGTAGGCTTCTTCATGGGGACCTCCACTTCCGTGCTTGCCTCTTCGCTGATTGCCTTCTGGATCTCCGATCGTTCGGACAACATCAACTACCGGTCGGCCAACTCACAACTCTACACATCGCAGTCAATAGAATTCCGAAGATCAGATTGGAGGGAGATGATTCCTTTGGGGCCTGACATCTTGAGTGTGAGGTATGGATAGTGCGGGATCGCTATGAACTTCTCCATTGCCGGTTGACATGATAGGCGTTTTCAAAGTCGGCCACTTGGAAAGTTATCCGCTCAGTCCTGAAGTTCTCCCGGGTGCCGAACATGATAGGCAGAGTGATCGGTCCTATAGGAATAGAAGTCTTGCCCGACACAATCCCATGGAAGGGTGAAGTACTCGGTTTGTGGTCAAAGACCGATAAGCCGAGTTCATTGAGAGTCCCAATAAAGATCAAGTCAAGGCTGCTTCCTCCATTGATGAGTACTCTGTTGAACTTGACCTCCTGGATGGTTGCAGCAAGCACAAGTGGATAGCGACCTGGCTTGGGCAGGTGCTTGGGGTGATCTGACCGATCATAGGTAATTGGTATTTTAGACCACCTCATGTACTCGGGAGCGGCTGGTTCTTCGAAGTTGATCTCTCACAGCTCCAGCTTCTGCTTACGTTTGGACAAGTAAGCTTCGGGTCCACCAAAAATGAAGTTCACCTCCTTCCGGAGCTCTTGGAAATCTTCGGTGTTGTCCTTCTCGTCATCGTCCGACTTGTCTTGGCTGTTGCGCCTTGGTGGAGACTTGGCCACCTTCAGCGCGACTGTCTCGAAGCCCTTCAACCTGTAACAGACCTTCGCCTTGTGGTTTCCCTTGGGGTGCCACAGGCACCGGACATTCAGCAAACCGTCCATGGTCTGCTGGTTCATCTAAGGATTCTTCCTAGATCGGTCTACTGTAGCTACCAGGTTGTCGGTCTTCTGCTTTTCGTCCTTCTTGGAGGACTCCGGTTTATCCTGGTGCTTCTCCTTCCCCTTGCCACGGATGTCGTACAAAGCTGACTCTCGTGAGGCAAACTTGTTAGCAATCTTAACGCAGTCCCGAGTGGTCAGATCCAAGTTCTGGTTCCGCTGACCGATCTCCCGAACCAGGTCATCACTTTGCAACCCTCCTTGGAAGGCATTAATGATCTGCTGATCCGAGACATTAGGGATATCGGTCTTCTTGGTGTAGAAACACTTGATGTAGTCGCGCAAGGGCTCGTTAGACCTCTGCTTGCCTCGAGTGAGGTCAAAGTGGTTGCCCGACTGGTTGTATGTAGCTTGTAAGCTTTCAATAAACTTCTTATTGAGCTCCCCCCAAGAGGCGACTGATTTTTCAAGGAGTGATGTGAGTCAAATCCGAATGGCTGGCTCAAGGTAGACCAATAGATAATTGGCCATCACAAATGTGTCTCCTCCTGCAGACTGAATAGCAGTGCTATAGATCTGCAACCACTCTTTGGGATTAGTCTTGCCATCATATTTTTTGATGGCGATTGGCTTGAAGCTCCATGGGAACTTGCAGATGGAAGCTCGGGAGCGAAGGCCTTTATTCTGTCGATCCCCTCCTCAGTCGGCAATGAAGACCGTCGACGCTCTGGAGATCACAAAGTTGAGGGAGTGCAGCGCCGATGGCGGGGATGACATCATCGACATGCCATCGTCATCGGTTGTCTTTGTCACAGGCGTCACGCCGATCCCGATCATCACGTCGCCGCTAGTCGTCACGGTTCTCCCGGTGGTGTTAGTCATCCCAATTCTGATCTCATCGGTCGTCCTCATGACGAAGATTATTGCAAGCTCATTCTTCATAGTGGGAGTTGATGATTTGCCGACCATCTCGAACACTGAGAGAATTCCTCAGATCTTGATGCCCTCGATGGTTTTGTGGGGCTGAACGACTAGAGCTTGCCGCCGACTTGTGCAGCGGCTCTCTAGCCTGGTCTTGGATCGCAACAGCTTTGAGCATGGCCACCGCTGTCTTCATCACGGGGGTCTGATACGCCTCGTCTTCCATTAGGCCGTCAAGGATTGTCTTCGCCCCAGTAATGTTACTTTGTGTGGTAGCGTAAACTTTCACACCCTCCATTACGATCTCCAAGTCCTTGAGGTCTAGCTCTCTCGCAACACCACGAGATCCGCGAGATCCTGTCAAACAGTGGGGTAGATGTCCAGCTGATGGAGTTTCATGTTGCCATCGTTTGCCGGTGGCGGGTTTTCCCCAGCTTCTTCCACTTGTGCCATATATACGGCGTGCGGATATGGGAAAGAAGATCCATCAGAGTCCTCATCAAAGGACAGGATCGACTTAGAGTCGTACCTGAAGGGTAGGTCTGTCTCACTGAGTCTGAGTGGTACAAGAGGTGGGACCATATCTGTCGAGCCCGATGATCGCGCCATAGAGTAGGCTGCGGTTGGGTCGGATCGTTGATATTCCTGACCTAGGTTGCCATTAGCGTCCACCGAGAAGTCGAGAGAGCTGAAGGAGATCTTGAAGTCTGGCGAGCACTGAATGACTGGAATCTCTGCCATCAAGGTTGACAGAGGATCCCGGCGTGCCTTGTCTTCTTCCTGGCGCGCTAACTGTCGAGACTTAATCTCGACAATATATTTATAGGGCTACATCGGGATCAAGAACTAGATGGTTAAGATACAAGACGCCAAGTTATATAGGTTCGGGTCCTCTCGATTAGAGTAAAAGCCCTATGTCTTGTGTTCTGTATTGCTGTTTGAAGTTGTGTTCTAGAAGTTGACCACTTGGAAAGTGTTCCTCTCAGTCCTGAAGTTTTCCCGAGTGCCGAACGTGACAGACAGAGTGGTCTGTCCTATAGGAACAGAAGTCTTGCCCGACACAATCCCAAGGAAGGGTGAAGTACTCGGTTTAAGGTCAGAGGCCGATAAGCCGAGTTCTTTGAGAGTCCCAATAATGATCAAGTCAAGGTTGCTTCCTCCATCAATGAGTATTCTGTTGAACTTGACCTCCTGGATGATTGCTGCGAGCACAAGTGGATAGCGACCTGGCTTAGGCAGGTGCTTGGGGTGATCCAACTGATTGAAGGTAATCGGTATTTCAGACCACCTCATGTACTCGGGAGCGGCTGGTTCTACGGAGTTGATCTCTCATAGATCTAGCATCTGCTTGCGTTTGGACGAGTAAGCACCAGGTCCACCGAAGATGAAGTTCACCTCCTTTCGGAGCTCTTGGAAACCTTTGATGTCGTCGTTCTCGTCATCGTCTGGCTTGTCTTGGCCGTTGCGCCTTGGTGGAGACTTGGCCACCTTCAGCACGGCTATCGTGAGGCCCTTCAACTTGTAGCAGTCCTTTGCCTTATGGTTTCCCTTGGGGTGCCACAGGCACGGGCCATTCAGCAAACAGTCAATGGTTTGCTGGTTCATCCGAGGATTCTTCCTGGATCGGTCTACTGCAGCAACCAGGTTGTCTGTCTTCCGCTTCTTGTCTTTCTTGGAGGACTCCGGCTTGTCCTGGTGCTTCTCCTTCCCCTTGCCACAGATGTCGTACAGAGCTGACTCTCCTAAAGCAAACTTGTCTGTGATTTTAAAGCACTCCCGAGCGGTCAGATCCAGGTTGTGGTTCCACTGATTGATCTCTCGAACCAGGTCATCACTCTGCAACCCTCCTTGGAAGGCAGTAATAATCTGCTAATCCGGGACATTGGGGATCTCAGTCTGCTTGGCGCAGAAACGATTGATATTGTCGCGCAAGGGCTCGTCAGAACTCTACTTGACCCGAGTGAGGTCGAAGTGGTTGCTCGACCGGATGTATGTAGCTTGGAAGCTTTCAATAAACTTCTTATTGAGCTCCCCCCAAGAGGCGATTGATTTTTCAGGGAGTGATGTGAGCCAAATCCGAACGGCTGGCTTAAGGCAGACCGGTAGAAAATTGACCATCACAAATGTGTCTCCCCTTGTAGACCGAATAGCAGTGATATAGATCTGCAACCACTCCTTGGGGTCGGTCTTAGCATCATATTTTTTGATGGCGATCGGCTTGAAGCTCCTTGAGAACTTGCAGATACGAAGCTCGGGAGCGAAGTCCTTTATTCCGTCGATCCCTTCGTTAGTCAGCGATGAAGACCGTCAATGCTCTAAAGATCACGAAGTTGAGAGAGTGTGGCGCCGGTGACGGGGATTCACATCATCGTCATGGTGTCTTCATCGATTGTCTTTGTCGTGGTCATCGCGTCGATTCCGATCATCACGCCGCCGCCGGTCGTCACGGTTCTCCTGGTGTTCTTGGTCGTCCCGATTCCGATCTCATCGGTCATCCTCATGACGAAGATTATCGCGAGCTCGTTCTTCATGGTTAGAGTTGATGATTTGTCGACTGTCTCAGACACTAGGGGAATTCCTCAGATCTTGACGCACTGGACGGTTTTTCCTAGTCTTGGATCGCGGTAGTTCTGAGCATGGCCACCGCTTTCTTCATCACGGGGGTTTGATACGCCACGTCTTCCATTAGGCCACCGAGGATTTTCTTCACCCCAGTAATGTTGTTCTGTGGGGTAGCGTAAACTTTCATGCCCTCCATTATGATCTCCAAGTCTCCAAGGTCCAGCTCTCTCGCAACACCACGAGATCCGTCGGATCCCCTCGGACGGTGGGGTAGATGTCCAGTTGATGGAGCTTCCCGTTGCCATCGTTCGCCGGGGGCGGGTTTTCTCCGACTTCTTCCACTTGTGCTATATATACGACGTGTGGATTTGGGCAAGAAGATCTATTGGAGTGCTCATCAAAGGACATGATCGACTTAGAGTTGTACCCGATGGATAGGTCTATCTCGCCGAGTCCGAGTGGTTCTAGAGGTGGGATCAGATCTGTCGAGCCCGATGATCGCGCCATCGAGTAGGCTGCAGTCGGTTCGGATCGTTGATGTTAGCGACCTAGGTTGTTGTAACATCCCAAATTTTAATACTAAATTAAATAGATAAAATCAGCGCGAAATTTACTTTTTCAAGTTAATACGATTTCATGATTTTCGAGAACAAAACCTCACTAAATTATAGGATAAAATAAATTTTTGAGTAATTCAAGATTATCTTGCCAAAGTGATTGTCTGTTCTTTTTATGCATTTGTTTATTTTTTTTAGTGTTCACGCTCCATTAAAATACTTCAATCCGAATTTACCCAAATCCAGGAAAATGAATAAAACATTCTTTCCCCCTTGGCCCAACATGACCCGCCCGCGCAAGCCGCCTCCTCTAGGCCTAGCCTGCCACGCCCCCCTCTCCCGTGCCCTCCTCCTTCCTGGGCCATGCGCCTCCGGCCGGCCCAACGCCTCCCACCTCCCTTCACCCCGCAGGCCGCCCTCCCCGCCTGGGCCGCACTCCGCGCCTCGACCCAGCGCGCCGTGCCCCCTTCCCTCCTGGGCCGCGTGCCGCCCCAGGCCCATCCGTGTGTCGCCCCTCTTCTTTTCCGTTCTCCCGGTCGTCGTTCTCCTTGGAACGGGACGGAGAGGCAGAAAGCGCTGCCGTCGCCTCCCGGCCGATCGCGCCCCCCTGGCCCCGGCAGCTGGACGCCTCCAAGCCTGCCACCCCGGCCGCCTCGCTCTGCGCCCGTGAGGAACCTTGCCTCCCCCGCTCCCAACCAAATGCCCCGCGACAAAGCTCACAGTGCCGCCATTAATGGAGCTACGAGCCGTCACCTCTGCCAACCGTCCCGCCGTTCGTCGCCACCTCACTTACGCACGTAGCGCCGCCGCGTACGCGTCCAATCGCTCCCCAATGAGTCGTCACCTTGCACAACGTCGCAACACGCCATTAATACCGTGTACAATCGCCTTTAAATGCGGATGAGCTCACCACCGCGCCACCCACCTGCCTTCCGGCCGCCCGTGCCTATAAAACGGACGCGCGACGCCCACCTCCTCTCACCGGTGCCTTTTCCCCCTCCTTTTTCCGTCCGAGCTGCCCCAATTCCAAGTTTTCCCCCTACGCGAAGCTTCCGGCCATGGCCGTTCCCTCCCCAAAATCCGCCACATTCTCGCCTCCTCTCACCGAGCTTCCACCTCGAGGGTCGCACAACGGCCTCCTCCGCCGATTTCCCCCTCGCCGTCGGCCATCCTGCCCTCCTTTTCCACCCTGCGCCAGCCATGGAGATCGAGAGAGAGAGAGAAGAAGGGCCCTCTGTTTTCACGTGAGGAAGAAAGGGAAGGTTTGCAATCTAGCCCCTGCATTCTTTTCAAATCGCCCTACCTCTTGCATTATTTAAACCAATTTACACTTAGCCCCCCCATCCACCATAAATTCGAGCCCAGTCCACGGACCCGGTCCACAGAGCAGTGGACTTGGTCCATGAAATTTCCCATACAAAAATAATTTCAGAAATTACAGAAAATCCCATGCCCTTGTCTTTTTGCTAAAAAGCCCCTAAACTTTATTTTAATTCTGTTTAGGCCCCTACCTTTTTATAGAAACACCCCTAGACTTTCTGGAAAATATATTTTAGCCCGTGCTAATTTACAACCAAGGCCCCGAACTTTCTAGAAATTACAAATACGTCTCTCGAAAAATCACTAGAACCTCCAAAAAGCCGTAACATTCAAACCGTAATCCCGATCCAAGCGATTCTTACGCCCGTGAGCTCGTCTCATTAAGCAGTACCTAGTGGTACTACCCGTAATATTTTACCTAGATCACATGAACCACCAATGGCCCATATCTTTTGATCCTTAGCTCCGATGCGGACGATTCTCGCGCCCACACGATCATCCTGACATAAGGAACCCTATGCCACCCACCATATTCCCGTTTCCACCTTGCTCCTATTCCACCATAATTCCACTCCCCTCTTAATATTTTCCCTTGTCCCCGATAACGCCATATCTTCACCGCCCGAACTCTGTTTCCACTGATTTTTTCATCAAATCCTGACCTACCTATAATTCCAATGGTAAACACCGAACTTTCCAAATAACCTATCCGGAGTTTTAATTAGAGTGTTGATTAGTTCTTACTTATTTTATTTCTTTACGCTAGTGTCACATACCGTAGCACGCGAAGGACCTGTGGAGCCCGAAGCTGGAAATGAAGCCCGAAGGCCCAAGTCTCAAGACAGACTCCGACGCCGTTACGCGAAGCTACGTAAAACTACGATGTTAAGGATATAATGCCACCAGGCAAGCTCAAACATCCCCTTGATCATATTTATCCCATCACAGTAGTCTAGAAACCTACTTAGAGCCTACTATATATTGCATGCTCCCTTGAGTGTTATTGTTATGGAGTGCTAGTATAATTACTACCTATTTGCATATCGGTAATCCCGTTGTTATTACCGCAACCCCTCCTTGTTTTGCCTTACCATATTACCTCGTAAGCTCCACATACACCGACATTGGATGCCCAATGTGCGGAATGCTGTTATGCTTAGAAGCACTTAGGAACCTCGCTATAGGGTTCATCGCAACACCATATTACATACCGCTATTTCGAAAATAGGTGAAAAGGTGTTTGGTGGTGTGCGTATAAGTGCGATATCGGTGAGTGATAAACCAACTATGTGATGCTGAAGTTGGGTGGGATGTACTTGGTGGAGGGCGAGACTCCTTAGTACTGGTGCAGAGTACTTGGTTATGGTATCTTTAGTGTAGATCCACCTGTCGTGGATGAGTGCTTGCCCAGCCGCATAGGAACCGATAGCGAGATCTCAACTTGGTGATATTCTTGGTGATATTTTCGGTGAGATCACAGAACTTATGTGGGCAGGACTAACGCGGATACAGGGTAACATAGCAAGGAAGTATCACCCAGTGAAGTAGGGACAGACTCAGGGGTTGGTTGTGATGAAAGTGGTGATAAGTCCAGTACTCGGTAATATTATATGACCGTGTGTCATGATATGACTATGTGTCATTGGTATGGAACCCTTGAGCTTCGTGGTGGACTTGTGGGCGTGCCTGGGTGAAGTGAGAGCATTATGCACTTACTTGCAAAGAGTGCATAGCCTGTAGGTACAGCGTACTAAGCTCTACAGAGTTATTAATTAAATCATTGGAACGTTCGTTGTCACTGGTCATGACACACTAAATCATTGGGCTCTCGTTGATTAGCCACAAACCAGTCCCCTTGATGTGTGAGTGGGTGATGTGATACCTGTGTTTTGGAAGTGCAAGGTTTGGATATGGAGATCCATCCCTTTTAAAATATGTCGGAACTGGTGGGAATGATTTATACTCCCTCCAGGGCCAATCTACTAAAATATTGACAGGTCCCCTCTTTCCTTGATATTTATTCTTAGTGAACCCGTATGCTTAGCCGCTAGCGCAAGTATAACACCCCTAGCCTACAACCTTGCTACAGCCCCAATGCATGATTTTACCCTGAGTAGTGATAGTGCTTGCTGAGTACCTTATGTATTCACGGTTTGTTACTTGTGATTTTTAGTGAACGAACTCTGGAAGAGTAAAAGCAGTAGCGTTTCATCGTATGCTCAAGTTTGCCTGTGGGTGTGTTATGATGTGATGGACGTGAAGTGAACTGGTCTTCCGCGCCCAATTTTCCGCTACATTGTAACCTAGTCCTGTTTGGTAAGTCACCCGTATATTCTTGTATTTTAACATTGTATGGATTTGAGATAATCTGATTGTGCGTACCAAGTACTAATCTAGGGATTGATACAGGATGCACAGTAGACGCCCCGGAGAGTGGGGTGTCACAGTTGCCGTCAGCGTCCATCGAGAAGTCGAGGGAGCCGAAGGAGATCTTGAAGTTTGGTGAGTACTGAATGACTGGAATCTTTGCCATCAAAGTCGACGGAGGATCCCGGTGTGCCTTGTTCCCTTCCTGGCGTGCCAACTGTCGAGACTTAATCTCGACAATATATTTATAGGGCTACATCAGGATCAAAAACTAGATGGTTAAGACACAAGACGCCGAGTTATACAGGTTTGGGCCCTCTCGATGAGAGTAAAAGTCCTACGTCTTGTGTTCTGTATTGCTATATGAAGTTGTGTTCTCGTGCCCCTTGACGGGGGGTTCCTACAATTTTATATATCCGGTCGGCAGGGGATACATGAAGAGTTCTACTTATAGTCTATAAGGATAAACATAGTCATTCTATCTCTAATTGCCTTATGCTCGAAGCCGACTTGGTCGGTTCCCATATTGGTGGGCCATCCTGTCGTCTTCCGACTTAGGCATAGCTATAGATACCGGTAAGGTAAGTATTCCACACCTCTCTTTTATATGGTTCGGGTTAAACATCGACCAAAACTTGTGGTGAGCGAAATCATTTGTCACACGTGGCTATTGTAGCAGCTATTCGTGCGATCGGTTCATCAGGTTGCACGAGTCAATTTTTGGCCAAAGCGTGTTGTTGGGCGAATTCTTTCGTCAGACTTCATGGGTCAGTTATCCCTAGATTCTACTATGAGAAGATTGTGCTAGCCCCCATATCAAGGAGCCTCAGTCTGAATCTGATGCCAAAGGATTAAGCATATTGCATGTGTTACAAGCGGACACAATATTCATAGACTTGACTGTAAGATTTTGCAGCAAGACATCTGTGTTAGTTGCATGTGACATTACAATGCTGATCGAGTTTTTTAGTCCAGGTGTTGCAAATTATTTTCTTCATAATGCAAGGATATCATTTCTATCAACAGCAAAAACTTTCATGTAGGTTTTTCCTTTTTTGAGGTCCTAGCTAATTGTATGTCCTAGTAATTATGAATACTTATGTCACCAAATACAAAATATGTATCAATTTGAGCATCCACATAGGTGCGCTACATATGGGGCACATTGCAGAGGATATCGATCAATGCTGCCAATGATTAGAAGAGTTAGGATCATGTATGTGGTCATTACTCATGTACTCTTATGGAATCCTCCAACTATAAACTCTACACATCAACCTCAACATCGAGACATGCAAGCCAAGAAGACGTGTTGTTCAAAATGGCTAAGTTACATAGTGATCAATTTCGTTCGAGGTAGCAACAATCATGCAACCATGCGTAAGTGAAAAAGTATTTATATTTCCATTTTCGCCCACCTTGTCCTATGTCCAAGCACGAGCACATGGATGCTTCATTTCTCCCACTGACAAATACTGATGTGTGTATACCTTTTTCGCATAAATAAAGCACACCAAACAACTTAGACGGGTGGAGTCGATAGGAACACCAGCACACAGAAGGTTCTATATATATATATATATATATATATATATATATATATATATATATATATATATGACCTCGGTAAACAAATATCCAGTGCAACAAATTGTCTCTAATGCTTTTTTTTTTCTTGAAGCATACATTGAACAGCAAATTGACAAACTCCACCGTGTCCTAGGCAAGCTCCAACAACTTCTATGGTCTTCCTCTTCCATCAAAAATATTAGTAGAACCTCTTGCTCAGTTGATCGCTTTTAGATTAGGAGGCATCATGAATTCAGAAATGAGTAAGTGACCCATCTCGTGCTTGGGTGCAGCCAGTGTTTCATACGCCAACTAGGCACCATTCCCGAGAAAGTACGCTCAGTGTCATCACATCGCACGAGCACACAAATACACAATGTTGCCACCTCGCATTCCCACCACACCTTGGAAGGGCAGTCACCTTCCGTTGTCTCCTCCAATCCCTTTCGCATCTAGAACTAGAGGAGTGGTTTAATGCAGTAGTGGGTTGAAGACATAATGAAGGGCGCGGGTGATGGGTAGTCATCACCTGTGATCTACCAGAAAAATTATTTTCTAAGGATAAATCAGTCGTTGTTTTTTTGCTCAAGGAGTGCGAAATGAGGCATACACTCAATGAGTTATGGTACATCTGAGTTTATATACATGTTACTCACCTTTGAGCTTTGACATTCCATTATGGTGGACATGTTACATCCAAAGTAAAAATTTTATCATTGATGTGAAATTATAGCTGTTCGAAGTTTGTTTATAGTTTCTTATTGCTAGAGTACTAGTAAATAAGCACATGGTGGTGAGTTTGCAGTTTATTAGAAGAGTTTTATGTACATTAAATTGTATGTTCTAGTAATTTAGAATATTTTTGTCACCAAACACAAAATTTATACGGTTTGAGCACATGACATAGGCGCGCCAGATATGGGGCATATTGAGAGGATCAATCGTGCTAATAATCAAAAGATTCAGAATCATGTATGTGGTAACCAAGCATGTGTGCTCGTCTAGGACCCTCCAACTGTGGTTTCTACACATAAACCTTAACATTGAGACATGCAACCCAAGAAGCCCTGTTGTTCAAAACAGCTAATCTAAACGGTGATCAATTTCGTTCGAGGCATAAATGATCAACATAATGCACACATGCATAAGCTAAAAAGTATTTATCCCTCTAGTTTCAACCATCATGTGGACATACAGTAGGACTATTCTACACCCAGGGTGTAGAATAAGGTATTCTACACCCAAACTACCCAATCCACCACTAATCGTGCCAGCCAACCAGCCCCGACCGAGCCACCCAACCCTCCATTCCAGACCCCGATCGGATCCAAAATAACCTGTACCAGACCCATTAACCCCACCCACCCCGTGCGTTCCCCGATATCCCCGACCTTCTTCCCCCGTCGACGGGAGCCCGCCAATGCCGATCTAGGTCCTAGAGATCTCCCGACCTTCGTCCTCATCGTCTGTAGGAGCATTGACGAGCCGTAGCGGCTCGCCATGAGAGAGGATCTCCGGCCTTCTTTCCCGTCCCCCGACCTTCGTCCTCATCGTCCATGGCACGTAGCTGCCGAGGGATCCCCCCGAGCCTTCTTCCCGTCGACCGCGCCGCGTCCTCCTCCTCTTCCATCAGTTGTGCTCCGTGTGTCACCCCCGGCAGCACCCGTCCTCCTCCTCCTCCACCGGTCACGCTTCGTCCTCGCTGCGGGAGCGACAAGCCAAGTCAGGACGCGACCCGTTCTACTCCTACCCCAACCGAGATTCTTCCTCATCGCCACGGGGGCGACGAGCCCAACCGGTCTGCGTTGTCTTCCTCCTGCCACACACCACGGGCCCTCATCTCATCCTAGCATGGCTAATCAGATCTAGATTCTGAAATTACTAGGTCGAGATTTCTGAAATTAATGAATATACTGCTGTCAATTTACTAGCTAAATGTGTTGATTTGGATAAAACACATGAGATTACTAGAAGCATAAATTACTGGGTTGATTTATGAAATTACTCATTATGTTGTTTGATGGATTTGCTATAATGAGTAATTTTTCATGAAATTACAGTGTGTTACTTCTAAAATTTACTGGTTCCAGTGATGTGGAGTAGAGGTACAACTTTTTTTCTTGATGTATAATGTACCTTAAAATTACTAGGGTCAGTGAATGTGTTGCATTGACTATAAAATCACTAATGCTATAATACAAATTGGTTGTGTCTTATTTGATGTTTTTTTACTGTAGAAACATGGAGAGTGAGGGTGTTGCAGCTGTGAACGAACAAGTGCTAAGTGGGGTTAGAAACATGGCCTCCCCTGTTTTTCTATTAATGTTTCAAATGATGCTCCTCAACCAACACCGGTGACTACTGCACCTGTCATGTCGTCTACCCCTGATGCTGTAATATCCAAAATATTACAGAAAATATTAAAGTTATATAAAGGAGATTAGTGAGTTGACAAAAAAATTGACTTTTTGAAACATTGGTCGGATGACCGATCCGAGACCGTAGATGCGTAGAGCTCATCACAACGCATCCGTTTAACTATTGATATTCTAGATTCCGATATCGTATGACTTTTTTCTTGATAGAAGAATTATGGACCCTTGATTTTATTAGGGTTGACTTTGGGTTTAAGCATCGATAGAAAAAAAGAGACCAGGCCTTCGATCTTTTATCTCTGTTCACGCCACCGTCTCCTTCTCCATGCTCAGCCCCTCCTCCACCGCTCCCTGTCCTAGGACGACCTGCCCCTCTCCTGTCCTGCCCTACTGGTTCGCCGCCGTTGACCTTCATCTCAGGCCACCACAACCTGCTGCTATTACGTACTGCTGGGGTTCAGGTAGTGCTATCAGTCCTCATCCCATCGCATTATGATTTTGCTGCTGGTGACGTTTCCATACTGCTGTGTTGACGGCTACCAATTAATTAAGCTGCTGCTCGCTGAACCACAGGGGAAGGCAAGAGAAGAAGGAAATAGAGGAAAAATAGAGGACAGAAGGAACCAGTGGAATTTCACAAGATCTGTTTAATCCTCTGCGAATTCAGGTTTCTAGCATCATGATTATTCTCCAATTTGTCCCTAGATGATAGTAGGTTAATTTAGTTTAAGGAATTTCCTCCAGAACTCGAATTCTGCAAGTTGTTGGTTTTGCAGTGACCTTGGGTTCAAATCTGGTAATTATTGATGCAGATTTCGACCATAAACTAGTTGCAAAAGTTGTAGATATAAGTTTTATCTTTCTAATGGTTTTGGTCTCACTCTATTCTGATAAATGGTGAGGGAGAAATCGTCGTATTAGTGTTGCTGCTACAGATTACAGAGTCTGCAACATAATCTGTTTATTTAATTTGGACTACTTTCTAGGACGAATTAGCAAAATCAATAGTAAGAAGAGTTATGGGGAATTTTCTGTAGATGCTCAAAATGTATTTATTTGCATCAATTGGTTAAGTGAATCTGAAGTTATGGTTAAAGTAGAGCGCCTGTCTATTTCTGGTCATAGTTTGAGCTGTTAGTCAAAAATTGTGTTTTTAGTATTTCCCTAAAATAGTTGATACACAATGAGTTATTTAGACTCATTTAGGTTCCTAGGAAAGTTTCTAAGTGTAGTTTACATTCTTCAGGGTTGAGCGGTTCCAGTGTCGAGAGGGCCTCATCGGGCATTCATCGACTTTAGTTAAGGCAAGTGCAATGACGAGTCTCTATATATTTGATGTGGATATGACTTTGGTTCTATGCCGCTCTTCTTGATTATGCTCATTCATTAGTGTTATTGTCTTATTATCTTTGTTTCATGTCTTCATGCTGATCTCCGAGTTTCATGTGTTTCTTTTTTCATACCGTTCAAGTGCCGGGGGTTTGTATAAACACCGGCTGTGCAATTTGGTTCTTATATTCAGGTTCCTGGCAATATGTGCTGGCCCTACTTATTCGGCTTTACCGATAAATGCTAAGTAAGTTTCAGGTGACATCCGTTTCAGACGGAAACTACTGTTTCATTGTTGTAATCAAGAGAGATGTTTTATTGATTCTGGATTTCTGTGGTTCAAGTGGTTTTGTTTTTTCTCCGGTTCTGAATTGTGCTTGCTGAATGTTTTTACTCACCTTTGTGTTCATTTGATTTTTAGGTACCGGCTGATCAAGCATGCATGGGAGGGGAGTAGCCATTTTGTCAAGCACACTAACATTTTTTCACCATTAATCAACAATCTAGACTATTGGACTCGATTAATCCTTTTGTCATTATAAACTGTCGTATGGTTAGTTTAAAGTCAGTTGAAGCTTATTTGAGTCATGGTGGTTCCTCAATGATTAATATTGCTTATTCATATTTATTGTGATTGTTATTAATATTTATCTACCCGTGGATGGTTAGAATTATAAGGAAGACTCTGCCAAAATTTCTAATGGTTTTTACACTTAGCATGTTTTTTGTTGTTTTGTGGTAAACCTTGTGTTGCTAGAACATGGGGCGTTACAGATGCTCCCATTCCAGCTGTGCCTGTATCATTCAGCCCGGCATGGCTTGAAGATTCGATGAGGTATAGGGTCAGCCTCCAGCTCCTATCGTCCCCGAGCAGCTAATCATGCCAGACGTGGAACCAACATATACTCATGTAAGTAGTTTCACATTTATTTTTTTGATGGGGTATTTTCACATTGTTTTTAACCATGAAATTACAGTGTACCATACTTCTGAAAAATTAATGGTTCCTGGAAGTGTGCAATATAGGTAGAACTTTTTGTTTGATGCATTTGCTAGAATATACTGGGATCAAAAAATGTGTTGGATCACAAAATTACCCAGGTAGGAAAAATTACCGTCTGTTTTCACTGTGTAGGACCCAAGAATTGTTCTGAGGTATGTCCCACATAGCGACATGACCTTTAAAAGCCTAGATGAAACATACAATTTCTATGTTATGTATGCAATGCTTGCTGGTTTTCCAGTTAAAATGGGCAGAAATAGGAACGTCAAACGTGGGCAAGAATATGAGTGTTCATTAGAAGGGAAGCATAGGGGTAGCTCAGGGGCAGACAGGAAAAGGGAGAAGACAACCATGTGAAAATGTTGCAAGGCAATGGTATGTGCGTTGGAATCAAAGGACGACGGGGTTGTGCATTTCAAGAGAATTGTGCTTGAGCACAACCATATCTTTACCTGGTCCCCAACGATGGTGAAGTGCATGAGGGCACACAAGAATAAGAACCCTGCACTATAAAGCATGATTGACATGTTGCTCAACAACAAAATCAGGCACGTATAAGTTATGAGCATACTAAAGAAGACTGTTGGAGGGTGCGAGAGCCTAAATGTGACATAAAAAGATGTGCAAAACATGTACTGTTCCAAAAAATTACTGAATGTCCTAAATTTAGTACTCTACGATAACATATGTTGAAAATTACTGATGTAGCAAAAAGTTGAGTTGTAAAAATTACCGAAGTAGAAGATTACTGATAAAAAAATAATACGGATACTGTACATCATTATTGATTCATGACTAGCTGTTGTGCATGCAGGAGGGCCGCCATTGCACGTGATGATGTAAATGATGACATACCTAAACTAGTAAAGTATTTTGAGGAGTACAAGAGGAACAACCCTCAGTTCTACTACAGTTTTGAATTGGATAACAAGAATGTGGTGTGTAATATATTATGGAGTTTTGCTAGCCAGCAAGGTGATTACAAAGGTATAACTTGCTCACTAATCGTTCAAGCAGATTAATAATAATCATTCATAAAAAGGCTGCTTATTAAAAAAATAGATCTTATGTTTTTGTCTATAGACTATGGAGATGTTGTAACATTTGATACTACCTACAGATCTAATCGGTACAACATGCCTCTTGCAATGTTTGTGGGTTTCAATAACCAGCTCCAGAACATTTTGTTTGCACAAGCACTGATAAGAGATGAGCAGGAAGGAACATTCAGATGGGTATTTGAGCAGTTTTGTGAATGCATGGGTGGCAAAGACCCCATAACGATATCCACAGGTATTTTTAAAAAATATGAATCTATGGCTGAAAATAGGAATATGGCTTGCTGCAGCATGAACATAATTAGCTACCTTATGTGTTTTTTTTCCTTTTGCTCCAGATCAGGATAATGCCATGGAGATCACAATACCTATAATATTCCCACGGACCTACCACAGGTTCTACATATGACATATGTTAAGGAAATACAAAGACCCACTGAAATAGTTGTACAATGCCCGTCCAACTTTGTGTGAGAGGCTAACATCTGTGATAAACCATCCATTGAATCCCGCTGAATTCAAGAGGGCATGGACAGACATGCTCAATGAGTTTAACATTCATGACAGTGCAGTCATGGGGAGTTTGTTTGATATTAGGAAAATGTGGATTGCAGCATTCTACAAAAATATTTTTTGTGGAACAATGTATTCAACACATAGAAGCGAGAGTGTTAATGCTTTGGGTAAAGGAGGGTATGTTGATAACTCAACTCCTATATATGAATTCGTAAAGCAATCCCTTGACATGCTGCAGCACATGTATGAGAATGAGGCGAGAGAGAAATACAATTCACAGGTAATATCCACCATCACCCCAGCTATGTTGAGAAATAACTAAATATTGATGCTATGGAAAAATTACTGAGGGTGGGCATCATGAAATTACTACAGCTCATGGAATAAGTTGAATAGAATTACTATGAATATTTATGTACTGTGAAAAATTACTGAATGTACTAATGTGAAAATTACTGAATGTACTAATATCACTATTCATTGAAATTACTGAATGTTCATGATTTTTTTTTGTAATAGTCTGAGCCTATGACCGTCACATACCATCCATTTGAACAACAATTGTCCAAGATATATTCAAGAAATGTGTTCAAAGAGTTCTAGGAGACTAAAAAAAGAAGCACTAAATTCACAATACGTCCTAATCCGGAAAAAACTGGATACTACTTCGTTAAGCACCATCCCATGGATACTGCTTTCCCATGGATACAACATGAGTTCCATGTGAAAGCAGTAATCGATATTGAAGAACCAGAGGATTCAGTGTTCAACTGCAAGTGCATGAATTGGGAGAACAAAGGTTTGTTGTAAATGTTGTAATACATATCCGCTGTGAAAACAAAATTACTTCTTATCTGCCTGTGAAATTACTAAACCTTGAAATAAAATAAACACAAAGTTGTTTTGCTGTCACCTGGTGTTGGCACTCACATGCCTTTTCGTGGATCGCATACCATCGAGATATATTCTCAAGCGCTACACCAGGAACCCATCCGTGGAAACAAATTTTGACAGGCACGACAATATGTTTGCTGGCCCTGATGGAGACACTAAGGCTAAACGGGCAGCAAGTATTCTTCCAATTCTATTCACGCTACAAAGGTCCGCAATAATGTCATCTGAGGTTAGTCACAATGTTAGTAAAAAATTCTGCAAGATTGCTTGAACTTGTAAGCTTGTTACAAATCTGGTGGTAAAAATAACTCACATCTCAACTGATAAAAAAGAAGAATGTATCAAAATTACTGATTTGATGTTGTAAATTTACTGATGAATATTATTGCATTCATGTTGCTGCCCTCTGAAGGTGCATCTATTGCATTCATGTTGATTCATCGGACATGTTCGATGACCATCGGACTTGTCCGACACAGATCTCAGAAATTAGGTCTCTAACGACTCTTTTCCACATTGGACTATAAATAGAACCCCTCTTCGCCCTTTGGCCGGTTGGTCACTCATTCCACTCAAAAACACTCTCAAGCTCACCTTGCTATCCTCAACTCCCCTCCCTTGCTTCCACTCTTGATTTGTGAAGGGATTGAGAGAAGATTGAAGTGCTCCATTGACTCCAAGCTTTCATCCTCTTGAGCACTTGGTTCATCCTCACCGCTGACGACTATTGTGTTTGTTACTCTTGGGGATTCATCCCCTAGACGGTTAGAGGTGCCCGTAGAGCTCCCAACTTGTGTGGTGACACCTCGAGAAGTTTGTTTTGACCCCTCCTTTGTGGAGTTTCTAGTGGAAAACCAAGTTTGATCTTTGTGGTCACTTGGAGAGGTTAGGGTTGAAAGAGACCCGGTCCTTTGTGGATCCCTCAACGGAGACGTAGGCTTCTTTGTGGAGCTGAACTTCGGTGAACATATCTTGTGCATTACTCGTGCTTTTAATTACGTGTCTTTCATTTACTTGTTCTTGCTCATAAGCTTGCTAGTTAGGGTTTGCTTCGTATTTTTTAAATTAACTTGTGTAGGTTGCTTGCTAGTTGCTCTCCTTATTTTTACAGCTTTCCTTTGCTTGTATTCACTTGCTCCTAGCTTGCCTTACACTAGTTTTAATATTTACCCGACCGATCTACTTTTCTATCTCGTGCCATCGGACAAGTCATCGGACTTTCCCCACAATCGTCGGACAAGTCCGACACTACGCATTTAACTTTTGTTATTAAATGAATTTCAGGGATAATTGCCTATTCATCCCCCCTCTAGGCACTTTCAATTGGTATTAGAGCGGGACCTTCTTGAAGGCTTAACCGCTTGAAGATAAAGATGACAAAGGAAAAGGAAATTCCGCCTAGTGGATCATCCGAAGCGAGGTCCGAGGGTGATGCACCTGGAGAAAATCCAAGGATTGAAGATATTGATAAAGATGAGCTACCAAAAACCTACAACAATGTCATGTTTGATTATGATGATCTCAAAGAAGATCATATTGGGCAAGGGTCTGGTAGACTCCCCTACTTTGATGGACAATTTTATGATCATTGGAAATGCAAGATGATGATATATTTGGAATCCATGAGTCCTCATGTTGCAAATATAACCGAGAATGGTTTCTTGTGGGACAATAGAGACAATCCAACCCGTAAGGATCAAATCAACATTCATCGCAATGCCGTGGCTGCTAGTGCAATTGTTTCCGCACTTAGTGCCACCGAGTATGACAAGGTAACCGGAATAAAGAATACCAACCAACTATGGAGAAAACTTGAGGTTATCTATGAGGGCATTGATTCCGTCAAAGATGCAAGACTTGAAGAACTGCAAAATGAGTTCAACCTATTCATCATGGGTCCGGGAGAAGGCCCAAAGGAAGTTCATGATAGGCTTATGAGGATTGTGAATCAAAGAAGAGCACTAGGAGCTAAAATGACCGACTTGGATATCAATAAGAGACTACTACAAGCATTCTGACCTTGGGATAACAAAATTTGCTCAAACATTAGAGAGAAGGACAACTTCAAAACCTTCTCCACCGATGAAGTGCTTGGAAAGCTTCTTTCCCAAAAACAACAAAATGATCAAGCCAACAAGATAAATGCCTTTATCAAGCAAATTGAGGGAGCAAATGGTGACAAAAATGATGTGGCACTCAAAGCCACACAAGAGAAGAAGAAGAAAGTGGTTGATTCTAGTAGTGAAGATAGTGATGATGAGATGGCTTTGCTTGTGAGGAGATTCAAGTCATTTCTCAAGAAAGATGGCTACAAGAAGAAAAGCTTTGACAAGGGCAAAGCAAGAAGGTCAAAAAGAACTTGCTATGAATGTGGTGATGAAGGACATTTCATTGCGGAATGTCCAAAGAAGAAGAACAAAGATGAAAGAAGGAAAGACAAGCACCACAAGAAAGACAAGAAGTACAAGAAGCATAGAAGAGGTGAAGCTCACATTGGTCAAGAATGGAATTCCGATGATTCATCCTCTTCATCATCTTCCTCCTCCGAACCCGACTTGGATGAGGGGGGGATGGCTACACTTGCCATTGGCGTCACTCCCACCAACACTTCTCTATTTGGGAGCTTGAGTGATGATGATGATGACAACACTCACAAGTGCCTTATGGCAAGAGAATCAAAGGTAACAAAATCTAAAAACAAGCGTGCCTCCTATGCTAGTAGTAGTGATGATGATGATGATGATGTTAATGTTTCACTTCCCAAAATTCTTGAATTTATGGAATTACTTGAAAAACAAAAGAAAGAAAATGATAGGCAAGAGGAGCTACTTGAAAAACAAAAAGACTTGCTTATTCTTGAAAAGAAAAGTAACCTTGAACTAGAGAAGCTCCTAGAAGAAGAGAGAAAGAAAAATAATGACTTAACTATGTTTCTCACTAAAATTGAGAATACTTCTGAGAATGTTAAGAGCATTAAAAATGAACTTCAAGAGAAGTATGAGGAGTTGGAAAAGACTCATAAGTCTCTTGAAGAACAATATAGTATTCTTTCAACTTTCACATCCTCCTCAAATAATTCCTCTCATGCTTCCACTAGTAAAGGATGTGATAGATGCTATAATATTGATGTTGATGCTTGTGCTACTAATATCAAATTAATTGATGATTTGAACAAGCAAGTAAAAGCTCTTAAAAGCAAAATACAACATGAGAAAGATATTGTTGATGATGAGAAGGCAAAGTATGCAAGAGGTGCATACTCATATACTAGAATGCCACATGTCATGGATGGCATTGGTTATATTAAGGGTGCCAAACATAATGCTCAGGAGAACAAGAATGGGAAGGAATTCCTTAAGCTCACCACGGAAGGATCTTACCAAAAGAAGCAAGCCAAGAACAAGAATATTAATCATTCTTCTTTTGTTAATGATTCTCATGCTAATATGCCTAGTGCTACTTGTGCACTCTTTCATGTTTTTGATGCTTCATATGTGCTCATGAGAAACATGCATGGTCGTGTGTTTGCCAAATATGTTGGGCCATGCAACAAGAGGCCAAAAGCTTATGTGTGGGTGTCCAAAGTGCTTATGACTAACGTAAAAGGACCCAAGAAAATTTGGGTATCTAAAAACAAAGCTTAATTTGTTTTTGTAGGACTATGTCTCCGGAGGATCAAGTTGGGTGATTGATAGTGGATGCACCAATCATATGACCGGAGACAAAAAGATGTTCAAGTCATTTGAGCCAAGTCATAACAAAAATGAGTACATCACATTTGGTGACAATGGAACGGGACAAGTACTAGGTTATGGTAAAGTTTCACTCACTCCTTCGTATTCCCTCTCTAAGGTTATGCTTGTTGATCATGTTGACTTCAATCTTTTGTCCATTTCGCAATTTTGTAAAATGGGCTATGATTGTTTGTTCAACGAATGTGGTGTGACCGTCTATAAGAGGAGTGATGGCTCGGTTGCTTTTAAGGGTGTGCTTCAAGGAAAGCTTTATGTTGTGGACTTCTCCACGGATGAAGCTAGACTTGGTACATGCTTATTAGCGAAGTCCAACATGGGATGGTTGTGGCATAGAAGGCTAGCCCATGTTGGTATGAGAAATCTTCACAAACTCCAAAAAGGCGGCCACATCATAGGACTAACCGACGTTTGCTTTGAGAAGGATAAAATTTGTAGTGCATGCCATGCGGGAAAGCAAGTTGGAGCATCACACCCCGCCAAGAATGTGATGACCACCACAAGGCCATTGGAGATGTTGCACATGGACCTCTTCGGCCCTGTCTCCTACATAAGTATTGGTGGTAACAAATATGGTCTTGTAATTATTGATGACTTTTCTCGCTTCACGTGGATATTCTTTTTGCATGATAAAGGTGAAGTAAAAGATGTGCTCAAGACGTTCATGAAAAGAGCACAAAATGAATATGAAGTCAAGATCAAGAAAATAAGGAGTGACAATGGCACCGAATTCAAGAACACTCAAGTTGAAGAGTATCTCGATGAAGAAGGCATCAAGCATGAATTTTCGGCACCCTACTCCCCTCAACAAAATGGGGTGGCCGAAAGAAAGAACCGCACACTCATTGAGATGGCAAGAACGATGCTTGATGAATACAAGACGTCCGACCGCTTTTGGGCCGAGGCCGTCAACACCGCATGCCATGGCTCCAACCGGTGGTATCTCCATCGACATGGAGAAGGCAAAGCCCATCAAAACTCTCATGTCGACAAATGGTCACCTCGACCTCAACAAAAAGGATGAACCCATTGATCAAAAGGTATATCACTCCATAATTGTCTCTTTGCTTTATCTTTGTGCATCTAGGCCCGACATCATGCTTAGTGTGTGTATGTGTGCACGTTTTCAAGCCGCTCCTATGGAGTGTCACATGGTGGCCGTTAAGAGAATATTGAGATATTTGGTTCACACACCCAACCTAGGGCTTTGGTACCCCAAGGGCTCAAAGTTCAACCTATTAGGCTATTCCGATGCGGATTATGCCGGGGATAAGGTGGATAGAAAGAGTACCTCCGGGACATGCTAATTCTTGGGTAGGTCCCTAGTGTCATGGTCATCCAAGAAACAAAACTCCGTTGCACTTTCCACGGCCGAAGCGGAGTATGTTGCAGCCGGTAGTTGTTGTGCACAACTACTTTGGATGAGACAAACTCTAAGGGATTACGGTTAGAAGTTGAACCGTATTCCACTCCTATGTGACAATGAGAGTGCTATAAAGCTTGCTTATAACCCTATTGAGCATTCGCGCACAAAAGCATATAGATATCCGCCACCACTTTTTGAGAGATCATTCCATCAAGGGGGATATCGAAGTTAGCCATGTGAGAACCGAAGATCAACTAGCCGATATATTCACCAAGCCCCTAGATGAGAAGAGATTTTGCTACCTTAGGAGTGAATTAAATATTCTTGACTCTAGCAATGTGATGTAGAGAATGTGCACATCTGAATGGTGATTGTTCTGTTATTGCAAAAAATTATTGTATTATGTCAAAAACCTATTATTTTTGCTATTGAAGTTGGTTTTTGATCACTAGATCGAATCTTGACAAAATATGGCCAATGTTATGTCATGTTGATTGTTGGCTGACCATAAGATGCCAAGACTTTCCATCAAACTATTTTAAAGAAAATAAAATCTTCAAGTCTTTCTACTCCCTCTGGTCATTCTGGCGTCGGGCAAGTCCGACAGCCATCGGACATGTCTGACTGAGTCGGACAAGTCGAACGGTCATCGGACAAGTCCGACGGTCTAGGTTTCGACCCTTTTAACCCAGCCCGACTTACCCCTTCGGTAAACCCCTCCTCATTCATCTCCCTCACGTTCTCTCTCCTCAAGAACACCCCCATTGGCGGCACCAAGGCGATCTCCCTGTCCCACCATCCATTGGAGCAAGTTTGGAGGTCAAGAGGTCCTCCTCCATCGGAGAAGTCTGATCCCCCATCGTTTTTGCAAGGTTTAACCCTAATCCCCTCTCTCTCTCTTAGGGTTAGGGTTATTGATCTATACTAGTGCCAAATCTTGTCCCCTTGCATATTTGATCCATGGAAGTAGCCTCTAGTGGAGTAGAAGAAGTTTGGATACTTGCGGTAGGTGGATTCGTGAAGGATCTAGGTTTTTGGAAAAACTGCGTGTCATCGGACAAGTCCGATGACCATCGGACAAGTCCGACGCATCGGACTTGCCCGATGATTATCGGACATGTCCGACGACCTGCAGTTTCTTCAAAACCCTGAGCTTTTCATTGATTCTCCTCACCCCTATTCCTCTTTTTGACGCCCTCCTAACTTGTTGCTTGCTACATTTTTTCAGCATGTTTGACGTGGAAGCATCCCCCTTAAGGGAGAAGAGAACCAAGACCAGTGAAGACCAAGGTCAAAGCCAACCCCCAAAGAGGAGGAAGGTCACTGCTAGGCGCATCCGCCGCACCACCCTGAAAGCTCCAGCTGAGAGAGAGAGAGGAGCCGGAAGAGACAAATGAGCTTGTTAGTGTCATGCATCCTCCAGCAAAAATGGAGAACTCTGATCGCAACATTGTGAACTACTTTCATGCCTCCATTGAGACCTGCTCTGAGGCAAGGTTAACCAACTTCTATGCTGGTGAGAAAGAAGCTTCTGATTTCTGCTTTCATGCACACTTCCATACGGATTGGTACCGCTCCACCTATCTACGCATGAAGAATGCAGTGATTGAGATGAAGTTGCTTGATTGGGATCACACGAAGACAAGGAAGCATCCATTACTCGATCAAGTGCTGGCTGCCTGTGAGCATCATGGTCTCAAGACCTTCCTGACTTTCTAGTACTCCTGGAATACGGAAATCATAGCTCAGTTTTAATCCACTATCTATTTTGATGAAGATGCCAAAACCATGCCCTGGATGACGAATGGCACCAAATACACCTGCTCCCAGAACCAGTTTGCTAGTATGATTGGACTTAAGCATACACGCAAGGAAAAGCACAAGGTTCACAAGGGGAATCATATGGATGCTGAGGACATGAGGTACATGTATGTGGACCTAGATAACTGCTGTCCTCCCAACTCCAGTGGATTGAAACCATTCTTCTCAGTCTTGTTTCGGATCTGCAGGAGTACCTTAGCTCCAAGTGGAGGCAATTCTAACCGTATTCCTGCCTTTTAGAGGGATATCCTGCACTGGGTTCATGGGAATAGAAAGTTTGATGCATTTGACTATGTCTATCAGGAGATGTGGGACATCTCCATCTCTCCCAAGCGTGGCTGTGGATACGCTCCTCACATCATGTTCATGATTGAGAAGGTATCAGGTTTAACCTTCAACAAGGATATGAAGCATCTGAGCCTCAAACCTCAGATTCCTTCTAACTGGGCTCCCGACACCACCTCTGGATAGTTCTTTGGAGCAGCTCAGCCTCCATCTTCAGCTGCACCACCTCAGCCACCTCAGGCTGCCTCTCGGGGCACTGGATACTCTCATGTGCCTCTACCTCCTCGCGGGAAGAGAAGCGGGATTATAAAGATGTTCAAATCTCTTATGAGCATGTGCAGGAGCATTAATCAGAGGCTCGACGTCATTGAGAGGAATCAAAAGGGTCTTTATGACCATTTTGGTATTGAGACTCCTCCTCCACCGCCCTCAGTTGAAGGCTCACCTCCTCTTACTCATGGTGACCCCACTACTCATGATGACCCCACCTTCACCGTCGAGGAGATGAACTATTTTGGGTACTACCCGACTCCTCCTCCTTTCTCCTCTGGCGCAGGTTCGAGTGCTCAACACATTCGCTTTGAGAATGAGGATGGCGAGGGTGGTGAAGATCAAGCTGCCTATGCTCTTCGCCAGCGCAAAGGGAAAGGACCGGCCATTGACGAGGAAGAAGAGGAAGAAGGCGATGATGATGATGAAGATTATGAGTTCTCCAATGACTAGAGCTCTCATCACCTTCTACCCGCACTTTTCTCCTTTTTGGGTGTCTTGATGCCAAAGGGGGAGAAGTGTAGTTATCTTAGTTTTTCATCTTAGTTTGTGAGTTGTGAGCGAGTTTGGAGTTGAACTATTTATGGCACTATTTGGTTTGTAAAACTCTATTTTGCTACCTTTGTGATTGGTTTGTGCACTCTATTTTCTTATTGTATTGGTACTTTATTGATTATCTTTAGCTTGGTGCATTTGTGTGAAATATCATGTCATTTGCATCTCTTCTATCTTTTGTGATCAATTATTGCAAATTAACATGTATGCATAGTTTTAGGGGGAGCTCTCACATTTTTTTAAATATGTGCACTTGTTATTATCTCATATCCTCTTACTCATGCACACATTTAGGGGGAGCCCCTCATCACAAACTGATCCTTTATTGCATATTTTTATGAAATTTAGTTGTATTATCATCAATCATCAAAAAGGGGGAGATTGAAGGTGCATCTAGGCTCCTAATTTTATTTTGGTGATTGGCGTCAATACAATTAAGAACGGACTAATCTTTTAATAAGCTTATGTGTAGATTATGGTACAAAGTTTGGTGATTAAACGCATAGAAACAAAAAGGGAGAAAAGAAGATGGCAAAATGCTTCAAGATGAAATTCAAAATATGCTCAAGAATGAAGTTCATAGAGTTTTATTTGAAATCTTGAGTATAGGAAAAGCCGTACTATCAAGAGGGACACAAAAGTGTGAAGCGGAGGTGAACTAAGTGCAAAATTCTCCTTTCCAGGCCATACAAAAATTTCTAGAGCAAAATCATCGGAGTTGTCCGACCCATCGGACAAGTCCATCGGACTCCAGTACCTCTGCCACTCTGGGTCGTCGGACATGTCTGACGGTCATCGGACTTGTTCGATGACCAGAGGAAAGTCCGACGCATCAGACATTTCATCAGAGTACAGTTCCCCTGCCACCCTATTTTCATCGGACTTGTCCGATAGACAAGATTTGTCCGAGCCATCGGACAAGTCCATCGGATTCCAGTTCCCTCTGCCCCTCCTGTGCCGTCGGACATGTCCGATGTCCGATGGTCATCTTATCCGAGGCATCGGGCAAGATTGTCGGACTCCAGTTTCTGCGCCACCTTGATTCATCGGACATTTCCGATGACCATCGGACTTGTTCGACACAGATCTCAGAAATTGGGTCTCCAACGATTCTTTTCTCCATTGGGCTATAAATAGAACCCCTCTTCGCGCTTTGGTCGGTTGGTCACTCATTCCACTCAAAAACACTCTCAAGCTCACCTTGCTTCCACTCTTGATTTATGAAGGGATTGAGAGAAGATTGAAGTGCTCCATCGACTCCAAGCTTTCATCCTCTTGAGCACTTGGTTCATCCTCGCCGCCGACAACTATTGTGTTTGTTACTCTTGGGGATTCATCCCCTAGACGGTTAGAGGTGCCCGTAGAGCTCCCAACTTGTGTGGTGACGCCTCGGGAAGTTTGTATTGACCCCTCCTTTGAGGAGTTTCTAGTGGAAAACCAAGTTTGATCTTTATGGTGACTTAGAGAGGTTACAGTTGAAAGAGACCCGGTCCTTTGTGGATCCCTCAACGGAGACGTAGGCTTCTTTGTGGAGCTGAACTTCGGTGAACATATCTTGTGCCTTACTCGTGCTTTTAATTACGTGTCTTTCATTTACTTGTTCCTGCTCATAAACTTGCTAGTTAGGGTTTGCTTCGTATTTCCTAAATTAATTGTGTAGGTTTCTTGCTAGTTGCTCTCCTTATTTTTATAGCTTCCCTTTGCTTGTATTCACTTGCTCTTAGCTTGCCTTACACTAGTTTTAATATTTACTCGACCGATCTACTTTTCTATCTCGTGCCATCGGACAAGTCATCGGACTTTCCCCACAATCGTCGGACCAGTCCAACACTGCGCATTTAACTTTTATTATTAAGTGAATTTCAGGGATAATTGCCTATTCACCCCCCTCTAGGCACTTTCACCCTCTCACATCATTTTCCTAATGTGAGATAAATTATTGCATAGGTGATGGATACAACTAATCAATTGATCATAGAAGCTATTATAGTACTTGACGCAATACCATCAGATCTAGTTTTATCAGCGTCAGAAACCCAAGAAGCACCTTCCAATGATACTGCTACACCAAGCATAAGACAAGAAAGCGGCAATGTCTCAGCTACTGCCCCACTGGTTTCAACCACCAAAGGCAGCCGTAAGAAAAGCAACTGAGGTGAAGAGACACCTCAGCCACACTTTCAGCGACCCAAGGAAAAGAACAAAAGGAGATGCTTGAAATGTGGAAAGCTTGCTCCTGGTCATAATACAACAACATGTGATAGAGTTAGCAGGATGGACTCAGAGGGGGTGACAACAAGACCAAGGGGGAGGCCAAGGGGGAGTGGCCGTGGAAGGGGTACAACAAGAGAGGGAGGAAGTGCAAATGAGAAGGTGCATGATATGGATGACAGAATGTAAGTGGGGTTCATTTTAGTGGTATTCAATTTAGTAGCTGAATAAAAATAAAATTTTGTGTCAAATAACTGATATGCTTAATATTGGATAGGCAAATGAGGACAAGGAGCACGATGATGAAGAACGGACATGGAGGTGGTATAGCTGGATCAAGTAGTTGTTCTGTTGTCAATGATGACTACTATTCATCATACAGTGCAGGAGATGATGGTGTTGAGTACGCATCAAAGTCCGATGATTGACACAATAAAGAACATAAATATAACATGAATTTTTGGTGCTGATATATGTAGATTACAGTCAGAACACACATATGTAAAATCTGATGTAGAGCAAATATATAGATAGAAATTTTTTTGGGAGAGTCGTGATCAAAGAATTACTGATACATTTCAAAGTTACCGATATTTTTCAAAAGGAAATTACTGATTCTAAAAAAATACCGAATCCTTGTGGCAATAAACACTAAATTCTACAAATGCTTTGCACACTAAATTTTCCAACCCCTTTACACACTAAATTCTCCAACCCCTTGGCACACTACATTCTCCAACTCGTTGGCACAATAAATGAAAAATGAGATATTACTAGCAAATAATTACTGATACATTTCAAAGAAAATTACTGATTCTAAAAAATTACTGAATCCATGTGGCAATAAACACTAAATTCTCCAACTCCTTGACACACTATATTCTCCAAGCCCTTGACACACTAAATGCTCCATCTCCTTGGAACATTAAATGAAATCTGATACATTACTAACAAAAAATTACTGATATTTTTCAAAAGGAAAATTAGATACTAAAAAATTACTGAATCCATGTGGCAATAAACACTAATTTCTCCAACTCCTTTTCACACTAAATCATCCAACTCCTTGACACACTAAATTTCACAAATGCTTTGCACACTAAATTATCCAATGAGCCGACAATTTCTATCACTGTAAGAGACAATATTGGACTCTAGGGCCCAAACCATGTGGCAATAAACACTAAATTCAACAAATACGTTGCACACTAAATTCTCCAAATGCTTTGCACACTAAATTCTACAAATGCTTTGCACACTAAATTCTCCAACTCCTTGACACACTAAATTATCCAAGCCATTGACACGGTAAATTCTCCAACTCATTGGCACAATAAATGAAAACTGAGATATATCTAACAAAAAAATACTGATATTTTTCAAAAGGAAATTACTAATTCTAAACAATTACTGAATCCATGTGGCAATAAACATTAAATTCTCCAACTCCTTTGCATGCTAAATCCTCCAACTCCTTGACACACTAAATTCTACAAATGCTTTGCACAATAAATTCACCAATGAGCCGACAAATTCTATCACCATAGGAGACAATATTCGATTCTAGGGCCCAAACCATGTGGCAATAAACACTAAATTCTACAAATGCTTTGCACACTAAATTCTACAAATGCTTTGCACACTAAATTCTCTAACTCCTTGACACACTAAATTCTACAAATACTTTGCACACTAAATTCTGCAAATTCTTTCCACACTAAATTCTCCAATGAGCCGACAATTTCTATCACCGTAGGAGACGATATTGGATTCTAGGGCCCAAACCATGTAACAATAAACACTAAATTCAACAAATGCATTGCACAATAAATTCTTCAAATGCTTTGAACACTAAATTCTACAAATGCTTTGCACAGTAAATTCTCCAATGAGCCGACAATTTCTATCACCGTAGGAGACGATATTAGATTTTTGGGTCCAAACCATGTGGCAATAATCACTAAATTCTCCAAATGCTTTGCATACTGAATTCTCCAAATGCTTTGCACACTAAATTCTCCAACTCCTTGACACACTAAATTCTCCAAGCCCTTGACACACTAAATTCTCCAACTTATTGGCACAATAAATGAAAACTGAGATATTAGTAACAAAAAATTACTCATATTTTTCAAAAGGAAATTACTGATTCTAAACAATTACTGAATCCTCGTGGCAATAAACACTAAATTCTCCAATTCCTTTGCACACTAAATTCTACTAATGCTTTGCACACTAAATTCTTCAATGAGCCGACAATTTCTATCACCATAGGAGACGATATTGGATTCTAGGGCCCAAACCATGTGTATAACACCCCGGAATCCACAAACACCCCGGGATGTCACTAAAACCACATAATCAAATAGCTGAACAAATGAAATAGAAAATTTGGCAGCATCTCCTTTGTAAATACAAGCATCGCGGAAGCATAAGCATATAGATAAATAATACTAAAGAAACACCACATTAGAGTCATCAAGAGCATCCTAGAAAAATTATATAACTAAACCCAAAGCAAAGGTTTATCATCCAACAAACTTTAAGCATAAGCACATAAATAAATATTATCAAAAGTTTCATTATTAAGACTAAAGTAAAGAGTCTAATAAGCGATGAAGTGGGTGGCGTGCAGCTAATCCCTCTTCCCCTCCTAGCAATCACCAAACACCTGGAGAGAGTAGAGCAAGGGTGAGATAAAAATTCTCAACAAGAAAATTTGTTTTATCAAGCTATTTAAACCACAAGTTTCACTAAGCAATGATTTAAAGATATCAATATGGCAAAGCCAATACTTCATTATAAACCACAATAATAATGATTGAGTAATAAAAGGCCTCCAAAAGCATAAAAGATCACTTCACTTCTACCATAACATATATATGTTAATAACTTCAATGAATGCATATGAATGCAATGCCATGACCACTTTTACATTGCACCCCTCCTCGGACAACGTACGATGTGTACCGGTACAATTGCAACCATAGGATTGCAATAAACTTCAATGCAATTGAGATGATATGCTCATGATATGCCTCATATGTCTTATAAATGGGAAATAAAACCTCCGCAACCACAACTTCAGTTATAATGGAATATGAAAATAAGCCTCAAGTGAATAAATAAGTCATATGACATAAATAACCTTCATTTAGCATAAATATTCAGATTATAATGAAAGTGATATGGTTCTTAATATTAAAGTGTAGGTGATAAAAGAACAAGACAAAACGGTAGCAAAACCGCTACATTCACTTGCCTCCGATGACGAAGAAAATGCACTAGGCATGTTCCGGAGCACTACCACCTGTTTTAGAACAATACTTCAGTACAATACTCCATAGATCATTTACAAACAACATACATAGCGCTCCTACGTCCAAACCCACAATCATCAAAATCAACGAATTGATCACTAGCAGCAGTGCTGCTTGTCTTTTTTGTAGCAACTAAACTATAACAGCAATAATAGAAAATAAATTCGTATTCGGAAATTAGAGAATAAGGACTACAACTTTGGTATTCATTGCAAAATTTAATTTCGATGTTTACTCTTTCTAAATGGCTCGACAATGTGACTGACAGAACCTGTCAAACAGCATCACGACACTAACTTTGGAAAATCATATCTCCCAAACCATTGATTCAAAACAAGCATGCTTGTACTTTATTTAAAGAGGGACTAGATTACTACAAAACATTTTATATAACCCTGGATCAATTCGGCTACTAAGACAACTTAAATCGTCATTCAAAACAGAACATAGTAACTATAAACTGTAGGTTTGACGAAACTGACAAAAAATGACAGTAACAGTTAGATAGCGATAACTCCAGTTCTACTCAAAACAAAACTGAGTATAAATACGCGTTGGAAAGGTCTTGCAATCTTCTACAACTCTACTTGTATGGTCCTACTCAGAATCAGCCTCTAAAGTCCCTCAAAACGACCATGAACTGGTACTGTCTGAACTGCCAGGACAATACAGCGCTAGGGATCAACAGTCCACTTCGTAGGGGCATAACTCCTAGAATACTCAACGAAAAGATGCGCATAAATATTCTTTCGAAGGACAGTGAAAAGATCTACAACTTTCGTTAAAAGACCCTAGTCAAATTCAGCACCTAAATTTCTGAAAACAACCTCAAACAGAGACTGTTTCCTGCTATAAAACAGAATTGGGTAGGATACCAAAACTCAAACTATTCCCAACGTTAAAACAGCATTGCTAGGAAGGATTGAAAGAGTAGATCGACTGATCAAAAACCTACGAACCTACCTGCTGCTAGATGAAGCCCGATCCCCTATCTCGTCCTGTAAATTGAAGTTGAACTTCAACCCAAGAAAAGAGAGAATAGAAGTGAGCATCAAGCACTCATTCTGCTGGAGGAAAAGATGAATTGAACGTCAGAGACAAAGATCCATGGATTCAGACCTGGGGAGGCGAGGCAAAAAAGGAGCAGCGCCGCCTCTGTTCTGTTCTCGATCGAGGAAGGAACGACAAGGAAGGAAGAGTATGTGAAAACTGTATAGGGTTTAGCTGGACTTCTGTTGGGCTGTAGCACACCTGGTCCAATAAGTAAACATTGTTTTTTTTCTAATATTTGGGCATTACAATGTGGCAATAAACACTAAATTTAAGAAATGCATTGCACACTAAATTCTTTAAATGCTTTGCACACTAAATTCTATAAATCTTTGCACAGAAAATTCTCCAACTCCTTGACACGCTAAATTCTTCAACTCCTTGACACACTAAATTATCCAAGCCATTGACACGATAAATTCTCCAACTCACTGGCACAATAAATGAAAACTGAGATATAACTAACAAAAAATCACTGATATTTTTCAAAAGAAAATTACTGATTCTAAAAAATTACTGAATCCATGTGGCAATAAACACTAAATTATCCAACTCCTTTGCACGCTACATCCTCCAACTCCATGACACATTAAATTATAGAAATGCTTTGCACACTAAATTCTATAAATGCTTTCCACACTAAATTCTCCAATGAGCCGACAATTTCTATCACCGTAGGAGACGATACTAGATTTTTGGGCCCAAACCATGTGGCAATAATCACTAAATTCTCCAAATGCTTTGCACACTGAATTCTCCAAATGCTTTGCACACTAAATTCTTCCACTCCTTGACACACTAAATTCTCCAACTCCTTGACACACTAAATTCTCCAAGCCCTTGACACACTAAATTCTCCAACTCATTGGCACAATAAATGAAAACTGAGATATTACTAACAAAAAATTGCTGATATTTTTCAAAAGAAAATTACTAATTCTAAACAATTACTGAATCCATGTGGCAATAAACACTAAATTCTCCAACTCCTTTGCACACTAAATTCTACTAATGCTTTGCACACTAAATATTCCAACTCCTTGACACATTAAATTATACAAATGCTTTACACACTAAATTCTACAAATGCTTTGCACACTAAATTCTCCAATGAGTCGACAATTTCTATCATCGTGCGAGACGATATTGGATTCGAGGGACCAAACCATGTGGCAATAAACACTAAATTCTACAAATGCTTTGCACACTAAATTCTCCAACTCCTTGACACACTAAATTCTCCAACTCCTTGACACACTAAATTCTCCAAATCCTTGACACACTAAATTCTCCAACTCAGTGGCACAATAAATGAAAACTGAAATATTACTAACAAAAAATTACTTATATTTTTCAAAAGAAAATTACTGATTCTAAAATATTACTAAATCCTTGTGGCAATAAACACCAAATTCTCCAACTCCTTTGCACACTAAATTCTACTAATGCTTTGCACACTAAATTCTTCAATGAGCCGACAATTTCTATCACCATATGAGACGATATTGGATTCTAGGGCCCAAACCATGTGGCAATAAACACTAAATTCAACAAATGCATTGCACACTAAATTCTCCAAATGGTTTGCACACTAAATTGTACAAATGCTTTGTAAATTCTCCAACTCCTTGACACACTAAATTATCCAAGCCATTGACACGGTAAATTCTCCAACTCATTGGCACAATAAATGAAAACTGAGATATAACTAACAAAAAATTACTGATATTTTTCAAAAGGAAATTACTGATTCTAAAAAATTACTAAATCCATGTGGCAATAAACACTAAATTATCCAACTCCTTTGCACGCTAAATCCTTCAACTCCTTGACACACTAAATTCTACAAATGCTTTGTACACTAAATTCACCAATGAGCCGACAATTTTTATCACCGTAAGAGACAATATTTGATTCTTGGGCCCAAACCATGTGGCAATAAACACTAAATTCTACAAATGCTTTGCGCACTAAATTCTACAAATGCTTTGCACACTAAATTCTCCAACTCCTTGACACACTAAATTATGCAAATGCTTTGCACACTAAATTCTACAAATGCTTTGCACACTAAATTCTCCAATGAGCCGACAATTTCTATCACCGTAGGAGACGATATTGGATTTTTGGGCCCAAACCAAGTGGCAATAATCACTAAATTCTCCAAATGCTTTGCACACTAAATTTTCCAACTCCTTGACACACTAAATTCTCCAACTCCTTGACACACTAAATTCTCCAAGCCCTTGACACACTAAATTCTCCAACTCGTTGGCACAATAAATGAAAACTGAGATATTACTAACAAAAAATTACTGATATTTTTCAAAAGGAAATTTCTGATTCTAAACAATTACTGAATCCATTTGGCAATAAACACTAAATTGTCCAAGTTCTTTGCACACTAAATTCTACAAATGCTTTACACACTAAATTCTACAAATGCTTTGCAACACTAAATTTTCCAACTCCTTGACACACTAAATTATACAAATGCTTTAGACACTAAATTCTACAAATGCTTTGCACACTAAATTCTCTAATGAGCCGACAATTTCTATCATCGTAGGAGACGATATTGGATTCTAGGGCCCAAACCATATGGCAATAAACACTAAATTCTACAAATGCTTTACACACTAAATTATCTAACTCCTTGACACACTAAATTCTCCAAGCCCTTGACACACTAAATTCTCCAAGCCCTTAACACACTAAATTCTCCAACTCATTGGCACAATA
This sequence comes from Eleusine indica, assembly GCA_030378355.1. Classification (NCBI taxonomy): domain Eukaryota; kingdom Viridiplantae; phylum Streptophyta; class Magnoliopsida; order Poales; family Poaceae; genus Eleusine; species Eleusine indica. Next base: position 18,787,113 of record CM059494.1, read on the forward strand.
AATGAAGACTGAGATTTTACTAACAAAAAATTACTGATATTTTTCAAAAGGAAATTTCTGATTCTAAACAATTACTGAATCCATTTGGCAATAAACACTAAATTGTCCAAGTCCTTTAGACACTAAATTCTACAAATGCTTTGCACACTAAATTCTATAAATGCTTTGCACACTAAATTTTCCAACTCCTTGATACACTAAATTATACAAATGCTTTAGACACTAAATTCTACAAATGCTTTGCATACTAAATTCTCTAATGAGCCGACAATTTCTATCATCGTAGGAGACGATATTGGATTCTAGGGCCCAAACCATATGGCAATAAACACTAAATTCTACAAATGCTTTGCACACTAAATTATCTAACTCCTTGACACACTAAATTCTCCAAGCCCTTGACACACTAAATTCTTCAACTCATTGGCACAATAAATGAAAACTGAGATATTACTAACAAAAAATTAATATATTTTTAAAAAGAAAATTACTAATTCTAAAATATTACTGAATCCATGCGGCAATAAACACTAAATTCTCCAACTCCTTTGCACACAAAATTCTCTAACTCCTTGACACACTAAATTCTCCAATCACTTGACACACTAAATTCCCCAACTCCTTAGCACAATAAATGAAAACTGAGATATTACTAACAAAAAATTTTTTGATACCTTTCAAAAGAAAATTACTGATTCTAAAAAATTACTGAATCCAAGTGGCAATAAACACTAAATTCTTCAACCCCTTGATACACTAAATTCTTCAATGCCTTGACACACTAAATTCTCCAACTCCTTGGCACAATAAATGAAAACTGAGATATTACTAAGAAAAAATTACTAATACTATACAAAAGGAAATTATTGATTCTATGAAATTACTGAATCCATGTGGCAATAAACACTAAATTCTCTAACTCCGTTGCACACTAAACTCTCCAACTGCTTGACACACTAAATTCTCCCAACCCCTTGGCAAAAAAATAAAAATAAAAACTGAAAAATTACTAATAAAAAAATTACTAATACATTTCAAAGGAAATTACTGATTCTAAAAAATTACTTATTCAAAAGAAATTACTACTAGTATAAAATAACTACTTCTATAGAATTATTGATTGTCATGTTACATTAAATTTAATGTAAGCAATTACTGACCATTACACAAGAAATTACTTGACAATAGAAAGAACAAAATAACTTCACTCCATAATTTGTCCATCCAAAATCCATTTTACATAAGTATACCACATGAAACATAACCATCACAGAAATAATTCAAATACATGGGTCAAGCTAGTGCGTGCCACATCGATTACACAAATCACACGAAATACAAGAAAGAAAAAGAGTTCATGGCTACTGAATAGGTTGTGAAAAGATCTCAATCTCTGGAGGAATCTTGTTGCATCGTTCATTCACACGATGGAACATCATGTAGTGCAACAACCGTGCCTTGTACTCACCCCCCCTGCTCTGCACATAACAAGACAGCAACAACATAAGAAAAAGAAGGAAAATATTTAGGACAAACAACTTAAATATAACTGGACAAGAAAAGGTAGAAAGAAAGAGATAATGTGCTAACCGGGATAATATCAGACACTAAGGACCGCGTGAATCCATTGTATCGTTTCAGAAACAACATACAAAATTAGAGGCAGTCATTTACAAGCAGCTAGTTTGGAACATCAATAAATGTGACTCCCCAATTGATGATATCAGGAGACCTATCCTTTGTGATTTATTTGAGTATTGAATTCATCCTCTCCTGTACACGGGTGCAAATATCACTATGCCACCGGCCCTTGTCATACTGCTGTTGCCAATCTAGAGAGTCCAGTATATCTATCTGGCCATGGAACATATTGATGCAGTACAATGCCCAATGATATCCTTTGTGTAGAGGAACAAATATCCAACAAAAAATAATTGTAGTGTGGCATCAGATATCAAGTAAAATAATAATAATAATAATAAGGTATTACATGCAAGTGTAATGGAAAAAAAAATTGATATCCATAATATGACTCACGAGTTTTGCATTAAGAATCTGTTTCGCTGTAAAGCGATATTTGGTCATTTTGTAGATAACATTTTCTTCATATGGTGACTCATTGAAATAGTTCTCATATAGAAGAATGGACCACGACATGAAATAAAAATAATTACAAGGACAGAAAAACACAAAGAAAAATACTAAAAACAAATTACTAATCTACAAAATTACTAATGACTTAAGTGGTGCATGCAGAAACTAAATTTTTAACAACACTGTTACTGATCTATAAAATTACTGACACTCATCATAGTAATAACAAACACTAGATTGTAGATTGGCACTAAAAAGTCTTGCTAATTCAAAAAATTACTGACACTTCTCAAACAAACTTGAGAAAAGTTTTACAAATACTATGATATTACTGACACTCATCAAACAGGAAAAGAAAGAAACAAGACAAATAAATTTCTATTCAGGTATAGAACTTATCGAAACACAAGTTGGAAGTATAATCCTGTAACCAGAACATTGTGGCCTTAAAGCTTCATCATCATCCTTGAGGCATTGTAAGAACTAATCCAAGTGTAGAGACTCAGCCATCTTTCCATCAACAAAAGTATCAACAATAAATTGTCCCGACATCATAAATAGATCACTGTGAGTTTTGCAGCTAAGAGTTTTCTCACTTCTTGAGATGAAACAGTGCCTGCATATGTATGCTACTTGATTAATACATGTAGCATCTAAAAGTTGAATTAATATCTGCACGTACTGACAAAACAAATATTGGATGCATCAGATGTCAAAAATAAAAATAAAAAGATAATATTGTATGTTGCAGAGTTGGTATGTTTAGAGATGTTCTCCATCATGAATTTTCGGATGCCTTCTGCTAGATTGGTGCTCAGTTACTGAGGAGCCCATTCTGGTTTGTCAAATGGAGAAACCATGTCGGGGCTCTCAACTTGGAACACTGGTCCATTGCCCCATTCCAAAGGTACACCCAGGTAGGGGGGTTTATCAAATGACAACTCCGGTATCTCTTCATCATCAACATGTTTGTTGTTCTTCTTCCTTCCCCTCCTTGGCTTCCGAGAATAGGTGTTGAGTGTAACAAGTTCCACGCTATCAGTCTTCATAGACCGAGTGAGCCGATGCTTTGGGGCAGATAAAATGGTCTCAGTATTATCGTGTGATGAGATGAAACAACTTATTAAGTTATTGGTACACTGAAATTAATTACTGAATAGAAACAAAAAAAATAACTAGCATAACTTTAATAATTACAATAACCTATTGAGGACCAAAAGCACCATCCTTAACTTCTGTAGGTAGGGTATCAATGGTATCAACAACAACCCTCTCAGAATTAGACTAAACCTGTTGATTAGCAGATGCATCATCATTATCACTCATGCCAAGATGGGATTTCTATGTAGCATCATGATCCAAACTACAGAGGATGGATGTAATATTTTTCCATGACTCATGGTCAAAACATGTCTCATTGATGCCAAAAGATTGAGACTGAAAAAAAAGGATGTGACAGCTTGTTGACGGTTGTTAAATACCAATTCCGAACGTCAATATAGCCACAAATAAGGAAAGGCTTAGCATTTCATACACGCATGTTAGCTAGGAATAATAAGATTCCACTTGTTCTTAGAGATTTATGTGCATGCAGAGAATATATATAAAAGGAGTGGAGAAATAGAGCAAGATCCATGAAATAACATTCCAACCAATGGGAGAGTGCCAACCAGATTCCTCACGGATCACTGACGTGGTTGCATAGGATTCCTCCGGAGAACACCGACTTAAATCAGAATAGGATCCACCTACCAGCTACCCCGAGGGGGCTCACCTTCAGGTTAGCCAACCTGGTCTTGAGGCCTTTTCGGCCGGGCTTCCACGTGTCGACTCCTTAGCCCTTTGGCAACATCGGTGCATGGCAGTTCTATGGCGGTTACTCCTCAGTACCGACTTATGGCCCCTATAAATAGAGGGGAGTACCTCCCACTCCAACACACATCAAGAAGAGTCCATTTTTTAGCATTACACTTAGTCTTCAGGTCCTAGTGGAGTTTAGGATAGAGGAGAGCTGCCTAGAGGTCCTTGATCTAGTCTTGGAGCTTTGGATATAGTTCCACACTATCCCTCTCTAGTAAGACTTCTTCCTTTATTAATATATTTATCTTCTTTACTCTTGTGCTTTATTTATTTATACTAGTGTGATAGTAATGTGCCTTTTATGTGATTGTTGCCTAGTCATGTTTGTATGCTTTATGCTTCACATACTCAAGCTAGTCAGTCTATGTTTTTGCACTTGTTTAATGCATATTGTGGTTAGACATGCTTTAGTCCATAACTTGTTAATCTATAGGGTTAATGTTATGTGTGTTATAGTCTTTAACTTGATGATCCATAGGGTCAAAGTTATACATGTCTTAGCCCTTGACTTGTTGATCCGTAGGGTCAGAGTTATGCATTCTCTAGTACTTGACTCGTTGATCCGTCAGGTTAGAGTTAACTATATTCATGCTCTCGACTTGTTGGTCCCAAGGGCCAAAGTCCCATGGGAATCAAGAGTATTATTTAGCAATGTAAGCATGGTGCTTAGGTTGGTAAATATCTTTAAGTGCTTGGTTGCCCCCACGAATAGGAATAGGTGTGGCGGTAAGGACTTAATTGTCTTTTATTACGTGTCCTAGTAAAGGATTGCCAACAGGTGGTGATAGCCCTGTTGTGCATATTAATCCTCCCTATCCCAGCTTGGCGTAGGACTTAGGCTTGTATGTGTTGCATGTATCTAACCTATAGACAGGAGTATAGAAGTACATAGGGATCCATCTTAACTCTTTCTAACCCACTTAACCTAGACTTTGGACTAATGTTAGATTGGCTTGTTCTGTGTGTCACTACCCACTATCTTTGTTATCCTTATCCCTATCTATGACTTTGGTATATTATTAGTTATATGGTTATGAACAAGCTATCTGTTGACCGCTGTCTTCCCTTGGGAGACTATAAAATGACAGTCATTGGAATAATCCAATGGTGAAGTGCTACAACGGGATGTCCGTGCGCTTGCGGATTATATTGCCCAACTTAACCATCTATTGAGTTCTACCAACAAGCATTTCTAGCGTCATTGCCGGGGATAGTAATATTTCTGGTGCGACGTTAGGAAATGTCAACAACAACAATACAATACATAAAGCAGAATACTGTTGTGGATAGTTCTCTTCTGTAGGCAACAAAATTACTGGCAACAACAATATATAAAAAAAATTACTATGGCTTATCAAAAGACATAAAATTACTCATAACAACAATTACTGACAAAAAAAAGAAATTACTCAACAACATAAAACAAATAAACATAATAACTCTTCTTTAGTCCTTGCAAACTCTAGGCTAATTTCACATCCCAAAATCAGGGAAAAACTTCTCTAGGCAACAAAATTACTGGCAACAAAATTACTATGACTTATAAAGACATAAAATTACTAATATGAAAATGTAGCAGCTTCTTACAAAAACCTAAGAAAAAAAATACAACTGATAGAAAAAAAATACAAGTGATACAAAAAAAAATGAAACATGAGCATGCTCCGGACTATAGATGACAACTTTATCGGGTGCTAGCGAAGGCGGAGGAGGATCTAGGTTACTAGGTTCAACCTGCACTCCCAAATTGTTAACATAAAAAAAAAGGAGAAAGAATAAGAAAAAGAAATTACAGAAGAACATGTTCAAACTATAGTCTAATTACACATCATAAAAATCAGCATACTGTTCCAGCAAACACTAGTCTAATTACAAATCATAAAAATCAAACAAAAAAACAGCATACTTTTCCAGGAAAATCACATGAAATATTACTAAAAGAAAAAAAATTACTAAAACAAATAAATTAGTCAAGAACATGCATAATCTAGTGGAATACTGTTGTGGATTACTGAGAACAAGCACACAACAATTCTAGTCTAATTACACATCTTAAAATCAGACAAAAAAGCAGCATACTGTTGTGGATTGTTCTCTTATGTAAGAAACAAAATTACTGCCAACAAAATTACTGAAAGAAAATTTACTTTGGGTTAAAGAAAAAAGAAAAAAAAGAAAATTAGTTCTGATATGATGTATTACCAAAAAAAGAAAAGAAAAATACAACTGATTGAAAAAAAGAAACCTGGGATGACTGTACTTGAGCATGCTCCTGACTTGAAATTATAGTTTTGACGGGTGGTGGCGGAGGCGGAGAAGGGTCTAGGTTAGTAGGTTGAGTCTGCACTCCAGAATTCATAACATAAAAAAAAGAAGAATGAGAAAAAAAAGGGGCACGTAATTACTAAAAATTCAAATAGAAAGAATCTTCGAATTACTCATTACTCAAAATAGTAATAAAATAATTGATGTGAAACATTACTGACAATTGTGACACAAATGAATGACAATACTAAAGGAAATTACTGATTGCATCAACTAATACAAAAAGTGTTACTCATTCTACTTACACTGTCATAAGAATTACTGATCATGTCATAATACTTATTAGCTCTAGTGTATTTGCACTGATTAGTATAATTCTTACTGATTCTAAAAAATTATTGACACTTGACATATAAATTACTTACACCTCTTGTGAGAGCTTATCATGAAAATTACTTACAACAATATCACATTAAAAGGACATAACATATACATTACTAACACTACTTAAAATTACTGACAATTTAAAACATACAAATACTAATCACAACTCCTAAAGATTCTACATTTCTTCACCGGTATTCATCTATTGTTCTCTGCCTCTTAGAAGGCGGTGAAGCTGATGCCTGCAAAAAAAAGGGGAGGTCAAGAAACATAATAGCAAACAATTACTAAAAAAGATAAAAGAAAGAAGACAACACTTACAGAAGCACAACGCTTTGTGCGCTGGTTCCTAGGTGACTGCACAGATTCATCAAAAGATTAAGAACGACCAAAAATTCCCTTTTTGTCAGAGACAACCTTAAGCTGGGCATCCAACACCTCTTTTTTTCCCTTGTGAAAAACTTTCATGCCTTCTTCCATCATAGTTGCTCCACTATACACACGGCTATCATACTCCGTCAGAGCTGAAGAAAGAGCTTGCTTTTGATGATCATCTGTGAAGGAATTTAAGCACCCGGCAAGCAAGGGCTGCAGCTTGAGAAGGTCAGAAGGCATAGTGTCGACACTGGAATGTTGTAGCACGACTTCGGAGCACGCGTTGTAGGGTGGAAATCGAGAACTAGCTGTAGCCTGGGCAACACGAGGGGCTGGTGGAGGCCAAGCAGGTGGAGCTATGGCTTTCCTGTGGCACGGATTAGTGTCGCGTCCACCCCGTACGACACCCCTGACTCATACAACACTGGAAGAATCAATGCTGCATTCTTGATTGTCACGTCTTCCATCATCATGCTCGAGACGGACACAGACATTTTCATAACAAGTGTCAGCTTTATCCCTCAACTACATTCATATATAAAGCAAAGATCGCAAGGTAAGGGCAAAAAACAAATACAATAGTGAAACATAACAAAAATACAACAATGTGTGCAAATAAGAAAAATACGAGAATAAGCGACAGAGCTTACGGGTAATTGCCCATATGAAATAGAACCATTGTTCTCAACCTTCTTGTTAGCCTTGGCAATTTTGTCAATTACAATAGAATTCAACAAGCTAGCACAAGATTTTACTGAAAAGTCAACAATCATATCACTACACCTCAAGTTGCCAAGATAATATACCTAGAGACAGACATGGGACACAAAATTACTAGCAGCAAAAATGAATAACAGTAGATCTACTAACAATATGAAAAAAAAATAGAAATTACTAACAAAAAAAATAAGAAACAGTAAATTTACTAACAACATGTAAAAATAACAGTAATGTTACTAACAAATGTGTAAAGATAACAAGAAATACTGAAAGACGGCGGACACAAAAAAAATACTAGCAACAATATGTATATTACTTGGCATAAATTCACAAAATTACTGGGAGCAAAAAACACAAAGTAAAGTTACTGATAGTATGTAAAAATAACCAAAATAACAAAACAACATGGGACAAAAAAAAATTACTGACACCTAAATTATTGAAAGAAAAATTACTTAGGCTTAAAGACATAAAATTACTAGTGGCAAAAATTACTGACAAAAAAAGAATAATTAGAATATGACTTACAATGAGAAATGCAACACATCCCTGCACCGCAGGTGCCGCCACTTGACGGTGCCTATTCTTTCACTTCATTGCCTTGTCTTTCAAATCAGAAAGCAAGGCCTTGCGCCAATTGATCTCCGCTAATTGGTCAAAATTCATGCAATATAGATAACCGGCTCGAGAGATATTGGATGAGGTAGTAGGGAACAAAAACCGTTGAACAGCAGAATGAAAAGGCACTTGACATTCCAGTTATCACAATTCGTCATGGCTGCAAACCGCTCAATTATCCACCTGGGTACATCATTCTTGCCAAGCTTTGCATAGCTCTTGGACTTGGCAGCACCTTTTTTCTTAGCACCACCTTTCACAATCTGAGCAACTTTGGAGTCACACATCTGCCTCAAAACACCAAGAGCTTGCTTCCTCTCCTAAAAACTAAAAACTGACACATTATCACCGCCAAGTGGAAGACTAGTAACATCATGCACAACTTGCTCTGTCAATAGGAAAACTTCTTCCCCAACTTCCATACGAAACGGTTCAAACTTTATATGGTTCATTAGGTACATTATGAGGGCTCTGTCATTGATGCTATCGCACCTAAACTTCAAAAATTCACCAAAACGCAGTCTGGTGAGTCTTGTCTTCATTGCATCATTCAACTATTATAGTATATGGACAACAGTTCCAGGAGAGCACGGATAGTCACATAATATCCTTCCTTCATTAGCTGTAAAACCAAAATTAAACGTACAAAGAAAAATTAAATCAAATTGCAAAAAAAGGATTAAAAAATTACTGGAATAAATAGAAATGGTATTACTAAGCTACTATTAAATATTGTTTGATGTAAGAGAAAAACACAAGCAAAAATGGCCTAAAAATGGAACTATTTGTGTACTAATCACACATTGCTGGGCACTGAACTAAATTACTGAAATGAATTACTGGATATACACATAGAACTTATAATGAATTACTGGATATAGAAATATAACTGAAAAATAAACTATTGAACGTGAAAGTAGAATTACTGAACATGAAAATGAAATACTGGTATATAAAATAAATTAATGGTTGTAAAAAGACCACATAAGTACCTCCTCTGGATCACTGTCTTCGCCATCGCTATCAACCCCCTCTTCATCAATGACTGATTTGCCCTGATCAAAGAACAAACATATAAAAAAAATTCCAGCACATATAAATGTCGTAAGCATATATACAAACAACAAAAAGTAAGAATGTACCTTGTCAACATTGAGAGATTTAGGAGGATTATTCTTCTCTTGTTCATCCTCCCGAACAGAAGTATTGCTCAGATGAGATGGTCCCAAAAAAGGACCTCTTTGCTTCCTCACACATCTACGCTGTCGGCATTGTATAGGTGAGGAAGGAGGAGATATCCCAAAATCTGAATCATCTTCATGACCATAGCTATGAACGGGTGACTGAATACAACCTTCCATCCCTCAACAACCTAATAACAACAATTACTAAAATTACTGGTAGCACAATTACTCAAACAAAAATTACTATGGTTCAAAGACATAAAATTACTGCTAATAATAATTACTGACAAAAAATATTTACAAACAAGAAGCACAATCTAGTGGAATTATTGTTCAACTGCTCCACCAAAATCATATGGAAAAATAACTCAGAACAAACACAAAGCAACATAAACAAAAATAAACATGACAAATGCTCTTTGGTCCATGGAAGCTCTAGTCTAATAACACATCCTAAAATCAAACAAAACAGCAGCATACTGTTGTGGATAGTTCTCTACTGTAGGCAACAAAATTACTGGTAGCACAATTACTGAAACAAAAATTATTATGCCTTATAAAGACATAAAATTACTGATAACAACAATTACTGATAGAAAAAAATTACTGAACAGCAAGAATAATCTAGTGGAATTATTGTTCAACTGCTCCACCAAAATCATATGGAAAAATTACTGAGGACAAACACAAAGCAACATAAAGAAAAACAACAAAATAACTGTTCTTTGGTCAATATAAAGTCTAGTCTAATTACTAAATTCTAGGTAGCACAATTACTGAAACAAAAATTACTGAACACAAAACATAATCTAGAAGAGTTATTGCTCAATTGCTCCACTAAAATAAGCATAACCAAAACAGGAATCCGTGGGCAGTATGCCATAGCTTCATCAAACTATATACACAAAATAAAATTCCTAAGAATTTACTGAATAGCCAAGTAGCAAACATGTTGTGGCACAAATCAACATGTCACTGCTACTCTAGCACAACATATAATGAAACTGCTCTAGCATAAAATCAATCCCCTCGAATCTATGATCTCCATGGCAATGTTGATCTAACAACGCTAGAATGTAGGACTAAAATCAAGTAGATTGCAACCGGAGAGGGGATCCAGGGGAGCGGGAGAGGGGAAGTTACCAAAAATACTGTCGATTGCAACCAACAAATACCCTGCCTCTTCCGGGGGCCCCTCCTCGCCTCCGACCAAAATCCTAGAGTTCACTAACTCAAGCACCGCCTTAGTGGATCTACGGTTTCACAGGGCGACAAAGCAAGGAGGGTGAGGGAAAATGCCACCGGAGCCGAGAGATGCTCGGGGTGAGCCTCATCACCATGGCATCAACCTTGAAGTCGCCTCTTCTCGCTCTCCCCCCACTGCCGCCTCAACTGCTCGACTCCAACTGCCTCGGCAGACCTAGCATTTCCACGGGCGAGAAAGCAAATAGGGGGTAGGGGAGACACTCAGGGAAGGCCTTGTCTCTACCGCCTCGGCCTAAGCGCCACCGCCTCCGCCGCTGTAACCGCCTCATCGCTGCAGACGCGAGTCGCATAAGGAGTGGGGGGAAAATGACTGACGGGTGGGCCAAAAGAAGATGCGACGCCTTTTATATGTCGGTGATAGGTTGTAACGGGTTAATAGGTCGCGACCGGGATGGGGCTGCAGGCCCGGTAGCGCGCGTGGAGGTTTGGGTTGGTTCGATCGGACCCGATCTGGTTGTTTGGGTTGGTTGGCTGGCTAGTTGGATGTGAGGGGTGTGGAATATATATATATATATATATATATATATACATATAAATATATATATATATATTTATATATATATATATATTTATATGTATATATATATATATGAGGCCTTTTTCCTACTCCTAAGAGTAGCTACTCCCACGTGTATATCTCACAATCTAGAGAGTATTATTACATACTTGAGATTTGTAAATTAAGTATGTAGTCATACTAGAGGGTATGTGGACATACTCACTTTTTTTTTTGATACATGAAGTATGGAGACATACTCACTTTTATATAGTAGTAAATACGATATATGTTCATATGCTTATAACTTAAAGACCCTTTCAAAAATTTTATGGTTATCACTCTTAAAAATCTTATTTTAAGTATGTGTACATACTCAAAATGATAAATGGGTATGAACACATACCTAAGGTGGATTTTTCAATATGATGTCAAGGTATTCTCTCTCTCTCTCTCTCTCTCTATATATATATATATATATAAGATAAATAAAGACTTAAAATATAGAGAATTATAATCTCTATATGCGAAAGCGTGGTGAGACTAATATTGAGAGTGATACTCTCAAATGGGAAGCGTGGTGTGACCCTATAATTAGCTAGACCAATCTAGGCCAATGGTCGCAGCAAAAATAACATCATATCGCAAAGCATCACAGAAAGAAGGTCACAAGACATCAAAAGAATAGTGATCGACATTATTCATGGCATTGACATGCATGCCAGGACAAATACCTTGTGTTGCTTCGTACATGTAATAAATCTTTCAAGACTTAGCAAGGAAAGGCAAGAGAATATCATCATGAAAGGAAGACAATGCCAATTGAAGGGTGTTGTATATGACACCTGGTGTCCTTGCTACAGGAAGATGGAAGCTACATGTGCTAAATAAACAGGAAGGGAGTACTCCTCGTTCTACTATAAAAGGAGGACCTGGGCTTCAAAAGGTAGACACCGATCACTCATCGTCCAACGTTCTGAGCTCACTCCTCAAGAGCGCCTTCCACCTCCACCACTAAGTAGCAATATTAGTAGTCCACTTATAAAATAGAGAGCGTGAGTCCACTGTAAGATACTATTTCCAAGGTAATCTTTCCTTGTGTGTTTAAGTGTTTCGGGGTTCCCGAAAGGGAAAACCATATGTAGGCTATATTTGTGGAAATGAAGTAATGTTGTCTCTGAAAATCCCTTGATATGATCCAGTTCTTGCATATGAATTAAGTTTTTATGCTAGGGACCCTATAGGAGAAACCTCTATGGCGTAGTCCTCGGTTTAGCCTAGTTAAGGCGTTAGAGAGGACCCTGTGTTGGTACAGAGAAGTGTTCACTTCGGGTGGAACTGCCTGGGGAGACGATAAAAACTTCCTGCATATGTTTGTGACTGGCTTATATAGGGAAAGACTTCATTACTTCTAAAACAAATTAGCGATAAGTATGATGAGTACCAAGTAGGATTCTTACAACTGAGAACTTATACCGCCCGGCAGTCTGTTTGGCCTCGCCAGCCGAAAGAACAATCCTAAAAGAAGAAGATTAAGACCAACCATAATTAATACTCAAAGTTAATTAATATATTTGAAGTGCTCATAATAGTTTCAAAGCACTAAGTAAGTGCACACTCCACCTGGATAGTGGAATAACACTGTAGAAATTCAGAATTTGAATACTAACAGAGCAATTTGAATAGTGTCTCAAATTTGAATAGTAACCAGAATTTGAATAGTGTCCTGAATATTAATAAGTAACCATAGCTATTGTTCTATAAATTATATATTTGTGAATAGTGGTATCAGAGCCTGTTACAATTGAGAAGTTAAAGTATTTGAATTCTGAAATAAATACTGGAAGGATTATAAATACAAAAGAAAATATCAATATAAGGTGCAGACTTAATTCTCCAGAAAAACATACTTGGCACAGTTCACAAGGACAGTTAAACTTACTTATGGACTTAATACATAATCTTTATATTACTTGGGGTAAAAGGCAAGACGAATTAGATATAAAGCTAGATAAACTTTATAAAGACCACAAGGAGATGGAAGAAAATATTTCTTTAATATAGAATAAAATAAATCTCATGTTACAAAAGTTAGAGGAAGGAAAAGCAGAACAAATAAAATATTGTCAAAATAGTGACTATATCAAAGAAGAAGCCTCTCTGATCTATAAAAAGTTAGAATTTAAAAAATTTATAATAGAACAAAAGGATATCAAGATGCAAGAAGAGGAATCAAAAGTACTAATAGAACAGAATAATACAATAGTGCACATATTAACTCAAATCCTTGAAAAGGTTAATACCGAAACTGTAGGAAAAGAACTTGTACTATCATCAGCCGGAATAGTTTGTTCCACTACATCCATAAATTCAGATAAATGGACTTATCTAAAGGTGTTTGCAGAGGAGATCAATCCCTCCAAATAGTAAATAAAGACATAAGACCTTTAACCTTAATGGATAGGCTAAAAGGTAAAAGCGAGGATATAGAAAATCTTGATGAAATCATTAATGTAGAAACTGATCTGGAAAAATATCAGAAGGATACCTTAAGAAGAATAAAACCACAACAAATATATCACATGGGATTTTTTGAAACTAGAAGTGGTTTATATAGAATATCCAGGGAAGTTAAATTAAGTGTTTTGACAAAACCAGTAGAATTAAAAATTATAAGTAGACAAATTGAAAATAGTTTGAAATATTCAGGTTACAAATACATTCATTAAGGAAATGTATATAATTGGAATCAAAAGTATGACAAGAAAAAAAAAAGGCACAAAAGTTTTAATAACTTTGTTAGACAAAAGATGGGACACAATTAATAAAGCAGCATTAGGATTTTTAGAAGGAGACATGAATGAAAGTAGTTTAATAACTTATATAGCTCCAGACTTAATTATGCCTATAACAGAGTTTATAGAAAAAATGAGTTTTGGTTTTCAAACCAAAGGACATGAAGAATTTAAAGGCACAAATTTGTTAGTAAGCATAGAATTTATCGGTGGATTAACAAATAATAGCAGGACAAAATATAAGGTAAATATTAATGATGTAATAAAAAATATGCAATCAAAAGGAATTAATTTTATGAGTCCTTTAAAAATAAATTCTGAAGAGAGAGCAGGAGAAGAATGGGATATAGGTGAATTAGTACAAAAGAAGGAGATTTTGCACATACGTGAAGACTATATCAGCTATGAGAATAATAAGGGAAACACGAGTATTAGATTTATAAATTATAAGACAAGATCTTTAGATGATTCGGTTTCTGTTGCGACAGAACAAGAAATAGATAATAGTAGAAGACATAGTATCTCAGAATTCATGGAGAAACCTGATATAGACACAGAAATAAGTTATTGTGAAGACAAATTAAAACAAATAAATGCTGAATATAATAGTCCTATGTTATACGAATGGCCAAAAATTAGAGAAAAAGAACTTTACTTTTTTAGAGAACTAGCAAGGTTAAAAAGAATTAAAAAGGATAAAGAAAATTCTATGAGATGCTCAGAGATCAAGAAAGAGGTTAAGAATAAGATAGATATCACTTACAAAGAAAATCAATTAATTACTAAAGAAAAGAATATGGCTCAAGAAAATACTTCACCAATAAGTGAAGAAGAACATTGGAGCATGAATGAGAAATTATTACAACAAAGTTTTGAGGCAGAAGAAGAATTAGTAAATAAAATTTATAATGAAGAACAACTTAGAAATGATGCCGAAGATCATAACGATTTTATAGATTCTTTAGATGATATAGGATTATATAACTTAGAAAATGCTATGGAAGCAATGGATGTAGGGATTAGTAAAAGAAAAAGATATGGTGACAACTTAGTAAAAAGTGAAGGGAAGCAAGAAAGACCCTCTAGATCAGCAGGAACTTGACCGCCACCAAAAGAAGAATTCCCATATAATTACATCCCAGGTCAATATGCTTACATGGGCTCCGAAAAGAGAAATTTTGAAAAACCAGTAAAATTCCAAAATTACAAGAGTGAAGGAGCAATACTAAATTTATCTGCATATGACCCAATAGATTGGCCAAATGTGCTAAGCGTTTGGAAAGGATTAATAGTTCAAAAATACATACAAAATCAGCATAATATAGGAAATAGGGTAGAAGATATGATAACATATTTAGAAACATTTTTAGGTGAAGCAGCAAGGGTTCTATGGGAACAATGGGTAGAATCATGTCCAGATAAGTATGAAGAATTGAAAAGAGCTGGAAGCAATCCATATAATTTTGCAAATATAATATCACATCTTATCATAGCAGAAGATCCAGAATTAGGTAATACTGCTTTGCAAAATGAAAGATTAAGAGAGATAGAAAAATTAACACTAACAAATTGGAAAGGTATAAAGGAATTTTCACAACATTATTTATATAATGCAACCATTGCTAAGCAAGGATTTAATCAAGGAGTAGTGGAAAGGTATTTTAATAAGCTACCAGGTCCCTTAGGCAGTATGATATTTGAAGAATATAAAAAAGAAACGCAAGGACAAGTCATTAATATATTTCAAGCCATAACATTTGTGTTCAAACAGTTAAGGAAAATATGTAGAAGCATACAAGCTCAAAGATCCATGAAACATTTAGACTATAATTTTTGCAATAATATAGTTCAAATACCTTTAACATATGGAGAAGAAAGACAGAGAAGTAAAAAGTTCAGAAAACCTCAGCGAAAGTACAATAATCCTAGAGCAAAGAGAAGATATTTTTTAAGAAGATCTGATAATAGGCCACCATTCTTACATAAGAGAAATATAAGACAATATAATCCTAGGAAGAATTATGATAAGGCATGTAGATGCTTTATATGCAATTCACCCGATCATCTAAGTAAAACCTGTCCTAATAAAGATCAGAATAGATGCTCTAGTAAATATGAAGAACAAGAGAAGGTATTTATAGTGGACAGTGTCAATGAGAATATCCTAATCTACGATGATGAAATAAAAGATGATGAGTCTATATACTCCATCATAGAAACAGATGAAATAGAAAATATTGAAACAGAGTATGAATCAAGTGATGAGGAATCAGATTTAATAGAGGATTTAGCTGGATTAAAAATTGAAATGATGAATCAAATAGAGTGTGAACATGACTGGATAAGAGGAAAGGGACACTATAATATAAAGTGCACTTTTTGCATATATTACCCAAGTCAAGATAATAGAGCCACATGTAGTGTGTGTCTTAAACAAGCATGCCTTGAATGTCTGAAAACAAAGAAGCAAGCTTGGAGATATGAAGTAGAATTTGAACCAGAAGATAAAATTTTATCTAGTAGAGACTGAATATTAGAAAATAGAATAAATAAGTTAGAAGCAGAATTCAAAATATTACAAGCAAAGGTTGAAAACAAAACTGCAAAAGAAGATGAAATTATTGAATGTCAGGAACAAACTTTAACTATAAAAGACAATAAGAATAATAAGATTATTCAATTAAGAGAGGCTTTGATAAGCTTTGGAAATAAATACATAGTAAGATTGCCATTCAAAGAAATATTAGGCATAAGGATCCCAGTAAAAATGAAATTAAGACCAAATATTACATATAAAATACTAGCCTTAGTAGACACATGATGCACTAAAAATATCATCCATGACAAATATTTTATTAGATGCCCTGAAATAGTACATACTACAGATAATAATAAGGCAGAAGTCTCCACAGATATGTCAGGAATAAGAAAAGTCCATAATCAATTAGCTTATAATATAGAAGCATACATAAATGATACAAAATACATAATAGATGAAATTACAATAAGAGATCTATCTATGATAAATGATGAAATGATAATTGGGCTAAGGTTTTTACAACAATCAGTACAAACATCATTTATACATGAACATGGAATTACATTTATCCCACGACAAGATAATGTTCCATACATTTCTGAAGTTAAAAAGCGCCATGGGACACAACAAATTTGCAATATTAATATAGATAATTCTAGTCCACTCCTAGATACTGCATTACCTAAAGAACACACAAACCTTGAACTGAGCTCAAATATAAAAGAATATTATATAGAAAATTCTAACCTTGAATGCATTGGGTTACAATCATTTGCACCAAATTGGTATAGAGATATAAAGTCTAAAAATGATATAGAGAAGATAGTACAGAGGCTTGAAGATATACAACTAATTGGTGAAATACCTATGAAGCATTAAGAGAAAAATGGTATAGTATGCAAGATCAATATAATAAACCCAGACTATATTATCAAAACAGCTCCAATTGAGGCCACTCCAAAGGATATAGAAGACTTTAAGATGCATATTGAAGAACTATTAAAAATTAAAAGCCATAAGAGAAAGTAGAAGCCCACATAGATCTGCGGCATTTATAGTTAGAAATCATGTTGAAGAAGTAAGAGGAAAGTCCAGAATGGTCATTAATTATAAAAGATTAAATGACAATACAGTAGAAGATGCTTTCAATATTCCAAATAAACAAGAATTAATTAATAGGATACAAGGTAGTAAATATTTTTCAAAATTTGATTTAAAAGCCAGATTTTGGCAAGTTAAATGGCAGAAGAATCAATCGAATGGACTGCATTTACATGTCCTCAAGGTCATTTTGAATGGGAAGCGTGGTGTGACCCTATAATTAGCTAGACCAATCTAGGCCAATGGTCGTAGCATAAATAACATCATATCGCAAAGCATCACAGAAAGAAGGTCACAAGACATCAAAAGAATAGTGATCGACATTATTCGTGGCATTGACATGCATGCCAGGATAAATACCTAGTGTTGCTTCGTACATGTAATAAATCTTTCAAGACTTAGCAAGGAAAGGCAAAAGAATATCATCATGAAAGGAAGACAATGCCAATTGAAGGGTGTTGTATATGACACCTGGTGTCCTTGCTATAGGAAGATGGAAGCTACGTGTGCTAAATAAACAGGAAGGGAGTACCGCTCGTTCTACTATAAAAGGAGGACCTGGGCTTCAGAAGGGAGACACCGATCACTCATCGTCCAGCGTTCTGAGCTCACTCCTCAAGAGCGCCTTCCACCTCCACCACTAAGTAGCAATACTAGTAGTCCACTTGTAAAATAGAGAGCCTGAGTCCACTGTAAGATACCATCTCCAAGGTAATCCTTCCTTGTGTGTTTAAGTGTTTGGGGGTTCCTGAAAGGAAAAACCATATGTAAGCTATATTTGGGGAAATGAAGTAATGTCGTCTTTAAAAATCCCTTGATATGATCCAGTTCTTGCATATGAATTAAGTTTTTATGCTAGGGACCCTATAGGAGAAACCTCTATGGCGTAGTCCTCGGTTTAGCCTAGTTAAGGCGTTAGAGAGGACCCTGTGTTGGTACAGAGAAGTGTTCACTTCGGGTGGAACTGCCTGGGGAGACGATAAAAACTTCCTGCATATGTTTGTGACTGGCTTATATGGGGAAAGACTTCATTACTTCTAAAACAAATTAGCGATAAGTATGATGAGTACCAAGTAGGATTCTTACAACTGAGAACTTATACCGCCCGGCAGTCTGTTTGGCCTCGCCAGCCGAAAGAACGATCTTAAAAGAAAAAGATTAAGACCAACCATAATTAATACTCGAAGTTAATTAATATATTTGAAGTGCTCAGAATAGTTTCAAAGCACTAAGTAAGTACACACTCCACCTGGATAGTGGAATAACACTGTAGAAATTCAGAATTTGAATAGTAACAGAGCAATTTGAATAATGTCTTGAATTTAAATAGTAACCAGAATTTGAATAGTGTCCTCAATATTAATAAGTAACCATAGCTATTGTTCTAGCGTTAATATATTTGTGAATAGTGCACGCTACGTGCTAAATAAGCTATTTAGCACCACAAACATTTATGGTTACGGAGTGAAGGATTTATACGTTGCGCGCTAAATAGTAGGATATATAGGGAAAATCCTTTCTACTCACATGTGTAATTATTCTCACATTGAAAAATCTACGTAGTATATGTATTTATATCCTGGGTGTGAGATAATAATTCACACTCTAGCCAACTCGGCTAGCCGCATCATACCAAACCAACCTAGGGAACCAACAAAAAACCAGCCTAGCAAAAAACCAGAAGCAATTAATACGTTTCCATATCAATATACGTCAATAACTCTCACATTTATGACATTCTAACTTCCTTCTCCACAAGTCTGAAGAAGATGAAGAACTGGTACGGTAGAGTTAAATTGAAGGTCAAAGATGCAAGTCATTTTGGAACATTTTGAATAAGGTCGATGTGACTATTTTCATGCGCTAGTGTTTCCGGATCAGATTGGCGTAGTTACATTATTTTATGATTTGTGGGATATTATCAATTTTATGATTTACTTTTTTTATATCTTTTTACGAGCATCTGACTAATCCCCTCTATAAATTATAATAACTATACATCAATAAAGTACATTGTTCATTACATCATAGGATAATTGCATCAAAGGACCTATTTTTCATCCTAATATTAAAAAAGGACTCATTTTTTAGACTTTAAATATTGGATCTCTTTTTTTAAACAGAAGCAACAAGTTGCCCCTGTTCCATTAAGAGATGTAAATGGTGTTAAGTTTCATACCAAAAAACCATTATACCCTTTACAAATTTTTTTTATTTTTCCTATTGTCATATCTTGATATTTGATTCCTAGATAAGAAAAGGCATGAGACCCACACAACCTTCATCAACCTGTATCTCTCTTTGCCATCGGTGCTTCCCAAAATTCTTTCATCTAAATAAAATAAAATAAAAATCAACTAACAAAAGTTGTCGCTAGCTAAAAAATTGAATCGATGTTGGATTCTGCACGTGCACCTAGGCACTAGCACAAATAAACTAGAAGCATTTGTGTAAAAAAAAGTAATAAATATAAAAATCTGAGGGAAAATAAATGTACCCATTGGTCAGTGACTCTACAGCTCATATCGAGTTCGTTCTTATCCCGCCGTGACCTCCTCTTTGCTACCGCCGCCCTGTTCCTTTTCTGTTCTCTCTCCGGTTATGTTCGTGTCCCAGATCCAGGATTAGCCAGGCCTTTGTTGCTTTGGTCGATGCGTGCTTCAGATGAGTCCGTCCAGGGATACAGGAAGTGCTCGGATTTTCATCCATGGCTTGGGACCATGCGGCATTCAGTCGGCGACGGGGATTTGAAGAGCGGCGGCAAAGAAACAGAGGGGCGCCAGAGAGAATTAGATCACCAAGTAGAAGCAGTGGTGACCTCGTTCCGCGCGCGCCCGTCGCCCATGCACGCGCGCCCGCCTGCGCCTGCCCGCCAAGCCGCCGCGAGCGCCCACCGCCCACGCACGCGCGCCCTTCCGCTCGCCCACCGTCCTGTGTGCGCTAGAGTTACGGTTGTTGCGCCCGAGGCTCCGAGCGGAGACAAAAGGAGTCCGGTCGATTAGCTCTGGTGCGGCTCCAATTGAAGCAAAGGGCAATTTGGTCTTTCCTTTTTTTAGTTTGTTTTCTTATTCCAGTGAACAGCCTAATAAGACGGAATGGAAAAAGAGAGGCTGACGGATAGCTCATTTTAAAAAACAGATCTTATATTACAAAGTTATAAAAAGATGTTTGTTTTCGATATTAGACTTAAAATGAAGTCCCTTCATATAATTCCTCTTTACATCATTATCTCCACTTTTACTTTTTACAGACATGGTAGGAGAAAGTAATGAGCAGGGACGCGAGCCGACGTGATGGTGGCCAGTCCAGAGACGGCGAGAGCCGGAGAGCGTGAGTAGAGGCGCTGGCCGGTGAAAGGGAAGAGGGGACTGGGGAGCAGGGTAGGCTAGCTGGAGGGACGATGACGCCGCTCGATGCTGGCAAGGGCAGCGGCATCCGATGGTCGTTAATCAGTGCTACAAGATAACAGTAGAAACCTGTAACAGTAACTGGACTGGTGGGCCCGCAAGGAAAAACTAAGAATTATATGATGTGGTCATAAACTTTCCATCCACCACAAATATAGGGGTCAAAGTTTGGATCCGGTACTACCACTGCACATTGGGAATGGATTACACGTCATCTTGTAGTGGGTTGAGATGAACGAACACGTGACCACAGTAAGTCACCTTAGTCCTCATATATTATTAGCACTATTTTTTAAGAAACATTTGCTGTCATCTCCGTGCCTCTTCGAGAGGGTTTGGGTCAATAAAGCTACTAGGCATTCTGACTAGCTGGAGCAACATGCGAGAACGTCTAAACTCAAAGACCTAGGAAACAACCGAACATGGGCCATGGAATTGAAGAATTTTGATGCAAATTGCGATGTTTGAAATTCGTAGAGGTATTTCATTCAGTGAGAGCAATAATTTTACCAAACAATACTCTACTAATATGTCATTTATGTTATATAAAATCATAATAATGTTCGTTTGGTCATCAAATAAACTGTAGAGTAATCAGTTGCACCATCTTATTGCGCCTAAGCATCATCTGTGAGTCAAATCAACTGTTAGATCATTATTGATAATTTATATCTGACAAGGTTCCAATCGAATATATATTGATGTGCCACAGGTCAACTATAGTAACCGAATCCAAAGAAGCGCAACACAGCTCACACCCACATGCATGACAGCTCAAACCTAATTGTTGCAACTTGAGTTAATTATTAAGTAGGAAATGGAACTTGAGATGAGTACAATTAAGGGACCTCTGTTTACTGGACATCCATGTATTTGTCTCTAGAACAACGCACGACTGACTTCGTCTCGTAAACACTATAAAAAATAGGATTTTGTTTAGAAGACATTGTCTTCGTTATTTTAATCATTTTATTTTGATAATGAGAGAGAATATACTTTAAATAATACAAATTCTCTAGTTCATTGCCTCCAAACCCAGAAGTCACCCTTCCTACCCTTTCTAGTGGCCTCGGCTCCCGCTTCCCCACCGCACTCGACTCTATCAAACCTATGACCCCGCCACCTTCACCTTCCTCCTCATCATGGATCCTTGACACGCTCGACGAGGTCTAGACCTGGTGCTGCGGGGTGAGCTGCATCTAGAGCAAGTCCGTTGTCGGCGAGGAGGAAAACACGTGTGAGGATGAAGATGATAAGGTAGTGGCAGTTCCATCTTTTGACCACGAAAATGATTTTTTTTATTTGATGTCATGTGATGTGGAAAAGGGTTCCCGATATTCTGAATGGTTATGATAATCTTGATTAAGGTGGAGGAGATACATAAATCGATCCCGCTTTCAAACGACACGTTCTGAACCCCGCAATTGCATCACAACGTCTCCTCTAGTTATCAACCGATGTTGCACAGCTGACCTTGCCAAGAAGACTTATCCTTTCTTGAAAATCAAGAATACTATCAAAAACAAAGAAGAATACAACGAAATTTGTAAGTATATGATGAATCTCACAAGTTGCAGTCTCACAAACCGATGAAATGATAAAACTGTTATCAACAGAATAATATAAGCAAAACCCAAACCCTAGTGAAGAGCCGACAATTATGCACGAGGACCCTAGAATCGTGCATGACCCCGTGGATGCAGCACTAAGTGGTCTCAACTCGATACATGGCCCAATGCCCGAATATGTTGTCACAGCACCAGAACAGATTCTGGATGTCGACGTGTTTATATGATTCCTGATGACACCGAACGAATATTGACATGAAGCCAGAGGCATTGGAAAGGTCGTCTCTTTATCTTTCCAGACATATGTAGAACATCCCAATCCAACTCTTTATGCATTCTGGGCATCCGTTTTAGTGCGACCTAGTCCTGAACTCCGAGTCGAACTAGTAGTTAATATTATTTGAGCCTCTATCTTGACTTGGACGTACTTGCTGGCCTATCACACCTTCAATAATCTCTTCGGCTATCTCATCATCATCTCTATGGTTTTTGAATAATAATTAATTTATTAGGTAGCAATCTATTCTCAAAATCATATAAACTATAAATTTGAAACAAACTCACCTGTAAATTTAGTTGATGCGCATAAACTTACATCTTTATTCGAGGAGTGTTATGTGTATCCATAGAGGTGATGTTCTTATCATGGTGTCTTGCAAATAGATACTGTTTTTCACAGTGTCCAAAAGACAAAGTCAACCGGTATGATCTTCTAAAGACAAATATACGTTTTATGAGTGCCGATAGACAAAAGGCCTACATTACTAGAACATATAATAACGTCGCACTGGTCAACTATAGTAACTAAATCTGAAAAGCGCAACACAGCTCACACCCACAAGCATGACAGCTCAAACCTAACTGTTGCAACTTGAGTTGAGTAGGAGATGGAATTTGAGTCGAGTACAATTAAATTGCTATGTTGGCTGGAGTGTCGTGGTGGGACTTGGTAGGGCGAGAGTCCCAGTCAATTAGAACATTTTTTAGACCAAAGACCATTCCGTCCTGTTTTATATTGAAAGCAAAAAAGGTTTTTTGCTGGGGAACTAATTCTCATCATTTCAATTTAAATATTGATTTGTTTAATTTGTTGCTTGTCAGAATGGTCCATCTTCAAAGCAGATCCAGGGAGAGCTAACGAGCTATTCAATAACCTACATATACTGTTATATCGTCCATTACATCCAAGCACCAATCCTAACACAGGAAACCAGCAAGAGTTCAGTGCCGCTACAAGGCGCCATGGCAGATCTTGTAGTAAGCGCGGCGACAGGAGCGTTGACGCCCTTGCTCAAGAAGCTCGCTGCTGCGCTGGTTGAAGACTACAAGCGGTTCAAGAGTGTGCGTGGTGAGATCAATTCACTCACTGAAGAGCTTGCAGCCATGCATGCATTTCTTCTCAAGATGTCGGAGGAGGAAGATCCAGATGTGCAGGATAAAGCTTGGATGAAGGAGGTGCGGGAGCTATCCTACGATATGGAGGACAGCTTTGATGAATTCAGGCTTCGTGTTGATGACAGATCTACTAATCCAGAAGGCCTCATTGACAAATTCAACAATTTCGTGAGCAAAACCAAGACTCGCCGTCGGATTGCCAAGGCAATTGATGATCTAAAGATCCAAATCAAAGAGGTTGGTGAAAGAAATGCAAGATACAAGACACGGGAGATCATATCCAAGACAAGCAACGCCGATGTAGATCGGAGAGCTCTTGCTGTATTTGAGAATGTTTCAAAGCTTGTGGGTTTGGAGAGGCCCACGAATGAAGTGATCGAAGTGATGATGACAAAGAAGAATGGATTTCCATCGCAGATGCCAAAGGTTCTTTCCATTGTTGGATCAGGGGGGTTAGGCAAGACGACTCTTGCAAACCATGTATATCAGAAGCTCAAAGGAAACTTTGAGTCCAAGGCTTTCATCTCAGTGTCACGGAATCCTGACCTGTCCAATGTTCTACGTAATATTCTATACCAAGTAAACAAGGAATCTCATCCTAACATACAAGACTGGGATATACATCTACTTATCAGCAAAATCAATGATTCTCTGATGGACAAAAGGTATGCACTGCACAAAATTGTACTCCTATTACGTGAATTAATATGTCCATCCAAGAGTTCGGCTTGGGACTATTCTATTCTGAAAAAACTATAAGATAGGCGTAATATCTTTTTGGTTATGGAATGCAGTCATAGCCATATTCATCCCCATACTTCCACTGAAGGTTAATTTATAATTCGACTATCTGAACAGCCATTGGACCTTCTATTTCAGATCAAATTGTTGATCTATGGTTATTGTACCCTACTGGCATATGCATATTCAGCGATGAGTGGCATTAGGTGTGCAGTGAGGCTCTTTTATCCATGCACGCGCATCGATATGAGTCCTTTATGTTAGATGTGTGCCATTAGGTGAGTGGTGAAAGAACTCGTCGAGATTTTTTTCACCATATATTTTTAGAGGAGTTTTATTGTCAGAAACACTAGCAAGTAATTTCTCAAAAAAAAATGTCCAGTAGTTTGAGGGTAGCTTCTTAATCATGATATTAATTAAAAAATTTACTTTTATTTTTGAAGATATAACCCTAAAGAAATGCTCCGGTGGAGCTCTCTAAAAAGCAGCATGAATCCCAAAGCAGCTGCTCATATTAATAATCTTTTTTCCCGTAATCCCTGGCCGACATAGCCCAGGCCTAACCGAAAACCCAAACCATCAACCAGCTGGCAATTCAGATAGATCCGATTAGTCGTCATCCTTCGTCACGGAAGAAAAACAGGGAGAAGATCTAGAAACGACTTCCTACTCGGTGGCACCGGCGAGGAAGACTAGAGGCGACGGCATGCAGGGGCGAAGCCAGGATCACTGACCGCTGGTGTCAGCAGTTATTTTTACTGGGTTCATTAGGTGTAGGAACATAGGTTAAACAGAGTTTTCAATGTAATTTTCAGAAATCTGTCGGTGTCAGCTGACACCAACGGCTGAACGTGGCTTGGCCACTGACGGCATGTACGACATCTTCAACAAGAGCAAACATGATGACAAGCAGCAGTGATAGGGGGATTACAAGGCGGAAGACTGCTGCTCGTCCCCGAGGTTATGCTGGCCTTCCTGCTTCGCGGCGGTGAAGACAACTGCTTTGCCTTCTTCGCCGGCGCTAGTTTTAGCTCTGGCATTAGCCGTCGTGCACAACATATATCACCATGTCAATAATCCACGAGTATGGGGAGCTGATTTTCAACTTATAGTGGAGCACAACCAGCTCACCATTTGCGCTGCTGCTGTGCACGAGGGTGTAGCCAGCCAAGGCCTGAGAATTCAGTGCTCAACATGGTTGATTCTGTGACAGTACCTTAGCAAAGATATTGGCACAGGATAGTCTAGTACAGAGGGTTTCAAAGTTTGTTTTTGTGCTTGGATTTTATCTAATTTGGAGATGATACAATCAGAGTAAGAATCACTACCACGAAACAAAATGTTTAATATGTTATTTTGTGTATAGTAGATGGTGTTGGTGTTTGCATAGATCTAAGAGAAATTTGTCTAGAAAACATCAACAAAATATAGTTTTATCCTGAACATATCAAACAAATCAAATTTAGCTGATACACACTACAATTCTAGAAAAATTCGTGAGAGACACCATTTAACTTATATTTTTAACTTTTTTATCTTAATATATAAAATACATCAAAAATTAAAACTTTGCACAAATATAAGTTGTTGCATTCTCTATCATTATAAAATAAAGTTAGATTTGTTTTCTATTGTTTGGATGACTTGCTTGATAAATTAAATATTAAAATGATGAGTAAACAATAAAAATAGTCAAAAAATTTCTAGCTCTCTTTTTTATTGATAGAGAATACAACTGTGTATATTTGTGCCAAGTTTTAAATTCTGACGTATTTTATTTATTGAGATAGAAAAGACAAAAATAATAGCAAACTGGTTATAATATGTCTCAGACGATTTTTTTTAGAATGATAGTGTGCATCAGCTAAATTCGATTTATTTGATATGTTCTAGACAAAGCAACGTATTGTTAGTGTGTTACAGACAAATTTTCCTAAATCTAATGTTGATTGGTATGATCTGATCACTCGATCAGATTATGAATTGTAGGGACTATAACATTTTTCCTGGGTTTTCGAATGAATCTCATGTGCCGAATGGGAGGAAGTACTTGGCTGCAGCAGCGATGGGGAACTACCGATTCATTAACAACAAGTGCAAGGCAGTTGTTGTAACGTCTCGCTCCTACGAGGCCGGGCCCACTTACACCTGGCATCTCTAGGACCTCAAGACTGTCCTCACAGACCAACACGGGTTTTTTTTTACGTACTTTGTCCTCACTCGTGTGCACCCGGGAAAAACTTCCTGGTCGGTCATCCATCCCTAAATTGCTCCGGGCTAAGTATGCTTTACCTCAGAGTTCTTTGGGGATGAGCTTCCCGAAAAGAAGTTGCAACTTATTGGTATGAGTATTCTATCAATCCTATTAAGCCTTGGGCCAGGATGTTACCCTCTCACCCCCTTAGAAGATTGACGTACTCGTCGATCAACCCCAAGCCAGGGACGTTCCCTCTTGGCCACGTCCGTGTGCCCAGTGCCAGCGCATGTGCCATGCTGAGTGACCACTCTTTGGGCCCACACCAGCCAAGCACACCATGCCTGCGTAACTACGACCCAACGCGCCCGTGAAACCATGAGGATCGTGTCTGATACCAACTGTAACGTCCCGTCCCTTCGAGGCCGGGTCCGCTTACACCTGACATCTCTAGGACCTCAAGACTGTCCTCACAGACTAACACGAATCTTTTCTACGCACTTTGTGCTCACTCGTGTGAACCCAAGAAAAACTTCCCGGTCGGTCACCTATCCCTAAATTTCTTCGGGCCAAGCACGCTTAACCTCAGAGTTCTTTGAGGATGAGCTTCCGGAAAAAAAATTGCAATTTGTTAGTATGAGTATTCTATCAATCCTATTAAGCCTTGGGCCAGGATGTTACAGTTGTATTGGATGGCAACGTCTGAACTTTCAGCAGCAAGGCCCCATCGGCTGGTGACGGGCATGGGACATCTTTGGCATGATAGCAATGACCAAGTGAGCGACGAGGGTGACGAAGAAACTGTTTGATTCGATTTTACCGCTTCAGGGTGGATAGGGTTTGGTTCGGGGCGGGCTATGTGATTATTTAGAAAATTAAAAATTGTTTTTCAATTAAGCTAGCTTCTTTGGGATTCATGCTACTTTTGAAAAAGGCTCCACCGGAGCACTTCTTATAACCCTAAACCTAGAATCAGTAAAATGTCACCTCTGCTTAGAAAATACTAGAAAACATTAGTATTGAATCAGAGTATTAATTTATTTTTCTTCATGATAATAAAAAATAATTATTGTAGATCTACCAATCATATTTTTCACAATATTACCCTCAAACTGCTGGATAGTTGTGGTTTTAAATTATGTAATGTTTACCCTTAGATTAAAACTAATGGCGACTAAAATTCCTTGCATTTTAATTCACGAGGCTACTCAATATGAATTTTTTAGGGACACAGGGTATGTAATTCTGACCAACTAGTTCAAGTCACACCGAGATCTCATGATTCGCTGAACCTTCTTGATCCTACATTTTGTAAATACTATACATGACACACGGGTCCTTTATATCCTTCTTTCCCCTGTACCATTTGGCTCAATATTGGAGCTACTTTTTATAATAATTGTGGTCTGATTCATACTCGAAATAGGGTGTATGAAGCCGGAAATCATATACTTTCTAATATCTAACAATAAGTATTGGTAGGGTGTGGGGGGGGGGGGGGTCAAAACTTGATGCAATATATGGTTTTAGACCAACCAAGTATCACCAGGGGTACGATAGTCATTAGACCTGTGAGGATGAGGCCACCTATAAAATTTTATTGAGAAGTTGATTGACATGGCTTTCCAACTTGGCATAACACATCAAACTAGGGACAATGTCGAGCCAAAATCTACTGTTTATGCCTACGTTGGTTGGAACGTCGAGCCAAAATCTAATGTTTATGCCTACGTCGGCTGGAACCACCTACAAATATATAATACTAAGGAAAATATAGAACAACCAAATTCACTGTCTCCAAATAACATATACTATATAAACAACCCATATATTGCAAATCTGGTCACACAGTGACAGCACAATCAAAAAAGAAAATCCCACATCGTAGAGGGGATCGGGCTTCTCTGAATTACTCGAGTCAGTTCAGAAGATTTCTTTTGTGCACTAGCAGGAATCTTGAAGGACCGAGGAAGGTGACAAGAGGGGGGGTGAATGGGGGCCAATTAAAATTCTTCACAAAAACTTGGCCTATATCCCAATTACAATCCAAACCAACCTCTAATCAAATCACCAAGATCACACACACCAACTTGTGATGTGTTAACCCCAGGAATGATTCAAAACAATAGGACACATAGCTAAAGGTCAAGAGGGTCAAAAGGGCAACATGGGAGATCCGAAAAATTGCAATTCTAGACCTTGATGGAAGGTCCGACAGAAGTTCTTCACTGACGTAAGTTCACGACGGAAGTTCCATCGTCGACGAAAGTTCACGACGGAAGTTCCCACGGAAGTTCCTTCAGGGTCAAATCAGGGACACCGTTACGAAGAGAAAAATACCAAAGCCCTACAAAACGAACTCCAAAAATCATGAAATTTGAAGTAGATCATCCTCAAGACATCATGACTCTCTTCCAAAGATATCCACTTAAAAATCTCAAAGAATCATCACGAATTTTAGAACTTGAGCCAAGAACACCAAAAGCAGGTACTTGGAGAAATCCACGAAATCGAAGGTGCTCGTGCCTTGGATTCGGTCCAGGACCCATCAAGGATTGTTTTAGCATGTCCTAGCACAAAGATTCCCTAAGAAATCCAATTCAAAACTCACTCACAAAGGAGATCCAAAATTCTCAAGAAAATAGCTCCGAAAATTGGAAAAAAATTCCCGGATTTAGAAGATGAGGAGGAACTTGAGCATGAAAATGAATCTCATATTATTGATTCAATCATCCAACATACATGGATATAAGGCTAGGAAGCCACCCTCATCCTCCCACTCTTTGGAAGAGAAAGAGTTGTCTCTTACACACCCTCTCCTCTCCTCTACAACATGAACACACTCCTAGCTCTTTGAAATAAAACCCTAACACAAGGCTAGAAGGAAGAGACACACTCTCACACCAGCCCTACCTCTTCTTATATAGGCCTAGGGTTCATCCTAAAGACCACACTACCCTGACCTACAATACATTGCTACCTACCACCAAGGGCAAACTTGTCCAACTCTTTTTCCGTCGCCCGAACGCCCTCGAGCCCTTCACATCTTTGCTTTGTCTCGACACAAGCTTTGCGATGGTGCCACGTGCACCTCCAATCGCCACCACTGGTTTTGAGGCCCAAACCGGGAAACCGCCTTGCACGCTTCTCAAAGCACGCCTTCCTTGATATTGACGTGTGTCAACTTGTCCCGTAATCTTGACCACCGAAAGTCTCTCCCGGTCCAACTCCATTGCCCCCCTCCCTTGTCATTTGCACCGGCATCTGTTCACCTTGTCTTGGTCAACATGTCGTCTTCATCGGTTCCATAGTTTTGAGGCTCAACCATGAAACAATCCTTGCTTCTTGCCTCTCCACGTGTACGGTGTGGATCACCCTTGACTTCACCCGACCTCCCGATCGTCCGGCCCCAAGTTCCCAACTTGTGTCCGATCCTCTCACCGTTGACCGCCAAGTTGACACCATTGACCTACACATCATCAGACAAACAAACACATTTTCCTTCTCCTACAACTTCTCGAACACCTTCAACAACTCTGGTTAGTCAAAATCATAATCATGCACAAACTCATGCAATCCTCAAATTTCCGCATTTCAACCCAAACACCAAACAAGTTAATGTCAATTACTCATCACATATTACAAACCATGGTACATCTCAACATGGTTTCTCAGTCTCCCCCTTGATGAGTACATTGACAACACCAAATGCACAAGTCATGAAATTGAAAAGTGAAACTGAAAAGCTCATCCAAATGGCTCAACCCAAAGAAAAGGTGGGAAATGGCCATCTAACATAAGAAGGATTACAAAAGCCAAGAGTTGGCAAAGAAAGTGACTCAAGACGCAAAGATTTTAAAGGCTCATGAAAAATGCTCGAACTCATGATATGCTCCCCCTCATCTTGTGGTAGTTCTCATGTAATGCATAATGAGGTCATTTTTAGATTTTTAGCATTATTTGTGCATGGCCCAATCATTTTCCCTCTTTGGCAATAAACTCATCAAACAACCAAAAAGAGCAATGATGCAATGCATGAAAATGCAAACCAAAAGAGCTCTAGCAATTAAGCCAAAAAGCATTTAACCTTGCTAATCAACAACCATAGAGCTATGAAGTGTAAAAGCAAGAGCTCACAATCATAAAGAGACCATTATAGATAGCACATCACAAAAGCCAAGAGCTATACCAACTAACCAAAAAGATTGGCTGGCTCAGATAGAATCAAATTTGCTAATCATGATAAAAGCTATCACCATATGTATAAATACCCCGATCCAAGGCAAAACAAGCATTAAGTGAATCATAATAAAGTAGCCAGTATAAATCTCAATCTTGGCAACAGGCATTCTAGACAATGTGCTCTGTCAAATGCTCACATATGCAACACAGACTCATTTGATCAAGTGATTATTTTTTATCCTCATGAGACCTCTTATCCATGCGGAGGGTCGCACGACTGGGTACGACAAACACCCCAAGGCTTCAAGGCATAGTTTTTGGATTTAGCACATTTTATAATTATTTTTGATCAAATCACCTTGCAAATTATTAATGGTTTTTCACAAGATAAAAGAGCATGCCTTTGCGGCAAAAGGAACACACTTTCCCACAATGTCCATCATAAGCTAAACATTTGCAAAGTCTTTCCATTGCTCATACACAAGGTGCCAAAACCAAGACATCCTCTAGACTAGCCTTAACACAAGTTTTGGCAAGGATAAAATCAATTATACTCATGGTGAGCAAGTTTTGGAAGGATTAGTTCATAAGTTTCACAAATTGCCAAGTTCACCTTTAAGATTAGCAGGTTGCTCGAATAGAATCTATGACATGCCATCTAGAAAGTCTAAGCATGTAGAGATTGCTAACACAACTACACGACTTAGCTCAAGCTCAATCATAGCAAAGAAAAATAGAAGAAGGCATAAAAGGCGAAGCTCATCTACCAATGCATATATTACATATGAGATGTAATACCAAAAAGGTAAGATACATATATACAAAAAGCATCAACTCCCCCTCAAACAATGTCATAGGGATGGCAAACACCAAGCTCCCCCTAAAGAAAAGTGAATCTCGTAGCATCTAGGGGCTTGTTGAAAATATCAGTCAATTGGTTTCGAGTGTCAATGTATTTGAGCTAATGCAATCCTCAGATCAAACCTAGGTCACTCAAGCGACAAAGAAAGTCAAAGCTCATGTGACCTAGTCTCCTATGCCATGTCCAGAGCTCCGAACATGATTGAGCAAACAAACATCAGAAACATTGTTCTTAAAGTGCACTTCCAAACCATCATCAAGCAATTGAGAAGTAGAGAGAAGATTGTACTTTAGATGCTCCACCAAACCAACATCCTTCAGAATGAAATTTTCATTTACCTTTATCGCGCCCCTTGCCTTCACTCTACCTCTTTTGTCATCCCCGAAGGTCACATACTCATGGTGCTTCAAGGAAGTGAGGCTAGAGAACTATTTTTCATCTCCTGTCATGTGATGCGAACAACCGGAGCCCATCAACCACTTGTTCCCCAGGCCTCCACCTGCTGCCTACAATGAATGAGAAGGAAAGATTGATGGCTCGGTGCTGGGTTAGAAAGAATGCTTTTGGGAATCCAGCACTTCACCATACGACCTATAGAGGTAAAAACTGTTCTTTGCACATCACCATTCGGACACATGGGATGAGTACCACGATAGAGAAAATGTGGACTGTCAAAGCATCTTGGCTCAAACCTTGTGTTATGTGGATAGAAACCATTTGAGTAAAACCCATATCCACGCAAGAAACGCTCACCATGATGGGGAAAACACGGGGCACCAAAGCCTTGTGGCTCAAAGCCTCTGTTTTGTGAACCAAAACCATATGAGGAATGACTCTGTCCACGATAGGCACGAGAAAAAAAGTGAGGCTAAAAGTCAACATAATCATCATGAAACACATTCCTAGTTAACTCAACTTGCTTTCTTTCAATACTTTTATGCCTATAACAGAAATCATCCAAGTGACCTTTTCGACCACTGAACATGCAAATGTAGTCTCTCTTAGGGTTAGGCTTTGATTGCATAGCAGGTTTGGGTTTAGGTTTCTCATCTTGTTTTGGATTGAATGAGGGATTGGGGTTAGGTGGATAGTATGTGTCAGTGGGCTTAATGAACTCTTCCTCATCCTTGTAATTAGAGCTTGGCACAAACTTACTTATATTTGCACTCTCTTAGTCACACTTATCATATCCCAAACCCAAGTTGTAGGTTGATCTACAAGCACTCTCCTTAACTCTTGACATATCACTCTCAATCTTTTCTTCGCTCACTAGGGTTCTCTTGAGGCAAGAAATAAGGTAGTCGTTTTCTTGAGTTAGGTTCTTGTTTTCCTCTCTAGTGATTGCTAGCTTGCCCTCGAGAGAGACACACACTTCATGAGGTGGTGGAAGAACTTTGAAGCGAGTCTCATTTTGCAGCATAGACTCTAGATCTTTAACTTTGAGGGATTGAGCATCCAACTCACTAGTGAGCTTGGGGCACTTCTAGTATGCACCTAGGAGAATTGGTCTAGCTTTGCATTCATCAAGCTCTTTTAAGGCACTCTTAAGTTCACTGACGACTTGAGCATGTACACTATCCTTCTCATTGAGATCATTCATCACAACTTGACAAGACACACTCAACAACAATGTCATCATTAACAAGCTTAGACCTAAGCGAAGTAGTCTCATAATCAATACTCTTTAGCTTGGACTTAAGCTCTCTACTTTCATGAATAGTGTCATGAAACTTATCATCTTGCATAAGGACAATGCTACATAGCTAATCCAGTTCAAGAGAGAGCTCATCAAGATTGGGTAGTAGTACCTCACTTGTGTCTGAGTCAGAGTCAGAGTCGTGATCATTCTTTGCCATGAAGCAAAGCCCGGTGAAGTCATCCTTTTTCTTGACCCATGGCTTCTCAACCTCCTCCTCCGAGCTTGTTGGGCCTTCGCCTGATGTGAAGTCGATGTCGCTCAGCGCGGCTACACAAGCCCGTGCGGCCGCCTTCGTAAGCTTCTTGGAAGTCTTGCCTTTCTCGTGTAAGTGGTTCGTCCTCTTCTTGAAGTCCCGAGGGTTGTTGTCGTGGTACTGTCTTCTTCTTCTTCTTCTTGGGGCAGTCAGCGATGAAGTGTCCAGGATCACCGCACCCGAAGCAGCCCTATGAACCACCACCTCTTCTCTTCTTACGGTTGTTGTAGAACCTTCTGAACTTCCTTGTGAGCAATGATAGATCCTCATTAGGGATGCACTCCATCTGTTCATCTGAAGCCGCAACAAGAGAAGGCAGGGCAAACTCCAAAGAAGACTTGTGATGTGAGGGGTTAGTACCATAAGAAGCATCACCATGACTACCCTTTTGAGAACTAGAAAGCAAAGCCATGCTAGAAGAACGATTGACATGATTTGGACAAGATTTCATAGAAAGCTCATGAGATTTCAGCTTGCTATACAATTGCTCATAATTAAGGGTATTGAAATCAGCAGTTTTCCTCTAAAACAACAATCTTAACATCCCAAACATTTTCATCAAGAGAGTAAAGCAATTGTTTAGCTCTATCATTATCAGTGTAGTCAAGGTTACCACAAGCCCTCAGATTGCAAACAATGGCCTCAAACCTACGAAAGGTATCATCTAGTGAATCTCCAGGTTTTTTTTGTAAAGGTTTGGTATTGTCTATTGTAAGAGTCCATACGCATAGATTCAACGTGATTGGTACCCTCATGGTACGTGCAAAGTTTTTCCCAAATTGCATGAGCAGTGTCAAGATGTGAAACACGATCAAATTCATTTCTACCAAGTGCAAAGAGCAGAATATTGCATGAGCTTTGGAATTGTTTTCATACATGATCAACCCACCAACCGTCGCGGTGTTGAGATCGTTGGTATCGCGAAGTCTTGCTTAACAATGTCCCATATTGTATGTTCTTGGCTTAACAGATAAGCCTTGGTCCGTGATTTCCAATAGGGAAAATCTTCCCCATTGAAGATCACAAGCTTGACCGCACGCTTCTCCATGTTGCCTTTGGATCACAAAGCCGGTTAAGGACAACTAGTGATCAAACTGGCTCTAATACCAATTGAAGAACCAGAGAAGGCGACCAGAGGGGGGTGGGGGTGAATAGGAGCCAATTAAAATTCTTCACAAGAAATTGGCCTATATCCTAATTACAACCCAAATCAACCTCTAACCAAATCACCAAGATCACACACACCAACTTGTGATGTGTTAACCCTAGGAAAGATTCAAAACAATAGGACACATAGCGGAAGCTCAAGAGGGTCAAAAGGGAAACAAGGGAGATCTAAGAAATTGCAATTCTAGACCTTGACGGAAGTTTTGATGGAAGTTTCGATGGAAGTTCCATCGTCGACGGAAGTTCACGATGGAAGTTCCTTCAGGGTCAAATCAGTGGCAGCGCTTCGAAGAGGAAAATACCAAAACCTTATCAAACGAACTCCAAAATCATGAAATTTGGACCAGATCATCCTCAAGACATCACGACTCTCTTTCAAAGAGATCCACTCAAAAAGCTCAACGAATCATCATGAATTTCAGATTTTGAGCCAGGAACATCAAAAGGAGGAACTTCAAGCAGTCCATGAGATCGAAGTGGCTCGTGCCTTGGATTCGGTTAAGGACCATCAAGGATTGTTCTACCACGTTCTAGCACCAAGATCCCCCAAGAAATCAATCCTAAAACTCACTCACAAAGGAGATAAAAAATTCCCAACAAAATAGCTCCAAAAATAGGGAAAAAGAGAATTTCGGGATTTAAAAGATGAGGAGGAACTTGAGCACGAAAATGAATCTCATATCATTGATTCAATCATTGAACATACATGGATATAAGGCTAGGAAGCCACCCTCATCCTCCCACTCTTTAAAAGAGAGAGTTGTCTCTCACACACCCTCTCCTCTCCTCTACAACATGAAGCACACTCATAGCTCCTTGAAATGAAACCCTAATACAAGGCTAAAAGGAAGAGATACATTATCCCACCAGCCCTACCTCTCCTTAAATAGGCCTAGGGTTCATCCTAAAAACCACACTACCCCTGACCTACAATATATTGCCACTTACCACGAGGGGCAAACTTGTCCAACTCTTTTTTCGTTGCTCGGACGCCCTCAAGCCCTTCACCTTTGCTTTGTCTTGATGCAAGCTTCACAATGGTGCCACATGCATCGCCAATCGCCGCCACCGATTTTGAGGCCCAAACCGGGAAACCGCCTTGAACGCTTCTCAAAGCAAGTCTTCCTTGAGGTTGATACGTGTCACCTTGTCCCGCGACTCTAACCACTAGCAAGTCTCTCCCGGTCCCGCTCCATTGGGCCCCCTTGTCATTTGCACCGGCATCCCGTTTGCCTTGACTTGGTCAACACGCCGTCTTCATTGCTTCTATGGTTTTAAGGCTCAACCGCGAAACCGTCCGTGCTTCTTGTCTCTCCACGTGTACGGTGTGGAGCACCCTTGAATTCACCCGGCCTCCCAATCGTCCGGCCCCAAGTGCCCAACTAGTGCTCGATCCTCTCGCCGTTGACCGCCAAGTTGACTCCGTTGACCTACACATCATGAGACAAGCAAACACATTTTTCTTCTCCTGCAACGTCTCCAACACCTTCACCAACTCCGGTTAGTCAAAACCATAATCATGCACAAACTCATGCAATCCTCAAATTCCCGCATATCAACCCAAACACCAAACAAGCCAATGTCAATTACTCATCATATATTGCAAACCATGATACATCTCAACATGGTTTCTTAAATCTATACCATTCATGATGAAATGAAGGGCTAGCTGTGATAACTTGGCATTGTTTTTTCAATTAGAATACAAAATTGCCCCACCAACTCCACTTTCCTTTCCAATGCCTCTGTGTATTCTCCGATGCAACGTCTCAAACAAGGCCAGACAGAGGGGCGAATAGTCTAGACTTGAGCCTTGGGAGAAACCACACAACAGCCACCGGGAAGAGGGATGGTGGTGGTGGTCATGGATCTCGAGCTCGGCTTGAACAAACATTCCGTGACACATCATGGCAGCTCGTGACCTAATGATGAATTTTGGCGGCACGTCAGCGTAACCGGGTGACACAGAGTTATGGTGGCGGAGCTCGACCCCAAGATGACCCACCAGCCCGACGCATCGGTGTCGCAACATCCAGGCGACCGAAACGAGCTCACGTGTGTATGAAGTTTGGTCATGCAGCGACGGATGGATCCAACGAGCAGGGAGAATGACGTCAACGACCAAGCATGAACCCATGATTTTAAGCAATGGCAGAGATCCGATCACTCAAGGAATCAATGGCAAGGTCACCCGAGATGTCACCAGAGCCAGAGACCAGACAAACAAATCGACAGTGGTGGTGATAGAAAATTTTGGGTGGCCTAGATTCGTGTTAATGCACAAAAAGAAACTTCTCAACTAACTGAAGTAATTCGGAAGACCCCCATCTAAGCTTGAGGCATCCACATTTATGTGTGTATGCATCCAACTACTTCCTTTAGATTTAAATTGTTGACATAGTTGATTTTTTAGTTATGTTTGATCATTCGTCTTCCTCAAAAATTTTGAAACTTATCAGATATTTTATTATAATTTATTTTATCACTAAAAGGTTGAAATCTACCTTATACTTTTATATATTTGAACAAAAATTTTGAATAAGATGAACAGTCAAAGTCAAACGTAGCTAAAGAAGTCAACTGCATCAACCATTTAAATACGGAGGGAGTAGTGCACAACGATAAATATGGTGCGACCTTTGAGATTATCTCAAGTCCAGAAAGTCTTGTATGGGTGCGGCCGTGCTGGCACTCCCTGTGGCACAGCGCCAGCAGTAGGAGGTGGGAGGGGCTGCTAGATCCACGCCAAGGGAGGGCGCCACCGCCAATGGAGAGAGCTACAATGCGTTGGTGGATGGGCCATCGGGGGAGGAGCCCACCGATGGAGGGCGTCGGGGGAGAGAGCCACCGTGCAACGGGTGAGAGCACGCCGCCAGGGAGGGAGCCGCCAGTGGAGGAGGCCGTTAATGCGGAAGCCGTCGTCATCGTATATCAGGGGAGGGGCCATCAGGGGAGGAGGCCACCGGTGGAGGGCGTCGGGGGAGGAAGTTGCCGATGGAGGAGGTCGCGTCTGCCACCAGTCATGGGAGGAGGTCGCTGCACTGCCAGTCGAGGGTGCGCGCGCGCGCGCGCGCGAGAGAGAGAGAGAGAGAGAGAGAGAGAGAGAGATCTGAGATCTAAATAGGGTTTTCCCTAGCCATTCTATATATATATTGAGTTATGACTTCTTGGGCCAGGTGGTCTGGATTGTTTTTCTTTTCTTTCTTTTTTGCGTTGGACCGCTTGATGGGCTGGTGCTGGAAATGTTTTATTCATTTGTAGCAGAAGCGCGTGTAATAAGCCGCTGCTAAATATTTTTTCTAACGATGGATCAGCTTACGAACCACCTTTAAAATGTCTAAATACTATAGAGGTGAGTGATTTTTTTTACCGCCGCTAGGCTCATTTTACAAATGCCAATGTAGTGTTGTTTTGTTGTGGTGACCAACATCAAACCAGTCTTGATCGAGCTATCGACAAAGAGCAATATCATGGAATCACTCCTCTCTGGCTACCGACAAAGAGCAACATCAAACATAGGATATTGATGGATCTCTTGATACTCTCTCAAACACTAGAAGATGGGAGGGTGGGGGGGGGGGTTGTCAAAACATGGGCATGCTTGCATCACTATGACAGACAAGTAATGTGGGGAGCGGATGAATCTCTTGATACTCTCTCAAACACTAGATGATGCTCCTAATCCTCCAAATGTGCATTATCTATTGATCCCTAGGTTATTTTATCGATTTTCAATAGCATTTATTTTTTTCATTCGTTAATACATGGCTAACATTTTAACTATTCACCGATTCATCCCTAGCATTTGAACATGTACAGCAAATGGATACAATTGAGATCAGGGAAAATAGAACATCTCTCACCTATTGAGATTCACCGACTCATCCCTATCTTGCACCTAAAGTGATGGAAAACGGAACATCACTCAAGTGAGATCAGGGAGGTTGTGCATAGATTAGAGAAGGGGAAGCCAGCAATGGCTGGATTGCTCTAGGAGGTAGAGGAGAGGTGCTGGCTAGAGGAGGGTAATAACATGTTCGATTTTGAATGAAGTACAATGCCACTATAATGCACTTATCACACAATTATTTAAGACTCTTTAGTTTTTCTCTCCCCTCTTCTCAAAATCCTGTTCAGTCAATCCACAATGTATTGATGGGCCAACGTATATATAGGGACTCATCAACAAATCTAATGTTTTATTACCGTTCTTTGTTCAACAACCTTACAAAAGCAACACAATTCTTGTGAACGTTCTCACCCATGCTAGAGATGTACAATTCATCTTCATATGATAATCATTAGTTATCTGTGGCGTTCAATTCAATAGATATACAATTCATCTTCACATCATAATCATGTAAACCGTGTGTATGTTGTTGTACTGAGTCATACCTTCTACAAATGTGAGTCTGTGACAATTAGAAGTCCTACTAGGACTATGCAAAAATACTGTTAACGAATTACGTGCTATACTAATTGAAAATGAAAAGTAAGGTTGCAAAGTCCAATCAATTCATTTAATATGAATCATTTTATGTGAAAGCAAAAGATGACACTTTGAAATAACTACTGTGACCATTGGGCTATATATTAACTCGTATAGTTTGAATTGCTATAATTTCCACAAATAAGTTATTATTAATATTGTTGAATTGTCTTGTCTTAATGACATATAAAACCATTAGCTTATTAGCTTACACGATTGGATAAAAAACCTTCACTTGATCATCTAACTTTTCTAATTTGGTTCAAAGTATGTTTATATATTTGTTAAATGTTTTTACTTTTTCTTGTATTAAAGATTTCTTCTCATAAACCATATTTATGCACTGGAACGTTTTGCCATATTTGGCTGTTCGTAAATGGTCCAAATCTATTGTTTAGTGTATTTTTGAGCTCTTGCAAGAATTGATTATTGATGGAAAGTCACTTTAGTTCACATGTCTGAATCAATTAATACGGCTGTTAGCAAATGGACCATATTCCATATAAATTAAATCATTCTAAGTACTTTATAGCTACATTGGTTGTGATTATTGAAGATATAACCAAAATCATGTACCAGAGTGTAACACTCCTGCCCATTGGTGTTCAGATTTGGGCCGCTGTGGCCTATTTTTTTGTCTTGTTCTTGTATGATTGTCCCACCTCTTGGTTGTTTTGTAACATTCCATCCCGTTACCAGACATCGATGATAGAATCTGGGTATCAACATTCCGTGCTAGTGGTGTGGTGCCTGCTGAGAACATTATCTTTTAAGGGGGATGACTATAACACTTCAGTCTATTAGCAACCTGTAGTAGTGGCTTCCAAAAGACCCATAAGTAAAGTGGAGTTGTGGCACTAGTCTCATATTGGAAGTTTAGGTTGGTGAGGGTAAACATATAATTCTCATTGTTCCAACCAAAACATCACTAAGTTAACCCTTTTACATGAAACATATACGAAAACATAAGAGGGTGCCATGTGTGAATATGTGTGGGTGGTAAGCACACTTTGAACGCAGGGCATTACATGTATACATAGGTTTGGGTCAGTTTATAAGCCTTTTACACAACAAGAACAAAAATGTAAGAGAGATGTTATGCGTATGCAGATCCATTCTATGCGAGGTGCTGCATCATAAGCAAATTTTGGACCGGGATGTTACATATATAATGTTTCATTTTGGCAATAAGAACTGCCAGATATTTTTCTGTATTCCTTTTTTAGACATTATCATGAAAAAGTCATCTCTGTTTATGTTTTACATGGATTGATAACAAATCTAAACCTTTTTTAAATATATTTTTTATCTTTGATGAACAAATTAATCATAGTGTAATTAAATTTTGCTTTTTGTTCACTTCCAAGATTCAAGAAACACTTTGATTTAACGTCAGTCAGCTCCATGGTTATATTTTCTAATAGTGGCTACTATTTTTAATGATAATGTTAAATATTTTTGTTGTTAAATCACATGACAGGTACCTTGTTGTAATTGATGATATATGGACCAAAGATGCATGGGAAATAATTAACTACGCGCTCTACAAGAATAGCAAAGACAGTAAAATCATTACAACAACACGGTCGCATCATGTAGCTAAAGCATGCTGCTCCTCAGATGATGATTCCATTTACAAAATGAAACCACTTGCTTATGCAGAATCCAAAAGGTTGTTCATGGAAAGATTATTTGGCTCCGAAGATAAGTGCCCTGCACACCTCATCAGAGTTTCTAATAGTATCCTAGAAAAGTGTGATGGTTTACCTTTGGCTATCATTTCCATATCTGGTTTACTTGCCAACAAAGCGCTGACCGAGGATGAATGGGGTCGAGTGCTGAGCTCCATTGGCCGTGGGTTAGCGAAAAATCCGGATGTTAAAAGCATGATGCAAATATTATCACTTAGCTACTTTGACCTTCCTCACTATCTGAAGACTTGTCTATTGTATCTAAGTATATTTCCAGAAGATTCTGTTATAGACAAGTTTCGTTTGGTAAGGAGATGGATAGCAGAGGGTTTCATTCAACAGGATGAGGGAAACACCCCATACGAGTTAGGGGAGAGGTGTTTCAACGAACTCATTAATAGAAGCTTGATCCAAGCACGAGACATAAATATGCACGGTGAGGTGACAACTTGCCAAATCCATGACACAGTTCTTGATTTCATTGTGTCAAAAGCTGAAGAAGAGAATTTTGCTTCTGTGTTTAGTGATGGTTATGATATCCTTTTTGCATATAACAAGGTCCGGCGCTTATCTCTGCAAGCTAACAGTGAAGATAAAGTTTCCTTGATGTCGGAGCTGAATTTGTCTCATGTTCGATCAGTTACAGTGTTTAGCAAGACTCTGAAACTACCGTCATTGTTCGAGTCCAGTTTGCTGCGTGTTTTGGATTTGCAAGGCTGCAGTCAAGTGGAAGATCATCACATTGCAGGTATTGGGAATTTGTTTCAGTTGAAATATCTGAGCCTCCGTGGAACTGGAGTCTGTGAGCTCCCAGAAGAGATTAAGAAACTACAGTATCTGGAGACCCTGGACGTAAACAATTCAAAAGTAAGAGAATTGCCACCCAGTATTGCTTACCTCCGCAGATTGGTGGTTTTGGTGGTTGGTAGACTAGTTAAGCTCCCGGATACTATCGGAAGCATGACAGCATTGGAGGATTTACATTTTGTGGATATGTACAACCTGTCGGTTGACATTATACGAAAGTTTGGGCAGCTGAAAAATCTTAGGAGCATATGCTTCTTATATTATACACGTCACTGGCTGAAGCAAATGAGTTGTTACAGCGAGCATGTGGATAGTATACTCTCTGCTCTCGCTGAACTGCGCCACCTTCATTCTTTATCTATTAATAACATTGACCACTTCTCCATGGATTCGCGGGGTGAAACTCCACGTAATCTCCAGAAATTCGTCATCTCAGGGGGGTTCATATCTAAGGTTCCGAACTGGATCGGATCACTTGGAAGTCTCCAAATGTTAACCCTTTGTGTCAAGCAATTTGGACCCGAAGACATCTTAGTACTTGGATGCCTGCAAGCTCTCGTATCTCTTCATCTAGTCGCAGATACATCTTTCGTTGAAGGCAGAGTGTTCACCATCAGTGGTGACGAAGGACAATTCCGATGTCTTAGGCGTTTCTATTTTGGATACAATGGTATACCAGTGGTTTTTCAAGCTGGAGCTATGCAAAAACTTGAAAACCTTACTGTCATGTTCAGTTACTTAAAATCTCAATCCATTATGAGTGGCGGAGATTATACTTTGGGCATTAACCATTTGTGCAGTCTCGAAAGTGTGGAGTTTATACTCTATGTAGAATGTGATGAAGCCCGTGATTTGGTTAATAATACTAAATCCCTAGTGGCTGACTTGAGCTGCGAGGAGGCAAAGGCAACACTTCTAGAGATGCGCACCATATGGAATGAGCTGATAATGGATCAAAAGGCATCCTCAATGGCGGTGATGAAGGGACCCAAAGGTGTCATCAAGAGAGCGGTCGACGACCATCCCAAAACTGTCAGTCTTGGTGTCATTGTATCTGACGACTGGAAGATTTATGAAGGGATGCATTCGACTTTTTCCGTGTCACCTGATGTTTTAGTGGTTGTCATTATTGAAGTCGCAAAAGAAATAGAAGTACTTGTGCAGGGGATGCTAATGCGGATCGAGCATTGCCCACTCAAGGTACAAAATGTTAAGCTGAGTTGTAAGTTGCATTTCCCAGTATTTCCATTATATGATATTGATTCGTCATTTGCCTGCAGGGTCATGGTAAGTGTGAGTGTCAAGGTATCCCTATTGGAAGTCTTGATGATTCTACTATGCATTCCCTTACAGAATCTCTGTTTATAGCAAAGAGGAACCTATATGTGAGTGTTCATCTCGTATATGCATCTTTATTTTGTCATTTTGCTCTTATTGGGTTGGATCAAGTATTAGGTCATTGCTGTATTTTTTCCTGAACCTAATCCTTGACTCTTCCTCACCACGAATGCTTACAGAAAAAGATGTTGGATGCCCAAGATAAGGACCCAAGATGAAGGGGTGAATCTTGTTACAAAGGTCTTAATTGACCTCCTTCATGCAGCCCACTATGGGTTTAAGCCTTGGTTATGGTGCCATTACAGGATGATTCAGTGTGTTGCTAATGCTCCTCTTGTAACTGATATTGTAATCCCTATATAAGGGTCCCCATGAGATGAATAAGAGATACGATTCACCATTCCTATTGCCTCTACTTTTCTATTCCTAACACGTTATCAGCAGCTCTACCAATTGAGCAAAAAGAGAAGAGATCACCGGCAATCCAAAGGGTAAGATGCCTGGCCGCTTACCCATTCCCCTTGATGCCGGTTCTTCCCTTCCTCGCAACCTTCGCGCTCGCCACTTCGTCGTCTCATGCACCAGCAGCTCGACGTGCTCCTCCAGACTCCCACGCGCCGTCCTCAACATGGTAAGGGTCGTGCTGCCGGCTTTGTCGGCCATGGTCCCCGTTCTCCTCATGCTGGTTTTGCCGGCCATGGAGGACGACGCCGCGACGATGGCGCCACTGCCCGTAGAGCTACTAGTAGCAACCTCACAACCCACCGTGGGCCTCCTGTGATGCCTGACACCTGCACCGCGCCAGAACGCATTCTGGTGGCGTCGCCGCGTCACTGCGAGTCCCATGGGTGGACTACAAGAGTGCAGCTTGAGCCCAAGGGTCTGCCACAAAATGTGCCAGACGTGGTGACGTCGTTCTGTCCTCACCATGGCTGGACGAACTACGCTCACCACAACACTGGTTCTGAATCTCCATTAGGAGAACACACCTTCGTCATGGCCTCGCCACGCCGTGCCATCTCGCCTTCACCGGAGTATACGTCGGCAACGCCACTGTACACCCTAACGCCAGTTGAACCGCTGGAGATTCTCCTCAGAGGCACCATTGCTGCGTGTCATGGAGCCCTGCCCTTCTACATGAGTATAGGGGG
This sequence comes from Eleusine indica, assembly GCA_030378355.1. Lineage (NCBI taxonomy): Eukaryota > Viridiplantae > Streptophyta > Magnoliopsida > Poales > Poaceae > Eleusine > Eleusine indica. The sequence continues at coordinate 18,831,754 of CM059494.1, forward strand.
AGGCTACAGAAGCATGGCCATGACAGTACCACTTGTTTTCAACGAGCCTGAGCTCGCTCCTCCACCCCCTCATCCGTCTGCGACTGTGGCAGCCAACCGCCGCCTCGGGCTGCGCTGCAACATGATTCCGACTAGGCATATCCCAGTCGAGATCAACGCTTGTCCCTCACCCGCAGGTGAGGGGGAGGCTTGAGCAGCATAAGAAGGAGGGGCTACGGGGAGCCGGATCTGGACTGAAAGCAATGGTGGACTGAAAACGTGATCGTCTCGTGCCACCGCCCAATAATAGCTTTACTTTCTTCCAGCTTTAAATTTCCGTAGAAATTTATATTCTAGCTCATGAGCTTTGGTTATTTTACATTTAGCAAATGATCTGAGGCAATTTATTTGCTTCCAGACCTTGTATTTCCATTATGAGATATGTGTGTTTGTTTCATCACTTTTGCATTTCCATGTCTTTATATTTACAAGTTCTCTGCAAATTTATTTTCCTTGCCCTACTTTAATTTTTATGCAATATAACCTCTAAATCGGAATAATTCTTAGAAGTTTGAGATCATATGGATGTACGCATGCCTCAGCACAGCGATAACCCCTCAAAAAACTCGGAATTTAATCATGCGAATGCCTAAAATTGCCCAATTTATTGAGGATATTTATTTCATTGTTCAAGTTCATTTTTTTTTCAATTTACATAAACTTGCATAAATATGCCATAATTTCTCAAAATTGTTGGCAATCAAAATGTAGGTGAGATGACAACCAAAGAGTTTGATATACTCGCTCTTGATGGTTCTAATTTCCCTACTTGGGCGATGGATGTCAAAGTCAATCTGTCGACCCTAGGCCTATACAGATGTATAGATGAAACAGTTGAAGGGACTGTTGCCCCTCTAACATGTCTAATTTCTCTGGCTTGAAGGTGATGAGAAATCATATCCATCCGGATTTGAAAATGGAATACATGTATGAGGAAGACCCACGTACTTTGTGGACATCTCTTAAAAAATCGATATGAACAACATAAAGCTATTGTCCTCCCAGAGGTAAAGCATGAGTGGAATCACTTGTGCCTACAGAACTTCAAAACTGTAGATGAGTTCAACCATGTTATTCATAAGATATGCTCTAAGCTTTGGTTTTGTGAGCAAGAACCTTCTGAAGAGGAGAAAATTGAGAAAATTTTTATCAACAATGCTCCCATCAGAAAGGATCATTACTCAACAATACCGTGAGAAGAATTTCACAGTCTACTCTTCGCTCATTCAGACATTGAAACAAGCAAAAAAGAACCGTGAACATGTGAAGTACAATGGTCCGAATTAAAATAAACAGACTAGAAATTCTTCTGACAAGGGCAAGAGAAAGAGAGCCAAAAAGCCACGTGGGAACGTCCAAAAGGGAAAAGGCATTTCTAAGCCCAAAAATGATAGTGGCAACAAGACCTCCTATTACAGGTGTGGTGGCAACAATCATATAGCTAAGAAGGGTCGGACTCCTAAGCATCTTGTTGATCTATACATGAAGTCCATGGGACGTACACAGAACAGACAGAAGTACGAAGCACACTTCACCTCTCAACTACTGGAGACTGCAGCTATGGACCCTATCCCTGAAGGAACGGGACCAAGCAACACCAAGACTCTACCAAATGAAGGGAAAGGCTCTATGGACATCAACAACTTGCTCGTGGAATACTCTACAACGATGTTTTTGGAGACCTCATCTAGTCTCCATATCTTTAGAGTTTAAATTTGCAGAAGTAGTTCTTGTAATATAGACATGATGTTGCTATCAGTTGTAATAATGCACTTATTATATCAATAACTTCATATATACTTTTTATATTCTAGCATTATTCTTATCAGTCTTAATTCTGCATTATATAGATTGTTATGGGGGTCAATCCAATGGATGAAGAGATGTGCCTAGTAGATAGTTGTACCACTAACACTATACTTAGGAAAGTCAAAATTTTCCAAACTCTCACAAAGAGAGAAGGACAAGTTCTGACCATCGCGGGACGCGATGCTATGATTGTTGGCTCTGGAAAGGGCCACAATCATACTTCCAATGGGTACACAAATAAATATCAAGGAAGCATTATTGCACCCCGATGCAACACGTACCCTACTAAGTTATAGAGATATCTAGAAAAATAGGATTCATGTGGAAACACATGAGGAAAACAATGAGGAGTTCCTCCTATTAAACAAAGATACTGGATATGCTAAACATACACTTGAAAAGATATCTTCTCTTCCATCTGGATTGTACTACACATACATCAAACCCGTACCATATGTTGCATACAAAGTGATTTTTCAGAACGTGGATGCATTCAAAACTTGGCATGAACGCCTTGGCCATCCTAGCATCGGGATGATGAGAAAAATCATGAGCAATTCAAGTGGACATGGTATGAGCAATAGAAAATTCCCAGAATCCTTAGATTTTGTATGCACCTCATGTGCAACTAGGAAATTAATTTTGTGACCCTCACATCTCAAAATAAATGTTGAACCACTAAAGTTTCTTGAACGCATTCAAGGTGACATTTGTGGCCCCATTCAACCCTTGTCTATTCCATTTAGGTACTTCATGGTCCTAATAGATGCATCCACAAGGTGGTCGCACGTATGCCTATTGTCGACTCGAAACCATGCCTTTGCAAAATTGATTGCACAAGTCAACAGACTTCGAGCAAGTCAACCTGAGCACCGGATAAAATCAATTAGGTTGGACAATGCGGTAGAATTTTCTTCCAAAGCCTTCAATGATTATTGTATGGCCTTAGGAATTGAAGTCCAACAATTTGTATATGTCCACATGCAGAAAGGTTTAGCAGAATCTCTCATTAAGAGAATAAAGCTCATTGCCAGACCACTATTGCAAAACTATAACTTACCAACCTCATGTTGGGGTCACGCAGTCTTACACGCTAGTGACTTAATACAATTGCGTCCAACTGCATACCATACAACTTCCCTACTGCGATTGGTTCGTGGTGATCCTCCTAGTATTTCCCATCTGCGGAAATTCGGTTACGCTGTATACGTACCGATCTCAGCACCAAAGCGTACATCAATGGGCTCTCATAGAAAAATGGGGATCTACGTGGGGTATTTATCTCCATCAATCATTAAATACCTAGAGCCCCATACAGGGGATTAATCCTTAAATACCTGGAGCCCCTTACAGGGGATTCACTCACAGCCCGATTCGCTGATTGTATCTTCAACGAAAAACATTTTCCGACATTAGGGGGAGAATTCAAGTACCACAGTGAATGCTTGAAAATAAATTGGGATGCCTTAGACAGCCTAAAGGAGGATCCTCGTACCACAGAATCTGAATTTCAAGTTCAAAGGATTATTGATTTGTAGAATGCTGCAAACAATTTGCCAGACTCGTTTACTATGAGTAAAAGTGTCACAAAATCATACATTCCTGCAAGGAATGTGCCGGAAAGAGTAGAGGTACCTAACAAAATTATTCAACTCCCTTCCTCAAAAGAGAGTGGGAGAAGTACGGCGAATCCTCGCAAGCGCACGAGGAAACAAAGGAAAGAATCATCTGCCACAGTAAATAAAACTCAACCTCAAGTTGAGAAACACCAAGTGGATTTACACAATACACCTCCCACATCAACAGTGCACCAAATTTCTGATGATGGGACATTGGAACGCCCGGACTCTATCATATTGGGAAATACTGAGCCGTCAATTAGGGAACATGAAATTTCCATAAACTATGTTGATTCTAGAGAATCATACGATCGTAAGACTATAATTGTTGACATACACTTCGCCTCATTAGTTGCCAAGACAATCCAAAATGATCCAGATCCTAAATCCATGGTAGAGTGCAAGAAGCGCTCATACTGGAACAAATGGAAGGAAGCAATTAAAGCAGAGTTAGCCACCCTCAATAAAAGAGAGGTATTCTCATCAGTGATACCTACACCTCCTAAAACCTTCCCTGTGGGTTTCAAATGGGTTTTCATCCGGAAGCGGAATGAGAATAATGAGGTGGTGAGATATAAGGCGAGGCTTGTAGCACAAGGGTTCACGTAGAGACCCGACATTGATTTCAATGAAACATATTCTCCAGTCATGAGTGGAATTACGTTCCGATATTTGATATTAGTGGCAATTCAAAAGTGTCTATTGTTGACTTTTGCTAAGCCATATTAATAAATCATTCCCGGCACGGGGCCAGAAACGGTTCACTAATATGTCCCAGAGTCAAGTAGGTAAAATCCGCAAGCGCACGGAGAATACCGCTGTAGCATTTCACCCGGAAGTATTCAGGGTATCATATTTGTTTATCCCAGAGGAAGGTTATGATCAAGAAGCGTTACTAACATATAAGATCATGTTAACAATTAGCAAGGATATCTTAACCAAGACAGGCGGGTACATGATAATAACCGGGTAGTGTGACACACCCAGAAGATTCCTACTAAATAAATAAAGTCTAGTGGAGGAAAGACTAGGCTAAGCTACTCCTACTATACATTCCTATACAGTTGCATAGCCTAAGTAGAATACATACAGACCCACACTCAGGTTCAGCAGTCAATAGTATAGCACTTCAGGCACGGACTTACCCCTACATCCACAGGCGACTTCCGCCAAGAGCCTACGCACTAGCCTAGCGGGGAGGATTTCAAAGGACGGACAGGGCTGTCACCACCTGCCGCCTACCTCAACGAACCAGTAGACTAACGAATAATTGATGCAAATCAGTCACCCAAGTACCATACTTGCATGACCAAAGAGCACTCTGCCCCTCCGCGATTACTATTAACGAGGCAGAGCTACCGTACGAATACGATCACCAAACCCATGCTATACTTTATCAGCTAAAACTAAGCATAGAGACTATAACATATAAACTAGACTATAGTGACGGTATATAACTAGCATGACAATAGTAGTATAATAAATATAAACTACTATCACACAAGTAGACTATACTATCACATATATGGATCACAATATCAAACAAGAAACTCATGACCCAAGCACAACTATATAGAAAATATATATATATTGATAAGAGCAAAGTCTTACAAAAGGGAAAAGATACAAGAGCCATACCAATTCCAAGTGAAGACTTGGGACTAGAGAGCTCTAGACTCAGCCTAACTCCACTAAAACTCCAAGAACTACTACTAGCAAGAGAGAAATGCTTCTTGTGGTGTGTGTTGAATGTGAAGGCACACCCTCCTATTTATAGCCTCAATAGGTCGGCAAGGGAGCGTAACCGCCACGGAAGGCATCCCAAACCGTCATCAGGAGTCGCGGAGGAGCCAACACGTGGAAGCCCAGGCGGAGAGGGCGCCCGGCTGGGTCAGCCGACCTGACCAGGTCGGCCGACCTGGGGGTGGCCCCTCCTGGCCTGTGCTTTCTCCAGGTGACTGTCCTGTGGGTCCTGAGGTCGGTTCCCGCGGTATTACAGGGAGTTACGTCGGTTAAGTGCTGCAAATGGGCCCTTCAATCCTGTGTGACGTCCATGTGGCGCTCTCTGATTGGTCGAAAGTGTGTTTTCTTGCCTTTTGAGGTGTTTCCTTCACATTTCCTCCTGCATGCACAAAGTTCTCCAAGTACAAGTGGAACTATATTATTGTGATAAAGCATGCGTGTATGAAATGCCAAATTCTCCTTTATTTGAGTATAGTTGACGGTTGAAAATGGTACTTAACAGCCGTCAACAAACTCCCCCAAGCTTACCCTTTGCTCGTCCCGAAGCAAAGATAAACTTAAGTTGTTGATCAGGAGTTGCTACAATGTCCTACTCCTCAATAATACTATGCGCACAACAAAGTTACTCTTCCTAGAATTAAATATATTGGCGCATAACTTACCCATTTTCCTCGATCCATGGGGCTTTTACACCTCATTGTCTTGGGCGGTTGAGAGATAAAACAATTGCAGGGCACCAATCACTTGCTCTAGATTCCGCTATGTTGTTCCGGAGGTTTTCAAAAGATTTTGAAAATAAAAACCAAGTTCCTCAAATGATTCTCTCGGATCACTCAATATGTGTATGATTCCTCACCAAGGCAAAGTGTTGCCTATAATCACCTACTTCTAAATAAGGCTTTATGTGGAGCTCAAGGTAGGGATATATGAAGCACTCATGTTCACATAATATTGCTATGTCAAAAGACTGGATCCAAGAAAAACATCAATTCAAACAATCTTGATCAAGATGTGCAAGTGTGTGGGAGAACGGAGGAATGGTGGATGGGAAGAAATAACTCCTTTTTGAATTTTCCTTCTCTCTTTTGGAGTTTCTAGGCTATGGCTATCTTTTGCTTGCTCTCTTTTTTTGAGCATTTTTTTTCTTTTCTTTTTTGCATAGCCATAGTCCTAGTTTGCAACGAATACTTTGAGAGAGGAATTTTGCAATGGATATATGGAGTGTTTCTTTGGATGGATGGATGGATAGTGGCTTTCTTCCGGTGTAGAAGAATAGCTCACGGTGGATATGGTGGATACTATCTTCTTGATTTAGAAGGATAGCTCATGGCGGTGGATGTGTGTATATGATCTTGATCAAGAAAGCATGAAAAGAGTTCTACTAGGGTCACAACAATTTTGACTAAGCTCAATGTGAAACAAGCAGCATATGTGTAAAGGTTTTCAAATGTAAACACTACATATGGCTGTGGTGGGAATTTCATCATTGAGGAACTTATCAATTTGTCATTTTGAAAAATAAAACTCCGGAATTCAAGCTTTACGTTGAGCAAGATCATAGCAGCCCTATCTATCATATCATACCTCTCAACAACTTAGAACTAGAGAATGCATATGCTACCCACAAGATTCAAGTTCAAGGCAAGATTTACCAACAAACCTAACTCTTGAGAGAGTACTAAGTTGTAAACTAGCTGTAGAGAGGAATAAAGGACAGAGCAACTATTCATCATCTCAACATAGGAAAATTATACACATTCATACCGCGCATGAAAAAGGGAAATATTTTTGTTCTTTTTATGTTTTGCAAATTTTTATGGATTTTCAGATTTAGCAAATGCAAGAAATAAAGGGAAGGGGAAAGATACAAGTTACCGTGAGAAGGGGGGTCCTCCCCCAAGCTTGTTCTTGCTCATATCTGCTGGTTCGGGTCGTAGCCTTGGGAGCGGAAGAAGGCATCCCAATTGTTCTGATTCTGAGCCATCATCGCGTTCAGCTGGCGGAATTGGTTGTCGCTGAAATTCTGCCATTGCTGGGTGTCGGCGACATGTTGCGTGAGAGTTTGTTGCATGCTCTCGGTGCGCAAATCAATGTCGTTCACCCTCCTTGTCAACTCGGCCATCCCATAGTTGAGTTCACGGAACCCACGGGATGAGAATGACCGAGTGACAAAGGATGGCGGTCCGCTTGAACTTGATGACGTCTGCATGGGGTAATCGTACTGAGATTCCCATGCTCCGGCCTGCCATGTTGATGCACCCGCCTCGTCCTGTGGCGGGGGCTGCTCCCATACCGGATCTCCGGTCGGAGTGTGAAACTCCGGTGTAGGCTCCATATGCCTACGGGAACGTGTCGGTCGCCCTGAAACACTATGCCTGCGAACTTCTCCCACTGGCTCAAGTGGGAGGGTTAGTGCCCGACAGTGATACAAACGAAGACCCGGGTTAGGTAACAGGAATTCATTTGTATACCCGGGAAAGTGATAGATCAAGGTATTATTTGGACCATGTTTCAAAGTATGTCCTTGCACAAAATAGTCCTCGCCTAGAAATTCTCTATCTACCGTCAAATATTCAACATGAACATTCTCAAGCAGACCACACTTCTGCGCAATGCGAGTAACTAAAGAGGTGCACTCAATTGGTCCTGTCAACTTTATATTGTCTAACCATTGATCAATCATGCATTCCGCGGGTGACACCCTAATTTTCTTAACCATGGCATAAAGTATTTTCAATTCATCTTGCCGGACAACCCTAATGTCACCTCGAGGAAACAAGGTCATAGCCAACCACACATGCATAAATCTAAGTGTAGGATTATGGATGGCACTTGTTCTAGGCTTGGGACCCCACTCGTTTCCGGAAATCTTTTTCCAAAAACTTTCTTTATGGAACCCCTTTAGCGCTTTATCTAAGTCTAGCCTACATTTAGGATTTAGACCTAGCATAGCATGAAGATCACCCCATGTGACCAAGCGCTCTTGCCCAAACAAGCGAAAAGAAATGCCTTCATCATACTTTCTAAGGGTGCATAAAAACTGCATAGTAAGCAAACGAGAACCCGGCTCATCTACTTCTACGAAATTTAGCCAACCCATAGTGCGAAAAATAGAGGCAAATTCTTCTCTCATACCTATTTTCTCGAGGAAGTCCGGATCGAAGCGTCGGGTGTGGGCGAATGGCCGTTCTCTCATGAGCGCGATGGCTTGGCCCTCGCGGTCGTCCTTGATGTCGAGATGCTCCTCGGTGATGAGCAAGGCTGGCCTTTCCTCCGGAATTTCAGCTTCGGGGTCACTATGCCCCGGACTTGGTGTGAGCTCGACGGAGGATGCTTGACTCGTGCTTGCACGAGTGCTTTTTCTCCGCTTGATTCCGGCGACTTGCTTCATTCGTTTGAACATGGCTGCACACAAGAACAAACACAAGACAAGAACAAAAACAAGATCGAACAAGTGTTCGGGTGAGCGTTAGTGAAAACAACAAACCCGAGCTTCTCCGAAATTGGTTTTCTTCTCACAACAACTTGCAAATGCACTAAAACAGAGGGGAAATATTTTTTGGGTTTTTGGGGCTGTAGTAAAGTTGAAGAACACGAAATTTTGGGAGAGCAACAAGTGAGCAAAGGAGGGGAGTGAAAGATGAGCTTGGAATGGTGAAGCTCCCCCTCTTGGGCGGTTTTTATAGCCAAGGAAGCAAGATGGCCGTTAGAAAGGAACAGAGCAACGACCATATAGCCGTTGGGAGAAAGGAGCACAGGAAAAGGTGGGGCCAGGGGGTCGGCTGACCTCACCAGGTCGGCCGACCTGGCAGGTGGGCCTCCTGGCAGCCCCCTTTTTCCTATGTGTTCTTCAACGGCTAGGGGATTTGTCCCCTGCTGCCTTTTTGCTCAAAAAGCTCGACAAAAAATCTTTTCAAAATGGAAAGCCCAAAAACCTATTTTCTAAATTTTCAAAAATGCAAATGAGTTTTGAAAAATTCCAAGGTGGCTGGAAAAATTCAAAAATGCAGAAATGCAGTGGTCGGAAAAAATCAAAATGTGGTGGAAAGCAAATATACAATTAAAAGAGCAAATATGGATAACTACCGGTTTAACCTCCCGGCGAGGATTCACCTTTTAAAGTCCGACGAGCGGGACTTTTCTCCGGCGTTCAGCTCGATGAAGCGTTGTCCGGTCCCGGAGATGAAGACACGGATGATGCTTCTTGTTTCGTTCGCCACACCTTCTTGGTCTTTGTTGCGGTCGGTGGCTTCTCGGGCTTCGGAGGCTGCGGTTTTGCAGGCTTCACAGCCTGTTTCTTTGCAGACCTCGGAGGTTGCTGCCTTGTGGACTTCGGAGGCTGTTGCTTAATGTGTGACCTTTGCCTCCTTGCCTTCATCAGTTGTTGCTGTGCAAAATTTTCCTTCTCAAGGAAGTTCTTCATGAATGTGATGAGGCTGTCCTTCTTTGGCGGAGTGACCTCCACTTCCTTGATGTTGCTTGGGTTCGGCCCGTACTTGATACGGATCATGTTGCACTGTTCTTTCCTTGGCCGAAAGTCAAACTTCTCCTCCTTGCCATTGATGTGGAAGCGGATTTCTCCGGCTCCTACATCGATGCGAGCATCCGCAGTGCTGAGAAATGGGCGTCCTAGGATGAGCGGTGTGCTCTTCCCGACGTCCATATCAAGCACTACGAAGTCGACGGGGATGAAGCAATCCCGGATTTTCACCGGAATATCTTCGGCGATCCCCGCCGGATAGCGGACCGTTGAATCGGCCAGCTGCAGCTGCATCGGCGTGGGGGATAGTGTGGTGTAGTTGAGCTTGTCGAAGACATCCTTCGGCATGACGCTCATACTTGCCCCAAGATCACATAAGGCATGGTCGAAGTTCTGTGTCCCGATTGAGCAGGTGATCGTGGGACACCCTGGATCTTTCTTCTTCTCAGGAAGCCGGTTGAGTATAGCAGCGCTACACTCTTCCGTCAGCTTGACAGTTTCTGTGGTCGGTAGTGGGCGCTTGTTGCTGATAAGATCCTTGAGGTAGCGAGCGTACGTGGGTACTTGTATCGCATCCAGCAAGGGCACGTTGATGTGCAGCTTCTGGATTACCTCAACGAAGCGTGTGAACTGCTCGTCCACGGTGGGCTTCCTTCTTCTTTCGGGAAACGGCATGAGGTTCGTGTCATAGAACTCATGTGGGGCCGTTTTCCTGGGCGGCAGTTCTTCTTCTTCTGCCGGCTTCTCAGCTGATGTGTCCTTTCCTGCATGGTTAGGGTATGGCGGATCCCGAGTGGACTTACCTCCTCTCGTGGTAACCGCATTAACATTTTCTAAGGGGGTCTCGGGTTGCCCCGGGATTTTCCCCGACTCAGCAGTAGGAACAGCAGCAGCTAACTGAGCTAATTGAGTTTCTATCATTTTATTAAAGCTCAGCTGATTCTTGAGAGCAGAGGAAACACCCTCTATCTTAGTGTGGATGCTCTCAAGAGTCCTATCAGTGGTGGCAAGCTTTTTACTAATGTTATCATTAACCTTAGCTTGACCAAGCACAAGATCTTTCAAGGAGGGCTGATTATAACCGGAATTAAAACCAGAGAAGTTGCCAGAGTTACCTCCTTGGTAGTTGGGATGTGGTGGACCCCAACTTTGACCTCCTTGTGGACGGTAGCCGTTGTTGTTGTTGTTGCCCATGAACATTACGTCCTCACGGGTCTCAGGGCAGTCATTGCCCGAGTGTCCCGTGTTGCCACAGACCTCGCAAGTCATCCGAGCATCTAGGGCTTTCACTTCTCCATTGGCTTGGTCGTCCATCTTCTTCATGAGAAGGTCAATCTTGGCGGCGAGCATGTCAACCTCCTTGACGGAGTGCATGCCTCGCTGGCGAGGTTGGAGGCGTTCTTCATTCCAACCTTGGTTGGACACCATCTTCTCGATCAAAGCTTTTGCCTTGCTTACAGTGAGCGAGAAGAAGGCTCCACCAGCAGCAGCGTCGAGGTGGTCGCGGGCCGACGGAGTAAGCCCGTTGTAGAAGTTCTGGATGATCAGCCAATCATCCATCCCGTGGTGGGGACATGCCAGGATGTACTCCTGGAGCCTCTCCCATGCCTCAGGAATCGACTCCTTCGACTCCTGCTGGAAGCTTGAGATCCTTCCGCGGAGGGCATTGGTCTTGCCCAGCGGGAAGAACTTTGCAAGGAACGTAGCTGAACACTTCTCCCAAGTGTTCACAGCTTCAGGGTTTGCGTAGAACCACTGTCTCGCTCTCCCAAGGAGAGAGAACGGGAACAGTCGAAGGCGAACAGCGTCGGGGGTGACGTCCTTCATTTTGAACGTGTTGCAAATCTCCAGGAATTGCTGGAGATGAGCACTAGCGTCCTCATTGGCTTTCCCACAGAATGGGCTAGCCTGCACCATGGTGATGAGACCGGTCTTGATCTCGAAGTTCGCATCTCCCACATTGCCAGTTGGTCCCGTAGGGATGTTGGCAGCGGAGGGAGCGGAGAACTCGCGGAGGGTCTTGTCGGCCATTTGCTCAGAGCTTGATGGTGCGGGAATGACAGGTTCGATTGGCCGAGTCTCCTTACGAGGAGGGGTGAGCCTAGCTCGTGTCCTTCTCAGGAGTGACTCAGGATCTTCAGTGAAGTTTGTCGGCAAGTCGAAACCAGTCATACACTATCCTGTTTTCATACAAAATGCAGAAAACAAAGCAAGGTTAGCCTGCCTAGGAGATAGCCTTAATAATTGCAACACTACTATATACATTAGTAATTTTTCTTAATCATACGCCTTCCCCGGCAACGGCGCCAGAAATGCTTGTTGACTTTTGCTAAGCCATATTAATAAATCATTCCCGGCACGGGGCCAGAAACGGTTCACTAATATGTCCCAGAGTCAAGTAGGTAAAATCCGCAAGCGCACGGAGAATACCGCTGTAGCATTTCACCCGGAAGTATTCAGGGTATCATATTTGTTTATCCCAGAGGAAGGTTATGATCAAGAAGCGTTACTAACATATAAGATCATGTTAACAATTAGCAAGGATATCTTAACCAAGACAGGCGGGTACATGATAATAACCGGGTAGTGTGACACACCCAGAAGATTCCTACTAAATAAATAAAGTCTAGTGGAGGAAAGACTAGGCTAAGCTACTCCTACTATACATTCCTATACAGTTGCATAGCCTAAGTAGAATACATACAGACCCACAATCAGGTTCAGCAGTCAATAGTATAGCACTTCAGGCACGGACTTACCCCTACATCCACAGGCGACTTCCGCCAAGAGCCTACGCACTAGCCTAGCGGGGAGGATTTCAAAGGACGGACAGGACTGTCACCACCTGCCGCCTACCTCAACGAACCAGTAGACTAACGAATAATTGATGCAAATCAGTCACCCAAGTACCATACTTGCATGACCAAAGAGCACTCTGCCCCTCCGCGATTACTATTAACGAGGCAGAGCTACCGTACGAATACGATCACCAAACCCATGCTATACTTTATCAGCTAAAACTAAGCATAGAGACTATAACATATAAACTAGACTATAGTGACGGTATATAACTAGCATGACAATAGTAGTATAATAAATATAAACTACTATCACACAAGTAGACTATACTATCACATATATGGATCACAATATCAAACAAGAAACTCATGACCCAAGCACAACTATATAGAAAATATATATATATTGATAAGAGCAAAGTCTTACAAAAGGGAAAAGATACAAGAGCCATACCAATTCCAAGTGAAGACTTGGGACTAGAGAGCTCTAGACTCAGCCTAACTCCACTAAAACTCCAAGAACTACTACTAGCAAGAGAGAAATGCTTCTTGTGGTGTGTGTTGAATGTGAAGGCACACCCTCCTATTTATAGCCTCAATAGGTCGGCAAGGGAGCGTAACCGCCACGGAAGGCATCCCAAACCGTCATCAGGAGTCGCGGAGGAGCCAACACGTGGAAGCCCAGGCGGAGAGGGCGCCCGGCTGGGTCGGCCGACCTGACCAGGTCGGCCGACCTGGGGGTGGCCCCTCCTGGCCTGTGCTTTCTCCAGGTGACTGTCCTGTGGGTCCTGAGGTCGGTTCCCGCGGTATTACAGGGAGTTACGTCGGTTAAGTGCTGCAAATGGGCCCTTCAATCCTGTGTGACGTCCATGTGGCGCTCTCTGATTGGTCGAAAGTGTGTTTTCTTGCCTTTTGAGGTGTTTCCTTCACATTTCCTCCTGCATGCACAAAGTTCTCCAAGTACAAGTGGAACTATATTATTGTGATAAAGCATGCGTGTATGAAATGCCAAATTCTCCTTTATTTGAGTATAGTTGACGGTTGAAAATGGTACTTAACAGCCGTCAACATCTATCTATGCAGTTGATGGATGTCGTGACAACATACTTGTATGGGTCACTAGATTCGGACATATATATGAAGGTCCCTGACGGGATCCCTGTATCAAATAAAAGTGCAAATCATAATATGTATTGTGTAAAGCACAAAAAATCACTACATGGCCTTAAAAAGTGTATGTAGATGATTTGAATATTATTGGTAACACACAAGATATTGATGAAGCTCGTAATCATCTTATGACGGAATTTAAGATGAAGGATTTGGGTAAAACCAGACTTTGCTTGGTTTGCAAATCGAGTACCTTCACTTGAGAATTTTAGTGCATTAATCTACCTATGTCCAAAGAATTTGGAGAAATTCAATATGGATAAAGCATATCCAACAAAGACCCCCATGCTTGTTCGGTCTCTTGATCTAGAAAAAGATGTTTTCCGACCACGGGAGGAAGGAGAGGAGATATTGGGACCAGAATTTCCCTATCCTAGTCTCATTGGAGCACTCATGTACCTTGCAAAACAGTACCATGCTTGACATTGCATTTGCAGTGAATCTGTTGACAAGATACAGTGCTGCCCTAACTAAGCGCCATTGGACTGGAGGAAAACAAATCCTTTGGTATCTGAATGGCACTAAGGATCTTGGCTTATTCTTTCAGAAAACTAATGATTCTAGCTTGGTTGGATACACTGATGATGGTTATATGTCTGATCCCACAATGCCAGATCACAGACAGGTTTTGTATTCCTTCATGGAGGAATAGCCATATCATGGAAATTAGCAAAACAGACATTAGTGGCTACCTCTACAAATCATTCTGAAATAATTGCACTATATGAGGCGTCACGTGAACGCATGTGGCTCCGCAGAATGATAAACCACATTGAGCAATCATGTGGTATTGGTTCCTCAGGATCACCTACCATTATCTATGAAGATAATGCTGCTTGCATTACACAGATGCAAACGGGCTACATCAAAAGTAATATCGCCAAACATTTTTCCCCTAAGTTATTTTGTCCCCATGAGCTTCAAAAAAGTGGAGAAATAAACATCTTACAGACAAAATCTTATGATAATCTAGCAGATCTCTTCACCAAGTCCCTACCTACTTCCTTGTTCGAGAAATATGTCAAGGGAATTGGTATGAGACGGCTTAGAGACTTGCAAACTTCAGTGGGAGACTCTCTGAATGACGGACCTTGTTAAACGCTTCACATTGTACTCTTTTCTTTTATGAGTTTTTACCATTAGGTTTTCTCATACAAAGTTTTTAATGAGACAATGATTGATGCAAGCTTATGCCATATCTCATGTTTTCCCCATTGGGGTTTTTCTAGAGATAAAACAAGGCATGTATTACTCCTTAAACCTTATAGGTTCATGATAGAGTAATTACCTGACATATTATTCCTATGTTTTTTCCATAGTGTTTTTTAAAAGAAATTGAAGAACATATTGATCTCAAGATGGACTCGGTCAAAGGGGGAGTGTTACAAAGGTCTTAATTGACCTCCTTCATGCAGCCCACTAAGGGTTTAAGCCTTGGTTATGGCCTGGTAATGGCCATGAAAGAGAGCCTTAAACCCACCTAATAGAAGCTACTAATGGGTGTCATTAGAGGATGATTAAGTGTGTTGCCAATGCTCCTCTTGTAACTGATATTGTAATCCCTATATAAGGGCCCCCATGAGATGAATAAGAGATATGATTCACCATTCCCATTGCCTCTACTTTTCAATTCCTAACAAATGTAACATGGAGGATGACCCAACAAGAAGGGGTGAATCTCACTACTACAAAAAGCATTTCCTGTAGCGGGCAATAAGGCTACTTAGCAGCGGCCAAATCATCCACAACAGTGGCATTGTCACTAGAAATTTGATTTTTAGTAGCGGCAAAAATCATCCACATAAGTTTTTCGCTACTCAATTTGTTGTCATTAGTTGCGGATTACTGACATCATCTTTCCGCCACAAAGGTCAAACTCATCAGTTGTGGACTGGTGGAATTCAAATGTACACATATCACATATGCAACAAGGATGATACATCCACACATCAGTTGTGGACTGGTGGAATTCATTTGAAAAGACCATTTAAGTACTCATTCATCGGTGTTATCAAAACCGGAAAACTGTGAGTGCTATGTTGATACCTAGCATCCGATGCATGATACCATGCAAAGCATGCGAATTTGTATTCGTTCAGGATGGCGAGCCTTTATATCCATTTGAGGAGCTGCAAGTTTGTGGTCCTCGCATATGGTGGTCAAAGGCCCTCATCACCTTATATAGTCCTCGTGATGGGGTCTAGAGAGAGAGAGAGAGAGAGAGAGACGTGACAAGTTCTTGGCTTGGTCATCGTGGTCGGCTTAGGAGGGGCTCTCATGGGTCTTTCCTCGTGAGGTGGCTCGGGTCCTTATGGTGCAAGCATGATTTCCATCCTCCTGTCATGGCTAGTGTCTTTGTCACCTCGTCGTAGATTACTTCACTAGGGGGGCTTGCTTTGCTATGGGTGCGTTGCTCATCGCAGCCTGTTGTTGTCCACAATGGAGATTGATGGATGCCATCATCACCTCGTAGACCTCTGGCCACCCTCCTGGGTGGTTGGGTGAGTATTTACTATGTCACGGTTCAATGTTGTAGGGCCGATGCTCCACACCCTTCCGGTGATCAGGATGGCGATATCCTATCACGGCTATGCTGCAACGCCTTCTCTTGTAGGATTTCAGCGAGCCTGCTCCCAGCTTTCGACACGTCGGGCTTTGAGGTAGAGAGGTAATGAAGCGGCTTGCGATGTCACATCGAGCTTGTTGCCTCCACTATGATCTAAATGCAGGGACAGGGAAAATGCATGCATGACATGCTACAACCTGCCCTATGTCCGTCCTCGTGGCATCATGCCATCGAAGGGTTTGGATGAGGCATCAAGTGGCCACACAGGTGGCTGCCCTCTGAACTCCACAATGGATCGCGAGTACACCAGTCCAATAATGTGGCTATGTCCACCCCATGAGGATGTGCCATATTTATATCCCCATCAGTAGTTCCCGAGCATGTGCTTGTTTTTAGAAATCAATGACGTGCTTTTGATCTTCCGACCGATCCAAGTGTTTGATGGGTTTGCGGTGTGCGCAGCCCCCAAACCTCCGAATGAGTCTGAGACTCATGCAGAGGGTTTAACAACGGGTTCCTAGCGAGTGCAAGCAAATTCACTAGGTGAAGCCTGAGTCTCTATGGGAGTTAGGGACTTGATCCTTTTGCCATCCACACATATCTTGACCTTCACACAATATCTCCTCAGACAAGTTATATGGAGAAGTTTCTCAATCAAATAGGTCTGCAGCTTACAAGTAATAGATTGGAAATAATGAATGGTCAGTTGTATTGCATTTAGCCTCTCGACCAGTATATATGAGAGTAAGAGGTCGGTCGGCATTTATTAACTACTATGAATATTTTTTTTGCACATAAATATATGTACAATGCATTGTGGCACAGTATATCAGCCAACAATAGAAATCAAAATTTCTGAATATTTTAGTTGAGATTTTGAAATAGATGCATTTTAATAACATGTAAAAAATTGTAGGTCTAGCCCGTCCATTCACATAGGCAAATTAGCTAATCTATTTAATAATAAAAGAAGATGAAACTCTCAACTAGATGTGTAGAAAAATAGAGAAATAGCCTCTAAATTCTCACAAAAAGCAAAAGATCTAGCCCTTAATTTCCCATCTCACAACTAAGGAGAAACATCCAGCCCTTCGTTTTCATTACATCCTCACGTGAAAATAAGAGTTTGCCCCACTTAATAACCTAGCGATTCTATTGGCCCAACCCTGATGTACCAGTACCACTGTCTCTGCCGCCTTGCATGAAGCTTATCAATGTCGATGTCTCAACTGATGGGAGCACAAGAAACATACAATCGATTTGCTTAGCACTGCCAGCACGTTGCATGACGTGATGCTGAGCACTACTGGCCGGTTTGGAAGCAGAAGTGTAGAACAAGAGATCCGTAATCAATCATAAGAGAAGGCAGCATGTAGAATTCAGGAGATGAGCGGCCAGCACCGATATGGCGAGGTGTGAACGACGGCCAGCACGGCCATGCGCCAGATTCGATGACTTGACATAATATGTCATCATGCTAGGTCGGCAAGGTGGATGGCAAGTGGGATCGTGCTGAGTTTTTTCATATCGAGACTGCCATTATCAGTGAAACCTAATGATGCTTGGATGCTCGGCATGATTTTGAGCATGGAGTTCTTCGGTGCCCAGGTGCTACATTAGAGTGAGTTGCAGACAAAGATCATCAATCTCTGCAGGTTCGTCAGCTATCACAGCAGTCTGTGACAGAGGACGAGGTGTCATATTTGGGTTCCCAGACCATGCCCACAGCTTGGCCAATGGTCAGGTCGTGATCCTGCAAAAGCTATATGGACACAAATATCATTGATGTTGACAGTCTTCCTTTTTCAACTTCTTAAGATAGAAGATTAGCAGATCTGAACCTTCTCTGGACGTTCGACCACAGTACACACAGACATAAAAGATGCTATTGTTTTACTGTACTATCAAGAAGGTCATCGTAATGAAACAACCCGGGGTACCAAGATATGTCATCTGCACTAACCAACCCCAAATTAGGAACCATCTATTTTATTTTTATAGTGATAAATTTGGTCAAAAAGAATTATAGTTGTGCTTTCTTTAAAACAAATAAAAAGTTCAGGTACCCACACTCTGTCTTGCTTTACCGCAGGCCCGCCCCGGGCCTCACCCCGACTGGCCGTTGTAGCCAATACCGCACTGGTGCCAAAGGAGCACGCGCGCGTTGCTCGACCTGCTGCTGCCCTCCGTTGACTTGTAGCCTTCAACACCGTCATGGTCTGTCCCTCCGGCGTCCTCCTCATCTCTGACTCCAGAGCCTCGTCCTCCTGCCGCATCTTCGCCGTGGACGTCGACTCTGCGTTGCCTGACCTTGCCATCGGTCATGAGTTGGCCGCTATTGGGCGCACGTCGACGGTGTATTTTCTAGAACACCTGGTGGGCATTTTCTTGAACACCTTGTGGGAGAACTTTGTAATAATGCAAGGGTGGTTGATGATGACAAAAGGGTCGGCTACTCCTTGCATTGGCAGAGGTTGCCATCACCCGCGCCAGAGCTATCTTTGCACATCTGCTCATCGTCATCCACGTCTTTTGATCCTCGTGCAGCTGCTGCCTCACATGGCCACAACCCAAAAACTCGCACCTCAAATGAATGGGTGTACCATGGCAAGAGCATCCGAGTCCTCGCTGCTTCAGCACCCTTTCCCCCTATTCCCCTCCTTGGATCAAGCTTCGGGAGCTCGTCCATAGAGAGCAGAAGAGCACAATCAGAAAGACAGAGGAAGTGCCCGTTGCTGACGTGAGCTATATGACATGTGGGACCTATATGCTGACTCGGACCAAACTACTATCAAAATCAGTATGGGAGGTAAAACAATTGGTTATACTAGTTCAGGGAGGACAAATATCTGGTATTACACTTCAGCCAGGAAAATCGGACGTTGCCAATAATTCGAGGGGAAAATATGACTTCTTCCCATGTTATGACCACTGTTTTGTTGTGCAAATGTTTTTTGCACTCATGTGTGGGCACGTCACAAGACCAATAAGCATGGCCCATATGTACAAGCAGTCGTGTTATTACCCCTGTTTCTCTGGCCCGTGTCGTGCCAAAATGGGTGGTTCAGATGGCAGCCCGTTTACCCTAGGTCAGATTCCAGTACAACAACAAGGCCAATATATAAATATAGTGCTTCTTTATTCTTTCTCATCATTGGAACAACCCGCTGGTTGACGTTCAAATAAAATCAGATCTGTGCATATCAGATCAGGTTTTTGTAATAGAACCGCCTTACCACGGAGACGATTCTGTTTCAGGATTTTTCTCATATGGCGACACGCGTTGTGACGTCCAATAGTACAACACATGATAGAAATGACAGAAATAATATAGTTACAATGAGAACATAGATAGAGTATAGAGTTTTACATAAATCTGAATTTAAGTTACAAATCAGAGTTTAAAAGTGCGGAAGTAGAATAGTTTAACAACCTTAAGATACAATCGCCCTCTCATGATGATACAAGAAACAAATCCGGTCTTGATAAGTGTCATGCCCATGACACTGTACCAGCAACCAACAAGGTACATCTCCTATGGACTATAAGGTCCCCACTCAACGTTCCAAAAGTCGAGAAACTGGCCACACTGATTATGTGAAAACTATAAAGAGCTATGCCCTGAGCAACTAATACTCAGCAAGACTTACCCGTTAAAATAACCATCTACAACCGACTCCTAGACATGAACAGGCTAAGGGTAGGGTTTATGTTGCCAAAAAGTCAGTCTAAGAGTGAATCCTTATTTTTCAAATTTTAGCAGCAAGTTAAGTTGACATGCAAAATAATAAATTTAGTTTGCACTATAACTATAACAATCATGGTTGTAATAATATTAATAATAATTCCATACAGTAATAACAAATACATTCATCATATTATTAGTCCAACTACGTTCCGAAGCAACGATCAAGTGGTACTCGTTACTGTGAAGGGCAGCGAATCGAATCAATTTACATCCTATAGGAGAAACATGCTTGTACAATTCAAACGTGCTTCATGGAAGCCGCATGGAGCAACTTTTCGCATATGGTACCACAAGATCTTCCGGGTCCAGACTCCCCCGAGAAGAGTCCCCTAATGCGATGCGTCCCGTACTGCCATCCGTGGGTAGATTGCTCCCTCCTCTCAGTCTTAGTTCCACCGAAAAGGACAAGACATGACGCGGGCCTTAAGCGACTCAGATGGGGCTACATCCTTGAAGACAAACTGTCCTTCCCTTTCCACCTAGTTGCCCATCCGTTCTTCATTGTTATCCCATTCCAAGGCTTTCTTCAGCCGATATTATTTCCCAGTGATAATATTTTCTTATTTATGAGTGGTCTTCATACCACTCATCGAATGGTCGTCCTAAATTAAGCAGAGCAACTATCGTCCTGAGATTATCATTGGATAAAGGCAACCTAATGCAATACTCGGTTTTCAAACAACTCCTATAACTTAATGCACATAACTTAATACACAGACAAGTCTACATCACCCTAACTAGTGATAAAATAAAAAGCGGTAAAAATTAGTGGAATGCACCGGGGCTTGCCTTGAGCCTACTCCTGGTTGGCGGAATCACCACCCGGTCCTTCTGGCTCTTGGTCCTATCCTGCCTCTATGTGGTTCACCTCGTTAACTACATGATGTAAATGTGATGTTATGCATGAGAGAAGATTCATGGCAGGCTATTTAATTATGACTGACAGGTATGATGATTACAAGGTTGATTACTCCAGTGAATATATCATGCAAAATTGAGACATAGGGTGAGCGCGTCATAGTGTATTTCCTTCATCGACTCCAGAAATTAAACGCGATAAGCTTGTGTAGAAAGTACGGGGTGTTGGTGTTTATAAGCGATATAATCATGTAGGTACAGGGTGAGTGGGCATTTCCCCAAAATAATATTACCAGTGTGTTGGATATGTTGTTAAGCAAGAAAAAGTATATACCACATAAACCCTAAAGTACAACATAGAATTAATTAGGACATATGGATCCTCTAAGGTAACTAAATGAATTTAGCATGATTTTGGAGGTCATTTGCATATGGATGATTTATTGAAAAATGGACATGCCAGGATTGAATTATTTACCAAATTTCACTTACATGCAATGAGTTATTAATTTTTAATAATGAAAACAAGGTAAAAGGTTAAATAATTAATTACGACTAAACTACAGATAACTAAAACTTGTGCTTTTACAGGAAGGTTCAATATGTCTAAACATGATTATTCACCGTGTCATAAATTTATTAGCTGCAGGGATTTGTTTATGATTTTATTTGTATTTTACATAGCTATTTTGTTTCTGATAAAAAATATTAACATATCGATGGGTTTATCATTTTTATGCAATAGCACACGTCGAGAGGAGTCTATCAAAATTTATCTTACCCCAAAATTCACAGTAGATATTTAGCTATGCATTTAGGAAGTGGCAACAATTTTTTGGAAATGAATAAATCAGGGGGGAAATAATTTTCGTGACCGCGGGCCAATTCTTCCTCGGCCCATCGGACTGAAGCCCGCGCGGAGAGCGACCCTGAGCCGGATCAGGCCCAGGCGTTGCGCAGCCCATTGGCCAGTGCGGCCGGACACGTGCGCGCGCGACGGGCTGCCAGGGCAGCGGTATGGCAATGCACCACACGGTGAGGGCCCAGGATGTGGGTACGTCTACGCGACACGTGGAAAGAGAAGGCGCTCACCGGGGCAGGCTTTTAGGCTCACAACGATGACGGTGGCCGGTCGTTGGCGGGGTCGGTGTTCCGGTGGTGGATCTATGCGGAGGGAAGCCGAGTGGGGTTGAGCAAGTGAAGGAGGCGTAGGGGTGCTTGCATGTGCGGTTAGTCGGTCGGGGTCTCAACAGGGAGGGGGAAATCGACGAGGAGGTAGCGCTCGGAGGCGGGGAAGGTGATGATGATTGCCGGCGGCTCGTGGCACGGGGGGTGGGCTGGCTGTTCGTGAAGCTCACGGTCAACAAGTCACAGCTCAATGCGACGGCGCAGCTCGTGCTGGACAGCGGAGCGGCTGGACACGGGAGCTCCAAGTCACGCGGCAATGGTGGTCCGCACTCGAGCAGAGCAAGAGCGGGAGCGGAGGGAGTGAGATAGGAAAATGAAAATCATGTTCAGACAGGGAGGGGGGGGGGGCGACAGGATGGATGTTGGAGCTGGGTGGGGGCGTCGATCCGTGGCCTCGGCCGTACGCTGGAGGCCACATGGCATCACACGAGCGGGTCGAGCGAGCGGCGCCCCGCGTGTGTTTCTTTTGGGGAGGCTGACAAGTGGGTCCTGCCGGTTTGAATTTTTGTTGTTTTTTAGAAATGCCGTTTCTATTTTATTTAATTATCTCTACTTCTGTATCTCAATTGATCTAAACAAAAATATGGGTGGTTTGAGGGAATTGTGCTCTAAATTATAAAAATGATAATGCTCAGTAGTTGCAATTTAAATTTGAATATGAATTTTGTAAAGAGGGGAAGTTTTTGACCCTTTGGTCATTTATTTGAGTCACCAAAAAAGGGCATAAAATCCTGAGAAAATCCTTAAAATTCTATTTTGTTCCAAGCTATACAACATATATGTTTGGTGGGTATGAGTTATGTTGAAAAGTTTGGACCCTTAGTTCAAATGTCATTCAAATTCGCTTGAATTTTGTTCAAATTAGATCAATTTCTGTTTAAGTTTTTGTTCCAAGTGCTCATGCTTGTGGGGATGGATCTAATATGCTGTCCTAAAGAGTTGCATGACACCAGGGGTGTCACAGTTTTTGTACTGAATAAAAAAATTCTTTTTTTCAATATTCATAGTCACTGGATCTGGATTGCTTGGTTCATGTCTACCAAATACTACCGAAAAGGTGAACAAAATACCTTGCCCACGCCTAATGTTTAGAACCGTGGGGAATTCATATAACACAAGAGTTTTCTTTGATTAGTGAGCGATCAGGAAATAACAAATTTAATTAACTATAGGACGGCCTTAGTTTGTTGACTCTAGAATTTCACCTTTTGACAACAGAGGTTTTCCTTGAGCCTTCACCTAGAATTCCCCATTTCTCTCAATCCTATGAAAAGCAATCCACTCTCTCTTTCCCCCCTGCCCATCCCTAGACACGTGCGAGCTGTGTGACTGAACAAGGCCCCCAAGATGAGTTTCCCAGCCCACACCTGCCAAGGATGTGTTTTGATCCTTTGAGCCGCAGCAGGTGCAACGACCGTGCTGGCCTGTCGTACAGTAGGATAAACCCTAATACGTCATGAACAGATCTTGCTTTCATGTGTAAAACTTGCTCGCTGTAGGGCTGTATCCGTTGATCATCATCCAGGTTCATTGCTTGTTATTTTTCCTGTTGGTATGTGATGTGGTGCGCACATCCAAATCACCTTTTACATAAGTGTCACTTTTAAATATTATTGACCGATTGATTAGCAAACAGAATCCAACAATTGAAGTTAATAAGATTCCTAAGATGAAGAGACAGAGGTAGAATTTTTTTGTTCATTAGTGAAATTTTCTTGTTCGACCTTGTAAACTCAAAGTATGAATTATTGTTATTTCATTTTGACGCTTCAATTTAGGGCCTTAAACTAGGGTTTCGCACAGGGCGTGAACATTGTTGTTTTCGTTGGGCATTGCTTTTTCAGAAGTTCTATTGGGAGTGCTTAATGATGCAACTATTGTATTATCTACCTATAGAAGTATCCACAGACGTAGCTTTATGTATTTCTTGGAACTTAACTGAAATTAAAAGTTATTTGATTGGCACTGCTTTCAGTTGATCCTCCCACTATGGACTTTTTACACATGAACTGCAACATCGAGACATGCAAGCTAAGAAACTGCATTTTGTTCAAAATGGCTATGCCACATGGTCATCAATTTCACGCGAGTCGGTAATGATCAATATAATACAACCATGCATAAGGGGAACAAAATTTATCCGTCTATTATCACCCACCATGTCCTGTGTCCAAGCATGAGCACATGCACATGGATGCTTCGTTATCCCACTGACAAAAACAAATAACAGCTGATGTGTATACCTTCACATAAATAAAGCACACCAAACCACTCACACATGCGGAGTCAATGGAAACACTAGCACAAAGAAGGTCCTATATATATCTGTGGATCTCGGTAAATCCATCATAGCGATATACAATGCAGCGAATTGTCTCTAGTGTTTTTTATGAAGCATATATATGCATAGCGAACTCAACCATCTCCTAAGCAAGCTCCAAAAGTTTGTATGTTGTTCCTCTTCCATAAAAAAAACATATGAGCCCTACTCGGTTGATCGCTTTTGGATTAGAAGACATCATGAATTCAGAAGTGACCCATCGCGTGTTTGGGTGCAGTCTATCGGTCACACCCGGAGCAGCCACCGTTACTGACAGAGTGAAATTAGCGTGGCCGCATCATACAAGATCACATTGAGGAGCGCTGACGAGCATAGCCAGATGCAGGGCACCAGGACGAGGGCCGAGGATGCCATGACCGGGTGGCATAGGCCACATCTGGAACATGCCGGTGCATTGGTTGAACCACGGGCGTGGTGCACCGAACCCGGCGTGATTCTGTTGGCCACCGCCACCTGTATTGTTGTAACGATTGTTGCGGTTCCGGTTGCGGTTGTAGAAGGGAGGCTGGGGAGGGTGTGAAGCCGGTGGTGGGGGCGCCGCCGGTGTCTTGGGTGCCGACGGTGCAACGAGAGCAGTGGAGTCGCCGGGCTGGTAGATCTTTAGGTCAGCTTCCTCCAATGACAACATCGAGCAGGCATCAGAGAAGGAGGGCAGCGGATCGCGCATCTTGATGATGGAGCCCATGGATCGTAGAGGCGCACTGAGCCCTCGGAGAAGGGTGAGCACCAAGGTGGGCTCGGAGACGGTGAAACCGAGATCGGCGAGGCCATCGGGGTAGGACTGCAGCTTCTCCAGAATGGACATGTGTAATACCCCTGCCACCGAATTAGGGTTAGAATCACCAGGAAATGAACTCATGGCAAGGTTAAACCTAAATTTGTCCAATTCAAACCAAATTCAAACAAATTTTGAATGACACTTATACTACAAGTCCCAACTTTTCAACATAAGTCACCACTGCCAACAATATATGTTGTTGGTCATGATCAAGTATAATTTTGAGGATTTTCTCAGATTTTTATTCCATTAATAGATGCCCCAAATAAATGGTAAAATTGTCAAAAACCAGCTCTATTCACAAAATTCTTAATTAAATCTTATCGAGAACTGATGGTAGTTAGTATTTTTATAAAATCCAGCACATCATGTGGAGCCTGCCCACAAAAAGATTTAATTAATTAAGAATCTTATCGAGAAATTCCTCTGTTAGTTTTATCAACTCTAGATTCATTCACACAAAAAAGATTAAATGTAGCCGGCTGTCGGGGTTGGAAAAATAAAAGAAAAAAAAACTCTCTATGAGACCCACCTGTCAGCGACCTCAAAAAAACACAACCCGGCGCCGTTCCTCTCCCGCCTGCCCGTACGCCGCGTGGGCGCCGTCAACAAGACATCCGCCGCGCCCACGGATCGACTCCTCCACCCGCCGTTCGGACATCCGCCTTGTCGCCCACTTTCCCTGTCCGAACGGCCTAACCCCCCCCCCCCACCCCCACTCGCTCTCTCTGTCTCTCTCTCCACCCAAGCCGCTCCACTGCCACTCGGAGCAGAGCTCCGCTCCGCCGTCGCCTTCCCCCGCTCGTCCACCGCACCGCGCCTCCCGGAGCCCCGCCCTGAGGCCCTGGTGCTCCGCACGAGGCCACTCCCCTTCTCCGACTTTGAGTCACCGGGAAGCGGTGCCGGCTTCCCCGACCATGGCCATCCTCCCCCACCATCGCTCTTCCACCACGGTGAGTCGCACTTCGATTCCGCGGGCAGCTAAGACCCTGTTCACCCTGCACACACCCCCAGCCTCACTCGGCTTTCATTCGTGCAGCCAATCGTCCTGAACACCGCCGCCGGCCGTCGGAGTTCCGCCTCACCGTCGCCGCACTAGCCTGGTGAGCCATTTCCTCTCCTTTCGCGCGTCGCACGTCCGCTAGGACCCACCGGTTGCTGTCCCGGTAATGCTGCCGCTGCTGCCACCCCAGCCGGCCGTCGTGCCCGCGCCACCACGCGGCCGAGGGCGCCGTCACCGCGCGCTCGGCTCGGCCAAGCTGGCCAATGGCCAGGATGGCCGCTGGGCCGCTATGGCCTTCAAGCCTGGCCTAGCGCTTGGGCCGAATCTGGCCTGAGAACACCCCCGCGCGGGTGCTCAGCCGATGGGCCGCGTAAGATTCAGCCCACTGGAGACCGAGTGGTATGGAGACCGCTCGTAGATCAGGACTTATCACTTGAGGAATATTGACGGATGATTGAAATTTGGAATGGAGCAACAATGAAGACCGGATGGGTAACTAGGTGGAAAAGGAAGGACAGCTTGTCTTCAAAGAGGTAGCCCCGTCCGAGTCACCTAAGGCTACGCCTCGTGTCCGGCCCATGGGACCATGTTTGAACGTACTGTTTGCATGCTGGAGATATGAGCCCAGTAAACCGACGTAGCTACGACTACTGCCTGGTCGGAAGATAGCCTTCTTCCTTCTTTGGTGGAACTGGGGCTGAGAGGAGGGAGCAATCCACCCACGGATGGCGGCACGGGGCGCATTGCGTTGAGGGACCCTTCTCGGGGGAGTCTGGACCCGAAAGACCCTGCGGTACCGTAAGCGAAAGGTTGCTCCATGCGGCTTCCAGGAAGCGCGTATGGGTCATGCAAGCAGGTTTCTCCTGCAGGATGTAAATCGATTCGAGTCGCTGCCCCTCACAGTAACGAGTAGCACTTGATCGCTGCTCCGGAACAGTGTCGGAAGCCATTAAGATGATAAGTGGGTTTAATACTGCTATTTGGAATTTTTAAGATTGTATTGCAACCATGATTGTTATAGCTTTAGTGCAAACTAAATTTATGATTATTCCGCATGACAACTTAACTTGATGCTAAAACTTGAAAAATAAGGATCCACTCTTAGGCTGGCTTTTCTGGCAATATACACCCTACCCCTAGCCTTTGCATGTCTAGGTGTCGGCTGTAGATGGCCATTTTGATGGGTTAGTCTTGCTGAGTAAATTAGTTACTCAGGGCATAGCTCTATGTGGTTTTTCAGATGACCAGGGCGGAGACTGCCACTGCGGTGGAAGATTCCACTAGGAGGGCCAGCGTCCCGACTGCTGGAACATCGAGTGGGAGCTGTGCACGAATGAAGATGAGGAGTAGTTTCTTGCTTGCCGGCACGGTGCTTGGGCAAGGTACCTATTATGGCCGGGTTGTTCCCTGTGTGTCGCCGTGAGAGGGCGATTGTATCTATCTATTCCGTCGAATTAGTTGAATCAATGTTGGACAAATTTGCTTCCGCAATTTATTTTGATAAAACTCTGGTTTGTAATATAACTTTGGATTTACGTAAAATTCTGTTCTCCACCTTTGCCCTTGTTGCAATTATTTGTTCTGGTCATGTGTTGTACTATTGGACATCACAGCGCGTGTCGCCACTCGAGGGAGATCCTAGAACGGAGCCGTCTCTATGGTAAGGCGGTTCCGTGACAGCGTGGTATCAGAGCTATCTCAGGAATAGTACAATATTCAAAGACATATTTTCGAAAACCCCGTAACGAACAGGACGTGCCCAATAGGGTATTATTGGTTATGATCTAGGTGGCGAAGCTAACTATATGAGGTTGTTTGTTTAAATACTGCATCAACGGTATCGTCAACGCAGGTATGTGTCCCGCCCAGTGGACTGTAACATGGGAAGCTGGCACAAAGGTGTGAACGCGGGCTGATTGCGGAAAACATCAGTGTCCTGCCCTAGGACAATAATAAGGGATTATATTTTGCTCGTTTCTTTTGATTTGATGTATTGTTTCTAGAATAAATCTTCTGCAAGTACGCTAACCACGATTCTCGTAAGAAACGGGTAGTATACGACTGACTTAAGAGATCGATTGTCACCGACTATACATATGGTCCTATTCATGACCAAATTTTATTTTGTGAGGACGGGTAGGCCGAAATCATATGAAAACATGAAAAATATTAAAAAGGATCAAGACATTAACACGAAACTGAAATTTCAGCAGGCATGTCGTGCATATAAAAATTGATATCTTCTCACTCATGAGCCAAAAGCATGCAAATAAATACTTATTGAAATCATGAATGAACTCTCTGTACGTCCAGCAAGAAAAATTGGTTTAAAAATTTCCGGACAATACCATTTTTGGCCGTTCGAGTCAGCACGTCGAACTCGGGTTAATCCAAAATCCAGATTTTTAACCTATCGTGTAAATCCATAACTCCTTGCTCCGATCACCCCTAGGGCTGTATTTGCACTTCCTAGAAAGGTTACGAAAAGTAATCCAGCTTTGGTAGTTAAATATTTCGGGTTGGGGACCTTAAGGACAGAGCTAGGAGCAAATTTTTAGAGTAACCCGGTTCTGTCGAGAAAACCGATTCAGGAATTCGTCGGGTAGGGTAAAATTTTAATATCTCGAGTTCCAGGTGTTGGATGGAGGCGTATAATAAGCGTTAGAAAGGTGTTAAAATTATCTATATGGTGGGTAAATTGCTCCAGATATTTTGGCCTAGGACTCCAGATTTGAGAACATTTCTAGAGTGAACCCCGTGATGTTCGGAACAAAATTTTCTGATTCTGACTTGCCACTTAGAAAATTCCTGACTCCTGATTCCCACATTGGATGGGGATGAGTAAGTACTCGTTGGAAAGATGGTGAAAGATTCTACCACTTTAGTATTCGGTTGCTGTCCAGAATCTGTAAGTAGAATTGCCTAAAAGCTCGACGAAGTAGCTCCTGTACTCTAGGACAGAACATACCATTCTAGCTGAATAACCGAATCTACCCTAGAGTAGGTGACCACTCGTGGTGGTTAATTTCCATGTATCACTCAACGCATCGCATTATTCATTTTTACCTGCACTCTCTATGTTTGGAACGAGTACTCACTATTTGGGTTTGTGTTCCAGATGGACAACCATGGGTTTGAGGTGTTCCAGCACGACGGGTGGCGCTATACCACCGATCTACACCACCGTGGCTTCCCCACCCTCCTGTGGGAGATGCTACGTGCCTTGGGCTACGAGGAGAAGCCTTCATACCGTGGGCGTGAGACCCGCCGCCATGTGTGCCATTTGCAGAGGTGCATATCAGCGTCTCTCCACACCCGCGCAACCCCGACTTGGCAGGCATGGAGAGTACAGTCACGGCGGGGAGCCATAGGGAGGGCATGGAGAGAGTTGCCCACCGGGCTCTCACTCACTTCTGTGTGCGCAACATAGCAGTGCTCTCAGGGACTCCATTCGAGATGATCCCCATTTGGAACCAGGCTGACCCGGTATGGCAGAGGCGCGTGAGACGCGTCTCTCGCGATGACTACCCGGAGTACCACGCGGGATACCACCGCGTAGCTCACTACTCCGAGTACCTCCTCAACTTGGATGAAGAGTCAAGCAGCCGCAGCAGGATCTTACTGGCGGACGCTGAGCAGGTGTGGGTGCAAAGGAACGACCTGCAGACACAGGTCGATGCACAGCAGAGAGAGATTCAGCGGTTGACCACTACTTTTGAGGCGAGTGAGACACGCGTGTCGGAGGTCACTGGGCAGCGCGACACTCTCACGCAGGAGGTGGACAGAGGGGTTTGATTATGCAGCAGTGGGCCAACCATAACGAGCACCTGCAGCAGCAGCTGGCAAGTGCCCAGCAGGAGATGGACCTTATGGCGGAGGACCTGAAGACCCTGGTTCACGAGAACCAGGACCTCCAGGCTCACTTGGATGTGATCGCTGCGCTGCCGGCAGCATCCGTGGAGGAGGAGCCCGAGGAGGACGTGGGTGAGGAGTCCGACGTGGACTACGAGCGACCCGCTCCGACAGGCGCAGACCGTCCAGGACCCTCTGGCGCCACCGGAGAGAGGGCGTAGTAGTCGTAGTAGACACGACTAGGTTGTACATGTAGGGCATGGTAGATGGGTAGCTTTTGGACGCTCCACGCGTGGTTGTTGTATTTTGGGGATCACCCGCGTGAATAGCTTTTGGAAACTTGATGGCCACATATTCCGAGTTTATGTATAAGGGAACTGTTGACTTGTACTAAAACCACGTTAACTTGAAAAATTTTAGCTTTTATCAGCAAGAAGTTGTTACTAAATTGCTGCCCCGTGATGCTGTGTTATATGATTTGGTAACCTGTAATGATCATGTTGGATAAGAGACTAATAGGAATCCTTATTCTTGCATTTCAGAATGGTGCGCACCCGCAATACCAACGAGCTGCATGGCGAGCAGCTCGAAGGTTCCAGGGCTAGGGGAAATGACTCTACACAAGGGACTCCACCACCACCGCCGCCACCCAACCCCATGCACATGATGGCGCAATTCTTCGCCACTATGATGGAGAGCCAGCAGCAGCAGGTAGAATTTATGCGGGAGTTGGCATAGCAGAACCTAGCAGCTTGAAATGCTAGGGGCCACAACGACGGCGCACCGCAGAGCAGCTCCTACGCTGACTTCCTCGCCACCAGGCCACCCACATTCAGCTCAACCACTGAGCCCATGGAAGCGGAGAATTTTCTTCGCATGCTCGAGTCCAAATTTGGGCTCCTTAACTGCACGTCTGTGCAGAAGACGTTGTTCGCAGCACAGCAGCTGCAGGGTGCAGCTGGGGCATGATGGGCTAACCATGTCACCTCTGTTGGTGCGGACCAACAGATCACTTGGGACGACTTCAAAGAGGCATTCCGTGCTCACTACATCCCTGCGGGGCTCGTCGGTAGGAAGGCACGTGAATCCGCCGCACTGAAGCAAGATAATCGCAGCGTCGAGGAGTACTGCGAAGAGTTCAACCGGTTGGCGCTATACGCCCCGGAACAAGTTGACACCCCTACCAAGCACAAGGACTGTTTCTTGGAGGGGCTAAGTGCAGAACTGTAGGACCGCCTCAACCTTAACATGGGCGGTACATTCGCTGAGTTTGTCAACAACGCTATCGTCGCGGAAGACGAATATCGCAAGGTGAAGGCAGAGCGAAAGAGGTCAGCAAGTGCTATGGGGTCATCCAGTGGACCCCCGCAGAAGTTTTGCATGGTGTACACCACCCCGTCTGGACTGAGGTATCGTTCCGCCCCCATGCCGGCACCCGTTGTGCGCCCGCTTCAGCCCGCACAGCAGCGACCCCAGGCACCATGTCCGCAGCAGGGCCAAGACGGGTTTCGCCCGCCACAGCAGCTGAACGCTCAGACCGAATCCTTCCCATGCTACAATTGCAATCGTCTGGGGCACTTCTCGAGGGAGTGCCCGCACCCCAATAAGAGCACTGGCCAGAATCCGCCAAGGAACAACAACCGCAGCAACAACAAGCGCAACAACCGAGGACCAGTCCGTGCTGGGCGCGTGAACAACACCACCCTGGAGGAGATTCCGGAGAACAGCCCCATCCTTGCTAGTATGTTCTCGTTTCGAGACCACTCCGCACTAGTTCTGTTTGATTCGGGGGCATCACATAGCTTTGTTAGTGGGTTCTTTATTGATAAGTACCGGCTGCCTCGCACCCTTATGAAAGCACGATACACCATTAGATCAGGTGGTGGACAAACCCCTGCTCTATATGAAATTGAGAAACTCCCAATAACCCTAGGAGCAAAAGTCTACCCTACCAAGTGCATGGTCTTAGAGGGGTGCAACATTGACATTATTCTGGGCATGCCTTGGATGAGGCAACATAGACCTATATTGGACATAGACGCCTACACTGTACACCTAAACTCTCCCACCCATGGTAGCGTAAGCTTCCGGGTATGACCTCCCAAACTGGCCACACCAAGCATTCACCACACCACCGCCGGGCAGATAAATGATATTCCAGTTGTTAGGGAATTTCCGGACGTATTCCCTGACGATCTTCCTGGACTTCCACCGGATTGGGACGTTGAGTTCAAGATTGAGCTTCAGCCAGGGACGGCACCTATATCCAAAAGGCCGTATAAAATGGTGCCCAAGAAACTAGCTGAGTTAGAGGAGCAGCTGAAGAAGCTACTGGATAAGGGATTCATTTGACCAAGTTCTTCACCTTGGGGTTGTCCGGCATTATTCGTGAAAAACAAAGATGAGACCTTGAGCTGTGTGTAGACTACCGACCCCTCAATGCGGTGATTGTCAAGAACAAATACCCACTGCCCCGTATTGACATTCTCTTTGACCAGTTAATAGGAGCTAAGTTTTTCTCCAAGATTGATCTCCGGTCTGGATACCATCAAATTAAAATCCGTGCCGAAGATGTTCCCAAGACAGCATTTTCTACCCGATACGGACTATATGAGTATTTAGTGATGTCGTTTGGATTGACAAACGCACCGGCACATTTCATGTATCTCATGAACTCGATGTTCATGCCTGAGTTGGACAACTTTGTGGTGGTGTTCATTGATGACATCCTAGTCTACTCGAAATCAGAGGCAGAACAAGCAGAGCATCTCCGTGTTGTATTACAGCGGTTAAGGGAGCACCAGCTATAAGCTAAGTTTAGCAAGTGCGAGTTTTGGTTGAAGCAAGTACCATTTTTAGGCCATATTGTCTCGGAAGAAGGCATCACGGTAGATCCCAGCAAGGTAAGAGATGTACTAAATTGGAAGACACCAAAGACCGTATTTCATATACGCAGTTTTCTGGGATTAGCTGGTTACGACCACCGTTTCATTCCCAATTTCTCCAAAATTGCAAAGCCCATGACCGAGTTGCTTAAGAAGGACAAGAAGTTCATATGGGATGAGGGATGCGAAAGTGCTTTCCAAACCTTGAAGAAGCACCTGACCACGGCCCTAGTATTAGCTCAACCGGACCTGGGGAAACCGTTCGATGTCTATTGTGATGCTTCGGGTATTGGATTGGGATGCGTGCTTATGCAGGATGGGAGAGTCATTGCTTATGGATCAAGGCAATTGAGGAAGCACGAGCAGAATTACCCCGCACACGATCTGGAGTTAGCAGCAGTGGTGTTGGCCTTAAAGATGTGGAGACATTACCTCCTTGGAAATTTAGTTCGTATATACACTGACCACAAAAGCTTGAAGTACATCTTCACTCAAGACCACCTGAACATGAGACAGCGCCGTTGGTTGGAATTGATTAAGGATTACGAGTTAGAAGTCCACTACCACCCAGGAAAGGCTAATGTCGTCGCTGACGCATTAAGCCGCAAGGCTCACTGCCACCACATCCTGGTCACCACGCAAGTCCAAGATGGTCATTATGTTCAAATAACACCTCACAGAGCCCTATATAACCTAGCATTAATTCCTACCTTACGGGAAGAAATAGTGGCAGCCCAGAAAAACGATAGAGGCATAGCGCATCTTAGAAGGAGACTAAAAGAGGGCGACGCTAAGGTACAATGCTTTTGAGAAGATGCAGAAGGTGTTTTGTGGTTCAAGGATCGACTGGTGGTGCCTAAGGATATGGAACTCCGCAAGAAAATTATGGACGAGGCTCATATTACAAAGTATTCCATGCATCCGGGCAGCAACAAGATGTACCATGATTTGAGATCTAGATACCTGCCACTGGTGGACTCATATGAAAAGGGAAATAGCACGTTATGTCGCAGAGTGTGATACCTGCCACCGAGTCCAGGCCGATCATCTGAAGAAGGCGGGCCTACTACAACTCTTGAGTGTTTCAGCCTGGAAATGGGAGGATATCAGCATGGATTTCATCGTTGGTCTACCACTGACGTCACATAAATTCGACTCCATATGGGTCATTGTTGACAGGTTGACAAAGGTCGCCCACTTCATCCCTGTGTCGACACGGTTCAAGATGCAGAAATATGCGCAACTATACATTGAGCGAATCTTGTGTTTACACAGAGTGCCCAAGACTATCGTATCCGACAGAGGCTCCCAGTTTGTGGGACGCTTTTGGGAGAAGCTATACGAAACACTAGGCACCAGATTGATTAGAGGTTCCGCGTACCACCCCCAAACGGACGGACAGACTGAAAGGGTTAACCAAATATTGGAAGACATGTTAAGGGCGTATGTATTGAATCACAACCAAAAGTGGGATGAGTGCCTACCCCTGGCAGAATTTGCATACAACAATAGTTACCAGGAAAGCATCAAGATGGCACCATTCGAGGCTCTCTATGGGCGCCGCTGTCGCACACCACTGAGTTGGTTAGAATCAGGGGAAAGGGTAATATTTGGCCCGGAGCTAGTGCAGCAAGCTGAGCAGAAAGTGATTGAAATCCAATCAAACTTACGAGCGGCGAAATCCACGTAGAAAAGTTATGCGCATAAAAGACGTCGCCCATTGGAATTCAGGGTCGGCGATATGGTCTACCTCCGAGTGTCACCAACCAAGGGGGTACAACAGTTCAGGATTCGCGGAAAGCTAGCACCTTGTTATATCGGCCCCTACCCAGTCATTGCGAGATGCGGACCTGTGGCCTACCAGCTCCAACTGCCAGTGGAACTCGTTAGAGTGCACGACACATTCCATGTGTCCCAACTAAAGAAGTGTCTGAAAACACCAGTAGACGTTCCCCTGGAGACCATTGGGCAAGTACAACCCGACCTGACGTATTCAGAGCGTCCGGTGAGGGTGCTAGATGACAAGGAACGAATTACGCGTAAGAAGGCGCTCAAGTTCTACAAGGTTCAATGGAGCAACCATACCGACAGGGAGGCTACTTGGGAAACTGAAGAGTTCCTGCAGAGCCACTACCCCGAGTTCCTGCGCCACCACTTGGGTAACCCGTTATCACGTCCTATAATCTCGGGACGAGATTTCTTTATGGGGGGAGGACTGTGATACCCCTACCACCGAATTAGGGTTAGAATCACCAGGAAATAAACTCATGGCAAGGTTAAACTGAAATTTTTCTAATTCAAACCAAATTCAAACAAATTTTGATTGACACTTATACTACAAGTCCCAACTTTTCAACATAAGTCACCACTGCCAAAAATATATATTGTTGGTCATGATCAAGTATAATTTTGAGGATTTTCTCATATTTTTATTCCATTAATAGATGCCCCAAATAAATGGTAAAATTGTCAAAAACCAGCTCTATTCACAAAATTCTTAATTAAATCTTATCGAGAACTGATGGTAGTTAGTATTTTTATAAAATCCAGCACATCATGTGGAGCCTACCCTATTTTTGGGTTAGTTTTATCAACTCTAGATTAATTCACAGAAAACGATTAAAGGTAACCGGCTGTCGTGGTTGGGAAAATAAAAGAAAAAGAAAACTCCCTGTGGGACCCACCAGTCAGCGACTTCAAACAAACACAACCCGGCGCCGTCCCTCTCCCGCCTGCCCGTACGCCGCGTGGGCGCCGTCGACTCGGCATCCGCCGCGCCCACGGATCGACTCCCCCACCCGCCGTTCGGACATCCGCCTTGTCACGCACTTTCCCTGTCCGAACGGCCTCACCCCCCCCCCCCCACTCGCTCTCTCTGTCTCTCTCTCCACCCAAGCCGCTCCATTGCCACTCGAAGCAGAGCTCCGCTTCGCCGTCGCCTTCCCCCGCTCGTCCACCGCACCGCGCCACCCGGAGCCCCGCCCTGAGGCCCTAGTGCTCCGCGCGAGGCCACTCCCCTTCTCCGACTTTGAGTCGTCGGGAATTGGTGCCGTCTTCCCCGGCCCCGGTCATCCTCCCCCACCATCGCTCTTCCACCACGGTGAGTCGCACTTCGATTCCGCGGGCAGCTAAGACCCTGTTCACCTCGCGCACACCCCCAGCCTCACTGGGCTTTCATCCGTGCAGCCAATCGTCCTGAACACCGCTGCCGACCGCCGGAGTTCTGCCTCGCCGTCGCCGCACTAGCTTGGTGAGCCATTTCCTCTCCTTTAGCGCGCCGCATGTCCGCTGGGACCCACCGGTTGCTGTCCCGGTAATGCTGCCGCCGCTGCCACCCCAGCCGGCCGCCGTGCCCCCGCTACCGCGTGGCCGAGGACGCCGTCGCCGCGCGCTCGGCTCGGCCAAGCTGGCCAATGGCCAGGATGGCCGCTGGGCCGCTATGGCCTTTGGGCCTGGCCTAGCGCTTGGGCCGAATCTGGCCCGAGAACACCCCCGCGCGCGCGCTCGGCCGATGGGCCGTGTAAGATTCAGCCCACTGGGTTGTCTGGATGTGGCCCGCGATTATGAAAACCGATTTTTCATGTTTTATTCATTTACAGAAAAGGGTAAAACTTGTAAAATGCATAGTAAAGTGATTAATTGGAATTTTGAAGCAAGATAAATTTTGTTAGCTTTGTCTGGACTGGTACTAGTAGGGAAAAAATGCTAAATCACATTGCATGTTAGTGTTATTTTTAGGAGTTAAATATGTAATAAAAACCTTTATAAATTCATGACTAATTACAGGGAGCATATAAAATCTTGAAACTTGGCCACCATATAGGTTTTTCAGTTTCTAGTCTCCGTGGAAAATATCATAGGGTGAGTCTCTGTATGTTAGCTGTAAATAATTTAACACCTTTTTCCTTATAATAATTAATTAAAATTATTGGCTTAGTGCATGAGGGTAAAACTTGGCCAGTAATTCACTTCTGGTATTCCCTAACTATATTAAATCACCCCTGCTCATTTGATGATCAGAACCATGTCAACTAAATAAATTGTGTCTCGGGTGTAATATTGCCCTTTAATATATATAGTTCCACATTAGGGCTGCCTCATGGGTACTTAGTGCATTACGAGGGTTGTGCTCGATACACTAAAACATTAATTGAATAGCACCTACTGGTCATGGACATCACATATGTAGCTTAACCCCGGCCGACACACACTCACCGTACTTTGGTACAACGTCGTCGCGATTAAATATTGGAGTCCATTAAGGAAATACACGA
The DNA here is from genome assembly GCA_030378355.1 of Eleusine indica. Lineage (NCBI taxonomy): Eukaryota > Viridiplantae > Streptophyta > Magnoliopsida > Poales > Poaceae > Eleusine > Eleusine indica. The sequence continues at coordinate 18,868,905 of CM059494.1, forward strand.
AACGCCCTCACCCTATGTCTCCACTAAATACGTTATGTTGCTGAACTAATCAACACATCCTGCTCACTTCCACGAAAAATAGTGTATATTAACGTATTTATTGAGGAAGTGCCATGAATCTTCTCTCATAAGCATCATCTTTTGCATCATATAGATCACGCAGTGAACCACGTGGAGACGGGACCGGAGCAGGATCCAGAAGGAGCTGGAAGTGCCGTAGCTGAGCAAGAGCAGAACCCAGGCAAGCCCCGGTGCATTATCCCCGTTTTAAATTTTTACTCTATCACTAGCTAGGGATGTAGACTTGTCTATGCGTTAGGTTGGTAGGAGTTGTTTGAAACCCTAGCATTGCAGTAGGCCCCTTTTTCCTGACATTAGCCTCAGGACGGTAGTTGCTCTGCTTAATTTAGGATGACCATTCATCGAGTGGTATGGAGACCGCTCGTAGATCAGGACTTATCACTTGGGTAATATTGATGGATGATGGAAATTTGGGATGGAGCAACAATGAAGACCGGACGGGCAACTAGGTGGAAAGGGAAGGACAACTTGTCTTTCAGGAGGTAGCCCCGTCCGAGTCACCAAAGGCTACGCCTCATGTCCGGTCCATGGGATCAAGTTTGAACGTACTGTTTGCATGCTGGAGATATGGGCCCAGTAAACCGATGTAGCTACGACTACTGCCTGGTCGGAAGATAGCCTTCTCCCTTCTTTGGTGGAACTGGGGCTGAGAGGAGGGAGCAATCCACCCACGGATGGCGGCACGGGGCGCATCGCGTTGGGGGACCCTTCTCGGGGGAGTTTGGACCCGAAAGACCCTGCGGTACCGTAAGCGAAATGTTGCTCCATGCGGCTTCCAGGAAGCGCGTATAGGTCGTGCAAGCAGGTTTCTCCTGCAGGATGTAAATCGATTCGAGTCGCTGCCCCTCACAGTAATGAGTACCACTTGATCGCTGCTCCGGAACAGTGTCGGAAGCCATTAAGATGATAAGTGGGTTTAATACTGCTGTTTGGAATTTTTATGATTGTATTGCAACCATGATTGTTATAGCTTTAGTGCAAACTAAATTTATGATTATTCCGCATGACAACTTAACTTGATGCTAAAACTTAAAAAATAAGGATCCATTCTTAGGCTGGCTTTTCTGGCAATATACACCCTAGCCCTAGCCTTTGCATGTCTAGGTGTCGGCTGTAGATGGCCATTTTGATGGGTCAGTCTTGCTGAGTAAATTAGTTACTCAGGGCATAGCTCTATGTGGTTTTTCAGATGACCAAGGTGGAGACTGCCACTACGGTGGAAGATTCCACTGGGAGGGCCAGTGCCCCGACTGCTGGAACATTGAGTGGGAGCAGTGCACGAATGAAGACGAGGAGTAGTTTCTTGCTTGCCGGCACGGTGCTTCGGCAAGGTACCTATTATGGCCGGGTTGTTCCCTGTGTGTCGCTGTGACAGGGCGATTGTATCTATCTATTTCGTTAAATTAGTTGAATCAATGTTGGACAAATTCGCTTCTACAATTTATTTTGATAAAACTCTAGTTTGTAATATAACTTCGGATTTATGTAAAATTCTGTTCTCCACCTATGCTCTTGTTGCAATTATTTGTTCCTGTCATGTGTTGTACTATTGGGCGTCATAGCGCGTGTCGCCACCCGAGAAAGATCCTGGAACGGAGCCATCTCCGTGGTAAGGCGGTTCCGTGACAACATCTGTAGAGAGACTGTTGAGTAGAGGAGGGATCGGACGGAGAAGTCGACCACATGCCAGGCAGGGTCAATAGGATTGGGAGTCGGCGTGCCGTCGATGTGGCAAGTGGGCTGAACTTGCCGAAGAGGGTGAGGAAGAGTTCACGCCAGGCTCTGTAGTTGGGAGGGTTGAGCTCTAGGGCAATAGGGATATGGGATTTGATATTGATCATGGCGAGGGCAGCCGTCGGATTGGGTTGCGGTGCAGGAAGAAGGGCGGTAGCAATGGCGGCGATGAGGACATCGACCTGATTAGGTTGGATGAGGGCATCGTCGGCTATGTTGTCGGCCATGGCAGGAAATGGCAGCGGCTGCACGAGGGAAGGTAGGGTTTTAGGAGTGGAAGCAGGGGTTTGGATCGTAGTCTCTATATACCATGAAGGAGATAGAATAGTTGGAGGAATCCATGATGGGAGTTCTATTGATGCATGAGCACTTATATAGTGCGGTTACAATACAAACCCTAGAGGGTTACTTGACATACAAGGTAAATACAAGACTTGCTATACAAGCTAGGTATAATGCACCCATATACATATTCCAACACTCATCATCGTCAATGCACCGACTTGTCTGCTTGCCTACCGGTGTCCACTACAACGACGGGAGTCTCTGAGTCTCACCTTCTCAAGCTCCACACAGGGCATCTATCTACCTAGCCTCACCTTCGTGTTCTACTCTCCACAATGTTGTCTCAATGTTCCAAATTAAGATGACACAACGCCCGCTTCACCAGTAGGTAAACATGCGGAAAGGCAGCATGTGTTCCACAGATGTAAATACTGAATGCCAAAGTAACACGGTCCTTCACCTTCTCCACATCTCTCCCCTCGACCAGACATTATGCCGCGTCATGCAGCCAGTGCCCACAACATTCCCATGCCTCATTGGTATCTCGCTCCTTACATCCACGCAACATTTCAATGTTCAGACAAAAATGTCGAGATCTCAGAATGTGCAGGTGCAGTGCACTGAACAAGCATCTCAGAGTCGAAACAATTGTGCTAGTGTAATGGTGCGCAGAGCCCATGTCAATTGTTCTTCATATTACCATATAGGCATTGGTGTAAAAAAATTGTGTGAACGTTCCATTATTCGATAAAATAGAGAGAGCCATGCTGTAATATTTTATTTTGACATAAACTAGCAGCAAAGTGAAATACTACTGATATTTTCCTTGACATTTCCTCTTCCTATATATGATTATGTGGATATAAGACATCATGCTCACTGTATTTGTTGAGCAGAAAACTGAAGTGGGGGTATCTGAGTGTGCTATTCATGGTTCCTAGCTGCTGTTATTGTGCATATTTCCATTGCTGTGTCTCCTTTTATAAACCTTTCCCTTAGTTGAAAGCTGTAGAAATGGATAAGAAAGTGAAGGAAATGCTTCAGCGGATTATGGAGGATGCCATTAATTACTGGTTGTAATATGTACTGTAAAACTTCTCTTTTTTATTTATAAATTCATCGTTCTGTCTTGCAGAGAGATTGCCTTCCGCGGTGCACTCGGTGGGGAACACCGCATCCTCCGCCATTCAGATGTGAGGCTTCTGCCCTAACCGCTGTGGCGTCGTCAAGCTCAGCTCTAGTTTAAACAAGCATAGTTCAACTAACGATGATCCATCCAATCAATTCTTCTTTCTATTTTTTCAGTGGTGTGCTTTACGAATCACGAAGTGTCAGTCTTTACAAAACAGCTCATGAGGCGAGTTTTTTTGCAAATTAAGTCATGTTATAAAAAAAATCGTCTCCTTCGGCGGTGTCACTATTGCTAGCTCTCCAGATTGAGCTTAGGCACCAGCCCTCTCCCACTGCGTGGTGTGTCTCTCTGTAGCTTGTAGGTCGAGCCGGTCAGTGGAGACGGCGGCTGCCAGCGACTTCCTAAAGGAAGCATACGCAGCAACAGGCGGATGTAGATTCCACAGTGGTTGCTGATTTGGCAGCATCGAAGTTCTTGGTGGCAGGCCATTTCCGTGTGTCATTCATTCCTGTTTCAAGAAAACTATATCTTTCTATACATATGTTTTGTCCTGCGACTGGTCTGTCTAGCCTTTTTCGTTGACCACCTTTACAATGGGCGGCTATACTACCTTTACAATGGGCGGCTAGAATCAATTTGGACCATTCATTACTGTTGATCTAACAATTTAGAAACACTTATACTACATTAACCTTTTAAGTAATATGAAGTAGTATGGGTATTATCGGAAAAAAAAGTAATGATAGAGCGTAATTTTATTAATCTTTTAGGTTCATTTGAAACAACAATTCTTTGTCAAAATAGTTTAAAACCTTTACATATTTTTCAAAAGTTGTCGTCCGTTCATTTCATTTGTCCTTGTTTTTTCATTGCAATGTTCATCGGCTCCGGCACTGTCGGACTAGCGATTAGGCAGTGGCGGCGGTAGCGGCAGCGGCGTGTGGTCGTCGTGGTGCGCGACATGGGGATGTCGTTTCTGGTGAAGCCCTAGGGCGGCCGCTGTAGCCACCATCAATAATTAAGATTTGTCGGGGCGGATCCTGACGCCAGGGTATGGAGTCTGTCGACAGCGTGATGGCAAATCGCGCGTAATTTCTGGATGTCTCGGTGTGGGGTATTGTGGCGGCATGCTCTGACGAGGTGGTGTCTCGTCACTTGCGAGACCCTGAGGAAAACAGGGCCGCCATAGATGGCCCTGCTAGGAGAGACGGGTGCTGCAGAGAAGGCTTCAGGGGAGAGGCTCCTTTTCGTTCATCGTCCCATCAAGCAGAGAAGGCTTCAGGGGAAAGACTGAAACACATATCGATGCGTTTGTTTTTTCCTCTTTCACGTGCGAAAATAGATTCGTCTAGTCCAATGGAAGCGCCTATTATTCTTGTTTTCAGCAGCATTTGTCATGTGATCAAGGTTCAATCACTGTGAGTGTGTGAGTTATTCTGCTTGTACCCATGAGGCCATTAGCTAATTGTACTAGATTGTTCGGTTACGTCAATTGATGTTGGCCTCATCTCAACGATTGACTACTTAGTAGTTCTTTTCTGCTCTATGTATTTTTGTTACTGAATTACTGAATGTACCTTGGTCATTTCTAGACCCAATGTTTTGTGACTGTGCTTTGTACAATTCACAGTGAATGCATCAAGTTCAGAACTACCCTTTGCAGTTAAACTGTTAAATAAGTATGTTTCTTCTTTTATAATTAGTTGTGGAAGATTCATGGATTGCATGCATCAAGTTGAAGATCAATTCACTGTAAAAGTTTCAGATTCGGTATAGGAACTCTTGGATCTCAATGTAAACCTCAACCCTCAACTGTAAGTAATAACAGATTTAATTATATGGCATCGAGCCTAGAATGAAGATCAATTCCATGTGGATTGCACCAACATACGGGGTTCGGCGAATGTTCTGGCGCCACCTCAGTTCACCGATGCACTAAATTATCAAGGGCGATGGATCCTACGGCAAATTCAAGTCGGCTGACGCTATAGGCTGGAGGAGGAAGACGAGATCGGAATGGCCTGGGCTTCTCGCTTGCAAGTCCGTTGGTAACCGCCGGGACCGGGAGACGCCTCTTGCGCTCGCGCGAAGGTTATTGTGCCGCCGCCACCGGCGTACATACGGATCATAATGATTCAATCTAAACAACCTAGGGGGTGTTCGTCTTTTAGGACTAAAGGGCTAAAGCTAAAATTTAGATTAAACTTTAGTCCAAAAAATACCGAACAGGTGGGCTAAAGTTTAGTCCTCAAGACTAAAAGTGAGCAAAACTTTAACCACTAAAGAGGTGTTAAAATGAGCTAAAACTTTTTTTCCCTATCCTGGACTCCACCTATCCCTGCCCTTCCTTGCCTGATTTGGGATAAACGATTAGGGATAAAATAGTCATTTCAAAGCGAAAACTAAAGTTTAGCTCTTAAAAACGAACACCCCTAGAACTAAACTTGTTTAGTCTCGGCTAAATTTTAAGAGCTAAAGTTTAGCTTTTAAAGGAAATGAACAGCCACCTAGCATATCGCGATGGTACGATTCGTAAATTATTAGATTAATAGTCAATTACCATTCTATCCTTACAAATCAATGGTTGGATTTGATTTATACTACTTTTAAAGTCTAATATAAGTTGTATAGTCTAATATAGGTATCTTTTTGTTGTGGTTCTCTCTTGAAAGATTACAAAATGAGCTACAGAAGGGATATATAACTGTGCCAAGGAAACTTGAAAAACGACATCTATCTTTAGGGTGTTTTATAAGAGAGGTGCTCTGTGGTAATACAAAACTACAACATTTTGAGCTGGCCTCATGTCTGCCGCACAAGGTAAGGTAGGCTGGCATTTGGCAATTGGAAATACTCGTACTAGTGGACGGAAAAAAAATTAACTGAATGGCGCCAAAGCACGTGTGGATTTCTGAGGGCAATGAACGGAAAAATGTATTTTACAATAATATATAAGCAATTTACTCGGTATATATGGCACAGTTTGATAGCATTCATATTTTCTTTACCAATTTAGTTGTATGAGTTTTCTGCTATAGCAAATACAGATCTTGCAAAGGAGATCAATCGTCCGATTTGCTATGCAAGCAAGCAGCACATCATCTCAGTAGGGCTATGCAACCTATGATAAGCAAAACCATAATAATTAGACAAAAAGTCTACTTTACCCCTGTGCTATTCCATCAAACAAACTTTGACTACGGACCTGGGCTGCAGCCGCGTGCTGCGTTATAGAAAATACTTTTGACAAAATTTCACCAAAATATCTGAAATAGTGTATTTATCGGTGAGGTTCTATGTAATTTTTTGCGCTGAATTGTAACATTGACTATGCTTATTTAATGAAAACTACTTTTATTATATACAACTATAATAGTTTATAGATTAAAAGTCATTTTTCTCAAATCTTGTAAATATTTTTGTAAAATAATTTATTTTTCTTAATGAAATTACCGTTATATCCAAAATTACCCCTGATGTTTGTGATGTACCGCATTTTTTTTCCTACAATACACTTGCATGATCTCGTGGTCGATGGCTCGATGCAAAGCTTGTGGACGCAACACTATAACGGAGTTTCTAACGACATCGTGAACGTACTGAACTGTGCATGAGCTCGAGGACGTGGATGCATGCGAGATATCGTTGCTGCTGTGCCGCTGCTGGCGATTCCAATGTTGAGCTCCCAGACACCAAGACGCGCTCCAGCTGGGTAGAACGGTCTCAGAAGACAACCTGACCATGTGCGGTTGTATACTCCTTCCGGTGCCACTCCCCCTCCCCCCAGCGATCAGAGCTCTGTGCTCCGATCTGCCTTGATCCCCCTCCCCCTCTCCTAGTCTCCTCGGCCCTGTCCCGGGGTGGAGGCCATCTCTCTGGATCTTAATTCAGGTCTTCTTCAGCCGGCGGAGATTTGGAAGAATTTGACCTTCCGGTCTCCTTCATTCCGGGATGTGGATTCTCAGAATTCTTCTTGGTGGTCTCAATCGGAAGGCACAAATTCCGCCTTGGTGTGGATGTCGTGGGGAGAAAGCTGTAGGCATCCCTTGGAGGTTCTGCGGATGCATTTAGAGTAACTCGACTTGATGATCGAGTCTTCAAGTTCTCGGTATCCGAGAAGAAGGTGGGGTTCTATATCTACCATCCCATACACTACCACAATAAAGTACTATAGCGCAGGTTAAAATGCACTGTAGCGGTGTGCCGACCAACACTCCATAGTGCTAGCGGAGCTAAAAAAAATTGTTGCGGCGAGTGCTCTATGGGCCAAACACCCTGCCGTTAGAAACTCCATTATAGTGGTTGATGACAATGTAACTCGCTGCTACCACCGACCCAAAAAAAAATGCCGCATCCAAGCCTACATCTAGTACTGACCGCCTTCGTCCACGTCGCCGCACCCACAGGCCTGACCACGCTACGCCAAAATAGAGAGGGAGCAGGATGGATCCGGCCATCATGCGCCGCCTGTCGCAGAGGGAGTCGCCAAATCTAGAGGGCGGAAGGCAGACCCACATGCATAGGGGGTGGTCTGCCCTCAGAGCCGCGAGATATGAATGGAGGAGGGCATCTTGGGCGGGGAGGACGGTGACACAGATCCCGTCCCTGCGCGCCGCTGTAGAGCCGTCACAACGCCACATGAAGCCACTGCGAGGAGAGGAGGGGGCGCCACCGACGACGCATAAAGCCTCCCAAAGCCAGCGCAGCCCTGTCCGCCGGTGCCACATAAAGCCTCCAAAAGCCGGCGCAGCTCCACGCCCCATCCGCCGCGACCCCACCCGCCGCCTCTAGGGACCGGTGCCCCCCACCCGTCATTGCCTTTGGAGGCCGGAACAGCCCGCCCGCTGCCTCTGGAAGTCAACAGAGAGAGAGAGAGAGGGAGAGAGAGAGAGTGGAGAGGAGAGGAGGGGGCATGGAGAGAGAGGAGGGCGAAAGGGGAAGGGTGGCGGCTGTGAGATGAGGGAGGAGGGTGGTGGCTGAGAGAGTAGGGAGAGAAAGGAGGAGAATGACCTATGTTTTCTTTAAATAAGACCAGCAGCTGATAATGGGCTGCTTATGTAGGATGTGTTTGGCATGGCTCTGCTCTGTAATAGAGCAGCTCCACTCTAAAACTTTAATTCAGAGCTGCTTTGTTGGGAAGTTGGAGTTGTCTATGAAGGTGTTTGGCAAGATCACTGGTAGCAGCTCCAAAAAGGAGAGTTTTGTGAGTAAATTGACTTTCTTATTTTTGGTTTTATGTTCTTTAGAATAATGATAAAATGGAACTAACTTTCACCTTACATTTCCTCTTGTTAGCAAACAATTGAATCCCAATAGCAAGCAATGTTTTGATTAAGAAATATCAATCACCGTAGTCCAGTCCCTCAATCTATCGCGCCTTCAAAACTTCAATTTCATCAATCGAGTCATCATTCTAGAGTAATCCAGAATGGGCATGTCGGGCTAGGCTGACAACGGCCGCGACGGGCCGCCACTGGCGGATGACAAGGGCGGGTCCTGGTGGAGCATGCGGTTCAAGGATGAGAACAAGTATGTCGAGGTCATATTCGATGTGAGTGATGTCGGTCATCTGCAGCGTCAAGAGCGTTGGCGCCGGTGACCTGTAGGAGGCGGCGCTCCTGCTATGGTCGCCTGGCCCCGGTGGGCTGTCGTTGAAGCTCAAGGTCGAGTTGTGGCTTATGTCCACGGCGTCCGATGGCGACTAGACCGGAGCATGACCGGCGCCGCGTGCGCGCTTAGAGGGCTCCTGTTCCTGAACCAGACTGCGGTGAGGGAGGGGTGGCCAGAGGTGGAGAAGAGGTTCGAGAAGCTCGCTGTCGATGGGTTCCTCCTACGGTTGCGGTTCGGCCGGTGCATCGGTGAGCGAGATCCAGACAGAGGAACGGGGCAGGGGTGATGGATGGGTAGGGGAATGATTTCACGGTGGTGACCGCCAAGAGGTGAGGGAAAAATAATAATAACGATTGGTTTTGTAACTAGGGGCAAAGGCGGGTAATTTTACCCAATCTGTATGAGGATATACAACTCTATAGCCTCTCGAGTTGGAAAAGAGGCACTCCACCAAAATAAACTAGAGCTTCTCCAACTTCAGGTGGAGCTGCTACTCCATAGTGTTTTGGAGTTGGGCTGTTTGGCTGGCTCTAGACAACTCCCCGTTGGAGTTTTGGAGTGGAGTCATGCCAAACAGGTCCTTAGTTGGTTGTGAGCCAACAAATAGCGGCGGGTGAATAAATAAGCTATGGCTATAAAATATAGTAGTGACGGGTGAATAAATGAGTCGTCACTATAAAATATAGTAACGCTAGGTGACTAAATGGGATACCACTATAAATAGGTTCTGATTTGCAGCTGTGGTTCTTTTTTTATCCGCCGCTATGATCAATTTGCTTCCGTCACTATAGAGCCATTTTGTGGTAGTGATACAAGTGTGCAGATTTCAAGATCTTTTTCTATTTATGGGGTGACGGTGGCCCTCTCTTCGATCAAGAATTCCGAAGATAGGAAGATGAAGAAGAGCAACAATGGACAACGGTGATGAGCAACAAAAGGGAAGAAGAAACTATCATACGCCGATGCAGCAAGAAAGCAAGCACAGCCACGAAAGCTTACAGGCGCCAACGCGACACTAATTGGTATGTCTCACCAACATGTCCCTCTGCAATCTACTTTTGATCGTATCAAGTCTGATCTCGTAAAAGCCGATTCGAAGAAATCGATGTCGTATTCAGTTTCCTAGAACTTCAGTCTTTGATAGAATTGATTTCGCTGATCCTAATGTTACGGGAACGGGAGCTAGCTCTGATGATCGGAATTTTCGCGACCCTGGCTTTCAAATTTCAAAAGCAAAGCAAACAACTGTTAGTAGCGCTAAAGCCCATAGGCCCAATAACAATTCCAGGCCCAGCGTACAAGGTCATTCCCCAATGAAATGCACCAGATGCCTCTGGGAAAACCATACCAGGCGTAATTGCAGGAGTAAAATCAAGTGTTTTTCCTGTGATGGTTGGGGGTCATATTTCCATGTTTGGACCAACAAGAACCCCGAGAAACGGGCGCAGCAAATTGCTAGTGCAATGAAGCAGGGACGAGTGCCGAATAAAGGAAAAGGGAAGTGTGTTTACCAAGTTAAAAAGTCGCAGACAAGTGGGCCTAATAAGGAACAAGGAAGAGTTTAGATGGAAACCAATCAGGACAAGTACAATGATGTTGTCTTATAGGTCATCTCATACATGCCACGTAATCTTAAGACGGGTTATGAGACGACTTATACAATAGATGGTCTTATTAGTTGTCTTTTATTAATTATGACTTCTTAATTTGTGGATATAAAAAGGAATATTTATAGATTAAAAGACTACTAGAACTTGTACAATAGTATGAGCGCCGTCTCATACTCCTAAATTTAAGCGCATGAGGTGGTTGCTACGTAAAACAACCACCTTTTTCTTTCACCACCCTCTCTCTCTTTCACATTATTAAAAATCCTATGTGGCAATGCATGAGACGATCTATGAGACTGCCTATGTGTAGCATTGTACCTGTCCTAACCCACAATCACGACGGAACCGAGGAAATCACAGTGACCCTTCGCCTCTTGGCTCCATTTGCATTGTGCAGCACAAAATACACAATTATTCCATTTCCTTCAATTTTATTGTTACGACCAACAAAAAGTCTCAATTTTCCATCTGAGGATATTAGCAGTGTTTAACATGTCCATTATAAGAAGCGAAGAAAAAACTATCAATTTATTGCTGCACCTGGACTCCCGTATCCAAAGGAAGGGTTACAACCCCATATATAATGCCGTTGATCCTTTTCTTCTGGCTGTACATGCAAATTCCGAATGACTTCCTATAATCGTTGGTATTCATATGCAGATTGTGGCGAATAGGAAAGAGGCAAATGAAACAGCTTGGCATGTCATTGCTTGTTCGAAATTCCGCAACTGATATCTTATTTATTCTTAATATAAGTATAAGAAGTCTTTGCATTGCTTCCTTCAGGTGATTTCCCTTCTCCTTAGGTCTAGTAATTTTCCTCCAAGGTACCAATTGTCAAGATTTGGCATTAATGTCAGATCCCCTCAATATTGATCATGTAATTCAGTTATGAAGATCATGTAATTCAGTTACAAAGATGATATAAATGGGCTGCCTGGTTGGGTCCCTGAGAATGTGGCTGCTGCGGCTGCCTAAGTCATGCTTCCTGGCTCAGGCTCGAATGAAACAACACCAAATTTCTTGGTTACAGCTTTCATATTGTTTGCCTATATCAGCTAACAGAAGTTGTGCGTTCCTACACACTGTCATGTTTCCACAAATGTTTCATGGTTGCCACGCCACACCAAACAATAATTTGGGATAGTACGCATGGGGAAAATCTTTTGCTCCCATGTATCAATCCAAAGGTGTGGTTCAGTTAGCTATTAACTTATGAGCATGGCGACCTCGAACCTATTGGGCATGAGGCCGTTGGGCAAAAATCCGCTTTCCTGTGGACAAATGTACAAGTGATCCACACTAGTTATGGTCTTCGTGAACAATGCCATTTAATGGCGTTATCATACTTCTTCCTGGTGACAGAAACTACAAACACTGTGTATAACAAATCATGCGCCATTTTCAATCCCATAGCTAGCTTTGGTACAACTGCCAGAACGACCTTTTACTTTTACCTAACTAGATTGTGTGGCCGGTACAGTTGCGCAGGCTAGACACTAAATATCTCAATATCATTTTAAAATGAACACTTTAATACTACAATGCAACTAAAGATTGACTTGTAGCATATTGCTGGACTCATGCTCACTTCTAACATTACATCTACTACTGCTATGCATGATTATTTCATTCACATTATTTCCAATATTACAACTTTCAACTCAATATCCTTCTTGATTTTACTTTCTTGATTGGTTTTGCTTGGTAGAGTGTATCCACTTGTTTTTTGTGGTCTTATGTTCAAATGAGCCTCTGTGTGACATCGAGGATAATGGTGTGTAGCAATAACCCTTCTTCAGGTCCTGCCAATGTGCGCGGAAGCCTTCAATGGGTACGCCCTTTTATTTTGCTTGGTACCATACTATCACTGCATGATAATAGTTAATATAATTATTGGCATGCAATGTTTTAAGTAATACAACCTGCGCTGTAAATTGTCAAATGAATATTAGGAATATTTTTTTGAAAACATTATCTCACTATGACACAGTAAATATGTATGAATTTTCTTATAAGTTTGTTTCATTGTCACGCTTTAGATCTCTCCATCAATTTCGTTGATCAATAATTTTTTGTCTTTCTTCTATAAATTATTTACTCCATTACTCCAAAGTTCCTATGTTTGGTCATGTGGATCATTGGTTATAGGGACAATATTCATATGTTTTGTTTCATTCACTGCTAGTAATTCCTGCCCCTGAAGAGAATCACAACTATGTTTATTCACTTTTTAGATCTGTACAAAGTCCTATGCACTAATTAGTACGTGCTATAACATTATTCTCATTCATTTTTATAGTTCTATGTTTAGGCAAATACCCTCTACCTACCCAGTCTCGGATTTGTCCTACAAAGCAATGTTGTGCTCTATTATTTCCTACATCCTGGGACCTCTCAATATTTATCCTTGGTACGTAGTTAGCACACGTAAAACCATGAAATCTTATGCATTGAGTAATCCTATGAAATATTCATTATTGATCTACTAAGATAGTGTAACACCCTAGAAAACACTTCAGAGTATTACCACAACTACAATACTACAACAATTAGCATGACATCAATAAATCCAAAGTACGCAGAAGCATCAAACAAGATTGATAAAAAAAATAATTTAACAATAAGAGTATCACTCTAACATTTACAAATCCAGCAGCATTATTCAAAACATATTATTAAGTTTAAGCATTGCTCCACCACATGAACAGTAGGTTCCAACTAAGAGGATCACAAGTTATTTATTATGAATCTATGAGAACAACTAGAAACATGTAGAAAGTGAAGATATGTGCTGCTACTTCCCATTCCACGCTCATGCCCATCAAACTCAAGCACCCGAAGAAGAAAATGGAAGTGCATGAGGTTTATAAAAAAACCTCAACAAGTAAACGACTTTAACAAAATTATTTGAATCACAGTTTAGTTAAGCAACCAATTAAATAACAGCACTAAAAATATAATATGAGATGAAATATAACTTCAATTAGTGAGATAAAATATTGGTAACTTCATAATGCTGAACTTCAATGCATATGCAAAATGAGAATGATGCAATGTAATGCATGACTTCACTTCTACCCTCAAATCCAAACAAAAGAAATAAGGGCTGCAACCACATTGCTCATTTTAATATGTGTCACTGTACCGGTACTTACCGCATCAACATCAGGCTATGGTGTCTTCTTATGCATCCAATGAAAAGTGCAAGAATGCAAAATTGTCATGTATGCACTTCATCATGTACTTCAACATCGAAATCAAATAAATAGGATCCATAATTTGATCAATGACATTCAAGACATAGAGATAAATTCTCATTTAGTAATTTATCTGGCTAGTGTAAATTATTTAAATTTAGTGGAGGCAATTTAAATAAGAAAGTTAAAGCAAGACCACAACACCACATTTACTTGCCTTCGCCAATCAATGATCAAAAAAGAGCTAAGCACGCTCCGAAGGGGCACTGTTGGCACTTCCCAAGTGCCTCTTTTATATGTGGATATTACCCCAATTAGAGCATAATTGATACTAATTTAGGCCATTTACCTGTGATATTGTCTATATATTTGTATATGCGTTGTTTTGGAGCTTTATTGCAGAAACAGGTAAAATTGGTAATTAATGCGATGATGGAGAGGACAGGAGTCCAGAACCGACGAAAAGCACTGAAGAAGCCCAGTGCGCCGATCGGCGCAAGGGTGTTTTGGCCCACAGAAGTGACCGAGGCCAATTCCACATGTTTATGGAAGTTTATCTGCGCAATACACTTGAAGATATTTGTCTAGAAGATTTATGGAACTTCAAGGAGATTTATGGAATTTCAAGATCTCAACATGTAGTATCAGACTTTATCTCGAAGGAAAAGGCCCACATAGCAGCTGTGGAAGACAGAGGAACCGACTCGAGGAAGAAATCAGAGAAGACACGGCTTGCGCCGATCGGCGTAATCCTGCGCCGATTGGCGCAACCGCCTTATTTGCTAGAAACCGAGTCCTTTACGAGTAGAACCCCTATAAATACTTGTAAACCCTTGCCGTAGAGAGAGGAGGCGACAGAGGGACACCAGATCCATGAGTTAGAGCCACCGGGGCTTGCCCCATCAGAATAGATCTCTAGTTGAGTTTCAAGAACCATTGGAGTTAAGAGTTGATCCGTCAAGGTAGACCATCTCGACGGGGATGAATCTTACTCTATGTATCTCAAGGATGATTGAATATCTTGATGATGCTTTTGGTGATTTGTCTATCTTGATTCTATAATCATGCATGTGCTTATTCCAATTGCTTAGTTCTAGGCTAAGTAAGTAGATATTATCTTAATCGTGGTGATTAGGATAGTATTTGGACATTGTATTGGTTATGGTTGCTTGATGATGCTAGTAGTGTGGTTTAGCGGTGACAGCACTAAGCCTGTGCAGCACTATTGGATAGTTGAGTAGGGTAAGATACTTGAGCGATTTAGGGTTTCCTCTCGGCAGCGATAAATCAGGATCCGCTCGGAAAGCAGGGTGGTCTTACTCATTATAAGTTTTCATTGATCTATGTAATTACCCATTATGATGGTATTCAATTAGACTTTCTGGTTACGATCTCACTAGTAGATATCTGGCTACTCACTTAACAGCATAGGTTTACAAGATCTGGCACACTTTGGCTCAGATTCACTAGTGTGCCGATCGGCTCAACTCCTGCGTCGATCGGCGCAACAACTTTAGCTTAGATTCACTAGTGTGCCGATCGGCTCAATTCCTACGCCGATCGGCGCAACCACAGATTTACTAGATCTTACACACTTTGACTTAGTTTCACCAGTGTGCTGATCGGCTCGACTCCTGCGCCGATCGGCGCAACGACAGATTTACTGTCTGGCGCATGTTTGTGCTGACCAGTCTCCCCCTCATGCAACCTGACTTTGACAGTAGCTTTGACTAGATCTTTTACTGTTAACTTTGTTTAATAAATCTCTAACGTCCCAGTGGATTCGATAAACCTTGGAATACTCAATTCAAGGGAAAAAGTGCTACAATCGTACACCGTCCTCTTGCTGTATATAAGTGGGTGCGTAGATACGACCAACAAGCTACCTTTTTCTGGCGCCGTTGTCGGGGACCATAGCAGGTTATTAAACATTGTTTGATGTATTAGTGTTTAGTCATTGTGCTTTACTTGTCTCTCTAGTACATATATTCTATTAAGTGAAACTAACAGGTATGGACGGTCCTAAGTCAAACAAACCCTCTAATTACGCCGATGATCCAGAAAGACTCTTTCACAAGAAGAGAACGACAGAGAAGAGAAGCAAGTCACTTGGAGGTTTAGAAGCAGTCCGCGCAACACCTCGAGTATTATTCATAGTGAAAGACTCAGTTCAAGAGCAAGAACAAGAGAAGATGGCAGAGGTATCTATGGTTAATCGTCTCAAGTCACAACTGACTAGTATTGTCAAGACAAATTTCCAAGAAGGTCAAGATCAACTTCCGTATCAATTGGAGAGATATGTTGGAATAGTGGCGCAACAACCGTTCACAGGTTTAGAAGATCCCAATCATCACTTGCAACACTTCCTTGAGGTTTGCAGTACATTCAAGATAGCGGGATTGACAGGAGATCAAGCACGTGTGCGGCTGTTCCCCTTCTCTCTAGTTGGACGCCCCAAGCAATAGTACAATGGATTGGAAAACACAGTAAAAACGGTGTGGAACACGTTAGCAGCTGAATTCTTGGCCAAATACTTCCCCCCTGGTAAGACTCAAGGTTTGAAAAATAAGATTCTTGGATTTACGCAGAATATTGATGAGAGCATTGGAGAAGCATGGGAAAGATACAATGAATATATGGATGCATGCCCTCATCATGGTCTGACGGTTCAAGAAGTTGTTGAGAAGTTCTACATACGATTGAATCTTTTATCACATCAACATTTGGACGCCTCAGCTGCAGGATCATTCATGTCAAAAACCCCCACCGAAGCTAAGAATTTGATCAAGTTGTTAGTTGAAAATCAATCATGGGATGGTGAGAGAAGCTCAAGGAGTTTGCAACCTTCAAAAGGAGTAGCGAAGAGTGTGATTGAGAAGACTCATGAAGACTTGATTATAGATCGCCTCGATGCTATTCAAAGGAGGTTAGACAATAATCTTCATATCCCTAAGGAAGAGACACTCAAGCTGACGGAATCACGCTCCACATGTAGTGAGTGTGGAGAATTTGGTCATGTGCAAAAAGATTGTCCTGAAAAGATGAAGATGCTAGAATATATGAAGAATAGTGGATGGAAGCCCCAATATCAGCAACAAAGGAGTTCTTTCTCTCCTAGTTCGTCCATGCAAAATTCTATTCCATTTCGTCTCCAATGTCATGAGTTTTTCCAAGCTCAAGGGAAGATCAACAAGAACAATCAAGCTAGATTCAAAGAGATTGATCATGTCCTTGAGAGAATTAATGACAAGGTGATAGAAATTGGGAGCTCCAACGAGCAGATTTTGAAGCATACCAAGAATATGGAGCAACAGATAGGACAACTATCGCAAGCCATTCAAGGCAACAAGGGGGCTATTCCTGGCAATACGATGTCTGCAGAACAGTTGAAGGCAATAGCTACATGATCAGGAAAACAAACAGAAGATCCAGAGCACTCTGCGGGAGCAAAGAAGCCCCACGCCGATCGGTGCACACCCGGCGCCGATCGACGTGACGGCCCTGTCGGCGCCGATCGGCTCCCTGAAAGCGTCGATCGGTGCAAGGAGGATGATGACCTCTCTGGTCTGAAAATGGGCGTGGAGACAGAAGAGCATGGCCCTGCCACGTTTCTGGATACTCAACTACTGACGAAGACAGAAAGAGCGCGACCACACGACGAGCAATTTGCAAGGTTTGTCGATATTATGAAGAAGCTTTACATCAATGTCCCTTTTGTTGACGCTATCCAAGTTCCCACCTATGCCAAGTACATTAAGGACATGATGCAAAACAAGAAGTCTCTAGTTTCTGAGGAGGTTGTGAAGGTCACTAAGGCATTAACGGCGGCAATCAATGATGTTGCACTGGAGAAGAAACCCAACCCTAGATCACCAAGCATCAAATGCATGATTGGAACAAGGATATTTGATAGGTGCTTGTGCAATCTTGGAGCAAGCGTAAGTGTTATGCCCTATCATATATTCACAAATTTCAATTTGCCTGAATTAGAGCCTACGGGTATGTGTTTGGAGTTAGCCGATCAATCGGTACGCTTCCCTGATGGAATTGCTGAGGATGTGCCTGTTCAAATTGGAGATCATATCGTCCCTGTTGATTTTATTGTGCTTGATATGGATAAGAGGACGAGGACCCCGTTGATCTTAGGAAGACCCTTCTTGAGGACAGCAAAGGCAAGTATTGATGTTGGGAGTGGTGAGATAAGTTTCGATATAAGTGGGACTCCCAACTCATTCAAGTTTCGCCCAAAGAGAGAAGAGTGCGGTGCTATTGATGAAGTGAAGAGATACAAAACACCATGGCATCGTGGCATTAAAAGTAATTGGAGTGGATGTATGGGTAGGTCGTCCAAGCTATATGAACCATGGACATAAGATAACCTTGTAGTGTCGCGGCCTCATATCCCGCACAGTGACACTAAGGATTGATTGTTTGCGGGGAGGTCAAGCTCTTTGACCTCTAAATAACTAGAGCGCTCTTGGGAGGCAACCCAATGATCGAGAGATTTAGAAGTTATTTAGTGCTTATGGGAGGGCAACCCATTTCATTTAGTTAATTAGTGCTGGCCGGGAGGGCAACCCGATGTTTTTATATTTGCTTGCTTGTGATAAAAACAATCTCCCGAATAAAAAAATAGAAAAATGTGTGCTTAATTCTTGTGTGCTCTTGTGTTGTCTGTTTATTCATGCAAAACTATGTATATACATACTGTAGACTAACAATGCAGGAATATAAAAAAAAAGACCAAAATGGCACTTCCCAAGTGCCCCTTTTATATGTGAATATTACCCCAATTAGAGCATAATTGATACTAATTTAGGCCATTTACCTATGATATTGTCTATATATTTGTATATGCGTTGTTTTGGAGCTTTATTGCAGAAATAGGTAAAATTGGTGATTAATGCGATGATGGAGAGGATAGGAGTCCAGAACCGACAAAAAGCACTGAAGAAGCCCAGTGCGCCGATCGGCGTAGCCTATGAGCCGATCGACGCAAGGGTGTTTTAGCCCACAGAAGTGAACGAGGCCCATTCCACATGTTTATGGAAGTTTATCTGCGCAAGACACTTGAAGATATTTGTCTAGAAGATTTATGGAACTTCAAGGAGATTTATGGAATTTCAAGATCTCAACGTGTAGTACAAGACTTTATCTCGAAGGAAAAGGCCCACATGGCAGCTGTGGAAGACAGAGGAACCGACTCGGGGAAGAAATCAGAGAAGACATGGCTTGCGCTGATCGGCGCAACTGCCTTATTTGCTAGAAACCGAGTCCTTTATGAGTAGAACCCCTATAAATACTTTTAAACCCTCGCCGTAGAGAAAAGAGGCGATAGAGGGACACCAGATCCGTGAGTTAGAGCCATCGGGGTTTGCCCCGTTAGAATAGATCTCTAGTTGAGTTTCAAGAACCATTGGAGTTAAGAGTTGATCCGTCAAGGTAGGCCATCTCGACGGGGATGAATCTTACTCTATGTATCTCAAGGATGATTGAATATCTTGATGATGCTTTTGGTGATTTGTCTATCTTGATTCTATAATCATGCATGTGCTTATTCCAATTGCTTAGTTCTAGACTAAGTAAGTAGATATTATCTTAATCGTGGTGATTAGGATACTATTCGGACATTGTATCGGTTATGGTTGCTTGATGATGCTAGTAGTGTGGTTAGCAGTGATAGCACTAAGCCTACGCAGCACTATTAGATAGTTGAGTAGGGTAAGATACTCGCGTGATTAAGGGTTTCCTCTCGGCAGCGATAAATCAGGAGCCGCTCGGAAACCAGGGTGACCTTACTCATTATAGGTTTTCATTGATCTATCTAATTATCTATTATGATGCTATTCAATTAGACTTTCTGGTTACGATCTCACTAGTAGATATCTGGCTACTCACTTAACAGCATAAGTTTACAAGATCTGGCACACTTTGGCTCAGATTCACTGGTGTGCCGATCGGCTCAACTCCTGCGTCGATCGGCGCAACAACTTTGGCTTAGATTCACCAGTGTGCCGATCGGCTCTATTCCTGCGCCGATCGACGCAACCACAGATTTACTAGATCTTGCGCACATTGACTTAGTTTCACTAGTGTGCCGATCGGCTCGACTCCTGCGCCGATTGGCGCAACGACAGATTTACTGTCTGGCGCACCTTTGCGCTGGCCAGTCTCCCCCTCATGCAACCTGACTTTGACAGTAGCCTTGACTAGATCTTTTACTGTTAACTTTGTTTAATAAATCCCTAAGGTCCCAGTGGATTTGATAAACCTTGGAATACTCAATTCAAGGGAAAAAGTGCTACAATCGTACACCGTCATCTTGCGGTATATAAGTGGGTGCGTAGATACGACCAACAGGCACCACCTGATCATGAATAATTCTCAGCACTGATGCAAACATATATATCAAACAGACATGAATAAAACGCTCCTATGTCCCCACACCCGCCAAAAGATAGGATAGAACAAGCATAAAGCCAATTTTCAGCAGCACTGCCATTTAATATTTTCATAACTTTAAAAGTATAAAGGGTATGCTAGCAAGTAAATATATTATGATCATCTACATAGAATATACTACAAGTTTGGTATTCAAAACAAAATTTAATTTGAACATCTACTTGTCGTAAAACAGTTTATAAAGCAGCACTGCAAATTGTCGTCGTACTGCAGGACAGTCAACTTCAAAAATTCATATCTCACTGAATATTTATTCAAAGACGGTGATTAAATACTCCATGGAAAGGTTAACTAATTTACTACAAAATCTTTCATAACCAGAAGTATAGATTCGGCCTATAGGATATCTTAAACATCCATACAACACTGACTGTTAAAACTGAAACTGACGAAAGATAAAAATTTCGACAGTGACATTCAGAGAGGCATAACTCCTGTTATGCCCACCCAAAAATTACGTTTAAATATTTGTTGGAAAGATAAAGAAATTCTCTACAACCTTCATATTCTAGCAAAGGATACTTAAACATCCATACAACACTGACTGTTAAAACTGAAACTGACAAAAGACAAAAATTTCGACAGTGACATTCAGAGAGGCATAACTCCTGTTATGCCCACCCAAAAATTATGTGCATGTGTTCCTCGAATTCCTTCCCTTCTATGACAGCCACTAAAAAAAATTAAATGAAGCAAACAACATAGAACTCACTGGTTTTGAAGAGCTCCAGGTAATTTTTACGCATGTGCTCCTCAAGCTCCCAAGTAGCTTCACGCTCACTTTGGTTACTCCATAAAATCTTCACGTACTTGATACTACGATTGTGCATTACACGCTCTAAGAACTCCAATTTATGGACAGGTTGGGATTCTATAGTCAAGTCTTTTTGAATAATGACCGATTCGGCCTCAATCTTCTGCTCTAGATCCTTCAAATATTTTCTCAACATAGAAACATGAAACACTAGGTGCACTCCAGCCATAGACTCCGAGAATTGAAGGCGATATGCCAAAGACCCAACTCAAGTTGTAATCAAATAAGGCCCAATGTATCTCGGGCTAAGCTTCCCTTTGACGCCAAAACGGACAATTCCCTCGTCGGAGACACCTTGAGAAGGACCTCATCACCCCACTGCAAACTCCAAATCTCTCTGCCTAACATCTGCATAGCTCTTCTGTCGACTCTCGGCAGTCAACATACTTTGGCGGATCTCATGTACCTTATCATGTGTCTGTTGTACCCAATCTGGACCAACAAACAAATGCTCACTTGGTACTTTCCAACACAATGGAGAAATACACTTCCGCCCATACAGAGCTTCATATGGGGCCATCTTAATACTGGCTTGATAACTATTATTATAAGCAAATTCAACTAAAGCTAAATGATCCTCCCAACTACCTTTCCAAGATAGTACACAAGCACGAAACATATCCTCCAAAGTTTGTATAGTGCGCTCAGATTGACCATCTGTCTGAGGTTGGAAAGCAACACTCATCTCAAGATTTGTTCCTAGAGCGCAATGCAAACTCATCCAAAAATTGGAAACAAATTTGGGATCTCAATCATAAACAATAGACTTTGGTATACCATGTAGTTTCACAACCTCCTTGATATACAAAGGAACCAAGTCTGCAGCTGAACTAGTGGTCTTCATTGGAATAAAGTGAGCCACCTTAGTGAGTCTATCCACAACCACCCAAATTGCATCCTTACCTTGAGGAGAGCGAGGCAAACCAACCACGAAATCCATAGTAATATACTCCCATTTCCATTCTGGAATTTGTAGAGGTTGTAACAAACCTGCAAGCCTCTTATGTTCAGCCTTCACCTTTTGGCACACACCACAAGCTCCCACATACTTAGCAATATCAACTCTCATCCTCTTTCACCAAAAATTCTGCTTCAAATCTCTATGCATCTTGGTCTCACCAAGATGAACTGTATATAGAGTTCTATGAGCCTCTCTCAAGATATCCAACTTGACCTCTAATTTCTGTGGTACACAAAGACGTCCCTTAAAATGGACCATGTCATTTTCATCAATTCTAAACTCACGAGGTCTACCAGCTGCTATCCTCTTACGAAACTCTTAAATCAAACGATCATATTGTTGTGCATCACGCACCCTCTCAACAAGGCATGACTGAATGAACATTTGAGTCTCTTCTCTTGCAGTGCCTGCATAGCACAAGGAGACACCCATACCATCCAAATCTGCAATCAATGGCATTGCCATCTGAGGAACACCGATTCTGCTAAGAGCATCGGCCACCACATTTTCCTTCCCTGGATGATACTGAATTGTAAGGTCATTATCATTTATCAACTCGAGCCACCTTCGCTGCCTCAAATTCAACTCCTTCTGTGTGAAAATGTATTTGGGACTCTTATGATCAGTAAAGATATCACAAGCCTCACCATAGAGGTAATGCCTCCAAGACTTAAGAGCAAATACCATAGCAACCAACTCTAAATCATTAGTAGGATAATTTCTCTCATGCTTCTTCAACTGTATAGAACCATAGGCAATCACCTTGCCCTCTTGCATCAACACGCAACGCTTGCCGCTCTCGGACAAGGCTAAAATAGGGGCATTCACCAATTTGTTCTTCAGAGTCTGAGAACTGACTTCATAAGCATAAGTCCATTCAAATGTAACACCCTGCTCTATAAGTTTGGTCATAGGTTTTGCAATAGTAGAAAAATTCTGCACAAAACGATGATAATAACCCGCAAGCCCTAAGAAACTACGAATTTCAGTCACATTCGTAGGCCTCTTCCATTCAACCACTGAAGCAACATTCTTGGGATCAACCTTAATGTCATGCTGATTAATAATATGACCAAGGAAAGCCACTTCAGACAACCAGAAGGCACACTTCTTCAACTTAGCATAAAATTGATTCTTTCGAAGAGCCTCAAGAACAATACTATGACGTCGTTCATGCTCTTCCTCAGACTTGGAGTAGATTGAAATATCATCAAGGAAAACAATAACGAAGTCATCCAGATACTCATGCAACATTCTATTCATTGCTTCCATAAAAGCAGCAGGAGCATTAGTTAGTCCAAATGACATAACGACATATTCAAAATGCCCGTACCTCGTGCTGAAAGCCATCTTCTCAATATCCTGCTCTCGAATTCTCAATTGATGATACCTAGAATTTAAATCAATCTTGGAGAATACCTTGGCACCTTTCAATTGCTCGAAGAGCACATCAATACGAGGCAAAGGATATTTATTCTTGATGGTCACCTGGTTTATTGCACCTGGTTTATTGCACAATAATCCACACATAACCTCTTGCTTCTATCCTTCTTCTCCACAAACAACACAGGAAAAGCCCAAGGTGACTTGCTTGGTCTAATGAAACCTCTAGCAAGAATGTCATCCAGCTTCCTTTTCAACTCCATTTTCTCTTTTGGTGCCATCCGATATGGACTCTTATAGATTGGTTGTGTACCAGGAATTAGCTTGATTTCAAAGACAGCATCCCGCGTAGGCGGAATACCTGGAAGCTCAAGTGGAAAAAGATCAGGGTAATTGCTAACAGCTCGAATATCCTCCACTTGCAAAACAACATTAGCATCTCCGACCATAGAAAAAAGAATTCCGTATTTTCTTGTCCAGCGGTCAGGAAATAAATGGTGCAATAAGGCAAGAGAGTACTTCATAGGACTCCCAACAATAATCACCTCTCTACCAGAAGGTGCATGCGAAGATATTGTCTTCCAAAAACAAGAGATGATAGCTTGGTATTGAGATAGCCAATCCATCCCAAGAATAACATCGAATACATCCAACGGAATAACCACAAGATTAGCCACAAAATTCTCATCCGCCAAGTGCACCACACAATCAGGTCATACAAGAGTACTACAGATAGGACCCTTAGCAGAACTGACAGTAATAGACCGCCCAATCTGCTGCACAGAGATACTCGTACGACCCATAAAAGCCTCCAAGACAGACGAGAAGCTAGCGCCAGAACCAAATAGTACAAATGCATTAAATGAGTCAACAAATATGGTATCTGTGACAACGTCGCCACGATCGCTAGCATCACCTGTGGGTAAAGTGTATACCCCAAGCACATGAGTAGAAGTAGAAGGTTAAAAAAAAACAGTCGGTGTAGAAGTCAAGGAAAAAGACAAAGTAGGACCTCTATAGAGCCAATACGCACCACTAGGAGCAAGTACGTGTGAAGAACCAGGTATCGAAGTCACCATAGAAGATGATAAGAACAACTGCCATGAGGGTGCAGGCAAATACTGTTGTACCGGTGAAGCAGGCAAGTACTGCTGCGACGGCGGCGCAAAGAAGAGCTGCTGCGCTGGAGTAGTAGTATATTGCATCCCAAAAGGAGCACCAGCCATCATGTGTGCAGTACCATGTTGTTCTGAAGAAGAACTTGCCACTGGCTCCCAAATCACCTTGCTATTTGGATTCTTTGTGCACACAGCATCCTTGTGGTCCTTGCCACACCTGGAATACTGACCAGTCCAATGACAATTCGCACGGCGATGAGCATCACCACAACGAAAACACACAAGAACCAATCCCGGCTTAGCAACAGGTCGGAACTGTGTAGAGCCACCTCCAGAACTACCACCTACTGAAGTACGAGACTATGAAGAACTACCGCCATCAGGATGGTGACGGTGATTCTTATCTTTCTTCTGAGCAGGGCCACCAGATTGACCCTTCTGATCCCTCTGTCCATGGAAGTGATCTCCACCTCTCAACTCATCTGTGTAATCATCCTGCACCTCAACTCCCAAAGCACGCTCAACAATAGAGCGAAAGTCCTGATGAAAAAAAGTACCAAGAACTCGACGAATGGAAGCCTTCAAACCCTGCCTAAAAGTCCTTGCCTTCTCATACTCATTGTGCGCCACATGAGGTACAAAGCGCACAAGCTGATTAAAGGCAATTTCATATTCAGCCACAGTCTTCTTGCCTTGATGGCACTTCTCAAGCTAGGTTTTCATCTTATCCATAAAAGCAACCGGATAAAATCTCCTCTCAAATTGGCCGACAAAATCCCCCCAAGAGAAAGGACCATAAGCAGCTGAGCAAGATGACAACATATTCCTCCACCATACTAGTGCCTCATCCTTCAATAACTGAGTAGCAAAATGAACCCAGTCTACCGATGGAATCTGAAATGCCTCAAGCTTATCTGTAGTCGTAGAAAGCCAATTTGCTGCATCAATGGGAGAACTAGTACCACCAAACTTCTCCAAGGACATACCATACCATTCCCTCAAGTCCATAGGATGATTAGGAACCACTACTGGTTGTAGTAAACCTTCTCCTCCATCCACATTACCACCCAAAGGAGCATTTCCACCAATAGGAGCAGCCGCAGCCTCAACCTGGGCTTGACGAATTTCATTCATCTCAGCCCGCATTGCTTGCATCTCCCCTAAAACTGCTGCCATATCCATAATTGGTTCAACTTCAGGAACATGTTCTTCCTCCCCATGACCCCGACCACGACCGCGACCACGCACACGCCCACGCCCATGACCACGGCCACACCCACGACCACGCCCACGACCACGCCCACAACCACGATTCATCTACAAACCCCATATAAGATCAAAGCAATCAATAACATCACAATAGCAACACAATAATATAAATAAATTTAACATCATAAAACAATATGAAAGCGATAAAAACTCAATCCCATCCTAAAGTGTAAGTGTGTCAAGTTTTAGAGTGAGTCACATTTAATAACAAGCTATGCCTAGAACCTATAACCTAAGCTCTGATTACCAACTGTAACACCCTAAAAACACTCTAGAGTATTACCACAACTACACTACTACAACAATTAGTATGACATCAATAATATGAGATGAAATATAACTTCAATTGGTGAGATAAAATATTGGTAACTTCATAATGCTGAACTTCAATGCATATGCAAAATGCGAATGATGCAATGCAATGCATGACTTCACTTCTACCCTCAAATCCCAATAAAAGAAGTGAGGGTTGCAACCACATTGCTCATTTCAATGTGCGTCGCTGTACTGTTACTTACCGCACCAACATCAGGCTACGGTGTCTTCTTATGCATCCAATGGAAAGTGCAAGAATGCAAAATTGCCATGTATGCACTTCATCATGTACTTCAACATCGAAATCAAATAAATAGGATCCATAATTTCATAAATGACATTCAAGACATAGAGATAAATTCCCATTTAGTAATTTATCTGGATAGTGTGAATTATTCAAATTTAGTGGAGGCAATTCAAATAATAAAGTTAAAGCAAGACCATAATGTTACGTTTACTTGCCTTCACCAATCAATGATTAAAAGAGAGCTAAGCACGCTCCGAACGAGCACCACCTAATCATGAATAATTCTCAGCACTAATGCAAACATATATATCAAACAGACATGAATGAAACACTCCTACGTCCCCACACCCGCCAAAAGATAGGATAGAACAAGCATAAAGCCAATTTTCAGCAGCACTGCCATTTAACATTTTCATAACTTTAAAAGTATAAAGGGTATGCTAGCAAGTAAATATATTATGATCATCCACACAGAATATCCTATAAGTTTGGTATTCAAAACAAAATTTAATTTGAACAACTACTAGTCGTAAAACAGTTTATAAAACAGCACTGCAAACTGTTGTCGTACTGCTGGACAATCAACTTCAAAAATTCATATCTCACTGAATATTCATTCAAACACAGTGATTAAATACTCCATGGAAAGGTTAATAAATTTACTGCAAAATTTTCCATAACCCAAAGTACAGATTCGGCCTATAGGATATCTTAAACATTCATACAGCACTGACTATCAAAACTGAAACTGACGAAAGACAAAAATTTCGACAGTGACATTCAGAGAGGCATAAATCCTGTTATGCCCAAACAAAAATTACGTTTAAATACTCGTTGGATAGATAAACAAATTCTGTACAACTTTTGTATTCTAGCAAAGGTGATATTCGAAACCTAGGGGCCTCAAAAACTGGATAGAACCTACACTGCACAGAGTACCCAGAAAACAGATTGCAAAGAAAGTTTCAAAAAGATTAAGGCCCTAATGGACAGAGCTGATCTAGCACTGAGATCTCCTATCCCGCAGCAACGATGAGAGGTGAATAGAAGAGAGACTTCATGGGGAGTACCAGTAGCAACCGTTTTGCTTACCCAACGGAGCAATTTTAAATTGCAAATATAACAAAAGAAATTAAATGATGGTGCAAGCGAAAGATGTAAGCTCAGATAAACAAACCAAATAATTAATTTTGCATGCACATCAGACAGATAAACTGGATAAAGGAACACTAACCTGTTTGAAAGAGAACGCCACAGTTAGGAAGCACATTGGTGACTGCTTCCTTGACGACATTGCAGCGGTCTTGCTCCAAGTAACACCACCCGTATGATGATCTTGGTATTGTATGTACTTGCTCCGGACGGCTTACAATCACAACAACCTCGCTATGCATATCCAAAACAAAATAAAGCCGTGTCATGGTCATAAGATATGAAAGACAACAATCATTCAAATTGATTCTGAGTGTGTGGCATCTGTGACCATGCCCGTGAAGAAATACTCCTATACTCGATTTCTTGCTTTTCCTTGCCCCTGACCATGCAGTTCAAAAGTAAGATCAGAGGTAGAAGAGATTTTTGCTATTTTGACCACGAAAACTAGGGGCTTCACTAAAATGACTGTGAAATCATGGGCTTCGCTAAAATGACCGTGAAACCGTTGTCACTCCACTAAAATGACCATAAATGTATTTTCTGGACAAATAATACCCTCACCCTTCATCTTCCTCCATCCCTCTCTTCTCTCTCTCCCAAACTCTCCATCATGGCCGTCGCCTGCCGGCAGCGCCGCGCCGCCGTCTCCCTCCAAGCTGCCAGCGTCGCCCGCCGTGTCCCAATGCCGCTGCTAGCCCCGCTGTCCCTCATCACATCCATCGCCCGCCGCGTCACACGGCTGCCGAGGGAGATGCGGGACTTGTGCGCGTGCTTGGCGAGCCACACGAGCCGGAGCGGGGCGTGCAAGGGAGCAGAGCGGGGCGGTCAGGGCCGGCGGCGGATTGGGGCAGTGCGCACGGGGCGGCGGCAGCGTGGTGGCGCGCGGGGGCGGCACAATGCGCACGAGAGGCAGAGTAGCAGGCGGGCAAGGCTGCCGGCGTGCGGGCAGAATGGTCCGGGAGAGAGAGAGAGAGGGGAGAGGAGAGAGAAGAGACAGAGAGAGAGGGAGGAAGAAAAAGAAATAATGGCGACGACCGTGATGGAGTTTTTTTTTTGAGCTCACCGCGATGGAGTTTGGGAGAGAGAGGAGAGGAGAGAGAGAAAAGAGAGGGATGGAGGAAGAAGGGTGAGGGTATTATTGTCCAAAAAATACATTGTGGTCATTTTAGCGGAGTGATAATGGTTTCGTGATCATTTTAGCGAAGCCCACGTTTCGCGGTCATTTTAGCGAAGCCCGTAGTTTTTGTGGTCAAAATAGCAAAAATCTTGAGGCAGAAAAGGTCAGGATACCTGTCTGGTGCGAGCTCAGAATTGCAATACGATGGCATGACGTGGCTTAATAGGATTCCGTACATGGACATGGCATTGACCGTGAATGACGATATCATGTCAATCTTGTGAGCATCTGTTGTGTTTTCTAATCTGTTCTTACATGATATGAGGATTGATGATGCATGCGACAACCCGGATGAGGTGAAGGCACGGTTCAAGTACTGGGCGCAGGTTGTGGCATGCACCGTGGGCCTCGGCAGATGAAAGCCGGCGGCGTCCGGCGGGTGAAACCATGGCACCTGCCACTGACATTCACACCATTGACGAAAATAGAAAGGTGACATGGAGCGATGAAAAGGGTTGCCCTGCGACGATTGATCTTCAGATCGCGACGCGGCTGCTGGTGCTTGACCTCCTGACAATCAACCGGTTGCTGGGCATCAGGAAGGAGCAGCAGCGCATTATCTCAGCCTGAATGATTGAGAGAGGATGGGGCTGGATCTGCCGGGGATGGCAACGATCAGGTTGGAATGCATTAGCAGCCATGGGTTGTTTATTCGATCCTCAGGAGTCAGTTATGGAGATCAAAAAGAGGCGGCGCTTGTGCGCTGTGGAGTCCCTAGGATCGATAATTAGGATCACGTGAGGAAGTGGGTTTCCTGATCATCACACGAGGACAGGATGGAGGGTCAGATTTCATTGTATGATTATATAATTTAACGATTAAGGGATAGATGTTTTGCTTTTTTGTGAGAATTTAGAGACTATTTCTCTTTTTTTTCTATACAACATTGAGAAAAGTTCATCTCCTTTTATTATTAAATAGATAAGGCTAATGTAAATGAGGTATTATTTGGAAGGAAGGTGGGCTGGAGCAAGAGTGACAGAAATAAACCTAGTCCTGTCCATGTATAGGCCCAATGTGAGGCCATGCGGATACTCTTCCTTTCGCCAGTTCGTCCATGTCAGAGCATAATTCCATTCAAGTTAGCCCTTGACAATAGAAATTCTCACTGGCCCTGATGTGAAGTTTGATCAGAAATTAAGCTTTTTGTTTTGAACTGAACGAGATATATGGATATGCATCCCTAATCAAGGAAAAAAAATCAGTACAAAAAAAAATATCGGAGGTCACCGATAAACACGATATTTCAGAAATATCGGTGATTTCAACAAATAAAATAAATTATTTTTCAAAAATGTTTACATGATTTTAGAAGAAATGGCCTTAAATCTATAAACTATAATAGCTTCATATATAATAAAAGTAGTTATTGTTAAATAAAAGTAGCCAATGATAAAATTTCAGTGATAAAAATTATATCGGATCTCACTGATAAATACGATATTTTGGATATGAAATTCCACCGAAAGTTTTTTCCTGGTCCCTGATCACTAGGCTGATAATATACGCCCTCTTGCATCATCTTATTATACTTCCTCAAAGATCATCTGCAATTTACGGTGTACAATTAATAAATTTTTACATATTCTTATTATTCTTGCTGTTGATCTTGGAAAATGCAAATAACAGTATGTCAGTCTTTGGTCTTTTCAGGAACACTATTCTGGCACCGCAGACTTTACATGGAACCTCCTTTTTTATTTATGGATACTTCTGTGTAAGTAACACTAGTTCATGTCAATTGGCCTCAAGTGTTTGCGCCAAAGTTTATGACACCACCTTGCAACTTCAAGAGCAGGTTCCTGGTACCAAACTACAAGGTACCACTTCAAGAAGTACTTGAAGTGACTCACAGTGTGCATTCAGAAGCTAGCACTACCATCAAAAGCAATACCCCTTTTGTCAACAACGTCGTGTGGATGGATTTGTGATTCGTGAATCCTGTCATTCTTCTTCTACAGTCACAGGAATCAAAATGTTGGCTGCTGAACAGCTAGAACCCTTTTGCCATCCACACATATCTTGACCTTCACACAATATCTCCTCAGACACGTTATATAGAGAAGTTTCTCAATCAAATAGGTCTATAGCTTATTACAAGTAATTGATTGGAAATAATGTATGGTTAGTTGTATTGCATTGAACCTCTGGACCAGTATATATATGAGAGTACAAGATCGGACGGCATTTATTAACTACTATGAATATTTTTCTTGCAGAAAAATATATGTACAATGCATTGTGGCTCAGTATATCAGTCAACAATAGAAATCAAGATTTCTGAATATTTTAGTTGAGATCTTGACATAGTTGCATTTTAATACTCCCTCTGTCCAAAAAAGAGGGCGTATTCCCCTTTGGTACAGAGACCAAGGAGTACCCGCTAGGAGTTAATCTCCATTTTTCCCCATGACAAGACTCAGAAACTCTCCTTAATTATGTTCCTGATTTTGTGCTGGGCATGCAAACCATCCACCATGGGCCCGCATGTCATGCAGTATTTTATCCAACGGTGCAGCTCAAGGAATGAGGAGAAAATTAAAAGGCGTGGGAGGGGAGAAGGCAAACGTAATTACTATAGCCTTTATCCAACGGTGTAGACTAAGGAACGAGGAGAAAACTGAAAGGCGCCTTCTTTTTATGGATTTGATGTGAGGGAGTACGCCCAGTTTTTATGGACGGAGGGAGTAATATGTACAAAATCGTAGGTCTAGCCTGTGCATTCACACGGACAAATTGACTAATCTATCTATTTAATAATCAAAGGAGATGAACCTTTCTCCACAGTGTTTAGAAAAAATGATAAATAGTCTAAAAAATCTGAAAAAAGCAAAACATCTGGCCTTTGATCCTCTATACATGTAATCACATGTTAACATCCTGCCGTAAATCCACCTAACATAATCCTAATGTACTGCTCATCTTTCCTAGGGTACCGTGTATCTCCTCGCAGCGTGGAACCAATCCATCAAACAAACCAACACTGATAACGACAGCGCTGGAACCATGGCATTCAGCTGCACATGCAACACCAGAGGAAGTAATAACCGCCATGGCTCCCAAGATCTCTATCGCATTGGGATCCTGTGGGCAGGCAGGCACAGAAACACCACACATCCATGCGTGAAGACCAACAAACCAACCAGGCAAGATTCTTGACTCTGTTTTATATTTCCTTTGCCGAATGCTTGAGATTCAATTCATCCATGATTGAGTATACGAGTAGTTGTGTATGTTAAACTATAGAGAGAATAGTTTCGGTTTCTTGCTATTCAAGCAACGGACAAGTCGTATTGTACTCCAACTCTTGTAACCTAGTTCTTATATAAACACGTAACCCTGAACCATCGAGGTCATTGCGCGGTCATCTGTTTACATGGTAACAGAGCCAGCAATCGAATACAGCTTCTAAAAAACCGGCGACCTCTTTTTCGTCAACATGTCGATGACCACATCTTTTTCTTCCTCCTCCGCCCTATCCTCGTCCACATCCAGCCAACTCCTCTCCCAGATGTCGTCCTCATCGTCGACTCAGTTTGCCCCGATTCAGGTCAGCCATGCCGTTATGATTTGGCTCACCAAAACCAACTATATCCTCTGGAAGGCGCAATTCCTGCCGTATCTCCGGAGCACTGGCCTTATTGGCTATGTCGACAACACGTTTGTCCAACCGTCGCCTCTCCTCTCCACTACTACCGATAGTGGCACTACGCAAGCCGTGAATCCACTGTACGCCACCTGGTACAGCCAGGATCAACAGGTGCTCAGCGGGGTATTTGCGTCTCTATCTAAAGAAGTACTCGCCGATGTTGTTGATGCCACTACGTCTTGTCAGGCGTGGGACAAGCTTTCCACAACCTTCACGGCGACTTCCCGAGCTCATGTCATCTCAATTCATCAACAACTCACCACCATGAAGAAAAGGGATCTCACAGCCTCGGCATATTTTCGCAAGATGAAGGATCTTGTGTCTACTCTTGCGGCCATTGGTAAGCCACTTGCAGATGATGAGTTTATCTCCTATGTTCTTTGTGGCCTGGGTCCAGATTGGTCCTCTTTCATTACCTCTATCACTACTCGCCCTGGTGATCTATCCGTTGACGAGTTCTATGCATACCTCATGTCTCAGGAGGCCCGTGATGAATAAGAGGCCGCTGATGCTCAGAATTCCTCCTCGTCCGCGAATTTTGCTGGTCGCAATAATCAGCAGAGGCGCTCCAACAACATTGGCTTCATCCGTGGCAATAGTGGTGGTCCTAACCGCAACTCAGGAGGCAATGGTGGTGGCGCATCGCGCCCTCAAGGTGGTGGTCATCCATTCCAGGGTGGTCGCAGTCCAAACTGCGCCAACTCCAATCCTTCGCCAGTGGAGTGCCAAATTTGCAAGAAACTTGGTCATGATCATCTAAGTGCTGGTATCGCATGGACCCCAACTATCAAGCCTCGTCACCTTCTGCTGCCGCAGCTTATACTCCTTCCTACAAGCTTGATGCTGACTGGTATGTTGATACGGGAGCTACTGATCACATTACTAGTGATCTAGATCGCTTGGCCGTGAGAGAAAAATATGCCGGCAATGATAAGGTCCACATCGGCAATGGACAAGGTTTGCACATCCTTCATACTGGTCATAGCTTTATTAATACTGCTGTTAAACTTCTAGTTCTTAAAAATGTTCTTCATGTTCCTGCCAATACCAAAGATCTTTTATCCGTTCATAAGTTTACACGTGACAATAATGCTTCTATTGAGTTTCATCCCTATCATTTTGTTGTTAAGGATCTGATGTCGAGGACAAAGCTACTAGAAGGGAGATGTCATGGTCGCCTGTACCCAATCAAGCCCTCGTTGATTTCTTCCTCCAGTCAAGCCTTTGTCACCACTAAGGAGCAATGGCATGCACGTCTTGGTCACCTCACCTCTCCAATAGTTCAGTCTATTTTGCGTCTTAATAATATTTCATGTCCTATTATTCAGGCTTCAGTTTGTAATGCCTGGCAATTAGCTAAAAGTCATTAGTTATCATATTTTAGTTCGATTCACAAGTCCACATCTCCTCTTGAGATGATCTTTTCGGATGTATGGTGTCCTGCACCTAAATCTTCTAATGGTTACAAATATTATGTTAGTCTTATTGATGACTTTAGCAAATTTACTTGGATCTATCTTATGCATGACCGTTCTGAAGTGCAAAAGATTTTCTTGAATTTTCAAGCCCATGTTGAGTGCTTACTTAATTCCAAAACTAGGACCGTTCAATCTGATTAGGGAGGGGAGTATCAAAAACTTCATAATCAATTTTTTCGCTCTCTTGGCATTGCTCATCAAGTTTCTTGTCCTCATACTCATGAACAGAAGGGTTTGGCTGAAAGAAAACATAGACATATTGTGAAACTGGCCTTGCTCTTTTAGCTCAAGCATCTATGCCTTTACGTTTTTGGGATGAAGCTTTTCTTACGTCCACTTATCTCATTAATCGGCTGCGCCTACTCGTGTTATCGATAATGCTTCTCCAATTGAGCGCTTGCTTCATACTAAACCTAATTATTCCATGCTCAAACTTTTTGGTTGTGCTTGTTGGCCTCATTTGCGCCCCTATAACAGAATAAAGTTGGCGTTTCGTTCAACTCGGTGTGTCTTTTTGGGTTATAGTTCTAATCACAAGGGGTACAAATGCCTTGACAGATCTTCAGGACGTGTTTATATTTCTCGTGATGTCATATTTGATGAACGTGTATTTCCCTTTGCTTCCGCTGATCCTATCTTGCAATCATCCACAGAATCGAGTCCTTCACCTATCTCTTTACCTATGCCACTTAGCAGCAGAATTAATTCAGCTAATCCTAGTGTGTTGGATAGTGTTTGTCCAAATTCTGTGCATGCAGGTGCTTCAGGCAGTGCAAATTCCAACTTGGCGTCGTCACCAGCCGTGGAGCCTTCGTCTGATCCTTCTGCATCAGCCAGATCACCTGTGTTGAGTGCAGCGGCTGCACTACCCGCTTGCGCCCCCGGGCCAAGTGCTTCTAACGTGCCGGTTTCAATACAGGGGCCCGCGCCGACTGCTCCTTCTGCTACTTTCCCCGATGACGCCTCCACACAGGAAATGGTGGTGGCTGTCCCACCAGCACACTCCACTCGACTCCATCATGGGATTGTAACGCCCAAGACATGGACAGATGGCACCATTACATATTCTACTGAGGTTCGAGGCTCTGAGCCGACTTCTTTCAAGACTGCTGCTCAAGACCCATTGTGACAAGCTGCTATAGATGCTGAATTCAATGCTCTGCAACACAACAAAACTTGGCACTTGGTACCTTCTTGTCCTGGCTTAAATATTATCGATTGCAAATGGGTTCTCAAACTTAAACAAATAGTAGATGGTACTATTGATTGTTATAAAGCTCGACTTGTTGCGAAGGGCTTCAAACAAAGGGAGGGTCTTGATTATGATGACACCTTTAGTCCAGTGGTAAAACCCACGACAATTCGTGTGTTGCTCTCTTTAGCTGTTAGCAAAGGTTGGAGTCTTAGACAAATTGATATTCAAAATGCCTTCTTGCATGGAACTCTAACTGAAGATGTGTACATGAGACTACCTCCAGGTTTTAAAGATCCTCGGTATCCTAATCATGTTTGCAAACTAGATAAATCTCTGTATGGCTTGAAACAAGCACCTCGGGCTTGGTTTGCTCGGTTAAGTCAGAAATTGCAAACACTTGGTTTTTATCCATCCAAGGCAGATGTGTCCCTATTTATTTTTAATCAAGACAGCCTCAAGATGTATATTCTTGTTTATGTTGATGATATCATTGTTATTAGCTCATCTTCTGCAGCTACAGATAAATTACTCATTCAATTGCAAGATAACTTTGCTGTTAAAGATCTGGGGACACTGAGCTATTTTCTTGGGCTTGAGGTGAACAAGGTTCAGAATGGCATTGTGCTCACACAACAAAAGTATACTCGTGATCTTCTCACAAAGACAAATATGGTGAAGTCCAAAGGTGTTGTTACTCCTATGCTTGCCACTGATAAGTTATCTCGACATGATGGTGTTCGGTTGTCAGCTGAAGATACTACCAAGTATCGTAGTGTTGTTGGTGCACTACAATATCTCTTGCTTACTAGACCTGATATTGCTTTCAGTGTTAACAAGGTATGTCAGTTTTTGGCTGCACCTACTGAAGATCATTGGGTTGCTGTGAAGAGAATTCTTCGTTATCTCCAAGACACATCAACGTTGGGACTTCTGATTCAGTGCACAGATTCTCTCCATTTGAGTGGTTTTTTGGATGCCGATTGGGCTGGTGATGCGGATGATCAATGCAGTATAGGTGGTTTTGCCATTTTTCTTGGTACAAATCTAGTATCTTAGGGTTCTAAGAAACAAATGATGTTCTCTAGATCAAGTATTGAGGCCGAGTACAAATCAGTTGCAAACACAACTGCTGAGCTTATATGGATTCATGTCCTCTTTCACGAGTTTGGTGTATTTCAGTATCGACCTCCTAGCTTGAGGTGCGACAATATTAGTGCCACTTATCTTGCAGCTAACCCAATCTTTCGTGCTAGAATGAAGCATGTCGAGGTGGATTACCATTTTGTTCAAGAACGCGTTGCTACCAAACAATTGGAGGTTCGATATGTATCTTCAAAAGATCAAATAGCTGATATTATGACTAAACCATTGCTAGATTCTTTGTTTCTTCGATTTAGGAACAATCTCAACTTGTACAAAAGTACTGTCCAGATTGAGGAAGGGTGTTAAACTATAGAGAGAATAGTTTCGGTTTCTTGCTATTCAAGCAATGGTCAAGTCGTAGTACTCCAACTCTTGTAACCTAGTTCTTATATAAACACGTAACCTTGACCCATCAAGGTCATTGCGCGATCATCTATTTACAGCGTACAGGCTAGTAAACAATGACAATTGCAAGCCAGGCTAGGAAGGAAATGGCTTCCTTCTATGTTCTAACTGCAAAATCCACATGGGCGACACCAGAGCAACTAACAGCTTTGGCTCATAAGATCTCCATCGCTTAGGGGATCCTGTGGGCACTGGAGTATGGACACATGCCTATGCCACACATGTATATGTCAACAAGATGACCAATCGGTGATGCAAAATTTTGACCTCCACTGAATATTTTATTTCTTCTATAGTCTGGTATAGGGTGAGAGCTCAGGTCAGCTAGCTAACCATTTGCTCGGGCATTGCTTATTATTTGTGGAAACAATGAGGATCAGCAATAGACAGGCGCCACTAAGTGTAGATTATTTGGTCATTGAGGCGTTGAGCATAAGTAAGCAAAGGTCCAAATCAATTAAACTGTAGATCAATTTGGCTATGTATATCCGGATCAATCTACTATGATTTTGGTTGTGCGCATCAAGAGGGACATCTATTGCCTTCATGGACGCGCGTAGACTATCACCATTCTGGTGACTATGGTACGTTGCTTCTATTTAACAGGGGATCAAAGGGGTACACACTGGTGTTGTGGGTAAGGTCTAACTTCAATGAGGAGAAACAACTCAACAACAGCCAGTGCTGCTGAAGAGTGCCAAAATGACATGAGAATCCGTTGTGCCAGCGCTGCTCCTGAAGAAGGGTCGTCCCAACTCGGAAGCCTGTCTCTTTCCCAGTAGTGCCAGGGATTAGAAAATAAGTGTGACCAAAGATGCTTCATTACATACTAACATAGAGATTAATCCTTAAATAAACCACTAGAACACGAGAAAGTAATTAAGAGCATAGGAGGGCCATGGCCCCGGCCAGCCATTGGTTTGGGACATTTATCGGGTCATTGCGGAATCTCTAAAACTGTGTCACAAACTGTCATAGAATCATTACTTTTTAATCTAACTTTGCTTCAGGTGCAACAGACAAATTTTTTACCACTATTTAGACAAATTTATCAATAGTTGTGGTAATTCGTTGTCGTGAACCAGACGCACCCTAAGCCCGGCTCTATGCATCAAAAGGTTCAGGTGGACACGCTTATTCGAGTCATGGAACATCGACACCTAGCTGACACCATGGATACAGAGTGCATACTTTCCATATCATGTTTATGCTTCCATCAAGTTTCAAAAGATATATAATGGAAAAAGAAATACATCAAATGTGAGACTACTTCATTATGCTTGGCACATATGCTGTATTTTATATTAAATTTGAAGCCTTTTTTTTCTAAATGGTTGAATTTGAATCTCCCAAGTGAGTTCTTTTTTCATGGTATATACATAATAGAGGTGGTGTGGGCAATAATATTTTAGTTATCTCATGGACAACATATACATGTGAAAGATGAAGGTTCAATCTTTGCAGATATATCATAAGAGGTGGAAGCACGCTCTTACTGAGGTGAATAGTTACATCAACTAACTCATGGCATTATTTATGTTGGACAAACAAATGCAGATGATCTTGAGAATCTTTTACTTGGTTGTGTAATTTGTTGGTGCTACGATTCTAAAAGCATGTGTGGGTCCAACTCCACATTGATCGACAATGGTAATTTCTAAGGAAAGGAATACAATACGTGTCTAAAATTGTTTCGAAGGAGTTGAGTATATTAGGCAGGTCAAAAATATTACAAGTATAACAAGCGGCTTAGACACTATGTTACAGTATACTACTAGGGAATTGATATACATAGAAGAAATAGTAGAGAAAATGACAGAGGAGGCTGTTTCTTTTTGTCTATGATGTTTTGGTGCCTTTTGACACATTTCCCTAGATGCTCAAAGTTATTGTTTTATAGTAGATATTTGAAATAACAACCCTTTATAAGAAAATTCGTACAAGAAGATTCATATGTATTAGATATGTTTATAAAAACTGACAAGCATGCCCTAAAAAATGGTAAAATTTGATGGTATGCCCTTGGAAGAAGCTGTGACATGATTCATGAAGGTCTGAACTACCTAAGGTGGTGTAAATTTTACAGAAGTTATATAGAAAATTGATTTAGAAGATTTTACAAAAGATGCAAAAAGAGTAATATATTTTGGAGAAGTCCAAATTGCAGTTTGGAATACAGTAAATGGAGATCAAAAGAAAATTTTATGCAAACATGTGTACTTCGGTATCTAGCCTGTTCAACTGCACGGGCAATTGGACTAGTTTAATAATAAAAGGAGATGGAATTCGCAACTGGATGCCTAGAAAATAGAGAAATAGCCTCTAAATTCTCACGAAAAAGAAAAAGATCTAGCCCTGAATTTCCCATCTCACAACTAAGGAGAAACATTGAGCCCTTTGTTTTCAATGCATCCTCATGTGAAAATAAGAGTTTACCCCCTTAATAACCTAGTGATTCTATTGGCCCAACCAGTACCTGTGCCGCCTTACATGAAGCTTATCAATATCGATGTCTCACTGATGGCAGCACAAGAAACATGCAATCCATTTGCTTAGCACTGCCAGCACGTCACATGACGTGATGCCTTGAGCACTGTTGGCCGGTTTGGAAGCAGATGTGTCGAACAAGAGATCCGTAACCATTCATCAGAGAGGGCAGCATGTAGAATTCAGGAGATGAGCATCCACCACGGCCATGGCAAGGTGTGAATGATGGCTAGCATGGCCATGCGCCAGATTCGATGACTTGATGTAATATGTCATCACACTAGATCGGCGAGGTGGATGGCAAGTGGGATCGTGGTGGGTTCTTTCATAGACAACCATTCTCAGTGAAGCCTAATGATGCTTGGATGCTCGGCATGATCTAGAGAGAGCATGGAGTTCTTCAGTGCCCAGGTGCTACATTAGAGTGAGTTGCGGACAAAGATCATCAATTTCTGCAGGTTCGTCAGCTATCACAGTTTGTGACAGAGAACAAGATGTCATTTTTGGGTTCCCTGACCATGTCCACGGCTTGGCCCATGGTCACGTCGTGATCCTGCAAAAGCCATGGATTACCAATATCATTGTTGGTGATAGTCATCCTTTTTCAATTTCTTAACAGGGAAGAATAGCAGATCTGAACCTTCTTTGAACCTTCGATCACAATACACACAGACTCAAATGATGCTATTTGTTTTATTGTACTGTCAAGAAGGTCATCGTAATGAAACAAGCCGGGGTACCAAGATATGAAGCCAATGGTATGTCATCTGCACTAACCAACCCCAAATTAGGAACAATCTATTTTATTTTTATAGTGATAAATTTGGTAAAAAATAATTATAGTGATATATCTTTGTAGGCAGACTACTATATTACTATCATTTATCCTCTGCATTAAATAGCCGTGCTTTCTTTAAAACAAATAAAAAGTTCAGGTAAACACAAAACTGATAACCAACAATAGAAAAATAATACAGCTATAAAATATACTATGCTCGAATAAACATACAACTTTTGGTGACAAACTACTAAGACAAAAGCAAGGTGCAACAAACTTTCTTGTGGCTAACTAATATTATAAAGTCCTAGGAGAAATATTGTAGTTCATGTGTCATTAATGGACATCTCTGTGACATTTGTCGCCATTCTGATTTAAATTTCCGCAATTATCTACACATGCTCCTTTTACATAGATTAATATAAGAATGTCTTTTTTTATTTGCTTATTGTACAAAAACAATCACTCACATACACTATTTCAAGCATTCAGCATAGTTGATTCAACATGCTATGACACTGCACGTTCTCCATTTATTTAGACTTACGATATAAGAATACAACTTTATTTCATAATGTAAAAGAACAAACGCTCACACTGAAATTATTGGGCGTTCAACACATTTTGATTCAACATAAGCAGACATATTTCTTCAGAGAAATAGGTTCATAGTACACATCACTGGCATAGTTTTCTTTTTGTTATTTATATATTAGTATTAGTATTCTTTTACAATGGATATATTAAAGTATACTGAAACTATTGTCAAATTAAATTATATTAATGGAAATTTAGGATATTATCTAGATGCTGGCCCGTGCAATTACGCGGACAAAACAATCTAGTTCGAAAATAAATGGAACCAAATGAAAAATGAATTCTGAGCACTTTATAAAAAATGTGGAGGTGAGCCATTCCTTGGAACGAATTTGAATATATTTGGTTCCTTCATTTATTTTCTCTATTGTCAATCTGAGAAAGAGGTTCAATTGGTAATTATTTTCTTCTCTTAGAAAGACAACAAAGGAGCCATGCGATGCTGTAACTTCTTTTGCTGCCTATCAAAACAGCATAGCATGATGGTGCATGAGCACCTCTCCTCTTACTCGTTTCTGGGTTGTGGCAGCCCCAGTGATGCGCGCAGGGGTGCGGACTCATGGCCATGGACCATGGTCATGCTAACGAAAAACTCTCGCATGCAGCACATTTATTTGCTGGTCTTGGGTTCGATGGTATGCTCTAGTGTTGCACACGGATGCGATCGAGCACGAGGTGTGCGGCCATTGCTCTGGCCCCTTTGCTCCGCTGCATCCTCCCAGTGTTGCGCATGCACATGAGCACAAGACATCGATCGGACACTATATGGCCCTGTGCTTGGAATCATGCTCAGGGACGCGAACACAGTACTATTGTTGGTTGAAAAACGCTTCCTTGCAGTTGTGTTGTGCTTTGAGTATGCCTGTTGCCTGTCATGCCTAGCGTCTGAGCTGAATTTGACTTTGAGGCTGTTGAGCGAGATGTATGCAAAAGCACCATCAGCGAATGGATGTCTAAATCAGAGTTATTTTGCGCAACATACTATATATGAGTTCGCAGCATGACACATCAAGTGATCAACTACTCGTCCGCTATTTTGTTATTAAATATCCCGAGAGGCAAGCAGTTTTTATGATGCATTCAGTTTTGTACAAACCACTCTGTGACGGAGTGAACTTACTACACCAGTACATGTGAACTGTCTAGGACCGCTGGATGCCTAATTCAATTTTTCCTTTTGAATAAATTTTATCAAACCTGCTAGTATTTTCACCTTTGTAATACAACACTGAGTACTAGCTAGGGGATAATTTCAGAAACTTTCGAGAATTCGCATCCTGCTATATAAAGCAATTATGACGTTTTCAGAGCCGGTCCCACTTATCAATCACACATTTCTAATTGCCAGTCCCACCTATTGGCGACACCTGAAATTTTTGGGTCAGCTCCTCAAACACTCGTCGTTTCATGTTACTACAGTGCAAATACGCATATGTTTCTGAAAGTGTTCCCTACTATACTTGTTTTATATTACCAAGATGTTTTTCTGGAGGTACTAGTATTGGCTCATCGGTGACTTTATTTGGTGGCCCAGGGTTTGATGTTGTGCTCTAATGTCGAGCATGGTTATGAGAGAGCATGACGTGTCCGGCCGTTGCTCTGGCCCCTTTTGTTTATTGCTTCGATCTTTGGCTTAGTTTGCACACACGAATACGTGACGATTTATACACAATGGCATAAAACTCAATAACTTTACGACCTGAAAGACATGCAATAGGATAACAAGAACTTTGAATATTCAGTGCACAATTTCGAGAAAAAACTTGCGCTATCATCAGTTGACTCAACTAATAATAAGAAATATATAAATGAAGATGCAAATCAGCAAAGCTGCCCTCCAATGCATGTTATACCCACTGATCGATGCCATCATTGAGATGACGTTCTTACTAGTCATTTCGTCGAGCAAAAGCTATGCCTGTGGCAAGCCAATAATGCTACGACCGTGGAAGATGACGAGTGGATCGCACGCAAGTTGGTGGGGAAGCCCTGGAGCCTCTCCCACATGTACCACTGACGTTGAGGCCCTACTCAGTATCATTCTTGGTAGAAAAAAGCTTCCTGGAAATGGACACGCGCTTCGAGTATGCGTGTTGCCTGTCATGCCTAGAGTCTATGCCTTTTTAATTTTGACTCTTTGAGGCCGTTGAACAACATGTATGCAAAAGCATCAGGAGTGAATGGATGTCTAAAAATGCTATGAGCTATATTTTACAACATCGTATATATGACTGAGCAGCATGACACATCAAATGATCAACTACTCACTTGTTCTGCTAGCTGTTAATCAACATCCTGACAGGCAAACAGTTTTCATAGCGCATTCAGTTTTGTACTTACCGCGCTGCGGCGGAGTGAATTTACTACACCAGTACATATGAACTGTCCAGGACTCCTGGATGCCTAATTCATTTTTTTCATTTGAGTAAATTTTGAAAACCTACGAATATTTGCACCTTCATAATATAGCACTATGAGTACTCGGTGATGTTGTAACATAACAATATATGTGCTAGGCGATAGTTTCAGAAACCTACGAGCATTTGCATCATGCTGGAAAAAAAAGCTACGACTTTCATATATAGAGCCAGTCTCAGTTGGCACACACACATTTGTAATTGCCAGTCCCACCTATTGGTCACATCTGAAAAAATTTTGGTCATCCCAAAAACTGGTAGTATTGTCTCACCACAATGCAAATACTCATTGGTTTCTGAAACTATTCCCTAATATATCTAGTTTTATGTTGTGAAGATGCAAATACTCTTTTTTTTCTCCAGGTATGTTTTATGTATTGCCTATCCATGATTTTGTTGGATAATATCTGAAATAACTACTCTCCCGGCATTTTGCGAAATTAGTATAACATATGAAGAAATGTACTAAAAGTGCATAAAATGATGGACCAGTCGACTAGATCAGGAACACTTTTGTAGCATACTGAGTTTGCATCCGTGTTCTGTTCACACCAGTTTGAGAAACTGAGCTTCGTTTTTTACATTCTCACAGAAGGATTTGTAAAATAAAAAGTTCAATGCAAATGAAAAAACAAAAATGAACATAAGAATCTGCTGTCAAGTTGACAACTTCCTCAAAAATATGAGCCTGCCATGAACTAGTCGGAACATGTTTAGACTAATAATATAGCTAGTTCTGGGTTCGTTTAAGTCACACTTTTTTAACTATGACCATCCATAACAAAATTTTTTTAAAGATTGACAATGTGACACTCCTAGTGTCATAAGGGTCCCAAGGATAATACTTAGACAGCATAAGATCCTAACACTAGAATTTGAATTTAAATTTTTTTTTCAATTCGAATCGAATTCAAACCAAATTGAATGACCCTTGCACTACAAGTCCCAAATTTTCAATATAAGTCACCACTGCAAAACTTATATGTTGTTGGTCATAGTCAATTAGAATTGTGGGCATTTTCTCAGATTTTTCTGCCCTAATTAAAGGCCCCAAATAAATGCTAGAATGGTCCAAAACCAGCTCTATTCACAAAATTCCTAATCCAATTTTAGTGGGAGCTGATGATAGTTAGTATTTTTATTAAATTCAGCACATTATAGGGAGCCTACCCTATTTTGGGTCTAATTTTAGCAGCTATAGATTAATTCTAACAAAAATAACAAATGCAGTCGGCTGTTAGGATTGGAAAAGAAAAGAAAAAGAAAACTCCCTGTGGGACCCACCTGTCAGCGACTAGAAGAAAACACACCCGGCTGCCGCTGCCCTGCCCGACTCGGTGCGCGCCGCGTGGTCGCCGGCGTACGGCCAACGGCCGAAGCCGCGGATCGACGCACCCACCCCGTTCCGACATCCCTTCTGTCCCCCCCCCCCCCCCCCCCCCCCCCACGGTCCGAACACCCCCCTGCCCATTCTCTCTCTTGCTCGCGACTCTTTCCCTCTGCCCTCTCTTCCACCGAGGTGCTCGCCATCACCGCCGCGCCAGCTCGCGGTGCCCGGCCGCTGCACCGCCTCCCCGCCCTTGCCGTGAGCACCACCCGCTTCGTGCCAACGCTCTGGTGCTCCCCGCGGAGCTGCCATCGTCGTTCCCCTCCGAGCCGCTGTGAATCGACCTCTTCTTC
Organism: Eleusine indica; assembly: GCA_030378355.1. Taxonomy (NCBI): domain Eukaryota; kingdom Viridiplantae; phylum Streptophyta; class Magnoliopsida; order Poales; family Poaceae; genus Eleusine; species Eleusine indica. The sequence continues at coordinate 18,913,287 of CM059494.1, forward strand.
CCCGCCTCCGACCGCCACCCCTCTACGTCGTCTGACCCCCACGGCGAGCTCCTGGTCGATTCCTTGCACGGGCACGCGTGAATGCCCCTCCTTTTCCTTCCCGACCTCACTCGGCTTCCCCCCGTGCAGCTGCTCGTCCGGAACATCGCCACCGGCCGTCGGAGCTCCGCCTCGTCGTCGCCGAGCTAGTTCCGGTGAGTCACCTTGTTCCCTCTCGCGCGCCACGTGTTTACTTTTCCCCAACTATCGCTGTCGTGCCAATGCGGGTCCTGCCGTTTCCCCGGCTGGCCGCCATGCTCGCGCCACCGCGCGCGGACGAGCGCTGCCGTCGCGCGCGCGCTCGGCTCGGCCGCGCTGGCCACAGGGCCGCGATGGCCTGTGGGCCTGGACTCGCTCTCGGGCCGCGCCTAGCCCAAGAGCGCTCCTACGCAAGCGCTTGGCCGTTGGGCCGAGCGAGTTTCAACCCGACGGGCTGGCTGGATGCGGCCCACGTGATAAAAATTGAATTTCTCATTTAAATCTATTTCCAGAATTGAGATAAACTTGTAAAATGCATAATAAAATGATTAATAGGAATTTGGAGGCATGGTAAATTTTGTTAGCCTTGTCTGGACCAGTACTAATAAGAAAAAATGCTAAACTACAGTGCATGTCAGTTTTACTTGTAGGATTTAATTATATGATAAAAACACTCATAAATTCATAATTAATTACAGAGAGCTGATAAAATCTTAAAATTTGGTCACCAGCTAGGATTATCAGTTTTAGTCTACATGGAAAAATGTAATAGTGTAAATCTCTGTATATTATCTGAAATTAATTTAATGTCGTTTTCCTTATAATAATTAATACAAATCATTGGCTTGATGCATGAAAGTGAAACTTGGCAAATAAATCACTCCTGGTATAATCTAACTATAATAAAGCACCCCTGCCCATTTGAAGATCATAACCATGTCAACTTATTAAATTATGCCCCGAGTGCAATTTTACCCGTTAATAAAAATGGTTCCGCTTTAGGGCTGTTCACGGGTACTTAGAACCTTGCGAGGATTTTGCTAGACACACTAAAATACTAATTAATTAGCACCTACTAGTCTGGGGCATCGCTTACGTAACTTCACCCCGGCACACACAAACCCACCGTACTTTGGTGCGACGTCGTCGCGAGTAAATACTGGAGTCCATGAAGGAAATACACGAAACACCCTCACCCTGTGCCCCACTCAATAAGATATACCATTGAACGCATCATCATACCCCGCTTACCTCCGTGAATAACAGTGTACATTAACGTATTTATTGAGGAAGTGCCATGAATCTTCTCTTATAAGCAGACTCTTTTGCATCATATAGATCACGTCGTGAACCACGTGGAGACGGGACCGGAGCAGGAACCCGAAGGAGCAGGAGGTGCCGTTGCAGAGCAAGAGCAGACCCAAGGCAAGCCCCGGTGCATAATCCCCGTTTTAAATTTTTATTCTATCACTAGCTAGGGATGTAAGTTTGCCTGTGCATTAAGTTATAGGAGTTGATTGAAACCCTAGCGTGCAGTAGGCCCCCTTTCCTGATTATTAGCCTCAGGACGGTAGTCGCGCTGCTTAAATTAGGATGACTACTTATCGAGTGGTATGGAGACCACTCGTAGATAGGAAATATTATCACTGGGGAATCACATCGGATGAAGGAAAGGGTGGATGGAATCACAATGAAGACCGGATGGGCAACTAGGTGGAAAGGGAAGGACAGTTTGTCTTCAAGGAGGTAGCCCCGTGCGAGTCACCTAAGGCTACGCCTTGTGTCCGGCCCATGGGATCAAGTTGAACGTACTGTTTGCATGCTGGAGATATGGGCGCAGTAAACCGACGTAGCCACGACTACCGCCTAGTCTGAAGATAGCCTTCTCCCTTCTTTGGTGGAATTGGGGCTGAGAGGAGGGAGCAATCCACCCACGGATGGCAGCACGGGGCGCATCGCGATGGGGGACCCTTCTCGGGGGAGTCTGGACCCGAAAGACCCTACAGTACCGTGAGCAAAAGGTTGCTCCATGCGGCTTCTAGGAAGCGCGTATGGGTCATGCAAGCAGGTTTCTCCTACAGGATGTAAATCGATTCGAGTCGCTGCCCCTCACAGTAACGAGTACCACTTGATCGCTGCTCCGGAACAGTGTCGGAAGCCATTAAGATGATGAGTGGGTTTAATACTGTTGTTTTGGAATTAGTAAGATTGTATTGCAACCATGATTGTTATAGCTTTAGTGCAAACTAAATTTTATTATTCCGCACGATAACTTAACTTGATGTTAAAACTTGAAAAACAAGGATCCACTCCTAGGCTGGCTTTCTGATAATTTAAACCCTATCCCCAGCCTTTGCATGTCTAGGTGTCGGCTGTAGTTGGCCATTTTGACGGGTCAGTCTTGTTGAGTAAATTAGTTACTCAGGGCGTAGCTCTATGTGGTTTTCAGATGACCAGGACGGAGACTGCCACTGCGGTGGGAGATTCCATTGGGAGGGCTAGCACCCCGATTGCTGGAACATCGAATGGGAGGTATACACAAATGAAGACGAGGAGTAGTTCCTTGCTTGCCGATACGGTGCTTGGGCAAAGCAACTATTATGGCCGGGATGTTCCCTGTGTGTCGCCGTGAGAGGGCGATTGTATCTTAGCTATTTCGTCGAACGGGTGAATCAATGTTGAACAATTCGCTTCCGCAATTTACTTCCGATAAAACTCTGGTTTGTAATATAACTTCGGATTTATGTAAAACTCTGTTTTTCACCTATGCTCTTATTGTAATTATATTTCTCTGTCATGTGTTGTACTATTGGGCGCCACAGCGCGTGTCACCACCCGAGGGAGATCCTGGAACGGAGCCGTCTCCGTGGTAAGGCGGGTCCGTGACAGACAACACATAGATACTACTATTAGATTGGTTATGAATCAGACTTTTCATAATACATAACTCTTACATGGTCAATCTTCATATATCTTTTAATATACATGGTCAAAGTTAATAAAGTTTGATTTAGAACAAACCTAGAACTAGCTACATTCTGAGACGGAGGGAGTACAACATTTTGTCCCACCCCATGTCAGGCGCTCCACAGGGATCTAGGTAAATGTTTGTTTGATTTTTGCATGCGGAAGAACGTTCTGCAGTGCATAACTCTTTTGCTAAATAAAATTCACCATGTTGCAATCAGAAATAACGTCATAAGCAAAGAGAAAGCAATGCACAGCTGTTATCCCTAACTTCTTTCCAAAGGAAAAGAAAATGTGCGTGGTTCAGGCTCGCAGGGACAGGGTACAACAGCTGCTGAGGGCCGCCACGATAGGAAGTCATTGTCCCTCAAAGCTGAATACCTCGAAGTGGTTTACTAGCGCAAAGAGTGGGCCTGTCCCTCCTCCTTCCCAAAGAAGTGCCATCACAGCCCCTAGACAGTACGCCACAAATGGTGCTCTGTGCCCTGAATTATCGTCCTGCCAAGTTTGGCTTGCATTCCTTACGACTCTTATTTCTATTTTACAGTGAAATACGTGCTGCCACTACAATAGCGTGGCTCTTAGTTCCTGAGCGAAGGACCAGACTCTTCTGCTTCCCATAACTGAACCAAGCTGCGAATTTATAAACAGCATTCTCTATCGGTTGATTTTGTTGCTACGAACCTACAAGTTTGATAATGTGTTTCTTGCCTGCGAATATAAGAGAGTGTGACCGTTAAATGCAAAACTAATGTCGCTTAGGTGACCTGGCTAAATAGTAGCTTGGCTTTGGCTAGGATAGGACTGCCATGCCAAATGACATCGATCATTTCTTCTGTCATTTATCTGCTCCCTTTTCTAGTTCCCAGTTTCCTCTGTTTCTTACAATTACTCTGTTTTCACTGTTCAATCCTGCTCTGCTTTTTGCATCCATTATGCTCTACTTCGGTGCTGTAACACTGATGGGGCCAATTGACAAGATGAAACTGAGCATTGCTACATTGGAGGCATGGCAGGTATCAAGCAAAGTTTTAGATGTTATACTCCACATGTTCTAGAGCTGTCATGACACCCTGGAACATGATATTATCCAGCTTCGAGCATGGCAGCTTACCTAGATACTGTAAGGCCACCTGAGGAATATTGTGTTGGAGACAATATGAGCTCTAATTTAATGAGCTAAACTTGGCGGAACCTTTGTATTTTACAGTCAAATACTTACTGCCACTACAACAGCGTGTTGCATTGTTTCTTGACGAAGGATCAGACTTTTTGGCTTCCCGTAACTGAACCGAGCTGCCAATTTATAACAGCTAGTTTTTTGGACTGTAAACTCAGTTGGCAGATACTCTTTATTAGCTCTACAAGCTTACGTGTTGATGCCACGGGGGATTGTCATTGCTGTATCATGGATGAGATAAGAGACCAAACTGAATGGCACATGAAGCTCATTTGATTCCTCGGTCCATGTCCACCAAATACTACGGAAGAGCTATATTTTGTGCAATTTGTGAACGAAATACACCTTGCCCACACCTCAATTTTAGAACTGTGGGGAATTCATATACTGCAATTGTTCGCTTGGTTTAATGGCTGAGCACAAGCAGGAAATAATGTATTTTTTTTTAAAAAAAGGTTTCCCCTGCTTTATTCAAGCAACACAACGTTTTGAGTACAGTTACTGGTTCAACCAGCCTGGCTCAAAGGCACACCTTGGGGGCACACGCTTCCCCAGTGTTACAATTTAACATTGTCAATTTTTCATTGTCTCAGAATTCACATCACACTCATGTAGACGCGTTGAGTTCGAATTGCCATTTGAAGTCGCTGTCACCCATGCCAGCATCGGCGGCAGCGCGCTTCTTCTTTGCAGCCTTGGGATCAGCTCCTCCATTTTTTCTGCGTCCCCTTCTTTGCACAGCACCGTCCAGGCTCTCACCGTCCCAATGATCCTTCTCATCACCACTTGCATTCCGCTCCATCTGTCTTCCTGAAAACACAGATTGTTTCTTGCTTGTACAAATATCAACAATCCCGAATCCGTCATTACAAAAGCACTTATCCTGCATATATCATTGGATTGCAAAATCAATTCCGTTTATGCCATCCATATCACTTTCATCATCACATATTTTTCAAAATGACTAAGATGCCCTTTGTCTTCAACATTGACAAATTGGCGAGGCATCAGTTGCAAAGGACGGCAAGTTCGCCAACGATTTTGTGCGCCGCCGCAGCAGACCTAGAGCTCGCCTGTGCCATGGCGGCCGAGGCAGAGCTTGGGAGTGGAAGGGGGGAGGGGGAAAGTGGTGGCGGCGAGCTCGATTGAGGCAGCGGTGCCAAGTTTGATGGATTGACATCGAGCGCTGGGATGAACTCAGGGGTGGAGCTCGCCGGAGCTGGCCATGACTACGAGAGAGTTAGGGTGAGGGAGCGGCAGAGGCAGGGACTTTGCGCGGTGGCGACCTCACCGACACCTGCAGAGGCGGGTGTGGGGGGGGGGGGGGTTAGGGAGGGGAACAATAGAGGAAGAAAAAGACCATGGGAGCTCCATGCCTCCACCGGCATGAGGAAGAAGAAGATCGGGGGTATTCTTGTCTTTTCACAAGGTTGACTTTTTAACAGTGACATGTATGGAATAAATTTTGCAACCCGATAGTTCTGACGGGATAAACAGTTTTGTGTTGGCAGTTTTGGGATTAGGTGAATTTGCAATGGTTTGTGTGGAATTATCCTTGTTTCTTAGTTTCCAAATTGACCATAAATAATGTAATTATTTAGGTGTAGGATGTGGTCCTAGTTTGTGGAGTCTAGGCATGTACCTTTTGACTTCAGAAGTTTGCCTTGGAACATTCGTGCACCTATAATTCCCCATTTCTCTCAATCCTTTGAAAAAACAAAACACTCTTTCCCCCTCGTTTATGTGCCCACAGACCCTGAAACATTGCTGCTTTTATTGGGCGTTGCCTTTTTCAGAAGTTCAACGCAGGGGTGCGAGCTCATGGCCTTGGTTAGGTCGACCGCACGCTGGAAAAGAGCTGGATGGTGTGCTCTAGCTACTGTTGCGCAGGGATGCGAGGGAGCATGACGTGCGTGGCCGTTGCTCTGGCCCCTTTGCTCTGCGGCGTGCTCCAGTTTTGCGCACGGACACGAGAAGATTGGCGCCGGAAGCTATGGCCCTGTGCTGCTTGGCGGTGTGCTCAGCGACACAAATTCAGTATCATTGTTGGTAGGAAGACACTTCCTGGATGTGGATCTCTGCTTCGAGTATGCCTGTTGCCTATCATGCCTATAGAGTCCGAGCCAAATTTCACATTGAGGCTGTTGAACGACAAGTGTGCGAAAGCATCAGGAGCGAATGGATGTCCAAAAACGATCCAAGTTATATTTTGGAACATAGTATGTATGAGTCAGCAGTATGATACATCAAGTCATCATCTACTCACTTGTCTCGTTTCTAATTTGTTAATCAATATCCTGAGAGAGCCAAGCAGTTTTTACTACACCTGCAACGGAGTGAATTTACTACACCTGTACTGTGAACTGTCCAGGACCCCTGGACGCCTAATTTAGTTGTTATTTTTTAATTTTGAGTAAATTTCAGAAACCTACAGAGTATTTGCACCTTCGTAACATAACACTATGTGTACCAGGGGATATTGTAACATAACATTATGAGTAGTCTAGGGGATATATATAGTTTCAGAAACCTATGAGTATTTGCATCATGGTAGCATAAAGCTACGATTTTATTAGGGCTGGTCCGACTTGTCACTGACACATTTCTAATTGCTAGTCCCACTTATATATTAGCCACACCAGAAACACATGGGGTCAGCTAAAAAACTCGTAGTTTTGTTTTATCACAGTGCAAATAATTATAGGTTTCTGAAACTCTTCCCTACCATGTCTAGTTTTATGTTAAGAAGATAGAAATACTCTTTTTTCTTTCTCGAGGTATGATTCAGTTATTGGCTCATCTGTGACTTTGTCCGATAATATCAGAAATAAAACTCTTCAGGTTTATTTCTGAAAACAATATAACATATAAAGAAACATGCAAAAAGTGCAGAAAAAGATGGACCAATAATAAATTGGATCAGAAACACTTTGGTTGCATCCCTGTTCTTTTCACTGCAGTTCGTGAAACCTGCTTCGGTTTTTGCACTAGCGGAAATATCTGTAAAATAGAGAATTTGAAAACAAATGAAAAACGAAAATCAACTTAAGAATCTACCATCAAGTTCAGAACTTTCTCAAAATAATGAGCCCACCGAGAACACTTTGGCTGATACAACATACTATTATCCCACCGCATGCCTAATGTTTTTTTTTATTTTGTTCTTGAGATTTCCCATGCCGAACAACTTTTTGCCGTGCATAACTGTACTGCTTAGGAAAATTCACCAATGTTGCAACCAGAGAAACGTCATAAGCAGAGACAAACCAGTTCACAACTGTTATTGCTGACTGCGTTTTGAAGGAAAAAAATGCTGCGGATTCAGACTCCTAGGGAACAACAGCAGCTGAGGGCCGCCGCGACAGGAAGTTATCGTCCCTCCAAAGTCCAAACTGAATGGCCTGTACACGGTGCATTATAATATCTTAGAGTGGCTATATCTCTGCTCCTTCCTCTTCCTGCCAAATAAGTGCCCCCCCCCCCCCCTAGTCCGCCACAGAGGGAGTTTCATGCCCTAAAACATTTTGCTAAAGAGTTTGGCTTGCATTCCTTATGGCCCCCATTTCTATTCGAGTCAAATACTTGCTGCCACTAAAACCGCGCGCTGTGTAGTTCCTGAACGAAGGACCAGACTCTGCTTCCCATAACTGAACCGAGCTGCCAATTTATAACCAGCATTCACTATTGGTTAATTTTGTTGCTACAAATTTGGAATTCTAATATGATGCTGTGTTTCTTGCCTGCAGATATAAAAGAATTTGACCGTTAAATGCAAAACTAATGTCGCTCTCGTGACCTGGCTAAATAGTAGCTTGGATTTGGCTAGGATTGGACTGCCATGTCAAATGACAGTTCCCTATTCCGAGTTAAAAGTTTGATTGCTTTGTGCATGTACGATAATCACTCCAGCTATGCGATTGTGTAAGTGGTCCGTCAATCCAACAATTTAGGAAGTGGATCCACTGACTTATGTCAGTGGGTAGTGGGTCACTACACATGGGCCACGTGTGGCCGCTGTCCCTCTCATCAGCAAGGGTAACTTAAGTCAGTGGACCCCGTCCGTTTAGTTGATGTGCACGTTTATCTTATACTAATCAACATCTTGTCCAATAAGGGCATCTTCCTCGACGGTATCTGTAACGCGTCAGATGTATGTTGATCATTTCTTCTCTCAATTCTCAGCTCTGTTATGTAGTTCCCTGTTTCGTCCTCTGGCTCTTAAAGATGCTCCGTTTTTGCTCTTTCGTCCTCTTTTTATTTTGCACAGATTGTGCTCTACTTCAGTGCTGTTATAGTGATGCGACAAATTGATAATGGTTACTGGCGCTTCATAAGATGTAGATCAGCTCACATACCAAATAAACAAATCTGACTTGTTGCATGCATGCTACATTGGAGCCATTGCAGGCATCATGAAAAGTTGCTACACATCACAAGTTCTACTGCTGTTATGGCAACCTGCAAAAAGATACTATCCAGCTTCCAGCATGACAGCCTAGCTAGATACTATAAGGCCACCTGAGAACAATTGTCTTGGAGGCAATATGAGCTCTAGTTTGATGAGCCCAACATGGCGGCTCCTTTGTAATTTGTGCTAAAAAAAATTGCATTTTCTATTGCTCCGCCATGATTAATACAGTAATAATCAAGAAAAAAAACTGAAAACTAAAAAATCAGACAAGTCTCGTCAAGAGTTTCAGCTTTACCATTTCAGCTACCCTGCCAATAACTTCCACCTTTGAGCTTATTGAAACTGTTTCATTATAAAGACAGTTACAATACTAATTAATATCCTACCCATATAGTGCCAACTCAACACATTTGTACAACATGTACTATAACAAATGAAGAAAAATAGTTGTCGTCGTCTGGCGAGAGGACGACCCTTGAGCCTCTTGGTAGTCAGCAACCAGGCCCTGTGGGACAGGGAGGTCTTACATAGTGGCATGCCTCCCACCAGCGCAGCCACAAGACTGTCTGCTGCTCTCCCAGATGTCGCGGCTTGCTTCTCACCGGGCTGCATCGCTCGTGGCCATTCATGTGATATTAGAAGGTTGAGTTCAAGATGGGGATAGGAATTGCTTTTGTGTGGAAAACATTAGAAAAACTTGGTTCCGTATGTAGGACACTCAGTAGAAAAAAACTTCGCCTGTAGGATACTGCCAGTAGTTCATTTCCAATGTCCTGTAGTTAAAAGTTCTTAGTTTAGTGAGCTACTGACAAAACCAACATTTTTCAGTACAGGCTTGGAGATTGGCTACAAGCTGTGCTGCTCGATAACTAAAACTTGTGTCGTACGCATCGCTGCAGCACCGCTTGCACTAATATCAAAACCATTTTTAGGAACGAAAGGCTCTTAGGCCTGTGTGGCGGGCATTTTAATGCCCATTACTAAATTGGGTCTCAGCGACCTGCCCATCACTAACTAGCATAAATTAGTGATGGGCCGGTCTTTGTCCGTCATTAAGTAACACCATTGTCTATAAAAGAAGGGGTGCGGAACAAGGGCAGTCCTATTCGTTTCCCTTTCGCCCCTTCAATTTTTCCATTGCCACATCATTTTCACCTCCTTTCTGCTGCCATGGCCGTCGCATACATGGCGGTGTCCTTTGTAGGCTGGCTGTGCCAGGTCTTGGAGAAACTACCACCTTTTTCTTTATTATAAAAGGGACATCCTTAGTCACGGGCATTCGGCCGTCACAATTTTTCATGCAAATTAGTAACATACTCGTATGAGTGGGCTTAATGTTCATTACTAAAGCCAGTTTTGGCGTGCTATTAAAAATTATGGGCGAGTAGCACAACACAGCACAACAGAATACCTGACAGGAAGGAATCCCGAATTCACCGACTTGGAACTACAGTGGACCAGTGCGGAGAAGAGGAGCCAGACTCATCGCTGCCACCCTCTCTCTATCGTGCGCGATAATGCTGATGTGCCATCTCCGCCGCTGTCATCGTCTCTCTCTCTCTCTCTCCAAACCTTGGCAGCTTGGCGGACCTTGGCGGCGTGGCGGACCTCAGCGGTGTGGCAAACCACAACAACATGCCAGACATCAGCGGCTGGGTGGGGCCCAGCTTGGGCTTGGACGCCTGCCAACAGATTTGTTCCGAAATGTTTTTAGTTGATTTGTAGCCACGGATGACAAGACTGTCTGTCGCTACTATATTGATTCCAGCAGCGGGGCAACGCACCCACATGTGAAAAACTCTATTTTTAGCTACTCAAGCGTAGCAGCCGGAATGGCCATTTTCTGCTACAGTACATCTGGTCCCATCGCTACAGTATGCATGTTTTGTAGAATACCCTGTATTTGTATATTTAACATACTGCATGCATTTTGCAGTTGATGCTCTAGTCAGGTTTATTCAGAAGAAAATATGTTTTTGTGTAATTTGTGGCTTCACGTGAGACGAAACATAGGTTGGTATCTTCCGTTCACGTGAAAGTTCTAAACATGCTATATCATTGAACATAACCACATCCAATCATAACAGAAGAGTGTTTTTTATGAGCACATGGTACAACAACCCATCATTGAATTTCTATGACATAAGTAGCAAGCATGAAACTTTTGAGGAGTGGCTTGAATGAATTTTTTAAATCAATCTTGAAGAGCTGCACATGCTGCATTAAATTCGAATAATCGCACACATGCAAAGGAAAAAAAAAGATAAAAAATGTTGCTCGCATTGGAATTTTCTTATGAAACTAGATACATGGCCCCTCAATGCAGTTGTGAACAATGTTGACAGTCGACGCATGCTGGTGGGCGTAGAAACAGAAGTGGCCATCTCCTCCTAGACAGAACACATTGTCCCTGGTGGCTACCCTAACCGATGAGGAACGCACAGGGTGGCGACCACCGCTGTCTAGAGTCGCGCTTGGTCGCTGGGTATCGCATGAACTTGTCGCGTGAAGGAATTAGCGGCAGGGGCGGAGCCAGTCACAAAGTCCAGGGGGTGCTAATGTTGTGTTGATCAACCAGTTAGGCTTTTTGTTTGATTATTTATATATATTATTTTCCTCACTTTCTATTGGTTTTAACTGATGATTTAGGGGCCAAGGGGGTGCTGCAGCACCCCCTGTAGCTCCGCCGCTGATTAGCGGCATGCATGTGGCGGGTTGATCGCTGGGTATCGCACGCATGAACTGGGATGTCTATCGTGGATTCTTGCCCCAATTGAGCAGTGGAAACACACTCCACATGCCTAGGGATGACACATGGCGGCAGGTTCGGTGCGCGGGGGATGAAATTAAAGCTGCCGATGCAAATGACAATTGACAATAACTTCCCATACATGTTTAAATTCTGCCATTACTGGGATTACTTCTTTAAGCAGCGCCAGAATGCATGTTACAGAAGACGTGCTCGATGCAACTTTGATGTTGAGTCTGTCTGTCGTCTTGATAAGCACACAGGGTGCCACTGGCCCGCTGCGTCTGCGAGCTGGGAGTAATAGTTGCACTAGATCTTCCGGTGCATCCTTTGCACTTTCTGTTTCTGGGACCTCCCATTCCTACACTACCTATGCATCATGCCCTAAACCTCTCGCTTATAGTCTCTTGTCAACGTTGCTTTCCGTCTCTCCTCAGTTCTCTGTACCATATTTATATGTGGCAGTAATACGTATAGTTCTGTACATGCATTAAAGAGTGAACTAGAACTGAAAACAAAGCATGTGACAGTAAATGTATCAGCATTTCTTGAAATGTATGTTGCTTCCGGAATTCTTCCAAGCATTTTTTATTGTAAAATTGGCCACTTCCATAATATTTTACATAATATTCCTTTTTTTGAATTGAACGTAGTAGAGATGCCCGCGCACACATAAACAAGTAATCATCCCTATAAACATTTGCATGCACCTATATATCGCCTTCGTAAGACTAAGTCGGCTTGATCTTAAGATTTGAGAAGTCTCCATGACGCCTCGCTATCGATGGGAATGTTGGCTCGCACTGAAAGACAATTAACCATTTATGCACATCCATATGTCCAATATGAGATTTGAATCTGGGTGAACCCGAGAGTCGATTTGATGCTGGACCTTTTTTCCAGTAATGGTTGAGCCAAAAACCCGGAACTCAGAGTCTGGGTGCCCCAAGCAAGGTAACAAGTAGCGTTCGTAGCGGCCGCAATAGCGCCTGCTATAGCGGTAGCAGTGTATAAACGCTATCGCTATGATATAGCACTCAACAAATAGCATGTTGTAACTTAGTGTCCGCTATTGTGCTTTTTGAGCTGCTATTGCGCCTATAAAACCGCTATAGCGGCCGCTATTTTAATATAATAGCAGCTCGGTAATAATTTATTATTTTTTTTAATTCTAATTTTTTTAAATAAAATGTATCCATTCATATGGTTCAAGTTATGCTTCAAAATTTAAAAGTTTTAATAGATCAAATTATTCTTCATAATTTTTATGATAGAAAAAAGTCATGATCTACACACTATTATATGCAATTTCTAATATTTTAATATATATTGCTATTGTAACTTAGCGCCCGCAATAGCGTCCGCTATCTGCTATCTGTTACACCAATACCTATCCGCTATGAACCCTCCGCTATTTATTTCCTTGCCCCCAAGGCCCCGTGTTACATCCTCCTACTGGAAATGACATACCAATGATGGTTCATGCTTACGTCAACAAAAAGTCTGCTACTGGTATTGCCCATTGTGCTCGAAGCTGCTTGACTACGTTCTGTTCATGAGTGCCGACAATCCCAATGTGAGTCAGTCTCTGCTCTTATTGTTGTTGCGTTGTTCTACTTGTTTTTGAATATGCATAAAATATGCCTTAAACTAAAATCTGGATTTCAAATAACATTCATATTTCTAACATTATATGTACGTTCTATATAACTACCACAATGGGCAATATCGAGAGTATTGCAAGTCGCCAATTTTACAGAGGAGATTAGTTAAGGGCTGGATATGATGTTTTTGGACATCATTTCTAGCCTATTTATCTTTTTTTTCAGACACAATTCTAGGTCATCTTTTAATTATTAAATAGACTAACAGAGGCTGTGTTTTACTACAACACAACATGCGGAAGTCCTAAACACATATATAGCCACTATGCTTGCTTCAGTTTATTATTTATCATCCTTAAGACAAGTATATTTGATGTGTGCAAAAATTAACTTTCAGATGACACGAGAACTTTTTAATTAAATTTTTGCATTTGTTATCTTTACTTGAAATTAAATTCTAACATTAACTAGCTTGTTCCATAATTTACTCCCACTAGACTGTCCTACTAACGCTCCTTTATGTTTGCAGACTTTTTACTTTTTTAACATCGTACCAAAGTGGTCATGCTCAAAAACCATCCATCCAGATTATCACTCTCAAATGCCACTATAGGACCCACAAATTAAGGGGAGATTGGCCATTTACTCTACTTTCTTCATCCTCCTGTCTTCTTCACCGTGACCACCATGGCCAGCCCGCTCGATGGCATGCATGGTCTGTGGAGGCGGCAGCACGGACTCCATGGCTCACCACCGTTGTCCCTCTTCTCTAGCACATCATTTTTTTGTTTATTCCAAAGATCTAAATCAGGTTCGTGGATATAGTTTCGAATTTTATTACCGAAGCAAGGGTGAACAATGCAACTTGATTTGTTTTTTCTTTCTTTTTCTTTTTGGAATCGAGTTGACTTGGAGTGCTAGATCGATCACACCTGCAAGCACGAGACCATGGTAGCATATCCTCATTCCTCTCGGTCAACCCACTCCTCTCTGCGTCAGTGCTCGACGTTTGGCGCGGAGAGACTCGATGCTCAGGGCGTTGGACCAGAACCAGCAAAGGGAGCAGGAGGGCGTGGATGCAGACAGGGACATGCAGTACGGCCTGACAGCTTGGGAGAAGGCACCCTGGTCAGGCACGGTGGGTTTCCCGGGCAAACGCAAGGAAGAAGAAAGAAACAGCAGGAGGAAGAAGAAGTAAAGGGACATTGCAGTCTTTTTACTGCTGAAAGTGGTATTTGAGAGTGAAAATTTGGTTAGATGGCTTTTGAGAATGACCACTCTGGTAGGGTGGCTAAAAAGTAATTAGCCCTATGTTTGCACCAGACCATCTACCCTTGCGTCTCACTGGACCCATCAGTTACAGATATGAGTTGCTGTTATTATTTTCACATAACATCATGAGTGATATTTGAAATAATAGGTGAATGAAGACAGTGGCATAAATTCAGTGGCCAGAGATCAGAGACGGTATACACAGTTTATATACTACCAAGCAGAAGCTCAGACATACCAGATAAAGTGTCTCTTCTCATTCTCATGCATGCAACATGAACGAGACACCAGAGACACGGTAACGTGCAACATGAACGTGGCACCAAAGGTATGGTAGACGCCAGGAACAATTATAGTAGTGCAATTCCATATCCTATGTTGACCTCTTTGATGTCACACTGCGGGATCATGCATCCAAGCTTCTGTGTGTGACCGAGAGCTCCGAGATGTTACCAGATGGGCAGAAGAAAAAATCCTATAAGATGAGCAATGGAACATTGGAAACAAAAGAGGAGTTTTGTGGTCATCTGAAAGTGAAATAAACAGGAGCCGCATATACAGCTGGTGAGATTATCGACATTTCCAGATCCTTTGGGAGCATAAACTCAACAATTCAGTTGTGCGCTACACTAAAAAAACAAGGGTGTGTTTGGTAGAGCTTATTGAGCCGCTTATGCGATCATAAGCCATAAGCTCTACAAAACAGATGAAATCTGTAAGCACATATTACAATAAGTAACCATAAGCCAAAAGAACTTTTTCTACTGTAAACCATAAGCAGGAAACACCTTGTTTTTCATATGTTTTTTTTTGCCAACCAGGTTAACTAGTTATGCTACAATAAACCGGATAAGCTAGATAAGCACTTTTGATAGATAAGCCAGAGCATAAGCAGTTTTTAGCATAAGCAAAAGCTCTACCAAGCACACACTAATATAACATAATGCAGTAGTAATAAGAAAAATGATTTTTTTTTAAACAGGCAACAAGTGAAAGAATTATGGAAGACTTTGGTTTGTGCTTTGACGCGAGGTAATGAATAAGGTGAGTTGGTTAGAAGAGTGGCAGCCAAAGCAAATGACATGGGTTCAAATTATGGAAGACATAAGTGAATAGAAAACTATGAGACTGCCATGGTAAATGGCCCTAGGTGAGCTTGCGGAAAGGCTGGGGGGGGGGGGGTCGATTGACAGGCCTTTGTGCAGAGAAATTACTCTTTTCTATTTTCGTGGCGTTAGAATGATGATCAATAAAAAATTATATCAGTCACGATTCATCGTACACTTCTCCTAACCTGAAGCCTGATATTTCCGTATATTTGAATATTTCATCCCTCGTCTCACTACAGCGTTTCTTGCTTTCCCTCATTTCCTCTGTGTCTCTGTACATGCAATGTTTTCCCCTGTTTCCTCCACCTCGGTGTCATTTCATGGACTGTGCTCTGCTTCGGTGCTGTACAACTAACGCAATTCAAGATCAACAATAGCTGCAGGCGAAAAACATGGTCAGGTTGATGTCAAACTGAGAGCAGATCTAAATCACGCAATGAATGTATTCAACAGATAGCGATTACATAAGTAGGCGCCTCCTTTCCACTACTAGGTTTTGAGTCTAATGCCACAGATTTAATCGCAACAACGTGATTTTAGTTGCAATATATTGAGGTTATTGCAACATTGGTTGATTTTGGTTGCGATAAGAGTACATGTTGCTATCAATTGTGTACTGTTGTGATATAAATAACAGTCGTTGCGATAAGTATGACATATCGTAACAGAATAATGTGTGATGTATTTAGTTCATTTTTATAGCCACCTTTTCTTCTGTTGGTTGCAATAGTTAGGATTGTTGTAATAAACATTAAATATTGTTATTAATTTTATCACGTGTTGCAAAAGATCCTATGATATGGCAACAGAAAAGTGAATTGTTGTAAGTAGAGGTGTCGATATAGCAACGCAAATCTTATCGTCGCAACGAGTCTTAGCTATAGCAACAAAAACCATAATTGTTGCTACTACCCCGATACTGTTGCAACAATATTTGCTAGTTGCTATTAGCTGTTGCAATAGGTCATTTGTGGACCACCACCGTAGTCATGGTCCAAAATCCTGAAAGTTGTCATGCCAAAAAGTTCAAGTTAATCGGACCCATGCAAACAATGGGACGATGCAAGCTGAAGCGCCCCCGCCGCGACCCCCGCCCACCGACCTGCCACCCACGTTAAACCGCTAACACCTCGTCGTGTCACGTGCCCTCGCATGTGCTTCACCGCTAGGCCTCGTCGGCTGTCGTTGTCACCGCGTGCGTTAAAGCATCGCCGATGACATGGCGGCGCTGTCTCCACCGTGTCATGGTGCCCACGCTCCGCTGCGAAGCCTCGTCGTGCTAGAAAGCTCAACTTAATCGGACCCCATGCAAACAATGGACCGGTGCAAGCTGAAGCACCCGCGCCGCAACCTCCGCCCACCGACCTGCCACCCACGTTAAACCGCTAACATCTCGTCGCGTCGCGCGCCCTCACATGTGCTTCACCGCTAGGCCTCGTCGGCCATTGTTGTCACCGCGCGTTAAAGCATCGCCGATGATGTGGCGGCGCTGTCTCCACCGTGTCGTGGTGCCCACGCTCCGCTGCGAAGCCTCGTCGGTGCCTTGTTGTTTCTGGGCCAGCCCAAGGCGAGGAGAGGCTCCAGAAAATATATAGCTCGTGTACGCTTAGACATTTGCTTGTGCATTAGTTTTCCAACTTGTGCTTTTCTTTTTTTTTTTTTTGGAGAGAGAGGAGCCAACTTCTACATTAGTTTTCCTTATGAAAAAATTGCCCAGCGTGAAGGCTCAGAGCTAGAGGCCCACCCGTACGCACAGCATACGCCTGTAATTTGGTCCAAACTGACCCTATACGTGTGCTACCGGTTGACCACCCGAGCCCAACATGCATCTTGGCCTGGCTTACCTGGACTCCCGATGACCCATACCTAGGTCGACGCCGCTGCCTGCCCCAGCGATCAATTGGTGCAAGTTGAAGAACCGGTCGATGCCGCAGGCTGCCAGAGTGAAGGACGATCTTATCTGCCGCCACAGGGCACCACCAGCCTCGAGGAATCAAGGTTCACAAGTCTGGCAGAAGCCCTCAAACCTGCCCTACACGCTGTCCTTGAGCGCTTGATCCATCCATTGGGGTATCATTTGCTGGTATGTACATCTCGAGAAACCCCAAAGTAGTTGTCCATTGCCATTTGACCATTGATGCAATGCTTCATTTTCCTACGTCATAGGACAGACAAGATAGATAACAATTAATTAATCTCCTAACTTTATTGATTATTTATTTCAACAATCTCCTAATTTTTATTGATTATGGTCTAATTTATGCATAATTTCTTTTAACTTATATTTGAGACTTAGTCTTTTACGTATACTGATGGAGAATTGTGTATGTGTGGTTGTGGAGACGGATGGCACCACAGGATAGCTACGCATCCGTGCATCGCCGTCATGGCACCTAGCTGATCAAGAACCCCCTTGTTGTTCATATATAGACTCGACATCACGATTGAACCAGCCGTCAACTCGAAGTGGTTTTCAAAGTCCAGTTACTTGAACAATGATTGTCCTAAGGCTTGTCGGATCCCTTTTGATCAGTGTAGGTAAGTAATCGTCAATCCTAATATTGCT
Source organism: Eleusine indica (assembly GCA_030378355.1). Lineage (NCBI taxonomy): Eukaryota > Viridiplantae > Streptophyta > Magnoliopsida > Poales > Poaceae > Eleusine > Eleusine indica. Next base: position 18,931,163 of record CM059494.1, read on the forward strand.
ACCCGTTGTTGGTTCTAGTATAATAGGAAATTTAAAATAAATAAACAATGATTTTAATGTTAACTTAGTCATGATTGCAAATTGAAATTGTCATGTTCCCTAAGCCACTTGACGTCATGATGACCATAATGCTAGTACCAGATCACCCAATTGTTTATTTATCTCCATGCTCTAATGTTACATGTCACTTTCGGTTTTGTTTAGTTTTTTAGTTGCTTTTGCACCCATTAGTAGTTTCTGATCTCATTACTTTAATACAGAATTACTTATTATTAACTTTTAGTTCTCATTACTTTCATGTCAATCAATGTTATTTTATTTTTGTTTGATCTGAGCTCAGTTTTCTCATGGTTCAGCAATTGCAAATTTGGTCTTCAGTAGCTTGGTTCAATCGGGATTGTTTCAATGGCAAAGGATGACCCTAGTTGGATGCTTTTGCCTCGGTCAGATGATGCATGGAAAGTCGGATTTGACAAATTTATTGAGAATACCTTTGGAGGCAGATATCTAGTGAAGACTGTGCCGTGTCCATGTACTAGGTGTCGTTGCATGCTATACAGAACAAAGGTTGACTTGCAAAAGCACTTGCTAAATAAAGGCTTTGATAAGGAATTCATAAAACAGAAATAACATGATGCTACTGCTGCTAAAACTATGGTTGTGGATGACCATGATGGGGATTCTGAAGAAGGCGAAGAAGATGACGTTGTGAATGTGAACAACATAATTTCATCGTCGATTAGTGGTGCCATACATGGAGAAATTAAAAATAGTAACAATGATTAGCCAAATGAGGCAGCAAAGAAATTCTTCAAATTGATGGAAGAAGCTCAGAAAGAATTATACCCGGGTTGCAAAGAGGCTACCAAAGTTTCTTTCATTGTGAGGATGTTTCAGATCAAGTGCATATGCAATATTAGCAACAATGGCATGGAGCAAATTCTTCTCTTGTTCAGTCGTGTGCTTCCTGAAGGACATTGTCTTCCAAATACCTTGGCCAAAGTTCGAAAGGTAATTCGTGACCTTGGCTTGGACTATCAAAAGATTCATGCATGTGTCAATTACTGTGTCTTGTTTCGTGGAGAGTATGATAAGATGGATATCCTAACCGACGGCTTATATAAATAGAATCCGTGGAGGAAGGAAGGAGTCCTGCCGAGAATAACGCATAATCGCGTGAGCTAAAATAGCCTAAGCACGTAACATGCATGCTACTATTTCACACACCCCCGCAGTCTGATTGTCGTAGCTTAGCCACAGATACGGACGTTCAGGCTAGACCGAAACTCCATAAAGATGGACGAAGGCAATCTCTTGGTGAAGATGTCGGCGTACTGAGAGGAAGAACTCGAACACTTCAGGCGACAACTTTATCACGGACAAAGTGCAAATCAATCTCGCTGTGCTTCGTGCATTGATGTTGCGTAGGATTAGTTGAGAGATAAACAACACTTATGTTGTCACAATAAACCAAAGTGGCATGCCGGACGGGGCACAAAAGTTCAGTGAGTAACTGGCGTAACCAACAAGTCTTTAAAGATAATGATAGTTAGCTTGGTAATAATCTAGAACCACGCAAATGCATAGGCCATCCTACTAGTTTCATACTCATTTGCATGTTGTATCTATCAAATTCTTACTTTAAAGATTTAAGAAATTATTATGAAAATAGAGTAAAACAATATACTCAACGAGCCTAATGTGCATCTACCAAATGAAAACAATCTCCTAGTACCTTGGATTAGAATTTTAACCATGTTAAAAGTCTCAATTGTGAACTAATACATAATCTGAAAACATAAGATTCATAAAATTCAGTCAAGTTCAAAAATGCATAAATCTTAAAATACTGAACCAAATTTTATGTTCTAATACTTTCTGGAAAGGTTATGAAATTATCTAAAACTTTTGTGTTCTGCCATATGTAATATAAATCCCATAAGCTAGGATTTAGGACCCATCTTCAGACAAAACCTATTTCTGACCAGAACAGGATATCAGCAGTCGACCGGCAACTTCAAAAATTCATAGCTCCTAAACCAGTCACCCTATCAAGCTGTATGAGTAGGTGATGGAAAGATATGGAAATACTCTATAACTTTGGTATGAATCGAAATTGCTAATTCTGCACCCAGAAAGAGCAGTTTTAAATTTTGTTTTAACTGTCAGTGAAGGCACGAAATTTCAGCATAAGTAGAATCAACTTTAAGCAGCTATATTTCGAGTTCTACTCGTCGGGTGAAGGTGTATAAATATGCAATGAAAAGCTATGCAAATCTCCTACAAGGTTGGTGTAAAGTAAAATTATTATTCTACACTTAGTCCTGTCAGCTTTGTTTTTTCTAACCGCTATTCATAATCAAGACAGATTGATACTTTTATTTTGAGAGCCCATTACGTGCCCCATTTTTCTTTAACATGGACAGATCATTACCCTCTAGTACAGCCCAGAATGTTACCCTCAATTTCTAGATGTCTTCCTCTTATTGTCAAGTCCTGAATATTTTCCTCTAGGAGCAAAGCTATTCATATGATATTTCACCCATGCCCTGTTATATTCTTGCTCAAGCAAATAAAATTTTGAATGCATGAATCATGTGCATTTATACAACTCAAAAATATACATCATTACATTGTTGCATTGCAATATCACATAATTGCATTGCAGCATTTTTCATGTGCATTACGAATATGCATGAAGCATCATGTATGCACCATATCATGTGCAACATATTACAATCATTTATATGTGCACGCATGCACATATGCATCAAGATCAAGGGATGTGCACCATTTCATATGCATATATGCATCACGACATATGCACCCTCAAGCATCATTCATGTGCAACATGTTATTATGCAAGTGCATCATTGCATATGCATCATCATTCATGTGCATAGCATCACACAAGCATGCCATGCACACACATTGCAACATGACATTTGGGTGTTCATTAAGGAACATTCATATATGTATTTAGGGCCAATATGCATGAATAACCATTAATAATGAGCAAGAATATGAAATTCGAATAATCATATTGTTGAACCTACTTTTTGTTGGTTGTTTCAAAACCATCGTTGTTATTGTGGAGCAACCAAGAGACCCAAGACCTTGCTGGTCTATTTTCCTTGACTGCTCATTCAAAACTCCTTGAATTGTTGACTCTTACATGCTAGAATAATTTTTTACAAGGTTGTTTCCCTTTTATTTGTTAGCCTTGTAGAGCCCCCTAAGTTTTGATCCTCTTTTGATGACTTATTCGCCACAAGAAATATTTTGAAATTTTCCCACACCTCTATCCGTGTCGCCTTAAGTCATCGATTTGTTGCAATCCAGATTTCTGGTCCTTCGTCACTCATTTTGATCCCCACCCAAATTTCTTGTTGTAGCATCTGTTTCTATTTTCAACTTTGCTATCATAATGAAATCTATTTTTCCATGGCCTTTCAAACTTTAGCACCATAATACATCGGCCCTACCCAATCACTGCAAGATGTGGACCCATAGCTTACAAGCTCTAGCTGGCAGCCAAATTTGTTGGTGTATAGAATACATTCCACATCGACGCAAGAACAAAAACACAAGTGGACATTACTTTGGAATATGCCAAGCAACTACAATCCGATCTGACCAGTGTGGAGTACCCAATAAAAGTGCTTGACGAAAGAAAACGTGTTACTTGCAAGGTTCATGGAGATACCATGCATAAGATGGGACTGCTCAAAAATCGAAAGAGTTCCACGAACCCATTAACCAGAGTTTGGGGACAAACCCGAACTTTTTCACTCCTTTAATCTCGAGACAAGATTTCTTTAAGAGGAGAAATCTGTGACACCCTAAGTGTCACCTTACCATCATAGGACACCATGTAAAGAAAGCAAAAATCAGGAATAGAAATTTTAAAAATTAAGTTTGAATTTGTTTGAAATTGACTTAAATCAGCATTTAACTAGAAATTCAAATATAATAATATAAGTGACCCAATTAAATTTCATAATCTTGATCTATCTATGTACAAAATGAGAACTTCATAGAATTTTCGATAATTTTATCTCAAAGTTAAGTAGGTCAAACAAATCAAACCAAGCTCAAGAATAGGATTACTTTAAAAATTTAAATTTCAAATCTTACAAGAACCCATTGCTCCAGATCATACCCAAAATTGAGATCCAATCTTTATGAAGAACATGTAATTTTGGCTTGATTTAATAATATCAGGACAAATCACTTTTTGAATTTTTAACTAATATCAAGTTTCTAGTCAGATTTTCATGGCTTAGATATTAAGGAAATTTGAAATTTAATAACTCCATCATACTTTCACTCCAAAAAGGACATTATAAGTATTCAGTTACTGCAAGCATTGTTCTTCATGGATGTGCAACCCCTTTTAAATGTTGACGTCTTTTGATGCCCCAAAAGATAAGGAAATTCGCAGACTTGAAATTTTCTAAGTTTCCTAATCAACGAGCCATTTTCAAAAGTCCATATCTCTTAGATCTCACCTTCCATGTTCTGCATATTTTCACCATTCTCTTCTCCATCGCTTTCTCTAGAGGATGGTGCAGTTTTAATTACCATGAAAACTTACCTAGTGCTTGAAGTTTTTGCTTGAAAACACTTGGTAGCTCTGTTTTTCTGGAAATCAAACCCCAGTGGGTCCCACCTGTCGGTGACTCCGAAGGAACACAATGCTCAGTACCCCGCCCTGCCCGATCGCTCCTCGTCGCTTGTCGCCGGTGTACGGCCCGAAAGGCACCTGGTCAGATCACCGTCCCCACCCACAAGGCCCTAACACCCCCCCTGGCTCACTCCCTTTCTCTCTCCCCCTCTCATTTTCGCCTTCTGTGCTCTCTCCCAAACACCACCTCCATTGCCGCCCGGAGCATACCTCCATCGCCCGGCCGCTCAGTCACCCCCTGCCGCCAACTAACCCCTCCCCGAGCTCCGCAAAGCCCCCACCTCCCTCTCTACACGCTCTCAGCCCCTCCCTCGCCCAGAGGTCAAGGAATCGAGATCATCTTCTCCGGTGCCGTCTGCCGCGAGACCACCTCGCATTCCCTCCACGGTGAGTCATATCTAGATTGTTTCCGCCGGCGAGCTCCCCTCCCGGACGCGCACCCCTTTGACCCTTTGTTGGCGCCTCTTGTCGCGGCCTGTCGCTCGAACATCGCCACCTGCCGCCGATCCGCTGCTGTTCGCCTCCTCCGTGTTGCGTCGCTGCTTTGGTGAGCTCCTTTGCCCCCTTCCGTGTGCCTCCCCTCCGCCTGGCCTCCTGAAAGGACCGAGTTACCCAGAGGGGGGGGGGGGGAGGGTGAATTGGGAACTCGCACTATGTACCAAATTCGTCAATTCCTAAAACCGACCACTCAAAACATCTCCTAGACAATTATAGTGGTGATCACACTAGCAAGATAATAGTCCTATGAAAGAAACAACAACCTAAGCATACTAGTGGAACACATAAGACAATACAACTCCTATGCAAGCCAGTAATAAAGACACGCGGAAGCACACAACAAGCTAGCAAAGGAGCCTACTCATGTAATGCTACACGATAAGGGACTAGAGCACACAAGCATGAGTAGGACGATACATAAAAGGGTGAGTAAACAAGCCAATGCAACTCCTAAACATGCTGGTAGTCAAATGCGGAAGCTAAGGCACAACTAGCAAGCAGGAAGACTATTCATGTAACTCGACAAGATAATCAACTAGAGCAAGATAAGCACACAAGCATGAATAGCACGGTATATAAATGCGAAAAGTAAAGCATCAAAGTAAGGAGTAGAGTTAGAGATGGCTCATGATTTTTTCCCGAGGTCTCAGAAGGATGGCGCCTTCCCCTACTTCTCGTTGGACCACTACCGCCGGAGTCCCGGTCCCTCCCGCCACTACTGTGAAGTTATCGCCCACGAGCCCGCAATCACGCCCAGAGTGAAGACACGGTGCACATCACCACTGCCACCAAGGCACAAGCTTGCCTCCCTCGAGAACTCGCCGAACTCCCTGAGCCAACACAGGCACTCACTATTGATGCCCCTTTCACTGACGGGCTCAAACCGTGTACAAACGTGTGACGACCTTCATAACCAATCACGATAGGCTCAATCATCGACACCTAACCGGTCTAGGTCTCACCATAGACCAAGAGTAACAACCTAGATCACACCCTCAAGGACACCCTAGCCTTAGATATGCATCAATGCTCAAGTTACTCTTACTAGCACTCTCATGATATGCAATATATCCTCCTAGTGCTCTCCTCTTTTCCTCTTGGCTCTCATCAAATGCTCCAAGCAATTCCACTGGCCAAGAGAGATCTCCAATACCCCAGCAATGAAGTTATATAGGTTTCTAACCTCCAACTAGCCATTGCTCCATGACATTGCCTTTCTGGACACACTAACCGAATTGTCCGGTCAGGTAGTGACCGCACCGTCCGGACATTCCTGGAATGGTTCCCAGAGCCGTTGGCTTCACTATGCCTGCAATCTCCTGTACTGACTGGACCGCCCGGTCAGTTTCTCTCCACTACAGAAACTCTCCAGAACTTGCTTCCTCTTTGTCCTGCGCACAACTGTATAGACCGGACCGTCTGGTCTTTATAGCTTCCAACACATGCAAATTCCTCGCTGACTCTTCTCTCTGGAATTCCTGTTCTCCTAGTGACCGTACAATCTAGTCTCTACTGACCCCTCTGTCCGGTCACTCTGTCCAGAAGCTGAAACTCCTCTTCCTCGCTTGACTACATTTTCCGGCTTCTCCAAACAGCTCCTTGGCTTCTCCGCTGTCACCTGGTGCCTGTGATTTCACTGAGCATCCATGCACATCACCGACTAGACATGACCTGGACCCCCTTGATAGTCCGGTTTTTTTCTATGGACTCAAAGCCCTAACAACTAGACAAGTGTTCCCAACACTTGCTCCATAGCTTGTCCTTAGCTTTGATCCATCTTCCTCAACCCTTGGACTCCATCAAGCTTACAAGCCTCCATGCTTTTGGTCATTATCATCCATTGCTAAGGCCGCTGTCAATAATCATCATAGAATAGAAAAGGTTTTCTACACAAACAATACTCGTGTAGATATTAGTCACATTTCATGTTTGTCATTCATCACCAAAACATCATACCGTGGGGTGACCTCAATGGTCATGATTCTTACACCTCCCCGCTCCCTCCTGGGTTGAACCGGGCCCGCACCGATGACGCCGCCGGCCACCTCAGCTGCATTGAGGTCGCGCGTGCCCTGGCGCCCTAGCCATGGCCTCGCCTAGCTTGGTTGGCTAGGCTGAGAGAGGCCGTATGCCCACGGGCCTTGCAGAGCGCCTAGGCCAGATCCAGCCCAGGTGGCCTTCTCTCATCTCCGCAAGCTTGCTGGGTTGAGCCATTTCGGCCCCAAGGCCAGGTATTTGCATTGATGTTTAAAATAAAGCAAAAATAATTTTTGATCTTAAAAAATGCACACAGAAATAAGTACTTAGAAGGAAAATACAAGAAAATAGGTTCTGGACTTCTAGCAATATGTACTATTTTACAAAATTACTAAATCACAAAAGCATCAAATATTTATTTATACATGTTTTAATGTGTAAAGAAAAATAATTTTTAATTTTACAAATCCACACAGAATAGTCCACTTCGTAGAAAATTGCAAATAAATACTTTTTGGACTCCTCTGAATTTGTACTATTGTAAACTTTTGTTAAAACACACCAAAAGTTCATATTTATTTACAAGTGCATTTAATAATCAAAATGACAAATAAACTCATAACTCCTCATTAGTGCATGTTTAAATTCTCATTTCTTGCATGCATGTTCTCTGTGTTGCATGTAACTCATATGTGAATTAATTGGCTCATGTCATGTAGTCAAATTGCAAGTTAATGCATTTATCTTTGTTTAGGGATGTTTAAATGTTAGAAAAATAAATAGTCATGCTACGATGCTTATTTATATTCTGTAATTCATTATTTGCATTGTACTATGCCTCTGTACATTAACATACAATTTTTCTACTAGGAATTGGCCTGAAATGATTATTTTTGCTCTAGGCATGCCTATATTGTGATTTTTATAAGAAATTAATTAGTGCATGTTCATGCCATAAACTGTGGTATATAAATCTCATGTCACACCTTCCTGCAACATATAAATCATCCACTAGCGTATGTCTTTCAGGGCTATATTAAATCTTAGTAGCTTGTTCACCTCTAGCTAGTTTCATATTCGTGAATACTAGTGACTCGAGCTTATTTACTTTAATTGCAATCGCATTTACACTTTGCTCTCTACTAGTTAGGTTTTATTTAAATTAGTTTGCTCTGATCATATCCATGCTCATCTAGTTCAATATTTATGTAAAAAGTAGATTAATTCATCTTATCATGCCTAGTTGAGTGTTCGCTTGCTAAATGCCTAGTCACCTTTGTTGATTAAATAATCTCATACTCCTGTTGTCATGCTACACCCTCATATAATTAGTTTGATCATGCATGCTAACTAAAGGTTATTAAGAAATTAAATTACATTTTCCTTTTCTCCCAAGTTTCATAAACAAGATAATGACACCCTGGTGATCACCTTAGCACATTGCTGTTACTAATTATTTATTTACTTGTGATGCCTTGTCCCTACATTGTCTATGTTGCTTGCATCATTGTTAGTTGCAATGCATAACCAATCTCGCATGTCAAGAAAGAAAATATGTATAGTAAAACAATTTAACGCTTAATGGTAACGCTGAATATCTACTCATATGCATGGTATCATTGCATCCATCAATTAAGGAAGTTCTATGAGCCTCCTTATCATGTCATGTTCTTGATTGGCATCGTGCATCATTTTACTAGGAAACGAGCCCGTAACGAGGACGAGGAAATTGGTGCTGCAGAGATAGATGATGATTTGGTCATAACGTTGAGTATGCTAACATTGCTCGGACCTAAGGCAAGCCCCGGTGCACTCCTATGTTTTCAAAGTTTTTATTTTGTCTCACATGTATGTGTGTCTTGTATTGTGCATTACGTGTAGGAAGTTGATTGAAGCTTAGTTGCATGTAGGCAAAACATAATTCTATGGGTATGGGTTCAGTTTGTACAAGCCCCGCTAGAAATGCTAGGTTTAATTGTGAGTCTCGATAACAAGTATCGAGTAAACTGGGATCACTCGGTATAGGGTGATTTAGTTAGTACTACTTCTCTTCAACTTAATTGGTGAGAAAGAAATTAAAATGAGAACGGTGAAGTGCATGTGTAGGTCGAGGTGACTAGGTTGGTTCTTGTTCGCCATAGCCCCGTTTGTGGCGATTAAGAACCCCTTCTTATGGACCCGTGACCAAGTTTATAGAGTACCAAGTCCATGCTAGTGATATGGGCACTAGTAAACCGACATAGCAAGATTATCGCAGTGGTTGGACGATACCCTACTCTTCTTCTGGTGATGAAGCGGGTATGGTAGAAGGTGGGTAATTGTTGGAAGGGAGAGTGCATGGGCTACCCATGGATGACTTCGAGAAAGCATCGCATGGGGTGACGTGAACTTGGGAAAAGTGGGACCCGCACTGACCCTATTGTATCTCGTGAAAGGTTGTCGTACATGACTCCTTGGAGTGTGTGTGCGCCGTGTATTTGGGTTTCTCCTATAGGATGTAAAACGATTCGAGTCACCGTCCCTCGCGGTTATTGAGTACAACTTGTGAGATCGCTGCCATATCGAAGTAAAAAGTGAAATGATGATGATGATATTGCATTTTATAAATTGTATTGCAACCATGTTTATGTTAGTATAGATGCATAATATTTATTTATTTTTTATAGAAACTCTATTAACTTGGATAAAATTTGAAAAAATAACAGTAAATTATTAGTGCTATTTTTGCAATTATTTTAACAACCTCTGGTCAGCCTCTTGCATACTATGTGTTGGCCTTAGCATGGCATTTTGACGGGTGTGTCTTGCTGAGTATTAGTTGCTCAGGGCTTTGCTCTATGTGGTTTTGTGGAGGTGTTCTTCTTGATAATGGGGCACATCTACGGGCTTGATATGCTTCGTGATAGGATTCTAACGTGAGATGTATCGCTTCCACTATTTATGTTACCGAATTTCAAACTTATTTGCATACTCAAATCTGAACCAAAGTTGTAATAATTAAATTCTAACATTACACTATTCTTTTATGCTTATATGTGTGTACTTTTGGGCTCTTACTTCGTCAAGGCGTCATCTGATGATCGATCCTTCAACTATTCCCCCTCATTGGTCGGCGGGGATGTCACAATGCGCTCGGTTTCTAGTGATTTGAGCGAAGAACAAGGAATTGACGAACCGATTGGGGCTTCTGAATGAAGGCTGAATAGAAGTAGCTGATTGTTCCTGTTCTTTTTCTTCTGCCCCCCTAAAAATCAATGGTTCAGATTCATTGCATCTATTACGTCTCAAGAGGTAATGTTGGATTTCAAGGTACCGTAAAACAGATTAAAAATGTCAAAGTGACCCATCCCTTGGATCGAATTTGATGAATTTATTTGGCGCCTTCTTTTCTATTGTCAATCTCGCTCAGACGACAAAGGTTCGTCACCTAATTAATGATTGGTAATTCTTTGCTTTGCTTATAAAGACATGAAAGGATCCATTTGATCTTTCGCCAAAAAAAGGAGCCATTCATTGCTGTTCCTGTTGCTTCTTTTGCTGCCGATCAACTCCGGGGTATGAGGTGCCTGTGTTGGTGCCCATCTCCTCCTCACGCCAGCGATACCGGCGCTCGAGCTCGCGGCACAGCCGCCGACATCGATCGGATAATCTTTGTTGTAATTTGGGTTTGTACCCCCAACATCATACTTCTTATCCGGACAGAGAAATGGGGAGGCAAGCCGCAGAGGTTAGAGCATCTCTAGTAGGCCTCTCAAACAGGACTCTTATACTATATTTTGAGAGCCTAGGTCAAAAAAATAAACTCTAGCAGGGCTCTCAGTTGGACTCTCATTTTCAGAGGTCTCTCAGATCCCCCAGCTGGACTCTCAGGTTTTGGAGCCCCCTCAACTATAGGGCCCACAAATTTCATTTTATTTTTCTTTTTATTCCTCTCTCTTTCTCCTTCTCTCTACACGACACCGCCGCCACCAACGCCTCCCTCTCTCCGCTCCGACCTCTACCACCATCGACTCCCAGCCGCCCACCGGCACATCCGCACCGGCCGGATCTACGCTCGTCGGGGTTGGATGGCCCGTCCCTATGGCGAACGGAGTTGGGGCGAGCTCGGGCACGCGCGGCGCTAGGGCTGCGGCGGCCTCGGTCGCCGGCGACAGCGGCTTGGTCGCGGGCGGCAGCGGATCGGGTATGGCCTGGCGGGGGGCGAGCGCGGCGTCAACCGTGGGCCGGGCGGCGGCGGCAGCTTGGTCCCGGGTGGTGGCGGATCGGTCGCGGCCTCGCGGGCGGCGGCGGCGCGGCCTCGGGCACGGGCGGCACTAACAGCGGGCGCGGCGCGGGGGGAGGGGGCTAGTTGCGCCACAGAGGAGGCCGGAGGAGGGCGGCATGGCTCAGCGTCGTGGGCTTGCAGGCGAAGAGGAGGAAGAAAGAGAGCTCGCCGTCTATGGTGGAGCTCGCCCATCGCCGCCACCGACGCGTGCCCATCGCCTCCCCTCCTCGTCGCTGTAAGATCCACGTCAAGCCTCCCCTCCTCGTCGGCGCTGCCCGGTAGCCCCTACTTCTCCCTCGTCGACGGCGAGCCCCGCCTCCCCTTCTGCCAGCCACTGGCGCATGGGCCCCACTTCTGATATTATTTGGAGCCACTTACAAATGGGTCTCACACCTATATAGGAGCCACCTTTAAGCAGTATGGCTGGAGTTGAAAACTAAATTTGAGCTCTCAAAAGTGGGTCCCAGGTCTCAAATAATGAAGTAGGAACCTTGGTTTGAGATCTCCCACTAGAGATGCTCTTAGCATGGCGATGACAGAGGCGTTGCTGGAGCCGGGGGTGGCGGATGTGGCAGGGAGGGGGGGGGGGGCAAATGTTGTGAGGAGTTAGTGCGACGGCAGTGGCGGCTGGCAGCGGAAGTGGCAGGGGCGCCGCTGGAGCCGAGGTAGGTGGTCGGAAGCGGGGGACGAGCAGCCGCGGCGCATGGTGAAAGAAGCTTGGGAGGTCCGACGTGGGCAGATGCGACGGGCCCCCATTCTCAGCGTCTTGCTCCAGTGTTGCGGATGCACACGAGCACCAGGCTTGCGTCGTGTAGGAGTAACCACTCGATCAATCGTGCGCACGGACGCGAGGTAGACTATGAATAGTGGCAAGAGAACACAGTAAATCAGTAATAGTGGCCGCTGCCCCCAGCACAGCACATTAACGCTGGCCTTGTTTATTGCTTGACACTTTGGCTCAGTTTGCACACACCAATACATGACGATTTACTTGACCCTTCTCCGATGCAACCAACCATCATCGACCTGGACTGAGTACCTGACTGGATCAACCTTTAAACAATCTACCACACAGCGCGTTTTCCGCACGGCGTCCTGACTCAAAACCAGACTAAACATGACACGCCAGGCACACACAATGTGTCCCTGTGCTTGGCGGCGTGCTCAGGGACACACCGTTTCTGGTAGAAATTAAACAAGCTTCCCAGAAATGGATTTGGCATACCAAGAACGTTCTTTTCAGTTCGTGGAAAAGGGAATGCTGACTGGCCTCTGAAGTCTGGATGGTGCATTAGTATAGACTGGCCATGTACCCTCACCTTCCTTTCAAGGAAGTCCCTCCACAGACCCCACATACTGAGATACGTCACCACAGATGGAGTTTTGTGCCCAAAAACAGCGCACTACAATTTGTCTTGAGTTCCTTATGACTCCCAATTGTATCTTACTATCAAATATTTCCTGCCACTACAACAGCGTGCTGCGTAGTTTTTGAATGAAGGATCAGACTCTTTTGCCTCCCATAACGGAACCGAGCTGTGTGCTTTGTAGAAGGTGTGTGGAAGAGGCTGCTATGCACCTCTTCCTTCACATGCCCTTTCAGCAAAAACTGCTGGGAATGGCTGGATATTATATGGAACACAAACAGTCTTTTCTTCGAGATGATCATGCACAATCAGCAGGATATGTCAAATAGTTTCTATATGGAGATTCTCATAATTGCCATATGGAACATTGGGAAGCAAAGAAATGCCAAAATCTTTGAAAAGAAAATTCCCAGCTTCATGACATGGAAGAAAGGTTTCAAAGTGGATTGTATAATGAAAGCATACAGATTCAAGGAAAATAAAAAGCTCTCCTTTCTTGCTTGGCTAGATCTGCTTGTATAGTTTCCCTTTGTTTGTTTCTCTTCTTTGCTGTTTTCTTTGTTGAGTCACTTCGTGTGACCCTGTTCTTTGTTGGGTTGGGTTCGATGGTATGCTCTAGTGTTGCACACGGATGCGATCATGCACGACGTGTGTGGCCATTGCTTGGCCCCTTTGCTCCGCTGCATCCTCCAGTGTTGCGCATGCACATGAGCACAAGACATCGATCGGACGCTATGGCCCTGTGCTTGGCAGCATGCTCAGGGACGCGAACACAGTATTATATTGTTGCTTGAAAAACGCTTGCAGTTGTGTTCTGCTTTGAGTATGCCTGTTGCCTGTCATGCCTAGCGTTTGAGCTGAATTTGACTTTGAGGCTGTTGAGCGAGATGTATGCATAAGCATCATGAGCGAATGGATGTCTAAAAACGATCAGAGTTATATTGTGGAACATACTATATATGAGTTCGCAGCATGACACATCAAGTGATCAACAACTCACTTGTCCGCTATTTTGTTATAAAATATCCCGACAGGCAAGCAGTTTTTATGATGCATTCAGTTTTGTACGAACCACTCTGTGATGGAGTGAATTTACTACACCAGTACATGTGAACTGTCTAGGACCGCTGTATGCCTAATTCAATTTTTTCCTTTTGTGTAAACTTTGTCTAGCACCGCTGGATGCGACGCCCCCCCCCCCCCCATGCTCAGCGTCTTGCTCCAGTGTTGCGCATGCACACGAGCACCAGGCTTGCGTCGTGTCGTAGGAGCCACCACTCGATCAATCGTGCGCACGGACGCGAGGTAGACTAGAATAGTGGCAAGAGAACACAGTTCTGGGAGGGAATCAAGTGAATCCGGCTGATTCACTTTATTAGGCGGATTCAGTTTATCCGTGTGATTTTAATCCGGTCAGATTAGTTTCACCGTCAACACACAGTTCGGCATGACCTATTTTGTTCCGGCCAGGTTTGAAACTAATCAACGGCAGTCATACAAGCTGTTATCAACCACAGAACTAAGAGAAGCATCTCAATTTAAGTTCAACAGTCCCCATAGAAAAACTGGGAGCATTCAGTAATCATGATAACTTGGTCGACAATAGTTACATAGTTTGACAGAGATAAGAAACTGGGAGTATTCAATACGTCCCATGATACAGAACTAAGAGAAGCAACCAGAATTTACAATAGGATGAAGCTCAGTTTGATCGATAGTACTTAATTTACATTGTTTGATAGAAACAAAACAAGAAGAAAACCATCAATGTTGGTTCAGTGGCATTGTCCAGATGAATTAACTTGAACATTAGTAGTATCTATTCCTCTTGAGCTTCAGTAGCATGTTGTGTGATATCTGTGTCATACAACATAGAGAAGCAAAAATTTAGATAAAAGTTGGTGTTAAATGCTTAAGACAAAAAAATGATGAAAAACACTAAACAAAGTTTTACCTTAATAAAAAAAATCTAGATGCACTAGTACAAACTACAAAATATAAAACATACTCTTTTCACTTTCCTTAGCTAATCATTGAACAAACAACATATGTGTTCAGCAAGTTTATTTCTTTTTTCAAAAAACGGAAGGAATACCTATGTTATTTGTTAGGAACACCTATGTCTATTAGTCTAGAAAAAGCAACAAACGGCAAAATCTCAGAACAAGCTACTGACTTCGAACTGTCCATGCTAAAGGGTTCAGTGAACTCAAAGTGTACAAGAACTTAAAAGGGACTGAGATGTTACCTGCTAAGCTATCTCACTTCGAAGAAACAAGTTGATATATAATTTAAAAAACAAGTTTGCAGCAGTCAATTCGAGTCTTTGCCAAACTGCTCTGGTTTGCGTGTTATAGGCAGCAAGTGACGTGCATGGCGAGGTTTGATTCAAGTGCGTCATTTGATGTTTTCATGGGTGGAATTCGTAGTAGGATGGCGGGCGTGCATTGCCGCGCCTGCAACTAGGTTGTGCGCCTGTGACCTCTGATGAGTTAACAAATATAACAACAATACTCTGCCGGCATCACCCTAAGAAATGACTTATATACAAAGCAATGGAAACATGGATAGGTATTTTGTGAGAAAGAATAGTTTGGGCCAGACTTCATATGACAGGCTAAAAGGATATCACGAGTCATTGGTGAATAACCATTGCGATGAAAACTGTTTGCAGAACAAATATAAAGGTACACGGGGAGAACTAACCTTAAATTTTGGAGAGAAGTTTTGCAGTGGGCAAAACATTCATGCATACAAATAGAAGCAAAAGAAGATGAGAACGTAGATGCACATGCTGATTTCATGGCAATCGAGTTGTTGATTGCAGTCCAAAGGAGTACGTAAATTTGGTGCTAGAAGAGAACCTATCTCTACTGAGAGTTTTTTAGGCATTCAGATTAATGACAAAACTACATATGAACTTACTAAATACTAAATATCATAACATACAGAGAGTTCTATTCTTTTCACTACAACCAACTGGTGTACATAAATATTTGCACGGTCGCAGAAATAAAATATCATAGTAGATTACTGAGTCCAAATTAATAGCAATGCCTAGATGGTTGTGTTCTATTATAAAAGGATGCAAGCATGTAAGAACATTGACATCAAACACTAGATGTTAATATACTTTTGAATTAAGCAATGGAACACAACCGTCACAGTTTTCACAGAATTTGCTACCTATTAATTTCCTTGCCTTTGTACATAAATTTTTATTTTTTTATCACAAGATCAAAGGAACTGTATCACCTGACATATATATCTATCTAATACTAGTGGCAATAAAGAGCACGGCTTGTCAAACATACATTGGCCGGCCGGAATCCTGAAAGAAGGAAGTTTCTTGTCGTGGTCGCATGCCTTTGAACTTGAAGGCTTGAAGCAGAAGCAAGCCTAACCTCCTTGATTCCCTCTAGCCCCATCCTATAACTTCTTGTCCCTTCAGCAATGAACCAAAAAAATCAATAGAGAGGAGGATGCGGGAGATGGCATGTACAAAGAGACAGAGAGAGCACCTCAGCTTGGTGATGCTAAGCACCACCGAAGCAGAAGTAATCAGAGAAGACGATGTTGGTAGAGATGGTAGATCTGTCATCCTCTCCTCATGGCATCTCGCACCCACCATGCCAGGCCCACCACGTTGTCCAGTAGACGGGGAAGCCCCAAACGGAGGCTGCGGAGAGGTCATCGTGTCCCCAGTGGAGGAGGAGCGGGCAAACCGGCAGAGCTCGCGAGGGAGGAGAAGCGAGTGTGGCGCCGGCGAGCACGATATGCAGACAACCGGATCTTGGTGAGCACGTCAGCTTCGCCCGCGCCACCGCCTCGCACGCCTGCCCCGACCCGCAGCACCGTCTACTCCGGCTAGCCCCATGCTGCCTCGCACGCCTGCCTCAAGCCGCCGCGCCGCCGCCTCGCGTCATGCCACCGCTTTCTGCTAGAAGACGAAGAACTCTAGGATCGACTGGAGTTTTTTCTTTTTTGAACCAGGGTCTGACTGGAGTTGAAACAAGAGAGAATGAATCCGGAGGTGAGAATGTGGAGTTTCATTCTGCGTCTCGGATCACAGAGAATGAACGAAACGGATCGGGCTTCATTCCGTCGGCTTTAACCGAACGGTGATTTTTGGACAAAGCAAGTTTCATTCTGGGACATTTTATTCCGGCCGGATTGGGCTGCATTCTGGTCCGATCCGCTCGAACCGAAGAAGGCCTAAGTCAGCAATAGTGGCCCCTGCCCCCATCATATTAACGCTGGCCATTTGTTTATTGCCTGACACTTTGGCTCAGTTCGCACACACCAATACGTGACGATTTACACACATCAGTGGCACAGCGCCCACACAACAAATCCAGGCTTCATGCTCACGCACGCATGGGTTAGCCACTTCGCAACATTCTTCGGTCACTCGCTCTGATCGCGAGCCGCGTTGCTTTCTACCCTTCTCCGATCAACCTTAAAACGATCTAACACACAACGTGTTCTGACTCAAAACCAGACTAAACATGACACACGCCGGGCACACACATTGTGTCCCTGTGCTTGGCGGCGTGCTCAGGGACACATCGTTTTTGGTAGAAATTAAAACAAGCTTCCTAGAAATGGATTTGGCATACCATGAACTTTCTTTTCAGTTCGTGGAAAAGAGAATGCTGCGGGGTTCAGACTAGCAGGGAACAACAGCTGCTGAGGGCCACCACGAAAGGGAATCATTGTTCCTCCATGCTAACTGGCCTCTGAAGTCTGGATGGTGCATTAGTATAGACTGGCCATGTCCCCCCTCCTTCCTTTCATGGAAGTCCCTCCACAGGGGATCGGCTCCTGTGCAGGGCGCCCTACACATATTAGGTGCAGGGCAAATCATTGTGCGACATGTGTCCCAGATGGCCCCTACTAAAAAACCATATTTAGAAACTAATATTCAGTATACGGATCGTATACGCGGGCCACGCCGCAAATACTTGAGCCGACGGACGTGCTCGCGAAAGCAGGATCCTTCGCCGCCACCGCCATTGAGATCGTTCGCCTGGTTGCCCTATTGCCATCGTCTTCCTTCTTCGTAAGCAATCTAGCTGCTCTCTCCACTTTGCCTGGTTAACACATGTTCTTCTCTTGCTCCCAATAAGTTGTTCTCAACGCGAGACTTTGGAGATTGAGTTAGAGAGGGCAAGGCGGGTTCCTCGTCCCATCTCCTGCCTTCAGCAGGTCTGTTCTGTATTGCATGGCCAATCAATATCAATCTTAGTATTCGATCTTCTATCGGCATAGTTGTGTACTCATAGAGGCATCACGTGATTTTTTTTAATGTAGATCCTGAGATAGAAAACCTTAATAACACATCAAAAACACAAGATGGCGAAAATAGGAAGATCGAGCCGATAATTGGCATATATATTTATAGATTTCATTGGGCCACTAATGAAGTGTGTTTAAAACTCATTTTCTGTATTGAGAGACCACCTTACTAATCTCCTAAATCAAAGTACGTCATTCTCCGCACTAACTACTCCGTTCATTTTTCTTGCGGCAGTTGTTCTTCCTGTAATTTCCTCTTTGGTTCTCTCGTCTCTCTTTACAATAATTTCAATCAAGGAAATAGGAGAGGAGATTAGCGTGCTAATCAGCCAACCACGTATATGGTGGCCAGCATCGAGCGATCCCGCGAGACAACGATCTTGGCGGCGGCAGCGTCGAACAATTTTACTCCGGCGCCGTCAGCGTGAGTATTTGCCGCGTATATGATCCATATACTGAATATTAGTTTCTAAACATGGTTTTCTAGTGGGGACCATCTAGGACACGTGTTGTGCAGCGATTTGCCCTGCACCTAATATGTGCAGGGCGTCCTGCACAGGAGCCGATCTCCCTCCACAGACCCCAGATACGTCGCTACAGATGGAGTTTTGTACCCAAAAACAGCACACTACAATTTGCCTTGCGTTCCTTATGACTCCCATTTCTATTTTACTGTCAAATACTTCCTGCCACTACAACAGCGTGGTGCATAGTTTCTGGACGAAGGATCAGACTCTTTTGCTTCCCAAAACGGAACCGAGCTGCCAATTTATAAACAGAATTCTCTACCGGGTTACTTTGCTGCTACAAACCTACCAGTTTGATGCTCTGTATCTTGCATGTAAATATCAAGGAAAGT
Source organism: Eleusine indica (assembly GCA_030378355.1). NCBI lineage: Eukaryota > Viridiplantae > Streptophyta > Magnoliopsida > Poales > Poaceae > Eleusine > Eleusine indica. Next base: position 18,950,113 of record CM059494.1, read on the forward strand.
AATGTGAGAGTTCAATGCAAAATTAATACCGCTCAGGTGACCAGGCAAAATAATAGCTTGGCTAGGATATACAATAATCACTCCAATCACGCGATTGTGTAGGTGTGACAATTCATCGGCAAACTCATCAATTGCTCGGTGGGAAGTTGGAACTGTTTTAAGGATGTGCCCGGACGGTAGTTGGAGATCAACAACAGGATTATCTTATCATCATCTACAGCTTATTGTCCAATAAGGAGATGTGCCTCCGGGACCGTACCTCCAACACGTCAGATATACGCCGATCAGTTCTTTTGTTGTTACTCTGCTCCTTTTTCTGGTTCCCTGTTTCCTATAAATGTTCCATTTTATCTGTTCAATCCACTTCTGTTTGTGCATGAATTCTGCTCTACTTCTGTGTTGTACCACTTATGTGACGAATTGACAACGCTACATGCGTTTAACAAGATCAAGCTGAGCTCATATTCCAAATAAAGAAATTCCATTTGTTGCATGCATGATACTTAGGATAAAAGCAGTTGGAATTACATGCATACTCAATTATTAATGATAACTGTTTTCGTTACCACTTCCATGATTTACTATCATTTTTGCTTTGATTTCTTCGGAATATCATTTTCACGTGTTACGGCTGATAAAATGGAAAAATGAGCCTTGCTAAACCGACGGTTACCATTTTTTCTTTCACCCCTACCTGGTATATTGGAGGCGTGGCAGGGATCGGGAAAAATTTAGTTGCTATACTCCAATTGCAATATTTCAAATTCGTTCAGAATATAAACCATGTGATTATTGAGCCAATTAGTTTGGGTCATGCATATTGCCAGGAGCCAGCATGCAGACCTCCGCAAGCACCGGCACATCCCTTTCAAATATGTGATAAAACGTGGTGGCATCTTTGTAAATGATGCTAAACAAGGGATTATGTTTTCTATTGCTCCTATAATCCATTATCATTATAATAACCAAGAATAAAAACTGGAAACGAAAACGACTGACAAGACTCGTCAGGAGTTCGACCATTACCTTTTCATCTGCCCCATTCCATAATCTTGACCTCGGTGCACAGCAGCACCGTTTCTTAATAGAGATTTCTGTAGTGGTAATTAATATGCCATCTATAACTATTACATGAAGAGAGTAGCCGTTGTCGGGCGAGAGGATGACCCCCGTCTCGTGCTCCTAAGTATGGAGTAAAACGAAGGTTTTATCGCTGGTTATACCAGTAGCGCCGTCCCCTCCAGACCCAGTGTGGAAATACCAAACCAGCTTCCCACGCCATCCCTCCCATCAGCTGACGTCCGAGCTCCGAACCATGTTACCTGGCTCATTTTGTCCCGCATGATATGCATCCTGGTGGCCGTCGAGCACGGCCAGTGGGACAGGGAGGCCGTGACGTGCACCAGCGGGACAATTGATAAATTACCCTCCTCACCAAAGACCATTAGAGCATTTCCAGTGGGGGCTCTCAAAATGGAGCCCCTACTCTTCCTTTTGAGGGGTGGGTTTCATTTTTGTGAGCCAATTTCATGCACTCAACTCTAGCAGGGCTAAAAAAGAAAACCCTCGTTTTCTCCTGACGAGTGGAGCCAACTTGTCAGTTACTCAAACTACCTCCTATTTGGGCGGGCACTCGCACGCATGCACAATGGGCTAGGGGACGGGCTCGCCGCCGCCAAGTCCTTGGTCGCTGCTTACGCAACGGCATGGTGGGGGCGAGAGAGGCGGTGCGTGATGATTTCAGTGCCGAAGTAGGGGAGGCCGTGCGACGAGGGATTCAGAGCTTGACCGTTGGCAGCTCGCATGGCCATGGAGGAAGGGGCGGGGCGGCGCCTGTGAGTTGCGAGGGAGGGAGGCGGTTGGACTTGCTGTAGAACAGGAAGGAGACGCGCCCCGGTTCAATCTGCGGGAGATGCTGCCCTGATCTACAGGAGACGCCACCGCCCTGCTCAACCTGCCGCCCCGACCTACGGGAGACGCCGCTGTGCCGCTCGCCCCGCCCACCGTCGCAACATCTGCACCAGGCTATGCCACTCCGCCGGCCGTCGGGGCCACCCGTGCCAAGGGTCGCCGCCCTGCGATGAATTCGGAGTCGAGGCAGGGAACGAATCGATGAGGAGCTGTCAAACGAGGGATTTAGAGACGAAAGAAGCTCAATCGAGGAGCGCCGCCCTGCCAGCCCTCAGTGTTGCCCGAGCCCGGCCTCGCCGCCGTGAGTACGCCCGCCGCCCCGCCAGCCCTCGACGTCGCCCGAGACCGGCCCCGCCAGCGCTCGACGTCGCCCGAGACTGGCCCCGCCGCCACGCCTGCCCCCGGCGAAGTGTCGGCAGATCTTGGAGCAGGAGACGAAAGAGAGGGTAAGGAGCGAGGCGTGGGAAGAGAGAAAGGAAAAAGAGAGGAAAAAAGAGAACAAGGAAAAATTGGTGGGGCCCACTATTAAAAGGGCTTCAAAATCTGAGATCTTGGTAAAGGGATTTGAGAGCCTTCTTAAAATAAGAGTCCAAGTAGATAGCTTGCTGGAGTTGATTTCTTTGACTAGACTCTCAAAAAATAGAAGAGGAGGTCAATTGAGAGCTCAATTGGAGATGCTCTTAGCCAATTCCCCCTCTCCCAAATTTTCTTTAGAAAATACCCATGGTCCCTACTTGTTATTAAGAAATTGTCCTAAAAATGCTAAATCGCCCTGTTGTACTGCCAAATTATCCCACTTATCTTATGATGTGGCCAGGCACATGTGAAAAGACACTGATAACCCTGGAGCAAATTAAGTAATCCTGCACCACGATGGCCTCGTCCTCCGCCTGGTCACTGGGGCTCTCGGCCTCCTTCGATCTGTCTTCTTCGGTCTGGTGCGTTGGGCGATGTGCGTGGTGCAACACGCGGACGTCACGGCGAGCTGCAACGACAATGAACTTCAATCTTCAGCGGGCGTGCCTCTACTTGCGTGCGGCAAGCGCGTGGATTCGCAGCGGCGGTGCGTGCGCGTAGATGGCGGCAGCGCTTCGGCGCCAGCCGAATCTAGAAATCATGGGCTTAAGTCCCCACGAAAAAAAATCTCGCTGCAGCTCCACTCCAGCCCATTCCTGAGTCATGATATAGGACTATAGGTACTAGGAAGAGATACCGCTAAGCTAATCTACTTTTACTGTTAAGCATTGTAAGCCGCTAATAGCTGACTAAATGTTGTTATAGCCACTAAATATGCTGTAATTTAACCGCTAAATAGATGCACAACCCGCTAAATGAGTACAATGCACTTTATTGTATTAAGTAATTACTATGATAGCCCGCGCATTTGCGCGGCTAGCATTTATAATATAACTATAGCTAAACTGATTTTATCTTAAGAATCTTATTATATTTTTTTTTATCGATTTATAGATATTATTTATGTAATCACATTAGCGGGTAATATTTAAATTAATATATATAGGTATCCACATAACTAAATAGTAAAAACATGTGGGTATTTTCTGCTAATCTTTTTTTCATAATGATAGAATATCCTAATTGTAATAAATGTTGCATTATATTTAATATCTCATTACTTTATTTTACAATTAACCATTTTCTGGATGATTAATTACATAATGACAACAATGATAATAATTTATATGTTGGTACTTTATTTATTTCTTAAAATGGTAATAGTGAGTAGTTTCGAAAACATACATATGATGTTTTTAGCTAACATTTTGGAAAGGATGTGTTGGACAATTTTTCTTCTGAATTGAATAGGCATTTTCGAGTCTTGAGACTCAACATGGAGACTTCTTTTCTTGGCTGAATATAATATATTCAAATGGGACCTAGTTTTAATTTGGTTGCTATTTCACTTTCCATAGACGCTTGTCATAGACGCCTGTCCATCCATATAGAGATTCAATATTCTGACGTGTCCCAATGTGGAGGAGGGCATAATGAGACTCGATAAACACCATACCTACCAGGTAACCATAAGTGATTCTTCTAATATATGTCATATTCGTTTATGTGAGGTTGTTTCTTTTTAGGATTAATTGTATAAACCGCTTTCGTATTAGTTTTATTTTTTTCTTCCTTTTATGTATTAATAATTTACACCATCTTCACCGGTCCCTCTGCCTTTGTAACCCCATGAGCTCTGAACCCAACACAATTGTGCAGCTTAATCCCCCTAAAAAAAACATAACCGTGTAGCTCTCATTAATATTATCATAGTCGATACACTAATCTTATTTGTATTAGCCTCCAAAAATCCTATATGACATTTCCGCATTCCAAAATTCTCTGATCGTCTCCACCTATTAGACAAATTACAATGCAAGACAAAGTAGATGCGTTGTGACAGAAACATTAAATTAATTGATTCATTATTTCCATAATGTCAGTGAGTTAAAGATATAGTCATAATGTTTGGGATGAAAACAAAATTTCTAATTTTTCTACTCTGCTTTATCAATCAAACAGTAGCCTTTTGTACCCAATGGGAATTACTCATGCTCGTTTGAGTTTTAAATGTTTCTTTTTGTTTATCAGATGATAAAGCATCTCCAACAATTATGTAAAAAAAATAGTCTCTAAAACATTTATTTAGGGAGTTGCTAAAGAGCTATTGGTAGTAAAAAAAACTTGCCTCCTCCAACCGTTCCCAATTTTTTGTTTCCAAATATTTCAAAATATGGACACGTCACTTTCCTTCATGGGTCCTACAGTTATTTTCATTAGCAGGCCCAGAATTCTTCATTTCGTATCCGGTGGCACATCTGAAGACTCGCACTCTGATCCTAGCGAATTGGCGGTGGCTGCCCACCTGACCTGGCGAGACGGCGAATCCTGCGCAGCGACGACTAAATTCCTGATCTTAAGCGATCACGATCGCTGGCCGAACACGATTTCATGATCAGCCCTTGCATGATCCTTGTTCATTGGCTGCCGCCAAAGCCCACGTCGGGAGACTTTGTGATCGTGTTCGGCGGCAAGACAAGGCAAGACGTGTTTGGTGGTATGCCATCTTCACTTGTTTATGTATTCGTCCAATTACTTGCATGGTCCTACTAATCATCAATTTATTAATTTCTTTACTGTGTCCTTACATACAACAACGAGGTGACTAGGTTCCATAGAAACCATGACTGATCGCCCATCCCTATCCCAACAGTTTTTTGATGAATCCTCATCAGATGACGATGATAAATTCATCCTTTCAGCTGCTCAAATTATACAAAATTATTCACTCCCTAAAACAAAGCATGGTGGTTTCGTGCCGGGACATTTATACATGTATTGAGACAGAAAGGAGGGTCATGCAAGAATGTATCAAGATTATTTGGCTGATGGTCCTACGTATGGACCAGTCTTCTTTCGACGGAGGTTCGTACATATCCATTTTTTAATTATTATATATGTAGATATGTTAGAGTATAGAAGTCTTACTACCTTTGTTAACACATGTTTAGAATGAACCGGAACGTATTTGTGCGCATAATGAATGTCGTGGAAGGTCCTGATGAGTACTTTGTGCGAAAGATAAATGCAGCTAATCAATTTGGGTTAAGTTATTTTCAGAAGGTGATTGCAGTATTCCGTATGCTAATTTATGAATTTCCAGCGGATGCTACAGATGAATATGTCTGTATTGGAGAAAGTACTACCCTAGAAAGTCTCAGGAGATTTGTCAAAGCTGTTATTGAAATTTTTGGAGAAGAATACTTGAGGTCACCTAACGAGAACGATACAACTCGATTACTTGCACTTGGGGAGGAAAGAGGTTTTCCTGGTATGATAGGCTCGCTTGATTGTATGCATTGGATGTGGAAAAATTACCACTCAGCCTGGCAAGGTGTGTATTCAGGCCATTATTATAAACCAACGATAATTTTAGAAGTCGTTGCTTCTAAGGATCTATGGATTTGGCATGCTTTTTTTAGTTTACCTGGATCTCTAAATGACATCAATGTTCTTTATCGGTCTCCACTATTTGCAAAGCTAGCTAACGGAGAAGCTCCAAAAGTGAACTACAAGATTAATGGACATGATTACACCATGGGTTACTACCTTGTAGATGGCATATACCCATCTTGGGCTACATTGGTAAAGACCATTCCAGAACCCAAAGGAATAAGAGGAGATACTTCGCCAAAGCACAAGAGCACGTAGGAAAGGATGTGGAACGAGCTTTTGGAGTTCTGCAATCTCGTTTCGCCATTGTTCGAGGCCAGGCTCGACTTTGGGATGAGGAGACATTGAGGGACATAATGATAGCTTGTGTTATCATGCATAATATGATTGTTGAAGAGGAGGGAACCGTGGATCCAAACAAATGTTTTGATCAGGGTGGAGATAATGTGGAAACCTCCCATGAGCAGACAACATATTTTGATGAATTCATTGAGAACCACATAAGAATAAGGAGTGATGAAACTCATTATCAACTTCAAGAAGATCTAGTAGAGCACTTGTGGCAACACCATCCGGATCAATATTATCTCAATGTTTACTCACCATAGTGCCTTCATTTGTGTCCGTGAAACAATTCTTGTTTACAATTGCTACAACACTCAATGATTTTAAATTCAGTTTTGGATTCCTAAATACTTGTGATTGTGCATTATATCATAATACTATAGTAGCACACAGTATATTGTTGTAATTATGAAACAATAGTTACTATAATGAATATAATAACATCAAGATTTCCAAGCAACAAGAAGACACTAATTCTCCTAATTCTTAACACAATTGAAATTATCCAAGTCTGAAAATCACTAACAGGTAGAAGAGTTCTCTAATTTCTAGAAATAATAAATATATTATAATAAAACACATCCTGACATAATAAAATTGAAATAGGTTTTCAATTCATGCGACGTGCCATGATCTCAGCCTGCAGACTCCTGTAATACTCATTTTAAAACTCATTCAACAAATTAATGTCTATGCTCATAATTCTCTCATCATCAGCCAGTTTTTTTATTTGTGCATCATTAGCCTCATTGGCAAGCCTCATTTCTTCATTTGCAAGCCTCTTCTTCTAGTCATAGCCTCTCTTTGTCTACAACATATGTCTTGGCATATCTCTCTTCTTTCTTTATCTCCTTTTCTGCATCTGACTCTTTCTTCTTTGCCCACAAAACATCCAAAGCTTGTATGCCAGCATCACTCCCACCATGACGCAGTGCATCTTTCGCCTTCTTTTTACCAATTGGTCTTTTTGGTGCATCTGTAGCTGAAGGGATGTTTTCTGGAGGGACGTGCTCACTACCATCTTGAGTGTTGCTATCAACATGTATAGGATGGGCTGTTCTTGGACTTGAATCTTTGGTTACCTTCATTTTTTTGGTGCTTGTTTTCAGAACTGCTAACTGTTGCAGCTTCTCATGCCACTTTTGTTGGTTTCTCAACTGACACCAACTGTGCCTAAATAGAAATGACTTCTTGTGCTTATCTAGATACTTAAACATGTTCTCAGCTTGCTCCACCTGCACAATACAAGATACCTAATTAGACCACAATTTCATTAGGATTAAAACCTACATATATTTTATTTGATAAGTCATAATTTCTTTGCATACCCTGTCATGTATATTCAGTCCACTCTGATTGGCAGCCTTAATTTGGCTTAAGTACCCACAAAACATGCTCACATCTTTTTGAATAGTCATCCAGCGATGTAACAATGAGTTCTGACTATGTTCTGCTAACTCATCTCTATTTTTGTCATAGAAATTATGGACTCTAGTCCAAAAAGAAGCTTTGGTTTGATTGGGACCTTGTCTAGCATCTGTACTGATATTCAACCATGCTGAAACAAGGAGTCGGTCTTCATCCAGACTGAAGTTTTTTCCTTTGTGCTTTTGGTTTGCCTTCAATGATTGAGTACTTTCTAGTGTCTGTGAATCCAGCGCCTCACTTGGTGTACCAAGGTAATCTAGCGGTACATCATTCTCATCCTCATTCAACAAATCACTGAATGGCTGAAATTGTTCCATTGTTCAAACCACCTAGAAATGTAACAAAAATGCATCATTCAAGTATGTATGATCAGGTCAATACAAATTCCTGTCATGGATGCAGCACAGCTACAAGTTTTATTTTGTAAATGATCACTCATGGATCAACAAGAGAGGCAGTAGGATAACGACAACATTTTTCATTATGCTATCTCTTAATCAAAATGTGCGCATTGTGAATCAAAAATCGTGTGGCACTACTGTTAATCCCGCTACTTGCCACCAAATCGCCCATAATTGATGATACGTTTCTCCACATTTTCCCCTAAAAGTATTAGTCAATCACTATTTTCCAGATTCATTTTTCAATCTCAAATGAAACAACAACCAACCTATTTAGTCATCAAATTCAGAAAACAGTATTCGACAACATCTAGCTTTCAAACTTCAGTGTCGGCCAAGATGAGTATTTTATTTAACCTCACTAACGGACGAAGGCAAATATTTTAGTTTACCTCACTTGCGGATGATGTCTGAGTTGGGGTTGAGGCAGTAAATCAATGCGACGACGGCAGAGTAGATTTTCCAGGGACGATACTGTGACAAAATCTTGCAGCGGCGAAGGATGACCATGGATACAACGATGATGGATGGCCTTGCGGATGGTGACTGGAACCCGCAGTGTCCTGGAGAGGAGGATTGTGATGGGAGAGGCCGGGGATGTGCCGTGACGCTGGCTGTAGGAGAAGCCCCGACCTGCGGATGTGCCTCCCATGGTAGTCAAACTGCAGCGGCGAATGACGTCTGCGAGATTTGCCACGAGCCCAAGTCTCAGCCTGCCCAAATACTCTATGGATGGCGCGAAGAATTGCATGGGCTTCGATTTTCTGAGCGGGAATGACGTGAAATCAGCGATTGGGAGTGCCGAAACGGTGAACAAACTTGGCAATGATTTTGGGTCAGATAGGGTATGCGTAAATTTGGCAACCTCATTTACAGAACTGTTGGAGGGCATTATTTTTTGCTGGGTTTCTAAATTTACGTTTAGGGAGTATTTTTACACACCTGTTGGAGATGCTCTTAGTTGCATACTGTTGCTGAGTTCACGGTACCACATTTCTGCATTATATGGTCACGTGTCCATATAAAACTCTTCTTGTTGGTGACGATCAGGTTGTTCTTGGCCTTGTACCGGATCAAACCCCCTGCGATATGTACACATTGTTTCTTGGAACCGTTGACTCATGCATTGCAGTCAATCAGGCACATTTTTCATAAATCATGACTTGGGTTTCGCTGTGCTATGTATGCAAAGAAACAACCCAGATGACATACTGGATGCATTTTCTACATGTATTAGGTGCATCTTTCCACGATTATTGCCTGTTCTACTCCTTTTACATTGCTAAACTGCTACCATCGCTAAACTGTTACCATTGCTCAACTGCTCACGATTAGGTGCATCTGGTTATTCCTACTATATATTGGCAAGGAAAGATACGGGGACGGGGCTATCTCCATGTCAGTTGCTTGTCACTTTTTGTTGTCTTAATTGTAAATCCCACCCCATAACTCTATTATTGGTTTGATTTTTCCCCCCAAAAGCCCATTTATGGCAGTGAGCCCCCCACCCCAAGAGCCCTTCGCACGTGCTTTGCCAACTGGCCAAAATCTGCCACCGTGGATGCATGGTGCAGGTACAGTCAGCCGAGTTGGGCCGAACAGCGGTTTGCCCTGTGTGGTTCAGCGGCACCAGGTCCGAGTCCAACCCATACCCGAGCCGCACTAGCGCAGCCATGACCAACCATGTGAAATATGTAATCTACCATCTACTAGAAAACATGAAAAATGCTATTTCAGGCATGTATCTACTTCCTCCTATTGGCCAAAAACTGAGCTCTTGAAGCTGCAATGTTATTCATTGTTGGCCCTTCTTCAACCTCATGGAACATGCCAGTTCCATACCAATTGTTCATGTGAACTGGTCCTGCATGAGGTTGTGAACAGAACTGAGCTGTGGGTGTACTTGAACCTATTGTTTCTGTTTGAGAGGTGAAGAAAACTTCATCCCTTTCTTGACTTGGCTGTTGTGAGCTGGAAGTAGCAACTTTTTTTGGCTTTGGCCCCCTCTTTTGCTTTTGTGAGGTAGTACTGCCACTGCTTGCTCCCTGCAATCAAAATGAAGTCAGAATTTGTTTTTCTATTGACAAAAATGAGATATATGAAGGATGCGGCGATTGACAATTTTTTCATACCCGATTTTCAGAACTGACCCTGTTCTTGCAGTATGAGCTGTTATGGCCTAAACAGCTGCAGCGACTGCACCTAATTGTGGATTTCTTCTTAGAAGACTCACCAGCGGCCTTTTTCCTTTTCTTCTTAGGCCTTCCTGGCTGCACACAAAATCTAGGAGGATCAACATCTGGGTATTCAGTCTGAACCCATTGTGTTTTATCTGGGACAGGCATGATTTGTCCTACATAGGTAAGCATATATGCTTCCTTCTTGAAAAGGTCATCTACATAGTCTTCAGGTTTATGATTAAATTTTTGTATTGCACACACAACATGACAACATGGTATACAAGTTACATCCCATTTTCTACACCCACAAGTCCTTCTGTTCAAATCAACTGTGAAAGTGAACTCACCCATTGAGACCTGCCATATTCCTCTTCCAGCACAAGTAGGTCTGCATAAGCTTGCAAACTCTTTCTCCAATTCTAATCTTCTATGGTAATTTGGTGCAATGACCTAGGTGTCCCTTTGGCCATTTTCATCCTTAGTTGCAAAACTCTCCATCACCTTAGATCTCATGTGCTCTAGCATTGTGACAACTGGCTCATCTCTAGCCTCCAGTATGGATGAGTTGTAAGTCTCACTTATATTATTTACCACCAAGTCTGTTTTCCTCCTTGAAGAAAACTTGTGCCTACTCCAATGCTAAGGTGGGATTTTCTTCAACCATTTCCATGCTTCTAAGTTAACACTCTTTAACTTCTCCATTGCCACATCAAAATCATATTGCCTATATGCATAAGCAGCAGCTTCCATCAATTTCTTCAATTCATCCCCCATGAAACCAGCAACAACAAAGTTTGCATGTAAATGTTTAAGACAAAACCTATGCTCAGCTGTAGGAAACACAATTGAAACAGCAGACAAGAGGCCCTTCTGCCTATCACTCATGATAACCCAACCACCGTGCTCATGACCATCTCCAATGCAGTCCTTTAAGCACTCCAAAAACCATTCCTATGAATCATGGTTTTCAGATTCGGCTATTGCAAATGCAATTGGATACATGTTATTATTAGCATCTCTCTCGGTTGCTGCCAATATTTGGGCTCTATTTGGAAGCTTAACGTGAGTTCTATCAACACCTAGGAAAGGTCTGCATCCAACTATGAATCCATGAATTTGAGCTTTAAATGATACAAACATTCTCTCAAACACTGGCTTCACAGTTGGATCTACGAAAACATCACATTTAACTATGACTTTGCTTCCTGGATTGACATGCATAAGGGTATGTGCATAGTCTTGGATCCTCTTGAAGTGATCTAGGTGGTCACCTAGCACCATTTTCACCGCTTCCCTCTTAGCCCTATAAGCTTTGTACTTTGAAATTCCGATATGTGTGTCCCTAAGCATAGAGTCCTTCAAATGCTTCACTTTCCAATCCCTATCACTTCTAAAATCTTCAGTATACTCCTTTGCTATCCACTTGGCATCTAATTGTTTAATATCATGGGACCTTCCACAAGTATGCTCCTTCACATTCTTTCTCAACTTAAATGTCTTCTCACCAGGTCTCACTCTACCATAGATGTACCATGGACATCCAAGGCCCATGCACTTGGCAGAAACCTTTTTTGGATCATTTTTTTTCTTTGAACTTTTCTCCCTTCTCTAATAATCAGACTTTTTAATGCCTCCCTGAATTCACCAATGTCAGCAAACAACATACCCTCATGCACTAGAGGATGTCCCATTGTTGACTCATTAAACCAATTGTCCTCAAGGCCCCTTGACCTATGCACAAAAATAGGAAATTCATAAGCCTCATCTGGAGTGTGGTTGCCATCATCTGGTTCATTGGGTAGATTACTTTGACCACTTGAAATATTCTGCTTTGCTTGGCTGTTTTTGGTTGTAGCAGACCCTGTGTTGGACTTGGCTTTTCCCTTGACATTAGAGTTAGCACCATTTTCAGATACAATTGGCTGCTTTTTCGAAGAATACAATTCTTCATCCCCGATATCACCTTCAAATACAAACCCACTTGAATCCACAAGCTTGTTTTCAATCTCATGTTCTGCAATAATCTCAACATCCGAGGACTCAGCACTATCATAACCATCACTTGCAGTTTCTACCATGCCTCCATCAGTAGCACCATCTTCCATCCTTTCTCTGTCATTGGCACCATCAACTCCCATTCCTCCATAATCATTATTATCGAAGTGCATCATGACATCATCTTGTGATAGCAATCTCGCATAATCAAGCATTGGCTTCATAGGGCTTCGAACAATATACAGTGTGCAACTATCCTTACCATCATGGTCATTCAATAGTTCGTTGCATTGTTTATGATTTATAATGGTTTTGAGACCAACAGGTGGATGATATCCAGGCTTCAAATAATACAACCAGTCATCATCCTTGAGCCCAATGTCCTTCAACTGATCTCTCAGCTCAAAATAGCTAAAGTAGTCTTTGTCAAAATTTGGGATAGATCTGCATTCTCCTCCAATCGCCCCATCAACACTAAACAAAGCACCGATGAATATCTTCAGCGAGATCACTGATTTCTTATCCATCTGCAACCAGTTAAGTGACAAGTAAGTTACACATAAAGTCAATTCATTTTAGATGCAGCAAACCAATCTTGTGCAAACAAATAAAATCAAATGAGTTTTATCAAACACTAGCTATCATATCTATTAATGAACACAAAATTTATATAATTCACTACTACTAACTGAACCCTACGTCCCCATAAAGCAAAAAGCAAGCAGTAAAGATTCCAAGGATTATTTAGCCCAATTGATGACAACACAGCTCCCAATCAATCACCTTACGGCAAGGCGTAACCATCTTCAGGAAACAACGATTCTTCCAAGTCATGGCCTTTATTAATCTAATAAATTAAACCGGCAAGAAGGAAAAAACTTACGAGATCAGAAAACGTCAAGACGATTGCGTGCCTTTCTGACACCGTGGATGCATGAAAGGATAACGATCATCGGCGATCGTTTCCTTCCCGCAGCAGGCAATCACCTCCTTCCCACACGCGCACAACCGCCGCCTTCTCCTTCGCCAAAACTGGCGACCAGTTCTGCTGCAGTCAGGCCACGAAGGCGACTCGACTGCGGCTTGACTTGTCTGACCTGGCATGAGAAGCGCGTCCACGGTGGCAAATTTGGTCCAGTTGTCAAAGCACATGCACAATAGGGTGGAGTTTCGGCCAATCGCTCTTGGGGTGGGGAGCATACTGCCACAAATGGGCTTTGGGGGGGGGGGGGGGGGAGGGGAATCAAACCGCAATTGGGTTATGGGTTGGGATTTACAATTAAGCCTTTTTTGTTTTTGTATTAGTTATCTACTATGAAGCCAAATGTTGTTGAGCACGAAGAAAGTATTGAAGAAGTCAATAAATTTGCTACAAATTGAAAAGTAAAGGGCAAACAAAATCAAGAACGGTGGTAAGAACCTGGGTTTGGAGTATATATGCTCAATGCTAGCGTCAAGCAGGTTCCTGAACTACGTGAAGTGGAGGACCTCGTAGGTTGAGTAGGTAAAATTGCAGCCAATGGATATGCCGGTTGTCTTGCCTTTCGCATGCTTCCAACGGATACAGCGGCGCTCCTTGCTGACAACGATCTAGTTGCTCACGACCAGGCAAACGGTGGCTTGGGCTTGAGATCTGTGGTAAACGTCCAGGATAAGAGCAGATTAGCGAGAGTGTGGCCTAGAGAAAAATAAAACATATTTTTTTAGCTCTCGGATACACCTAGATCTGGAAATTTTACTTTTGATATGTGATTGGGTAGACTCAGAAAATAATTTATTATGTCAGATTATAGGAACTGATACATGGTTGAGCGTTTGCTGCTCCGTACTAAAGGACAAATCAAAAGGGTATTACGCATATGTATATAAGGGCAATGGTGGGTTATTAAAAAACAACATATGGGTATTTTTATCAAATTTTTATAATGACAGTGGTGGGTAATTTTCTCTTTCATTTTTTCCGGTTCCGATTCCGATTAACATGGTAATTTCTAGGCCTTGAGAGCGAATGTGGTGTCTTCTTTTATTGGTCAAATATATATATAATAGATAGTCATGTTGTTCAAAACTGTAATGAACTAACTTTTTCTTATTTAAATTGGTCAAGTTCTTTGTTAAGCAATGATTCTAGCATTTTTTCTACAAAACCGCTAAATGGCTTAGCTGCCGCTATAGCCAACTAGAGCTGCACTTAGCTGTTCTGGAAGCTGGCAGGTAAACCCCATCGCCGAGATTTTTTTCATGGTTAACTACTTGCGTCTCTACTTGGCCCAAGGATTGTACTTCTTCAGATCGCAGAATCCTATGTCCAGAGCTCACTACTCTGAGAGTTTCGAGGTAGCATGCTTTAAGATTTGTGCACTCTACACACACCTACACATGTGGTTGCGCCATGTCGTCTTTGCCAAAACAGCTCATGAGGCGTGATTTCAAAGTCGCATTGTACAAAATCGCCAGCTTATGCAGTGCCAGTGTTGCTAGCTACAATGGCGGAGGACCATTATGGCAAGGGAAGGCAGACGTCATACCCTGATTGGATCCTGCTGCTGTGTGTTGGAATTATATGGGTTTGTCCTATTAATATTCACAATAATTCTTGAAAAATCTCAAAGACTTATTCATGAGTGGTGGGAGTGCAAAGGTTTAGTCCCAGGGAGGTGGAGGGAGTCCAACTTATAAGGTTGGTTGCTCTAGCATCTCTTGCAAGTGTGTGAATGAGAAGAAGGAAGAACACACGCGCGTGCTCACTCGCTCGTCTCGTCGGGCCGGGCCGGACGGGGCGGGGCGTGGGCGATGGGCTTGGGCGCGGCCGCGCATCACCTGCGTGAATGGTCCGCCGAAATTCGGTCCCTTGCCTTGCGGGGGCGCGACTTCCTTTTGCACTTTCTTTTTGCTACGTGTTCCATATATTTGGTTATGGAAACCGACGTATTAATATGGTAACTGACTCGGTTGCGGGACGCCCAACCCTAGCGGTTACTCCCTATAAATACGTACGGGTATCGTCGTAAATCATATCACGCAATCGCCTAGGGTTTTGCCTCTCGCTACTATTACGCCGCCAAGACTTCTCCATCCAGATCGTTGGCGTGCACCGGCGAATGGGAGACTAGGTCTTCGGAACCGTCGTCCTCTGTGATCCTGCACCGGGAGAGGGCAAATAAGGTTTTTGGGAAGTGCTCTGCGTGACTGCTCGATCGCTTCCTCGTCTTCATCAAGGTCGTCGTCACGGCTCGTCTTCCTCGTCGTCGAGTCGGTCTCACCCGCCGTCGTCAACAACATGATGGTGCTGCATATCATCACCATCTACTCTACCCTGTCCAGAAGAAAATGTACGTACTCTCATCTCAAACCATGTCTTCCATACTAGCTTTGGTGATCTGTTTATCTATGATGGATATTGCTAGTATGGCAGATGCTATGCTTTTGTCTGGCCTTATAGACCTGTCTAGATCTTACGTAGACTTGTCTAGTTCATCATGCAATCTGTTAATCATGCTTATGATTTATTTTTAGATTACTATAAAACTAAAAGTGCTAATTTATCCAACAATCAAAAAGCCTTATTGTAGCCACTTTAGTTTTATGGCTGGATTTGTTGATGCACTGAGGCCAGAGAAATTCACTGGCGTGCACTTTAAGAGATGGCAAGTGAAAGTCACTCTATGGCTTAGTGCCATGAATGTGTTCTAGGTGTCCACTGGCAAACCTGAAGGCGATCTCACTGCAGATCAGGAAAAGGCCTACAGTGAATCCAACAAATATTCTTGGGCGCTGTTATTGGAGCTTTGATAGATCATCTTCAGGACGTCTATATCCATCATACGGTCGCAAAGGAATTGTGGGACGCTCTGATCGCTGACTATAGTGGTTCTAACGCTGGCACTGAACTGGATGTCATTGAGCAGTACCATGATTATAAGATGGTAGATGGTAAATCTGTCGTCGCGTAGGCTCGTGAGATACAGTGCATTGTGAAGAAACTCGAACTGCTTAAGATTGTCGTACCTGAGAAGCTTGTGGCTGGGGGCATGATTGCCAAATTACCTCCGTCTTGGAGGGATTTTGCCACTACTCTTAAACACAAGAGAACAAACATATCTGTCTCAGATTTGATCGCATCTCTTGATGTTGAGGAGAAAGCTCGTGAGAAGGATGGACATTCTACAGCTAACGAGGGACACACTGTTGTCAATATGGTGCATCATCCACAGCAGTCTCATGGTAGTGGTGGTAAGGGCAAGGGCAAGAACAATAAGCCTAAGCAGACAACTACCTTCAAGAAGAAGAACAAGGAGAAGGGAGCATGCTTTATTTGCGGTTCAAATGAGCAGTAGGCAACGAAGTGTCCGGAACGCAAAGGAAGGAAGCCTCCACAGCAGAAGACTGCGAACATGGTGACCAGTACTGGAGAAAATAGTGGGTATGATAATTTACCATATGTTTTTTCTATATTTCAATCTACTAATTGGTGGCTTGATACTGGTGCTAATGTTCATGTGTGTGCTGATGCTTCTTTGTTTACTTCTTACCAGGTCGCCTAGGATTCCTCCGTCCTAATGGGGAAAGGATCACATGCTTCTGTTCATGGTGTTGGCACGGTCGAGCTGAAGTTCACTTCGGGGAAGATTGTCCAATTGAAGAACATACAACATGTCCCTTCTATCAAGAAGAATCTCGTTAGTGGCTCCCTTTTGTGTAGGGATGGTTTTAAGGTAGTGCTTGTGCCGAATAAAGTTGTCGTGTCTAAGAGTGGACCATTTATTGGTAAAGGCTATGAGTGCGGAGGCTTGTTCCGCTTTTCCCTTTCAGATTATTGCAATAAGTCTATGAACTATATTTGTGATGGTGTTAATGAGAGTGATGCTAGTGTTTGGCATTCACGTTTATGTTATCTAAATTTTGGTTCTATGTCTCGACTTTCTAGCTTGAATTTAATTCCGAATTTTTCCATTGTCAAAGGTTCTAAGTGCTCAAGTTGTGTGCAATCTAAGCAACCTCGAAAGCCTCACAAGGCTGCAGAGGAGAGACACTTAGCACTGCTAGAACTTATACATTCAGATCTTTGTGAGATGAATGGTATATTGATTGAAGGTGGAAAAAGATATTTCATGACTTTGATTGAGGATGCGACTAGATATTGCTATGTTTATTTGCTAAAAATAAAAGATGAGGCTCTAAACTACTTTAAAATTTATAAGGCTGAAGTTAAAACTCAACTAGAGGAAAAGATCAAAAGAATTAGGTCCGATCGTGGTGGCGAGTATTTCTTAAATGAGTTTGACTTATTCTGTGCGGAACATGGTATGATACATGAGAGGACACCTCCCTATTATCCCCAATCAAACGGGGTTGCCAAAAGAAAGAATCGCACCTTGACTGACTTGGTTAATTCCATGTTAGACACGACTGGATTATCTAAGGCATGCTGGGGAAGGATTTATTGACATCATGTCATGTTCTAAATAGAGTTCCCATGAAGAATAAGTAGAAGATGCCATATGAGGAATGGATTGGTAGAAAGCCATCGCTCTCTTACTTACGCTCATGGGGTTATTTGGCCAAAGTTAACGTACCAATCAACAAGAAGCATAAGTTAGGACCTAAAACTGTGGATTGTATCTTTCATGGATATGCTCATTATAGCATTGTCTATAGATTTTTAGTGGTTAAATCCGAGGTGCCTGATGTTCATGTTAATTTGTTAATGGAGTCTCATGATGTTACTTTCTTTGAGAACATATTTTCTATGAAAGATTTACACAGCATGTCTAGGTTATCTTCTGATGTGATTGCTAAAACAACTCCTGAACCTAGTGCATTTTCTGATCATGCTGAACAAACACTTGAACCAATCCATGAAGAGATTGATAGTGAAGCTCCTAGGAGGAGCAAGAGACAAGGGACAGCAAAGTCTTTTGGTGATGATTTTACTGTTTATCTTGTGGATGACACTCCTAGAATCATTTGAGATGCATATGCATCTTCTGATGCAGATGACTGGAAAGAAGCTGTCCATAGTGAGATGGACTCTATTCTTTCTAATGGAACTTGGGAAGTTGTCGACAGACCATATGGTTGCAAACCTATGGGTTGTAAATGGGTGTTCAAGAAAAAGCTTAAGTCTGATGGTACTATTGACAAGTATAAGGCTCGGCTTGTGGCTAAGGGTTATACTTAGAAAGAAGGCGAAGACTTCTTTGACACTTATTCACCTGTTGCTAGATTGAGCACTATTTGTGTATTACTTGCTCTGGCTGCCTCACATGGTCTTATCGTTCATCAGATGGACGTTAAGACAACTTTCTTTAATGGAGAGTTGGATGAGGAAATCTATATGGATCAGCCAGATGGATTTGTTATAAAGGGTCAAAAAGACAAGGTGTGTAAGTTGTTGAAGTCTTTGTATAGTCTGAAACAAGCTCCTAAGCAGTGGCATGAGAAATTTGATTCAACACTTCTATCAGCAGGCTTTTCAGTTAATGAGGCTGATAAATGTGTGTACTATCGTCATGGTGGGGGTCAAGGAGTTATACTGTGCTTGTATGTTGATGACATACTCATCTTTGGAACAAATCTTGACGTGATCAATGAGGTCAAGACTTTTCTGTGCAAAGCTTTCATATGAAGGATCTGGGTGAGGCTGATGTTATCCTAAACATCAAGCTAATCAAAGGAGAGAATGGGATTATTCTTATGCAATCTCATTATTTTGAGAAGCTCTTGAATCGTTTTGGTTACAAGGATAGCAAGCCTTCTCCAACACCTTATGATCCCAGCTTGATCCTTCGAAAGAATAAGAGAATTGGTAGAGACCAATTAAGATATTCTTAGATTATTGGATCACTTATGTATTTAGCTAGTGCTACTAGGCCTGACATCTCGTTTGCTGTGAGCAAACTGAGCCGATTTACTTCTTGCCTGGGAGATGATCATTGGCGTGCGCTTGAGCGGGTAATGCACTATTTAGTTGGTACTATGGATTATGGAATTCATTATTCTGGATATGTAGCAGTACTAGAATGCTATAGTGATTCCAATTGGATATCTGATGCTAATGAGATGTATGCCACGAGTGGATATTCATTTACTCTTGGTGGTGCTGCTGTTTTATGGAGATCATGCAAACAGACTATTTTGACGAGGTCTACCATGAAAGCAGAGCTTACCGCACTAGATACAGCTACAGTTGAGGCCGATTGGCTACGTGAGCTCTTGATGGACTTGCCTATTGTCGAGAAACCTATGCCGGCAATACTCATGAATTATGACAATCAAACTATGATAGTCAAAGTGAACAATTCTAAGGACAATATGAAGTCATCAAGACATATTAAGAGACGTTTGAAGTCTGTCAGAAAAATGAGAAACTCTGGAATCATATCAGTAGAATATATTTCAACTGGTAAGAATCTGGCAGACCAATTCACCAAGGGGCTGTGACATAATGTGATAGACAGTGCATCGAAGAAGATGGGTATGAGACCCATATGTGCTATTCCATAGTAGAAACCCAACCTATGTGATCGGAGATCCCGTGAATTAGGACCTGGGAAGAACAAGCTATTGGTTAGCATGATAGTAACCTTTTATAACCCACTCGAGAAGCAATGCATTACTCTCGATATCTGTATGGCAGGTTGGTTGTTGCCTTAATGTATTCAGTTGGCTTTAAATAGCGAAGATGTTGTCCTCCAGAATATTCTTGAATGAATACACCTATATGAGCCCGATTGTTGTAAGGTCGCAATCTATGAGATTTGGATGATCTCTATTAAGCTCATGAAAGACCAAGGGAGTATGACCTATATGCTCCACCTACGGAGAAGCCTACTATAGGTCTAGTATCAGTTATGACAGTAAGTGAAACTTGTTTGCACAAAACTTGCAATTCAAGGCATAGTCCATTGTTCAAGTTGTGAATGAGTGTAGCTTATTATTCTAGGTGGAAGTTCAACTTAATAGTCTCCATTGAAAACACTGGTATATTAAACAACAGTGGGGTGAGGCAAAGTCTAGCTGGGACTTTGAGATCTGGTGGGGGATTGTTAGCATTATATGGCCTTGTCTCATTAATATTCACAATAATTCCTGAAAAATCTCAAAGGCCCATTCATGAGTGGTGGGAGTGCAAAGGTTTAGTCCCACATTGCTAGTGGAGGTGGAGAGAGTCCAACTTATAAGGTTGGTTGCTCTAGCATCTCTTGCAAGTGTGTGGATGAGAAGAATGAAGAACACACGCGCGTGCTCGCTCGCTCGACTCGCCTCGCCTCGCCGGGCCGGGCGGGGCGAGGCGTGGGCGATGGGCGCGGCCGCGCATCACCTGTGTGAATGGTCCGCCAAAATTCGGTCCCTTGCCTTGCAGGGGCGCGGCTTCCTTTTGCACTTTCTTTTTGCTGCGTGTTCCATATATTTCCATATATTTAGTTATGGAAACCGATATTAATATGGTAACCGACTCAGTTGTGGGACCCGCAACCCTAGCGGTTCCTTCCTATAAATACGTACGAGTATCACCGCAAATCATATCACGCAATTGCCTAAGGTTTTCTCTCGCTACTGTTGCGCCGCCAAGACTTCTCCATCCCGATCGTCGGCGTGCACCGGCGAACGGGAGAGCAGGTCTCTGGAACCATCGTTCTCTGTGATCCTCCATCGGGAGAGGGCGAATAAGGTTTTTGGGAACCGCTCTGCGTGACTGCTCGATCGCTTCATCGTCTTCGTCAAGGTCATCGCCACGGCTCGTGTTCCTCGTCGTCGAGTCGGTCTCACCCGTCGTCATCAACAACATGACGGTGCTGCATGTCGTCGCCATCTACTCTACCCAGTCCAGAAGGAAACGTACGTACTCTCATCTCAAACCATGTCTTCCATACTAACTTTCATGATCTGTTTATCTATGATAGATGTTGCTAGTACGGTAGATGCTATGCTTTTGTCTGGCCTTATAGACCTGTCTAGATCTTGCATAGACTTGTCTAGTTCATCATGCAATCTATTAATCATGATTATGATTTATTTCTGGATTACTATAAAACTAAAAGTGCTAATTTATCTAACAATCCAAAAACCTTATTGTAGGCACTTTAGTTTTATGGCTGGATTTGTCGATGCACTGAGGCCAGAGTATCAGACAACAATCTAGATCTGGGTATTGGTAGTCATGTTATGACCCATGTGTCTGCGGCCCGTTCTCTTTCAGGAACACAACCAATATGTAGAAGAAGTCATGTTATGACCCAAGTTTCTTTTGGCTGTTCCCTTTGTTAACGACCCATACGTAGAAGAAGTTGTGTTATGGCCCATGTTTTATAACAACGTTGTGTCATGCCATGTTATTAGTAAGAAGTCCTCTTTACCTCCTCGAACTTTTAACAAAGTCTAATCTGCCTCCCTGAACTATAAAACCAGACTTTCGTCCTCCTCCAACTATCGAAACCAGTTGTGTTTCCTCCCTTAGTGGTTTACATGGTGGTTTTGTCTGATGTGCCATACACCTGGAAGTGGGGCTTGTTTGTCATGGGCCACATCATTATCTCCTTTCCCCATCACTCTGTATTGCTTTACTATAGGCCCGCCCTGCGCCTCACCCCATCTGGCCGTTGTAGCCAAACCGCATTGGTGCCAACGGAGCACGCGTGATCTGTAGCCTTCGACGTCGTCATGGTCCATCCCTCTGGCGTCCTCCTCATCTCTGTCTCCAATGCCTCATTCTCCTACCGCTTCCTCACCATGGGTTGTTTGAACGTCATGAACTAACCAACTCACGGAATAAGAAACCTTGTTGACATGTGTCATGGTTTGCAATATGTGATGAGTAATTGACCAGGGCTGATTTGGTGTTTGAGTTGAAATGCAGGTATTTAGGGGATTGCATGAGTTCGTGCTTGGTTGTGGTTATGACCAACTAGAGTTGGTGAAGATATTGGAGAAGTTGCAGGAGATGGGAAATGTGTTTGCTTGTCTCATGATGTGTAGGTCAATAGAGTAAACTTGGTGGTCAATGGCGAGAGGATCGGGCACAAGTAGGAGACTTAGGGCCGGACGATTAGGAGGCTGGGTGGAGTCAAGGGTGATCCACACCGTACATGTGGAGAGGCAAGAAGTACGGACAGTTTTGCGGTTGAGCCTCAAAACCGTGGAGGTGATGAAGATGGCGTGTTGACCGCAAATGGGATGCCGGTGCAAGTGACAACGGGGCCCAATGGAGCGAGACCAGGATAGACTTGCCGGTGGTCAGGATCGTGCGACAAGGTGACATGCATCAACATCGAGAAGTCATGCTTTGAGAAGCGCGCAAGGCAGTTTTCCGGTTTGGGCCTCAAAACTGTGGCGGCGATTGGTGGTACACATGGAACCATCACGGAGCTTGCATCGAGCTGAAGCAAAGACGTAAAGGGCCCGAGGGCATTCAGGCGACGAGGAAAGAGATGGACAAGTTTGCCCTTGGGGGTGGTTGGCCATGTATTATAGATCAAGGATAGAGTGGTCTTTAGGACAACCCTTAGGCCTATATAAGGAGAGGTAGGGCTAGTGAGAGAGGGTGTCTCTTCCCATCAGTCTTGTGCTAGGATTGTGCTTCATCCTAAAGAGGAGAGAAGAGAGTGTGTGAGAGACAAACTTTTCTTTTCCAAATTGTGGGAGGAAGAGGGTGGCTTCCTAGCCATGTATCCATGAATCTTGTATGCAAGGATCAATGATATGAGATTTTATTTCGTGCTCAAGATCTTCTCTTCTCCCTAAATCCCATATTTCTCTTTTTCTCTATTTTCAGAGCTATTACCGTGGGAATTTTTGGTCTTATTTTTGGGTGAGTTTTTGGGGCAAAATTCTTGGGGATCTTAGTGCTATGATGAGCTAGAACAATCCTATATGGGTACTTGACTGAATCAAGAGCTCTAGCACATTAGATTTCAAAAATTTCTCAAGATTCCCCTTTTTGGTGTTCTTGGCACGAGATCTGAAATTCGTGATGATTTCTTGTGCTATTTGAGTGGATATTTTTGGAGGAAGGTAACAATGACTTGAGGATTCCCTGGTCCAAAAATCGCATGTTTTGGAGATCATTTGGTTAATTTTTGGTAAGATTTGTGGAGAAATCATGACTATTTTCTGTTCTATTGGAGGTCGATCGGCACTGCAGATCACCTGGACTGGCATTGCCGGTAGGTCAGAACCCGGATCGACACTGTTGATCCCATGACCGGCACTGCCGATGGCTTGGGTTCGAACCACGCATCGGTACTGCCGATGGACATGACCAGCACTACCGATAGTGCCTACCGGCACTGCCGATGCCTCTAATCGGCACTACCAATGGTTGTTGAGATTGGCCTGTTTTGCATATGTTTCTTTGATAGTCTTTGGTCCTAGCTGCCTTCTTTTGCTTCTTTTATTCTCTTCTGCTGGTACTAGTCATTCCTAGGGTTAGAACATCACAAGTTGTGTGTGTGACCTTGGTGACTTGCTTTATGGTTGAGTTTGGTTAGAATCGAGACATAGGCCAAGTTCTTGTGAAGAATTTTTTGGCTCCTATTCCCCCCCCCCTCTGGTCACCTTCTCAATCCTTCAATTAGTATCAGAGCCGGTTTGATCACTTGACCTTAACTGGCTTTGTGATCTAGAGGCGATATGGAGAAGCGTGCAGTCAAGCTTTGGATGTTCGATGGGAAAGACTTTCCCTATTAGAAGTCACAGACCAAGGCTTATCTCTTAAGCCAAGGACGTGCAATTTGGGAAATTGTTGAGCAAGACTACGCCATACCAAATGATCTCAACACTTCGGCAGTAGGTGAGTTAAACAAGTATGAAAACAACTCCAAAGCTATCAATATTCTACTCTCTGCTCTTGGTAGGAATGAACATGATAGTGTTGCACATCTTGACACTGCTCATGCAATTTGCAAAAAGGTTTGCACGTACCATGAGGGCACCAACCAAGTCAAGTCTATGCGTAAGGACTCTTACAATAGATAGTACCAAACCTTTGCACAAAAACCTGGCGAGTCACTAGATGAAACCTTTTGTAGGTTTGAGGCGATTATTTGTAACTTGACGGCTTGTGGTAAACTTGTCTACAATGATAATGATAGAGCTAAGCAATTGTTGTATTCTCTTGATGAAAATGTTTGGGGGGGTTAAGATTGCTACTCTAGAGGAAACTACTGATTTCAATACCCTGAACTATGAGCAACTGTATAACAAGCTGAAATCTCATGAACTATCTAAAAAATCTTGTCCTAATCATGCCAATCCCTCTTCTAGCATGGCTTTGCTTTCTAGCTCTCAAAAGGGTAGTCATGGTGGTGCCTCTTATGGAACTAACCCTTCACATGACAAGTCTTCCTTGGAGTTTGCTTTGTCTTCTCTTGTTGTAGCTTCTGATGAACAGATGGAGTGCATCCCCGACGAGGAGCTGTCATTGCTCTCAAGAAAGTTCAGGAAGTTGTACAACAATCGCAAGGAGGGAAGAGGTGGTGGTTCAAGAACCTACTTTGAGTGTAGTGACCCTAGACACTTAATCATTGACTGCCCCAAGAAGAAGAAGAAGGTCGAGTGCCATGACAACAACACTGAAGACTTCAAGAAGAAGAAGAACCACTTCTACAAGAGAAGGAAGACCTCCAAGAAGCCTGCTTTTGATGTGAAAATCACACGCGTGACCTGAGAGATTTGCTTAACTCTAGTGCACGCTCAACACAAAGAAATTGAGGCATGCTAGTCGACCTCAAACTCTATTATAACTTGGGCCGACCTCATGTGCTACATCTCTTAGTTCGCATCGTTACCCCCAAACTCTATTATAACTTGGGCCGATCTCAAACAGAAATTTCATAAGTATTTCTTTGCTGAGACTAGGGAGATGAGATTATCAGATTTGATTGTTGTGAGGCAGAAAGCTAGTGAGTCTGTGCATGATTACGTGTGGAGGTTCAGGGAAGTGCGCAACAAATGTTTCAGTCTTCAGTTGACAGATAATCAAATGGCGGAGATTACTTTTAAAGGTTTGGTAGCGCCCTTAAGGGAAAAGTTTTCCTCGGCTGAGTTTGAGAGCTTGTCCCAACTATTACAGAAGGTATCTATCCAGGAGAATCTGACTCGGGGGGCATGATCTAGGCTGATTCAGGTCAACTATAACGATTATGATTCTGAGTCTAGGGAGTAAACCGAAGATGTCGATATGGCTGAGCAGACTAGGAATAAGAATATTTTGTCATGTCTTTGGGTAAAGCAGAACCAGCCAGAAGAAAAGTATGATTTTGATATTACCAAGGCCGCTAAGATATTTGACATGCTGTTGCAGGAGAAGCACATTCAGTTGCCACCTAATCATGTGATTCCACCCCTTGAAGAATTGAAGAAGAAGGGGTACTACAAGTGAGATAACTCGCCGTCTCATAATACCAATGATTGGAAAGTTTTTAGGAACCAGATTCAGATGGCAATTGAGTAAGGCAAGATAAAATTTACTAAAGGCGCTATGAAGATCGATGAACATCCATTCCCTACAAATGTTAACATGGCTGGTATCGACAATGTTGAAGCTTTTATGAGCCGATGTCAGAAGAAAAGGGACAGGGAGTTAAGGGAATCACAGTTTGATCAACACTGGGAGTGTCCATTGGGAGAATAACATGAAGTTGCCTTCAATCGACAATTGTCCTGGTTGTAGTCGGCATGTGGATCAGATATACATAGAGGCTCCGAAGTTCTATCGACAGCAGGATCAACAAAGCAACATCAAAGAGTCAATGGAAGAAAAAGTCAATGGATAGGGTAGAGTGTTAGCTTTTGACCGACTCTGGGCAAGAAAGACTGAAGAAGATAATTTTGACAAAGAAGTCGATAAGGAGTTGCAGGAAGAACAAGCACAGGAAGAGTAGTGGTGTCCATCTGGTATATTTTCTAGGAGCCAGAAACAGAGAGTTCAGAGGATCCGATGCCGACAGATAAGGACTGGCAGATATTATTATGATGAGGATGACGATTAGATGCCTAGAAAGGTTTGGAGACCAATGGTGAAATCACAAGTACAAGTACATGGTGCTACAGTGGGCATGGTGATGATGCTTCCGCAAGAGTTCATGGCCTCAGAAGAAGAATTGTTTGTTGATGATGATGAGTTGCCTTAGTTAGTAATTGATGTCCAGCAAGCAGTGTTTGATAAACCAGATGAAGCAAAACATCAGCACTTGAAGGCTTTTTATTTAAAAGGTTTCATCAACGGGATGCCGATGGGGAAAATGATGGTTGATGGAGGTGCTGCGGTCAATATCATGCCAATCACTATTGCCTGAAAGTTGGGTAAGACTGATGATGATTTAATCGATACTAACATGATTTTGTGGGATTATGATGGTCCTACTGCAGTAGTCAAAGGAGTTTTGAATGTGGATCTCACAATCGGCAGCAAAACTTTATCGGTTACATTCTTTCTTATCGAAGGAAAGGGAACCTACAGCCTTCTGCTGGGTCATGACTGGATACATGCGAATTGTTGTGTACCATCTACAATGCACCAGTCTGTGATCCAGTGGATTGGTGATCGAGTGGAAGTGGTTCCGACGGATGAAACCGTCAATGTTGCATCGGCCGATTTAGGCCATGGCATGCGGATGATGTGTAGTGTCTCTCTGGCAAGATTTGGGATGCAGACTATGTCAAGATTACTACTCAGGGTCTTGAGGTAGTGGACCAGTCAAATTCAAAGTTGTTTCTCTGACAGACACTCCAATGGAATTTGCAGAAGATAGCAAGTTGGAAAAAGGATTTATGTCGGCCGATGAATTGCAAGAAGTCGATATAAGAGATGGTGACAAGCTCAGGCCAACATTTATCATTAAGAAATTAGATGCAAATTTTAAAGTTGAATTAATAAAATTGTTAAAGGAGTATTGGCATTGTTTTTCTTGGGATTATTCTGAAATGCCCGGTCTTAGCCGATCTATTCTTGAACATCGGCCACCCATCAAACCTGGATATCACGACCATACAAGCAACCACCATGAAGGGTCGATCCTAAGATTTATGATGATGTCAAGGCTGAGATTACAAGATTATATGATTCTAAATTTATTAGGCCTTGCCGATATCCAGAGTGGGTGTCAAATATTATGCATGTTTTCAAGACGTGTGGGAAGTTGAGAGTTTGCATAGACTTTTGACCATTGAATAAAGCTACTCCCAAAGATTTTTACCTAATGTTGATAGCAGATCTTCTAGTTAATGTAGCAGCAGGACATAAGATCATTAGTTTTATGGATGGTAATGCTAGATATAATCAAATTTTTATGGCAGTAGAAGACATATCGAAGATTGCTTTCACATGTCCAGGGGCTATTGGATTATACGAATGGCTCGTCATGACATTTGGATTGAAGAACATTGGAGCCACGTATCAGAGAGCCATGAATTATATTTTCCATGATCTGATTGGCAAGTTAGTGGAAATTTATATTGATGATGTGATGGTTAAATCCAGACAAGTAGAAGATCATATAGCCGATTTGCGGGAAGTACTTCGGTGTGTCGGCTGGTCAGTTTCTAGGATTTATTATGCATGAACGAGGAATTGAAGTTAGTCCAAAGAGCGTCAAGGCTATCAATGACATCGAGCCACCGACCAAGAAGACATAACTTCAATCTTTGATCGGTAAAGTTAATTTCATTAGAAGATTTATTTCAAACTTATCGAGGAAGCTTGATGTGTTTACTCCATTATTGAAGTCGAAAGCAGATCAGAAGTTTGTATGGGAGCCTGAACATCAAAAAGCTCTAGACGATATCAAGAAGTATCTAATCTCGCCTCCTGTGTTGGTGCCACCAAAAGAAGGGTTACCCTTTAAGCTATATCTTGCTGCGGATAAGAAGTCCATCGGATCAACTTTGATTCAAGAACATGATGGCAAAGAGAGGGTTGTGTTTTACCTAAGCGGAAGATTAATTGATGCCAAAACCAGATACACTAAAATTGAAAAATTATGTTTATGTTTATATTTCTCATGTGTGAAGTTAAGGCATTATCTGTTATCGACCGAGTGTGTGGTGGTATGCAAAGCCGATGTCATCAAGTCTATGCTATCGGCTCCGATTCTAAAAGGCAGTATTGGAAAATGGATGCTAACATTAGCTGAATATGACCTAACTTATGAGTCTCCTAAAGCTATCAAGGGTCAGATTCTGGCTGATCTGGTGGTTGAACATTGTGGCTCGAGTATGACGATGATAGAGCCGATACCATGGTTACTGTTTTTTGATGGTTTGTTATGCAAGAATGGATGTAGTATCGGGCTCGTCATTATATCGCCTCGGTGGGCAAGATTTGAGTTTGCATTTGCTGTGGAGGTATCAACTAACAATCAAGTTGAGTATAAAGTTGTTCTCAAAGGTCTGCAGATTTTGTGAGAAGCTAGGGCTATCTTTGTCGAAATCATTGGTGATTCGTTGCTGGTACTCGGGCAATTAGTAGGAGATTTTGAATGCAGAGTTGTTATTCTGAGATATTTTTATGCTGAGTGTTAGGATATGATACAATGCTTCAAGGCAGTGAGTTTCAGGCATGTCCAGAGGGAGGAAAATATTGAAGCAAATGATTTGGCATAGATGGCGTCAGGCTATCAACTAAATACTAATGGCACAATTGTTGAAATTGCCAATGTCGATGAAACCAAGCAAGCTGATGTCGACGAGATCAATGTCGATGAAGAAGATTGGAGGACCAAGATAGTGCAGTACCTCAAAATCCAGCGTAGTGTACTCCTCGTAAAATCAAATATATGACGTTGAGGTATGTTTTATTAGAAGGAAAGCTTTATTATCGGATGATTATGGTGTGTTATTAAGATGTTTAAATCAAATATATGACGTTGAGGTATGTTTTATGTGCGAAGTCGATGAAGGCATCTGTGGTACACATCAATCGGCCCATAAAATGAGATGATTGTTGAAAAGGATTGGGTATTGTTGGCCAAATAAGCTAGAAGATTGCTTCAGGTATTATAGAGGGTGTCAGGATTGCTACAAATTTGGAGCAATTCAGAGAGCGCCGACATCGACTATGAATCCAATCATTAAGTCGTGGCCGTTTAGAGGATGGGGTATGGATATGTTTGGTCAAATTTATCCCGCATCAAGCAAAGGTCACAAGTATATTCTGGCGGCAACAAATTATTTCACAAAGTGGGTTGAAGCAGTACCAATGAAGAATGTGACATCTAATCATGTGATCAATTTTGTGAAGGAGCATATTATTTATAGGTTTGCTGTGCCGCAGACTATTACTACTAACCAGGGTTCTGTGTTTACATTCGGAAGAGTTTTAAAGCTTTGCTGATAGTATGCGAATCAAATTGTTGAATTCGTCGCCTTATTATGCTCAAGCCAATGGTCAAGCAGAAGCATCTAATAAGAGTTTGATTAAGCTTATCAAGAGGAAGATTGATGAGCAACCGAGGAAGTGGCATACAACATTGGCTGAGTCGTTATGGGCCTACAGGATGGCATGTCATGGGTCTATAAAGGTACCGCCATATTAGTTAGTTTATGTGCATGAAACAGTTTTGCCATGGGAAATGAATCTGGGATCAAGAAGAGTAGAGTTGCAAGATTAACTATCAGCTGATGACTATCGACATACGATGCATGATGGGTTAGAAGATGTCGTGCAGCATCGGACGAGGGCTTTAGAAAAGATTCAAGAGAACAAGGCTCGTGTATCCAGGTTTTACAATAAAAAGATGGTGCCTAAAAGTTTTTCAGAAGGAGATCTTGTCTGGAAGTTGATTATGCCCATCGGCTATAAAGATAGTTGATATGAAAAGTGGTCTCCAACTTAGGAGGGACCATTTAGAGAAACCAGGACTACCTCTTTAGATGAATGGAAATCTGTCTTTCGTTCCTGGACATCAAAGATCAAAGGGTGGAGAAATTGGTACCAAAGAGTAACCACTAACCGCGCTTCAACCCTGCTTAATGCTCAGATTGATCATTCGATCACTCTGTCACTGGCAAACATGGAGAAGAATGAACCAATCCTGGCTGCTTCCTCATATTTCTGGTCTGACGCCCTTAGTGCCTTTCTATTCAATGACGGCCCCATGGATCCTTCTTTAATTGATGTCTTCGTGTTAACCTCCTTGAATATCTCTACCACTCATGACCCCTTCACTTTCCAGACAAATCCCAAATGCCTCCAGCACAAACTTTTCGCAAAAGATCTTGATAGTTGGGGCAAATATATCCCTGAAAATCACCACACAGGACCAGTCAGCCACAAAGAACTCTTCGCATTCTTGAACATGTGGCTAGACCATTTTATCTTCTGTGGATCATCTGTTAACCCTACTATCAATTTCCAAGGCATAGCTGAATCATCAGCCGATGGTACACCTATCCCTCTCGGCCATTATCTGCTTGGAGCAGTTTACCAACTCCTTCACCAGGTTGTCGTAAACCTACAACTTAATCAAACCATCAGCGTGGTTCATTCAACTTTGGCTAAATATTCATTTTGCTAAAGTCATGAAATTCAAAGCTTTCACTACATATTCCTTCCCATCCACTGAGGTTCCTGAACCGAAGAGGCCAGTATTCGCTGCACATCTCTAGGTCAAGCTGCAATGAGAGCTCCTGGATGCAAAACCACTCTAGCTGCCTTCAATGGTTTCTTCCAACTTTTCTTTAATGGTGTAGTTCAGAAGAATCAGATATGGTTTCCCTATGAAGAGTTACCTTTTGAGAACCCATCGGCCTTTCGTCCTGATGATCCCATAGCCGATGATGAATCAAAGGAAATTTTTCTGTCCTGCATCATTCTAACCATCCTCCCTGTCGACTTCTGTGGTGCTCAATGTAAGACTCGATCATATGAGTTCTATGACCCATCAGTGATTGCTCGTTAGCTCGCCTTTGGTCATATGCTAGTCCATCTCTTCTTCGCCGATCGTCTTCGAGCTCGTCAAGAATTAAAGACCTCACTGGAACTGATCAAGATTAGGGGTCTATCCGATGGCATCATGGTGGGTGATTATAATGGCATCTACTTGTCACCCTGAGCATCAGACCTCTTCATCAACTGGTGGAGAGAATGGAAGCAACATCTTTTCTGTAATAACCTAACTCATCATCACATTGGCTTCATGGACAAGGTAAACCTCTTTGATCTTAGAATCTTTATAATATATTCTCATCGACTTTTCATAACGAACTATCACAGTATGCAGGACCTGGCCATAACTCCTCCAACCGTCAGCAATAGTGGGAAACCGATCAAATATTGTCGAACGGCTAACAACCCGATCATCGGCTTTGATGCCCCGACTCCTGCTCAGCTCCTCAGCGACCGAGGCCTGACAAAGACAACTCGCAAGACTATGAGGAAGCAGCCAGCAAAAAGAAAATACGGTCCCGCAACCCAATCGACTCAAGAAGCCGAGCAACAGAAACAGGCCCGTACCGCAGTCCCATCATCGAATCCGACCACCTCTACGCCACCAGTCCAGGTAATAGCTCGTCATCCTTCAAATCATCTGAGAATAATTTGTAATACTTAACTCTTCTTCCGAATTTTAGCCCATCCCATCGACTTCAGTTATGCCAGAAGTGGCCCAAGAAGTCATCATAGAGCTTGCCCATGTTACACAGGTAACACATATGATCTCAGATTACCCTCGCTTTTCTTCATTGTTGATTTCTGTAATCTTCTTTTCAGGGACTTCCATCAACTTCTGCCATTCCATCGACAATGGCTCCATCGGCTTAGAATACTGAGTTATCAACAGAAGAACCAATGCATTCTCCCGAGCCGATAGAACAACCCTCGTCTTCAGTAGCCATGGTAAGAACACTCTTTTATCTTAAACTCTCCCTTTTCTTGCAAAAATGTATCGCACCCTTTTCACTTTCCTTTAGGAAATTGTGCCAAGCTCTAGGAGATGATCCAACAGCGCCACTTTATCAAATTTTTTGGTGCACACCGCATCCATCGGCTCTGAGAATGTTGACACTGCCAACACTGTGAGAGTGGCTGAGGAAACCATCTCCATCACTGCAACCCCATCGACTTGGGCTATCGTCCCTTGAGTGGACCCGCAGGTACTTCCTTCGATTACTTTAACATCCAATTGTTTCATACCTTAACTCATCGGACTTCTCAGGCAATCCTGTCATCGGTCATTCAATCTCAAATTCCCATCGACACTGTGTCAGCCGATGCTCGAAGACCTGCTTCTCCTCCAGAGACAATAGTAAGCAGGACCGCTTTTCAAATCAACTCATTACATTACTATCCTTGATTATAAGATTCTTTTTCCCAGGCTCAAATCTCTAGGCACACATCTTCGGTTTATCTGCCTTTAGAAGTCCGAGCCACACTCCAGTAGATTCGTCGATGATTAGACGGGATCCCCATCGAAAGACTCGTGCTGGATGCAACTCCCATCAGGCAACGCTACATGGAAATCAAGGATATGCTGCCACCTGGTCTTGTCTCGGTACTACAACCGGTGGCCTTTATTGTGTTTCATCAAATCCAGGTGCTTGAAGCCCAAACTAGAGTCGAACGCCGATTGGAGCACAGTAATCAAGTAGAGGCAGCTGACAAGAAAGCAGAGGAGGAAAAGAACAAAGATTTGCGGAGGGAACGAGAAGCAATCCTGGCGGCCATGGAGGCAAAGAACAAAGAGATAGATGATGCAGAAATATCCCTTGCCAGAGTACCACAAGAAATCTTGGTGCAAGAGAACATCGTGACATCGGCTTATGAACAAGCAAGCAGCCTATGGGACACTGCCTCCACCATACCTGGATCAATTGAAGAAGACGCCTACATGATCCCCTCAAGTCGATGAGCTTCGTACGAAGGTAATTGACATCATCGACTTCTATTGTCCAGAGGAGTAGTCGTTAGATATGAGTTGTCTTGTAAATCTGCAAACAATATTGAGTTCTGTAATATTTTTTGGACTAAGGACGATATCCTTGATATCGGCCATCTGAAGATGATGTGTAGACATCGGCTGTGAATTTTTTACTCTTTTATTTTATTTTTCTGCTAAGGACTATATTCTTCATATCGGTCATGATCATTCACTCGAGATCATGCGCCAACAAGAACGCTCGGATGATACTTCTTCAAACATTTCCCATTGATTGCTCTTCCAAACTCTTCCCCATCTAATCCTTGTAAAAAATATGCATTGCCCAGTGCACATCAGCTCACCC
Organism: Eleusine indica; assembly: GCA_030378355.1. NCBI lineage: Eukaryota > Viridiplantae > Streptophyta > Magnoliopsida > Poales > Poaceae > Eleusine > Eleusine indica. The sequence continues at coordinate 18,983,561 of CM059494.1, forward strand.
CCCACTCTTGATGAGGTCTCCTCTGAACATGATCATTTGCGCGATGTTTTGCTCATGTAAGATGATAAGTTTTGTAGTGTTGTTCATGGAAGTAGAGAGCTTAAGTCTAAGTTGGAGAGTTTTGATTATGAGATCACTTCTCTTAGGTCTAAACTTGCTAGAGATGACATTGTTGTTGAGTGTGAGTCTTGTTAAGTTGTGATGAATGATCTCAGTCAGAGGAAAAGTGTGCATGCTCAAGTTGCCAGTTAAGTTGAGAGTGCCCTTAAAGAGCTTGATGAATTCAAAGTCAGACCAACTCTTTTGGGTGCATGTCAGAAGTGCCCCAAGCTCACAAGTGAGTTGGAATCTCAAACCCTCAAAGTCAAAGAGCTTGACTCCAAGCTGATAAATGAGACTCGCTCGAAAGTTCTCCCACCACCATGTGTAGTGTGTGGCTCTCTTAAGGATAAGCTTGCAATCACTAGAGAGGAAAACAAGAACCCAACTCAAGAAAAATGACTACCTCATTTCTCACCTCAAAAGAACCTTAGTGAGAGAAGAAAAGGTTGAGAGTGATTTTTCAAGAGTTAAGGAGAGTGCTTGTAGGTCAACCTACAACTTGGGTTTGGGATATGAGAGGTGTGACAAAGAGAGCGCTAATATGGGTAAGTTTATGCCTAGCTCTAGCTACAAGGATGAAGAACAGTCCATCAAGCCCACTGACACACAGTATCCACCAAATCCTAATCCCTCATTTAACCCAAAACAAGCTGAGAAACCAAAATCCAAACCTCCTATGCAATCAAAGCCTAAATCCAAGAGAGTCTACATTTACATGTTTTGTGGTCGTAAAGGTCACTTGGATGATTTCTGCTATAGGCGTAAAAGGATTGAGAGGATGCAAGCTAAGTTAACTAGAAATCTGCATCATGATAATTTTATTAATTTTCAGCCTCGCTCTTTTTCTCGTGCCTATTGTGGACAGGGTCATTCCTCATATGGCTTCGATTCACAAAACAGAGGCTTTGCGCAACAGCGCTTTGGCGCCCCACATTTTCCTCATCATGGTGAGCGTCGCTTGCGTGGATTTTGCTTTCACACAGATGATTTCTATCTTTATAACCTGATGAGTACATCACACTCATGGATACACACAACACTCCTGCAACTAAGATGAAAGTTCATGTGCATCACCTGAAATTACAGGTGAGATCGTTTCTAATGTTTTTATTATGTGGTTTTGAGAATAGATTGCTACCTAATGAATTAATTATTGTTAGAAACCATGGAGATGATGATGAGATAGCTGAGGAGGTGATTGGAGACGTAATGGGCCAGCAAGGACGTCCAAGCCAAGGTGGAGGCCCAATCAAAACTGACTTCGAGTCTATTTCGGAGCTCAGGACCAGTCTGCACTAAAACAGACGCCCAGGACGCATACGGACTCAGAATTGGACGTTCTATATATGCCTGGAAAGATAACGAAAAGAACTTTCCAACCCAACTGGTTCCATATCAAAATTCATCCCAAGCCGTCGGCAATCATCAAAACAAATCGACTTCCAGAATCTGTCCTGGTGCTGCGACACCGTAATCGGTCTTTGGGCCATGTATCGAATTGAGCCCATTTAGGGCTGCGTCCAGGGGGTCTTGCATAACCCTAGGGTCCTCATATACAGCCACCGCCTCTTCATTAGGGTTTGGGTTTTTCTTAGATCAATTCTGTTCATAAATAGTGTCGCCGTTCATCGGTTTGTGAGACCCCAACTTTGAGAGTTTAATCATACATCTGCAATTGTGTTGCATTCTTCGTTGTTCTTGCTTGTGTTCTTAATTCGCAGGCAGGGATTAGCCTTCTCGGCGAGGTCAATCGTCTTTAGACGGTTGATAACCAGAGGAGACGTCGTGCTATGATTGCGGGGTTTAGAACGTGCTGTTCTGAAGCCGGATCGATTTGTGTGTCGCCTACGACCAAATCAACTTACCAAGAACCTTTCGTAAGATCGGAAACCCATGTTCACATCTAGTGGTAATCAGAGCTTCAGGTACACTGTTAGGTTCGCCCTTATCCTTGTTATTTTGTTCAATCCTAGAGTCCAGAAAATTGCCCTACAAAAATATTTGTTCGTCGTGTTTCCGCTGTCCTACACCCCCCTTGTGCCTTGCAATTTTCAGTTTAGTTTGCTTCTCTGAATTTTAGTCCCTACAACGTCATTGTGTTGTTGGTCTAGTGCTTGTTCTTTGGTCTTGTTGGAGTCGTGTGTGTCCTTGTTCATAGACAATCAAGAAAAAAAATTAGATTGTTCCACACGTTGAGTGAATAGTACTGCTAGAATTGTTTGCACTAAATATTTCTTTAACATCTAGCCTTCTACTTTCGTGTGCAAAAGAAAATTAGAGTAAGAAAAGAAAATATTCTAGGGTTCCATTGGTTATAAAACTTGTAATACCTTGCTGCAGTTCTGATTCTCAAGAAAAGAAAAGAAAAAGGCAAAAGTGCACAAGAGAAAAAGCCGCACAAAAAAAAAGGAAGTAGAAAAAAGAAAAGATACAAATTCAGAATTGCTTGCATTCTTTGTGTCCTTTGTTGAGTCATTTGCTAGCTTGCTTGAACTAGGTCAGAGACAAGTTTAGGCTGGTGACATAGACTAGCTTGGGACTATTATTCAGTTTTGCAACTTCTGAATTGAAATTTTGCTAATCCTTGCTACCTAATATTGCCTATCCAAGCTCTATATATTTCCTTCTGAACAGGCACAAATTTTTTTTGACTCTTGCAATCATCAGTTCACACTCTCCAAGGTATCCTTTGCTTGTTGTAATTAAGAACTTTGTAAGAGCTTGATAAGATGCTTCCCTTTGCTTGTTGAGAGTTTACACTGTGATCACATAGTAGTGATAGGAAAATATACTTCCGTGTGTTTTCTTGTTTGCTACTAACAATGACAGGTTACGCCACTCATGGTGATGATTCAGTGTCGTCTAATAAGAACAATATGGGTGATGTAGTACAAAGAGTGCTCAGTCCTCAAATGGAGAAGGTAGAGCAAAATCAATTGAACAATTTGTTTCAGACTTGCTTTGTTGTTAAGGATCAACGTTGTCGTGTTATCATTGATGGAGAGAGTAGCCGCAATATCGCAAGTTTAGAATTAGTAGAGAAGCTTGGATTGATAACACAGCCACACCCTTGTCCATACTACATCCAATGGGTAAATTCTTTTGGTAAGATAAAGGTAGATAAAATTGCACGCATTGAATTTTTTATTGGTTCTTATAAGGATAGTGTAGAATTTGATATAGTACCTATGCAAGCAAGCATTTGTTATTGAGTAAACCTTGAATTATTACAAATAATGCTTTACACAATACCATTATAAATAGCTACTCATTTAAATAAAATGGTAGAAGAGTTACTCTTAAACCTATGACCGCTGCTGAAATTTTAGAAGAGGATCAACAAAGGCTTGAAAGGAGAAAGAATGAACCGTTTAGAAAAGAATGGACTGTTTCAAATGTTGCAACACTTACATCAAAATCTGAATTAGATGATGAACATATTTTCTTGCCTCTTGTTGCAACTAATACATTTCAGGTTCTACATGAAGAGGATAGTGAGAAAGATGAAGAACATGTTGTTGCTTAAGGTAAGAGCTTTCTTGATGTGATGAATTGTTCTAACAATCTTGTTGTATTGGAACCTTGTCTTGATTTGCCTTTGCCATAAGTTGATTTATCTACTGATCCTTGTGATAAAGAGGAGTTGTGTGTCACTGCTTCACCGATACCTTTGCCACTACAAATGAATAAGCTTGATGTTTTTGCTTATGATTCACCTACTAGTGCTGAAATAAAACATTTGATTTTAATAACATGTGAAAAGGATGAGCAGAAATTATTGTCTTCTCTAAATACTTTGGGTTATATTGAATTTGATGTTCTTTGTGATCTAAATACCGTGGAGAAGCAAATCTTTTCTCAAACTGAATTGCCTTTACTAACAAGAAACAAATTTTATCCTATAGGAAACTTTGATCATAGAGGTGTATTTATGGTGCATAAAGTTTATATTTGCTCAAACATGAATACTTCTTGTGTTGTACAACCAAATGATGAACTAGAAAACCGCAATAACAATTACCATGTCATGTCATGTTTTTCTAGTGTTTTTAAGATCACACATTTTCCATCTTGTCATAAGAGTGAGAATGATGTTCATATTGTTGAGCAAGTTTTCAAAGAGGTCATTAATTTGCATGGCATGCCTTCTATTGTGGTTTCACATTGTGATGATAATTTTTATAACACATATAAAAACGAGGTGCATTCCAAGTTTTGGAATAGTTCCATATTTTATATTTCAGATTTGAGACCACTATTGGGAGAAAGAGATGGGATCGAGTCGAGGACGACTCTAATTCAAAAGGAGGAGAATGATGAGTACATCACACTCATGGATACACACAACACTCCTGCAACTAAGATGAAAGTTCATGTGCATCACCTGAAATTACAGGTGAGATCGTTTCTAATGTTTTTATTATGTGGTTTTGAGAATAGATTGCTATCTAATGAATTAATTATTGTTAGAAACCATGGAGACGATGATGAGATAGCTGGGGAGGTGATTGGAGACGTGATGGGCTAGCAAGGACGTCCAAGCCAAGGTGAAGGCCCAATCAAAACCGACTTCGAGTCTATTTCGGAGCCTAGGACTAGTCTGCACTAAAACGGATGCCCAGGACGCATACGGACTCGGATTTGGACGTTCTATATATGCCTGGAAAGATAACAAAAAGAACTTTCCAACCGAGCCAGTCCCATGTCAAAATTCATCCTGAGCCGTCAGCAAACGTCGAAACAAATCAACTTCCAGAATCTGTCCTTGTGCTGCGACACCGTAATCGGCCTTTGGGCCTTGTATCGAGTTGAGCCCACTTAGGGCTGCATCCAGGGGGTCTTTCACGACCCTAGGGTCCTCATATACAGCCGCCGCCTCTTCATTAGGGTTTGGGTTTTGCTTAGATCAATTCTGTTCATAAATAGTGTCGCCGTTCATCGGTTTGTGAGACCCCAACTTTGAGAGTTTAATCATACATCTGTAATTGTGTTGCATTCTTCGTTGTTCTTGCTTGTGTTCTTGATTCGTAGGCAGGGATTAGCCTTCTCGGCGAGGTCAATCGTCTTTGAACGGTTGATAACAAGAGGAGACATTGTGCTGCGATTGCAGGGTTTAGAACGTGCTGTTCTGAAGCCGAATCAATTTGTGTGTCGCCTCCGATCAAATCAACTTACCAAGAACCTTTCGGAAGATCGGGAACCCTTGTTCACATCATAACCCAAGGTTTGAGTTAAGACGCTTTAATAGGCCACGCTTTCCCCATCGTGGTCCTCGTCCCATGCGTTCGAGTGGTAATATGCAAAGAACTGTTATAACTTCTGCAGGTCGTATGGTCAAGTGTTGGCTCCCCAAAATCATTCTTTCTAACCCCAGCACTGAGCCATCGATCTACCCTTCTTGTTCTTTGTAGGTGGCAGGTGGAGGCCTGGAGAACAAGTGGTTGATCGACTCTGGGTGTTTGCGCCACATAACTTCTGCAGGTCGTATGGTCAAGTGTTGAAGCGCCGCGAGTATGTGACCTTCAGGGATGACAAATGGGGTAGTGTGAAGGCAAGAGGAGTGATAAAGGTAAATGAAAATTTCACTCTCAAGGATGTTGGTTTGGTTGAGCATCTCTTTGGTTTGTGGGATTTCTAGCATTGGTAGACTTTTTCAGGCTAACTTTGCTATTTCTCACGGTTCTCACAAGTGCTTGTTTGCTTAAGACATAGCAAAGGAGACTAGATCACATGAACTTTGACTTGCTATGTCGCTTGAGTGGCTTAGGTTTGATCCGAGGATTGCCTAAGATCAAATTTGATAAGAATTTGGTTTGTGCTCCTTGTCATCATGGGAAGATAGTTGCCGCTTCTCATCCACCAATTAATTTGGTGATAACTGAACGACCTGGAGAACTACTTCACATGGACATTGTCGGTCCTTCTTGGGTTCGTTCAGCAGGTGGGAAGTGGTACGTCCCTGTGATTGTTGATGAATTTTCTCGCTACTCTTGGGTTTACTTTCTTAAGAGCAAGGATGAAGTGTTTCATCACTTTCGGAGCTTAGCTTTGAGGTTGTTCAAGGAACTCCCTGGTGCATTACGAGCAATCCTAGTGATAATGGCACCGAGTTCAAGAACAACTCCTTTGATGCTTTCCGTCTTGAGCATGACATTGAGTATCAATTTTTAGCACCTTGTGTTCCTCATCAGAATGGTGTGGTCGAAAGAAAGAACAGAACCTTGGTGGAAGTGGACCGGACAATGCTCGATGAGCGAAGGACTCCGAGGCAGTTCTAGGCTAAGGCAATCAGCACTACTTGCTATGTTTCCAATCGGGTTTTCTTGCATTCAATTCTTAATGTGATTTCCTATGAGCTACATTTTGGGAGAAAGCCATATGTTTCTTATTTGCATGCCTTTGGTTGCAAGTGCTTTATTCTAAAGCATGGCAATCTTGATAAGTTTGAGTCAAGATCTTCCGGATGCATTTTCCTTGGTTATGCTCTTCATGGACATTCATACAGAGTTCTGAATTTGGAAACTAACACCATCGTAGAGTCCTGCGATGTAACCTTTGATGAATTAAATTCTTGTGTAAGCAATGTGGTTGAGACTGCAGGTACCAAGGAAATGGAGGAGAGCATCTTCATAGAAGAGGACCTACAGGGCTTGGATGACGATGATGATGAGTCATCACATCCCACATCCAAGCTTGTTCCTACTGTTTCACTACTCTAGCAGAGGGTCCAAAAGCTTCTACATCAACCTCAGTCGCTGTCGAGCCAGCTCCAGCTATGGTTGAGGGGGAGGTACGCTCTGAGATAGAGGGCCCTCTTCGCATTCAACGTCAGCATCCTCCTCAGCAAATAATCGGTAATCTCCATGAGAGGACAACAAGGTCAAGGTCTGCACATCTCACGTGCTTTACCAATTCTCTATTTGTTGCCACCTTTGAACCTCTGAATGTTGGACACGCACTATTTGATGAACATTGGGTTAATGCCATGCATGAAGAGTTGGAGAACTTTGAAAGAAATAGAGTGTGGACCCTAGTAGAGCCTTCTGTTGGTGTCAATGTCATAGGAACCAAGTTGGTGTTCAAAAACAAGCATGGGGAAAACGGTGAGGTTGTGAGAAACAAGGCTAGACTTGTTGCTCAAAGTTTTAGCCAAGTGGAGGGCTTAGACTATGGGGAAACCTTTGCTCCTGTTGCTCGCATAGAAGCCATTAGGATCTTGCTTGCCTTTGCTGCGTCCAAGGGCATTAAGCTCTACCAAATGGATGTCAAGAGTGCTTTCCTAAATGGCTACACAGAGGAAGAGGTTTATGTCAAACGACCACCTGGCTTTGAGCACCACAAGTACCCAAACCGAGTGTACAAGCTTCAGAAGGCTTTGTACGCGCTAAAGCAAACACCCAGGACATGGTATGCTAGGCTTAAGACCTTCTTGCTAGAGCGCGGGTATGTCATAGGGTGTGTTGACAAAACCTTGTTCTCTGAAGCATGGCAATGACATCTTAATGGTTCAGATATACATGGATGATATCATCTTTAGATGTTCTTCTCATGCTCTTGTGTCCAGGTTTCAGGAAGCCATGGAAAGTGAATTTTAGATGTCGATAATGGGCGAGCTCACTTTCTTCCTTGGACTTCAAATCAAGCAATGCAAGCAAGGGACCTTCATACTTCAAGCCAAGTACACGAAGGATCTCCTGAAAAAGTTCGACATGGTCAATGTGAAGCCGCTGTCAACACCAATGTCCACTACAACGGCACTTGACCCAGATGAAGACTATGAAGCTGTGGACCAAAGGAAGTACAGGAGCATGATCGGCTCCCTCTTGTACATGACGGTGACAAGACACGACATACACTTTGTGGTGTGTCTTTGTGCTCGCTTTCAAGCTTCCCAAGAGTGACTCATCGCAAAGCTGTCAAACGCATCTTCAGGTATCTCAAATACACCCTTGAATTCGGTCTTTGGTACTCTGCATCTTCTTGTCTTGATCTTATTGGGTATTCGGATGCGGACTTTGCTGGGTGTAGAATTGATAGGAAGAGCACTTCGGGTACTTGCCATTTCTTGGGTACTTCTTTGGTTTGTTGGTCTTGTCGCAAGCAATCTAGTGTAGCCCAATCCACAACCGAGTTGAGTATGTTGTTGTTGCTAGCTGCTGTTCTCAAATCTTATGGATGGTTTCCACCATGAGAGACTTTGGGTTAACCTTCAAGAGTGCTCCACTTATGTGTGACAACTCTAGTGCCATTTGCCTAACCAAAAAACCCAATCCTACATGGTAAGGTCAAACACATAAATGTGAGATTCCACTTCCTGAGAGATAATGTTGAGAAAGGTGATGTTGAGCTCAAATACATTGACACTAAAATTTAATTGGCTGATATTCTCACCAAGCCCCTAGATGCTTCGAGATTTGCTTTTCTTCAGGGGGAGCTTGGTGTTTGCCATCCCTATGGCATCATTTGAGGGGGACTTGTTCTTTTGTATATATGTATCTTACATTTTTGCATTGCATCTCATATGTAATATATGCAATTATAGATGAGCTTTACCTTTATGCTTCTTTGCATTTTTCATTGCTATGATTGAGCTTGAGTTAAGTTGTGTGGATGTGATAGCAATCTCCCATGCTTAGATTTTCTAGATGGCCTGTTATAGACTCCTTTTGAGCAACTTGCTAATGTTAAGGTGAACTTGGATTTTTGTGAACCTTATGAACTAATCCTGCTAAATCTTGCTCACCATGTGAATAATTGCTTTTGTCCTTGTCAAAACTTGTGTTGAGGTCAGTCTCGAGGATATCTTGGCTTTGGCACCTTGTGTTTGCGAAATGTCAGTTTGCAAATGTTTAGCTCATGATGGGACATTGTGGGAACATTTGTTCCTTTTACCGCAAAGGCATGCTCAAATTTCTGCTTTTAATTTGCAAGTAAAGTTGATCAAATGAAAAACTGCTTCAAAGCCTCGAGGTGTTTACCGTACCCAGTCATGCGACCCTCTACATGGATTAGAAGTTAAATAAAAATGCTAAATCCAAAATTGTGCTTCGAAGCCTCGGGGGTGTTTGCGGTACCCAATCGTACGATCCTCCGCATGGATTAGAAGTTAAATAAAAATGCTAAATCCAAAAATTGTGTTTCAAAGCCTCGGGGGTGTTTGCGGTACCCAATCATATGACCCTCCACATGGATTAGGAGTTACATGAGGATCAACTAATAATAATGTCTTTCTCTCTCCCTATTGAGTCTCTGTTGCATATGTGAGCGTTTGTAGAGCTTATTTTCTGCGAATACTTGTTGCCTTGGTTGAGATTGAGACTGGCTAGTTTTCTTTTGATTCACTTGATGCCTGTTTTGTCTTGGATGGGAGTACTTACACATGTGGTGGCAGCCTTTCTCATGATGAGCTAATTTGATTCTATCTAAGCTAATCAATCTTTCTGCTTAGCTTGTATGGCTCTTGGTATTTATGCCATGCAACCAATTTTTTATCTTTGTATGATTATGAGCTATTGCATTTACACTGGAAAAAGTAGCTCTATATTTATAGTTAGCAAGGTTAAATGCTTGTTGGCATTGTGACACCCCTAATTTCTTTTCCTTGGGTCCCAAGGGTGTCACCTAGGCAGCCTACAACCTTGACACCAAGCTTTGGTTCAAATTCAAAATTCAAATCCAATTGAATTCAAACCCTTTTGAATGACCTTTGAACTGCAAGTCCCAATTTTTCAACAAGACTCACCTTTGCAAAAATTCTATGTTGTTGGTCTTGGTCAATTAGAATTTTGGGAATTTTATCAGAATTTTAGTCCCTCATTAAAGGCCTCAAATAATTGTTAAAGTGGTCAAAAACCAGCTCTGTTCATAAAATTTCTGAGGCAAATTCTGTAGGGACTGTTGGTAGTTAGTATTTTTGTAAAATCCAGCACATTATGGGGAGCCTACCATAATTTTGGTCTGATTTTATCAGCTCTGGATTAATTCCCACAATTTTTGCAAAGGCAGTCGGCTGAATGGAGTGGAAAAAGAAAAGGAAAAAGAAAACTGCCCGCGGGACCCACCTGTCAGCGACCCTGAGAAAGCACAACTCGGCCGAGGCCGCGCCGCCCGCCCGTCGCGCGCCGCGTGGTCGCCGGCGTACGGCCAACGGCCGTTGCCGCGGATCGACGGGCCCACGCGCGCGTTCGGACATGCCTTTTGCCGACCGCCGCGCTGTCCGAGCCGCATTCACTCCCTCCACTCTCGCTCTCTCCTCTCCGCTCGCTCGCCCCCGCCATTGCCGCGCGGTGCTGGACTCGTCGCGCCGACGCCTCGTCGCCCGAGCTGCCCCGTCACACACCCCCGGACCACCTCCCCGACATCCTCGGTCTTCAGGCGGAGTCGCTTGACCCTTCCCGCGTCGAGCCGCCGCGATTCGACCTCGTCCTCCCCGTCTCCGACCGCCGCTTCACCGCGTCGCCCGGCACCCACGGTGAGCCCCTGACCGATTCTTTGCTCGAGGAGCTTCACCTCTTGTTCGCGCACGCTTTTGAGCTCGGGATGGGCAACTCCGACCACTTTTCCCCTTAGTCCGTCGCTCGAGGCCGCCGCCGGCTACCGCAATCCCCACCTCGCCGGTGAGACCACACCCCCGGCCTCCCTCTTGCGGGAGAAGCTCGGTGACTTCCTTCTCCGTGCTCCAGTGGAGCTCTCGGACTAGATCCCGAGCCCTGCCAACCTTCCCTTGTCGCGCCCGCCGCCGCCGCACCCTGCCCTGTTTCCGCCGCCGTCGCTGGGCCACGTCCGGCCGCCACCGATGGATCCTAATGGCTTAGACGAGTGCGTGGTGGGACGTAGATCATTTCTCCTTTAAGGATCGGCACGAGCCACTGACCGCAGCGAGCTGCGACGACCCCCCCCTGCCGGCGCCGCCGTGCTCCGGCGAGAGCACGCGCGCGCGCGCGCGCGTACTCGGCCCCGCTGGCCGCTGGGCCGCGCAGGCCAGTGGGCCTGGCCTCGCGCTCGGCTGAGCGCCCTCGCGCTCGCGCTCGCGCTGGGCCGCGGGCGAGTTCCAGCCCAGTGGGCTGCCTGTTTACGGCCCGCGATGTTTAATTCGGAATTTCGTAATTTAATCATTTCCAGAAATTGGTTAAACTGGTAAATTGCATAGTAAATCGAATAATGGGAATTTTATAGCAAAATAAATTTTGTTAGACTAAGGTGAACTTGCACTGCTGTAGAAAAATACTAATGCCCCATGTCTAATTATTTTTATATCAGGATTAAAATAAATAGGATAATACTAATAGAATTTTAATTAATTGTAGAAAGCAGATAAAATATGGAAAATTGGCCCCCAGGGAGGATTTTCAATTTTAGACTCCCTGGAAAAATTTCATATAGAAATTCTATGTTTATTAGCTGAAATTAATTTAAATGCCTTTTTCCTTATAATAATTAATAATTAATCTTTGGCTTGGTATTTGTTAGGGAAAAACTTAATAATTAATTCTCTTCTGGTGTAACCTATTTATAACTAATCACCCCTGCCCTTTCGTAGACCCGAACCCTGTCGACCTTTTAATTGCCGAGTGCAATTTTTACCCGTTCGCTAAAGGGTTCCGTTTTCCGGCAGTTCACGGGTAGTTGTACCTTGCGAAGGTTTTGCTCACACTAGTGCTATTTAGTGAGCACCTGCGAACCCTAGGCGGCACTTGCACAGTTCTGCCCCGGCACCCACCGACACACCGTACTCGGATGCGACGTCGTCGCGGTCAAGTACTGGAGTCCATGAAGGAAATACACGAAGTACCCTCGTCCTGTGCCCCACTCCTTGAGGGATGCTCTCGAACGTCTCGGCACACCGTTTAAATTCCGCTAATAACAGTGTGCATTAACGTATTTATTGAGGAAGTGCCATGAATCTTCCCTCACGGCTTTCCCTCTTGCATCATATAGATCACGCCGTGAACCACGTGGAAGCAGGACCGGAGCAGGATCCCGAAGGAGCGGAAGGTGCCGTAGCCGACCAAGAGCAGAACCAAGGCAAGCCCCGGTGCATAACCCAGTTTAAATTTTTATTCTATCACTAGCTATGGATGTAAGTTTGTCTGTGCATTAAGTGCTAGGAGTTGATTGCAACCCTAGTGTGCAGTAGGTCCCTCTTCCCGATTTTTAGCCTCAGGACGATAGTCGCTCTGCTTAAAGTAAGACGACTGTTTATCGAGTGGTATGGAGACCACTCGTAGGTAGGAATGATTATCACCAGGGAATGGGTTGGAATGAAGGAAAGGGTGGATGGAAGCACAATGAAGACCGGACGGGCGACTAGGTGGAAAGGGAAGGACAGCTTGTCTTCAAGGAGGTAGCCCCGTCCGAGTCCCCTCTAAGGCTACGCCTCGTGTCCGGCCCATGGGATCAAGTTTGAACGTACTGTTTGCATGCTGGAAATATGGGCCCAGTAAACCGACGTAGCTACGACTACCGCTTGGTCTGAAGATAGCCTTCTCCCTTCTTTGGTGGAACTGGGGCTGAGAGGAGGGAACAATCCACCCACGGATGGCGGCATGAGGCGCATCGCGATGGGGGACCCTTCTCGGGGGAGTCTGGACCCGGAAGACCCTGCGGTACCGTGAGCGAAAGGTTGCTCCATGCGGCTTCCAGGAAGCGCGTATGGGTCGTGCAAGCAGGTTTCTCCTGCAGGATGTAAAATCGATTCGAGTCGCTGCCCCTCACAGTAACGAGTACCACTTGATCACTGCTACGGAACAGTGCCGGAAGCCATTAAGATGCTGTGTGGGCTTAATGCTGCTGTTTGAAATTATTAAGATTGTATTGCAACTATGATTGCTATAGCTCTAGTGCAAACTAAATTTACTATTCTGCATGACAACCCAACTTGATGCTAAAACTTGAAAAATAGGGATCCACTCTTAGGCGAGTTTTTCTGGCAATATCAACCCTATCCCTAGCCTTTGCATGTCTAGGTGTCGGCTGTAGTTGGCCAGTTGACGGGTCAGTCTTGCTGAGTAAATTAGTTACTCAGGGCGTAGCTCTATGTGGTTTTCAGATGACCAGGACGGAGAGTGCCACTGTGGAGGAAGCTTTCCTTGGGAAGGCCAGCGCCCCGATTGCTGGAACATCGAGTGGGAGCTGTGCACAAATGAAGATGAGGATTAGGTCCTTGCTTGCCGGTACGGTGCTTGGGCAAGGCACCTTTTAAGGCCGGATGTTCCCTGTGTGTCGCCGTGAGAGGGCGAATGTATCTTAGTTCTATCGTCGAACTGGTGAACCAGTGCTGAATTTTTCGCTTCCGCAAATTTATTCTGTCAAAACCCCGGTCTGTAATATAACTTCGGATTTATGTAAACTCTACTTCTCCACCTATGTTCCTTTTGCAATTATTTTCTTTCTCTGTCGTGTATTGTACTATTGGGCGCCACAGCGCGTGTCGCCACCCGAGGAAGATCCTGGAACGGAACCGTCTCCGTGGTAAGGCGGGTCCGTGACAGGCATAATTGTTGAAGCTCCTTAGGTTTGCATTTTCATGCATTGCATGCTTGTTCTTTTGCCTCTTTGATGAGTTCATTGCCAAAGGAGGAGAAAATATGAGGTTATGCACAAATCATGCTAAGAAACTTAAAATGACCCATTTTGCATTACATGAAATCTACCACAAGTTGAGCGGGAGCATATCAGGTCCTTGAGCATTTTCATGCGCTTTTCACAATCTTTGCAATCTTTGCGTTCTCAAGTGGCTTTCTTTGTCAACTCTTGGTTTTGTGATCCGTCTTATGCTAGATGGCTACTTTTCACCTTTTCTTTGGGTTTGAGCCATTTGGATGTGCTTATTCGATTTCGTATTTTAATATCTAATTTTTGTGCATTTGTGTTATCAATGTACTCATCAAGGGGGAGATTGAGAAACCATGTTGATATATGCCATGATTTGCAATATGTGATGAGTAATTGACTGGGACTGATTTGATGTTTGAGTTGAAATGTGGCTATTTGGGGATTGCATGAGTTTATGCTTGGTTGTGATTATGACTAACCGGAGTTGATGAAGATATTGTTAAAGTTGCAGGAGATGGGAAATATGTTTGTTTGCCTCATGGTGTGTAGGTCAATGGAGTCAACTTGGTGGTCAACGGCGAGAGGATCGGGCACATGTAGGGGACTTGGGGCTAGACGATCAGGAGGCCGGGTGGAGTAAAGGGTGATCCACACCGTACACGTGGAGAGGCAAGAAGCACGGACGGTTTCGCGGTTGAGACTCAAAACCGTGGAGGTGATGAAGATGGCGTGTTGACCAAGTCAAGACAAACGGGATGCCGGTGCAAGTGACAAGGAGACCCAATGAAGCGAGATCGGAAGAGACTTGCAGGAGGTCAGGATCGCAGGACGAGGTGACACGCGTCGACATCGAGAAGTCGTGCTTTGAGAAGCATGCAAGGCGGTTTTTGGTTTGGGCCTCAAAATCGGTGGTGGCGATTGGTGGTGCATGTGGCAGCATCACGGAGCTTGCGTCGAGGCGAAGCAAACACGTAAAGGGCTCGAGGGTGTTCGAGCGACGAGAAAAGAGATGGACAAGTTTGCCCTTGGTGGTAGTTGGCCATGTATTGTAGGTCAAGGGTAGAGTGGTCTTTAGGACAACCCTTAGGCCTATATAAGGAGAGGTAGGGCTGGTGAGTGAGGGTGTCTCTTCCCATTAGTCTTGTGCTAGGATTGTGCTTAATGCTAAAGAGGAGAGAAGAGTGTGAGAGACAAACTTTTCTCTTTCAAATTATGAGAGTAAGAGGGTGGCTTCCTAGCCATGTATTCATGAATCTTGTATGCAAGGATCAATGATATGAGATTCAATTTCGTGCTCAAGGTCTTCTCTTCTCCCTAAATTTCGAATTTCTCTTTTTCTCTATTTTCGAAGCTATTTTTGTGGGAACTTTTTATCTTATTTTTGGATGAGTTTTTGGGGCGAAATTCTTGGGGATCTTAGTGCTATGATGAGCTAGCACCTTCAATTTCAAAGATTTCTCAAGATTCCCTTTTTTGGTGTTCTTGATATGAGATCTGAAATTCGTGATGATTTCTTGTGCTATTTGAGTGAATCTTGTTAGAGGAAGGTCACAATGACTTGAGGATTCCCTGATCCAAAAATCATATATTTTGGAGATCATTTGGTTGAGTTTTGGTGAGATTTGTGGAGAAATCTCGACTATTTTCTGTTCTGTCGGAGGTCGATTGGCACTGTCGGTCACCTGGACCGGCATTGCCGGTGGATCAGAACCTGGATCGGCACTGCCAATGCCACGATCGACACTACCAGTGGCTTGGGTCCGAACCCTGCATTAGCACTACCGATGGACATGACCGGCTATGTCGATAATGCCTATCAGCACTGTCGATGCCTATGATCGGCACTACCGATGGTAGTTCAGAGTGGTCTGTTTTGCATGCATTTCTTTGATAATCTTTGGTCCTAGCTGCCTTCTTGTGCTTCTTCTATTCTCTTCTGCTGGTACTAGTCATTCCTAGGGTTAGAACATCACAAGTGGGTGTGTGTGACCTTGGTGATTTGTTTTAGGGTTGAGTTCAGTTAGAATCGGGACGTAGACCAAGTTCTTGTGAAGAATTTTTATTGGCTCCCATTCACCCCCTCTGGTCGCCTTCTCGGTCCGTCACGGAACACCATTGATCTCACAAGCAGTTCGCATTCATGTCAACAGTGTTATATACCCCCTCCACATTTCAATTGATGACGTTCAGAGAGCCCAGCCAGTTCAATGTTGACTTAGTATCAGTGTCCGGACATCAACAATTTAAGTAGCTTCTCTCTTACTCTTCCATGTCCTGGTACATGTGATAGCAGGATATTGAGAAGTGGATAGCTGTTATAGTTTGGGTTGTGCTGCCCATACTATTGATCTGTTGGTTAGAGGGTTTAAGATTCAGACTGAGTCTGTTTATATCACAACAACTTTTCATGGCACACACGGCAAACTATCAGGCCTGCAGGAGTTATAAGCAACGTCGTGAGTCATGTTCAGTGTGCCTGGACGTTTTGAAAATAAAAATGGTACCGAAAAGAAAAACAGAATTAGCACGCACTGTACTGTTGGGCGCTTCAGGATTGGGAGGCGTCGAGAATTCAGAGGTGCTTTGCAACTGAATCCTTGCTAGCAGCTGGGTACCTCCTAGCTAGATGTCTGACCAATCTTTCCATCCATAGGATTGGGTCTTCTTCACATTTGGCCTTGCGGCATACACTACGCATGTGTAGCGTACTATGACAGTTCTTGTCCTTCCTACATCCTCGTAAAAATAGAGATGATTAATATCACATGATGAGTTTAATTCAACCAAAAAGTGCTACTTTTTTATTTGTGATTAGTATCAAATGATGATCTCATTTTTCCTTTTCCTGTGGATCGGCTAGCAGTGCCGCCGCCGGCGGACCAACCCGGCAGACTTGAAGCTCCAGTAGTCCAGCCCACTGAGTCATGACATGGCACACGGGCAGTGTTCCAGTGGTCCAGCCGCCGGCCCAATCTAGAAATCACGGGTTTAACTACTTGCACCTCTGCTTGGCCCAAGGATTGTACGTCTTCAGATTGCAGAATCCTATGTCCAGAGGTCCAGAGCTCACTACTCCGAGAGTTTTTAGGTAGCGTGCTTTAAGATTTGTGCACACTACACACACCTCATCTGGTTGCGCCATGTCTTCTTTGCCAAAACAGTTCATGACGCGAGATTGCAAAATCACGTTGTACAAGATTGTCAGCTGATGCAGTGCCAGTGTTGCTAGCTACAATGGCGGAGGACCATTGTGGCAAGGGAGGGCAGACGTCATACCTTGATTGGATCCTGCTGCTGTGTGTATCCATGACGTGGTTGAAATAGAAAATGAATTGCCAAGCGGAAGGACCTCTGTGCGTCTCATTTCAATTATATGGGAAATGATTACATGACTGGATCCTTGATCCAAAAGAATAGAGAGTGATAACAATGGTGCCTACAAGCATGCCAACTATCGCATGACGCGGTCAGTGCTGCACTCTCCGGATGCACACTCAATTCGCTTACATGACTAATTCTTAACACATCTCCTCAATTACAACGTGATAGTCTCAAGTTGAGATTGGTACAGATAGAACTGAATGGAGCTCTTGATAGTGCTTTAGTGAAGATGTCTGCTAGCTGATCCTTTGATAATATGAATCGCACCTCCATAGCTTTGCGAGCTACTTGTTCACGAACGAAATGGAAATCCACTTGTATGTGCTTCATCCGAGCATGAAACATAGGAATGGTAGTGAGATAAGTGGCCCCAAGATTGTCACACCAAAGAAGAGGCGCCTTGCACTGAAAAATTCCAAGTTCCTTGAGTAATGACTGAATCCAAATCAGCTCTGCAGTCACATTGGCAATAGCCTTATACCCTGCTTCTATACTTGACCTAGACACAGTGGCCTGTTTTCTAGAGCTCCATGACACCAAGTTACACCCCAGAAAAACTGCAAAACCACTGGTTGAACGTCTATCATCAGGGGATCCTGCCCAGTCAGCATCTGAAAATGCACTCGGTGTAGTGCTTGCTCTTCTCTGAAACTTCAGTCCAGCGTCAAGTGTTCCTTTAATAAACCTTAATATTCTCTTTACTGCGGCCTAGTGCACATCAGTAGGACATTGTATAAACTGTTATACCTTGTTCACTGCAAATGACAAATCAGGTCTTGTTATATTCAAATACTGAAGCCCTCCTACTATGCTTTTGTACTGGAACTTCTGCTCTTGTGTCAGCAATTCTCCGTCCAACTTAGACAACTTCTCACTGGAAGCCATAGGTGTAGAGATATGGTTGCACTTACTCATGTTGGCCCTTTGCAAGAGATCATTAGCATATATTTTCTGAGATAGCAGAATACCATTCTTCTCAGGCTTCACTTGGATTCCCAAGAAATAGTCCAACTGACCTAAATCCTTGACAGCAAACTCATTCTTCAACTGCTGAATCAAATTCTTTGTAGCTGCTGGACTTGAGCTCACGATGATAATGTCATTCACATATATCAGCATGTAGATAGTCACATTCCCATGTTTGATGATAAACAGAGATGCATCAGCACTAGTAGATCTGAACCAAAGTTCTTGCAATTTGTTCGTCAGTCTATAATGCCAGGCTCTTGGAGCCTGCTTTAGACCATACAATGCCTTCTTGAGCTTGCACGCATATCCATGAGGTTCGTCAGTACTCTCATATCCAGGTGGCTGCCTCATGAAAACATCTTCTTTCAAGTATTCATGAAAAAATGCATTCTGCATATCAATCTGGTGCATAAACCAACCTCTGCAGACATCAAGTGACAATATCACTCTGACAGTTATAGGTTTGATCACTGGAGATTATGTATCCAAGTAATCCACCCATACAGCTGTTTAAAGCCTTTTGCTACTAATCTAGCTTTGAGCCTTTCATTTGATCCATCAGATTTTCTTTTCTCCTTGTAAACCCATCTGCTATCAATAAGATTCATACCTTTTCTTGGTGGTACTAGTTCCCATGTATCATTCCTCAGCAGAGCAAAATACTCATCATCCATAGCTTGCTTCCAACCAGCATCCTTGAAAGCTTCTTGCAGATCTCTAGGTTTAGTAACTGCAAACAGTGCTGTTGTCAGATTATTGACAGTGGCAACACCAGTCAACTTTCTGCCTGAATACCGAACTGTTCCATCAGTGAATTCTTTGGGCTTTGTCATATTATTCCTAAGCCTTGTTCTCATGGGATGCTGGACAACAGCTTCTGGTGGATGTTCATCAACTGCATTTTCTAAAACAGCACTGTCACCACCACCTGAAAACTAAACCTCAACGCCATTGTTTCCTGCCCTGTTTTCTACAAACACATAACTACTAGAGCCAGGGTTAGTGTCAAGAACTAATTCATGTTGGTCATTAACCAGATGGGTATTAGTTACAACTAGTTCAGTAGGTTCGAGGTTTGTGGGCTCAGAATTGGTGTTGGCTATTAGAGACGCTTCAGTGTAGACAGGTAGTAGAGTTTGGTGATGAGAGGTGTTTGGCTGATAGGTTTCATTGATACATTGGTAGCTAAAGGGGAACATTGCTTCATCAAACACAACATCACGTGAGATGTAAACCCTCCCAGTGGATCGGTCAAAACATTTGTAGCCTTTATGAGATGAGCTGTAGCCTAAGAACATACATTGCTTTGTTCCGAAATTCAGTTTCCTAGAATTATGGGCCCTGAGGTTCGGTCAGCAGGCATACCTCAAAAACACGCAACAAATTGTAGTCAGGTTTGGTGCCAAGAAGTCTCTGTATAGGAGTATCATATTGAATAGTTGGGCTAGGCATTCTGTTAATGAGGTGACAGGCTGTATGGAAGGCTTCATCCCAGAATCTAAGAGGGACTTTAGATTGGACTAGAAGAGTGAGGCCAGTCTCTACAATGTATTTTTGTTTTCTCTCAACAACCCCATTTTGCTGATGAGTGTGTGGGCAAGAAATTTTGTGGGTGATTCCCGTTTGAGCAAGTACTTGTGTAGCCTTTGATACAACCCCCCCCCCCCCCACACACACAGTCTGACTGAACAGAGCAAATTTTTAGATTCAGCATGTTTTCTACAAGCTTTTGAAACTGAAGAAAGACATACTCTACTTGGGACTTACATTTCAGAAAGTAAATCCACACAAATTCACTATAATCATCAACAAAGGAAACACAATATTTTGCAATGTGAACTGAAGGAATAGCAGGTCCCCATACATCCGTATGAATTATTTCTAAAGGAATAGTGGCTACATGTGAAATTAGAATCAAAAGGGAGTTGATGTGCCTTGCCTTGCAGGCAGGCATCACACACAGAAGCAGGGCTACTGCTAGATTATTTTTCTTGTAAAATGCAATGAACAATTGGAGAAATTGGGTGTCTCAACCGGCGATGCCAGTGATCTTGAGTCATCTTGACAGAAAGAAGAGCTTGGTTGTTTCTGTTATTAGGTAGAACTAGTAGGATGGCCTGCACATTTGCGTGGTTCTTGATTGTTACCAAGCTAACTATCATTATCTTTACACACCCTCACTTAAGTAAATCTCAAGGGTCATCACAGTCCATATGAGCAACTGGAAGGTTTAGATATGCATTTGCGTCGATTTCACATCTTTGTGACCTGCGCCAATGAGGTCTGGACGTCGATAACACACCTCAAACTTAGATTTCCTGTCATAAATGGTGGTGCCGGTTATTTCTACGTAGTACTTTCGGACAGTGGCTCACAACATGTACTCGTATGGGAAACGGCTTTGCATTGCTAGAGAAAAGAAAAGGAAAGAATGATCTAAATGATTGCTCCTAGTTGACTTACTCATATTTGGTTGTTATAAAAATGCCCACCCAAACAATTAGAGAACAACAGTGAGAGCAAGAATCTTTTTCCCTCACGTCATTTGCAAAAAAAAAAATTTATCTTGAGTAATTAATTAATTGGAGTAGGGGTATTTTTGGACTAATATTTTTGTAATGAAAATGATGGGTAATTTTTCTTTTTTCCTTTTTTTTTTCTCTCTCTCTCTCTCTCTCTCAGTCAATTACAAAACAAAAATGGCAATGGGGTAATTAATTAAGAAGAGTAGAGGTACACGTCAATTGCAAAAGAAAATGGCAATGGTGGATAATTAATTAAGAGAAATAGGGGTATTTACAACTATTTTTTTATAATGGCAGTGGTGAGTAATTTTTTTTCTTTTTTCTTCGTTTAACGTGAGAATTTCTAGGCCTTGAGAATAAAAATGATGGGTAATTTTTTATTTTTTTCCTTTTCTCTCTCTCTCTCTCTCTCATGTCAATTACAAAACAAAAATGGCAATGGGGTAATTAATTAAGAAGAGTAGAGGTACACGTCAATTGCGAAAGAAAATGGCAATGATGGATAATTAATTAAGAGAAATAGGGGTATTTACGACTATTTTTTTTGTAATGGCAGTGGTGGGTAATTTTTTTCTTTTATTTTGTCTCCGATTAACGTGAGAATTTTCAGGCCTTGAGAGTGAACGTGGTGGCTTCTTTTGTTGCTCAAATATATATATATAATAGATGTAGAGGACATTCTTACACCTTCCTGTAAGCAGGGTTCTCTTTGTGGTTCGATCCTTGACAAAGAGAAAATTTAGATGAAATTCGACAAAGGCATTGTTATCAATGGTCAATTTTCTAACTGATAGGATATGGCAATTTATATCAGGTGTATGCAGGATACGATTTAGGTATAGAGGCTTATCTGAACTAGAAATAACTGAATCACCAACATGGGTAATGGCCATACCTGAACCATTCGCAACCTGAACTTGGTCTCCACCACGGTAGCGCTCACGAGTCGTTAGGTGTTCCAGATCATTGGTGATGTGATCTGTAGCGCCGGAGTCAATGCACCAGTTTGGATCAACCACATAGGAGTTGGCGGCGATAGCAGCTGCAACCTTGGCGTCATCCGCCTGGTAACTGTGATCAAATCGGTACCAGCAGCAGAGAACATGGTGACCAAGCTTCCCGCAGAGCCGGCACTCAATCATAGAGCCGCCACCAGACCTGGCTGCTGATTTGGCAGCAACGAAGTTCTTAATGGCAAGCCATTTCCGTTTGTCTTTCATTCCTATTTCAAGAAGACTATCATTCTATAAATATATTTTCTCCTGCAACTGGTCTGTAACCTGTATTGCCTTTTTCATCGTGGTTCTCCCTTGAAGATTACAAACTGAATTGCAGCAGGGTTAAATAGCTGTGCCAAGGAAACATATGAAAAATGACATCTATCGTTAGGGTGTTTTATAAGAGAGGTGCTTCCAATAAATACAACCTACGACCTTTTGAGCTGGTGTCATGTTCTGTTAACAGAACTTATCGTCAGGCTGTTGAGCCGTTCTGATCCTGAAGATATACTCGAAGATAGGATAGGGATAGATCACCGTATAGTTGTGATATTCTGTTGTAATTCTTTCTTGTACTCCAATCCTAGATATACTATAAATATCCATGCATACAATGCAGTTGTATGTGCGCCAAACTACCTGTTTAACTTGGTATCTCAAAGCCAAGATCCAATCCGGTTTCCCACCCACCCACCATGTCAACCATTCCATCCGCCATCTCCACCTCCGCTGGCGCCATCAGCTTGTCATCCCCGAGCATTCCCGTTCCCTCCATCGGGAACGCGATCACCGTCCGCCTCTCCAGGGAGAATTTCTTCCTCTAGAAGGCACAGGCTTCACCGGTGCTGCATGCGAAGCAGCTCTTCGGCTATGTCAACGGCTCCATCACGGTGCCGCCTGCGGTCATTACCGAGGGTACATGCTCCTCCGCACAGCAGGTTCTGAACCCTGCCTACCTGCGCTGGAACACGCAGAATCAGATCATCTTGAGCGCTCTTGTCTCCACCATGAACGAGGACATGTTGGGCCAGATGATCCAATACACCACCGCGCGCCGTTTGGTCGGCGCTGCACGCCATGTTCTTGGCGCAGAATTGCGCTCAGATCATGCAGCTGTGCTACCAGCTCTCCAATACCAAGAAGGCTGGAACGAAGGCGGCCACGTACTTCCAGAACATGAAGACCCTTGCTGACACCATGGCTTCCATCAGCAACCCCCTCACTGATGAGGAGGTCCTCAGCTACATGCTTGCCGGGCTCGGGGCCGACTTCGAGTCCATTGTCACCTCCATCACAGCCCGTGATGACGCTATCAGCCTGCACAACTTCTACTCGCAGCACATCAACGCTGAGATCCGCTATGATCGCAACACCGCTACGTCCGAGATCCAGCCCTCCACCAACAACACCACTCGCCAGCCCCAGGATGGCGGTCACCGTGGTTGTGGTCGTGGTGGTTTTGGACGCAGCGGCCAGGTACGCGGCAGCCACAGTCGCAGCGGCCAAGGGCGTGGTGGCGGCTGCGGCAGTAGGAATGGTGGCGGCAACAAGCCCATCTGCCAGGTCTACCACAAGTACGGGCATGATGCTCTACGTTGCCGTCATCGCTTCAACCACGTGTTCCAGCCAAAGGACAATCATGACCGCTCCGGCAATGCTGCTACGTCCTACAACATCGACCCATGCTGGCTCGTCGACAGTGGGGCCAACGATCATCTCACTAGTGATCTTGACCGCCTGAACATACACGAGTGCTACACTGACAAGGACACCGTCCAGGTCGCCAGTGGCTCAGGTTTTTCAATTTCTCATATTGGTCATTCTGTACTTCCCGGCTCTACTAGACCCCTTCACCTTCGCAATGTCTTGTATGTTCCCAATATTAGCCAAAACCTTTTGTCTGTCCACAAGCTTGCCTCAGATAATCATGCTTTCATTGAATTTCACCCAAGCTTCTTTTGTGTCAAGGATCAGGCAACAAGGAGAACTCTTCTTCACGGTAGCAGCCACAATGGTACGATCTTTATCCGGTGCCATGCTCCTTTCTTCATTCATCTGTGCTGCGTTGCCAAGGCCTTTCCAGTGTCACTACATCTCTGGACTTGTGGCATCGCAGGCTTGGGCATCCGACGTCGACTGTCATTGAGTCCATTCTTAGGTCCAATAAACTAGGATGTGCACCTCGTAGTAATTCCTTTGTGTGTGGTGATTGTCAATGGGCTAAAGTTCACCAATTGCCTTTTAATAAGTCATCTCATGTCACCACCTCCCCACTTGAGCTTGTTCACTTCGATGTATGGAGACCTGTTGTTACCTCTGTAGGTGGTTTCAAATACTATGTTAGTTTTTTGGATGATTTTAATTATTTTACATGGATTTACTTGCTGAAAAGAAAATCCGATGTTGAGCATGCCTTTCACATTTTCCAAAAACATGTTGAGCGTTTACTCAATGCAAAAATTCGTGTGTTCCAGTCTGATTGGGTGGGGAATATAGGCGCCTCTCTTGCAACCTTTCCGCTCAAGGCATTCAGCACCGTGTCACGTGCCCCCACACCTCTCAACAAAATGGCATTGCTGAGAGAAAGCATCGGCATGTAGTTGAAACAGGCATCGCCTTGCTTGCTCACTCCTCTCTTCCCGTCCATTTTTGGGACGAAGGCTTCCTAGCTGCATGCTATCTTATCAACCGAATGCTCACCAGAACTCTGCAACGCTCTACACCCATAAAAATCCTTCTATATGAGAAGCCCAATTATTCCTTTTTGCGAGCTTTTGGTTGCGCGTGCTGGCCAAATCTGCGCCCCTACAACAATCATAAGTTATATTTTTGCTCCATGCAGTATGTGTTCCTTGGTTACAGATCTATGCACAAAAGGGTACAAATGTCTGGATCGTTCTACCGGTCGCATCTATATCTCTCGTGATGTCGTATTTGATGAGTCTGTTTTCCCTTTTTCCACCACCCCTCCCACTGCCACTTCTGCTCCTTCCTCATGGACCTATCCATCTATCGAACTGGTTGCACATTTTGATCATATGCGAAATTACAATCTTGAATTATTGGCAACTGATGACCTTGCTGCAAGTAGTTCTATGAATATTTCAGGTGCCCCTATTCATCATCCGACAACAGATGTAGGCATTCCCGGCGCGCCCACGACTTCTGCTAACTCCGGCTTGGCCCACGCTCCTAAGGCTTCCCCAACTGCTCCACCGGATACTGGCGGCCCATCATCGACTGGGCCGGCTCGTGCTCCCTCGGTTGTTCCTCTGACTATTGTCAGATTTGATACAGGCAGAACCGGCAGTTCAGCAGCCACTCCGCTGCAGTCATCCCCTGTCTTCGCTGCTCCAGTGCCCTCCCTGCCTCTGGCTAGTCCAGAACAGGCTGCCACGACACACACCATGGTCACCAGACTGCGGGACAATATTGTTAAGCCGCACATCCCTACTGATGGCACCATCCTCTACAATCTCCATCGTCGAGGTTTCTTCGCAGCTTCTTTGTCTTATAAGGAGGCTCTTGTTGATGACAAATGGCATGCTGCCATGGAGGCCGAGTTCACTGCGCTCTAACAAACTAACACCTGGTCTCTCATTCCTTGACCTGTTTGTCAGAACGTCATCAGATGCAAATGAGTGTTTAAGGTGAAGCATAATCCCGACGGCTCAGTTGACAAGTATAAAGCTTGTCTCGTTGCTCAAGGCTTTACACAGTAGTTGGGCATTGACTACGTTGAAACATTCAGTTCGTCTTGTTCTTTCTATTGCTATTTCCAAAGGGTGGGATCTTTGGCAAGGTGATATCAGCAATGTGTTTCTGTATGGCTTTCTCAATGAAAATGCCTATATGTAGCAGCCGCCTGGTTTTCAAGATCCTGCTCATCCTAATTTTATGTGTAAGTTCAATCGCTCCATCTATGGCCTCAAGCAATCTCCACGGGCGTGGCATTCTCGGCTCAGTGACAGACTTCATCAACTCAGTTTTGTCTCCTCTACCACTGACACATCGTTATTTATTCTACACACTGGTGGCGTCACAAATTACATGCTAGTGTATGTTGGTGATATTGTCATTGCTAGCTCCTCTCCCACTGCAGCATGACGGCTTCTTCAACAGTTGGCTACCACTTTTCCTGTCAAAGATCTTGGTCCCCTGTCTTATTTTCTTGGTGTTGAACTGGCTTCCATTTTTGGGGGGGATGACGATGACTCAGAAGAAGTATGCTCTGGATATTCTTCGTCGTACTCATATGGAGAATTGTAAGCCAGTACCAACACCTATGTGTGTTCATGACAAGTTATCTTGGCATTGTGGCACTAAGCTTGGTGAGCAAGATGCATTCACATATAGAAGCAATGTTGGTGCTCTCCAGTATCTCACCATGACGAGGCCTGATATGTCCTATGCTGTGAATAAAGTGTGTCAATATCTATCTCAGCCTACAGACATCCATTGGGAGGCAGTTAAGAGAATTCTTAGGTTTGTCAAGGGGACAGTGTCTACCGGCTTGCACTTCAGCCGCTCTGCATCCACTTTGATAAGTGTGTTTACAGATGCTGATTGGACAGGGTGCATTGATGATCACAGACCTACTGGAGAGTTTGTAGTTTTCTTTGGTCCCAATCTTGTCTCGTGGAGCGTTCGTAAGTAGCCGACAGTATCACGTTCCTTAACTGAAGCTGAATACAAAGCGCTAGCGAATGGGACTGGAGAAGCCACTTGGATTCAGTTTCTTCTTAAAGAACTTCGTGTCTTTCAACCATGACCGCCTGTGTTGTGGTGTGATAATCTAGGTGCTACCTATTTGAGTGCTAATGCAGTGTTCCATGCACGAACAAAACACATTGAAATCAACTTTCATTTTGTCCGAGAGAAGGTAGCACTTGGGGCCTTGGAAGTTCGGTTTGTTTCTTCAGGAGATCAAGTTGCGGATATATTTACAAAGACAACAACTAAACAGATGTTCGAGAAGTTTCGATCCAATATCAATCTCATGGCACTTGGTTGATATTACAGGGGGATGTTAACAGAACTTATCATCAGACTGTTGAGTTGTTCTGATCCTGAAGATATACTCGAAGATAGGATAGGGATAGATCACCGTACAGTTGTGATATTCTGTTGTAATTCCATCTTGTACTCCAATCCTAGATGTACTATAAATATCCATGAATACAATGCAGTTGTATGTGCGCCAAACTACCTGTTTAACTTGTTCTAAGCTGCACATTTCAGGTGGGCTGGCAATTGGAAATACTTGTACTAGGGGATCAAATAAATTGAAATGAATGGCCCAAAAGGAGGTGTAGATTTCCGAGGGCAATGATGATGTAAGTGTAAATTCCAATAATACACAAGAACATACTCAGCTGTATATATGGCACAATTTTACAGTATTCATATTTTATTATGAATTCCTACATGTAACTGGAACATAACTGATAAACAATACCTTGCGAACGAGATCATCGTACTGATTTGCTATGCAGGAAAGTAGTACCTAATCTCAGTTGGACTAACAGCCACCATAATAATGAGGCCTGCGCTGCAAGGTCTACTGCTTGATGCCGAGATTGTACATGTTGTGCTGCGATGCACAAGATGGTGACCGTTACGCCTCTATGCATGAGTTCGAGGACGTGGTCACATGTGAAATCGTTCCTACCCGTGCCGTTGTTGAGCTCCAGACTCCAAACGTGCTTCGCTGCCTCACCGCCACGTACACGTCGCGCGCGAGGATAGGCCAGGATGTCACATTCACCCCCCTTAATAACCCAACATACTCATTGAGGAGTGGAAAAATTTATCATGCAGAAACAATATATAAGATCACCTCTCTCATGTCCACACGTCCAGTACCGTCATATATATGCCATACCATGGCCACACAGGATCCATGTGTCCACCCTTACACGCTCGTGAAACCTTAATAGTTAGCTCTGATACCACCTATAATATCCTAGGTCCGAATACGCCTAAGACCGGCTCACACTTAGGGTGAGTCCTACCTCACAGAATAAATTTTATGTTTATATCCTTGATTGATGATTTACGTAAATGGGTTAACCCAAATTATTTTGCATTCTAGCCCTGGCTATTTATATTGGTCTCATCTATCTAAACTAGCGATACAGGACTATTCCCATGCTGCTACAATGTTTTACAGGCTACTGTGTTGAGCTGATGGGCTACTTCTTTTTATGGGCCAGGGACAAATCAAGCAAAGCAAGATATTGTTTGTACACTAATTTTAAACAATAATATTAACTGATATGTGACTAAAATGAGGTCAAATATTTAACAGATCTCAAGCTAGTTTGGAATGAATTTAGTAATATAAGTTTTGTACTATAGAAAATATAGATCTCAGAATGAACATGAATGATAATGACTGGCAACATAAGCTACCATCACATCATGTTACATGGAGCCGGAGAATTAGCATTGCCAGATAAATCATGGATGTTCAAATTGTTCTCGGTGCCTCTCTTGCCCACTGTGGGCACGAACTTTATATAGCATACATACTGCTAAACCTAAGTTGTGAAAGAAAGCAAGAGGATGGACAAAATCAGAGCATCATTCATGCAGCAAATGGATCTTTCCTAGCTATTTATGAATCTGCACAGCCGCACAGGTAGATGGGATGTTATGTACAGGAAGCACTACTCATGAATGCAAGAAAGGGTTTAAAAAGTAAATCCTTTTGCTCACACTATAGATCATTTGTGCAGTAGTGAATATCATATATTAATTATATCTTCCATCCAGGATGTCTGGCCTTTGAGTTGGGATATGGCCTGTGCTGTGTCCTAACCCACAAAAGAAGACCCATTATGCACAATGCCAATCAGCGGGTTGGAATCTAGTTTAGTGAGATAATGACCATATCCCACCGTAGGTTAGCCAACACAATAACTCTTTGGTTAACCTTTTTATATAATAAAAACAAAATAGTAAATAGGTTGGTGAAATAGTGAGGCACATCTATCGAGTGAGTGGGTCTAGACATGTTTGGACCTTAGGATATTATTGTTCTATATTATTTTTTTTAGCTTTGATAAATAATATATAAGATACCACGAAGACGAATAGAGGAAAATGGAGAAAATTCATCAGAGAATTTGGTAAGAAAACAATATGATGAAGTGCCTTAGAAATACGAAAGTTTAATAAAAAATAATGGCCAATTGCCTTTTCTTTCTCTCGTCTTTCCCATTTGCTACAGTTCCAAGAGAGCGAAGGCGAGGCGAACACTGATCCGCTACCGAAATCGGCGGGTCCTTCCCCACCTCCGGTGTCCTCATGGGTTGTCAAGGTGCGAGGGACCTGTGAATTCAACGTGTGCTGTACACGGCCCCTACTACCTAGGTTAAGTAGGTTGGGGTTACATTTACCCAAGCTGGTTTGGCGGCGTGGGTTATCTTTCCTCTACGACGGACTCTCCAGGCGCCTCCCCTCTCCGGCTCCGATGGTTTCCTTGCCGCCATGGACGACGACGACATGTGGTACCATATCCATTTTCCGTATGGAAAGTTGGATTTTCTTTGAATCCCTGGGGACGCGTCCTCTGCTGTGTCTAGAGACGCTGGACTCAAGGTCCGCTTGCCGGCACTGGCGTCGGTGAAGCTGGACTTTTATTCCTCTTCTTCTCGCTCCAAGACGGTGGGCGATACTTGTTCAATGCTCACGATGCGCCCTGGAGGTGGTTCCGGGCGCTGGATCTTGCAGTTCTCCAACTTGACCAGCATGTGGTGAGAATCGGGATCCACTTACGTAAGTCACTGTCGCTGACAAGTGGGCTAGTGGCCACGCGTGGCCCATGCATAGTGACGGACTTCCTGCTGACTTACATCAGTGGATCTGGCTCCCTGTAGCGGACGAAGGCGGACTGGCGCTGGTTCTGGGCGACTATAAGTTTTAAGGACGACCTTGACATGAGGAGTACAAGAAATTAGCTTCCAGTTCTTCTAGGGTGTATGTTGTAAAACCTCAGGGATGTACTGAGCTTTATGTTTAATTTATTCCCCTTTTCGTAAAAAAATTCAAATACTGAAGCTGCATATTATCGTTTTACATTTCCTCATTACAATATGCTTTCTAGATATGTACAATTATATATATGCCTCACCAGACGAGAGGTTCCAAATTCGTGAAAAGGCAGTAGGAAATATAATCACGACAGCTACAAAATAATTGTTACATGGTGTCCATATATATATCTTTGGAGGTTTAAAGGTCTAATGCTATTGTAGTGCAATTTTTATGTTGTCACATCTTATTGGTTATATATAAACAGTGTAGTGGACGAATTCCTGAATGAATAAAATTAATGGCAAAAAAGTGAAAACAATAGAAATCATCTCAACAGTCGAGAGGCAGACTCCATGGATTTTGATACACACATAAGAAAAATCCTAAACCGAATAGTTGAAAGAAAACTCCCATAAAAGAAAAATGTTAGCCCTTTGTTGTGGATCAAGCTTTTGCAGTTAATTTAATTGGTACAACAGATAATGTGAAATTTAATGCCAATTATCATGGATAATTTCAATATCAATAAACCCACGTGGGGTTTGACTAGTGAATATGTGAACATTAAATCAGAAAAGAAATTATTAGGGTCTAGAAGGTATTGGAAAAAATGATATACATCAATATTTTAAAAAAACTTTGAAATAAAAATAAAAGATGGCATTGCTTTGTAATTTTTTTTTTATGGCACGTCTTTTGATTTCGTAGAAAAGATATCACGAGTTACATTTGCTAGTTCCTTAGAGCATCTTCAGCGGAGCCTCCTAAACGGGTCTCTACTCTAAAATTTAGGAGCCCAGCAAAAAAACCCACTCCAGTGGGCCTCCTAAACTGATTCCTATTTTATATGTCCTTCCAAATGTTGACCCCAGGTCCCCAACAATAGGAGCTTTCCATCTCTCTCCTAAAAATGGGCCCCACCTTATTTTTCTTTTTTCTAACCCGCAACCCTCTCTCTCCACCCCGCGACCCTCTCTTTCCTCCCCGCTTCTCTTTCCCGCATCAGCCGCCATGCCGGCATTAGGCCATCCCTCACCATCGGTCGCCGTTCTACTGGGCCCCACCTTGAGATCGCCCGGTGCCGAGCTTCAACATTGCCTACTGGCCCTGCTTGTCATCGTCGCCCTTGCCCAGATCCATGGCGCAGGCGGGGCGGCGGCGCTGGAGCAGCTTGGCCGCCGGCGGGGCCGAGGACGAGTGCAGGCATCAGCACCAAGGTGAATGCGGCGAGTGCGAGCGGGGGAGCAGCTTGGTGTCAGCCGCATCGACGGTGGCACGGCGGCGCAGCGGGTGCGGCAGCGGAGAATCAGCCGCATGCATAGGCGGGCGTCGGAGTAGCGATGGCGGTCTGGCACCGGAGCAGCACCCACTGGCGAGTGGGCGGTGGCTGAAGCATGACAAGATCCGGCGGTGCGGTCGCCTTCTTCCCCACCCGCGGTAGGATTTGACGGCATGGGCGCGGGAGCCTAGGCCCGACGGCTGAAGGAGCGGGTGAAGAGGCGCACACACGCGGGATCTTCTTTGCACCCGAGCTCACCATGGCCTCGTAGTTCACCCGGCCATAGCCTGGCCGAGCTTGGCTCCAATCTGGTCCAGCAACCTTGACAGTCCTCTGCATCGAGGCTTGTCGGGCTGGCAGATCCAGGACCTGCGCTCGGGCAGCGCTGGGGCGGGCTCGGGCGGCTCCGGTGGCAGGAACTCGGACGGGGAGCAGCGGGGCATCAGTAGAGTGGAGACTGCAATTTGTTTTCTAGCTGACAAATTGGTCCCACAGACACTATCACAAAAGAGGCTTTTAACGGCGGGCCAAATGGACTATAGCGGCGGGCCAACCAGCCCGTCGCTATGAAACCGCAGATGAAAATATTGTTTTTTTTTGCGACGGGTCGTCCATAAGACACACCAACCGCCGGTGAAAATCACATTATAGCGATGGGTGACGGGGTGACAATGTCACCCACCGCTACAAATTTCCAAAAAAAATAAAAAAAACTTTGCCCCGGCCCATCCGCCTGCTACTCGCCGTCCAGATCTGCCCTATGCACCGGTGGAGGGTGGCCATAGGAGGCCCACGCGCAGAAAGAGGGCCGGCCAGAGGAGGCCTGCGCGCCGGAGGAGGAGGCCCACGCGCCGGTGGAGGAGGGCCCGCATGCCAGAGGAGGAGGACGGCCTGTCACCGGAAGAGCCCGCGCGCCGGAGGAGGAGGGCCCGCATGCCAGAGGAGGAGCCTGCCGTCAAGGCGCCTCCAGATCTGTCGGTGGATGAGGGCCTACCGGAGGAGGAGGCCCACCCGCAGGAGGAGGCCCGGCCAGAGGAGGCCCACGCGCAGGAGGAGGGCCCGCACGCCAGAGTAGGAGGGCCCACGCGTCGGTGGAGGACGGACTACGCGTCAGAGAAGGGGCCCGCCGCCAGGTCGCCGCTCTCTAGATCTGTCGCCGTCGCCGCCGCCTGCCTTAGGCCGCCGCCTGTCGCTAGGAGAGAGAGAGAGGAGGAGGTGGGTGTGAGAGGGATGCGGGAGAGAGAGAGAGAGAGAATGTGGTTGTGAATGAGAGGGATGAGGGAGAGAGAGAGAGAGGAGGTATGGCAGTAAAGTAAAGAAAAGAAACACGAAAAGAAAAACGCATACTTCTCCTTCATGCTGATTGGTGGACACTTAAAATACTGGATCGCTGACGTGGTGAATAATATTTTTAGCTGCGGTTGATATTATTAACTACCGCTAATATTTTTAACGACGGTTGACAAAGTCAACCGCCGCTAAAAATTGATTTTTAGCTGCGGTTCATTTTGTCAACTGTCGCTAAAAATCATTTTCTCACTGTAGCGGCGGGTTTCTTTATACCCGCCGCTACCTCATTTTAGATGCCGCCGCTACAGGCTATTTTTGTGATAGTGAGACATAGCAGCTCATATGCACGCTTTCACTGGAGTTAGGTGCAATGTTGGGCTCCCAAATTTTACAAATGGACTTGTAAAATTGAATTTGAAAGCCCAATTTTACATGCTCCACTGAAGATGCTCTTTTTTTTTTTTGCGAAAGCACTGGAGATGCTCTTAGGGGTCATGTCATGATACTTTTGCGGCAGTGTATTGTTGGGGGCACGCCAGTGACTGTGATTAGAAGTTTTCTTGATAATATAGAGAAAGATGAAGACCACAAGCAAGCCGCTAATGAGATGAAAAAAAAAACCAAGTGCTTTGCGCCCATCGGCCCTGTTTCGTGACTGCCCAGGCAGGCAGCAGCCATCAGTAAGTCGCCTAGCTGGAAAGAGCGCATGACGTTAGGCAGGCCACCAGTCATTTTGGGGTCCCCTGAAGTACTCTTACGATCCCGAAAACAAAGATGCACAAATCACTTGGATTAGGGACCTCAGAGGTCGGAGAGCTCAGAAGTCCAGCGGTGCTACGAATTACTGTTCCAACACGGCACAGCCCTCTTCGCCTCTCCTCTCTTCCTCTACTCCACGTCCTATTCCATTATAGCAGACGCAATCCTCCGGTTCTGTACTTCCGTAGTACTCCGGCGATGTGGAAGTTCTGTTTCGCCTGACTCACTGGGAGCTGGGATCTGTTCCTGCACCTTCACTCAACTTCTCGCATATGGTGGGCCAGATGTCACAGTTCTTCCAACTGTCTTCCATCGACGACATGCAGTGTTGACTGCCACAGATGATGCAAAGAAGGAAGATGGGAGCACGGCTGTGATGAGACCAAGGTCTGACGGGTTTTTATGAAAATCTTCGTAGTTCCTCTGTAGTTTAATGGAGCAATAATTAACATGTGTCCTTAATGGAATGCAGTAATTAGCAGGATGCTTTGTTATTCGAGCCTTTCTGTTTTCCGAACGTGTAACAGCTAGTTTTTTGGACTGTAAACTCAGTAGCAGATAATCTCTATTAGCTTTCCAAGCTTACATGATGATGCCACGGTGGATTGTCATTGCTGTATCATGGATGAGATAAGAGACCAAGCTGAATGGCACATGGCGTTCATTTGATTCCTCAGTCCATGTCCACCAAATACTATGGAAAAGCTATGTTATGTGCATTCCTCAGTCCATGTCCATTAAATGCAAACTAATGTCGCTCGGGTGACCTGACTAAACAGTAGCTTGGCTTTGGCTAGGATTGGACTGCCATGTCAAATGACAGTTCCCCTTTCCGGGTTAAAAGTTTGATTGCTTTGAGCATGTACGATAATCACTCAAGCCATACTATTGTGTATGTGGTCCATTAATCCAACAATTTAGGAAGTGGATCCACTAACTTAAGTTAGTGGACAGTGGTGGGTCACTGCTCATGGGCCACGCGTGGCCGCTACCCTTCACGTCAGTGAGCATGACTTAAGTCAGTGGGACCCGTCTGTTGATGTGCCCATCCAGTAGTAGAAAAAATCAACAGGCTTATCTCATACTAATCAACAGCTTGGTGTCCAAGAAGGGTGTCTTCCTCCACGTATCAATAACGCGTCAGATGTATGTTGATAATTTCTTCTCTCAATTCTCAGCTCTGTTCTCTAGTTTCCTGCACTACCTCAAAAAAGGCCATTAGTGACGGGGTTTTTTACATTATCAGAGACGGAAACTAAAACTGTCACTAACAACGCGTCAGTAAATCTGGACCGATAGGGACGGTGTTTTTACCCGTCACTAACAATGTTCTGACGGATATGTACAAAACCGTCACTAACAGTTGTGATAGCTAATTCAAAACCGTCGCTGATGCTCAGACGTGAAATTAAAAACCCGTCGCTAATTCTATGACAGGAATTTAAATCCCGTCTTTGATGCTGTGACGGGAAATAAAAACCCTTCTCTACAGTATATGTGGGTGACGGAAACTGAAGCGCGTCATTAATGTTTGTGACGGTAAAAAGAAAGGAAATCGTCACTGACACACAGACACGTCCATGATGCGTCAGTGACGGATCACTACTGCTGTGCTGAATATTGACACCAGAAATATATAGTTTTTCTCTTATTCCATGCTCTTGAACTGTTACAACATTTACAAGAAATATTCATCGATTCCAAGGTCACTGTACAGTTTTTCTTGAAGCATTTCAGTAGTATAAACATGTTTTTCAGTAGACTAAAGATTACAATCTTGGTTCAACTAAAGATTACATGCTCCTAGTGGGACTGCTACCAGATTAAATCAGACAATAGCCAAGGCCAAAGAATCTGCATAACAAATAAACTCTGCTCATGTCAGTACTGAATAATCAAGGTCATGTCAATACTGATCTAAACCAATAAACAAGAAGGAAGTCCCTTGTTTATCGTCAGAAAAAGGCACTCTTAATGGCAATAGTTACCTGCATAGTAAATATCGACTACTGCAGTTTATTTTCAGCATAATGCTACATGATTATACTATCAGAAGACAGTGCATGCTCAAGAATACCTGGTAAGCCAACAGCTGGTAGCATCCAATGCATCTGTGGCTTTATCCAAAATGCTGGAACAATGCAAAGAAGTTAACCTTGAACGATACCTCTATAAATCGCACTGTTGTACGTGAAAGAAATATACATGTTAGAGTTTTAAATGCTGAAGAACTGACCATGATTGGTAGGTCTTACATTACTAAATGAACTCACATTGATGTCAATGGAATATCTAGTTGGCTTTATACATCATTACATTGACTGAACCTAGAATGGATGCTTGAAAGCAACAAAAGAAAAATGAATATGACAGCAGGTTCCTATTGATCAAATTCATTTCGCATAACTAATCTGCCAGCTGTTGCAGTATACTTTGGTATCTTTAACATGTCTTTCATTACTAATCAACCCTTGTGGCCTGGATTGGACATGAGAAGGATCTCAATTTTGTTCCAATTTATCCTAAACAAAAACTGGGATTCAAACAGCTGCTTATTTTTAGCAAAATAAACTGACTTCTTGTTTACTATCCTAACAAGCTCAGATAGCATTTCATCACCCAGGAACTTTATGAAGTGAGGGGGTGGGGGAGTGGTCTCACCTCTATGGACAGGCTTGACCTCAGGTACGACGAAGCAAGGAACCCAGCTCAAGCTTGAGGCATGATCCAGCGAAGAGGACGAGGTCACAACTGGAGGATGGCAGTGGTGTGATCCGGAAGAGGGCGGAGGAGGCATGATCTTGCAAGCAGTAGCTGATGGCATCCTGCAAGCAAATGAGCATATTGCAATAAGTAGCTCAAAATACGAAGATCAATTGAAGACACGAGTACAACCACGCCGAATCCTGCAAGCAAATGAGCATATTGCTTTAAGTGATTTATGGAGTTGGTCCAGCTGAGCACTTATTCACTTCATATTGTCAAGTTCATATAACCATTGGCAGACAAGCAAAATTCTCTAACATGAAGCACGTAAGTATGCCATGACAAATTCAGTTGATAGGTTGCAGATTTCAGAAAAGCTTGCCCTAGTTCAGTAAAGCAAATAAAGCTATATTGTACAGTTTTCAAACCCAATATTTTTTCTAGTAGGGCAGTATGATCTCACCTAATATTGTAATAGTCTCTTCCCCTATAACCATTAGTGTTTTACCCTTGTCTCTTTCACCTACAACCATAAGTCAGAAATGCATCAGGCCATTTGAGCAGAAAAAATCACAAATCAAGACAGATTCTGCTTATGAAATTACCAAGTCTCATAATGCATTAATAATCAGTAACTTAACAGCTAGAAAATAATCATGTTGTGCTACTAGTCAATACCATCCAAGGAAAAAATAAATCTATGTTGAAAATGGAAACTAAGGTAGGAAAGTTGGGACGTAGACCTCGTGAGTTGTTTAGGCTTGGTAATACGAGAGAAACTTAAATTGACAACTTAATAAGCTTAAACTAGCGGCTAACTGAATTACGAGTTGTGAAGGTGGATCCAAGCATGAGCACCAGGAATCATCATCACAACTATAAGGCTGGTTGGTCCGTGTCCCTTAGGACACTACCACAAATAGGACCTGGAGCGGCGACAATGCCAACCGCCTCTATAAAATGCCCAAGCTATAAAAGCCGTGTTCGAACAGCTCCGGCCCTCACTCGAACAGTGGCGGCCCGAAAATTTGGGCAAATTACGAAAATCAAGGGGGGGGGGGGGAAGGTTTTGAGTTCGTTTTGTTTTTTCAAAAATTTGCTCTATAAGGTAAGGGGAACTCATCCCATTGATTTTTCTGTGCTCTCATTTTGAAATCAAGTAGAATTTTGGGTTTAAGTTTGTTAGGTTTTCATCAAATTTTAGCTAAGTTCGTTTGATTTGGATGGTTCTACTTGGTTATAGTTGAAGTTTATGAAGGCATACATCATCTCTTTTTATCACTACACAAAAAAGTTATTATATTTAGCTTGTTTTATGTTAATGGAAATCTAGATCTAGTTTGGTTTTTAAAAGAGAGAGAAAGTACTATTAGGGCAAGAGGGATGTTAATTATTTTATTATTTCTTAATAAAAATTTAATAATATATAAAATAATTTGATGTTTGTTTCATTTTACCTTGCATAATATTTCTCACTTCATGTATATTATTTTTCAATGTTTATATATTCAGTGAATATTTAAATTTTTTGTTACACATAATTAATTAATTTATTTCTAATATTTTTTGGCTAGATGGTGATAAAAGTTAAATAATATATAAAATAATTTGACGTTTGTTTCATTTTATCTTGCATAATATTTTTCACTTCATGTAATATTCACAATATATATATATATATATAGTGATATATATATATAGTGAATGTTTAAATTTTTTGTCACATATAATTAATTAATGAATTTTAATAATTTTTTGGTTTCCGTTCAAGGCCGTTCCCGATGGATAGATCTTGGATGTACGAGGCACCAAGACCAGGCCCAATATTTTTATGAGGAGTTTCCAAATTTATCGAAGCGGCCGCACAACATGCTCGACATGAACGGACGACTGATATATATTGTTCGTGTTTTGATTGCAAAAATTAGAAGCTGTGGAATGATATAAAAGTAATAAAGTCTCACTTGGTGCGGAAGGGTTTTGTTGATGGGTACACGAGATGGACAAAACATGATGAGAACAGTATGGTCGATATGAAATTTGATGAGCATATTGAAGTTGAAGTCGAGATTGTCAATACGCCTGGTGCGGATGCGATGGATTGACCTGGTGAAGCTGATTTTGATGTTAAGGAGTTGTTGTGTCATATTGAGCCGCAGGTGTTGATCAATGCCGGTAGGACTAAAGGGCTTGATAATTTTCATAGAATAGAGAAAGCATCAAAGGATCCATTATATGATGAATCTAAGGAATGTGGTAAAGAGTTCACTGTGTTGCGTACTGTACTTGAACTGATGAAGCTGAAGGCCATGAATGGCTAGTCGGACGCTAGTTACACAGATTTGTTGGAACTTATTTCCGATTCGCTGTCGAAGCCCAACTTGTTGCCAAGGACAACATACCTTACTAAGAAGCTGATTTACCCACTTTTGTTGGGCGTGCAAAAAATTCATGCATGTCCAAATCAATGCATATTGTATCGAAAGGAGCATCAGGACGCTGTGAGATGCCCAAGGTGCAAACACAGTCGTTATAAGAGGAACAATGATTGTGACGCTGATGGTGGCATGAAAAATACAACTAAGAGGAGAAAGAAGAAAAGAAGTTCTATCGTCAAAGACAGTGATGACAGTAAGGTTCCTGCCTTAGTCATGTGGTACTTACTCATGGTCGATCGCATCAGACGCTTGTTCGCCAATCCTAGGGATGTGGCAATGATGACATGGCATGCACGCAAGGGGGACGGTAAGCTCAGGCATCCCGCAGATGGAACACAGTGGAAAAAGTTTGATGAGGATCATCGAGACTTCTCTAATAAGGAAAGGAACATATGGTTTGCATTGAGTACAGACGGGATGAACCCGTTCGGTCAAATGAGGAATCCGCATAGCACTTGGCCAGTGATTTGGTCAAATGAGGAATCTGCATAGAATATACATCATATGTATACATAAATTCTAAATCACTGTCGGACAGAAAAAGAATAAATGCATATAACTCATAACTAAAGTGATGATATATCTATTAAAACAACTTTGCTACTTTTTTGATTTCGCAACTCTCAATAAAAAGAGAGCTGTATAGGAATCTTTTTTTTTCACTACTTCCGGTTGATAAGGAAAGACGTAACATTATCATCAACTTTATTGCAGGGGAAACATGAAAAACTTTCACTAGTTAAAGAGCATCACTTGATCTTTCATCTATTCTCTGAAAATTGATCACATTGATGCAAAATTATCAGAGATTAAACTTTTAATCATATAAAATTTTGACACTGTTATCATCAACGTTGGTCAAAAAATAATAATATCATAATTGATTTCAAATAAATATCTTTCCACTCCTCTAATCAAAATTTCTCCAATTTAATTAGAGGATAGGACCTTTTTCATTGCAGCGGAAACTTTCTTTTAGAAGCAATCAAACTTCTAATCTTTTACGCACAGAGAATTTAAACAATTCTTGTGCACCTCATTTAATCTTTCACATGAATAAAAATTCATGAAAACAATACCTTTCATGAACATTTCTTTTCTTTTGTCTTTTCTCTAATAAAAAAAACATGAAATTTTAATAGAGATCAAACTTTTGACAAAAACTCATTGTCATGAATCATTTGTCTATCCTATAATTAAATTCTCCCGTTGGTTTGAATTTAATCAAATACATGAACAGTAGCAAAAAATACTTCTATTTACTCTCTGTAAAAATTATCTCGTTGGTTCAAAAATTTACAGAGGCAAATTCTTCAAAATTCATTCAAAATTTGACCTAAATAATGATCAAATTAAATACAAACTCACTACTATTTCCTTTTTGAATTTATCTTTGGCCCAGCAACAAAACTGGCATGTGGCCTGTTCGCGCGCATATGCCTCGGCCTCTGGTCCAACAACCGACGGACAGGCCTCCAAAAACGGCCCACGTTGGCGCCCCTCTTGGGCTAAAAGTAGCCCATTAGAGGCCGAAATTGGCCCATATGGCACCGGCCATGGCTGGCCGTTGATTTTGATCGGACGGCCGTCCATCTTTTTTGCCGGATCAAAAAGGGCTCGGACCAGCCGTCTACCCCAGAACCATAGCGCCATTTCTTCTCTCTCCGATTCTCTCGTGCCACAGTGGCGGCGGTGGAGGCAGCCTGCGGTGGTGAAGAGGGGCTCTGCCAGCGCTAAACTGCGACGGACGTCTCCTCCCCTCTACCTCTTTCTCTTGTTTTACCTCCTCTCCCCTTTCTCCACTCCCGACGAGCGACCGCGACGGCCAGAAGGGCAGTGTAGCAACAACAAGCCCGCGCTGCCGTGTGTTCCTCACCAGCGCGTGCGCTCACCTAGGTTGAGCGCGCCGCCATCGAGCAATTTGCGGCGGTGCTCCGTTCTTTCTTTTATTTCTTTTCTGTTCTTCCTCCTTTCGCATGTGGCGTCTACAGAAGAAGATGACGCCATAGAGGTGGTGACATCCTTGGAGCCAGGGGCTCGCTACCTTGCCCTAGGGTTAGGATTCATGTTCTCTTTTCATTCTGATCAAAATCAGTCTCTTTTTTCTTTCGATTCACGGATGAATCCATTTTTCCCGAGACTAGATTTACTCGCTAGACCTTGCTCTTGATACCAATGTTAAAACATATGGATCACTAGGAGTAGAACTAGAGGGAGAAGATCTGTAAATGGCTGTAAATGGCGTACCTCTTCTCCTTTTATTCGTTACTGTTGCCAACCATGGTGCTGGCGATGTGGTAGAGACGATGCGGCTTCGGGGACGGCGGTGTCGTGGACGGCGATGCCGGGTGGTGGTTCTTCCCATCGCTTTAGTGCCACCCTCTGGATCAGATGTGGGATGGAGGTGGGCAAAAGATTACTGTAGCGACAAACATCGTATAGCATGACATGGTCCCCACGTCTTCTTATAGGCGTTGCATGACAGGGGCCCACCAGCCCTCCTTGGGCTGAACGCACCCGATCAAGAGGACACGGTAGTCCTCCCCGTTGAGTACGCTGCGTTATGCACCTCGGTGTTAGCATTCGATTCGTTGCTGGAATGGGTCGATTGACTTGATCATACCAGAAGAGTTGATTGAGATGAAGAGCTCGCTGAGGCCGCCTTGTTCCCCAAATGCTTCTGTACCACACTGATATCCTTTCCTCGTCCGAGTGATGGTTTGATAATCTCTCGTATATCTGCTCTCCTGCAACTTTGAGGAAAGAAGTACAGATATATGAAACAAATCATAAAGTAAAAAAAAAAAGACCAATGGGTCTGCCAAACGAGGAACCCTTCAGTTGCATCCTTGTTCTGTTTGACATTAATCAGTACAATCCTGACTATGGATCCAGGCCCAACCAACCCTCCTGGTAGCCCGCCATCACTGACCTCATGAGGTTGAAGCTAGAGTTCTAGTGGTCTGTTCTGCGTTCTTGATGAAGAGTGGGGCAGGCCAGAATCACTAGTATTTCTATGGTGGTGTTGGAGTCCAGGGTTGCAAAACCAGCTCCAGTAGAGTAAGAGCACTACCATAAGGAGGGAGGCAGTCAATCTGGGTAGGACGTGTTGTATTTGTGTCGAATATGTGTGCACAAGTTGGTTACAAATTAGACTTGAGTCATATTAGGTGGTTAGGGACAGAGTTTGTGTCGGACTTGTATTCCTAAACCTCATA
Source organism: Eleusine indica (assembly GCA_030378355.1). NCBI lineage: Eukaryota > Viridiplantae > Streptophyta > Magnoliopsida > Poales > Poaceae > Eleusine > Eleusine indica. The sequence continues at coordinate 19,024,820 of CM059494.1, forward strand.
TATACATGAGGGTACCACCGTTGTAACTGTGAGACGAAAGATATAGTAGGCAAGGGGCGGCCAGGCCGTGCGCCGGTGTGCTCCTGACGCCGGTATTGCTACTGATATTATGGGGAGGAGCGCTCGTAGTCATGCCCCAAGGATGCAAGCACATTGCTGAACCTCGCTAAAAAACATCATGTCTTGGAGTTGTTCTTTTTCTGTGATCTTGTGTTTATGGCTGATGATCCTGGGGTATCGCTTCCACGCCTGGTTTTCTAACAAGTGGCATCAGAGCCGGGTATATGGTAGAATATCACAAGAGACATGATGGGATGTTCCACACCGCGCATAGCTTGCACGAGGTGTCCGAGAGGGACATGGCGCAAGGTGGAGCATGGCGGCGATCGACGACTCGATCGCTGGAGTTGGACACTTCAAGCGTGGCGGCTCGAACCGTTCAATGAGTTGCATCAACGGGGATCTGTCCAGATGTGGAGATCATTTGGATGGTGGCTGGAGGCTGCTGTTCGATAGGGGCCGATTAGACGTGTTGGCCAAGTTCGACGGTGCTGCTGGAAGACGTCGTGGACAATGGCGGCGACTTCGACTCACGATCCAATTGACAAGCGGTCAGTTTGATCGGAGCGATGGTCATGTGCTCAAGGTGGAGTAGCGATGGTGGTTTGGTTCTGTTGTTGCGCGATTGTGGTGGAGCAGCAAAAGCCATGGTAGACCCGGCGTGTTTTGGAGGAGGCTTGGTTCTGTTGTTGCGCGATTGTGGTATACGGATGTATGAAGCCTGATCAAACTTGATGGCTGGCTTAGGGCGGCACGTGGCACGGAGTGCCTAGGGCACAGGGTGCGATGCTGCGAAGGCCAAGAACGTGCGAGAGCAGGAGTCCGTGTAAGCAGACATACGTCGATGCCGTGGGTGGACTCGTGTGCGATCGAGTTGGAGTTGGAACTTGAGGCGGCTTGCATGCATACGAGTGCATGCATGTGTGTTGGGTATATTGGAGACAATGTATGGCCCACATGGTTTATTTATGGAAACAAACGAATTTGCATGCAGGTTCGAATTTGCCCAATGCATACGATTTGCATGTATGGCCCACAAGCGACGTGATAGTCGACGGGGCTCAAGAGCGGCGAGCTGTACATGTTAGTTTTCTGTTACAGTTGACCTTGGTCAACAACAGAAACGGAAGCACAGGGCAACGTCCCTGCGATCTGATTCCTGAATAACAGGAAACAAAAAGATTCCGTTTTAGTGCCTTGATCGGGAGGCAAAATACTCACGTATCCATCACGGACTCGGCTCCGGATCTACAGTGCGACCATATAAAAGGAGGGGTACCCCTCAGGGTTCCATTTTCCACCACCTATCATTAAATGCATTGGAAGGTCTGGATGTCCAACGTCCTCGCCCAGGGAAAACTCGCTACAGCCCCGAGGGTTTCCGCTACCCCAAGAAAACCCTCAAGGAGCGCCTCCGCTACGTTCCGGACTCTGCCTTCGTCATCAACTTCATCATCGACTTCGTCACCTCTACACCGACACCCATGGACTCCAACCTGGCTCTGATACCAAATGATAGAACTAATTAATCTTAAAACTCCAGGTTAGGGTTAGGGTTAGGGGATCTGCATGTGTGTGAAAGTGAGATAGCTAGGGTTTCACCCGGCTGTTTTCTTTTTTTTATACCGTTTACCCTTCGCTCTCAGTCGTTCATCTAAGTCAACGGCTCAGATCGACGTCGGGAGGGGGGGGGGGGGGAGTGGTGCTGCATTCGCATGGGCCAAATTGGCGGCTCGTTCGTGGGTTGACTTGGCCCATTAGTTGTTGGGCCGCCAGCTGCTCGTGCAAGCCGACCGCATAAGCTGCGAGCCCTCCGCGGAGCCGCTGAGCCGCCGCGCTGTGGCTTTTAGGCCGCGCGGTGCCAACTGGGCCGCGTTTGTTGGGCCTCACGGGTTAGCTGGGCCGCGTTTGCTAGGCCTCACGGGTTAGCTGGGCCGTGGACGCGCATTTGGGCCTATTGGGCTGCACACGGATTAAGTCTGAAGGGCCCCCTTTTCCTTTAATAAATTGTTTTAATTTTTCTGAGCAATTTAAGATTCATTTATGTAAGTTTTTCAGTACTTTTTTTTTGTGTTGGTTTAGTTTAGTAATTTAATTTAAGCTAAGTAATTTAATTTAAGTTTAGTTATTTAAGTGTTGGTGTTTTAAGCTATTATATTTTATTTGAAGTGTTAAATCCACCAATATGCCTTGAGATGCCCCTAAATAAATGGAACCATCGAGAATTTTATTTAGAGTAAACTTGTGATTATTTCTGACCACCGTTGTTTAATCATGAGTATTAAGATGAATTTCATTTATTTTCCCCACCGGTGATGCAAATTGAAATTTAAATGTATGATTTTAATCAGACCACCGTAGGGTTATTTTCATACACTTATTTGCATTTCATTGTATATGATTACTAAGTTAAGTTTTCTTGCTTTGCTTTTCAGTGAGTAATGTCAATTCTGTTGCCTCCTACCTCAACAACATTGAGCCGCTCAATGGAGTGAACTTTCCGGACTGGAAGGGTAAGGTCATCACATGCTTGGCATGGAATGATCTCGATGTCGCGCTGAGGGTGGATAAGCCTATCGCTCCTGCTGCTGGAGCTGAACCTTCTGCCGCTTTTGAGAAGTGGGAGAGGTCCAACCGGATGGCTACCATGGTCATGCTTCAGACCAAAAGTGCTAGTATCTGACTGCTAAGGAGCTACTGGCCACTATTGAGGAGAACTTTAAGAGCTCCTCTAAGACCTATGCTAGTACACTCATCATGAAGTTGGTGGGTTCTCAGTACAATGGTCAGAGTGGCATAAGGGAGCACATTCTTACTATGTGTGACATGTCCAATAAGCTTAAGGTGATGAAGATGGAGATCTCTGATGGTTTCCTTGTTCATTTCATCATGACCTCACTATCGCCTCAGTATGCTCCATTCAAGATCAACTACAACACCAACAAGAGCACTTGGTCAATCACTGAGTTGATTAGCTATTGTGTTGAAGAAGAAGAGAGGCTTAAGACTGAAAAGGTGAAGGAGAATGTTGTGAACATGGTTGGCAACCTTAGTATCAACAATCCCCCTAAAGAACCAGTATGAGTCAGGCAGCAGCGAACAAGGCCTAAGGAAGAAGAAGAAGAAGAATGGGAACAAGTCTGGACCCAAGAACAACAACAATTTCAAGAACCACTAGCCTAAGGGTGGTAAGTCATGCTCTTTGTGTGGCTCACCTAAGCACCTTCAGAAGGTTTATCCAGGCTTTAAGTAGTGGTTGAACGAGCAAGGTAATGATAAGTTTATGTTGTTTCTTTTATTGATGAGTTATTCTTATCGGATTTTTCCCCTAATACTTGGTGGATTGACTCAGGTGCCACTGTGCACATCTCCAATTCATTACAGGTATTCTGTTCGACCCGAACTATAAGAAAGGGGGAGCGAAGCCTAAGAGTGGCTGATGGGAATGTCGTCCAAGTCGAAGGCGTTGGGAGCTTCCACTTAGAGTTGTCGGGTGGCATCTAGCTTAATTTAGAGGATGTTCTCTATGTTCCTAGTTTAAAGAGAAACTTAATTTTTGTGTCAACTTTAGATGATTCGGGACATGTTTATGAGTTTGGCAACAATAAGTGTGTGATTAAGTTTAATTCAATAAATGTCGGTCTTGCAGTTAGGCAAGGCAAGCTTTATATGCTCTCTCTTGATGATTCTGTGATGAATGTTGCTAGTATTTCACATAAGCATAAGCGTGATGATGAGACTTCTTTGAAATTGTGGCATTGTCGCCTCACATTTCGAGGGGTTGAATAGAACGTCTCATTAAAGATGAATTAGACTTCTCTGATTCAGAGCAGTGCATCGACTGCATTAAGGGAAAATACGCTAAGACTATTAAGAAAGGAGCTACTAGAAGTACAGGTGTTTTAGAAATAATACACACAGATATCTATGGCCCACTCTCAGTAACATCAGTAGATGGCTATGATTCGTTTATAACATTTACCGATGATTATTCCCGTTATGGACATATCTACCCCATTAAGAAGCGTTCAGATGCGCTAGCAATATTTATGATTTATAAGTTGGAAGTTGAGAAACAACATAATGCTTCCATTAAAATAGTAAGATCAGATCGTGGGGGAGAATATTACGGGAAACATGCAACATACGGTCAAATTAAAGCACCGGTTGCTAAGTATTTAGAAGAAAATGGCATAAAAGCACAATACTCCATGCCAGGAGAACCATAGCAAAATGGAGTTGCTGGGCGGCGCAATCATACGTTATTAGATATAGTATGTAGCATGCTCAGTCATTCTAATTTGCCAGTGGAGCTGTGGATGGAAGCATTAAAAACAGCTACCCACATTCTTAATCGGGCTCCATCTAAGTCAGTTCCCAAGACACCATTTGAACTGTGGAATGGGAGGAAACCATCACTTAATTATTTGAAGGTGTGGGCTTGTCCCGCTAAGGCTAAACTATTCGATCCACAACATAAGAAACTGGATTCAAAGACAGTGAGCTATCATTTTATCGAATACCCAGATAAGTCAAAAGGATATCGATCCTACTGTCCTGGTCGCTCTACAAAGTTCATTGAGACACGACAGGCTATGTTTCTAAACAACTCAGGAATCAGTGGGAGTTTTGCTAAGAGGGATATTAGTCTCGAAGAATTACGGGTTGATCTTCCAACTCCGGACTTTCTAGAGCCCACGGAGGTATATCAGTTTGTACCGCCAATTATTCCTCGACCAAGCAGCACTGTGGCAGCTACTCAGGCACAGGAGCCACCAACTAGGGGTCATGCACCAGATATTGATGCACAAGCTCCAGCTCAGGAGCAGCCTGCGCCAGAAGAACAACCTCAGCCCGACCCTGAACGAGTTGTGAACGAACCATTAAGACGGTCACATTGGGAGAAGAGACAGACACTTCCTGACATTTATGAGACATATTTAAGTGAGGATCAGTATCATGTCGGGAAGATAAATGACCCTGCCAAATTTAGAGAGGGAGATGAGAGTAAGAATTCCACTGAATTGATTGAGGCCATGGAAGAGGAGCATAAGTCTATGAGTTCAAATCAGGTTTGGAATTTAGTAGAAATTCCTGATGGGATCAAAACAGTAGGCTGTAATGGGTCTACAAAACCAAACGTGATTCCAAAGGGAACGTGGAAAGATTCAAAGCAAGGCTCGTAGCTAAAGGGTTTACACAAAAGGAAGGGGTTGATTATAATGAGACCTTTTCTCCTGTGTCTACTAAAGATTCTTTAAAAATAGTCATGGCACTTGTAGCTCATTTTAATATGGAGTTACATCAGATGGATGTTAAAACTGCATTCCTAAATGGAGACTTAGATGAGACTATTTACATGGCGCAACCGAAAGGTTTTGCTATTAAGGGTAAGGAACATATGGGATGTAGATTAAGGAAATCCATTTATGGACTTAAGCAAACGTACAGACAGTGGAACCTTAAATTCGATGAAGTTATTAAGTGATTCGGATTTAGGAAGAATGATGCAGATAAATGCATCTATATTAAGGAAAAGGGTGAAAAATTAATAATCTTAGTATTGTATGTGGATGACATATTGTTAGCATGCAACAATAACAATATGTTGTATGAGACTAAGAATTTTCTGTTATCACACTTTGACATGAAGGATCTTGGTGAAGCCTCGTATATACTTGGCATTGAGATACACCGAGATAGAGCCCAAGGAATACTAGGATTATCTCAGAGAGCTTACATTGAGAAAATGCTTAAGAGATATAAGTTAGATAAGTGCAACACGTCACCTGTTCCGATTCAAAAGGGCGATAAGTTAAATGCAACTCGGTGCCCTAAGAATGACTTAAAAAGAAGGAAAATGGAGAATGTTCCCTATACATCAGCTATTGGAAGCTTGATGTATGAACAAGTCTGTACGCGTCTAGACTTGGCTTTTGTAACCGGAGTACTTAGTAGATATCAGTCTAATCCAGACTAGACTCACTAGGTAGGTGTTAAGAAGGCATTAAGATATTGCCAAGACACTAAAGATTACATGCACACATATAAGAGATCAGATAACCCTTGAGATTGAGTGTTACACTGATGCTGACTTTGCTAGTGATGAAGATGAAAGGAAGTCAACTTCTAGATATGTCTTCATGCTAGCAGTAGGAGCAATTTCATGGGAAAGTTGTAAGCAAAGTGTAACTGCTGCATCTACGATGCAAGAAGAATTTGTGTCATCTTATCATGCTACGGGACATGTAGTGTGGCTTAAGAGTTTTATTCCAGGACTGAGTTGTTGATAGTATCTCGAGACCTATCACAATATACTGTGATAATCAATCCGTAGTTTTCTCTTGCATAAACAATATACTAAGTGGTGCTTCCAAACACATAGATCTTAAATATCATGTCGTGAAAGAAAGAAATCAGGACAATACGTTAAAAATTAAACATATAAGTACTAAGAATAATATAGCGGATCCGCTCACAAAAGGTTTACCTTCAACCCTTTTTTAGAAACATGTCCTAGGCATGGGCGTGGTAAATACCTTTTCACCAGTCCTGGTTTTAGGGCCATTTATTTTCTCAACTAAGAGTAACAGCTCTGACAAGGTTTGTTAGTAAGACTATGGGTAATGTTGTCCCAGTATGTCGTGGTGCTGCTGATAACACATTGGTCTGGTACTTTATGATTTTCTAATGAAGAGCTTTAGTTTAAGTTGTTGACTTTTTAGTCAAAGGGGAGAATGTTAGTTTTCTATTACAGTTGACCTCGGTCAACAATAGAAACGGAAGCACAGGGTAACGCCCGTGCGAACCGATTCCTGAATAACAAGAAACAAAAAGAGTCTATTTTAGTGCCTTGATTGGGAGGCAAAAAGACTCACGTATCCATCATGGACTCGGCCCCGGATCCACAGTGTGACCATATAAAAGGAGGGGTACCCCTCAGGGTTCCCTCACCCTAATTTTCACCATCGATCGTTAAGCGCATTGGAAGGTCTAGAAGTCCGACGTCCTGGCCCAAGGCAAACTCGCTACCGCCCCGAGGGTTTCCGCTACCCCAAGAAAACCCTCAAGGAGCACCTCCGCTATGTTCCGGACTCTGCCTTCATCATCGACTTCGTCACCTCTACACCGATGCCCATGGACTCCAACACTAGCGCGGTAATAAATCCGAGCCTGTACTTCCGCATCAGTTTTAGTTTTAGTAGATGTGATCTTAATTGACTAGTTGATCCTGAGTTCTAAGATTAATTAGTTCTATCAGTACACAAGCGGTGTATGGCGAGGGCGTACGGGCTGGAGGAGAGTCGTGCGTAGGAGGTGTAGTGATTCAGCAGCACGTGTACGTGACGACGTGTCCGGGCGGGACGCGGGAGGACGTGGCGGCGTGCTCGGGTATGTAGAAGGCATGAGACTTCGACGTGTGGTGTGCGTGTGTGGCGACGTGGTGCATGTGTGAAGTTTCTTTCGGCGGTCCATGGCAATAGGCGGATGGCGTCGATGTCGTCCAAATTCGAGGTGACGAAGTTTGATGGGACTGGCAACTATGGGCTTAGGCTGACAAGAGTCAAGGACTTGCTAGCGCAACAAGGAATCCTGAGGGCTCTGAGCGACAAAAAGCCGTCCAAGGTAGATGATGAGAAGTGGGAGGAGATGCAAGCGCTAGCAGTGGCAACAATCAGGTTGTGTCTCTCTGATCAGATCATGTACCATGTCATGGAGGAGACGTCATCGAAGGCAATTTGGGATAAGTTAGACAATCAGTTCATGTCAAAAACTGTGACTCAGAAGTTGTATTTGAAGCAAAAGCTATATGGGCTGAAGATGTAGGAGGGAGCAGACCTTGCTGAGCACATTAATGTCTTCAATCAAGTTGTGGCTGATCTTGTGAAGGTGGAGGTGAAGCTTGATGATGAGGACAAGGTCATTATTCTTTTGTGTTCCTTGCCGAGTTCTTATGAGAACTTGGTTACTACATTGACATATGGCAAAACCGAAGTTAAGGTGGAAGATATCATAACGACATTGATTGCTCGTGATCAAGGGATCAAGATCAATAATGGCGGTGATAGTAATTCCATTGGAGATGCTTTGGTGGTCAAGAGTGATCGAGGGAGGGAGACCGACAAGAAGAAGAAGAAGGGGCCGTAGTGCTACAAGTGCAAAGAGTGGGGACATGTGAGGAGGGATTGTCCGGAGCTGAAGGAGAAGAACGTGGCAAATGTTGTGGTTTCTAGGAAGGATGACTCGGATAGTGACGGTGATATTCTTGTGCTATCATGTGAGAAGTCTTGTGATAGAGAAGAAGCGTGGTTGTTGGATTCTGCAAGTTCGTTTCATGCGACATCTCGGAAGGAGTGGTTCTCTTCATATGTTGACGGTGACTTTGGTTTTGCTCACTCGGGAGGTGACACGGTTCATTGTGTTATGGGAGTTAGCAATATCAAGTTAACAATGTATGATGGACAGAAGGTGCTATTCGAGTGTGTGCGACATGTGCCGGGACTTAGAAAGAATCTAATCTCGCTTGGCATTCTACATGGAGAAGGTTGGTTATATCAAGCGATGCCAGATAGGAGGACCTTGAGAGTGATGCAGGGTGACAAAACTGTGATGATAGGCGAGAAGTTGGATGCACATCACTATAAGCTGAAAGGTGGAGTCATGAAGGATGGAGCTACACATGTTGCGGTGTTCAGTCCTTGCGGCGAGGTGGCCTCGCCGGGCTGTTCGAAGTGAGCAGCGGAGGAGGCGACTCATGTCTGCGTACACGGAGGTTCGAGCATGGACAACTTCAGGATGACGTGCATATTCGTCAAGGTAGAGTTTGTTGTATTTGTGTCAAATATATGTATACAAATCGATTACAAATTAGACTTGAGTCGTATTAGGTGGTTCGGGATAGAGTTTGTGTCGAACTTGTATTCCTGGACCTCATATATACGTGAGGGTACCACCGTTATAACCGCAAGACGACAGATGTAGTTGGCAAGGGGCAGCGGCGGCCAGAGCGGTGCGCCCAAGGAGTGGCCAGGCCATGCGCCGATGTGCTCCTGATGCCGGTATTGCTACTAATATTATGGGGAGGAGCACCCGTAGTCATGTCCCGAGGATGTAAGCATATCGCTGAACATCACTAAAAAACATCGTGTCTTGGCGTCGTTCTTTTTCTGTGATTTTATGTTTATGGCTGATGATCCTGGGGTATCGCTGCCGTGCCTGGTTTTCTAACAGGACGTGATCGGTAAGAGCTATTTGTAGGACATGGCCATCTCGTTGCAGAGCATGATAGAGTTCTGTACCCTGCAGGAGCTCTGTGAGAAATTTGGTTGGCATTCCTAGTGACTCCCATTTCTTTTTTCGCAGTCAAATAATTTTTTGTTTTGTGAAAGTTGCAGTCAAATAATATGTTGCCGATAAAGTCATATCATAGTTCTCAATGAAGGATATTCTGCTTGCCACAACTGAACACTAGAGGCTAGAGCTTCAGCACCTTTTCAGGTCGACCCGCCAATTTATAGCCATGTCTGTTTTTTGACAGTTGACTTTATTGCTAGAAATATGGCACCCGGACGTCAGTAATTTATATAGCCAAAGTCAAGTTTGGCTTTGTTCCCTTCCTACAAGTAAATAAATGCAAAATAAATGTTGATCAGCTAACGTGGCTAAATGAGTACTATCTCCGGCCATATGCAGGCTCGATTGACGTAAAGGCCTTGTACTTTACCCACATTATCTTAAAAACTATACCATCAGACCCGCACAATTGCACAGGCTAGACATTATATGTATTTGTTAGACTCTCAAGTCCTACAGCTGCTCCGGATAATCCTATTGCATGTAATTATCTGTTACCAAGAAAAACAGTCCAGAAGTTCGTCAAGCGAGTTCATTTAGCCGCCTCACGGGGACCACATTTGTATCCATCGTGGAGTGTGGTAAATGAGTAGAACCCTTGATTGGCCTTGTCTGGTGCGGGATCCAAGAGGCTAGTCCAGTGACCAGGGACCAAGATGCGCACGGCCACTGTATTGAGGACTTGGCGGTGTGGCCCGGTGTCTTCACAGTAAAGCTGCGTTGAGGACTTGGCGATGCGAACCCATGTCTTCACAGTAAGGTTTGCTGTATTGCCTTTTTTTTCGCAACCTGAAGACTAAGGGCACAGACAACGGGGTCTTTTTCCCGGTCGCTGTGACGCCATTTTTGCAAATATCCCCCCGCAGCAGCCGAGCGACGGGTGCCGCGTCGCCTCATGGCTGACGAGGCGAGCTCGGCGCCGTTGTACGCCTCGTCCTCCGGAGGCGACTGTGTGGTAAGATCCCACGCGGAGCGGGCGCACGTGGGAGATTCCCCGCCAAGCTGGGGACAGCAGCGGCGGGAGAGGGACAGAATTGACCTGAGCTCGAGGTTGGCCACCCCCGTCCTCGCAACGGCCGGCCGGCGCACTCGCCGTAGACCGCACCCGTGCTCGCCGGAGTTCACATCCGCACTCCCGCACCCGCCTGATTGTCGATGGAGTTCGCAATCACGCCTGTCTGTTTGGTCGCCGAAATCCGTACCTACAGTCGTTTGCGTGCTAGTGGTAGTCCGCACTCTCCTGGGCCTTGCCTCTTCTTTTCGTTTCCATGGCAGGGGCGATTGGGTCTGCAACCCTAGCCGCCACCCGGTTGCCGGCGTTGCCGCCACAGGACCTTGCCCCGATTCCCGGCCAGCTGCTCAATCCCTTCCCTCAGGTCCGCTCGTCCGCACAGGTTCCTGGCCGCGAGCAGGCATGAGCGTAGCCACCGGTATGCTATTTCTTTTCTCTGGACCTGCCCCTGTTTGCATCGATCCGCGTCGATGAGCTGGCGAAGAAGTCGTGCCATGAGGAGCACGAATGTGTCCGTTTTTTTTAACCACGTTTAGCCACACAATGCTATATACAATACATTTACAGTGGATCTTAACCTACATAGAAAGCATTAAACAGATTATAAACGGACTCTTTGTCTTTGGATTATATGAGTTGTCTTTATATTTGTCTGTATGAGAAATACGAGGTTCTACAGACGATCCGCCGTGTATGGTTGTACATGTCCTAATGTGGATAAGAGTTCCCGATCTTCCGATAGGTTCTGATAATCTTGATTAAGGCGGAGGCAATACACAAATCGATCCGGCTTTCTAACGACACGTTCTGAACCCCGCAATCGCAGCACAACGTCTCCTATGGTTATCAACCGTCCAAGAACGATTGACCTCGCCGAGAAGGCTTATCCTTACCTGCAAATCAAGAATACAAGCAAGAACAAAGAAAAATGCAACCAAATTTGTAAGTATACGATGAATCTCACAAGTTAGGGTCTCACAAACCGATCAAACGGCAAAACTGTTATCAATAGAATAATCTAAGAAAAACTCAAACCCTAATGAAGAGGCGGCAGCTGTATATGAGGATCCTAGGATCGTGCAAGACCCCCTGGACGCAGCCCTAAGTGGGCTCAACTCGATACATGGCCCAAAGACCGATTACGGTGTAGCAGCACCAGGACAGATTCTGTAAGTCGATTTGTTTTGGCGATTGCCGACGGCTCGGGACGAATTTTGACATGGGACTGGTTGGGTTGAAAAGTTCCTTTCGTTATCTTTCCAGGCATATATAGAACGTCCAAATCCGAGTCTGTATGCGTCCTGGGCGTCCGTTTTAGTGCAGACTGATCCTGGGCTCCAAAATAGACTCGAAGTCGGCTTTGATTGGGCCTTCACCTTGGCTTGGACATCCTTGCTGGCCCATCACGTCTCCAATCACCTCCCCAGCTATCTCATCATTATCTCCATGGTTCCTAACAACAATTAATTCATTAGATACCAATCTATTCTCAAAACCATATAATAAAAACATTAGAAACGATCTCACTTGTAAATTCAGGTGATGCACATGAACTTTCATCTTAGCTGGAGGAGTGTTGTGTGTATCCATGGGTGTGATGTACTCATCATTCTCCCCCTTTTAAATTAGAGTCGTTCTCGACTCCATCTCATCCCTTTCTCCCAATAATGGTCTCAAATCTGAAATATAAAATATAGAACTATTCCCAAACTTGGGATACAACTCATATTTATATATATTATGAAATTTATCATCACAATGTGAAACTACAGTAGAACACATGCCATGCAAATTAATGACCTTTTTGAAAACTTGCTCAGCAATATAAACATCATTCTCCCTCTTATGACAAGATAGAAAATATATGATCTTAAAAACACTAGAAAAATATGACATGGCATGGTAATTGTTATTGTAGTTTTTTAGTTCATCATTTGGTTGTACAACACAAGGAGGATTCATGTTTGAATAAATATAAACTTTATGCACCATAAATACACCTCTATGATCATAGTTTCCTATAGCATAAAAATTGTTTCTTGTTAGTAAAGGCAATTCAGTTTAAGAAAAGATTTGCTTCTCTACGGTATTTAGATCACAAAGAACATCAAATTTAATATAACCCAAAGTATTTAGAGAACACAATAATTTTTGCTCATCCTTTTCATGTGTTATTAAAATCAAATGTTTCATTTCAGCACTAGTAGGTGAATCATAAATAAAAATATCAAGCTCATTTATTTGTTGTGGCAAAGGTATAAATGAAGCAGTGGCACACAACTTCTCTTTATCAAAAGGATTAGTAGATAAGTTAACTTGTGGCAATGATAAATCAAGACAAGCTTCCAATACAACAAGATTGTTGGAACAATTCAGTATATCAGGAAAGTTCTTACTTGAAACAATAATTTGTTCTTTATCTTTCTCACTATCTTCTTCTTTTTGTAGAAGCTAAAATGTATTAGTCGTAACAAGAGGCAAGGAAATATGTTCATCCTCTAGTAATTCAATGCATGCATTATTTGTAGAAATCCATGGGTTACTCAATAACAAATGACATGCTTGTATAGACACTATATCAAAATCTGCATAATTCTTATAAGAACCAATAAAAAATTCAATGCGTGCAATTTTATCTACCGTTATATTACCACAAGAATTTACCCATTGGATGTAATATGGACATGGGTGTGGCTGTGTGGTCAAGCCGAGCTTCTCGACCATTTCCAAGCTTGCGATGTTGTGGCTACTCTCTCCATCAATGATGACACGACAACGTCGATCCTTCACAACAAAGTGAGTCTGAAACAAGTTGTTCATTTGATTTTGCTCTACCTTCTCCATTTGAGAACTAAGCACTCGTTGTGCTATAATACTTGTATCAACCTCATTTGACACCATCGACTCATCACCGTCGGTGTTGTAACCTGTCATTATTAATAGAAAACAAGAAAACACACAAGAGTATATTTTTCTATCACTACTGTTTGATCACAGTGGAAACTCTCAACAAGCAAATGACAACACCTAACTGAGTTCTTACAAGATTCTTAATAGCAAAACAGAGGATACCTTGGAGAGTGCGATCCGACGATTGTGAGGGTCCAAAGTTATGTGTCTATTTAGAAGGATATATATGGAGCTAGGTAGGCAATTTATAGTAGCAAGGATTAGCAAAATTTCAATTCAGAAATTGCAAAACTGAATAATAGTCCCAAGCTAGTCTATGTCACTGGCCTAAACTTATCTCGGACCTTGTTCAAGCAAGCAAGTAAATGGCTCAACAAAGGACACAAAGGCTACAAGCAATTCTGAATTTCTTTCTCTTCTCCTTTTGTTTTTTTCTTTTGTTATAGGTGCGGCTTTTTCTTCTTATTTTTTTTTCAGCAACTCTTTGCCTTTTACTTCTTTCATGATTTTTTTGACACAGAACTGCAGCAAGAGTTACGAACTTTATAGCACAAAGAAAAAACCTGAACTTTGTTTTTTACACTCTTTACGTAAGGAATAGATGTACATGTAGAATTGAACTGACAATTCTCATATACAACAACGTGTAGCAATCTCTTGACTCAAGGAATAACGTGCAACAAAAAACACTCTAAGTTTCTTTTGCACACAAAAAGTAGAAGGCTAGATGTTAAATAAATATTTAGTGCAAACAATTCCAGCAGTACTATTCACTCAACGTGTGCAACAATCTGATTTTTTTTCTTGATTGTCTATGAACAAGGACACACACGACTCAAACAAGACCAAAGAACAAGCACTAGACCAACAACATAATGACCTTGTAGGGACTAAAATTCAGAGAAGCAAACTAAACTGAAAATTGCAACGCACAAGGGGGTGTAGGACAGCGGAAACACAACGAACAAATATTTTTGTAGGGCAATTTTCTGGACTCTAGGATTGAACAAAATAACGAGGATAAGGGCGAACCTAACGGTATACCTGAAGCTCTGATTACCACTTGATGTGGACAAGGGTTCCCGATCTTGGTGTAGTCGTTCTCGCTTGGGGTAGTGCCGGCCTTCAAGGCGCCAGCGGCACTGTCCGGCCAAGTGGAGCCAGGGCTGGAGATGACAAACGGCGGCAGCCTTCAAGGTGATCCAGTGTCCGTTTTGATTAGGAATATGGGGGAGAAACAGTCACACGAAGGCAGCATTGGTTAAACTATGTGGAGTCAGACTCTCCCCTTTAATATGGCATTGGGAGACCAGGGGCCGCAACCATGAGATGGTTGCGCCTCCGATCATAGCGCTTAGGGTTAGGAATTAGTTAGAAAATTTTTCTATTAATGTGTTAATTTTTCTTATTATTTGTTTCAAAATAATTAATGATTTTCCTTTTATTTGCCTTACAGATCACGTCCCAACATGAATCTCCAAGTTTTTAACTCTGTAGAGGTGTATCACTTACCCACCAATTACCTTAGCTATATTTACCCATATGCCATTGCACGATAACACAATTCCTTTGACGTGTGACTTAGCTAAGATAACAAAGCTTTTCACATGCCCTTTTGCTTTGCCTTCACAGTTGAAGTTGGGCACATCTGACTACACTACTATTTATGGACGCATCCAGCTATATCTCCATCATTCCCATTGCCAAACGAAGGCATCCATTCATAATACTAAGCTTAGCCTAGGTTATACCAGGTCTGTGATTGATACGTGGTATGTGGCGCTAGGTCCAACAAATAGGAGCTTGTCATTTCACCTTATATGATGTTATGCCAGCAAATCAGTCTAACAACAATCTGAATCCATACCAGGCCGTCCTCTACACCATCATCTTTACAATAACAATAGTCGCTGCAATCAACTATTATTCTATCCACTATGCATAAATTAGTTCAAATTAGGTTTCATGCATGTGGCATAGTAACAATTTCTTAAGTTTGGTTTAACTGAAGTGAATGTTGCATCATAACATGTGTCAATGAATTCGACTTGCCTGGTACGTGTACGATCTTGTCGCTCTAACCTCTTAACGTTGCTGATAGTTCACAAGGAGTAAGCATTTCGAGAATTATTTATCCAAGGACTAACGTGTTCTTGATGTGCTTATGTTGCCCTTAGTATTTTTCTAGAATGATTCCCCGATACAACGATCCTTCATGCATCATTTATATCTTATATTATTCTTATATTATTTGAATCTCCTCTAATCATACCAAGGAGCTACTGATAAGCCTATTTTTGAACAATATACAAATCAAAATATGCATGGGTTGACGCTTAAACGTGTCGTTAAACACGAGCACTCCCACGTGTAACTTGCAGATACGCTCCTCGCCGTGAAGTCTACGAAAACTGGACCCTCCAGTTTGGAAAACCGGAGCCTCTAGTTTCGTTGGGGTTCCGACGAAAACCGACGAGCGCTTGCCCGGAAGGGACCCCGTCAGGGCAAGCACACGTAGGGTTCTCCTAGAGTCGGCAGGCCATTAGGACGCCTTCAATCGCCGTCGAGATGAAGGAAGAACAACAAATTAAGGTTGAGACATAATTTGGGGTAGAAAGAGATAAAACATAAAGGTAAATTGATTTTGACGATTGGGTTGTTTGTTGGATCCCTCAATCGGCCATAGCACTTTGTATATAAAGGGTGGGAGGTCTTGACCCGCAAGAAACCGAGATTTACATGATTTACGTGAAGAAAACTAACTCTAACTCGGTCTGGACCATAAAAACCGGACCCTCTGGTTTATAAAACCGGAGCATCCGGTTTTATAGTCTGTGAGCATCTTCCAAAATGTCATAACTTCCTCGTCGGACTCCAAAATAGGCGTTCCATATGTCTGTTTTGATCATCTCGACGAGGGCTTCATCATGAAGACTTCAAATAAGAATTTTGGCTTGATATTCATACCATTACATGCACATCTTTGTTTCTTGAGTGAAACTTGGCCAAAATACTTTGGAAATATGCTCAGAACCTGCAAAACATGTCCAAATACCAAATATATAAAATAATCAACATTAGCCTTGGTTTAGACAATTTTGACTATTATGTGTCTGCCAAAACCAGATGCTCCGTTTTTGTAAACCGGATACTCCGGTTTTTTCAGAGTGTATATTTCGGTCGTCAACACATGCCCCCCTGTTTTTTTGCAAAGCTTGCGTGTCAAAAAAAATTTCTATAGACCAAAATTATCTAAGAATAATAATAAATAAAACTTTGGCTATATATGACCGATGCAACAATCATGAACCTATAAATATAGCCGAAATAGTATTACAAATATAGAAACATAATAGTACACGCTAACTAAATATTTTGGCTTTTACTAAATCAGTGTTTGATTAATAACAAAAGTCTTGATTTGGCCCTAATGACCAATCATGCATATTTCTATTTGTCATAGCCCAACAAAAATATTGATAGTAATAGTAGCGCAACCAAGGATTAAACAAAAACCATGGATTATAATTAATTAAATATGCATTCCATGGTATGTGCATTGAAGGATTAGATGAATGCAAATTATCTTGATGTACCTTTGGTCTCGTCGGTGAAGGACTCCTCCTTTGACTCTTTTTAGCCTCATCGAGTTTATTGCTTTTTTGTTTTTCCTTGGCCTCCTTCGTGTATTTAGCCAGCAGCTCGTCAAAGGTTGGCTTGGTCCTCACCATCTTCTTTTTCTTCTTGCCACCATCTTGCCCCCTAGTCAAACATGGTTTTTGTGCAACCTTATTTTCTACAATTTCCTTGGAACAAGCTTGATCAACAACACTAGCCGATAAATTAGCTTTCGGCTTTCTCTTATCTATTGTCAAGTCTGAATTCTTCTCTAAATTCCAATCCTTCTTGACACACTAGACTTGTTTGGTCACCTGTCGTTTAATTTTACTTGTAGACCGATTCTTTTGATCAAAACGGTCATTGTTGACAGGTGATGACCTATTATTTGATAGACCTCCATAAGGGACTAAATCTGAATAAAAATACATCGGAGGTGGCGGCATACATGAAAACCATGGTGAATACAAATAAGGCATAGAACTATAAGGTACCCATGGTCTATGTACATATGACTCAAATAATCAAAACGGCATTGATGAAGTATGAGAACTATCTAGTTGCCGATTCGAACTATAAGGCGGCTCATACTTTCTAGGCCAACTAGCATATTCCTTACTACTTGGATTTTGGGACTTGGCCTGAAACATTTGAGGTTTCAAATATCTAATTTTATCCTTGTCAAGGTCTTTAGATTTGTTAACCTTCCAAACACCAACCTCAAGATTTTTAGGCTTAACCATCTTTTTCTTTTTCTGGACAAAACCGGAGCATTGGTTTTCCCTCGATAGCAGGTTGAACCAAATTTTTGGACTTGTTTGCTTGCCCCCCCGAGTGCAGAGGTTGTTGGTGTGGTTTCTATGCTTTCCCTCGATTCGGCTTGAGATAGCCGAACTTGATTTTCTTGTACTTGACCAACAACATTAGTAGTTGGCTCATCTTTGCAAGGAACACAAACTAAATTTGCATCAACATGAGTATTAGTCGGCTTTTCAACAACCGACTTTGGACTAATAGGAATCAGATCTATAATGTTTTTTCTATTAAGTAAATCATCCACAAATGTAAGCAAACCACTTGTAAAATTAGCCGTGGACTTACTATGCTTTGGTAGATCGTACATCATCAACTCGTCGATCATAGATACCTCCATCATCATGACACGTTGTTCTGTTACTTGATAGCAGTATTACTTTGCCAATGTCTTTGCGTAAATTTTTAGGTAATCCTTCAAGTGCCATCATATTGCTAGGGTTTGCAAAATCAGCCATGATGATCAGATTCTTCTTCCCTAGTGGAGTTGCCAAAAAGTGTGTCGACACTAAAACGCGCCGTTAAACACGAGCACGCCCACGTCCAACACGCAGACATGCTCCTCGCCGTGAAGTCTACGAAAACCGGACCCTTCGGTTTGGAAAACCGGAGCCTCCGATTTTGTCAGGGTCCCGACAAAAACCGATGAGCGCTCGCCCGGGAGGGAGCCCGTTAGGGCAGGCACATGTAGGGTTCTCCTAGAGTCGGCAAGCCATCTAGGACACCTTCAATCACTGTCGAGATGAAGGAAGAACAATAAATTAGGGTTGAGATAGAATTTGGGGTAGAAAGAGATAAAACATAAAGGTAAATTGATTTTGACGATTGGGTTGTTCATTGGATCCCTCAATCGGCCATGGCCCTTTGTATATAAATGGTGGGAGGTCTTGATCCGCAAGAAACCGAGATTTACATGATTTACGTGAAGAAAACTAACTCTAACTCGGTTTGGACCGTAAAAACCGGACCCTCTGGTTTGTAAAATCGGAGCATCCGGTTTTACAGTCTGTGAGCATCTACCAAAATGTCATAACTTCCTCGTCCGAACTCCAAAATAGTTGTTCCATATGTCCGTTTCCATCATCTCGATGAGGGCTTCATCATGAAGACTTCAAATAAGAATTTTGGCTTGATATTCATACCATTACTTGCACTTCTTTGTTTCTTGAGTGAAACTTGGCCAAAATACTTTGGAAATATGCTCACAACCTACAAAACATGTCTAAATACAAAATATATAAAATAATCAACATTAGCCTTGGTTTAGACAATTTTGACCATTATGTGTCTGCCAAAACCGGATCCTCCGGTTTTGTAAACCGGATACTCTAGTTTTCCCAGAGTGTATATTTTGGTCGTCAACAACATGTCATGCACGTGACATTACCATAAAAGTGGCCTATAGAGGCGGTTCGAAAATCACTATAGCAGCGGGCAGGCCACCCCGCTGCTACGCAATGACAGCTACAAATAAGCGTTTGTAGCGGCACGTGATCTGGCACCGAAACAAACCGCCACTATAGACGCCTTTGTAGCGGCGGTTGAAGATGTCAACCGCCATTACTATGCTTGATTAGTAGCGATGGTTGACATCTTCAACCGCTGCTACTTGTTTTTTAAAAAAAATAAAATAAAATTATGTTATATACACAAAAATCACATAATTTGCATACAAAATATTTACAACATCGCATCACAGAAATTTACAATATGTCATCACACAGAATATATACAACATCTCATCAAAGTCATAATATGTGTACAAACTAGTTGTTCAATGTATATTACAAAATATCTTATATCAACCCTAATGCATAGTCATCATCTTTCTTCGGCTCATTGGGCTGATATAGTGCTCTCGAACCAACCCACTCACAAAGGGACCTATGTTTTATTGCTAGTAAACCATTTGGATCAAAACATTTCCCATCTTGACTCATTACCTCTCTCAAAAGAAAATAAAAAAGATAAGCTACAACTAGATACATGACATTTGTACTCAAGTGAACACATTCTTTAGGAATCATACCCTTTTTGATCTCGTTGTTCCTTTTCATCTTTGATTTCCATAGTGCCTTTTTCCTTATGGCTTTTTGTGTCACATGAGTAGGGTATGTTGATATAGCATCTTAAAAATCCATTGTAGAATAAAGTAAAATGGACATAAACAAAATCAACTTATCTCGTCATCGGACTCCTCAAAGATATGTTGTAGGTAAGTGGTCAAGCTAGACGAGAACACGCATGTGAAGTAGCCACAATGCACACTTCCTCGTACTTTCTTATAGCACTATGTAATAGAGAACACAAGTTAGTTACACTTTATATAATGAATACTATGATAAAGACATGTATGCGATGCTTATAAATCTTATCCAAAATTTATGATGAAAGAACGTCTTCTTTTTGCATCTTGGATGACATTGCCCTCCCGCTTCGACATATTTCTCATAAGCACTAAACAATCAACAAAAGCATATCATTATATGATATTAACATTATCAAACCATACATACATAAACTAATTTGTTACCTATCTATGAGTTCTAGAATGTTGCTATAATCCTTCTTGTCGTAGTCTAGACTATCCAGCACCAGAAGGTACCCATTTTTTAGGAATTATCATGAGACAGATCCAATGATTGCTACAACAATGTTCTCAACAAGTTAATTACGATTGGATTTAACTTTAACATATGGTAGATGATGAAGGCACTAGTGGTCCAACTTGCTTGAAGTTGTAGGGGGCCAAAATTGATTCTCTATCTTGCGACTTGATGTAGAAGTCGTATAAATTATTTGTAGCATGAGTCCTTGTTTCTTTTGTCAGGATTGCCTTCATTGCAGCTAGCTCTGCCGGTGTCTTATCTGGGTGGTTTTTCGAATCTACCATTGGGTTGATCATGCTTTGGTTGATACGGTTCAGGTTGACGTAGGCCACCTTCCAATCTTTTCTATGGGTTCTCTTTCTTTGAAAAAAGAAGTTCGTGCTACAAAAACAGGCATAAGATAATATACTGAATTTTGCTTGAAGTACAAAATAGATCAGACGCGACACTTAAATGCACCACAAGGTGATGAAGGTGACATCCATCTTGCCTAGGCGAAACATTGATTGGACATCCTCCCAAAAAAGGGCCAATATTTGTTCATCGCCTCCTTTGTTAAACACCGCATTTGGAATCTTACAAGTGGTTGTGGTGACCCCTTCCTTCGACGCCATCATGTACCAGTCATACAACTTCCGCATCTCCCATGACAAGTTCTTGTACATGTTATTTGATATAAGAGGCTTACCGAATATGAATGTCGGGTAGTCCACGTTGTCCGCAGGATTGTCCAAAATTTGATAGTCATATGACAAGATATCTCGAGGATCTTGTTCTTGCAGGACGAACTTACCGGTGGTTGCTAGACCTTTTTTCAATCCAGCCAAGTACTTATCAACATCATTTTTTGCTTTTGGGTCCTTTGGCTCTTTATCAAAACTGGTAGTCTTGGCTTTATCTTCTTGATCTTTCTTGTGCAAGATATGCTTCTTGTACTAGTGTGAGGATGTTCCAGAGAAACCTTCTTTCCATATTGCCGATGATGACACTCCTCGTACCTGACCACCATGTTCCTTGGTCCCAGTAGCCTTCGTTAGCTTGTCCTTGTGATACTCAGGTGTAAACAAAGCAGCCTCCATCTGGGTCACGATGGGGCCTTTCAAGGCTTGCATGACTTCAACTATTGCGGGATCCTTCACAATAATCTCTCCTTCTTTAGTTAAATCCTAGTGACTATATACCCAATTCCTAGTACGCTCATTGGTGTTAGGCAAAGGATCAGGCTTTCCTTTCACGCGCAGCTTGGCTTACTTCTCTCTCTAAATTAGAATCTTCTTTTTGTATCCACCCGAACCTAACCGCGGATTGTACTTGTTCCGCTTCTTGAGTTCAACCATCTTTTCACTGAGGTCTTTCGAAGAACTACTCGTCTTCTGCTCAACAAACTCATCCCACTC
Organism: Eleusine indica; assembly: GCA_030378355.1. Classification (NCBI taxonomy): domain Eukaryota; kingdom Viridiplantae; phylum Streptophyta; class Magnoliopsida; order Poales; family Poaceae; genus Eleusine; species Eleusine indica. Next base: position 19,046,593 of record CM059494.1, read on the forward strand.
CTGCTAACTGATTTGTCCATACTTATCGAATGGTGTTTGATTTTTCTTGATGTATTGGCAGTTGAGCATGGACTTGTAATCTCAAAAGATGTGATTGAGAGTGGCCATCATTGCTTTCTTGGCTCTCTCAAGATCTGCTGGCTGGAATCGGATGGTTGCCATGATGTCATCCCATATTTCACCTTTTCGGCCTTCCGGGACTTTGCGCCAATCTTGCAATGTGATTTTGCAATGATCCCTCACCACTTTGCTGCAACAGTTCTGTCATTTGGCATTGACACCAGTGGGTTCAATCAGTGCTCCATCATTAGGATCTAGTGCAGTAACCTCATAGACGCCCTTTGCCTTGATCGCGGAGGCTGACCGCGCTTGCATTTGTGTCTGGACACTTAAGTAGACACCTCTTCCATCTCCTGCTCGAGGGCCTTATCTGTCGCAGACTCTACTGCAAATAGCCGACGGGCACTTCATTGAGGGCCCTAGAATATAATTAGTAGATTTTAGTTGATATAATCTATGTACGAAATGAGGAAATTATCTTTGCCAAGATACCTTCTCTTCAGGTACATAATGAGGGTCTGGGTTCCCCAATCGACGTTCCTTAGGTGATGGAGGATACGGATCATCTAGTTCTTCCCTGTGTTCGCTTGATCTATCATCGTCTGAAGATGACCCCTCTTCCAAGGGCGCCTTGAGGGCATCTTCCTCATTCGTTGCTTCTAACAAATTTTCCTCTTGAAAGGGCATCTCGGCCGCCATGACAAGAAGACTTTGACACCTTATATTAGATATGATGACTAGTTTAGAAAACAAGGAGTATAAGTAGTACAGAGAGACAAGGAGAAGAATAGGAAAGTCAAAATTTGCTCGCAGTGCGGGTTGCCGAATCAACGGCCATCCAACGCTCTAAGATCCTTGACCTGTACAACAGCATGTATCCAATACCCTAGGATATAGTCCATGTCGCCACACTAGCCTCACTTAGCCTGCTTTCATCATTGAGCATTGATCGCCTACGTAGAATAGATAAGTCATACAGAGAGACAAGGAGAGGAATATAAAAGTTGAAATTTGCTCTCAGTGTGGGTTGCTGAATCAAGAGGCATCCAACGCTCTAAGATCCTTGACGTATACGCCAACATGTATCCAATATCCTAGGATATGGTCCATGTCGCCACACTAGCCTCACTTAGCCTGCTTTCATCATTGAGCATTGATTGCATGTAGAATAGATAAGTAGTACATAGAGAAAAGAAGAAGAATAGAAACATCAAATTTGCTCTTAGTACTAATCTCACTTAGCTCGTTCTCAGTATTGAGTATATAAGGCAGTGAGCATGTAAATAAATTATCTCAAAAATAAAAAGGGAATTTTAAATATTGTAAAGCATGAACTTATATTATAACATGATAGCAATTAAATATGGCAGCAGAATAAATATAGCACGAAGAACAAAAATAAATATGGCAGCATGTGGATCAGCATAGAGCAGCAACCTAGAACAGCAGAAAAAAAAAAACTACTAGTATGGCAGCAAGGGGTTAGGGTTTGGGCCCCGCCACGCTTGATATATATAGGGGTGGTCCAGTTAGCGGTAGGTCACAAAGCCGCACTTGATATATATAGGGGTGGTCCCTTTAGCGACGGGTCACAAAGGCAACCGTCATTAAAAAGGAATAGCGGCGGTTAGCTTTGTGATCCGACGCTAAAAAGCTGCCATTTTTTAAATTGTATTATTCATTTTCCAAAATTTTATTATCAGAGCCTGGATTTTTGCATCAACAAAATCAAATTGTATTATTCATTTTCCAAAATTGTATTTAAATTGTATTATTCATTTTCCAAAAAATTACTAGAGCCTTGTTCTTTTGTAGAAAAAACCCTAGAAGTAAGTAAAATTTTGCTCTGGTCCTAGATTTTTGTAGAAACACCCCTTCACTTCTTCAAAATTTTTTTTTTAGTCCCCATATTTTTCTTTTTGGCCCCTATAGACTATTCATAATTATCAAATGGTCCCTAGAAACTTTGTAGAATTACATGTAAGCCTCTACATGTTAAAGAAATCATATTTGTTCATCCGCAAGTTTGTTTCAAGCCATTCTTGCACTCCTGCGTTTGTTAGGACATGTACTATTGATTGATCGCATCTTAATTTTTTTGTCTCCTTTTCCGATTTCAATAGCCTCTTTCTATTTAAATAATAAGTTACACAATCTTTATACTCAAATAAACATAAATTACAAAGAATATAATACAAGATTCACATAATAAAAGATACTTTCATCATAATAAAAGATACTTTCATCATAATAAGTTACACAATCTTTATACTCAAACAAAATAAAATTACATGATGCTTGAGTTAGCCTTGAACGACTTTTCCTTGGCAATGATCGGCGCGCATGTAGGACATTCCGCCAGCATAGGAGAGTCTTACTTCTAAGAGTTCAAACTATTTTGGATCTATGAATAATGGCACCTCATCATATTGATTGTATTCATCTTGATCTTCCATATTCTCCACTCCAACGATTCTTTGTTTACGTGGAACAACAATGTATTTCTTTTCGTCCTTTGGATCAAGTATATAAAACACTTGTTCCACGGTCTTTGCCAGTATCCAAGGCTCATCTTTGTGACCAACATTATTAAGATCAATGATTGTGAAACCGTACTCATCCACCTGTATAACATTAGGGTGCTTCACCCATTTGCATTTAAATATGAGAACCTGTAAATTTCAACCGTAGTCTAGTTCCCATATTTATTGAATGTACCCATAATACAAGGTATCCTGGTCCTCTTCGTCAATGCCTTCTCCTCGAACACCGCTATTTTGATACATGCTCTTCTTATCCATTTGTTGGGTGTAGAAAGTAAAACCATTGATGTCATATGCCTAAAAGGTAACCATGGTTCTTCTCGGGCGGTTAGCTAACTTTCTCAACATTTTCTCTTCCATGGAGTCACCATTTGGAAGGTCTAGGGAGCTAAACCATGATGTGAAAGAGCGCTAGTGCTCATCTATGATCCATTCCTCTGTTGCATCCTTGTTGTTCCGGTGAAGCTCTAATAGATGTTTCTCAAAGTACGGTCCCACAATCTGCAACTGTTGCAATACGTTCAAATGTGCTTGGCCCACTCATTTGAAGTCATAGTAGATGAATGATCTACGTTGTTTTGAACCATTTCCAGTTAATCTACCCTCATGACGAGACACAGGGAGATCAATTGATCTGCTACCATGATTAATATAATCTGAGCAACATTCGATGATCTCCTAAGTTGTGTAGCCCTCGATCATAGAACCCTCTGGATGTGAACGAGTACGTACATAGCGTTTCAAAACAAGCATGAACCTCTCAAACAAAAACATCTGATGCAGGTAGACGGGGCCCAATGCAGAGATCTGATCAACAATATGAATCATGAAGTGTTCCATCGTATCGAAAAAGGATTGAGGGAAGACCATCTCAAGTATGCACATTGTTTCCTTTATGTGGATCCGTATGTCATTTAACTCGCATAGTTATCACCTTCTTCGATACCATGTTAAAGAAGTAGCAAAGGCGAGTTACAACCAACTTCAGCCATGGCGATTTCACAGCTCGGGTAGCAATAGGAAGAAAAATCAAAAGCATTATATGGCAATCATGAGTGTTGTACCTACTTATTTTTAACTCATGCATGTTTACAAGATTCTTAATATTCAATGAGAAACCTGTCGGTACTTTAATCCCACAAAGACACTTACAGAACTTTGTTTTCTCCTCAATTGTAACGGTGTAGGCTACCGGGGGGAGAAAGTACTTTCCATTTTTTCTTTCTTGCAGATGGAGCTCTGGTCTTATTCCCATGTCTACAAGATCACTACGTGCGCTGAGTCCATCCTTTGTCTTACCTGGTTGGTCAAGTATAAGTCCGCTACTATTGTCAAATACACCTTTCCAAATATGTATCCAGTCAAAGGCATGATTCACTTCAGATTCTTCCCAATAATTGAAATATACATAGAAAATGAATTTTTTTCTTTAATGGCGTCAAACCCTTTGCGTTTTGACTCCCTTAACCGGCTATCCAAAAACAACACTGATGTTTTTAACAAGGTCAAACACAACCCTGCCAGTCCAACGTCGAGGTTCTATGTCATTCTCAACTTTGCCATCAAAGTGTCTAGCCATAGCGCGATACGTGTGTTTTGCTGGTAAGAATCATTGGTTTCGCATATACACTAGCTTCTAGGATGCTGGAAGGTACACATAGGATGTATCATCAATGCATACGAAACATGTCGCCTTTACTTTGACCTGCCCTGATAGCGCCTTTAGTGCCGGGGAATCGCGTATCATGCAAAAAATAATTTCTCTGAGCATGAAGTACTCTCTTCGATACTCATCCCACATACAGACCCCTTCCAACCACAGTTTCAGCAGGTCTTCGAATAATGGTACTAACAACATGTATATGTTGTTTCTAGGTTCTTTGGGCCCTGATATAAGAGTGGTCAACAGTAGGTACTTATGCTTATGGCATAACCATAGTGGAATGTTGTACATTGCTAGTATCACTGGCCAAGTGCTGTGCGGATTCCTCATCTGACGGAAAGGGTTCATCCCGTCTATACTCGATGCAAGTTGTAGGTTTATTTCCTCATTAGAGAAGTCTCAATCATTCTTATCAAAATTTTTCCACTGCGTTCCATCGGTGGGATGCCTGAGCTTACTGTCCCCCTTGCGTGCATGCCATGTCATCATTGCCGGATCTCTAGGGTTGGCGAACAAGCGTCCGATCGACCACGGGTAAGTACGACATGACTAAGGCAGGGACCTTACTATCAATGCTGTCATCGATGATAGAACTTATTTTCTTTTTTCTCCCCTTTTTGGTATTCTTCACTCCAGCATCGACATCATAATCGTTGTTCCTCTTATGACGACAGCGTTTGCACCTTGGGTATCCCACAATATCCTGATGGTCCATTCGATACAATATGCAATGATTTGGACACGCGTCAATTTTTTGCACGCCCAATGAAAGAGGGGCAATCAACTTCTTAGCAAGGTATGTGGTCCTTGGCAACAAGTTGGGCTTCGACACCGCATCAAATATAAATTCCAACAAATTCGTGAAACTAGTGTCCAGCCAGCCATGCATGGTCTTCGTTTTCATTAGCTCAAGTACGGTACGCAACAAAGTGAACTCTTTCCCACATCCCTTTGATTCCCCATGTATTGGGTCCTTTGATTCCTTCTCTATTGTATGAAAATTACCAAGCCCTGTAGTTGTACCGACATTGACCAATACCTCTCATTGTGGCATAACATCTCCTCAATATCAAAATCAGCTTCACCATGCGATTCCATCGCAGCCGCACCAGGCGAATTGACTTCAACTTCAATAGGTTCATCAAATTTCATATTAACCACACAGTTCTCACCATGTTTTGTCCATGTCGTGTATCCTACAATAAAACCCTTCTGCACCAAGTGTGATTTGATTACTTCTATATCCTTTCATAGTTTCTTATTCTTGCAATCATAGCATAGACAATGTATATCAATTGTCCCGTCATGTCGAGCATGTTATGTGGCCCATTCAACGAATTTAGAGACTTCTCAGAAAAATATTGGACCCAGTCTTAGTGGCTCGTACATCTAAGATCTATCCATCATGAATGACCTTGAACAAAAATCAAAGAAATATTTTAAATTAATTAATTAATTACATGTAACAAAAAATAAACATTTACTATATATATATATTGAAATTAAATTACATTAAGTGAGAAATATTATGCAAGGTAAAGTAAAACAAACATCAAATTTATTTTATATATTATCTAACTTTTATTGAGAATTAATAAAAATTCATATCCCTCTTGCCTTAACACTTTCTCTCTTTTCTAGTAACCAAACTAGATTTAGATTCTCATTGACATAAAACAAGCTAGATATAGTAGTTTTTTTGTGTAGTGATAAAAATAGATGATGTATACCTTCATCAACTTCAACTACAACCTAATGGAACCTTACAAATCAAACGCATTTAGCTAAAAATTGATGAAAACCTAACAAACTTTAAATACAAAATTCAACTTGATTTCAAAATGAGCGCACAAAAAAATATATGGGATGAGTTCCCTTTACCTCAGAGAGCAAATTCCTGTAAAAAAGCAAACTCAAAACATGCCCCCCTTGATTTTTGTGATCTGCCCAAATATTCGGGCCGTCACTGTTTGAGTTAGGGTCGGAGCTGTCGAATGCGGCTTTTTCCAACCGCCGCTATTACCCTCTCGATAATGGTGGTTCACAATGCCAGCCGCTGCTATAAACATTAGCCATTTATAGTGGGGTCTTTAGTGGGATCTTTAGCAGCGGTTTGCTTCGTGGCAGGCCCCCTAGGCCCCGTAACGGCGACCCACTTTGGGCCGCGCCGCTACAGCCTTTAGGCTACCGTCGCTAAAGGCTCGTTTTGTGGTAGTGTGATGAAATGCACACGTTAACTCAGTTTGTTTATTTCTGATTATTAAGCATTTGACATTTTTATTGTCGGATCTATATAATCGATGTGTTTATATGAGCTGAGATGACGGTGCAGTTGAGTTTTATCTCTGCCCCAAACTCAACAGCATTTGGGCTTGCCAATATTCAGCACACATGCGTTCTGCGCTCTCCTCAGCTCCTTCCTCACGAGCATGATGTCGCCACCACGTGCTGCTATGGCTGCCTCTTGCTACAGACCGGTGAGCTCCTGTAAGGAAAACTAACTCTCCGGCCTCCGGTACCCCTCAGCCCCTTTCTCTCTCCTTGCGTTTTCTTGGGTTTCTCAACCTTGTCCTGACATCGACTCTTAGGCTACTCCCAATGGGAGTTTTATTTTCATTAAATATGATGCCATATAAGCAATTATGATGACATGGCAAGAGATTTATGGAGAGAAAGAGGAAAGTGGTTTCATCTAGATAAAACTGGGTATACATAGCTTCCTAGACTTGAAACATCAAGAAACTAGCATTGGAGAAGAGTTGTTTCATTTTATCCTATGAGCAACCAATAAAACTGCATAGAATTAAGTGTCATGAAACTTTAAAATGAAACCATGCATTGTTTAACTAGTTTCATTTGTGGTTTGAAATCATTTTACGTGACATGGCACTCTTGGAAACATCAAAATGAAACCTTCCATTGGGACTAGATGATGTGAACAAGGGTTCCCGATCTTCCGAAAGGTTCTTGGTAAGTTGATTTGGTCGGAGGCGACACACAAATCGATCCGGCTTCTAAATAGCACGTTCTAAACCTCGCAATCGCAGCACGACGTCTCCTCTGGTTATCAACTGTCCAAAAGACGATTGACCTCGCCGAGAAGGCTAAGCCCTGCCTGCGAATCAAGAACACAAGCAAAAACAACGAAGAATGCAACACAATTGCAGATGTATGATTAAACTCTCGAAGTTGGGGTCTCACAAACCGATGAATGGCAAAACTGTTTATGAACAGAATTGATCTAAGCAAAACCCCAACCCTAATGGTGCAGCGGCGGCTGTATATAAAGACCCTAGGGTCGTGCAAGACCCTCTAGACGCGCCCCTAATTGGGCTCAACTAGATACAAAGCCCAAAAGCCAAAAATAGGCGACGCAGCACCGACACAGATTCTGGACTCTCTCTTGTTTTGATGATTCCCGATGACTCTGGATGAATTTTGACATGAGGCCGGCGGAATTGGAAAGGTCTTCTCTTTATCTTTCCGTGCATATGTAGAACGTCCAAATCTGAGTCCGTATGCGTCCTGGGCGACTTCCTTTCTACCCTTACTACCAGCAATTTTATACTTTTCATTCATCTTTTCAATGCCAAGTCTAGTGGGCTCATGGATTTGCAAAATAAATTCAGCACGCTCCTTAGCATCAACATGAACTCTCTCATTAATAGGTAGAGAAAGTATATCAAGTGGAGTACGGGGATCAAAACCATATACTACCTTGAATGGACTTACCTTGGTAGTAGAATGTGTTGCCCGATTATAAGCAAACTCAACATGAGGTAAGCATTCTTCCCATTGCTTCAAATTTTTCTTCAAAATAGCTCGCAACATAGTACCCAAAGTGCGGTTCACAACCTCAGTTTGTCCATCAGTTTGTGGATGACAAGTTGTAGAAAATAACAACTTTGTACCCAACTTATTCCAAAGCGTGCGCCAAAAATGACTCAAGAATTTTGCATCATGATCTGAAACAATAGTAGAAGGCATACCATGCAAACGTATAATTTCTTTGAAAAAAAGATCAGCAATGTAACTAGCATCATCAGTTTTATGACATGGTGTAAAGTGTGCCATCTTGGAAAAACGATCCACAACAACAAAAATGCTATCGCTCCCCCTCTTAGTCCTAGGTAGTCCTAAAATAAAGTCCATAGAAATATCCGCCCAAGGAATAGAAGGAACAGGAAGTGGCATGTATAAACCATGTGGATTCAATCGAGACTTAGCTTTTTGACATATAGTGCAGCGAGCAACAAAACGCTCAACATCTTTCCTCATCCTTGGCCAAAAGAAGTGTGTGGCCAAAATATCCTCTGTCTTCTTAGCACCAAAATGACCCATCAATCCACCTCCATGCGCCTCCTGCAACAACAAAAGACGAACGGAACCAACTAGAATGCATAGGCGGTTAGCTCTAAACAAGAATCCATCATTCAACACAAATTTGTGCCAAGCACGACCTTCTTTATAGTGCAGCAATACATCTTTAAAATCAACATCAGAAACATATTGTTCTTTAATTGCCTCAAGTCCAAAAATTCTACAATCAAGTTGAGACAACAAAGTATATCGCCTAGATAAAGCATCAGCAATCACATTATCCTTCTCTTTCTTATGTTTAATAATATAAGGAAAAGACTCAATAAACTCAACCCATTTAGCATGTCTACGGTTCAAATTGCATTGAGAACGAATATACTTAAGTGATTCATGATCAGAATGAATAACAAATTCTTTGGGCAACAAATAATGACGCCACGTCTCTAAAGAACGTACAAGTGCATATAGTTCCTTATCATACGTGGAATAATTCAAAACAGGCCCAGTAATTTTCTCACTAAAGTATGCAACAGGTTTACCATCTTGCATCAAAACACCACCAATGCCTATACCACTAGCATCACATTCAAGCTCAAAAGTCTTATCAAAATTGGGTAATTGCAGCAATGGTGCATGTGTAAGTTTGTCCTTCAAAGCATCAAAAGACTCATGATGTACCTTACCAAAATGGAAGTCAACGCCCTTCTTTGTCAACTCATCAAAAGACTCATGATGTACCTTACCAAAATGGAAGTCAACGCCCTTCTTTGTCAACTCATGCAATGGTGCTGAAATCTTTGACAAAGCGGTGGTAGAAACCTGCAAGACCAAGAAAACTCCTCACCTGTGTGATAGTTTTTGGTACAGGCCAGCTCTTTATGGCTTCAATCTTCGCCTCATCCACCTCAATTCCCTGTGGAGTCACAACATAGCCAAGAAAAGAGACTCGATCCGTGCAAAAGGTGCACTTCTCAAGGTTACCAAATAAACGTGCAACTCACAAAGCATCAAAAACAGCACGTAAATGAATCATATGATCATCCATGGATTTGCTATAAATCAAGATATCATCAAAGTAAACAACCACAAATTTGCCAATAAAAGGTCTTAAAACCTCATTCATCAAACGCATGAAAGTACTGGGTGCATTAGTCAACCCAAAAGGCGTTACTAACCACTCATACAACCCGAATTTGGTTTTGAAAGCTGTTTTTCATTCATCTCCAAGTTTCATTCTAATTTGATGGTAGCCACTACGCAAATCAATTTTAGTGAAAATTATAGCACCACATAACTCATCAAGCATGTCGTCTAGCCTAGGAATAGGATGACGATACCTAATAGTAATGTTATTAATGGCTCTACAATCTACACACATACGCCAAGAACCATCTTTCTTAGGAACCAAAAGTACAGGAACAACACAAGGACTAAGTGATTGACGAACATACCCACGATCCAAAAGGTCTTGGACTTGTCGTTGTATCTCCTTAGTCTCCTCAGGGTTGGTCCTATGAGCAGCACGGTTTGGTAAAGTAGCACCAGGAATCAAATCAATTTGATGCTCAATCCCTCTCAAAGGTGGCAATCCCGGGGGTATCTCAGCTGGGAAAACATCCTCATACTCCTGCAAAAGGTTAGTGACAGTAGGAGGCAAAGCACTAGAAGCAATATCACCAAGCGAAAACAAGGCTTGTTTGCATATCAAAGCATAGCAAATATCATCAGTAGAAATTTCAGCAAGCTCAGATTTTGTGGCAAGACATGAACGACCTTGTAATTTAATTGCAGCACCCTTAGAACTTGAAGAATCATTAACATTACTTGGTGTAGCTGCAGAATTAACAGGTTGCTGAATTTCAGGGCTTTTATTTTTCAAACTAGCAGCTCGTTCTAAATTAGCTTGTACAATTTCAGCAGGGGTCATTGGTAACAAAGTAATTTTAGTTCCTTTATGCATAAAAGTGTACTTATTACTTTTACCATGGTGTACAGCATCATTATCAAATTCCCAAGGTCTACCCAATAAAAGTGAACAAGCTTGCATGGTTATAACATCACAATGAACAGAATCGACATAAGAACCAATGGAAAAAGGAACTCTGCAAGTTTGTGTTACCTTAGCTTTTCCAGAGTCATTTAACCACTGAATGTAGTATGGATGTGGATGTGGGCGTGTGGTCAAATCAAGCTTCTTAACCACATCAGAACTCACCAAATTGTTGCAGCTTCCTCCATCAATGATGACACGTGCCCGACGGTTCTTGATGATGAAGAAAATCTAGAACAAGTTATGTCGCTGCATCACCTCGGGCTGCTGGATTTGTGTGCTAAGCACACGCTGCACAATAATATTCATGTAGCCCGTGGTATCTCCGCCTCCAAGGACGAGGTCACCGCTGGTGGCAGCGACATCCTCCTCCTCATCCTCCACATCGGAGGTGCTCATGTAATCGCCATCATCTGTCGCCACATATGCCCGCCTACTTGGGCAATCTTTCTGCACATGGCCAAGACCATGGCAGCGGTGGCACTGAATCCCTGTAGTGCGTTCCGTCGAAGCAACAGAGGAGGCACTACTAGCCGGTACCTGCACAGAATTTTTACCTGAGCGCGTAGAAGGGGCAGGGGCTGATCTTGGTGCTGCAGAAACAACACTAGCTGGTGGGGGCGGCCGGAAAGATGGCTTGGGCAGCCCCGAAGTCCCCGTCGGCCGTGGTGGGTAGAAATTCCTAGACTTGCTGTACTCCTCAAAAGCTTGGAAAAGTCCCTGTGATTCTTTCTCTGCAAGCATAGCATACTGGAAACACTGGTTGAGGGTATAAAATTCTTTATAATCAAGGATGTCCTGAATTTCTTTTCTCAAACCAGAATAAAAGCGGCAAATCTGATTCTCTACTTTTTCAACCACAGCACAACGAATCAAACCCTTCTGAAGCTCACTAAAATACTCCTGAACAGTTTTATCTCCTTGATCTAAACGCTGCAGTTTATTACAAATTTCTCTATAAAAAGAAGGAGGAACAAAACGATCACGCATTTCTACCTTAAGCTCTTCCCAAGTAGTAGGCAAATCAGTTTCAGCAGCTAGACCACTCTACCAAACAATAGCAAAGTCCTTAAACTCACTAGTGGCTTGTCTAACTCTATGTTGTTCAGGAACAAGGTGGGCATTAAATTTTTGTTCTACCATCATTTCTCAATCAAGGTAAGCATCACCATCGTATTGACCCGAAAACGAAGGAATTGAAAACTTAATTTTAGCATACGGATCATCTGGAGCATGGTTACCTTGTGTGCGACGGTTGTGGTTGTGGAAACCACCCATACCATGAGGGTTATGTTGCAAACGACGTCGTAACCTTGCGGTCCTTGTAGCTGACCTATCGACGGTGCCATCAGCCTTATACACTGTTGCTTCATCATGATCGTCTTCAACGTCGTTGTTGGTGTTGGTGTTGTTATTGGTGTCGGTGTTGTTGTTGGTGTTGTTGTTGGTCTTGTGAGCAGTCTCTAATTCGACAACCTGATCGGTTAGCTTAGAGACTCTCTTATCCAACTGCTCAATGCTTTCTCCCAGGTGAAGCTTGGTGACGGCGTCGGTGATGGCCCTGGTGATCGTCTCTACCAAATCACTCTGAACCGCCTGCAAAGCCTTCTGTAACTGATTTTGGCTCACGCACTCATCCAATTTTGAGGGTGAAGCACCCTCCCCATCGCTTCCTGACATCAGAAAACCAAAACAGGAAATAAAAAGTGAAGGTTATCCCTACAAAACTACTAAGCAGTGGTGCCTCTCAACACAGAAAAGTAAGCTTCTTGCAAAGCTCTTACAAAGTTCTGAAAACAACAAAGCAAAGGATACCAGGGAGAAGTGTTCCACGATTGCAAGGGTTACAAAATAACCTATGAGCTGTCCAGAAGAAGTATGTAGAGCTAGGAAGGCCAAATATATATATATGAGTGACACACAAATCAAAAACATATAGTAAAGCTGAATAAGTGCACAAATAACTTATCCCTAGTTGCTGGTCTAACTATGTCCTAGAACAGTAGTGATAGCAAAGAAGAAACAAGGAGACAAAGGGACAAAGTCGATAACAGGGGGCTTAGTGTAAAACAGCCAAACTCAGAAATTCCAGGGGGCTAGATGGAGCACTAGTAGGAATCCCAAATTTCTTTTTTTTATATATTTTTTTGATATTATTTTCCAACTCACTAGCAAACAGGAAGAAACCGCAAAAAAATTCAGCTCAAATCGAGCTAGGACGTGGCCTACAGAAAATCTTGAAGTTTCAGAAAACGTCGGGTTTCAACTTGAATGAATTTTTTTCTTTATCTTCCCTATTTGTTTTGAATTTTTTGACGAGGGCACACAGGGCGTAGCCGAGTGTGGGTATGCTCTACTTTTTGTCAAGAATCTCCTGTAAAAATTTCAGCCAAAACGGACAACCGAGCGAAAAGTTATGCCTGTTTTACCGAAGGGGTGTCGGATTCGGTTATGAAGAACCCGGGGGTTTGAGTGAAATCCGAGTCGGGCTTGGGGTCGGGTAGGGATTTTTTTTTGGCGAGGTGGATGCAGCGGAAAGTGGAATTTGTGAAAATTGGTCCGAGGTGGTGAGGGTGGGATTAGGGTGGGCGTGTTGATCAATCAACCCTAGCACACAAATCCGACAAATCCGAGGAGGGTGAAGAGGATGGCGGCTAGGGTTGCAAGGGAAACACTACTAACGATAAAACCACAAACTAAACGAGTGACTAAACAAGAACTAGGGCACAAACTCGACACTACGGACTCTGAAATTGAAATATGCAAAGGCTAAACACGTGGTTATGGGCGGGGGAAATTTTTTTTTTGGTATTTTCTGTGGACGATAGGAAGAACACGAAAACAAAACTAAAGGGTAGTGTGAACCTGACGGTGCACCTGAACTGATACCACTTGATGTGAACAAGGGTTCCCGATCTTCCGAAAGGTTCTTGGTAAGTTGATTTGGTCGGAGGCGACACACAAATCGATCCGGCTTCAGAACAGCACGTTCTAAACCCCGCAATCGCAGCACGACGTCTCCTCTGGTTATCAACCGTCCAAAAGACGATTGACCTCGCCGAGAAGGCTAATCCCTACCTGCGAATCAAGAACAGAAGCAAGAACAACGAAGAATGCAACACAATTGCAGATGTATGATTAAACTCTCGAAGTTGGGGTCTCACAAACCGATGAACGGCAAAATTGTTTATGAACAGAATTGATCTAAGCAAAACCCCAACCCTAATGGTGCGGCGGCGGCAGTATATAAAGACCCTAGGGTCGTGCAAGACCCTCTGGACGTGTCCCTAATTGGGCTCAACTAGATACAAAGCCCAAAGGCCAAAAATAGGCGACGCAGCACCGACACAGATTCTGGACTCTCTCTTGTTTTGATGATTCCCGATGACTCCGGATGAATTTTGACATGAGGCCAGCGGCATTGGAAAGGTCTTCTCCTTATCTTTCCGTGCATATGTAGAACGTCCAAATCCGAGTCCGTATGTGTCCTGGGCGACTGTTTTAGTACAGACTGGTCCTGGGCCCCGAAACAGACTCGAAGTCGGTTTTGATTGGGCCTCCACTTTGGCTTCCAAGCCCTTGCTGGTCCTCCACGTTCCCAACTCCTTCTCCCATCATCTCCTGGTCCTGTACATGGTTTCTAATCATAAAATAATCATTAGGTAGCAAACCATTCTCAAAAGTAACATATAGCGAAGAACGTAGGAACGAGCTCACCTCTAAATTTAGTCGTCGTGCACGAGCTCTAGTCATTGGACCTTGCAAGTCCAGATTTGGAGGAGTGTTGTGTGTATCCATAGGAGTGATGTCCTCATCACTAGCCTTAGGGGATTGGTGGTCCACTGCCATGCAACAATGATTTTTTATTAAAACAGGAGGGGTCATGCCCCTACTGATTATATATTAAAAATAGGACAAACAGAAACAAATTCAAGGTACAAAACAGCAATAAACAAAAAAAAAGATAAAATCAAGGAAAGTTTTCTAGCCACTCTTAGATTTAGGATAGGTATTTGCTCTTCGCTCTAAGGCTAACCAAGGCGAAATCTTGCTTGAAACATTCATTGCAGTTCTGCACCGAGGGGTCTTGTCCATTAAAGAGCCAAGCAACCATTCCTCTGTTTCCATATACACCGTGCAAGAATAATTTACCGACAATCAGTATGGGCCTTCTCACCACGCCTAAGATGAAACAGTGATTTACCGACAAGCAATATGGGGCATGGACAAAACCAACCAGTTGATAAGGACCTTTTTGTTTAGAAGGAATACCCAAGGGAGACCCTGAGGTGCAGGTGCAGCACCCAGGGTTCGAACCCTGGGCAGGAGCACTCCAGCAAGTGGCTTTTGCAACTGCGCTGTGAGCCCCTTTGCTTGGTAAGGACCTTTGGTTCCAGTTCATCCTAGTATCTCACGTTCCCTGCCTTACTGAGTTGGTCCTGTTTCTAACACTCTGAATGAGAACCATGAGATCCAGTATGGCATCAAGTGAACTTCCATGCTGTCTGGCCATGGTCACTCTCTATATATTTTTCGTAGTGTGCTATGATGTCTAATGGTTCCTTCATCCCCTATTTATGGTTTATAGACTAACTGTACGTACTACTGTACGTCTGTACCACATGATAGTTTGTGTAGAGAGTAATTGGTCTATTCATAGATTCATGTTCTAGTTAAGGGAAAATCAAATTGCATACACTTTGCCGCTACCTGCTTGTTTCCCACTGGTGTGCTACTTACGTGATGCTACAACAACTAGCTTAATCACTCAACAATTTTCACAAGTCCGATATACTTGGGATATCTGATTTCCCAATCTAACCACTACCGGAAGCCGGCTCTTTCACTACCACAAAATGGCCTTTAGCGGTTGTACAAAAAATCACGTAGCAGCGGATTAAATGAAACCCGATGCTACAGTGGGCAAATGATTTTTAGCGGCGGTTGACAAAGTGAACCAGAGCTAAAAATTAATTTTTAGCTGCGGTTCACATTGTCAACCGTAGCTAAAATTAGTTCAGGCCCAGCCAGCGGCGCACCCGCTCTCTCCCTGTCTGAACTATAAAATATCTAACCCTAACCAACACCCATCCCAATCCCTCCCTTCTCACTCCTCAGCCGTTGCAGCTCTCTCTCTCTCTCTTGCGTCACCCTCCCCTAGACTCTGTCTCCTAGGGGTCTCTCTCTCGCGCGAGCCTCCCCTTCGGTGCGCGAGCCTTCCCTCCGACGCGCAGCCTCCCCTTCAGCGCGCTGCTAGCCTCTTCTCCCTCCTTGTGGCGCAGCGGTGGATGCCCAGATCCAGTGGGTGGCATGGCGGCAGGTGGCCAGATCTGGCGGGCTGCCTTCCCTAAGGTGGGTGGCCCTCCCCTTCGGCCATGTCCTCTCCCCCGCGGCTGGCCTCTTCTCCCTCCTTGCGACGTGGCGGTCGGTGGCTAGATCCGACGGGCTGCCTACCCTCCGGCGCGTGGCCTCCCCTCCAGCGTGCGGCTAGCCTCTTCTCCCTCCTTGCATGCGGCGGCGGGTGGCCAGATCCGGTGGGTCGCATGGCGACGGATGGCCAAATCTGGCAGGCTGCCTCCCCTCTTGTGGGTGGCCCTCTGCTCCGACGGCGTCCTCTCCCCCACGGCTGGCCTCCTCTCCCTCCTTGCAGTGCAGCGGTGGGTGGCCAGATCCGATGGGCTGCCTCCCCTTCGGCGTGCGGGACTCCCAACCGGCGGGTGGCCCTCCCCTTCGACAGCGTCCTCTCCCCTGCAGCTGGCCTCTTCTCCCTTGTTGCGGCGCGGTGGCGGGTGGCCAAATCCGACGGGCCGTGACGCGGGCCAGATTGACGAGGTGCGAGTTGGGGTCCTACTGCAGGCCCATGTGGTGGTGTTTTTTTTTAATTTTTCATGTTGTTGAGTAGCGGCGAGGGAAGATGTGCGAGGTGCGATTTTGGGTCCTACTCAATCAAGCATCAACAAGAACTAAGAGGATAAAGAGAGAAAAGCACACTCTATATGATAATGCATGCATGCCATGTTAGGATATTAAAGAAAGCATAAGGACATGCAATGCAAGACATGAATGATGATATGCAACAGGATGACATGAACATGCATGGAATGAAAAGCAAGCAATCATTATCATGGCATCATACACAGGCAAACAGGATAAAAAGAAAGACAAGACACTGCATATGAAAATAAACCAAGTGAGAATATGACGAGTCAAACACAAGCAAATGAAAACCATGACTCATCAAAATCCACGAACACCTCGATAAATCCATCAAAATAAGATCCAAATGTATCTATGTCCCAAAATCAATGTACACATATGCTCCCCCTAGGTATAAGCTACTGACTCTCGAACGTCACAGGATCACACTCCCCTTATCTCTATATCTTCTCCCCCTTTGGCAACAAGCACCAAAAAGACAGGGAAAACTACTAAGCATCGTGGTCGAAGGAGGTGGTGGTGCAGCGATGTCCTCAGAGGGCTCTGCTCTAGGCTGCTCCTGTGTCGGATCCTGCTGCTCTGCGTGAGCCTATGTCACCTGAGCGTCGAGCTGCTCAAAGTACTGAAGGTCTACTAGTGACTCAGACCCTCTGTCTTGTCCTGCTGGTGTGACTATTGATGTCTCCTGAGCAACTATGGCCTAAAGAAGAGCAAGATCATCCACACCCTCTTGAGTGAAACCTCTGCGGACAAGATCCTCTGCTACCACAGGTGTGATGAGTGTAGTGCCTGTAGCAGAAGAAGGTAGATCTATAACTGACTTTAGGGCTGTCTGTGGGTCTGCTCGAGTATTATGCACTATATCTGAGAAACTACTCCTGACTGGTGGCTGCTGCTGGGAGGTGGAGGGTACTGTCATCTACGAAGCTATAGACTGAGCTGGTGAAGTGAACAACGTAGAGACTGAGAAAGTTGACACGAGGGAGAACTGTGTAACCGGTGGGAATGGTTGTCCTGCTCCCCCTGTCGATAACGCTCCTAAGTGTGATGACAAACCACTGGACTGGGCTAACATCATGGCAGTGAAGGGCACTGGCTGTGTCTGGAGCTATTGAACCTGTGGAAGTGTGGGGACTCTTGCCTGCTGTCTCTTCTAAGCTCCACCATATGGGTCATCAGTGTCATCATCAGCATCATCTACTATCTCTGAAGCTCTGTCTGACCTCTGATCACCTCCATAATCTGACGTCTTTTCTCAACTAAGCTCTGGATGAAGTCACCCAGGCGTCCTCCAAGCGCTGCTATGGTAGTGCGTCCTCGGACTGTGTACCTGCTCGCTGAGATGGTGCTCCGGTGCTGGCTGACTCAGGAACCACCATCTAGGGATGAGCCTCTTGCTTGTGAGTGATTGGCGATGACTCCTACTCGTCTGTCTGCTGCTTGGAGGCAGACTGTGATCCCTTAGGGACTCGAGGTGCATAGCTAGTGGTCACCTCACGGAATGCATCGTACTGCTCCTCTGTCACTAGTCCAAGCCTCCTCAGAAGATAGCAAATATACGGACCCTAGACTAAGTGACGTCCTCGAACCCTCTCTGAAATAACCTCCTCCATCTCAGCAAAGAATAGGTCTGTCGTGTCAAACTGCTATCTGCTCAGAATAGCTGCCACTGCCCACTGGTGCAAGAGTGTGAACTCCTCTATGTATCCCGACCTCGGTATGATAGTCCTGGTGACTTTCGCTCTAACCACCTCCACCTCTGCTGTGAGCCTAGCATGACGTCTGTCAAACCCTGGAGTGTGTGGTGGTGGAAAGGCTACTAACACCATGTTCTATGGAGGTAGCATCGTGGCGTGGTCTGCGGGGTGGAGCGAAAGTCTCGTAGGCACTCCTATACAACTGTAAGTCTAAAGCAAGAAGTCCTACTACAGCTATCAGATCCTCCCTGGTCAAGCGCTGGGGCTCTCCTCTGAACATGAACTAGATCTCGGAGTGATCTCTGGCCACCCACAGTGAAGCGTAGAACTCCATCACTATGTTCTCCTGGTATCTATAGGGACTGGTGACTAAGTTTGCAAGTTTGGGCAAGTACATGAAGTACTGCTCCATGTTCATGTATGTGGATCTCCTCATAGCCTGGTACATCGTGTAACGCTGCGGCACGAACAGTCCAGCCTTGCCCTTCCTGGAAAGGTACTGTCTCAGACCCTCACCGATCCTCCTCTGAAGACTGGTACAGTAACTCTCTCCTCTAGCAGGGTCCCTGGGGACTGGAACCCACTGCTCGAAGGGTATGAGATGACTCACCTTAAGGTCCTTGGTAGGAACCTTAAGTATGTCTCCCTCTCCAGTTGCGGTTACCAGCCTTTGTAGCCTCCTCGTGCGCACGTCACAAGTGCATTGCGGGTCTCCTGCCCGGTGAATTGACCTTTGGGGTCCTGTCTACATTGGCTGCTATGGCTCCTCCTCCTCAAACTCCTCAGACTCACTGTCCTCCTTTGACTCCTCGGACTCCTCTTGCTGCCTGGAGGATCCCTGCTCTGCAGTTGTCAACGACCTCTCCTGACGAGAAGTCGGAGTACGCTACGACCAAGGTGCCAGAACAACTCCTGGCCAAGGCTAGTGTCCTCGTCCTGGTACTCCTCCTGAGTCCCTAAATGTCACCTTTTTTCTCTATGATCAACCATGTCCCTGGTGTCATGCGAGATGTCTCCATAGCCTCTAAGTGTCTGGCCACCCGTCTGGCTCTGTCTGACTCAGGGTCCAGTCTAGTCCTCTTCTTCCCTCTTGGCTTCTCTGGCATCTTTCCTTTACTCATATCCTGACATGCTCCTGCCATCTCTGCAACTGAATGCTATCACTGCACGCACATAGGTAAGGATAGGATAAGTATAGAACCTAATATGATCTACAAGCAAAGCACCACTAGGTAAGAAAGCAGAATAGAAATCATAGCATTGAACGAAGGACATGATCACATGACAAATAAGCAAATTAACAAGAGTGATCATCGACTATATGTGGCTGGTGCGAACCATCTAGTATACAGTCAAATAATAGGCAATAAATCTAATTGTAGACTAATCGAGAGATAACCCTAGACTTGCAATTTACAGGCAGACATGGAATTTAATTGCAATCCTAGGCTGAGCTAATTACCTAATTAATGCAACTAAAGGATGAGAATTAATCTAATTGCATTAATTAAGGACAATTGCTCGCTAATCAGGGCATAACTCAATAAAAAGGAGATAAGCACAATACCCTGAAGATCATCGAAGCCGAAGACACGAGAATCACACGTCCGATCACCGAAAAGTTGAGATTTTTTGGGTTGCTGGCAATGGAGGTGGGAAAAAGGCAACCTTGCCCTTACAATCGATAGAGGGAGCTCGACTATGGGGGCTCTGGGCATGCACAGGAGGGAGAGGGAGCAGCTGCGGCGGTGCGCGATGGCGAGGTAGGTGGGGGCGCATGGTGGTGGCTCGACAAAGCGGTGGCTACAGCTTAGGCTTCCGCGAGTGCTCGCGGCGACCGTGCAAGTGGCAGGTGTGTGGCGGGGCGGGCGAGCATGGGGAACACGTAGGCCTAGTAGCAACTTGGCCGGAGACGGCGGCGATAGTGAGCTTCTGGATTTGGAATGCATCACGCGTTTTCGACATAGTGACCGGATCATCCGCTCAAGTCACCGTACCGTCCGGTATCTTTGGGACTCCTGAAAAATAAGGTTTCAAAAAACAGAACAGGGTATAGACCGGACCGTACGGTCTTTAGGGCAGAACCATCCGATCTCCACATCTAGATGCCCTAAAGCACTATGAACTAGTGCACAGACCAGACTGTACGGTCTAATGACCGGACCATACGGCCACTACTAGGATTTTCGCAGAACAAGGAATTTCTCTATTTTCCAAGTGCCCTCACTTAACACCCAAATAAACACCGCATTTGAAGCATGAAGGGAACTCTCAAACACTCCTTTTCAAATAGAGGCTCTATATGGCCTTATAATTTTCACAAATGCGAAATGAAGAATCAAGCAAATAAGAACCAAGGCAATTAAGAGCCAAATGGGTATGTATGAGCCTTAGTCCATGAACCGCGCGAGTGGGTTTCCTATATTGATCATGAGGCACAAATATCATCAAATGTGACAAGCCTGCTTTGTGTTTCCTATATGATGCATGCAACAAGCATTTTACATATCCAATGAAAGTAAATATGCCATGTGAACACAAGCAATATTAAACAAGACATAAAGGAAACCTAACAATGTCAAGTTTGAATCCCTCTCAAGCTTACTCACTATAAGCCACCCCCTTTCCTTGAGAGAAGCCAAACCACCATCTCAAGAACTCCCCCTTGCTTATAGCTATCTTGAGTGGGTTAGACATTGAGTAATTTTTATGTGTTTTTCTTTTAGTTATTTATACGTGCATGGATGCAAAACATACTAGTCACAAGGGATACCTAATTACCATGCAATGCAAGAAAATAAAGAACACACTACAACTACCAAGGACAAACACACATGAATACCTCCCTCATGAGTAGATATGTCGTTGAGGACCATGTCACTTGTGGTGGACTTCACTTGATCTTCATGTAAGCTACCGGTCCACCACCACCACCATCTTCTAGGTCTTGTTCTTGGGCACCCACTTGTACTTCGTTGACCTTTCAAGATCAATAATGCACTTAGGCACCCATATACTCTTGACGTTTCTCTTCTTGTTCGATGGTCCCAAAGCCTTTGCTTTTACCTTGCCACCCTTGTCTCTAAAAAGCTTGAAGTGGGTGTTCTCATGGAATAAGTTAGAGTTAGGCAAAACAATGAAACTTCTCACCATAGGACAATCCTTGATAGTGTGGCCATCCTTGCAACACCTCTCGCAACAGTAGTTGTCGACAGTAGGGGCCTGATCCATTCGGGGATGGAGTCACTCGTCCTGATGATGTCGATGGTGGCGGGATATGAGCCAAGTCCCCGGTGGGAGACATTGTTCACAAGGTTTCTCCCAAGAATCTCCTTGTGGATGGCTCTACCTCGTGTGAGCCTCTCGAAGCTGTCCATCACCATCTTCCTCTCTTTCTTGAGCTTGTGACATTCCTCCAAAATAAATGGCTCAAGAGAACAAACCTCGACCGAGGTGGTTAGTTCATCACACATAGTAGAAGCATCACTCTTTGATCAACTAGAGGTGGGAGAAGCAAGGTTATCAAGATTGATGGCCTCAAAAGTAAGTTCAAGGGTCTTGTACTTCTCACGTAGCTCTATATGATTACCTTTGAGTTTGTCATAACTTTTGTTTAGGGCCTCATGAGATGTGACAAGATCCTTGAGCTCACTCTCAAGCTCACCAACATGGTCCTTACCCAACTTACACTCTTTTCTTCCCACATCCAACATTTTGGATTTCTTGACGGCGATGTTGCGGGCTTGCTCAAGCATACTCCAAAGCTCGATGCAGGAGAGCTCCTCATCATCATTGTCGTCGCTACTCTCATCCTCAATCTCCCCAAGTTGGATCGTGGCCATGAGGCACGTGGGAGGTGAAGGAAGAGCTCGTGGAAGTGTGGTCATGATCATGGCTAGGCCAGCCACTTCTTCATCATCGCTCGAGGAAGGGGATGTGTCACTTGTCCACTCTCCAACAAGGGCCTTGTGTGAGAACTTCCTTTTGTAGTCTTTGGCTTTTCCTTTGCCTTTGCTCTTGTCTTTGTTTAAGTACCTCTTCTTCTTTTGCTTGGCTTTGGGGTTTTCTTCTTCATCACTTGAGTCTTGGGGCTTGAATGCTTCTTTCTTTGGCTTGGGGCAATCTCGAACAAAGTGATTCTTGGAGCCACAGTTCAAGCACTTGCACTTGGACTTGGAAGCAAATTTGTTCTTGAATGTCCTCATTTCTTCATGAGAAGAGCCAAGTCCTGACACAAGTCATCTTCTTCATCATCCTCATCATCTTCAATCACTACCTTCTCCTTGCTCTTCTTGCTCTTGATAGGCTCTTGCTTCTCAGCTTGAAGAGCTAGGTTGAATGGTTGTGGATCATCCAAACCCAACTGGTGGCTCTCGAACGCTGTGATCTTCCCAAGCACCTCCTTGACGGTCTTGGTCTTGAGGTCACCTTGCATGGTCCTCTCAAATCTTCTAATGACCTCCATAGGCTTGAGCTTGAAATCCTCCTCAAGTGCATTGATCTCCTCCACTAGTACATGAAAACGAGAATAAACAGTGTTAGCTCTCTTATGTGGCAATCTAGTGAAGTTATCATACTTGTTCTTCAGCACATAGTATCTTTCCTCTTTCACATCATTGGTACCCTCATGAATACCCTGAATCTTAGTCCAGATACCGTGTGCTATTGAACTAACATCTAATCTAGCAAAGACATCCTTTGAAATGCATACAAATAGAGCATTCTTGGCCTTAGCGTTGTGCTTAATGAATTCAGGCTCAAGCGGGTTCGCATTCGCATCTGAATCATGGGCCACCTTCCATATCTCTGGATCAAGAGACTCAAAGTAGGCTTGCATCTGTGCCTTCCAATACCCATAGTCCTCCCCATTGAATATGGGATCACTCCCCATCTCTCTCGGCATCCTCGCTCAAGGTGGTGAAGCCTCAAAGTTGAGCACTTGGCTCTGATACCAATTGTAAGGACCAAAGGCGTATCGAGAGGGGGGGGGGGGTGAATCGATAAGCCAACCACGAATTCGAATACTTTAATTTCACACCACTAGAACCAGGCTGTCGAGATCTATTCTCGGCATTAGACATACGGTAGTTCACCTATGATGATTTATATGAAAGATAGGGGTATGCGCGAGATCGAGAGATGATGGTAACACAAGATGCCGATATATATAGGTTCGGGCCTCCCAAAGGATAATAACCATACGTCCTGTGTTCTGTGGTATTTGTATTGATATGTCTAGATCTATGATCTAGAGGAGGGTAGACCTAGACGATGATGTCTATTTGTGGGATCTATCTAGTTGAGGGCTTGTCCCTTGAGGAAGACCCCTGCCCCGTCTTATATATCCGGGGGGACAGGGTTACATGGCGGAGTCCTAGTTGGTTTACTATACATATCATAGTCGGAGTCTTTCTCCACTTTTCTTCTTTGTGAGGTACCTCGGGTACAGGTCATCGACAGTAGCCCCCAAGAGTCTTGCAAGCTTGATGATAGTCTTCAGTAGCTTCCCGACTGGTTTGTACCATGTTGAATGCATCAACTTTATATCAGCGAGCTTGTAAGGGTCTCAAAGATCAAAACGTCTTCAAGAATGTTGCTAGTGCACCTAATTAGGTGTAGCCCCCAACTGTTGTATCATTTTGGAAATTGCAAATAATGCAAGAGCCAAAACAAGAATAGTCATGTTGGCTCTCTTTAAGGAAAAATCGCTGGAATCATCAAATTCGAGTGATAAATAGCTTAGTAGAGTGACATCAATCACTATCGAGTGATAAATGATTTAGACGAGTGACTTCAATCACCGCTGCCTGGTAGATGACTCAAACCAATGACCAAGTGGCAGCCGCGCTCCACTCAGAATATCATGTCCGAGAAGCAGCGACACTCAACTCAAGATGATAAGATCGAGTGAAGAAGGTAGCCGAGGTTGTTGTAGCCACGCTCAACTCATGATGATAAGGTCGACCGTTGATGTAGTAGAAATCATTCAATGTCGTGATGACCGAGTGACACCGATGGTCTGATATGTGGCCGACCAATGGTGGCGGTCAGACATGATGTGGCAGACCGATGGTGCCAATCAGAACTGGTGTAGCCGATCGATGAAGGCAGTTGGAACTAGTGTAGCCGACCAATGAAAGCAGTCAGAACTTGCATGGTCGACCGATGAAGGTGGTCGGAGATATAAGCCGACCGATGAAGGCGAGGAAATCACTCTATGTCGAGTGGTGTATCCGCCCATCCGTCATAAATGTTCCTGACAATAAAGGAAATTAAAATTGACTAAAAATCAATTGACTAAAAAATCAAATCCATCAGAAACATTGTTTGCTTGGAAACTTATTTTTATAAGCCAAACAAATCAATTGACTAAAAAGTCAAATCCATCCATTTTTCTCCCTTAGGTAGACCGACTAGTGCATAGCAGCGTGTTCACGCATTAGCAACCAAATTGATCCACCGTAGGATACCTAGGACAAAATATAAAACGCTCAGAGCTCGATCTGTCGTAACAATATCGGTCATAATTATTCTTGCGTAGCAATCAGAAACAGTCAACGCATGACCTATCGCAACTTTGGCTCTGAGTTTAGTGTAGTGGTAGTCTAACGCGTAGCTAAGAAATTTTATGACCTAGTTGTTTGTTGGCGTAAGACCAAAAATAAGACCAAATCGCAAATAAAATGCAATATATCAGTCGAGGCTGAAGCCAAAAAGAGGTGAAACTAGGACGGACGACATGGGTCATATGGTGTTAGGGTTGAAGCACTACTGAAACGTCACTGACCGACATGGGTCATATGGTGTCAGGGCCGAGGCACTACTGAAAGGTCACCGACCGACATGTGTACTGCTAGATTCACAAAAAAAGTGGGAGAACACGTGTATAAACACACAAATAGCCTCCTGGCTCGATTGTTTAATGCGAAAGATTAAAGAACTGAGGCAATATAAAGACTAATAAAGCCATAAAGAGAGCACTGATAAAAAAAAACCTCACTTTACTCATCAAAAACCCATGACCTTCTGCTTAGGAAACAAAAATAAGCTGCCGTGGGAAAAAAGTATGAAGGACATAGTCCAAAACCTTGAAAATAAATTGAGAAAACATAAAGATACTTAGCTTTGATATTCGGCGAGTTGAAGATGAGTCCCCGAGCGTGTCGATGTGATTGGCGAGTGGTCGGATGTCGAAGTCAAGCCATCATATCGTCGGAACATCGAAACTCTGAGTGGTTGATCGAGACATCAAATCATCGAAGGTGTTGCTGAGTGGCTGAGTGGCCGAAAACACCAAAGCGCCAAGTCATTGATGGCATCGCTGAGCAACTGAGTGGCCGTCGAATCGTCATGGTGCAGCGATGTCACCGAGTGGCCGTGTCGAGGCGATGTCGTCGAGTGACCGAATCACGGCGATATTGTCGATGCAACCAAGTCGCGGCGATGTTGCCGATGCGTTGAGTTGTCGAAGACGTCATCGAGTGGCCGGATCATCGAGACATTGTGTAGCTGACCGAGAAGCCAACTCACAGTGATGTCGCTGAGCGACAGAGTCTGCCGAAACATCAGGTTGCCGAAAACTTCATCGTAGTGGACGATTTCACCGAGTCACCCAGTTGCGGTGATGTTGCCTAGTCATGTCACGGTGATGTTGTCGAGTGGCGAAGTTATCGAGTCACGACAATGTTGCCAAGTAGCATAGTCATCGGATCATCGTCGAGTAGCCCTTGGGCATGTCCATGTGACCGTCGAGCGGTCAAACCGTCAAGTCACGATAATATCGCCGAGTCATCGAAAGACGTGTGTCGCAACGATGTTGCCGGGTGACAATGGCCCTTGTAGATTGAACCTGGGACTCAGACTCATATTCATGCAAAAAAAGCATTACGAGATTAGCCTTGTACTAATCAAGATAATAGGCATGGAATAGAATAATAAAAAAAGGAAAGAATAAAGAAGGAAAGAGAAATAAATCTTCCCTGGTAATGCACGTGAGTGCCTTTACTCCATGAAACCGAGTGTTCAACTCAGTTTTTGCCTCTGTGTACGATACGAAGTCGACTCCGAGTTAGACGTGTACGAGTAGGAGTCTTGATTGCTTGCAAGGCCACGATCTGCTCTCCTTGTAGTGTGGTTACTCCAAACTGCAGCATGCAGAAGATTGTACGTCCGGCGGCGCAGAGATGCGACTGGTTGCTAGAACATCATCTAAAAGCATGTCGACGTGTTTCCGGATCGTCGCTTAACAGGAAACCGCAGACCGCTGCATGAAGCCGCGATTGACTTGGTGATGACAAGGCGCTTTAAATCTTGAAGTAGATTGAGATCATCGAACTCAACAAACCGACCGTCGCGTTTGTCACCATGGACGATGCCAAATATCGAGATCTATTCTCGGCATTAGACATAAGGTAGTTCACCTATGACGATATATATGAAAGATAGGGGTATGCGCGAGATCGAGAGACGATGGTAACACAAGACGCCGATTTATACAGGTTCGGGCCTCCCGTAGGATAACAACCCTACGTCCTGTTTTCTGTTGTATTTGTATTAATATGTCTAGATCTATGATCTAAAGGAGGGTAGACCTAGAAGATGATGTCTAGTTGTGGGATCTATCTAATTGAGGGCTTGTCCCTTGAAGAGGATCCCTGCCCCGCCTTATATATCCGGGAGGACAGGGTTACATGGCGGAGTCCTAGTCGGTCTACTATACATATCATAGTAGGAGTCTTACTTCACTTTCCTTCTATGTGAGGTACCCCGGCTACAGGTCATCAACACCGGTAATCATTGCAACCTAACAATTCTAGTAGATCAAGACCCTACACATGCTAGTGTTCATGACCAATGCAATTTCGGAAGCTAAACACACTAGCCTATGTAAGCCATAATTCAACCTACTCGCTAGAGCTCACAATTGCGGAATAGTAAAGAGAAAGTAGAGGAATGCTCATGATTTTTTCTTGAGGTCTCGAAAGGATGGCACCTTCCTGTTGGCACCAGAATTTGGACCAGTCCCATTGGTCAGTGGCGGAGGGTTGAAATCGGCCAAAATTAGCGAAGTTCAACGGCCGAAAGGAATAAAGTGTTCCCGGAAGGGTTATTTTATTTCTTTCTATTTTTAGTTTAGAGTTTATTTGGAAATAAATCTACTCAGTTTGTTTAAGAATCCTGACCGAGTTGGGTCAGAACCCCTTGCATAGGGCTATAAATATATAATAGGGCCTGTACGAGATAAACAACACTATCGTTCAATACAATTCGGCGCATCACCAAACCTTTTCTCAACGACATCCTCGTCTCGCGTGGGCTGCATCAGCTCTGATCTCGGTGAGAGACTTGGATTAGTCACCCTCGGTGATTCTATTCACTTCAACTAGTATTTTCTCATTGATTTGATATTCTAGTTCTTATATTTAGAATTGCTAGTTATCCAGGAATTAGATCTTAATTATGTTTATACTGTCAATTTTCTGTTGCGAAACTGTCTCGGTTGGGTCCGATCTATTGTGACTTTTAAGAGATTTTATAAGTTTAATATAGATCCGTTATTCGAGTCATTCTATCGATTTTACCCATAATTGGATCGTAACTAGTTTTACTTGCTTTGTTTGGGCACTATCTCGATTAAGTTCGACCTGCTCGCCAGTGAGGCTACATCGATTTCAACCTCTCGCTGAGTCGATAGGACTAGGTACGAACCGATCGTGGGTAGAGTCGATAGGATTCTGTCAGGACGTTTAGCCGATAGGTTATGATGGTTTGATCGACTTCTTAGCGTCTTAATTGCTTTTTATCGCATTTATATAAGTCGGTTGCCCCCTTTATTTGATAAGATTAGATATGTCATTTTGAAGCATATTTGCAGTACCAGCTATCAGATCTATTGACTTAACACTATTGATAGGGAGAGTCTTTGCATGATTACTGTACTTCTATCGACTCGGGCCTATCGACTTTTTGACATAAATAGAGCAAGTCTAGCATGCCTATCATGGATCTATCTACTTTTCTCTATCGATTTAATTCTTGTTGGCAGTATTTATACAATACTTGATATATGTTTATTGATTTGCCAATAAGCCGATACAAATAAGCTGATTAGTATATTTATAATATTATTGCTCTTCACAATCACTGGCTAGTTTTCACGAATAGTGACTATCGGCTTTCTTCATCGGCCTGTCTTGGGCCGGTGGCCCATGAAATTTAAATGTTTGTTTCTTTGTTGATTTGTAGGAAAAATCGACTGGCATGTCCCGGTTTCTTTGTGTTGAGCCTGCACTAGAGTTAAGCAAATCTCTCAGGTCATGCGTGTGATTTTCACATCAACACGCCTTTTGGAACGCCCTGTGGGACATAGAATTTCAAGACCTACAACATGGTTGAACTTGGAATGCCAAAAGATCCCAAGCTTCCTGAGAACCCTACACTAAAACATGATGTCGGTGCGGATCTGAAGATGGAGAACATGCTGCCTGTTGACAGAGACGATCTGAGCGATAAAACAAAGACACAAATTGATTAGAAAATAGGCTGAGTACGAAAGCCTTATGTTGAGCACATTTAGCAAGACCAGGCATGGCAAGATCATATAGAAGGGAAAGTTACTCGTGGTTACTTTGGTAGATGAAGATGATGCTGAGAAGTCACCTGCCAATAAACTAGTAGAGGTGATGGACGAGGCTACGTTGAACAACATGATCCATACAGCTATACATCATGCATTAATTAACCAATCACCTATGTTGGTTAATACTTTGAGGGCTTTGATCATCAGATAGTAGAAGGTTGCGTATATGATGATCCAGTACGTGGGCCAATGTATTTCCGTGTTCAGGGGAATATTCCTCGGCCTGCGATTAAGGGACCTGAGCACCAGTCGCCCAGTACTAGTACTACAATGCCTACAACGAACTTGGGGCCAGCGCTAGAAAATGCCACTTCGCCTCCAAAAAATACCAATGGTACTTCTACAGGAAGGTCACCTGGGTCTGGTTCTAGGATTATTCTACAGATGACATCATCGTAGACACAGCCGCAGTACTACAGGCAAGAGACGTCATAACCAAATGTGACATATGGTACAACACCAAATATGGAGCCAAGCCTGTTCGGGATGCTATCGTCGTCTGCATTGCCTGGGGAGTTAGGAGGCCAGCACAAAGTTGTTACCTTTGGTTCACAAACAGCCCCGCAAATGCCAGCATCTGATCATGCATCAACTGGTCCAAATATCAGTGGGTCGAACGATGACTAGGCGGTGAAGATTGCTGAAGTGATGAGAGCGCAATTTGTGTTGAAACCAAAGCAATAGAGTTATATTTATCGACCTTATATCCTCCTAGCTATGACATGATTCCTATGCCGAGTCGATACAGGCCACCAGAACTTACCAAGTTTACTGGACAAGATAATACTACCACTGTTGAGCATATCAGCTGGTTTTCGGTGCAATGCAGAGAAGCAGGAGCTACTGAAGCATTGAAGATCAGGCCGTTTCCTCTACCATTGTCTGGATTAGCTTTTTCCTGGTTCGCATCATTGCCCCCAAACTCCATTATAACTTGGGCTGATCTCGAACAGAAATTTCATAAGTACTTCTTCGCTGAGACTAGGGAGATGAGATTGTGAAATTTGATTGCTGTGAGGCAGAAACTGGTGAGTCTATGCATGATTACGTACAGAGGTTCAAGGAAGTGCGCAACAAATATTTCAGTCTCCAGTTGACAGATAATCAGATGGCGGAGATTGCTTCTAATGGTTTAGTGGTGTCCCTAAGAGAAAAATTTCCTTCGGCTGAGTTTGAGAGCTTGTCCCAATTAGTACATAAGGTATCTATCCAGTAGAATCTGACTCGAAGGGCACGATCTAGGCTGATTTATGTCAACTCCAATGATTATGGTTCTAAGTCTAGGGAGGACACTGAAGATGTCGATATGGCTGAGTGGACTAGGAATAGGAATATTTTGTCATGTCCTTGGGTAAAGCAGAATGAGCCGCAAGAAAAATTTGACATCGATATCACCAAGGCTGATAGGATATTTGACATGCTGTTACAAGAGAAGCACATTCAACTACCGCCTAATCATGTGATTCCACCTGCTGAAGAATTGAAAAAGAAGAAGAGGTACTTCAAGTGGCATAACTCGCCATCTCATAATATCAATAATTGCGAAGTTTTCAGGACACAGATTCAGATGGCAATTGAACAAGGCAAGATAAAGTTTACTAAAGGTGCTATGAAGATCGATGGACATCCATTCCCTGCAAATGTAAACATAGCTGCTATCGGCAATGTTGAAGCTTTTTTTAGCCGATATCAGAAGAAAAGGGACAGGGAGTTAAAGGAATCACAGTTCAATCCACACTGGGAGTGTCCATTTTTCAAATATTGCTGGGACCATAACATGAAACTTCCTTCAGTCGACAACTGTCCCGGTTGCAGTCACAAATGTACAGGGAGACTATGAATTTCTATCGACACCAGGATCGACAAAGCAACAATAAAGAGTCGATGAAAGGAAAAGTCGATGGGCAAGGCAGAGTGTCAGCATTTGATCAACTTGGAGCATAGAAGACCGAAGAAGAGGCTAAGCTAAGTAAAGAAGGCAATGAGGAGTTGCAAAAGCCGATGTCCGCATTTCAATCACCGGCAAGTAGTATTTGTTCTAATTGCGCGCGCTTCGGTTTCAGTGATGGCTATGCAAGAGGACACAAGGATTATACTGGTTCGGGGAGAGCCCCTACGTTAGTTCACGGCTCTGCTCGTATTACTTGCACTGGGTGTACAAAGGTGGCGGGAGAGGAGGAGGAGCCTCCATGTCCCTCATGCTCGTAAGTGTGGATGTGCGTGTGGTTGCTGATGTCTTTTTTCCAAGAAGAGATAGGCCTTCCCTTTTATATCGAGTCGGCCCCAACTACAGAGAGAGAGAGAGAGAGAGGGTAGATTTCTACACAAGTACCCCGTATCTGGCCCATGTTCAAACCCGCCTTGCCTTGACTCCTCGAGGGGTCGAGCGAACCGTAGTGGACCTCTGACCTTCGACGGGGTCGAGAGGATCCCGTCCGGTCTTTGACCCCTGTGGGATCGAACGAGTCAGGGGAGGGCGCGAATCTTGCTTCTAAAACTTGGCTGGTGTGAGGGATTCCCTTTGTGGGGCCCATGTGGAGGATGTTCCGATGAGGCATCTGAGGGTCGCTGTCTCGAGCATTGACAGGCCTCAGAGTGGTGCCACGTGCCACCCTCGGTTTGTACCCCGATCGTAGCCCCCGAGCGAATCGAAAAATCATTCGAGGGGTCTTTACATCAACATTTTTGAGCGATATGAAGTTGGTCCTTTCTTGTTAAGGCCCTAAAGAGGTGCGCGAGCGCACCTGACGGGTGTAGCCCTCGAGCCAAAGGTCGAGTCTTGGCAAGACTCGCGCTTTGGCATGACTCGGTGTGGGATGGTTAGCTGGTCCTCCGGATGGGGTGCGCGTGAGCGCACCCATCGGGTGTAGCCCCCGAGCCAAGGGACTCGTTCTTTGGCTTTACTCGGTTGGAGTGGTCACGCAAACGCTGTCGCGCTTGAATTTATCGGGTTTCACACCCCGGGCTGAGCAGATGATCCCGAGTGCCGCAGAAAAAGGGAGCTTGTCTGTAGCCCCCCTGCGACAGGATGCATCTTTCTTTCCTAAAAAGGCGAGATATGGTGTGGACAAGATAACAGGTTTTCGTCTTCTTCTGGCGTGCAAGGCGCAGAGGCATCTTTCTGTCGGGGTCCGTGCTGTTGCGCAGGGCGTCAGAGAGAATCCGAGGCCACGTCCTAAGGTGACACGGCTATTTAAGGCGGTTGCAGGCTAGTGCCCCCATTATCTTAGCTCGCTTTGAAGTCTCCTTCCTGTCCAATTAGGCCATATCCTCGAGTCGGTGCCACTTGGTCAGCTCCTTGCGGTACACCTTGGAGCTGGTATGGCTGCTCGAGGCAGTTGCCTGTCGGGCGATGGAGATGAGGGCGAGGACGAGGATGATGGCCTGAAGTTGCGTGGCTCGGCATTCCACATCGACGACCGATGTGGTAGGGAGGAGGTTGGTCCAGTGTCTCATGAAGAGGCCATTGCTATAGTTACCGCTCGTAGTGAAGGCGGCGAGCCAGGGGATTTGAGTTCCGCTACTGCTGTGGGTTGCCGATGTTCGGTGAGGAGTAATGGGCCCTCCTATGGAAGGCCTGGGTGTGTAGGGACCCTAGTCCCCATGATGAGCAGCATTTGCATCTCCAGGGTGCGGATGATCTGCTTGCTTCGTTGATCGGAGGGATTCCGTGCTCTCAAATGAGGGCATCTTTCCCGCGACAATGAAGCATTACAGTTGCTTTACCCCGTATGTGCCTGTTGAGGTGCATGTACCGACTCTTATTGTAGCGTGTTCCGTGAGGTCGATTTTTATTTTTCTCTTTCTTGTATCTCACGCATTGTAGCGTTTGTCTGCAAGAAATTTGGTACGAGTCGATCCTGCGCAACATGCATCAATAAAGAGATTTGTCATGCAACCCAGCCATGGGGTCTCTGTAGGCGATGCCGGCCCTCAAGTCGCCGCTCGGCACAGGCAGACTGGTTGAGTAGCCATTTTGACTTGATCGCATTCCCCTTTCACGCCTCGTTCGTTAAGCAGAGGGTAGAGCCAGACCACGTTTTAGCCTCGATAGTTGAAACATGGTGCTCAGTGAGCTGCTATCGGGTTCGTTGGAGAGAAGCCCCCGGTTCCCTGTCGACGAGGTTCTAGTGAACCAGCTGGTGGTTAGCTTCACAAATCCGTTTTTCCAACCCGGCTGGTTACCACGACCGTTCGATGGGTCCTGGCGGCTAGCTGCCTCTCTTCGGGGAGATACCAACGGATGGGTCCGAACGGGACTCAAACACGACTCCGCGATGCCATCGACCTTCGGGGGTCATGGTGTTGGCCTCTAGGTGTGCCCATCGCTCATGCCCCTCGCTCTCGTTTCGTGCACTGGGCGGCTGTCGAACCCCTCCTTAAGGCCGGCCTTAGAACCTTGGCGCTGCTGGGCCGTCAAAGTAGTTTTCAGCTCCTTATCCCGTCTTACCTATGACCGTGGGCCTCGTGGCAGGTTGGTCGAGTTGGGGTTTGTTTCCCCGGCGCCTGGGTCGACACCGACCTTACACCGCCGGGTCGATCGAGCCGTTCCTGCAAGACATGGTTAGTCGAGGTCCCGTCCCGATCGCCTCGCGCCCTACCCGTGAACCCAGGGGTTTTGTGGGCAAATTGTTTAGGCATAGGAAACAAGAAGCTTCGGATAGATGGGGCCCGTTTCCTTAAATCTAGAGGAAATAAAGGAGGGCGTGGGATTTCAGTTGATTTTGAACCGTTGTTGACTTTTGCTAAGCCATATTAATAAATCATTCCCGGCACGGGGCCAGAAACGGTTCACTAATATGTCCCAGAGTCAAGTAGGTAAGATCCGCAAGCGCACGGAGAATACCGCTGTAGCATTTCACCCGGAAGTATTCAGGGTATCGTATTTGTTTATCCCAAAGGAAGGTTATGATCAAGAAGCGTTACTAACATATAAGATCATGTTGACAATTAGCAAGGATATCTAACCAAGACAGGCGGGTACATGATAATAACTGGGTAGTGTGACACACACAGAAGATTCCTACTAAATAAATAAAGTCTAGTGGAGGAAAGACTAGGCTAAGCTACTCCTACTATACATTCCTATACAGTTGCATAGCCTAAGTAGAATACATACAGACCCACACTCAGGTTCAGCAGTCAATAGTATAGCACTTCAGGCACGGACTTACCCCTGCATCCACAGGCGACTTCCGCCAAGAGC
Source organism: Eleusine indica (assembly GCA_030378355.1). Taxonomy (NCBI): domain Eukaryota; kingdom Viridiplantae; phylum Streptophyta; class Magnoliopsida; order Poales; family Poaceae; genus Eleusine; species Eleusine indica. Next base: position 19,080,708 of record CM059494.1, read on the forward strand.
CTACGCACTAGCCTAGCGGGGAGGATTTCAAAGGACGGACAGGGCTGTCACCACCTGCCGCCTACCTCAACGAACCAGTAGACTAACGAATAATTGATGCAAATCAGTCACCCAAGTACCATACTTGCATGACCAAAGAGCACTCTGCCCCTCCGCGATTACTATTAACGAGGCAGAGTTACCGTACGAATACGATCACCAAACCCATGCTATACTTTATCAGCTGAAACTAAGCATAGAGACTATAACATATAAACTAGACTATAGTGACGGTATATAACTAGCATGACAATAGTAGTATAATAAATATAAACTACTATCACACAAGTAGACTATACTATCACATATATGGATCACAAAATCAAACAAGAAACTCATGACCCAAGCACAACTATATAGAAAAGATATATATATTGATAAGAGTAAAGTCTTACAAAAGGGAAAAGATACAAGAGCCATACCAATTCCAAGTGAAGACTTGGGACTAGAGAGCTCTAGACTCAGCCTAACTCCACTAAAACTCCAAGAACTACTACTAGCAAGAGAGAAATGCTTCTTGTGGTGTGTGTTGAATGTGAAGGCACACCCTCCTATTTATAGCCTCAATAGGTCGGCAAAGGAGCGTAACCGCCACGGAAGGCATCTCAAACCGCCATCAGGAGTCACGGAGGAGCCAACACGTGGAAGCCCAGGCGGAGAGGGCGCCCGGCTGGGTCGGCCGACCTGACCAGGTCGGCCGACCTGGGGGTGGCCCCTCCTGGCCTGTGCTTTCTCCAGGTGGCTGTCCTGTGGGTCCTGAGGTCGGTTCCCGCAGTATTACAGGGAGTTACGTCGGTTAAGTGCTGCAAATGGGCCCTTCAATCCGTGTGACGTCCATGTGGCGCTCTCTGATTGGTCGAAAGTGTGTTTCTTGCCTTTTGAGGTGTTTCCTTCACATTTCCTCCTGCATGCACAAAGTTCTCCAAGTACAAGTGGAACTACATTATTGTGATAAAGCATGCGTGTATGAAATGCCAAATTCTCCTTTATTTGAGTATAGTTGACGGTTGAAAATAGTACTTAACAGCCGTCAACAAACTCCCCCAAGCTTACCCTTTGCTCGTCCCGAAGCAAAGATAAACTTAAGTTGTTGATCAGGAGTTGCTACAATGTCCTACTCCTCAATAATACTATGCGCACAACAAAGTACTCTTCCTAGAATTAAATATATTGGCGCATAACTTACCCATTTACCTTGATCCATGGGGCTTTTACACCTCATTGTCTTGGGTGGTTGAGAGATAGAACAATTGCAGGGCACCAATCACTTGCTCTAGATTCCGCTATGTTGTTCCGGAGGTTTTCAAAAGATTTTGGAAATAAAAACCAAGTTCCCCAAATGATTCTCTCGGATCACTCAATATGTGTATGATTCCTCACCAAGGCAAAGTGTTGCCTATAATCACCTACTTCTAAATAAGACTTTATGTGGAGCTCAAGGTAGGGATATATGAAGCACTCATGTTCACATAATATTGCTATGTCAAAAGACCGGATCCAAGAAAAACATCAATTCAAACAATCTTGATCAAGATGTGCAAGTGTGTGGGAGAACGGAGGAATGGTGGATGGGAAGAAATAACTCCTTTTTGAATTTTCCTTCTCTCTTTTGGAGTTTCTAGGCTATGGCTATCTTTTGCTTGCTCTCTTTTTTGAGCATTTTTTTTTTTCTTTTCTTTTCTTTTCTTTTTTTGCATAGCCATAGTCCTAGTTTGCAATGAATACTTTGAGAGAGGAATTTTGCAATGGATATATGGAGTGTTTCTTTGGATAGATGGATGGATAGTGGCTTTCTTCCGGTGTAGAAGAATAGCTCACGGTGGATATGGTGGATATGGTGGATGCTATCTTCTTGATTTAGAAGGATAGCTCATGGCGGTGGATGTGTGTATATGGTGGATGCTATCTTCTTGATTTAGAAGGATAGCTCATGGCGGTGGATGTGTGTATATGATCTTGATCAAGAAAGCATGAAAAGAGTTCTACTAGGGTCACAACAATTTTGACTAAGCTCAATGTGAAACAAGCAGCATATGTGTAAAGGTTTTCAAATGTAAACACTACATATGGCTGTGGTGGGAATTTCATCATTGAGGAACTTATCAATTTGTCATTTTGAAAAATAAAACTCCGGAATTCAAGCTTTACGTTGAGCAAGATCATAGCAGCCCTATCTATCATATCATATCTCTCAACAACTTAGAACTAGAGAATGCATATGCTACCCACAAGATTCAAGTTCAAGGCAAGATTTACCAACAAACCTAACTCTTGAGAGAGTACTAAGTTGTAAACTAGCATTAGAGAGGAATAAAGGACAGAGCAACTATTCATCATCTCAACATAGGAAAATTATACACATTCATACCGCGCATGAAAAAGGGAAATATTTTTGTTCTTTTTATGTTTTGCAAATTTTTATGGATTTTCAGATTTAGCAAATGCAAGAAATAAAGGGAAGGGGAAAGATACAAGTTACCGTGAGAAGGGGGGTCCTCCCCCAAGCTTGTTCTTGCTCATATCTGCTGTTTCGGGTCGTAGCCTTGGGAGCGGAAGAAGGCATCCCAATTGTTCTGATTCTGAGCCATCATCGCGTTCAGCTGGCGGAATTGGTTGTCGCTGAAATTCTGCCATTGCTGGGTGTCGGCGACATGTTGCGTGAGAGTTTGTTGCATGCTCTCGGTGCGCAAGTCAATGTCGTCCACCCTCCTTGTCAACTCGGACATCCCATAGTTGAGTTCACGGAACCCACGGGATGAGAATGACCGAGTGGCAAAGGATGGCGGTCCGCTTGAACTTGATGACGTCTGCATGGGGTAATCGTACTGAGATTCCCATGCTCCGGCCTGCCATGTTGATGCACCCGCCTCGTCCTGTGGCGGGGGCTGCTCCCATACCGGATCTCCGGTCGGAGTGCGAAACTCCGGTGTAGGTTCCATATGCCTACGGGAACGTGTCGGTCGCCCTGAAACACTATGCCTGCGAACTTCTCCCACTGGCTCAAGTGGGAGGGTTAGTGCCCGACAGTGATACAAACGAAGACCCGGGTTAGGTAACGGGAATTCATTTGTATACCCGGGAAAGTGATAGATCAAGGTATTATTTGAACCATGTTTCAAAGTATGTCCTTGCACAAAATAGTCCTCGCCTAGAAATTCTCTATCTACCGTCAAATATTCAACATGAACATTCTCAAGCAGACTACAATTCTGCGCAATGCGAGTAACTAAAGAGGTGCACTCAATTGGTCCTGTCAACTTTATATTGTCTAACCATTGATCAATCATGCATTCCGCGGGTGACACCCTAATTTTCTTAACCATGGCATAAAGTATTTTCAATTCATCTTGCCGGACAACCCTAATGTCACCTCGAGGAAACAAGGTCATAGCCAACCACACATGCATAAATCTAAGTGTAGGATTATGGATGGCACTTGTTCTAGGCTTGGGACCCCACTCGTTTCCGGAAATCTTTTTCCAAAAACTTTCTTTATGGAACCCCTTTAGCGCTTTATCTAAGTCTAGCCTACATTTAGGATTTAGACCTAGCATAGCATGAAGATCACCCCATGTGACCAAGCGCTCTTGCCCAAACAAGCGAAAAGAAATGCCTTCATCATACTTTCTAAGGGTGCATAAAAACTGCATAGTAAGCAAACGAGAACCCGGCTCATCTACTTCTACGAAATTTAGCCAACCCATAGTGCGAAAAATAGAGGCAAATTCTTCTCTCATACCTATTTTCTCGAGGAAGTCCGGATCGAAGCGTCGGGTGTGGGCGAATGGCCGCTCTCTCATGAGCGCGATGGCTTGGCCCTCGCGGTCGTCCTTGATGTCGAGATGCTCCTCGGTGATGAGCAAGGCCGGCCTTTCCTCCGGAATTTCAGCTTCGGGGTCACCATGCCCCGGACTTGGTGTGAGCTCGACGGAGGATGCTTGACTCGTGCTTGCACGAGTGCTTTTTCTCCGCTTGATTCCGGCGACTTGCTTCATTCGTTTGAACATGGCTGCACACAAGAACAAACACAAGACAAGAACAAAAACAAGATCGAACAAGTGTTCGGGTGAGCGTTAGTGAAAACGACAAACCCGAGCTTCTCCGAAATTGGTTTTCTTTTCACAACAACTTGCAAATGCACTAAAACAGAGGGGAAATATTTTTTTTGGGTTTTTGGGGCTGTAGTAAAGTTGAAGAACACAAAATTTTGGGAGAGCAACAAGTGAGCAAAGGAGGGGAGTGAAAGATGAGCTTGGAATGGTGAAGCTCCCCCTCCTGGGCGGTTTTTATAGCCAAGGAAGCAAGATGGCCGTTAGCAAGAGACAGAGCAACGGCCATATAGCCGTTGGGAGAAAGGAGCACAGGAAAAAGTGGGGCCAGGGGGTCGGCCGACCTCACCAGGTCGGCCGACCTGGCAGGTGGGCCTCCTGGCAGCCCCCTTTTTCCTATGTGTTCCCCAACGGCTAGGGGATTTGTCCCCTGCTGCCTTTTTGCTCAAAAAGCTCGACAAAAAATCTTTTCAAAATGGAAAGCCCAAAAACCTATTTTCTAAATTTTTCAAAAAAAAATGCAAATGAGTTTTGAAAAATTCCAAGGTGGCTGGAAAAATTCAAAAATGCAGAAATGCAGTGGTCGGAAAAAATCAAAATGTGGTGGAAAGCAAATATGCAATTAAAAGAGCAAATATGGATAACTACCGGTTTAACCTCCCGGCGAGGACTCACCTTTTAAAGTCCGACGAGCGGGACTTTTCTCCGGCGTTCAGCTCGATGAAGCGTTGTCCGGTCCCGGAGATGAAGACACGGATGATGCTTCTTGTTTCGTTCGCCACACCTTCTTGGTCTTTGTTGCGGTCGGTGGCTTCTCGGGCTTCGGAGGCTGCGGTTTTGCAGGCTTCACAGCCTGTTTCTTTGCAGACCTCGGAGGTTGCTGCCTTGTGGACTTCGGAGGCTGTTGCTTAATGTGTGACCTTTTCCTCCTTGCCTTCATCAGTTGTTGCTGTGCAACATTTTCCTTCTCAAGGAAGTTCTTCATGAATGTGATGAGGCTGTCCTTCTTTGGCGGAGTGACCTCCACTTCCTTGATGTTGCTTGGGTTCGGCCCGTACTTGATACGGATCATGTTGCACTGTTCTTTCCTTGGCCGAAAGTCAAACTTCTCCTCCTTGCCATTGATGTGGAAGCGGATTTCTCCGGCTCCTACATCGATGCGAGCATCCGCAGTGCTGAGAAATGGGCGTCCTAGGATGAGCGGTGTGCTCTTTCCGACGTCCATATCAAGCACTACGAAGTCGACGGGGATGAAGCAATCCCGGATTTTCACTGGAATATCTTCGGCGATCCCTGCCGGATAGCGGACCGTTGAATCGGCCAGCTGCAGCTGCATCGGCGTGGGGGATAGTGTAGTGTAGTTGAGCTTGTCGAAGACATCCTTCGGCATGACGCTCACACTTGCCCCAAGATCACATAAGGCATGGTCGAAGTTCTGTGTCCCGATCGAGCAGGTGATCGTGGGACACCCTGGATCTTTCTTCTTCTCAGGAAGCCGGTTGAGTATAGCAGCGCTACACTCTTCCGTCAGCTTGACAATTTCTGTGGTCGGTAGTGGGCGCTTGTTGCTGATAAGATCCTTGAGGTAGCGAGCGTACGTGGGTACTTGTATCGCATCCAGCAAGGGCACGTTGATGTGCAGCTTCTGGATTACCTCAATGAAGCGTGTAAACTGCTCGTCCACGGTGGGCTTCCTTCTTCTTTCGGGAAACGGCATGAGGTTCGTGTCATAGAACTCATGTGGGGCCGTTTTCCTGGGCGGCAGTTCTTCTTCTTCTGCCGGCTTCTCAGCTGATGTGTCCTTTCCTGCATGGTTAGGATATGGCGGATCCCGAGTGGACTTACCTCCTCTCGTGGTAACCGCATTAACATTTTCTAAGGGGGTCTCGGGTTGCCCCGGGATTTTCCCCGACTCAGCAGTAGGAACAGCAGCAGCTAACTGAGCTAATTGAGTTTCTATCATTTTATTAAAGCTCAGCTGATTCTTGAGAGCAGAGGAAACACCCTCTATCTTAGTGTGGATGCTCTCAAGAGTCCTATCAGTGGTGGCAAGCTTTTTACTAATGTTATCATTAACCTTAGCTTGACCAAGCACAAGATCTTTCAAGGAGGGCTGATTATAACCGGAATTAAAACCAGAGAAGTTGCCAGAGTTACCTCCTTGGTAGTTGGGACGTGGTGGACCCCAACTTTGACCTCCTTGTGGACGGTAGCCGTTGTTGTTGTTGTTGCCCATGAACATTACGTCCTCACGGGTCTCAGGGCAGTCATTGCCCGAGTGTCCCGTGTCGCCACAGACCTCGCAAGTCATCCGAGCATCTAGGGCTTTCACTTCTCCATTGGCTTGGTCGTCCATCTTCTTCATGAGAAGGTCAATCTTGGCGGCGAGCATGTCAACCTCCTTGACGGAGTGCATGCCTCGCTGGCGAGGTTGGAGGCGTTCTTCATTCCAACCTTGGTTGGACACCATCTTCTCGATCAAAGCTTTTGCCTTGCTTACAGTGAGCGAGAAGAAGGCTCCACCAGCAGCAGCGTCGAGGTGGTCGCGGGCCGACGGAGTAAGCCCGTTGTAGAAGTTCTGGATGATCAGCCAATCATCCATCCCGTGGTGGGGACATGCCAGGATGTACTCCTGGAGCCTCTCCCATGCCTCAGGAATCGACTCCTTCGACTCCTGCTGGAAGCTTGAGATCCTTCCGCGGAGGGCATTGGTCTTGCCCAGCGGGAAGAACTTTGCAAGGAACGCAGCTGAACACTTCTCCCAAGTGTTCACAGCTTCAGGGTTTGCGTAGAACCACTGTCTCGCTCTCCCAAGGAGAGAGAACGGGAACAGTCGAAGGCGAACAGCGTCGGGGGTGACGTCCTTCATTTTGAACGTGTTGCAAATCTCCAGGAATTGCTGGAGATGAGCACTAGCGTCCTCATTGGCTTTCCCACAGAATGGGCTAGCCTGCACCATGGTGATGAGACCGGTCTTGATCTCGAAGTTCGCTTCTCCCACATTGCCAGCTGGTCCCGTAGGGATGTTGGCAGCGGAGGGAGCGGAGAACTCACGGAGGGTCTTGTCGGCCATTTGTTCAGAGCTTGATGGTGCGGGAATGACAGGTTCGACTGGCCGAGTCTCCTTACGAGGAGGGGTGAGCCTAGCTCGTGTCCTTCTCAGGAGTGACTCAGGATCTTCAGTGAAGTTTGTCGGCAAGTCGAAACCAGTCATACACTACCCTGTTTTCATACAAAATGCAGAAAACAAAGCAAGGTTAGCCTGCCTAGAAGATAGCCTTACTAATTGCAACACTTCTATATACATTAGTAATTTTTCTTGAATCATACGCCTTCCCCGGCAACGGCGCCAGAAATGCTTGTTGACTTTTGCTGAGCCATATTAATAAATCATTCCCGGCACGGGGCCAGAAACGGTTCACTAATATGTCCCAGAGTCAAGTAGGTAAGATCCGCAAGCGCACGGAGAATACCGCTGTAGCATTTCACCCGGAAGTATTCAGGGTATCGTATTTGTTTATCCCAAAGGAAGGTTATGATCAAGAAGCGTTACTAACATATAAGATCATGTTGACAATTAGCAAGGATATCTAACCAAGACAGGCGGGTACATGATAATAACTGGGTAGTGTGACACACACAGAAGATTCCTACTAAATAAATAAAGTCTAGTGGAGGAAAGACTAGGCTAAGCTACTCCTACTATACATTCCTATACAGTTGCATAGCCTAAGTAGAATACATACAGACCCACACTCAGGTTCAGCAGTCAATAGTATAGCACTTCAGGCACGGACTTACCCCTGCATCCACAGGCGACTTCCGCCAAGAGCCTACGCACTAGCCTAGCGGGGAGGATTTCAAAGGACGGACAGGGCTGTCACCACCTGCCGCCTACCTCAACGAACCAGTAGACTAACGAATAATTGATGCAAATCAGTCACCCAAGTACCATACTTGCATGACCAAAGAGCACTCTGCCCCTCCGCGATTACTATTAACGAGGCAGAGTTACCGTACGAATACGATCACCAAACCCATGCTATACTTTATCAGCTGAAACTAAGCATAGAGACTATAACATATAAACTAGACTATAGTGACGGTATATAACTAGCATGACAATAGTAGTATAATAAATATAAACTACTATCACACAAGTAGACTATACTATCACATATATGGATCACAAAATCAAACAAGAAACTCATGACCCAAGCACAACTATATAGAAAAGATATATATATTGATAAGAGTAAAGTCTTACAAAAGGGAAAAGATACAAGAGCCATACCAATTCCAAGTGAAGACTTGGGACTAGAGAGCTCTAGACTCAGCCTAACTCCACTAAAACTCCAAGAACTACTACTAGCAAGAGAGAAATGCTTCTTGTGGTGTGTGTTGAATGTGAAGGCACACCCTCCTATTTATAGCCTCAATAGGTCGGCAAAGGAGCGTAACCGCCACGGAAGGCATCTCAAACCGCCATCAGGAGTCACGGAGGAGCCAACACGTGGAAGCCCAGGCGGAGAGGGCGCCCGGCTGGGTCGGCCGACCTGACCAGGTCGGCCGACCTGGGGGTGGCCCCTCCTGGCCTGTGCTTTCTCCAGGTGGCTGTCCTGTGGGTCCTGAGGTCGGTTCCCGCAGTATTACAGGGAGTTACGTCGGTTAAGTGCTGCAAATGGGCCCTTCAATCCGTGTGACGTCCATGTGGCGCTCTCTGATTGGTCGAAAGTGTGTTTCTTGCCTTTTGAGGTGTTTCCTTCACATTTCCTCCTGCATGCACAAAGTTCTCCAAGTACAAGTGGAACTACATTATTGTGATAAAGCATGCGTGTATGAAATGCCAAATTCTCCTTTATTTGAGTATAGTTGACGGTTGAAAATAGTACTTAACAGCCGTCAACAACCGTCCTCCCACGGCCCGAGGCAATGGTGGCGTGTTTACTTCCCGCGTGCATTGTGGTGGCCCTGGTTACGCCGTCGCGTAGCCTCACCTCTCATATCGTGGCGATCGTGGGCGCGTTTTCCTCGCCCAGGGTATAGGAGTAGTGGGGCCGCCACACTAGGGCGCCACGAGATGGAACGAAAACCGAAGAATCATGGGGGAGATGGAGAGAAAGGCGGAGGACATGGCCAGATTTTAGCCACGAGCAATGCGGCGGTGGGTTTAACTCCTGACCTTGGGTAAGTCATGGCCGGGCCCTGCAGTCAAATCAGAGAGCAGTTTCAGTGCACGCCGCCTATTTAAGTCTAGTCCGGGCCCTATCCTTCCCATCTTCTTCTTCTAGCCTTCACGACTTCCTGCCTGTAGCCTCTCTTGGTGATCGTCTCCGTCTCATCGCGGTTGCCTTTTCGTCCACCATGTCTGTGTTCACCCGATCCACGGTGATGAAGAAGGAGCTGGAGGCGCTTGTCTAGGCCGGGCTCCTAGTTCCTCTCACTGGTGCGTGGGAATGGCTGGTGCCAGGGAACGAGATCCGGTCGAAGCCCCCTCGGGGCTATGTGGTGTCGTTCGTCCCCTTCCACGAGCGCGGGCTCGGGAGGTCGGTGCATGACTTCCTCCGCGCGCTACTATTCCACTACTGTGTAGAGCTGCAGCATCTAAACCCCAACGGTTTCCTTCACATCTCGGCCTTCGTGGCCTTGTGTGAGGGGTTCCTGGGGATAGCGCCCAACTTCGACTTGTGGTGCCACTTCTTCCTTGCCTCCTGCATCCGATGTAAGGTCGGGGTCGAGTACTTCCCCTACAATATCGGGTGTGTCAGCATCCGGCTTCGAGGGGAGCGTGTGGCAAAGTAGCTCCAGATGCCCACCCCGACCAATCACGGGGGATGGCACAAGATGTGGTTCTACTTGTGCAACGACGAGCTCCATCCACTTCCCGAGTATACCGGCAAGAACAACCCTGCACCTAGGGATAGCTGGCACTGGGGGAAAGGGAAGGACGGCGAATGATGGATCAGGGATGCCCTCGACGCGATTGCACATCTGAAGTTGTGCGGTCTCGATGGCGCCGGGGTCGTTGGGTGGTTCCACAAGCAGCGATTCACGCCGCTGTCAGCCCTTCAACTCCCATTGTTCCTGGTCGGGGATGGCGACCGTGTCATCCCGGACAACAAGATGGCAGAGGAGCTACTGCCTCATGACGAGGTCGTGAAGCAGGTGAAGGTGGCGCTGGATCCTCTGCTTGGTCCTGGCCCATCCCGGGTGGGCCGGAGACGCATCCGAGTCCCCAGGTGGTTGACGTGGTAAGTGGCCTTATCTTTCTCCTAATTTTTCTCTTGCATTCTTTGGCCCTCTGGTAATCATGGTTGTCAGTCTCACCCTAGCGTCTATGCCCTCAGTCCTAGTGGACGCGTTTCATCCAGACCCCTCGCCTCACGCTGTCAGAGGACCAGCCCCTGCGGACCGCTAACTGTTTAGGAACATGGAGCAGTGGGAGGCCAAGAGGGAGGCGCAGAAGAAGAAGGACGCTCACATCCTAGCGAGGCAGGTGAAGGAGGAGAGGTCGCACCATCGGTAGGTGCTGAGGGAGCAGAAGGAGCTGCGGGGGCAGAACCCGGCCACCTTACCGACCGCCTTGACGGAGGAGGAGGAGGAGGAGGAGGAGGAGGATGATGTGTCTGACGATGGGAGGCCGTTAGTGGATTCATGGACTTTGAAGATGGTGGGGACGGCAGTGACGGCATCGGCGGTGCTGGTGACGACGACGATGACGACCTCGGTGGGGACATCGGCCTGGCGGTTGGGCTCAGCAATGTGCCGTTCTGTCATCCGACCCTGGGGGCAGGGTCATCTTTGGTCTTGCTGCCGCCCCCTAGGTCAGAGGCCTCCACAGGTCCTCGTCTGGTCGAAGAGGTGGCGTTGGGTCGGTCGGTCTCGGCGGAGGGTCCCCGCTCACCGACACCGGCCGCAACCCCTGCCGGGGAGTAGCTTTTGCCCGACGAGATTCCCCATCGAGGGAGTGGTCGCGGCCATGGCGTGGGTGTAGGAGGTCGAGCCGGCACGGGTCGAGACACCTCCCGCCACCGGCGCGGTCAGGGTCACGCCTTCCGCAGCGGCCATAGAGTAGCACCCGCGCGACCAGGTGACGAGCGGCGATGCACCGCTCGAGAAGCAGCAGGTGGTTGGCCCAAAGCCCCGTCGGCTGTGGTTCACCATGGCGAAGACACTCAATAGGGACGCCACCGCCGAAGAGAGAGCGCGCGATGCCACTGCGGCCGCGGTGGACTCTACCGTGCGCATGTCAATAGCCGAGGGCGAAGATGTTGGCGGTGGTGTTCCTGACGGCGGCGTGCCCGGGCTGACTGAACGTGGAGTGGGTGACGTGGCTGCCGGCGCTACGGCTGTTGGGGTTGTGGGTGCGGCACCCTACGTGGTTCCAGTTGTGCCTCTGATGGAGGCCAAGCTCGCGCTTGTCAGAGAAGAGTTCGGGATGATGAAGCGCTTGTGCGACCCTGTCGGGCTTCAAGTCCTCGCTGCGTGCCGGTCTTTTTCTTGCCTTATTGTTGTTCCTTTTGGTTCGCCGACCCTATTAGGTGTCGCGCTGGTCTGGGGTTGTAGCTGGTGGCGACTGAGGGCTCCCTTCCCCAGGGGGTCGAGGAGAGGGAGGCGCTCAGTGCCGTGATCGGTCGGGCGACACAGGAGTTTCAGGTGGACTTACCTTCTGGCGTCGCTCCCGCGGAACATGTCGGCAGACTGATGGAGGCTGGTCATGCCTGGATCACATGAGGAGTGCGTTTCGACGTGTGCACCTCCTTCAGCGTGTTCGCCACTCACTTCAACTTGGTCGACACTGAGTTCAAGGCCATGAGCGTGGGCCACGTTGAAGGGCACACTCCCGAGCAGCTCGAGGCGATCCGCGCTTGCACCTCTCCTCACGCTGACATCCGGGCTCGTGCGCACAAGGAGGAGGTACTCCCTAAGAGTGAGGACGAAAATTAATTAGTGGTTGCTTTAGTTGTATTGGTTGTTTTGGTGGGTCATCATGCCCACATAATAATTTGAACTCGTGCTTGTTTCATTTCGCCAGCCCGTGCTGGCTTGAACAATTTTAGTTCTTGTTATTAAACCACTTTGTGTGTTCGGCTTGGTGCTTCTCTTGCTTTGGCTCACAAAGTTTGACCCCCCCTCCCCCTCTGAGTGTTTTGGAAGTTTAGTCTCGCCGGTGATCACTGTTGTCATGTCTACTAGGGGAAGCACGATGTTGCGCCATCCGACCGGCTCGACTATGAACTTTTTTCCTCGTGGCTAACTTTTTTTGCTAGCGTAGTGATACTCGAGGTCAAGAAAGACGGAAGAAAGAAGGAGATTTTGTTTGAGAGTAACAAGAAGGGCGCAGTTGCGCGGGCCCCTTGTGCCTTCCCAGCCCCCGAGTGACGTCTAACCCCTTAGAAGCGGTCGGGTGTCACTTAGGAGCGAGCGAGGTGTGCGAGGAATACGCGAAACAAAGAGCTAGGGATATAATTTACGTAGCTGTAAGATGTTCCACGCGTTCTTGAATTCTTTGCCCTCCACGGTCTTGAGCTTGTAGGTGCTAGGGCGGATTACTCGGAAGATTACGTATGGTCCGCCCCACGGTGGTGAGAGCTTGTGTCGACCCCTATTGTCCTGCACCCTGATAAAATGAGGTCGCCTTTGTGGACACCCCTATCTCTTACATTTTGATCGTGGTAGCGGCGAAGTGCCTGTTGGTATTTGTCCGAGTGGAAGAGTGCGAGGTCTCGTGCTTCGTCTATCTGGTCCATCGCGTCTTGGAGCACTGCCTCATTACCTTGCTTGTTGACCGCACCTACTCGCGGCGCGCCGTAGTCTAGATCTGTGGGCTGAATTGTTTCAGGCCCATAAACCATGAAGAAAGGCGTGAAGCCCGTCACGCGACTCTGAGTCGTGTGAAGGCTCCAGAGTACGGCATGGAGCTCAGCCGCTAATCGTCCAGTGAATTGTTTCAGGCGGTTGAAGATGATAGTTGGGTCGAACATCCTAGGCTTTAACCCTTGGAGTATCATGCCGTTTGCCCGCTCAACTTGGCCATTCGTCTCGGGATGGGCGACGACGGCCAAGTCAACGCGGATGTGGTAGTCGTCTTAGAATTTTAGGAATTTCTTTCCCGTGAATTGTGTTCCATTGTCCGTGATTATGGAGTTCGGGACCCTAAATCGGTGGATGATGTCGAGGAAGAATTTGACCGCTTCCTCGGATCGGATTTTGACCAGCAGGCGTGCCTCGATGCACTTGGTGAACTTGTCGATCGTGACGAGCAAGTGGGTGTAGTCCCCGGGTGCTTTTTTGAGCGGGTTGACTAGATCTAGTCCCTAGACCACAAAAGGCCACTTGAGGGGAATTGTTTGAAGGGACTGTGCCGGCAAGTGCGTTTGGCGGGCGTAGTTCTGGCAACCCTTGCAGGTTTTGACTATGCGGGTCGCGTCGCCATGGCAGTCAGCCAGTAGAAGGCTTGGTGAAATGCATTGCCCACGAGGATTCAAGGCACGGCATGGTGACCGCAGACCCCCCATCCCCACCCCCCTGACTGTCGACGAGTAGCTAGATACCTTCACTGATGGGGATACACCGCTGCATTACTTTGGTTGCACTATGCTTGTAAAGTTCCCCATCGATTAGGACGAAAGACTTGGCATGCCAATAGTCACTTGGCTTCGGTCCTATTGACAGGAAGCGTGCCTCGAGCGAAGTACTCGATATACAAAATTCTCTAGTCATTTGGGGGCTCAGCTCTCTCGATGTGGGTGCCGATTCGCTCGACCCCAGGGTCGCCTGACTGGTCATCCTTCTCGTGCGTGTCGCCTGGTCCGTCGATCTCTATGATGTCGGTGTGCTCGGGGGTCGAGGGGGACCCTATTACCGCAGGCAGTCCGTCGACCCTCGGGCTGAGGTCGACGGTGTTGCTTGGGCCCTACTTTGCCCCCGCGGATTCCTTGGGCCACACCAAGGGCTAGAACTGGTCGTTTGCGAAGACTCCTAGGGGAATCTGCTCCCAACTAGATGCCACCTTGCCCAATGCATCCGCCGCCTCATTGAGAAGTTGCGGGACGTGATTGAGCTCTAGGCCGTCAAACCTGTCTTCGAGCCAGCGAACTTCTTGGCAGTGGAGTGCCATGGTGTTGGTTTGACAGCTAGATTCCTTCATGACCTAGTCAATCATGAGCTGGGAATTGCCCCAGATCTATAGCCATCGAATGCCTAGCTCTATGGCGATCTTAAGACCATTTACGAGTGCCTCGTACTCGCTGACGTTGTTTGAAGCGGGGAAATGGAGTCGAATGGTGTATTTCATATGTACCCCGAGTGAAGAGACAAAGACGAGGCCAACGCCTGCGCCTATTCACATGAGTGACCCATCAAAGTACAAGACCCAGTACTCTTCATCGACCGGAACGGGTGGGAGTGGTGCTTCGGTCCACTCTGCCATGAAGTCGACGAGGACTTTGGATTTTATGGCCGCTTGAGGTTAGTACATGACATCGTGCCCCATCAGCTAGAGTGCCCACTTAGCGACCTTGCCCGCTGAGTCCCTGTTCCGTATAATCTTGCAAAGTGGAAAGGAACTTACAATGTGTACCGGGTGAGAGTCAAAGTAGTGCTGAAGCTTCCGCCTTGCGACCATCACTGCGTAGAGAATTTGAGGATCTGTGGGTACCGGGTCTTCGAGTCAGACAGGACTTCGCTGACATAATAGGCGGGGTGTTGGACTTTGAGGGTGTGGCCTTCTCATTCCCGTTCGACTACAAGCGCCGACCTCACGACCTGAGTCATCGTCGCTATGTATAGCAGCAACAACTCTCCTGAGAATGGGGGTGTCAACACCGTTGCATTACTCAAGATGCGCTTGACTTCGTTGAGAGCTGATTGTGCCTCAGGAGTCCACTCAAAATGGTCAGATTTTTTCAGAAGCCTGCATACCGGGAGCACTCTCTCGCGTAGGCGCGAAATGAAGTAGCTCAGCACCGCCAGACACCCCAAAAGCCGTTGCAGTCCTTTGAGATTCTGCAAGAGGCCCATTCGCTCGATCGCAGAAATCTTCTTAGGGTTGGCCTCGATGCCGCGTTCGGAAATGATGAACCCGAGAAGCATGCCCCTTGGGACCCCGAAGACGCATTTCTCGGGGATGAGTTTGACGCCGTTTGTGCACAATTTAGCGAAGACGCAATCAAGGTCAGCCACGACAGTGTCGGCCTTTCTGAATTTGACAACAATATCATCCGCATAGGCCTCGACCGCGTGGCCGATCAGATGGTCGAAGCACCGCTGCATACAACGCTGAAATGTAGCGCCTTGCATTCTTGATCCCGAAAGGCATTGTTACGTAGCGGTAAGAGCCGAACGGCGTGATGAAAGATGTCGTGAGTTGATCGGATTCTTTCATCGCGATTTGGTGATACCCGGAGTAGGTGTCCAGGAAGCAGAGGGTCTCGCACCCCGCTATCGAGTCGACTATTTGGTCTATGCGCAGAAAATTAAAGGATCCTTTAGACATGCCTTGTTCAGGCTCGTATAGTCGACACACATCTTCTACTTCCTCTACAAGAACAGGATTAGCTAACCATTCAGGGTGAAATACCTCATTGATGAACTCGGCGGCCTGCAGCTTTGCAATCTCCTCGCCGATTCTATGCGCTTCTCCTCATGGAAGCAATGCCAGCGTTGCTTCACTCACTTCCCTCGGTATACCGGGAATGTCCGAGGGTCTCCACGCAAAGACATCGGCATTCACGCGGAGAAAGTCGACGAGCTCGCTTTCCTATTTGGGAGTGACGGACGTCCCCACTCTCACCGTGTTCCCCTTGCCACCCTCAAGGTCGACCAGCACTTCCTCGGTGTCCTCCACTGGCTTGAACAAGGCGTTCTTTTGGCTAGTGTCGGGGGTTCCTTCCTCGAGGTGCGTGCGGATCATTTCAAGCTCCCCTGCGGAGGCCACCATCATGGCGGTGAGGTCACCATTCTCTGTCTCATATTGGAAAGAGTGTTGGAGGGACGCGCTCACGGTGATGATCCCCTTTGGCCCGGCATCTTGAGCTTTAGATAAGTGTAGTTAGGGACGGCCATGAACTTGGCGTAGCATGGGCGCCCTAGGAGAACATGGTACACTCCAGGGAAGTCGACGACCTCGGAGACGAGGGTCTGGGTCCTAAAGTTGGACGGAGTCCCGAACATGACAGGCAGGCTGATTCACCTGAGGGCGATGGCCTGTATCCCTAGGACGATCCCATGGAAAGGCGCGCTAGCCGACTAGAGGCATGATCGGTCGATCCCGAGGAGGTCAAGGGTGTCGGCGTACAGGATGTTGATGCAACTGCCCCATCCAACGTCACTTTTGTGAGGCGAACCTCTACAATGATGGGGTCGACCACGAGCGGGTATCGACCCGGTCATGGTACGTGTGGGGGATGGTCCGACCGGTCGAAGTTGATCGGCAGGTCCGACCACTTGAGGAAAGATGGCGTGGCGGGTTCCACCGTGAAGACTTCGTGACGCTCGACATTGACCGTGCATCGACTCCCTCGGGACTCGGGCCCCGTGAAGATCATGTGGTAGGCTTTGGTGTTGGGGAACATCGGCCCTCCTTGCTCGTCATCACCGTCGACAGGGTCTTGGGTGCCCGGCTTTGATGCCTTCTCTAGGTCCCCCTTCTTTGCCTCCTCTCGGAGCAACTTTTCATCACGGAGCAGTCCTTAAGGTGATGCTTGATGGGGAATCCATGGTTTGGGCACAAACCATTCCACCTTTTCTCGAAGTGGTTTGGCGCCTCCCCTGTCGTGGACCTCGGTGGCCTGTGCTCGGTTGCAGCCACGACAGGGTCGCGCCCTGCCCGCGACCTGTTCTTCTTCTTCTTCGGACGGTTAGTGGGACTGTCACTAGCCCCTACGTCTTGCTTGCCTTTGGCCTTGCCCTCCAGCGCGCTCTGGAGGACCGCCCCCATGCACTCCTCGCCGGAGGCAAAGCTCGTGGGGATGTGGAGGAGCTCACGGGCAGTGCGTGCACCCTTTCGGCCCAGCTCATGGATGAGTCGCTCAGAGGTCGTGCCAGAGATAAAGGCTCCGACAATATCCACGTCGACAATGTTGGGCAGCTCGTTGCACTTTTTACTGAAGCACCGGATGTAATCCCGAAGGGACTCACCGGCTTTCTGCCGGCAGTTCTTGAGGTCCTACGGGTTGCCCGGTTGGACGTTGGTTCCCTGGAAGTTCCTGACGAGGATGTCCCTCAAGTCGCCCCAATTGTAGATCTGACTCTTGGCGAGGTGCTCAAGCCACGCCCGAGCCGAGTCGTTGAGGTACAGAGGGAGGTTGTGGATGATGGCCAAGTCATCAATCGCACCCCCCGCCTGACACGCGAGACGGTAGTCCTGGAGCCAGAGACCGGGATTCGTCTTGCCCGCGTACTTGGTGATGGTTGCGGGCGCTTGAAAGCGGTGCGGGAACACGGTGCTGTGGATACGTGAACTGAAGACCCGTGGCCCGGGAGGGCTCGGACTCCGACTCCTGTCCTCGTTATTGTCATCGTACTAGCCTCAGCGGCATGGTTGATGAAACTTTTCCCTATCCAATCGCTCTTTTTCATGTCGGTGTACTCTGAGGGTGTGACGCGCGTCGTGATGGGCCCCAACCCGGTCATGAATTGAGGCGCCCTTGGGCGCACCTTCGGACCGAGTGCTGCTACGAACTGATGACGCTGCCTCCTCTGGCGCACCTAGACATGGAGATATGTTAGCTGGACGTGGCGATCTGTTGTACAGCATGAACGAACTATGAGGACCCCTGGTCATTGGCGAGGGTGCGCTTGTGGGCATCGCGAGCCATGGCTCGAGCGCGTCTGCCTGCGCCATTGCGGGCCAGCTTGGGATCTATCCCTTCCTTCTCGTGCTCAAGCTGGCACCGGGTTTCTTCTAGCTCCGCCCTTCTGGACCTCAGCCGTTGCTGGAGGTCCTCCGAGACGCGGGATCCGGCTGGTCGGCCGTGGCGATTGGGATGTCAACGAGCGCCTCCCCAGCCCCCGCACCCATCGCCGGGTTTGCTAGAGTAGGGGTTCCGGGGTTTGCCATTGCCCCGGCGGCTGAGGTTTTAGCACCCCCCCCCCCCCGTGGCCAGCATAGGGGCGAGCTGCACCTTGTGGCATCCGCACGGGAGGTCGTAGCTTCCCGCACAGCTCCCAGAGTTGGATCTAGAGTCTTCCCGTGACCCCATGTCAAGGAGATTAGAAAGAGACTCGTCTAGGCTCTCCATCACACCAACGAAGTCGACGCCCGTGTAAGCGGGAACTGCCCGATGGATGGCAGTGTCCTTGAGGCATCCCGTGGCATTTTTCAGGCCGCGCGGGTAACCGTCTAGAGGGACTTCAGTGAGCCTGTCCGGGTGGAGAGGTTCGGCCCCGAGGAGCTGTCCGTGGACGTTTGCAAGCGCGAACGCAAACTGCTGGAGATGGTCCTAGAACATGGAGGCACCGGGAGCCTAGAACACGAAGGAAGTGGCCATCCAAAATGTAGGGTGTTTGCAGATCGAAACGCATAGAGGACACAGAGGACGCACAGAGGAAGGGGCCCTACCTGGCGCGCCAACTGTCGGCGTTTCGATCATTGGCAAGTAGTATTTGTTCTAGGGTCACGCGCTTTGGTTTTGGTGATGGCTATGCAAGAGGACCGAAGGATTATACTGGTTCTAGGAGAGCCCCTATGTTCAGTTCGCGGCTCTGCACTTGTAACTTGCACCGGGGTGTACAAAGGTGGCGGAGAGGAGGAGGAGCCTCCAAGTCCCTGATGCTCATAAGTGTGGATGTGCGTCTGGTTGCTGATGTCTTTTTTCAAGAAGAAATAGGCCTTCCCTTTTATATCTCAAGGGAGCCGGGCCCAGTTACAAAGAGAGAGAGAGAGAGTGAGAGAGGGTAGATTTCTACACGTGCGGAGTCGGTGAAGCCGTGCCGGAGAAGGTAGAGGCCTCAGTTGATGGCGCGGCCTTTGGTCCTGTGTGAGGGGGCACTGTTGCCGGGCGTGCCTCCGTTTTACGTCGTCACATTGAGTCCTCCTTTGTTACTATGGATGGCGTGCCCCGCCATATGTGGGGGATTCAGCATGGTCATTGTCGCGCTGCTCATAGGATTGTCCCCCATAATCGCTATTGGGGGCGTCATCAGCGATTACATTGTAGTGCTCTTTGCCAGACCTGCCATCATCAGCGGGCGCTAGTGATGATGAGGGGGGCAGGTATGGGGATGATTTGACTCCCTGATACTGTGCGTGCGGGTTGGTCTTGGTAGTTAAGACGGTGTGGTTGGTAGTTGTTGACCACTGTCCCGCTCGACCCACTTGCTGGGGGTCATCGCGTCAGGTTACGCCTGTCCGATCCCGCTGGAGGTGGAGATCTGTACCGTCACAGCAGAGCCATTGGATTTCTCCACCCGTTATTTCCGGCTTAGTGAGTGACTCGCCGAGCTGTCTTGTCCCGAGGCAGGTTTGATGGGGCCTGAGCTTATCTGGTGGTCTTGACCTTTATTTCGGTTTTCATGATCATGGTAGCGGTGTACCGTTTTGTCCTCATCCGGGAGACGATAAGATGGCGTGTTTGATTGAGTTATCTAGCCTGGGCAAGTACCCCGCATCTGGCCTATGTTTGGACTCGCTTCGCCTCGACCCCTCGGGGATTCGAGCGAACCGTAGCGGACCTCTGACCTTCGATGGGGTCAAGAGGATCCCGTCCGGTCTTCGACCCCTGTGGGATTGAACTAGTCGGGGGAGGGGGTGGCTCTTGCATCTGAAACTTGGCTGGTGTGAGGGATTCCCTTTGCGGGGCCCAAGCGAAGGATGTTCCGGTGAGGCATCTAGGGGCTCGCAGTCTCGGACATGGACGGGCCTCAGAGTGGTGCCCCGTAGCACCCCCGGTTTCTACCCCCGACAAACAAGAACATGAACAACGGTGGTGTCCATCCGGTATATTTTCTAGGAGCTAGAAACGAAGAGTCCAGAGGATGCAATGTCGACAAATAAGAGCTGGCAAATATTATTATGATGAAGATGACGATCAACTGCCTAAAAAGGTTTTGAGGACAAAGGTGAAGTCACAGGTACAGGTGCCTGGTGCTACGGTGGTAATGATGATGATGATGAAGTTCCTCAGTTAGTATTTGATGTCCAGCAAGCAGTGTTTGATAAATCAGATGAAACTAAAAATCGGCACATGAAGGCTTTATATTTGAAAGGGTCCAACAATGGGATGCCGACGGGGAAAATGATGGTTGATGGAGGTGCTACAATCAATATCATGCCGATCACTACTGCCAGAAAGTTCGGTAAAACCGATGATAATCTAATTGACACTAATATGATTTTATGAGATTTATGGTGGACGTACTGCAGCGGCCAAAGGAGTTTTGAATGTGGAGCTCACAATCGGCAGCAAAACTTTGTCGGTTATATTCTTTGTTATAGAAGGAATGCGAACCTACTGCCTTCTACTGGGTTGCAATTGGATACATGCAAAGTGCTATGTACCATCTACAATGCACCAGTCTGTGATCCAGTGGATTAGTGATTGAGTGGAGGTGGTGCCGGCCGATGAAACTGTCAATGTTGCATCGGCCGATTTAGCACCATGGCACGCGGATGATATGGAGTGACTGTCTGGCAGAATTTGGGATGGAAATTATGTCAAGATTACTACTCAGGGTCTTGAGGTGGTGGATCAGTCAAATTCAAAGTTGTTTCTCTGATAGGAATCCCAATGGAATTTGCAGAAGATGACAAGTTGAGGAAAGGATTTATGTCGGGCGATGAGTTGCAAGGAGTCGATATTGGAGAAGGTGATAAGCCTAGGCCGACATTTAGCGGTAAGAAATTGGATGAAGATTTTAAAATTGAGTTAATAAAATTATTGAAGGAGTATCGGGATTGTTTTGCTTGGGACTATTATAAAATGCCTGGTCTCAGCCGATCTATTATTGAACATCAGCTACCCATCAAACCTGGATATCGACCATACAAGCAACCGCCGTGAAGGGTCGATCCTAAGATTTATAATGATGTCAAGCCTGAGATTACCATATTATATGATTCTAAATTCAATAGGCCTTGCCGATATCCAGAGTGGGTTTCAAATATTATGCCTGTCTTCAAGAAGTGTGGCAAGTTGAGAGTTTGTATCGACTTTTGACCATTAAATAAAGCTACTCCCAAAGATGACTACCCGATGTCGATAGCAGATCTTCTGGTTGATGTAGTTAGTTTTATGGATGGTAATGATGGATATAATCAAATTTTTATGGCAGAAGAAGGCATATCGAAGACTGCTTTCAGGTGTCCAGGGGCTATTGGACTATACGAATGGGTCGTCATGACATTTCGATTAAAGAACGCTGGAGCCACGTATCAGAGAGCTATGAATTATATTTTCCATGATCTGATTGGGAAGTTAGTGGAAATTTATATTGATGATGTCGTGGTTAAGTCCATACAAATAGAAGATCATATAGCTGATTTGAGGGAAGTACTCAAGAGGACAAGAAAATATGGTTTAAAGTTGAATCCAAAAAAGTGTGCTTTTGGTGTGTCGGCTGGCCAGTTTTTGAGATTCATTGTACATGAACAGGGAATTGAAATTGGACCAAAGATCATGAAAGCTACCAACGATATCGAGCCACCGATCAATAAGACAGAGCTTCAATCTTTCATCGCTAAAGTTAATTTCATTAGAAGATTTATTTCAAACTTATCAAGAAAACTTGATGTGTTTACTCCATTATTATAGTTGAGAGCAGATCAGAAGGTTGTGTGAGAACCTGAACATCAGAAAGCTCTGGATGACATAAAAAAGTATCTGGTTTCTCCTCCTCTGCTGGTACCACCAAGAGAAGAATTACCCTTTAGGATTTATCTTGCGGCTGATAAGAAGTCGATTGGATCAACTATGATTCAAGTACAGGACGGCAAGGAAAGGGTCGTGTTTTCTTTGAGCTGAAGATTAATCGATGTCAGAACCAGGTACACTGAAATTGAAAAGTTATGTTTATGTTTATAATTCTCATGTGTGAAGTTAAGGCATTATCTGCAATCGATGTCATCAAGTATATGCTATCTGCTCCGATTTTGAAATGCAGGATCGAAAAATGGATGTTGGCATTAGCTGAATATGACTTGACTTATGAGTCTCCTAAAGCTATCAAGGGTCAGATTCTGGCTGATCTGGTGGTTGAACATTGTTCAGATATGTCGATGGTGGAGCCGATGCCATGGTTACTGTTTTTTGATGGTTCTGTATGCAAGAATGGATGTGGCATCGGGCTCGTGATTATATCGCCTCAGGGGGCAAGGTTTGAATTTGCTTTTACTGTGGAGCTATCGACTAACAACCAGGTGGAATATAGAGCTGTTCTTAAATGGTTGTAGATTTTGAAGGAAGCTAGAGTCAATTTTATTGAGGTTATTGGTGATTCGTTATTGATACTCAGGCAGTTAGCAGGAGAATTCGAGTGCAAAGCTGACATATTGTGATTGTTCTATGTTGAGTGTCAAAATTTGATGCAACACTTCAAAGTAGTGAGATTCAAGCATGTCGCAAGGGAACATAATATGGAAGCGAATGATTTGGCGTAGAAGGCATTTGGCTATCAGTTGAACACTAGTGGAGTTACTGTAGATATAGCTGATGTCGATGAAGAAGAATGGAGATCTAAGATTGTTCAATATCTCAAGGATCCAGCCCAACGTACTCCTCGGAAAATTTGATACATGGCGTTGAGGTATGTTTTACTTGAAGATAAGCTTTCTTATAGGGCGATTGATGGTGTATTATTAAGATGTTAAAATCAAGAAGAGGCCCAAGTGGTTATGTGTGAAGTCAATGAAGGCATCGGCCCATAAAATGAGATGGTTGTTGAAAAGGACTGGGTATTATTGGCCATGTATGCTAGAAGATTGCTTCAGGTATTATAAACGGTGCCAGGATTGCCAGAAATTTGGCGCAATTCAGAGAGCGCCGGCATCCGCTATGAATCCAATCATTAAGCCGTGGCCATTTAGAGGATGGGGTATGGATATGATTGGCCAAATTTATCCAGCATCAAGGAAGGGTCATAAATAGCGCCGGCATCGGCTACACATTATTTCACGAAGTGGGTTCAGACAGTGCTGATGAAAAATGTGACAACCAATGACATGATCAACTTCGTGAAAGAGCATATTATATACAGGTTTGGTGTGCCAAAAACTATTACTACAGACCAAGGTTCTGTTTTTACTTTGGATGAGTTTCAAAATTTTGCCGATAGTATGGGGATTAAACTGTTGAATTCATCACCATATTATGCTCAAGCCAATGGTCAAGCAGAAGCATCCAATAAGAGTTTGATCAAGCTAATTAATAGAAAGGTAGATGAACAATCAAGAAACTGGCATACAACATTGGTTGAATCCTTGTGGGCTTACAGAATGGCTTGTCATGGGTCGATAAAGGTGCCACCGTATCAGTTAGTTTATGGACATGAAGCAGTGTTATTAGCCGATGATTACAGGCAGGTTGTGTTTAATGAATTAGAAGATGTTGTGAAGCATCGGATGAGGGCCTTAGAAAGGATTCAAGAGAACAAGGCACATGTATCCAGATCTTATAATAAAAAGGTGGTGCCTAAAAGTTTTTCAGAAGGAGATCTTGTGTGGAAGTTGATTATGTCCATCGGTTCCAAAAATAGTCGATTCGGAAAGTGGTCTGCATCTTGGGAGGGGCCGTTCAGAGTGAGCTGATGTGCATCGGGCAATGCATATTTCTTACAAGGATTAGATGGAGAAGAGTTTGGGAGAGCAATTAATGGGAAATATTTGAAGAAATATCATCCAAGCGTTTGGGTTGGTGCATGATCTCGAGTGCATGATCACCGCTGATATGAAGAATATCTTCCTTAGCAGAAAAATTAAAATAAAAGAGAAGATGATTCACAACCGATGTTTACACATCGTCTTCAGATGGTCGATTTCAAGGATATCACCCTAAGTGCAAAAAAAAAAATATTACACGACAAAAAAATTGTTTGCAGAATTATAGGATAGCACATCGTTCAAGCATAGGTGGTCTGTGGCTACTCATCCAGATAGTAGAAGTCGATGATCTTGATTGCCTTTATGTGGAGTGCGTCAACTTGGGCTACTGCATAAGCGTCCTGTTAATGGTGTAGTACCCAGAGCCAATGGATCTGTTGTCGATGGGGTCACGGAAGTCGATGGCAGTGTCTAAATAATAAAAAATCATTAAATTAAGAGTCGACAAGGATAGTGGGCTACTTCATGAATGACGGCCGGACTCGATGGAGCGGTCTGTTGAAAAAAAAAGAAGGGTTTGAGGTAATAAATCTGCAAAAAAAATTTAAAGGAATTGTTACTTGAGCAGGATCAGTCGAAGCTGATGAAATTAGTGAAGGGACTGCAGTTCTAGCTCGCTTCTGTTGCTCCGCTACTTAGGTCGATTGGGCTGTAGTACCAGCTTTTATCTTCTACGATACTTTTTGCACAGTTTTGTGAAGGCCTTGACCACGTAAGATTTGAGCCGGAGTGGGGTCATTCCAACCTATGACTGCATGTTCGCTGTTCGACAATAGCTGATCGGTGTCCCGTTGCTGCTCACGGTTGGAGGAATTAGGGCTGTGTCCTACATGATGAAGAAGTCAATTGTGAAGAGTCAACAAGGAGACAAATGTAAAGCATAGAAGATGAAGATAAGCTTACTGTGTCTTCGACGACGATATGGTGGCTGGTCAGTTGGTTGCAGAAGATGTGTTTCTTCCACTCTTTCCACCAAGTCTTGAACAAGATTGAAAGAGAAGGGAGTAACTGCAAATTCATTAGATTACCAATCGAGATTTCTATAGCCATATTAATTTCTTGTCACTAGATTACCCGTCGACGAATGAAAAGGGAGCAGGCAGGAAGAAGCCCAATGCCAAGTTGGCGAGAGATCATAGCTGGATTGTAAAACTAGTACGAGCGAGTTCTGCATTGACCACCATGGAAGTCAACAGGAAGGATGTCGGGCCTGATGCATGCTTTTGAGATAAGTGTTGATTCTTTGTCTTGCAGCGGGTTGTCAGGGCAGAATCTAGAAGGGTTTTCAAATTCCAACTCATCATAAGGAAACCAAAGTTGTTTTTGTGCTTGGATTCCGTTGTAGAAGAGGATAAAGTATGCATTGAAGTTTTCTAGAGTCATTTTAGCTCCAGGGACTACCATGACGGCTTCACCCAATGATGTGCAACGGCGTTGTGGGATTTCTTCATTTTCTACCGCATTGGATGACGGGAATGTGTTCTATGAGAAAGGAGGGCAGCTCCATGGCTTTGGAATAATAGAGGGTTAGCCATAACTGTCTAAACCACCATGGGCCTCCTGCTATGACAGTTTGGTCGGTTTGAAGGCTGACGGCAGTGCAATGAAGGAACTGATAGACCGAGCCTAAGAGGAATCTGCCCAAGGGGAGTTGTGTACCGCAAGCCAGGATTTCACCCATGCTTTGAAATTTAGTGGTTGGCATGCAGGAAGATCCGCAAAAGATGAAGTGCTCTAGCCAGAGGTTCTAGAATGGGCTAATTTCTCGGTGAGTGACCCTGCTGGTCCTCTAATATGCAGCTATATATCCAGGCCAGCTGTTCGGGCGCTTGGTGTCTAATTTGCGCTGGTTCTTGACGGGCTGGACCAAAAAGGGGTCATAGTACTGGTCAATGTTTAAGCCGGTCAACATCATCATATCCATCAGGGAAGGAGCCGTAGGCCCTTGATTGAACAAGAAAGCATTCAAAGCATCAGACCAAAAGTAGGATGCCGCAGCTAAGATGGGCTCATTCTTAGCCATATCAGACAGAGATAGTGGCAATGCCTTGTCTATTTTGATGTCTAAAATGGTAGCAGCACGAGAGGTGGTAACCCTTTGATACCAGTTTCTCCACCCCTTGATTTCTGATGGCCAGGACCTAAAAACAATTTTCCAACGTTCGAGGGAAGCCACCATGGACTTCGTAGGTATTCTGTTTGTTTCGAAATTGATGAAATCTGTGGGATCGAAGTTATTGACTGGACCCATATAAAAATGGTTTTCATCAACAGCGGAGGGGATGAAAATCTGATCCTTTAGTTCCTAATACAAGCGGAGGATAAAGCTATTATTAAAAAAAGAGAAGGAACTGGATGGTCATGATTTAAAAGGAAGTTAAGTTTATTGCTAAGATGAAAATACTACAGTAATGAAGAACATGGCAAATCGGATCTGAAGTTAAGACCCAAGAACGGAAGAGAGCGAAAAAGGGATAATCTCAGGGACGTTCTCCTGGGTCGCCATTAGTAGAGGATAGGTTGAGGCCGTCGGAGCTCGTTGGTGCTTGAGTTCGGAGTCGCTTGAGAAGAAGTAGTGTGCCGGCGAAACATAAGAGAGAGAAGAAGGTGAAAAGGCTCGAGCTTGGGTAAAGATGAAAGAAGGAAGAAGATGCATTTATAAGGATAGGACACCAGTAGGTTGTGGTAAAGGCATGCGGTAAACGAGGAGAAAAAATCCAGCGCACGAAGATTTCCTACCTCGGACTCGGGCGGGGGGGCGTTGTTGGCACCAGAATTTGGACTGGTCCCATTGGTCTGAGGCGGAGGGTTGAAATCGGCCGAGGTCAGCGAAGTTCAACGTTCGAAAGGAATAAAGTTGGCCCGATAGGGTTATTTTATTTCTTTATGTTTTTAGTTTAGATTTATTGGAAATAAATCTAGTCGGTTTGTTTAAGAATCCTGACTGAGTCTGGTTAGAACCCCTTGCACGGGCCTATAAATATGTAATAGGATCTGTACGAGAAAAACAACAATTTTGTTAATTACAATTCGGCACATTGCCAAACCTTTTCTCAATGACATCCTCATCTCGCATGGGCTGCATCGACTCCGATCTCGGCGAGAGACTTGGATTAGTCACCCTCGGTAATTCTATCGACTTCAACTAGTACTTTCTTATTGATTTGATATTCTAGTTGTCACTTTAGAATTGCTAGTTATCTAGTAATTAGATCTTAATTATGTTAACTATCAATTTCGAGTTGTGATACTGTCTCGGTTAGGTCTGATCTATTGTGACTTTTAAGAGATTTTAAAAGTTTAATATAGATCCGTTATTCGAGTCATTCTATCAATTTTACCCATAATTGGATCGTATCTAGTTTTATTTGCTTTGTTTAGGCACTGTCTCGATTAAGTTCGATCTGCTCAAGCCAACGATGCTGCATCAATATTGACCTCTCGCTGAGTTGATAGGACTAGGTACGGACCGGTCGTGGGTATAGTCGATAGGATTCTGTGAGGACGTTTAGCCATCAGGTTATCACGGTTTGATTGACTTTTCAGCGTCTTAATTGCTTTTCATCGCATTCAAAGAAGTCAATGTCCCCTTTATTTGGTAAGATTAGATCTATGATTTTAAAGCATATTTGCAATACCCGCTATCAGATCTATCGACTTAACACTATCGATAGAGAGAGTCTTTGTATGATTATTGTACTTCTATCGACTCTGGCCTATCAATGGTTTGGCGTAAACAGAGCAAGTCTAACATGTCTATCATAGATCTATCGACTTTGCTCTATTGATTTAATTCTTGTCGGCAATATTTATACTTAATAGTTGTTTATTGATTTGCCGACAAGCTGATAAAATCAGCCGATTAGTATATTTTCAATATTATTGCTGTTCACAGTCACTGGCTGGTTTTCACGAATAGTGACTATCGGCTTTCTTCATCGGTCTGTCTTGGGCCGGTGACCCGTGGAATTTAACTGTTTGTTTCTTTGTCGATTTGCAGGGAAAATCAACTCGCACGCCCCAGTTTCTTTGTATTGACACTTCCCATACTCCTCGTTGGACCACTCCTACCGGAGTGCCGGTCCCTCCCGCTACCAAGTGGAGTTCTCGCACACGAGCCCGCAATCACTCCCGGAGTGAAGAGACGGTTGTGTCACTGCAGCCACCAAGGCACAAGCTCGCCTCCCTTAAGAACTTGCCGGACTCCCCAAGCTGACACGGGCGCTCACTAGTGATGCCCCTTTCAACGGCGGGCTCAAACCGTGTACAAACATGTGACGACCTTCACAACAAATCACGATACGATGGATCACCGACACCTAACCGGTCTAAGTTTCACCATAGACCAAGAGTAACAACCTAGATCACACCCTCATGGACACCCTAGCCTTAGATGTGCAAGATGCTCTTGTTACTCTCACTAGCACTCTCAAGATATCTACTATCCTCTCCTAGTACTCTTCTCTTTTCCTCTTGGACCCTACCAAATGCTTTCAGGTATTCCACTAGCAAAGAGAGGTCTCCAAGACCCCAACAATGAAGTTATATAGGCTTCCAACCTCAAAAAGTCGTTGCTCCATGAAATCAATCTTCTAGACCAACAGACCGGACTGTCCGGTCACTGCCAGACCGGTCTGTCCGGTCACTGCCAGACCGGACCGTCTGATCTCCACAGATCGGCTCCTCTAGAGCGGTTAGCTCTCTACCTAGGCTAAAATCCTATACTAACCAGACCATCTAGTCAGTAGACCGAACCGTCCAGTCTCTTCCTTCTCTCTCCGTTCGAGAGAGCACCTATTTTTGCACCTTCTGTCCCGACTCCCATCCTCATAGACGGGACCGTCTGGTCTGTAGATCGGACCATCCAATCTCTACGGACCTTCGTGCTGACAGACTCCTCGCAGACTGCTCTCTGATGTCCTAGTGACTGTACAGTCCGGTCTCCATTAACCCCTCTGTCCGGTCACTCTGTCTAGAAGCTAAAACTTCTCATCCTCGCTTGACTTCGTTTCTCGGCTTCTCCGAATAGCTCCTTGGCTTCTCCACTCTCACTTAGTGCTTGTGATTTCACTGAGCATCCATGCACATCGCCGACCAGGATGACCTAAAGAGACATGACTTAGACCCCCTTGATAGTCCGGTTTTTCCTATGGACTCAAAGCCCTAACAACTGGACAAGTGTTCCAAACACTTCCTCCATAGCTTGTCCTTAGCCTTGATCCATCTCCATCAACCCTTGGACACCATCAAGCTCATCAAGCCTCCAGGCTTGTGGTCATTGTCATTCATTGCCAAGGCAGCCATCATCATCAATAGGATTTGTAATAGAGTTTAGAGATGATACCTGCATAGACAACACTCTTGTAGATATTAGCCCACAATTTCATAGTTGTTATTAATCATCCAAACATCCATACCTCGGGGATCCAATCATCAATCATCATGGAGCTTACAGGTGGCCAACCCGCTACTACCGTGGCTTTTGCACCGCTGTTAGAAGCCATTTTCGTTGTTGTGTTTGCCGAGTGCCCACAAGTTTCCTAAGTTCAATCTTCTGGGCACTTAGGAAACAATAACTTTACTGAGTGCCACACAAAAAACACTCAGCAAACATAAAACACTGCAAAAAATCCTCTAACACTTCGCAAAGACAAAACACTCGGCAAACTTGCTTTTTTGCTGAGTGTTTTTTTGTTGCACTTGGCAAAGTTACTTATTTGCCGAGTGTTTTTTTGGCACTCGACAAACAAGGTCTGCACAGCGCACAAAAAATGCAAGACTTGTGACTTCAGACAGGGACGGGCAAGGTGTGGCCGATAGAAGCACAACCTCATTAAAAAAAATTTGCTATTTTGTATTATATTTTGCCGAGTGTTTTTTGACACTCAGCAAAGAGCTCATTACCGACTCTTTTTTGTCGAGTGATGTTTTCCTAGTGTATTTGAGTCTTTGCCGAGTACTTGGGGCACTCGGCAAACCTCTACTTTCACGTAGTGAACCTAGGCAAACTGCAAGCTTATGCATGTACTGTTTCTTTATCGGATCCTATCTTGGTTGCATAGATGAAACCCCATGTAAGTTGGCAAAAAGAAATGCTTCTTTCTACCTTGTGCTTCCTATCTACTAAACTAGTCCATTCACTTCTACCGTGAATAAAACAAACAAATATTTGACTTTATTTACCATATTAAGTGATTGGGTAAGCTTCTTGGTGATCAACACTCCGGTTGTTATGATTGATTTTCCCTCCTATGTATGTGCTTTTGATGAGGAGCAGAAGCGAGGAGGATGAGCATATCTACTGGCTTCCCTTTTATAGTGGTTCACAAAGAAAGTGCTTAATTTTGTGATTACTTTACTACCCTGAATCCTAGCTACATGCTGGATAAATGTCCTGCTTTGAGGAACACGTGCCCACTTCCTAGGAAAAACACCAAAACCTATGAGATTATGCACGGAGGGTCTAAATGCATATATAGTTGCTGAACCTGTTTGCAATAGACATATGTAGGAGAAGACCTGTTTGCAATTATTTATGCGGCGAAAACACTCTCAGCAAAGTTCAAGCAGACAAGGCAAGGTCTAAAAGTTTGGAGCAAAAGGTTATCCAAACTAAACAAATGCATAAATAATTGCTGTTGGGTGATCGCCTTCATGGATGGATTGGATGAACAAAGTCCCCTCTCAAGAATAGAAAGCAATTTCAGGAAGATTCTGAAGAAGCACCTATCAAATTTGCTAGAAGCCAAGAGAGTCTACTGGAAACAAAGAGCAACCATTAGATGGGTCAGGTTTGGAGATGAAAACACTAATTTTTTTTCAGGTAGTGGCTACCATTAGGCACCTAGAGAATATGATTACTGAGCTAGTTCTTCAGGATGGAACAACTATTCTTGATCATGAACTCAAAGCCAATGCATTGTGGGCTGCATTCAAGGAAAGGCTAGGAGATAGTGACTTCATAGGTCTGCTATATGATCTGTCATGACTAATGCAAATGGTACAACTACCTGTTCTTGACTGCCCCTTCTGAGATGATGAGATAGCTGTTGCTCTCAAAGATATGCCTCCAGATCATGCTCCAGGTCCAGATGGTTTCAATGGAAACTTCATGAAAAAATGCTGGCATATTATACAAACAGATTTCAAAAGACTGTACAGATTTTGCATATGGCAACTTGGATATTACCAGCATTAATGGATCCTTTATTGTCCTGATCCCTAAAAGGGACAATCCACAGACAGTCAAGGACTACAGGCCCATTTTTCTCCTTAACTCTGCCCTAAAGCTGCTCACTAAGATCATTGCCAATAGGCTTCAGGCTATCATTTTATCGGTTGTCCACAATCTAGTATGGGTTCAACAAAGGCAGAACAATACATGATTGCCTTGCGTGGGCTTATCAATTCCTCTATCTGTGCCGCAAGTCTAAAAGAGAGATTGCAATACTGAAATTAGACTTTGAGAAGGCTTTTGATAAATTTGAGCATCAAGTGATCTTATCTATGTTAGAGGCCAAGGGCTTCTCCCAATCCTGGATCACCTGGATCAAACAAATCTTGCAGTCTGGTTCATCTTCAGTTTTGTTAAATGGATTACCAGGAAAGCCATTTAAATGCAAAAGAGGTGTAAGACAGGGTGATCCTCTATCCCCTCTACTTTTTGTTCTTGTTGCTGACCTTCTGCAGTCAATAGTGAATGAAGCAACTCACAGGAAGATCCTGCAGCATCCTCTGGATTCCTCCTTTGGTGGTGATTTCCCTATTGTTCAATACGTTGATGACACCCTTGTCATCCTGCCAGGGGATGCCAGGCAACTACTTGCTCTCAAAGGCCTGCTGAGGTCATTTGCTGATTCCACTGGATTTCATGTCAATTATGAAAAATCCTTTCTAGTGCCAATTGACATGGAGAATGACAGAGCTCATCACCTGGCTAGTACAATGGGTTGCAAAGTTGGCTTCATGCCCTTCACATACTTATGTCTTCCTCTAGGTACTACGAGGCCTACAATTGATGAATACATGCCAATCTTAACTAGGATAGAGAAGAGGCTCATGGGACTGAACAAACTCCTTAGTTATTCTGGTAGACTCATCATGGTGAATTTTGTGCTTTATGCTCTACCAACATTCTACATGTGCACTATGAAAGTACCTCTCTCTATTCTGGACCAAATAGACAAATACAGGAAACATTGTCTTTGGGATGGAGGGGACATCAACAGAAAAAGTTCATGTCTGGTTGCCTGGAGCAAAGTTTGCAAACCCAAAAATCAAGGTGGCCTAGGGATCATCAACCTCAGAGCGCAAAATACAACACTTCTCCTCAAATTCTTGAACAAGTTCTACAATCATCATGATCTACCTTGGGTGAAACTCACTTGGGAAAAAATCTTTAGAAGACAGGTAGCCCCTCACTCATGTAAACCAAAAGGTTTCTTTTGGTGGAAATCAGTCATCAGGCTTGTTGATCAATTTTTTATGATGGCTTCCTGCACGGTGAAAAATGTTCTTTCTGCCTACTTTTGGAATGACTCATGGGGTTTTGGGGTGCTGAAATGGCAGTATCCATAGCTTTATAATTTCTGCCTCAAGAAGGTTATCACAGTCCAAGGCTTCCTTAGAGAAAATATTGAAAATCTGCCTCGGCTACCAATGTCAATGACTGCTTCAAACCAGTGGGATGATTTGCAAAATTCATTGGCTATTTTTACTCTGGATGTGGAGAGGAATGATGTCTGGTCCTACATTTGGTGTGGTGACACCTTCGTTGTCAAAAATGCTTATCTTAAGCTAATTGGTACCTCTAATGCATCACCCTGGTTCAAGTGGTTATGGAACTCTTGCTGTAAAAGTAGACTCAAATTTTTCTTCTGGCTTTTATTAAGGGACCGACTTAACACAAGAAACCTGTTAAGAAGGAAGAATAGAATCTTGGACCGTTATAACTATGTCCTATGTTTGGCATAGTGTGAAGAAACGTGATGCATCTTTTCTTTCAATGCAATTTCAGTAAAAGGTGTTGGCGGCTCCTGAAGGTTGTTTGGAATACCCAACTTAATCATGATAATATGTTGATGATGGCTAGAAGAGCTTTTAATTCAAAACTTTTCAGAGAAGTGACCATTGTGGGATGTTGGACGATCTGGTGCCACAGAAACGCTATCATTTTTTATAGTGCTTTTCCATCCCTGAATGTGT
The DNA here is from genome assembly GCA_030378355.1 of Eleusine indica. Taxonomy (NCBI): domain Eukaryota; kingdom Viridiplantae; phylum Streptophyta; class Magnoliopsida; order Poales; family Poaceae; genus Eleusine; species Eleusine indica. Next base: position 19,113,816 of record CM059494.1, read on the forward strand.
GGAAAAGAAGTTTTAGAGAGGAGTTTACCCTGGTGACTTTAAAAGCAAAACTAGAGGCTAAAATTTTGATAGATGACTTCCTGTGTAATATAACTTAATCCTGATAGTAGTACGGTCTTCCTTTGGGCCTTCGGCCTTGTAACCTGTACATACATTTTCCAGTTTTGTTTCTCTACAACTTATTAATTGAGGTGAGGTCGTCTAGACCACTTTTTTTGTGTCTAGATGTGTCTGTAACGTTGTCGTATTTGGTTTGTATCCTACAATGATTTACCAATCAGTTTGAGTTATTTTTGAACCATTTTCTAATCCTTTGTTGAATTGGACTCTGATTTCTATTTGATACTTCATACTAACAATAATTAATCATCTATTGCTTTAACATCATATTTTGGATGAAAACTAATAACAAAAATTCCAATAATAACTCACTCCAAAATTATTATAATGAATATTCTTTTTAAAACTAAAAAGGTAAAGCAAAAGAAAAATAGAGCAAATGCTCAAGCCAAAAAAATTAATTAATTGAAAATCTTTTACACTAACCATAAAACTTTTTAACAAAGACCCGTGACAACGCACGGGTATTTTGCTAGTATATAAAAAAATAGGTAGGGGACTCCCTGCTGACTTCGGTCAAAAAAAAAAAGAAGGGCTGTGTTGCTTGTTCTATAATCTTGTGTGCCATTAAACATGCATGCCTTGTTGTTCTGAACTGCAATGTTGCATACTTATCCATGGTTGGTCGGTTGTGGTATTTACAGTGGCCTGAGTTGATATTTCAATTGTGGACGTTGACAAATCCGTGGGCTCCACAACCATTCAATTATTCCTCTTATTTTCTTTTTTGTTCTTCCTCATAAATTTTATTCTTACCCGGTTCAAATATGTCTCACTGTCCTACTTCCTGAATTTCTTTCTCTCTTTCCTGAGCTGGATGACGAGTATTCATATTGACAAGTTTATGGCTTACTGGCTACATGGTTATAAACCCACACAGACTACCAAATCCGACAGTACTTCATTTTATATTCCCCCCTTTTCCCGTTATTCACTATACTGACCGCTACTTCTTTTAGTTAGCCTGATCACTTGGACCAAACTATTACACCAAACATGTGTGACAATTGTATAACATTGAAGGATTATTTCATTTGTATCATTATGTCTCATATCATGTTTTGAAATTGTAAAATAAATGGAGTCACTTGTACATCCTCCTTACTAATTTAAGCACATGTCGAATATGGTTTGAAATTAATTAAGCCATGCACCTCAGTTTATTGCCTCGCAAAAATGGTACTATTTAAGCTGTGGGTTATACAGCAATTATTGAGGTTATGTATACCATTATATTTTGTCGGTTTACAAGTTATAAGTTTGGTTTGCTCAGCGTCATGGCGTTTCCAGTAGTGTAAGCAGCTGGGTTATTACACATTCCTTCGACAACCCCTGAAGACAAGTACTCCATACCAAGTTCTCGAATGATATATAGATCTCCCACGAACATGTTGAAACTAAAACATAGCGTGCAAGTAAATGAACACTCCATGGGGGCAGAAAACTGTTGGACCATATATGCGTCCAGCATAACACATTGGCTCCTTGCAGACTGAATTTTACCACCTAGCTCTTTTCTATATGTTGTGGACTGGGAAACAATTGACTCTTTGGGTACTGATTAATACATTATTTCATAGTATCTGATAAATGAAGTTTGTAAAATACGTACTAGTATGTAATAGGTTGATTAGTTGAGACAACTGCACGTCTCAACCAGGAAGCCTTGCAAGAGGGGATCATAGATCATTACCACTAGACGCGCAGGCAGAGCGGAAGCAAGGTTGGAGAAGCAACGTCCAACGTAGTCACGTGCCGATATAGAGGATGTAGTCGTTCACAGCAATCGTCTCCTCCTGGTCCAGCCGAAGCACCACAGCTGCAGTGCCTCCTTGCAGTATCCACGCGTACAGGGCAGAAGGCCGTGCGCAGTGTGCTAGCACCGGCAGCACGACTTAGGGTGACGTGGGAGAGAGAGAAGGAGGTGATGATGGCTAGGGTTTATAGACTGGATGATCACCTCCACCTTAGGCCCCTCCTCCACTTAATAGACCCTTCTAATGGGCCTAGACTAGTTGGCCCATTAGTGGACTAATTAATCCCTTACGGATCAATATCCGTATGACTCTCACATACGGATGAAATTCGTATTGTCTCTTGGGCATATCTCTAACAATCTCCCACTTGTACTTGAGACAAACACATAGGAAAGCGATGTTGCAACCCATTAAGTGTGTGACCCCTTAGGTTCACATGTACACAACAATAATGTGAAAACCATTTTTCAAATTATAAATCAATAGCGACACTTAGCAGCACATATTGATTCTCGTGTACACATAATGATCATATCGGCTGAACCTTTAACAAACTCATTCACAGATGCCTTTGCCTCACGATATCAGTCAAGCTCAAGGCGAGATACGTGCCATCCCTGTAATAGCTCGATCATTCACTCGAATGTCTAGTGGATTTATCATGACTAACTCTTAGTCATCATGATTAACTTTTGATCACATTAGCAAGGTCATGCACTTCCAAATCCATCTAACTTGAGGGGCCCAGAGATATCTCTCCTGTTATCAGGAGGGGCAAATTCCATCTTGATCGCTCACACCCCACGACATGTTTTATAGCATATCCAAAAATTACCTTTATGACTACCCAGTTATGGAATAGCATTTGGTAACCCCTAAGTGTGCTATTATACAATCTGGGATCAATTAGATGATCTCAGGTCTAAGGATCCCGAAGGTACATCATACAAGACAACAACTGATGGCACAATAATAACATCTAGGCAGAGTTTATTAGTGGGTCAATCCAACACCATGTTCGCCAACATGTGTCCACATTATTGATTTGATATCTCCATATCTATGATATGTGAAACATGATCATCAACCAATACATGTGCTATTCTATGATTCATCATTGTCCCACATAATGACAAGGAACTAGGGATCGTTTAGGATAATATTATGAAGGAACAATGAGTTTCACAAACAAGTCACGTACTTGCCAATCAATGAAATAATTATTATCCAAGGAACGGAATAACACTTTATTCAATGACACATAAACATAGACATTACATAATATCTTGTACATTAATCATGAAGGTATCTAATACACATGGATCTCATATGTACCTCATGCTTGGGCTGAGAGAGAGGTTTTGTCAACGGATCAGCAATGTTTGAATCCGTGTGCACCTTGCATATCTTCACGTCACCCCGATGAACAATGTCCCAGATGAGATGAAAACGCTGTAGTATGTGTTTGTTCTTTTGATGTGCTCTATGCTCCTTGGCTTACGCAATGGCACCACTATTATCACAATAGAGATCCATTGGACTGGATGCACTAGGAACCACACCTAACTCAGAAACAAATTTTCTAATCCAAACTGCTTCCTTTGCAGCTTCTGAAATGGCAAGGTACTCAGCCTCTATTGTTGAGTCAGCAATCGTATCTTGCTTTGAACTCTTCCAGCTCACCGCACCTCCATTGAGGCAAAATACATATCCAGATTGCAATCTTGAATCGTCCTTGTTAGTTTGGAAACTAGTGTCAGTGTAACCATTTACAATGAGCTCTTCCTCACGTCCATAAACTAGGAACATACACATAGTCCTTCTCAAGTACTTTAGGATATTCTTACTAGCCACCCAGTGAGCTTCTCTTGGGTTTGATTGGAATCTACTTGTAGCGCTTAGAGCAAAAGCTACATCTGGGAGCGTACATATCATGGCATATGTGATGGATCCGATAGCCGAAGCAAACAGGATCGCTCTCATCTTCTCTACCTCATCAGGAGTCGAAGGACACTGAGTCTTGCTAAGAGTAATGCCATGCGACATGGGCAAGAAACCTTTCTTAGAATCTTGCATATTGAACCATTTCAATACATTATCAATGTACGTGTCTTAGCTTAATCCAATTAGCCTTTCTGATCTATCTCTATAGATCTTAATGCCCAAAATGTATGCTGCCTCTCCTAAGTCCTTTATTGAGAAACTTTTTTCTTAATGAAGTTAATGAAGACTTAACATCTTAAAGCATTGGAATATTATTTCCGATCAACAATATGTCATCTACATAAAGGACTAGAAATACGAGTGCGCTCCTACTAGCCTTTTTGTAAACACAAGACTCTTCTTCATTCTTGATGAAGCCAAACCTTTTGAATTCCTCATCAAAACAAAGGTTCCAACTCTGAGATGCTTGCTTCAATCCATAAATGGACTTCCAAAGTTTCCATATTTTCTCAGCATTTTGTGGATAAACAAAACCTTTAGGTTGTGTCATGTACACATCCTCACTTAGGTTTCCATTAAGGAAAGCTGTTTTGACGCCCATTTTCCATATCTCATAATCATAGTATGCGACAATTGCTAGGAGGATCCGAATAGACTTTAGCATAGCGACGAGCAAGAAGGTCTCATCATAATCAACACCTTGAATTTGTTTAAAACCTTTTGCCACCAATCGTGCTTTATAGATGTGAACATTTTCATCCTAGTCTATCTTTTTCTTAAAAATCCATTTACATTCAATGGTTTTAGCACCATCCGGTGGATTAATCAAGTTCCAAACTTGATTTTTTCTCATGGATTCGAATTCAGATCTCATGGCTCTAAGCCATTTCTTAGAGTCTGGTCCCATCATTGCTTCCGTGTATGTATGAGGCTCATCATCGTCCAACAATAATATGTCGCGCTGCTCCGTCATTAGGATCGTGAACTTTTCATGTGCGCGACGTGCTCATTCAGATCTACGTGGGGCTGGTGCCTCAACAATAGGTTCTACAACATCTTGTGCAACCTGTCCAATTAAGGTCAGTGGGAGAAGAAACATTTTCCAATGTTTCTTGTACTTCTTCAAGTTGCACTATCCTCCCACTTATCTTTCGTGAGAGAACTCTTGCTCTAGAAAGACACCATTTTGAGCGACAAACACTTTGCCCTCCTCCCGGTTGTAGAAATAATACCCTTTGGTTTCCCTAGGATATCCTTAAAAAAAACATTTATCTGACTTGGGAGAAAGCTTATCAGATGTCATATGTTTTACATAAGCCTCACAACCCCAAATCTTGAGAAAAAACAGCACAGGACGCTTCCCGGTCCGTACCTTATATGGCGTCTTCTCTACAGATATAGATGGAACCCTATTTAAAGTGAAAGCAGCAGTTTCTATAGCATATCCGAACAATGGAAGATCACTTTGGCTCATCATTGACCTAACCATGTCTAACAAGGTTCGGTTCCTCCGCTCGGACACACCATTTAATTGAGGTGTTCCGGGTGGCGTCCATTGTGGAACAATTCGACATTGTCTTAGATGATCACCAAACTCATAGCTCAAGTACTCACCTCCAGGATCAGATTGTAGGGTTTTAATTGTTTTGCCCAATTGATTCTGTACTTCATTATGAAATTCTTTGAATTTTTCAAATGATTAAGACTTGTGCTTCATTAAGTAGATATAACCATATCTACTAAAGTCATCAGTGAAAGTAATGAAGCACTAAAAACCACCTCTAGCCACACAACTCATTGGTCCACATACATCTGTATGTGTAAGAGCCAATAGGTCATTTGCTCTCTCCCTATGTCCTGTGAAAGGTGACTTAGTCATCTTACCAAGCAAACAAGATTCGCATGTCTCAATTGATTCAAAATCGAATGAGTGTAGAAGACCATCTTTATGGAGCTTCTCCATGCGCCTCTCATTTATATGGCCTAAATGACAATGCCAAGTGTAAGTGAGATTCAAATCATTCGGGTGGAGCCTCTTTGCATCAATGTTATAAATCAGCCTATTTTCCATATCATGATAATACAATCCATTCACTAATGGACATTTGCATAGAGAATATCATTCAAATAAATGGAGCAATATTTGTTCCTTATTATGACCTCATAACCATCAACTTTCTCTAAACATGAGGAGGATATAATGTTTTGCCCGAGGCAGGAATGTAAGAACAATTATTTAATTCCAAAACTAATCCTGACGGTAATGAGAGTGGATAAGTCCCAACAGCCAACGCAACAACTTTTGCACCATTGCCGACATGAGCATCCACCTCGCCTCTTGCACACTTCCTTGTCCCTTTAAGACCCTGCAACGATTTGCAAGTATGAATCATCGATCCGGTATCAAATACCCATGAATCATCAGGACGAGTAGCGAGATTAATCTCAATAATATTGATACCTGAAGTAGGAGGATCAGCAAAATTCTTCTTCTCGAGTTCTTCCAAGTAAAGCTTGCAGTTTCTCTTCCAGTGCCCAGCTTTCTTGCAGTAATGGCAAGGATCACCTAGAGGCACTCTTGGCCTGCGAGGAGCTGCTGCAACCTTAGGTTTTGAGCTTGAGATCTCATCCGCACTCATAGCTTTGGGCTTGCGCTTTCTCTTCCTATCCCTCAACACCATCATCACATGATTTGCCCTAGTTTTCTTGATGCTCTCCTTGGCTGTATTTAGCATCCCATGCAATTCAGCCATAGTCTTCTCCAGGCTATTCATATGAAAGTTTATTATGAATGGCTCATAGCTCATTGAGAGCGACTGGAGAATGATATCCGTAGCCAAATCTGGGCTTAGGGGAGAACCAAGCTTCTCCAGGCTGTCAATGTAACCAATCATCTTGATTACATGAGGACTGATGGGACTACCTTTAGCTAGCCTGCACACAAACAAGGCCTTTGAGATGTTATACCTCTTAGTCCTTGCTTGGTTCTCAAACATGCCACGAAGCCCAACAATCATATTGTGGGCATCAGTGTTCTTATATTACTTCTGAGGTTCAGAGGACAGGGTAGCAAGCATAAGACAGCCAACGTCAAGTGCATCATTAGTGTGCTTGTCATACTCCCTCTTCTAGGCAGCACTAGCATTTTCAGGCAGGTCATCATGATAAGGAATCTCTAGAACATATTCGTTTTTCTCTGGCTTGAGAACAATTCTCAAGTTGAGATACCAATCCATAAAGTTTGTTCCATTAAGTTTTTCTTTCTTAAGGATCAAACGTAGATTAAAACTGGAAGCATTATTAGCGGGCAGCATGATCTACAACAGAAACACATGCAAGTGTATAAGCACTACGTAAATGTAAAACTCCTATTAAACTATTTTAAAAGAGTTTCTTCACTATATGCTTGGAATCGTTTCCCACAAAACGACATATTGTGGTCCAAGATCCTTATTCAACTAGTTCCTAGTGAGCTTTGGCATCACTGCTATAAATATAGTATCCTAGGTAAGCAACATTTGCTAATCACATCATATGTGACTCTTGTTTGTTAGGAGGCATCATATGCCACGGCGTCCAACACCATGCCCCAAAGCCCAAAACCGTTTTGATAGCTTTGTCAGGCAAACCAATACTATGTTTGTGAATGTCCGACATTCACCCTACTTGTTAAGATAGTTGGGGCACTCTACTTTACCAGACCTACCATACAACGATCAAAATTATAGTAATTCCATCTATTGGAAGGGCATCAATTTTAATCTTAATTTTTCTGAGGGAACCTATACTCGCATGATCATTATATCCAGTACATAATACATGAAAGAATAGGATGACAGGAACATCATCAAAGGCAATCATATTCACTGTGAAATAGTATGGCCCTTTCACATGGTGATCTCCATCTCCATCGTTTAGGGCCTTCTCCTGTCCATGTGTCCACCATGCTCCAATACCGGCCTCCATGAACAAGTACTAAGCTACTACATCTAATAGCTAGTAGTGAATTACATGGAGAGATCAAGCATCACAAGTCGACACAGGTCGTTATACAATAACATGACAGTCTCAACCCAGCTGTTTTAAACATGACTTGCAGGTCATCAAAGAACACAAACATGCATCACATACACATTCTAGGCCATACCATTCACAATATTCTGTGCAAAAACAAGTTAGGTGAGAACGGATTCTATCATGTGAATCAAAAGGGGTATAACCAACTAGGAGTGTGTCCGTACGGCGGCCCTGAAAACTTCACAAGATTTCACAGATCGTATCTATGGAATCGTAATGAAAATCTATTGGACAAATCATATTTGGCCAATTTTGAGTCATTCATAATACTTTAATTTTCATTAGGGTTTCATGATAGACCTTGACACATAGTCTTGATCTCATCGGTCTCCTCTCCTGGTTTACGTAGTTAGTCCGATAGTGATATCAGACGGTAGGGACCGCGCTATCCACCAAACACCTTGTGAACCTCCCACTAAGGCCGATTTATCTAATCAACTCGTACTATAGAAACATGCAATAGATCTAATCTACTACATCGGCATATCAACTATATGCGCAAGATCCAGATCACAAACTAAACATGGTCGGCTCTAATACCACTATAGGGGAACAGAGAGGCTACGATAGCTAGAAACAAATTCTATCATTCAACCAGGAAGCCTTGCAAGAGGGGATCATAGGTCATTACCACTAGACGCGCAGACGGAACAGAAGCAGGGTTGTAGAAGCAACATCCAACATAGTCGCGTGTCGATGTAGAGGATGTAGTCATTCACAGCAACCGTCTCCTTTTGGTCCAGCCAAAGCACCACAGTTGCAGCGCCTCCTTGCGGTATCCACACGTATAGGGCAGAAGGTCGTGCGTGGTGTGCTAGCACCAGCGGCGCGACTTAGGGTGACGTGGGAGAGAGAGAGAGGGAGGTCGAGACGGCTAGGGTTTCTAGATTGGAAGATCACCTGCACCTTAAGCCCCTCCTCCACTTAAATAGACCCTTCTAATGGGCCTCGACTAGTTGTCCCATTAGTGGACTAATCCCTCACGGATCAATATCTGTATGATCCTCATAAACAGATCAAATCCGTATTGTCTCTTGGGCATATGTCCAACAATACCGCCACACCCTACATATGTGATGATATGCACCTAGGTGAAGATGAACGCATTGCCATAGCTTAATGCAGAAGGCAGATTTTTACTGCTGGATCTGTCTATGGCGCATACGAGAGGCTGTAGGTGATGGCCATCCATGCTTTCCACCTCGAGTTATTGCCTTCTCAGCACTCGACATGCTACTCAACATCACTACTGCCCACTCAGCACTTGACATGCTCCTCGACATCACGGCTGGCTGACTCGTCGAATTGTCAGGTGAGGCTTGCTAGTGTACTTGTGGAATTGCTGCTGGACACAGTCGACTCCGATGACATGTATGGGGTAAACACTTTTGTTTTGGCATATTAGGGATGTTAAAGAATTTTTTTAGTGGCATTACAATAATTATTCAATAAAAGGAATTATGATAAAGAGTTTAAAAATTATTTGCAAGAAACAATAATCAATACAAATGGGGAGATGTATGTTTACACCAAGTGTGGTTGGCTAAATTCTTGCGAAGTCCTCTATTTTTAATATGTAAATTGTGGTAACCATATTGCCGCTTAACTGGCTTCGTATAGAGGATTACATTCTGATCTGAAATATATCATTCAAAAAGGACTAACAGACCCCTCATGCACACGAGCCTGGCAGCTACCACATGAGCCGTAAGCAGTGACAGTTGGATGGCAGAGAGAGTCGCTACACCGGAGTAGGCCCGGAGCTGCCTTCGGACAGCCAAGGCATGGGATGGGGCCAAGCTGCCAACGGCAGTACTGTACAATATGTCGGTGAAGCCAACTCTCGTATGCATGACATAGTTTGTGGTGGGATGAGGTACAATGGGCAACTGGTGAATGTAGAAGCAATGTGTGCAACCGTGCTAGACATGTCAGGTTCTTATCCTGAGTGAGAAACATCAATTCTAGATGCAGTTGTGTTGGATAGTTTCACTGCGCTTGGCCTGCTTTCCGTTTGGTTTGCATGGAAATGTTGGACGAACCTCCATAGAAATATTGAATGATGTACACTAAAAACGTTCATGATGCCTACCACTACCATGTTTAGAATGTCCTTGAATACATAGCTAGAATTTGATATGATAGTGAGACTACCCTCGGGAGGAGCTACTGAAAGATGAAATTGTATATGTTTCCATGTAATGTGCTAAGCTTGCTGGAATTGAATTGTACTCCCTCCGTTGCAGAAAAGATGTCGTCCTGGCATCTACAATTTTTGTCAAATTAGATGTCGTTCTCGGTTTCCTATGCTACAGTACCTCTAGTCAGACATTGGATTTGGATCCTCTACACCCGTAACTCCTCTCCCCTTGCCTGTAACTCCTCTCCTACACCCAATCTCCACCCCACCCAACATCGACAGGCTCCTCCAATCTCCCCTACGCTGCGAGCTTTAGGAAGGCTGCCTGCGCCCCAAGGCAGAGGGAAGCCGCCGCCGCAAGCTTCAGAAAGGTCACCGCCGGCCGCCGCGAGCTTCAGAAAGGCTACCTGTGGCGTGAGCAAGAGAAAGGCCTCCGCCATCACGAGCCTGAGGATGGCCTCCGCCGCTGTGACCTGCAAGCTTCAAGAAGTCCGCCTGAGCTGCAAGGTAGAGGGAGGCCATCATCGCGAGCTTTGGGTAGGCCACTATCATTGCGAGCCAAAGTGGGGCCACCGCTTCGAGATGGAGAGGCCGCCGTCACCACGAGCTTGGAATGACCCATCATTGCCGTGTGCTCGGAAGGGGCCGCCGTCGCTGTTTGTTGAAGCCCCCAACGCGGAAGCTTTAGTAGCTGGAAGAGCTAGATGCGGTGCGGCAGAAGCAAGGTGAGAGCCATGGAGGTGAGAGCATACGGCCATAGGAGCACAGGATCTAAAAATCAAGAATCTTGTCTTGTATTTAATGATTTCATCCACTTTGTTGGTTTTCCCCCTCCATGTTAAAACGACATCTTTTCTGCAACGGAGGGAGTAAATGTTTATGTTCTGCACATGCATATGTCACACCACCTTATCGTTATACTTTCAGTCCACATGAACGAACATATATGTATATACGGAAATAACTAGGTACACCTGTGGGTAGCTACACCCCCTGTAGTGGTCATTAGATTTTGATCCGATAGCAGCCATGACACGGTGGGTAGCTACACCCGCTCTAGTGGAGTAGCTACACCGCCTCTAGTGGTCGTTAGATTTTAATCCGATGGCAGGCGGAATAGGGTGGGTAGCTACCCACGGGTGTATGATATAATGGTAGTAAATGCTCTGTATATGAACTCACAATGTTGTGAATCATGCAAAGAAAAATGCTTCTGTACAACCACAGAACAACAGAATCTGGTTACACTTTACAACATTGTAACTATTAAGCATATGAGTAAAGTAGCTACCTAAGAGGTCAAAGATAGAAGACCGTGTCCGTATATATACAACAGAGAAGAAGAAGAACCCCACGGCTCATCTCTATGAAACCAACATCGATCTCACGCTTTTCTCAAATGGTACATACACCACACCGAAGGTAAATGAATAGCCATGATAGGCATCAGGAACATTTGCCCTGCCTGTACGGCACTTCTGAGCTGGAGTGCTTTGATAAGACACTCCAAAAATCTGGTGAAGACTTCAAGCAAGTAGTGGGATTGTGGGTACACCGAAGATAAGAGGGAAATTAGAATTAAATCACCTTAAAATGTATAACTTTCTACATATTTCATTTATCCTAATGCAGTCTCTAGAGCGCACTTGTGCGCCGTAAGGATCCCCCAAGCTGTTGCACGGGCGCTGCGTCGTCATGGGGGCTATAAAGCTGGTTGTTAACTTGTGTACCGGTGTCCAGAGTATTTTATTTGTGCAAATAACAACAAGTTACATTTGTTCGGCGGCCGCGTCATTCATCGCAAAATCCTACTGTCTACTGTTTGTCTTCCACCTATGTCCGTGTGTGAGGTTAAGCACGTGTATATTTCTGACTAAGCTTGTTTCGTTCTAGGTTTTGACGCACATTGGTATTTGCTATAACTAATCAATCTGCCCGCGCATTTTGTCAGCTAGGCTATATATCTTTTGGTAGAATTAGTATGATAGTTATTCTCAACTTTGATACTTACATCCTATATAAATTGTTATACTTAACTACTTCATAAAAATTAAAGTCCAACACAAAACCATAGTCACCGCCAAGGCCTGAACATCGACTCCTCAAGTGTTTAGCCTGGCACGTTGTTACCCAATAGCTATTTGATCGATCAGTTCTCCGTGAAGCCATGTTTGACACAATGAGTGATGAACCCGAATTTGCATAGTTCCAAATCCCCAATGCACCCATGTAATGCATAAACATACTTCTTAGACGTCCTTATTTTGTTCCAGTTGTTTCAATTTTCTCGCATCTGATGATGACTGGCAAACCCATGACCTCACATACCTGGTGGGTGGCCATCTAGCAAATAACCATACATGCGACACAACCAGGTGGAAGGCTCCTACGAATCGATCGAGTGCCTCAAATACGGGCAGGACATGCGACCATGTCACTATCTTTCACCCAATTGAACACCATGTGTGGTGTGCCGATGTGCGTCTACTTCCTCTGCAATGCATGCTTTCCATCCTATCGACCGTTCCTTTGGTTGATTGCCACTGTAGGACGCTAGCATCTTCTTTCTTCTTCACACAAAGTTAACTTGTATGGAATCGTGGTTTTATATAAGAGACCCGTTGCATGTTTATTTTCCCTTACTACAAATGCAGCAGATTATCAGATTCTCCGCGTTTTCTCTTTTGCATCATGCGCTCGAATTTTCTTCCATTGCTTCTGGTGCTCAACGGCAACCATCTTCAAGCTTCTGTTCCGCAACACCTACCGACCACATTTGCATGGGCACCCAATTTGCCCGTATTCACTGGATAACTTTGTATGATCATAATATAATAACAGAAATATTTGCTTGCTATTTTGGCCATGATGTCGCAGCACAGTAATTAATTTAGAAAAGAACAAATGCTATGACCCAATAAATAGAAGTGTTAGATCAAAATTGTTGAGAAGTCCTTACTGAAAAACGATGAGATCTTAAGCAAAATTCTTGCTCATTTGTAGGTTGAATGATAGATAATTAATCTGAAGATACATCTGTAGGATGTAGCTGTTGAATTCTTTTTGCAGCATACAGGCTATTTGTGCCAGCGATTCATGCCAATGGCTGTTGAATGTTGTCATTGGCTATTTTCTTCGGCGATCATTGCTTGTTTCCTCTTGTCATTCTTCCCAAGAAAAGTCTATAGAACCAGCGACAGGTACCTGTTGAGCTCATGCATAGAGAAAAAAATGCATCTGTCTCTGGCAAGGCAGGGGCGCGCCATGCTTGATATTACTGCACAATACTAGATTTCCCCCCTAGCACCACGACCACCTATGCCAACACTCATATTTTGGGTGCAATAGGTCTTTCTGTTGCAACAAAACTGCAGAATGGTGATAATATGTGACTATATTGCAATGGATTAATTGTGTTGCAGTATAGCTGGATTGTGTTACAACAGGAAGGTGCTACTGCAACCACTGAAAGATTTATGTTGCCATTTGTAACGAGTATTGCAATGGCACAATCGAGTTGCATTATTATTCTGATTTTCGCTATAAGGTTGTGCTATAGCAACCAAATTTGGCTTTGTTGCTTTTGCTCGACAATACTGCAACATGTTATTTGGGTTGCAAATATCTTCTTAGTGATGCAATAGGTAAATGGATATTGCATTGAGTATCAGCGAGTGGAAGCAATATCATGTTTGTATTGCAATGCGTTTCTGCCATGTTAATAATGTTCGTATTGCATCGAGTATTGGCCATCTGTCTATCTGTGGAAAAAACAACATAATTAACGCCAGAAGCCGCAAAACAAATAATAGCTAAGGCAAGGTTTGATCTCACAACCTTCAGCCTAGCGGCCTAGGAAATAAAGCCACAAACCAGTGGGACTAAATCAGAATAGTGATTTTTATAGTCCAAAATATTCTTTATACGAGGAAACAGAGGCACCAGTTAATCTTACTCTTTAATATGCAAGGTAACTGAATATCTTGATCAATATTTATTTTCATTATCCTCATAAGCTAGAGAATTTTGCATCTATATATAGTTTATATGAGGATTTGTGTTGCATATTGTCTTCAGCTAGGGCCGGTGCCCAGGGGAACACCGTCATCGATTGTCCAGGGCCAACGATCAGGGGCATGCTGTCGATCGTCGATCGTCAAGGCCGGTACTTCATCCCGTGATCCATATTTGCCTTTATATGCTGATCAATCTACTCAGGTACGCTTAGAGGAGCTGAAGGGTTGAGCACTTGATCCCGTGATCCATTTGCCTGTTTAATCAATCAGCATGTATCTAATTCTTGTAATTTCTTAGTGCTAGGTGATCATACCTACATTAGCACTTATTTTTGCAGATTTAGAATTAGTCAATTCTCTGTTGTCTCATTTGATCATTATGCAGAATATTTAATGTCGTCACAAGAGGACGATAGGAGTTGGATGCGCTTGCCTCGTATGTCAGATGAGTGGCAAAAGAATGTCAAAAAATATTTGGAAGGCACATTTTATGCAATATCCAGAGGTGGAACTGCTATGTGCCCATGTGATAGATGTCAATGCATGTCATCAAGAACGTAGTTTGAGATTCAGAGTCATTTGTTTTCTAGAGGGTTTGCTGAAAGCTTCATCATGGAAGTGCAAAGTTTAGATGAGGGTCTCAATGATGAGAAAGAAACACCTCGTAATGAAGGATTAATCAATCAAGATGCACCAACTGATGTAGGAGTACACAACAATGATGAAGCCACGCCACCTGATTTTGGGGCCCACAATGATGAAGAAGGTGCACTGAATAATGATCGTGCTGGCACTAATGATTTGATTAGATCACTTATCATTGGCACTACACATGGCGAGATCATGGACAATGACTATGAACAGCCGAATAGCAGTGACAATGAACAACCGAATGAGCATGCCAAAATATTCTTCAAATTATTTAAGGAAGCAGAAAAGGAACTGTATCCCGGTTGCAAAGAAGCTACTAAGGTTTCATTTATTGTGAAACTTTTGTAGATTAAGTGCCTATACGGTATTAGTAAAACTGCAATGAATGCCATTCTTAAACTGTTCTCATGCGTTCTCCCTCTAGGCCATTGTATTCCAGACACAATGGATAAAGTGCAAAGGGTGGTTCGAGACCTAGGTTTGGACTATGCAAAGATACACGCTTGCAAGAATGATTGTGTGTTATTTTGGAAGGAAAACACAGAGCTGGATACCTGTCCGACATGTTAAGCATCTAGGTGGAAAACTCCAGCTGATGGTGCTGAAAAGGGCGATGAGGCTAGTGGTGAAGATAGTAACAGGCGTTTGCCATGTAAGATCCTACGCTACTTTTCTCTTATTCCTCGGCTGCAAAGGTTATATATGTCGGAGATGACGTCTTCTAAAATGCGATGGCATAGGAATAACAAATCCAAAGATAGCAAAATGCATCACCCACTAACTCGAAGGCATGGAAGCATGTGGATGAAACTTATGATTGGTTTGCATCAGATGGGCATAATATTAGGCTAGGTCTTCCTTCTGATGGCTTTAATCCATTTGGGATGCAAAATGTTACATACACCACATGGCCTGTTGTCCTAATACCTTACAATTTGCCTCCTTGGTTATATCAGAAACAACCTTACTCGATATTGTCATCGTTGATACCTGGTCCAAAATCTCCTGGAATGGATATTGATGTATATTTGAGGCCCCTTATCGAGGAGCTGAAGGAGCTTTGGGAAAAGGGTGTTGAAACATGGGATGCAAAGGTTAAGAAGAATTTTAAATTACATGTTATGGTTCTATGGACAATTAATGACTTTCCTGCTTATGCGATGCTTTCTGGTTGGAGCACAAAAGGCAAATTTGCATGTCCATACAGCCATAAGGATACAAAATATTTGTGGTTCAAATTTGGGTCGAAGCACTGCTACATGGGCATCGATGTTTTTTGCCCCCATGACCATCCATGGCGCATGAACAGGATCAGCTTCAACAACCAGGTTGAAACCAGATAGACACCAGTACCACTGACTGGTGAACATGTATTGGAGCAGTAACAAAGTTTTGATCAAGTGGGATTCGGAAAAACCACATCGAGAAAAAAGGAAGCGTGATGAAGACCAAAGATCACACAACTGGAGAAAGAAGACTATATTTTTTGAGTTCCCATACTCATTAGGCATAATTTGGACATCATGCACATTGAGAAAACCATATGCAAGAGCATATTGGCTACTTTGCTTCAAATTGAAGGTAAATCAAAGGGCAGTAAGAAGGCCTGGCTTGACATGAACAACTAGGGATACGACAAGATCAGCATCATATGATTTACAAGGATAAATATACCTTGCCAGCAGCCTTGTATATTTTAGAGAAAGTTGACAAGAAAATATTATGCAAGTTTCTACATGGAGTGAGGATGCCTGACGGGGTTGCCTCCAATATAAGGAGATGTGTTGATGTAAATTCTTGTAAGGTTTCTGGACTCAAAACTCATGACTATCATGTTATTCTTCAGAAACTATTACCCTTAGTGATCCGAAAGATATTGCCAGAAGGAGTTGTTGTTGCATTGATTCAGCTTAGTACCTTATTCAATGAACTATGTTCTAAGCAGCTGGTGAAAGAATATATTGATAGGCTTAGCAATTCAATTAGGGAGGCACATTGTCGGCTTGAGATGATATTCCCACCTTCATTTTTTGATATCATGATGCATTTGCCAGTTCATCTAGCTGATGAGGCTAAACTTGGAGGACCCGTGTGTTATAGATGGATGTATCCAGTGGAGACGTGCCTATGTACTGTCAAAGGATATGTGAGGAACAAGGCACATCCTGAAGGATCAATAGTCGAGGGATACATAGCCGAGGAGTGTCTTACATTTTGCTCCAGATTCTAGGACATGGACACCAAACCAAATCGGGCTGATCGCCATGAAAGTACAGTTGTTAATGAGCCACCATATGGTCTCAGCATATTTGCCGAAATGGATTTCAAGAAGAGAGGTCAGAATATCGAGATCATTGATGCAGATGAGTTGCAGATGAGATATTACATAATTAGTAACTACGATGAAGCTAGACCATGGGTCGAGTAAGTTGCAATATCCAATCATTAATTTAGGTTTGTAATATTTATTTGTGGCATCGATTAGCTGATATTTTTATTTGCAAAAATGTAGTGAGCATATGGAAGAACTTAGAAAATATGGTACAAGGAATATAAATAAACGCCACTAGGAGCAGTTTGTAAGGTGGTTCAAGGGTAAGGTTAGTACTAATTGTTTTGATATGTGTGGACACTTGAGCTTGTTTTTGAATTCAACTAATATATGAAGTTTTGTTATTAAACTGTGTGTCTGCAGATCACACAACTACATCAGAAAGGGGAAGTAAGTGATATGTTGTATTTTCTTGCTCAAGGTCCAGACCATCGAGCTCGTGTTTTCAATCGATGCCACATAAATAATTGGCTATTTTGAACGACTACCATTGAGAGAAGCCTCACAACACAAAACAGTGGTGTCCTTGTGAGGGGTGATGATACTACGGGCAACATGAACTGGTATGGAGTGATCAACAAAATGTTGTCACTGGATTTCCCTGGGCAAATAGAAGTTGTATTATTTAAGTGTGTCTGGTATGATGTACCGGCTATCACTACCAGCAGAAGTAGAGGATACAATAGGGATAAATTTGGTATTATTGATATTGACACTACTCGGTTCCGGTATTCCACCGTACCTTACATTCTGGCGACTCAGGCTGAACCTATGTTTTATGTCAAACACATGAACAAGCCATGGTGGAGCAGTGTTGTCGTGATGAAACCAAGAAATCTGTTTGCCATACCAGAAGCTTAAAATGAGGTTGACATTGATGTTGATTCAATCGATTTGAGAATCCAAGACATGAATTTGTTTGGGGGACAAGAGGACATGTCAAATTGGACAAGATCGGACATGGAAGGCATAACCAGGGATGCCTCTATTATTCAGCTGGTGCATGCCACTGTTGTTCCTAAACCAGATGATGAGGCCTTTCTTGATGACGACGATCACGAGGAAGATGACACATATATTAACGATGGAGTTGTAGCACCTCTTGCTTCTATCATAGAAAGCCAGGAAGATGATTTCTTTGTTTGATTTATTTGATTCCTCTGTTATCATCGACAATGTGTTAAGTAAACAATGTCCTTTTGTTTTGTGTGCAATTCAATCATATTCATTGAGTGATGTCTGACTTATTCATTTGCTACCAACAGTTGGGATGGATTCATAGTGCAAATAACTCAATGCGATACGAAAATATTTATTAGTAATTTAGGAAAAATAATCAACTTATTCGAAGAACATATTCACCTCAATATCTGATGATGCATCATCCCCATGACCAAAATAATAGACATGTTTCCATTATATACGTTATTTTAAAACTAACTTAAGTCATCACCTAACTTAAGTCATCACTCCATCCCTAATACCAAAATAACACTAAGGCATAGATTACATAAGTTCTATGACACCAAGTCACAGTTTCACTCCCCTCGTCTTCATGCTCACAATACACGTGTGCTTGAACGCAAGACGAAGCTTCTCCACCATAGCCCTGATCTGAAATTGTAAAAGGGGTTGAATATAGCATATCGATATCAGTTAGGATTAGCTAGGGAAATGATGATCACCTGATCGGAAGACAGAACCTCAACATCGCCTTCATCTTCACTGTCTTCAGTGAAAAAAAACCTAGCTCCTCACCTTTTTCAGTTGAAATTCACAAATGATTTGATGCTACATAAACATGAAAACAGCCTCGATCATTCACACAAGTATAGCAGCACATGTAAAAATAGGGGAACATATGCATGCAGTCTAGGCTCTTTTGTATATTGAAATGTCTTAAACTTAAAGTTCTGGGCTAATTAGCAACATATGAACCTATTTTGTATATTGAAAGATCACAAACATACAAATATAGCCTATAGTTAGCAATAACAGTTATCAATTTAAAAGTTATGAACTTTGCATAATTAGGAACCTCTTGCATACAGTATAGGCTAATTAGGAAAATATAAATCTTTCTTACAGAGGCTAATTAGGCTAATTAGGAATAATAGTTATCATTATACATGACTAATTACTAGTTCCATTAATAATCGAAGTTCATCGGACTAAACCTAGACATAATATAGGCAATTAAGAACCTCTTGCATACAATATAGGCTAATTATCAAATTATGAACCTATTATGTATATTAATATGAACCTATTAACAATAGTTATCAATTTAATTATATGCAAGAGGTTCAATTAATTAGCAAAATATGAACATATTATGTACTCCCTCTGTTCATATTTAGATGTCCTTTTAGAGTTGGGCATGAAAAATAAGGAGAAGTAAAAAGGTGGGTGTACTGAAAATGAGAAGGACAGATATAGAGATAGAGATGTAGTGAGAAAAGAGAATATTGTATTGGGAAGAGAGAAATGTGAACGGAGGGAGTATATTGAAACATAACAAACATACAAGTCTAGCCTATAGTTAGCAATAACAGTTATATCAATTCAAAAGTTATGAACCTTGCATGACTAGGATTTTTTTAATGTAAGTAGCAGATAGCTAAATAAATCTAGCTGCAGCATTGTCCATGCAAAGTGTTTTTGAATGCCCCACAATCTTTGATCATTAGGTACATATTATTCTATAATCAACCTCTCTGCGTGTCAGTTCGACTATGAGTCTATGACCCTTCTTTCTTTTCTTGCTGTCCTCATTATAGCCCATTGTGTTCTATATCCATAGAAAGTCAAAGACAATTAATCACACTTGAGTACAAAACCAAGCACTAATAGAGCATACTCAATCACATGAAATCCAATAATCATTAATGGAAAATAACAATAGCCAACACTCACTTGTCCAATTGCGTTGCCGGCAAAGGATGGGGCTAGTCCCTTCCCTTTGTCATTGCCGGCGGCAGAGGATGGTGGCAGATCGGGGATGGCCGGGTAGATGTCGTTGTCGACTTCATTGGTGCGGGAGCTGACGATACGGCGGCGGTGGATGGAGAACACTAGCCCCAAGGACTCAGAGCGACCATGGGACTTAGAGTGGCCGTCGCGGGTTGCCGAGGCGGGAGCAGGACTGCGCGAGAATCGGCCGGCCGCGTCTCGCAGCTGCCTCCAACACTGATGCACGTGGCTTCCAGATTGTCACGCCATCGTCGACGACGGGCGCAGGGGTGGTGGTTGCAGGGAGTGGGAAGGGATTGCTATAGAAGCGTTGGTGGGGACGGAATGTGGAGAGGCAAGCACTGGTTCAGTTGTGACGGAGGAGAGGATATGGATGGTTTCGATGGGCTATTTATAGGGAATGCCATGGGACAAGGTTTCCGAATCAGTGCACACCTTTCCCATCTACAGTACCACTAATCTGTGGGGCCCACACAATCTATGAAGCGGAACCGTCAGCGAATATTGCATTCTCAAAAAGATCTACAGTAACTATAGGACCCACACGATCTATGAAGAGGAACCGACAAACTAGAATATTGCCTTTCTAGTAGCCTCTTCCCCCAAACCGTCACATTACGGCGGCCGCGGTTTATCTTGCCTTCCTTCGTTCTCCTCCGGCGGCCCACCTTCTACCCTTCCCATCACCGGAGTTCCTGAGTTCTTCCTCCTCCCCCACCTGAGTGCGACTATGCGGTGCCAGTTTCGTGATGCAAGAGGTCGCTTCTCGCGACGTCCGCCGGCGACCTCGGGGGCATCGTCGAGTCATGGCGCTTCATCTTCTGGGGGATGCAGCGGACCGACTCCAATGGTCCATTGTTCGTCTGCCATGGACGTGTTACCTTGCTCTGCAGCAAGAATATCCACGCCATCGACCCAAGGCGATGGGCCCGAGGGCAGCACCACCGCATGCAAGAACGAAGGAATGGCGGCACCAAGAAGCGCCACCGCTCCCCACATGTCGAAGCAAGGAGATGCACTAGGCGCGTTAGTAGAACGCATCAGTTTCTCGGTGAGCCAATCCTGACCAACATCTCCATATATATATATATATATATATATATATATATATATATATATATATATATATATATATATATATATATATATATATATATATATACACACACACACATATGCATATGGATTAGATTAAGATTGTGAACTCTGTTTCTTGATTCGGTACTGTAGCATGCTGGTGCATCCGATGCTGGAGAAGCCTGCAACGTCTGAGATTGCAATGCCGATTCAGTCGACGTTGGAGGAGGCCACCTCGGCTGTTGGGATCCTTGGTGCCCCGGTGTCAGAGCAAGACGACCTGCTTCTGTTTTGACTCCGGAACTGGTACCGGCACCTGTACCTACTTCGCACCATGAGGTCATCTTCTTCAAGCATCGTGGAGTATTTCATCCAAGAAATCCAAGGTACATCCCTTGCAAAACGGTTGGTCGTCAGATTAGACACAGAGTGCAGTATACTACCCAATAACGGCGGGTTCAAGACCGCGTTGTTGCAATTGTGCGTCAGGCCATGTTGCCTTGTGTGCCAGGTGCTCCATGCCGGCTACAAGCTCCCTGATGTGCTGATCAAGTTTCTCACTGAGGAAGACCACGTCTTTGTCGGAGCTCATATATCCAATGATGTCGAATGCTTAGAGAAGGACTGCGGCATCATGATTACTAATCCGAAAGACCTTCAACTGATTATACCTCAGGTTGATGATTTTAGAATGCTTGGCAGAGATGGTAAGAGGACAGCATTGGAGACTTTGGGAGCTCAAGTACTACATCCCCCTCTCAAAAAAATTATAGATTCGATCATACTCTATGGGGTTCGAGGTATTTGGAATCCTGGCAAGTTATTTACGTCACCCAAGATGCATTTCTGTCGTTTGAGATTGCAAATCAACTTATGCTCAAGCATGGTTACCGATTTATGTAAACAAAAATTTAGAATTGTGTAGTAATGTGATGCTTGTGATGCTTTTGTGTGCAAGAGTTATGCTTGTGCCTAATGGACAACTAATGCAGTGTTTAGTGATGCTTTTGAGTGCAAACCTTGTCCTTGTACCCTATGTAAAAAAATATGTAGGCAGAAACATATTTTTTTCCTCTACTGAATGGTTGTTGTGTTCTTGACTCCCATAATTTTGTCAGTGTCTCTTTAGGGAAAACCAGTACATTGCCCGTGCTAACGCTTCGCTAATATTCATAAATTATGCAGCCAAAAGACACTAATAACCCTCTAACTTTTTGTGTATGTCATGCAACATGGTTACCTTTTCATATAGACATAAAATTTGATTGGTCCAAAAAAATAATCCAAATATCCGGGGTACATATATGTATATACTGTGTGGCACGTTGATTTGTGTGAAAAACAGGTTAAAATGAGGGTGAAACCACTTCTTGGGCGAACCCGTGTCAAATCCGGGGTTCTGATTTGCATCGGGTGCGCCATGATGTCGTTTTGCATGAAAACAGATCAAAATGACGGTGAAACAACTTCCTGGGTAAACCTACAACGAAATCCGATGTTCTGATATGCAACGGGTCAGCCATCACATTGATTTGCATTAAAAAGAGGTTAAAATGAGTGTGAAACTACTTCCTGCGCCGACCCGTGACAAATTTTTCATTTGAAGTCACATTGTCAACGAAAAGCAAAGTTTAAATTTCTCAAATTCAAAATTCAAATTTTGTAAATGACCTCGGATGAAGAAACTCAAAAAATGGAAGTTGTAGATCTCGAGAAATTATGAAACTTTGTAATTCACAAAATTTCCATTTGAAATCATATTTGTAAGGCGATAGTAAGGATGTTCGCAAAATCTATATCTCACGTAAGTTTCATGAAACTAAGACAGAGAGAGATATAAGATTTGCAAACGACGTTAATACCACTATGTTGTATAATGAAATGACAAAAATAAAAGCTGTAGATCTCGAAAAATTATGAAACTTTGTAGTTTACAAATTTTCCATTTGAAGTCACATTGTCAAAGAAAGGGTAAGTTTAAATTTCTCAAATTCAAGATTCAAATTTTGTAAATGACCTCGGATGAAGAAACTCCAAAATTGAAAATTGTAGATCTCAAAAAATTATGAAACTTTGTAATTCACAAAATTTCCATTTAAAGTCATATTTGTAAGGCGATAGTAAGGATGTTGCAAAATCTATATCTTTTGTATAGTTTCATGAAACTAAGACAGAGGGAGAGATAAGATTTGCGAATGACGTTAATATCACTATGTTGTATAATGAAATGACCTAAACAAAAGCTGTAGATCTCCAAAAATTATGAATCTTTGTACTTTACAAATTTTCCATTTGAAGTCATATCTGTAAGTCGACAAATTAAGTTTAGATTTCTTAAATTCAAAATTGAAATAATAAGAAGATCTGTGTTGTCCACCTGTAGGAGACTAAAACATGTTACTTGGTGGTCGCCACCACCAAAATCGATTTACCCATCGAGCGCGCCAAACCTCCCGCGCCCACCACCAAAATTTTCGCTGTCGTGGGCTATATGCCTTTCTAATCTATTCGGGACGTGGGATTACGTACCCACAAAGGGCGCAGCCATCATCGCCTCAACCGCCAGCGCCAGTTAGGGTTCGTCGAGTTCCACCAAGGGGATGACGATGACCACCCCTTCGAACACGGCGAGAAGGCCAGCGGCATCCAGGACACCATCCTCGTCGACCATGCCTACTTCTGCAACGGAGATGGGACATGTGTTCTTCACACCAACGCCGACGACCGAACCATCATCAGCGACGATGTTCAGGCCGACGGCGACCGCATCCCGCAGTCGCACTCCTTTTACGACCAGGCAGGCGTCAGATTCAGCAGCCACCATGTCCAGGCTCAGTGTGACTGTGCGCTCTTTCGGACTCCTTCGGCCAGGGAAAATACAAGTGATGGAAGTCAAGAAGATCCTGCAAGCCACCATCAAAGTTCATATCAGCTTCATACCGGCGACAGGTAACACACACGATGCGTATCCCATTAATAATATGCACGTACATGTAGTGTGCTCCTTTATTATTTCCCAACGTTTAGTATATCGACAATAATAAGATCTTGGTACAACTTTGTTTATGCAATGCTACTATAGTAATTATTTTGCTTAAGTATGTTAGGAATATCTATGATGATCATCCAGGTATAACAAATAGGATTTTTTAGTTTCAGACGCCTGAAACTTACAACCACGTTCAGTCCATGGTATTTGGTGCTTGCAATAACTATTTTGTTACTAGTATGTTGTATTATTTTTTTCCAAGGTTATGTACTATTAGTACTAGTAGAAAAATGGTAATGTATATACTATAATAATATGTTTTTTGTATGTGGTAGGTCTTGATCTGATGGTTCAAATTGATGGCTAAAAGATCTCAAAATTTCAGTCATATGAATAACTTATTTGCAAAAACCATGGCATCCAAACATGGCCTAAATTTCCAAGCATGAAATTGATTTAGGCTACAGTAGTAGATATTTATTTATGTGTTTCTTTGTCAACTTCAACTTTACATGTAGATAGGAATGACACAAATAAATCTGTTTACTTGTATGTGTGGAACAAATAAATGCAATTCATTATAATCACGTCACTTAACTTGCAGATTGGAAGATTCGTTTACTCTGCGTTTCAATTGCCTTGGGGCTCCGCAGGGAGAAGATTTGTACCATTTTAAAGTAAACAAGAACGATGTAACATTTGGTAACTTATTAACAATGGAATCACAGTTGGGATATGGAGACAGGGACTACATGTACTACAAGAGGAGATGTGGTAACTCTGTAGCAACGCTAAGTGAGATCGAATATGATGGTGATGCAAATGTAATGGTAGAACACAATGCAGATAAGAGGGATGTCAGATTAGTTTTGTCAAAGGAACAAGTAACAGAGAGAAATGTGTCAATAACACCCATTAAAATGGCAAGAAACACATCAAATGCGGAAGAATTTGAAGATAGGAGAATTGACGAATACAGGGATTGGCTTTGATATCTGCATCAAAATGAAGAGGGTTTTGGTAAGTTTTGTGGTTTCTAGTAGCTAAGGATTTTGCAATGTACTCATGACTCATATATAATCATGGGACTTTCAGAGCTGGGAGATAGATTCGGGGAAGAGACAGTCGAGACCTACAAAGAATGGTTGAAGTTGGAAGAAAAACCTTGATCAAATTAATAAATCTAAATTCCTTCCCCAAATTATTTACCAAATTACCATTTCTTCTGAAATTGTTTTTAACTTGCAAATGTTACGGTATTGTCTGCAGATGCATATCTTAACTTGCAAATTCCAAACCATGGTGGCAACCCAACACCGCCTGCCCAGCAACCATCTCATGCTCGCCGTGAGCAGCAGCAACAGGGGAATGATAAGTAATAGTTACCATGATTTCATTTCGTTCACTTCAATTAACCATAAGTACATTAATTTGTTTATGATGTCATTAATTGCAAATTGTTTTGATGATTAAGGCCCTCAAGATAGGATTAAACAAAAATGTGGTACCCTTAAAGGGTATAAAGCAACAAACAAAAGAATCAAGCAGGGCAATCAGAAGCTAAAAGTTGAATTCTCTCACCTTCATTGATGAAATTGTCATGTTCACAAGGAAAAGGGCACCTCTCATTGGAGTTACTATGTGGAGAGATATCCACCAAGATGTAAAAGACTCAATAGCATCTGATGTCTTGGTAAGTTTGTTATTTTTGCTTGTTTTGTAGACAACTTATTTATCAAATATTTGATATAATGATATTTGTACTTTCTGGTTGCTATTTGTAACAGGCAAATTGGGACCTAGAGGATAATGATGACAGAAAGGAAAAGATATGGACCATTGCTAATGAGCGTCACAAAGGATGGCGCTCAACTTTTAGTGCTATGTACAGGGTGTATAATAGCTATCATGATAGAATGAGGCGTAATCCTGAAGCTTTAGACATTGTTGAATGGCATTACCTGGTGAAGTATTTTGGTACTAAAAATTCAAGGTTTGATGACATTAACTCTATTCTTGTGAATTGCACTTTATGATATAAACCTCTATGTTCCTGTCATGTAGTAATTCTTTAAACCACCTCATTCTTTTGCAGCATATAAGCTCCGAGAATTCCCAAAATAGACAACAGAAAAAGACATAACATCTTACATGGTCCAAATCATTTTCTCAGTGTAGCTATGAGCGGGTCATAACTTGATAAGCACATGTACATGCTTTGATTACTTAAGGAATTATCAATTTTGAACAATTTTTGCCAAACTAGAGAGACCCAGAAACTGGTAAGGAGCCAAATGATTTAGAGGTTTGGTTGTTGACGCACAGTAAGAATGGTAAATGGACAAACCAAGCTTCTAAGGATGTCTATGTAAGTATAAAAATGTTTGTTCATACGTATTCATGCTAGCAGGATGACTACACAAATTCTTTTTAATGAACTACTTTAAATGTTTTCTCTAACTTAGGACAAAGCAAGCAACAAAATTTCTGAGAGGGTATCAAGAGCAGATCAAAACATCGTTTCACAATAGGGGAGAAATCAGATTTCCCAGAAAGCATACAGGAAAGTCACACAATGCAAATCCACTAAAATGCATGGTAATGGATACATGTCATCATACCCGATGAGACGATAGCTACTGCTTAAGGATTACCAAACGCAAGCCGCTTCGGATGAGACAATGCATAGGGATCATGTGGAGCTCATGGATCCATTTGGACAGCTACAACAAATAATGGAAAAACAAGATGCTGATAGGGAAGTAGAGAGGGCAGAACATAGGCGTCAGATAGATGAATTGATGTCGGCAAGGGAGGCTGATAAGGAAGCCCTTAGGAAAGAGTTCATGTCAATGACGGAAGCAGCACAACAACAACCAACGCTAGAACATGTAATGTTAATGTAAAATCTAGAGTCATGATTCTTATAAGCAGACTCCTGTCATGATTCTTGTTGCTAAACTAAAAATGCAGGCAAATGTTGTTGGGAACAAAGTTGCGGAGGTGGCTGCTGCAACAAACATGGAGCAAGGAAATGAAATTATTAAAGAAAGTGAAGAATCATCACCTCAGGTAGTATGCTGTTATAGTCATTTAATTGACAGTATGTGCACTAAGGTTTTCCCCCAAATTATTGATTCACAGGACAACCTAGTATGCAACCCGCCGCAACCTCAGGTCGCACCTAGGCCACCTACATCTGGTAGTTGCAGTACTAGAAGTACTAGGGTGAATAGCGGCACTGTTCCTTCAAAGGATACCCAAGGGAATGCAGGGGCTAAATATATGACTTCACAACAACTACAGGAGAAAGCATTAAGGAAACGAGCAAACAAAAAGAATCAGAAATAGGTGCATACATTTTTTAACTAGTAAATGTGAAATATTTTATATTCAGTTTTCAAAGTTTATATGGTTTTCTAATCTCCTGTCAGTCTTTCACATATTCGTGGATATCTAATTGTCTTCCTTGCTTCATCATATATTGCATTGTCATGTGAGAAATAACTTCTGATTGAATCTTCACTTTTTCCTAACATGTTGCTCTTTACTCTATAGTAATTTTTTTTAAACTTTGCTTATCCCTGAAATAACAACAATAAACCACCTGAGCAGAAGTGCACCCACGAACTAGACAAAAGACAAATAAGTCAACACTTTGTTTCAACTCACCTTCATGGACACTTATTTTTTTCATTTTGTCTACCGTCATGCACTTGAGTTTAGCTTGTTTACTTTGTTGTCAAATAATCAAATTTGTAGTTT
Source organism: Eleusine indica (assembly GCA_030378355.1). Lineage (NCBI taxonomy): Eukaryota > Viridiplantae > Streptophyta > Magnoliopsida > Poales > Poaceae > Eleusine > Eleusine indica. The sequence continues at coordinate 19,141,657 of CM059494.1, forward strand.
CCTTAACATCACAATGTCAATTATTATTTTTAGGTCAAAGATATAGTTCGAGTGGTGTGCATGAGTGATGAGATCTCAGTGTGAAGACAACCATTGCTGCAGTGCTACATAGTTTAGTTTCCCACTTAATTTGCTGTGTTGAAACAATTGTGTCTTGGATACACTATGTCTGTCTTTGAGTACTTTAATTTGTGCGTTGGAATTTGACAGTTTCTGTGGTTTCATCAATGAATGTTTTTAATTGATGGGTCTATACATGCATTATTATTGATCTTATATTGTTTCAAAATTAATGGCAAATCATTACATAGAAATAGGTCGACCAACTTATATCAACACCAATTAACAAGTTGGTGTGTTAAACCAACCAAATCTCAAGCGTGGCAATAGACTCATGTACGTATAACAACCTTATCTATTGCATGGCAATAGAGGGATCAACATAAAGCAACCGACACATGTGTGTCACAATAGAGGGTCCTAACTATAGAAATCAAACCTGTAACGCGACAATAGAGGCGGCCTACCTTTGGAAACCGCACCAGTCATGTGGCAATAGAGGCGCTCTACCTATGGCCACCGAATCATAAATGTGGCAATTGAGGGCGCTACCTATAGAAACCACAAAAAAAAACGTGGCAACAGAGGGTCACACTTTAGGAACACAACATTTTATGTGGCCACAGAGGAGCACGTATATTGCAACAAGACACTGTGTATTGCAATATAGAAGCCCACATATTGCCACGATTTTGAAGCGTGGCAATATGATCAATTGCTACACCGGTTTTAGTTTGGTAATGTACTTATTGCTACTCAATGGCCCTGTGGCAGCTGCTACCTCGAGCAACACACAAGGCATTGCAATAATGTTTGTTACAACCAACACAGAGGTTTCCTAAACCATGAATTGCAACGCATCACTGTATTGCAATATGTAGAACTATTGCAACCATGGCTTACATTTGTGGTCCAAAATTTATAGTACGGTCGTATTTTCAACACTTTTTTACAAAATTAAGCTGTTGCAATTGTTGTGTTTTGCAACACTTTGGGCATATTGCAACACATTTAGGCCATTGCATCAGGTGGAAAACTTAGTAGTGGCAGCTGTGTATAGTAGGACATGATACATGTCATGTCAAAGAGTAGAAATAGAAGCAATGCTACATAGATACGAACATGAGATGAGTATGTCAGCCACCACATAAGGTAGTTTATTTTGGCTTGATTGAAAATATCTCATGAGGTGAGGACCAATGGCATGATGTAAAACAAAGTAGAAGAGTGGGTGTTGTGTAAGAATTTTATGACACCGAAGAGAGGAGGGGTTATCTCATTGTAGTATTTAATAACATAAATGACAATGATGGGTAATTTTAAATATATATTAGGGGTATTTTTGACTAATTTTTTCATAATGGCAATGTTAGGTAGTCTATTCTTCTTATTTTCTTCAATTAATTTGAGAATTTCTTGGTCTTGAGAGCGAACGTGGTGACTTCTTTTGTTGCTTAAATATATATATATATATATATATATATATATATATATAAATTGCCAAAGTAGATGTGACAAACTATAAAGCAAACGAACGGAGTGCAGAATCAAAGGATTTATACCAGAATATAGGATTTAATAGCAGCACTGAAACAAAGTATTTCCTCCCAGGCGATGAAATTGAACGACCGAGGAAGGCGACCAGAAGGGAGGGGGGTTGAATAGGAGCCAGTTAAAATTCTTCACAAGAACTTGGCCTATATCCCAATGTCACCAAGATCACACACACTAACTTGTGATGTGTTAACCCTAGGAATGATTCAAAATGGTAGAACTTTAGCGGAAGCAAAGGAATATGAGACAAAACAAACTAAACTCAAAACAATGGAAAAACCAAATTCAAAACAAAGAAGTTCTGACAGAGTATCGGCAGTGCCGATCAGGTCATCGGTAGTGCTGATCCAGGCCATCGGCAGTGCGATCAGGTCCGACAGGGTCGAAATAGCAACAGCGATTTGCAAAGAAAAATTGCGAAACCCTATCAAATGAACTCATAAAAATCATGAAATTTAGACTAGAGGTGTGTCATGGATGGGTGCAACTCCTCGGAGTGGATCCATCTCAAAAGCTCTAGAAATCACCACAAATTTTGGATTCTATCAAAAAGTGTAGGGTTTGGATGAACTTGTAGAAATCCATGAAATCAAAGGTGCTCGTGCCTTGGATTCGATCAAGGACCCATCAAGGATTGTTCTAGCACATCCTAGCACCAAGATCCCCAAGTAATCCGTCCCAAAACTCATCCAAAAAGGAGATAAAAATTCCCAAGAAAATAGCTGCAAAAATAAGGAAAAAGAGAAATTCAGGATTTAGAGGATGAGGAGAAACTTGACCACAAAAATGAATCTGATATCATTGATTCAATCTTCCAAGATACATGTATACATGGCTAGGAAGCCACCGTTATCCTCCCACTCTTCGAAAAAGCAAGAGTTTTCTCTCACGCACCCTCTTCACTCCCACCAGCCCTACCTCTCATTATATAGGCCTAGGGTTCGTCCAAAAGACCACACTATCCTTGACCTACAATACATTGCCACCTACCACTAGGGGCAAACTTGTCCAACTCTTTTTCCATCATCTGCACGTCGTCAGAATCTTCACATATTTTCTTCATCTCAACGCAATCTTGGCGATGGTGCCGCATGCACCACGAATCGCTGCCACCGGTTTTGAGGCCCAAACTGAGAAACCGCCTTGCACACTTCTCAAAGCGCGTCTACCTTGATGTTGACACGTATCACCTTGTCCCACGATCCTGACCACCGGAAAGTCTCTCCCGGTCTCGTTCCATTGGGCCGTCTTATCACTTGCCCCGGCATCCTGGTCGCCTTGACTTGGTTGACACGCCGTCTTCATCGCTTCCACTATTTTGAGGCTAAACCGTGAAACCGTTTGTGCTTTTTGCATCTTCACATGTACGGTGTTGATCACCCTTGACTTCACCTGGCCTCTCGACCGTCTGGCTCCAAGTCCCCAACTTGTGGCCGATCCTCTCATCGTTGACTGCCAAGTTGACTCCATTGACCTACACATCAGAACACAACCAAACACATTTCCCTTCTCCTGTAATTTCTCCAACGCCTTCACCAACTCTAGTTAGTCATAACCATAATCATGCATAAACTCATGCAATCCTCAATTTCCCGTATTCCAACCCAAACACCAAATAAACCAATGTCAATTACTCATCACATATTGCAAACCATGGTACATGTTAACATGTTTTCTCAATCACCCCCTTGATCAGTACATTGACAACACCAAATGCACAAGACTTGAAATTGAAATGCCAAACTGAAAAAGCTCATCCAAATGGCTCAAACCCAAAGAAAAGGTGGAAAGTGGCCAACTAGCATAAGAAGGATCACAAAGGCTAAGAGTTGGCAAAGAAGCGACTCAAGACGCAAAGATTGTAAAAGCCTCATGAAAATGCTTGAACTCATGATATGCTCCCCCTCCACTTATGGTAGTTCACATGTAATGCAAAATGAGGTTATTTTTAGATTTTTAGCATTATTTGTGCATGACCCAATAATTTCTCCCCCTTTGACGATGGACTTATCAAATAAAACAAAATGACCAAAGATGCAATGCATGAAAATGCAAACCTAAAGAGCTTCAAAAAGTAGGCCAACAAGCATTTAACCTTGCTAAACAACAATCATAGAGCTATGAAGTGTAAGGGCAAATACTCACAATTATACAAAGACCATAATAGATAGCACAACACAAACGTCAAGAGATATACCAGCTAAGCAAAAAGATTGGCTGGCTCAGATAGAATTAAATTTGCTAATCATGATAAAAGTTGTCACCACATGTATAAGTACCCTGATCCAAGGCAAAACAAGCATTAAGTGAATCATAGAAAACTAGCTAGTATCAATCTCAATCTTGGCAACAAGTATTTGAGAAAATGTGCTTTGGCAACAAGGACTCATTTTGGTCAACTGATTTTATTATTATTTGAGAGGTGACCTATTATCCATGCGGACGGTCGCACTACTTCTTATGGCAAACACCCCAAGGCCTCAAGGCATAGTTTTTGGATTTAGCATTTTAGAATTGATCAAATCAACTTGGATATTATAATAAGTTATTCACAAGACAAAAAAGCATGCCTTTGCGGTAAAAGGAACACATGTTCCCACAATGTCCCATCATGAGCTAAACATTCACAAAGACTTTCCATTGCTCCAACACAGGGCGCCAAGGCCAAGACATCCTCTAGACCAGCCTTAACACAAGTTTTGGTAAGGATAAAAGCAATTTATACACATGGTGAGCAAGTTTTGGCAAGATTAGTTCATAAGTTTCACAAATTGTCAAGTTTCACCTTTAAGATTAGCAAGTTGCTCGAAGAGAATCTATGACTGGTCATCTAGAAAGTCTAAGCATGTAGAGATCGCTATCACAACTACATAACTTAGCTCATGCTAAATCGTAGCAAAGGAAAATGCAATAAAGCATAAGAGGCGAAGCTCATCTACCAGTGCATATATGTCATATGAGATGCAATGCGAGAAAAGGTAAGATACATATATACAAAAAGCATCAACTCCACCTCAACCAATGCCATAGGGATGGCAAACACCAAGCTCCCCCTTGAAGAAAAGCAAATCTCGAAGCATCTAGGGGCTTGGTGAAAATATCAGCCAATTGGTTTCGAGTGTCAATGTATTTGAGCTCAACATCTCCTCTCTCAACATTATCGCTTAGGAAGTGAAATCTCACATTTATGTGTTTGACCTAACCATATTAGATTGGGATTTTAACTAATCAAAGGGCACTGGAGTTATCACAAATAAGTGGAACACTCTCAAAGATTAACCTATAGACTCTCATGGTGGATACCATCCATAGGATTTGAGAATAGCAAATAGTAGCAGCAACATACTCAGCTTCGGTTGTGGTTGCGAGATGACCAACAAACCAAAGAAGTACCCAAGAAAGGGCAAGTACCTGAAGTGCTCTTCCTATCAAATCTACACCTAGCAAAGTCCGCATCCGCATACCCAATAATATCAAGAGATGATGATGCAGAGTACCAAAGACCAAACTCAAGGGTATATTTGAGACACCCAAAGATGAGTCCCCCTTGGGGAAGCTTCAAATTGAGTACAAAGACACACTACAAAAGTGTATATCAGTTATTGTTGTCATTAGGTACAAGAGGGAGCCGATGATGCTCCTGTACTCCCTATGATCAAGTGCCATTGTAGTGGACATTGGTGTTGCCAATGGCTTCAAATTGACCATGTTGAACATTTTCAGGAAGTCCTTCATGAGCTTGGCTTGATATATGAAGGTACCTAGATTGAATTGCTTGATTTGAAGTCCAAGGAAGAAGGTGAGCTCGGCCATCATCGACATCTGAAATTCACTTTGCATAGCTTTCTGAAATCTGGACATAAGAGCATGAGAGGAACCTCCAAAAATATATCATCCATGTATATCTGAACCATTATGTATCCTCTATGTAGCCATTTATGAAAGCACTCTTGAGATCCATCTATTAAAGCTTAATGCTCTTAGACGCAACAAAGGCAAGCAAGATCCTAATAGCTTCTATGCGTGCAACAGGAGCAAAGTTTTCCCCATAATCTAAGCCCTCCACTTTGCTAAAACCTTGAGCAACTAGCCTAGCCTTGTTTCTCACAACCTCACCATCTTCACCATGCTTGTTTTGAACGCCCACTTGGTTCCTATGATATTGACACCAACAGGAGGCTCTACTAGGGTCCACACTTTGTTTCTCTTAAAGTTTTCCAACTCTTCATGCATGCCTGGCATTGACCCAATGTTCGTCGGACAGAGCATGTCCAACATCTCAAGGTGCAAAGGTGGCAACAAAAAGAGCAATGGTAAAACAAGAGAGATGTGCAGAGCTTGACCTTGTTGTCCTCTTATTGAAATTACTGATCAACTGTTGAGGATGATGCCGATGTTGAATGTGGCGAGGAGCCTCTCTCTCATAGTATGCCTCCCCCTCAACCATAGCTGAAGTTGGCTTGATAGCGACTAATGTTGATGTAGAAGTTTCTGGACCCTCAACTGGAGTAGTGGAAGCAGTAGGAACAAGCTCGGATGTAGTGGAAGTAGTGGTTCATCATCATCATCATTATCATCCAAACCCTAAAGGCCATCTTCTACAAAGATACTCTCTTTCATTTCCCTATCACCTGCAGTTTCAACAAGATTGCTTGCACAAGAATTTGATTCATCAAAGGTTACATCACAGGACTCTACGATGATGTTAGTTTCCAAATTCCATACCACAAATCAGGCTTTTAGAGACGGAGTTCTAACCTCAATTTTCACGTCTCTAAATCCTGACCTTTAGTGACGGGGATTTCACTGTCCCTATAAAGCACCAACCAGATACCACACTCGTCCCGGTCCCTAAAAGTTTTAGCGATGGGGCTTTAGTACTTTCAGTGATGGTTTCTTACTTTTTAGTGATGGGTTTTTACTACTTTCAGCGACAGGCACTAGTGTGTATTAGGGACGAGTGTTACTACTTTTAGTAATGGAGTTCAAACTATAAAACCCGTCACTAATAGTTGGTACGGTAGGAGACGGGCACAAACCACGTCCTTAAATGTGAGCACAAAAAATTAAAAAAAAAAGCAGCAGAAATTTGTCTTTTTCTCCATTCTATTCTCACTAATTCTAATTTACAGAAATTAAATATCCAATCCACAAACATGAATACAGAACCAATATACATTCTCCAGAAATGTACAATTTGATTAAAACAAGGTAATCCATAGGTTAACCATCATAACATTTACTGTGTTCATTTTACTTACAAAATGAATAGCTAAGAATTCTCATCTTGAGAAACACTGCAGTTTTCCACCACGAGAACAATTATTCTCGACAGCTCTGATGATGACACCAACACTGGAAAAAATTTCAAACATTAGGAAGATTTAAGTATTGCATGTAATTAATCTTAGTAAGTGCATATATCAAGTTCAGTCTCATTTCACACATGTTGTCCTGTTTTGACCTGAAATCTGGTTGTACCACTAGAAACCTGAAATCTAGTTGTACCACTAGAAAGTAATGTTTGTACTGATAAACCATGCAATGGTGCTACTTGAGAATCATTAACAAAATAGAGCTACCAGAGCAGCTGGTGTACAAAATAGCAGACAAGTAGAGAGATACTAATGCAAGTGTACTAAAATTTTATACCTAAAATTGCTCAAGTAGAGCTACGAGAAGAGGAAGTGACAATGGCCTAAGTACTTAAAATGTTATTATGTACTGAATCTATTGATGCTAAATCAAACTTTCATAAGGTTTGCATCTGTTTAGCTTGAGATCAGTACTCATTTTTTAGGAGACATATAACACTGCTACTCACATGCCAATACGCTCAGATGCAATAGAAAAAAATCAATCCATCAGGCACAACATGTTTTGTTATGCTGTATAGAAATCAGTGTATTTTGACAAATAAACTACACAACATGTTCTGTTATGCTGTGTAGAACAATGTATACAACCAGGATTTCAATGTATACCTAAGGGACTAGGAATATATGTGGCTTCAGGTATCTGTCCCCTGAAAAACAGATCAATACATAATTTGGTACTGTCACATCCACAGGAAAATATCTGTTGGGACCAAGAAACAACTAAAAAAGCAGACAGGTTGATCAGCTGATTTTCTACCTTGTTAAGCTATTATGCACCAACCAGTTCACCCAAAAGCTTAAACTGATGGGAAAAGGTGCACAATTTACTTTATACTTCAACACTCCCCCTCACGTGCAGCTCTCTTGGTGAAAACATGGAATAGGAGTTGGCTATGATTTATTTTAATAAATCATGTCTGCCAGGATTTGAACTCAATACCTCTGGCTCTGATACCATGTTAAGCAACTATGCACCAACCAGTTTATCAAAAAACTTAAGCTGATAGGGAAAGGTGGACAATTCACTTTATACTTTAACATACCTCATCATATAATATATTTGATGATTTGATCAAACTTAAGCAGGGTAGACTGGAATACAGGGGAAAAAAATACACACAACATACAAAAGTGAAGCACGAGTCTATAAATGTTGAATGAAAATGAAACAAATATGATTTCTTCAGTTCCCTCCTACAAGTGGCAATAACAAGATCACAACAAGAATACAAGTCAACACTCTTATCACTGTATTGAAGGAAAGTCAGCTGAATTTTCACATTCCCTTCATCCCATGGACGGAAGAAACACGCAAAGACAAAAAAAAACCTACCTAACTGATTTTTTCACAGGTTCAGATACACTAAAGTTGTTCCATGGTAACAAACAAGTTAAACATCTCAGGGCGTACCGATTAATCGTGACATGGCAAGAATACCGAGGTTACGTAACCCAAGTTAGCTTCAGCGGGATGTCGAAGAATCATGGGATGACGAGCAAGGCATCCTCCATCTCGGGGCCGCGGTCACTGACGTAGTAGAGCCCCCATCACGGGACGCAATCGAGGGCGAAGGTGCTCCTCGTAGTGGCAGTAGCTACCCTGTGTTGTTCGGTGGTGTCGGCGATGGCAACAAGGTCGTGGAGCACGAGCGCGGAGCTGGCCTTGGCGAAGGCATCGAAGTCAATGGTGGTGACACTGCTGCAGTTGCTGGTGATGGAGCACAGACTGCCAGGCGTGGAGGCATCATGGAGAGCAGGAGTGGGCATGGTGATCCTCATGGAATCGTCCGACATGTCCATGAGGGAGGCAAAGAGCATGAGGCCAGTGGTGGAGCTAAGGGCCATGGAGATGGGAAGCGGTGCGTATGCCATAAGGGGGAGGAGAGGAGGTTGAGGCCGAGGCCGCCGCCGCCACCAGATCTAGTGAGCCCGAGGCCGCCTAAGGGGGAGGGGAGAAGGGCGTGGACGAGGCTGCCAGATAAAAGTTAATTAATATATAAAATAATTTGATGTTTATTTCATTTTACCTTGCATAATATTTCTCACTTCATGTAATTTATTTTTCAATGTTTATATATTTAGTGAATATTTAAATTTTTTGTTAGGCATAATTAATTAATTAATATCTAATATTTTTTGGATAGATGATGATAAAAGTTAAATAAAATATAAAATAATTTGATGTTTATTTCATTTTACCTTGCATAATATTTCTCACTTCATGTAATATTCAATATATATATATATATAGTGAATGTTTAAATTTTGTGTCGCACATAATTAATTAATAAATTTTAATAACTAATAGCTAACAATAGAGGCGGTTGATGATGTCAACCGTTGCTACTAGTAGCTAACAATAGCGGCGGTTTACATCTTTAACCGCCGTTAATAATGTGTCTGTAGCGGCGGTTTATTTGGGCGACAGACCATCCGCCACTATAAACGCTTATTTATAGCTACGTTTGCGTAGCGGCGGGGTGGCCTGCCCGCCACTACAGAGCTTTTCGAACCGCCGCTACAGACCTTTTTTACTGTTGTGGAACTCCTGCACGTTACTGTCAAGCAACAAAAGACGTACGATATTCAAGATGAGTTAGCCTTTTGCAAGGTAGAAAATACAGATCTCACCAAGGAGGTCAATGATATGGGTTGGCTACATAAGCAAATTAAACAGCATGCACGTCTTGTCAGCTGAAGCAGGTAGTTTGGTACCGCGTGATAAATCATGTACGTTAAAATTTTCCCGGTGCCTCCGATGCTCAATCATTTGCTGAAGTCCATGGACATCACTAATCAACATACACTGCTGAATGTAACTTGTGAAACAAAGCAAGAGCATTGCAGCGGGAGACCAAGCTGGAGCACGGTCATTCAGCATACACTGTTGAAAGTAACATGAGATTTGTGAACAACTGCTAGTTTGTCGCAAGCGGGAGCACACGGACGTTCAAAACCACAAAAAGCTCACTGGTCGTCTAGTCACGTACGTGGATCAAGCTCAACGCGTACTGTTGTCACGGATTCACGCATGCAGGGGCCCTGAGCTTGGCGGCATGCTCCACCGTTCCACATGGATACAAGAATCAGGTTTTCCTCAGCTGATCCAATTCTGTCTTTGGCAGCATGCTCAGGGACACGAACACATCATCGCTGACCGTACGATCACGGTTTTTCGTAATTGGCTACTGGTTTTAGTATGCCCAGCACCTACCATGCCTAGAGTTTGTGCCTCGTTTAAGATGCAAGTTATATCCAGGAACACCTATATACAAGTTAGCAGCATGAAACATTAAAATTATACTGTGCCTATGCTTGTCAAGCATTCTGAGAGATAAGGCCAGTCTCAATGCACTCTTTTATTGTACTTTTTTCAAAACATGTTTTTAGGTAAGTGAGCCAACATCCTTTCATCCTAAGACCATTCTCAATCCATGATTTTATTTTGTTGTTTCTAAGAGTGTCATGTAATTATGTAATTTTTGAAATGACAAATAAAATTAGATCTCTCAATGCAAAGTTTCATTTCACGGTTTCATATGTTAGTGTATCATTTAAATGTTTCATCCAAATAACCAATGAGAGTTGATAAATATGTAGAGATGAAACTCAAACACTCTCAATGGAGTTTTATTTTAGTTTCAAGATTTTGGTAACCCTGTACATGTAGTTTCATCCCTATGAAACTTATTTCTCCTCTCTCCTCATAAAACTCATGCCACATCATCAGCTTTGCCTATATGGGATATCATTTAATGAGAATGAAACCCAAATGAAACTACCATTGAGATTGGCCTAATGAAAGACCTCTTACATGGGATGAAAGAAAACCATCTCTCTCTTCATAACTATCATGCCATATCAACAAAAAATGCATATGTGGCACACTATTTAATGCTTATGAAAGACTTCACTGAGACTGGCCTAAGTAGTTTCATGTATATATGATCATACCTAGAGTAATTAATATCACAATCCATTCAGTTCCGCTTTTCCTCAAGGCTCTCTGAGACGGAGTGAATTTCCTGCAAGCTATTTATGCCAACTGAATTAACGGCAGCATTTTTTTCTCAAGATAAGTTTGACGTAGTGATTCAATAAAAATCAGAAATAATTGTGCCAGTACCATTTTGAGAAAAAAGGAAAATGTTGTCCCTCCAAACTGGAACATAGAAGTCATGGGTCTGAAACATTATTAAAAGAATTTATTTCATTTGTAAGCACATTGAGAAGTATTTAAGAGATAACAAATATTTGCGACTTGATGAAATATATATTATGTTTTTAATATAATCATTTCACCTATCTCTATTTACAGTTTGACACATTGCTATTGAACGACCATATAGTGGTATGATTATAAAACAAAAGATAAAGTCCACTTTACTCCCTCCAAGTACGACCGAAGTCCGGATAACCCCCTAAACTATTATTTGGTTCATTTTGTCCCTATGATTTGTTAAAATAGATTATTTTATACCTTTAATTGGTATTTTAATTCCGACTTGTTAATATTTAAGTTGGGATTATCCTCTCAACCTTCACACAAGTGTCGTACAACATGACAAAGAACTAAACGAGTCACATAATCCCATTCGTGTCCATACTTTGTTGTGTTTGGTCCATTTTCTCTGTTCTCATGCATGGCCGGAAACAAAGATTCACATATTATAACTGGGCCAGAATAGGGTTAAATATCACATTAATTCATTTGTCATGTTAGACAAGACATGTGTACTACAATCTCAACTTAATTTTGATCTTTATCAGCAATCCAGGATTATAATTCTAATCAAAGATATAAAACGGTCTAGTTTAGCGAACAATAGGGGGTAAAACAAACTAAATAATAGTTTAGGGGGTTACCTGGACTTTGCCCATACTTGAAGGGAATAAAGTGGACTTTATCCTAAAACAAAACTAACCGATCTTGCAACTAATAAATGTGTAGTGGTCTTATATATACATCCAACTATCTCCATTAAAGGAAAAGAGATACAATCTTGGCCGGTCTCTATTGCGGTTAGAAACCTGTCACTAAAGACCAAATCTGTAATGGTGTCATTAGGCATTTGGCATCTTTAGCTTCCGCATATTCTTTAGTTTGTTTCACTTCAACCTCTTCTGGGTCCTCCTCAATATCGTGGATAGTTTAACACGACTCTGTCTTCTCGAAGCAATCCCCCTTTTTTTCTAATAGGTTGACGACCCTGACTCCCATAGCAAACAAGACTTTCATATTAAGAATGTTAGCCACCTGGCAAAGAAAATGAAACGGGTTTCTGGTCTGTAGAGACTGGTGCTACAGGATTTGGAGCAGGGGTGACCAGGTAAAAGAATAAAGTGGAAGAGGGGCAAAATTAAATTTCTATCATGGAATGGTTAGGCCTGGACAGTGACCCAATACAAAGGGCTTCAACTCTTAGGAAAAAGAGAAAACTTGATATTATTTGCTTTTTCAATGCAGACTAGAGGGGGGGGGGTAGGTTTGCAAAAAGGGTCTTCCCCAATGGAAGATTACACACTGAACTTAACTTAAAAAAACCTATCAAATATCGACTGAGGGGAGTGACAGACGGTAGAATCACAACAGCATGATCCATAGAAGCAGTAGGACTTGACTTGGGAGGGGAAGTCTTTGAACTTTCTAACTGAAAACTGACGAATACTACTTAGTTTAGCGTTTCCCACTAGGCTATGAACTTACTCGCCTAATTAGTCCTAAGTGTAAAAGCCATTAGCTTTGAATAACCAGGTTATTTTGTTGTTTTCATACATTCGTCAATTCGTAAAGCAGTAGTTACAATAGGTGATTCCGTCCTTTCGGCAGGAAGTACTAGATAAGATGGCAATGGTTTCCTACCATCCTTTCGGCAAGAAGAAGGAAGTACGTAGTGATTTCCTCCCCTTAAAAAGTATATTTTCCTCCCCGGTAACTGCAGTAGCTTGAGTCCTGACAAGTGAAATTCCCAATTCACACACAGAAGTGACAAAACTTATGTATGCCCTTATAGCCGCATAGTTGTTGCAAGGATTTTGTGAGCAAGGTTACATTATCTTGGAACATCCTACGGTCTACATTGAGTACAGACAGGATGAACCCTTTCGGTCAAATGAGAAATCCGTATAGCACTTAGCCAGTGATACTAGCAATGTACAACTTTCCACTATGGTTATGCCATAAGCGTAAGTACCTACTGCTAACCACTCTTATATCTGGGCCCAAAGAACCTGGTAACAACATAGATGTCTTCTTAGTACCATTGTTCGAAGAGATACAGATATTATGGTTAGAGGGGGTCCATATGTGGGATGAGTATCGAAGAGAGTACTTCACGCTCAGAGCAATTATTTTCTACATGATAAGTGACTCCCCGGCACTAAAGACGCTATCAGGGTAGGTCAAAGGAAAGGCAGCATGTTTCGTATGCATTGATGATACATCCCATGTGTACCTTCCACCATCCCAGAAGGTAGTGTACAAGCGAAACCGCTAATTCTTACCAGCAAAACACAGGTATCGCACGATGGCTAGACACTTTGATGACAAAGTTGAGAATGACATAGAACCTTGACGTTGGACTGGCAGCGTTGTGTTTGACCTTGTTAAAAACATCAGTGTTGTTTTTAGAAAGCCATTTAAGGGACTCAAAAAGGCAAAAGGTCTCATGCGTTTTAGGAAGAAATCCATTTTATTCATATATTTTAATTATTGGAAAGAATTGAAAGTGAATCATGCCTTCGACTGGATACATATTGGGAAGGGTGTATTTGACAATACTAGCGGACTTATACTCGACCAACCTGGTAAGACAAAGGATGGACTCAGTGCAAGTAGAGATCTTATAGAGATGACAATAAGACCAGAGCTCCATCCGCAAGAAAGAGCTAATGGAAAGTACTTGCTCCCCCCGGCAGCCTACACCCTTACGATTGAGGAGAAAGCAGCATTCTGTAACTCGCCATGACTGAAGTTGGATGTAACTCGCCTTTACTACTTCCTTAACGCGATATCAAAGAAGGTGATAACTGAAGACGAGTTAAATGACCTACGGACCCACATGAAGGAAACAATGTGCATACGTGAAATGGTCGTCCCTCCATCCTTTTTTGATACGATGGAACACTTCATGATTCATATTGTTGACCAGATCTCTGCATTCGGCCCCATCTACCTGCATTAGATGTTTTCGTTTGAGAGGTTCATGTATGTATTGAAACACTATGTACATACTCATTCACATCTAGAGGGTTCTATGATCGAGGGCTACACAACTGAGCAGATCTTCGAATGTTGCTCAGATTACATTAATGATGATAGCAGATCAATTGGTCTCCCCGTATCTCATCACGAGGGTACATTATCTAGAAAAGGTACCAAAGGACCTAGATCGTTCATCGACTGTGACTTCAAACGAGTGGACCAAGCACATTGAAAGGACCGAGTGACTGAGAGGGGGGGTGGTGAATCGGGAACTCGCACTATGTACCAAATTCGCCAATTCCTAAAACCGACCACTCAAAACAACTCCTACACAATCCTAGTGGTGATCACACTAGCAAGATAATGAACCTATGAAAGGAACAACAACCTAAGCATACTAGTGGATCACAAAAAGGCAAGACAACTCTTATGCAAGCTAGTAACCAAAGATACACGGAAGCACACAACTAGCTACCAAGGAGTCCTACTCATGCAAAGCTACTAGAACAACAAGCACATGGAAAGCACACAAGCATGAGTAGCACAATACATACTAGGGTGATCAATCAAGCCAAAGCAACTCCTATACATGCTAGTAATCAAATATGAAGGCTAAGCACTACTAGCAAGTAAAGAAGCCTATTCATGCAAGTCTACAAGGTAGTCAACTAGAGCAAGGTAAGCACAGAAGCATGAATAGCACAGTATGTAAATACGAAAAGTAAAGCATCATAGTAAGGAGTAGAGTAAGAGATGGCTCATGATTTTTTCCTGAGGTCTCGGAAGGATGGCGCCTTCCCCTACTCCTCGTTGGACCACTTCCGCCAGAGTACCGGTCCCTCTCGCCACCAATGTGGAGTTCTCGCACACGAGTCCGCAATCACTCTCGGAGTGAATACAGGGTTGCGTCACCACTGCCACCAAGGAATAAGCTCACCTCCCTTGAGAACTTGTTGGACTCCCCGAGCCAACACGGGCGCTCACTATTGATGCCCCTTTCACCGGCGGGCTCAAACCGTGTACAAATGTGTCATGGCCTTCACTACCGATCATAATAGGCTCAATCACCAACACCTAACCGGTCTAGGTCTCACCACAGAATAAGAGTAACAACCTAGATCACACCCTCAAGGACACCCTAGCCTTAGATGTGCATCAATGCTCATGTTACTCTCACTAGCACTCTCAAGATATCCAATATCCTCTCCTAGTGCTCCTCTCTTGGCCCTCTGGCTCCCAATAGATGCTCCCAGCAATCCCAATGGCCAAACGCAGTCTCTAAGAGCCCAGCAACGATTTTATATAGGCTTCCAACCTCCAACTAGCCGTTGCTTCACGAAATCCACTTCTGGACCCTAATAACCGGACAGTCCGGGCACTACCAGACCGGACCGTCCGGTCTCTCTGGAACGGCTCCCAGAGTCGTTGGCGGCTCTGTCCAGACTGAAGACTTGTACTGACCGGATCGTCTGGTCAGCTGACCCGACAATCCAGTCAGACTTTCTCTCCCCATTCAAGAGAGCTCCCAATTTACGTTATCTCTGTCTCGGTGCACCTCCATACAGACCGGACCATCCGGTCACTGTGTATCCTTGCGCAGATAAATTCCTTGCAAATTGCTCTCTGTCCACTTAGTGACCGTACAGTCCGGTCTCCACTGACCCCTCTGTTCGGTCACTTTGTCCAGAAGCTGAAACTCCTCATCCTCGCTTGACTTCGTTTCCCAGCTTCTCCAAACAACTCCTTGGCTTCTCCACTATCACCTAATGCCTGTGATTTCACTGAGCATCCATGCATATCACCGACTAGCATGACCAAAAGAGACAGGAACTAGACCCCCTTGATAGTCCGGTTTTTCCTATGGTCTCAAAGCCCTAATAACTAGATAAGTGTTCCCAACACTTGCGCCATAGCTTGTCCTTAGCTTTGATCCATCTCCATGAACCCTTGGACTCCATCAAACTCACAAGCCTCTATGCTTACGGTCATTGTCATCAATTGCCAAGGCAGCCATCATCAATCATCATAGATTAAAAAAGGTTTCCTACACGAACAACACTCGTGTAGACATTAGTCACATTTCATGTTTGTCATTAATTACCAAAACATTCATACCTCAGGGTCACCTCAATGGTCATGATCCTTACACACATTCCAGTATATTGCAATAGATACAGATTGTGGGATCGTACTTTGAGAAACATCTGTTAGAGCTTCGCCGGAACAACAAGGATGCGACAGATGAATGGATCATAGATGACCACAAGCGCTCTTTCACATCATGGTTTAGCTCCATAGACCTTGCAAGTGGTGAGTCTATGGAAGAGAAAATGTTGAGAAAGTTAGCTAACCACCCGAGAAGAACCGTTGTTACCCTTCAGGCATACGACATCAATGGTTTTACCTTCTACACATAACTGAAGGATAAGAAGTGCAAGTGTCAAAACAACAGTGTTCGAGTAGAAACTATTAACGAAGAGGACTAGGAGACCACGTATTATGGGTACATTGAGGAAATATGAGAACTAGACTACGGTGCAAATTTACAAGTTCCCATATTTAAATCCAAATGGGTGAAACACCCAAATGGCATAGAGGTGGATGAGTACGGTTTCACAATCATTGATCTTAACAATGTTGGTCACAAAGATGAGCCTTGGATACTTGCCAAGACCATGGAACAGGTGTTTTATGTACTTGACCCAAAGGACGAAAAGAAATACATTGTGGTTTAGGTAAACAAAGAATTTGACGAGGTGCTATTTTTCATAGATCCAAAAATGTTTGAACTCATAGAAGCAAGACTCTCCTATGCTAGAGGAATGCTCTACATGCGCACGGATCACTGCCAAGGAAAAGTCTGTTAACTCAAGCATCATGTAATTTTATTTTTGAATTATTGTTTATTAGGTGAACCTTGTATTATGTTCTATGTAATGTATGTTTATTTGAATATAAAGATTATATAACTTATTTGAATAGAAAGATGTTATTGAAACGATAAGAGGAGACCAAAAATTTAAGATAAAAATCGGAATTATGGTTGAAAAATTATGCTAGTTTTATGGGCTAAAAGGTAAAAATAAAAGACAGACCTATTTGTAATTTTATAAAATGACAACAATTAAAGTGTAAAAATATTAGGACTGAAATGTAATTAATAAAAAGCGTAGGATTGTTTCTACAAAATTTAGGACCTAACATTAATTTTTATTAAGTACAGGGCCCTAAGTGTAAAAAGATAGGACTAAAATATAGTTAATAATGAACTCAGGAGTTTTCCTATAAAATAACAAGGCTCTCGTAATTTTTGAAAATAAATAATACAATTTAAATACAATTTTAGAGAATAAATAATACAATTTAAAAAAATCACCAGGGCTTTTTAGTGGCGGTTCTCATAGACAACCGCCGCTATTCCTTTTTAGCGGTGGTTTGCTTTGTAAACCGCCGCTAAAAAGGCCTCCCCAATATAAGCAAGGGTATGGCGGGCCCCAAACCCTAATCCTAGTGGTTTGCTTTCTGATGTCGCGCCCTCCTCCCCTCCGTCTCCTCGTGCCCTCCGTCTCCGACGCCTCCTCGAGCGAGCCGCGTCGTGCCTCCTCCTCCTTCTCTGCTCGTCGACGGCCATCACGCGGGGCCCCTCCTCGTCCTCGAGCACCGTCGCATCGGTCTCCCCTCCTCGTCCTCGAACTGCCGCGTCATGCTCCGGTCCTCCTCGAACGTTGCTGCCTCCTCGCCCTCATCGATGACGAGCGCACGGGCTCCATCCTCCGTCCCTGAGCGCCGCCACTGTTGGCCCCCCTCCTTATCCTCGAGCACCGCCACATCGTGCCCCCCTCGTTGTCCTCAAGCGCTGCCTCCTCCCCCTGATCGATGATGCGCGCGCCGATGTCCTCCCCCTCCTCGAACTCACCGACCATCGCCACGAGGGACTCCCCCTTCTCGATGGCCTCTGCCTTCTCTCTGGTAAGCGCCGCGCCCTCCTCTTCCTCCCCTCTCCCGTCCTCTCTGATGCCCTCCTGCCCGCTGACGACCAGGTGCACCCTTTTCCTCAACCCTCCTCTCTCCCTGTCTCGCCCTCTGTCCTCCCCTCTCCCTTGTTCGATGAAATATGGTAATGCTTGTCATTCAATAGCATACTGTGATCTTGTGCTACCTTTATATGTTAAATGCTTATTGTGATCTTGTGCTTCTGTGCTCTGTGCTCGATGCTACCTTGTTCAAGTGTGCTCTTGTGCTCTGTGCTCGATGCTACCAAGTTCAAGTGTCTCTTGTGCTCATGTGCTATGTGCTCTGTCATGCTCATTCTGCTCTAACATGATATCGGTAATAACACTCATTGTGCTCTACCTAGTTCAAGTATGAACTGTTAGCAATTGATTTGATCCACATTTTGCTTGGATTATGAACAGTTAGCAATTGATTTGATCCATATTTTGCTTGGATTATGAACTGTTAGCAATTGAAAATGCTCACCGTTTGCTGTCATGTCTTTACTGTCATATTAGATGCTCACTATCATGCTCACTGTGCTCTAACATGATATCAGTAATAACACTCACTGTGCTCTACCTAGTTCAAGTATGAACTATTAGCAATTAATTTGATCCACATTTTGCTTGGATTATGAACTGTTAGCAATTGATTTGATCCATATTTTGCTTGGATTATGAACTGTTAGCAATTGAAAATGCTCACTGTTTGCTGCCAAATGTCTTTGCTGCCATATTAGATGCTCACGGTGCTCGAGAGCACCATATGAGCCCAATGTGTCGAAGAAAGATGATAACTATGCATTAGAGTTCATATAAGACATTTGTGACTTTGATGCTATTGTATATATTTTTGACTTTGATGCTATTGCACATACTTGTGACTGTGATGAAGTGACTGAGTATATTCTGAGAAGTTTGTGACTATGACGAAATGTTCTATATATTCTATGAATTTTATATGTAGGTGTTATGATTTCTGTATATATATTGAATTTTTTTTAAAAAAATAACAAATAACGAGGGTTGAAGATGTAAACCACTGCTACTGCTCGAGCAACGTAGTGGCGGTTAAGGATGTCAACCGCCACTATGGCTCTAGCTAAATAACGGCGATTGATATCTTCAACCGCCACTACAAAGTTACCTATAGCTGTGGTTTGCTTCGACGACAGACCACCCACCGCTACAAATGCTTATTTGTAGCTGCGATTACGTAGCGGCGCGGTGGCCTGCCCACCGTTGTAGAGCTTTTCTAACTGCAGCTTGCTGTTGTGGAAGTTCCAGGAAAACAACGTAAAAGACCAATATAACAAATAGAATGTCCTATATCAAGATCAAATACCAGATACTATATGACACCACAAAAAGCACTGATGTGACTAACCAAATAAACATAAAATTTGGGTGCCCCAAGAGATTGTGTCCATCTGACGGAAAATATGTGGATTCTCGCGGGATCACCCCAAGAGAAAATGAATCTAGATATGTGGATGCAGTGGAACTCAAAGAAGCGCGCCCAAAGAAAATGGACGAGATTTAAGCTAAACTCAAAGAAGCAAACATGGAGATAGGGGAAAAGCAACGAATCTTTGTTTTCTTGTTTCACTTCCATAGCGCGCCCAAACACAGTTAACAGACAATTGGTGTGCTATCGTTTTCTTCTTCTTTTTAAAAGCTCGCCTATGAGAGCGGATAGCAGATCAGGTCGACAGAACAGCATCGACGGCTGGACATGAACGGGAGCGCATAGCATGTGCAGATGAGCCCGCCACGGAGCTCCAGCACACCCATGTCCCCACGGATAAGGCCGGTAGCTCGTCCCACAAGGTGTGTTCGGTGGCATGGGCGAGGTAAACTGCCTCGGGAGAACGGGTACCAAGGTTCCGCCGGAACTCCTGTATCTAGCATTCTACAAACCCAAGTCAACCCGGCAGTGGAGAACGAACAAACAGCCGGCGGCCGGCCTGCCACCAACCAAGGTGCAAGTAACCAGACAGCATCAAAACGCAGTCACGATGGCCCTGATGCCTTCCAAGCCTGATAAATGGTCCAATCAGGATCAAGCAATGAAGAATTCGTTGGATTGTCATCATTCTTACTGGTGTCCTCTATGATCTTTTTCCTGCTTCGGAGATTTGTTTCGTCGGCTCCAAAATGAAGGCAGCATATGGAATGTTAAATATATAGCTCGATAAAATTGGTACCATCCCGCTTTAAGTTCATAGGAAAAAATTTCGGTATAAGAAAAATATCGGAGGTCACCGATAAACGTGAAATTTCAGGAATTTCGGTAATATCAATAAAAAAAATTAAATATATTATCAAATATTCAAGTTACAAGAAATTGTCTTCTATCTATAAATGATGATGGTTGCACATATAAACAATGCAATACGCATTGATAAAAGGTAGTCAATCGTAAATTTTGGACATTTTTAAATTATTGGACCTCACTGATATCAGTGAAATTTTGCCGAATTGTTTTCCTAGAATCAGTTCTTATAACTCACTAAGGGAAATCAGTAGTTTTCCGAGTGCCAGAAGTACTCGTCGAAGGCTCCTAAATACTCGACACAAAGCACACGATGAACAAAGTGTTGGCAAACAGCTCTTTATCGAGTGTTTTCTGTCACTATTCGGCAAAGGCTTTGCCAAGTACCGAACAAAATACACTCGAAAAGATGTAAATCGCAAAAACAAACCCCACCAAAATAGAAAAATATATTATGCCCAGGAAACCAACAATGTCGCAAGTCGTGGCATTCTTTTTACTCCCTACGTGCTAAGTGCGGCCGGTGGTATTCGTACCGGTGACCTCCCTTCGCGCGTGAAGTCCCCTAACTGCACCACACTGTCACTTGATTCTGGACTTCATTTTCAATCTTCTTATATTATACCTCTTTGCTGATTGTTTTTTGTCAGACACTCGATAAAGTTGATAAAGTCCTTGTTTGATACACTCGTCAAAGAGATTCGTTGTTGAGTGCTAAATTAACCACTAGACAAATAAATTTTTCTACGTACTTTCAAAAAAAACTTCAAACTATCAAACAAATTTAAAAAATAATTAAACTTTGAAATGATACAATTTATTTAATCTGATCTATACAAAACAATTTGAAATCAAATTCAAATTCAACTATCATTTTGACTCCAAATCTTTTCTCAACTCTAAGGTTATTGTTGGGAGAGTCTTCTATTTTGTAAGCAACATACCTGACAACTTATGCAAAATTTTCTCAACTTTTTTTTATCATAGCTTTCACTTGTAATACCAACACATCATGAAAAATCTCATGATTTTCAGACTTTATTTGATTTTTTTAGAATCTAAAAATCATTCGGAACGCGCCCTACTCGGCCTTCCCACATCCTCCTTGTCCCCCTCCCGGTCGGAACGCACCCACTCTCTTTCTACCTCGCTCTCATTTCTCTCTTGTCGAGCACCGTGCCCGTCATTGCCGCTCGGAGCTAGAGCCCGCCGCACCACCGCCTTGCCGCACGAGTTGCCGCACCGAGTACCCCTGCACCTCCTCCCCGACACCCTCCGTCTTCGCACGGAGCTGCATTTCCTCTTCTGTGTCGAGCCACCACCAATCGCAGGTTTCTTCTCCGCCCCGCACACCCTCTCCGGTGAGCCTCCGACCGATTTCTCGCACATGCACACGGGTTCCATCCCAGAGCCCCTCTCCGGCCTCACTCGGCTAGCACTCCTGCAGATCTGCCGCGGGAATGCCGTTGCCGACCACCGTCACCCGCCGCCGCTCATCGCCGACCAAGCCTAGTGAGCCATTTTCCACGCTCTTGCGCGCCGCGTGCTCGCTTGCACCCGCCGACTTCCGTTGCAGCAATGCAACCGCCGCCGCCACTCTGTCTGGCTGCCGTGCTCGCGCCACCGCGCACGCCGATGGTGCCGCCGGCGCGCTCTGTTTCAGCCTGGCCGATCTGGCCGTGCAAGGCCTTTGGGCTGTCCACACTCGGGCCAGATCTGGCTCGAGGGCTTCCCCGCGCGCGCGTGTTTGGCCGTGGGCTGCGGAAGAGTCGGCCCATGGAGCTAAGAAATTGATTTTTCATAAATTCCCAATTCCAGAAAATTGCTAGACTTTTAAAAAGCATAGTTAAATATTTACTGCAAATTTAGGGGTGATAAAAATTTTAGCACGCTCCCCTAGATATGTACTATTTAAGAAAAATATCAAAACACCCTGCGTGTTAGTATTTTTATCAGCATTAAATTAAATGTCAAAAACACTAATAAATTCATTTATAAATATGGGTGTCTTTTAAATTCTTGATACTTGGCATAAAATCATGTTTTGGCATGTTGGATGATCCTACAAAGTGACATGTGCCAGTTCTCTGTATTTTAGTAATAATTAGTTTTTACCTTTTTTTCTTTGTATTAATTATTTAAAATTAATGGCCCCATGCATGTAATTAAAACTCGGCCTAAAAATCACTCCTGGGGAATGATGTCCGATGAAGGAAAGTGTGGATGGGATCACAATAAAGACCACACGGGAAACTAGGAGGAAAGGGAAGGACAACTTATCTTCAAGGAGGTAGCCACGTCTGAGTCACCTAAGGCTACGCCTCGTGTCCGGCCCATGAGATCAAGTTTGAACGTACTGTTTGCATGCTGGAGATATGGGCCTAGTAAACTGATGTAGCTACGACTACTGCTTGGTCGGAAGATACCCTACTCCTTAAGGTGGAACTAGGGATGAGAGAAGGGAGGAATCTACCCACGGATGGCGATACAGGACGCATCGTGTGGGGACCCTCTCGGAGGAACTAGGCTCGGAAGACCCTGCGGTACCGTAAGCGAAAAGTTGCTCCATGCGGCTTCCAGAAAGCAAGTATGGGTTGTGCAAGCAGGTTGCTCCTGCAGGATGGAAATCGATTCGAGTCGCTGCCCCTCACAGTAACGAGTACCACTTGATCGCTGCTCCGAAACAGTGTCAAAAGCCATTAAGATGTTGAGTGGGTTTAATGCTGCTGTTTGGAATTACTAAGCTTGTATTGTAGCCATGATTGTTATAGCTTTAGTGCAAACTAAATTTATTATTCCGCACGACAACTTAACTTGACGCTAAAACTTGAAAAATAAGGATCTACTCTTAGGCTGGCTTTCTGGCAACATAAACCCTACCCTAGCCTTTGCATGTCTAGGTGTCGGCTGTAGTTGGCCATTTTGACGGCTCAGTCTTGCTGAGTTTATTAGTTACTCAGGACGTAGCTCTGTGTGGTTTTCAGATAACCAGGATGGAGACTGCCACTACGGTGCGAGGTTCCACTAGGAAGGCCAGCGTCCTGACTCCTGGAATATCGAGTGGGAACGGTGCACCGACAACGACGAGGAGTAGTTCATTGATTGCCACCACGGTGCTTCGGGCAATACACCTATCATGGCCGGATTTTCACTGTGTGTCACCGTGAGAGGGCGATTGTATCTTACTTATCCCGTCGAACCATTTAATTATTGTTGAACAAATTTTGCTTCCATATTTTATTTGTTTAAAACTCTGGTTTGTAATTTAAATTCGAATTTATGTAAAACTCTATACCCTATCTATGTTCTTGTTGCAACCATATTATTCTGTCATGTGTTGTACTATTAGGCATCACAACGCGTGGTAAGGCGGTTCTGTTACAGCATGGTACCAGAGCAATCTCGGGAATAGTGCAACATTGAAAGACATATTTTTAAAAACCCCATAACAAACATGTGAGGACGTGCCCGTTAGGTTATTATTAGTAATGATTCAAGTGGCAAGCTAACTATAGGAGGTTTTTTGTTTAAATACTTGCATCTACGGCCTCGTCAACCAATGTGTGAACGCAGACTGATTGCAGTAAACATCAGTGTCTTGTTCTAGGATAATAATAAGGGATTATTTTTGGCTCGTTTCTTTTCTATTTGATGTATTGTTTCTGAAATCAATCTTCTACAGGTACGCTAATCACGAATCGAGTAAGAAATATGTAGCATACGACTAACTTGAGAGATCGTCTTCCATCGACTATGCGTATGATCTTATTCGCGGCCAACTTTTATTTTTGTGTGGACATATAGGCCGAAAGCATATGCATCATGTAAAATACTAAAGCATTAAGTCGTTGTGGAAACCTGAAATTTCAGCAAACATGTTGCTCACAAAAAAATCGATATCTTCTCACTCGAGAGTCAAAAGCATGCAAATAAATAGTTATTGAAATCATGAACGAACTCTCTGTACATCCAGCAATAAATTTTGTTTTAAAGGTTTCCGGGCAATACCGTTTTAGGTCCGTCTGAGTCAGCATGTCAAAGTAAAGTCAATCTGAAATTCAGATTCACGATCTAACTTGTAAAAGTCGTAACTCTTTGCGCAGACCACCTCTAGGGCTGAATGAGCACTTTATGAAAGGGTTATCAAAAGTACTACAACTTTGGTAGTCAGACAATTTCAATTTGAAGCTTGTAAGATACATTACTGAGCCCATTTTCAGAGCAATATCATTCTGTCCCTAAAACAGTTCAGCAGACATGTACCAATTTATAAATTCTATATGTCGAGTTCTACAAATTTGTTGGAGGTGTGCGAGTATGCATTGGAAAGATGCTAAAATCCTCCATGATACTGATAGTTTATTTCTAAGGTTAAATGAAAAGAAACCTAAATTTCAGACCTTTTTTCAGATCAAACACATCCCTACCCATAACAGATTTTCAGATATTAATAGCCAACTTGAAAAATCCATATCTCCTGATCCCCTTATTAGATGAGATTGAGTAAGTACTTGTTGGAAAGGTGTTGAAATACTCTACCACTTTGGTATTCAAGTGCTGTCCAAAATCGATAAGTAAGCTTGCTTAAAAGCTTGATTTAGCGACTGCTGTACCCTAGGACAGAACGTACCCCTTTTTGAGGAGTAACCTAATCCACCCTAGAAAATGTAAACAATTACGGTGGTCAAATTCAGTATATCACTCATCGTACCATATTATTTTGTTGTTGGCTTGCACTCTCTGCGTTTGGAGAAATTACTCACCATTGGGTTTGTGTTCCAGATGGACGGGCATGGGTTCGAGGTGTTCCAGCACGACGGGTGGCGCTACACCACCGGTCTACACCACCGTGGCTTTCCCACCCTCCTGTGGGAGATGTTGCGCACTTTGGGCTACGAGGGTCAGCCTTCCTACCGTGGGCGTGAGACCCGCTACCACGGTGTGACTTTTGCAGAGGTGCACATCAGCGTCTCTCCCCACCCGCGCAGCCCCAACTTGGCGGGGATGGACAGCACGGTGACGTCTGGCAGCCTCAGGGAGGGCTTGGAGAGAGTCGCCCATAGAGCTCTAACTCACTTATGTGGGTGCAACATAGCAGTGCTCTCGGGACTCTGTTCGAGATGATCCCTATCTGGCACCAAGCAGACCCGGTTTGGCAGAGGTGCGTCTCCCGCGACGACTACCCGGAGTACCACGCGGGATACCACCGCGTATCTCATTACTTAGAATACCTCCTCAACTTGGATGAGGAGTCTAGCAGCCGCCGTAGGATTCTACTAGCTGATGCTGAGCAGGTTTGGGTGCAGAGGAATGACCTATAGGCACAGGTTGATGCACAACAGAGGGAGATTCAGCGGCTGACTGCTGCTCTTGAGGCGAGTGAGACTCGCGTTGCAGAGGTCACTAGACAGCGTGACACCCTTGCGCAAGAGGTAGACAGACGGGGGATGATCATGCAGCAGCGTGCCAACCACAAATAGTACCTACAGCAGCAGCTAGCAAGTGCCCAGCAGGAGATGGAGCTTATGGAAGAGGACCTTGAGACCCTGGCTCACGAGAACCGTGACCTACACGCTCAGTTGGACGGGATTGTTGCACCACCGGCAGCACCTGCCGAGGAGAACCTCGAGGAGGACATGGACGAGGTGTCCGACGTGGACTATGAGCCACCCGCTGCGACAAGCGCAGACCGTCCGGGACCCTCTGGCACAGTTGGAGGCGGGGCTTAGTAGTCGTTATAGACATGACTAGGCCATGCATGTAGAGCAGGATAGATGGGTAGCTTTTGACGATCCACGCGTGGTTGTTGTATTTTGGGGATCACCCACGTGAATAGCTTTTGGTAACTCGATGGCCACATATTCTGAGTTTATGTAGTGCAGAACTATTGACTTGTATTAAGACCCATGTTAATCTAGGAATGCTAGCTTTTATGAGAATTATGTTGTCTACATTATTGCTGCCCTGTGTTGCTATGTTACTTGATTTGGTATCCTGCAATGATCTTGTTGGATAAGAGACTAATTAGAATCTTTATTCTTGCATTTCAGAATGGTGCGCACTCGTAATACTAACGAGCCTCACGATGAACAACCCGAAGATTTCAGGGCTAGAGAGAATAACTCTCAGCAGGGGACTCCACCACCCCTACCCAACCCCATGTAGATGATGGCACAGTTCTTCGCCACCATGATGGATAGTCAGCAGCAGCAAGCAGAATTTATGCGGGAGTTGGCACAGCAGAACGTGGCAAGCCGGAATGCTAGAGGCAACAACGACGGCGCACCACAAAACAGTATCTACACGGACTTCCTCGCCACTAGGCCACCTACGTTCACCTCCACCACAGAGCCCATGGAAGCGAAGAATTTCCTTCGCATGCTTGAGTCAAAATTTGGGCTCCTCAACTGCACGCCTGGGTAGAAGACGTTGTTTGCGGCATAGCAGCTGCATGGCACAGCTGGGACATAGTGGGCTAAACATGTTGTCTCTGTTGGTGCGGACCAGCAGATTGCTTGGGACGACTTCAAGACGGCATTTCGGGCCCACTATATTCCTGCGGGACTCATCTGCAGGAAGGCATGAGAGTTCGCGGCACTGAAACAAGGCAACCGCAACGTCGAAGAATACTGCGAGGAGTACAACCGTTTGACACTGTATGCCCTAGAACAAGTAGACACCCCCGCCAAGCGTAAGGACCATTTCTTGGAGGGGCTAAGCGCGGAGCTGCAGGACCGCCTCAACCTTAACATGGGCGCACATTCGCTGAGTTCATCAACAATGCTATTATCGCAGAAGATGGGTATCGTAAAGTGATGGCAGAGCGAAAGAGGTCCGCTAGTGCTATGGGACCATCTAGTGGACCCTGTAGAAGTTTTGCATGGTGTACACAGACCCTTCGGGACAGAGGTATCAGTCCACCCCTGTGATGGCACCGTTCCCACGTCCACCTCAGCAAGCACAGCAGCGACCCCAGGCACTGCGTCAGCAGCAGGGCCAAGGTGGGTATCGCCCACCCTAGCAGCAGAACACCCAGACAGGACCCTTTCCCTGTTACATCTGCAGCCGTCTTAGACACTTCTCAAGGGAGTGCCCGCAGCCCAAGAAAAGCACTGGTCAGAACCAATCGAGGAACAACGACAACAACAACAACAACAACAACAACAACAACAACAACAACAACAACAACCGCAACAACAGGGGACCTGCCCGCACTGGTCGGGTGAATAATACTACTTTGAAGGAGATTTCGGAGAACATCCCCATTCTCGCTGGTATGTTCTCTATTCGAGACCACCCCGCTCTCGTTCTCTTATATTCGGGGGCTTCCCATAATTTTATCAGTGCGTCCTATGCTAAGACTCGGCAACTACCCCACCACCTTATGAAGTCACGATACCTCATTAGGTCAGCACATGGGTACACTTCCGCCAAATATGAGGTTAGGAAAATACCTATAACACTAGTAGAAGGGGTGTATCTAGCGGATTGCATAGTTCTTGAGGGAAGCAACATTGATGTGATTTTGGGTATGCCTTGGATGAGGTACCATAAGGCCCACCTAGACACAGACACCTATACCATACACCTGAACTCCCCCACCCATGGCGAAGTGAGCTTTCGAGTAAACTACCCCCGTCTGGATGCCCCCGTAGTCCACCACACTACAGCCGAACAACTAGGAAATATTCCGGTGGTTAGTGAATTTCCAGACATGTTCCCGAAGGATCTCCGGGGACTCCCTCCTGACCGGGATGTCAAATTCAAGATTGAGCTTCAGCCAGGCACTGCGCCCATATCCAAGAGACGGTTTAAGATGGCACCCAAGGAGCAAGCTGAGTTAAAAGAGTAGTTGAAAGAGCTGCTGGATAGGGGATTTATCCGACCAAGTTCTTCACCTTGGGGTTGTCCCTCGTTGTTCGTGAAAAAGAAGGATGAGACTTTGAGGCTATGTGTGGATTAACGACCCCTCAATGCTGTAACTATCAAGAACAAGTATCGACTACCTCGCATTGACATTCTTTTTTATTAGTTAATTGGAGCAAAAGTTTTCTCCAAGATCGATCTGCGATCTAGATACCACCAAATTAAGATCAGTGCTGAAGATATCCCCAAGACAGCGTTCTCCACTCGATATGAGGTTTATGAGTACTTAGTGATGTTGTTTGGTTTAACAAACGCACTAGCACACTTCATGTATCTCATGAACTCGGTGTTCATACCAGAGTAGGACAAGTTTGTAGTGGTGTTTATTAACGACATTCTAGTCTACTTCAAGTCAGAAGAAGAACATGCAGTGCATCTTCACATTGTACTACAGAGGTTACGGGAACATCAGCTATATGCTAAGTTTAGCAAATGCGAGTTTTGGAAGAAGGCATAGCGGTGGACCCTAGCAAAGTAAAAGACGTACTGAATTGGAAGACACCGATGACCGTATTTCATATACGTAGTTTTCTTGGATTAGCTGGTTACTACCGCCATTTCATCCCAAACTTCTCCAAGTTTGCAAAGCCCATGACCGAGTTGCTTAAGAAAGAAAAGAAATTTGTATGGGACGAAGGCTATGAGAATGCTTTTCAAACCCTGAAGAAGCATCTGACCACTGCCCTAGTATTAGCTCAATGGGACCTGGGGAAGTCATTCGATGTTTATTTTGACGCTTCGGGTATTGGATTAGGGTGTGTGCTCAAGCAAGATGGAAGAGTCATCGCTTATGGATCAAGACAATTGAGGAAGCATGAGAAGAATTACCCCGCACATGATCTGGAATTAGCAGTGGTGGTGTTAGCATTGAAAATGTGGAGACATTACCTGCGTGGAAGTCTAGTTCGTATCTATACCGATCACAAAAGCTTGAAGTACATCTTCACCCAGGATCACCTGAACATGAGACAATGTCGTTTGTTGGAATTGCTATGAGTTGGAAGTGCACTACCACCCAGGAAAGGCTAATGTCGTGGCTGATGCACTAAGCCGCAAGGCTCAATGCCACCATATCATGATCAACCCACAAGTTCAAGATAGTCATTATGTCCATGTAACACCGCACGGAGCTCTCTATAACCTAGCATTGATTCCTACCTTGCGGGAAGAAATAGTAGCAGCTCAGAAAAATGATGTTGGCACAGCACACCTCAGAAGGAGACTAAAGGAGGGCGACGCTAAGGTTCAATGTTTTCGGGAGGACGCAGAAGGTGTTTTATGGTTCAAGGATCGCCTAGTGGTGCCTAAGAATTTGGAACTTCGCAAGAAGATTTTGGACAAGGCGCTTATTGCAAAGTACTCCATGCATCCGAGCAGCAATAAGATGTACCATGATTTGAGATGTAGATATTGGTGGACTCGTATGAAGAGACAAATAGCATGATATGTCGCAGAGTGTGATACCTGCCGCCGAGTCAAGGCCGATCATCTGAAGAGGGCGGGCCTGGTACAATCCTTGAGTGTTCCAGCTTGGAAATAGGAGGATATCAGCATGGATTTCATTGTTGGCCTACCGCTTACATCACGCAAATTTGACTCCATATGGGTCATTGTCGGCAGGTTTACAAAAGTCGCACACTTCATCCCTGTCTTGACGCGGTTCAAGATGCAGAAGTACACACAACTATACATTGAGCGAATCATGTGTCTACACGGAGTGCCCAAGGCCATCATATCCTACAGAGGGTCATAGTTTGTTGGACGGTTCTGGGAGCAGCTCCATGTGTCCTTAGGCACAAGGTTGATTAGAGGTTCTGCATACCACCCCCAAACGGACGGCCAGACGGAAAGGGTTAACCAAGTATTGGAAGACACGTTGAGGGCCTATGTATTGAATCACAACAAAAAGTGGGATGAGTGCCTACCGTTGGCAGAATTTGCATACAACAATAGTTATCAAGAAAGCATCAAGATGGCACTGTTCGAGGCTCTATACGGTCGCCGTTGTCGCACACCATTGAGTTGGTCAGAATCAGGGGAGAGAGTAATATTAGGCCTAGAATTAGTGTAGCAGGCTAAGGAGAAAGTACTGGAAATCCAATCAAACCTACGAGCAGCAAAATCCAGGTAAAAGAGTTATGCGGATAAAAGATGTCGCCCGCTAGAATTCAGAGCCGGTAACATGGTCTATCTCCAAGTGTCTGAGGGAAAGGTGTACAACGATTTGGAGTCTGAGGGAAACTAGCACCCCCGTTACATTGGCCCCTATTCGATCATTGCAAGATGTGGGCCTATAGCCTACAAACTCCACCTACCAGTGGAACTTGCTGGAATACATGACACCTTCCATCTGTCGCAGCTCAAGAATTGTCTGAAGACACCGGTGGACATTCCCTTGGAGAGCACTGGACAACTATAACCCGACCTGACGTATTCAGAGCGTCCG
Source organism: Eleusine indica (assembly GCA_030378355.1). Classification (NCBI taxonomy): domain Eukaryota; kingdom Viridiplantae; phylum Streptophyta; class Magnoliopsida; order Poales; family Poaceae; genus Eleusine; species Eleusine indica. Next base: position 19,172,495 of record CM059494.1, read on the forward strand.
GTGAAGGTGCTAGACGAGAAGGAACAAGTTACCTGTAAGAAGACGCTCAAGTTCTACAAGGTGCAATGGAGCAACCACACCGCAAGGGAGGCTACCTAGGAAACTAAAGAGTTCCTGCAAAGCCACTACCCCGAGTTCCTACGGCACCCCCTAGGTAAACTGCTATAACATTCCTTAATCTCGGGATGAGATTTCTTTAAGGGGGGAGCGCTGTGACACCCCTACTGCCATACAAGAGTCATCACCACATGAACAAGAGCCTAGGACAAAATTTGAACTGAAATTTGATCAAATTTGAAAGCAATTTAAGAAAATTTGAATGTCCATTGATCTATAAGTCAAATATTTCCAACATAACCTAGTGCCACCAAAAATATATGTTGTATATCCTGGTGAAATAGAATGTTGGTGAATTTCTCATATTTTTATCTCACCATTTAATGCCCCAAATAAATGGTCAAATGCCCAAAAAACCACCCCTCTTTACAAAATTCCTATTTTAATTTTGTTAAAAACTAATGGCAGTTAGCATTTTTATAAAATCCAGCACAATATGAGAAGCCTGCCATATTTTTGGTTTGCTTTGGTCGGTTCCCAAATTATTACCACAAAAATGGCAAATGCAACCGGCTGTCGGGTTTGGAAAATAAATGAAAAAGAAAAATCATCATGGGGCCCACCTGTTAGCGACCCCAAACAAACACAACCCCGGCGCCGCCTAGTCTTCTGTCTGCCCGTACGCTGCGTGGGCGCCGTCAGCTGGGCAACGGCCGTTATCGCGGATCGACCCCCCCCCCCCACTCGGCCTTCCAACATCCTCCTTGTCCCCCTACCGGTCGGAACGTGCCCACTCTCTTTCTCCCTTGCTCTCATTTCTCTCTCGCCGAGCACCACGCCCGCCATTGCCGCTCAGAGACGGAGCCCGCCTCGCCGCACGAGCTTCCGCACCGAGTACCCCCGGACCTCCTCTCTGACACCCTCGGTCTTCGCACGGAGCTGCATTTCCTCCTCCGCGCCGAGCCGCCGCCAATCGCGGGTTTCTTCTCCGCCTCCGACAACCTCTCCGCCACCTCGCACACCCTCTCGAATGAGCCTCCGACCGATTGCTCGCACATGCACACGGGTTCCAACCCAGAGCCCCTCTCCAGCCTCACTCGGCTCGCACTCCTGCAGATCCACCGCGGGAACGGCGTTGCCGACCACCGTTACCCGCCGCCACTCGTCGCCGACCAAGCCTGGTGAGCCGTTTTCCAAGCTCTTGCGTGCTATGTGCTCGCTCGCACCCGCCGACCGCCGTCGCGGCAATGCAACTCTGGCTGGTCGCCGTGCTCGCGCCACCGCGCACGCCGATTCCGCCACCGACACGCTCGGTTTCGGCCTGGCCGAGCTGGCCATTGGGCCGCGCAAGGCCTTTGGGCCTTCGACCATGCTCGGGCCAGATCTGGCCTGAGGGCTTCCCCACGCGTGCGCGTTTGGCCGTGGGCCGCGAAAGAGTCAGCCCATGGAGCTAAGAAATTGATTCTTCATAAATTCCCAATTCTAGAAAATTGCTAGAGTTTGAAAAAGCATAGTTAAATAATTACTGCGAATTTACGGATGAGACAAATTTTATCACGCTCCTCTGGACATGTACTATTTTAAGAAAAATATCAAAACACCCTGCATGTCAGTATTTTTATCAGTATTAAATTAAATGTCAAAAACACTAATAAATTCATTTATAAATATGGGTGTCTGTTAAATTCTTGATACTTGGCATAAAATCATGTTTTGCCATCCTGCGAAGTGACATATGCTAGTTCTCTGTATTTTAGTAATAATTAGTTTTGTACCTTTTTTTCCTTGCATTAACTATTTAAAATTAATGGCCCCATGCATTTAATTGAAACTCGGCCTAAAAATCACTTCTGGTGTGCACTACCTACAGTAAGTTCGCCCATGTTAAATTGACTTCCAAAACCATGCTAAATTATTAATTGCTCACTTAAGCTCGATAATTTCGTCAAAACCTGTAAAGGCAAGTAGTACTCTGGTATAGTACACCCCGTTCACTTCTACATAAAATATTGTTGCATTAACATATTTATTGAGGAAGTGCCATGAATCGAATATGGTTCTCATGCATTGCACCATTCGCATCATGTAGATCACGAGGTGAACCACGTGGAGACGGGATAAGAGCAGGAGCCAGAAGGACCCGGTGGTGTTTCAGCTGACCAGGAGCAGAACCAAGGCAAGCCCCAATGCATCCCACCAAGTTTTAACCTTTTTATTTTATCACTAGTTAGGGATGTAGGTTTGTCTGTGCATGGGATCACAACGAAGACAGTGCTATGGAGACCACTCGTAGATAGAAAATATTATCACTAGAGAATGATGTCGGATGAAGGAAAGTGTGGATGGGATCACAACGAAGACCGGACGGACAACTAGGTGGAAAGGGAAGGACAGCTTGTCTTCAAGGAGGTAGCCCCGTCCGAGTCACCTAAGGCTACGCCTCGTGTCCAGCCCATGGGATCAAGTTTGAAGGTACTGTTTGCAAGCTGGAGTTATGGGCCCAGTAAACTGATGTAGCTACGACAACTGCTTGGTCGGAAGATACCCTACTCCTTAAGGTGAAACTAGGGATGAGAGGAGGGAGGAATCTATGCACGGATGGTGGTACGGGACGCATCGCGTGGGGGACCCTTCTCGGGGGAGCCAGGCTCGAAAGACCCTGTGGTACCGTAAGTGAAAAGTTGCTCCATGCGGTTTCCAGGAAGTGCGTATGGGTCGTGCAAGCAGGTTGCTTCTGCAGGATGTAAATCGATTCGAGTTGCTGCCCCTCACAGTAACGAGTATCACTTGATCGCTGCTCCGGAACAGTGTCGAAAGCCATTAAGATGTCGAGTGGGTTTAATGCTGCTGTTTGGAATTATTAAGTTTGTATTGCAACCATGATTGTTATAGCTTTAGTGAAAACTAAATTTATTATTCCGCACGATAACATAACTTGACGCTAATACTTAAAAAATAAGGATCTACTCTTAGGCTGGCTTTCTGGCAAAATAACCCTACCCCTAGCCTTTGCATGTCTAGATGTCGGCTGTAGTTTGCCATTTTGACGGGTCAGTCTTGCTGAGTAAATTAGTTACTCAGGGCGTAGCTCTATGTGGTTTTCAGATGACCAGGGTGGAGACTGCCACTGCGTCCTCACTGCTGGAATATCGAGTGGGAACGGTGTATCGATAATGAGGAGGAGTAGTCCCTTGATAGCTGGTATGGTGCTTCGGGCAATACACCTATCATGGCCGGATTTTCACTGTGTCGCCGTGAGAGGGCGATTGTATCTTACTTATCCCGTCGAACTATTTAATTATTGTTGAAGAAATTTTGCTTTCGCATTTTATTTGTTTAAAACTCTGGTTTGTAATTTAAATTTGGATTGATGTAAAACTCTATACCCTATCTATGTTCTTGTTGCAATCATATTATTTTGTCATATGTTATACTATTGGGCGTCACAGCGCGTGTCGATCCTAGAACTGATTCGTCTCCGTGGTAAGGCGGTTCTGTTATAAAATTTCAAAAATAATTAAATTTTGAAATGATACAATTTATGTAATCTATGACCTATACAAAACAATTTGAAGTCAAATTCAAATTCAACTATTATTTTGACTCCAAATCTTTTCTCAACTCTAAGGTTATTGTTCGGAGAGTCTTCTATTTTGTAAGCAACATAGCTAACAACTTGGCAAAATTTTCTCAACTTTTTTTATCATAGTTTTCACTTGTAATACCAACACATCATGATAAATCTCATGATTTTTAGACTTTATTTGATTTTTTTAGAATTTAAAAATCATTCGGAGACACATTAGTGTGATCATATTTCTTAAACAAAACATTAAATTATTTTTATTTCATAGGTAAGGTCTCAAATTAGGCTAAATAACATGAAAATAATTTTTATACTCATTGATTTTATTTATTTGAGTCACTTGTAGTTGCAATTTGACTTTATTAAAAAAATTGATTACAATGTAATCAATTAACTAAATATAGCTAACAAATATAAAAAATGAAATTTTAATATGGAATAACACATGTTATATGTGGAGAGTACCAAAAGTTTTAAGAATAGAAGAGTTCAATTTTTTTTGCCGAGTGTTAAAAAGAAAAAAAAATGGCAAATCATAATCTTCGCCGAGTATCAAAAATAATACACTCGGCAAAGAACGCTTTCTCAAGTGCCAAAAAAAGACTTGGCAAACACCCTTTGTTGCCGAGTGTATTGTTTTCTGCACTTGGCAAAGTGTTCTTTGTGAGATATATTTATTTTATCGAGTGTTTTTATACGGCACTTGACAAAGACGATTGGCAAACATCAATTTTCCCGTAGTGACTGATGAGTGCGGTGTAACATCCTAGAGTTCAGCCTGACTTGGTACGGGGCTCGCTCTTGATACAAGATACTCCTGGCTTGGAAAACCCAACAACGCGTCTAACCGGATTTACTGACTCCTGCCCTACTAGTGTGCATGCATGTGGAGATCGTGGACCCAATGTGCTTGTATGTTAGGTCTTACACCACTCAAACAAACTGATCGTACGCATAGCAACTATTTCATGCACCACAACCATGACGTGGTATTTTTTTCTGCAGTGCATCTTGTAAACACACCATGGTATGTTGTTTTCTGTGGACGAGGTCAAGTGAACCACTCCATCCATTCACCCATGTCATTGACCGGAACAGTCTGCACCAGCTAAAACTCATCGTCGGACAATTAAGCCATAGCCATCGCATGCATTGCGCTGTCATCACAATCCTTCCACTCGGATGCTGACACAACCCCAATGGACACCTGCCGCACTATAGCACCTAATACGACCTGATGTCTCCACCGACCACCTCATCCGCTCGCTATTCTCAAGCATTACAAACTGCACCATCATACTCCCACTAATCCGATGCCTACTATTTCCATAGATTACGTAGATTACGTCCATTGTTTCTCCGGTGTGTTTCTCGGTTTCCCATGTTTCCCCCTCTCTTTGTCTATACATGATCTGTTTTCCCCTTTTTACTCTCGCCCCCCCCCCCCCCCCCTCCCCTAGATTGTGCTCTGTTTTGGTTCCGTAAAGCTGACACAACGCAGCAACAATGGTGTTGCTGGCACTTGACAAGATCCAGTTCTAGTGGCTGATGGACAAGAGCAAGCTGGTAGTCCAACCGCAGTTCTTCTTCCGTCCTGTCCCAACCACGTCTCCAACACGTTCTCTATCCTCATGTGCAAGGACATCGGATGAACAACCTCTCATCTCCAAGCGTGTGCCCTGCAATCATTCTTTCCAAAGCAGTGACCGTTGATCCAGTTTTATTGTTTGATACCACCGGTGTTAATGAATAGGCATAGATAATCTATATGTGGCGGTCATGGTAACCAGCAGAAATAAATAGATCTTTATCAACTCAAGTGTCAAGTTGAAAATTGGCAAATTCACCATACTTCGCCGTACAGAAAGGTTGATCGTACAGCATGTTAATTCAGGTTTTCGAGAAAAAAAAGCATGTTAATTCAGAGTATGGCACGGTCTTCCAGTGTTCCATAGGTTACTAAAAAGCAACTGTCAGCACATCATGCTTTGATGACTAATCCATCTAAATAAATTCTCTGTGGTAGCAAAGCGATAACAGATCGCATGAAGGAGATCAATGGCTGTGATTGGCTAGAGAAGGAAGCAGCTCTTCACCTCTGTTGGACAAGGAACAATTCTATAACTAGAGAAAACTTGTATGTTCAAACTGTTCTCGGGACTTCCCATGCCCAATTTTTTGTTGAGAGCATGAACTTCAGGAAATGCTGCTGAACATAACTTGTGAATAAAAGCTTAGCGCTTCTTTTAGGCATTAGGGCTGTAGTATTTATGAATTGACACAGGTGGATTTGGAACGTTACTATAGGAAGCACTAGTAATTTATGAATCCATATAGGTGAAATTTTGTACTCTATATATCTACACAAAAAATACTAGTACAAACAAAGAACATATCCAAAAATAATTCACTATACATATAGTATAAAAGTTGTGATTTGTTATGGTGCTTGAAATAATATGAACCGTTCATTTAGTCCAATCTAACAGTTAACAATAGGGAGGTACCGACTAAAAGGTACTTTAAGTTGTGGATCAGTACTAAAAAATTGTGGGTCCGGTAACAAATATTTTATTATTATTCATGTTCAGAAAGTTAATTTAATAACTTTAATCATTATACTAGTATACTAATATGCATTATGTACTACTAGTCTACTGATATAGAACGACTGGTTCATCAATCAGTGGAATGTACTTCTTCCTCCCGCCGGCGAGCACTCCAATTTCTCCCGCCTCTCCTTGCGCCGACGAGCCTTCTGACTCCCCCCACCTCTTATTGTGCCAGCAAGCCCTCCAACTCCCCCCACCACTCATCGTGTCGGCGAGTCCTCCGACTTCCCCTATCACTGATCACGCCGACGAGCCCTCTGATTTCCCTTCACCGCCCATCGCACCGGCAAGACCTCCGACTTACCCTACTTCTCATCACACCAGCGAGCCGGCCTGAGATGGGGAAGAATTTGATGCGGCAGCGGCAGATCTCCGCTGGGGCGTTGCCCTCTGCTAGGTTCCTCTCCCATCTGGTCCTCCATTGCAGCAGCGCCCTCTCCAGCTACGAGCACCACCTTCACCTCCGCAACCCCAAGGTCGACCCCTGCATCCAACTGCTGCTGGACTCCATCAAAGCGCTCGAGGATGACACGCTCGCCGCCATGCAAAGCAGTGGCGTAAGCTCCGGCTGCTTGGATCAGGGTTGTCCCTCAATGGCCTCACGCTCACCCACGCTGCCATCTTCAACCTCACCGTCATGGAGAAGGTGCTAGATGTTGACGTGAAGAAGACGGCCACCGTGGAGACCGACATGCAAATCTCTCGAATTTGGGCGATTATACCTCCTGTTAGGTGATTTTTGTAGAAATGATCTTCGTCAAACATGCATAGTGTTACTTGACTGAAATGATAAGAAGATAAACAAACTCATGGTAGGATTTCTGAAAATGCTCACTGAATGTCCTAGTGACTTCTGAAAATCCTAGTTATGTGTTTATACTTTCCATGTACTAATTATTTTGTGCTTGTGGAACAGATTTCATGAATCTGGAAGAAGATGCTACTAATAAATTAGTTTTCCTATGATCAGAGCCTGCAATTTTTATGTAGTTAAAAAACATGGTGCCGAACATGAAGAGGCAAACATGATGAAATCTGAACTGTGCAGCACGGTCAATTGATATAATTGGATTTATTTTTCTTTCTGCGGGAGATTAGAATTGTAGTAGGTCAGCAGTTGAATGTGCTAGCCACAGCGTTGTATGTCAGTCATATGGGCCATTATTATAAATTCATGTTTGTAAATCTGTGTTCATTATTTGCACTGGTTCTTCTGTCTTTCTGGAACAACCAATTCACTAGATATAAGAACCGGGTTGCAGTGCAATATTTCTGGCCAACAGATAGGTTACATTCTTGCTCATATATTTGCCGATTCTTCTGGACAGATGTTAGTCCTTGAAAAAATATAGCTGATAGGCTGATTGTGTCTAAAGGAATGCAAGTGCATACCTATCTGGATATTTGAATGATTAGCATAATACCAATGAACGAAATATCTCAGAATCAGACTTTGTGTATCATTTCGGTCAAGGCGGCACTAAATAAAGTAGCACATCAATCTTAGGATCACACTTTGACAAAGAAGAAGTTATTGATTAATCAGTAGTAGTGCATCTATCTAAGAATCACACTGCATCTCTTACATGAGTAGTCTTAAAAGAGTAAATCTGACACTGCATATGCTACATTTTACTCCAAAGTGAACTGACTGTTATTTTACATGACCTTAAGTCATATCTTATATGGCTCAAAAGCGCATGCCAAGTAAACAAGAACCTATGAAATTATCATAGGATCAGTGCTAGAAGCAACATGTTGCTCTTGATGTTGCTTTTCTTTTCATTGAGATAATCTTCTTAGGCTCCTCTGAAATGCTCCGCTGATAACCCATAATATTCTTCTCATTGCATCGCCCCTGAGAAAAAATGCTAATCATTGAAAAATGTATGAAAAAGAAATAAGAAACTTATGTGTCATATGAAATTCATCTTACACAAGCATAAGAAACATATGTGGCATATGGCAAAAAGAAACTGCACTGCACATCATAAGAAAGGCGTAATCTGTATTTACCAGTTCTGATGAATAGCTATGAATGAAAATGCTGGTTGGAAGTGTGAAATGCTCCCTGCATATTGCCATGTCTTCAATACCGAGATATAGTAAATAGGATCACAAAAGAATAATATTCAAATAATTCCAACACAACACCCTTCAGTGTTTTCACAACACATTGGAACTCATAATTCTGACTCCATGTAGCAGCAAAACTAAAATGAGGCCTAAATTTTAATACTGACTCCATGGAAGCGTAACTTTTCTTCGCTGAGGCATCAAGTTTCTTGCCTTGGGCACCACCTGACGGAAGCAGAACTAACATCCTCTTTGTCATTTAATTTATCACACAAATTTAAACACTTCCCATTTGATTTATCACACGAATTGAAACAAAAAGAAACCGGATAAGGGAGAAGCATGAGGAAGAAACAGTCGGTATCTTTTTTTGAGAGAAATCCTCCAATACAATATTCAACTTTAGAATATGTTGCTCGAAGGCCCGTCACCCAATATGGATCTGCCCTAGGCTGCCAACCAGTATTGCTGCACTACTATTGTCATTCGTTGCTACAAATCACCATGGAAATTGTTGGGCACAAAACTGTTAGCGGCTGGCTAATTAAGTTGTGTGTAGGATTTGTGTCTACGATGGGTTGGAGAGTCGAACCTGCCGTGAACGAAAGCCAGCAGCACTGACATGATGGATGCAAAGGTCGTGGTGGCACGGGAGCCCGATGGTCACCAATCTAGGTCCTGGCAGCGGAGGTAGGAAGACACGATGATGAACTGGGGGAGCAGCAATGATGACCACCACTGACTCGGCAGCCGGATCGATGGCTTGTGGGAGGCAGCGTGAATAGCAATGTCTCCACATCGCCAAACTGTCCCTGCACTATCCCTATGCTCGTCCTGCCTTCCTCCCTATGGCGGAGAGTAGATGATGAACGAAGCAATCAACCATAATAGCAGCGGCATTCGGCGAGGACGGGCGGGGAATGACGAGAATGGGCGGCGACCGGTGAGGATGGGCATGGCGAGCACGCCGAGCAGCGAGGTCGGGCAGGGAAGACGACGAATCGAGCGAAGAACCGTCGTCGATCCGAGTCAGTCAGTCAGAATCGGACCGTATACCGCCCTTAATCTGGCTATATACGCCTAATTAATGACTTGAAATTATCAAATACCCCACTGATAATTAATTGAAATCATAATAAACAATTTAATTATGAAGGGTTGAGATTAACTGAAGGAGAGGTACATGAGGTACCGCCCAAGCACCGTATCAATTCTCATAAAAGTTCATTCAATCATATTTTTATTCAAATTCATGCATGTTCAAATTTTTCATGGTATCTCCAATCCCCAAAAGTTGAGGGCATGAACTTCAGCGTACACTGCTCAATCTTACTTTTAGAAAGAAGTAACAGGTTGGACGAGGGTAGAGCTTCGTTTAGGCAGCAGGGCTGTTGTGTTTACTCTCGCTTATGCCTTCTACATTTGCGCCTTCCAAATGTACTTATGAAAACCTACTATTGTCTGTTCGATGTGTGGGATGTTCCGTACATTAGGCACTATAAATTTAGAAGTGAATAAAAGAAGAAACAACTGCGATATTAAATGGGAACCTATCAAATCAGGTCCACATAAAACATAAAGGCAGGTGAAAGAAAAAAGATCGACAAATCAGTTAGATCACGAGCACTTTGGTTGCATTTCCCTCTTTTACAATAGTAAGAAACATTACATTAAAAAATGGATACCTCCAGCCTGTCACAATGGAGGCCTAGTGCTCCCGACCCAAACCTGAAATCCCAAAGGCCATAATGTATCTTGAACGGGTCAGAAGCACCTCGACTATGCGCCCCAAACCTTGAAGCTACTATATGTTGCTTTAGTGACCCATAATTGACATTGTTGCATTGTATTTAATAGGATCACAAGATGAAGAAGGACACTGCTTTTTAATCTTTTATATGTTTTGTTGCATACCAATTATAGTGAGCAATTAATTTCCATATAATTACTTTTTGACGTCCATTTAATTTGTTGTTGTAGTATTTTATTCAACACTTGTCATCAGCACCTTAAATATGGAGTTCACCTATAATTTCATTCAAGCTCTTATCCTTTGATGTTCCCACAAATGACCAATAAGAGTAGATTTGTGTGCTTATTTTTGCGGTCTAATATTTACAAAATCCTTGGTCCGTCACTGTGCCCAGGTGCAACTTCATGATGTATCCGTGACATTCATGGCGTTTTTTTTGTAGGACGTGTCATCGAGGTGCCGGATGTAATAATAGAATACCATGCATTCCCTACAGTGGTGTCCTGTGTAATGGTATTCTCCTGCTCCTGTGTAAGGAGAGCACCATCATTTCGCATGCGTGCCAATGTTTGGTAAATAGCGTCGACACCCTGCAGCTATGCTAATAATTCTTCTACCTTAGATAGAAGCCAACTCGATCAGTAAGTGATCACTCATGTCGCATGGAAGTAGTTACTAGTGTCTACAAGTAAGGATAAAGGGATCATATCAAGATTAGTAGTAATCCATGGGTATACCCACTCACGATTGGTTGTGCCTGTTGACACACACTTGTCCATCAGCATAGATTTTTCGGATTACTAGATCATGCATTTTTGCTATGTTTTTTTTGTAAGTGACGGTAGGCTCAACATGAGTCTTGATTTATCAGGTTCAACGCCATACTCTCACATGATTTTTGATACAATGATTCTTCATAGGTTCAAGTATAACAACAAAATCTAACCAATCAGTATAGAACATGCAAAATGTCCAGTTCAGTTAGGTACTAATTAATTGATTACATGAATTTAGAAATTATCACATCAAATGAGGTATAATAAACTAACTTGGCCCTCAGAATCTAGTCAAATGGATGTTGGGACTAATCTTAAACATCTCATTCATATGCAAATTTCACTATGACGTAAATACCAGGGCCATTTTCAATTTAGTAGGTCAGAGTCATGCTCTTATTTTTTATGTTACATTAATGTAAACATGTTGATAGTGCACTTTCCGTACCAATATTTTTGGTGTGGAACATGACCTATATGGAAGACAACCTATAAATTCCATCATCGAAGCATGAATATTGTTCTCCTATCGTAGGTTGCAGAAAATTATGTTCTCATCCTAAAAATACAAAACTTCTGCTCCTGCCCATTCTCGTGCCTTCACACATGCTCCGTGCACGCTACACCAATTGAAGATGAACTGATTTGGCATGGTAGGCACCGGGAGAAGATTTCACACCTATACATCCATCCAAAGTTGGGGTTCTTCCCATGGTTGCCTTGATGCTAGTGGGCATGAGGGTGGGAAAAATGCACGGTGTTGAAGACAAAAAAAAAGTTGTGACCTCGTAGTCGTTGACTTGTCATCATCACATCACTACGGTAGGTTAAAGAACTTTGGTAGCCGAGACAAAGTATGATGAACAATAGGATTTGATCGTTAGTGATGATAATAAGTAAATAAAGACTATTCACCATAGCTGGTTACATTTGTTTATCATTGAGTGGATACAACAAAAGTACTCGTGCAATAGCTGTGCTAGAAAACTACAAAAATTACCCGTCTATTTCTCTACAGATGGGTGAAAATGTTTCCTTCAAATACCTTATGCACTTTATCGAATGACATAAGTGCAACGAATTAGCTAGCATTTTTTTAGCTTGGCAAGTGAAATTCCAAATAATCCTTCATGGGAATCAATTCTGGACCAATATAAACATAAATGGCAATAATTTTACAAGTTGTAGGCATGCAAGAAAACGACCAGCAATTAGGGCTGCGTCGCTAATGGCAGAGCAGCATGCTTCTTTCATTGTCGTAGCCGAGATGGCAGCGAGGAGTATTGTTGTGACACAACTTCCTGTTGGGCGTGATGACCAGAACTCAACACGGCCAAGCAGTGTCCGATACCCCCAGGTGCCGCTGCTTCTCGCGGACGAACGGCAAGAGATTGCAACTCCGCAAGGAGAGGACATTCAAGCGATCAGTTGGAGAGAAGCGGGCTGGAGAATCTTATCGTTGACTGGGGAATAGCTCAGCGAGACCTAGGGGACGTCAGTGGCAACGAGATCCTTGATGCAGAACGCGAACACAGGGCAGCTTCTACAGACTAACTGAGCAGATATCACAGTGGGGGAGGGCCTGGCATGCATTATGCGGCAGCATGACACCCAAGAATAAAATGCAAATCGTGATATGTAAATACATGATACATCTCTCACTTACAAAACTACCCATCTGCAAACTAGAAACCTCTCATGCCTATGGATTGGAGTGAGCAGATACTACCACTGTTAGAAGCAACCTGCAGTATCTCTACTTATTTCCCTCGTATTTTGGGGTTCCTGACCATTCAAATCACTATGTTCCCTGCAGCGACGTACAAGTCAGTGTGCAGCACCTTTTGTACTCACAGGTTCAGGAGGCATGCACCGTACTGTCCAAATATATGCGTTGACCGGCAGGCCATGCCTTCATTTTTGCTGGATATTTTTGTCATCGGGCAAGAGAGGTCCATGGACAGCTCATCATCTAGGCAGAGAGAGGAGGGTTGTCTTGCTTACTTTCGCACGTCAAGTTGAACCTGACTTTTGGCCTTAATATCAAGTAGATTCACAACTTCATGCAGGTTTTTGTGAATCACTCAAAATATTTAGGGCCTGCTCTGCATAAAAATAATTAATAGTACAGAATTTACTTCGGATAGTTTTTTCTATAGCAGAAAGCCATATGCAGTATGTTCATGTCACTGTAATCTATTACATTTATTTTTGTATCGTGCATAGTAGTAAAAGGAAACGTATATTAATATATAGAAGCAACATAAATATCCAGATGTAGGTGAGTGACGGTCGTTCCCTACATATACTACCAAAAAGCACATCCCAAAAAGAAGTTATGTTTCTACCCAACCTCAGCCTGTCTCATATGCTGCATTATTCATGCCATTGCATTCAACATTGACGCATTAGGGTTGGTTGGCACTTAGAACTGTTTCGAAAGGTGAAATTCCTATCCATGTACGAGTGCTCCCTTGTCACACTCAAATAAGATCCAATACAGTAGACTTCATCGTCTCTAGTTCTCAAGATTATGCACGTTGACCGAACATGAGTCTTCCCTACCGAGTCCACTAAAGCACAGTAGCTCCTATGTCAACTCCATTTATGTAGAACACCATCTCATTAATCTGATTTGACACCCCGGAAACAAGTAACTAAAATAACCATACATAGGAGACAAATATGCTACTCGGATATATGAAGTTCGTTCAGAATTTTTGCTTTATATTTGGACCTGAATATCAGTACGGTCAAACAGAGGGTTAGCTAAGTGGTGTGCCCTCCAACCTGGGAAGCTACCCGCCCAGGCTTGAACGCAGTGCGCCGCACTAAATAAAAGCGCCCTCACTGCAAGTCAGCCTTAGGAGCGTTTTTCCGCGGCCTGGAAGGACCAACAACGTTACTAGCAACACTCGGCTTGATAAACAGCTAGTTAGGGAAAAATATGTTCACCAGGGCATCGGAGACGATGCTACCCAGAAAGGATGGCAAGCTGATCTAGACAGGTGTAATTTCACTTAGTTGACGTTGAACACGTTTAACGCCATCAGCAAGGCTTTGCTTATGGATGGAAACAACTCGTGTGTATACCTCAGAGTCTCCTGGTGACGTCACCCCACTTGTGTGTTTGAGGCTGTTTGTTTCTATGAGCTAAAGGACTAAAACTAAACTTTAGTCTAAATTTTAGCTCTAGAGAAACGAACGGGAGGGCTAAAACTAGAGCTAATCTTTAACTCTAGAGATAAAAGGGGGGCTAAAAGAAGGGCTAAACTTTAGCTCTTCAAGAAAGGCTAAACTTTAGCTCAAATATTAGGAGCTAAACTTTAGCTCTTCATGAAAACAAACATCCCCTTTATATTCTGGTGTGTCCCGTCCCGTCGATGTCAGAGTTACCAAGATATGACGCAGCATGACGCGTTCCTCCTGGAAACGAATGACCATACCATGTGTAATGGAGAGCCGCGGGCACACCTGCTCATCGTGGACGAACCCTCCACTGCAGCTGCTTTTGTGTGCTCACAGATTCATGCATAGTTTGGATTAATAATGGTCAAAGGAATGGTCTTCTACATTATACAAAGAAAAAAAAACCAATATAGAACTCCCAGAGATGAAAGTTGCGCTCGCCTGAGCACACATAACGCTGAGCAAGAAGACTGAAGACACAACTACTAGACTTCTTGAAACTGGAGGGCCCTAATAAATTGAAGCATCCCAACTGCTATCTTCGTGCTACGGAGCTCTCCGTTCTCGAAGACTGATTGTTTTTAGTTTACGCCACAGACATGAATACCATAAGACGTAATAGTCTGGTAGTTGCCGAGGCACATATTTTGCCAATGAGATGAATAATTACTCCATGCTGCTTGTCACTGACATAGCAGCCATTGTGACACATTGAAGCCTCCACGCTGCTAAAGCCCAGCTTCTGGCTTTATGGGAATTTTGTGACGCTTGACATGCTTGGTAGTTCTATCTCACGTCTGGTGTGAAAGAACATACCGAGACAAATGGAAGAATATCCACTAAAATATTTCCTGATGCCTCCCATGCGGGAGCTGGTCGTCCTTTGGGGATTTGAATGTGGCATTAGACGGAGTGGTGTTTATTTACAGATATTAGATTCCTCCTTTGCTTTCTTGCCGTAACAGGGTAATTGACGCCATAGTAATCTAGAGGTAACATCATTTTGAATAATCAACATACTCAAGGTGGCACTGGACGACGGCCAGGACAAACCGGACATGCACCCTCAACGGAGGAGAGTCAACATGGATTCGGCACTCCTCGCACATGGCGAGGTGACTTGTGAGCATGGCAGAGAACAGCAAAGATGAAAGTGCGGCGGGCGCCATGTCCACCTTGTCATAGCCCACAGCACAGAGAAGGTGACCGTGCCGTCAATGCACAGCTCGTCCGCGGCCTTCTCAAGGACTGGCAGGTCTCTGGCGTGGAGAAGTTGTGGCCGGTATCGCCACATCACTGGTGAAGTATCGGCCGATCCCCTCAGCGGCTCCATTGATGCATTGCTGTCGCCACCCGCTTGTGCCTCCAGAATCGCCTCCTAGATCCACGCTGCGGTGGGACGTGGCAACAATGTTGTGGATCGAGAAGGACGAGTCACCGCCGAAGTGAAAGCCATTCAAAACTGTAGGAAGCCGTCCTGCTGCTCTGCCGGGCTAGTGTCTGAATGAACAAGTAATCAATTATTGAGGCGGAACAATGTCCGGAGAGGCATGGAAGGAAGTCAACTAAAACCGTTCCTGATGCCTATCAATCTTACGATCTGCAGAATAATGCATGAGTAGAATTTGACCCTGAGAAATGTTCTTTGTGACTTATGAGAAACTGCTCAAGGATGATAAACCATTTTTGTACTATATATATCTCTCCCCCGTATTGAACTTGCCGACCTATTTATGAAGATCAAAACTTAATTGCACACAGTACTAAAGTTTTTATAACATTACTTCACGCGTTGTTGATTTTTCCTATTATATTTGCGAACTATGATTTTTATCACGTAGTACATATGTGGCTATATATATACTAGCAAGAAGAGGAAGATCAGTTTATATCTCTTGCTTACTCGCATGGTATATACATTACACCAAAGCCAAGGTAAATGAATAGGCATGGTAGGCATCGAGGCCATCTGTACTGGCTTGACTGAACATAAAAGTTGGAATGCTCTTATATATAGCAGACAGCAACTCGACCCCAGAGAGCTCTGAGAATGCCATTAGTGTTTGCCGCACAGCAAGAAGGAAATTAGAATGACATCTCCCGTTTGCAAAATAGCTTCCTAATAGTTCATTTGCCATGGAGCTCCCCAGATTAGAGTTCTCAGAACTGATTTTGAGTGGTGTGCTGTAATCAATATTTTTTTGATAAAAGCTGTAATCACTCTTTAATTAACTCAATCTGATAAATAATCTCACAGCTTCAAAATCGGTACCAAGAGTTGCACCATATTGCTATGTACTGCATACGTACATTTATCTTGTATGAAACTTAAAAAGTAACGAAAGAGAACACCTCAGAAGTTACTAGCAAGAGACATATATGCAGTCAGGATATGTGTAAGCTTCGTTCAGAAAACATATGTGAGAAATAGAGTTCTTTTTTGCTCATACAAAAGAGTATCTAGAACACATGCCTTACATCAGACAACACCGTTAGCCAACAGCCCAACACGATCACTACTACAATTACGTTATGTAGCGGCAGGCAGCAAGGGGCCTCAGTGGCGGACAACAAAATCACCATGATGTCTTTGTCACTACTTATTTACATTGTTAATAACAGTCTAAGGACTGCTACTATTATAAGTGCTACTTAACTTAAGAAAAAGGCACCAGCAGCGGTCTAAGGACTGCTGCTGATGCCCTTATTAGAATTACAAAAGAAGGCCGGGTCCCACCCGATGCTGAGACCAGCCCTAGGCGCGCCTGCCCGTCCGCCGTCCGCCACCTGCCGCGCCGCGTCACGTGACCTCCACCACCGGAGGAGGAGGGGGCGCGTGCGAGAGGAAGGCCTCCCCCATGGGCACCGCCGTCGAAGCACCGCCGCCCTAGGGTCGATCTGGCGGCAAGGCTCGCCAAATCTAGGAGGGGAGCCGCGAGGAGGTGACGAAGGACGGCAGCTATGGCCGACAGGGGATGGAGGAGGAGGAGGAGGGGGGGGGGGCGGTGCGGCGGTGTCTTGTTCGCCAGGAGCACCGCCCACCGACACCATGATCGCCACACCCTCCGCACACGGCCCCATCGACGACTTCTTTTGCTCGCCATCTAAGGAGGAGGACAGGTGGCTGGAGGCAGAGAAGACAGCGGCGGGAGCTAAGCCCTAACCCTGGTGGTGCAGCGCGGAGGCGAAGGAGTTGCACTGCCACGCCGCACTGCCAACTATTTATAGAATGTGGCTGTCCCAAGTAGCGGGCCGGATTGTCAGGCCCACAGCAAAATGGCCTTTTGGTCATAGCTGCGGGCCTGACAGAAACTGCGACTATTTTCATGCGCGTGGTAGCAGTCTGTGCGATCGTAGTGGTGGTCCTTTGATGCCCGCTACTATGTTTATGCGCGTAGTAGCGGTCTGTGTCACTGTACCAATCTTAGCGACGGTCTCTAGGAAAGCCCGCTACTAAGATGAAAAAGTCTTCCGTCACTACAGAGCCTTATTGTGGTAGTGGATGGACCAACAACATTGGTGCAGTCCGACAAAAATATTTTCACCTGCGGAGTCGAACTTGCTTCCCAGAACAGGATTCACAGGCGGCCTAGGGCCCACTGGCGACGCCAGGTTATGCTACCCTGGTGCACTGGCACCAGGCTAAGTATAAGGTTTTACACTAAAAAGCTCATTAGAACATGGTAATTTCTAAAAAAAATAGGCACAAATACCATATAGGCACCACCCTATGTCTCAGTCTAGCTTCGCCGCTTAGGGCCCTAGGCTGATCAAGCACCATTTGACTTTGTTGTAGTAGTCCTTAGAACACCGTCAGCGAGCCTTATGGAGGGTAAGGATGCGTGTTGATACCTCCGAGCACACGGAAAACTATTCACATTTTTTAAAGTCCATGGTTGTGCTTTCGTGGTGACATCCCGCTACTGCGGCTATTGTGTGCTCAAAAGCTTTATCCCTCTGCGCCATGTTGACTAGTAGTTTTGGCTAAAAAAATGTCAAGAACATTGGTCCTCTATATTTTACAAAAGAAAAATCAATACAAAACTTCTAGAGTTGCAAGTTGCCCTCGCCTGGCCGGGTACACGTAACTGGAGGGGACGTAGAAATAGAAGCATCCCAGCTGCTATCTTTGTCCTCTGACATACGGACTCTTTAGAACGTGTGGTGATGTGTTGAGTTTAGAACTAAAAGCTACGGCGCTCTTGAAGACTGAACGTTTTGCATGCATTTTGATCAATATATGATAGGTGTTCGAGCCCAACGTTCTGATGTTCGTGCTTCCCTCGTCTTTTTCCTGGATATGCTAGATGTCTTATTTCCTCAGCCAGTAACCAAGTTCTCAAAGGAGAGAACTGAAACATGTCGAGGAGTTTTACTATCCAAAGTACTGGCTAGTAGTTTTGAGACGGTTTAGATTATATAATCTAGATGCACAACTACTGACTAATAGCTTATCAATGTTAGGGAACTATTGAAAAAAAAATAAGAGTGCTAGATTTATAATAACTATATTATGTTGTCATAAATAAAATGAATTAGTAATATGATCAATTATTTATATTTTTTTAAAAAATCAACTAACGTCTTAATGATTCAGTAGGGTTAGAATTCTATTATTAGTGATGCAATTATTTAACTACCACCAAACTACTGGCCAGTGGCTTGTCAAAACTAATAGCTAGTATTTTGGACAGTAAAACTCCTCAAGGCCTTAATTAGGTTGTTTGCAATACTGTGGTTCTCTTTGGCATAGCATTGAGCCTCAACATGGCACGCGCAGAGATTTTTTAGATAATGGAAAAATTCCGGCCTTTTATGAGTGTTCGTATATGGCCAACATGTTCATTCTTACAGCATTTAGCGCATGCAGGCCGCTATAAGAAGCAAGAAAAAACATAAAAACGGCTAGAACTGAAGTCTATGCCATAATGGCCAACCATTGCTTGAGAAAATCTCCATGGCAACCATCTCGAGCACATGACACGCTTGCACAATGTCGTCCTTGAGTACCTCCTTTTGTAATACTTTCCTGAAGCAAGACTTGTAAGTTACTCTGAGGATCACCTACATCAAAGAGAACATTGGTTTCTTATCAAAAACACTATCATTTCTGCATAGCTAAATGGACCAAAGCATGGTGGCTACTCCAACAATGATAATTCTTTTTTGTTTTTCTCCCATCGAGATTAGCCAATTCCCTAGAATGTGATTAGTATTGAGTGGTTTTGCAATACCCGTAGAAATGGTGAAAATCCACTAGACATTCTGAGCTACATGGCAATCAAAGAAAAGATGTTGAACTGATTCATTAGAATTACAAAAACAACACTTTTGAGAGCCTTTCCAAATCCTTGCAGCCAAATTATCTTTGGTGAGAATTACTCCTGTAGACATGTTCCACAAGAATATTTTTATCTTTAAGGGAAGCTTAACTTTCAATAGGTGTCTCAATCTGTACTTATTCTAGAGCAATATCGCCTTATACATGGAATGGACTAAGAAAATGCCATTGTCATGTTGGTTCCATTTGATAGTATCTGACTCCGCACTTACTTGGGCATGACATAGTTTGGCCACCATGTTGTTCTGCTCCATTAGTTGTATATCAGTTATGGGTCTCCTAAAGGTGAGATTAAGAGGAATGGATTCGAAGACATGTTGAACAGTAACATTCTTCCATCTTGCCATATTGTACAAATTCAGAAATTGTTGGTAGAGAGGTGTATTATCTATCCACTTGTCTTTCCAGAATCGTACCTGGCTTCCTTCTACTTGGAATGACCCCCATTTAAATAATTCATCCCTAACCTTTAGTAACTCAGCTCAGAAATGAGAATAACTTGGCTTACTCTGGATTTGTGTAAGAGGTTTTTTCCAATAAGTATTTGTTTCTGAGTAATCTCTGCCACAAACCAGCTTCATTGAGCAGCCTAAAAAGCCACTTATTTAGAAGGCATATGTTCTGTTAACGAAGATTGATTATTCCTAGACCCCCTTGATCTTTTGGTTGACAGAGTATTTTGTATTTTGCAAGATGGTACTTCTTTTTTGTGTTCTTCCTCCTCCTAGTAGAATTTGGAGCGGATGGTGTTTCATTTATTTAGAACACCTTCCGGAATCTCGAAAAAAGCACGCGCAGAGATATCCGACCTGCATGGTACAAAGCTCCATAGCTCGGAATTCTTCTTGGTGCCTGTAGTGTGTAGATAAATAAGGGGAATGGCGGACAGCATCAGAGATATCCTTTTATTAGATTATAGGCATCCAGCTATGGTTTTTCTTCGATATTCGTTCTCTTATAGACCTAAAGTTCCCATTTATTACATGAACATTATTATACCCATCATAAATTTTATTTTCACACCGTCACAACAAGAAAAATGGCCTGTAGTGGCGGTTGGAAAGGCACTGTAGCGGCGGGCATGCCACCCCGCCGCTACGCAAACGCAGCTACAAATATGCGTTTGTAGCGGCGGGTGGTCTGTCACCTAAATAAACCACTGCTACAGACACATTATTAGCGGCGGTTGAAGATATCAACCGCCGCTATTGTTAGCCATTAGTAGCGGCGGTTGACATCTTCAACCGCCGCTACTGTTGGCTATTAGTAGTGGCGGTTGACAACATCAACCGCTGCTACTTGTTATTTTTCAAAAAAAATAAATAAAATTTAACAAATATACAGAAATCACAGATTTTGGATACACAGAAATTTACAAATCTCATCACAAATATTTATAATATCTCATCACAGGTATTTATAATCTCATCACAGATATTTACATCTCATTATAGAATATATACAACATTGTCATCAAAATGTTCAATCGAGCTTACAAAATGTTTTATATGAACCCTAATGCATAGTCATCATCTTTTTTCGACACATTAGGCTCATATGGTGCTCTTGAACCAGCCCACTCACAAAGGGACCTATGTTTTGTTGCTAGTTCACTGTTTTAGTCAAAGCACTTCCCTTCTGGAGTAATTACCTCTCTCAACATAAAACGACAAAGAGAAGCTACAACTAGATACATGGCATTTGTTCTCAAGTGAACACGTGATTCAAGAATTATACCCTTTTTGATCGCATCGTTCCTTTTCATCTTTGCAGCCCATTCTCTCTTTGACCTTGTGGCTTTCTGTGTCACATGAGCAGAGTCCTCAATGATATGGTCCAGGTAAAGTAAAATGGACATAAACAAAATCAACTTACCTCTTGTTGAGACTCCTCAATGATATGGTCCAGGTAAGTTGAAGTGCCAGCCAAGAACACACAAGTGTAGTAACCACAATGCACACTTTCTCGTATTTTCTTATTATACTATAAAGTAGAGAACACAAGTTCATTACACCTACGATAGTTATATGAATGGATAGTACGATATGAACATGTATGGGATGCATATAAGTCTTACCCAAAACTTATGACGGAAGTACATCTTTTTTTTCCTTGTAGAATGACATGCCCCACCGGCTACGACATAATTCTCGTAAGCACTACGCGATCGACAAAAGCTTATCAGTAGATAATATTAACATGATCAAACCATACACACATAGACCAATTTTTTACCTATCTATGACTTCCAGAATATCGTCGTATAAGTTCTTGTCGTAGTCCAGACTGTCGAGCGATAGAAGGTACCCTTCTTTCAGAAATATCATCAGACAGATCCAATGATCGCTACAACAATGTTTGTTGTTAACAAGTTAATTATGATTGGATTTAATTTTAACATAGGATACATGACGAAGGCAGTAGTTGTCCAACTTACTTGAAGTTGTAAGGGGCCATAATGCACTCTCTATCTTGCCACCTGATGAAGCAGTCATACAAGTAATTCGCAACATAAGTCCTTGCTTCTGTTGTCAAGACCGTCTTCATTTCAGCAAGCTCTGTTGGTGTCTTATCCGGATAATTTCTCGAATTTACCGTTGGGTTGATCGAGCTTTGGTTGATCCGGCTTGGGTTGACGTAGGCCGCCCTCCAATCTTTTCTATTGGTCTCCTTTCTTTGGAAAAAGGAGTTCATACTACAAAAAAAAAGCATAAAATCATATTTGGAATTATGCTTGAAATACGAAGTAGATAGAACATGACACTTACATGGACCACAGGGTGATGAAGGTGACGTCCATCTGGTCTAGACGAAACATCGAGTGGACATCCTCCCAAAAAAGGTATAAGATTTGTTCGTTATCTTTGTTGAACACCTCTTTTGGAATCCTACAAGTGATTTCGGTGACCTCTTCCTTCGATGCCATTATGTACCTGTTGTGCAACTTCCGCATCTCCCAAGGCAGGTTCTTGTACTTGTTATTTGATATAAGGGGTTTACCGAGTATAAATTTTGGATAGTCCACATCGTCCACAGGATTTTCCAAAATTTGATTATCGTATGATAATACATCCTGAGGATCTTCTTCTTGCAGGACGAGCTTGCCGGTTCGTGCTAGACGTTTTTTCAATGCAGCCAAGTACTTATCAACATCACTTTTTGCTTTTGGGTCCTTTGGCTCTTTGTCAAATCTGGTAATCGTCTTTGGGATTACCAAAGCCTTGACAACAACTGGTGCAGGCTGGACTTGGATTACCGGAGCCTGAACTTGAACACTCCACGAAAGAGGCTCATTGTCACTATAGTTATAGGATTATGAGTCGAGTCGTCTTCCGCATGAGGAGATTGGAGCTGGTTTCCCGAGGTTGCCGCAGACATAGGAGACGGCTGTCCACCTGTATTGATTGGCTGGCTTGCATGAAAGGACCCATGCCTAGACAACGGGGGTGGAGTAACTCATGGTGAGAGGACAACATCACGGTGTTTCCAAAGAATGAAAGAGTCGAGGGCATCTTGGAGAGTTTCTATACCTTCCTCAGGTATCGGGCATTCGATCTCGTTGTACTCATAGCCAGGTACTATTTCTGACACAGTGACACAAACGTAACCTCGGGGGATATCCCTGTTATGGAGCATCTCTTCTGGAAATGCCGTGCGGATGCAACCTTCATCGTCTTCCCCTTGTAACCAAATGGCACATGCAACTCACAAGGAGTATCCTCAGTGCTGTTCTCTATTTCTGATTGCATAGGGGCTGATGGTTCACCGGAGACGGATGGTTGCGTGGATGTGGATGAACCACGTAAGAAGGCATCCATCGCAGCCTGCAGGTTAAAGTCCAAACGACCGCTTTCTTTGTCAATAGCAAACAAAAGAAGTTGCCGCCTCCAATCCTCCTTGGCTTTATCTTCTCGCTGTTTCTTGTTCAATGTATGCTTCTTGTAAAGGCGTGAGGATGTATCAGAGAAACCTTCTTTCCATGTTGCCGATGATGACACTCCTTGTACCCGACCACCATGTTCTTTGGTCCCAATAACCTTCGCTAGCTCATTCTTGTGATACTCCAGTGTAAACAGACCAGCCTCTGTTTACGTCATGGTGGAACCTTTCAAGGCTTGCACGACCTCAACTGTCACAGAATCCTTCACAATAATGTCTCCTTCATCGGTTAACTTAGAGCGACCATATACCCAATTCCTGGTACGCTCATTGGTGTTTGGCAAAGGATCAGGTGTTCCTTCCACATGGAGCTTGGCTTCCTGCTCTCTCCAAATCAGAATCTTCTTTTTGTATCCGGCCGGGCCTAACCGTGGCTTGTACTTGTTTCGCTTGTTGAGCTCAACCATCTTTTCACTGAGCTCCTTCGAAGCACTGCTCGTCTTCTGCTCAACAAACTCATCCCATTCCTGCTGACTAATATTATCATGCTTGTCGAATGGGGTTCGATTTTTCTTGATGTATTGGCAGTTGAGCTTGGACTTGTAATCTCAAAAGATGTGATTGAGAGTGGACAACGTGGCCTTCT
Source organism: Eleusine indica (assembly GCA_030378355.1). Taxonomy (NCBI): domain Eukaryota; kingdom Viridiplantae; phylum Streptophyta; class Magnoliopsida; order Poales; family Poaceae; genus Eleusine; species Eleusine indica. The sequence continues at coordinate 19,196,410 of CM059494.1, forward strand.
CGACTCTCTCAAGACCTGCTGGCTGGAACCGGATGGTTGCCGTGACGTCAGCCCACATATCGTCTTTTCTACCATCTGGGACTTGGCGCCAATCTTGCCACATGATTTTGCAATGGTCCCTCACCACTTTGCCGCAATGGTTTCATCATTTGGTGTTAACACCAGCGGGTTCAATCGGTTCTCCATCTTTGGGGTCCAGTCTAGTAACCTCGTAGATACCCTCTGCCTTGTTCACGGAGCGCTGATCGCGCTTGCGTTTGTGTCTGGACACTTGGGCAGGCACCTCTTCCACTTGCTGCTCGAGGGCCTCATCTGTCACAGCCTCTACTACAAATAGCCGACGGGCACTTCGTCGAGGTCCCTAGGATATAAGTAGTAGATTTTAGTTTACAAATTAGTTGAACAAATGAGAGAATTATCTTTGACAAGACACCTCATCTTAAGGCACGAAATCAGGATCCGGGCTCCCCAATCGACGTTCCTTTGGTAGTGGAGGATGTAGATGTTCTGGTTCTTCCCAGTGTTCGCTTGATCCTTCATCGTCTGAAGATGACCTCATTTGTGAGTGCGCCTTGAGGGCGTCTTCCTCTTGAGACGACATATTGTCCGTCATGACGAGAAGACGCTGACAGCTAATGTTAGATATGACGACTAGTTTAGAAAACAAGGAGTATATATCTATCATCATTGAGCATAGAGACAACAAAAACAAAAGAAAATAATAGCAAAATCAAAATTTGCTCTCAGTGCGGGTTGCCGAATCAACGGCCTTCCAACGCTCTAAGATCTTTGACTTGTACAACAACATATATCCGATATCCTAGGATATGGTCTATGTCGCCACACTAGCCTCACTTAGCCTACTTTCTTCATTGAGCATGGGTCGATTGCCTACGTAGAATAGATAAGTAGTACAGAGAGACAAGGAGAAGAATAGAAAAATCAAAATTTGCTCCCAGTGCAGGTTGCCGAATCAATGGCCTTGCAACGCTCTAAGATCCTTGACTTGTACAACAACATATATCCAATATCCTAGGATATGGTCTATGTCGCCACACTAGCCTCAGTTAGCCCGCTTTCATCATTGAGCATGGGTTGATTGCCTACGTAGAATAGATAAGTAGTACAAAGAGACAAGGAGAAGAATAGAAAAATCAAAATTTGCTCTCAGTACGGGTTGTCGAATCAACGGCCATCCAACGCTCTAAGATCCTTGACCTGTACAGCAGCATGTATCCAATATCCTAGGATATGGTCCATGTCGCTACACTAGCCTCACTTGGCCTCCTTTCATCATTGAGCATCGATCGCCTACGTAGAATAGATAAGTAGTATAGAGAGACAAGGAGAAGAATAGAAAAGTCAAAATTTGCTCTCAGTGAGCATAGGAAATATAGGGCAGCAAGTAATATGGCATATATATGGCCACAAGTATATAATGCTACGGATTTCAGAAATGGCATATAGGAAATCTATAGTACGACAACAAGTATATGAGTATCAACATGAAGTGAGCAGCAAAAAAAAGGCAGCCAAAAAATGGCAAATGATCCTAGCATGACAGTGAGCATTTTCAGATCCTAGCATATGGGAGCAAAAAAAATGGCAGCAAACAGTGAGCATTTTGACATCGTAGCATGACAGTGAGCATCTAACATATGTAGAACTAGGTAAATTTCCCGGGCGTTGCCACGGAAATTTGGACTGTGACATCTATTCACTTCCTGATGGTTGCTGCAAAATCAATTTCGCTGGAGATTTATGTATATCTCGGGAACACAAACACAATGTGGCAAGCATATGGCAGCAAACAGTGAGCATTTTCATCCTAGTATATATAAAGTGAGCATTTTCAGATTCTAGAAAACACTGAGAAGAAAAAATGCCAGCAAAAAAATGGCAAATGATCCTAGCACGACAGTGAGTAGTTTCAGATCCTAGCATATGGGAGCAAAAAACAAATGACAGCAAACAGTGAGCATTTTCAGATCATAGCATGACAGTGAGCATCTAACATATGTAGAATAGTGAGCATTAATTTGGCTGAAGATTTATGTATATCTCGAGAACACAAACACAATGTGGCAAGCATATGGCAGCAAACAGTGAGCATTTTCTTCCTAGTATATATAAAGTGAGCATTTTCAGATTCTAGCAAACAGTGAGCAGAAAAAATGCCAGCAAAAAAATGGCAAATGATCCTAGCATGACAGTGAGTAGTTTCAGATCCTAGCATATGGGAGCAAAAAAAAAATGACAGCAAACAGTGAGCATTTTCAGATCATAGCATGACATTGAGCATCTAACATATGTAGAACAGTGAGCATTAATTTGGCTGGAGATTTATATATATCTTGGGAACACAAACACAATGTGAAAAGCATATGGTAGCAAAGTTAAGTATATGAGAGCACGCATATTTGGCAACCGACGAAATTTCTCAAGCTGTGGCACTTCTCATATCATGGCTAAAACACAGGGAGTATAAACACCATATCAATGAGCATGTCATTTCTCATATCATGGCTAAAACAGAGGGAGTATAAGCACCATTTCTCATCTCATGGAGCATCATTGATCATAGGGGCAGAAGGAAGGGGAGAGGGTCCAATAGCTGCTATAGAAACTAAATTACTGCAAGCAATTATGAAAGCAGTACTTGTAAACTACAACTATTTTCTGATCTTATCACTTAGTCCTAATGCAAAAAGAACTCAACTGTAGTTACACAAGAACAATAATAAAAGATCCAAGTTTTTATAGAGCATCTCATTTCATTTCATTACTATACAATCTGTAGAAATCCAGTTCCATAGAATTATTATTGATATCATGTTATCAGTTAGAGCACATGAGCACAAGAGCACAGAGCATAAGGGGTGACTGATATCATATTAAAGCACAGAGCATAAGGGTTCGGCTCAAGGCACTGGAGGTGGTTCAGCACAGAGCACAGAGCACAGAGCACAAAGCACATGAGCATAGAGCACAGAGCATAAAGCATGACTAAAATAGAGTAGACAAGGCATTGCATGACAATGCAAAATTTTCACACACATGACTCACTACAAAGTCACACGCATGACTAAAACAGAGTAGACAAGCATTGTCGCATTTCATCGAACAAGTGGAGGATGCAGTCCCGTGCGCACCAAGCGAGCCAGGCCCTCATGGTGAGCAAGAAATCAAGAACAAAGGGCGAGATAGGGAGGGAGGAGGGTTGAGAAAAAAGGGCACACCTGGTCATCGACGCGCAGGAGGGCGTCGAACAGGAGGGGGGAGGGGAGGAAGAAGAGGGTGCGGCGCTTACCAGAGAGAAAGCGGAGGCCGTCAAGGAGGGGGAGTCACTCGTGGTGATGGTTGGCGAGTTCGAGGAGGAGGAGGACGCCGGTGCGCGCGTTGTCGATGAGGAGGGAACCCACGAAGGTGATGCTCGGGGAAGGACGAGGGGGCCCGCGCAGCGACCATCGAGGACGAGGAGGGGGCCCATGGCGGCGGTGCTTCGGGAAGGACGAGGGGGCCCGTGTGGCGACCGTCGAGGCACTCGGGGACGCAGGAGGGGGCCATTGGTGGCGGTGCTCGGGGACGAGGAGGGGGCCCGATGCGACGACGCTCGGGGATGAGGAGAGAGAAGGCGGCGGCTCTCGGGACTTGGCCAGCCTGACGGCGTCGTCTCTTCTCGCCGCGGTTAGGGTTTGGGCCCCGCCACTCCCGTGTTTATATTATTCATTTTCCAAAAATTTTTATTATTCATTTTAGCCCCTAATTTTTTTATAAATAATATCTTAGTCCTGTAATTTGACAAAAGAACCCCTCAGTTCATTACAATTAATTATATTTTAGTTTTGTATTTTTACACTTAGGTCCTAAACTTTTGCAAAAACAACCCCATACTTTTTATTAATTATATTTTAGTCCTAATATTTTTACACTTTAATTCTTGTCTTTTTATAAAATTACAAATAGGTCTCTAAACTCTTTTATATTTACCTTTTAGCCCCTATAACTTCAAAGTACATGATGCTTATAAAAATAAGTTACACAATCTTTATATTCAAGCAAACATAAATTACATAGAACATGATACAAGGTTCGAATAATAAAAGATACTTAACAAAATAAAATTACATGATGCTTGAGTTATCTTTGAACGACTTTTCCTTGGCAGTGATCGGTGCGCATGTAGGGCATTCTGCCAGCAAAGGAGAGTCTTGCTTCCAAGACTTTAAATTTTTTTGGATATATTAAACATGGCACCTCAGCATATTGATTGTAGTCATCTCGATCCTCCACATTCTCCACTCCAACGATTCTTTGTTTACTTGGAACAACAATGTATTTCTTTTCGTCATTTGGATCAAGTACATAAACCACCTATTCCATGATCTTGGCAAGTATCCAAGGCTCGTCTTTGTGACCAACGTTATTAAGATCTACAATTGTGAAACCATATTCATCTATCTCCATGCCATTAGGGTGCTTCACCCATTTGCATTTAAATATGGGAACCTGTAATTTTGCACCGTAATCTAGCTCCCATATTTCCTCAATGTACCCGTAATATGAGGTCGTCTGGTCCTCTTCGTCAATGGCTTCTACTCGTACACTGCTGTTTTGACACTTGCTCTTCTTATCCTTCTGTTGGGTGTAGAAGGTAAAACCATTGATGTCGTATGCCTGAAAGGTAACCATGGTTCTTCTCGGGCAATTAGCTAACTTTCTCAACATTTTCTCTTCTACGGACTCACCACTTGAAAGATCTAGGGAGCTAAACCATGATGTGAAAGAGCACTTGTGCTCGTCTATGATCCATTTATCCGTTGCATCCTTGTTGTTCTTGTGGAGCACTAACAGATGTTTCTCAAAGTATGGTCCCACAATCTGCGTCTGTTGTAATACGCTGAAATGTGCTTGGTCCACTCGTTTGAAGTCACGGTTGATGAACGATCTACGTCCTTTCGTACCTTTTCCAGATAATCTACCCTCATGATGAGACACGGGAGACCAATTGATCTGCTACCATCATTAATGTAATCTGAACAACATTTGATGATCTCCTTAGTTGTATAGCCCTCGATCATAGAACCCTCTGGATGTGAACAAGTACGTACATAGCATTTCAATACATACATGAACCTCTCAAACAGAAACATCTGATACAGGTAGACGGGCTCCAATGCAGAGATCTGGTCAACAATATGATTAATAAAGTGTTCCATCGTATCGAAAAAGGATGGAGGGAAGACCATCTCAAGTCTGCACATTGTTTCCTTCATGTGGATTCGTAGGTCATTTAACTCGTTTTTAGTTATGACCTTCTTCGATACCACGTTAAAGAAGTAGCAAAGTCGATTTAGAGCCAACTTCAGCCATGGTGATTTAACAGCTCTGATAGCAATAGGGAGAAACACCGAAAGCATTATGTGGCAATCATAAGTGTTGCACCCACTTATCTTTAACTCTTTCATGTTTACAAGATTCTTGATATTCGATGAGAAACCCGTCGGTACTTTAATCCCACTGAGGCACTTACAGAATGCTGGTTTCTCCTCAATCGTAAGTGTATAGGCTGCCAGGGGGAGAAACTACTTTCCATTTGCTCTTTCTTGCGGATGGAGCTCTGATCTTATTCCCATCACTACAAGATCTCTACTTGCGTTGAGTCCATCCTTTGTCTTATCAGGTTGGTCGAGTATAAGTCCACTACTACTGTCAAATACACCCTTCCCAATATGCATCCAGTCGAAGGCATGATTCACTTCCAATTCTTTCCAATAATTGAAATATATGAAGAAAATGGATTTCTTCTTAAACGGCGTGAGACCTTTTGCCTTTTTGGCTCCCTTCACCGGCTTTCCAAAAACAACACTGATATCCGTTCATGTCGAGCATGTTGTGTGGCCGCTTCGATGAATTTGGAAACTTCTCGTAAAAATATTGGACCCGGTCTTGGTGCCTCGTGCATCCAAGATCTATCTAGCACGAACGGCCTTGAACGGAAACCCAAAAATTATTAAAATTCTTTAATTAATTATCTGAGACAAAAAATTTAAACATTCACTATATATATATATATATATATATATATATATATATATATATATATATATATATATATATATTGAATATTACATGAAGTGAAAAATATTATGCAAGATAAAATGAAACAAACATCAAATTATTTTATATATTATTTAACTTTTATCACCATCTAGCCAAAAACTTAAACAACTAATACTCAACAAGACTTACCCGTCAAATTGGCACGCTAAGGCCGACACCTAGCATGCAGGGGGCTAACCGAGGTTGTGCAAATAATTGCAAAAACAGCACTATGATTTATCCTTATTTTCCAATTTTAGCCAAATTAATAGAGTTTTTGCATAAATAAATATTGTGTATTTACTAAAGCAAACATGATTTCAATACAATTTATAGAAATACAATATCATCATTATCATCTCACTTGTTTTACTTCGAAATGGCAGCTATCTCACAAGTGGTACTCAATATCCGCGAGGGACGGTGACTCGAACCGATTTACATCCTGCAGGAGAAACCCAAGCACACAACGCACGCACACTCAAAAAGAGTCATGTACGGCCACCTTTCACGAGACACCGTATAGCCGATCTGGGGCCACCTCTCCCGAGTACACATCACCCCATGCGATGCTCCCGTCGGAGCCATCCATGGGTAACCCATGCACTCTCCCTTCCGACACATACCCCAGTTCCACCATATCCTTCTTCATCACCAAAAGAGAGGTCGGGTTGCCGTCTAGCACTATGATGATCAAGTTATGACAGTTTTCCAGTTACCATATAATGGTATGTACTTGGTACTGTTCAAACTTGGTCACGGATCCATACGAAGGGGTTCTTAATCGACACAAACAGGGCTATGGCGAACAAGGTCCCACCTTGTCACCTCGTCCTACACTTCCCCGTTGGGTCTCCATTTGATTTCTTTCTCATCATAAGAGGGTAATAGTGATCAACTACCAGGTACCGAGTAATCCCCGGACTACTCGATGCTCGCTATCGAGACTCACCAATTAAGCTTAGCATTTCTAATGGGGCTTGTATAAACTAAACCCATACCCATAGGATTTGGTGTGTTACATGCAACTAGGCTTCAATAAAATCCCTACACCTAATGCACAATACATGACACGCATACATATGGTACAAAATAAAAATTTTAAATCATAGGAGTGCACCGGGGCTTGCCTTGGTTCAGATCACAGTTAGCACTCTCAGGAGGATTACCCTCAGCTCCGGGCTCCTCCGGAACTATCTCCATTTCCATGTTCCCATCATTGAGACGTATTGGATGAAATGCCATGCACATAAGGATAGAGAGGATTCATGGCACTTCCTCAACAAATGCAAGCTATGATATGATACATGTATAAAAGTACGGGTGTGCATTGGAGAAGGACATGGTGGTTTCTCATTTTTACTTTCTTTTAATTTTATATAATACAAGCAAGCTCTCTACTGGTGACGGTGCAAAGACTAAACATATTTAACCTAACTAGATGACCATAACCACATGATCAGAGGCAACATAATCTAATTAATTTTGAAATGTAGAGAGTAAAATATTTACTTGCCGGTGACAGAGAAAAAAGAGGCCGATTGGCTCGGCTCGGTGCGAGGGAGGCGGCGAGCTCGCGCAGACCGGGGGAGACAGAGTAGGCAAAGCTTGAGGCACGGTCGGTCGACGGCGGGAGGCTGCAGGTTGGCCGCGCGACGGCACTTATCCTTGCGCGGCAATGGAGGTGGCATCCGGGAGAGAGAGAGAGAGAGCAGGGAAAGCAAAAATGAGAGGGGGAGAGTGGAGTGAGGGCGTCCAGGGGGGTGTATCCACGGCTGTGGGGGCGTCGATCCGACCAGGTGCCAGTCGGACCGTACATTGGTGTCCACGTGGCAAACGGCGACTCAGGCGGGTGAGCAGCAGAGGTGTGTTTTCTCTGAGTGACCGACAAGTAGGTCCCATGAGGGTTTCATTTTTCTCCCAGTTTTCAAACTGCACTGTTTTGTTATTTTTATATCTTTAATTATATGATTGATCAATGGAAACCAAACACATCCTCGTGATCATCATGATGTGTAATGAATATAAAAATTATGTTTGCCTCATAGATCAAATTCTAATTTAAATAGGAATTTTTCGAGATAGGGGGGTTTCAGGAATTCAGGGTATTTATTTGGAGCACTTCTAATTGGAGAAATATTATATGATTTTGTTCAAAATTCTAATTCACTTACTTATACAACATATATTTTTGGTGGTCATAAGTGTTATTCAAAAATTGTGACTTGCAATTCAAATGTCATTCAAATTTGAGCAAAATTCATGCAAAAGGTTTCAAATTGATCTCAAAATTTTTGGATGAACTTATCCTGTGTTGGGTTTGGCGCCTAGGATGCTAAAGTGACACCGTGGGTGTCACAGCAGCCTCCTCTCCCCCTCAGGCGGCAGCCTCCTCTCCCCCGGTGGCGGCCTCCTCTCCCCCGGCAGTGGCGGCGACCTCGGGCTCGTCAGATTTGGTGGCCTTCTCTCCCCCCGTCTCCCTTCTCCCCCTCCGATGGCCTCCTCCCCACCCCATCCGTCGGTGGTGGCTAGGGTGCCTTTGGGCCGGGCTGGGCTGGCCCACCTTTTCTTGTTTTATTTAATCAGAATAAGATATCACTACACCACAGTACTGTATAGGCAGCCTACGGTTGGTCGGTAAAGACGGTTTCACCGACTTAGAGTTGGTCGGTCGGTATAAGTGGTGTCGGTAAAAGTTTTACCGTCCAACATGTGTTTTACCATCCAACCATTGGTCGGGAAAGAAAAATATTTACCGACCGACGGTAGGTTGGTATAAGTCAAATTACCGACCAACAGTTAGTCACCAACAATTTAAATAATCAAACCATAATACAGTATTGTCTACTAATAGTGATATTACAGTACCCTTTAATACTAATATACAATTAATTATCCATCGGATCACATTGCAATATTATTTACACAATAAATCAATATAAACAAATATAAAAATGTAGTGATACTGATTAGGCTCAAAATACCCATTATTTATGTTCACTCGACATTCACAGTAAATGCTTACACAAGCTATAGTGAGGCCAAATGCTACACATAAACTTATTCAAGAAGCATAATCTCTTCACCACCAATAATTACAGAGTGCTTCATCTACGGAGGGAGACATAACGAGTAGGATGCTAGCTAATATCAGCAAGTCAACCCGAAGGTGCTACGCCATTAGTTGAGAAGGGGCCTATGATGTGTGGTGTTGTGGTTAGGAGCCACTTAGTCTCTGCATGTAGCAACAACAACAACAAAGCCTTTTTATCCCAAGCAATTTGTGATAGGCTAGAGATGAAACCCAAGGGAACCCAAAAAGAAGAGACAAAGGAACAAAAGCCAGTCAAAAGAAACAAAGGCCAAAAGAAAAAAAAATGAGTAAGCAAGAAGAAAGAAAGAAAAAAAAGAATCACGGTTCCAGCACGTCTCTTGCTAGTCTACAAGCGCTCCTATCCATAGCTAGCTTCTTAGGGATATCCCACTCCTTCAAGTCTCTCTTAACCGACTCGTCCCAGGTCAAGTTAGGTCGGCCTCTACCTCTCTTAACATTAGCATCTCTCTTTAGAACCCCACTACGCACCGGCGCCTCCGGAGGCCTCCGTTGAACATGTCCGAAATATCTGAACCGATGTTGAACCAATTTCTCTTCGATAGGTGCCACTCCTATCCTGTCCTGGATATCTTCATTCTGTATTTGATCTCTTCTTGTATTCCCGCAAAACCAACGTAAGATACATATCTTTGCTACACTCAATTGTTGAACATGTCACCTTTTCGTAGGCCAACACTCAGCACCGTATAACATCGCCGGACGAATTGCCGTGCTATAGAATTTACCTTTTAGCTTTTGTGGCACCCTCTTGTTGCAGAAGACACCGGAATCTTGACGCCATTTCAACCAGCCGACTGAAATTCCATGCCTAACATCTTCATCGATGTCGCCGTTCTTTTATAACATGGATCCTAAATAACAAAACGTATCCTTTTTTACCACCAATTGTCCATCAAAGCTAACGTCTCCATCCTCATGCCTAGTCATGCTAAATTCACACATCATATACTCGGACTTAGTCCTACTAAGTCTGAACCCCTTCGACTCTAATGTGCGCCTCCACAGCTCCAACTTCCTATTAACTCCAGCCCTACTCTCGTCAACTAACACCACATCATCAGCAAAGAGCATACACCAAGGGGCATCACACTGTACTTCTTATGTGACCTCGTCCATCACCAAATCAAATAAATAAGGGCTCGGTGCTGACCCTTGGTGTAGTCCTATTTTAGTCAGAAAGTCATTGGTGTCGCCATCACACGTCTGAACACACGTCCTTGCGTCTCTATACATATCCTTAATGAGGTTAATGTACTTAGTTAGGACTTTGTGCTTCTCCAAGGCCCACCACATGACATTTCTTGGCGCTTTGTCATAGGCCTTCTCGTGGTCAATAAAGACCATGTGTAAGTCTTTCTTATGCTCCCGATATCTCTCTATCAATTGTCGTATTAAGAAAATCGCCTTTATGGTTGACCTTCTAGGCATGAACCCAGACTGATTTTACGTCACACTTGTCACTCTTCTTTGGCGATTCTCGATAACCTTCTCCCAGAGCTTCATTATATGGCTCATTTGCTTAATCCCATGATAGTTATTACAGCTTTGAACATCTCCCTTGTTCTTTAAGCTTAGTTAGACCCAAAGATGAGGTTAAAAAGCTTAGTTAACCATACTATTGCTCTGGCACCCAAACATCTCCACACTTCGATGGGGATACCATCAGGGCCCATCACTTTACCACTCTTCATCCTCTTCAAAGCTTCCCCTATCTCTGCCTTCTGAATTCTCCTCACAAAGCGTTTGTTGGTATCATCAAATGAGTCATCCAACTCAAGGATAGGACCCTCCTCCTCCCCATTAAACAACTTATCAATGTACTCTCACCATCGGTCCTTGATCTCCTCGTCTTTCACCAAAAGTTGGTCTACCCCATCCTTGATACATTTGATTTGGTTGATGTCCCTCGCCATCTGCTCACGGATCCAAGCCATCTGATAGATGTCCTTCTCCCCTTCCTTCGTGCCTAGTCGCTAATAAAGGTCATCATACACCTGACCCTTTGCTACACTCACTGCTCGCTTTGCAGCCCTCTTGGCTATTTTATAGCCTTCTATGTTGGCTGCACCCTTGTCAAGATGTAGGCACTTGAAACACTCCTTCTTCTCCTTGATAGCCCTTTGCACTTCATCATTCCACCACCAGGTGTCTTTTGCTTCTTTTTTGCCTCACCTACTCACGCCAAACAGTTCTGAAGCCACCTTCTGAACACATGTTGCCATCTTTAGCCACATGTTGTCTGGTTCTTCTCCTTCCTCCCAGGGCCCCTCTCCTAGCATCCTCTCCTTAAACATTTGCGCTAGCTCCCCTCTAAACTTCCACCATTTCATTCTCGTGGTCTTGGTATGTTTGTTCCCGTATACACGTACCCGAAAGCGAAAGTTTGCCACCACAAGCTTATGTTGAGTGACAACACACTCCCCACGTATCACCCTGCAATCTAAGCAAGCACGTTTGTCCTACCTCCTTGCAAGGATAAAGTCGATTTGGCTCGAGTGTTGTGCACTTCTAAAGGTTACTAGATGGAATTCCCTCTTCCTAAAGAGGGTATTCGCTACCAACAAGTCATAAGCTAACACCCAGTTCAGTATATCCTCCCCCTCTAGATGCCCCCACATGGCCGTTAAGGTCTCCTCCTATGAAAGGCTTCTCGCTGATAGGTATGGAACTAACCATGCTATCTAGATCTTCCCAAAATTGTCTATTGGTGCTCTCACTAAGGCCTACCAGAGGGGCATAGGCACTGATCACATTCAGAGCCGAATCTCCAACTACCAGCTAGATTATAATAATCCGATCATCGTGCCTCCTAACATCTACGACCCCATCCTTAAGGCTCCTATCGATATAGATGCATACACCATTTCTACCCGATGTTGTACTAGTGTACCAAAGCTTAAAGCCAGTATCCTCCACCTCGTTCGCCTTCTGGCCCTTCCATTTAGTTTCTTGGACGCATAGGATATTTACATGACTCCTAGTTGCCACATCGACTAGCTCTCGTAAGTTGCCCGTTAGAGACCCTATGTTCCAACTCCCTAGACGAATCCTAGTTGGCCCGGCAAACTTCCTTACCCTTCACACCCGTCAAGGAAAGTGCGAAGACCCTTGCTTATTTTTCACCACACCCGGGCATAGATGTAGCGCGCCACTAAGGTTGCGATGACCTGACCCTTGCTCACTATTCATCATACCCAGATCACGATACGACAAGCCACCAAGGGGATGATGACCCGGCCCTTGCCCATTTGACACCACACCTGGGTTCCGATGTAGCACGTCGCTAAGAGGGTTACGCCCTAACAAATTTCTTATGGGTTTCATATCCATTTGAGTGGCTGGATTTTTAGCGTTGGTTCATCAGACCTAACACAACCCTCCTCCTTTACTCAGGCTTGGGACTGGCTATGTTGAGACTCACCATAGGCGGAGTTTAGTCACCTGAAATATTCTTAAAGAAATAAAGTTTGTAATATCATTAAAAAAACTGAGTTTGTACTATGGACTTAACTAAACAACATGCCTTGCCTGCTCATCTCCTTGGGCATCATGGCCCAATACCATCTCAGCAATTATCACGGAAATAGTCCTGCACAACCATCTTTAAATGAAGCTGCATAGAAGACATAGTGGAGAAGAATGTAGTTCAAGTGGTGACTGACAATGCAAGGGTAAATGAAGTTGCATCTAGTTTATTGAAAGCAAAGCATCCATCCACATTTGATATCTGAGAGTTTATTTTGACAGCAGAGCAAGTTTGGAGAAGTGTTTGATATAATTGACAAAAGATGGGACAACAAGCTGAAGGCTACTCCTTTCCATAGGTGTGGTTACTACTTAAATCCACGTTATTACTATCAAAACAAGTTGGATATTGAGCTAGATGGTTCATTCAGAGAAGGTGTAGTAACCTGCATTACAAAAATGATTGAGACTGTAGACATCAAGACTAAATCATTCTTGAGCTTGAGCAATATCAAGATGTGACTGGTTCATTTGGTAAGCAAATTGCTACAATCCATGTCTGAAAAGTTTCATATTTCTAATCTTACGCTGTTCAGTAGAATTCAGTATGACTCACCTTCAGCCTGTTCACTCCTCGACCAAAAAATTCTAAAAAATGTTTATTATACAAAAGCAAGTGACTCACAAGAACAGGACATGGCACAAGGCTGGGCAGCACCCGCAACTCTTTGTTCAAAAGAATCCTGCAGCAAACTGATTTCCGGAGTTATTGATCTCATATAATCATGCAAGGGAACTAATAATGCATAAATCTTGAAGGAACAAATATTATTGGAGATATTGTTAATGGAACTAATAGGTTTCTAATTTAATTAAATAGATTTGTAACTAAACTAACAGTATTCTATCTACTATTTGCGCATTGCAAAATAAGGGCAAGATCTGAGTTAATATATTACATTGAATTGTTTTTATAGGAGTAACTAATAATAGAAGCAGGTGGCAAAATTACATCAAAACACTTACCATTTCGAACATCTTAAATAAGCTTCTTAAAAAATTGTTTACCAAAATCTAAAAATTCTTACAAGCAGCGGCATCTGGTGAGAGAAGGCAAGCGACGGCTGGGGGGAGCAGGCAGGCGGAGGCTGGGGGGAGCAGGCGACAGAGCAGGGCGCAACGGAGACCGCCAGATGTAGGGCGTGGCACAGGTGGGGACGAAGGCCGTGAGCGCGGTCGAGGATGATGAAGAAGCTGCCGTGGTGGAGCACACGGGGAGAAGCGGTGCGCGCTCTAGGGATGCAGAGGCAGGCAAAGGGCAACAGGCGGCGGCTAGGGGCACGCGGTAGCTATGGAGACCAGGCGGCGACGCGCGTGTGGGGGAGCAGGCGGAGGGGAGCGGTGGAGGGCAGGCGCGTGGTGGGATGCGGAGGTGGGCACGAGCACTGCTGGGAAGAGCATGCGGTGGCGCTGGGTTGCGGCGGCAGTGCTTCTCGGGAGAGCAAGCAGCAGCATTGAGGGAGAGAGCATTAGTCACCATCTTTGACCGACCAACCGCCAGTTGCTGTGATTGGTCGGTAATAGTGCACGGTGGTGTAGTGTATAGGGACAATGATATGCTATGTCCATAAAGTATACTAGAGACGGGGATAATATTACGTCTCTGTTTATTCAGTTTTAGAGACCGCTAGATACCCGTCACTATAATCTTAGATTTAGAGATGCAAAAATAAAGACGGGGACATTTTATGTCTCTAAATGCGTTAGATACCTGTCACTAAATCCCTTTTTTGTAGTAGTGGTACAGAGGATGTCTACAAGTTCTGAATTAGTTTGATTTTATTAGATAATTAAGATATTACAATTTAGCTTGCGTTGTCACGAATCTTTTTTATCCGAACTGTATTTTCAAACTGACTTGACGCCTGCATCGCTTAGCTTAGTCGGTTCCTATGTCATTTTCCCCTCTGGCTGCATGACAGAAAGTAGAGAATGGGTACCACACACGTGTAACTGGGCTGAGAGCAATAGGTGAAGTGAGCTGAGAGCATACCAAAATGCGTGCCGAACAAAACACTGTATTGGGCCTGCTTGGTGTGCCCGAATACAGCACTCGGCACGTGACCACACATCCAACCAGGTGGATATACGGTTCATCAGGCCTCTCTCGTTCTTACTTTGTTATCATAGAAAGAATATTGTAGTTGACCAAACAACAGCATCATCTACGGACCGTCATCACACTAGTTCCATCTGAAGCGTAAGTACCTACTGCTGACCACTCTTATATCTGGGCCTAAAGAACCTGGTAATGACATAGACGTGTTCTTAGTACCATTGTTTATAGACCTGCAAAAACTATGGTTGGAGGGGGTCCGTATATGAGATGAGTATCGAAGAGAGTACTTCACGCTCAGAGCAATTATTTTTTACATGGTAAGTGATTCCCCGGCACTAAGGGCGCTATCAGGACAGGTCAAAGTTAAGGCGGCATTTTATATGCGTTGATGATACATCCCATATGTACCCTCCAGCATCCCAGAAGCTAGTGTATACGCGAAACCGTTGATTCTTACTAGCAAAACACAGGTATCGCGCGATGGCTAGACTCTTTGATGGCAAAGTTGAGAAGGACACAGAACCTCGACGTTGTATTGGCAGGGTCGTGTTTGACCTTGTTAAAAATATCAGTGTTGCTTTTGGAAAGCCGGTAATGGGAGCCAAAAAGGCAAAAGGTCTCACGCCATTTAAGAAGAAATCCATTTTCTTCGTATATTTGAATTATTGGAAAGAATTGGAAGTGAATCATACCTTCGACTGGATGCATATTGGGAAGGGTGCATTTGACAGTAGTAGTGGACTTATACTCGACCAACCTGATAAGACAAAGGATGGACTCAACGCAAGTAGAGATCTTGTAGTGATAGGAATAAGATCAGAGCTCCATCCGCAAGAAAGAGCAAATGGAAAGTACTTTCTCCCCCCAACAGCCTATACACTTATGATTGAGGAGAAAACAGCATTCTCTAAGTGCCTCAGTGGGATTAAAGTACCGACGGGTTTCTCATCAAATATCAAAAATCTTGTAAACACGGAAGAGTTAAAGATAAGTGGGTATAACACTTACGATTGCCATAGAATGCTTTCGGTGTTTCTCCCTATTGCTATCAGAGCTGTTAAATCACCATGGCTGAAGTTGGTTGTAACTCGACTTTGCTACTTCTTTAACGCGGTATCGAAGAAGGTCATAACTAAAGACGAGTTAAATGACCTACAGATCCACATGAAGGAAACAATGTGCATACTTGAGATGGTCTTTCCTCCATCCTGTTTCGATACGATGGAACACTTTCTGGTTCATATTGTTGACTAGATCTCTGCGTTGGAGCCCGTCTACCTGCATCAGATGTTTCTATTTGAGAGGTTCATGTATGTATTGAAACGCTATGTATGTACTCGTTCACATCCAGAGGGTTCTATGATCGAGGGCTATACAACTGAGGAGATCATCGAATGTTGCCCAGATTACATTAATGATGGTAGCAGATCAATTGGTCTCTCGTGTCTCGTCATGAGGGTAGATTATCTGGAAAAGGTATGAAAGGACGTAGATCGTTCATCGACCATGACTTTAAATGAGTGGACCAAGCACATTTCAGCGTATTGCAACAGACGCAGATTGTGGGATCGTACTTTGAGAAACATCTGTTAGTGCTCCACCAGAACAACAAGGATGCAACGGATAAATGGATCATAGACGAGCACAAGCGCTCTTTCACATCATGGTTTAGCTCCCTAGATCTTTCAAGTGGCGAGTCCGTGGAAGAGAAAATGCTGAGAAAGTTAGCTAATCGCCTTAGAAGAACCATGGTTACCTTTCAGCCATACGACATCAATGGTTTTACCTTCTACACCCAACAGAAGGATAAGAAGAGCAAGTGTCAAAACAGCGGTGTACGAGTAGAAGCCATTGACGAAGAGGACCAGATGACCTCGTATTACGGGTACATTGAGGAAATATGGGAGCTAGATTACGGTGCAAAATTACAGGTTCCCATATTTAAATGAAAATGGGTGAAGCACCCTAATGGCATCGAGATAGATGAATATGGTTTCACAATTGTTGATCTTAACAATGTTGGACACAAAGATGAGCCTTGGATACTTGCCAAGACCGTGAAACAGGTGTTTTATGTACTTGATTCAAAGGACGAAAAGAAATACATTGTTGTTTTAGGTAAACAAAGAATCGTTAGAGTGGGGAATATGGAGGATCGAGATGACTACAATCAATATGACAAGGTGCCATGTTTAATAGATCCGAAAAATTTTAAAGTCTTGGAAGCAAGACTCTCCTTTGCTGGCAGAATGCCCTACATGCGCACCAATCACTACCAATGAAAAGTCGTTAAACGATAACTCAAGCATCATGTAATTTTATTTTGTTAAGTATCTTTTATTATTCAAACCTTGTATTATGTTCTATGTAATTTATGTTTATTTGAATATAAAGATTGTGTAACTTATTTTTATAAGCATCATGTAGTTCAAAGTTATAGGGTCTAAAAGGTAAATATAAAAGAGTTTAGGGACCTATTTGTAATTTTATAAAAAGATAAGAATTCAAGTGTAAAAATATTAAGACTGAAATGTAATTAATAAAAAGTATAGGGTTGTTTCTGCAAAAGTTTAGGACCTAAACATAATCTTAGTTAAGTACAAGGGCCCAAGTGTGAAAATATAAAAGTAAAATATAATTAATTATAATGAACTCAGGGGTTCTTTTGTAAAATTATAGGGCTAAGATATTATTTATAAAAAAAATCAATAGTACAATTTTTAGAAAATCAATAATAGGGTTGTTTCTGCAAAATTTTAGTACCTAACATTAATTTTATGAAGTATAGGGACCTAAGTCTAAAAAGACAGGACTAAAATATAATTAATAATGAAATCTTGGGTTCTTTTGTAAAATTCCACGGCTTATATATTCTTTATAAAAAAAATAAGGGCTAAAATGAATAATACAATTTTTGGAAAATGTGTAACACAATTTTTTTTTCAAAAACCGACATGTTTTTAGCGGCGGCTAACAAAGTAAACTACCGCTATAGCTTTGTAGCGGCGGTTTGCTTTGTGAGCCGCCGCTAAAGAGAATTTCGTTATATAAGATGGGGCGCGGCAGGGCCCAAACTGACATGTTTTTAGCGGCGGCTCACAAAGTCAACCACCGCTATTGCTTGTAGCGGCGGTTTGCTTTGGGAGCCGCCGCTAAAGAGCCCTAGTGCACATTCCCATCTGAAATATATCATTCAAAAAGGACTAACAGAGCCCTAGTGCACATGAGCCTGGCAGCAACCGCATGAGCCGTAAGCAGTGATGGTGGCTGCACCGGGCTAGGCTGAGCTGCCTTTGAACGGCCAAGACATGGGATGGGGCCAAGATGCCAACTATGGTGACTACATGTTGGTGAAGCCAAGTCTCCTACGCATGGCATAGGTGGTGCAGGGCTAGTAATAAATGTAGAAGCAATCTGTGCAGCCGTGCTAGTCATGCCAAGCTGTTATCCTGAGATAGAAACATCAATTCTAGATGCAGCTGTGTTCAATAGTTTCACTGTGCTTAGCCTGCTCTCCGTTTGGTTCACACGAAAATGCTGGACGAATCTCCAAAGAGATATGGAAGCATGTACACTAAAGCCATTCCTGATGCCTTCCACGCTTAGAATGTGTGGAACACATGATTATAATTTGATATGTGAGAAACCATGTTGATATGTGCCATGGTTTGCAATATGTGATAAATAATTGACATTGGATGATTTGGTGTTTGAGTTGAAATGCGGGAATCTTAGGATGGCATGAGTTTGTGCATGTCATAGTTTTGACTAACCGGAGTTGATGAGGATGTTGGAGAGTTTGCAGGAGTTGGGAAATGTGTTTGCTTGTCTCATGATGTATAGGTCACTGGAGTCAACTTGGCGGTCAATTGCGAGAGGATCGGGCACAAGTAGGAGACATGGGGCCGGACGATCGGGAGGCCGAGTGAAGTCAAGGGTGATCCACACCGTACACGTGGAGAGGCAAGAAGCACGGACGGTATCGCGGTTGAGCCTCAAAACCGTGGGTGGTGATCAAGATGGCGGGCTTGACCAAGTCAAAGGTGATCGGGCGGGAGTGCAAGTAGAGGCTTCCAATGGACCGGAGGCGGGAGAGACTTGCCGGCACGGAGGATCACGGGATGAGGTGACATGCGTCAAGATCATAAAGCCTTGCTTTGGTGGAAGTGAGCATGAAATCGAGCTTTGAGAAGCGTGCAAGGCGGTTTCTAGGTTTGGACCTCAAAACCGGTTGCGGTGGTTGGTGGTGGACATGGCACCATCGCGAAGCTTGCGTCGAGGCGAAGCAAAGTTATGAAAGGCTCAATGGCGTTCGGGCGAGGGAAAAAGAGTTGGACGGTTTTGCCCCTGGTGATAGGTGGTAATATAATATAGGTCAATGGTAGAAGAGTCTTAGACTCTAGGCCTATATAAGGAGAGGTGTGGCTGGTGGGAGAGGTGCCTCTTCCCATTAGCCTTGTTAGAAATTCATTCAAAGTGCTAGGAGAGGTCTTCATGTAATAGAGGAGAGGAGAGGGTGTGTCAGAGACATCTCTTTGTCTTCCAAATAGTGGGAGGAATACGGTGGCTTCCTACCCTTGTATCCATGGATCTTGTAAGCATGTTTCTATGATGTGAGAGTTAGTTTCATGCTCAAGATCTCCCTCTCTCCCTAAATCACGAATTTCTCTTTTTCTCTATTTTCGAAGCTATTTTCGTGGTGATTTTTTATCTCATTTTTGAGTGGGTTTTGGTACCAATTTCTTGAGGGATCTTGGTGCTAGAACATGCCTAAACATTCCTTCATGGATCCTTGGTTGAATCCTAGGCAAGAGCACTCTTGATTTGGTGGATTTCCTCAAGAACATTCAAACCATAGAGCTTTCCGTAAATCCTGAAATTCGAGATGAATTCTTAAGCTTTTCATGTGATTCCACTTGGAAAAGAAACATCCTACCTTGAGACACCATCTGTCCAAGTTTCATGATTTTTGGAGTTCGTTTGGTTAGGTTTTGCCAATTTTCTAACCGAGTCATGAGTTCAGTTTTGGTTCTGGAAGGTGTCGATCGGCACTACCGATCTCTAAACCGGCACTGTCGGTGCGTGAGGAAGAACCCCTGATCGGCACTGCTGATGGCTGGACCAGCACTACCAGTAGCCTGGGTCTGAACCCGCATCGGCACTACCGATGTACCGACTGTCGCTGCCGATGAGCTATGACTGTATGTTCTAGTAACTTTGCTTCTTCTATCGACCGGCACTGCCGATACCTACGACCAGTACTGCCGATGCGCTCCGGCCATTGCTTTCTAGAGTTTTGGGAACCCCGCACCGGCACCACCGATGCATGTGATCGGCACTGCCGATGGTCCCAACTGGCACTACCGATCGCTATGATCGGCACTGCCGATGGTAGTTCAGTGAGGTATGTCTTGTTTGTGTTTCTTTGACCGGGTCGAGTCTTTGTTGCTCTTCTTTGTTTTCACTGTGTTCCATTGCTGTTGTTGATCACTACTAGGGTTGGCACATCATAAGTTGGTGTGTGTGGCCTTGGTGATCGGTTTAGAGGTTGGCTTGGGCTGTAACTGTGACATAGGCCATGTTCTTGTGAAAAAATTTAATTGGCTCTCATTCACCCCCCCCCCCCCCTCCCCCGCTCTGGTCGCTTTCTCGGTTCTTCAATATGATAGTGAAATTATCCTTGCAAGGAGCTATTCAAAGATGAAAACGCCGTGGCTGTATGTATACATAAGTATTTCCCATGTATATCAAACTTGCCGACCTATTTATCAATGAAGACATACAAAAGATGTATGTCCTTCCTTGTTCCTTGCTATTATAAGATTCAAGCAGCAGTTTGTTCCAAGACCCCTGGCCAGTGTCCTTATGAGGCCGGTCCTCACGAACGGCAATGGGATCCCAGCTGGCATAGTTTGTCATATCCACTTTACTATGTTTTGCTTCAATCTATTTATTAACAAAATGAGATGACTTTCCCGACCAAGGTGCCTACAATAAAAAGAGAAATATGCTAGAAATCTCAAAAAAAATAATCATTCGACTCTTAATGTTTTGCGAAAGGGCCTTTACCTCACTGGTAAGGTGGCTGAGTAGTACATCCCAGATCCCAGGTTCGACTCCCAGTGGAAGCAAATTTGCAATCTGGGCTAAAAAAATCCCCTCGCCTCTCCCCGCACTAAAACATTTGGTTAAGGCCTCACCTGTAGAAATAATGGCGCCCATGGTGGCCCCTGCTCAGGTTCTCACAAGGCTGGTGGCCCCAATGTAAGGGGGGAGAGGAGAGGGGGTTTTTTTGATCTACGTGAGAGGTTCTTCTCTTTAAATGCAATACCAGGAGGCCGTCATACCCCCGCAGGTCAAGTTTTTTTTTGGCTCTTAATGTTTTTACAAATAAGCTTGTATTATCATATCCCCATTAATCCCTTAACACGATCTCACATGTGATATGCTTTCCTGAGGATATCGTGTGCTCTCCTTCTAATATCCCATCGATATATTATTGAGGAAACCACCACCGGTGCTTCCTGCCCAGCATATTCTGACAGCGGGCAGAAACCACCTCTTCTAGTTCTAAAAAAAAAAAATCAATCGGCACTATAATTAGACCCTTCAATAGCGGACAAAAAGTACACCATGGACCTCAACCCTGTCTCCTCTTAAGATGAAAAGGTACAGCGCAGGAGTAACTTGCCACCATGACAACCATATCTCCACACATCTCCTAAGCTTGTAGTTGCCTGTCCATGCCAGTATGCCACGCATCAAGCAGGTGAGCAATCAGGCAATGTTCTGTACTCTCACTACCAGAAATCGGTGTGTCAACACTGGATAAAAAGGACTTGGTAAAGAGCTCTTTGCTGAGTGTTTTCGTAAGACACTCAGCAAAGAGTTTGCCATGTGCCAAAAAACATTAGGTAAGGATCCCACCCGCTACATGTCATTTTTTTCATGTGCTACGTATTTGGTGAAAATTGAAATCATGGCCTCTCTTTCTCGTGTAACTACCCCTACCACTACACCACACTCTCACTTGGGTCTACACTTACACTTCATTATCATTTCTCATATATTATACAAAATCGCATGCAAATATGGAGTTGACTCGATTAATCCTGTAGCCACTAATACTGAAGTCTTGCATTATTAAATTTTAGTAATTGCCTTTTAAATCCTGGTGAACTTGAAGGCTCCAAAACCATAATTGGTTTTCACATTGTATTAGTACCTAGCTACATCATTTCGAATCAAACATCAAAAGGATCTAGCAAGCTCACTCTGAAGATGTTGAACTGCTTTAGTTCTTCTTTTTATGGGTTTTCTGATGGAGATTAATTCAGCAGAGGGAGAGGGAGAGAGAGAGAGAGAGAGAGAGAATGGGCTCAGTGATGGCACCATTTAACTTTCACCTTAGGCACCAGACAGGAATAGAAAACATTCATCATTTGAGTATTCAATCGACGTTAATAATTTTGTTGATACAAGTTGAAGTGCATAATTCAAAATAGATTATTGTATGGTTCTTTTTCAACGGGACATCAAAATTAACCGCGCATTTGGGTAGGTTCACTAGTTATATATAAAAAAAAAACTAAACTACCCTTTTGGATTTACCCTGTAGTATTGTTTTACACGATACTGTGACACCCCCGGTGTCAAGGACTTCTGGCAATACATCCTAGGCACAACTTTGACATGATTAGGAACCCATATTAAAAATTGAAGCTTATTTAAATTCAATTTAAATGAAATTTAATCAAATTTGAATCGCATTTTAACTACAAGTCTAAATATTCCAACATAAACCATACCCAAAAAAATATATGTCATATACTGGAACAAATTAAAATTTTGAGAGATTTCTTAAAATTTTATGCCTTTATTTATTGGCCCGAATAAATATCAAAATGTCTAAAAACAATTCCACTTTCAAAATTTCCTATTCAAATTTGAATACAATTTAGAGGTCAAACTCATTTTTATAAATTAGAAAACACCATAAGGAGCACACACATATTTTTAGACTGTTTACAGGACCTATATTTTTAAATCTGTAAAATTAACAAATGTTGTGCGTTTGAAAACCTGGGGAAAAGATTAAAACTCACGGGCCCCACCTGGCAGTCACCGTGAAGAAACACACCCCGGCCTCCCGTCTCGCCCGACTTGGCGCGTGTCGCGTGCCTTCCGGCGTACGGCCAGCATGCGACGCCGCGGATCGACGGCTCCACCCCTTTCCGACATCACCAATGCCTCCACCTCCTGGTCGGAACGTGCACTCATTTCCTCTGCTCTCCCTCTCTCTGCTCTCCTCCACCCGAAGCCACCCGCCATGGAAGCCCTGGCCTGAGCTCCGCCGCCCAGCCGCTGCGCCCCGCCTCTGACGTCACCGTGCTGCTCCGGAGCTATGCCTCATCGCCCTCTACCTCTCCGCGGAGCCACTCCATCTCCGCTGCACCAAGACGCCACGAATCGAACTCTTCCCCAGCGATGGCCTCGCCGCCATTTCTTTGATTCACGCCACCTTGGTGAGCTACTCTCCGACCCCACTCACTTGCGGCATCCACACCCCCTCGTGAACCCTACTGACCCTTCTCGGCTCCATTTGTCAAAGATCGCCGCCGGGAACGCCAACCCCGCCACCATCGCTCGCCTCGGCTCCAGCTCGTGCCGCCGCTCCGCGTCATGCGGCACCTCCGGCCATCCTCCCCGCCTTTCCGCATGAGCCATGCAACCGTCGGGATCCTCTTCCGCCCTCTGCGCCTCGGTAGGCTGCGCCGGCGACGCCGTGGCCCGGCGCTGAAACCGCGACTAGCCAGTGCGTGGCCACGGCCTGGCCAGCCACTAGACCGTGGACCAGATCCAGAAAATAGCTATTAAATTGATAAATGCACATCTCATGAACTATTAGGAGTTTTCAAGCAAACAAAAGATCTCTTAGCTCCTCTAGACATGTACTATTGGGGAAAAATGTCAAACTCTCTTGCATATTAGTATTTTTATCAGAAATAAATTAATTGAGCAACACACTAAATAATTCATAAATAATTCTCAGCAGCTGATAAATTAATGAAACTTGGTATTTGGTTCTAGTTTGTCATGCATAATCATCCTGCAAAGTTACAATTGTTAGCTCTATGCATTTTAGTCATAATTACATTATTGTCCTTTTTCTTGATTTAATTATTTAAAATTAAGGGCTCAATGCATGTCTATGACACCTGTCCCAAACATCATTCATGGTATGTTCTATTGGTAGTAAATCACCCATGTGCTTGTGACCTCCATAACCATGCTAAAGTATTTAATTGTTGTATAGGGTTAATATTCCCTAATTGATCTATAATATAATTCAAGGTTATTATCGCCTAAACATATCTCATGCATAATAACCTTTCCAACACACTAAAAATATTATTCATGCAGTGCCCACACACCAGTACTTCCATACAAAATTACCAGATTAAGTACTGGAGTCTATGAAGGAAATTCACCAACTAAACCCACCCCCTATGCTTCTACTTTATACATTATATTTACCTAATTGATTCCCACTGTGCTCATCATACCTGTCAGTCTTTCTTAAGTAGACTACCATGAATCTTGTCTCATGTACAACATCGCACTTTCATCATGTAGATCATGAGGTGAACCACATGGAGGTCGGTGCAGAACAGGAGCCAGAAGAACAAGGAGGTGATCCCGCTAACTAGGAACAGGATCAAGGCAAGCCCCGGTGCATCCCACCAGTTTTATATTTTTGTTTTTCACATTAGTTAGGGATGTAGGCTTGTTTGTGCATTAAGTTTATAGGAGTTGTTTGAAAACTTACTATTGCAGTAGGTTCCCATTTACCCAGTATTAGCCTCAAAACGGTAGTCGCTCTACTTAATCTAGGACGATTATTCGTTGAGTGGTATGGAGACCACTCGTAGACCAGGAAACATTATCACTGGGGAATGACATCGACTGAAGAAAAGTTTGGATGGGATAACAATAAAGACCGGACGGGTAACTAGGTGGAAAAGGAAGGACAGCTTGTCTTCATGGAGGTAGCCCCGTCCGAGTCATCTAAGGCTACGCCTCGTGTCCGGCCCATAGGATCAAGTTTGAACGTACTGTTTACATGCTGGAGCTATGGGACTAGTAAACTGATGTAGCTACGACTACCGCTTGGGCGGAAGATACCCTACTCCTTAAGCTGGAACTGGGGATGAGAGGAGGGAGGAATCTACCCACGGATGGCGGTACGGGACGCATCGCGTGGGGGACCCTTCTCGGAGGAGCCAGGCTCGGAAGACCCTGTGGTACCGTAAGCGAAAGGTTACTCCATGTGACTTCTAGAAAGCGCGTATGGGTCATGCAAGCAGGTTTCTCCTGCAGAATGTAAATCGATTCGAGTCGCTGCCCCTCACAGTAAGGAGTACCACTTGATCGCTGCTCCAGAACAGTGTCGGAAGCCATTAATATGATGAGTAGGTTTAATACTGCTGTTTGGAATTATTAATATTGTATTACAACCACAATTGTTGTAGCTATAGTGCAAACTAAATTTATTATTCTGCATGACAATTTAACTTGATGTTAAATTTGAAAAATAAGGATCCACTCTTAGGCTGGCTTTTTGGTAACATAAACCCTACCCTTAGCCTTTACATGTCTAGGAGTCGGCTGAAGTTGGCCATTTTGACGGGTCAGTCTTGCTGAGTAAACTAGTTACTCAGGGCGTAGCTCTATGTGGTTTTCAGATGACCAGGATGGAGACTGCCACTGCGGTGGGAGGTTCCACTCCACTGTGGTGGGAGGTTCCACTAGAAAGGCCAGCGTCCTGCCTGCTGGAATATCGAGTGAGAACGGTGCACCGACAACGAGGAGGAGTAGTCTGTTGATTACCGGCACGTTGTTTCGGGCAATACACCTATCATGGCCGGATATTCACTATGTGTTGCCGTGAGAGAGCTATTATATCTTATTTATCCCGTCAAACCATTTAATTACTGTTGAACAAATTTCGCTTTCGCAATTTATTTGTTTAAAACTCTGGTTGATAATTTAAATTTGGATTTATGTAAAACTATGTACTCTACCTATGTTCTTCTTGTAACTATATTCTTCTGTCATGTGTTATACTATTGGGCGTCACAGCGCGTGTCGTCACTAGAAAATGATCCTAGAATGGAGCCGTCTCCATGGTAAGACGGTTCTGTTACAGATACCACACAATCGAAACAGTCATGTTTCTCCATCCCAAATCTGCACGCTCGCCAAAACCTTTCGGTTGTCGGCCTTCGATCAGTGTGATCCCTCCCATTGCCGTGCCCACCTGTGCGCTATGAGTTTAATTTGTTATCTCTATGGAACGATGGAGGCAACCTATGCTGCAATAACACACGATCGGAGTCATAGATGAATAACAGACCTTGCCGCCGCCGCCGCCATAACCATCCTGCGAGATCGCGTTTGCGATGGACCGATCGCTACCATGATCACCATCAACGATCGTCTCATCTGTCGGCTGGAGTATGTGCATTCACCGTTGCCATAACCGTGCTCTGAGAACACGATCGGGATGGAGCCGTACACGAACCTCAGGCCTCTCTGCTGCCATCGCTGCACTGGTCGCTACCAAGATCACCATCAATGATCGTCTGATATGCCGTTGGACTACATGCATGCATCCAAGTTCTACAGTCGCCGAAGGAACGCTGGCCTGGCTTGCTGGCCAGAGAACGTCCAAGTCTTGGCTGGTGGATCAAGGGTTCCATCGACAGAGTTCATCAGTTTTTATCATCGAGTTGATTCCTCTCTGTATCCCCAAGTGTATGCACTTAATTAGTTATTTTGCCATGTTAATTACTAAACACAAGCATCGAAGTAATAGTACTTATATGCTTATTTGTCACCAAAAGTTTGTGAAGGCCAGCTGCTCTGACTTCCAACAACACTCTTTTTGTTGGTTGTGATTCTACCATGCTGATATCGACAGAAGGCTTTTAGTGTCTTGGACTGTAGCTTCATGCCTATTGCAGTTAGCATATCCAGTGTCCTGGAAAATGTGGCTACGTACCTGTTGCACTTAGCATGCGCACATCAAGTTAACTAGCCATTTCCTTTATCTTCCCCAAAAAACACACCAGCTATATATCCAGAGGTTATAATGCTTCCTTTTTATTTTTGCGTTGCTCTGGAAATAAATATAAGAGAACAGCATACAAATTCTCATTTTTTTAATCAGATGAGAAGCCCAGATGAACAAGGTTACTTGCATGCTCCTGTTTGGGCTTGGCAGATTAAAGCACTGGCAAACAAGTTGGTAACGGCCATTGCCATTTAGTTTAAAACTGCACTTTGTCCAAAACAGTGATAAAGCTACATTGGAATATGGTCAAAATAAACTCCGTAAAAGGATTTTGCTTCACCGCAGTGCCATGGCACCACTAGCGTTATGTAGTTTTGCCCCTAACTACAGAATTTGATTATTGTTATCTAGTGTGATATGACCTACGCACGTACTGCGTTGTTGTATTTGGTGGTTGAGCAGCAAGCCGGATGCTATTTGACCTTAGAATTTTTTTGCAATTTTTCCTTTGGTTGCTTGACAAGGATGTTAAATATATATGTTCAACTGTGTTTGTGCCTGCGACTAATAATACTGTTTTTACTAATGGGTATAACGTAAGCACTTCATTTTTTTTTCTTCCTTTTGGATTTCATGAATTTCATCAGGTTCTTCTATTGGCCTCATTTATTTCAAATGCTCATACTCTTCGTAGTCTGTGATGGCCGCCTTAATGTTTGAGATGAACTACTGATGAGGTGGATACTCTTTCTTGATTATTTACCATCGTTGCACCACATGATATGTGTCCATAAGCTGGAAGCTGTAAAAGCGAGGCATAATTGTGACTCCTTTGCTTCATTCCGCATGCAGCATGGAGATTGGGGTGCCTTTTTTTAGCTTGCTGATCAGGTGCAACATAGTAAATAACTTCAATCCAACACATCTATACATATAACAGATTTAGCTAATCTGCCTGATATATAATAATATATGGTAATTTGACTTTTGAGATATAATCTGACATCCAACTGTTCAGCTGATCCATCTGAACAAAATTCACACCACTGTTGTTTTGTAACTTGGTCCACAACCTTCTTAAACAACATTGCAACTGCATTGATTCTATAAAAGAGATACCAGTGTCATGATGGAACCAAAAGGGCCAGAGAACTGCATTGATTTTATCGAACTCATATAGCCAAAATTCTAAAGACCACAATAATTCTGGTGAGTTTCAGACATATTATGAAAACAACAAGTAACTAATAATAACATAACCACATAGCTAACTGGATACGTAAAAAGGTAGTGCGAAACCAACTCATTTGCCAATATCTTCAGATCCATTTATTTTTATAAAACTCAATTCCCCTGTTACCACTATTATGGTTTCTCTTGCTGCCACAGATTGGTGCATGTAATATTTTCATAAATAACAAAAACATATAAACAAAATTCAAATTAGTTATCTAAATTATTTTTGACTTAATTAGTTACCAATATTCAGGCATTTTATTGCTTTACTGGTATATACAAGGTATAATTTATTTAATACCAGTTGAAACATGAGCACGGACAAATATAACATATTCTGAGAGTGTTAATTATAATGGTATATATAAGCTAATTTTGGATAATATATCAGCTATGTTTCATATTTCTGGAAAAAAAAACTTTAATAATATTAAAATTCTAGAAATCCAATGCGTTCAATGTTAAAATTCTCCACTGAATTGTGTCAAATTTGATATATGCATACTCACAAAAATTTAAAGCCTTTTTAATATTGAATTAGTAAATAAGCAATAAATTTGCCTATAGTGATGTCTAATATAAATATACAAATCTAGGCGCGCAAATGCGCGGGTCGTCTTGCTAGTTTTAAATAAAAAAGTTGTCATGTATAAAGTTTCATAACTTTTCAATATCTACAACTTTTATTTTTAAGGTTTCTTCGTCCAAGTCGTTCAAAAAATTCAAATTTGAAAATTTTAGACGTACTTTTAGTTGACAAAATTAATTAAAATTAAAAAGTGCTCAACTATAAAGTTGTATAACTTCTAAAGAGCTAGAACTTTATATTGATCATTTGTTCATCCAACATAGTGGTAGTAACATTGTTGACAAATGTTATATATCTCGCTTATAGTTTCATGAAACTATATGAGCAAAATTGGTTTTGTGTACAATGTTACTATCAATTTGATTAATGAAGAAATAACTAAATTAAAAAAATTTAGTTTGAATTAGTTTACTATTTCAAAATATAATTTGAATTTGTCTTTGCTGAGTGTGTTTTTTCCTAACACTGGGCAGAGACATTGTTTGTCGAGTGTTTTTTTCCTAACACTCCGCAACGAGCTTGTTTACTAAGTGCCAAAAAAACATAATTTTTTCTGGCACTCAGTAAAAAGCTTTTTATCAAGTGACCGACAAAATACACTCGGCAAACCTCTAGACACTCGGCAAACAGGCAATTTCCGGTAATGTCCATTGAGTACATGCATGAAGGTTAACACAGTGTCACCTTGCTGGTATTGGAACAATCACACAAATATATATAGACTCCCAAGAAATGGCATAACTGCAGAGGATTCCATTTCAGGTATTACAATCAAGCGTTATAATAGTCCAAAATGAGTTGGAAGTTTCATACCAGAGCAGAAATAACGCTGACCAAGAAGATTGAAAATTGTAGTACTACAAGTGTGGCTGAAACTGGAGGGCACGTACTGACAAAAGCATCCTACCAGTTGTTTCCTTGCTCCACCAAACCGACTCCATAGAGCCTAGAGCAATTGATGACAATGACCATAAGTATGGAGGCTTGATGAGCTTGATTAAGTCCAAGGGTTGATGAAGATAGATCAAGGCTAAGGCTAAGCTAGGAGCAAGTGTTTGGAACACTTGTATAGTTGTTAGGGCTTGTGTACATAGGAAAAACCGGACTATCAAGGAGTCTAGGTCATATCTCTTAGGTCATGCTAGTCGGTGATGTGTATGAATGCTCGCTAAAATCACAAGGCGCTAGGTGGCAGTGGAGAGGCCAAGGAGCTGTTGGAAGAAGCCGATAAATGAAGTCAAGTAAAGATAAGGAGTTTTAGCTTCTAGAGATGGAGACCGGACAGAAGGGTCGTGGAGACCGGACAATCGGATCATGTGCGAGAGGACCTGATCGCAAAGGAGTTGCTTCGAGGAATCTATTGGATTGAAGACCCATCAAGACCAGACAGTCCGGTGTGTAGACTGAACGGTCCGCTTTGTATGGTTGGGAGCAGAACAGAGAGGAAGTAGTTTTGACGCCGCTCTGAAATGAACAGGAACTGTATAGAACGCAGTAGGGACAGAGGAGCAACAACTCTGGGGGATCTGTCCAGTGAAGATCGGACGGTCCAATCTGACAGAGACCGGTTTGTATGGTCTGTACTTCCAAAAAAGCTGTTTGGTAGAACAATGGCTAGTTTTAGGTTGGAAAACTATTTAAAGTCGTTGCTGGGGTCTTGTGGACCTATCTTGGCCATTGGGATATATGAGAGCATCAGCAAGGAGCCAAGAGGAAAAGAGGAGAGTACGAGGACATGATATTACATATATTGAGAGTGTTAGAGAGAGTAACTTGGATATCCATACACATCTAAGGCTAGGTTGTTACTCTTGGTCTATGGTGGGATCTAGACCGGTTAAGCGTCAGTGATGAGCCTATCCTGATCAGTTTTGAAGGCTGATTCACCCTCCACCCCTCCCCCCTCTTAGTACGCCTTCGATCCTTACACTGTTACTGGAGGCGGCCTGCAAAGGCAGCAATGGAGGCCGCTGCATCTTGCGGGTGTTTGCCTATTCGCCCCCATGTTTAAAAAAGTTGTGGACAAAAGCAGAGCCAGCTAATATATATTTCTATATATAAATCACTATATATTGATGGCTGGCCCATAGAGAAAAGCAGAAAAAAGCCCACTTAATGCCGCTTTATTTGAACACCTAGGCGTTTGCCAGCTTAAATCCATCGCTTGACTAAAAGCGATGTGCCGGGGCACCGCATAGTGCCTAGGCGGCGCTTAAGTGGGCGAAGCGGCCGCTTTTTTAAACACTGCTTGCACGAACCCTAGCAACTGTAAATCAATGGCGATATCTTAAAAGGATCAGAGCACAAGAAGCATCTAATCGATTTGCCTAGCTAGCACTGCCGCATGTGTCATCATATTCCGTCATCACCAAGAATGAACGCCATCTACGTTTGTCCCATCCTCTTCTATCGTGACTAGGCAGCCAGCAGAATCCAAGAGATCAGCGGAGCGAATTTCATGACATGCACGGCTGGCTCGACCATGTGCCGGATTCACCAGCTTGCCGTCGTATGCCTTCACGCTGGGTTCATTCATGTAGTGACAGCCATCACCAACAAGAGGTTCGATGTGTTTGGAATCTCGGCATGAACTAGAGCATGGAGTTCATTCTTCGGTGCCCCAGGTTACTTCAGCTTGAGTTGCAGACTAAGATCATCAATGATCACCGCAGGTTCATCAACTGTCGCTGCAGTCTATGGCTGAGCACGGGGCATGTGGAGCCTGAGGTGTCATGTTTGGGTTACCTAATCAGGTCCAGGCATGGCTTGGCCGATTGTTATGGCCTAGTGAATCCATGAGCAGGAAAGAGATCCTTTTTTCAACTTCAAAGAGAGATCACTAACACCTCCACAGCTGGCCTGATCTATCTTTTTTTTTCTTGATCTTCCAACAGAGAATACAGATACTGACATAGAAGATGATATCTCGGTGATTGTACTGTCACGAAGGTCATCGCAATGAAACAAGCTGATGTTCACAATGTATGAAACCAGTTGTATGCCATCTGCAGTAACCAATCAGAATTAGAAACAATATTATATTCCAATTCTGTAGTGATCAACCTAAAAGACACAGCAGTTACTCACCGTGAGCTGTAAAATTTGTACGTAGGTTACTATATTACCTGCAGTTATCCTTTATATTAACTAGCCGTGTTTTCTTTAAAGCAAATCAAATTTTTTTTTTTGGGAATAAGCAAATCAGAAGTTCGGGTACCATAAAACTGATATAAACTGTAGAAAATAAATATTATTACAGAATATACTACTCATCCGTTCGCAAAATATTGGCGTGGTCGCTGACAACAAATAAAAAACAGAGGACTACACTTGAATAATAAGCATGTAACATTAGGTCACTAACTGGTATGACATGCTCAAGGTTAAGGATGAAAATGGATCGGATACGGACGGATATCACTGATCCTATATCCTATCTTACATTTTGTTTTCGGAATCGGAGTCGGATACGGATAGTGCCAGATACAAATACAAATACGAATATTCTCGGTCTCGAATACGGATCATTACGTATCGAATATAGGATTAGCAGCTTTCATATGATGTCGGACACGAATATTTCTTCGGATATTGAGTTAAAGCAACATCAACATATCTCAAAAGTCAAAACTCTCACAGATCGGGTTTAGACTTTAGAGTATATACTATTATTAAGCACGAGATAGATAAACATACTTAAGTTGATGACATTACTAGCACTCTTCAATCTTCATGATGTATTTCACGTTAGTATT
Organism: Eleusine indica; assembly: GCA_030378355.1. Classification (NCBI taxonomy): domain Eukaryota; kingdom Viridiplantae; phylum Streptophyta; class Magnoliopsida; order Poales; family Poaceae; genus Eleusine; species Eleusine indica. The sequence goes on from CM059494.1 coordinate 19,228,867, forward strand.
GTGATTATATCATTTGTGACACACAATAGAATCTGTCAAAAGGAGTCAAATTTAATTTTCTATTTTGTTTATGCCTTCGTCACATTGCCAAAAAAAATATTTTGTTACATCTGTACGTCAAAAGGACTTTATTGTAAAATGACAAGGGCCAAATCACAAAAGAACCAAACCCCCGTGAATCTCCTCTCTATCGCTCCCCAATCGATGTTCTGGATCTCCGTCCTCTCTCTCTCTCCAATCTCTGTTCTGGATCTCCGTCCTCGCTTGCCATTTGCAAATGGCCACGGCCTTGGCTGAGATCTCGGCCACTTTGGCCTTCTTGTCCCAAGCGGCTTTGGTTCGTAGTCTCTGGAACGAAGGCACGATGGCTAGGTCTCCACATTCGCTGCTTGAGACACGAACACGGTGGGCAGTGCGCGGCAAGGCGAGAGACACGGTGCTGTCTCGCCGTCGTTTGGAGTGACGGGAGCTTCAATTTCACTTATCCTTGACAGAGCAAAGATTCGAGGAAGCCGACGCTCGGCGGCAGCTACGGCCGAGACGCGAGGACATTAGAAGATAGAGGAAGATAGGTCGGGGTGTGGATTTCGGATTCTATATCGGATACTTTATCGGGTAAATCCGATAAGCTGGCCGGATATCCGCTATCCGACGGATACCACGCTCCCTATATCCGGCTCCGATATCCGTTGCAGGTATTCGAGTCCGGCTCCGATATCCGACAAAACTGTCGAATATCCGATAACTACGATCCGTTTATGATCCGAACTAATTCAGGCAGTCGGGCGGGCGGATAATATCCGACCCGTTTTCATCCCTACTCAAGGTGCCACAAACCTTCTTGTAGCCAGCTAATATTATAAAAATGTTAGGAGAAATATTGTAGTTCATGGATCATGAATGGACATCTTTGTGGCATTTATGGCCATCTAGGTCTATACTCCTACGGTTATCAGCACCATGCCCCTTCTACTCAGACAACAATCAGTCACCAAAACTATATTGGACAGTCAACACAGTTTGATTCAACATGCTATGCCATATGTTTCTTCAGAGAAACAAATTTATAATAGGACATCACCTGGAATAGTTAATTTTTTTATTTACATTTTAGTATTCTTTTAGAGTGGACATATATTAATATAATATATACAGAAACATTGTTAGCACTTCACAATCAGGCAACACGTCCAACCAAAGTACATTAATCAAATTATAGGATATCATTTGCATGCCAGCCCGTGCAATTGCGCGGGCAAAACAATCTAGTTAGATGAATTACATTTAGAGTTGGAAAAAGGCACAGCGTGTGGGCAACCGGCAAGTCGCCTACGCACGGCCAAGCAGGGAGCGGGAGGCCGAGCTGTGCTTGGTGCTGGTCTCGAAGAGTGGTGGGCGACTGAGGAAGCATGGAGCAGCAAGGCATGGACTTTGGTTGGACGTGTTGCTTGATTGTTAGTGCTAACAATGTTTCTGTATATAAACAGAGTGTCGTAGCAAAGCTAACACGGGTGTTTGGAATGTCACAGTGCCGATATCTCCTAAACTATCCCTTTTTTTTATATATTCGCGGTCCTTGATTATCTCTCTTGTCATGTTCTCGGTGTTCATATTCCCTCCCTACCCTGCCTCGTGGCTACAGCGCTCCGTGCCATGCGGAGCTGAACTGAACTTCTCTACTGCACCAGCCTAGGCATCCACCAACTTTCCTCTCTACCCTACCTCTACTTTCTGGCACTAACACGATATATTATTACCGACCAATAATGGCAACCAACGATCGGTCGGTAAAAGACGATCGGTCCGTTAATTTGTCGGTCGGTAAAGATTTCGCATTCCCGACCGGCCGTCAGTTGCTAAAACACAGTCTAGGGGGTAAAACTTTTACCGACCAGTTATACCGACCGACTACATTTGTCGGTAAACAGTCGACTGACTGTAGGTCACTGAAACCGTCTTTACTGACCTATCGTAGGTCGCCTATACTGTACCGTAGTGTACTGATGGGAAACAAAGTAACATCTCCTTAGGCAGTGTTGGACCCTTAGGCGTTTCGTTTTCAGTATGAGTGCATGCCTCGTTACCCATCACGGACACAGAAACAGAGGAACACGAACTTGGTATCAGTAACTAACGAGTTCACATGATCCATGCATGACCTTCTTGATTGTTCATACTGCTCATGCCCATCCTCAGGGGCGGAGCTACAGGGGTGCTGGGGGTGCTGCAGCACCCCCTGTAGCCTAAAAACTCTAGCCTAATCACCAATAGCTTCTTAGTTAAAATGGCTTCAATTTTACTTGATCAGTGTTAAACATACACTTAGCACTCCCTTTGCAAAGTTTCTGGCTCCGCCCCTACCCATCCTAGTGGCTGCGGTGCTGTTGGCCGGAGTCGTGGCCGCAATATCAGTCAATTGCAAGACATCTTTGCGTGGCTCATACTGTGCATGGCTCGTGGCCACAGCGGTACAGGGTGTGCAGAATAGGCATTGCCTCCTGCACGAATCTGGCAGGTCACCGATGTGCCAGCTGTAGGCTACAAACACTCCGCTCGAAGCTCGTAACTCGACTCGACTCGTGACAAGCTCGACTTGGATCGGCTCGACTTGTTTTATTAACGAGCCGAGTCGAGCTTATAATTTAGCTCGTCAAATTTACGAGCCGAGTCAAGCTGGCTCGTGAGCAGCTCACGAGCTCAACGAGCCCTGAAAGACTCACAAAAAGTAAGATCATTAGTAATAAAATATAAAATATTAGACTAATATTTAATTATTTAAGGACCTATTTCAAGTTGAGTTATATTTATAAGTTATTTTTATTACCTATATACTATATTCTTAATTATTTATATTAAAATATTTCATCTTCCTAAAATCTAATGTTTGAATTATGAGGTATATCTAGCTCACGACCTAACTAGCCAACTCAAGCTAACTATCGAGCCGAGCCGAGCCAAGTTCTGAGTTTGATTGTCCAACGAGCTGAGCCGAGCCGAGCCGAGCTAATTTTCTAATGAGCTAACACGAGCCGAGTTGAGCCGAACCGAGCCAGCTTGACATCCAGCCCTAGCTGTAGCAAACTGTTGCAGACCGTCAGGCAGCTTATGCCCGTCCCCTGGCCAGGCATGATTAAGCAACGTCAATGCTCGGGGTGGAACTGGATTAGAGCATCACGACGTTCGGCCTACTTCTGGATGCGGCTTCTCTCCTCCCGTGGCCTCCTCCCATGCATACTCCTATCAGCTGGCAAAGTTTTATTCGATCTCGTTTTCTCTATGGACCCAGCCTAATCACTACGGGAAACAACACATTTGCCGTGTGCCCTAGGCACACGGCAACAACGGAAATACCCACGGCAACATTTTTGCCGTGGGTAACACACGGCATACAGCGCACGATAAAAAAGCCATCGGCAAAGGCCTCTTTGCCGTGTGCTTTCCATCGGCCACATGACAAAGGAGTTGTCGTGTGCCTCAGCTGGCCGATGGCAAAAAAAAAGCGTCGTTACCTTCTCCCACTGTGACGGCATGCTTTGCCATAAGCCATACGGCAAACATTTTTTCACATTTTCTAAAAAAAACTATAATCATCTAGCAAACTTGGAAAATAACCAAATTTCATCATGTCTCTATTTATATTCACTATTACTCATACAAATATGGTTGAGGTCAAAACTTTACTCGATCTACATTTTTGATTCAGAATCTCAAACACTGCAAATCAATGTTTAGATTCTTTTACGTAGGTTCTCTGATTTGTGAGCAACATACATGACAACTTGTCCAACATATTTTTTTCTTTTTACCACAGCCACTATGTATGATATAATAATGGTAGGACAATTCTCATAATTTTAAAACTCTTTGTGTTTTAAAAAAAATAATTTGTATTCAACCATACGGTGTTCCCAATATTTCATGTATAATATGCATGATTTTTCTTGTTATTTCATGGAAACGGACTCAATTGGGGATCATTAGCATGAAATATCAAATTTACATTCACTAAGATACATTATTCGAACCACTTGCAGTTTAAATTTAAATTTTTACAAAATAATGAAATAATAAAATAAATTAACTAAATAAAGTACACATAACTAAAAATTACATGAAATATCATTTTCTAAGTATCATGTAAACTATATGAACGTCAAAAAAGTTGGAGGGGAAAAGGGGAAGAAAAAAAAAACTTTGTGCAATTTTGCCATGTGCATAGGTGAGGCACACGACAAACTGCCCATCTTTGCCGTGTACCATATGAGGGCATACGGCAAATACCACCTTTGCTGTGAGTCTAGTAACGTGGCACACGGCAAATCTGTAACGGCCGTTAGCCTCGGGTAGTCGACAAGGCTACAAACTGCTAACGGCCTGTTTGTCGTGTGCCATGCCACTGGACACACGGCAAAATTGGTGTTTGTCGTGTGCCGGCCATGTGACACACGGCAAAGGTTTTTTTTGCCGTGTGTCTGTCGTTTGCTGTGTGCTTTATTTGTGGCGCACGGCATAAAACATTTTTGCCGTGTGCTCGATAGATTGCTCAAGGCAAACATTAGTGCACACGGCAAAGATGCTCTCTTTCACGTAGTGAATGGAGGACCTCCAGCCTGCCGCACACGTAACGTCGTTAGTCTTCAACGTTTCGGTGGGTTCCACATGAATTTTTTTTGAAATAGGTCCCCACATGAATTAAGTAAGGAACGAAGGGATAAAATTCGAGTACGGGTTCTGCCTGCATTGCTCTCTCGTCCGCCCTAGTTCTCTCCCGGCTGGCCGGCTCTGACGAAATCCAATGCAGCTCTACCCAAATCCATCGTTGCCGATAGCCTTGACGTTTTTTTTTTTTGAAAAATGAGCTGGAGCACTGCTCTTTTATTTAAGAGGGAAGCAAAGCAGTACAATTACATAGAGTTTACATAACTATATTAAAAATGAGCAGGAGCACTGCCTTGACGTTGTTTCCAGGTTTTCTTCAAAAGATGATGAGGTTGCATGAAGAATCATGAGTCCTTGAACTTCTAGGTGTCATTAAAACTCCATGAGAATTCACCTCTCCCGCACCGCTGTGCAACTGTACTTCAGGAGTCATGAAACTTGCCGATGAGATCAAAACATCAGGATCATCTTCTTCTCCACCACCGGGTTGCATCATCACCATGCGAGCATTTTTATGAGGATCTGAGAGATTAGGAGCATGGATTAAAAAACCGTTGGAAACCGGCTGGTTTTCACAGTTTTCGGCAAAACCGATCCGGCTCGGTTTCATCGGACATCCCGGTATACTGCTCGGTTTTCAGCGAGAAAAAAACCGTACTGTAGCGGTTTTTAAATCCTTATTAGGAGTTCTTTGCTGTCTGTGTAGAGGCAATGAATAAAGAATTATATTCTCTGTATAAATGGTTGCAGCGGGAATTGTTGGTTTGTTTGGCGCCTCTTTTTTTTGGCTGCTGATTTACCGCCGGATTTCTGAGAGAAATGGAGGTAAGCACTTGATGCGGGGGTTCCTCTGTTGGGCTGGGTGCACAGGGAAAACAAGATCGAATGGAACTTTGCCAGCTGGCAGGAGTATGCATGCATGGGAGGAGGCCACGGGAGGAGAGAAGACGCATCCCTTCTTGTGTTGGTGGAACAACGTGCCATCAAAGGACAAGGTCCAGAGAAAAATGGAACGATATCCACTCAAACCGTTCCTGATGTCTACCATGCTTACCATGGTCCGTGGAGTATATGAAAGATTTTGACCATATAAATGCTGATTGCGAGGAACTGCTGAAGGACGTGAACTGGGGTTGTATATATAAGCCCCTACCCATATCCAACTTGCCAACCTAGTAATGAAGGTAAAAAGCTTAATTGCACTATGTATCCAGCTTTTTAATTAAAATCATCAGACATAATATGAAGGAAACGTAATTCTATGGTATAGTCAGTCCACGAGCAAAAACGCTGATAAAATAAAGAGTGATTTGTAAATTATAACAATGACGAGCAAAAGGTGCAACCTGTATGTGACGAGACAACAAAAACTAGTCGAAATCAACTTATGAGACGGGCCAAGAGAGCAAAACCAAGAAAAAATAAACAGAATACAAGACATGTTTACACTCAGAAATTACATATTAGGCAGAAGTCAAAGTACGAGTATCTTTTAACGACGTAATTCACTGGTAATAGATTTTTTCCGTACAGTACAACCAGTAGATCATTATTCTAGCAACCGATTCCTATAAGACTCCTACAATACAAACCCCTGTGGATCCTTAAGTTTACAAAATTATAGCGAATTAGTAAGACATATCTGCAAAACAAGTTCTTAACAAGGCCTCTAAAGCAAACCCTGGGTATTTGTTCCTTCATGGATATTATCATTTTAACGACTTGGAATATTTGGGTTGCTAGAAACAAGTGGATTTTTGAAGGAATTGATCCCACAGTCCAACAATGCCGAGTTTCTTTCTTCAAGGACCTTGAGATGGTTGTCCATCATAGGGCAAAGAGCAAACATGTGCAACAACTCCAACAAAGGATAGCTCTGTGGAACTAGCTTTTCTCTTTATTTTATTTTTCATTTCCTTTTGTACAGACTCTTTTTTATTTAATAAAATTCTGTAGGGGCTTGCCCCTCCAGTTCGTTCAAAAAAAAAAAAAACAAGGCCTCTAAAGCTGCTCCTCTGCAGTCGAATTAGTTTATATAAAATCAAAGTTTGTGGTAGTTGCAGCATTAACTTTGTTGTTTTATCTAAAACCAATTATTTTAGTTGATTATTTACAAAGAGAGGTTCTTATTCTCTTTCACACGTGCTGCTTTATTTAATAATAATGCAGCACACTTACTTATTGCGATGTCCTATATATAAAATTATGAATGACTTAAAATTTTAAATTTTGTTAAATATGGATAATATAGCAACTACAGCTCCAATTTTAAATTTGAGTTTTGAACATGTCAAATACAGGTTGTCACACTTAATTATCAAAGTTTGCAAACGACATATAAGTCTACACAAAGCATTGTTATTAGGGGCTTGCTAATTTTCAGCCAACTTGAAGTTTGGGGTAAATTTCAATCACCACTTTGAGACATCAAATCTTAGATCCTATAGTTTATGATTATTGTATAGATAATCCTGTAAAAGATAAATCAAAACACAAATTAGAAACAAACCAACAACTGAAGTTTTCAATCAATTGAAAGGTAGGAAATATGTTGTTATTAACACACTGTCGTTCTCCTAAGCCCTCTGTTTTTGAATGCATGTACGACTGTAACAGGTTTTTGTCTCAATGGCATTGGTACAGTCGTGCGGATATATAAAGACGCCTAACAAGTGGCATAACTTGTGTGGCCCATACTCTACTCTTTCATTCAAAAGATCCCTCGTAGACTTGAGCGGGCACAATTCACTGTGTTTACTGGCTCGTGGCCGTAGCGACAACATTTTGTGAATTGAACAGCGTTGTTGTACCTGGCTCGTGAACCAGTGTTGCGGGACATGCAGGTCTGGCTTTGTCCGTACACTGATCTAACCACTCGCTAGCTCCGTCACAAATGTGGCAGTCACTGTAAACTACTAGAAGCCGTCTGCTCCTAGCCCAATTGAGAAACGTGAATGCTCGAGATGAGTTTTATTGAGAGTTTTGGTTATCTGTAATTTAAATTCACGCTTGAGAATTCGTACTTACATGTTGCTCGTGCATCACTACTAGTAACTTTTAACGATATAATTGTTTTAACTCCACTGGTAGTACATTTTTTTCTGTACTGTACAATCAGTAGATCATTACTTTAGCTCCTTGCTCCTACAAGACTTCTATAGTATGACTAGTAGATCATCATTAAGTTTACAAAATTACAGCAACTCTATAAAACATATTTCCAAAGACAAGTTCTTATCAAGGAATTGAAATTTGGTTTTTCCATTATGAAAAATAGAAGAAGAAAATCTTATTTAGGATAATAATTGAATAAGAGAGCCTCTACCCCGTCAACGGATAGCGAGAGAGCAAAATATAGATAAATACCAATTTCTATTACTGGTCAAAATATACAGATTAAAAGAAAGAGTTCTCCTGGTCCAGAATCCACAAATTTTGGTTTGAGTCCTTCTCTTTCTGCACGCTCGGATTGTTTGTTAGAGCATCTCCAAAAGCTCTTCCTAAATCAAATTAATGGGATTTAGTCTAAAAAACCGTCACTAACAGCCCCCCTAAACAACTCATAAATTTATTCTCTCCCTAAATTCTCCTTATTTGTAGCTAGAAATGAGAGAAAAATTGGGGACCCTAATACTTATATTTAGAAGGGAATTAATGTTGTTATGGTCCCAGATACTGACGTGGCCCAATCAAAAAATTTTCTGATCTATTTTTTGGGAGAATTGTTGAAGGAGACAAGAAAATTTCTCCCTAATAATTTTTGGGCTGCTCCCAAAAACACTCTTTTGGGGTCAACTTTTTGGGGAGCTTTTGGAGCTGCTCTTACTTTCGAATTATAAGGAGTTTTAACTCCCGGATTTTTCATAGATAAATGTATGCAATAAAATTCAATTTGTGAAGAAAAAATTCCAAATTTTTTTGGACTTTTAATACTCCTCACGTCTAGGATTACGCCCTGGGTCATTAGATAAGAATCCAAAGATAACCAGGGAGGAGAGGCCATTTTGGAAAGTTTTTTGTTCACTGAAAGCTGTATTGGAAAGTGATCGATCCTCTTTTTTTTTTTTTTTTTTTTTTGCAGTGGAGACAGATTCTCTATGTATTCATAGTCCTGTGTTGCTTCAAGATAGATGGTTGGCTAAGCCATCAGGTTGGATTATTCCCAACTTTTTGCCATCCTTCCAACACAACCGGAAATCCCTTTTTTACCGAGTGCCGAAAACACTCGGCAAAGGTCCAAATACATGCGGCAAAGCCATTGCCAAGTGTAACACTTGGCACAAGGCAAAGCGCTCTTTGTCGAATGTTTTCCATCGTGCACTCGGCAAAGCCTTTACCGAGTGTCAAAATACACTTGGCAAAATATAAATCATCAAAAAAACCCAACAAAATAGCAAGTCGCAGCTTTTTTTCACGCGCTACGCACCTAGTGCGTTGGGCGGGATTCGAACCCGGGACCTCTCCTTCGCACGTTGTTGACATTTCTTAACGTCGCACCAGAAATATTGCTATTCCTAGCAATGGCGTCAGAAATGTCTGTTGATACTTGCTAACAATTGCTAAATTACATCAATATAATCATCTCCGATAATGGTGCCAGATATAATTATAAAGATGATTTCAGTGTCATAATAGTAAAATCCACAAGCGCATGAATAATACCGTTGTAGCATTTCACTATTGGATTGCTCCAATAGTTTGTCATTTATAGTTCTACCAAAGGACGGCTTTAGCATGAATATATGATTGTTAATAGTAACATAGACATAAAAATTGGAATGAGTATTCAGAGTTTATACAAAGGTAAGTATAAATAAGGATAAGGGTAGTGTGACACACAGAGCAGTCATTACTAAAGATAAATAAAAGTCCTAAGTTTCTAGGGAGTTTTAGTTAGGAAAGCAAAGCCATATCTCTAATGTTAGTCTACCTATATAGTCACATAGTCAAACAATTACAAGCAAGTGTATACTAGTCATAGTCTAATGCATTCAATGCTTCGTGTATGGATTCATGCCTGGCATACATAAGGAAACTTCATCTTGGGCACATATCATAACAGAATGTGGAGGAGTACAAAGAACAGATAGGACTGTCACCACCTACTGCCTACCACTACAAATCATACATTATGAGGTGATCGATACTAACTAGCCTTCTAAGCACCGCGTTTATACATTTAAGTAGAATTCTAGTATTGATGAAATACTAGAATCACCAATCGGATTAACAATCACAAAAGCACACATAACTCTAACCCTATGTTGACATCTGCTAAGTCACACTAAATAAATAGATGTGGGCAAGGCGCCAGGTACTACTTGTTGGTATAACTTAATAGATGGTTAGTGTGGGCAAGTTAAATCCACAAGCACACGGACATCCTGTTGTAGCATTTCACCACTGGATTACTCCAATGACTGTCATTTATAGTTCTCCCAAGGGAAGGCAGCAGTCAAGAGATAGCATGTTCATAATCATATAACTAATAATATACCAAAATCATAGATGGGGGTAAGGATAGTAAAGATAGTGGGTAGATGACACACAGAACAATCCAACCTAACATTAACACGAAGCCTAGGTTAAGTAGGTTAAAGAGGAGTCAAGCTAGATCCTTATGTACTTCTATATTCCTGTCTATAGGTTAAATACATGCAACACATACAAGCCTAGGTCATATGCTAAGCCAGAACAGGGCGGATTAAGCACAGCAGGGCTGTCACCACCTACAGGTTAACCCTACACTGAGACACGTGACACTAGGGCTATTAAGTCCCTTTGCCAGTCCTAAAGTCAATCCTGTTCATAGGGGCAAACAAATACTCATAGCTATTTAACAATCTAAGCACCACGCTTACATTGCTAAACAATACTCTCAATCCCCATGGAACTCTGACCCTTTGGATCACCAAGTCGGGAATAAGAGTATACCTAACCTTGACCTGATGGATCAACAAGTCAAATACTATAACATGCCTAACTCTGACCCTATGGATAAACAAGTAAAGGGCTAGGACATCTATAGCTTTAACCCTACGGATTAACAAGCTACAGACTATAGCACACATAACTCTAACCCTACGGATTAACAAGTCATGGAATAAAGCAAGTCTATACACAATATGCATTGCACTAGTATAAGGTCAAAGATTGACTAACTTAGATATGTAAAGCGCATAATAACCGAATATGACTAGGCAATAACCTTATACAAAGCACATTACTATCACACTAGTATAAGGATAAGTAAGTCTTACAAGAGAGGACTAGAGTAGAACTAACCCGATGGCTCTCTAAGACTAGGTTGTGGACCTTAAGATAGCTCTCCTCTCTCCTAAACTCCACTAGGACCTAAAGACTAAATGTAATGCTAGAGAATGGACTCTTCTTGGTGTGTGTTGAGGAGTGAGCCTCACCCTTCCATTTATAGATGCCCAAAGGCGGTTCTAAGGTCGATAACTCCCGCCTTAAGGGGAACAACCGCCTTTGGGAAGTCGGTGGGGAACCACCTTTCAAAGATGGGCCCTAGTGGGCTGGCCTCCTATTTGGCCGAACACCCCTGTTCGATCGAACTGGGGGTGGGCCCACAGGGGTCCTACCGCCTCGTTAGCCCTGCCAGGTGGGTCTCATTGCTCAGTGATACTGTAAGGTTGGTTGTTGAGGCAGTTTGCTTCTCTATGTGAGCCATCCAATCCGTGTACTTAGCTGTGGTTGGCTGGAAGTTCAGTTCCACGGATCATGAGGCATTTCTCCACTCCTTTTGTATATAATCTCTACATGCACATAAATCTCTAAGGACAAGTGAAATCTCATTATTCCTAGCTAACATGCGTGTATGGAATGCTAAGTCTTCCCTTATTTATGGCTATGCTGACGGTCGGAGTTGGTATTTGACGACTATCAACAAGACCCCCCAAGCTGAACTTTGCTCGTCCCGAGCAAAGCTAAACTTAGGTTTTGTTGATTAGGAGTTGCTATAATGTCTTACTCTTAATATACCCAAGTGCACAACTAGGGCACTCTACATAGAATTGAATAAGTCAGCATGAGTACTTCATCTTTGATTTACCTATGAGGCGTTGTAGCTTCTCCAAATCTTGAGCTGTTGGAAGACAGAACAGTCTGTAGGACTCCTATTTCACCTACTCTCTCTGATCGACTTTAGCCTAGAGGTTATTTAATTTTGGTGACAAATCTAAGTTTCTCAAATGATTCACTCAGATTGCTTAGTGTGTATATATTCCTCACCAAGGGTTTATGATGCCTCAAAATTCCTACCTCTAAATGCTGATATGTTGTGCTCAGGGTAAGGAAAAATGTGGCAAACCTGTATTTCATATGTCGCCGAGTCAAAAGAGTGGATCCATGGAGAAAATATTTCCTACAAGCATGATCAAGATGTGCATGTGTGGTGGATTTGGTGGAGTAGAATGGAGACTCTTTTTATTTGTCTCTCCCTTTATTTGGCAGTATTGGCTATCTTTTCTTTCTTTCTTTTTTTTTATCTTTTAAGCTCTTCATGGACCAAGAGTTTTTCTCTTTTTTTTCGATAGCCATAACCCTGATTGCCTTGGGGAGAGATCAATCATGAAGACAAAGTCTTTATTTTTTAGATGGATGATGTGACATGGGTGATTCCTAATTTCTAGTGTGGAAACTTAGTGTGGTGTGCGCGGTCTTGATCATGAATGCAGAAGATATTTCTCAGTAGGGTCACACAATTTTGACAAGGCTCAATGAAAATACAAATAGCATATGTAGAAGGTTTTACAATGTAGCACAACATTTGGCTGTGGTTGGAATTTATATCATTGAGGAACTTGTCATTTTTATTAGATTAATTCTCCGGGTGTCAAGTTTCACAAATTGAGCAAGATCGTAGCAGCCTTAACTAACCATATCATATCTCCCAACAACCTAGAAGGATAATGCTTATGCTACCCACTAGTGTGTTTGAGGTGAAATTTAATCATACCAACAAACCAAAACTAGATAGGGTGCTAAGTTGTAAACTGGGCATATGAAAGGAAGGAAAGGTAGAGCAACTATTCATCATCTCAACATAGGAAACCTTATGCATTCATACCACACATCAATTTATTCATTATTATTATTGTTGTTGTTTTTTATTTTTCTATTTATCATGCATGTGAAAGGGAAACACATCTTTTTCATGTTTTTAGTTTATCATGCATGTGGTGATTGGAAAGGGAAATGATACATGTTACCTTCACATGAGGGGGAGGAACTCCCCCCAAGCTGGCTCTTGCTCACGGTTTGCCGCAACGTGTTGATGGAGCATTTGAAGTCTTGGCTACAACAAGAGAGCAAGAGTAAACAAGAACAACTACTCTTATTTCTCATGGGACTTTGACCCTACGGATCAGCAAGTCGAGAATAAGAGTATACTTAACTTTGACCTGACGGATCAATAAGTCAACTACTCGATGGTTATCAAGCCCTCATCGTGTTTGTTCTTATGAAGATTTGAAGGAAACATGAAGATGCAAATGAAACTCAAAGCAAATGTTTTTGGTAGAATTTCAGTGTGTTTAATGATACCAGAGCCTGGAGAAAATGATGACAAATGCCCAGAGCAGAATGGAGAGGCGAAATATATGAGTGCGGTGAAGAACTTCCTCTCAAAAACCTTGCCCCAAAATGCAGAGCGAAACAACAGTCATTTTGGGACATGGCAGTTGCAAGCTAGCAATTGGGGCAAGTAGGGCCAGAGAGCCATTTTTCTCTAGTTGCCGGACCAGGGAATGGCCCCTCTAGTCCTTTGCTTCGGTCAGTGGGCCTTACTTGTGGTGGCCCACAATAAAGAAATATATTTTCAAAGAAAACATTTTCGATCTTTGGTACTCTCATTTTCTGAAAAGATGAACTCTAAAATTCTATATTATATCTTTTTATAATTTTTGGAAAGGGGAAATGGGTTGCAATAAATTCCAACATATAGATGTTGTAGGAAAATCAAATATGAAATGCATTTGGAAATCCAAAGATTGGTGGAAAGCAAATGTGAGATAAGTACCAATTTACCTTTGGCAAGGGCTCACCAATTTCATGTCCAATGAGCAGGACTTCTCTTCGTTACGTTTTAACTTGGTGGCGCGATGTCTGATCCCGGAGATGACAATGCAGACGACTTCTGGTGTTGGGGGTTGTGGTTGTCTTTTCATAGCACTTGTGCGAATCCTCTTCCCCTTGTGTCCTTTCATGGTGGTGTTGGATAACTTCTCTTCCTTGATGTAGTTTCCTGCATCATGGTTAGTATATGACTGTTCGTGAGTGGATTCACATCCTCTCAGATTCATCATATTGATAGTATTAACAGAGGAAACAGCAGCAGCTAGTTGAGCCAACTTATTTTCTAATGATTCATTAAATTGTTGTTGGTGCTCAAAGAATAAAGAAAAGGTTTCTACCATAGTATTAACACGTTCTAAAATTTTCTTATGAGCCTCTAGCTTTTTAAGTAGTTTTCATTTAGCTTAGGTTGCCCATGAATAATATCTCTCAAGGAGGGAAAACTATAATTGGAAGTATTACGATTGCTTTTGTTAGCTCCATGTTGATAAGGGCATTGTTTCCACCCTTGACCTCATTGTGGATAACTCCTGTTAGTGTTGCACCACATGTCCCCACATGCTCTAGGGTGGCCATCCTCCTTGTTACGGTTGACTTCACGCTTCATACATTCTACGGCTTGAACCATGTCATACATCTCCATCGAGAAAGCAACTTAGAATTGAGCATTTCCATCTCCTTGTTGGCATGCTCATCCTTCTGGCAGGGTTGCGAATGACTCTCATCCCAAGCTTGGTTGGAGATTATCTTCTCAAATAATTCTTTTGCTTGAGTAGCGGTGAGTGAGAAGAAGGCTCCTTTGGCAGCAGCATCGAGATGATCACGGGCTGTTGATGTCAACCCATGGTAGAAGGTGGTCAAAATTAACTAATCATTCATTCCATGATGTGGGCATGCTAACATGTACTCTTGAAGCCTCTCCCATGCTCTAGGAATGGATTCCTCTTCTGTTTGCTAGAAGTTTGAAATTTTTCCATGAAGGGCATGGGTTTTGCTTATCAGGAAGAATTTCTTGAGGAATGCAGTGGAACAATCATTCTAGGTAGCCACAACAATTGAGTGTGCATAGAACTGCTGTCTCGCTTTCCCTCGGAGGGAAAAGGAAAACAGATGGAGTCAGACGACATCTTGAGTAACTCCTTCGATGGACACAGTGTTGCAAATTTCCAGGAATTGTTGGAGGTGAGCATTGGAGTCCTCATTGATCGTTCCACTGAATGGGTTGGCCTGCACTAGGACGGCTTTGAGACTAAAGTTTCTATTCCCAGTATTGACATTTGGCCCAATAGCCACATTGTCAACAGAGGGAGCGAAGTACTTGTGAAGCACTGTAAGGAATGAAGACGTACCGAGAGGGGGGGGGGTGAATCGATAAGCTGCTCACAAATCCAGATACTTCAATTTACACTACTAAAGCCTAACAATCGTTGCAACCTAACAAGCCTAGTAGGCCAAGACCCTACACATGCTAGTGTTCATGATGATAGCAAGTGCGGAAGCAAAACACACTAGCCTATGCAAGCCACAATTCAACCTAGTTACTAGAGCACACAAATGTGGAATAGTAAAGAGGGGGTCAAGGCTCATGATTGAGGTCTTGAAAGGATGGCACCTTCCCCTACTCCGCCTTGGACCACTCCCGCCGGAGTTCCGGTTCCTCCCGCCACCAATGTGGAGTTCTCGCCCACGAGTATGCAATCACGCCCGGAGTGAAGACACAGTGCGCGTCACCGCTGCGACCAAGGCACAAGCTTGCCTCCCTCGAGAACTTGCCGGACTCTCCGAGCCGACACGGGCGCTCACTAGCGATGCCCCTTTCACTGGTGGGCTCAAACCGTGTACAAACGTGTGACGGTCTTCGTAACCGATCACGATAGGCTCGATCACCGACACCTAACTAGTCTAGGTCTCACCATAGACCAAGAGTAACAACCTAGATCACACTCTCAAGGACACCTAGCCTTAGATGTGCAAGATCACTCCTTGTTACTCTCACTAGCGCTCTCAAGATATGAAATATCTCCTCCTAGTGCTCTCCTCTTTTCCTCATGGCTCTCACCAAATGTTTCAAGCAATTCCACTGGCCAAGAGAGGTCTCCAAGGCCCCAGCAATGAAGTTATATAGGCTTCTAACCTCCAACTAGTTGTTGCTCTACGAAATCAACTTTCTGGGCCAACTGACCAGACTGTCCAGTTACTGCCTGACCGGACCGTCCGGTCACTACAATCGTTTGCACCAACGGCTCTGCCCCTGCTGATCTCCTATTGATCGGACCGTCCGGTCAGACTTTCTCTATCCATTCTAGAGAGCTCGGCGCGTCTCCATACAGACTAGACCGTCCGATCTGCTGACCGGACTGTTCGGTCACTGTTGATCCTTGTGCAGACAAAATCCTTGTAAACTACTCTCTGTCCACTTAATGATCGTACAGTCCAGTCTCCACTGAACCCTCTGTCCGGTCACTTCGTCCAGAAGCTGAAACTCCTCGTCCTTGCTTGACTTCGTTTCCCGGCTGCTCCGAACTGCTCCTTGGCTTCTCCACTGTCATCTAGTGCCTGTGATTTCACCGAGCAACCTTGCATATCACTGACTAGACATGACCTTAAGAGAAATGACCTAGACCCCCTTGATAGTTCAGTTTTTCCTATGGACTCAAAGCCCTAACAACTAGACAAGTGTTCGTAACACTTGCTCCATAGCTTGTTCTTAGCTTTGATCCATCTCCATCAACCCTTGGACTCCATCAAGCTCACAAGCCTCCATGCTTGCGGTCATTGTCATATAGTTCATATGATTTGTAATAGAGTTTAGAGATGATTCCTGCACAGACAATACTGGTGTAGATATTAGCCTACAATTCATAGTCATCATCTATCACCAAAACATTCATACATTGGATATACAATCATCAATGGTCATGAAGCTTATAATCTCCCCCTTTTTGGTGATTGATGAAAACCACTACTTATAATAATCATAGCAAGAAACACAAGGCTAAAAGAGCTACACTACGATCGAGAGGAACCACAAAAGCATAAGTGAGAAACGCACAAGGCCCTACTCAATCAAGCATCATCAAGAGCTAAGAGGAATAAGAAAGAAGAGCATACTCTAGATGATAATGCATGCATGTCATGTGAAGATATTAATTGAAGCATAAAGACATGCAATGCAAGACATGAATGATGATATGCAATAGGTTAGCATGGCAATGCATAAGAATTAAGAACAAGCAATCATCATCATGGAATCATACACAGGCATACGAGATAAGTAAGGAATAAAAAGTGCTGCGTATGAAAATAAACCAAGTGAGATCAAGATGAGTCAAACACAAGCAAATGGAAAACATGACTCATCAAAATCCATGAATATCTCGATAAAACCACAAATAAGATCCAAATGTATCTATCTCCCAAAGCCAATGTACACTCGTATGCTCCCCCTAGATACAAGCTACTCTCGATCGCGTAGGATCACACTCCAACTTCCCCTAGACCTATGACATACTTCTCCCCCTTTGGCAACAAGTACTAAAAAGCGGGAAAAGAGAACATCTACGCGCTACTGGTCGAAGGAAGTGGTGTAGCGACGTCCTCTAAAGGCTCTACTATTGGCTGCTCCTGTGCTAGATCCTGTTGTGCTCCCTGAGCCTGTGTCGCCTGAACATCCAACTGCTCAAAGAACTCAAGGTCTATAGGCGACTCAGACTCTCTGTCCTGCCCTGCTAGTGGGACTATGGATGTCTTCGCGGCAACAATCGCCTGAAGAAGAGCAAGGTCATCCATGTCCTCCTGAGTGAAGCCTCGGCGGACCAGATCCTATGCTACCTCGGGTGTGACTAGAGGAGTGTCTGTAGCAGAAGGGGGTGGAGCTGTAGCTGATTCTGGGGCTATCTGGGAGTCTGCACGAGTGGTGTGCACTATCTCTAAGAACAGACTCCTGACTGGAAGCTGTTGGGAGGTGGAAGTCCTGCCATCTGCAAAGTAGAGGAGTGTGTCAGTGAAGAGAACAACACAGATACTGAGAAGGTAGACACAGAGGAGAACTGAGCTGGTGAGTGAGTCTGTCATGCTCCCCCTGTCGATAACACCCCTGAGTGTGACAACCCGCTGGACTTGGCTGTCGTCATGGAAGTGAAGGGTCCTGACTGAGTCGGCAGCTATTGGGACTGTGGAAGTGCTGAAAGTCTTGCCTGTTGACTAGCCTGCCTCTGAGTCATCTCAGCCATCTGGGTCATGAGAGTGGTCATCAGTGTCATCTGCTGTCTTGGAAGCTCCGCGTGTCCTCTGATGACCTCCATCATCTGATGTCTATCCTTAGCTGTGCTCTGAATGAACTCACTCAAGCGTCCTGCGAGTGCTATAACAGTGATAGCGTCCTTTGACTGTGTTCCTGCAGGCTAGGGAGGTGCTCCTGTTCTAGCTGACTCAGGAACCACCATCTCTAGATGAGCTGTCTGCTCGTGAGTGACTGGCGGTGACTCCTGCTCCTCCTCTCTTGTCTGCTGACTCGAGGCTCACTATGAACCCCTGGGGACTCGAGGTGAGTAGCTGGTGGTCACCTCATGGAACGCGTCGTATTGCTCCTCCGTCACTAGTCCCGTCCTCCTCAGAATGTAGCAGATGTATGGACCGTAGTCTAAGTGACATCCTCCAACTCTCTCAGAGATGACCTCCTCCATCTCAGTGATCAGAAGGTCTGCAAGATCAAACTGCTGTCTCCTCAGGATAGCTGCCACTGCCCACTGGTGTAGAAGTGTAAACTCCTCTCTGTATCCAGACCTGGGAATGATAGTCCTAGTGACTATCTCTCTAACCACCTTAGCCTCTGCGGTGAGTCTTGCAGGGCCTCTCTCAAAGCTTGGGGTGTGTGGTGATGGAAAGGCAATCGACACCAAGTCATCTGAAGGTTGCATCCATCCCTGTGGTCTGCGGGGTGGAGCAAACGTCCCGTAGGCGCTCCTGTAAAGCTGGAAGTCTGAAGTAACGAGCCCTAGGTTGGCTATCAAATCCTCCCTAGTATGTCTCTGGGGCTCTCCTCTGAATAGGAACCAAATGTCAGAACGATCTCTGGCTACCCACAATGTAGCATAGAACTCCAGAACTATATCCTCTCTGTATCTGTAGGGCTCCATGATCAACTCTGCCAGACCAAGTAGATAAGTAAAATACTGCTCCATGTGTGTACTTGTGGCTCTCCTCATAGCTTGGTAAGAGGTGTGCTGGTGCAGCACAAAAACTCCAGCCTTGCCCTTCCTGGCAAGGTAGCATCTCAAGCCCTCTCCAATCCTTCTCTGGAGGCCTGTCCAGTACCTCTCTCCTGCAGCGGGGTCTCTGGGGACTGGAACCCATTGCTCGAAGGACCAGACAAAGCATCTTAAGGTCCTTCACAGGAACCTTAAGAATGTCTGTCTCCCCGGCTGCCTATACCAGTCTCTGTAGCCTCCTCGTGCACACTGCACAGGTGCACCTCGGGTCTCCTGCGTGGTGAGCAGTCCTCTGCTGTTGTGGCTGTACTAGTTGCTCAGTCTCCTCAACCTCCTCATAATTTGAGCTCTCCTCTGACTCCTCCTGCTGCCTGGAGGATCCCTGCTCTGCAGGTCTCGATGACGTCTCCTGACGAGAAGTCGGAGTACCCTGTGACCACGGTGACAACCTGATCCCTATGTACAGCTCTGGCCCTGTAGTCCTCTGCTGGTGCTCCTCCTACAACCCTGGTCGTCTGTCTGTGTACCTGTGATCAGCAGTGATCCAGGTGTCCTGCGAGAAGCCTTCATGGCATCCAAGTGGTGAGCTAACCTCCTAGCCCTCTCTGACTCTGGGTCCAACCTTGTCCTCTTATTGCTCTTTGGCTTCTCTAGCATCTTACCCTTGCCCTTATCCTCTTATTACTCTCGGAAGGATGGCGCCTTCCCCTACTCCTCGTTGGACCACTCTCGCCGGAGTCTCGGTCCCTCCCATCACCAATGTGGAGTTCTCGCCCACGAGCCCGCAATCACTCCCGGAGTGAAGACACGGTGCATGTCACTGCTGCCACCAAGGCACAAGTTCGCCTCCCTTGAGAACTTTTCGGACTCCCCGAGCCAACACGGGCGCTCACTAGCGATGCCCCTTTCACCAGCGCACTCAAACCGCGTACAAACATGTGACGGCCTTCACAACCGATCACGATAGGTTCGATCACCGACACCTAACCGGTCTAGGTCTCACCATAGACCAAGAGTAACAACCTAGATCACACCCTCAAGGACACCTAGCCTTAGATGTGCAAGATCACTCCTTTTTACACACACTAGCACTCTCAAGATATGCAATATCTCCTCCTAGTGCTCTTCTCTTTTCCACTTGGCTCTCACCAAATGCTTCAAGCAATTTCATTGGCCAAGAGAGGTCTCCATGTCCCCAACAATGAAGTTATATAGGCTTCCAACCTCCAACTAGCCGTTGCTCCACAAAATCAGCTTTCTGGGCCAACTGACCAGATTGTCCGGTCACTGCCTGACCGGACCATCCGGTCACTGCAATCCTTGACACCCACGGCTCTGCCCCTGCTGATCTCCTGCTGACCGGACCGTCCGGTCAGACTTTCTCTCTCCATTCCAGAGAGCTCCCAATTTGCATCCTCTCCATCTCGGCGCGTCTCCATATAGACCAGACCGTCCGGACACTATTGATCCTTGCGCAGACAAAATCCTTGCAAACTGCTCTCTGTCCACTTAGTGACCGTACAGTCTAGTCTCCATTGACCCCTCTGTCCGGTCACTTCGCTAAAACTCCTCGTCGTCAGTTGACTTCATTTCCTGGCTTCTCCAAATAGCTCGTTGGCTTCTCCATTGTCACCTCGTCCAGAAGCGACCTTGCACATCACTCACTAGACATGACCTTAAGAGAAATGACCTAGACCCCCTTGATAGTCCGGTTTTTCCTATGGACTGAAAGCCCTAACAACTAGACAAGTGTTACCAACACTTGCTCCATAGCTAGTCCTTAGCTTTGATCCATCTCCATCAACCCTTGGACTCCATCAAGCTCACAAGCCTCCATGCTTGTGGTCATTATCATCAATCGCTAAGGCAACCATCATCCATATGATTTGTAATAGAGTTCAGGGATGATTCCTACAGAAAGAATACTCGTGTAGATATTAGCCCACAATTTCCTACTCGTCATCTATCACCAAAAGATTCATACCTTGGGGATACAATCATCAATAGTTATGAAGCTTACAAGCACTTTTTCGGCCATTGGTGTTGAGCTTGATGGTTCGGATGTAGCTGACTTGACTCTCGAGAGTATCTCGGGGATGGATGACTCGTGGTTGTGCTCTTCTCAAGATTACTTCTGGATTCTCTGTGTATTTCTTCGACAGGTTAGGACCAGCGGTAGACTACCTCGTTTTCACATAGAGAAAACAAAGCAAAGATAAACCTATCTAGACAATGGTCATTAATAGAAATATAATTACGAACAATGCTGGTGATTCTCTTTTAATCAGTACATTCCCCGACAACGGCGCCAGAAACACTTGTTGACATCTGCTAAGTCACACTAAATAAATAGATCTTTGCAAGGCGCTAGGTACTACTTGTTGGTAGAACTTAATAGATGGTTAGTGTGGGCAAGTAAAATCCGCATGCGCATGGACATCCCGTTGTAGCATTTCACCACTGGATTACTCCAATGGCTATCATTTATAGTTCTCCCAAGGGAGGCGGCTGTCAAGAGATAGCATGTTACTAGGGCTATTAAGTCCCATGCTAGTCCTAAAGTTAATCTTGTTCATGGGGACAAACAAATACTCATAGCTATTTACCAATCCATGCATCACGCTTACATTGCTAAACAATACTCTCAATCCCCAAGGGACTCTAACCCTTTTGATCACCAAGTCGGGAATAAAGAGTATACCTAACCTTGACCCGACGGATCAACAAGTCAAGTACTATGATATGCATAACTCTGACCCTACGGATCAACAAGTAAAGGGCTAGGACATGTATAGCTTTAACCCTACGGATTAACAATCTACAGACTATAGCACACATAATTCTAACCCTATGAATTAACAAGTCATGGACTAAAACATGTCTATACACAATATGCATTGCACTAACCATATACAAAGCACATGACTATCACACTAGTATAAGGATAAGGCATAAGGAATAAAGAAGATAGTAATATTAATAAAGAAATAAGTCTTACAAGAGAGGACTAGAGTAGAACTAACCCGATGGCTCTCCAAGACTAGGTTGAGGACCTCAAGATAACTCTCCTCTCTCCTAAACTCCACTACGACCTAGAGACTAAATGTAATGCTAGAGAATGGATTCTTCTTGGTGTGTGTTGGGGAGTGAGCCTCACCCTTCCATTTATAGCTGTCCAAAGGCGGTTCTGAGGTTGGTAACTCCCACCCTAAGTGGAACAACCGCCTTTGGGAAGTCGGTGGAGAACCGCCTTTAGAAGATGGGCCACAGTGGGCTGGCCTCCTGTTCGACCGAACACCCTGTAAGGCAGAATACCCCTGTTCGGCCGAACAGGAGGTGGGCCCACTAGGGTCTTGCCATCTCGGGAGCCCTGTCAGGTGGGTCCTATTGCTCAGTGATACTGTAAGGTCGGTTGTTGAGGCGGTTATCTTCTGTCTCCACTACTTTTGTATATAATTCCTGCATGCACATAAATCTCTAAGGACAAGTGGAATTTCATTATTCCTAGCTAACATGTATGTATGAAATGCTAAGTCTTCCCTTATTTATGGCTATACTGATGGTCGGAGTTGGTATTTAATGACCGTCAACACCCTATGGATTAACAAGTCATGGGCTAAGCAATTGCAATCCTAATTGGATATCAAACTCACATTAAGACACAACAAATAGACAAAAGTACAAACTAGCATTATAACATTTAGACTATAGTCAAGGTATATGACAATCATGACAACAAGGTAGCAAGTCTATATCATCATGAAAGCATAACAATATCCTGTGACATGAATATGATATATAACCAAATAAGGAACACATATCATAAGCATAACTATTTGGAAGAACTATCTTAATTAAATAGATTAAAGTCATAATAAAATAGAATAAAGGTAAAGATACAAGAGCCATACCAATACTCTTATGACTTGGAGACTTGAGCAAAGCTCCTCCTATATTAAACTCCACTACGATTAGGAAACTACTAACTGAAAGAGGGAAAGAAATAACTATTGAGTGTGGGTGTGTTGGAGTGAAGCTCTCCCCCCCCCCCCCCCTTATTTATAGGGTCCAAAAGTCTGTACTAAGGAGGAACCGCCATGCACCGACATTCCCAAAGGGGTGAGGAGTCGATACGTGGAAGACCGGCCGAAATGGGCTCAAGACCAGGTCGACCGACCAAGCCCTAGGTCGGCCGATCTGCAGGTGGGCCTCCTCAGGGCGTGCTTCCTTCGGGTGGATGGTAGGTGGGTCCTCTTCTGCTTTGAGTCAGTGTTCTCCGGAGAAATCCCATGTATCCACATATGCAATCCAATGGAAGTCCAGTTGGCACCGTCCCATGGAATGGAATGGTATTTTTTTTGGATTATGCTGCATTTCTCCATTTTATTTGTATCAAATCCCGGTATACACATAAATCTCCAAGGACAAGTGGAATCTTATTATTGCTAACGAACATACAAGTATGAAATGCTAAGTCTTCCTACTTTTATAGGTATATTTATGGTCGTTAAATACCAATTTCGACCGTCAACACGCGTGTACTTCCCAATCACTGCACCATAGTTTCATTTGAGTCTAGACTCCATTTTCACTCCTCTTATACTTGCCGAGTGTTTTTTGTTAGGCACTCGGCAAAGACCATATTTGCCCAGTGTGAAAGAAAATACACTCAGCAAAGACCTTATTTGGCGAGTGCCAGAAAAGAGACACTCAACAAAGACATTGTCTGAAAAATTCAAATCTATTTTTTGTTGACATGGTTGATTCAAATTGAAAAGTGTTGAACTACAAAGTTGTATAACTTTATATGATCTACAACTTTTATTTTGGTTATTTATTTATCTGACATAGATAAAGTAACATTGTTCACAAATCATATACGTGTCAATTATAGTTTCGTCAAACTATATGAAATTTGAGTAATGCACTAATGATCAAAATAAAACTTGTAGATCTTTAGAAGTTCAACAACTTTGTAATTGAAATCTTATTTTGATTTGAATTAATTTATGGTTTCAAAATATAATTTCAATTTACCTTTGCCTAGTGGCAAAAGAAAAACACTCGGCAAACAAAGTCTTTACCGAGTGGCATGAGGAAAACACTCGACAAAGACTATGTTTGTCGAGTGCAACAAAAAACACTCGACAAAGAATCAAGTTTGAGAAAGGTGAATAGTTGATATGGGTTTTCATAAGAGTTTTAGGACACTAAGCGTACATAGTTTTCGGTTTTCCTAGAAAAGCCGGAGAAACCTTGCAAGAAATGTTGATGAATGTCCACTAAAATAGTTCCTGCGTCCTACCTTACATTGAGAGAAAGGATCAGAAGAATTTCACCAGCCAAATGATAACATGGTCTCTCTGAGCCCTACCACAAATGAGCACTGTAGGTGCAGTTAAAAACACACTAAACGGCGGTTCGAGTGCGCAGCTAAAAATGAACGGTAAACAACGGTGGGTACGCGACACCTGCTGCAAGAAAATATTCAAAGCACCGGCCGATGATGCCGTCCGCTGCTCTGAAGCAACTTCTCAAATAAAAAAACATCCACGGCCCGCACCGGTCCGCCAGCGGGTAGCCCACCGCCACGCGAAGCACCGGCCGATGATGAAGACGGTTGGATCCGCCGCCTCTCGGCCGTCCGTCATCCAGACGTGGAGACGGGGAGGCGCCGCTCGCCATGTGGGAAGAGAGAGAGAGACGTGGCTATCCTCCGCGGGCCGACTCGACGGAGGCACGGACTCTCCTCCACGGGCGCGCCGTCACCCGTGACCCTGGCCGCCACCGCCGTCGCCTGTCACCCGGCCCTCGCGCCATTGCCCGTGACCTTGGCCGCCGCCACCGCCCATGACCCGGCTGCCACGAACCCTGATCACCGCTGCGCCTTGGACGTCGAGTCCTTGGCTGCTGATGGTGCCCTGGCCGCCGCAAGCACCAGCTCCCCTAGCAACTGATGCCCGTGACCCGGCTACTACGAGCCCCTGGATGCCGAGTCCCTGGCCGCCGCCGGTGCCCCGGCCACCGCTGCCGCCACCGCCCATGACTCGGCCGCCACGAGGCCCTGAACACCACGAGCCCTAGACACCACTAGTCCCTAGCCGCTGCCGCCACCTCCCCTGACCGCCGCCCGTGACCCGGCTGTCGCAAGCCCTGGATGTTGAGACCCTGGCTGCCGCTGCCCCAAGGTGTGAGACACTAAGTGTGAGAAGGAGAAAGATAGGAGTGGGGAATCAGGAGAGAGAAGAGGGGGTGGCAGGAAGTGAGAAAGCGCAAATCTGTGTAGGGGTTGCTGATTGGTGGAGAGATGAATCACTGGATCGCTAACGTGGCGCATACTGATTATAAGCAGCGGACCACATTGCTGACGGCCTCTAAAAATTGATTTTTAGAGGCGGATCACATTGTGGTCCGCTTCTAAAAATAAAGACAATGTTTAAAAAGCAGTTGACAATGTGATCCACCCCTAAAAATTGATTTTTAAAGGCGGTTAGCAATATAACCCGCCGTTAAAATCATTTAACCACTATAGCGACGGGTTTCTTTATACCCGCCTCTACGTCATTTTAGGTGCTGCTGCTAAAAGTCCTTTTTGTGGTAGTGGAGGAGATGCTAAAGGATGAAAATGTGGTGCTCTATGTATACTTTGTTAGATATATTTGAAGACATCCGGCCATGAGATATGGAAAGTTTACTTGGTTTCAGATTTGGATTCCCTTGAGTTAAAGAAAACAATTGTAAACACATGGCTGAGGTCTGATTGTATCTACTTCATTAGGTATCCAAAAGCGCATGTCACTCCACCTAGCTCGTTGTATTTTGACTCCACATGCACATGTATATAATAACGGTGACTGCTCTATACAATAACTTCCAATTTATAGAATGGTAGTTTTTCTGCAGTCACATAACACCTGACTTGACTCTGGTTACAGCTTAATATAGTATAATTAATCGCATGAGTGAAGAAAACAAGAGGTCACAGACACAAAACCATGGCCCAATATATAGTGCCAACAGAAGAAGCTCAGCCCTCATCCCTAAGAGCATGTTCAGCAGGGGCATGCATCAAGGTCCCCATCCCAAATTTTACATATCAACCCAAAAAAAACATCCTCCAGCAGGGCTCCTATTTAGGCATGCAAAATGCATGGGCTTCCAAATTACCCCCTCCTAGCCCCAAGTTTTGGAGCTTCCTATTCCCATCCTAAACTTGGGGTCCACATTTTTTTTATTTTTCTGTCTCTTTTTCCTTTCTCCTCCCTTTCTCTCTTCTCCCTTTCTCTCCCTCTACCCGATGCCGTCCAAGGCTGCCACTACGGCCGGCCATCGCCCCGCCTCCCCCGCGCCACCTCTCCTCTTCACCTCTTCTCCTATGTGCCTCCTCCATTCACCCTGCCGCCGGTAGTCACCCCGCCTCCCCCGTGCCTCCTCTCCCCCTCACCTCCTCTCCCGCGTGCCGCCCAGACGCCCTGCGCTGGCCTGGATGCCACCTCGACCTTGCTCCCTCCCAGTCGGCCGCGCCTCCATCTGGCCTTGGCCCTCCCCTCTGACCTTCGCTTCTCCGGCCCCGAATCACCACTCCCTCCCATTGTCGGGTGTGGTCGGCGGGCATGAGCGGCTTCCCTGCAGCGAGCGCGGTCGGCGGCCATGGGGACAGCGGGCGCGGTTGACGGCCTCAGGAGCAGCGGTCGGCAGCAGCGGGGACGGGCGGCGTTGGGGGCAGGGGTGCGGGCCGGAGCGGCATCGGTGGCAGCCATGGGCCTGAGCGGTGTCAGTGGCAGCGGCCGTGCTCGGCGCCGATGGGCACGGGCATGGGCGGCGCCAGCTTCACCACTGCAGCAGGATACGGCAAGCCACTGTGGAAGAAGAGATGGCCGGTGGTCACTTACAGATGGGTCCAACCAAAGGGATGTTCTGAGTTACTGACACAGGGGTCCCTTCTATCTGACAAAAAAATAGGGACCTCGGTACAGCTAGCATTGCTGGACTTGACAACATATTTCCATGCTCATGTATTCATGCCAGCCCCAAAATGAAGAAGTAGGGGCCTTGTTTTATACGCATCTGCTAGAGATGCCCCAAGAAACCAACTTCACGTGCTTTATCAAACGGTACAAACACCGCACCAAATGTAAATGAGAAGCCATACTAGGCATCACGAACATTTGCACTGCCTGTACTGCACATGTGAGTTCGAGTACTCTGTTAGGAAACTCCAAACTGATGAAGAGCTTCGAGAATGACGACCTTAGATTTTGGGTCCGTGGAGAAGGAGAGAAGGGGCGCCTTCTCCAAAACATTAGATAAATTAACACTTTTAGTTTTATATTAATCCAAAAATAAATCATAAATATGATTGACAGATTGCATGATGAATTTTTAGACAAGTCTACGCAAGATCTAGACAGGTCTATAAAGGCAGTTAACATTATAGCGTCTACCATACTATCCATAACTATCATAGATGAACAGATCATGATAGCTAGTATGGAAGACATAGTTTAAGATGAGACTATGTATGTTTCCTTTTGGATAAGATAGAGTAGGCAGTGACGACGTGCAGCACCGTCATGTTGTTGGCGATGGCGGGTGAGACCGACTCGACGTCGAGGAAGACGAGCCGTGGCGACGAGCTTGACGAAGACGCGGAAGCGATCGAGTAGTCGCGCACTTCCCAAAAAGCTTATTCGCCCTCTCCCGGTGCAAGATCATAGAGTACGATGGTTCCGGAGATCTGCTCTCTCATTCGCTAGTGCACGCCGACGATCGGGGTGGAGAAGTCTTGGCGGCGTAACAATAGCGAGAGCCAAAACTCTAAGCGATTGTGTGGTGTAATTTGCGACAGTACCCATACATATTTATAGGGAGAAACTACTAGGGTTGAGCGCCCCACAACCGAGTTGGTTACCATATTAATACGTTGATTTCCATATCCATATATGTTCGACACGCAACAAAAAGAAGGTGCAGAAGGAGGGCGCGCTCCCGCAAGGCAAGGGACCAAATTTCGGTGTACCATTTACACAGGTGACACGCGGCCGCACCCATCACCCATGCACCGCCCGGCCCGGTGAGGCGAGGCGAGCGAGCGCGTGTATGTGTTCTTCCTTTCTTCCATCCACACACTTGCAAGAGATGCTAGAGCAACCAACCTTATAAGTTGGACTCTCTCCACCTCCACTAGCAATGTGGGACTAAACCTTTGCAGTCCCACAACTCCTGAATGAGCCTTTGAGATTTACTAGAAATTATTGTGAATATACATGGGCCAAGCCCACAAAATTCCAGCAAACATCCTCAGCAAACAAGGCTTCTACAGAATGATAGGACCACGTTGCAGGGTGGCAGGGGCCTGGGCGGGGCGTCGGGGGTCATCTATTTAATAATAAAAGGAGATGAACTTCCCACCATATGACCTGAAAAAAAATAGAAATAGGCTAGAAATTCTCACAATAAAGCAAAATATCTAACCCTCAATCCCCATCCCACACATCTAAACATGGAAATCGGACCCTCAATTCCCTTCCCTATAGATTCCAACGTAACCCCACCTCATGCTATCCAAATTACAGATTTGTGACTCCTTGGCTTCTCGTCCCCGTCTCCAGCGTCACCAACCAAACCTATACAGATGGGTCCCTGGCTGCGGTGTCACAAACCCTAGATGGACCTCAGCCTTACCCGGCCATGTCAATGTTATTTAATCCAATATAAGCTTGGCCACGGCATGGAGTTGTCACGTTCAATCTTTATTTTCCAGTCACAGGTGGCTGTGTTTGCTGAATGAGGGACCCTCGGATCATATATACCTGTCTGGTGCTGCAGCAATTGAGTATTGAAATCACCTCCGATCTTACTTTTCCACAGGCATGTATGGCCACGAATCCACAAGCTTTTCCTCCAACGATACAGACTTTGAATCTCTCTTGCGGTTAGCTGCATCTGGTGAACACCGTGCCTGTGCTTCACTCCAATCTCATGAAGATACAATTGTAATTAAATGAATTTTGTTGTCCAAAATGCTCACCAGTAGTTTTAAAAAACTACTGGCCAGTAGTTTGATCTAATGGTATAGATTTTATAATCTAAAATCATAACTACTGGCTAGTAGTTTCTTAATTTTACGGTAATATCAGAAAAAATAAGAATTGTAGATTCATACTAATTATTTTTTATTGTTATAAATAAAGTTATATTAATAGTCTGATTAACAACTAATGTTTTATATATTTTGAAGATGAACTAATATTTTAATAATTTGATAGACTTAATACTCTATCCTAAAAATAAACAAAAAATTATTAATTAAAAGTGCAATTACAAAATTACCCTCAAACTACTGATCAGTAGTTTTTCAAAACTACTGGCCAGTAATTTAGACAGTAAAGCTCCTCTGTAATTAAGCCGCCCCTCAGCAAGCAGAGACATTGGTGAGACTGTCCAGATATTCATATGGAAGATAGTGATATTGATTGAATTGCTAAGCTGCCCAACCAAGATACTAGAAGGATGTTGTGATTGAAACCCAGCAGTTTGAATAATGTGAAGCAAAGAGGCTACCAGCAACGTGCTACCCTCTAATTTCGTTTTCTTTTCTCCATCAGGTGAGAGTTTCTCTTGCCAATCATTTGTTGCAGTTGTACTTGTTTAACCTTTGCAAGGTTTCTAGCCACGATTGTGTACTCACATTAACTTTCGGTTTCTTATGTTACTACCCTATGCTTGTATGCAAATAATATAAAGACAGATGCGTCAAGACATCCATGAGTTTCTACATGTCTGACTTCTGTTATTAAATATCTTAAGTGCCTCTTTTGAGTTTCATGTCCAAGTGCATCAATTTAATAATATAAAAAGAGATGAACTTTTCACCAAGATGGCTACAGAAAAAAGTGAATTATGCTACAATGTATCACAATAAAGCAAAACATCTGGGTTTTAATCTGTTGTACCAAAACATCTAGCAGTTGATATCTCCTCGCATCCCACCGATCTCATATATTTCTCCCCTACTGATCTCATATATTGCGGCCACCATAGCTGTTCTCCCACATACGATACATCCCACATATATGTTCTCCCACCAAATTGCAGGTCTCTCTCTCCTCTAACGCGTATTCTAGAGAAAACGACACCCTATAGGTCTCTCCTGATCGGTGCAGCTATCGAGCTATAGATCAAGAGAGATCACAAATATCATATAGAACTCAAAAAGGCCTCTAAAGATGGATCGCATTGGGTGAACACCACACTGTTCTATTGCTGCTGTGTTATTCCCTGATCCAGGCCAATCTGGTCTAAGACGATCATCGAAGCACTACTACAGAAACAGTCATAAACAGTGCCTCATCAGCAGCAGTTCAACCCGAACCGCTGCTAAAAACTTATCAGCAGCGGTTCAGAAGCTACACACCCGACCAATTATAGCTGCTCCAACGAATTGCTGCTGATACAGGTTATCAGCAGCGGTTCATTTGTCTGAACCGCTGCTGATAATATTCAAAACTATCAGCAGCGGTTCAGTAATACGAACCGCTGCTGATAAGTTTGTGGGGCCCTGTTAATTATCAGCAACAGTTCATTTGTCTGAACCGCTGCTGATACTAATTATCAGCAGCAGTTCAGACAAATGAACCGCTGCTGATAAGTGGCCAGCATATATAACACTCACATCCTCTTCGTTTTTGCGCACCCAAGCATCATTTCTTTCACCATTTGTGAGTGTTTTTCCCCCAAAGATCGAGGGACGCCATTTCTATCCATTGCTATGGTTGGAGTGCTAAAAATTGTAGGATTACCCATCTTGGGCTCTTGAAGGTTGGTTGGATTATATTTTTTTTTTGCTCAATCTAAATTTCCATGTTGAATGCTCTTAGTATAGAGAGATTAGATAATTTTTGCTTTCTAGTCTTGCAATTAGATTATGCTGTAATTGTGCGTGAGTTAGATTCAGATTTAAGTAGAGTCCTGCTATTATTGAGACAACTAGATTTATTGCTAAGTAATTTAAAGGGAAAATTATAGTTAATTATATAATGCTAGGAATAATATTTGCACCTAAAATAACATGATGAAATACTTGAAATAACATATTATTAGTAGTATATTGATGCAATGTTCTCACCACATGATGTTAGGGCCTGTCATGACTCGCCCACCTAATGGTACAAAGAGGCGGCGACAATGTTCACATGGTGGATCCTCAGACGGTGGTGGTCGAGTCTCTGGACAAGCTTGGCACTCAAACATGTAGCAATCAAGATGCAATGTAATTGTTAAAAAACACTTGAGTGCAATATAAAGTATTAGTGCATTATCATTTCACCTCTTCTTTTTTATGACAATAATAATTTGGTAGATGGATCGAACATGGATGTATGCCGGAAGCCATTTATGCCAATGGTTTTTTGATGGACTGGAATATTTTTTGGAGGCCGCTGCAACTTATAAGAAGCCAAAAGACTTGTCTAGCGTTCACTACATATGTTGCCCATGTTACGATTGTCGTAATGAGAAGACGACCTCGGATATAGAGGAAATTCGTGAGCACTTGATTAGTAGAGGCTTCATGAGTGGATATACATGTTGGACTAAGCACGTGGAGCACAAGGAGGTTGTGGATGAGGGATATCCTATGGCTGAAGAAGGTCAGGGTAACAAGGTCACAATAGAACAAGACAATGATGTGACAATTGATAACGATGTGGATGACTTAGATGAGATGTTGCGTAATGTAGAGGGTGACTTCAATAGTGAAAACTTCTCAAAGATGATGAAGGACTACAAGACATCACTATTTTTAGGTTGTAAGAAAGAACACAACAAGTTGCATGTTGTACTCACATTGCTACAGATGAAGGCTAGCAATAATTGGTCAGATAAAAGTTTTACTGAATTGTTATAGTTTCTAAAGGATTTGCTTTGAAAGGAAAATGAGTTGCCTCAAAACACATACCAAGCTAAGAAAGTTGTTTGTCCGTTAGGATTGGAGGTAGAGAAAATACATGCATGTCGAAATGATTGCATGATATTTCGTGGTGACGATGCAATGCTTGAGGAATGTCATATCTGTGGGTCATCACGATACTAGCGAAATGCTGTAGATATGGATGAAAGTGATAAGGAGGAGATAAAAAAAAATAGAAGAATACCTACTAAGGTGGCTTGGTATTTCCCAATAATCCCTCGTTTGAAGCGATTGTTCGCTAACAAAGCGAATGCCGAGCTAATGCGGTGGCACACGATTGGGCACAAGAAAGATGGAATGCTTCGTCATCCTGCTGATGGAATTCAATGGAGGGACTTTGATAGGAAACATAAGGACTTTAAAGAGGAAATCAGGAATATACGAGGGTTAAGTACAGATGGGATGAATCCCTTTGGAGATACGGGCCACATACATAGCACTTGGTGAGTTACTTTATGTATCTACAACCTTCCATCATGGCTTTGTATGAAGCACAAGTTCATAATGATGTCATTGTTGATCAGTGGGCTAGTCCAAGTCAGTAATGATATTGATATGTATTTGCGACCACTAATTGATGAACTCCTTGTGCTGTGGAAAAAAGAGGGCGTAAAAGTGTGGGATGAGTATGAGCGTAAGCATTTCAATCCACGAGCGATGTTGCTTGTAATAATTCAAGATGGTCCTGCACTTGGTAGTATTTCAGGACAAGCATTCAAAGGATACAATGGATGTGTGTGGTGCATAGAGGAAACTTTTGGCATTTTCCTTAAGCATTGTAAGAAAATAGTGTACATAAACCATCATAGGTTTCTACGACCAGATCATTCATACCGAAGAAATAAGAAAGCTTTTGATGGGACAATCGAGACTCGTCGTGCACCAAAGATTCATACCGGTGAACAAGTATATAAGATGGTAAAGAATCTTAAAGTTGTTCTTGGAAAAGGGAAGGGAAGTACAAAGTCAACTAATAGTTTGTTCAAAAAGAGGTCAATATTTTGGGATCTACCATATTGGAAAGAGTTGATGGTGTGTCATGCAATTGATCTCATGCATGTGGAGAAGAATATGTGCGAGAGAACAGTTGGTGCAGGGGACCCCTTACATCCCAATGATGCAGCAAGCGCCTGGCGCACAACTTGTGGAACACTCGTACGAGATCATGTGGCAATCACTTATAGACTCTGGAGAGGAGGCCAAAATTTGAATAAGAGGTACGTAGTTCCGATGACATAAAAAGAACTCTGTGGAAGCAGTTAGATGCAAAATTTGAGTTTCCTGAAGGATGTGACATTGAAAAGGTGCGACAAAGAACCATGACCCAATTGGCCATATTTTTTAGGAACATGAAGTGTAGACTGTACAAAAAGTATCATGTGCAAGGTAAGACACGGGACTTCAATCAATATCCAACACTCAAGTCTTTTTGGAAGGCATTTGTAGAGTACAAGGACTCAGAAGAAGCCAGAAAGATAAGTGAAGCAAATAAGGCCAACGCGAAGAAGAACTTATACCCCCATAGAACGGGCTCACGTGGTTCTGCGGGGAAAGCAGCCGCGTTTCAGGAGATGGAAAAGAAAGTAATTCGCATGGGTAATACGCCTGTGACAGCAAAATATACTGAACAAAGTAAGAGATCTTTGTATGGTCATGGGGTTTAATTAACAGAAGAGGGAAACTTAGCTTTCAAAAGTGATGAAGCGAAGGGATTGGTGGAGAGCATTATAAGGCCCATGATGAGTCTTCCAGTGGTACATTTCAACCATCCCGGGATAACGATGAGCTAAGCTATGCACTAAAATCTAAGGAGCATCCACGCTGCACGCGTGGCTATGGCAACATACCTTGGAAACATGCATTGCAGTCAAACTCTAATAGTTACGGCAAAAAGAGGAAAAAAGAAATACCTATCGACATCGAGACAATTGTAAGTGAGACAGTAGCTACGCAATTAGCTGCAGTTTACATGAGAAAGACCAACAACTTCATGAAGCTAACCAGGGAAATGCATTGGGCGCGACCTCTACTGGTCGTCATAGCAGTTGCGCGTCCACAACATTTCCTGAAAACGATGAAAACCGCTGTCCCATTGATGACATTAAAGAGAGCACTCAATGCAGGCTTGTCACGCCTATGTTAGGTCGTGCAAGAACGGTGGTTTGTGGGTTGGCCGAACCATTGGTTGAAGGGACTCTCTTCCACGATCATCTGATACCAAAGGGGTATACCATGGTGCATCTGGACAGTGTAAAACGTGACCACCATAAAAGCAAGTTGGACTACCCTAGAGATGAAGGTGAATTCAAGCTCAAGAAAAATATTGGTCGTTACGTCCTATGGTGTAGGCACGACATTGAGTTTGGTGACTCGGACTCGGAATGCAGCTCGGAGCCAAAGTCATCGGGAACTCATAGGGCACATATGCATGATCCATTGCCACAACAGTCACCACAACAGGCTCGAGAGACTCCACCTTTGCCAGAAATAGCTGAGTCGCCACCAAGGAAATTGCCACAGTCAAGAGCAACAATGCCTTCGATGATGCCACCTAAGAAGTCAATGTCATCACAACATGATGCACCGCCAAAGAGGCCAACTTCATCACAACTGCAAACACCACCTAAGAAGCAGTATACAACACAGCTGCAAGCGACCCCCAAGAGGAAGCTGACTTCATCACGACGTAAGAAACCACAATCTCCTTTAGCTTATGAGAAGACCGATGAGGAACTTGAAAGATCAGTGAGTGCTGATGTGAGAAAGTTCTTTTCAAAGAAACAACCACCTCAGGAGAAGTCTACCGCTAGTTACGAGGCAGAACATAAGATGCTACTATGTTTGAAACAACATAATCTGCAATCAGACTATAAACGCATCATGTCTAAAGAGTCATGCATGAATCAGTCAGATGTAATTTTGGCGAAGGCCGCTATAGAAAGAGAGTTTCTTGAGAGTGCCAGAATAACAAAGGAACAACTCCTTGATGAGTCAAAGCTTGCTACTGCAAAACCAACATCTAAAAGGTTTGTGGTTGGTGAACCAATGATCAACGATTTTATGTTCCCCGAATCTACATAGACACAAAGATTTCACAAATGGTACATGGAACAATCCAAGGCTGGTAGACAAATATTTGCATTTCAATATAAGCACAACGATTTCCTCCATGGTGATGGTGAGGTGTGGATTTTTTGGGATGAAATGTATCAACTATTAATAGCTGATGCACTAGGAGCACAACTCATATGTTTGTGGTCACTGTAAGTCTCATGTTTATTTGGTTCATAGTATATCATTGTATTATCATATTAAATGACTTAACTTGTTTTATATGTCTTTGTAGAATGTATATAAAAATATGTGAGGACAAGAATATTTTTGATAAAGCTTATCTTGACCCGATGTTTGTAAACCGATCACTGGTGGACTCGAAACCTCAACACACAGAGAATTACATATTCAATATTATTCTTACTTTCCAAAGAAAGAATTACATATTTCTACCTTACAACTTCAGGTATATATGTAACTACATTAGTGCTTGTACCATGTTCGAATAACTTTTTCTTATCATTGGGTTTATGTAGGTTTCACTGGGTCCTCTTTGGCATTAAATTAGATAGTAGTGAAGTCTTTGTGATGGACTCGTTAGACAAGCCAAGAGATGACTGGAAAAAACTTGAAGACATGCTACAACGGTAAACTACTTTGTCATATTTATGTATCACATATTCTAGTTATTATTTGTAACTAAACAAGTGTAAGCATGTGTAGGGTGTTCAAACATCTTCTACAGAATGATGTTCGTGTATTTCCATATTCAAAACAATTCAGGTTCACAACATATGCTTGTTGTAAGTAAGAAAAGAGAACTAATTTGTGTGGCTTTTGTATATGTGATTCAATGCTTCACTTCACCAATGATCATAAAAGAAATGATGAGGTAAGCTAATGCATATGTTGAAAAAATTTAGATGGATTCTTTGTTTATGTTGCATTGTAGTTCAAACATACATAGCGCTAACTTAATTTCTTTCATTCCTTTCTTGTAGAGA
Source organism: Eleusine indica (assembly GCA_030378355.1). Taxonomy (NCBI): domain Eukaryota; kingdom Viridiplantae; phylum Streptophyta; class Magnoliopsida; order Poales; family Poaceae; genus Eleusine; species Eleusine indica. Next base: position 19,264,860 of record CM059494.1, read on the forward strand.
ATGGGGACAAGACCTGTCACTCCATAAAAGATTCTAGCATTTCAGGAACAACTTATAGATTTCATAGATAAGCATGTTATTCTAGAGTCTGGTAAGTACCATGTTTTCAAATGGGACATAGAACAGGTCCACCCTTCATTAACACCACCATCGAGCTCAATTCCTACCTCTCAATCAAGAAAGAAACACATTTCAGGTTCCTCGGTTAATAACTGAATTCAAATTTGTGTTGATGTAAGAATTTTGTGTTCATGTAAGGTTTATGTTGGACTAGTATTGTGGACTTTGTATGATGTGATACTTATGTTGGACTTGTGCTATTAAGTGGACTTGTACTATCAGCAACGCCTAATCAGCAGCGGTTCTAGAACCGCTGCTGATGAGGTATTTTTAACCACTGCTGATGACCAACTCCGTAGTAGTGGTGGCTGCTTAAGGGCATTGCTGTGACCATTGAGATCAATGCTGATGTGCTCACCGTAATGTTCACATCATTCAAGACATTAGTTACGAAGGCAGATTTCTCGGCATATGGTTCTGGGATAATTCGTCTTCATTTTTTAATTCTGCTGGGTCAAGCATTTGCATGCAGGAAGCAAGGATCGATATGCAATGTGCACGATGATCCTCTTGGACAGTTCGACAGGTTTCTAGCAGGATCACATGAAGGATTTGGACCTATGCCTGGTTACTCATTTCTTGACTACAATTTATTAGGAGAGATGGCTGCAATTTATTAGGAAGCATTTTTTTATTAATTTAGTTAACATAATAGGATTGGGTAATAGAGAGACAGGAGCAGTCCAAGGGATGAAGGTAAATGACACCAGCTCAAAGCTGAATGTGCAAGCTTGATGAGAAGCCCTCACATTCTTGAGAAGAACATCATGTTTGGGTTTTGGTAAAGGGCCATACGTACTACTACAAAAGGGCTCTGTAGTGGCGGATGCCTAAAATTCCTCAGCAGCGAGTATTAGAAAGGACTACAACTACGTAGAAAAGTAGTGGCGGGCCAAGGAGGACCATGACTACGAAGGTAGCGCCCGCCACTACCTTGCATACAACAGTGGCGAGCATGATCAGGCCCGTAGCTACGGTCTATGGGCCAATTTAGCGCTGCTCTGTTATAAATAGGCCGCCGCACCGCAACCCTAGCCTGCACCCTAGCCGCACCGCCTCTGCTCGCGCCGCCTCCTTCACCTCCAGCTTCCTCTCCGTGTTTGCCTCCGCCTCCGCCGCCACTTCCTTCTCAGTCGGATCCGCCTCCTCTCCGGTGATGGGGCCCAAGACAACACCCAACCCTCGCCTCCTCCACTGCCGACTGTGGCATCGGTCCTAGCATCGGTGGATCTAGGTCATCGTGTCGTCAGATCCAGTCGGGCAGAGACAACGACGGCTCGTCGGGCGGCGGCACGGGGGCAGTCACCGTTCCCGCATGGGGCATGGCCTTCTTCTTCTTCTTCTTCTTCTTCCTCTTCCTCTGTCCCGCCATATTTTTGGGTTAGGGTTCTAGGGCGTCGACCGCCGCTGTTGCCTTTTTTAGCACTTAGCACTGTAGCGGGCATTAGCCTGCTACTAAGTATGTAATTAAGTAGTGATAGAGGCCCAGTGGCGAAATATTTGTCCGCCACTAGGGCCCCTTTTGGCCCGCTGCTGCAGAGGGTTAGTGTAGTAGTGATGGCTATTGGACGTTCGTGTCATATATGTATGACTGCCAGTACGAGCTGCACTTTAGGGGGCGAGTGCAACGTCCACGACACACAAACATTGCTGCTTATCCGTACTCCGTTGGCCGTGTCCTCCGCTGCTAATTACCTACTCTTGATGAACAACTGGAGCAAGGTGGTCATAGATGTGTGCCATAGACGTTGTCCTAAACCCAAGATCGGCTCTAAACTTAGAGGAGGAAAAAAGAGACACTTCAACAAGGCTCACAAGAGCACTAGATTTAGCAAGGATGGTGGCCAACTGGCCATCCACCTGACCAACAAGACATCGTCCCATCGGGTCCTCCCTACTAGATACTGGCAGATATATATGCTTGTCACTCAAACGATAACATGAAAGGATTCAACTAGCACACAACCATGTTTGTAATGTGGGAAATAAACGTGTAGTGGTCTATTGGATTTTCCTGCCTGTCAACCATATAAATATAGAAGTACTTTAAATGGCATTTTAATAAGATTATATGACCGTCATTAGTTCCTACTGATACTTCTTTTCTGTTTTGTCATTTTTACAGTGCATTTTACTTTTAACGTACAACCTCATTTATATCCAGTTCTAAAATCCCTGCAATTCTTCAACTTCTATATATTAAGATTCCGTTCCTGTGTTATCTGTCGACTCTCTGAAATATATTTTCCCTTAGTATCTTGTATTTTATTTTAGCAATGACTGAGATGAAATTTTCATGTCCAAATGTATTCATATACAAAATGAGGAACTGTACCGAATAGCTAACTAAAGTCTAGCTCGCACAGTTGTGCGGGCCACTTGATCTAGTTTGTATTTAAGAAGAGTTGCTCCATCGGTTCAACATGCATGCGCATGTTTGTCTTATGAAACCCATAGAAAGCAACAAAAGAACAGGCCGTGCTACTAGCGGGAATGGCTAACCGTGATTTTTCGATCGTCAAATTGTTTTTGCAAAAACATGCTGGCCACGAGTCTAAGTGAATGCTGAAATATATGGATCTCATGCTCGGTTCAATCTTTAGAAGATATGATCAATATGCTTTCGACGCCCTTTACTTGCCATCACTACTACAATAAACATCTTCAGCAACGGGCCGCAGCAGCCTTTGTGGTGGACATAGAGTCCACCACAAACAAACGTTATTGATTTGTACAATTTTTTATGACAGGCTACATGTTTGCAACTAACTACGTTGTTAGCAACATAAAAAAGAGGTGCAGTAGCCATCACTACCGCACCATCAGCCGACCAAAGAAAAAGCACTTCCAAACCCGAACCCTAGCTAAACCACCATGGCGTATGCCGCCGCCGCCATCTCACTGATGGCCGCCATCCTAGCCATCGATTCTGCTGCCTCCATCGCCATCGTTGCCGCTGCGAAGATCTCAGTGTCGATGCATCTGGTGAGAAAGAGGGCGGCAACCACATGCTCGTGGCCGTCAGGAAGGTTGCCGACCTCCTGCGACATGATCCAGACGACATTGAAGGCTACCATCGTTGTGGCAGCCACTGTCCCCTCCCTCAGATCTACCGTTGAGGGGGCAGATCTGTGGCAGCAAAGGTGGCAAGGATGCCAGCGCCTCCATGGCCGTCATCGTCGTTGCGGCCGCGTGGTGCTTGGACGGACGACATCCTATGCTATAGGGTGGAGGCTTGGCCTTCTGCTTCCTCACATGGGTGTCCTTCGCCGGCAGCGTGTGCTGGGCCATGTCTAGATGGAGGAGGTGGCCGATGCCACCGTTGTGGCATGGGCAGGCCATGGGGGCGACAAAAGGGGTGGCAGAAGACGAGGAGCAGAGGGGGTGGTGGAAGGGAGGAGGCAAAAGTGGCGACGGAAGAGGAGGGGCGGAATAGAAGTGGATAGGGTTTGCGCTCTCCCAGCACCCCTTGTTTTATAGAAAGTGGCACAAGTTAGTGGCTGGCCATGTTCACGGCCTATCACAATCCTATACATCCGATTTTAGTGACAGGCAATATGGTGCCACAACTAATTTTTGCCTGATGGGCAGCCCCCCTCCACAGGCTTGGTTTAGTAACGGGCTTCATGTTGCCCGCCACTAACGCTAATAGCCTTTTTATTGCTGAAAATCGTTTTTCTAGTACTGCACGGAGGTTGAGGTTATCACGCGTCTTTTGTGGTATCCATATTCATGGAGTGTTCGGTTGGTAGGGACTGGTTCTTGTATCCAAATCTAGTGTATTTTTATAGTCGCGACGGAGTTTCTTGAAGCGACGGACGTCATCGGATGCGAAAAAGATGAAGTATAGTGACCTAGTGACAGGCTTTAATGTCAATTTATTTTATGTTGATGTTTTAGCTATAAAAGGGGATCCAATTTAATGAAATCCAATCGTTTTCTAAAAAAACAAATGGTCTATTAAGAGGGAGTATCTACCCAGAACAGGGGTCATATCGTTCTGTTTTCTCACACCTACTTCAATCCTTGTGCAGCGTACTAACAATAGAGACGCCTGGAGGTGGTGATGTGGATGACGCGGACCAGGACCAAGAGGATAAACTAGATGGACCATGCCTCCGACTGAAATGTTTTCACTGGGGCGTCAATTTTGCTACCAAGAACAGATCAAATGGTTTTGTAAACCTTGTTGTGCGCAGCAGATCAGTTAGGGCTCGTTTGGGAACCGTAATCCCCGCGGGGATCCCGGCCCATTCCCGGGGAAGTCGGCCCGCCCGGGAAAAAGCTGGGGGGAATGCCCGGCGGTCTTTGGGAGCCCATCGTCACGGGGCAGCCTGCCCCGGGTTCGACCCATTTCCCAGGGAAGCAAAAAAACGTCTCCGATGACAGGGAAACAAATCCCTCGCTCGCTCCCCTCCTCGCTCGCCAGATCTCGCGATGTCGCCGCTGCCGCCGAACGACACTGCCGCCACCTCTCCTTGCCAAATCTCATGAGGCCACCGCCTCTCCTCCCCCGACTGAGCAACGCCGCCGTGTTCTCTCCCCGACCTCGCGCCGATGCCGATGCCTCTCTCCTCAAACCTCGCGATGCCGCCTCATCTCCCTCGACCTCGCGCTGACGCCGACGTCTCTCTCCTCCGACCTCACGACGTCGCCGCCTCTCCCCTGACCGAATGATGCTGCCGCTTCCTCTCCTCCTCCGACCGAGAGACGTCGCTGCCTCCTCTCCCTTGACGAAGCGCCGCCGCCTCGACGACGTCAGACGCCTCCGAGCTGCACCTGCTTGGACCACAGTGATGGTGCATTGACTTTCTCTCTCTCTCTTTCCCATCGAATCTCTCTCTCTCTCTGTCGAATCTCTCTCTTTCTCTCTCTGATTGGATCTCTCTCTTTCTCTGATCCAATCTGACCATGCTCTCAGATCCAGGGACAAGGATGGAATTTTCTTGGGTAGCTGCACCGGCAAGCACCGGCCGGACTTCAGACGCTGCTTATCGCCGCCGCTACTCAAGACACCTTCTCTCTCAAGATTCGGTTGCATCTCAAGACCTATGTGTGAGTCAGTACGCTCACTACTTTGCCCCCTCACTCGATTCAGTTCTAAGAAATATCTTTGCTCGGCTGGGCCAATTGTTGGATATGTAGGTGCTTGCTCTATTTTTTGATGCTCTGATCTGACAAGGAGAAGCCCTATTTCTATGGTTTTGTGCAATTCGAGTGGTAGAAGTTGAGGTTCTATGTCTGTTAGCTACAATGTCTAGTTTCTTTCTTCAGATGTTCATTTTCTCATGTTCCTGTCAAAACTGAATTACACGATCATTTCAGAATGCTGATTTTTTTTCATAGATAGCTCCCTGATTGTTTCAGGTGAGCAGGAAGATGTCAATTAGGAAACGAACAGGCAAAGAGCACAGATGTCAACTAGCTTAGCAAATGCTTTATAACTCTAATGTGCACTGATACAGAGGCTTCTATTGTGCAAATGATACACATACAATTAAGCAAACAACTAGCCTAGAAAACTGCTCATTTTAGTTGATTTTATGGCAATCTGACATGTTATATAAGACTTCGATTCATGCAGGAATAGAATGGCACAATTTCCAAATATATGAGCAATATGAGCTTGATTGGCTGATATGTTATACGGCAATATGAGCTTGATTTGCTAGCATGGAACAATCTTTCTTGGCTGATCCAGAGCTTTCTTGGCAGTAGAAGTTTGCTATTAGCAGAGTTACCAAACTGTGAAGTGTTTTAGTACTAGCACTGGGTGTAAATAGCCATTAATTATGAGATTATTTCATGGTTTGCAGATCTGACGTAAGGGAAGCAAAATGAGAAGTTGAACACACATATGTGTAGTTAGGCAAGTGTTGGAAATGATTTTGTTTTACTATTTTCGGTTTTTTATTTTCTATAAAAGTGATCAACTGTTGATTTTGCCGCAGGGAGACAGTTGTTGGATCTGTACTTGACCAAGCAGTTGCCATTCAAGGAACTTGACCAAGCTATTGCAGTTCAATAGGGAGACATGTCTTGTTTGTGTTGGCAGTCATCTGAGCTTTGGATCATTGATTGAGCACTCTCCTATAACTTGATGGTTATACAGAGATTGTTCAGAGATTATTGTTTGTGTTGGCAGTCTTGTTTGTGTTGAGCACTCTCCTATAACTTGAGCACTCTCCTATAACCTGACCAAGCAGTCTTGTTTGTGTTGGCAGCCATTCAAGGGACTTGACCAAGCTATTTGCCGATGTGGTTGTTCAAAGATTATTTTAGCACCTTTTCAAGTTTCTGGATTTTTTTTAGACAGTTTTGTATACTGTGATGAACTCATGCAATCTATGGTGTATTATTTAGCTATTGTAACATCATTTTAACAAGCAGTGCGTTGTCTTACAAAATTGTTTTATGTTTATGAATTTTTCTTAGCGTTTTTCTGATTTTTCAAGCTATTTTCGATTTTTCCTAGCGTATATGTCCTTTCTCCCAAACGCCCGTGGGGAAACATGAACAGACGGGGGAGCGCGCAGGCAGGGGGCGGGGTGACAGGGGACATCCCCGTCAGGAAGGTTGCCGACAGCCTGCGACATGATCTAGACGACATTGATGGCTACCATCGTTGTGGCAGTCACTGTCCCCTCCCTCAGATCTACCGTTGAGGGGGCCGGATCTGTGGTGGCAAAGGTGGCAAGGATGTCGACGCCTCCACGGCCTTCATCGTCGTTGCAGCCGCGTGGCGCTTGGACGGACGACATCCTATGCTGTAGGGTGGAGGCTTGGCCTTCTGCTTCCTCGCATGGGTGTCCTTCGTCGGCAGCGTGTGCTGGGCCATGGCTGGATGGAGGAGGCAGCCGACGCCACCGCTATGGCACGGGAAGGCCATGGGGGCGACAGAAGGGGTGGCAGAAGATGAGGAGCAGAGGGGGTGGTGGAAGGGAGCAGGAAAAAGTGGCGATGAAAGAGGAGGGGCGGAATAGGAGTGGATAGGGTTTGTGCTCTCCCAGCTCCCTTTATTTTATAGGAAGTGGCACAAGTTAGTGGCTGGCCATGTTCACGGCCTATCACAAACCTATACATCCGATTTTAGTGACAGGCAATATGGTGCCACCACTAATTTCTGCCTGATGGGCAGCCCCCCTCCACAGGCTTTGTTTATTAACGGGCTTCATGTTGCCCGCCACTAATGCTAATAGCCCTTTTATTGCTGAAAATCGTTTTTCTAGTAGTGCATAGAGGTTGAGGTTATCACGCGTCTTTTGTAGTATCCATATTTGTGGAGTGCTCGGTTGGTAGGGACTGGTTCTTGTATCCAAATCTAATGTATTTTTATAGTTGCGACGGAGTTTCTTGAAGCGACGGACGTCATCGGATGCGAAAAAGATGAAGTATAGTGACCTAGTGACAGGCTTTAATGTAAATTTATTTTATGTTGATGTTTTAGTTATAAAAGGGGTTCCAATTTAATGAAATCCAATCGTTTTCTAAAAAAACAAATGGTCTATTAAGAGGGAGTATCTACCCAGAACAGGGGTCATATCGTTCTGTTTTCTCACACCTACTTCGATCCTTGTGCAGCGTACTAACAATAGAGACGCCTGGAGGTGGTGATGTGGATGACGCGGACCAGGACCAAGAGGATAAACTAGATGGACCACGCCTCCGACTGAAATGTTTTCACCGGGGCGTCAATTTTGCTACCAAGAACAGATCAAATGGTTTTGTAAACCTTGTTGCGCGCAGCAGATCAGTTAGGGTGCTTCGACAAGGTGGCGCTGACGGTCGATGCAGAGTCCATGGCCAATGCAGTCCTATATTGGCGCAGAACCCACCTGCTGAGTGACCACCCACCAGTAGGAGGCGTGACGTGGGTTCTAGTTGTTCTCATGTATGCAATTACTGAGCCACCGTGGGCACCTGCGCCAACAATTGTAGCACAGGATGGCCATGGACGGTGCTACTGGTTCATTCCTTGGGCAATGGCCATGTGATAGCTAAGCTCAGCCATTGTGACATGTATAACAGAAAGCGATATTTGTCGTTATATCATTACCTTCCATTGCAGCTGCTTCGTTGTACTCATCATTTCTTGGATTTGTGCATATTGACTTGCTGAGTAAAACAGCGAGAAATAACATTTTACAAGAATAATCGAAACAGAACTGCCAGAGAGCGGAGATGCAAGTTCCCCGACGAACCGGGGCATACATAACGCTGGCCAAGACGATTGGAAACACTAGTATTACTAGAGTGACTGAAACTGAAGCGCACCTACTGACAAAAGCATCCTAACAGCTAACTTTGTGCTGCACAAATCGGACTCCGTAGAGCGCCACGGTGCAAACTAGTGACCTCGTTCCTTGTGTTCATATGTCACCTGTTCTTCTCGAACAAAAGGCTATATATGGAGCTCACAAAGCCACGTAGCCAGTTGTGAAACATCTGAACGTTGACTGGAAATGGTTCTCATATTGGCATAGCTGATCCCCGTAGCACAGAAACAGATTTTGGAACTGCTTGGTATGAACTCTGGCTGCTATAAACTGTACCCAGTGTCTCCCATGCAAAGTACTATCTACGACGATATGAAATTGCAATGCACAAAAAGAACCATGTGGACAAACCAGAGGAATGGGTGCCACATAATCAGTACTCCATCCGTTCCAAAACTGTTGTCGCCATTGACTTTTTTTTGTTACTTTTGATCATTCATCTTATTCAAAATATTTGTTCAAATATAAAAAATTATAACTTATATTTAAATTTTATCTACTCATAAAAAAATCATAAAAAAATATATGATATTTTTTAAAATTTTTTAAATAAGATGAATGGTCAAAGTTGATAAAAAAAATCAATAACAATAATAATTTTGAAATAGAGGGAGTATTTATTTTTACAATAGGCATGCTCTTACGGTTTGTTCTCCAATCTCCTTGTGAACCCAATTACATATAGGAGGTACTAAGTTCTAGTTGTTCTCTTGTACGTATAGTATGTTTGCAACCTTGTTCTGTTTTACAAAAGCCCAGGCAACAAAACCCACCTATTCAGCTATTCATTGTACAAAGATTTGTTAACTTCCATAGCTCACGATCCGTAAACTCCAGATCAGGGTTTTAATAACCGGTAAAAACCGGTCGGTTATTCCGGTTAACCGGGAAACCGATCCCGGCCGGTCGCGCTAACCGGCTGGTTAACCTAGAAAAACCGGACCTGTTTACTGTAGCAAACGGTTAACCGGCCGGTTTCTCTGGTTAACCGGCCGGTTTTTCACCGAACCGAGCCGGCCGGTTTCTCCGGTTATTTCAACCCTGCTCCAGATATAGGCACCGGATATTGGTGTGGTAATAAATATATGTAATTATTGTTTCCAGGAACTGAAACATTTCTCAATTAAATAACCCAGAGAAGATGCCGCTGGTGCTAAATGATATCTTGTCTATATAACTTCCTCTCTTATGAAGGGAAAAGAGATAAAGTGCGATTTTAACAATCCTCATGAATCGAGGCTCTGTTCCTCCGGTGAGCTCATTCGTGAGCGAGATACAAACAACATGAATATACCACTAGGCATGGTAGGGATCAGGAATAGCAGAATTAGACATCTCAGGCAACCTATCGGCATTCCCCGTAGGCTCACACTTCAAGCTTGTTATTAGCTTGTACATATTTTTGGAACCTCAGTTGCGTCTGATTGACGAACTGTTGGCGTATTGCCGATTCTTGGATCGCATTTGATGTCGTTTTTTCAGTGTTCTCAGTGTCTTCGGATAATTACATGTCACAAATCCGGCAAACAACATAGCCGGATTTAATGCATAATTTGAAGGAACTTGAAACTTTTGATTCCATTCGTTATGTATTTGGATGGGACAGAGGAGACGCACCACAAGGACTGATTCATCTAGTACTGGACTTCCTGATGCCTGTCATTCTAGTAGCATGCCTAGTCGAGTAATATGGCCTTTGAGGGTACCTAGTAACATGCACGTCAAATAATGGTTTATTAATTATTTCAATAAAGTTGATGTCGGAGATCGCCATTTGGTATCGTGTTGCATGTGTGGTTCAATAATAAAGTTTTATTAATGATTTCAATAAAGTTCTTTTATCATTCAGAGGGTGATGGATGCTTGTATTTGGCCATAGCTTTCTCGAAATAAAGGTTGTTGCCATCATGAGAACCAAAGCCGGGAATAAGACAACTTTCTCACTATCTAAAAAAGATATTGTGCCCAAGACAATTTGAAGAAAAGCGTTAGTGTGAGAATGGCAGTCGAACACAAGTTTTGTTAGAGAAAGTAATTGTGCCCCCATCTTTATCCATATCAGACCTCGATTCTGATCAGGAGAGGTTACCTATAACGCTTAGATATCTACATAACCAGAGGTTAGTGTTAAAGAAATATAATTTACAAAACGTCAATAATATTATAAAATTCACCATAGTGTCTCCTGTAAATCTCTTCCATGCATAGACAAATAAAGGTAATGAACATAGTAAATATGAATAAGAAATAATAACAACCAATGGATCGGACCACCATAATCGACATAAAAATGACCACATCAAAGTTCTCAATGACATAATGATTAGACAAGTTTAATAATCTAGATTAAAGATTAATCGATAGTGATAGAATGTGGACGTGCTCAAACTGATGTCCCTACTACCATCCCATGCATGATTTATCAGCTGGTACCTAAAAAACAAATAATTCAGAACTGGAAGAACAAATGCAAGCACATAAACAATGGAAATCCCCATAATTAAGAAAATATCTCCTTTCCTGAAACAACAATTAAATTGTAGTTTCCATCTCGAATGGAGGTCACCTGAATAATTCCTGTGCACTTACCATTAAATTGGAATAAGTAGGGCCAGAACTAATTCACAAGAACTACACATCCAGTGTTTGCACCAAACCACCCCATCCCCCTCCCCCTCCCCGCACTTGAATAGAAGAATTGAAATGAGTAAAAACAGTCAACTAATTTGACACGAACACATGAAGACGCAATAATCATATGAATTCACTGATATTGACTACACAATCAAGAAGAGCGACATAGAACCAAAAGTCATCCACATCATGAAAGATTCGTCATTGCATTTGCCTTAATAAAATCGTTGAAAATCCAGTGAGTCCTTCTCAACATTGGAACCACCCAAGGCTTAAGAATGTAAACTACACTTAGAAGTGTTTGTAGGAAAACCTAGGTAGGTCCATGCAACTCATTGTGTGTCTATTTTTTAAGAAAAAAGACTAAAACAACTATTTTTTTTGTAACAGCATAGAATATGACAAAAAACAGAGATCGGCTGACTAATCTGATCATAACTTCTGATTCACACCAATTTATGCAACTTATTACATTCCGAGTATCTACAGAAAAATTCCCACAATTCCCATGCTCGGTTGGCTAGCGGCTCGAGTTGTGAGCACGGCCACCTTGGTTCGATCCCTGGGATTAGACTCGGGACCTCATAGGGGCTGTGTCCCTAGAATATTTTTCAGGTGAAGATACCTCTCACACATGGAGCCACAATGGGAGTGTGACGTTCCCTGTCACACATCGAGTCCTGTGGACCATGACGATCTCTCAAAGGATGCGATATTAATACACTGGATATAGTTGTAGGGCTACTCGTATATGAGGATATGTGTAGGTGTTCCTTATGGTGGTGTGCATGGGAGCATGTATACATGAACAGATACTACCGTTGTAACCAATATGAGAGGCTAAAATTATGATCGTAGAGTCTGTACACTGTAAGAGCAGCACTGAATTAACGACTCCTCCCTCACCATTCATCACAATAGTGTGAGACCAGTCGTTCTGAAACTAAAAATTATATATATCAATAACTTTTATGTTTAGCTCATGGTCGTAATTCCCAGCCAAGAAAGAGGTAGATGCGGCGGCCAAGGAGGTGACGGACGATGGTGGCAGCTAAGATCACCTAGGTTTACTATGGGACCCAACACCGGTTGGTGTGGGCCTCGTATTTTTTTTACTTCAGTTTTCAACATCGTGTAGCTGGCTCGGACCTGCTACTATCGACCCTAGGGCACGAGTAGTAGCGGGTAATAGGGCCACTACAAATTTTGTAAGCAACTTGTATCCTTTCACTGGTAGCACCCATATGTAAATAACTGATATGGAGCACCAGCACTGCTTCATACAAATACTGAGGTCTATTCTTCCGGCATGGTGCATCTTCTTTCCTAAGTCGTAACTAGTGCGCGGACTTACAAAACCTAAGTTAACCAGCACATGGAACCGTGTCGCAAGAATCAATAATCCATGGAAATTTAGCAAATGACAATGGAAAAGAAGGTTTAATATATTGTTTTTGTAATCTTGATAAACATATGCAACTTCTTTTCTTTTATTGTCATGTTGCTGAATTCATATGAAGAGTGGTCCAAAGTATCTTTTAATCTAACTCCCCAGATAAGTATGGCACATTTGTTTGATGGATAGTTGATGGGATCCGAGTGCACTGCTACCACACAGTCTAACAAGATGCCAAGGAGATATTTGAACGGCTGCAATGAGATTGTAGTTGAACACATAAAAAAGAGAGAGACAAACAAAGGAACCACGACAGATCAGGATGATCCAAGGTGGCCACGTCTGGTGTTGACACAAAAAAAAGAGATTCAAAGAAACGATTTCGTAGATCCTACCTATCTACTTTCTGGAAAACAAAGAAGCAATAACTTCTTAGGCAATGTTGGACCCTCATGCGTTCAGTTTTCAGCTTGACTGTATGACTCATTATCCGTCACAGACAGAGAAACAGAGCAACACAAACTTAGTAGCAGCTAGTAACGAGCTCACACGATACGTGACCTCCGAGATTGCTCATACTGCTCATGCCCATCCTCGTGGCTGTGGCGCCGTTATCTTGGGTCGTGGGCACAACATCTGTGAATCACAAGACATCTTTGCGCGGCTCATACTGTGCCTGGCTGGTGGCCACAGCGCTACGGGGCGTGCAAAACAGGCTGTTCCCCCGGCACGAATCTGGCAGGTCACCGATTCTCCAACCCTAGCAAACTGTTCCTGGCCTGGCATATGATGCCCGTCCCCTGGCCAGGCATGATTGAGCAACATCAATGCTGGTGGTGGGGCTGGCATAGAGCATCATGACGTTGGGCCTACCTCTTCTTTTGGTGGCACAGCCGTCAAAGGACAAGGTCCAGAGAAAAATGGAACGATATCAACTCAAATCGTTCCTGATGCCTACCACGCTTACACTACCACAAAACGGTACATAGCGGCATTGTAAAAAATCACGTAGCGGCGTTTTTGTTATCAACCGTCGCTACAGATGAATTTTATTTTTAGCGGCGATCAATAAAATCACCCGACGCTAAAAACCACTTTTTAGCGGCGGTCAACAAAATCCACCGTCGCTAAAGATAAATTTTATTTTTAGCAGCAGTCAACAATGTCAACCATCGCTAAAAATCATTTTTTAACGACGGTTAACAAAGTCAACCGCTGCTACTGTGCTATCGAACCCAAATAACACCCATTTCGTTTTCCTGGCCCACTAACACTATGGAATAAATACTACCCTCAAACTCCTCACCTCTCTCTCTCATTCACTCCACGGCAGCGCCTCCGCCACCCGTCTCTCTCCCTCTCCCCTTCACTCCACTGGCGGCGCGCGGGCTCCCTGACGGCAGGCGGCAGCGCGCGAGCTCCCCCGCGGCCGCGGTCTCCTCGGCAGCGCGTGAGCTCCCAGGCGCGCGCGGGCTTTGTAGCATCAGGCGGCGGCGCGCGAGCTCGCCGGCGGCCGCGGGCTCCCCGACATCGCGCGAGCTACCCGCCGCGCGCGGGCTCTCCGATGGTAGGCCGCGGCGCGCGGGCTCCCCCTCTCCTCCGCCTCTTCCTCCCACTCCCCTTTACTGTGTTACCCTCCCCTCTCCCTCGTGACTCCCTCCTCTGCCCCTTCCTCTCACTCCCTCGCGGGCAGCGGCGGCGGGACAGCCGGATCCGGCGATGGATTGACCAGATCCGGTGATGGGGCGGCCGGATCTGGCCCCGGGGCGGTCGGATCCGGTGATGGGGCAGCCGACAGACCTCGGCGGCGGGTCGAGCGCGGGATACAAGTGTGGGCCAAGAGCGGACATGTATGCTTTTTTTTTGTTTTTCGGATTCAACGGTAGCAGCGGGTGAAGATGTCACCCGCCTCTACTACTCATTCTATAGTGGCGGATTATTTGGATCATAGTTCATCCATCGTTAAAGATGTTTTATTTTTAGCTGCAGAACCGCAGCGGCGGTGGCACATACCCGCCGCTACGGTGCATCTTTAACCACCGCTATAGGCTGCTTTTCTGGTAGTGTTAACAAGGTGTGTGGAGTTCATGTGAGAAATTTGACCATATAAATGTTTTTACGAGGAACTGCTGAAGAATAAGAACTGGGGTTGTATATATAAGTCCCTACCCATATCCAACTAACCATCATAGTTATGGAGGAAGAAAACGTATTTATGTGATATATATATATCGAGCTTTTCAATTGAAATAATCAGATATAATAAGAAGGAAACTTGATTATATGATACAGCCAGTCAAGAAGCAAAAATGCTGATAACATAAAAAATGATTTATAAATTAGAACAACGATGAGCAAAAAAGGTGCAAGCTAGATATGGCGAGACAACATAAACTAGCTAGTCGAAATAAACTTATGAGATGGACAGGGAGAGCAAAACCAACAAAAAATAAGCAGAATACAAGATATGTTTACGCTCAGAAATTACATATTAGGGGGGGAATTAAATTAGAGTAGTACACGTATCTTGTAACGTGTACTACTCTAATTTAACTCCCCCCTAATATGTAATTTTTCAATACAAGATATGTTAGGTGGGAGTTAAATTAGAGTTAAACAGAGTTTTTACTGAAAGGTTTTTACTCCACTGGTAACAGATTTTTGTTTCTTACTGTACAACCAGTAGATCATTATTTTAGCAACTGACTCCTATAAGACTACTACAGTACAACTAGTAGATCATTAAGTTTACAAAATTACAGCAAATCAATAAGACAAATTTGCAAAGACAAGTTCTTATCAATACATTTAAAGCAGCTTCTCTGCATTCATTTTAATTTATCGAAAATTGTAATTTATGAAAGATACATGACTAGTTATGTTGTTTTATCTTAAAATCATTATTTCGGTTCATTATAGGCCAACGATTAATATGTTTGTATCTTGTTCTGTTCCATATGAGCTGCTTTATTTAATAGGATATAGTTCACTTTACACTCTTCAAGTATGGCGAAATCTAGAAAACCCCTAGATTTATGGTTCAGTTTGTTTAATCCATTCTTCTCTAAACTAGACCATTTTGCACCTTTAACTGGTATTCCAATCCCAATTTGCTTACATAGATCAGTATAAAAATTGAGATTGCCCTTCTAATCTCACACGTCTTCTCTGACATGTCAAATGATCATGATACATAACTCCATTTCGGGCCCAATCCTAACGTGCTTACTCTTGTTTCTATGCTCTCTCGCGCCTTCCTTCTCTTCCCATACATCTCTCGAGGCGCTCGACCATTGGTAACTCGCTCTCACAAATGATCTTGCGCTCCTCTCGCTCAGTCTATGCCACCGTGATGTTATCAATTTGCCCATCATCGACCCCTTATAGCTGTAGCTCTACGGTAACTCTCCTCGTGCCACCTGCAAGAGAACTGAAAAATAGGATCATACACAAAAGAGTATGGACACGGATATGGTTCTATGACTTGTTGATTGCGGGCCATGCAGGGCTGGCTTTCTCCTTACACTGATATAGGCATTCACTAGCTCGGTCACAGACGTGGTAGCCATTGTAAACTATAGGAAGACGTCTGCTCCTAGCCCGTTTGAGAAACGTGAATACTTGAAATGTGTTTTCCTGAGAATTTGAGAACACTAGGCTTACGTACTGTTCGGAATGCCCAGCAAAGTCTGGGAAGCCTTAAGAGAAATGTTGACGAATATTCACTAAAACAGTTCCTGCTGCCTAACATTCTTACATTGAGAGAAAGCATCAGAAGAATTTCACCAGCCGAATGATAACCTGGTTTCTGTGAGGAGACGCTGAAGGATGAAGACAGAGTGCTGTATGTATACTTTGTAACATATATATGAAGACATCCGGCCAAGAGATATGGAAAGTTTAATTGGTTTTAGATTTGGATTCCCTAGCCATAAAGAGGTCGGATTGTTTATGTTTCATTAGGTTCCGCAAAAGAACATGTCACTCCACCTAGTTCGTTTTATTTTCACTCCACATGCACATGTATATAATGGTAGTCATTGCTCGTCACAATAACTTACAATGTATATAATGGTAGTTTTTGTGCAGTCACATAACACCTGACTCTCGTTACACCTTAATATAGTATAATTAATCATATGAGTGAAGCAAGAAGAGGTCACACACACAGGACCATGCTCCAATATTTAGTGCCAACAGAAGAGCTCAGCTCTCATCCCTAAGAAACCAACTTCACGGGCTTTCTGAAATGGTGCATACACCGCACCAAATGTAAATCAGTAGCCATAGAAGGCATCAGGAATATTTGCACTGCCTGCACTGCACATGCGAGTTCGAGTACTCTGTTAGCAAACACCAACAAACTGATGAAGGCTTCCAAGAATGACAGTCCTAGGATTGTCAGTCCACACAGACGGAGACATGGGACACCTTCCCCAAAACACCATCAGTAAACAAGGCTTCTAGGACGCCACAAATTCAAGTCATTCTGTCTGACGCCATCATAGCATTATGTGATTTTGTTTTTTGTTTCTAAATTGCGACTTGAACAGACCTTGTTGCCCGTGCTCTCTCTCTATAATCATGAGTCCACCTACGAAGCGAGCTGGCCACGGCGTGACGTAGTCGTCGGCAAGGGGGTGGCACGCGTGCTTAGAAAAATCTTGGCGATGCTCTTCGGACTAGTGACTCATGGGTGGCAGCGTGTGGCGCTCCTGGACGCGGCTGCTGGTCGACTGTCGACGCGGCAGCGCGCCTGGGCAGGACTGCTTGCTGTTGCGGCGCTCCTGGGTGGTGCCGGTGCGCCTAGGCGGGGCTCATCTATTTAATAATAAAAGGAGATAAATTTTTACCATGAGCTCTAGAAAAAAAGAGAGATATACTAGAAATTCTCACAAAAAAGCAAAACATCTAGCCATTCATCTTCTCTTCATATATACTCGGGCAGGACTGCTTGCTGTTGCGGCGCTCCTGGGTGGTGCCGGTGCGCCTAGGCTCATCTATTTAATAATAAAAAGAGATGAACTTTCACCAAGAGCTCTAGAAAAAAAGAGAGATATGCTAGAAATTCTTATAAAAAAGCAAAACATCTAGCCATTCATCTTCTCTTCATATATACTCATATTGACATCTGGCCCTTGATGTATTTTTCATGCATACCCTCTCACGTTGACCTCTTTCCAACGTTAGGAACTTGTGGCTAGAGTTCGAATCCCATCTGCTACAGACTTACAGAGGTAACAATGTTTTTTTAATAAAACAAAAGAGGAAACGTATGTATATACACAAATCCATCTAACCGTATGTGCATTGGCTTCCTCAGATCATAAATTTGTAATATGCATCCAGAAAGGATCACAGAGATATCGTATCTCTATCTCTAAGCCATTATACAGATGTCGTATAATGGTCGTTCTACAATGCCTCAAGCCTTCGGCTCCTATAACATCACTTCTTCCTCCACCAGAAAGGTCTTGTCATGGATCAATCGAGTTTCTTCAAATACACAACACGCATCATCAATGACCAGTCCAGGACCATAGTTCTATAGGCCTCCTCTACACTACAGATAGGTGATCTCTCCATCATCATCTCTGTTTAACCCGTGTTATTAACCTTTCAACTCTATCTCCCAATACCTAAGCCCTAGCTGCGGCGGCTTCTAGATATTATCTTCTGAGAGCTATCACCCCAAGATTACCTGTGGCACCAAGTTCCACCATGCCCTAGATGCAGCGTCATCCACCGTGGATCTTCGCACATGCATCTTGGTGTTGAATAACCAAATACCTTATATCTGGCTACCCTTGCGGTCGGCTGTCTGCAGTCCGAATGCTCCAGCATGTCGCCTCACTCTATGTTGACTCTGCTCCATGCAGCGTTGAATTCCAGCAGTAGGAAGCTGGCAATGGGTGCAAGCAAAGCTCCTGTCTGACGGGCCTACAAAGATTGATCGTTATGGCAGCATCAGCGATCTCTCTTGTGAACTTCACCGGCACCAACAGGCCATTGGAGATTAGAGTACTGGTGATAAGAAGAGATCGTCCTGGCATCAGCGGCATCATGCAAGTGGACGAGGTACGAGCTTAAATGATCAGCGGCACGTCGGACAGGTGTGAAAACCTTTACCAACCTGAGATGATCGAGGATGGATTTATGTTTTTGCATGCATCACTAGAAAGATCCATGCTACTGCAAACGGGATGCTAACAAATTGTTCATATATTTAGGTTGAGTCATTAACAAAGCCAGAACGTTGAGGCGAAAAATCACTATAGCAACAAGGTTGCGTAAAGAAGACAACTACATGCAAGGTAAATAAGACGATAATACATTTTAATTATTATCAGTATAGTATATAGATTGAATCTACTTCACTCTTCGATGGATTAATCTTGAGCTTATGTAGTTGCAAAATAAACCCTGTTTGAATATATGTTTATCCACTCAAAATGTGAAACAAATCAAAAGATTTTGCATATTTACACTGTGTAGTTCATCACAAAGAAATTGGATGCAATTTTGTTGTTTGCAATTTTATTACCTTACCCGTTGTCTATGTTGTAAGTCTTTTGTTCTATAAGAGGACTATAAACATTCCACCAACCTTAACAACTCAATTGTTTTAGAACGGTTGATAGAAAATGTCTTTAACTACATGTCGAAACAGATTAGTACATTATTGAGCCCTGAATAAAAGCTTAAATTGTAGCTAATTGGGATATTTGCCTTCAATAATGGGAGAGTATGAAAATTTTTATAACAAATAATAGAATAATATGTTATCATTATTGAAAAGATTGAATATCACTATCGTCCAAGGCAGATTGATATATTGCCTATATAAGAGATCTTAAGTCAACCCTAAAAAAATAATTAATAGATACAGAGAGTAGACCACAATATTAGTAGAATATGTGACTCATGTATAGTAATAAATATTTAGTCAGAGCTTTAGAAACTTTTTGTCGTTACTATGAGGTAAAGGGGGTGTGTCACATATTTTTTCAACATACTCCCCCTAGACTTATTTTTTAAATTGGGACAGCAAAACACAATTCCCTCGATGTCTGAGAAAACAGCGAGGCACTAATATTCCTATTAAGAAGCAAAAATGATTGATGGACAAAAAGTGCATCTCTATGTACAATCTACATCTAAACACAATCTCATTCAAACCGTATTTTTCAATCTAGATAGTAGGCTACACATGCATTTGTGTGGATGTTTTAAGTCGTCATATAGTTGTTTTTATTTTTACTTCACATAATTTTTCATTTTATAGTATAGTCTAATAAAAGTGCACACATTTTTATTCATAATGTATTTAATTTTCATTAACCTACGGAAGCAGAGCACTTAAAATATTGGATAGCCCTTTTATTGCTTTATATATAGTGTTTATAATTATTTGAATATATTCAAACCATATGCTACAATGTCGTAGAAAATTTTAATGTCTAGCCTGCGTGCGGGCCATGTATTCTAGTTGGTATTTAAGAAGAATTGCTCCACCGGTACAACATGTGCATGTTTATCTTACGAAACCTATTGAAAGCAACAAAAGAATACTCTGTGCTACAAGCTGGAATGGCTAACCGTGATGTTTCAATCGTCAAATTGTTTTTGCAAAAAAAATGCTGGCCACGAGTCTAAGTGAATGCTGAAATATCTCTGAGGACCCTACTAGTATACCTAAGGATTATTATTACTATCTCCATCTGTAAGTATTTATTGATTTCATCACATCATATTTAACTATTTCTCTTATTCGATTTTGGATAAAGTCCACTTACTCCCTTGTAGTATACCTAAAGTCCAGATATCCCCCTCAACTAATGTTTGATTTGTTTTTCCCCCACAGTACCAAACCCAGTTCACTTTAATGAGTTTGCTAATCCCGCTTTGACATAGGCCACGATGGCCTTGTCAGCCTGCGACATATTATGTGTGATGTGGCCAAGCAACTAACGAGCCAAGTAATTCTCTAGCTGAGGCGACGACGACGACGGCAGCAGCCAAGATCACCTAGGGTTTGTGCGGGACCTAGCACCGGTCAGTGTGGGCCTTGTATTTTTTTTTAATTCAGTTGTCGAGGACGTGTAGCTCGCTCACACCAGCTACTATGGACCCTAGGGCACGAGTAGTAGCAGGCAATAGGCCTGCTATAAAATTCGTAACCAACTTGTAGCCCTTCACTGGTAGCTCCTGTAACTATAAATCCTTATAGTAGTAGTGTAAACAACTGATACAGAGCACTGGCACAGCTTCATACAAATACTGAGGTCTAGTCTGCCGGCCGGGTGCATCTTCTTTCCTAAGTCATAACTAGTGCACGGCCTTATCAAACCTAAGTTAACCAGTACATGGAGCCGTGTCGCACGAATCAATAATCCATAGAAATTTAGCACATGACAACGGAAAAGAAAGTTTAAAATATTGTTTTTGTAATCTTGATAAATATATGCAACTTCTTTTCTTTTATTGTCATGTTGCTAGATTCATATAAAGAGTGGTTTAAAGTTTCTTTTAATCCAACTCCACAGATATGTATGGCTCATTTGTTTGATGGGTAGCTGATGGGGTGCGAGTGCACTGCACACAGTCTAACAAGATGCTAACGAGCTCTTTGAAGGGATGTAATGAGATTGTAGTTGCACACACTAAAAAGAGAGAGACAAACAAATCACAACAGATCAGGATGATCCAAGGTGTCGCGTCTGGTGTTGACACGAAAAAGAGAAAGAGAAATAAACGCTTTTTTTTTGCAAATAAAAACAAACGCTTTCCTCTATCCTACCTCTCTACTTTTTGAAAAACAAAGAAACAACAACTTCTTAGGCAACGTTGGACCGTTATGCGTTCAGTTTTCAGCATAAATGCATGACTCAATATTCATCACGGACAGCAAAACAGAGGAGCACGAACTTGGTAGCAGCTACTCACTCCGTATTTAAATTATTAACGCAGTTTACTTTTTTAGTTACGTTTG
This sequence comes from Eleusine indica, assembly GCA_030378355.1. Taxonomy (NCBI): domain Eukaryota; kingdom Viridiplantae; phylum Streptophyta; class Magnoliopsida; order Poales; family Poaceae; genus Eleusine; species Eleusine indica. The sequence continues at coordinate 19,286,278 of CM059494.1, forward strand.
ACCATTTGTCTTATTTAAAAAATTTAAAAATTTATCAGATATTTCGTTATAATTTGTTTTATCAGTAAAGAAAGTTGAAACCTACCATATAATTTTATATATTTAAAAAAGTATTTTAAATAAGATGAATGGTCAAACATAGATAAAAAAAATTAACTACATCAACAATTAAAATTTAGAGGAAGTACTATATAACGAGCTCACATAATCCGTGACCTCCTGGATAGCTGGATTGCTGAAACTTCTCATGCCCATTGTCGTGGTTGCGGCTCCCTTGGCTTGGGCTGTGTCCGCAACACCTGTCAATCACAAGACATCTTTGCGCGGCTCATACTGTGCCTTGGTCGTGGCCACAACGGTCTGGGGTCTGCAAACATAGCCCCCCCTGCACGAATCTGGCAGGTCACCGATGTACCAGCCCTAGCAAACTGTTCCTGGCCATCCTGCAGCTGATGCCCGTCCCCTGGCTAGGCATGATTGAGCAACATCAATGGTGGGGGTGGGGCTGGCTTAGAGCATTCTGACGTTCGGCCTACTTGAGCATCTGGTTGCGCAGCCATCACAGGACAAGGTCCACAGAAAAATGAAAGAATACCGACTCAAACCATTCCTGATGCCTACCATGCTTACCATGGTCTATGGAGTTTATGTGAGATTTTGACCATATAAATGCTCATTGCGAGGAACTGCGGAAGGATGTGAACTGGGGGTTGTAGATATAAGTCCCTACCCATATCCAACTTATCAGCCTAGCTAGTGATGAAGGTAAAAAACTTAATTGCGCCGTATATCTAGCTTTTTAATTAAAATCATCAGATAGACTAAGAAGTAAACTTGATTCTATGGTAGTCAGTTCACAAGCAAAAACGCTTAAAACATAAAGAATGATTTGTAAATTACAACAGCTAGATTGTATTGCCCACGCAGTTGCGCAGGCTAGATCTAAGTCATCCCTAATACACTTTATAATCATTTATGTTTTTTGGTCTCATGTATTAATTAACACAAGGATAAAAAATATTATGTATAGCAAAAAAGGGTTATCTAGTATCTCAAACGGTTGGGTATCCAGTTACTCAAGATTAAATGGAGGAATGCTTATCAGTTCTTGTAGGCTTGATGTATTATACTAATTAAAATCAGGATAAAGTCACTCTCTCCATTATGATTTAGTTATTGTAATTAGCTAAAAGTGAACTAAAAAAAAGAGGAGTATTCTATAAATGAAAAATGTTGCACGAATTAACAATAGATAAACCATCACAGTGTTCCTGAGTGAGACGATGAATGGAAATGGATATTGCAAGTTATTTTGTACACCCCATAACAAATACAAATCTATCTAATGCTCCCACTAAATCCTTTACTAAATGAATGACTCTTCCATATCTTTCTCAATTTATTTTTGATCCAAAGTTTCTTCTCAGGAAACTTATAATAGGTCTATATCAAGTAGATTAAAATATATGCCGAATTGCTGGGCATTGACTTGTCTTGCACAACATATCAATGTAGCAATCTTCCTGGATGGTTGTTGTTCGATCTTTTCATTGATTACAACGCATTATTTAAAAAACATAAATAATATCACACTTCTCCTATCTATGTAGTAAGTGAAGATATCCAAATCAGCACTGAAACAACAAATGTGTATATATGAATTATTCTAAAAACAATAGTTGTTAAGGTTATCAAAATGCTCAATTTTTTTACTATTAGCTTTTAAAATCGTATACCTTGTATGTGGTTGTTTCAATTGCGTTCAACCGTTGTCGCTTCTGTGACTATTAGCAAGAAAATTAATTATACAATCTGAACATCATAAATGACTTATTAGCATGTCAGTTGCAATATCATGGATTTATCTAGTGATGCATGCAGAAAGATGAATACATGAACAATCGTCACACGTACGTATATGTTCCACGTTTGCCCATCATCTGTTGCTGCAAGTCCAGGCTGTTGCACGGCGACCTCATCACTTTACCACCAAAATCTCCAACACTGAATTTCTGCCGTCACGGCACAGCTCAGCACTACATCTTGCTCCACCGCTTTGCATTCACTGCTGTTGACAGATATATTGCTATTCCGGCCTCATCATCGATCTAGTCACCGTTCCATTAATTGCGCTAGATTTGCCTCTATTGGTCAATGTCATTAACGTATTTAAATTAACTGATATACTTTTATAAACAATATATTAAGAAATATATTCTTAACTGGTCGTTTGAGATTTCATGTTTTCTCCTGCAACATATTCTATCTGTTCTTCCTACATGATAATTTGTAGCAAACTATTCTGATTGTTCCGCTTGAGAACTGCGAACTATATGTGCCACAAATATCACCTAGTCTTTGTGAAACTATCCAAAATATAGTTTAATCTCAAGTTTTATGTCAAACTTGCACAAACTTAGCTGAACCTGAAAAAAAATAAGCACTGCAATTAAACTGAATACACGTAGTACAGTACAAGTGTTGAGGCTAGTCAATGCTATTGCATTGTTTGGTAAACGTAGAGGCCCAAAGTTATCCTATGGGATTATCTGATTACCCATTTAATTGGTAAAAACTGCTTCCTTAAAAACTGCAGTGACTCGTGAAAAACTTGTTATATTGACTAAAGCTTGATAGCATTGGCAGGCAGGTTAAAATTTGTCGATGATGTCTTGGTGGCTTGGTTGAATCAGCGGATTATACGGAAGATAAAAGTATTTCTGCCCTCATACAGCTGTTAATTAAGCAAGTAATGGAATCTGGAGGAAGCTCCTATTGGATGTTAGGACCATGCCAACTAACCTGACCATGGCTTTCCAGGGCCATAGTGGAATTCACATGGCTCTGACCTAGACATTTTCCTTTGACTGGTATCAGCAAAGTAGCCAACTGCGCTGAGAAGGTCATGCAACTATGCCAGACCTCCACGTTTGTCTGGCCTTCGATCTTGCTCCTCAGTCACGTCCGGTCAGCACGCGAGAATCACAAGATACAGGCTGCAAGAACAATACCGTCAAGCATAGAGTCCTTGCCGCCCAAGCAGCATCATATAAGATCTGCTACCGATGGTAAGAAATCCAAGTCCAGATCGGCTTGGCTCTTTTCACCGGCTTCACTACGCACCAATTGGTTCTAACTCAACTACCCGAGCAGATCGATAGAATCTGTCACAAGCAGCCTGGCGGGCAGTCGCGAGTCAGGGGCAATGGGTCTGCTCGTGGCTTCGCGCCGCCATGGTATCCCTGGCAAAGTCGATACAGCTGGGACAGAGTAGATCAATCGAGTCCACGGCAACGGATCCATTCATGGCATTGTGGACAAAGCTAATAATCCAGCCTGACGAGAAAATCATTGAATCTAGGACACATGTCGCCGCCGCTGCCATGGGTGTCTGCCAGCGGTCGAAACAGGGGAAGCTTAGTTTGTTGCAGTGTTTATGGCCTAGGGTACGCTGAGAAGAAGGAGCGGCTGAGATGCTTGATTAAATCGAACGTAGGCGATGACATGCAGATTGGATTAATGGTGGGATGTTTTGCTTTTTTCTTAGAATTTCTAGACTATTTCTCTTTTTTTCTAGATACATGTGGTGATAAGTCATCTCCTTTTATTATTAAAAACAGATATGCATAGGAGTATTTTAGTCTAGTTTTATCATAATGACGGTGATGAGTAATTTAACAATAGTTTATTGACATAATTTATTTTTCTTTTTTTCTAATTAATATGATAATTTCTATGGCTTAAGAGCGAACGTGATGACTCTTTTTGTTGTTCAAATATATATATAATAGATTAACGGTCACCCTCAAAAGCAAGGGTTATGCTATAGTGCTGCCATCCAAGGAGCGAACACTAAACACGAAATTTAGATTACATATACTTCCAAACTTCCATCTCTTCAAAGCTGTATTAATTCGTCGAATGAAGCTAACAAAGAATGTATGTAGTGTCATGGCGGTGACATCAAAAGAAAGCCCAGATAAAAAATAGTTGCAAGCAAAACAACGTAAACAAGACCAAGGTGACAAATGACCAACCGCTCTCTTAGTACAATTTCGTACACTTCCGCGCAGAAATCCCTTAAAATGTCGTTCCAAAAACGGTCATCTCCCACAGTTAGGCAATATACTTTGTTGTAGATATATTAAAATTATGGGGCTTTATACATAGGTTAGATGAGTTCGAATACAAATACAAAAATGACTCTGTAACAAAGATTCCTAAAAAAACTTTTATACTCAACACCCACTCTCAAATACAATTCTGTGTAACAGCGTTCCATTTGAATGAATGTGGAGTTTATGAGAGAAATCAAACATATAAATGCTCATTGCGAGGAACCGCTGAAGAATGTAAACTGGGGGTTGTATTTATAAGTCCCTACCCATATCCAGCTTGCGAGAATCATTTATGCTCAGAAATTACATATTAGGCCAGTCTCAATGGCCCTTTTATTTGCATTTAATTAGATGATACATTAGCTAAAATGGTGACATGATAAGAAATTAATTATAAAAGAGAGCATGTGTCTTTCATCCCCATGAAAGGATATGTACACTGTTTCCAACACAATAAAAGCCAAATAAACTGGATTGAGACTATTTCCTTTCATCCCAACTAAAATCAACCAAACACAGATTGCCACCTAGCAACAATTTGATGTTTTGATAAACCTATAAAACTATGACATGAAATTAAGCACTGAGAGATGTAATTTCATTTCATAAAACAAAACCTCAAATCTGACGTGTCACTGTTGGCAAGTGTGAGATGAAAGAACCCATTAAGACTAGCCTTAGGGGGAAGTCAAAGTACAAGTAACTTTTAATGACAGAATTGTTTCTACTCCACTGGTAACAGATTTTTTTTTTCGTGCTGTACAACCAGTAGATCATTATTTTAGCAACTGGCTCCTATAAGACTCCTACAGTACAACTAGTAGATCGTTAAGTTTACAAAATTACAACAAATCAATAAGACATATTTACAAAGACAAGTTCTTATCGAAGCATTTGAAGCTGCTCCTCTGCATTCATTTTAATTTATTGAAAATTGTAATTTGTGAAAGATGCGCCACTAATTATGTTGTTTTATCTAAAAACATTTTTTTCAGTTGATTATAGGGCAATGGTTAGTATATTTACATCTTGTTCTGTTCCACACGAGCTGCTTTATTAAAGTTCACTTTACTCCCTTTAAGTATGGGCGAAGTTAATAAAACCCCTGTAACTATCACTTGGTTTGTTTTGCCACATTCTTCTCCAAACTAGACCATTTTATGCCGTAAATCGGTATCCTTCCCTTCCCATAATACATATCTCGAGGCGCTCGGCCATTAGGAGCTTGTGTTCATCCACAATCCCGCACTCCTCTCGCTCAGTCTGTGCCACCGTGATGCTATCGATTCGCCCATCAATGAGCCCTAATAACTGAGCTCGATGGTACCTCACGTTGTGCAACTTGTAAGAGAACAGAAAAATAGGATCACACTCAAAATAGTATGGACACGGATAAGGTTATATGACTCATTGATTGAGTGCCATGCAGGACTGGCTTTCTCCCTACACTGATATAGGCATTTGCTAGCTCCGTTACTGATGTGGCAGCCACTGTAAGCTACAAGAAGTCGTCTGTTCCTAGCCCGATTGACAAACGTTAATACTTGATATGGGTTTTCATGAGTGTTTGAGGACAGTAGGCCTACACAGTTTTTGGAATGCCCAAGAAAGTCATAAAAACCTTGAGAGAAATGTTGGCGGATGTTCATTTATACAGTTCCTGCTGCCTACCATTCTTACATTGAGAAAAAGCGTCAGAAGAATTTCACCAGCCGAATGGTAACAAGGTCTTTGCGACGAGATGCTAAAGGATGAAAACGGCGTGTTGTAGGTATACTTTAATTGTAACATATATATAATCCGGCCAGGAGATATGGAAAGTTAACTTGGTTTTAGATTTGGATTCCCTTCAAAAAGAACAATTGTTAACACATGGCTGAGTTCGGATTGTATATGTTTTATTAGGTTCCTCAAAAGCACATGTCACTCCACCTAGCTCGTTGTATTTTCACTCCACATGCACATGTATATAATGGTAGTGATTGCTCTTCACAATAACTTACAATGTATATAATGATAGTTTTTGTGCAGTCACTAACACCTGACTCTGGTTACACCTTAGTATAGTATAATTAATCGTACGAGTGAAGGAACAAGAGGTCACACACACAAAAAACCATGCGCCAATATATTGTGCCAAGAGAAGAAGCTCAGCTCTGATCCCTAAGAAACCAACGTCATGTGGTTTCCCAAATGATACATAGACCGCACCTAATGTAAATGAAGAGCCACAGTGGAACATTTGCGCAGCCTGTACTACAGATGCGAGTTTGAGTATTCTGTTAGAGCCTCTCCAGTAAGGATCTCAAAAATGCCTCCTACTTTATTTTTTGAGAGCCTAGTCCAGAAAATCTATTCCAACAGGCCTCTCTTCTGCCCTCTTAATTTAGTAGGGCTCTCAAATTTCAATTCCAGCCTCTCATGTTTTGGAGGCTCCTACCTCCTCTCAAACATGGGTCCCACAATTTTTTTCCCTTTTTTTTCTTCTCCTTTTTTCCCTTATTTCTCCTCCTCTCTGTGTTTGCGCCCGTCAAGCAAAGAAAAGACCACCGCCGCCGCCTCGCCGGGGGCCGAGCGCGGGTAGAGGCTGACCCCGGATGTGAGCGGCGCCAACGGCGGGCGTGGCGGTGGTCCTTGCCACGGCGGTGTCGAGAGCTGGCGGGATGGCGGCCCTAGGCGTGGGCGAATCTCGAGCGGACCTGGGACCGTAAGGCGTCGGCAGCAGAGTTGCAGGAGGAGAGGTGGGTGGCCAGCGAGTGATGGCGACATCGGCAGCTCACCATAGCGGCATGCGCAGGCTCGGGCGCTAGCAGCGACAGGTTCATACGCGCGAGGCCACTGGCGGCGGCTGGCGGGTTCGCACGCGTGGGGGCGTGTGGCCTCGGTGTGTTGGGGAACGAAAGGCTATGATAGCTAGAAACAATTTCTACCGTTCAATCAGGAAACCTTGGAAGAGGGTATCATAGATCATTACCACTAGACACGCAGGCGGAGCGAAAGCAAGGTTGGAGAAGTGATGTCCAACATAGTCGCACATCAATATAGAGGATATAGTCATTCACAACAACCGTCTCCTCTTGGTCTAGCCAAAGTACCATAGCTGCAGCGCCTCCTTGTGGTATCCACATGTACAGGGTAGAAGGCCATCAGGGGGTGCTAGCACCAGCGGCACGACTTAGAGTGACATGGGAGAGAGAGAGAGAGAGAGGGAGGTCATGGCGGCCAGGATTTCTTGACTAGACGATCCACTTTTGCTTAAGCCCGTCCTCCACTTAAATAGACCGTTCTAATGGGCCTCGACTAGTTGGCCCATTAGTGGACTAATCCCTAATGGATCAATATTTGAATGACCCTCACGTACAGATCAAATCCATATTATCTCTTGGGCATATCTCCAACAATCTCTCACTTGCACTAGAGACAATCACATAAGCAAGCGATGTTCTAACCTGTTAAGTGTGTGACCCGTTAGGTTCACATGCACACGACAATGATGTGGAAACCATTTTCAAATCATAAATCAATAGCGGCACCTAACAGCACATATTAACTCCGGTGCGCACATAAAGATCATATCGGCTAAATCTTTGACATACACATTCTGCGATCCCTTTGCCTCACGATATCAGTCAAGCTCAAGGCGAGATACGTGCCATCCCTATGATAGCTCGACCCTTCACTCAAATGCCTAGTGGATTTATCATGACTAACTATTAGTCATTGTGATTAACTTTTTATCATATTGGTATGGCCATGCACGTTCAAATCCATCTAACTCGAGGGGCCCAGAGATATCTTTCCTATTATCAGGAGGGGAAAATTCCATCTTGATTGCTCACACCCCACGACATGTTTCATAGCATATCAAAAAATTACCTTTATAACTACCTAGTTATGGAATAGCATTTGGTAACGCCTAAGTGTGCTATTACACATTCTGGGAATGAATGACGATCTCAGGTCTAAGGATCCTGAATGTGCATCATATAAGACAACAACTGATGGCACAATAATAACATCTCCGTAGAGTCTATTAAAGGGTCAATCCAACACCATGTTCGCCAACATGTGTTTACATTATTGATTTGATATTTCCATATCTGTGATCTGTGAAACATGATCATCAACCAATACATGTGTTAGTCCAAGAATCATCATTGTTCCACATAATAATAAGGAACTAGGGATCATTTAGGATAATATTATGAAAGAACAATGAGTTTCACAAACAAGTCATGTACTTGCCAGTCAATGCAATAATTATTATTCAAGGAACAAAATAACACTTTATTCAATCACACATAAACATAGACATTACACAATCTCTCGTACACTAATCATGGAGATATCTAATACCCATGAATCTCATTTGTGCCTCATGCTTGGGCTGAGAGAGAGGCTTTGTCAATGGATCAACGATATTTCAATCCATGTGCACCTTGCATATCGTCACGTCACCTTGATGAACAATGTCCCAGATGAGATGAAAACATCGTAGTATGTGTTTGTTCTTTTGATGCGCTCTGGGCTCCTTGGCTTGTGCAATGGCACCACTATTATCATAGTAGAGGTCCATTGGACTGGACACACTAGGGACCACACCCAACTCAGAAACAAATTTTCTGATCCAAACAGCTTCCTTTGCAGCTTCTGAAATGGCAAGGTACTCGGCCCCCGTTGTTGAATCAACAACTGTATCTTTCTTGGAACTCTTCTACCTCACCGTGCCTCCATTTAGGCAGAATACATATCCAGATTGCGATCTTGAATCATCCTTGTCGGTTTGGAAACTAGCGTTGGTGTAACCATTTAAAACGAGCTCTTCCTCACCTCCATAGACTAGGAACATACCCATAGTTCTTCTCAAGTACTTTAGGATATTCTTACTAGCCACCCAATGAGCTTCTCCTGGGTTTGATTGGAATCTGCTTCTTGTAGCGCTTAGAGCAAAAGCTACATTTGGGAATGTACATAACATGGCATACATGATGGATCTGATAGCCGAAGCATATGGGACCGCTCTCATCTTCTCTTCCTCATCAGGTGTCGAAGGACATTGAGTCTTGCTAAGAGTAATCCCATGCGACATGGGCAAGAAACCTTTCTTGGAATCTTGCATATTGAGTTGTTTCAATACCTTGTCGATGTACGTGTCTTGGCTTAATCCAATTAGCCTTTTTGATCTATCTCTATAGATCTTAATGCCCAAAATATATGCTACCTCTCCCAAGTCCTTCATTGAGAAACTCTTTCATAATGAAGACTTAACATCTTTAAGCATTGGAATATCATTTCTGATCAGCAGTATGTCATCCACATAAAGGACTAGAAATACGAGTGTGTTCCCACTAGCCCTTTTGTAAACACAAGGCTCTTCTTCATTCTTGATGAAGCCAAACCTTTTGACTTCCTCATCAAAATGAAGGTTCCAACTCCGAGATGCTTGCTTTAGTCCATAAATGGACTCTCAAAGTTTGCATATCATTCCAACATTTTGTGGATCAACAAAACCTTCAGGCTGTGTCATGTACACATCCTTACTTAGGTTTCCATTAAGGAAAACCATTTTGACGTCCATTTGCCATATCTCATGATCATAGTATGTGGCAATTTCTTGGAGGATCTGAATAGACTTTAGCATAGCGATGGGTGAGAAGGTCTCATCATAATCAACACCTTGTATTTGTTTAAAATCTTTTGCCACCAATCATGCTTTATAGATGTGAATATTTCCATCCTTGTCTATCTTTTTCTTAAAAAAAAACCCATTTACACTCAATGGTTTTAACACCATCAGGTGGATTAATCAAGTTCCAAACTTGATTTTCTCTCATGGATTCTAATTCGAATCTCATGGCTCCAAGCCATTTCTCAGAGTCTGGTCCCATCATTGCTTTTGTGTATGTTCTAGTCTCATCATTGTCCAACAATAATATGTCGTGCTGCCCCATCGTTAGCAGCGTGAACTTCTCGATGTGCCCGTTCAGATCGTGCCTCAACAATAGGTTCTACAACATTTTGAGCAACCTTTTCCAATTGAGGTTCAGTGGGAGAGAAAATAGTTTTTGGTGTTTCTTGAATTTCTTCGAGTTGCACTATCCTAACACTTCAAGTGACAAACACTTTGCCCTCCTCCCGGTTGTAGAAATAATACCCTTTGGTCTCCCTAGAATATCCTACAAAGAAACATTTATCTGACTTGGGAGAACGCTTATTAGACGTCATAATTTTTACATAAGCCTCACAACCCCAAATCTTGAGAAAAGACAACACGGGACGCTTCTCGGTCCATATCTCATATGGTGTCTTCTCTATAGATTTAGATGGAACCCTATTTAAAGTGAAAGCGGCAGTTTCTAGAGCGTATCCCCAAAAGGACAATGGAAGATCACTTTGGCTCATTATTGACGGTCGTTAAATACCAATTTCGACCATCAATGTACCTATAAAAGTAGGAAGACTTAGCATTTCATCCTTGCATGTTAGTTAGGAATAATAAGTTTCCACTTGTCCTTGAAGTTTTATGTGGATGCAAGGATTTGATACAAAAGGAGTGTAGAAATTGTCACATCTGGTTTTAAGGCAAAAACCAAATGTGAAACTATATGTGTGCCAGGATCAAGTTTCACATATATAGGGACAAAAGTGAAGAAAATAGTAAAACCAATGTTATTATTATAAATACCTCGAATCATTATTACATAGCATGGATTACATCAAGGTATAAAAGAAAATAGCGAAAGGATCCATAACACCACAGGCAGTCCACCGAGGGTCGCACTCCTAGTCATAGTAGTCCATCCACGTAGTCCATCTCGCCAGCGTCGTCTGAGTAGCAGTAATATAGTAGCAACAACACAGGAAAACTAAAACATGTGAGTACATAAAGTACTCAGCAAGTGGGGGAAAGTAATGACATGGAGGCTAAAACAAGAATAGGCTTGACATAGGTTTAATGCACTACGCATCCTTAGCCTATGACTCTAATTATACAAGCATCCTACTTAATAGGTGCAAAGTATACCAACAGGTTAACCACCTATCCAACACTATCGGTTGCCCACCGATAGCAAACCTATGAGTTACCCACCTAGACCAGAACACTACAGGTCACCCACCTGCAGCTACCACCTAAATCTAGTTACCGACTAGGTCCACCCAACCATCCATCTAATCGTGTAAGGATCTAGGCCGCTCTTGACCATGAGCACGGCTGTTATAACAGTTTTTCACTCTATAGACGTTGCACAACTTTACCCACAGGTTGGTGATTCCATCACCCATCGATGACTAAAGTCTCCATGTTGCCAACGCACTACCATAGGTGTGAGGCCAAGAGATCGCCATATGGTCTTTCAAAGAGCTTCCTAGGTTGCAAAACGTCCCGGCTAAGGTTTCACTGCTACGGGATTAACCATCCCTATAGAAGCCTCCTCTAGCGCCGTGGCTAGAAGCATACCCTTCATCACCTAAGGCCGAAAGTGACCCTCTCATCCTCCTTTCTTGAACACCGGCAAAACTGGGAGACATCTATTACTGAACCATGCCTACCCATATCAGCCCTGTGCTTTACATTGTTTTCCTTAGTGGCCGCTCCACGAACCAGTCCTTATGACCACAAGCAGGTACCACCTAATCCAACCAGTACATTACCCGTACCTCTGCATACCCGCACCATCATCAACATCCTCCTGCTTGGGTCACCTATAATCCATGTTGCTAAAAAGATTACCAGTCTAACTAATGATTAGGTTTAAGTGAATATTAGTCAAGTTTATCATTATCCCATTTTATACCCCAAAGTACTGCACTAGCATGACATATCCAAACTCAACCACCAAGTCCCAAACCAGGCAACAAGGACAGGATCAATCAATTTCTAGGCAACCCTAACATAGGATTCAAATTTAGATAATCATGCACGAAACGTAAACTAATATCCTTAATAGGTGCAATGTGGTCAAGGACACTTGCCTTGTTCTCCCACTGGCTGCTGCTCAAACTCAAGGTCTTGGAAATTCTAGAGCTGCTCCTCTTCTAATATCGATGAATACCAGAAAAGTAAAACACAAACAAATAAGGAACAGTACACCAAACATTTCCTACTGACTATGAAAACAGTACCAAAAGATAGTATGCGTTCCTATAATTTTGTGAGTGCAAAAATCATCTAAGTCGGAGTTATGATTGAAAAGTTATGCTAGTTTGAAGTTCTAGGGGCTAAAAAGTAAAAACATGAAGGTTTAGGGACCTATTTGTGATTCCATAAAATTACAAGGTCAAAAGTGTAAAATATTGGTACTAAATTATATTTACTAAATGTTTCTACAAAATTTTGGGACCTAAACATAATTCTTATAAAGTGTGAGGCCTAAGTGTAAAAAGATAGGGTTAAAATAATATTTAAAATAAACTCAGGGGTGTTCCTATAAAATTCTAGCGCTAAAATATTATTATAAAAAACTCACGGGCTAAAATATAATATGATAAAGTTTCTATAGAAAATTTGTCTTAGAAACTAATTACAACAGAGCTGAGAGGCCTAAACATAAATCTGCCATTTTACGGGATTTTCTCGATTTAAATTTAAATCCTAAATTTCTTGGACTACATCCACAGGGGTCGTGGACCAATGGTTGACCCGGGTCCAAGGGTCAACTGTGCAGCAAAAATAACACTTCGAGGTGTTCTAATTCGAGCCGCTAGATCAAGATCGGACGACCGAATGAGGTTTAGGTGGAGTGGGCGGCAGCCAGCGGCGAGCTAGGCGGCGGCGCGGCGCAGGGTTCACCAGAGTTGGCCGGGGGTGGCGCTCCAGTGGCAGATTCCTCGCCGTGAGAGGATGGGGAGAGAGATGGGAGCGAGGCGGTTCTCACCAAACGATGACGCAGGCGCGAGGGAGGCCGGGGGTGGGTCAGTGACGGAGGCTGGTGGCGATGGCAATTGGAGGTCGTCGAGGAGGTCTCGTGGGGGGTCTTGAGATGGGGCGTGGGCACCATAAGACAGAGGCGAGGCTTGGGGGTTCTAATGTGCACGCTTTATAGGGCCGGGGAGGGGAGATGAGCGGGGCGAGAGCTCCGTGGCCATCAATGGCTAATAGCGCCATTGATGCGCCTAGTGCTCGATTAATGGCCTCCAAGGGGCAGAAGTGGGGGATGGGAAGCGAGGAAGTTGCTTGGGTGTGCTCAGGGTCGGTTCAGAACCCGGGGAGGTGGGTATTCTGGCGGACGACGGTTCTCAGCGGCGATGGGAGAGAGAGAGGCGGGAGGAGAGGGATGACAGGTAGGGTCAGCCTATCGGTGAGTGCGGGCGGGGCTGTGTCGGGGCAGGCTACGCGAGCTGGGCCAGCGAGCGGGACTAAACCACAGGGTAGGCGGGTTGGCCTGGCAGGCCGAAAAGAAAAGAAGGAGGGGAGGGAAGAAGGTGGGCCGCGGTGGAAAAGAAAATGGCCCAAGGCCAGATAGGCTGAGCGGGGGAGAGGAGGAGGGTTCTGGGCCGCAGGGGAGGGTTTTGGCCCAAAGACAGGTAAGTTTCTTTTCTGTTTGCTAATTTCTTTTCTATTTTTTGTTTTTAATTTATAACTAATTCTAAAACGGTTTCTACTTGAACTTTAAAATTATTTTTCACCCAAATAAAAACAGCTACTACAAATCTACTACAGCATGTATGCACAATACATAAGAATAATTTAATTACTTAAGTTAAGAAAGTAACCTTTATAGCTAAAGAAAAATATTAACACCTTAAGAAAAATTAGGTAAATTAATGTTTGGCCAAAATCGGAAAATTAGGGTGTTAGAGAAATGGAGCATAATCTGAGAAAACACCATTCCAGCGAATGGGACGGTGCCAATCGGACTTCCCCCGGATTGCATACGTGGCTACATAGGATTCCTCTAGAGAGCACCGACTTAAATCAGAAGAAGACCCACCTGCTTGCCACACAGAGAAAGCACAAGGCCAAAGGGCCCAGTGGCTGGTCGGCTGACCTCCCCCCTTGGTCGCTCGACCTAAAATTGTGGCGACTCGGCCCGGGCCTCCACGTGGTGCTTCCTCAGTAAATTCCTAAAGTCGATGCATGGCGGTTCTGTCGCGGTTACTCCTCAGTATTGACATATGGCCCCTATAAATAGAAGGGGAGAGCTTCACTTCAACACACACACTCAAGCATTATTCATTTCCCTCTTTCACTTAGTAGTTTCCTAGTCCTAGTGGAGTTTAGTGTAGGAGGAGCCTTGCTCAAGTCTACAAGTCATAGGAGTATTGGTATGACCCTTGTACCTTTTCCTTTATTCTATTTTATTATGACTTTGCTCTATTCAATTAATTAGTTTCTTCCATATAGCTGTACTTATGATATGTGTTCCTTGTTTGGTTATATATCATATTCATGTCATAGGACTTTATGCTTTCATGATAATATAGACTTGCTACCTTGTTGTCATGATTGGTATATACCTTGACTATAGTCTAAATGTTATAATGCTAGTTATACTTTAGTCTAGTTGTTATGCTCCTACATGGGTTTGATATCTAATTAGGGTTACAATTGCTTAGGTCATGACTTGTTAATCCATAGGGTTAGAGTTATGTGTGCTTTAGTCCTTTTTAATGCAATAGGTAAATTCAGTGTTTGATCAATGCTAGAGTTCTACTTAAATGTGTAAGTGCGGTGCTTAGACGGCTAGGTAGTATCGATCACCTCGTAATCCATGGTCTGCAGAGGTAGGCAACAGGTGGTGACAGCTGTATCTGCCAATTGTACTTCTCCATGTTCGGTTACGACGTGTGTCCAAGACGGAATTGCCTTGTGTATGTCGGGCATGAATCCGTACACGAAGTGTTGAGTGCATTAGACTATGACTAGTATAAACTTGCTTGTAATTGTTTGACTATGTGACTATATAGGTAGACTAACATTAGAGAGACGGCTTTCCTCTCCTAACTAAAACTCCCTAGAGACTTAGGACTTTTATTTATCTTTAGGAATGAAGCTCTGTGTGTCACACTACCCCTATCCTTTATTATACTTACCCCTGTATAAACTCTAATCACTCATACCAATCTTTATGTCTATGTTACTATTAACAATCATATATTCAATGATACACCTTCCTTTGGTAGAATTATAAATTACAAGCTATTGGAGCAACCCAATAGTGAAATGCTACAACGGTATTTTTCGTTCGCTTGCGGATTTTACTCTATGGACACTGAGGTGCAGCTTTATAATTATGTCTGGCACCATTGCCAGGGATGATTATATCAATGTATCTTAGCAAACGTCAACACTCATCATTGACCTAGCCATGTCGAACATGGTTCGGTTCCTCCGCTCGGACACACCATTTAGTTGAGATGTTCCGGGTGGCGTCCATTATGGAACAATTCCACATTGTCTTAGATGATCACCAAATTCATGGCTCAAGTACTCACTTTCACGATCAGATGATAGAGTTTTAATTGTCTTGCCTAATTGATTTTGTACTTCATTCTGAAATTCTTTCAATTTTTCAAATGATTCAGACTTATGCTTCATTAAGTAGATATAACCATATCTACTAAAGTCATCAGTGAAAGTAATGAAGTATTGAAAACCACCTCTAGCCATACAACTGATTGGTCCACATACATCTGTATGTATAAGAGCCAATAACTCATTTGCCCTCTCACTATGTCCTGTGAAAGGTGACTTAGTCATCTTGGCAAGCAAACAAGATTCGCATGTCTCAATTGATTCAAAATCGAGTGAGTGTAGAAGACCATCTTTATGGAGCTTCTTCATGCGCCTCTCATTTATATGGCCTAAACAACAATGCCAAGTGTAAGTAGGATTCAAATCATTCGAGCGGAGCCTCATTGCATCATTGTTATAAATCGGCTTATTCTCCATATCAAGACACTACAATCCATTCACTAATGGACAATTTGCATAGAGAATATCATTCAAATAAGTGGAGGAACATTTGTTCCTTATTATGACCTCATAACCATCAACTTCCTCTAAACGTGAGGAGGATATAATGTTTTTGCCCAAGGCAGGAATGTAATAACAATTATTTAATTCCAAAACTAATCCCGACGGTAATGAGAGTGGATAAGTCCCGATAGCCAACACAACAACTTTTGCACCATTGCCAACACGAGCATCCACCTCACCTCTTGCACACTTCCTTGTCCCTTTAATACCTTGCAACGATTTGCAAGTATTAATCATCAATCCGGTATCAAGTACCCATGAATCAGCAGGACGAGTAGCTAGATTAATTTCAATAACATTGATACCTGAAGTAGAAGGGTCAGCAGCCTTCTTCTTAAGTTCTTCCAAACAAAGCTTGTAGTTTCTTTTCCAGTGCCCAGTCTTCTTGCAATAATGATAAGGATCGCCTGGAGGCACTCTTGGCTTGGGAGGAGCTGCTGCAACCTTAGGCTTTGACCTTGAGATCTCATCCACACTCCTAGCCTTGGGCTTGCACTTTCTCTTCCTATCCTTCTGCACCATCATCACATGATTTGACCTAGTTTTCTTGATGCTTTTCTCAGCAGTCTTTAGCATCCCATTCAATTCAGTCATAGTCTTCTCCAATATATTCATATGAAAGTTTATCATAGCTCGCTGGGAGCGACTGGAGAACGACATCCATAGCCAAATCTGGGCTAAGGAGAGAAGCAAGTTTCTCCAGGCTGTCAACTTAACCAATCATCTTGATTACATGAGGACTGACGGGACAACCTTCAGCTAGCCTGCACACAAACAAGGCCTTTGAGATGTTATACCTCTCAGTCCTTGCTTGGCTCTCAAACATGCCATGAATCCCAACAATCATATTATGGGCACCAGTGTTCTCATATTGCTTTTGAAGTTCAGAGGACATGGTAGCAAGCATGAAGCATGAGACAGCCAACATCAAGTGCATCATTAGTGTGCTTGTCATACTCCCTCTTCTGGGAAGCATTAGCATTTTCAGGCAGGTCATTAGGATAAGAAAGCTCTAGAACATATTCCTTTTTCTCTTGCTTGAGAACAATTCTCACGTTGTGATACCAATCCATAGAGTTTGTTCCATTAAGTTTTTCTTTCTCAAGGATCGAACATAAATTAATACTAGAAGAGTTATTACCAGATGACATGATCTACAACAGAAACACACGCAAGTGTATAAGCACTATGTAAATGTAAATCTCCTATTAAACCATTTAAAAAGGCTTCTTCACTATATACTTGGAACCGTTTCCCTCAAAATGACATATAGTGGTCCAAGATCCATATTCAACTAGTTCGTAGTGAGGTTTGGCATCACTGCTAGAAATCTAGTATCCTAGGTAAGCAACACTTGCTAATCACATCATATGTGACTCTTGTTTGTTGGGAGGTAACATATGCCACGGCGCCCAACACCATGCTCCAAAGCCCAAAACTATTTTGATAGTGTCGTCAAGCAAACCAATACTATGCTTGTGAAGTCTGACATTCACCCTACTTGTTAAGATAGTTGAGGCATTCTACTTTAGCAAATCTGCCACACAACAATCAAAATTATAGTAGGTGCATCTATTGGAAGGGCATCAATTTTAATCTTAATTTTTCTGAGGAAACCTACACTAGCATGAGTATTGTATCTAGCATATAGTACCAGAAAGAATAGGATGACAGGAACATCATCACAGGCAATCATATTAATTGTGAAATAGTATGGCCCTTTCACATGGTGATCTCCATCTCCATTGTTGCAGGCCTCCTCCTGTCCATGTGTCCACCATGCTCTAAATTCGGCCTCCATGAATTCGACACGCAGACCGTTATACAATAATATGACAACCTTAACCCAGTTGTTTTAAACATGACTCGCAGGCCATGGATGAACACAAACATGCATCACATACACATTCTAGGCCATACCAGTTGTTTTAGGGTAGTGCCTTGAAAACCTCATAGGATTACATTGATCGTATCTATGACACCCATGGTGTCACCCTAGTGACTGAGTTAGTTAAGAAAAGAAATCAGAAACAAAAAGGGAAAAATTTAAAGCTCAAATTTGAATTTAACGGAATTTGACTCAGATAGACCTTAAACTGGAAGTTCACAAATTTCAAAATAAGTGACCCAATTAAATTTCATGATCTCAATCCTTAACTGCAAATAGAATTTTAGAGAATTTGTGGAGATTTTATCACTTGGTAAACTAGTCCAAATAATTCAAACTATGCTCAGAAACAGTGTCACTTTAAAAATTCAAGTTCTCAATTTTATAAGAAATCATTGAACCGGATCATACTCATAAGTAAGATCCCATATTTAGGAGCAACATATAATTTCGTCTTGATTTAATAAGATCAAGAACTACTACTTTTGGACTTTTTGCTAAATCACACTTTTCTGGGTTGAATTCAACCTTAGCAACTAATTAACTTTGAAATTAAATAAGTCCTATAACAATTTATTTCCTAGATTCTTTTCATCTTTAACTTTTAGCTACTCCAAGCATTTCTCTTCATTTATTAGGAACCCTTTTTAAATTTGGAACCCATTTGATGCCCCAATTGGAATTTGCAATATGCCTTGGAGGTTAAGGAGTTACAGACAGAAAATCTTTCCTAAGTCTTTGTGGCCTCGATTGCATTTTCAAAATACAATATCTTGCAAATAATTTGACCTCTCCTTATGCATGTCACTAATTTTGGACTTCAAGCAATGCTCTACAAGGTTATGCAAAAATATTTAGTTTTTGGATTAATTTAATGCTCTAAAATTATGGTTAAAATCACCTAAACATTTCTATTTTCGGGCAATTTTAAACCGAGTGGGGCTTGCCTATCAGCCTCACCGTGCACGCGGGCACTGTTTGCCGCCCGCGTTGGCGTGCCGCCGAATGCCGCGTGGCCGCCATCGACTGGGCCGAGCGCCCCCTGGTCGGGATGCTGTCCGGATATTCCCTTGGATGCGCCCTTATCCCCTCACCGCGCCTCTCCCGAGCCCCCTCTTAGTCTCTCGCTCTCATCTCTCTGTTTCGCGCTCGCGAGCCGCCAATGCTGAGCGGAGCCCGAGCTCATGCCGCCCCGCCGCTCCGCCGAACCCCGCCGTCGACCGACCACTCCTGGAGCTCCGTGGAGCCTCCATCGTCCCCTCTACGCTCTCGCGCCTCCTCTCGCACCTTGACGGCCGCAAATTGAGCTCTCCTTCCTTACCCCCGACTGCCGTGCTCCGACCATGTTCTTCCTCCACGGTGAACCCCTTTTCGATTCCTCTCATCATTGATATCCCTCGACCTTGGAGCGTCACCTTGACCCCTCTTGGCTCGGACTTTTGCAGCCTGCCGTCGGGAACGCCGCCCTTGTCGTTGCCGTCCGCCACCGTGTGTTCCCTCCATGTCACATCACAGCTTCGGTGAGCCCCGTTGCCTTCTTTCACGTGCCGCGCCCCCGCCCTACATCCTCGGCCCGCCTCCTCCACCTGCGCTGCCCCGGCAAACCGCCGCCGCGTCAGCATTGCCACGCCGCCGTGCGCGCGGGATCGCCAGCTTTGGCCAAGCCAGGGCTCAACTGGGCCAGGTGGCCTTGGGCCACCGCGTTGCCGGGGCCAGATTTGGCCCAGGGAGCTCCCCGCGCCCTGCCTGGCCTCATGGGCTGGCTGGAAAAATCCATTTCCCTTTAAATACTTAGCCAAATAAATAGATGGAGGTTATAAAATCGGCACAAAAGATTGGCTTTATGAAAAAATGCGTAAAAATACTTTTTAGACTCCAGGTGTTATGTAGTATTTTCTAAAAATGCTTAGACACTCTCAAAGTGCATATTTATTTATGTATGTTTTAAATAGTTAAAAATTAAAATAAAATCATAATTAATTTCTAGTGCATTATTTAATTAGCAGACTTTGCATGCACGACCATTTCATCATTTCCAGACATTTCACCATGTTTCATATTTAAATTCCTAGTATATATTCCGTATTGATTATTTTAGAGTTTGCACCATTGTAATTAAAATAAATTATTGGTCCATCACCTTGCCACCACATTTGGTACAAAAATCTTGAATAATGTTCCCAACCACCTATATTTCTCTCACTGGTATTTATACTTCAAAACCATGATTTATAATAATAAGCTTTGTTTTATCTCTAGTAATGGCAATTTAGTAATTAAAAGTAACATGAACACACGTGTTGGCATGCAAACCATTAAATGTTTTACTCTCTACATTGAAAAATAATTAGGTTATGTTGCCTCTGATCATGTGGTTATGGTCATCTAGAGCTTGCTTGTATTATAAAAAAATTAAAAAAAAAGTAAAACTAAGTAACCTCCATGTCCTTCTCCAATGCACGCCCGTACTTTTATACATGCATCATATCATAGCATGCATTTGTTGAGTAAGTGCCACGAACCCTCACTATCCCTGCTTACATTGCATTTCATCCACTAGGACTCAATGACGGGAACGTGGAGGTGGATATCATTCCGGAGGAGCCCGGAGCTGACGCAACTATTCCTGAGAGTGCTAACTATGATCTGAACCAAGGCAAGCCCCGGTGCACCCCTGTGTTTTCAAAATTTTTACTTTGTACCACATGTATGCGTGTCATGTATTGTGCATTACGTATAGGAATTTGATTGAAACCTAGTTGCATGTAGGCAAAGATAAAAACCCTATGGGTATGAGTTCAGCGGTACAAGCCCCGTTAGAAATGCTAAGCTTAATTATGAGTCTCGAGAGCAAGCATCGAGTAGTTCGGGGATTACTCGGTATCAGGTAGTCGATCACTATTACCTCTCTTGAGCTTATAAAAAGAAATAAATTAAGTTGAGACCGAACGGGGATGTGCATGTGTAGGTTGAGGTGACAAGGTTGGCCCTTGTTTGCCATAGCCCCGTTTGTGCCGGTTGGGAACTGCTTTGAGTGTGGCCCCGTTGAGCAAGTTTGAATACTACCAAATGCATGCTAGTGATATGGGCACTAGTAAACCACGTAGCTTGATTACTGCAGTGGTTGGATAATACCCTACTCTTCTCCTGGTGATGAAGCGGATATGGTGGAATATGGGTATGTGTTGGAAGGGAGAGTGCATGGGCTACCCATGGATGGCTTCGACGGAAGAATCACATGGGGTGACGTGTACTCAGGAAAAGTGGGACCCGGACCGACCCTGTTGTATCTCGTGAAAGGTTGTCGTATGTGACTCCTTGAAGTGTGCGTGCGCTGTGTATTTGGGTTTCTCCTGCAAGATGTAAATCGACTCGAGTCGCCGTCCCTCGCGGTTATTGAGTACCACTTGTGATCGTTGTCACATTGTAGTCGTTGCCACATTGTAGTAAGAAAGTAAGGTAATGATGATAATCATATTTTCTGTATTTCCATAAATTGTATGGCAACCATGTTTGCTCTAGTATAGATGCACAATATTTATTTTATGCAAAAACTCTGTTAACTTGGCAAAAATCTGAAAATAAGGATAAATCATTAGTGCTGTGTTTGCAATTATTTTCACAACCTTTGGTCAGCCCCCTGCATGCTAGGTGTCGGCCTTAGCGTGCCATTTTGACGGGTAAAGCTTGCTGGGTATTCATTGCTCAGGGTTTGTTGTTGTACAGGTAGGTCACATGTTGTGTACACCGAGAGTGAAAATCAGGTGGAGTGGGATGGTGAACCCCCGAAGGAATAGGCCATGGAATGGGTCCCCGTTTCTCCAACTCCAGAGGAGCACGATGAATGATTCATGGTTATGGTCTGCCATGAGTTATTGTAACATATGTATCGTCGAGATTATTCACTTCTGCTAAGACTTTGATTTTGAACTTCAAACTCTTTTATGTATCCTAAATTTAAACCCAAATTGTAATAATTTAAATTTGACATTGCACTCTATTTTCTATGTTCATTTGTTTAGTGATGGACTCTTGCTTCGTCAAGTATCACCCGAGTATCGATCCTTGAGTAACCCCTCGTTTTGAGGTGGGGACGTCACAGCGTGGTATCAGAGCCAGCTTGGGATTAATACCATAAATGAACACTAATTTTCAAAAACCAACGCTTACGGTGAGGTACGAGTAGTAAGCCCAAATAAGGATGTTATTAGCTATGGTTCAGGTGGCAAGCTAATAGTAGGAGGTTGATTGTTTACATACTTACATCTACAGCATCGTCAATATAGGTATGTGTCCCGCCATGTGAACAGTAACATGGAAAGCTAGCACAATGGTGTGAACGTGGGCTGATTGCGTCGAACATCAGTGCCCGGCCCTCGGGCAATAATAAGGGATTATTTTCGGCTCGTTTCTTTTGAATTTGATGTATTGTTTCTGGAATCCATTTTCTGCAGGTACGCTAACCACAAATACTTAGCTCATTAGCAAACAACTAACTGAATGTTGAGAGATCGTGTTTGCCACCGAGGTCACGTATGGTCGATATATTGACCAATCTTTATGTTGGTGAGGACGTTAGGACGACATATTGTCATGTTATCATGCTGCATTCGCATGTGCATTCCTCATATCAACAAAACTGAAAGGTGAAAATTTTCAATGAGCCTAATGACCCGAATTGATCTCTACTGAATGTAAATAATCCCTGGTACCTTGGTTAAGAGTTTTGACAATGTAAAAATTTTAAATTGCAAACTAACACCCAATCTGAAAATTGCAGATTCAGAAATTTTGGTTAAGTTCAAAAATACATAACTTCTGATCTACTGAACCAAATTTTGTGTTCTAGTACTTTCTGGAAATTTTATGAAATCATCTACAACTTTTGTGTTCTAAGATTTTTAATTTGCAGCTCAGAAACCAGGATTTAGGACCGATCTTCAGACAAACCTTTTTCTGTCCAGAATAGGATTTCAGCAGTCGACCAGAACTTTAAAAAGTCATAACTCCTAAACCACTGACCCTATGAGGCTGTATGAGTAGGCGTTGGAAAGCTATGGAAATGTCCTAAAACATTGGTATGAACCAAAAATATTGATTCGGCACCCAGAAAGAGCAGTTTCGATTTTTGAGCAGACTGCCAGTAGGAGGACAGATTTTAGAAGTAGTTTTAGAATCGGTTGAAATATGACAAATGATTATTAAACAATTTTGCTTACTTGCTCCTCTCTTAATCTTAATATGCTAACCCAATTGGAATGTTTTATAATAAACATAAAAGTTATGATCAACTTTTAACTTGTTTCCGTAGATGGCTACTTCTAAGGCTACCGTTGAGGGCGCCGCTATGGCTGCTCGCATCGAGGAGTTGGAGAAGCAACTCCTACTTAGTGACCAAGAGTGCCTTGATGCTCAATTGCGCAACGCTGAGCTGGAAGGGCATGTCGCTGAACTTGAGGGGATGGTTCATGCATTATCTGTCAATGATCACCAACTTGCGAGCCAAGCTCTTGAGTTGGGTGCGCAACTTGGCGAGTCCGCTGAGATGGTGGAGTTAGTGGCTGACCAGCGCCTCAAAGCTGAGGATAAACTTGTCGAGGTGCGGCAGCAGCTTGCCAAATGTCACGCTATGTTGGTAGCCAACTACCAGTAGATTTTTCAACTCCAAGCTCAGCCAGATCAAGCACAACAACAGATTGGATGGCTTCATGAGACTGTCATACAACTTGAGGACCACCTTGGGCATGTGCTCGGGCAGCAAGTAGTCCAAGCAGCCCCTCCTAACCCTCCACACGCTGAGGAAGATGAAGAGAACTCGGGACTTGACTATGAGGCACCCCTAACTCTGAAGAATGAAGAAATGCTCTCCGATAGTGACAGCCACATGCCACATGGAGAGTAGCTTTAGATGAGCTAAACTCTCATCGTTAGGTCTTGTAATTATGGAACTATGGTAGGAGTAACTTGTAGTGGACCTTGTCTCCATGAGACACGCGGCCTTTTGATTTTGGGATACGCCGCGTTCGTTAGGAAAAATGTGTGCTCTTCCGAGCACCGTAGTATCGTGGGAAGAACACTAGCTTAACCCCATTACGGATGTTCCCATGCGGCTTGTAGCATTATGCTCGCTGCCATTTTGTTTTGATAATATGGTTGTAGCATCCGCCACTAAGTAAACCCTATGTATGACCTTTGGATGGATATTTTTGATAAGTATGAATGGAAATCGCTGCTGTTTTAATATTATGTTCAGATCTACAATTTATTTACTTATACCATGGTCTGGAGTTAAGCAATGTTTTTCACCCCATGTGACTTGATCTAATGGTGTAAATAAATTTTTGGCAGAATGGTGAACACTAGGAGGATGAATGACCTGTACGAGGACCGCCCGGAAGGTTCCCGCCGTGGTGGGCAAGATGAAAACCAAAACCAGAACGAGAATCAGAACTAGAACCGAGATCAAAACCTGCCACCCCGACCACCACCGATAGACTTTGCGCAGCTCATTACCAATCAGAATTGGCTCATAGAATTACTAATTCAGAATACTAATCAGCAGCAAGGTGCACGTAATGTAGCTCGCAATGCACCCCAGGAGACCAGTTATGCAGATTTTGTAGCTACACACCCTCCAGTGTTTGTGGAGTCTGGTGACCCACTGGAGGCAGATAATTGGCTCCACATCATTGAGTCAAAGTTTGGACTTCTCCGCTGTGCTGAGAACCAGAAGACCTTATTTGCAGCTTAGCAACTCCGTAGATCCACGAGTGCTTGGTGGGCAAATTACCTAGCCTCACTCCCAGCTGGACAACAGGTGAATTGGACTACCTTCTGCACTACTTTCCGTGGTCATCACATTCCCGCTGGCCTTATGCAGCAGAAGCTTCAGGAATTCCTGGATTTAACTCAAAGATCTAGCAATGTGCATGAGTACACCAAGAAGTTTAACTACCTCTCTCAGTATGCAACCTATCATGTGGACACTGATGAAAAGAAAAAGGATAGGTTTTGTCACGGACTTAATAGTGATCTCAAGAAGCATATGGAATTGTTCAACAACTGCACTTTCAACGAGCTAATGAGTGTGGCTATCGTGCAAGAGGATGCTATTCATGCTCATCACAATGATCTGAAGAGGAAGAATATGAGTGAGAGTTCTTCTGGTGCCCCTCCCACCAAGTATCGGTTGGCCCTCACTTCACCAACCGGTCAGTGTTTCCGTGCTGCTATTCCCTCTGGAGGAGGGTACTGTACACCTAATTCACAGCAGCAGGGAGCTTCTTATGGCTCTCCACAGCAGCGCACACAAGCCTACTGCCCTCCACAGAAAACTTACCAAGGTGGAAGGCCTAACTCACAGCCGTGCTACAATTGTGGTCAAGTGGGACACTATGCAAAGGAATGTCATAAGCCAAGACAGCAGCAAGGTAGTGGAGTTAGCACCACCAACTAGCGCCCTCCAGCCCCCAAAAATGCAACTAAGACCGGCCGTGTCAACCATACTACAGCCAGAGATGTTCAGGAAGGAGAAGATGTGCTTGCGGGTATGTTTACAATACTCGACAACCCCGTTCTTGTTCTTTTTGATTCTGGTGCAACCCATAATTTCATTAGCATGGCATATGTTTGAAGATTAAACCTCACCCCATCTGCCCTAGAAGT
Source organism: Eleusine indica (assembly GCA_030378355.1). Classification (NCBI taxonomy): domain Eukaryota; kingdom Viridiplantae; phylum Streptophyta; class Magnoliopsida; order Poales; family Poaceae; genus Eleusine; species Eleusine indica. Next base: position 19,311,929 of record CM059494.1, read on the forward strand.
CTCTTATGTCATCACATCACATGGTGGAAAAATTTATGCAAAACAAGGCATCATGCCAGCACCTATCAAATTGGAAGGCTTAATTTATCCCGCGCACCTCATAATCTTAGAAGGGCAAGGCATAGATGATATTTTGGGTATGAAATGGATGAAACACCATAAGGCCATGCTACATATCGACTCCTGGAAAATACTTTTGGATTCCCCTCTCCGTGGTCCTTTTGCCATATATTTATCCCGTCCCCTGATGATTGCACCTAAGGTCTATCCTACCGCCGGCAAGAGCCTAGCTGAAATTCCAGTAGTATGTGAGTTTCTCGATGTGTTTCCCGAAGATTTACCCGGCATGCCTCCTAACCGGGAAGTGGAATTTAGAATTGAGCTTCAGCCCGGTACTGCTCCAGTCTTTCGTAGACCATATAAAATGGCCCCCAATGAACTAGCAGAATTGAAAGAGCAACTTAAAGAGCTCATTGACAAAGGATTCATTCCCCCTAGCTCGTCACCATAGGGCTGTCCCGCTCTTATTGTTAAGAAGAAAGATCACTCACTACGATTATTTACCGACTATCGGCCATTGAATGTAGTCACTGTCAAGAACAAATACCCTTTGTCGCGAATTGACCTTCTATTTGATCAGTTGGTTAATGCCAAGGTTTTCTCCAAGATAGATCTCCGCTCTAGTTATCATCAAATCAAAATAAGAGCTGAGGATATTCCTAAGACAACCTTCTCTATGAGGTATGGTCTTTACGAATATCTTGTTATGTCTTTCGGGCAAACAAATGCTTCTGCCTATTTCATGTACTTGATGAATTCTGTATTGATGCCGGAATTTGACAAGTTTGTGGTGGTTTTCATTGATGATATTCTTGTCTACTCCAAGTCCGAGGAAGAAAATGCCAAACATTTTTGGATCGTGCTTCAACGACTTCGAGATCATCAATTGTATGCCAAATTCAGCAAATGTGAGTTTTGGCTACATCAAGTTCCTTTCTTGGGCCACATTATTTCAGACAAGGGTATTGCGGTTGACCCAAGTAAAGTGCAAGATATGTTGAATTGGAAGACTCCTAAGACTGTCAAGCATATCCACAGTTTTCTTGGTCTCATAGGATATTATAGAAGATTCATTCCCAACTTCTCCAAGATAGCTAAACCAATAACAGAACTACTGAAAAGGGAATCAAAATTTGAATGGACTAGTGATTGTGAGGAAGCATTTCAATCTCCCAAGAAGTATCTAACCACAGCACATGTTTTAGCTCAACCGACATCACCAAACCTTTTGATGTTTATTGTGATGCTTCTGGTATGGGTTTGGGTTGTCTTCTAATGCAAGAAGGTCGTGTCATTGCCTATGCATCCTGTCAGCTCCTACATCATGAAGAGCATTATCCTACTCATGATTTGGAATTAGCATCAGTTGTTCTTGCCCTAAAAATTTGGAGACACTATCTTCTAGGAAACCTTGTCAATTTATACTCCGATCACAAAAGCCTTAAATATATTTTCACTCAGCAAGATCTGAACATGAGACAACGGAGATGGTTAGAATTAATAAAGGATTATGAGTCGGAAATTCATTATCATCCGGGAAAAGCAAATGTTGTTACCGATGCATTGAGTCGGAAGTCCCATTGCAACCACACTTCGGTTCAGCCAATAACTGAAACCGTATGTTGTAAAGAAAGTGAACCAAGTCTTCGGGTTGTTCCTTATGGTGCATTATACAACTTAGCTCTCATTTCTATGCTTCGAGAAGAAATTGTTGCTGCACAAAAGAAAGGTAAAGGTATGCAGACATCCGACGAAGGTTCAAAATTGGAGAAGCCACATGTTTTCGGCAAGACGCTGATAGTGTCTTATGGCTTAAGGACCGCCTCGTCATCCCAAAGGATTTGGAGCTGTGGAAGAAAATTTTAGATGAGGCACGTTTGTCTAAGTATTCTATCCACCCTGGCTGCAACAAGATGTATCGTGGATTAAAGGAAAAGTTTTGGTGGACTCGCATGAAGCGTGAAATCGCACGATACGTGGCTGGGTGTGATACGTGTCAGCGAGTCAAGGCCGATCACTTGAAGAAAACAGGTTTATTGCAGCCACTAACTATTCCAAAATGGAAATGGGAAGATATCTCTATGGATTTCATTGTTGGATTACCCATCACTTTTCAGAAGCATGATTCTATTTGGGTTATTATTGATAGATTAACCAAGTCTGCTCACTTTATTCCCGTTTGCACCAATTATAGGCCTAAGAAATATGCTGAGCTCTACATCTCTCGCGTGCTATGCTTGCACGGTGTGCCTAAGACCATTATTTCAGATCGAGAAGCCATGTTTGTTGCCCGTTTTTCGGGAGCAGTTACATGCTTGTTTGGGCACCACCTTAATCCGAAGTTCTGCATATCACCCTCAAACTGACGGTCAAAGTGAACGAGTGAATCAATTCTTGGAAGACATGATGAGAGCATGTGTATTAACAAGTGGGAAGAATTGGGATGAACACCTACCCTTCGCAGAATTTTCGTACAATAATAGCTATCAAGAGAGCATAAAAATGTCCCCGTTTGAAGCACTATATGGCCACTCATGTCGTACACCTCTGAACTGGTCGGAATCCAGCGAGAGAACTATTTTTGGTCCTGATCTAGTGACCCAAGCTGAGGAGAAAGTGTGTGCCATTCGAGCCAACATGAAGGCAGCACAATCTCGTCAAATAAGCTACGCCGATAAGAGACGTCATCCCTTGGAATTTGAGGAAGGAGATCTTGTGTATCTACGTGTCTCTCCTACGAAAGGTGTGCAATGTTTTGGAATACAAGGAAAGCTAGCACCCCGTTACATTGGTCCATTCAAAATAATCGAAAAATGTGGTCCCGTTGCTTACTGATTGGAATTACCGGCAACACTATCCAAAGTACACAATGTGTTCCATGTGTCTCAACTCAAGAAATATTTGAAAGCAACCACTGATGTTATCATTGAAGGAATGGATGAATTGAAGGAAGACCTTTCATATCCCGAACGTCCCATCCGGATTATCGATCAAAAAGATCGGGTAACAAGGAACAAGACCATCGCTTTCTACAAGGTGCAATGGAGCAACCACTCTAAAAGAGAGGCTACTTGGGAGCAAGAAAAATTTCTGAACATGCATTTCCTGGAAGTCTTGGCTTCATACTTAAGGTTCGGTCTTTCCCCTCTTGCTGTTAATTAACCGTTGTAATCTCGAGACGAGATTTCTTTAAGGGGGGAGGGTTGTGACACCCATGGTGTCACCCTAGTGACTGAGTTAGTTAAGAAAAGAAATCAGAAACAGAAAGGGAAAAATTAAAGCTCAAATTTGAATTTAACTGAATTTGACACAAATAGACCTTGAACTGGAAGTTCACAAATATCAAAATACGTGACCCAATTAAATTTCATTATCTCAATCCATAACTCCAAATAGAATTTTAGAAAATTTTTGGTGATTTTATCACTTGGTAAACTAGTCCAAATAATTCAAACTATGCTCAGAAATAGTGTCACTTTAAAAATTCAAATTTTAAATTTTATAAGAAACCACTGAACCAGATCATACTCATAAGTAAGATCCCATCTTTAGGAGCAACATATAATTTCGGCTTGATTTAATAAGGTCATGAACTACCACTTTTGGAATTTTTGTTAAATGACACTTTTCTCCCAGAATTTATCTCCCAGAATTTGAAACTAAGCAAATTTGAAATTAAATAAGTCCTATAACAATTTATCTCCCAGAATTTTATCTTCAACTTTTAGCTACTCCATGCATTTCTCTTCATGTATTTGGAGCCCTTTTTAAATTTGAAACTCATTTGATGCCCTAATTGGAATTTGCAATATGCCTTGCAGGTTAAGGAGTTACAGACAAAAAATCTTTCCCAAGTCTTTGTGGCCTTGATTGCATTTTCAAAATGTAATATCTTGCAAATAATTTGACCTCTCCTTGTACATGTCACTAATTTTGGACTTCAAACAATGCTCCACAAGGTTATGCAAAAATATTTAGTTTTCAGATTAATCAAATGCTCCAAAATTATGGTTGAAATCACCTAAACATCTTGGTTTTCGGGCAATTTTAAACCGAGTGGGGCCCACCTATCAGCCTCGCCGCGCATGCGGGCACTGTTTGCCGCCCACGTTGGCGTGCCACCGGACTCCGCCTGGCCGCCGTCGACCGGGCCGAGCGCCCCCTGGTCGGGATGCTGTCCGGATATTCCCTTGGATGCGCCCTTATCCCCATACCGCGCCTCTTCCCAGCCCCCTCTCACTCAGTCTCTCGCTCTCATCTCTCTGTTTCACGCTCACGAGCTGCCATTGCCGAGCGGAGCCTGAGCTCGCACCACCCCGCCGCTCCGTCGAACCTCGCCGTCGATCGACCACTCCTGGAACTCCGTCGAGCCTCCATCCTCCCCTCTGTGCTCTCGCGCCTCCTCTCACACCATGACCGCCGCGCTCCGACCACGTTCTCCCTCCACGGTGAACCCCTTTTCGATTCCTCTTACCATTGATATCCCTTGACCTTGGAGCGTCACCTTGACCCCTCTCGGCTTGGACTTTTGCAGCCTGCCACCGGGAACGTCGTCCTCGCCGTTGCTATCCGCCGCCGTATGTTCCCTCTGTGTCATGTCACAACTCCGGTGAGCCCCCTTGCCTTATTTCACACGCCGTGCCCTCACCCTGCATCCTCGGCCTGCCTCCTCCACCTGTGCTGCCCCGGCGAGCTGCCACCACGTCGGCATTGCCACACCACCACACGCGCGGGAGCATCGGCTCTAGCCAAGCCAGAGCTCGGCTGGGCCAGGTGGCCTCGGGCCACCTCGTTGCCTGGGCCAGATCCAGCCCAGAGAGCTCCCCGCGCCCCGCCTGGCCTCGTGGGCCAACGTGAAAAACGGCCCAATGGCTAGAAAAATCCATTTTCCTTTAAATACTTAGCCAAATAAATAGATGGAGCTAATAAAATCGGCACAAAAAGATTGGCTTTATGGAAAAATGCGTAAAAATACTTTTTAGACTCCAGGTGTTATGTAGTATTTTCTAAAAATGCTAAGACACTCTCAAAGTACATATTTATTTATGTATGTTTTAAATGGTTAAAAATCAAAATAAAATCATAATTAATTTCTAGTGCATTATTTAATTATCAGACTTTGCATGCATGACCATTTCATCATTTCTAGACATTTCACCAAGTGTCATATTTAAATTCCTAGTATTTATTCCGTATTGATTATTTTAGAGTTTGCACCATTATAATTAAAATAAATTATTAGTGCATCACCTTGCCACTACATTTGGTACAAAAATCTTGAATAATGTTCCCAACCACCTATATTTCTCTCACTGGTATTTATACTTCAGAACCATGATTTATAATAATAAGCTTTGTTTTATCTCTAGTAATGGCAATTTAGTAATTAATAGTAACATGAACGCATGTGTTGGCATGCAAACCATTAATTGTTTTACTCTCTACATTGGAAAATTAATTAGGTTATGTTGCCTCTGACCATGTGGTTATGGTCATCTAGTTAGGTTAAATGTGACTAGTCTTTGCACCGTCACCACTAGAGAGTTTGCTTGTATTTTAAAAAAAATTAAAAAGAAAGTAAAAATAAGAAACCTCCATGTCCTTCTCCAATGCACACCCGTACTTTTATACATGCATTATATCATAGCATGCATTTATTGAGGAAGTGCCACGAATCCTCACTATCCCTGCTTGCATTGCATTTCATCAACTAGGACTCAACGACGGGAACATAGAGGTGGACATCGTTCCGGAGGAGCCCGGAGCTGAGGCAACTATTCCTGAGAGTGCTAACTGTGATCTGAACCAAGGCAAGCCCCGGTGCACTCCTATGTTTTCAAAATTTTTACTTTGTACCACATGTATGCATGTCATGTATTATGCATTATGTATAGGAATTTGATTGAAGCCTAGTTGCATGTAGGCAAAGATAAAAACCCTATGGGTATGAGTTCAGCTCTACAAGCCCCGTTAGAAATGCTAAGCTTAATTGTGAGTCTCGAGAGCAAGCATCGAGTAGTTCGGGGATTACTCGGTATCAGGTAGTCGATTACTTTTACCCCTCTTGAGCTTATAATAAGAAATAAATTAAATTGAGACCGAATGGAAAAGTGCATGTGTTGGTTGAGGTGACAAGATTGGCCATTGTTTGCCATAGCCCCATTTGTGCCAGTTGGGAACTGCTTTGAGTGTGGCCCCGTTGAGCAAGTTTGAACAGTACCAAATGCATGCTAGTGATGAAGCGGGTACGGTGGAATGTGGGTATGTGTTGGAAGGAAGAGTGCATGGGCTACTCATGGATGGCTTCGATGGAAGCATCGCATGGGGTGACGTGTACTCGGGAAAAGTGGGACCCGAACTGACCCTGTTGTATCTCGCGAAAGGTTATCGTATGTGACTCCTTGGAGTGTGTGTGCGCCGTGTATTTGGGTTTCTCCTACAGGATGTAAATCGTTTCGAGTCGTCGTCCCTCGCGGTTATTGAGTACCACTTGTGATCGCTGTCACATCATAGTCGTTGCCACATTGTAGTAAGAAAGTGAGGTGATGATGATAATCATATTTGCTATATTTCCATAAATTGTATGGCAACCATGTTTTCTCTAGTATAGATGCACAATATTTATTTTATGCAAAAACTCTATTAACTTGGTAAAAATCTGAAAATATGGAAAAATCATTAGTGCTATTTTTGCAATTATTTCCACAACCTTTGGTCAGCCCCCTGCATGCTAGGTGTCGGCCTTAGCTTGCCATTTTGACAGGTAAGTCTTGCTGAGTATTAGTTGCTCATGGTTTGTTGTTTAAGTTTTTGTACAGGTATGTCACATGTTGTGTACACCGAGAGTGGAAATCAGGTGGAGTGTGGATGGTGAACCCCCGAAGGGATGGAACATGGAACGGGTCCCCGTTTCCCCAACTCCAGAGGAGCACGATGAATGATTCATGGTTATGAGCTGCCATGAGTCATTGTAAGATATATATCGTCGAGATTATTCGCTTCCGCTAAGACTTTGATTTCGAACTTCAAACTCTTTTATGTATCCTAAATTTGAACCCAAATTGTAATAACTTATATTCGACATTGCACTCTATTTTCTATATTCATTTGTGTATTGATGGACTCTTGCTTCGTCAAACGTCACCCGAGTATCGATCCTTGACTAACCCCTCGTTTCGAGGTGGGGACGTCACAGTATCCATGAAATCTTAATGAAAATCTCACCGGACAGGTCACATCTGACAGATTTTGAGTCATACATAATGGCTTGTATTTTTATCAGGTTTCTATGAGTAGACCGTGATATATAGTCCTGATCTCGTCGGCTCTATCTACTGGCGTATGCGGTTAGTCCCGATGGTGATTCCAACTGGTAGAGATAGGTTGCAAGCGCACGGAGAAAGAGCACGAACATATCAAGGACACATGTGACGCTATCATCTCATAACCATACGAGACCCTCCTAATGACTGATTGATCTTATCAACCCATATATAAACATGCAATAGATCATATCTACTACACAAGCATATCCACTATATGTGCAAGATCCAGATCTAGTCGGCTCTGATACCACTATTGGGGAATGGAAGGCTACGATAGCTAGAAACAATTTCTACCGTTCAACTAGGAAACCTTGGAAGAGGGAATCATAGATCATTACCACTAGACGCGCAGGCGGAGCGGAAGCGAGTTTGGAGAAGCGATGTCCAACGTAGTCACGCGTCAATATAGAGGATGCAGTCATTCACAACAATCGTCTCCTCCTGGTCTAGCCAAAGCACCATAGCTGTAGCGCCACCTTGCGGTACACACGTATAGGGCAGAAGGCCATGCGCGGTGCGCTAGCATCGACGGAATGGCTTAGGGTGACTTAGGAGGGAGAGAGGGAAGTGGCGGCAGCCAGGGTTTCTTGACTAGACGATCCACTTGCGCATTAAGCCCCTTCTCCACATAAATAGACCGTTTTACTGGGCTTCGACTAGTTGGCCAGTGAGTGGACTAATCCCTTACGGATCAATATCCGAATGACCCTCGCATACGGATCAAATCCATATTATCTCTTGAGCATATTTCCATTATGGCGGGCACAGGCTCGGGCGCTGGTGGCGATAGTGCCCCAACTTCCTCCCATGGCGCAAGGGCGCGGGCTCCCTCTCCGTCGTCGCCCAACCCCGTCCGACCTCCTCCTACCGGATCTCACGAGTGCGAGGCGCGGATGCGAGCCACCGTGTGCCAGTTCATGTTCTCCTCCTCTCTCTACCCGACGGCGCGGACGCAGATGCAGGCTTAATGGCGCATGGCCCTGGCTCACGGAGCTCTGCCATCGAGCGCGGTCAGGCTCGTCGACGCCGCCTTCCACCTCAGCATCGCCCAGACAGCCCCTCCGCCTCCCCTGCTGGCGGCGGGCCTGCCCTTGTCTCTTCTGCGGTGAGCCCCGTATGTTGTCGAGTCACTGACAAATGGGCCCCATCCGTAACAGTTGTTTTGTGACACTAACAAGCGGGCCCCATATGTAAAAATAAAATTGTGAGTGGGATTTTAGGAAGCCCTGTTAGAGTTGGAAATAAAATTTATCCACTTATCAGTCAGACCCACTTTTCAAATATAAAAGTAGGAGGCTGCATTTGAGAGCTCCCATTGGACATGCTCTTAGCAAACTTCAACAAACTGATGAAGAGCTCCAAGGATGACAGCCCTTGGATTGTGGGTCTACTACGAAGGAGACAAGGGCCTCCTTCCCCAGAACACCTTCTGTAAACACAGCTTTGAGAGAACGCCACAAATTTGAGCAATTCTGATGCTACCATAGCATTATGTGATTTTATTTTATTTTCCTAAATTGCGACGTGAATTGACCTTGTTGCCCGCGCTGCTCTTCAGACTGGGGTCATGGGCAGCTGCATGTAGCACTTCCGAATGGGACTGCTGGTCAGTGCAGCCGGCGCACATGAGCAGGACCTTCTGAATGTGAGAAAAATACGTGTTATTCTATTTCCAGATTTTAGTTTTAGATAAATTTTATAATCATTCAAACACGTGATATAAACTAACTCTAGCAGCAAGTAGACCAACACAATTAAAAGCACAGGAGATATTGACTCATGTAGGGTTTGTCGATGCTTAATTTAGCGTAAATAGTAGACGAAGCAGATCGTCAATGTAGATGTCGTAGTTCATCGATGAGGTAGCATAGATCGTCGCGGATCAGTCTCGAGCGGTCGCGCAGAGGCACTGCCCAATAACGTTATTGCCACCCCTCGTGCAGGCTTTACGATGATAAAGGTTCGGATATTCCGCTCACCTTTTTCCTTGGTGCATGCCGAAGAATAGAGCCTGCAAGATGGAAGCAGCTCAACACCATAGCACAGCTCTCCAAGGGAAGGAAGCAGACAGTGGAAGGACTTTTCGGTGTGTAGAAACCTGGACGTCTCTAGGGGGCTAATATAGGCACTGCTGCCCTCTAGGAGTCGTTTTCTCTGTAATTAGACCCACTAATTAGCAGTTAATAGCATGGCTGGCCTATTAACTCTAATTATAGTAATTAACCATATATTAATCCTCTTGATTAGTATATAACAGTTCAAATTTGATGGAGGATATGAGTGGCAAAAATTATTTAGGCTCACAGTCACAAGTCACACGGGACAATATGTGAAAAAGCACGTATGAGCGCGCGCATGCCTTTGTACTCATAGCTATGCTCTTTTTCTCTCCCATGCTTTCTTTATTCAGCCATGGGTAGGAGTGATACTATTTAAGTTAGTGTGGACTATTATAGACTAACAAGGTGAGACTAAAATCAACAGCTATATTTTACTTTGGAATTTCTTCTGAATGGACCATATAAAATGGGTCCAATTCCAACACTGAAGAGTTCTTCCATCGGTACAACATGTGAACGTTTGTCTTATGAAACATATAGAACGCAACTAAAGAACGCTCCGTACTACTAGCTGGAATGGCTAACCGTGATGTTTAGGTCGTCAAATGTTTTTGCGAAAATATGCTAGCCACGAGTCTAAGTGAAGGCTGAAATATGTGAGCTTCCTACTAGTGTACCAGGAGTTAACTATTTCACATATACTTCATTGTCTGTGCAGCATACTCTTCTATTTTTAAATACCTGATGCCATTAATTTTTTAATTATGTTTGAACGATAATTTTTAAAAAATTATTTGTGTAAATTTGTAAAATTATAAGTTAGGTTTTAGGTTTTTTAATGATAAAACAATCAACAAAATATATGATATGGAGAGTGATTTCTTTTTTACCTAAGATTGTAGATTTTGGGCTCACAAAGACACAAAGCTATAGCTAGCTGAAAGGTTTCTTTCATTGCTCGGCCATGCCTTCTTTACTTAGGGTATTTCATACCACGTCTTGCCTGGAACTTGGTAAAAGCCCAAATACACACGGCAAAAGATTTGTCGAGTGTAGCACTCAGCAAACACCACTTAACAAAGAGTCTTTGTCTAATGTTTTTTGTTGGATTGTCAGACACTTGATAAACACTTTTTCTCTGGTAGTGACCAACTTTCTTCATTCTTCTTCCCTCTCTACAATAAGAGTAAGAGAGCAGGTGATGTAAGCAGGAGGTGGTGATGGATGGGGCGGACTAGAACCAAGAGGAGCAACAAGATGGCTCGCACTAGCACCATCCGGCTAGATCGACCATGAGTGCGACTGAAATATTTCAACAGGGTCGTCAACGTTGCTACCAAGAACGGATCAAATGGTGACGTAATCCTTTTGAGGCAAAGCAGATCAGTCAGGGTGATTCAACAAGGTGGTCCGGACGGTCGATGCAGAGTCCATGGCCATGCTCTCTTGGCGACATGCACACTTAGGCCCTGTTTGCGACCGCTTTTGGCGGCTTCCATTGAAAATAATCGGCAAGCGCAACCAAACGTGGAGATTTTTCTTAAGCGCTTCCAATTGCAAGCGATTTCCTTCGCCCCTTTTACACTATAACGCAGAATCAGCTCTCAGGGGTGCTTCCACATCGAACGCAGCTGATTCCGCTACCGAGCCCCAACCCCCGAACGGCCACCCACAACACCGCGATCCCCCCCCCCCACCCCCCCCCCCCCCCCCCCCCCACAAGAACAGCACCAACCTAGGAGCCCCCGTGCGCGCTGGGCTTCTGCGTCAGAGAAGCACCGCTCCGACCTCTCTGCACGACCCATCACGGTGGAGGATTGTCGCCCTTGCCGCGCCCGGCCTCCTACATTGCAGGAGCACTTGTCACGCGCGCACTGGGTGTCATGGCAGAGGAGTGCCCGTCGAACGCGCACCTCACGCCGGACAAAGTGACGGAAGAGCCCTTCCCCCGTGCCCTGGCTCCTGCATCAGAGGAGCCCCACCCTTAGCCCCACACCCTGGCGAGGTGACAGCCCGTCGGGCCCAACTTCTCGAAGAATCAAGAGAGCCAAACACTACGATTTTTCATGGTATCGATTTCATCCACGGTCGCATCCCTACTAATCTAGTTTTGGAAAGAAGCGTGTTCTATAGAAGTTGTCCCAAGCAGGGCCCTAATGTGCTGTCCAACGCAGTCCTGTAAACAAATTCGCTGTGGTGCAGAGTTTACACAACCGTTCCAACTGGTAGAGCCGGTCAACACTGGTTCACCGGTTAACTGGAAAACCGGTAAAACCAACCGGTTAACTGAGCAAAATTCGATTTGACGAGGTGACGGTCAGTCATCGGTTTAACAGTTAACCGTGTTACTGTTATGTTAACCCTGCCCCTGAGAACAGAGGCGTGGAGCTGTCCTGCTGAGTGAGAGTGAGCAGCCAGGAGGAGGCGAGACGTCTTCCACTGAGCCAGAGTGGGCACCTGCGCAATATTTGTAGCACAGGATGGTCATCGACGGCGCAACTAGTGCATTCGGCAATCGCGATGTTATGGCTTAGCTCGTCCATAGTGCCAAGAACAAGGAAAAACAATCTTTATCGTTATATCATGACACTCGATTGCAGCTGCTTTCCTATACTCATCACTTCTTGCAGTTGTGCATGTTGACTTGCTGATTAAAATAGCGACAAAGAACGTTTGTTTTTATTTTACCAAGAAAAAAATCAAAAGAGAAGTACCAGAGAGCAGAGATGCAAGTTGTCCTCACAAGAGCATACATAACGCTGAGCAAGACGACTGAAAAGACCAGTACTACAAGAGTGACTAAAACTGAAGTGCACGTACTACCAAAAGCATCCTAAACAGCTATCTTTGTTGTCCACCAAACGGACTCCGTAGAGCGCCACGGTGCAAACTGGTGTCCTCCTTCCATGTGTTCATATGTCAGCTGTTCTTCTCGAACAGAAAGCAGGTAGCCAGTTGTGAAACATCAGAACGTGCACTGGAAGTGGTTCTCATATTGGCATACCTGATCCCCATAGCACAGAAACATGTATTGGAACTGCTTGGTAGAAAGTCTGCCTGATATAAACTCTTCCCAATGTCTCCCATGCAAAGTACTATCTACGACGGTATGAAATTGCAGTGCACAAAAAGCACTATGTGGACAAACCAGAGGAATGGGTGCCACATAATCAGTATCCATTTTTACAATCGACATGCTCTTACGGTTTGTTCTCCAATCTCCTTGTGAACCCGATTGCATACAGGAGGCACGAAGTTCTAGTTGTTCTCTTGTATGTACGTATAGTATGTTTGCAACCTTGTTGTGTTTTAGAAAAGCCCAGGCAACAAAACCCGCCTATTCAGCTATTCATTGTACAAAGAGGAACTCTACAAAGAGTGGTTAACTTCCATACCTCACGATCCCTAGACTCCAGTTATAGGCACCGGATATTGTTGTGGTAATAAATATATGTAATTATTATTTCCAGGAACTGTAACATTTCTTAATTAAATAACCCAGAGAAGATGCCGCTGGTGCTAAATGATGCCTTGTCTATATAACTTCTTCTCTTCTGAAGGAAAAAGAGATAAAGTGTGATTTTAACCAATCCCCATGAATCGAGATAGAGACAACATGAAGATACCACTAGGCATGGTAGGGATCAGGAATTACAGAATTAGACATCTCAGGCAACCTATCAGCACTTCCCGTAGGCTCACACTTCAAGCTTGTTAGCTTGTACATATTTTTGGAACCTCAGTTGCGTCTGATTGACGACCTGCTGGTGGCATATTGCCGATTCTTGGGTCGCATTTGATGTCGTGTTTTCGGTGTTCTCGGTGTCTTCGGACAATTACATGTCACAAATCCGGCAAACATGGCTGGATTTGAAGCATAATTTGAAGGAACTTAAAACTTATGATTCCATCAGTTATGTATTTGGATGGGGACAGAGGAGACGCACCACAAGGACTGATTCATCTAGTACTGGAGTTCCTGATGTCTATCATTCCAGTAGCATGCCTAGTCGAGTAATATGGCCTTTGTGGGTACCTAGTAACATGCACATGAAACACATCAGGTGCGAATAATAAATGACAATCAGGCCAAGCTCTCTCTGCGCCTATACTATATTGTCCTCGCAAACAATACCATTTATACTTCTTGTACTATGCTTTATTTCCCATGTAAGCGGGCCTAGGCGTTGGAGGCGGCACTCAGGAGCACTACAATTTTGTGCTGTCTTCAGAGAGAGCTTTTTCGCTTCTTCTATTAAATCTCTGACAAGTAGATAGTTTGTGTTTTGTGTGCTCTAAAAAAAAAGGATATCTGCTGTTACATGACAAGTACATGCCAGAATCTTGTGGCCAACATTCACGAATTTGATGAAAAGCAGTTTTGAACAAAAACAATTTGCCGCTACTATCTTTAGAGAGATCTTTCCGCTTCTTCTATTAAATCTTTAACATGCAAAGCTTTTGCGTGTTAGAAAATAAACATACCTATCCACCACATATCACAAATCCAACAGCCAATATTGCCGAATTCAAATCCTAGTTTGAATCGACTATGAAATTTCTGTTTCAAACAATCACAACATTGAATTCCAAAATTTTCCATGCCCTGATACATTGACAGCTTATACGGGAGAGAGGAGCAGAGACGAGGTCTTCCAGAAGAGTTGTATCTCCCTTTGTTAACGAAGTAGTGTCATTCAAACATTACAAACTTCCTGCAGCGTTCTTGGGGTGTTCAAACAATATGACCGAATTTGAAGCATAATTGGAATGAACTTAAAACTTTTTCTAGTAAGATTGCGTACATCAGTTATGTACTGTCCTTCGTCTCGAATTTGAGTGTGCGTAGTGCTACTGACAGGCAGGGGAAAGGCATCAGGAGTGAATAAGAAATGACAACCTGGCCGTGCTCTCTACAGGTTCTCCTATATATTGTCCTTCGTGAACAACAGCAGTTACATTTCTTGTACTATGGTTTCTCATTCAATTGTTGCAGAGAGAAATAGTTCAGAACAACTAGAACTTTCAGCTACTCCCTTTAGAGAGATCTCAGCATTTTTTCTTTTACGTCCCTGCAAAGCTTTTGCATTTGCAGGAAAACAAAAGCACACCGAAGCAGTACATATCACGAGTCTGGCGTCTAGATATTGCTAGGCCTAGTTTGAATGAACTATGAAATTCCTTTGCCAAAGCATCAAAATACTGAAAAAATCAAAATTTTGCATGACTCGACACATGTATACCGCATCATAATTCTAGAAGCCAAAATTTCTGTTGTAGCACTCAGTTAGGTACATACTGTCCCTGATCTCAGAGATAATCTTCAGCATTGAAGAAATCAAGCACAGGGAACTCGTTTTCATCTAGTGCCAGGGTTCCTTATGCCTGCCATTCCAGTAGCATACATAGTCAAGTAATGTGGCCTTTGAGGGTCCCTAGTGACATGCATAGGGAAGGCATCAGGAGCGAATAAGATATGACAACCAGACCGCGCTCTCTGGGTTCTCCTATATATATATGGTCCTGGCAAGCAACGACATTTATATTTCTTATACTATGCTTTGTTTCCCATTTCACCGTTGAAGAGGAGTTTTGAGCAACTACAATTCGCAGGTGCTGTCTTCAAAGAGAGCTTTTCACTTGTTCTATTAAACTAGCAAGTTGACCCATGCAAATAGCGCGGCTAGACTCACTACAACATATTTGCTTATTGTTCGTTTACTATTAAATAATTGATGGACTTTTATGGTTTATAATTTCTCTTTATATCCTGTAAAAAAATTTAAACCTGATATATATAGTTAGAACTTAGAAGTTCTCGATCCTAAATAAAAGGAGATGCAGTGCATTTCGGTGAATAAACAACTGGAACTTAGCACATGTACACAACAGACATCCTACAACCACAAATGTTTTCTTTTTGCAACTTCGACTGTCATACCTGCCTTTGGTGACTTTCATGCTCGTCTTTGCATTGTGCAGCTACCCATAGCCTACCGATCCATGTGCGAACACACATCTCTGATGACGAACGTCTACAACATAACCCTATATGAAACGAAGATTGTATGGACCGAAAAGATTAACAACAATGTGTAATGCTTTAGCATGTACTATATAAGAGAAAAACAGTTCAAGAAATTGTATTTATTTCTTTATAGACCTATGAAAGATCTGGACAAGCTTTGCTTTGCAACTTGACTATTGTTCACTACGGGAGCCAAAGACACTCGGCAAAGCCCAGATTACACTCGGTAAATCGTTTACCGAGTATAACTCACGGCAACCTCTTATCGGCAAAAGAGCTCTTTGCCGAGAGCCTTATATCGGGCATTCGGCAAATGTTTTGCCGAGAGTTTCCGTGACTCTCGGCAAAATAAAGCTGGAGGACGGTGCCAAACATCCGTCAAACTATGTTTGCCGAGTGCCTTGACGGGATACACTCAGCAAAGACTGGTCCCTTTGCCAAGGGTCGCAACACAAGCTCTCGGCAAAGAGTGGTCACTTTGCCGAGTGTCTTGCTGGCACTCGGCAAAGACTGGTCCCTTTGGCGAGGGCCGCAACACAAGCTCTCGTCAAAGAGTGGTCACTTTGCCGAGTGTCTTGCTGACACTCGGCAAAGACTGGTCCTTTTGCTGAGTGTCCAGGCCCTCGACAAAATTTAATAAAATGTTCAAATTGAGTTCAGCCTCGACCAAATCACATCAAATTACACATATAAGCTCATCATCATCACAGACACATATATATCATCATTACAGATATTTAAATCTTTACAAATACATACATGTCACAACTAGTTGGTTCATGAAATACAAGCAAGTGTACATCAAGTGTCCAAAATAGTTCAAATAACGATAACCACAAGTGTACATCAAGTGCAAGCAAGCACAACTAGTTGGTTCATAAAATGGAAATAGAATTACAACTACAAGCTAACTTGGACGAGGATGAGTATGCCATAGTGACCAAGCATTGGGAGGAGAAGTAGTCGGATTATTAGATCCCACGGATTGATTCTACAAAAAGGAAAGATTGCATGTGTGTTGGCACCAGAATTTGACCCAAGAAGAATTGAGATGAAAGCATTGAAGCAAAAAACGTAAGGATCTCGAGTGACTCACCAGATTGCCCTAGGGAGTGACATGAGGGGGAGGGACGAGAAAGGGTGGTAGTCCCGGGAACAGCCCTGGAGGCGGCGGCGGCGCCCCAGTACTTTGCATGTACTAGAACATCACACTCATTTGTTGCGCCATGATCCCCTCCCACCTCTACCGCTCTTCCTGTATCCTACAGCTTTGCCTCCATCTCATCCCAAAGCTGGACCTACAATATTTCATCTCAATGTTATAATGCAGAGCAACCACATGTCAAGAACGGCATGTGGACTTGCTCAATCTGGATCTATGCAACGCTCTGCTGTGGGCGGATGGGCAGGACTGAGGCTGAGCTCCTTGCTCGGATCTGGGAGAGGGTGGGAGTAGAAGTCGTGTCTAGTGTGTTGTCGGCAATCCAGTACCGGCCATGCTTCTTACCTCCACCCACCCTCATGACGATCTCTCCATCAATGTCCTCGGTGCTCGGGTCCCACTCTAGCCCGTGGACCTCCCTAGCCACCATTGCTCAGGCGACTGTGGACGGTGGCGTTGGTGTACGACTCAGGAGGGTCCTCCGGGTTGTAGTCGACCCCTGACATCGCCTTGCCCTTTTGGGCCATAGCCCAAGCCTTCAAAGGGGCACAAGGCACGCCACCATTCACCGCGGACTACAAAGGAAACATAAAGATGAGTACAAATGATACAAAATTGAGCACTATAACAATAAAATGAGTTCACGTACCCATTTACCCGCATACTGGTCAAGGGTAAGGTTGCCTCGATCGTGTGCTGGGCCAGGCATTATCAAACGTCGTGCATGGCAAGCCTCGTGTTTCTCCTTCGACTCGGGGTCGCACCACCTCTTCACAATTTGTTCCCAACAATCCATATAAGGGGCGTACCACCACAGAATCACCTACAAGTGATCGAGTAATATGAGAAGATCAAATTAAGCATACTTAATCAACTATAGGAAATATGAGAAGATCAAATTACCGCAATGTATTGTTCTTTGGTCAGCTCCATGCTTCGTGCCTCAGTTTTATCCACCCTAATGTTTCGGGCGGCGTAGTGGTTTATGACCGCCTGGATACGTGTCTCGTAAATCATGTCCATAATTAGTTTGGGACATGTGTTGTACGCCCGGGTGCGCGCCCGCTCCATATACTCCGGCTCGACCCTAAAGAAATCCTACATATAGATGCGGTGTATACTATAATTATTTTTAAAATATCCAACAAATACGATGTATTGAACAAGCAAAAAAAAAACTTACCCACAGCTCCCCCACCACCCGGTCCGCCAAGGTGGCAAACACCCTGCCCTCCCGATCTAGAAAATCGGGGACGCGCTTGTAGTGCTCCCACGTGTAGGTAGGCTCCTGGCTCGTGCCAAAAGGCACCACACTAGGGAAGAGTTTCCTGCACAAAAAACCTGCAGCAACCCTCGTCCAACCCCTGCCCAAGTGATGAAGACAAATGATTAGTTTATATTGTAGTTTTTAAGATATCAAAAGAGTAAACATTTAAAGTTACTTACTTCTTCCCTGTGGGTCAAACCAACGGGCGTTTCTCAACTGATATCGGTCGCGTCGGGAGTTGAGCAGGACCTCTTTGCCACACACTCTGCACGCCACTAGAACCATAAGCATCTAGCGCCTCCTCCTCCCCTCTCCCCAGCTCATCCGAGCCGTGAGCGGAAGGTACCTCCTCAGACTGCTGCTGCTCCTCCTCCTCCTCCTCCTCCACCTCCTCCCGCTCCTCCTGCTCACTAGACTCGTGCACTAAATGTGTTGGCGACGGTTCCCTGACAGCCTTCCCTCGACGCCTGCTGCCTCCTCTGTTGCCTCGACCCTTCATTCGACCCCTCCCGGACCCCTCAGCTGCACCGGACCTAGACCCCTTCCCAGTTGCGCTTTTGTAAATCGACGTCACCGACCTCAGCATACCCTTGCCCACCATCTTTGATCAATCACCTGCAATTATAAACATTAAATTCATCAATATTTCAAAATTTATGCAAAATAAATAAAACATGTATTAGAAAGTAATGCAAATATTAAATTAATTAGTACAGACCAGCCATGTATTTTAGAAATAATCATCGAGATTAGGATTAGCTTCGTCGTATGTCTCATCATCACTATCACGGATGTCGACGTCATCTTGCACGTGCACTGGAGGAGGAATGTCGTCATCATTGTCCATGCCTAATTGTAAACGCTCAAGTAAGTTCAAGTCATTCACATTCTGAACCTCATCTCTAGAATCGTCGTCATCAACCGTTTCATTGTCTACGTCCATTTCGATATCTTCGGTTAAGTCTATCACAAAACCCCCTTCTAGCCCATCTTCTTGGAAGAACTCTTCGTATATGTGTTTGGGTCTACATTGTAATCTTCATCGTTTGGAACAGGTAGTTTACTATGTGGCGGTACCTTGAATACAACATCCCAACCCTTGAGACGGTCATCAGTTTGGCATGGGTATGAGAGATAATAAACTTGTGTGGCCTGTTGAGCCGAAATATATACATCGTCGCCTGAATACACGGATGACTGTTGAATTTTGACTAGCCCAAGATTAGGGGTCCGTCTCACTTCTTATGGATCAAACCAATGGCATTTGAATATGACAAGAGAAAGAGGTTTGCAACCATCAAAAATGAGTTCATATGTTTCTTCAACTCTTCTGTAATACTCGACCCCATCATTACCTGGAGTAAAAACTCCGGTATTAGTAGTTCTTCGATTAGGCCAATTCTGCTCGTAGCTTGTTGTGTGAAAGCGGTGCCCATTAACGTCATAGCTGCCGAATGACTTGACCCCATAGACACAACCATTGGCAACCTGTCTGAGCTTGGCATTCATAGACGCATCGGTTTGGCCCGGCACGTTGAAGCAGGATAGTTAGCTATATTATTCGCATGTAAGAGCAATTGTGTAATGACATACTAAGAAAATAATAAATACCTTCCATTTCAACCAGGAAATGAAATCAGGCGATCCATTTCCCGCAGCATTGTAAAGAAGGGTATCAACTTCATGTGGGGTTGGAGGCCTTGAGGCATGCCAGAATCCATCAAGAAATTCCCTATAGCAATGAGGATCAAGTGGGTTGGATGCAGAACAATTGGGTACAATGCGGAATTATGTAATTTGTTCATAACTTACTTGATATACGACACCACTTCGGTAAGGTTGGTCAACACATACATCATGATAGTGCACCACTCATGATATGTCAAGTTCTTGTTGGTCGCTTCACCTCCACGTCCGTATTGCCCTTGGAAGAGGCTGAGGGTTGATTCATTTTCGCCAACGTTGTAACGAGGGGGTGGATAGTGCACACTCAGAAGGTTGTCAGAATAGTATTTTGTTATGAAGTTTAACACCTCCTCCAAAATATGTGCCTCTGCCATGGAAGCATCAATTTTGCATTTATTTTTACATTTAGTTCGAAGAAGCTTTAGACACCACTCAATTGGGTAGCACCAATGGTTCTGCACGGACCCTCCCATTCATGCCTTATACGGGAGCTACAAAATCATATGCACCATCGGAGTGAACAAGCCTGGTGGAAATATCTTCACCAACATACAGAGCAACACAGGCGCCATTCTTTCCATCTCTGCCATCACAGTCTTAGATATCTCCTTAGCACAAAGATGGCGGACGAAAAAGCTCAACTCTACCAGCACTTGCCACACATGATCAGGGAGATAGCCTCGAACCATGACTGGAAGAAGCCGCTCAAGCCGGATGTGGTAGTCATGACTCTTGGTCCTGTTGATTCGCATAGTAGTCAAGTTCTCTCTCCTACTCAGATTCGTTGCAAACCCTTCAGGAAACTTTAATGTTGGCAGGTTGGTTGTTGCCTTAATGTATTCAGTTGGCTTTAAATAGCGAAGATGTTGTCCAATAGAACATTCTTGAATGAATACACCTATATGAGCCCGATTGTTGTAAGGTCGCAATCTGTGAGATTTGGGTGACCTATATTAAGCTCATGACAGACCAAGGGAGTATGACCTATATGCTCCACCCGCGGAGAAGCCTACTGGAGGTCTAGTATCAGTTATGACAGTAAGTGAAACTTGTTTGCACAAAACTTGCAATTCAAGGTATAGTCCATTGTTCAAGTTGTGAATGAGTGTAGCTTATTGTTCTAGGTGGAAGTTCAACTTAACACTCTCCACTGAAAACACTGGTATATTAAACAACAATGGGGTGAGGCAAAGTCCAGCTGGGACTATGAGATCTGGTGGAGGATTGCTGGAATTATATGGGCTTGGCCCATTAATATTCACAATAATTCCTGAAAAAACTCAAAGGCCCATTCATGAGTGGTGGGAGTGCAAAGATTTAGTCCCACATTGCTAGTGGAGGTGGAGAGAGTCCAACTTATAAGGTTGGTTGCTCTAGCATCTCTTGCAAGTGTGTGGATGAGAAGAAGGAAGAACACACTCGCACGCTCGCTCGCCGAGCCGGGCCGGGCCGGGCCGGGCGAGGCGGGGCGTGGGCGAGGCCGCACATTACCTGCGTGAAGGGTCCACCAAAATTCGGTCCCTTGCCTTGCGGGGGCGTGACTTCCTTTCGCACTTTCTTTTTGTTGCGTGTTCCATATATTTCCATATATTTGGTTATGAAAACCGACGTATTAAATATGGAAACCGACTCGGTTGCAGGACGCCCAACCCTAGCGGTTCCTTCCTATAAATACATACGGGTATCACCGCAAATCTTATCATGCAATCGCCTAGGGTTTTGCCTCTCGCTACTGTTGCGCCGCCAAGACTTCTCCATCCCGATCATTGGCGTGCACCGACGAACGGGAGAGCAGGTCTCGGGAACCATCATCCTCTGTGATCCTGCACCGGGAGAGGGCGAATAAGGTTTTTGGGAAGCGCTTTGCGTGACTGCTCGATCGCTTCCTTGTCTTCGTCAAGCTCGTCACCATGGCTCGTCTTCCTTGTCGTCGAGTCGGTCTCACCCGCCGTCGCCAACAACATGACAGTGCCGAACGTCATCGCCGCCTCCTGTACCCAGTCCAGAAGGAAACGTACGTACTCTTATCTCAAACCATGTCTTTCATACTAGCTTTTGTGATCTGTTTATCTATGATGAATGTTGCTACTATGGTAGATGCTATGCTTTTGTCTGGCTTTATAGATCTGTCTAGATCTTGCGTAGACTTGTCTAATTCATCATTTAATCTGTTAATCATGCTTATGATTTATTTCTGGATTAATATAAAACTTAAAATGCTAATTTATCCAACAGAGATGACCCTGAGCTGCCACAGCCAGCAACGGTGAAACCAAGAATCTGTTTCCACCTGTCCCTTGTTTCCTTCTGTCCTGCCAGAACAACAGCCACAACTAGCGGCTGAAATAGGCATCTCTTGTACTAGAATTTCCAATCTAATTACTACGGAGAGAAATAGTTCTGAAGAAGTATGATTTTGAGCTAGTATGAAATCTCTGTTTCATGCGAAGCTTTTGCATGCTTAGTTAACAAAACCGTACCTAACGACTAGAGATCACGAACAAACAAATCTGAAGTCCAAATATTTCTAAGCTTTAGATTGTATTGAATGAACTGTAAAAATCCTCTTTTAAAGGTTCAGAATAGTGACCGGACAAAAGTTTGGCACACGTGAAATGAGGTGGCGTAGTCAGCAATGGTCGAACCACCTGCCCCTTTGTCACGGGCCATTCTACTGGAGCTCCTACTAGGCCTTGGGCTCTGTATTAGGTTAGCGTGTGTGTGTGGGCCGGTGGCCTTTTGTACCTAACCTTGGAGGGTGTAGAACCCAGAGGCGAAGCCGTGCGCATATAGGCAGCACCGGGGTGGTGGTGGGTGGACATCGACAAACATAAACCCTAATTCCTAAACCTTGCCAAACTCTCTCTCCCTGATCTACCTCAATCTACCACGATTTCACTCAAGTCCCCTTAGTATCCTTACATTTGATATCAAGAGCCACTCCCACGTTCTGATCTGGCGCCAAAGAAGAAGCCGTATGCGCTCGAGTTGAAGATGGCGGATGCGCTCAAGAAGGCAGAGAACCAGAACAACGGCATCGAGTAGTTGATGAAGCAGCCGGTTGATGGCACGACAGCACAACATGCCATGCTCTTCAAGATCGAGGAAGCGATGGAATCGATGAAGGCGGCCACAGAGGTGAGCGTGAAGCGGATCGAAGAGCTAGATAAAAAGGCTGCGGAACCAATCCCTGCGGCAACTACCTACCCGCCGCCTACACGGAGATCATCTGCAAGGCTTCCATCAACCACGGAGCGTAGGATGGATCCCTCGTGCATGGCCAGTGGCCTCCGCATCGACACAAGGAACCGGGGAAATGTTCATGGAATCCTTGAGATTCCTCAACGTCCTTTGGAACTGGGTATGTCTCACTCCGCTCCTTCCACCCCCAACTTTAGGACCGACCCTGTCTTTGATAAATATTTTGAGTCTGATTCCCATTCGGGGCAACTGGGCGACACCAGCGAGAAGCTTGATCCACCTGTTTTAACCCTGTTCCACCTCCCCTAAACCCTAGGCATCTTCCCAATTTAGATTTCCCCAAATTTTGTGGTGTTAACCCTAAGAGTGGGCGAAGAAAGTGTGAGGTTTATTTTGACGTTTTTTCGGTTCTTGAGCATTTGCCTATGAGATTTGCCACTTTGAATTTTGTGGATAAGGCTGCTTTGTGGTTAGAAATTCTCGAGGTTAATGGGCGGGTGGAGTGGGAAAAGCTTTGTGACTTAGTGATGAATCACTGAGGAAAGATCAGCACCTGGTCAATATGCGCCAGATCCTAAGCCTTTGGTAGTCCGACATGGTTGCCAATTACATTGAGAAATTTGAGGAGTTACGTCACCAAATCTTATTGCATGATCCCTCTGCTAGTCCTATGTTTTTTGTTTCTAGATTCTAGGAGGGTCTTAGAGAAGATATTAGATTTGTCATTGCTTATCACCGTCCTATGAACATGGATACTGTGTGTTCCTTGGCTATGTTGCAGGAAGAGTAGAATGATAATGGGAAGAGACGCGGACCATTCCGTACAGTCTTCAAAGTTTGGCATGAACACTGATAAGCAGCAAAAGAACGATCATGATAGCAAGAAAGACGAAGCTGGCAATAAGTTGGAAAACAAAGTGGCTACACTCAAAGCTTACAGAAGGTCGAAGGGGCTACGTTTTAAATGTGGAGAAAAATGGAGCCACAATCATTCCTACCCAGCTCAGGTCCCAATTCATGTGATTGAAGAATTGTTGAGTGTTTTGCAGATTAATGAGCATATGGACACCCTGGAGGATGGTGGGTCTGATGAAGGAGAAGATCTATTATCTATTACTGAGATGAGTACTCAGTCCAACAAGAAACGAAGAACTCTTAAGTTGCAGGGTATGATTGGCAAACAACAAGTTCTGCTGCTAGTCGATTCAGGAAGTGTGGGTACTTTTGTGAATGAGGCCTTAGTGCAAAGATTGCAACTACCTACTGTGACAGTTCCTGCAGTTCAGTTTGCTGCAGCCAATGGCAACCCTATGTTTTCTAACAGCAAGGTGATGGGTCTTGAATGGTGGGTTCAGGGTCAAACTTTTCATCATGATGATCGAGTTATTCCTTTGGGATGTTATGATATGATTCTTAGGGATGATGTGATAGAGGATCACAGTCCAATGTGGATTCATAGGGGCCACAAAGTGATGCAGTTTGAGTATGGTGGAAGACAGATCACTTTGACAGGTGTCAGAGATGATTTATCTCAATGTTTGTCTGTCACAGCTAGAGGTTTGAAAGGAATGCTTAGAAAGGGAGTCATATCTCATTGTATTGAGCTGGACCTGCCAAAGAAGCAATCTGAATTACTTGACTATGCTGCGGTCTGGCAAGAGGAGTCCCAACATATTCCTGGGGAAGTGTTGACAGTCTTACAGCAGTATAACCACCTATGTGAAGAACCCAAGGAGTTACCTCTGGCTAGGGCATTTGATCATACTATACCTCTGATCCCAGGTGCTCAACCAGTGCATGTCAGGTAGTATAGGTATTCTCCATATCAGAAGAATGAAATTGAACACCACGTACAACAAATGCTTGACAAAGGAATCATTGATCCAAGTTCAAGCCCTTTTGCCTCTTCAGTTCTGCTTGTCAAGAAGAAAGATGGTTCCTGGTGTTTCTGTGTTGACTATCGAAGGCTAAATGAGATTACAATTAAGAACAAACACCCATTACCTATTGTGGATGAGTTAGCAGGATCTAGATGGTTCACCAAACTTGATTTGCACTCAGGATACCATCAGATTCATATGCCAAGTGGTGAGGAACATAAAACTGCATTTAATACTCATGAAGGCTTGTATGAATTCAGGGTTATGCCATTTGGGCTAACCAATGCCCCAGCCACCTTTCAAGGAGTGATGAACACAATCTTTAAGGAAATGCTTAGAAAATTCGTTCTAGTATTCATGGATGATATTCTAATCTACAGCACTACCCTGCAAGATCGTGTCCAACACCTAATGTTGGTTCTGAAAACTCTGGAACAACACAAATTGTTCATAAAACAAAGCAAGTGTTCTTTTGCTCAGACATCGTTAGAGTACTTGGGCCATATTGTGACTGCTGGAGGGGTGTCTGCTGACCCAGCAAAGGTGGCGGTTGTTGTCAATTGGCCACCACCCAAGTCCCTTAAGGAACTTAGGGGATTTCTTGGTTTGGCAGGGTATTACAGGAAGTTCATCCAGAATTATGGCATGTTATGTAAACCTTTGACACACTTGTTGAAGAAGGGCACTGTTTTCCACTGGAATCCAGTTACTCAATAAGTGTTTGACTGTATCAAACAGGCTCTGGTCCATGCCCCCGTTCTGGCTTTACCAGATTTTAGTAAACAGTTTGTGCTCGAAACTGATGCATGTAACACTAGAATTGGAGCAGTTTTAATGCAAGATGGACACCCAATTGCTTATCTAAGTCAGAGGTTGAGTAAGATCAATCAAGCCCGTTCAACATATGAGAAAGAGTGCTTGGCAATCCTGATAGCAGTGGACAAATGGCACTCTTATTTATAGTATGGGGAGTTTATCATCAGGACCGACCACCGTAGTTTAATGCATTTGGGAGACCAGAGAGCAACTACTAGCTTACAACACAAGGCTTTTGTGAAACTGATGGGGTTATGCTACAAAATTAAGTACAAGCAAGGAAGTACTAATAATGCTGCAGATGCCTTGTCTAGATGCGTGTCTACTCACACCGTGGCGGCTGTGTCCACTGTCGTACCATTCTGGTTGGAGAATTCAATCTCAGGGTACCATGACCATGAAGAGGACAGGAAATTGTTAGCTCAACTAAGTCTACCTGGAGCTGGTTCTAATGGGTTTTCTCTGGTACAGGGAGTCATTCATTATAAAAGATGCATTTGGTTGGCACATAATACATTAGCTCAAAATCATGTACTTCAGGCACTTCATGACAGTGGCATTGCTGGACACTCTGGAAATCAGGGCACCTATCAACGAGTTAAATCTTTGTTTGCTTGGCTAAAGATGAAAGAGACAGTATATAGCTATGTGCAAGCATGTCAGATTTGCCAATAAGCTAAAACTAAGAGTAAAATTGCCAGGTCTGCTACAGCCTCAACCAGTTCCTACTCAAGCTTGGTCTGTTGTCACCATGGATTTCATCGAAGGGCTGCCACAATCCAACAATCTTAATGCTATCATGGTAGTCATCGATAAATTCTCCAAGTATGCTCACTTTCTTCCCCTTGCACACCGTCTTACTACTCTCAGTGTAGCCCAACTGTACTTCAATACCATATACCGATTACATGGTCTACCTGATATTATCATATCAGATAGAGATCATATTTTCACGAGTCATTTGTGACAAGAGTTGTTCAAACTATCTAATACCAAGTTGATCATGAGTTCTTCATACCACACACAGACAGATGGTCAGTCTAAGCGGTTGAACCAGCGCCTGGAAACATACTTGCATTGTGTTGTTCATGCCAAGCCCAAAAAATGGTCACAATGGTTAGAATTGGCTGAATACTGATACAGTATAACTTTCCACTCGGCTATTGGCATGACACCATTTCAAGTGTTGTATGGGTATGCCCATGTCATTTTGGTATCTCTAAAGAGAATGTGTCCACACCTGATCTACAAGACTGGCTCAAGGAAAGGAAGCAGTGGACTAGGTTACTCCAGCATCAATTGACTCAAGCTGATGGATGTAGCGTTCTGAACGTGAGTTTCAAGTGGGAGATCTAGTATATCTGAAGGTTCAACCATATATCTAGACATCCTTGGCACTGAGAAGCTGTCAGAAGCTTGCTTTTTGTTACTTTGGACCATACAAAGTGTTGGAACGTGTGGGGAAAGTGGCATAGAAGCTTGACCTACCTACCTATTCACAAATCCATAATGTTGTTCATGTGTCCCAGCTTAAACGTCACATCCCATTAACAAGGCAGGTGAGTTCTGATATTTATGTCCTTGATTTTGCTGATAACTCTACATTGATTCTAGCAGAGATGTTGATGAGTACATCACACTCATGGATACACACAACACTCCTCCCACTAAGATGAAAGTTCATGTGCATCACCTGAAATTACAGGTGAGATCGTTTCTAATGTTTTTATTATGTGGTTTTGAGAATAGATTGCTACCTAATGAATTAATTATTGTTAGAAACCATAGAGATGATGATGAGATAGCTGGGGAGGTGATTGGAGACGTGATGGGCCAGCAAGGACGTCCAAGACAAGGTGGAGGCCCAATCAAAACCGACTTCGAGTCTGTTTCGGAGCCCAGGACCAGTCTGCACTAAAACGGACGCCCAGGACGCATACGGACTCGGATTTGGACGTTCTATATATGCCTGGAAAGATAACGAAAAGAAATTTCCAACCCAACTGGTCACATGTGAAAATTCGTCCCGAGTCGTCGGAAATCGCCGAAACAAATCGACTTCCAGAATCTGTCCTGGTGCTGCGACACCGTAATCGGTCTTTGGGCCATGTATCGAGTTGAGCCCTTAGGGCTGCGTCCAGGGGGTCTTGCACGACCCTAGGGTCCTCATATACAGCTGCCGCCTCTTCATTAGGGTTTGGGTTTTGCTTAGATCAATTCTGTTCATAAACAGTTTCGCCGTTCATTGGTTTGTGAGACCCCAACTTCGAGAGTTTAATCATACATCTGCAATTGTGTTGCATTCTTCATTGTTCTTGCTTGTGTTCTTGATTCGCAGGTTGGGATTAGCCTTCTCGGCGAGGTCAATCGTCTTTTGGACGGTTGATAACCAGAGGAGACGTCGTGCTGCGATTGCGGGGTTTAGAACGTGCTGTTCTGAAGCCGGATCGATTTGTGTGTCGCCTCCGACCAAATCAACTTACCAAGAACCTTTCGGAAGATCGGAAACCCTTGTTCACATCAAGTGGTAATCAGAGCTTCAGGTACACCGTTAGGTTCGCCCTTATCCTTGTTATTTTGTTCAATCCTAGAGTCCAGAAAATTGCCCTACAAAAATATTTGTTCGTCGTGTTTCCATTGTCCTACACCCCCCTTGTGCCTTGCAATTTTCAGTTTAGTTTGCTTCTCTGAATTTTAGTCCCTACAAGGTCATTGTGTTGTTGGTCTAGTACTTGTTCTTTGGTCTTGTTTGAGTCGTGTGTGTCCTTGTTCATAGACAATCAAGAAAAAAAAATCAGATTGTTGCACACGTTGAAAGAATAGTACTGCTAGAATTGTTTGCACTAAATTTTTATTTAACATCTAGCCTTCTACTTTTTGTGTGCAAAAGAAACTTAGAGTGTTTTCTGTTGCACGTTGTTCCTTGAGTCAAGAGATTGTTGCACGTTGTTGCATATGAGAATTGTCGGTTCAGTTCTACATGTACATCTATTCCTTACATAAAGAGTGCAAAAAAGAAAGTTTAGGTTTTTCCTTTGTGCTATAAAGTTCGTAACTCTTGCTGCAGTTCTATGTCAAAAAAATCATGAAAGAAGTAAAAGGCAAAGAGGTGCTGAAAAAAAAATAAGAAGAAAAAGCCGCACCTATAACAAAAGAAAAAAATGAAAGGGGAAGAGAAAAAAATTTAGAATTGCTTGCAGCCTTTGTGTCCTTTGTTGAGCCATTTGCTTGCTTGCTTGAACTAGGTCCGAGACAAGTTTAGGCCAGTGACATAGACTAGCTTGGGACTATTATTCAGTTTTGCAACTTCTGAATTGAAATTTTGCTAATCCTTGCTACCTAATATTGCCTATCCAAGCTCCATATATTTCCTTCTGAACAGGCACAAAATTTTTTTGACTCTCGCAATCATCAGTTTACACTCTCCAAGGTATCCTTTGCTTGTTGTAATTAAGAACTTTGTAAGAGCTTGATAAGATGCTTTCTGTTGCTTGTTGAGAGTTTACACTGTGATCACTGTTGACTTTTGCTAAGCCATATTAATAAGTCATCCCCGGCAACGGCGCCAGAAATGCTTGTTGACTTTTGCTAAGCCATATTAATAAATCATTCCCGGCACGGGGCCAGAAACGGTTCACTAATATGTCCCAGAGTCAAGTAGGTAAAATCCGCAAGCGCACGGAGAATACCGCTGTAGCATTTCACCCGGAAGTATTCAGGGTATCGTATTTGTTTATCCCAAAGGAAGGGTATGATCAAGAAGCGTTACTAACATATAAGATCATGTTAACAATTAGCAAGGATATCTAACCAAGACAGGCGGGTACATGATAATAACCGGGTAGTGTGACACACACAGAAGATTCCTACTAAATAAATAAAGTCTAGTGGAGGAAAGACTAGGCTAAGCTACTCCTACTATACATTCCTATACAGTTGCATAGCCTAAGTAGAATACATACAGACCCACACTCAGGTTCAGCAGTCAATAGTATAGCACTTCAGGCACGGACTTACCCCTGCATCCACAGGCGACTTCCGCCAAGAGCCTACGCACTAGCCTAGCGGGGAGGATTTCAAAGGACGGACAGGGCTGTCACCACCTGCCGCCTACCTCAACGAACCAGTAGACTAACGAATAATTGATGCAAATCAGTCACCCAAGTACCATACTTGCATGACCAAAGAGCACTCTGCCCCTCCGCGATTACTATTAACGAGGCAGAGCTACCGTACGAATACGATCACCAAACCCATGCTATACTTTATCAGCTAAAACTAAGCATAGAGACTATAACATATAAACTAGACTATAGTGACGGTATATAACTAGCATGACAATAGTAGTATAATAAATATAAACTACTATCACACAAGTAGACTATACTATCACATATATGGATCACAAAATCAAACAAAAAACTCATGACCCAAGCACAACTATATAGAAAAGATATATATATTGATAAGAGTAAAGTCTTACAAAAGGGAAAAGATATAAGAGCCATACCAATTCCAAGTGAAGACTTGGGACTAGAGAGCTCTAGACTCAGCCTAACTCCACTAAAACTCCAAGAACTACTACTAGCAAGAGAGAAATGCTTCTTGTGGTGTGTGTTGAGTGTGAAGGCACACCCTCCTATTTATAGCCTCAATAGGTCGGCAAGGGAGAGTAACCGCCACGGAAGGCATCTCAAACCGTCATTAGGAGTCGCGGAGGAGCCAACACGTGGAAGCCCAGGCGGAGAGGGCGCCCGGCTGGGTCGGCCGACCTGACCAGGTCGGCCGACCTGGGGGTGGCCCGTCCTGGCCTGTGCTTTCTCCAGGTGGCTGTCCTGTGGGCCCTGACGTTGGTTTGCGCGGTATTGCAGGGAGTTACGTCGGTTAAGTGCTGAAAATGGGCCCTTCAATCCGTGTGACGTCCATGTGGCGCTCTCTGATTGGTCGAAAGTGTGTTTTCTTGCCTTTTGAGGTGTTTCCTTCACATTTCCTCCTGCATGCACAAAGTTCTCCAAGTACAAGTGGAACTATATTATTGTGATAAAGCATGCGTGTATGAAATGCCAAATTCTCCTTTATTTGAGTATAGTTGACGGTTGAAAATGGTACTTAACAGCCGTCAACAAACTCCCCCAAGCTTACCCTTTGCTCGTCCCGAAGCAAAGATAAACTTAAGTTGTTGATCAGGAGTTGCTACAATGTCCTACTCCTCAATAATACTACGCGCACAACAAAGTACTCTTCCTAGAATTAAATATATTGGCGCATAACTTACCCATTTACCTCGATCCATGGGGCTTTTACACCTCATTGTCTTGGGCAGTTGAGAGATAGAACAATTGCAGGGCACCAATCACTTGCTCTAGATTCCGCTATGTTATTCCGGAGGTTTTCAAAAGATTTTGAAAATAAAAACCAAGTTCCTCAAATGATTCTCTCGGATCACTCAATATGTGTATGATTCCTCACCAAGGCAAAGTGTTGCCTATAATCACCTACTTCTAAATAAGGCTTTATGTGGAGCTCAAGGTAGGGATATATGAAGCACTCATGTTCACATAATATTGCTATGTCAAAAGACCGGATCCAAGAAAAAACATCAATTCAAACAATCTTGATCAAGATGTGCAAGTGTGTGGGAGAACGGAGGAATGGTGGATGGGAAGAAATAACTCCTTTTTGAATTTTCCTTCTCTCTTTTGGAGTTTCTAGGCTATGGCTATCTTTTGCTTGCTCCCTTTTTTTGAGCATTTTTTTTTTAATTTTTAATTTTTAATTTTTTATATATAGCCATAGTCCTAGTTTGCAATGAATACTTTGAGAGAGGAATTTTGCAATGGATATATGGAGTGTTTCTTTGGATGGATGGATGGATAGTGGCTTTCTTCCGGTGTAGAAGAATAGCTCACGGTGGATATGGTGGATATGGTGGATGCTATCTTCTTGATTTAGAAGGATAGCTCATGGCGGTGGATGTGTGTACATGATCTTGATCAAGAAAGCATGAAAAGAGTTCTACTAGGGTCACAACAATTTTGACTAAGCTCAATGTGAAACAAGCAGCATATGTGTAAAGGTTTTCAAATGTAAACACTACATATGGCTGTGGTGGGAATTTCATCATTGAGGAACTTATCAATTTGTCATTTTGAAAAATAAAACTCCGGAATTCAAGCTTTACGTTGAGCAAGATCATAGCAGCCCTATCTATCATATCATACCTCTCAACAACTTAGAACTAGAGAATGCATATGCTACCCACAAGATTCAAGTTCAAGGCAAGATTTACCAACAAACCTAACTCTTGAGAGAGTACTAAGTTGTAAACTAGCTTTAGAGAGGAATAAAGGACAGAGCAACTATTCATCATCTCAACATAGGAAAATTATACACATTCATACCGCGCATGAAAAAGGGAAATATTTTTGTTCTTTTTATGTTTTGCAAATTTTTATGGATTTTCAGATTTAGCAAATGCAAGAAATAAAGGGAAGGGGAAAGATACAAGTTACCGTGAGAAGGGGGGTCCTCCCCCAAGCTTGTTCTTGCTCATCTGCTTGTTCGGGTCGTAGCCTTGGGAGCGGAAGAAGGCATCCCAATTGCTCTGATTCTGAGCCATCATCGCGTTCAGCTGGCGGAATTGGTTGTCGCTGAAATTCTGCCATTGCTGGGTGTCGGTGACATGTTGCGTGAGAGTTTGTTGCATGCTCTCGGTGCGCAAATCAATGTCGTTCACCCTCCTTGTCAACTCGGCCATCCCATAGTTGAGTTCACGGAACCCACGGGATGAGAATGACCGAGTGGCAAAGGATGGCGGTCCGCTTGAACTTGATGACGTCTGCATGGGGTAATTGTACTGAGATTCCCATGCTCCGGCCTGCCATGTTGATGCACCCGCCTCGTCCTGTGGCGGGGGCTGCTCCCATACCGGATCTCCGGTCGGAGTGTGAAACTCCGGTGTAGGCTCCATATGCCTACGGGAACGTGTCGGTCGCCCTGAAACACTATGCCTGCGAACTTCTCCCACTGGCTCAAGTGGGAGGGTTAGTGCCCGACAGTGATACAAACGAAGACCCGGGTTAGGTAACGGGAATTCATTTGTATACCCGGGAAAGTGATAGATCAAGGTATTATTTGGACCATGTTTCAAAGTATGTCCTTGCACAAAATAGTCCTCGCCTAGAAATTCTCTATCTACCGTCAAATATTCAACATGAACATTCTCAAGCAGACCACACTTCTGCGCAATGCGAGTAACTAAAGAGGTGCACTCAATTGGTCCTGTCAACTTTATATTGTCTAACCATTGATCAATCATGCATTCCGCGGGTGACACCCTAATTTTCTTAACCATGGCATAAAGTATTTTCAATTCATCTTGCCGGACAACCCTAATGTCACCTCGAGGAAACAAGGTCATAGCCAACCACACATGCATAAATCTAAGTGTAGGATTATGGATGGCACTTGTTCTAGGCTTGGGACCCCACTCGTTTCCGGAAATCTTTTTCCAAAAACTTTCTTTATGGAACCCCTTTAGCGCTTTATCTAAGTCTAGCCTACATTTAGGATTTAGACCTAGCATAGCATGAAGATCACCCCATGTGACCAAGCGCTCTTGCCCAAACAAGCGAAAAGAAATGCCTTCATCATACTTTCTAAGGGTGCATAAAAACTGCATAGTAAGCAAACGAGAACCCGGCTCATCTACTTCTACGAAATTTAGCCAACCCATAGTGCGAAAAATAGAGGCAAATTCTTCTCTCATACCTATTTTCTCGAGGAAGTCCGGATCGAAGCGTCGGGTGTGGGCGAATGGCCGTTCTCTCATGAGCACGATGGCTTGGCCCTCGCGGTCGTCCTTGATGTCGAGATGCTCCTCGGTGATGAGCAAGGCCGGCCTTTCCTCCTGAATTTCAGCTTCGGGGTCACCATGCCCCGGACTTGGTGTGAGCTCGACGGAGGATGCTTGACTCGTGCTTGCACGAGTGCTTTTTCTCCGCTTGATTCCGGCGACTTGCTTCATTCGTTTGAACATGGCTGCACACAAGAACAAACACAAGACAAGAACAAAAACAAGGTCGAACAAGTGTTCGGGTGAGCGTTAGTGAAAACGACAACCCGAGCTTCTCCGAAATTGGTTTTTTTTTTTTTTTCACAACAACTTGCAAATGCACTAAAACAGAGGGGAAATATTTTTTTTGGGTTTTTGGGGATGTAGTAAAGTTGAAGAATACGAAATTTTGGGAGAGCCACAAGTGAGCAAAGGAGGGGAGTGAGAGATGAGGTTGGAATGGTGAAGCTCCTCCTCCTGGGCGGTTTTTATAGCCAAGGAAGCAAGATGGCCGTTAGAAAGGGACAGAGCAACGGCCATATAGCCGTTGGGAGAAAGGAGCACAGGAAAAGGTGGGGCCAGAGGGTCGGCCGACCCTACCAGGTCGGCCGACCTGGCAGGTGGGCCTCCTGGCAGCCCCCTTTTTCCTATGTGTTCCCCAACGGCTAGGGGATTTGTCCCCGGCTGCCTCTTTGCTCAAAAAGCTCGACAAAAAATCTTTTCAAAATGGAAAGCCCAAAAACCTATTTTCTAAATTTTCAAAAATGCAAATGAGTTTTGAAATATTCCAAGGTGGCTGGAAAAATTCAAAAATGCAGAAATGCAGTGGTCGGGAAAAATCAAAATATGGTGGAAAGCAAATATGCAATTAAAAGAGCAAATATGGATAACTACCGGTTTAACCTCCCGGCGAGGACTCACCTTTTAAAGTCCGACGAGCGGGACTTTTCTCCGGCGTTCAGCTCGATGAAGCGTTGTCCGGTGCCGGAGATGAAGACACGGATGATGCTTCTTGTTTCGTTCGCCACACCTTCTTGGTCTTTGTTGCGGTCGGTGGCTTCTTGGGCTTCGGAGGCTGCGGTTTTGCAGGCTTCACAGCCTGTTTCTTTGCAGACCTCGGAGGTTGCTGCCTTGTGGACTTCGGAGGCTGTTGCTTAATGTGCCTCCTTGCCTTCATCAGTTGTTGCTGTGCAGCCTTTTCCTTCTCAAGGAAGTTCTTCATGAATGTGATGAGGCTGTCCTTCTTTGGCGGAGTGACCTCCACTTCCTTGATGTTGCTTGGGTTCGGCCCGTACTTGATACGGATCATGTTGCACTGTTCTTTCCTTGGCCGAAAGTCAAACTTCTCCTCCTTGCCATTGATGTGGAAGCGGATTACTCCGGCTCCTACATCGATGCGAGCATCCGTAGTGCTGAGAAATGGGCGTCCTAGGATGAGCGGTGTGCTCTTCCCGACGTCCATATCAAGCACTACGAAGTCGACGGGGATGAAGCAATCCCGGATTTTCACCGGAATATCTTCGGCGATCCCCGCCGGATAGCGGACCGTTGAATCGGCCAGCTGCAGCTGCATCGGCGTGGGGGATAGTATGGTGTAGTTGAGCTTGTCGAAGACGTCCTTCGGCATGACGCTCACACTTGCCCCAAGATCACATAAGGCATGGTCGAAGTTCTGTGTCCCGATCGAGCAGGTGATCGTGGGACACCCTGGATCTTTCTTCTTCTCAGGAAGCCGGTTGAGTATAGCAGCGCTACACTCTTCCGTCAGCTTGACAATTTCTGTGGTCGGTAGTGGGCGCTTGTTGCTGATAAGATCCTTGAGGTAGCGAGCGTACGTGGGTACTTGTATCGCATCCAGCAAGGGCACGTTGATGTGCAGCTTTTGGATCACCTCAACGAAGCGTGTGAACTGCTCGTCCACGGTGGGCTTCCTTCTTCTTTCGGGAAACGGCATGAGGTTCGTGTCATAGAACTCATGTGGGGCCGTTTTCCTGGGCGGCAGTTCTTCTTCTTCTGCCGGCTTCTTAGCTGATGTGTCCTTTCCTGCATGGTTAGGATATGGCGGATCCCGAGTGGACTTACCTCCTCTCGTGGTAACCGCATTAACATTTTCTAAGGGGGTCTCGGGTTTCCCCGGGATTTTCCCCGACTCAGCAGTAGGAACAGCAGCAGCTAACTGAGCTAATTGGGTTTCTATCATTTTATTAAAGCTCAGCTGATTCTTGAGAGCAACACTACCCTGTTTAGGCCTTTGTGTCCTTTGTTGAGCCATTTGCTTGCTTGCTTGAACTAGGTCCGAGACAAGTTTAGGCCAGTGACATAGACTAGCTTGGGACTATTATTCAGTTTTGCAACTTCTGAATTGAAATTTTGCTAATCCTTGCTACCTAATATTGCCTATCCAAGCTCCATATATTTCCTTCTGAACAGGCACAAAATTTTTTTGACTCTCGCAATCATCAGTTTACACTCTCCAAGGTATCCTTTGCTTGTTGTAATTAAGAACTTTGTAAGAGCTTGATAAGATGCTTTCCTTTGCTTGTTGAGAGTTTACACTGTGATCACTGTTGACTTTTGCTAAGCCATATTAATAAGTCATCCCCGGCAACGGCGCCAGAAATGCTTGTTGACTTTTGCTAAGCCATATTAATAAATCATTCCCGACACAGGGCTAGAAACGGTTCACTAATATGTCCCAGAGTCAAGTAGGTAAAATCCGCAAGCGCACGGAGAATACCGCTGTAGCATTTCACCCGGAAGTATTCAGGGTATCGTATTTGTTTATCCCAAAGGAAGGGTATGATCAAGAAGCGTTACTAACATATAAGATCATGTTAACAATTAGCAAGGATATCTAACCAAGACAGGCGGGTACATGATAATAACCGGGTAGTGTGACACACACAGAAGATTCCTACTAAATAAATAAAGTCTAGTGGAGGAAAGACTAGGCTAAGCTACTCCTACTATACATTCCTATACAGTTGCATAGCCTAAGTAGAATACATACAGACCCACACTCAGGTTCAGCAGTCAATAGTATAGCACTTCAGGCACGGACTTACCCCTGCATCCACAGGCGACTTCCGCCAAGAGCCTACGCACTAGCCTAGCGGGGAGGATTTCAAAGGACGGACAGGGCTGTCACCACCTGCCGCCTACCTCAACGAACCAGTAGACTAACGAATAATTGATGCAAATCAGTCACCCAAGTACCATACTTGCATGACCAAAGAGCACTCTGCCCCTCCGCGATTACTATTAACGAGGCAGAGCTACCGTACGAATACGATCACCAAACCCATGCTATACTTTATCAGCTAAAACTAAGCATAGAGACTATAACATATAAACTAGACTATAGTGACGGTATATAACTAGCATGACAATAGTAGTATAATAAATATAAACTACTATCACACAAGTAGACTATACTATCACATATATGGATCACAAAATCAAACAAGAAACTCATGACCCAAGCACAACTATATAGAAAAGATATATATATTGATAAGAGTAAAGTCTTACAAAAGGGAAAAGATACAAGAGCCATACCAATTCCAAGTGAAGACTTGGGACTAGAGAGCTCTAGACTCAGCCTAACTCCACTAAAACTCCAAGAACTACTACTAGCAAGAGAGAAATGCTTCTTGTGGTGTGTGTTGAGTGTGAAGGCACACCCTCCTATTTATAGCCTCAATAGGTCGGCAAGGGAGCGTAACCGCCACGGAAGGCATCTCAAACCGTCATCAGGAGTCGCGGAGGAGCCAACACGTGGAAGCCCAGGCGGAGAGGGCGCCCGGCTGGGTCGGCCGACCTGACCAGGTCGGCCGACCTGGGGGTGGCCCCTCCTGGCCTGTGCTTTCTCAAGGTGGCTGTCCTGTGGGCCCTGACGTTGGTTTGCGCGGTATTGCAGGGAGTTACGTTGGTTAAGTGCTGAAAATGGGCCCTTCAATCCGTGTGACGTCCATGTGGCGCTCTCTGATTGGTCGAAAGTGTGTTTTCTTGCCTTTTGAGGTGTTTCCTTCACATTTCCTCCTGCATGCACAAAGTTCTCCAAGTACAAGTGGAACTATATTATTGTGATAAAGCATGCGTGTATGAAATGCCAAATTCTCCTTTATTTGAGTATAGTTGACGGTTGAAAATGGTACTTAACAGCCGTCAACAATCACATAGTAGTGATAGGAAAATATACTTCCGTGTGTTTTCTTGTTTGCTACTAACAATGACAGGTTACGCCACTCATGGTGATGATTCAATATCGTCTAATAAGAACAATATGAGTGATGTAGTACAAAGAGTGCTCAGTCCTCAAATGGAGAAGGTAGAGCAAAATCAATTGAACAATTTATTTCAGACTCACTTTGTTGTCAAGGATCGACGTTGTCGTGTTATCATTGATGAAGAGAGTAGCCGCAACATCGCAAGTTTAGAATTAGTAGAGAAGCTTGAATTGACAACACAGCCATACCCATGTCCATACTACATCCAATGGGTAAATTCTTTTGGTAAGATAAAGGTAGATAAAATTGCACGCATTGAATTTTTTATTGGTTCTTATAAGGATAGTGCAGAATTTGATATAGTACCTATGCAAGCATGTCATTTGTTATTAAGTAAACCTTGGATTATTACAAACAATGCTTCGCACAATACCATTATAAATAGCTACTCATTTAAATACAATGGTAGAAGAGTTACTCTTAAACCTATGACCACTGCTGAAATTTTAGAAGAAGATCAACAAAGGCTTGAAAGGAGAAAGAATGAACCGTTTAGAAAAGAATGGACTGTTTCAAATGTTGCAGCACTTACATCAAAATTTGAATTAGATGATGAACATATTTCCTTGCCTCTTGTTGCAACTAATACATTTCAGGTTCTACACAAAGAAGAGGATAGTGAGAAAGATGAAGAACATGTTGTTGCTTCAGATTTGAGACCACTATTGGGGGAAAGAAATGGGATCGAGTCGAGGACGACTCTAATTCAAAAGGAGGAGAATGATGAGTACATCACACTCATGGATACACACAACACTTCTCCCACTAAGATGAAAGTTCATGTGCATCACCTGAAATTACAGGTGAGATCGTTTCTAATGTTTTTATTATGTGGTTTTGACAATAGATTGCTACCTAATAAATTAATTATTGTTAGAAATCATGGAGATGATGATGAGATAGCTGGGGAGGTGATTGGAGACGTGATGGGCCAGCAAGGACATCCAAGCCAAGGTGCAGGCCCAATCAAAACCGACTTCGAGTCTGTTTCGGAGCCCAGGACCAGTCTGCATTAAAACGGACGCCCAGGACGCATACGAACTCGGATTTGGACGTTCTATATATGCCTGGAAAGATAACGAAAAGAAATTTCCAACCCAACCGGTCCCATGTCAAAATTCGTCCCGAGTCGTCGGAAATCGCCAAAACAAATCGACTTCTAGAATCTGTCCTGGTGCTGCGACACCGTAATCGGTCTT
Source organism: Eleusine indica (assembly GCA_030378355.1). Taxonomy (NCBI): domain Eukaryota; kingdom Viridiplantae; phylum Streptophyta; class Magnoliopsida; order Poales; family Poaceae; genus Eleusine; species Eleusine indica. The sequence goes on from CM059494.1 coordinate 19,350,736, forward strand.
TGGGCCATGTATCGAGTTGAGCCCACTTAGGGCTGCGTCCAGGGGGTCTTGCATGATCCTAGGGTCCTCATATACAGCTGCCGCCTCTTCATTAGGGTTTGGGTTTTGCTTAGATCAATTCTGTTCATAAACAGTTTTGCCATTCATCGGTTTGTGAGACCCCAACTTCGAGAGTTTAATCATACATCTGCAATTGTGTTGCATTCTTTGTTGTTCTTGCTTGTGTTCTTGATTCGCAGGCAGGGATTAGCCTTCTCGGTGAGGTCAATCGTCTTTTGGATGGTTGATAACTAGAGGAGACGTCATGCTGTGATTGCGGGGTTTAGAACGTGCTGTTCTGAAGCCGGATCGATTTGTGTGTCGCCTCCGACCAAATCAACTTACCAAGAACCTTTCGGAAGATCGGGAACCCTTGTTCACATCAGATGTTGGGCAAGCGCTTGATCAAGAAAGGGGAATCAACAAGTACCAATGTGTTGGTGCGTTGGCGTGGATTGCCAGCGTCATTGGCAACCTAAGAGAACCTAAAAGTGTTACAGAGAGTCCATCCTTCTACAGCAGCTTGGGGTCAAGCTACGACATAAGGGAGGAGGAATGTCACGGGCCGTTCTACTGGAGCTCCTACGGGGCCTGGGGCTCTATAATAGGTTAGTGTGTGTGCGTGTGTGGGCTGGTGGCCTTTTGTACCTAACCCTGGAGGGTGTAGAACCCAGAGAACGATGTTGCGGTGCGCATATAGGCAGCACTGGGTGGTGGTGGGCGGACATCGACAAACATGAACCCTAATTCCTAAACCTTGTCGAACTCTCTCTCCCTGATCTACCTCAATCTACCCTGATTTCTCTCAAGTCCACTTAGTATCGTTACACCCTTGTCTCCTGCTCTCTTGGGAAAACAACGTCAACCACACCATCACAAAAAGGGCCTATAGCAGCGTTGCAAAAAAACTCATAGCGGCGATTGTGAAAAAATCCACCGCTACAGTGGTCCTTCATTTTTTAGCGGCGGTTTAAGATATGAACCGTTAATTTTTAGAGGCAGGGTCACATCTTAACCCGTCGTTAAAAATAACCTATATTTTTAGGGCGGTTTAAGATGTGATCTGCCTCTAAAATTGATTGTTAGAGGTGTCGGTATTTAGATCACCGGCAAGTAGAATTTGTTCCAAGGGCGCGCGTTTTGGTTTCGGTGATGGCTATGCAAGAGGACACAAGGATTATATTAGTTCGGGGATAAACCCCTACGTCCAGTTCTCGGCTCCGCTCGTGTTACTTGCACCAGGGTGTATAATGCTGGCGAGAGAGGAGTAGTCTCCAAGTCTATGGTACTCATGTGTGTGTGTGTGTGTGTGTGTGTGTGTGTGTGTGTGTGTGTGTGTGTGAATGTGTTTGATCGATCCCCTAGAGATGAGATAGGCCTTCCCTTTTATACCTCAAGGGAGCCAGGCCCTTTTATAGAGAGAGAGAAAGAGAGATTTCTACACGTGCGGAGTTGGTGAAGTCGTGTCGGAGAAGGTAGAGAGCTTAGTCGGCGGCATGACCTTTGGTCCTTGTAGGCCCTCATGGTCCTGGTCTGGTGTCAGAGAGGGGGGCACTGTGTTCGGGCGTGCCCCTGTTTTCCGTCGTCGGGTCAACCTCCCTTGTCATTGTAGAGGGCGTGTTCTGCTATTTGTGGGGTGGCGTAGCATGGGCGCTATCATATTACTCAAGAAAGGTTCCATCCGGTCATCTTGTATCATCGCTACTAGCGATGTCATCGGGCGATAGCGGCACAGAGAGCCTTACCGCGCCTGCCATCGTCAGTAGGCACTGGTGATGATGAGGGGGGCAGGTATACAGAGAGATTTAACCCCCTGATACTGTATGCTTCGGACTGGGTGCAACATTTAAGGCGGGGCAGTTGGTAGTTGTTGACCGTCATCTCGCTCGACCCCCACGTCGGGAGTCGACGCGTTGGGTTGTGCTTGCCTAGGCCCGCTCGGAGTTGGTATCTGTCCCGTGTTGGTAGTGCAATCGAGTTTTTTCACCCGTTATTTCCGGCACAATCAGTGATTCGCAAGGCTGTCCTTTCATCAGTGGTGGTCCACTGAGGGGGTTTGACAGAGACAAAGCCTATCCGGAGGTCCTAGGACCCACTTACTTTTTGTTATGGTGACGATGGTGGCAAACCAATTGTCCCTATCTAGGACTTAGCAAAATTGGGCAAGTGGCCGGGTCAGCAGCTCGATGGAGCAAACTGTACCTTGAGCCTTGCTAGGCGGTCTGGTTTCACCTCGACCCCTTGGGGGTTGAGCAAATCGTTGAAGACCCTCGATCCCCCAAGGGGTCCAACGGAACATGGCCGACTTTCGACCCCAAGAGGGTCGAGCGAGTCGGGAGCGACGTGGCCTTCGCTTCCCGAATTCGGTTGTCACGTAGATCCCTTTTGCGGGGTCCGCGTGGGTGACACCTTGGCGGTGATCAGACGCGTCTGTTGTTTCAGACGAGGACAGGCTTCGAGGCGCCACATGGCACCCCTGGTGTCTGCCCCCAACAGTAGCCCTCGGGCGAATCAGAGAGTCATTCGGGGGATCTCGATATCGATGTTCGCGGACAGCGCGAGGTTGTTTTGCCAGTTGTTCGACTTTCAAGAGAGGTGCACGCGAGCGCACCAGACGGGTGTAGCCTCCGAGCCAGGGGGCGAGTTTTGGTGAAAATCGCGCTTTGGCGTGATTCGACACAATGTGGTTAGCTCGTTCTTCGATTGAGGTGCGTGCGAGCGCACCCGTCGGGTGTAGTCCCCGAACCAGAGGGCGAGTTTCGATGAAACTTGCGCTTTGGCTTGATTCAGCATGATGGTCACTGGAGTGTTGTCGCATTCGTATCCACCGGCTCTGTCTCCTGGTCTGAGCAGGCAGTTCGGGGCGCCGCAGTGGAGAGGTTGTCCATAGCACCCTCGTGACGAGGCGCGTCTTGTTTGCCTCAAAAGGCGAGACATGGCGCTGCCGAAATGGCAGGCTTGTTTTCTTTTCTGATGTGTAAGGGCATCTTTCTGTTGGGCCTGGTGCCGACGTACTATGCATCAGGGGGGATCCCAAGGCGCGCCCCAAGGTGGCTTGGCCATTTAAGGATGCTGCGGGGTTGCGTCTCCTTATCCAAGCTCACTCCAAAGCCTCCCATGCTCCTTGACTTTGTTGCATCCCTCGAGTTGGCGCCACTTGGTGGGCCCTCTATGGAGTGCTTTGGTGCTAGCATGGCGGCTCAAGACGGGTGCCTGTCAGCTGATGGGAGCGAGAGCGAAGGTGAAGATAATGCCCTGAAGCTGTGCGGCTTGATGTTCCTCATTGGCGACCATCATGGCAGGATGGAAAACAATGTGATGTTCCGCAAGGATGCTGCTATTATGACCGTCACTCGTGGTGGCAACTGCAGGTCGTGGGATACGAGTCTTGTAACCTTCTCCTCTCGCTAAAACTTGGTGGGAAGTAAGGGGCCCTCTTATGGAAGGCCTAGGTGGTTTCTCAGCTGCACCCCTGCGCGCCTTAGATGGCGTTAGTAAGGACGGGGGCAAGAAGAGACACCGTACTAGCTCTCTTGTTCCTGTGGGGACTTTAGTCCCAATGATCAGCAGCACTTCATCCCTAGGATGCAAATAATCTGCTAGCTTCGTTGTCCGGGAGGATTCCGCGCTCTCGAATGAGGGCATCTTTCCCCTGATGACGAAGCATTACAGCTGCTTCACCCCGTATTCGCCCGTCGAGGTGCGGGTACCGACTCTTATTGTAGTGTGTTCCACGAGGTCAATTTTTATATTTCTCTTTCTTATATCTTACGCATCATAGCATTTGTTTGTAAGAAATTGTTGTATGAATCGTCCTCGCCGTGGAGTCTGTGTTGGCGATGTTGGTCCTCGAGTCACCACTCGACGCAGTCAGACTTGTCGAGCAACCATTTTGACTTGATCGTGTTACCCTTTCGCGCCCTATTCGTGAAACGGAGGGTAGAGCCGGGCCGCGTTTTAGCCTCGATGGTTGAAACATGGTGCTCAGTGAGCTATTATCGAGTTCGTTCGAGTGAGACCCCCAGGTCCCCATCGATGGGGTCCTAGTGAACCAGCTGGTGGTTGATCTCATAGATCCGTTTTCTGACTCGATCGGTTACCTTGACCTTTCGATGGGTAGCGGCGGTTGGTTGCCTCTCTTCAGGGAGATACCAATCGATGGGTCGGAACAGGACTCGAATGCAACTCCGCGATGCCCTCGACCTCCAGAGGTCAGGGTGTTGGCCGCTAGGTGTGCCCATCGCTCGTGCCCCTTGCTCTTATTTCACACACAGGGTGGCTGTTGAACCCCTTTGTGAGGCCAGCCTTAGGACCCCGGCGCTATCGGGTAGTCAAGGCGATTTTCAGCCTCTTATCCCGTCTTACCTACACCCACAAATCTCGGGTCGGGTCGAGCGAGTCGTGGATCGTCACGCCGGCGCTTGGGTCAACATCGACCGAACCCCGCGGGGTCGATCGAGTCGCTGCTGTGAAACATGGTTAGTAGAAGCCAGCCTCGATCACCCTGCTCCCTTCCCGTGAACCCAGGGGTTTTATGGGCGGATTGTTTGGGCGCAGGAACCGTGGGGTTTTGGACGGATGGGGCCTGTTTCCTTAAATCTACAGGAAATAAAGGAGGGCGTGGGGCTTCAATGGGTTTCGAACTGTCTTCCCACTGCCCGAGACAAGGGCGGTGTGTTTACCTCGCACGCGCGTCGTGGTGGTCCCGGTTGAACCATCGGGTCGCTTCGTCTTCTTTGACGGGGCGATCGTGGGCGCGCGTCTCCCGCCCAAATAACGAGGGTAGCGGGGCCACCAACCCAGGACGCCAATGAGCGGAGCAGAAGCCGGAGAGTCGTGGGGATATGGAGAGAGCGGGGAAGAACGTGGCGGAATTTAAGCCATGGGTGGCGCGGGGAGGATTTAATCCTTACCTTGGACAGGTCGCGGCTGGCTCCCGCGGTCAGGTCGGGGTGCGTCTCTTGGGGGGGGGGGGGCGCCGCGTATTTAAGTCCGGCCTAGGCCGTCTTCTTCCGTTCTTCCTCTTTTAGCTTCGTGTTCACTTCCTCCCCTGCTTTTAGCTTTCGATTACGCCGAGAGCCTTGATGTCCGTTTGGTTGTTCTTTGCCGCTCCATCATCCTTGCATCCATCACCTCTTTGATCGCCACGATGGCCCAGCTGGACAGGACCGCCTGGGGTCGCTCGTCCGTGAGGATATTGCAGATGGAGGGCCTGGTGGAGGTTGGTTTCCTTCCCGCTCTCACTGACGCGGTGGAGTGGATCATGCCGGACAACGAGGCTGCGCCTGACCCTCCATTGGGCTACGTCATCTCTCTCGTGCCATTTCATGAGAGGGGCACTGGCTCGCCGAGGAGCAAGTTCCTACACGGACTGCTGCACTTTTACGAGATCAAGATGCAACACCTGAACCCGAACGGGGTCCTTCACATCGTGTTGTTTGCCATGTTGTGCAAGGGGTTCCTGGCGATTGAACCCGACATCGAGGTATGGAAGTACTTCTTCTCCCCTTCCCTAATCATGAGGACGGTCGACGACGGGGTGCGTCCCATCGCCCATGGTTGTTGTAGCCTTCGCTTGATCCAGAGGAGGGCGCTGGAGTATATCTCGGTTCCCTTCCCTTTGAATGTGCCGGGGTGGCATTCGAAGTGGTTCTACCTCCGCAACGACGTGGCGGGTCCCTTCCCGGTGTTTACCAATCGATCGATCTGGGAGGCGTCGGCGTCCTAGAGCTGGGGCGTGATGAAGAAGGACCTGAAATCTGTCAGCCCCATTGTCCAGGCCATCCAGCTTTTGAAGGAGCGCGGCCTCTCCGCTGTTGGGGTCGTGGGGTGGTGGTTTCGGCGCTGCTTCATTCCACTCGTGGCCTAGCCTCTTCCCATGTTCTAGGTGGGCCTAGAGAAGCGCTGGTCACCGGTGCAGTCGCGGCCCTGGAGGAGCTGACCGACCGCTCGACCATGGTGGAGAGGATCAGGACGGTGCTGCTATTCCCGGATGGCACCTGGCCGATACCAGGTTGTCCGCCCATGCTCACATCAGAGGGGGGCGTCGATGTGGTAAGCTTATTTTTTGTTGTTGCCCCGATCATTCTAGTCGTCCGATTCACTTTTTGTGTTTGAGGTTCCTCTTGTACTCTTATTTCATGAACGCAGTCCGATCTGGTGGCGCGCTTCCACCCCCACACTCTGAAGCTCCCTGAAGACGCGCCACTAAGGGCAGCGAAATGCTTCCATGAAGCGGAGGCCCAAGAGGCTAGGAAGCAGAAACAGGACGTCAGGGACGTGAAGGTTCGATGGCAGCTGGACCACGAAAAGAGGAGGGTGCGCCGCCAGGACATGGGTGAGGCCACGGACACCGAGTCCTTGTCTTCGACCGATAAGGAGGGCGACGGCTCAGGGGCGAGGAAGGCGGAGGCGGGCAGGCTGCCTGCCTTTACAATGTCGTGGCGGATGACTTGGAAGGCGACGGTCGGAACGCCGAGGATGACACGAGCTTGGTGGCGGCGCTACACGCCGCTCTCTTCACCGAGGGAACGGCCTTGAGACCTCAGGGCGACGCACCGGAGTCTCGCTCGAGTGAGCTGTTAGCCGTCGAGGTGGCGGTGAGTCCGATCAAGTCGCTGGTCATGGATGATCATGCCATCCAGGTTGACACGACGGAGATTGGTGGGGGCAAAGAGAAGCAGCCCCTGAGGCTGAGCGAGCTGGTCGGGGGCCATGGAGATGGTGGCGGGCTGGACGCTGGACAGGTGGTCAGCATTCCTCCCTCGTGGAAGGACCCATACATCCTCCCCTCCGTGGATGCCTTGTCGAAGCGTGGACGCGACACTGGCTTAGCAGGTGGCACGCCTGTGTCAAATCGCCGGACCGTCGCTCAGAGGTCCCACCCTAGGGGCTTTACACCGACGAAGTCACTGCGGGTGGAGGCGGCGGCAAAGATGCGCAAGGCGGGCCAGCGGGCGTCGGGTGCCTCGAATGCCATTAGCTCGTCTAGCGCGGTGGTTGACCCCGGGACTTCTTCCCCGACTGTTCAAAAGCGCGGCCCCATGAAGCCCTCCGAGGAGACATCGACGATCGATTCTGGGATGGCCTCCCCGGCGGTTTAGGAGCACGGCCCCGCAGAGCCCATCGAGAAGGCTATGGCGGTGGCACCGGTCGTCCCGAGGGCGCCTGCCTCGTCCCCTGTGGAGGTCGCGGCGGGGATGCCAAGGGGCCGGGCCCTCAGCGACTCCAGGGGCTTCTGTTGGTGTCACAAAGCGCGAGCTTTAGTGCCACTAACTAGAAGGGTATGAAACGGAACAATGGGCTCTTCTCACGTATCCCCAAAAAGATTCGTTCCGTTACAAGTAAGTAGGGGCGTTCTATTTATAGGCCCGTACTTAGGTCATATGCAAATGACCATTTTGTCCCTAATTACCTACTATATTCTTCGAATATTCTGTACAAAATGGTGATAAAGGATAAATCGGTCATTTGAGCGCTTCTGGTACCCTTCCTTGTTCCGCACGCCACAACACGTGCTGGTGCCACGTGTTGCCCTATTCACGCCATGCCGGTTCTTGATCTTGCCCGGTGCCCTGTCCTTTGAAGGATGATTGCTTCATCCTTCAAGGGCGTGGAGGTACTGCTTGAAGGGTCTGCTGCTCTGTCCTTCGAAGGATGATGGCTTCATCCTTCGAAGGCATGGAGGTACCGCCCGAAGGGTCTTGGTTTTTCTGTGGCCTCCGATAAACACCTGTACCTCGAAGTTATGGTTAATAATAATAATAATAAAGGGATAACGATGGTTGACTTTGACTTTTATTCCCCCCAACATTAGCCCCTCGAGGGGTGGCATGCGAAGTGATCCCCCCCAACATTAGCCCCTCGAGGGGTGGCATGCGAAGTGATCCCCCCCAACATTAGCCCCTCGAGGGGTGGGTCCAACTTTGATGGGCCAAAACCCTCGCTTCGCCGGGATCTCTTACTAACACGCCACCCTTCGAACATCATAGTTGGGCTTTGAGCAAAGCTACCCGGGCTTCTACCTGTAAAAAGGAGAATAACTGTAGTGGAAAATTATTATTATTTTTACCAGTTACTCGTCCACTCAGCTCCCGCTATGCCTGCGATAATGACTAGGGTTCGAACAATAACAGTTTCTGAAAGAGAGTCCTCTTCTAGGAGTTCACCCAGTTCTCTCGAAGGTAACACTTGGCTATTTTGGGTGTCGTGGCTCTTCAGCTTCCGCTTTTAATTTTGTTTTACTGTGCCCCCAATTCCCGAGGCTCTCTGTAGTAAATGCCCATATGTTTTTACCTAACTATATAAGCGGGGGGTGAGGGGGGGGGGGGGGGGGGGTGGGGTAAAGGTCCGCGAAGCTTTTCCTACGATTTGCTTTTTAGTGCTCTAGCTTCCTATAGCTTCGTGCGCTCGTACTGTTCTTTGGTGACTTTTACTTCGAAGCAACTTTCGAGCTAGGTTGGTATGCATGAATCCTTACTTCGAAGTGTCCCTTGCGATGGTTGGGTCTAGTTTTCGCGTTCCTATTAAACTCACGTTTTGTCTTTGATTGTAGGATCTGAAGGAATGGCTCGAGTGGTGATGACAGCGCATGCGGTCGAGACCGCTATTGAAGAGAGCCCGCCTTCGAGGACTGTCGATGCTGCTACAAGTGAGGGTGACTCCGAGGCTGATTTTGCCAGGAGCCTGGAGGATAACCTCATTGTTGCTCCTGAAGGGTTGGGCCATGGTCATGATTGAGACCCTCTGAAAGAGGTCGAAGATGATGAAGAGGAAGACGATGGAGAGGAGGAGGAGGAGGATGAGGAAGAGGATGATGAGGAAGAGGGTGGTGACAAGGATTTCATTCCCCGAGGTGTTGGGAGGGTCGCAACTGATGCCCAAGGGCAAGGTTCAAGCCGAGGGTTCGGAGTTCTGGTCCAGTGGACGAGGACTTAGAAGACATGGATGCTGATGTCAGTGACCTACTGCCTGCAGGTGATTTTGGCCTGCCAAGGAGCCGGAAGGGGAAAGGAAAAGAACACGAGGGATGCAGACCTCGAACCTCCATCTTCGGGCGATCTCACCTCGATGCTCCTAAATTGCACAAACTTACCGAGTTGGGGTGTTTTCCCTCCGGAGGAGCCCGGCTGGCTGGTCAAGAGGTTATCCCTTGCCCTGCGCAAGATGAAGCCGTGGTTTTTGAAGACCACTTTACTACCGGCCTTCGCTTTCCTTGCTCATCCTTCCTGAAAGATGTGCTGGGCAGGTTCAACGTGCAACTTCACCATGTCAGCCCCAGCGGGATGGCCATGCTGAGCAAATTTGTCTGGGCGTACTGAGTTATCAGGGCCAGCCTGATATTGAAGTATTCTACAAGTATTACTATGCTCATTACCAGCCGAAGACCATTAAGATTGATGGCATGGTGCACGAGGCTGACTTCGCCTGTGTTACCTTCGTGCCCCGCTTCAAGCGCGACAATCAATTTGTCAAGTGCAGCCGAAACCGCTGGGGCGACAAGTGGCATGAGAGCTGGCTGTATGTGAAAGTTGCCACAGAGACTATTCATGCGGACGGGGGAGAGACAACAATTTTTCTATTAGCTTCGAAGCTAACTCCCTGCGAGCCTCGATCCACGGAGGGCAGGGAGCCCAAGGGCTGCAAGAATGGTGCTGCCTTCCGCATCGCTACCTTCAACTCAAGCCGTCGGGACCTTGTTGAAGAGTTTGTGGCTGCGAATAAGTGGCCACTAAGCGAGCGGTGCTCAATTCATGAGTTTATTCAGAAGAAAATCCCCTCGAGGCCTGACATTACAGTGCCCTTCCCAGAGGTACCCGTGGATAAACGGGGTCTTGGTGACGAGGAATTTGTGGTCTTCCTACAGTGTGCCACCGAGGCTGTAGTAGGGCCCTACACGCGTGAGGAGCACAAACACACCTGCGAGCGGACTTCTCATAGTGGCTGGCTCAACCATGTGTTGACTTTGGCTGGTGTGAAGTACCCGGCTTGTGTTGCGCCAGGACCTCGTATGAGACGGAACTGGCCCGCTGGTAATGTTGGTTCGAATGTTGGTAAGGCTACAGGGGCTAAAAAGGCCAAAAAGGAGAAGTGTCCGATGAATCCCTCATCGTAGATTGGGAAATGAAAGAGGGAGGAGGAAACTTCGAAGGTCCCCCCAAAATGCGCGCTCACAAAAGAACCCCGCCGAGACTCTTCGAGCTCCTCTGCCCCAGGCCTTCGCGCTCTTGGGACTTTGGTGCACGCCGGGGCGATGGCGGACGCTTTTGACGGCAAGGATGATGAGGACGATGATGTGATGGTGGTTTCTCGCCCTGCTGGAGGCGGTGCCGCTAATTTACTAGCCTCAAGCCCCTCCATTATTTCCGCAAAGGGTCGGACTGTGGATGCGGAGGCCGCAGACACTCTCGCTGGACTTAAAGGAAAATTCTCTGCCCGCCCTGGACCTTCGAGTCCAAGCCAACTTTTGATTGGAGCTGAAACCTCTGGGGGGTCTATGGGTAAAAACTTGGGCCTGCCCAAGGGGTATGAAGGTTTTGCTGATCCCGTGGCTTGGGCTGAGCTGTGCTCGGCGCCGGATGCTTTCATAGCCGAAGGGGCTAAATTATTCGAAGCCGAGGACTTGAGGCACAATCTCTGCCACGTTTTGAGACATGTAAGTACGCTTGGCTTTGATGGTGCATAAAAAGAAAACATTTTACTATTTTTGTTGAGGTTTCTGACAGGGTTGTTTTGACTGTTCTTTTGTTTCAGGCTCACACCCTCGCGCGGATTTCTTCCGAGAAAACTTGCACGGAGCTAGCCTCCTTGGAGAGAGAAAGAAATTCGCTTGCAACAGAGAATATGTTGCTGAAGGAGAAGCTTAACAGCCTTCGATCTATGAAGGATGAACCTGCGCTTGAAGCTACACGAGTGTAAAAGGAGCTTGATGCTTTGTGAGTGGAGGTTGCTGAATTAAAGACCGGCTTAAGTCGCCTGGAAGCTGCTGAGGCTAAGATTGCAGCTCTGGAAAATGAGAACATAGGCTTAAAGCATGACCAATCGACTCGCAATTATGGGTTCGCTGCCCAAGCTGTATCTGCACACCATCAATATTGTGAGGCCTTGGGTTATGTTGGTGCTGAGCCAATATCGTTGACCGATGGGGCTGGTATCACCGAGGCCATGTTCCTTGGCTAGCTTAAGTCTGAGTTCGAAGCTCTCCCGGGGGTGATGGACAAGCGTAGCAATTTTGGCTCGCTTCACACTGCAGAGGCCGCTTTCGGGCTGGTGGAACATGAAGGCTGCGACCAATTCCATGCTTTGGGGAGGCGCAATTTTCCGATTGGGGCGGACACTCGAGGCGGCTTGTCGCTGGAGGCCACTGCCGCAGCTAAGCATGTTGCTATGAAGTTTTGGCGCGATCACGGTTGTGAAGCTGCTTGATAGGCTACGATTGAGAAGCTGGCTTAGGTTGTACTTCTGTTTCTGTATTGTATTTTCATTTACTTCCACGATGTTCAAAGTTAAAGTTGATTGTGCCTGCAAAGATGCGTGATTCTTCAAGGAGCAGTGGTGGCCAAGTTGAGGATCCTTCGGGGGGCCAAGACACTTCGAGAAGTGATGCCGACAAGGCGGGTACTTCGGAGGGTGGATCGAAGGCTGCACCTGGAGGGGTTTAGGGTCGTTTGTAGATGCTATATTGATGTAGTATATTTTTTTAGGAGGTCCTGAGGGAGATTTTGTAACTATGATTTTGACATGCCTGCTTCAACCTGCTCAGGTGTCCTTCGTTTCGCCTGCACGGGATTCCAAAGAGCACACTTCTAGTCGATCTTCCGCGTTGCGCATATTGGGCCTAATGAGCGAGGGGTCCCAATCTTTAATGGATGATGCCTCTGTCCCTATGCCTACTTCAAGTAGTTCTGAGGCCAGTTTGAGCAGCTTCGAAGCGTTAGATGTTGCGGCGGAGGCTGAAAAGCTCAATGACCGCGCGCGTGCTGCTTCACCCGGGGCACGCTTGGTGACTTTGGATGCCGGGGTGGTTTGTGTGGGAAATTATTCCCACTTATTTAGTTGCGGCTCTTTGTCTAGTACATTGTCCGTGCTTCGTCGTCGGGGTAAAGCTAAGTCCAGTGGTGGTGGGGGGAGGTCCCGCGTGACACTAGCGTAGATAGACTACGCAGGAAACGAACACCCGGATTTCCGCTTTCGACGCGAAACAAGAAGCCCCTAGGCAACGATGGTTCGGACGCCTCAACTCTGCCCCCCTCCCCCCGTTTGCGGCTCGCTGTGGCAAAGCGATCTATTAGCTCTGTATTGACTTCACCAACAAAGATTGCTAAATCTTTTTCACAGGTGCCGATTCCTGCTAGTGAAAATGTGCAAGATTCGGGCGTCTCTGGTGCCGGGGGATCGAGGCCTAATCCTTGCCCACCTCTGCCTGGTTACACTGCCGACGAATGGTCCGTTTTGCTTCCCCAGGTGTTAGCCTCTGGGGTCGTTGTAAAAGAAGAACCCATTGATTATGATTTCTGATGTAAACATTTGTTATTTATGATTGCAATAAAGTATGTTTTGTCAGGTTTGAGTTGCTATGAGTCGTTGAATTTCTGAAAAATGCCACCCTCCCCCTCGAAGTGCTAGGGGCGAGGTGTTTTCGAGCTAACCCTTCGACGGGTTTGGGTGCAACGAGCCCCTTAGTAATTTTTGCTATGTTTTTGAAAAATGCCACCCTCCCCCTCGAAGTGCTAGGGGCCAGGTGTTTTCGAGCTAACCCTTCGACGGATTTGGGCTGCAACGAGCCCCTTTAGCAATTTTCGCTAAGTTTTTTGAAAAACGCCACCCTCTCCCTCGAAGTGCTAGGGGCGAGGTGTTTTCAAGCTAACCCTTCGACGAGTTTGGGCTGCAACGAGCCCCTTTAGCAATTTAATCTAAGGTTTTTGAAAAATGCCACCCTCCCCTTCCAAATGCTAGGGGCAAGGTGTTTTCGAGCTAATCCTTCGATGGGTTTGGGCTGCAATGAGCCCCTTAGCAATTTTCGCTAAGTTTTTTGAAAAACGCCACTCTCCCCCTCGAAGTGCTAGGGGCGAGGTGTTTTCGAGCTAACCCTTCGACGGGTTTGGGCTGCAACGAGCCCCTTAACAATTTTCACTAAGTTTTTTGAAAAACGCCACCCTCCCCCTCGAAGTGCTAGGGGCGAGGTGTTTTCGAGCTAACCCTTCGACGGGTTTGGGCTGCAACGAGCCCCTTGAGCAATTTTCGCTAAGTTTTTTTGAAAAACGCCACCCTCCCCCTCGAAATGCTAGGGGCGAGGTGTTTTCGAGCTAACCCTTCAATGGGTTTGGGCTGCAACGAGCCCCTTTAGCAATTTTCGATAAGTTTTTTGAAAAATGCCACCCTCTCCCTCGAAGTGCTAGGGGCAAGGTGTTTTTGAGCTAACCCTTCGACGGGTTTGGGCTGCAATGAGCCCCTTAGCAATTTTCGCTAAGTTTTTTGAAAAACGCCACCCTCCCCCTCGAAGTGCTAGGGGCGAGGTGTTTTCGAGCTAACCCTTCAACGGGTTTTGGCTGCAACGAGCCCCTTAGCAATTTTTGCTAAGTTTTTTGAAAAATGCCACCCTCCCTCTCGAAGTGCTACGGGCGAGGTGTTTTTGGGCGAACCCTTCGATGGGTTTGGGGTGCAACGAACCACTTAGCATTTTTTGCTATGTTAGCTGGCTGCACGGCTTTTAGCTCTTCGGGCTTAGCCAATGCGGCAGCTATGGCTTGAGAGCTATTTGCTTTTCGTCGAATGTTTAAATCTCCGTGGTGGGAGTTGTTTCGACGTGCTCTGCTGAGCGAGGCTTTCTGCTTTGGGGAAGGTAGCTTTATAGATTTAGCTGGGGTTTACATAGGATCCGCCTTGTTAAAAACCTCACCCTTTGTGAGGAAAAGAGTACGGTCCTTTACATAATTGCCTAAAAGGAAAGCTTGAAAAGAAAATCTACCAACTAAGCTCAAGGTAGCACTTATAGTTTCGTGCTATGCTTGGTTGTTTACATTCTTCGAGTGGTGCCTTTTCTATACGTAAAACCTTCGAAGGTTGTCCACGTTCCAAGAATGCGGCAACTCTTCTCCTTGCGAGGTCTGGAGCCTGTATGCTCCGGGCCTGTTTGATTTTACCATGATGTATGGGCTCTCCCATTTGGGTTCTAACTTGCCTTTGCTTTCTGTTTTCGGGCTTCAGAGTAGAACTAGGTCTCCTACTGCGTAAGCTCGGGGTGCGACTTTTTGATCCCTCCATTGGCGGGTTTCTGATTGATACTTTTCAAGGTTGACAGCTGCATCCAGTCTATCGACTTCCATGAGATCCTTTGATTCCGCCTTTGCAGGTTGTGTTGATTTTGCATTGAAGGTTCTAGGGCTTTGTTGCAAAATCTCCTCGGGCGTGACTGCTTCTTCCTCGTAAAGTAACCAGAACGACGAGTATTTGGTTGCTCTGGGTTCAGTCGTGTTGTGCGACCATATAACCCTTGGCAGTTCTTCTGCCCATTTTCCTTTCTTATCGTTGAGGAGTATCTTTTTGATTGCCTTGAATATAAGACTGTTTGCTCTTTTGACGGCTCCATTCCACTGGGGGTGATATGTTGACACGAAGTCGACTTTGGTTCCGATGGAGTGACAGAATTCTTTGAACATATCATTCTCGAATTGTTTTCCATTGTCGACTGTTATGTCCCTTGGCACTCCGAAGCGACAGACGATGTTTTGCCAGAAGAACTTTCTAATTGTTGCTGCCGAGATGTTTGTGATTAGTCTTGCTTCAATCCACTTGGTGAAATATTCTAGCGCTATAACTGCCCACCTGTAATTCCCTGGGGCTGTGGGCAGGGGTCCGACGATGTCGATTCCTCAGCGTTGGAGAGGCCATGATGAGGCTATGAGTTGTGTTGGCTGCGAGGGTGCTGACTGCTTATTTGAGATTTTTTGGTAGGCTTCGCATCTAGTTACTACTTCTACGGCATCCTTGACAATAGATGGCCAGAAGAAACCTTGTCTAACTGCCTTTGCTGCTAGCGGCTGAGGTCCCATATGTGCTCCGCAGATTCCCTCGTGTATCTCATTGAGTAGCTGGGTGCCCTTCGTTCTACTTACACACTTAAGTAGTGGGGCGTAAATTCCTGACTTGTAAAGCTCACCATCGATGATGTTGTAGATCCTAGCCCTTTCTTGCATTCTTTTTGCCACTGACTCGGTGTCTGGCTCATAATAACCCCTGAGGTATGCAATGATTTGGGTTCTCCAGTCTTCGCTTGTTACTGCATGTATTTGCGTGGGGTCCTGAAGGACTGCTTTGATCGAAGGTTCTGTGATTGTTTGAAAAAACACGTCTCGTGGTATTGCTTCTTGTCTTGCTGCCAACTTGGCGAGCTTATCTGCCTCCGTGTTAACTTTCTCTCGATGTACTGTATATCAAAGCCTTTGGAATACTTTTCCATGCTTCGAATGGTGCTGTGGTATTTCTCAAGCAATGGATCCCTGGTTGTGAATTCTTTGTCGTACAGGCTGGCAACAATCTTGGAATCCGTTCTAACTTTGCACCTCTGGACTTTGAGTGCCCTTAATTTTTTGAGCCCTAGCAATACTGCCTCATACTCTACTATGTTGTTGGTGCACTTGTCCATTTTTTTTTTTGCTGAACTCAAGCCTTGCAGCATATTTCATTTTCACGCCCGTGGGCGAAGTGATTACTGCTGCTACACCTACCCCGGCCAGTCCCCATGCTTCATCACAATGCATTGTCCACTCTGGTTCAGACCATGTTTGATTTTTTATGTGCTGTGGAGCCGTGCAGTCTTCTATGAAGTCAGCGAGTACCTGAGACTTGATGGCGTTGCATTTCTCGAAGTCTACTACATGCTCAGAGAGTTCCATGGCCCATTTGCCGATTGTTCCCGAAGCTTCTCGGTTGCCAAATATTTCATGAAATGGTTGGCTGGTGAGCACTTTGATGTGATAAGCCTCAAAATAATGCCGCAGCTTTCTAAAAGCCATAACTACCGCGTATGCGATTTTTTCCATCTCAGAATAGAGCCTCTTGGAGGTAGACAATGCCTCGCTAATATAGTATACCGGCAGCTGTACCAAGAGTTCCTTCGGTTCCCCTTTAACCGTTTTGACTATTTTCTTTTCCTGTACAAGGACTACGCCGACTGTCGAATGGGACGCAGTGACATATAACAGTAGCATAGCCCTGGGCTCTGGGTTGGTTAGCTTTGATTGCTTCTTGAGGTAATTTTTTAGATTTGTGAAGGCTTTTTGCTGTTCTGGACCCCATTCGAAGGGTTGAGCCCCTCGGAGTGTTTAGAAGAATGGCAAGCTTCGCTCGGCCGATCTGGATATGAACCGGTTTAGTCCCGCCATTCTGCCTGTGAGTTTTTGCACATCCTTTCGACACTAGGGCTCCTGCATTTGGATGATTGCTTTGATCTTGTCCGGGTTGGCTTCGATGCCTTTGGCTGACACCAGACAACTGAGTACTTTTCCTTTTCGGATACCGAAAACGCACTTCTCTGGATTCAGTTTTAACCTTGCTGCTCGGAGGTTTGCGAATGTTTCTACGAGGTCTAAGATGTTGCTACCCTTTACTTTGCTTGCTACTATGATATCGTCCACATAAGCGTGTACGCTTTTTCCGAACTGTGACTCGAAGGCTTTCTGAGTCATGCGGCAAAATGTGGGGCCGGCATTTTTCAACCCCTCGGGCATTCTTACGAAACAATAGGTGCCAAAGGGTGTGATGAAACTTATTTTTTCCTCATCCTCCCTTCTTAGACATATCTGATGATAGCCAGAGAAACAATCAAGCAATGACTGCATCCACGATTTTGTCAATTCGAGGCAACGGGAAGTCGTCTTTGGGACAAGCTTTGTTGAGATCTGTGAAGTGAATACACATTCTCCACTTCCCATTCTTTTTTCTTACCATTACGTAGTTTGCTAGCCAAGATGGGTATTTGACTTCGCGGATAACAGAAGCATCGAGGAGCCGTTGAAGTTCTGCTCTGATGGCTTCTGTTTTTTCATCGGACATCTTTTGAAGCCTCTGTTTCTTTAGCCTGATCTTTATGTCAACCTCTAGCTTGTGCTCTATGATGTTTCTGTCCATGCCTTTAAGGTCTGCTGAAGACCAGGCGAATACATCTTTGTTCTTACTCAGAAATGCTAGCAGTTCTTTCTCTTCTTCGGGTTCTAAACCAGAACCTACTATGACGAACTGGCCGAGGACTTGTTCATCGAGGAGTACTCTTTTGGTTTCTTCGTCTGGCTGAACTGCAACCTTTTCTCTGTCGAGACATCATGTCTCTTCTTTTGCGTTCGCTTTATGCTGCTCACGAGCTTTTTGGGCTCTCTCTTCATCCTGTAGCTGCTCTTGGCTAAAGACCTGTATGTTGTTGCAGTTTCTTTCCCCCGGTGCATAACCTTTTTCTATGTCTCTTGCCATCTGCTGATCTCCTTTGACTGTGATAACCCCCCCCCCCACCCCCCCCCCCGCTGCTGGAATCTTCATACATAGATATGCACTGTGGATGATGGCCTCGAAGGTGTTAATTGTGCCCCGGCCAAATATGACGTTAAATGGGTGGCAAAGATCCACCACATGGAATGTTACATATTCTGTTTGAGGGTTTTGGGTGTTGCTGAACGATACTGGGAGGGAGATTGTGCCCATGGGAGTGATTCTTTTTCCGCCAAAGCCTATGAGTGGTATATTTGACGGCTGCAGAGAACTTTTGCTGAGGCCCATTTGCTCAAAGGTATTTATGAACAGAATGTCTGCCTGGCTACCGTTGTCTACGAGAACTTTACTGACCATCCAGGTGTGGATGTGGGCTTCGATTATAAATGCATCAACATGCGGATAAGCTTTGAGGTTGAGATCTGACTCGGTGAATATGATGGGAATATGAGACCACTTTGACTTGATAATAGGTCCCTCTATGAAAACGTTGTTTACCACTCGAAAGTGATCTCTTCTTCTTCTTTTGTTTTCGAAGTATGAAGATGACCCTCCGCATATCATTCCGATGTAGCCTTGCACTGGAAAGGTTGTGGCTTGGTTTGGGGTGGGCTCTGGTTTAGGCTGTGGTAGGTGTTGAGGCTCTTGCTTTTGCCTTTGCTGGTCTTGCCTGGGCGATGGTTGCTGGATTTGTTGTCTGGGTTGAGCGTATTGGCTGGGCGGTTGTGTGGGGTGAGTTGCATGAAAATATGGGGATGGTGCGTAAAGTTGATGAGGGTGGGTGCTTGGGTAGTGGTAATTGGGCTGAGCAGGCTGTGGATATGGTTGCTGGGGCCATGGGTTGGGTGATGTATAATTGATGGATTTGGGTAGGAACGAAGCCTTCTTTTCTGCTTCGATCCTTTCTTGGATTTCTTTTGCTTTGAGGCAAGTGGAAGTTTTCTGCCCCTTGTCCTCTTTGCAGTAGAAACAGTACGGCTTTCTGGCCGGTCGAGTCTGGACTTGAGAGCCTCGGCCTCTGCCACGCCCTTGTTGGCTGCTTCCTCTGAAATCATTAGTCTGGTTATCTCTGCCCATGGTGTCTTCTTTCTGTCCCTCGATGTGACCGATGAACAAAGGCGAGGGTTCTGTGGAGTGCTTAGTTTTTCTGTACTGCCTTTCTTGATAGCCACCTTCACTATGTGACTGGTTGCGGCTCTTACTTTGACTTTGCTTGCCCTCTTGTAGTCCACATCCGATCTACTGTATTCTTTGAACTTTGTGCATAACATTTGCATGGTGCACGGGTTCATCCACGCGCAGTATGAAGACATCTGGCCTGCTCTCATGCCTCTGAGTACAAAACTTATTGCCGCCTCATCCGTGACACTCGGGGCCTGGGCTCGAAGCGTGAGGAATCTTCTATAGTACTCATGTAATTGCTCATTTTCTTGCTGGGCAATATTCAATAGCTCATGCGATGGTTCCATAATGGTGCGGAACCCTCGAAAGCTTGCAACCACCTTATCCCTGACGTTTTCCTAGTTGTATAGAGACCTAGGGGGCAGGTTGAAATACCAATTGAGGGCGGACTCTTCGAGGGCGCAGACGAATGCCTTTGCCAAGGTTACCTCGTCTCCTCCTGCTAATATGATTGTTGCTTCATAACTCATGAGGAATTGCCTTGGGTCGGAATTTCCCCTGAATTTGGCTAGCGGTATCATTCTGAACTGCGGTGGGTATGGAGCTCTTTGCAACCCTTCGTAGAGAGGTGAATCTTTGTCAACTATGCCCGTTGTGCCTGCTCTTCGAATTGGTAGCACTTCTGCGGCTATCAGCTGATGGCATGGCGTGAGTGGTACTTCTTGCTCTAGGTACAGGTGAGCTTCGGGCTTTGGGTTTGATTCTTGGCGGCTTGCCCTACCAATGGTTCTCTGGAGTTCTTCGACTTCTTTTGCCAATTGCACATTCTTGAGTCTGAGCTGGGCTATGTACTCTTTCTCTTGTAAGGCTTTCTCTCTTTCTGACAGCGCTTTGCTTCTTAGCTCTTGTTCTTGCACCATTTGTTGCTTGAGTTGCTCGAGGTGCTCAGCTCTTTGGGCTAATAGTTCCATCTCTTGTGCTGTTGTCATCGAGGTTGGGGTGTTGCTTCCCGGAGGGTTTGAGCTTGAATTGTTCAGGACACTATACTGGGTCTTTTAGACCGCCCACCACTTCTGCTTGAAGTGATGGTTGCACTTCGGGGGTGTTCTCTTTTGTTACTTGCGATGTAGATTGATCGTTAGTCAGTTGGGAGTCTCCCGAAGCGCTGCTTCGGGGGAGGGGGGGGGGGGAGTGCTGCTCGAAGACAGCGGTCTGTGGTGTTGAGTCATCGTGAGCTTGTGTACGAGCTCACAACATGGAGGGCACCACTGTTGGTATCACAAAGTGCGAGCTTCAGTGCCACTAACTAGAAGAGTAAACATGAAAAGGAATCGCGAAGGGTATGAAACGGAACAATGGGCTCTTCTCACGTATCCCCAAAAAGATTTGTTCTGTTACAAGTAAGTAGGGGCGTTCTATTTATAGGCCCGTACTTAGGTCATATGCAAATGACCATTTTGTCCCTAATTACCTACTATATTCTTCGAATATTCAGTATAAAATGGTCATAAAGGATAAATCGGTCATTTGTGCGCTTCTGGTACCCTTCCTTGTTCCGCACACCACAACATGTGCTGGTGCCACGTGTTGCCCTCTTTGTGCCATGTCGATTCTTGATCTTGCCCAGCGCCCTGTCCTTCGAAGGATGATGGCTTCATCCTTCAAGGGCGTGGAGATACTGCTTGAAGGGTCTGCTGCTCTGTCCTTCGAAGGATGATGGCTTCATCCTTCGAAGGCATGGAGATACCGCCCGAAGGGTCTTGGTTTCTCCATGGCCTCCGATGAACACCTGTACCTCGAAGTTATGGTTAATAATAATAATAATAATAATAATAATAATAATAATAATAATAATAATAATAATAATAATAGTAAAAAAGGGGTAATAATGGTTGACTTTGACTTTTATTCACAGCCTGACTTTGATGAACCCTCGAGGGGTGGCATGCGAAGTGATCCCCCAATAGCTTCCACGGCGGCGCCAGCTCTGGGCGTCCCGGTGAGTACCCCTGGTGGAATGGCTAGGCGTCCAGGCATTGATCTAGCAAGGGGCTGGCTGCCGGCAGGTGTCACAAAGGTGGTGCAGAGGCCTCCGCCGCGTGTTCCGATAGACTCTTCCATCGTGGCTATGGAGAAGAAGAGGTTCTTCGATAACTGCAATGCTGTTGCTGCCGACATTGCCAGGTAGTCGGGCATGGTGACCCAGAGGTACGAGGAGGACGGCGTGGCGATCTTCGCCGACCTCTGTGATGCCCGTCTCGAGCTAGGGATGGTGAAGGACCGCGTAGGGGAGCTCGAAGCAGCGCTGAAGGACGTAGAAGGCCGAGGTCATGAGCTTCAGACGGAGTTGTACAACCTACAGGCCGCGTAGGAACAGCGTGGTGGCCAACTTGGTCGGCTCGAGCTAGAGCTCAGGGCGGCACGGAAGGAGCGCGATGAGGCCTTGAGGTAGGTGGCCCTCAGTGCCGAGGTTGTGCAGGTGCTCGAGGAATCATTGCGCTCAGAGAAGTCGCAGCATGACCGAGCTGTGGTCGCGGCCAAGGCCTCAGCCGAAGCCGAGGCTGCCCATCTAGCATAGCTGCAGGAGACCCGTAAGATCAAAGAAGGTGCTAGTTGTTTTTCTTTATTATTTTTTCCTTTTTTTGGCACTTGGTCACTCTAGTGACATTTATTATCATCGTGGTTGGTTGGTGCAGTGTTGGAGGAGAAGCTGGCAACGACAGAGTCCCTTCACTGAGAGGTGGCGGAGAAGGCTGAACTCCGTGACGTGCTGGGGAGGGCGGCTTGAGAGCTCCAAATCCCTGCAATGCATGAGGCTTCTCTAGGGTTACAGGTTGGGAACCTGATGTCGTCGGGGTGTGAATGGATCAGGTATGGTGTGCGCTCTGGCGTGCACACCGTCTCTGCTGTGCTTGGGACGCACTTTGAGGAAGTGGACTACAAGGCGCTGAGCCTCGGTTACCTCAACCACATGCCCAAGGAGATGGCCCGGATTCACGCCGACTCAGAGCCTCATGCCAACGTCTTGGCTGTGAAATATGAAGGAGATGCACTCCCCAAGACTGAAGAGGAAGATTAGTCAGAGTTTGCTTTATTTCTGAATAATTTGTCATCATGCCCACTTTTTATGTAATAGTTCTAATACATGAGCTTGAATTTGAACTCATGCTTGACTTATTTTGTTGGCCCGTGGTGGCCTTAAATGATTTTAGTTCTTGTTATTAAACCATTTTGTGTGCTCAGCCTGTTGCCTCTCCTGTTTTGGCTTACAAAGTCTAACCCCCGAGTGTTTTGGAAGTTTAGTCTTCCGGTGATCGCCGTTGTCGTGGCCGCTGGGGCAAGCACGATGTTGCGCCGTCCGATTGACTCGATTGTGAACTTCTTTTCTCGTGGCTTACTTTGTTTGCCAGCGTAGTGAGACTCAAGGTCGAGAAAGGCAGAAAGAAGAAGTAGATTTTTTCAAGAAATAACAAGGGGTGCACAGCTGCATGGGCCTATTGTGCCGTTCCAGCCCCCGAGTGACGCTCGACCCCTTGGGTGGGGTCGGATGTCACTTAGGAGCAAGCGAGGCTTGCGAGGATTACGCGAAACAGAGAGCTAGGGGTAGAATTGATGTAGCTATGAGATGTTCCACGCATTCTTGAATTCTTCGGCCTCCACAGTCTTGAGCTTGTAGGTGTCGGGGCGGATTACTCGAGAAACGACATATGGTCCTTCCCAGGGTGGTGAGAGCTTCTGTCGACCCCTGTTGTCCTTAACCCTGCATAAAATGAGGTCGCCTACAAGGAGACCCCTATCTCTTACACTTCGATCGTGGTAGCTATTGGTGGTTTCTAGACACCCATTTTATCTACCAAAAAGGGATGTTTTGCGTCTTAATTTGGTGGTTTGGACTAACAATTAACCCCATATCTGCATATATTTGTAGTTGTTCTGTTTTGGATGTAATCATAGAAAACAGGTGTAAAACAGGACAATTATGGATTAAGAACTAAGGAGTAACTAAGATGGGCCAGCTGCAGAGCCGCACCGATCGGCACGGGCCTGTGTCGATCGGCGCAGCACGAGAAGATGACGAAAACACGATCTAGTTCAGGAAAGACGAAGGCCCAGCTCAGTATGAGTTGGAATTGGTGGAAGTTGACCTAATCACGTCGAGTATAAAAGGAAGATAATTATCAAGAGCCAGGAGAGACCGAGAGAGACGGCGATCGCGAGAATCAATTATTAGAACTAGGGTTTTAGGATATTGGCGGCGAAGGTTGGTCAACACCGACGAGATCCACCAGAAGGGAGGTCGCGCCGATCGGCGCGACGCTTGCGCCGATCGGCACGTGCGCGTTCCAGCGCTATTTCTCACTCCTCTGCTATGTCTAGCGGAAGGATGAGTGAGTAGTCTCATATTCTCTTCTCTGGTGCGGGGATCTGGTCATGTAACTCTCATACTTGTTGATACTCTCTCGATGAATTTAATCTATGTGATGAACTTTATTGCACATCTATCTATGCCTTTCATTAGTGTATCGGCCAATACACTTTTGCCCATTACATAGTGCAAGAAACCAGTGGGGAGCTAATAGCCTTTGTAGTGACAGTCAGGGTGAACGAAACCACCATGTCTTGTAGAATATTAGAGTCATCACTCGAGTTGATAAGAATAAGGTTGCATGCTAGTGAGCCAATCCTAAGGAGAGAATTCTTCATCATCCTGTTACCTCTTCAATAACATTCACCTTCCACTTTCTCACCATCATCATTCACATCAACCAAACCATTACAATTTGTTAGTAACCCTTTAATACTATTAGTTCTGCTCGTTCCCTGTGGATTCGATAACCTTGGAATACTCTGAGGGAAAAAAGAGCTACAACTGTACACCGTCCTCTTGCAGTATATAAGTGGGTGCGTAATTACAACCAACAAGCCCTTTTTCTGGCGCAGTTGTCGGGGAACAAGCCAGTTCTTTTACTATTAATATTTTACTAACATCTAATCCTCTCTTTTCTAGTTGTTTTTGTTTTTGTGTTTTGTGTGAATTTTCAGGATGAGTACGAAGGACCTTCTCTGATGCTCAGGGAACTTTCTCTACCATCTCCAGACGTGCTGGTGCCTCAATCCTCAGATGAGAAGGCCACGGCCTCCTCGTATGTGTTGAACCCCCATTATTATTAGCATGGCTGAAGCAAACAAGTTCTTTGGAGTGAAAGAGGAGAACCCGTATACTCACTTACAAGATTTGGAGGCACTTTGCCAAACATTCCATCATGAAGGAGTGCATTTGGACGGATCGGCCGGAGGAAGTTTTCTAAGATTGACAGCCAAGGTAGGGATCGAATTGTTAGGAAAAATTGCCGAGAATGAAGCTTTGCACAAGCATTAGGAAGAATATCTAGAACCAAATCGGCAATGCCCAGAAGTTATGGAGAAGGGAGAGTCGCCAGCTGAACAGATCTTGATGTCCGAGAGTAGATCAATGATTACTTCGGAGCAACTCAAAGAAATAAAGCCCGTCGGACCCGCCTCTATGGATCTGACGTGTGCGCCGATCGGCGCAGTGTTGCACCGATCGGCGCAGTCACGACGACAGGAGAACCGATCACCCTGATGACTCCGTCAAGTAGCAAGGAATATACCAAGATAGAAGCTGTGATTCTGGACAACCACCAGAAGGAATTTGAAGGGAACTTTGCTAAACCAAAGGGGGATAGAACATTGGCTAATGCTAAACCACTTGACGAATTTGAGCCGATGGACTGGATTCCCATTGATTTTTCGCACGAGTTGCTCAATATGAGAAGATCCTTCAGTCCGCAAGACGCCTCCGAAGCCAGAATTGAGTATAATTTCCCAAGTAATCACCTCAAGTCGGAAGTTTTCGATCAAGAGGTTATTGGGAGAGTTTTAGGGAAGCTTTACAAGGATGATATAGAGCTTGATGGAATAGAGGTGAAACAAGCAAAGAGATTGCTAGACAGTTGCTTTGAGCCATCCCCCTACGAAGGATTATATGGTGTGTATGCTGTAGGTCTCACTGAAGAGGAAAAAGAAGAACCGTACATACCATGTGAGATATCGGGGAAGAAATTTCCGAAAGCCTTGTGTGACTTTGGTTCTCGTGTCAGCTTGATGACTTATGATGCATTCATGAGCATGCCATATGGAACTCAATAGCGGCTGATGGGGACTGAACTTGAGCTCATCATGGCGGATGGTAGGAAGACCAAGCCACTGGGAGTGATCAAGAATGTCGAAATTGAGATCAGCTCGAAAACAATGCCGGTAGATTTCTTTGTTCTAGACAATAAAGAAACTGGGATTGAAGATATCATTCTGGGAAGGCCATTCTTAAGATTAGCACAAGCTGTTCTGGATGCTGGGAAAGGTCAAATTACGCTACACCTAGGAGAGGAAGAAGTGCGATTTCAATTTAATGATCTGTCTCATCAAGACTCTTCTTACTATCAGAAATTCTGCCCAGAGGAATACAAGAGGATAGGGATGGATATGGGAGACCCACAGGACCACATCATGCGCGGAACTGATGAGTATACTGCCAGCGCCGATCGGCGCGACGCTTGCGCCGATCGGCTCAACCAGGGAAATCCTGATTTTGAGCCTCTCGGGGAGCTGGATCCAGATGAAGCGCCAGAAATGGAACAAAAGGAACTCCCGAAGGAGCTACGCTATGAATATCTCAGAAAGAATAGAACATATCCAGTTATTGTGAACAACGCCCTAACGAAAGAAGAAACAAAGAGGCTTCTCGCTATGCTCAAAAAGTATAAGAAAGCCTTTGGTTACACATTGGATGACATCAAGGGAATCAGCTTTGCATTTTGCACCCAAAAGATTAACTTGGAGGAGAATACTAAACCAGTGGTTGAAGGGATGCGAAGGTTGAAGGAATCAATGAAGCCAGTGGTTAAAAAGGAGATTTTGAAGCTGCTTTATGCAGGTATGATCTACCCTGTTGCTGATAGTGAATGGGTTAGTCCAGTGCATTGTTTCCCAAGAAAGGAGGGTTGACAGTAGTGCCTAATGAGAACAATGAGTTGATCCCTCAAAGGACTGTAAGTGGATGGAGAATGTGCATAGATTATAGAAGTTTGAACAAAGTGACGAAGAAAGATCACTATCCTCTTCCGTTCATTGATGAGATGCTTGAAAGGTTAGCAAAGAATTCATACTTTTGCTATTTGGATGGATATAGTGGTTTCTTTCAAATACCGGTAAGATGAGAAGATCAGCAGAAAACTACTTCTACTTGCCCTTTTGGGACATATGCATATAGAAGGATGCCATTTGGTCTTTGCAACGCGCCCACAACATTTCAAAGATGCATGAATGCAATATTCGCTGAATTCATAGAAGATATTATGGAGGTATTTATGGATGACTTCTCCATGCATGGTGCTGATTTTGATAGCTATTTGGAGAATTTGGAGAAGGTTTTGAAAAGGTGTGTTGAATGCGACTTAGTTCTTCATTGGGAGAAGTGTCACTTCATGGTAACAGAAGGGATAGTACTTGGTCAAGTCATATCTAAAAGAGGGATAGAGGTTGATAAGGCAAAGATATCTACAGTTGAGAAATTACCTCCCCCTACTGATCTTACAACTTTGAGGAGTTTTCTTGGACATGCCAACTTCTATCGCAGATTTGTTAAGGATTATTCGAAGATTGCTAAACCCCTGACAGAGTTGTTAAAGCAAGATACTGAATTTGTCATGGACGAGGAAAGACTCTTGGCCTTCAGAAGATTAAAGGAAGCTCTATGCTCTGCACCCATTATGCAGCCACCTAATTGGAGTTTACCTTTTGAAATTATGTGTGATGCAAGTGACTATGCAGTTGGAGCTATTCTTGGACAACGGAAGGAAGGTAAAGTGCATGCTATTTATTATGCTAGCAAAACTTTGAATGAGGCGCAGATCAATTATACAACAACTGAGAAAGAGATGTTAGCTGTTATATTTGCTTTTCAGAAGTTTAGATCCTACATTCTAAATTCTAAGGTGATTGTATACATTGACCATGCTACTATAAGATACTTGGTTTCAAAGAACGAGTCTAAGCCTCGGTTAATGCGATGGGTATTGATGCTGCAAGAATTTGATTTGGAGATAAGAGATAAGAAAGGAGTAGAAAATTCTGTAGCAGATCATTTATCTCGTCTTGAATCATCATCAACTGAGCCAATAAGAGAAGAAATGCGACAAGAGCAGTTGTTTGCCGCATTTGATCATAGAGAGAACTGGATGATGGATATTATCAAAGGTTTTAAGGGACAAACTGATCTAATGAACAAGAACACAAGGAAAAGAGTTAAGAGTGAAATGAGAAAATTTATATGGGCCGACCCATACTTATATAGGTATTGCGAGGATGGAGCAGTACGGAGATGTATACCCAGAGAAGAACGAGCGAGCATTTTAGCAAAATGTCATTCTTCGGATTATGGGGGACAGTATGGCTACTTCAGAACACGGGCAAAGGTATGGGCGAGTGGATTCTATTGGCCTACTATGCATGAAGATGCAAAAAGGTATGTTGCAACATGTGCTCAATGCCAACGAACAGGGAATGTTAACAGTAGGAATGCAATGCCTCTTAAGTACAATCTTTAAGTCGATATCTTTGATGTTTGGGGTATGGATATTATGGGACCCTTTGTGAATTCTCATGGTTTTGAATACATATTGGTCGCTGTTGATTATGTCTCCAAGTGGGTCGAAGCAATGGCATGCAAGGCTAATACTACAAGAGAATCAAGGAGTATACTTCAGGAGCAAATATTTCCTAGGTACGGAGTATCGAGGATAATAATTACAGATGGAGGATCCCATTTTACAGGAGGAGAATTTACTAGGTTTTTAACCAAATCTAGAGTTGAACATAGAATTAGAACAGCTTACCATCCCTAGATGAATGGACAAGCAGAATCTTCAAATAAGCAATTAAAGGGAATTCTGCAGAAGATTGTTACAAAGGTAGGAAAAGATTGGGCCACGAAGCTTAATGGAGCGTTATGGGCATATAGGACGGCATTCAAGACACCGATTGGTATGACACCATATCAATTCGTCTATAGGAAATCGTGTCACCTACCAGTGGAATTGGAACATAAGGCTTATTGGGCTATCAAGGAAATGAATTTGGATCTTGCTGCCGCCAGTATGAAAAGAAAGATACAAATAAGTGAATTGGAAGAGATGCAATTGCGTGCATATGAAAATGCAGCCATATACAAAGAGAAAACAAAGAAGTGGTACGATAAAAAGCTTTTGAAGAAGGAATTCAAGGAATGAGATCGGGTGCTCCTATTTAATTCGCGATTCAGATTATTTGGTAAAGGCAAACTACGAAGAAAATGGGAGGGACCTTATCTTGTGAATACGGTGTTACCTTCGGGAGCGGTAATCATAATGGATGGCAAGAGAAACAAGTACACGGTGAACGGATAACGTCTAAAGGTATACCTAGAACCCGACACATTTGAATTAAAATCTTTTGATTTGTATTTCACTGCTTAGTACCCCGTGTGGTCGAGCTTAACGACGTAAAACATAGGCTTGTATGTATTTTGATTTCTGTAGTTTTTCTTTTTCTGATTTGGTAATTTAGTGTACCGTGTCGATCGGCGCGACGCTGCACCGATCGGCACAGCCCTGCACCAATCGGCACGGCAGAGTCCTTTTTGTTTTTGAGTCGGTTTTGGACCTTGCCTTTTTAAGACTTGTTAAATTCCACGAATAAGAGAAAGAGTCCTAGTCCAATTGGAAATCGAGGGATATAAATATGATGGGACAGCAAACCCACGGATCAACTCGTATTACATCGTCACCAGAACAAACCCTAAGAGCAGAAGCGATGGAAGGCGGCGCATCGGGCAGAAACCAAGGCGAAGCCGATCAGCGCGACCCTGGAGCCGATCGGCTCGGTGACGAATTTCCTCACCCCTCTGCAAATTGGTCCTGGGAAGAAGTCGACAAAGTGTTGACACCAACACGAGATGATCCTCTTGTCTGGTTAGATCTGCGAAAGAAATTCATGAAGAAAAGCAAAGCTGACGCGTGGAACGCCGACAAGGTGAAGATGGACAATGAACTTCGGTAGATGATGAAGAGAGTATTGGTGCGCAAAGGAAAATTTGTACCACCTACTAAAAGTGAAGCAGTTTCTCAAAGGTATACCATGGAAAATCTTCTTGATCTTGCTAAGCCCTTGTCGTATGAGGATTTCCTATCTGTTGAAAGATCATTGACTGAGCAAGAGAAGGAAGAGCTAGATGAAGAGAGCACCCTCACAATCCATAGGTGCCGACTTTATAGTGAACATGACATTGCCGCCAAGTATGAACTCAATCTGCGAGAGGAAGCCGAAGAAGCTATGTACCAGCGGGATGCGGAGAAGGATCTTCAAGCTATAAGGGATGAATCCTTTCCTAGGGTTCTTACCGATTGGGAAGGTTTTTAAGAAAATAAGATTCATAGGAACAGTTGTATTGAGGGTTGCAAGTGTCTCTTTTGTGCTAAAGGTCTTCAATGCAAGGTTGAACTCCAATTGGCAGAAGATCCAGCTTTCATACCTAGAGATTTAGTATATGATGATGGCTATCGCGCAGTTCCTGGAGGGAGGACGCCTAAGGAGATTAATGATGAGATTTTACAAGGCGGTAGAATAAGGTGATCCGTAAGCGTAATCTAGAACAGTTAGCTGAAAATATGAAGGAAGCTACTAGCTGCGTCGATCGGCGTGACACTGGAGCCGATTGGCACGACATGAAGATGGCTGAATTTATTGATCTGACGGCTCTACCAAGTGAAGACGAAGAACCTGCTGCAAGGAAGTGTAAGACTACACCAGAGGTTAGTAGAT
Organism: Eleusine indica; assembly: GCA_030378355.1. Taxonomy (NCBI): domain Eukaryota; kingdom Viridiplantae; phylum Streptophyta; class Magnoliopsida; order Poales; family Poaceae; genus Eleusine; species Eleusine indica. The sequence continues at coordinate 19,380,253 of CM059494.1, forward strand.
CTGCTAGACTATCGGGTAAGCCAATTCAAAAGAATTCCGAATGGGATAGCGACTTTACGTCATACTATTTGGAAACTTTGGAAAGCGGTGATCCTAGTGTGCCTGGAGATTTTAGTGATGATTTTGATATGCGAAGAAGCTTTGGTAGTCCTAAGTTCAAAAATCAGGAAACACTTGCAGAATGCAGTAATGACAGGGCAGCAGGAACTTCAACAAGAGTTAATGGTAATGTAGAGGGAAGTGGAGGAAGTCGCAATGGTAGAAGAACACTGCACCGATCGGCTCAGAGGAATTTGAATAGTGCCTCCCCTTACAGCGTTGAAAATCATAACCTGCAACCGCCTACTTGCTGTCCTGTCTGGCGAAGAAACATTAAGCGCCTGTATCTAGACAAAGATCGTGCTTACAGGCATCAAAGAGATGTGGAACGCAGAATCCAGGATACAATCGAGATGAATGAAGCGGACTACACTTTTCTCATAAGGAGTATAAGACGAATTTTCCGAGTCTTGAACAGGCATGGTCTGCATGATTAGTATGTTGAGTTTCTTTTCTTGCAATGAGGACATTGCAAATTTTGAGTGTGGGGGAAGGGCTTTGCCATTAGTCATAGTTTTTCAGTGTTTTTGAGTCTAGTTTCTCATTTGTTTTTCTTAATGAGTGTTTATTTAAGTTTGTGTGTGTGCTTAAGAGAGTCACGAGTCATGTTGAGAGTTGCTTCAAGGTCGTTTATGTAGTTTGAATTATTGCATTGTCTTTAATGAAGTTAGTGTCGATTGTCAAATTGAAAGGGCCCTATGCTATTTATCTTGTCTTTCTGATGATCGATTGGTTGATTACTTGAATTTGTTGGTTACCACTTAACTTTTGAGCTTTGTATTTGTGAAAGTTTCTTTTGACTCATCATAAGCTAAAGTAAAAGCAAGGTCTAAATATGCCTACATAGCCGAGTGAATGAGAGCAAGCTACACATTTGAACTAAGTGCATTGTAAGTAACTTTGTCAACTTTTTGCTCATAATTTCGACCAAGTTAGGAAAGGATGATCTATTTTGTTTATCTCTGTATTTCTAGCCATTCTTATCTATTTAAATTCCTTGCTATCATGAAAACCATACATCTTTGTTTCTCCCTCCTCCTTGATACAACCTATATTCTCAATAATAGGGCATTCAGAAAATTTCCGCTGCTGATACAAGACAGAAATTGCTGATCATATCGGGAATAGAAAAAAAAAGTAAAAGAAAAGAAAAAATAGATCGCACTGACCGGCGCAGTATTGCGCCAATCGGCGCTGTTGCAAAAGTAAGAAAAAAAAGAGGTTATTATAAAAAAAAAAAAGAGGTAAAGAAAAAAATATATTCCTTGAGAGGCAGTAAGGTCATCAAAGAAAGCAGATTTCTGATTATTTCTCATTCTTTGCCATTGTTCTCATTAAAAAAAAAATTTAGATCTTCTACATTCCTCTTCTCCATTAAAAGTTCTTTTCCAAGAAAATTCTTTCTTAATAGGCATCATTGAGCACATTATTGAGATGGTTAATCTTATGGTTTAATTTAGTTATATAGCCCGCCAAGATCCACATACAATCCTTGATTAGATAGGAGAGGGAAGGAAATACACTTGAGAGACCTAGAGAGGACCAAAAGCTTGATGTTTGATGCTAAAAGATGAGTTGAGGAGAACTAAAATTGTTTTTAAAAAAGTTTTGGGGTAATTTGATTAAGTTCAAGTATGATATGCCGATTGGTTAAAAGGAGATGAGAGAAAATCTTTGTGGTGGGATAACGAGTAAAATTGATGATTGAGATTGATTGCATGAGAGATGGTGTAAAAATTCTTATTACATATTTGATTTTGTATTGCTCGAGGACAAGCAATGATTTGAGTGTGGGGGAAGTGTTGGTGGTTTCTAGACGCCCATTTTATCTACCAAAAAGGGATGTTTTGCGTCTTAATTTGGTGGTTTGGACTAATAATTAACCCCATATTTGCATATATTTGTAGTTGTTCTGTTTTGGATATAATCGCAAGAAACAGGTGTAAAATAGGGTAATTATGGATAAAGAACTAAGGAGTAATGAAGATGGGCCAGATGCGGAGCCGCGCCGATTGGCACGGGCCTGTGCCGATCGGCGCAGCAGGAGAAGATGACGAAAACACGATCCGGTCCAGGAAAGACGAAGGCCCAGCCCAATAGGAGTTAGAGTCGGTGGAAGTTGACCTAATCCCGTCGAGTATAAAAGGAAGATAATTATCAAGACCCAGGAGAGACTGAGAGAGACGGCGATCGCGAGAATCAATTATTAGAACTAGGGTTTCAGGATATTGGCGGCGAAGGTTGGTCGACACCGACGAGATCCACTAGAAGGGAGGTCGCGCCGATCGGCGTGACACTTGTGCCGATCAGCATGTGCGCGTTCCAGCGCTATTTCTCACCCCTCTGCTATGTCTAGCGGAAGGATGAGTGAGTAGTCTCATATTCTCTTCTCTGGTGCGGGGACCTGGTCATGTAACTCTCATACTTGTTGATACTCTCTCAGTGAATTTAATCTATGTGATGAACCTTATTGCACATCTATCTATCCCTTTCATTAGTGTATCGGCCAATACACTTTTGCCCATTACATAGTGTAAGAAACTAGTGGGGAGCTAATAGCCTCTCTAGTGACAGCCGGGGTGAACGAAACCACCATGTCTTGTAGAATACTAGAGTCATCACTCGAGTTGATAAGAATAAGGTTGCATGCTAATGAACAAATCCTAACAAGAGAATCCTTCATCATCCTGTTACCTCTCAATAACATTCATCTTCCACTTAGGGCTACGTCCAGGGGGTCTTGGACGACCCTAGGGTCCTCATATACGGCCTCCACCTCTTCATTAGGGTTTGGGTTTTGCTTAGATTAATTATGTTCATATATAGTGTCGCCGTTTATCGGTTTGTGAGACCCCAACTTCATGAGCTTAATCATTTATCTGCAATTATGTTGCATTCTTCTTTGTTCTTTCTTGTGTTCTTGATTCGCGGGTAGGGATTAGCCTTCTCGGCAAGGTCAATTGTTCTTGGACGGTTGATAACCAGAGGAGACATTGCGTTGCGATTGCGGGGTTCAGAATGTGTCGTTCAGAAGCCAGATCGATTTGTGTATCGCCTCCATCTTAATCAAGATTTACCAAAACCTTTCAGAAGATTAGGAACCCTTGTCCACAACAAGTGGTAATCAGAGCTTCAGGTACACCGTTAGGTTCGCTCTTATCTTTGTTTAGTTCGTGTCATCATCCTAGAGTCCAGAAAATCGCCCTACAAAAATATTTGTTAGTCTTGTTTCCGTTGTCCTATGCCCTCTGTGTTCTGCAATTTTCTTGTGAGTTAGGTTAAATTTTGGTCCATTGGAACATTTGTTTAGTTGCTGGTCAATCAAATTTCCTTCGTGTTCCTTTTTTTTTGTCAACTTTCTAATCAGATTTGGCAATCATTGTGCGCTAGTTGTTGCTGAGCGAGGAAAAAAACTGCTATTTGGCTGCATCGGCTGTGCTGTGTTTGCCCCCTTGATCTAATATTGGTGCACGTATTATTGCTGTTAAGTATTGATAGCTGCACCTAAATTTCTACACGCCTGGGAGGTCTGAGTTTTGCTGCCACTACTTTGTGCGCACATATCTGTTTCAATGCGCATTAAACATCCAGAGCCTTGCTTATACCTTGGTTAGTAAGCCTATTCATTCCTTTGTGAGATCATTGATCCTACTTGAGACTAGCTATATTTGTTCTCTTTGGGCTTTGCTCTTGTCATCTTGAGAATTGTCGAGTGGGACATCTGTTATGCAAAAAAAAATAAAAAAAATGAAAGTATGTTTTGCTGAACAGTAGCAACAAAGGTGAAAAAAAAATAGAGAGTAGACAACATATCAGACAAAAGGTGCTACGGTTACTCACAAAATATTGAAGTGTTACATGCTGCTTATATTAAATACTATGAGTGCAAATCTTGTAGCCCCATTTACACTTGAGAATAGCTAGTGTCTCTCTATCACTTGTGCTACACGAGCTTGTTGTTTTCACACGGCTCAATCCTTTGGTAGTATCAAGTGTCATTATCATTGGTGTGAGTTGCTTTGATATTCACTTATATTCAAAGATCAGCAACTAGGCAATTGATTTCTTACTTGGATTACTATTTAACTTGACAATAGTTAAGAAATTCAGATTGTTTCCTTGACTAGCCTTCCAAGCTCCACATATATCCTTCTGAACAGACACATATTTTTTATCCTCATAATCATTAGTTCACACTCTCCAAGGTATCATTTGCCTGTTGTAATTAAGAACTTTGTAAGAGCTTGGTAAGATGCTTTTGTTTGCTTGTTGAGAGTTTACACTGTGATCACATAGTAGTGATGAAAAAATATACTTCCGTGTGTTTTCTTGTTTGCTACTAACAATGACAGGTTACACCCCTCATGGTGATGACTCAACATCGTCTAATGAGAACAATATGAGTGATGTAGTACAATGAGTGCTTAGTTCTCAAATAGAGAAGATAGAGCAAAATCAATTGAACAACTTGTTCCAAACTCACTTTGTTGTGAAGGATCGACGTTGTCGTGTCATTATTGATGGAGAAAGTAGCCACAACATCGCAAGCTTGGAGTTGATCGAGAAGCTTGGCTTGACCACATAGCCACACCCATGTCCATACTACATCCAATGGGTAAATTCTTGTGGTAAGATGAAGGCAGATAAATTCTTGTGGTAAGATGAAGGTAAATTCTTGTGGTAAGATGGGCCACCAAGGACTTGCAAGCCAAGGTGGAGGCCCAATCAAAACAGACTTCGAGTCTGTTTTGGGGACCAGGACTAGTCTGCACTAAAATAGACGCCCAGGACACATACGGACTCGGATTTGGACGTTCTACATATGCTTCAAAATATAACTAAACGACCTTTCCAACCCAATCGGTCCCATGTCAAAATTCCTCTCGAGCCATCAGAAATCGCCAAAACAAATCGACTTCTAGAATCTGTCCTGGTGCTGTGACACCGTAATCGATCTTTGGGCCATGTATCGAGTTGAGCCCACTTATGGTTGTGTCCAGGGGGTCTTGCACGACCCTAGGATCCTCATATATGGCCTCCGCCTCTTCATTAGGGTTTGGGTTTTGCTTAGATTAATTCTGTTCATATACAGTGTCACCGTTCATCGGTGTGTGAGACCCTAACTTTGTGAGCTTAATCATTCATCTGCAATTGTGTTGCATTCTTCTTTGTTCTTGCTTGTGTTCTTGATACGCATGCAGAGATTAGCCTTCTCAGCGAGGTCAATCGTTCTTGAACGGTGGATAACCAGAGGAGACGTTGTGTTGTGATTGCGGGGTTCTGAACGTGTCGTTCAAAAGCCAGATCGATTTGTGTATGGCCTCCGCCTTAATCAAGATTTACCAGAACCTTTTGGAAGATCGGGAACCTTTGTCCATAACAAGTGATGAGGAAATCCTCCACTATTACCTGTGGCAAAGACGCAACAAAAAAGAGGATATGTAGCCCAGTTGTAGTCGGACGGTGATCGTGTGAGCCTCTGAATAATCCCACCTTGCTTAGCTTGGGAGGAGGAAGCCACCTTAAAAGAGAGAGCCACCCTTCCCCTATTGGACTAGTCTTTTAGGGCGATTAGGCCTTTCCTCGAGTGGGTGTGCCGGAGTTGCGATGCTAAGATTACAGGGGCAGATTGTGCGTATCTGAAACCGGATCGGTGTGTCGTCCTGTCGGAGTTGTGGTGCTAAGACTGCGGATTTGGATCGTAGATCTAGAATCGGGTTGGTGTGTCATGCTTTTCCAGCCCCACCCGGGCCGGATGTATCATTTGGTATCAGGGCTTGGCCCTTGTTTAAGGGAGTGGGAATGATGAGGACATCCTCCACTATTACCCATGGCAAAGACGCAACAAAAAAGAGGCCATATAGCCCAGTTGTAGTCGAATGGCAACCGTGTGAGCCTCTGAATAATCCCATCTTGCTTAGCTTGGGAGGAGGAAGCCACCTTAAAAGAGAGGGCCACCTTTCCCCTATTGGACTAGTCTTTTAGGGCGATTAGGCCTTTCCCCGAGTGGGTGTGCTAGAGTTGCGATGCTAAGATTGCAGGAGGCAGATCATGCGTATCTGAAACCGGATCGGTGTGTCGTGTTGCCGGAGTTGTGGTGCTAAAACTACGAATTCGGATCACGGATCTAGAATCGGGTTAGTCTGTCGTGCTTTTCCAACCCCACCCAGGCCAGATGTATCAGTTCGTCTCAGGATGGGCGATGGCAGCCCAGTTGACGTGAATGTGGTAATCATCGCAGAACTTTAGGAATTTCTTTCTCGTGAACTATGTTCCGTTGTCCGTGATTATGGAGTTTGGAACCCCAAATCGGTGGATGATGTCGAGGAAGAATTTGACCGGCTCCTCGAATCAGATTTATACTAGCGGGCATGCTTCGATCCACTTGGTGAATTTGTCGACCGTGACAAGCAAGTGGGTGTAGCCCCGGGCGCTTTTTTGAGCGGGCCGACCAAGTCCAATCCCTAGACCGTGAAAGGCCATATGAGGGGGATCATTTGAAGGGCCTGCGCTAGCAGGTGCGTTTGGCGGGCGTAGTACTGGCCACAGTAGTCGGCCAGTAGATGCCTTGGCAAAACGCATTACCCACGAGGGTCCGAGGCACGGCGTGATGATCATAGACCACCCGTGTGGATGTCGACGAGCAGCTGGACGCCTTCTTTGATGGGGATACAATGCTCCATGACCTTTGTGACGCTACGCTTGTAGAGCTCCCCGTTGATTAAGACAAAAGTCTTGGTGCGCCGATAGAGTCGTTTGGCTTCGGTCCCATCAATTGGAAGCATGCACCATGCCCAGTACTCGATGTACGGGGTCCTCTAGTCGCTCGGGAGCTCAGCTCTCTCGACGTGGGGTTCGATTTGCTTGACCCCTGGGTCATCCGACTGGTCGCCCGGCTCGCTCGAGTCACTTGATCGGTCGATTTCCATGATGTCGGCGTGCTGGGGGGTCGAAGGCGACCCCGTTTCCGTAGGCAGTCCTTTAACCCTCGTATTGAGGTCATCAGGGTCACTTGAGCCTTCCTTGGGCTCCGCCGGCTCTTTGGGCCGCACTGAAGGCTAGAACTGGTCGTTTGTGAAGATTCCTGGGGGAATCTGCTCACGACCAGACGCCATCTTGGCCAGCGTGTTCGCCGCTTCGTTGAGGCGCAGCAGGACATGCTTGAGCTCTAGATCATCGAATTTGTCTTTGAGTCTGTGAACTTCCTGACAGTAGAGTGCCATGGTGTCGGTTCGATAGCTGAACTCCTTCATGACCTGGTCGACCATGAGCTGGGAGTCGCCCTGGATCTCTAGCCATCGAATGCCTAGCTCAACGGCAATCTTGAGGTCATTCACGAGCACCTTGTATTCGACAACATTATTTGAAGCGGGGAAATGTAAGAGAATTGTGTATTTCATACATACCCCATGTGGAGAGATGAAGATGAGGCCGATACCTGCACCCGTCCGTATGAGCGATCCATCAAGTACATGACCCAGTACTCCAGATCCACTGGAGTGGGAGGGAGTTGTGCCTCGGTCCATTCCGCAATGAAGTCATTTAGAACCCTGGACTTGATGACTGCTTGGGGTTGGTACGTGATGTCGTGACCCATCAACTCGAGTGCCCACTTGGCGATCTTTCCCGCCGAGTCCCTGTTCTGTATAATTTCACGAAGCGAAAAGGAACTTATGATGTGTATCGGATGGGAGTCGAAGTAGTGTCGGAGTTTGCGCCTTGCGACCATCACGGCATAGAGGATATTGAGGATCTGTGGGTACCAGGTCTTCGAGTCGGACAAGACTTCGCTGACGTAGTAGACGGGGTGCTGGACTTTGAGGGCGTGCCCTTCTCTTTCCCGCTCGACTACAAGCACTGAGCTCACGACCTGAGTCGTTGCCGCTATGTATAGTAACAGCACCTCTCCCGGGAGCAGGGGTGCCAGCACCGGCGTGCTGCTCAAGATGCACTTGACCTCGTCGAGAGCGGACTGCACCTCGGAGGTCCACTCAAACCGGTCGGACTTCTTCAAAATCCTGTACAACAGGAGTACTCTCTCGCCTAGGCATGAGATGAAGCGGCTCAGCGCCGCTAGACAACCCGTGAGACGTTGCAGCCCTTTGAAGTTCAGCACTAGGCTCATCCGCTCGATCGCAGAAATCTTCTCAGCGTTGGCCTCGATGCCACGTTCAGAATTGATGAACCCAAGAAGCATGCCACTTGGGACCCCGAAGACGCACTTCTCGGGGTTAAGTTTGATGCCGTTGACGTGTAGCTTGGCGAAGACGCACTCGAGGTCAGCCACAAGAGTGTCGACCCTTTTGGACTTGACTACGATGTCATCAACATAGGCTTCGACCATGTGGCTGATCAGGTGATTGAAGCACCGTTGCATGCAGCGCTGAAAAGTTACACCGGTGTTCTTGAGCCTGAAAGGCATCGTTGTGTAGCAGTAAGAGTCGAACGGTCTGATAAAAGATGTCGCGAGTTGGTCGAATTCTTTCATCGCAATTTGGTGGTACCTTGAGTAGGCATCCAGCAAGTAGAGGGTTTTGCACCCCACCATCGAGTCAACTATCTGGTCTATGCATGACAAAGGAAAAGGATCCTTCGGACATGCCTTGTTCAGGCTCGTAACATACATCCTCCATTTCCCATTCTTTTTTTCGTATAAGAACAGGATTAGCTAACCATTCGGGGTGAAATACCTCCTTGATGAACCTCGAGCTCCCATTCTTGTGGCTGGCATCAGGGGTATCTTCGTCAAGGTGTGCACGGATCTCCTCGAGCTCCCCAGCAGGCCACCGTCACGGTGACGAGGTCGCCATTCTCTGTCTCACACTGGAAAGCGCGTTGGAGCAACGCGCTCATGGTGATGACCCCTTTTGGTCCCGGCATCTTGAGCTTCAGGTAGGTGTACTTGGGGACGGCCATGAACTTGGCATAGCATGGGCGCCCCAGGATAGCGTGGTATACCCCTGGAAAGTCGACAACCTTGAAGACAAGGGTCTCGGTCCTGAAGTTGGAAGAGGTCCCAAACATGACGGGCAAGCTGATTCGCCCGAGGGGAATGGCCTGTCTCCCAGGGACGATCCCATGAAAGGGCGCATCGGCCGGCTGGAGGCGCGATCGGTCGATCCCGAGCAGATCGAGGTTGTCGGTGTATAGGATGTTGATGCAGCTGCCCCCATCCATCATCACCTTGGTGAGCCAGACCTCGGCAATGATGGGGTTGACCACGAGCGAGTATCAACCCGGTCACAGCACGTGTGGGGGATGGTTCGACCGGACGAAAGTGATCGGCAGGTCAGACCATTTAAGGAAAGATGGCATGGTCGGCTCTACCGCGAAGACCTCGTGATGCTCAACTTTGGCCATGCGTTGACTTCCTCAGGACCCGGGCCCCATAAAGATCATGTGGCAGGCTTTGGTGTTGGGGAACAACGGCCCCCCTTGCTCATCGTCGCCATCGGCAAGGTCTTGGGCCCCCGGCTCCGACACTTTTTCTGGGTCCCCCTTCTTTGCCTCCTCTCGGATGAATTTCTTCATCATGGAGCAGTCCTTAAGAAGGTGCTTGATGGGGAATCCGTGGTTCGGGCACGGACCATTCCACTTCTTCTTGAAGTGATTTTGTGTCTCCCCTGTTGCGGGCCTCGGTGGCTTGCGCTTGGTAGCAGCCACTACAGGGTCATGCCCGGCCCGTGACTTGTTCTTCTTTTTCTTCGGACAGTCGGAGGGATCGTTGCTGACTCCTTCCTCTCGCTTCCCTTTGCCTTTGCTTTTCGGCGTGCGCTGGAGGACCTCCCCCATGCACTCTTCGCCGAAGCCACATCCGCTGACTCCCGGGCAGTGCACGGACCCTTTCGGCCTAGCTCATGGATGGGCGGCTCTGAGGTTGTGCCGGAGATGAAGGCTCCGATGATATCCGCATTGCCCATGTTGGTCAGCTCGTTGCACTTCTTGCTGAAGTGTCGGATGTAATCCCAAAGGGACTCGCCGGCTTTCTGTTGACAGTTCTTGAGGTCCTATGGGTTACCCGGTCGGACATAGGTTCCTTGGAAGTTTCCGACGAAGACATCCTTCAAGTCATCTCAGTTGTAGATCTGGCCCTCGGGGAGGTGCTCAAGCGATGCACGGGCCGAGTCGGCGAGGTACAGAGGGAGATTGTGGATGATAGCTAGGTCATCGATCGCGCCTCCCTCTTGGCACGTGAGATGATAGTTCTCAAGCCAGAGTCCGAGATCCGTCCCACCTGCTTACTTGGTGATGGTCACAGGCGCCCAGAAGACTTGCCGGAACTCGGCACTGCGGATACGCAAGCTGAAGACCCGTTGTCTAGGAGAACTCGGACTCCGACTTCTATCCTGATCGGTGTTGTCATACCAGCCTCCACGGCATGGCTGACGACCCCTTTCCTTGATCAGCCGCTCTTTTTCACGTCGGTGTGATCTGAGGGTGTGGCGCGCATCATGATGAGGCCCGACCCGGTCATGAACCGAGGCTTTCTTAGGCGCACCCCCGACCGGGAGGGGTTGCCGAACCGAGTGCTGCTGTCACCTGACAACGCTGCCCGCCTCCCCCTGGCGCGTATGGATGTGGAAATCTGTTGGCTGGACTGGGCGGCACGCCGTTGCGAGCTCTCTATTTGGAGCGTGGCCGCCTTGGCAAGGAGAGCCGTGACTTCTCGTTGGGCCTGCTGGGCCTCGGCGTCGCAGGCTCAGGGAGGGTCTTGAGCAGCATGACAGCTGCCGCTATATTTTGCCCCGCATGAGCGAACTATGGCGTCCCTTGGTCGGCGGTGAGGATGCGTTGGTGGACATCACGAGCAGTGGCCCGAGCATGTCCGCCTGTGTCGGAGTGGGCCACCTCGCGGTCTATCTCTTCCTTCTCATGCCCAAGCTGGCGCCGGGTTTCTTCCAGCTCCGCCCTTCTGGACCTCAGCCGTTGCTGGAGGTCCTCCGGGCGAGGCGCAAGCTGCGGCTGGCCGGGCGAGGCGCAGGCTACGGTTGGCCCGCCACGGCGACTGGATGTCAATGAGCATCTCCCCCGCCCCCGCACCCGTCGCCGGGTTTGCTAAAGCAGGGGTTCTGGGGTTTGCCATTGCCCCGCGGCTGAGATTCCAGCATCCCCCGTAGCCGGCATGGGTGTGAGCTGCACTATGTGGCATTTGCGTGAGAGATTGTATCTTCGTGCGCAGCTTCCTCAGTCAGAACCGGAGTCTTCCAGCGACCCCACGTCGACAAGATCGAAAAGGGATTCGTCCGGGCTCTCGATCACGCCGACGAAGGCGGGAACTACCTGATGGACGACCATTTCTTGTAGACATGCTATGGCATTTTTCAGGCCGCACAGGTAACCGTCTGGGGGGGGGGCTTTAGCGAGCTTGTCCGGGCGGAGAGGCTCGCCCCCGAGGAGCTGTCCATGGACGTTCGCAAGCGCGAACGCAAACTGCCGGAGGTCATCCTAGTCAGGCGCGGGGCCCAAATAACGTTCTAGGCAGAACCATAGCTGGTCGCCATAGTCGGTTGGCGGCATGAGCTGGTTGGCAACCCGTGGCCTGGCCGGTTCGAGCCGAACCGCGCTCATCGTCTCGTCGGCGGTGGTGGTGGCCGTCGTGATGGGGTCCGGGAGAGTCTCGCCGATGAATTCCAACGTCCCGTCCATCGGGATGACGAAGTCGAGCGTGTGGCCCAAGTCCTCCAGCCACCACGGGCGCGCCGCCACGGGGAAGGGTGCCGGTGCAGGAGGCGGCGAGGATGTTGGGATGCTGACGCACAGCAACTTCTTGTCGCCCGTGGCGATAAACTCCAGGCTCCCGAAGAAAATGCTGGCGCCGGGAGCCCAGAACGTGGAGGAAGTGGCCATCCGAAACGATGAGTTATTACGAATCAAAACGCGCAGAGTGCCCCTACTTGGCGCGCCAACTATCGGTGTTTAGATCACAAGGATTATACTAGTTCGGGGATAAACCCCTACGTCCAGGTCTCGGCTTCGCTCGTGTTACTTGCACCGAGGTGTACAATGGTGGCCAGAGAGGAGGAGTCTCCAAGTCTTTGGTACTCGTGAGTGTGTGTGTGTGTGTGTGTGTGTGTGTGTGTGTGTGCGCGCGCGTGAATGTGTTCGATCGATCCCCTAGAGATGAGATAGGCCTTCTCTTTTATACCTCAAGGGAGCCGGGCCCTTTTACAGAGAGAGAAAGAGAGATTTCTACACGTGCGGAGTTGGTGCAGCCGTGCCGGAGAAGGTAGAGAGCTTAGTCGGCGTGACCTTTGGTCCTTATAGGCCCTCATCGTCCTGGTCTGGTGTCAGAGAGGGGGGACACTGTGTTTGAGTGTGCCACCATTTTCAGTCGTCGGGTCGAGCTCCCTTGTCTCTGTTGAGGGCGTGTTCCGCTATTCGTGGGGTGGTGCAGCATGGGCGCTATCATATTACTCAAGTGAGGTCCCATCCAGTCATCTATCTGGACATCCTGTATCATTGCTACTGACGATGTCATCGGGCGATCTCAAAGAGGCTTACCGCGCCTGCCATCGTCAACAGGCGCTGGCGATGATGAGGGGGGTAGGTATACGGAGAGATTTAACCCCCTGATATTGTTTGCTTCGGACTGGATGCAACATTTAAGGCAGGGCGGTGGTAGTTGTTGACCGTCGTCCCGCTCGACCCCCACATCGGGGGTCGATGCGTCAGGTTGTGCTTGCCTGGGCCCGCTCGGAGTTGGGATCCGTCCCGTCTTGGTAGTGCAATTGAGTGTTTCCTCCTCCTCCTCCTCCTCCTCTCTCTCTCTCTCACACACACTCCGACGAGGACACGGCTCCGACGAGGGAAGGCCGCCTGGATGCGGCCTAGGCACCCGCTCCGGCGACGAGAGGACACGAGGCGTGTCCTCGCCCCTAAATCCGTCGCGATGTGGCTTCGGCGAGGCTCAGGCGGGTCCCTAGGGGCGGGAGGCGGTGGATCCGGCCCCCTCGCGGGTGGGAGGCGACGGATCTGGCCTTGTCGTGGGCGGGCGGCGGTGGATCTAGCCCCCTCGCGGGCAGGCGGCGGCGGCGGATCCGGCTGCCTCGATGATGGCCTCCTCCTCCCGCGGTGACGCCCGCCCTCCACGTCCTCCACTTCCCGTGGCGGCGCCCGCCCTCCACGTCCTCCACCTCCCGCGGTGGCAGCAGATCTGACCCCTCCACGACCGGACGACGGTGGATCCGGCCCCTTCGCGACCGGGCAACAGCGGATCTGGCGCCCTCTCAGGCAGGAGTCAGCGGATCCGGTCTCCTCGCGGGCGGGCGACGGCGGATCCGGCTCTCTCGACGACGACGGTGGCGGATCCGGCTCTCACGTGGACATTGTCATCGGCGGCGGCTCACGCGTGGAGGATTCCGTCAGTGGTGGCTCCCTCTTCGCGGCGTGGTTGGGGCCCATGGGTGTAGCGGCACGGACGGGCCTAGATGGGCTCGACGCGGGCTTTTTTTTGTTTTCTTTGGTTCAAGATAGCGGCAGGTGACATTGTCACCCGCTGCTACTATTCGTGAGGTAGCTGTGGTCTGTTTCTTCCCAGAAAATCCGCCGCTACAAATACTTTTTTTCAACTATGTTTGTGTAGCGGCGGGCTGGCCCGTCCGCCGCTACAGTACATCTGTAACGGCCATTATAGGCTAGTTTTGTTGTAGTGCCACCAGCTCGCAACGGCCCTGTCTCCGTGACGCACGCTTTACCGTAGGGCATCGTCTTTGTCTCATCTTTGTTCACTAAGTAGTGTCGTACAAACATTCCAAACTTCCAGCAGCGATCTTGGGTCTTCACACAATACAGCTGAATTTGAAGTATAATTTCAATGAACTTAAAACTTTTTCTTGAAAGATTACGTACATCAGTTATGACTGTCCTTCGTCTCCAATTAGGATGACAAAGAGGAATCGCGGCGTGACGACTGATCGATTCATCTAGTACTGTTGTCATTCCAGTAGCATGCATAGTTAAGTAACTAGGTAGGGCAGCGCGCTGATGCCGCGCCCATATATATATATTTTTTTTTGTTTGCGCAGAGGCCGTGACCCTGTATGAATTTTGTCAGTTTACGTGTATGTCGCGGCGGTGTCTGATTTTTTGGGTTTGGGCCGTTTCGGCAGTATGTTTTATGGACCGGTGTAATGGGTCACTTTTCAGGCCACCCGGGTGTTAGGGCAGTCAGTGGGGCCCACATCTAGAGCGGTATAAGATGTACTCTGGGGTGGGAGGAGAGGAGGATTGACCATTTTGTGCAGTGCGTGCTCAATGAAGGGAGAAGGCGCTGTGGACGATTCAGGTGGAGTTTTCTGGCAGTGGCGGTGTGTGCACGAAGCGCAGCGACGATGGCGGAACGAGCCGACGACCGTACTTTTGTCGGTGGTGAGTCGGTTCTGTTTTCAGCATATCGGATAGATGATTTGCATCCTTTTCTTCCTGCTGGGTGGACATTTTACAGTTGAGTGAGGGCAGCCTGCGAGAGATGGCCTTGTTTCTGTAACTGTGCTGTTGTCTGAATTTTTTTTCTGTGTTATTTTGTGGGAATAAACGTGGTGATTAAATTGTGTGGCTGTGTCGAATGCAGGGAATGGGACATGGGACGGCGCGTGGTATACATGCGGCCAGACGGGCCGGTAACAGGCGGGCCGACGAGAAACAGACCATCAAAAGGGCAGCAACAAACCAGGCCACAGGCCTCGGCCGGTTAATTGGTGGCCGCATGAGAAGAAACACAGAGGAGGGTCAGCGATCAAACAGCTCAAAGAAGAACGCAGGCCCAAGCAACCGAAGCGAACCGAATGACGCAGGGCAACAAAATGACCGCACAGGACACGACTTACCGCCTTATGTGGCAGAGGCAGAGTGGGCAGACGAGGACAGGAACAGCCGTGATTGGCTCAGAATGCGCCGGAGCGCCGCACGGCCGCGAAGTCTAGGCCCGATTAGGATATATAGGTATAAGTATAGGTATATGGCCTTTGAGGTTGCCTAGTGACATGCATGTGAAAGGAATCAGGAGTGAATAAGAAATGACAACCTGGTCGATCTCTGTACAGGTTCTCCTATATATTGTCCTTGAACAATAACATTTACATTTCTTGTACTATACTTTCCCATTCAATTTTTGCAGAGTGAAATAGTTTAGAACAACTACAATTTTCAGCTACTCTCTTTAGAGAGATGTCTGCATTTCTTCTATTAAGTCCCTCTGTCGAGCAAAGCTTTTGCATGTTCAGGAGAAGAAAAGCACACCTAACAAGTACTTATCATGACTCATGAGCCTGGCGTCTGGATATTCCTAAGCCTAGGTCGATTGAACTGTAAAATTCCTCTTCGAAAGCATCAGAATACTGAAAAAGCCAAAATTTTGCATGCCACGAGACATCTACACCTCATCCTAATTCTAAAAGCCCAAAATTCTGTTGTAGCACTCTGTCAGGTACATACTGTCCGTGATTCCAGAGATGATCTTCAGTACAGAAGAAATTTGGCACACGGAGAGGTGTTCAGCTAGTACTAGGGTTCCTTGTGCCTGCCATTCCAGTACCATACATAGTCAAGTGCTGTGGCCTTTTTAGGGTGGCTAGTGACATGCACCGGGAAGGCATTAGGAGCGAATAAGAAATGACAACTAGGCCGAGCTCTCTCTGTGTTCTCGTCCTTCGCAACCAAAAACATTTACATTTAGGGTGTGTTTGATAGGGGTTTTGGTTATGCTAAAAACTGCTTATGTCTTGGCTTATTTATTAAAAGTGCTTATTATCACAGAACCGCCTTATCACGGAGACGGCTCCGTTTCAGGATCTTCCTCGGGTGGTGACACGCGCTGTGACGTCCAATAGTACAACACATGACAGGAACAAATAATTGCAACGAGAGCATAGGTGGAGAACAGAGTTTTACATAAATTCGAAGTTATATTACAAACCAGAGTCTTATCAAAAGTAAATTACGGAAGCGAATTGTTCAACAATGATTCGACTAGTTTCACGAAAACAGATAAGATACAATCGCCCTCTCACGGCGACACACAGGGAACAACCCGGCCATAATAGGTGCCTTGCCCAAGCACCGTACCGGCAAGCAGGGAACTACTCCTCGTCTTTATTCGTGCACAGCTCCCATTCAATGTTCCAGCAGTCGGGGCGCTAGCCCTTCCAGTGGAATCTTCCATCGCAGCGGCAGTCTCCGCCCTGGTCATCTGAAAACCACATAGAGCTACGCCCTGAGTAACTAATTTACTCAGCAAGACTGACCCGATAAAATGGCCAACTACAGCCGACACCTAGACATGCAAAGGCTAGGGATAGGGTTTATGTTGCCAGAAAGCCAGCGTAGGAGTGGATCCTTATTTTTCAAATTTTAGCATCAAGTTAAGTTGTTATAATTTAGTTTGCACTAAAACTATAACAATCATGGTTACAATACAATTTTCATAATTCCAAACAGCAGAATTAAATCCACTCATCATCTTAATGGCTTCTGACACTGTTCCGGAGCAGCGATCAAATGGTACTCGTTACTGTGAGGGGCAGCGACTCGAATCGATTTACATCCTGTAGGAGAAACCTGCTTGCACGACCCATATGCGCTTCCTGGATGCCGCATGGAGCAACTTTTCGCTTACGGTACCGCAGGGTCTTCCGGGTCCAGACTCCCCCGAGAAGGGTCCCCAACGCGATGCGCCCCGTGCCACCATCCGTGGGTGGATTGCTCCCTCCTCTCAGCCCCAGTTCCACCAAAGAAGGTAGAAGGCTATCTTCCGACCATGCAGTAGTCGCAGCTACGTCAGTTTACTGGGCCCATAACTCCAGCATGTAAACAGTACGTTCAAACTTGACCTCATAGGACCGAACACGAGGCGTAGCCTTAAGTGACTCAGACGGGGCTACCTCCTTGAAGACAAGCTGTCCTTCCCTTTCCACCTAATTGCCCGTTCGGTCTTCATTGTGATTCCATCCGCACTTTCCTTCATCCGTGTTGACACCGTTTTTTGACACCTGTCAGGTTTGGCTTCAAGAGGAAGAATTGGAGGAAGAGCCGTTCCACTGGGAGAATCCCGATTGGTTAAGAAGAGAGAAGTTGCCGATTTTGTCTGGTTACGGATTGGGAAGATGCCGATTCTTTTTAGGGAAGACAGGCCGGGCTGCCGATTTAAGGAAAGGTTGCGTAAGAGTTTGAGTTTGATACCAGTACGATGCCAGCGATCGTCTAAGAGATTAAATCGGGTCTGGAAGGAATATCTTAAGTTGTAAAAGAGTCTTTATTCTTAGGGAGTATATTTTTAGGAATAGTTTTGTTTTAGAGATAGAAAGTTGAGATTTTGTCATAATGAACTGGGAACCTGTAACAAGGGTATAAATAGCGACCCGAGGGGTCGAGAAAAGGATGTTACACACCAAATACAAAAAACTCTTTACATTTTTCGCATCTACTTTTTCGTACTCGGCGACTTCGCTACTTTTCTCTTTTCACGAGTTCTTCGAGCTTGTACGATCGCATCGATCCGCTGCTTGCTGGTAAGTTCTGTTTTATTGAACACTTTCTAGGCTTTAACTTCGGGCATATCGCTGTCGTTTCGTCTAGATTTATTCACAATTTATCGATATTAGATTAGATCGACAGGTTTTTCTTGTTGTTTCTAAGCTTTTATCACCCTTTATCTGGTTTGGAACCGTTGCTATCGGCTAGGCTGGTTTTCCAATCCACAGCCGATTAAATACTATTTCAGACGCTATCGTGTGATACCAATTAGATTCATCTTTCAATAGATCTGATCGAGATTACACTCTCAGATAATCGGCAGATTCATGTTTGCCGTTTGTCTCATATCCGTATCGGCTTCAAGGCTGTTACTTTCAAACAATCGGTACTCGTTGCCGATTCTACCTGGTAATTTGATGTTTTGTTTTCTCCTTGTCAATTCACAGGTCAAATTGACTGGCACGCCTCGGACTCGGAATCTCAGTGTGTTAGCTCGCGAGGACGTTTTTCGTGTCAACACACTTTTGGCACGCCCGGTGGGACTCGAAGATAAAGAATCATCATGACAGGAATTCCCAAACCCGCAGAGTTCAGCAACGACAACGTCATAAATGTAACTATGGAAGAGCTTAAGCCTGAATAGAAGAACGAGGTAGACGAGTTCTTGCAAAGATGTACCACCGATGCTCTGAAGGCTTACAGCAAAAATAAAAGCGGAGAGGTCATCAGAAAGTCTGGTTTTGAGCTTCCACGTCATGTCGTGATACATGAAGACTCTGCTTCAATGAGCGAGATGGTCAATACTGTCGTGCATCATGCTTTGATCGCTCAATCTCCAGTCTTGCTCAATGCAGTGCACAATGCTCTTGTACATTCTATGAAGACGGGAGATGTGTATCAAGGAATCAGGGGACCCACTTACGGGTCGGTAACCTACACATCGGCTCCACAGCCGATTCCGCAGGGCCCTGTTAACTACAATACCACCCCGCCGTCTGTGCTACCACAAACCATGGCGGGACAACCCCCTGCAATGACCACAGCTGGTATGCCGATCAGTTCTGCTCCATCGGCTACTCAAGGAACGACCAGTCTGCCGCTTGGATGGGATCCAATGACCTAGATTGGAATGCCTCCAAATTTTGGTGCTGATCCTCAGGAAGAAACGTCACAAGCTCAACATGCCCCAAAATCCCCAACGGGGTATCCTGCTGGATAGCAGCCGCCATACATGGGTGATGCAAATTCTACTGCCCAGACTTCACAACCGTCCCATTCACAACAGCCGGCAGGAAGTCAGTTACCACCTCTACAACCAAATCGGCAATTTGCAGTGCTGAATACTCAGGTGGCTCATCAGGGTGCAACACAGTACAATCCATTGATGACATTCCAGCAATTTCAGCAATTGCAAGCTATGGGGCACCAACCACAACATTATGATCATCGGCAGCATGTACCGCACATGGCCCAACACAACAAGAGGATGGTTCTGCAATCGGCTGATCAGACGCAATCCACAGTTCAGCCACATAGTTCTCCATAGCCTCAATCAGCAATGGTCCAGCGACAGTATCAACGGGCTTACACGTCTACCCAGCCTCAAACTCAGACTATTGATCAAAAGGTAGACTGGGCTGTCAAGATCATAGAAGTAATGCAGGAGCAGTTTGGGTTGAAGCCAAAGCAGCAAACTTACATGTACAGGACCCCGTACCCTCCTTCCTACGATCTTATCCCACTTCCGCATCGGTACAAGGTACCAGATTTCACTAAGTTCACGGGGCAAGTTGACACCTCAACTATTGAACATGTGAATCGGTATTTGATTCAATGTGGGGAAGCGGCTACTGTTGATGCTTTGCGTGTCCTCCTGTTCTCATCTTCTTTATCGGGATCGGCGTTCACATGGTTCACTTCTCTTCCGACCAACACTATAATAACATGGGCAGATTTGGAGCGGTAGTTCCATAAATACTTCTTTGCTGGCCTGCACGAAATGAAGTTGACTGACTTGACTCGTTTGAGACAGAGGAACGATGAATCGGTAGCTGGTTTTATTCAAAGGTTCAAGGAAATCAAGAATAAGTGCTATAGCTTAACCTTGAATGATGCTCAGTTGGCTGAGTTGGCATTCCAGGGACTCCTGCCACATATCAAGGAGAAGTATGCTGCACAGGAGTTTGATAGCCTGAGTCAGATTGTGCATAGGACACAGGGGCAGGAATATAGGTCTTTTGAAGCAAGAAGAACTTTTCAGAAGAAGGTGGCCTTTGCCGATTGCTCTGACTCAGATGAAGAGCCCAAAGTTGGGCTTGCCGAATGGGTAAAGGGGAAGAAACCCATGTCCGTTCCTTTCGGGAAAGAAGAAGCGCAGAAATATGGCCTTGACATATCAAAGGCCGATAAAATATTCGATTTGCTATTGCAGGAAGGACAGATCAAGCTTTCTCCTTACCACTCTGTCCCATGGGCTGAGGAATTAAAGAAGATCAAGTATTGCAAATGGCATAATGCCACTTCGCACCACACTAATGAATGCAGAGTTTTCCTTTCCCAGATTCAGACAGCTATTGAGCAGGGAAGGTTAAAGTTCGATGCTCTCAAAAAGGATTCAAAGCAGATGAAGATAGATCAGCACCCATTCCCTGTAAGCATGGCCAGTATAGGGGGGAGCTCTTCACAGCCGAAGTTATTGACATCAGAATCGGCTAAAAGGGGAGGAGTTGTTGATCCCAAAGTACAAGCTACCAAAGAAGATGTAAAAGGGAAAGGATTACTAGAAGAGCCTGGCAGCTCTAAACCTCGAAGGACAGTCACCTCTCAGATGCTTCTGGACAAGTTTCAAAGGGAGAGAGATGAAGCTAGGCGGTGGGAAGAAGCGACACGCCGACATGAAGACCATTGGAGGTGTCCTTTTTTCGTTTATTGCTGGGAAGAAGGCTGAAGCTGCCATCTTTGAGGACTTGTCCTGAATGCAATGGTTTTGGTCAGCGAAATCGGTCGTTTCAGAGACCCCAAGAGAGGAATCATAGGAGGTACGATCGGCGTACGCCTGTGCATGAGAGATTAGGGGGCAGAATTACCAATTACCACCGATAGGAGAGGAGCCGATCTGTCCATGATCGGTTAGGCAAAAGAATCGACACCAGGGATTGGGTGGAAGAAGCAGCTAATAGTTTGGTTCCCGATGAAGATATAATGTGCCGAGAGCCCGAGAGGCGTCGTAATCCCCATCATGTCGATGTTAATCAGCCTCGGCATTTGGGTGTCAAGAATCTCAGGTGGTGTCCTGGAGGGCTCACCAAGTCTCAAAAAAGAAGGGTACAGCGTCTCAGGCAATGGGAATACAGACAAGAAATGGAAGAAATGTGTGCCCCGAAAGAAAAGAAAATTAAGTCTCAGGTTTGGAGAGTCAAACCCCAAGATAAGGGCGAATCGGCAGCTGATGTTAGTATGGTGTTCATCTTGCCGATCGAGTTTAAAGCCTCTTTTAACACAGAGAGTAAACCCGCCTTGGAGGAAGAGATGGCCAAGCTAACCTTAGACCCCATGCCAGCTACCTTTGAGAAGCCTGAGGAAGGGAAACGACAGCATTTAAAAGCTTTGTTCTTAAAGGGGCAAGTCAACGGCAGGCCGGTTACTAGACTATTGGTTGATGGCGGAGCCGCCGTTAATATCATGCCTTATGCTATGTTTCGGAAACTTGGCAAGGGTGAAGAGGACTTGATCAAGACCGATATGATGCTTAAAGATTTTGAAGGGAACGTATCGGCGGCTCGGGAGGCACTATGTGTTGACCTTACAATCGGCAGCAAAACTTTGCCGACTACTTTCTTTATGGTCAATGGTAAGGGGTCATATAATATGCTCTTGGGTCGTGATTGGATCCATGCTAATTGCTGCATCCCGTCAACTATGCATCAATGCCTCATCCAGTGGGTTGAAGATACTATTGAAGTGGTCAGTGCCGATTCATCTTTCAATGTGGCTGCTGCCGATTCACAATAGTGGAGCTGTGAAACGGTGACATGCATTTTGGGGAAGGTTTTGGACACCGATTTCTTAAAGGTATCTGATTTCGGGCTATAGCCGGTTCAAGCAGTCGGCTCTGGCACCTCGTCTTAATGGATGAGTTTATTGAAGATGAAGGGAAGCTTGGGCACGGATTTACATCGGCCGATGAGTTGGAACAAATTGATCTTGGGGATGGAAGTAAACCAAGGCCGACTTATATTAGTGCCAAGTTAGATCCCGAATACAAGAAACAGTTAATTGAGTTGCTGAGGGAATTCAAGGAGTGTTTCGCATGGGAATATCATGAAATGCCTGGATTGGACCGATCAATTGTCGAACATCGGTTACCGATCAAGCCAGGGTACAAGCCCCATCAGCAACATCCTCATCGGTGCAAGCCTGAAATCCTTCCAGACATCAAGGCTGAGATTACTAGACTAATTGAAGCTAATTTTATCAGGCAGTGCCGATATCCCGAATGGATTTCAAATATAGTTCCTGTATACAAGAAGAATGGGAAACTTCGGGTATGCATTGATTTCAGAGATCTCAACAAGGCTACACCGATGGATGGGTATCTGATGCCAAATGCTAATGTATTGGTAGATGTTGCGGCTGGACATAAAATGATCAGTTTCATGGATGGAAACGCTGGATACAATCAGATTTTTATGGCCGCAGAGGATATTGCCAAGACAGCTTTTCGGTGCCCGGGTCATCTTGGTTTGTTTGAGTGGATTGTTATGACCTTTCGATTAAAGAATGCCAGGGCTACATATCAAAGAGCAATGAATTTTATATTCCATAAGCTAATCGGTGAGACTGTTGAGATCTACATCGATGACGTGGTTGTAAAGTCAAGAGGCCATCTAGAGCATCTTGCCGATTTGCGCAAGACTTTGGAGTGTACCAAGAAACACGGTTTGAAGATGAATCCAAACAAATGCGCCTTCGGAGTATCAGCCGGGTAGTTTCTCGGCTTTATGGTACATGAAAGGGGGATTGAAATTAGTCAGAAGACTATCGGAGCTATCAACAAGGTAGCTGCACCCACGAATAAAAAGGAGTTGCAATCTTTGATCAGCAAAATTAACTTCATCCGGAGATTTATATCAAATGTACCGGGGAGGATTCAGCCGTTCAGTCCATTGTTAAAGATAAAAGCCGATCAAGAATTCACATGGGGGGCAGAGCAACAGAAAGCACTGGAAAATATTAAAAAATATCTAATAAATCCACCAGTGTTAGTGCCACCCCAAAGGGATAAGTCGTTTAAATTATATTTATCGGCTGATAAACGAGCTATCGGATCAGCTCTAATACAGGAGTTTGAAGGGAAGGAACGCGTGATATACTATGTAAGTCGTAGGCTCCTAGATGCTGAGACCAGGTATTCTCCAGTCGAAAGACTATGCCTTTGCTTGTATTTTTCATGCACAAAGCTTAGGCATTATTTATTATCGGTCGAATGTGTGGTGGTATACAAAGATGATGTTGTTAAGTATATGCTGTCCTTGCCGATTCTGAATGGGAGGATTGGAAAATGGATTTTAGCTTTGTCAGAATTCGATCTGAGGTACGAATCGGCAAAAGCGGTCAAAGGATAGGTTATGGCCGATTTTGTTACCCAACACTATGGTCCTGAAGTATTGGTACTAGATCCTGTCCCGTGGACTATGTTCTTTGACGGATCATCTTGCAGCAATGGAGCTGGAATCGGTATATTGCTTATATCGCCGAAGGGGCCCAGTTATGAGCTCTCGCTACCGATTGAGGCGGGGTCTACCAATAATCAGGCCAAATATCGTGCTGTCCTAAAGGGAATCTCACTTCTGAGGGAGATTAAGGCTTGAGCTATTGAAATATTTGGAGATTCATTACTAGTGGTGAATCAGCTGCTGAGTTTGTATGAATGCAAAGATGATGTTCTGAGGGTTTATCATGAAGAATGTCTCCATATGTTGCAAGAGTTTGAAAGTGTGGTAATAGAGCACATGCCTAAGGCCTATAATGAGGAAGCAAATCGGTTGGCTCAGCATGCTTCGGGGTATATGCCGATTCACTCCATAAATATGACGGAGTTTGCCGATGATGACTGGCGGAAGGAGATTGCCGATTACCTAAACAACCCTTCTAAAAAGGTTAGTAGACGAGTCCGTTTTCAAGCCATCAAATATGTTTTATTGGATGATATGTTGTACTATCGGACTTTGGATGGGGTACTGCTCAAATGTATTGGGGAAGAAGAAGCCAAAAGTTTAATGGGAGAGATTCATGAAGGGGTATGCGAATCCCATCAATCGGCATTTAAAATGAAACATGCTGTGAGGAAGAATGGTTGTTTTTGGCCAAATGTTTTGGAGGATTGTTTTCAATATTATAAGGGTTGTCAGAGTTGTCAGAAATTCAGTAATGTTCAAAGGGCTCCAGCATCGGCTATGAACCCGATCATCAAGCCATGGCCGTTCAGAGGATGGGGAATTGATTTGATCGGTCAGATATATCCATCCTCAAGTATGGGGCATACTTTTATATTAGTTGCTACCGATTATTTCACAAAGTGGGTGGAAGCAATTCCACTGAAAAAAGTAACATCAGCAAATATGATTGAGTTCGTGAAAGAACATATTATTCACCGATTCGGGATTCCGTAAACCATTACTACCGATCAGGGCACTATGTTCACTTCAGGGGAGTTTGATGATTTTGCTACCAGTATGGGAATCAAAATACTAAATTCCTCGCCGTACTATGCTCAAGCCAATGGCCAGGCAGAAGCGTCTAATAAGGGGATCATCAAGTTGATAAAGAGAAAAATTGAAGAACAGCCTCACCGATGGCACACCACCCTCGCTGAATCATTATGGGCATATCGTATGGCTTGCCATGGATCAACTAAAGTGTCTCCGTATGAATTGGTCTATGGACATGAGGCAGTTTTGCCGTGGGAGTTGAAAGTTGGATCCAGACGTGTTTCATTGCAAGATTAGCTATCTGCTGATGAGTATTCAATGTTGATGAAAGACGAGCTGGAGGATTTGGCGGAACACCGATTGAGAGCATTGGCTAATATTGAAGCCAATAAGGCACGAGTGGCCCGGTGGTATGATAAGAAAGTCAAAAAAAGGAGTTCCAGGTAGGGGATCTGGTATGGAAGGTTATTTTACCGATCGGTACAAAGGATCGGCAGTTTGGCAAATGGTCGCCTACGTGGGAAGGACTGTTTCGCATGAATCGGTGTGCTCCTGGCAATGCATATGTTTTGGAATCTCTAGAGGGGGAGTTTGGCAGAGCATTAAATGGAAAGTACTTGAAGAGATATTACCCTAGCATATGGGTAGATGCATAAAGTTGTATTTAGAAGCATACATAGCCGATTGTTTTCGGTTGATAACATAGCCGATAAATGTCATTACCGCCTTCAGTAGAAAAAAAGGGACAGTAGCCGATTTGTAATTGTACCGATTATGGTTTCGGTCACATTTCGGCTCATGGCCGATGTAAGATACATTGCCCTTAGGGCAAATCATGAAAGAATAATGTTTATGACTGCATAAGATCCAGGATATATTATATCATCTATTACAAATTGGGTGTATGTTTGAAGATTACAAACGAAATGCAAATACAAAGATCGACTATCGGTTGTCGGTCCCAAGATATTTCTCAGGTCCCGATAACTTCATTTGCAGAAAAAAGAGGTAATCTGGGGAGAAAGAGACTGAGGGGAATGTTGCAGAAAGGGAATTAACAAATTCCAGATCTGATGATAGGGATGAGTGCCTCTATCTCCAGGAAGCAGGGTACCCTCATCGTCGTTTGGGGAGCATGGCGAGTTAATTCTCCTCACGAGAATTTTTTCTACCGCCCACACCGTTGTGCTCGGTGGTCGCGATGTTGAAAAGGGGGGCAACCTCTACCTCTATCACGAGAATTTTTCTAGTGCCAGCAATGGACTTGGGTGGCCGGCTTCAGGATTTTGAGGAAGAGTACTACTTGTTCTAAGTGCTGAGGCATGGTGAAGAAGGGAGAGATCCTGATTGAGAGTTGGCAGGCATACCGACAAATGACTGAAAAGAAAAGTACTCGTCTTTTTAAGTGATGGTGATC
Source organism: Eleusine indica (assembly GCA_030378355.1). Taxonomy (NCBI): domain Eukaryota; kingdom Viridiplantae; phylum Streptophyta; class Magnoliopsida; order Poales; family Poaceae; genus Eleusine; species Eleusine indica. The sequence goes on from CM059494.1 coordinate 19,405,948, forward strand.
AATCGTGCAGAGAATCGGTCAGGAGGGAGATAGATGTTATGACCACCAGATGATTTTGAGGATCTCCATTCTAATATTTATTACAATTATGCCGATTTGCAGTTTCGGTAGGAAGAATCTATATTAAGGGGTTACACTGAGTTTATAAAGTTCATAATCGACTCTATTGCTTCGGGATCAATATCATCCTTTCCTGATCCACCATCTTCTTTAGAGGAGCTCGGCCCTGGCGTCTGATGAGCTTTTGGGTCTTCAACTTGATAATATTTTGCAAAGATGGTTGCTAATATATCAGCCGGATAAAAGTCTCGAGCTAAAAGCCTCATTTCCTTTGATGAAGTCTTCATCTTGCTTTGAGGGCGCTTTGTCGGCTTGAATCTCATCCAGGAGTATGACGAGATATTCTTTGATTGCATTTGAAGGCTGAACGACAAAACAGGAAGGTTTAAGAATAGTCTTTCGAGTAAGATAAGTCAACTGCTAGCAAAGCCAGACCTGGTTAACCGAAGAAGATGAGTAAGACATTGCGCAAAAGTTAAGGTAATCAGAGGAGGTATGGTGGATTTTAAGTTTTTGCTCGAAGGATTTATAGGCCAGGAATTCTACCATTGGGTGTGAAAGAAGGCGATGGAGGGACAACGGTCAAAAGGCTTCACAGAAAAACATGCAGAAAGGAGTAAATAATAAGATGCGTTTTTGACCGTTTGGACTTGAAGATTAAGTTTTAACAGAGTAAATGATTTTACATGCCCAACAACGAGCGGATGGCGTCCATCGCACACAGGCGGATTTGATCTACGTCAGCAATTTCTTGGGCATCGGCATCGGCAGTGCCTGGGATTGGCTTCATCCTCTTATGTAGCCGATACGCTTCACATGCATGGGTGTTCTTCTCTGCCTCAAGGTTGGCGATGGTCTCTGACAAGTTGAGCAATTTTTCTTCTTCCTCGGCAATAGCGTTGCCGATTTCGCCTAGCTCCTTCATCAACGCTGCCCGCTTTGCCTTTAGCCGATCGATTTCATTAACAATAAGGGAACGAGAGGAGTTCAGAAGATCGATCCTGTTGCGAATATCGGCCACTTGAGCTTCATAAGAAGCTTTTTCCTTGGACAACTACTCCTGTTGTAGGCAATCGGCAATTCTTTGCTTGGCCTTCAACACTTGGAATTGACGGCCTTCGATATATGCAGCTGGGATAATCGCTTCTTCCGCCTTAGAAGTCAAATGTCCTTTAAGAGCGAGGAATAATTGCCGAACAGGCTCAGCGTTTTGGACCAATTGTCCGATATCTTGATCAAGGAAATTCAACATGGCTTGGAGCTTCTCCTTAGATTCTCCTGACAGCGCAGGGGTGGTTTGAGAGCTTGATGCATCATCGTCCTCTTCATATTCAACATGGAAAGAGAAGAGGTTGTTGTCCGGAGTGTCCTAAGCCTATACAATTAAAAATCGGTATGAGATTCATATTTTGAGAAGTGCATCATCAAGGTAAAGTTCGCAGATCGTACCATTTTAAATCTGATTTCATGGGCATGCGATGGGATGGGAACTGGCATGCTCAGTTCCGGTTGATTAGTCTCTTCAACTGTTGCTGATAAAATTGGATTGGCAACCGGCTGCTGATCAGTTTGAACCGTTTCCTCGGCTATCGGGCTCGTTGGTGCCGATGGGATAGGATCGGTAATTGGTGGATCCTGATGAATGGATACCAATGATTCGTTACGAGAAATGCAAAGACATACTAAAAGATAAAAGATGAAGTCAGTACCTCAGTAACTGGCGAAGACGTATGGGATAAATCGGTATCATGTACCGATATGCCAGAAGGATCTTCAAGAGAAGTTACAGCTATAGTTGGAATCTGGCAAGTAATTAAGGAAATCAAGATGTGATAATTAATTCTGGGAGATGCGATGAGGTTTGGAAAGATACCTGTGGATCGGCAAGAGAAGCCGATGAGTCTGATAGCACCTCTACCATTGGAGTTTCTCCAGTTGCTGGCGGGAATTCTCTGCAAATTGGCCTCGCATCAATCGGCATCGGTATATTCTCATCGGTAGATGGTTGGACAGTGTCTGCTTGAACCGATAGTGCCTACAGATCAAAAATCCTAGTAAGGGAGCAGCAGTTTACATGAGATGAATGTTTGGTGATCAGAGGTGCCTGGTAACTTACCGATGAAGAAGTTGTGGCCTTGACTGCCTTCGTCTTCTGACCAGTCTTGGAGGAGAGAAGCTTCTGTTTTTGGGTGGTGACTTTCACGAGCTTTTCTGCTTTTCCCTCCAAGATGTCTTGAATTGAAGGGGCTTTAAAACCGATGCGAGAAACTTTATGTGGCCGATCGTAGTCGATTTCGACGCCAGTCAGACCCTTAGTTGGAACCGGGGATTCTTTTTCCTGTTAGATCAACATGATGGAGTTAGTTACTGAAAAGAAAAATGCAGAATGTGGAAAAGATGTCATAAGGAGAAGTATGTACCAGTTCAGGAGACTCAAATGAAGGATCAAATTTCTTGCAATACATAGTCGCCGGCATATTGAAGAGATGCTTGCTCCACTCTGACCACCACTGTCTGAATGGTTTGGTGGTAAAGCTTATTAATCGCCATGTTGATAGGTCAGGACTGATTGGCGTCGGTATCAAGTTCTTCAATCGGTCACGCTCGACACCTGAAGTAACTTCTTCTCTGGTCTTGACTAAATCGGCAAGCGACGGCTTGATTGGCAGCTGGCCCATACACAACTGACATGCGCTAGCCGATGGATAGTAGAACTCATAAGAAGAAGGCTGTCCCTTTCCACCAAAGAAACCAACTGGAAGTATGCCTGGTGAGATCACGATTGAGAAATTCTCTCTGCTGGTATCATTTGAAGTGATGGATTCAAAGTTGAAGAAGAAAGGGTTCTCGAAAAGATTCTCACTATCCATATATGCAAACCAGATGATATGTTCAGAGACGAGGCCGTTGTAGAGCATTCTAAAGTAATTGGTAACACTGGCTGCTGGAGTTGAAACCATTACCATGGCCTCTCCATAAAATGTGCATCGGCGAGTCTGCGGAGCTACTTCCTTAGGGTCATCAGTTGGGAATTTTAAGGTTCTGAGATTATAACCTAGAGGTGTTTGCAGATACCGATTGAGCCACAAATTCAAGAACCACCAACGACCGCCTAAGTTACCGATTGGATCTCCTGATAAAAGTTTGCAGGCAATCTGATGCAGAAGGTTATATACCGATCCTAGCAAGTATCGGCCTAAGGGGAAAGAATCGCCCATAGCCAATCTTTCGGCCAAAGAAAGATAAGCTACAGTAGGGCCCGCTGATTTCCCGTAGAAGACATACTTATCCAACCACATGTTTAAGAAGGCGGCATGTTCCCTCTGATCTATGGATCCGGTTTTGGCATTCTCACTGATGTAGCCTTTCTAGCCATCGATGCCCCTATACCTGAGTTTGAATGTGGTCTTGTTCAAAGTAGGATCTGAAGAAGTAATATCTAGACCAGTGAGCATCAGAACATCAGCCAATGTTGGGGTCATGGGACCATGGCCGAACAAGAAGGCATTCAGAGTGTCAGACCAAAAGTGAGAGGCTGCAATCAACAAGGGCTCGTTCCTTTCTATGTTGGCAATTGACAGGGTTATACATTGGCTGATTTTGGATTTCTCCCAGACATACCTTTTGGAGTTGGCCATCCTAAGATACCAGTTTTTCCAACTAGGGGTAATGTTTGGCCAAGACCTAAAGGTCGAGTTCCACTGGTCAAGATTCATCTCGCTGGATTTGAAAGGGATCCGTAGGGTTTTGGCATTGATTAGATCTGTGGGATCTGGATTACCCATAGGACCGAGGCATACGAAACCAGGTTTGTCAGGGATTGGGACTGTGAGGTTGTCTCTCAAGGCCTAAGAAGAGAGGGGAAAATGAGAAAAAAAATCAGCAAGAAAACAATTTGGGGAAGGGGATCGGTCGAGGATTTGGGTAAACGTACCTCCGGAATAAAATCAGTGGTGGCGTGCGCCGCCGTTGGAGGAGTCGACGAACACATCTCGGCGCCAAAAGCAGGGGCTTCGAGCTCTAGTGCGCGTAAGAACGAAGTCGAAGAGGCGGAGGTGTTGAGGGCGAAGATAGGAGCTGAGGTTGAAGACGGCCGGAATACTTATAGTCTTGATCTGGCGGGGGCAATATGGAAACTTCAAAACAGTCGTCCGAACTAGGCGCGAGTATCGAAATTGTTTCGGTTCAGAAGATGTAATCATGACGGAGAAAGTTTCAGAACAAAAAGGATTACTTTATTCTAAAACTGGGGGGCATGTGTTGACACCGTTTTTTGACACGTGTCAGGTTTGGCTTCGAGAGGAAGAATTGGAGGAAGAGCCGTTCCACTAGGAGAATCCCGATCGGTTAAGAAGAGAGAAGTTGCCGATTTTGTTTGGTTACCGATTGGGAAGATGTCGATTCCTTTTAGGGAAGACAGGCCGGGCTGCCGATTTAAGGAAAGGTTGCATAAGAGTTTGAGTTTGATACCAGTACGATGCCAGCGGTCGTCTACGAGATTAAATCGGGTCTGGAAGGAATATCTTAAGGTGTAAAAGAGTCTTTATTCTTAGGGAGTATATTTTTAGGAATAGTTTTGTTTTAGAGATAGAAAGTTGAGATTTTGTCATAATCAACTGGGGAACCTATAACAAGGGTATAAATAGCGACCCGAGGGGTCGAGAAAAGAATGTTACACACCAAATACAAAAAACCCTTTACGTTTTTCGTATCTACTTTTTCGTACTCGACGACTTCGCTGCTTTTCTCTTTTCACGAGTTCTTCGAGCTTGCACGATCGCATCGATCCGCTGCTTGCTAGTAAGTTCTGTTTTATCAAATACTTTCTAGGCTTTAACTTCGGGCGTATCGCTGTCGTTTTGTCTAAATTTATTCACAATTTATCGATATTAGATTAGATCGGCAGGTTTTTCTTGTTGTTTCTAAGCTTTTATCACCCTTTATCTGGTTTGGAACCATTGCTATCAGCTAGGCTGGTTTGCCAATCCACAACCGATTAAATACTGTTTCAGACGCTATCATGTGATACCAATTAGATTCATCTTTCGATAGATCTGATCGAGATTACACTCTCAGATAATCGGCAGATTCACGTTTGCCGTTTGTCTCATATCCGTATCGGCTTCAAGGCTGTTACTTTCAAACAATCCGTACTCGTTGTCGATTCTACCTGGTAATTTGATGTTTTGTTTTCTCCTTGTCAATTCACAGGTCAAATTGACTGGCACGCCTCGGACTCGGAATCTCAGTGTGTTAGCTCACGAGGACGTTTTTCGTGTCAACAATCCGACATCATTTCCCAGTGATAATATTTCCTGTCTACGAGTGATCTCCATACCACTCGATGTGTAGCCGTCCTAAATTAAGTAGAGCGACTACCGGCCTAGGGCTAAATATCGGGAAGGAGGAACCTACTGCACGCTACGGTTTCAACCAACTCCTATCACTTAATGCACAGTCAAGCCTACATCCCTAACTAGTGATAGAGTAAAAATTTAAAACGGGGATAATGCACCGAGGCTTGCCTGGGTTTGGCTCCTGGTCAGCTGCGACACCACCGGCTTCTTCTGGCTCCTGCTCTGGTCCTGTCACCACTTGGTTCACTGCGTGATCTATATGATGCAAAAGATGATGCTTATGAGAGAAGATTCATGACACTTCCTCAATAAATACGTTAATGTACACTGCTACTCGAGGAAGTGAGCGGGGTGTGTTGGTTAATTCAGTAAGGTAACGTATTAAGCGGAGGCACAGGGTGAAGGCGTTTAGTGTATTTCCTTTATGGACTCCAGTATTTAATCGCGACGACGTTGTACCAAAGTACGGTGTGTGTGCGTGTCGGCCGGGGTCAAGCTACATAGGTGATGTCCATGACCAGTAGGTGCTATTTAATTAATGTTTCAGTGTATCAAGCACAACCCCCGCAAGGAACTAAGTACCCATGAAGCAGCCCTAAGGCGGAACCATATATATTAAAGGGTAATATTACACTTGAGACACAACTGATTAAGTTGACATGGTTCTGATCATCAAATGAGCAGGGGTGATTTAATATAGTTAGAAGGTACCAGGAGTGAGTTATTGGCCAAGTTTCACTCACAAGCACCGAGCCAATAATTTTAATTAATTAATATAAGGAAAAAGGTGTTAAATTATTTATAGCTAATATAATCCTACGATATTTTCCAGGGAGACTAGAAACTGAAAAACCTATTTGGTGGCCAAATTTCAAGATTTTATCAGCTTCCTATAATTAGTTATGAATTTAAAAGGGTTTTTCTTCCATATTTTACTCCTAAAAATAAAACTAACATGCAATGTGATTTAGCATTTTTTCCTACTAGCACTAGTCCAAACAAAGCTAACAAAATTTATCTTACTTCAAAACTCCTATTAATTACTTTACTATGCATTTTACAAGTTTTACACATTTCTAGAAATGAATAAAATGAGAAAAACCGATTTTTGTTTTCGCAAGCCGCATCCAGATAGCCTAGTGGGCTGAACCCAAGCGGGGGAGGCGCTCCTGGACCAGATCTGGCCTAGGTGGGCGTGGCCCACTGGCCAGCTCGGCCGAGCCGAGCGCGCGTGCGCGACGGCGGCGCTCGGCCGCGCGCGGTGGCGCGAGCACGGCGGCCGGCTGAGGCGGAGAGGGCATGTGCTCCGACTTCTGACAATTCTAGGGGTGGGGGGGGGGGTGACGTGGCGCGTGGAAAAGAAGGCAATGCGGCATGTTCCCACGGTCGGCGATGAACGACGGCGGCGGTGGCGGCGAGCCACGGCAGTCCCGTGGGTAGGGGACTCGAGCATGAGCCGACGGTGGCTGGGAAGGGGAGGGGAGTGAATTCACGCGTGCAAGTGCGAGGAATCACCCCGGGCTCACCGTGGGGGTCCGGCATCGGGGTTGAGCGGCGGTCAGAGTTGGAGGGGAAGGCGGCGATTGACGGTGGCTCGGTGCGGGAGGGGAAATGCGGCTTCACGCGGAGCTTGAGGGCGTCGAGACGGTGCCGTAGACGTCGGCGGGCGGTCGGTGTTGGCGGTGAGGCGTCGGTGGCGCGGAGCGGCGACAATGGCACGACGAGTGAGAGAGTGTGGCAGAGAGAGAGAGTGGGGGGGGGGGGGGGAGACCGTTCGTACAGAGAAAACGGACGACAAGGTGGATGTCCGAACGCGCGTGGGGTCGTCGATCCGCGGCATCGGCGTTCGACCGCACAGCGACGACCACGCGGCGTACGGGCAGGCGGGAGCGCGGGACGGCGCCGGGTGTGTTTGTTTGGAGTGGCTGACGGGTGGGTCCCACAGGGAGTTTTCTTTTTCCTTTATTTTTTCAACCCCGACAGCCGGCTGCATTTGATCTTTTCGTGTGAATTAATTTAGACCTGATAAAACTAAACCAAAAACATGGCAGGCTCCACATACTGTGATCGAATTTATAAAAATGCTAACTACCAAAAATCCTTTATAAAGTTTAAATGGGAATTTTGTAAATAGGGATGGTTTCTTGTCCTTTAACCATTTATTTGGGGCAACAAATAAAGTGATAAAATTCTGAAAAATTCTTTAAAATTCTACTCCACCATGAACATCAACATATACTTTTACTAGGTATGAGTCATGTGAAAAAATCTGGACTTATAGTTCAAACTATACTCAAATTTGTTTGAATTTGGTTCAAATCAGGTCAAATTTCAGTTTAAATTTTTGTCCTGCATTCTTAGGCTCGTGGGGATGACTCTGATGTGTTTCCTATAGGGACTCACGACACCATAGGTGTCACACTTATCTAGCTTATTATAATACAAGCAGTCAACTCATTTGATAAAATAGTTTATCTAACAGCTATCTTGGAAGAGTTAACCTATAAGCTGAAAAAGTAAGGTTTTTCTTGTTTATGGCTTATAGTATAAAAGAGATTTTGGCTTACGGATGTTTTATGCCTCTAACCTATATTGGAGTTCACTGCGATCTTGTCTCCGGTGAATGCCTGGAACACAACTCACGCGATCATGAAGTGGAGACGGTTTTGCGCTGTGAACAACTTGCAGCTTTTCTGGGTTTTCTCGATTACTATTTAACGAAACTGTACAGGGTTGAGGCCGCGCGAATCGGCCTCCATGTGCGGCAAGCAAGGCACGCCGCGTGATGCGCTCCCGCACGAACAGAGCGTGCGTCGAGCCCACGCTCCCGCACGAACAGAGCGTGCGTCGAGCCCACGAATGCGCACAGCCGCAGAATGAGGCCATGCTCCTCTAACCGATTATTGCAGCTAATTAAGGAATAAACAAATTAAGCAAACTGATAAACGTGCGATGGAATAGCAACATTTCTCCCCCCTAATCCTGAGCATGATTACCGGCAACCATGACGCCAATCCTGCTCCGCATCTCCTGGAAACAAACGCGGCCCAGAGCCTTGGTTAATATGTTCACCAGCTGCTGCTCCGTTGCAGTGTAGCCAAGGACAATTTGCCCCTCGTCGACGCATTCCCAGATGAAATGGAATCGCACATCAATGTGCTTGCTCCGGTCAAGGAAGACGGGGTTGTGACTCAACACAATGGCAGACTGATTGCACCAACAGCTCCGGCCCTCCAAACTCCGTCCCGAGCATGTCGGTTAAGATCCAAGCTAGCCAGACTTCTTGGCACGCTGCAGTGGCCGCCGTGATATACTCCACCTCGCACGAAGACAAGGCCACGACTCCCTGCTTTGTTGCCTACCAGGTGACGGGATTGCCGTCGAGGAAGAAAACAACGCCGCTAGTGCTCTTGCGAGTGTCAACGTCTCCAATGAGGTCGGCGTCGCTGTAGCCCACCAGCTTTGGTTGCCCTTCTTCATGCTTGGTGTAGTGCAACCCGAGCTCTCATGTGCTGGCCACGTACCGTAGCACGCGTTTCACCGTCGCGAGATGATCTTCACAAGGCTCCTCCATGAACCGACTCAGGTACCCGACCGAGAACGCCAGGTCTGGCCGGGAGTGCAGCAGATACCTAAGCGTGCCGATGACGCTCTTGTACTCAATGGAATTCACCACCCCTGCAATGCTCTGTTTGCTTAACTTGAGACGGCTCTCCATGGGTGTCGCGCACGGGTTGCAAGAGTTCATGCTGCATCTCTCAAGCAACTTGGTGGCGTAGGCCGATTGACAAAGTAAGATGCCACTGGGGCCTGGACTAACCTCAATTCCAAGATAGTATGACACCAAACCAAGATCACTCATCTGAAACATGTTCCGCGTCTCCACCTTGAATTTCTTGATCAGCTTGCCACTTGTGCCGGTGATGATTAGATCATCTACATAGACGCGGACCACTAGCCGCCCGCCATTTTTTCTTCGCGTGCACACACCATGCTCCGTGCTGCTCCTCTGGAAACCAAGCCGAGCCATGGTGGTGTCAAGCTTGAGATTCCGGGCCCTGGGTGCCTGACGAAGTCCGTACAGTGCCTTGCGATGTTGCAGTACCTTGTGCTCGTTGTCAGCGATGATGAAGTCGGGCGGCTCACGTAAACCTCCTATTGAAGCTCGCCGTTGAGGAAGGCGCTCTTGACGTCCATGTGGTGGACTTCCCAGCGCTCGTGTGCTGCCAAAGCCACCATCATGCGCACAGACTCTAGGCGGACCACCGTCATGAAAACTTTGTCGAAATCAAAGCCGGCGCGCTGGGCGTTGCCCTTGGCAACGAGTTGCGCCTTGTGCTGCATGACCTCCCCCTCCTCATTCCGCTTCACCTTGTAGACCCACTTGAGCCCAATTGTTAGGTGCCCGGTGGGACGCGTCGTCAGCTCTCCGGTGTGATTGTCCTCAATGGACTTCATCTCTTCGCGCATTGCACCGTGCCACTCTGCTTCCAGCTCTGCATCATAGAACGATGATGGCTCTTCAGCGAAAGTGAAGTTGAGCTCACCGTGGATCAATCATGGGGCCAGGCCTGGTGGAGTGGCGTTGCCGACGATGTTGTCGATGGAGAGGAAGTGGAGAGGGGCGTCGTCGTTGATTTCAGCTGGTGGAGTCACGAACTGAACTAGTTCAGCACCAGCCGACACCGCAGGTGGTGTGTCCGGCTCCCCTAGAGATGGTGTCATGGGTGGAGTAGACGCGTCGAACGAGGAAGGGGCTAGCATTGCTGCCGGCACCTTGCTCACCTCGGTGACGTACTCGATGTCGAAGGTGCCGAAGTCGTTCTCAGGCTCGCCACCATTGTTCTCCCAATTCCAGTGCACCAACCTCATCGAACACAGCATTGTGGCTGATGACGACGTGCTTGCCGACGGGGTCGTAGAAGCGGTATGCCTTGGAGCCGGTTTTGTAACTGATGAAGATCATCTTGATGCTGCGATCATCGAGTTTCTTCTGGTTCGGCCGTGTCAGCTTGACGTGGGCGACACAAGCGAAGGTGCGTATGTAATGCACAGTGGGGAGCTCACCACACCATGCCTCGAATGGCATCTTGCCATCGAGCGCACGTGTAGGCGACCTATTGAGGATGTAGACCGCACTAGATACAGCCTCCTCCCAGAAATAGCCAGGAAGGCCCTTGGCCATGAGCATGCACCGGGCCATAGTGACCACGCTCTGGTTCTGGCGCTCAACCACCCCATTCTACTGAGGTGAATACGAGGCGGTGAGCTGCCTCTCCATGCCACGCTCGACGCAGTAACGTCCGAACTCCACGTATGTGAACTCGCCTCCATGATCTGTGCGGAGGACCTTCAGCTTCCTCCCAATCTCCACCTCCACGGCAGCCTAGAAGTTCTTTATCTCCGACGGTGCCTGATCCTTGCTCAAGAGGAGACCGAGCCACATGTATCGACTCATATCATCAACAAGAACTAGGAAATACTTGTCACCGCTCGACATAGCTGGTGTGATCGGGCCGCACAGGTAGCCATGGACAAGGTCAAGGACGTGCTCTGCTCTGCGACACGCCTGTACCGCGAATGTGGCACGCCATTGCTTGCCCATGAGATAGACGTCGCAAACCTGATCCACCTGATCAAGTGGAGGCATCCCGCGGATCATCTTCTTGTTCACCAGCTTCCGTAGAGAGGCGAAGTTGAGGTCGCCAAAGCGGGCATGCCACTGCCACGCCGCCTCTAAGCTCCTCACCGCCATACAGCCCAACTCTCAGCCCCAGATGATACAGGCATGAGACAGAGAGGTTCACCTTGGCGAGGAGACGCTGGCCGTGATCGTAGATGTGCAGCACTCCCTCGAAGATGTTTACCCGGCAGCCGGTCTCGTCGAGTTGCCCCAAGCTTATGATGCTTGCTTTCAATCGTGGGATGTAGTACACCTCAGTCAAGTAATGGTGCTCGCCATTGTTGCAGACGAACACGATGGAGCCGTGCCCTTCAATCCGAGTGTTGGACCCATCTTCAAACCGGACATTGCCGCAGACCAGGGTGTCGGTCTCGGAGAAGAAATCCTTGGACCTGGTCATGTGGTTCGTGGCCCCGGTGTCTAGAACCCAAGAGCGGTGATCATGCTCCTCCGGCGGCCCCATATCCACGAGGACCTTCTGCTCCACCACCTCGACAAAGCGTCGGAGCTGCAATTGGTGCCAGCGATGTGGGCGTCAGTTCGAGCACGATGTCATGGGCCATGAGTAGGCTTTGTTCATCCTCCTCCCCTTGGGCCACATGGGCTTGGGCCTCTTTGTCGTGCTTCTTCTTCCTGCACTCTTTGGCCCAATGGCCTTTCTTACTGCAGTAGGCGCGGGTATCATCGTGCCACAGTCACCACCATTGTGACCGCGTCCACTGGATTTGGAGCTATCACAGCTCTTCATTCTGGCCACCCACTCCTCCTCCATGAGGAGTAGACGCCCTTTAGTATCCTTCTGGGCCTTGATCTTCCGACGCTGCTCGACGACATGCAGATGACCAGCAGCTTCCTCGATCGACATGATGTCAAGGTCAAGTAGCGTCTCAATGGAGATTGCTACTTGTTCCAACTTCTCAGGGACGGCATGAAGCAGCTTGTTTGGTAGAGCTCATCGCTTATTATAGCATAAGCTACTCAATAAGCTAGTGCATAAGCTTAATCAAACACACCCATAGTGTACTATGCTGTATTTCTCATTTAAACGTTGCAGAGAGAGTGTTTTGATCTGCTATAATTTGCAGGTGCTGTCTTTAGCGAGAGCTTTTCACTTGTTCTATCTGACAAGCAGAGCTTTTTGTGCTTTGCGTGTTCGGGAAAGAAAACAAAGCATACCATTTGTGTTATGACAAGTGTACAAAGCAAATCAGGTGACAGTCAATATTTATTTTAGAAAACGAAGAGAATTTCCCGCCTCCGCATATAACGTTTTTTGCGGCCAATATGGACGAATACGAAGAATGAAGTGTACTATTCCTGTTTGAAGCCATCACATTACTGATACTGATCAGAGCCAAAATTTGGCATGGCACGACATAACTGCTGATGTGATGGTATGTGATGCTGGCACGCTGACAGCTACTGTGAAAACAAACTTCAGTTGTAGCACACGTTCAGGTACACAATGTCTGTCATTTTGGAGAAACTCTGGAGTGCAGAAGAAACGTGGCACAGGGAAAACGTAATCATCAAGTACTAGGATCCCTTATGGCTGCCATTCCAATAACATATACTTCCTCCATACTTCAATTAGATGTCGTTCTGGGTTTAAAAAAAATTACAAATAGATATTGTTTTGCTTTGTCATCCATGCTCGCATACAGTCCCGGGGCATGGCTGTAGACTATTGATTAGAGTACTCCCAACACGCCTTTTAATATGAACATTTGTTTAGATGTATCTCCTAATTAATCATGTCTTAGGTATGCTAAATCATATCCAAAACGATATCTAATTAAAGTATGGAGGAAGTATGTAGTCTAAAGTTAATGTGGCTTTTGAGGGTGGCTAGTGACATGCACGGGGAAGGCATCAGAAGCCAGTAAGAGATGACAACCAGGCCGAGACCTCTCTCTGGGTTGTCCTATATATGGTCCTTCGCAAACAACAATATTTACATTTATTGCTACACTTTATTTCCTATTGAACCGGTGCATAGAGATAGTATCGAACAACCTGTGATACTCCTGGTGTTATGGAGTTCCAAAAACCACACCTTGGAACCCTTCCACACAAGCATGAAAACTTAGAACGAAAGTTTGAACTAAAATTGAGCAAATTCAAATTAAATCCAAGCAAATTTGAATGTCAATTGAACTGTAAGTCCAAACTTTTCAACATAACTTTGACCCTCAAAAGATATATATTGTGGGTACTGGTGAAATAGAGTTTTGCCAAATTTCTCAGATTTTTATCCCTTCATTTACTACCCCAAATAAATTCCCAAAAGGTTTAAAACTACCCCTCTTTGAAAATTTATACTCAAATTCAAATGACAGCTGAGCATTATCATTTTTATAAATTAGATCAAATCATAGGGAGCACACACATATTTTTATATTGTTCACAGGATCTATATTTTTAAATCTGTAAAAGTAACAAAAGCAATGCGTTTGAAAATCTGAGAAAAGATTAAAACCCGCGGGCCCCCACCTGTCGGCAACCTACCGTCGCCGCCCATACTCCCGCTTGCCCGCCGCCTGGGCGCCGTCGACGGGGCGCCCCCCTGGTCCGGATCGACGCCCCCACCTGGTCCGAAACCGCTCGCCAAAACCGACGCGCGGCCTCCAGTTTCACTTCTTCCCACGCACTCTCTTCCTCTCGCTCTCTCTTTTCCTGCTTGAACGAGCTCGCGCGTCCGCCAATGGAGCCGCGACCTCCCCCGCTCGCCCGGCTGCTGCGCAACCTCCCCACCCCGGCCAAGCGGCCCCAACTACCCCCCTGAACCTCCTCTTTATCCCCTGCGAGCAGCTCCTCTCCGCGCGTAGCATCGCCGATGGATTTCGCAAGTTCTTCTCCACTGCCGGTAACCACCCCTCGACGCCATTCTCTATCCTCCTCAAGCCCAGCTCCGATTCCACTCGCCGGTGAGCTCCTCCATCCGTACGAGAGCCTATTGGCCAACCTCGGCTCTCACCTGTGCGACCATCGCGCCGGAACGATGAGCACCGCCACCGTCGCCCGCCATCTCCGCCCACGGGCCGCCGCTCCACGTCGCGTCGCGCCCCCAGCCAACATCCCCGCTCTCCTCCGCGCGCCGCTACTCCACCTTGGACCTCGAGTCTCTCCCGTGGAAGCCGGCGACCTACCTGGCCACACCCTCCCCGTCGGCACCGCGCCACTACTGCCGGCGACCTCGAGTCTCTCCCGTGGAAGCCTGGGCCAAGTTGGCCTCGGGCCGACCCCATTGCCTGGGCCCGAAGCTGGCCCAGGAGCCCTCCCCGTCGCGCCAGGTTCCGATGAGCCTGGTTACTTTCGGCCCATTGGCCAGGTATTCCTGGATAGTTCAAAATAAGCCAAAAGCAATTGTTTGCAACTTCGAAATTTGATACAAAAATAATTACTTGGGATAAAAATGTAAGAAAATAAGTTCTAAACTCATGTGAATTTTATAAATTTTAATAAAATTCTAAATCAGAGCACCACCAAATCATTATTTGCGCATGCATGTATTAAGCAAAGAAAGAAATTGATTTAACCTCAAAACTCTGCTTAGGAAAATCCACTTGATAACAAAATTACCAATAAATACTTTTTGGACTCCTCTGAATATGTACAATTTTAATAAATAGATATAGCACACCAAAAGTTCACATTTATTTATGAGTGCATTTAATAAGTCAAATAACAAATAAAATCATAACTCCTTATTAGTGCATGTTTAATTTCTCAATTATTGCATGCATGTTCTCTGTGTTCCATGTAACTTCTAGGTGAATTAATTTCCTCATGTCATGTATTAAATTGAAGGATTATGCATTTATCTTTATTTAGGGATGTTTAAATGCTAGAAAAATAAATAATAATGTTATGATGCTTATTTCTGTTTTTTAATTTATTATTTGCATTGTACTATGCCTCTCTGCATTAACATGAAATTCTTCTACTAGTCATTTGCATGAAATGATTTATTTTTCTCTAGGCATGCTTTTATTGTGATTTTCATAGTAATTAATTGGTGCATGTTCATGTCATCATCTTTTGTACTTAAGTCTCTTGTCATGCCCCCTACCACATATAGTTTACCCACTAGCATATGTTTTCCAAAACCATATTTAACCTTAGTAGTTTTATTTCATCCCTAATAATAGCAATGTCGTAAATACTTTTGACTTGAACACGTATGTTAACATGCAAACCTTTCTACACCTTGATCTATGCATTTTAGAATTTGTTTGAGTTAGTTTACCTCTAACCATCATGTAACTTCTTAATTAGTTAGTTTAAAAATATTTTACCACTACATTGTTATTGGTAGTAAGCTTGTTTCATTTCGCGAAGTTAAATAAGAAAAAGATAAGAAACGACCAACTTCATCTTCTATTGCACACCCTGCATTTTACACATGCATCATATCATTTCACCAGTGATTAAGGAAGTTTCATGAATTTCCTTATCATCTTCTTCACTTGCATTGTGCATCATTTTTCTAGAAAACGAGCCGGTAACGAGGACGAGGAGATTGGTGCTACAGAGATAGATGATGAATTGACTATGTTTTGAGTGTGCTAACATTTCTCGGACCAAGGCAAGCCCCGGTGCACTCCTATGTATTAAAAGTTTTATTTTGTACCACATGTACGTGTGTCATGTATTGTGCATTACGTGCAGGAATTTGATTCAAACCTAGCTGCATGTAGCACACCCACTCCTATGGGGATGGGTTTAGTTTATACAAGCTCCGTTAGAGATGCTAAGCTTAATTTGTGAATCTCGATAACAAGCAGCGAGTAGTCCGGGGATTAGTCGGTATATGGTAGTTGATCACTATTACCCCTCTTGAGCTTATGATGAGAAAAAAATTAAATTAAGACCGAACGAGGAAGTGCATGTGTAGGTTGAGGTGACAAGGTTGACCCTTGTTTGCCATAGGCCCGTTTGTGTCGGTTAGGAACTGCTTCGAGTGTGGCTCTGTTGATCAAGTTTGAATAGTATCAAGTGCATGCTGGTGATATGGGCACTAGTAAACCGACGTAGCTTAATTACCACAGTGGTTGGACGATACCCTACTCTTCTTCTAGTGATGAAGCGGGTATGGCAGAATGTGGTTATGTGTTGGAAGGGAGAGTGCATGGGCTATCCATGGATGGTTTCGACGGAAGCATCGCATGGAGTGACGTGTACTCGGGAAAAGTGGGATCCGGACTGACCCTTGTTGTATCTCATGAAAGGTTGTCGTACGTGACACCTCGGAGTGTGTGCGCGTCGTGTATTTGGGTTTCTCCTGCAGGACATAAATCTATTCGAGTCATCGTCCCTCGGGGTTATTGAGTACCACTTATGATCGCTGTCACATCGAAGTACAAAGTGAAATGATAATGATGATATTGTTTTTCTATAAATTGTATTGTAACCATGTTTGTTATAGTATAGCTGCACAATATTTATTTTATGCAAAAACTCTATTAACTTGGCTAAAATCTGAAAATAAGGATCACTTATTAGTGTTGTTTTTGAAATTATTCGAAAAACCTTTGTTCAGCCTCCTGCATGCTAGGTGTCGGCCTTAGCGTGTCATTTTGATGGGTACGTTTTGTTGAGTATTAGTTGCTTAGGGCTTTGCTCTATTTTGTTTTGTGCAGATGTTCTTTTTGATAATGAGGCACGTCTACGGGTTTGATGTGCTTCATGATAGGATTCTAATGTGAGATATATTGCTTCCGCTATTTATGTTACCAAATTTCAAACTTCTTTACATACTCAAATCTAAATCAAAATTATAATAATTAATAAATTTTAACATTTTACACTATTCTATTATACTCGTATATGTGTATTTTTAGACTCTTACTTCGTCAAGATGTCACCCGATATTCGATCCTTCGACTACGCCCTCATTCATGGGGCGGGGATGTCACACAACCATAGTTTGCGGGTGCTATCTTAAGAGAGGGCTTTTCACTTATTCTATAAAATCTCTGGGAAGCAAAGGTTTTATGCTTTGTGTGTTCAGGGAAAAAGAAAAACAATGACATACCCACTGTCATAAAAAAACTATAGCCGAAGGGGTGTGACGACCCCACCCACTTCATTAAGAGGAAGTAAGTGGCTACCCAACCGTAGAAAACCCCCAAACCCTGCCAGCAGCCAACGAGGGGATTCTTTTT
The DNA here is from genome assembly GCA_030378355.1 of Eleusine indica. Lineage (NCBI taxonomy): Eukaryota > Viridiplantae > Streptophyta > Magnoliopsida > Poales > Poaceae > Eleusine > Eleusine indica. The sequence goes on from CM059494.1 coordinate 19,423,215, forward strand.
GGTGAGACCGGTGGGTTGAATCCCCACCGCAAGGATAAAGAAGCCACGCCTTACCGTTGAGCTGAGCTCACGTTCTCATACCCACTGTCATATGGCAAGTACATTTTTCACATGCTGAATCTGGCAGCCTATATGGATGAATTTGAAGAATGAACCCCTTTGTGGTCAATATTGACGAATTTGGAGAAAAGCAGTTTTTAATAGAAAATAATTTGCAGATGCTATCTTTAGAGAGGTCATTCCGCCGCTTCTTCTATTTAACCTTTAACATGCAAAACTTTTGCGTGTTAGAAAAGAAACATGCCTATCCACCACATATCACAAACCCAGCAGCCAATATTACCGAATTCAAATCCTAGTTTGAATCGACAATGAAAGTCCTCTTTCAAACCATCACAACATTTAATTCACATATTCGCCATACCCTGATACATTGACAGCTTATACGGGAGACACTATCAGCTTATACGGGAGACACTATCGGAATCCCGAAGTTTGCCGTGTGCCTGCGGCACACGGCGAAGGCCAGAAAACACACGACAAAAAGGTTCGCCATGTGTGGCCTACGGTGAAGCCCCGATGGCGAATAGGGTAGAGGGCGAAGGAGTGTTCGCCATGTGCCAACCATCGAGCGCACGACAAACACGTTTCGCCGTGTGCCACACAATGACACACAACGAATATGGGCGTTAGCTACTTTGTCGTGTGCTGATAAGAGGCACACGACAAAGAATTTATATTTCGCTGTGTGCCACTACTATGGCACACGACAAAGAATTGCTCACTTTGCCGTGTGCCACCATACAGGCACACAGAAAAGGGCTTTCCCAGCTGCCCTCCTACAGTCACTTCACTGTGTGCCATGGCTGTGGCATACGGCAAAGTGACCTTTCAGTTTCTTTTTTTCTTTCTTTCACAATCACTCACATATGTCACATATCACTAATATATTCAACAAGCATCAATAATATATCACACATCTCATCAAAATATCACATATATCATCAATTTATCACATACATCAATAATATTTCACACATCTCATCAAAATAGCACATATATCACTTAAATTCCACTCAATGGTCACAAACATCTCTTCTCAAGTTCATGAACCTCGTCATCAACATTAATTCAACAAGTTCAATGTAGTTTCAACAAACATCTCTTCACAAGTTCATGAAGCTCATTGCAGCGGTGGGAACAACTGCTGCGCCAGAAACGTCGGTGACATACCGTCGACATGTCAGGCATGTTCGATGCCGCCGATTCATTCCGCATGAAGTAAAAAAATATTAAAAGCGAGAACTTGTAATTTTCTAAGTGATTGTAAGGTAATAGGTTATCTAAGTCTATAATACTTGAAAATGAAAGAATAATACTTAGTTATGATCTAAATATTTATAAATTAAAGTAATAAGTCTCTAAGTAATTGTATATTTCTAGATCTCTAAATTATTATAAGTATCTAGTTCTCTAAATTAATCTAAGTCTCTTAGTCTACAATATTTGAAATGAATCAACTCGGCCATGAAGTAGCTCACCTGAGGAGTTGCTGGAGCTGGGCGTGACATAGTCGGAGGCGGTGGTAGAGATCCTCCCATCTGAGCGTGCATGGTTTGAAGGTAAGCAAGCAGGTTGGTCATATCTGCCTGCTGCCTCGCCTCCGACTCGTGCCTTAGTCTTCTCTCTTCGGCGAGCTGGGCCTACAATTTTTTATCCCAATGTTATAGTGGAAAGCGAATATGTGATTAGTTATTGAATGAATGATGAATAAAGCAGAACTAACATCAAGTTGCTGCACTTGCAGCTGTGCCATGATTAGTCGTGGGCGTACGGTCAGGGCAGTGCTCGGGTCCCTTGCTCAAATCTAGGAGAGAATAGGAGTACTGGCCGCGTCTATAGTACTATCATCTATGATCAACCGGCCATGCTTCTTGCCTCCTCCTGCCCTCATGATCACCTCGCCATCAAAAGGGTGGCCGGCCGGATCCCACTCTAGGCCATGGACTTGCTTTCCCACCTCCGTGTACGCATTGATACGGGAGTAGGAGGAATTGGTGTATGATGACGGCGGGTCATTCAGGTCGTAGGTGGCCTGAGACGCCTTGCCCTTTTGTGCCCATCCCACAAATTCGGGGCATTCAGCGCCATCATGTGCCTAAGACTGCAAAAAAACCATGTTACTTACAATTTATATACAATTGAGAGTTAACAAAAATATGAATCCACATACCCATCGAGCCCTGTACTCCTCGTTGCTAAGGCTGCCTTGGTGGTGTGCTGGACCAGGCATAAGCGCACGCCGTTGTCGACCAGCAATGTGCATCTCCTCCCACTCCGGTGTGAACCATTTGTCCACTATGCGTTCCTAGCAGTGGACATCATTACGGCACCACCATGCAGGCACCTACACGTGATCAAGTGGCTGACATGTAAGAGGATCAAATAAGTGATGTACTAAATTGAAGAATAAAATCCAAATATACCTGCAAGTATTGTTCTCGTGTCAGCTTCACAGTTCTTGCCTCTTCCTTTTTAATGTGTCGCCCAATGACATGTGAAGTGTAGTTTATGATGCACTGAACTTGGGCCTCGTAATGCATGTCCTTCACGAGCTTACGGCATCGGTTGTGAGCCACAACCTTAGCGTCCTCCTCGTGCCCCCGGCTCACACCTGTAGAAATCCTACATACAAACATGATATATTCGGAGTACAATGAATGTGATGAATTGAGCAGTGTATTGCAAGAAACACTTACCCACATCTCTTCCACCACCTGACCCGCTTTGCTTGGGTAGCACCTGTTTAATTGGTCGAATTGATCGGAGGCGGCTTCGTAGTGCTTCCATGTCCACGCTGGCTCGTACCTTGTGCCAATGTGAACCTAGACTAGGAAGTGCTCCCTGCACAAAAGACCCAAGATGCAGTTTACCTTGCGCTTGTGACCACCTGGGGTCACTACTTCCCAACTCCTGCAAAAAGTGATTAAGATAAAATATTAGTTTCAATTATGATTTCTAAATTACAAAAATAAAAAGTAGTGATAACATATAAAGTTACTTATGCTGGCTTCACAGGTCTAATCACTGGACGTGCAGCCAGAGGTATTGGCCTGTCTGGGAGTCTAGAGGGACCTCGCAACCAGAAAGCAGGCTGCTCCCCCTGCTGCTCCTCCTCCTCCCCATCCTCGTCCCCATCCCCCTCCCCCTCCCCCTCCTCCTCCTCCTCCTCCTCCTCCGACTCCTCTTGAGGGGTAGGTGGCACTGGGAGAGACTAGGTCACTCGACCCCGACCCCTTGGGCCACCCTTCCCCCGACCCTTGCCTCGGGTCGACCCCAAAGGTGTGGAGGAACTTGGCATCACTCTCCTCCAAACATACGCGCATTTTCGCACCATTCCGCCACCCACCATCTTCACCTGCATTTTAATAAAGAGAAAAACAATTAGCACATATAAATAAAATGTAATATTTTAAGACAAAATAAACAATGCTATAAGTAATTTGTGATCGGGATTAGTTAGATCGTATGTCTCATCATTACTATCATGCATGTCGAGATCACAATTAGGCACGTGCTTCGACGAAGGAATGTCCACAAACCCGTTGTTGCAAATGTGTTCCCATTTTCAACTTTGTTTGAAACAACTTGTTTTCACACTTGCTATAGGGACACACTGCTTTACTCTGTCCTGGTTCAAATGCCTTCTTTAAGAATTCATCGACCTTGTAAATGAATTCTGTGGTGTAGTCACGCTTACCCCGCCAGTCCATGTACATCCAGTCACGGTCATCCATCCTTTAACATAGCACTCGATCATATAAAAATTAATTACATCTACACGATGCCTATCATGGTCTACTAGGTGAGGATAGGTCCTAATCCCACCCGAGAATGTGTAGATGGGTTTAGTTTTCATGCTCTCTCCAATTCGAGACAGAATTTCGACAGCACCTCCCCGCTGTTCTCTAAATACATGTCCTAGAAAGGAGATTGTGTATTCAGAGAACAACAAGGAGGTGATGTCGAAATTCTGTCTCGGACAGGAGCAGAGCATGAAAACTAAACCCATCTACATATCCTTGGGCTGTCCAAAAAATATGGACAATTCAAAACAGATATGGTTATAGATATGCAAACAAATGTATATTTCCAACCGTATCTCTTTCGAACGGGAGATGCCTAACTAGGTTACGTGACCTATGAACATAAGATGGAAAAAAAAAGAAATGTATGTCTCATCTTCGTGTGCAGCAAAGTGATGAGTCATTGATGCTGCAATAGCCTCTTCTACAAAGAACCAAACATAAAAACATCAATTCATAATTTTGGCAGAACCTCCCTTGGAAGGTGAGGTTTTCAAAACCTGCAACAAAGATATATATGGCTCGATGGCCGACAACCACATACATACACGACACGATGGCCGACAATCATATTCATCATATTCACCAAAATCTGCTCACCTAGAGGTTCGACGACTCACGGCGGTGTCCTGGGAGGTGCTCGGGGAAGGGCTCAGAGGAGTTGCTCCGGGAGGTGCTCAGCAACCAATGGCGGACTTGTCATGGTTCAAGGGAATTGAATTGAAACCCCAAATGAACACTAAAATAAAGATTTTATCTAATCTTTTCTGAAAATGAACACTACAATGAATATGTTGTCTCACACTGTTTGAGAGGTGCCAGGGCGGAGGTCGGAGGGGCCGGGTAGGGGTTGTGCCGGGGCAGAGGGGCATTGACAGGAGGGCGTGCCGACCCGGCAGGGGAGCCAGCCGGGGATGGGGGTGCCAGCCCGGGAAGGGGCGCCGGCCGGGGATGCAGGGGCACTGGCCGGCGACACAGGGGTGCTGGCCGGGGGGAGGGAGGGAGCACCGGGCTGGGGGGCTCGGGCCGTCGGTGCGCCGGTGAGCTCGGGGAGGGGAGCACCGAAGGGGGGGGGGAGGAGGGGGTGGGCAGGGGGCCTCGGGGGGCTTGGCGGCGAGGGCGGTGGCGCACGGGCGGCGATGGCGGTGGCGTCAGGGCGCCGACGAGCTCGGGGAGGGGAGCACCGGAGGGCTAGGTTGACGGAGAGAGAAAAGGGAGAGTGCGAGTGAGCGAGAGCAGTGAGAGGGAGCGAGGAGAGAGTGGACCAAGAAAGGTAATAGTGGATTTCTAATTTCGCGGTGTGCCTAGATCTGGCGCACACGGCAAAATAGAATCTTTGTCGTGTGCCACTTCCCGAGGCACATGGCAAACAAGCCCAGCTTTATTTTTTTTAACTGAGGTTTCTCGTTAAATGTTTGAACTTTTTAAATGTTTCAACTTTTTTAATAAATTTTTAAATGTCTGACCTGTAAAATGTTTGAACTTTTTTTAAAAAAAATTAAAGGTTTCAACTTTACAATGTTTGAACTATTTTAATAAACTTTTAAATGTTTGAACCTGTTCAATCTATTATTGCATGTACTTATAGGTGAAGTTCATTTTGTGTTGTCTATTTTGTATATAATAAAGTTTTAAATTCAAAATCTAGTTCGAACGATCTTTGCATCTACAAAATTAACCTTATTTTTTATATTCTATATGGAACTTCTCCTAGAAACCTTCAGGGTTATAAACATCGTACGTGACAAAATACGCAAAAGCAACTCAACTATTTACTACATAGTTGGTATATGATAAAATGATATTTCAACAAATGAATTTCAAACATCATTTGACTTTTATAGAATTTAAATACTATTTATCCCAACCGTCATGATAATATTTCATGAATACAATATTCAAAATTTTATTGTAATACAGGAAAAGGCCTTACACTAGTCTCAATATCATGAATATCATTTTTTGACTAACTTTGTCCTATTATTTCATGCACCCCTAGTTCAAATTTCACTTATTCAAAAAAAAACCTTTTATATGAAATAAATTGATTAAATATATTTAACAGTACCAGAAATACCCCCAAATTGGAACATAGAATATCAAACAATGTATATGGAGTAGATGAAAAGTTATATGGGTGAAAAACAAAAAATAATTTAACGTTACACACGGCAAATAGTGGGCCCACTAACGGTCGGGAATCCGCTGTTGGCCAAGGGAGTAACAGTCAGCATTTGCCATCAGCCGTGCTCCCTGGCACACGGTAAACAATGTGTTTACCATGTGTTGCTGATAGGGCACACGACAAAAGATGTATTTACCGTGTGCTACCTGTTTGTCGTGCGTCCTTCAGGTTACACACGGCATATAGGATCTTCGCCATGTGCCCGCAAAAAGACTCACGGCAAAAATTCTGGCACACGGCGAACTTTGATTTTCCGGTAGGGAGAGAGGAACAGAGACGAGTTGTTCCAGAAAAGTAGTATCTCCCTTTGTTCACCAAGTAGTGTCATACAAACATTCCAAACTTCCAGCGGCGTTTTTGGGGTCTTCAGTCAATATGGCTGAATTTGAAGCATAATTTCAACGAACTTAAAACCTTTTCTTGTAAGATTACGTACATCGGTTATGTACTGCCCTTCGTCTCGAATCATGGCACGAGGACCTACCGATACATCTAGTACTGGCGTTTATGATGCCTGTCATTCCAGTAGCATGCCTAAGTCATCGAGTAATATGGCCTTTTGAGTGTGCCTAGTGACATGCACGAGAAAGGCGTCAGGAGTGAATACAAAATGGCCACCTGGTCGAGCTCTCTACAGGTTCTCCTAAATATTATATTGTCCTTTGTGAACAACAACATTTACATTTAATTTCTAGTACTATGCTTTGCCATTGAGTTGTTGCAGAGAGAGAAATAGTTTAGAACAACTACAATTTTCAGTCGCTCTTTTCAGAGAGATCTCAGCATTTCTTCTATTAAGTCCCTCTCTCGAGCAAAGCTCGTGCATGTTCAGGAAAAAGAAAAGCATACCTAACAAGTAGGTATCAGTAGCCTCGCGTCGGATATTCCTGAGCCTAGGTAGATTGAACTGTGAAATTCCTCTTCCAAGCATCAGGATACTGAAAAGGCCAAAGTTTTACATGCCATGACCATGACACATCTACACCTCATCGTATCGTAATTCTAAAAGCCCAAAACTTTCTTGTAGCACTCTGCTAACTACGTACTGTCCTTTTGTTCAGAGACAATCTTCAGCACTGAAGATATTATGCACAGGTCATATTCCTCTAGTGTTAGGGTTCCTTATGCCTGCCATTCCAGTAGCATTCGTAGTCAAGCAACGCGGCCTTTGAGGATGGCTAGTGACATGCACCGGGAAGGCATCAGAAGCGAATGAGAAATGACAGCTAGGGTGAGCTCTCTCTGGGTTATTTGTCCTATATATATGGCCCTTCGCAAACAACCAACATTATTGTGCTACACTTTTATTTCGTATTTAACCGTTGCAGAGAGACACTAGTTTCGAACAACCACAATTTTGCAGGTGCTATTTCGATAGAGAGATTTTCACTTGTTTTCTATAAAATCTCTAGGAAGCAAAGCTTTTGTGCTTGGTATATATGTTCGGCGGAAAAAAAAAAAACAAAATAACATGCCCATTGTGTTCTGAGGAGAAGCATATTCATTTACATACTAAACCTGGCTGCCCATATGCACGCATTTGAAGAATGAGCTACACGTACGATTCCTCTTTTTTATGCTATCACATTGCTGACATGGCCCCAGATTTGGCGCGCCATGACATAGGTGCAGATACGGGAGAGAGGAGAGCAGAGAGACGAGCTGCCGTATATAGGCAGCAACGTTCGAACCACCTGTCCCTTTGCGTCCTCCTCCTCTCCCGGGGAAACAACCTCAACCACCGGCTGGAAAAAACCGGGCTTCTCCGCGACCCGCGCTTCACCGCAGGGCTTCGTCCTCCTCTCATCACCGCCTATATCTCTCCCCCTCCATATAGGCCCCAACGCAAGGGGTGCCCACCCGCACTGCCCCTTCCCCGCGCGCCAGCCATGGAGGCCGCCGGCCGCCTCACGCTCGCCGCGTCGCTCCTCCTCCTCCTCCTCCTAACCACCACCTCACCACCAAGACCAGCCTTCGCCCTCTCCGACGCGGAGGCCACCGACATCGCGCGGCGGCAGCGTCATCTCCTCTCCCTCCGCTCCCCCTCCGGCGACCTCCCGGACGACTTCGAGTTCGACATCCGCGTCGATGTGACCTTCGCGAACGCGCGCCTCCGCCGCGCCTACATCGCGCTCCAATCCTTCCGCCGCGCCGTCCACTCCGACCCCAAAAACTTCACCGCCAACTGGCGCGGCGCCGACGTGTGTGCCTACTTCGGCGTCACCTGCGCGGCGGCGCTCGACGACCCGTCGCTCACCGTCGTCGCCGGCGTCGACCTCAACGGCGGCGACATCGCGGCGTATCTCCCACCGGAACTCGGCCTCCTCGTCGACACCGCGCTCTTCCACGCCAACTCTAACCGCCTCTGCGGCGTCGTCCCGGAGAGCTTCGCAAAACTCGCGTTGATGCACGAGCTCGACCTCAGCAACAACCGCCTCGTGGGACCGTTCCCCGACGTCGTGTTGAAGATGCCCGTGCTCAAGTACCTCGACTTGCGGTACAACGAGTTTGAAGGCCACGTCCCCCCGGGGCTCTTCGAGAAAGACCTCGACGCGATTTTCCTCAACAGTAACTGGTTCGTCGGGTTCCTGCCGGAGAATTTCGGGAATTCGACTGCCTCGGTGGTCGTGCTCGCGGACAACGCGTTCGTGGGGTGTATACCGAGGAGCGTGGGCCGGATGGACGCCACGCTGGACCAGCTCATGCTCAAGGGCAACCGCCTCGACGGGTGCATCCCGCCGGAACTCGCTCATCTCCGAAACACAACGGTGGTGGACGTGAGCGAGAACCTCCTCGTGGGGACGCTGCCCGACCGGCTGCACGAGATGGCCGGGCTCCAGCAGCTGGACGTCTCCAGAAACCGGCTCGCGGGCGAGGTGGACGACAAGGTCTGCACGCTTCCGGCGCTCGCCAACTTCAGCTTCGCCGACAACTTCTTCACCCACGAGGCGGCGGCATGCATGCCGTCGTCGAACACGCGCGTCACCCTGGACGACACGGGGAACTGCATCCGCGGGGAGCGGCCGGAGCAGAAGTCGCCGGCGGAGTGCGCGCCAGTTTTATCGCACCCGGTGGACTGCCGGACCAACGTGTGTTCGGGTGGCGGGGGTGGGCCTGTGCCGCCGGTGCCGAAGAAGGAGGAACCTGAGGCGGACCCGCCAGGGATTGGTCCGAAGCCGCAGGTGGAGGCTCCGGAGCCGTCGTCAGCGGACCCACCGGGGGAGGGCCCTCATGATTACACGGTGACACCATCCTCGCCTTTGCCTTCAAAGCAAGTGCCGCCTCAATTACCGCTGCCACCGCCACAAGCAGCGTATCTCCCATTAGAGCCGATGAGGTCGCCACCGCCACTGGTGAAGGCTCCACCACCACTGGCACCGGTCAGTTCCCCACCGCCACCGGTGAAGTCTCCTTCACCTCTGACACCGGTCAGCTCACCTCCACCACCAGTAAAGTCTCCTCCACCTCCATCACCGGTCAGCTCACCTCCTCCGCCTGTAAAATCACCTCCACCACCAGTTCCGGTGAGCTCGCCTCCTCCACCGGTGAAATCACCTCCACCACCGGCGCCAGTGAGCTCACCTCTACCTCCGATAAAATCCCCTCCAACAACAGCATTAGTGAGCTCACCTCCCCCTCCGATAAAATCCCCTCCACCGCCGGCACCAGTGAGCTCACCTCCCCCTCCGAAAAAATCCCCTCCACCGCCGACACCAGTGAGCTCACCTCCACCGCCAGCACCAATGAGCTCACCTCCTCCACCGGTAAAATCGCCCCCACCTCCAACACCGGTCAGCTCACCACCACCGCCTGTGAGATCACCTCCACCGCCAACACCAGTCAGCTCACCACCACTGCCTGTAAGATCACCTCCTCCAGCGAGCTCACCGCCGCCACCAGTAAAATCTCCACCTCCACCGGCTCCGGTAAGCTCACCATCTCCTCCAGTAAAATCTCCGCCACCACCAGCTCCGATGAGCTCTCCACCTCCACCTGTAAAATCACCGCCACCGCCAGCTCTGGTGAGCTCTCCACCTCCACCTGTAAAATCACCGCCACCGCCAGCTCCGGTGAGCTCTCCACCCCCACCAGTAAAATTTCCACCACCCCCAGCTCCGGTGAGCTCACCGCCTCCACCACCGGTCCCATCACCTCTGCCACCGGCACCGTCGTTGCCTCCACCAGCAGCAGAGGCGGTCATCCTGCCACCGATCATATCACAAAATTACGCGTCACCACCGCCACCAGTGTTCCAAGGATACTAAGCGGGCAGGACACACCAGCGAGGTCAATCAATGGAAGAACGACGAGGGACAGTGACCATCAGGCGATCAGAGCACACGCTCTGCAGGGTTGAAAGCTCTGGTGTGTGCATGGGTACGTGTTCATTCGTGGTTGCATGCATGCGGGTCTGTCTATACGAGTATAGATACGTAGATATGTACATACTCACGTGTGCACATGTAACTTGACTCTACGTACCCGGGGAGAGAGAGGAAGGTTCAGAGGAACAGGGAAATGTGGTTGTATCACGATGCATGTATTTGGGGCGATCCTTATGCAAAATGTGTGAATAGGATGCATGGCTGTTTTCTATTTGATTATAGCGCGTGTTAACATTTCTTTTTCTGATAATTACTAGCTAGTTAATGCACACATGTTAAAATTGAAGCTAAAACTATGAATATCATTCATTTATTAACACAGGTATTAATCAACATCATTATCTGTACCGGCCCACATTTTGTTTCAGTACATGATGGGTCATGTTAATTACAAAGTGTTACTACTTTCCAGTTTTAATTGATGATGTCACAACAACTTTCTTAGTTCTTTTATATATATATGATTCCAATGTCATATTCATAGCTAATAATTAGTCATATGCTTGTCTGGAATATGGACTAATTGTTAGTCCAAACAACCATAAAAATCCTACATTTTGCCTATGACTAATTGTTAGTTCGAGTATATTTCAATCCTCATTAATTGTTACAAGATTGGAACGTGGGGTGGAAACGGATCGGAGGGTCATCTCAGGACATTACAGAGGCACCGCCAGGTTTTGGACTCCATTAATTACATTTTCTTACACTGACCAAGCTGGCCAGAAGCACACTGTTGGGTCATGGGGGTGGCCCTGGTGTATAGCTGAGCATCCGGGTTGTGCCAAAAGAGTGGCCCGGTGGCCCGGCACGAAAGGCATGGCCTGAAAATAGCTTGGCCTGGAAACAACCGGGCTCGTGCCGGTCCGGAACATGGTGCGGGTCGTGCCTCGAGCCGACCCCCAAACCCGCAACATGGCCTAAAAAGATGACCGCTCTATAACAGTCCGAAAGGAGGAGGCGGTCCACCAATATTTCTCCACTATTAAAGCTCAAAACTGCAGCGTCTAACCCTAGCCGGCTCCCTCCCCACCGCGTCCGCTCCCTCCCTCCCTCCCCCCCCCCCCCGCGCGTCGCGTGCCCACTCCCCCGCCTGCCCCCGCTCCCACATCCGACGCCTCCTGCGCCGTCGTCCGCCTCCACTCCCCTCGCCGGCATCTCCATCCCCTCCCCTCGTCGGCGTCCGCCTCTTCTCCGCGCGCCGCCGCTCGCCTCTCCTCGCGTCGCCTGCTGCCGCTCGCCTCTCCTCCTCGCATCGCCAGCCACCGCTCACCTCTCCTCCTCACGTCGCGCGCTGCCACTCGCTGCCGTGCTCGCCTCTCCACGCGCTGCCATGCCCACCCGGCTACCAGGCCACCGGGCCAAACGGTCCGGCACGGCGGCGGCTCAAGCGACTCCGGGCTGTGCTACGGGTTGGCCACCAGGCCCGGAGCACGCCTAGGCACAGCTCACCTAGCCCAGCGTGCCTAGCCGGGCCGTGCCGAACCGGGCCGATCCGGACAGCCCGGATGCTCAACTATACCCTGGTGGTCATCCTCATGCCCTTATTGATTCTCTTTTTGGCCTCGAGATCATGCCCATCATAAGAAAGCGTTTTCTTAAACTAGCTGTAAAAACTCTAGAAACGAGTACAGTTAAATAGCAATTGCAAAATTTTGAGCCAAATAATTCGAGAAATAAACGAGAGGGCTGGGGTGTGATCGGTTCTAGGTAGGAACTGAATCATTTATTCTTTTCTCTGTAATTTCTCTTGGTTCAGTTTTGAGCTCGTACTCCTGATGTTCAATTTTCAGACAGCGTGCAGTAATAGTTCGATGTCGTTCGGGGTTTTCAGGTCAGAATAAAAATACATAATGATGAAACTAGTGGATCTATTTGAAACCTTTCCAGCCAGTATTTCAGAAATTACACCTCCTGTCGATTTCTATCAGTCTACTGTTTGTGGGGCGCTTTAAAATACTTTAGAGGTTGAATTTGTCTAGGGCACAATACAAGTAACTATACTACACTGACTGACTGTGAAAAGACTGTTTATACTCTGGATTTGATCAAGTATTGTGAGATATATAATTTTTCGAAGTTCACTCTGCACTTCCATGAAACAGTGCAGATTCAGTTAACGACTTTCAGTTTTGGGCGTTGATTTAAGAGTCCGCAGATGCCGAAGTTTTCCAGTGTAATATAGAAGTTTTTGTGGTGCTGTGTTCTTTCCATAAAGTACTTACATTTTTTTTAAAAGATTTAATTTTTTTGCGATGATTTTTTAAAAAAGATTTTTTTTTGCGATGATTTTTCTAAAAAAGATTACCGTCTCTCTTCGTGGGCTTGCCGGCTTTGTCAGTTCAAGTCAAGAATCGGTCGACTCTGGGCAATAATGTAGCCCGAAAACAGTTATCCGGTGGTTGGGCTTGCCGACATGGTCAGTCCAAGAATCAATCTACCCTGTGCAGCAATTCTAGCTCTAATATAGATATCTGGTGGTAGGGCTTGCCAGCTTGGTCAGTCAGTCGTAGAGCTGTCCAAACAGGCGGCCCGACCCAGTACGGCCCGGGTCTTAAAAGGCCTAGCACGATCCATGGGTCATCTTGGGCTATGCAGAGACAGCCTTGTCACGGACCCGTCTTACCACAGAGACGGCTCCGTTCCAGGATCTCTCTCAGGTGGCGACACGCGCTGTGGCGCCCAATAGTACAACACATGACAGAGAAATATAATTACAACAAGAGTATAGGTGGGAAACAGAGTTTTACATAAATCCGAAGTTATATTACAACCAGAGTTTTGGTCAGAAGTAAATTGCGGAAGCGAATAGTTCAACCTTGGTTCACAGTTCGACGAAATAGATAAGATATAATCACCCTCTCACGGTGACACATAGAGACCAACCCGGCCATAATAGGTGCCTTGCCCAAGCACCATACCGGCAAGCAAGGAACTACTCCTCGTCTTTATTCGTGCACAGCTCCCACTCAATGTTCCAGCAGTCGGGGCGCTGGCCCTCCCAGTGGAATCTTCCACCGCAGTGGCAGTCTCCGCCCTGGTCATCTGAAAATCACATAGAGCTACGCCCTGAGTAACTAATTTACTCAGCAAGACTGACCCGTCAAAATGGCCAGCTACAGCCGACGCCTAGACATGCAAAGGCTAGGGATAGGGTTTATATTGCCAGAAAGCCAGCCTAGGAGTGGATCCTTGTTTTCAAGTTTTAGCTTCAAGTTAAGTTGTCATGCGGAATAGTAAATTTTGTTTGCACTAAAGCTATAACAATCATGGTTGCAAAACAATCTTAATAATTTCAAACAGTAGAATTAAACCCACTCATCATCTAAAGGCTTCTCACACTGTTCCGGAGCAGCGATCAAGTGGTACTCGTTACTGTGAGGGGCAGCGACTCGAATTAATTTACATCCTGCAGGAGAAACCTGCTTGCACGATCCATACGCACTTCTGGGAAGCCGCATGGAGCAACCTTTCGGTCACGGTACCGCAGGGTCTTCCGGGTCCAGACTCCCCCGAGAAGGGTCCCCCATCGCGATGCGCCCCGTGCCGCCATCCATGGGTGGATTGCTCCCTCCTTTCAGCCCTAGTTCCACCAAAGAAGGGAGAAGGCTATCTTCAGACCAAGCGGTAGTCGTAGCTACGTCGGTTTACTAGGCCCATATCTCCAGCATGCAAACAGTACGTTCAATCTTGATCCCATGGGCCGGACACGAGGCGTAGCCTTAGGTGACTCGGACGGGGCTACCTCCTTGAAGACAAACTGTCCTTCCCTTTCCACCTAGTTGCCCGTCCGGACTTCATTGTGATTCCATCCACCCTTTCCTTCATCCGATCTCGTTCCCCAGTGATAATATTTCCTATCTACGAGTGGTCTCCATACCACTCGATGAGTAGTCGTCCTAATTAAAGCAGAGCGACTACCGTCCTGAGGCTAATAATCGGGAAGAGGGACCTACTGCACGCTAGGATTTCAATCAACTCCTATAACTTAATGCATAGGCAAGCTTACATCCCTAGCTAGTGATAGAATAAAAATTTAAAACGGGGATAATGCACCGGGGCTTGCCTGGGTTCTGCTCCGGGTTAGCTGAAGCACCACCGGGTCCTTCTAGCTCCTGCTCCTGTCCCGTCTCCACGTGGTCCACTGCGTGATCTATATGATGCAAGATGATGCTTATGAGAGAAGATTCATGGCACTTCCTCAATAAATACGTTAATGTACACTGCTACTCGTGGAAGTAAGCGGGGTGTGATGAATAATTCAGCAATATAACGTATTGAGTGGGGCACAGGGTGAGGGAGCTTCATGTATTTCCTTCATGGACTACAGTACTTAATCGCGACGACGTCGCACCGAAGTACGGTATGTTTGTGTGGGCCGGGGTTAAGCTACGTAAGTGATGCCCCTGACCAGTAGGTGTTAATTAATTAATATGTTAGTGTGTCGAGCATAACCCCCGCGAGGTACTAGGTACCCGTGAAACAGCTCTAAAGTGGAACCATATTTATTATTGGGTAACATTACACTCGAGACATAATTTATTAAGTTGACGTGGTTCTGATCATTAAATGAGCAGGGGTGATTTAATATAGGTAGGTTATAGTAGGGGTGATTTACTGGCTAAGGTTCACTCTCATGCACCAAGCCAATAATTGCAATTAATTATTATAAGGAAAAAAGAATTAAATTGATTTCAGCTAATATACAGAGACTTACTCTATGATATTTTCCAGGGAGACTAGAAACTGAAAAACCTACTTGGTGACCCAATTTCAAGATTTTATCAGCTTTATATAATTAATTATGAATTTATGAGGGTTTTTATCATATAATTAAATCCTAAAAGTAAAACTAACATGCACTGTGATTTAGCATTTTTCCCTATTAGTACTAGTCCATACAAGGCTAACAAAATTTATCTTGCCTCCAAATTCCCATTAATCACTTTACTATGCATTTTACAAGTTTATCACTTTTCTAGAAATGGATTTAAATGAGAAAATCGATTTTTAATACGTGGGCCACATCCAGCCAGCCCGATGGGCTGAAACTCACGCGGCCCAACGGCCGAGCGCGCGCGTGGGGGCGTTCTCGGGCTAGGCGCGGCGCGAGAGCGAGGCTAGGCCCAAAGGCCATTGTGGCCCAGTGGCCATCCCGGCCGCTGGCCAGCTCGGCTGAGGCGAGCGCGCGCGGCGGCGCGGCCACGCGCGGTGGCGCAGGCATGGCTGCTGGCAGGGGAGGCGGCAGTGGCAGCATTGCCGGGATAACAACTGGCGGGTCCCAATGGACGTGCGACGCGTGAGAAGAGGGAAGGTGGCTCACCGGGGTTAGCTCGGCGACAACGAGGCGGAACTCCGGCGGCCGGCGGTGGTGTTCTGGACAAGTGGCTGCACGGATGGAAGCCGAGTAAGGCCGAGGAGGGAGTGGAGGTGAACTCACGCGTGCTAGTACGAGGAATCGCCCGGGGTTGAGCGGCGGTCGGAGGTGGAGGGGAAAGCGGCGATTCACGGTGGCTTGGTGCGGGCGGGGGAATGTGGCTTCACACGGAGCTCGGAGTCGTCGAGGCGATGCTGTGGACGCCGGCGAGTGGTCGGTGATGGTGGCGAGGTGCCGGTGCTGCGAAGCGGCTCCGGGCGGCGATGCTGCGGCTCGGGTGAAGAGAGGAGAGGACGGAGAGAGAGTGAGTGGGGGGGGGGGGGGGGGTTCGGACAGGGCGAGGCGACAAGGCGGGTGTCCGAGCGCGCGCGTGGGGCCTGCGATCCACGGCAACGGCCGTTGCCTGTACGCCGACGTCCACGCGGCGGCGTCGAGTCGGGCGAAGCGGGCGGCAGCCGGGTGTGCTTCTTTTGAGTCACTGACAGGCGGGTCCCACAGGGAGTTTTCTTTTTCCTTTCTTTTTCCAATCCTGACATCTGACTGCTTTTGATATTTTTGTTTGAATTAATCTAGAGTTGCTAAAATCAGACCAAAAATAAGTCAGGCTTCCTATAATGTGCTGGAGTTTATAAAAATACTAACTACCATCAGTTCCCAATAGATTTAATTAGGAATTTTGTGAATAGAGCTGGTTTTTGACCATTCTAGCATTTATTTGAGGCCTTTATTAATGGAATAAAAATCTGAGAAAATCCTTAAAATTCTACTTGACCATGACCAACAACATATAATGTTTGCAGTGATGACTTATATTAAAAAGTTGAGACTTGTATCATAAATGTCATTCAATTTGGTTTGAATTTGGTTTGAAATTGGTCATTTCAGTTCAACTTCCTGGTGTTCGACTCTTGTGATGACTAGGAGTGGTTCTTGGAACCCTTGTGACACCAGGAGTGTCACAGCCCTCCCCCCTTAAACAAATCTCGCCCCGAGATTATAGGATGGGTTAACGGGTTACCTAAGTGGTGGCGTAGGAACTCAGGGTAGTGGCTTTGCAGGAACTCTTCAGTTTCCCAAGTAGCTTCCCTGGCGGTATGGTTGCTCCATTGAACTTTATAGAACTTCAGTATCATTACGTGTCGCTCGCTCCTTCTCGTCTAGCACCTTCACTGGATGCTCGGCATAAGTCAGGTCGGGTTGTAGTTGTTGGGTGCTCTCCAGTGGTATGTCCACCGGTGTCTTTAAACATCTCTTGAGTTGGGACACGTGGAACGTGTCATGCACTCCAGCGAGTTCCACTGGCAGTTGGAGTTGGTAGGCTACGGGTCCGCATCTCGCAACGATAGGGTAGGGACCAATATATCGAGGTGCTAACTTCCCGCGAATTCCAAACCGCTGTACACCCTTGGTGGGTGACACTCGGAGGTAGACCATATCGCCGATCCTGAATTCCAATGGGCGGCGCCTTTTATCCGCATAACTTTTCTGCCTGGACTTTGCCGCACGTAAGTTGGATTGGATTTCAAGCACCTTCTGTTCAGCTTGCTGCACTAGTTCCGGACCAAATATTACCCTTTCCCCTGATTCTGACCAACTCAGTGGTGTGCGACAGCGGCGCCCATAGAGAGCCTCGAATGGTGCCATCTTGATGCTTTCTTGGTAACTATTGTTGTATGCGAATTCTGCCAAGGGTAGGCACTCATCCACTTTTTGTTGTGATTCAATACGTACGCCCTTAACATGTCTTCCAATATTTGGTTAACCCTTTCGGTCTGTCCGTCTGTTTGGGGGTGGTATGCGAAACCTCTAATCAACCTGGTGCCCAGTGTCTCATGTAGCTTCTCCCAGAAGCGTCCCACAAACTGGGAGCCTCTGTCGGATACGATAGTCTTGGGCACTCCGTGCAAACACATGATTCGCTCAATGTATAGTTGCGCATATTTTTGCATCTTAAACCGCGTCGACATAGGGATAAAGTGGGCGACTTTTGTCAACCTGTCAACGATGACCCATATGGAGTCGAATTTATGTGACGTCAGTGGTAGACCAACGATGAAATCCATACTGATATTTTCCCATTTCTAGACTGGAACACTCAAGGGCTGTAGTAGGCCTGCCTTCTTCAGATGATCGGCCTTGACTCGGCGGCAGGTATCACACTCTGCGACATATCGGGCTATTTCCCTTTTCATACGAGTCCACCAATATTTGGATCTCAAATCGTGGTACATCTTGTTGCTGCCCGGATGCATGGAGTACTTTGTAATGTGAGCCTCGTCCAGAATTTTCTTGCGGAGTTCCATATCCTTAGGCACCACCAGTCGATCCTTGAACCATAAAACACCTTCTGCATCTTCTCGAAAGCATTGTACCTTAGCATCGCCCTCTTCTAGTCTCCTTCTGAAATGCGCTATGCCTCTATCATTTTTCTGGGCTGCCACTATTTCTTCCCATAAGGTAGGAATTAATGCTAGGTTATAGAGGGCTCCGTGGGGTGTTACTTGAACATAATGACCATCTTGGACTTGTGGGCTGACCAGGAGGTGGTGGCAGTGAGCCTTGCGGCTTAGGGCGTCAGCCACGACATTTGCTTTTCCCGGGTGGTAATGGACTTCCAACTCGTAATCCTTAATCAATTCCAACCAACGGCGCTGTCTCATGTTCAGGTGGTCTTGAGTGAAAATGTACTTCAAGCTTTTGTGGTCGGTGTATATACGAACTAAATTCCCAAGGAGGTAATGTCTCCACATCTTTAAGGCCAACACCACGGCCGCTAACTCCAGGTCATGTGCGGGGTAGTTCTGCTCGTGCTTCCTCAATTGCCTTGATCCATAAGCAATAACTCTCCCATCTTGCATGAGCATGCATCCTAACCCAATACCCGAAGCGTCACAATAGACATCGAACGGTTTCCCCAGGTCCGGTTGAGCTAATACTGGGGCCGTGGTCAGGTGCTTCTTCAAGGTTTGGAAAGCACTTTCGCAGCCTTCATCCCATATGAATTTCTTGTCCTTCCTAAGCAGCTCGGTCATGGGCTTTGCAATTTTAGAGAAGTTGGGGATGAAGCAGCGGTAGTAACCAGCTAATCCCAGAAAACTGCGTATATGAAATACGGTCTTCGGGGTCTTCCAATTCAGTACATCTCTTACTTTGCTAGGATCTACCACTATGCCTTCTTCTGAGATAATATGGCCTAAAAATGGTACTTGCTTCAACCAAAACTCGCACTTGCTAAACTTAGCATATAGCTGGTGCTCCCTTAACCTCTATAGTACCACACGAAGATGCTTTGCGTGTTCTTCTTCCGATTTTGAGTAGACCAGGATGTTGTCAATGAACACCACTACAAACTTGTCCAACTCTGGCATGAACACCGATTTCATGAGATACATGAAGTGCGCCGGTGCGTTTGTCAAGCCAAATGACATCACTAAATACTCATAGAGTCCGTATCGGGTAGAGAATGTTGTATTTGGAATATCTTCCGCACGGATTTTAATTTGATGGTATCCAGACCGGAGATCGATCTTGGAGAAAACCTTAGCTCCTATCAACTGGTCAAAGAGAATGTCAATACGAGGCAATGGGTATTTGTTCTTGACAGTCCACCGCATTGAGAGGTCGGTAGTCTACACACAGCCTCAAGGTCGCATCTTTCTTTTTCACGAATAATGCCGGACAACCCCAAGGCGAGGAGCTTGGTCAAATGAATCCCTTATCTAGCAGCTCCTTAAGTTGCTCCTTTAACTCAGCTAGTTCCTTAGACGCCATTTTATACGGCCTTTTGGATATAGGTGCCGTCCCTGGCTGAAGCTCAATCTTGAACTCAACGTCCCGATCCGGGGGAAGTCCCGGGAGATCGTCAGGGAATACGTCCGGGAATTCCCTAACCACTGGAATATCCTTTATCTGCCCGGCGGTGGTGTGGTGAATGCTTGGTGCGGCCAGTTGGGGTGGTCGTACCCGGAAGCTTACGCTACCATGGGTGGGAGAGTTTAGGTGTACAGTGTAGGCGTCTATGTCCAATATAGCTTTATGTTGCCTCAGCCAAGGCATACCCAGAATAATGTCAATGTTGTACCCCTCTAAGACCATGCACTTGGTAGGGTAGACTTTTGATCCTAGGGTTATTGGGAGTTTCTCTATTTCATATAGAGCAGGGGTTTGTCCACCGGCTGATCTAATGGTGTATCGTGCTTGCATGAGGGTGCGAGGCAGCCGGTACTTATCAACGAAGAACCCACTAACAAAGCTATGTGATGCTCCTGAGTCAAACAGAACTAGTGCGGGGTGGTCTCGAACAGAGAACATACTAGCAAGGATGGGGTTGTTCTCCGGAATCTCCTCTAGGGTGGTGTTGTTCACTCGCCCAGCATGAACTGGCCCTCGGTTGTTGCGGTTGTTGTTGCCACTGCTATTGCTCCTTGGCGGGTTCTGGCCAGTGCTCTTCTTGGGGTGCGGGCACTCCCTCGAGAAATGCCTAAGACGACCGCAGTTGTAGCAGGGAAAGGCCCGGTCTGAGCGTTTGGCTGCTATGGTGGGCAAAAACCACCTTGGCTCTGCTGCTGACGTGGCGCCGGGGGTCGCTGCTGTGCTGGCTGAGGCGGGCGCACAACAGGTGCCGGCACGGGGGCGAAATGGTACCTCTGTCCCGACGGGGTGGTGTACACCATGCGGAACTTCTGTGGGGGTCCACCGGATGGCCCTATAGTACTGGCGGAGCGCTTCCGTTCTGCCATCACCCTGCGATATCTGTCTTCCGCGACGATAGCATTGTTGACAAACTCAGCGAATGAGCCGCCCATGTTAAGGTTGAGGCGGTCCTGTAGCTCTGCACTTAGCCTCTCCAAGAAACGGTCCTTGCGCTTGGCGGGGGTGTCAACTTGTTCCGGGGCGTATAGCGCCAACCGGTTGAACTCTTCGTAGTATTCCTCGACACTGCGGTTGCCCTGCTTTAGTGCGGCGAATTCACGCGCCTTCCTGCGAACGAGCCCCGCAGGGATGTAGTGAGCACAGAACGCGTCCTTGAATTCGTCCCACGTAAACTGCTGGTCCGCTCCCACAGAGGTGACATGGTTGGCCCACCATGCCCCAGCCGCACCATGCAGTTGCTGCACGGCGAACAACGTCTTCTACACAGGCGTGCAGTTAAGGAGTCCAAATTTGGACTCGAACATGCGAAGAAAGTTCTCCGCCTCCATGGGCTCAGTGGTTGAGCTGAACGTGGGTGGCCTGGTGGCGAGGAAATCAGAGTAGGAGCTGCGTTGCAGTGCGCCGTCGTTGTGGCTCCTACCAGTACGGGCTGCTAGGTTTTGCTGTGCCAGCTCCCGCATGACTTCCGCCTGCTGCTGCTGGCTCTCCATCATAGTAGCGAAAAACTGCGCCATCATCTGCATGGGGTTGGGTGGCGGCGGCGGTGGTGGAGTCCCTCGTGGAGAGTCAGTCCCCCTAGCCCTGCAACCTTCGGGCTGCTCGCCATGCAGTTCATTGGTATTACGGGTGCGCACCATTCTGAAAGGTAAGAATAAGGATTCCAATTAGTCTCTTATTCAACATGATCATTATAGGTCACCAAATCAAATAACACAGCACACGGGCAGCAATTTGGTAAACAACATAATTTCGATAAAGCTAAAATTTTCCCAAGTTAACATGGTTCTAGTACAAGTTAACAGTTCCATTCTACATAAACTTGGAATATGTGGCCATCGAGTTTCCAAAAGCCATTCACGCGGGTGATCCCCAAAATACAACCACCACGCGTGGAGCGTCCCAAAAGCTATCCATCTACCATGCCCTACAAATACGACCTAGTCGCGTCTACTACTACTGCCATGCCCTATCTCCAGCGGTGCTAGAGGGTCCTGGACGGTCCGCGTCGGTCGGAGCGGGTGGCTCGTAGTCCACGTTGGACTTCTCGCCCACGTCCTCCTCAGGCTCCTCCTCCTCGGGCGCTGCCGATGGCGCAGCCATTGGTCCAAGTGAGCCTGGAGGTCCTGGTTCTCATGAGCCAGGGTCTCCAGGTCCTCCGCCATAAGGTCCATCTCCTGCTGGGCACTCGCCAGCTGCTACTGCAGGTGCTCGTTGTGGTTGGCCCGCTGCAGCATAATCAACCCTCGTCTGTCCACCTCTTGCGCGAGAGTGTCGCGCTGCTTAGTGACCTCTGACACGCGAGTCTCACTCGCCTCAAGAGCAGCAGTCAACAGCTGAATCTCTCTCTGCTGTGCATCGACCTGTGTCTGCAGGTCGTTTCTCTGCACCCACACCTGCTCAGCATCCGCCAGCAAGATCCGGCTGCGGCTGCTAGACTCCTCATTCAAGTTGAGGAGGTACTCGGAGTAGTGAGCTACGCGGTGGTATCCCGCGTGGTACTCCGGGTAGTCGTCGCGAGAGACGCGTCTCACGCGCCTCTGCCACACCGGGTCAACCTGGTGCCAAACGGGGATCATCTCGAACGGAGTCCCCGAGAGCGCTGCTACGTTGCGCCCATAGAAGTGAGTTAGAGCCCGGTGGGCGACTCTCTCCAGGCCCTCCCTGAGGCTCCCAGCCGTGACTGTGCTCTCCATACCCGCCAAGTCGGGGTTGCGCGGGTGTGGGGAGACACTGAGATGCACCTCTGCAAAAGGCACACCGTGGCGGCGAGTCTCACGCCCACGGTATGAAGGCTGCTCCTCGTAGCCCAGGGCGCGTAGCATCTCCCACAGGAGGGTGGGAAAGCCACGGTGGTGTAGACCGGTGGTATAACGCCACCCGTCATGCTGGAACAGCTCAAACCCGTGCTCGTCCATCTGGATCACAAACCCAAATAGTGAGTACTCGTTCCCAACGCAGAGGGTGCAGGCTAAAATAAAACAATTTGATGCAATGAGTGATACACAGAATCTAGCCACCGCAGGTGGTTACATATTCTAGAGGGGAATTCGGTTACTGCGCAGAATGGTATGTTCTGTCCTAGGGTACAGCAGCTACTTCGTCGAGCTTTTAGGCAATCCTACTTACGGATTCTGGACGGTAACTGAATACTAAAGTGGTAGAATCCTTCACCATCTTCCCAGAAAATGCAACTACAGCCCTAGGGGTGATCGGAGCAAGGAGTTACGGATTTTACACAATAGGTTAAACATCTGAGATTTAGATTACACCGAGTTCGACGTGCTGCCTCGGACGGCCAATATTGTATTGTCCGGAAATTATTAAACCAAATCCTTCTTGCTAGGCGCACAGAGAGTTCATTCGCGATTTCAATAAGTATTCGTTTGCATGCTTTTGACTTTCAGGTGGAAAGATATCGATTTTTCATATGAATGACCTATCTGCTGAAATTTTAGTTTCGTTTTAATGTCCTGATGCTTTTTAATATTTTTTTCATGTATGCATATGCTTTCGGCCTATACGTTCTCACAAAAATAAAAGTTGGCCGCAAATAGGACCATACACATAGTCGGTGGCAGACGATCTCTCAAGTCAGTCGTACACTACCCGCTTCTTACGAGAATCGTAGTTAGCGTACCTGCAGAAGATTCATTCCAGAAACAATACATCAAATCAAAAGAAACGAGCCAAAAATAATCCCTTATTATTATCCTAGGGCAGGACACTGATGTTTTACGCAATCAGCCCGCGTTCACACCATTGTGCTAGCTTCCCATGTTACAGTCCACTGGGCGGGACACTTACCTGCGTTGACGATGTCGTAGATGCAGTATTTAAAGAAATAACCTCCTATAGTTAGCTTTGCCACCTAGATCATAACTATTAATAACCAATTGGGCACGTCCTCATACGTTCGTTACGGGGTTTTCAAAAATCTGTCTTTGAATATTGCACTATTCTCGAGACAGCTCTGATACCACGCTGTCACGGACCCGCCTTACCACGGAGACGGCTCCGTTCCAGGATCTCCCTCGGGTGGCGACACGCGCTGTGGCGCCCAATAGTACAACACATGACAGAGAAATATAATTGCAACAAGAGCATAGATGGGGAACAGAGTTTTACATAAATCCGAAGTTATATTACAACCAGAGTTTTGGTCAGAAGTAAATTGCGGAAGCGAATAGTTCAACCTTGGTTCATAGTTCGACAAAATAGATAAGATATAATCGCCCTCTCACGATGACACACAGAGACCAACCCGGCCATAATAGGTGCCTTGCTCAAGCACCGTACCGGCAAGCAAGGAACTACTCCTCGTCTTCATTCGTGCACAGCTCCCACTCAATGTTCCAGCAGTCGGGACGCTGGCCCTCCCAGTGGAATCTTCCACCGCAGTGGCAGTCTCCGCCCTGGTCATCTGAAAACCACATAGAGCTACGCCCTGAGTAACTAATTTACTCAGCAAGACTGACCCGTCAAAATGGCCAGCTACAGCCGACGCCTAGACATGCAAAGGCTAGGGATAGGGTTTATATTGTCAGAAAGCTAGCCTAGGAGTGGATCCTTGTTTTCAAGTTTTAGCTTCAAGTTAAGTTGTCATGCAGAATAGTAAATTTAGTTTGCACTAAAGCTATAACAATCATGGTTGCAAAACAATCTTAATAATTCCAAACAGCAGAATTAAACCCACTCATCATCTAATGGCTTCCGACACTGTTCCGGAGCAGCGATCAAGTGGTACTCATTACTGTGAGGGGCAGCGACTCGAATCGATTTACATCCTGCAGGAGAAACCTGCTTGCACGACCCATACGCGCTTCCGGAAAGCCGCATGGAGTAACCTTTCGCTCACGGTACCGCAGGGTCTTCCGGGTCCAAACTCCCCCGAGAAGGGTTCCCTATCGCGATGCGCCCCGTAACGCCATCCGTGGGTGGATTGCTCCCTCCTATCAGCCCCGGTTCCACCAAAGAAGGGAGAAGGCTATCTTCAGACCAAGCGGTAGTCGTAGCTACGTCGGTTTACTAGGCCCATATCTCTAGCATGCAAACAGTACGTTCAATCTTGATCCCATGGGCCGGACACGAGGCGTAGCCTTAGGTGACTCGGACGGGGCTACCTACTTGAAGATAAATTGTCCTTCCCTTTCCACCTAGTTGCCCGTCCGGTCTTCACTGTGATTCCATCCACCCTTTCCTTCATCCGATCTCATTCCCCAGTGATAATATTTCCTATCTACGAGTGGTCTCCATACCACTCGATGAGTAGTCGTCCTAATTAAAGCAGAGCGACTACCGTCCTGAGGCTAATAATCGGGAAGAGGGACCTACTGCACGCTAGGGTTTCAATCAACTCCTATAACTTAATGCATAGGCAAGCTTACATCCCTAGCTAGTGATAGAATAAAAATTTAAAACGGGGATAATGCACCGGGGCTTGCCTGGGTTCTGCTCCGGGTTAGCTGAAGCACCACCGGGTCCTTCTAGCTCCTGCTCCTGTCCCGTCTCCACGTGGTCCACTGCGTGATCTATATGATGCAAGATGATGCTTATGAGAGAAGATTCATGGCACTTCCTCAATAAATACGTTAATGTACACTGCTACTCGTGGAAGTAAGCGGGGTGTGATGAATAATTCAGCAGTATAACGTATTGAGTGGGGCACAGGGTGAGGGAGCTTCGTGTATTTCCTTCATGGACTCCACTACTTAATCACGATGACGTCGCACCAAAGTATAGTATGTTTGTGTGGGCCGGGGTTAAGCTACGTAAGTGATGCCCCTGACCAGTAGGTGTTAATTAATTAATATGTTAGTGTGTCGAGCATAACCCCCGCCAGGTACTAGGTACCCGTGAAACAGCTCTAAAGTGGAACCATATTTATTATCGGGTAATATTGCACTCGGGACATAATTTATTAAGTTGATGTGGTTCTGATCATCAAATGAGCAGAGGTGATTTAATATAGTTAGGTTATAGTAGGGGTGGTTTACTGGCTAAGGTTCACTCGCATGCACCAAGCCAATAAGTGCAATTAATTATTATAAGGAAAAAGGCATTAAATTAATTTCAGCTAATATACAGAGACTTACTCTATGACATTTTTCTAGGGAGACTAGAAACTGAAAAACCTACTTGGTGACCAAATTTCAAGATTTTATCAGCTTTCTATAATTAATTATGAATTTATGAGGGTTTTTATCATATAATTAAATCCTAAAAGTAAAACTAACATGCACTGTGATTTAGCATTTTTCCCTATTAGTACTAGTCCAGACAAGACTAACAAAATTTATCTTGCCTCCAAATTCCCATTAATCACTTTACTATGCATTTTACAAGTTTATCACTTTTCTGGAAATGGATTTAAATGAGAAAATCGATTTTTAATACGTGGGCCGCATCCAGCCAGCCCGACGGGCTGAAACTCGCGCGGCCCAACGGCCGAGCGCGCGCGTGGGGGCGTTCTCGGGTCAGGCGCGGCCCGAGAGCGAGGCCAGGCCAAAAGGCCATTACGGCCCAGTGGCCATCCTGGCCGCTGGCCAGCTCGGCTGAGCCGAGCACGCGCGCGGTGGCGCGGGCATGGCGGCCGACAGGGGAGGCGGTGGCGGCAGCATTGCCGGGATAACAACCGGTGGGTCCCAACGGACGTGCGGCGCGTGAGAAGAGGGAAGGTGGCTCACCGGGGGTAGCTCGGCGACGACGAGGCGGAACTCCGGCGGCCGGCGGCGGTGTTCTGGACAAGTGGCTGCACGGATGGAAGCCGAGTGAGGCCGGGGAGGGACAGGAGGCGAACTCACGCGTGCCAGTACGTGGAATCGCCTGGGGGCTCACCGTGGGGGTCAGGCGTCGGGGTTGAGCGACGGTCGGAGGTGGAGGGGAAAGCAGCGATTCACGGCGGCTCAGTGCGGGCGGGGGAATGTGGCTTCACACGGAGCTCGGAGTCGTCGAGGCGATGCTGTGGATGTCGGCGAGTGGTCGGTGATGGCGGGGAGGCGCCAGTGGTGCGAAGCGGCTCCGGGCGGCGATGCGGAAGCTCGGGCGAAGAGAGCAGAGGACGGAGAGAGAGTGAGTGAGGGGGGGGGGGGTTCGGACAGGACGAGGCGACAAGGCGGATGTCCGAGCGCACGCGTGGGGCCTTCGATCCGTGGCAACGGCCGCTGCCCGTACGTCGACGTCCACGCGGCGGCGTCGAGTCGGGCGAAGCGGGCGGCAGCCGGGTGTGCTTCTTTTGAGTCTCTGACAGGCGGGTCCCACAGGGAGTTTTCTTTTTCCTTTCTTTATCCAATCCTGATAGCTGACTCCTTTTGATATTTTTGTTTGAATTAATCTAGAGTTGCTAAAATCAGACCAAAAATAAGTCAGGCTCCCCATAACGTGCTGGATTTTATAAAAATACTAAATACCATCAGTTCTCATTACGATTTAATTAGGAATTTTGTGAATAGAGCTGGTTTTTGACCATTCTAGCATTTATTTGGGGCCTTTATTAATAGAATAAAAATCTGATAAAATCCTTAAAATTCTACTTGACCATGAACAACAACATATAATTTTTGCAGTGATGACTTATATTGAAAAGTTGAGACTTGTATCATAAATGTCATTCAATTTGGTTTGAATTTGGTTTGAAATTGGTCATTTCAGTTCAACTTCCTGGTGTTCGACTCTTGTGATGACTAGGAGTGGTTCTTGGAACCCTTGTGACACCAGGAGTGTCACAAGCCTTAGGGCTCACCTGCCGGTCTATGGCACGACCTTAAAATACAAATTCATGTCGGGTCGGCCTCCTAAGGCCGATGGACCGAATTAAATTGACGGCCCATTTAGAATTGAAGTGGCTAAAACGTCAAGAATATGATGTTGCATTGAGGATTCGAATTTGTGACCTCAAGAAATTGAAGAAGAGATCTTCCCACTAAGCTAGAATGCCTTGTTATATCAAAATTGAAGTAATAGTATACTTAAATAGGTCGTGCCTGATGTGGCCTTATAAGGCTTTTTTAGTGGGCCGGCTTGCTAATCATGCCGGGCCGACTGCTCGGCTCAAGCACGACATGCAGGTGTGGGCCGTGCTGGCACAGGCCCAAAATTCAGTGGGCCATGCCGGGCTCGTGCCATGTTTTTTTTAAGGCTTCGGACCAGCCCACTAGGCGCAGCCTGTTTGGACAACTCTAGTCAGTCGAATAATCGTAGACCCTGTGCAACGATTCTAGCCCAAAACAAATATCCGGTCTTTGGGCCTGCCAGCTTGGTTAGGCTAACAATCGATCGGCCCTGTGCAACAATTTAGCGCAAAATAGATACCCAGTGGTTGGGCCTGCCAACTTGGTCAGTCCGTCACGATTTGGCAGTAGGCCACTTGCATCTGCAGACATCCATGGGCTGCAATGCCATCAGGTAAAATGGCGACAGCCCAATAGAATTTTTCAGTGTTGCGTACAATTCCATTTCCTTTCCCCCTTGGAGTGCCATTCTGAATTACTGATATGTACTCCCTCCATTCCATAAAAGTTGTCACTTTTGAGTTTTGAACATCACCTTTGACTGTTTGTTTTATCTAAAAAATTTATATATAAATAATTTATCTTTTTATAAATTAGTTTAGTACTATAAATATTTAAATTATAATATATTTATTTTTAAATTTATATAAAAAATTTGAATAAAACGAATGATCAGACGTGAAGGCTAAAAGTCGAAATGGATAACCTCTCAGGCACAGAGGTAGAAGCTCATACAAATGTTGGTTCCGTCGCTCCTGCCACTGAGAGTTAACAATGGCATGAACAGAAGACGGAGCATCGCCGGTGGAATAAACTAGTAGTACTGGTACTGCTTGTCAGCCGGTGTCCTTATTCAGCGTCGTTAACAATGCGAACAAGCACGGGAAGGACACTTGTTCCCTCTCCATGATAATAAAGATAATAAACTGGCAACAAACCCACATGACGCGCAGAATGATGAAGATGCTCATATCATAGTACCGTTGCTTGCTCATTCAGTCCCCGGAGAACGTGGCGCTTATTCCTCAACTAACGTTCGAATCGTAGAAAAATGTTGCCGAGAAAACAATACACTATTCTCCGTTGTTGCCCATGGAAAGTCGCCGCTGTTTCATGGTCAAACGGGTCGGCCTCCCTCTAACCTGTATTAGTCTAACACGAACTTTTAACAATCACGGTAACGTGGCTAGCACCACTAATCTTTGGGCGAACAATCTTAAATCCTTAATCGACGGAGGGACTAGGCGAGATAGTGGCGTCCGTGTTGGTAGCCGGCGCATACAAAAATTCAGGCGAGACGAAGGAATTGGTTTTGGTTGGGAAGAAGCATGCACCGTGTTCGCTCTTCCTTGGGTCATGGACTCATGGTGAATATTGAGAGGCGTCGTGGCACGCATCCACCCCATCCCTGGCAACCACCGACAGGCCGAAGCAAGAACAGCGCACACAGATCAAGCTGGGGTCATCTGCAGCAGATCAGCACGCAATGAGCAGCAACTGATGCTTGTTCACGAATCAATGACCTGGTGGTGAGGAACGGTCTGCTGTTCTAGATCTAGATGAACGGCAGGCAAAACTAGCAGCCATATTCATCTCCATTTCAGAACATAGTCAATCGGCAAAGCAGAGTCGATCTGGTTTTTGCAGTGCAAGAATAGCACATTGCAGGACAACAATCAATAACAGAGATCCATGAATCGAAAGAATAAAGAGTATACGTTGATAGTAGTATTAAACAGTAGTAGCCATAGCGCGGCGGCACAAATCTCTCTTAGTACTTTACAAAGAACGACACATCCAAAGATCCCAGGTACAGCAGCAGCAACAAACAAATCAATAGTAACAATAATAAAACTAGCAGTAGTAGTAGCAGTACACTTAAAAAGAACACAAGAAGAAAAAGAAGAATTGAGAAAAATCTTATTTTTTGTTCCTGGACTCGGAGAGGGCGGCTGAGAACCGACGAAAGGCGGGACCTTTCGCCGTCCCGGCGCCAGATCCGGCGGCGGCCGAGGAGGAGGAAGAAGACTAGTAGTCGGTTTAGCCGCGGCACCGGGTGATGCGCGAGC
The DNA here is from genome assembly GCA_030378355.1 of Eleusine indica. NCBI lineage: Eukaryota > Viridiplantae > Streptophyta > Magnoliopsida > Poales > Poaceae > Eleusine > Eleusine indica. The sequence goes on from CM059494.1 coordinate 19,452,976, forward strand.
ATCCGCGGCGGTAAGGGTTGGCCTGGGCGCCGGGGCGGCAGTTGTAGTAGGATGCCCCGCGGCGGGAGCAAGGCACGTTGTCCCTCCGCAGCGCGCCGTAGCTGATGTAGTTGCGCCGGGCCAGCGAGCGGCGGTGGCTCTCGGCGGCCATGGACCCCATCTGCTCCTCCTCCTCCTCGGCCAGGCACTCGGCCACCGTGCCGCGGCACTCCCTCCTGCTGTTGCTGTTGCCGGAGGTGGAGAGGAAGGCCAGGTCCATGTGGTCGCCTGCGCCGCTGCTGAGCGCGGAGGCGGACGCGGAGGCCACAGCCAGGAGCAGCAGGATGCCTAACGCGAGCTTAGCCATGGCGCGGGTGCGGCGGAGGTGCTCGACGGAATGCGGCAAGCGGCGGCGGCGGCGAAGAGAGGAGGGGAAAGCGCGTTGGGGAAGGAAGCTGTCTCGTGAGTAGAGAGAGAGAGGGACAGGAGAGAGAGAGAGAGAGAGGAGAGATAAAGGGAAGAGATAAGCGTGTTGTGGGCGGTGGCCACCAGAAGAGAACGCGGCGCAGACAACGGTGCAGGCACGCACAACTGGACACAGCTCAGCAATCTTTCTCTCTTTTTTTTCTTTAGAAAAAAACTAGTAGCAGCTCAGCAATCAAGAGGAGTGGCAGCAAGCAGTACGAGAGCATTCAGGTGACGGTCAAAAGACAGCGACATGTGCCGTCGATCTTAGACCGCCGTCGCGTAATGGCGCCGCTTATCTATCATCATTCAGGTTGATTGGCTTTTCGGTTGGGTTGGTTTGGTTATGTTTAAGCTCGCTGTTCCGCCGTGTCGGACAAACCGGTGGTGAGGAAAGAACATGCGGGGTCGTGTGTGGATTTAAGCTGGCAACCACCGGCTTGAGTTGGGTTTTGGCAAGAGCAAGACACCTGGGGTTGTGTGTTGCGGTGGTGGCCCCATTCTTGCCTCTTTCTCGGTGAAAGATGATCACGGAGACAGGAGCTTAGAAAGGGGAAGGAAGCTCATGTGGAATGATTTTTTGAGTGCGACTTTCACTCACTTGCATTGCATGGCACGTAGTCACTGTAAACTCCGCCACCTTTCTGCAGCAACTTTTTCCCACTACATCAGAAAAGGGTCTTTGAGAACAGAATTTACACTTTGCTCATAGCGCACTATACTTTCATATGATCATATCGTCGGTTCATGTCCAGTTCACCGTTACAATGGGAAAAAAAAAGATGTACTAAATCATCAGAGTCACTCACCTTCACATCATACGAAACAGTTGACGCCATAATATATTCTTTTGTGGCGTTTTTGACTCCCAAGTATTGGGCTCCCTCCTATGCTTTAGATTTGAACTAAAACCTGAACATTCTGCTACCTTTTCTGAACATTTTTTATCGGTCGTCAAATTGACATTCTGGATTGCACCCTTTTCTGAATTTAATTTCACGAGTTGGCAAGAGTCATATTTGGCCCTTCATGTCAATGTTCTATGTGTATTTGTTTATGTCCCTTTAAAAATTTAAGAGTTCAAATTCTGACAGTTGCAACTCCGCCTATGTTGAATCTCAATATAGCCAGTTCCAACCTGGGTAAAGGAGGAGAGTTGTGTTAGGTGTGACGAACCAACGTCAAAAATCCAGCCACTCAAATGGATATGAAACCCATAAGAAATTCGTTGGGATGTAACCCTCTTAGCGACGCGCCACATCGGAACCCGGGTGTGGTGTCAAATGGGCAAGGGCTGGGTCGTCATCCCCTTGGTAGAGCGTCGTATCGTGACCTGGGTACGATGAATAGTGAGCAAGGGACGGATCGTCGCAACCTTAGTGGCACGCTACATCTACGTCCGGGTGTGGTGAAAAATGAGCAAGGGTCTTCGCACTTTCCTCGATGGGTGCGAAGGGTTAGGAAGTTAGCCAAAGCCAACTAGGATTCGTCTAGGGAGTTGGAACGTAGGGTCCCTAACGGGCAAGTTACGAGAGCTAGTCGATGTGGCAACTAGGAGGCGTGTAAATATCCTATGCGTCCATGAGACTAAATGAAAGGGCCAGAAGGCGAAGGAGGTGGAGGATACTGGCTTCAAGATTTGGTATACGGGTACAACATTGGGTAGAAATGGTGTAGACATCTTGATTGATAGGAGCCTCAAGGATGGAGTCGTAGATGTTAGGAGGCACGACAATCGGATTATCCTAGTCCGGCTGGTAGTTGGAGATTCGGCTCTGAATGTGATCGGTGCCTATGCCCCTCAGGTAGGTCTTAGTGAGAGCACCAAGAGACAGTTTTGGGAAGATCTAGATAGCATGGTTAGCTCCATACCTATTAGTGAGAAGCTTTTCATAGGAGGAGACCTTAACGGCCATGTGGGGGCGTATAATGTAGGGTTGGAGCGGGTCCATGGGGGGTTCGGGTATGGTAGTACGAATCAGGAGGGGGAGGATATCCTTAACTAGGCGTTGGCTTATCACTTGTTGGTAGCGAATACCCTCTTTAGGAAGAGGGAATCCCATCTAGTGACCTTTAGAAGTGCACAACACTCGAGCTAAATCGACTTTATCCTTGCAAGGAGGGAGGACAGAGGTGCTTGCTTAGATTGCAGGGTGATACCTGGGGAGTGTGTTGTCACTCAACATAAGCTTGTGGTGGCGGACTTTCGCTTTCGGGTACGTGTATACAAGGACAAACGTACCAAGACCGTGAGAATGAAGTGGTGGAAGTTTAGAGGGGAGCTGGCGCAAACTTTTAAGGAGAGGATGCTAGGAGAGAGGCCCTGGGAGGAAGGAGAAGGACCAGACGACATGTGGCTAAAGATGGCAACATGTGTTCGAAAGGTGGCCTCAGAAGTGTTGGGCGTGAGTAAGGGAGGCAAAAAAGAAGCAAAAGACACCTAGTGGTGGAATGATGAGGTGCAAAAGGCTATCAAGGAGAATGAGTGTTTCAAGCGCCTATATCTTTACAAGAGTGCAGCTAACATAGAAGGCTATAAAATAGCCAAGAGGGCTGCAAAGCGAGCAGTGACTGTAGCAAAGGATCAAGTGTATGATGACCTTTATCAGCGACTAGGCACGAAGGAAGGGGAGAGGGACATCTATCGGATGGCTAGGATCCGTGAGCGGAAGATGAGGGACATCAACCAAATCAAATGTATGAAGGATGGGGTAGACCGACTTTTTGTGAAAGATGAGGAGATCAAGGACAGATGACGGGAGTACATTGATAAGTTCTTTAATGGGGAGGAGGAGGATCCTATCCTTGAGTTGGATGACTCATTTAATGATACCAACAGACACTTTGTGAGGAGAATTCAAGAGGCAGAGATAGAGGAAGCTTTAAAGAGGATGAAGAGTGGTAAAGCAATGGGCCCTGATGGTATCCCCATTGAAGTGTGGAGATGCTTGGGGGCCAGAGCCATAGTATGGTTAACTAAGGTTTTTAACCTCATCTTTCAGTCAAACAAGATGTCGGAAGAATGGAGGAGGAGTATAGTAGTACCGATCTTCAAGAACATGTGTGCGGACCTGTGATGGCGACACCAATGACTTTTCGATTAAAATAAGACTGCATCAAGGGTCAGCATTGGGCCCTTATTTATTTGCTTTGGTGATGGACAAGGTCACACAAGGAATACAAAGTGATGCCCCTTGGTGTATGCTCTTTGCTGATGATGTGGTGTTAGTTGACGAGAGTAGGGCTGGGGTTAATAGGAAGTTGGAGCTGTGGAGGCACACATTAGAGTTGAAGGGGTTCAGATTTAGTAGGACCAAGACCGAGTATATGATGTGCGAATTTAGCACGGCTAGACATGAGGATGTAGACGTTAGGCTTGATGGACAATTGGTGGTCAATAAGGATACGTTTCGCTATTTAGGATCGATCTTACAAAAGGATGACGACATTAATGAAGATGTTAGGCATAGAATTTCAGCCGGCTGGTTAAAATGGCGTCAAGCTTCCGGCATCCTATGTGACAAGAGGGTGTCATAAAAGCTAAAAGGTAAATTCTATAGGACGACAATTCATCCGACGATGTTATACAGTGCTGAGTGCTGGCCTACAAAAAGGCGACATGTTCAATAATTGAGTGTAGCAAAGATGTGTATGTTGCGTTGGTTTTGCGGGCATACAAAAAGAGATCGAATACGGAATGAAGATATCCAGGACAGAATAGGAGTGACACCTATCGAGGAGAAATCGGTTCAATATCGGTTTAGATGGTTCAGACATGTTCAACGGAGGCCTCCGGAGGCGCCGGTGCGTAGTGGGGTTTTAAAGAGAGATGCTAATGTTAAGAGAGATAGAGGTCGACCTAACTTGACTTGGGACGAGTCGGTTAAGAGGGTGCCTTTTTTTTTCCTTCTTGCTTACTCATTTTTCTTTCTTTTGGCTTTTGTTTCTTTTGTTTTTGTCTCTTTTTTGGGTTTTTTTTCTTTCTTTTGGCTTATATTTCTTTGTCTCTTCTTTTTTGGGTTCTCATAGGTTTCATTTCTAGCCTATCCCAACTTGCTTGAGATAAAAAGACTTTGTTATTGTTGTTGTTGTTGTTGCTGCTGCTGCTTGTTAGAAGGCATCTTGTACGTACCTGTGTGAAAACGGTTGGGATGTTATTAAAATTCGGTTCTTTACAGAGGTACAGCAGAAGTATAGTTAGTGGATGACATGAGAATACTTGTCCTCTCTCCCGGTAATATGGAGCCCATTGGTACCAATATAAGTAGCCAACTTAGTATATTAAATGAAACATAAAGCCCAAAATAATCTAAATATATACTCTTTTGATAAAATAATATAAATATACCCTCATCTGTCTTTTCTGAGATGATAAAAGTTAAAGTCTAAACTAGATGCAAACAATCAACAACAAAAACTGTCTACTTGGAATGTAAATCAGTATGAAAATACCTACTTTTGTATGATAAAATTAGGTAGAGAAACACATCCTTATAGTATATTAGTAGTTGGGTACGTGCGACACACACATATAAAGATTATTTATACGATATACTATGAGATCTATTTGTAATGCCAATGATCACAAAGCATAGAAAGGTTGAATCCCGTAGCGAGTGGTAGAGGATGTACGTTGTTTTGCGATGGCATGAATAAGAGAGAAAGCAAAAAAAAAAAAAAAGCATATGATTAACACAGTTGCCCTCACCAATGCTTTGCTTGTATACGGTTGAGTATGTCCTTATTGTTATGGAAATTGGCAAGCATTTAGCATTAAACATGCTATTTACGGAAATTAGCTAAGGAACATAAACTAAATTTGACTGTTTATTAATTAAGAGCTTCTCTACGACCCTTGATGATGTTGCTATAAATTTGACATAATCGATATGCAGGAGTTCACTCCCTAGCAAGCACGACCGTGATACAAGTCAAACATTGTCCAAAATGGAATTGCCTGCAAGTATGACCATTCATCAAGATGACCAGAATAGATAAGCACACGTGTTGATTGACTACCTAGCTCACTAACATGATGCCCGTCGGGGGCAAAAACCGGAGGTGCCACGTGGCATCATTCAGTGGCCCGTCAATAACTGAGAAAACGGATCCACCGAAACACCGCTGAGGTGTCATCCGCATGGCCCCCTCGAAGGGAATCTCCGTACCGACCGGTCTCGAGAGCGGGGGCCGTGCAACCTCTGGTCCGTTTGACCCCCGGGGGTCAAGGGCCTGCTGCGTCTCGCTCGACCCCCCTAGGGGTCGAGGCGAAACCAGCCCGCCCGAAGGGGTCCGGATACGACTCACTCTTTCGAACTAACGACCCGGCCACTCGCCCGGTCCTATTACCTCTAGGATAAGGACGGTCGGTTTGCCGACGACAGGACCAAGACAACAGTAAGTCGGGACAGGACTACTGGATAAGCTCTGCCTCTGCCAACTTCCATTAGTGGGTCCCGCCTGAGACGGGACTGTCGCAACCCTATACCAAAGTATAGAGTGTGCCGTACAGGATCGCCTCGGGAGATGGTTAACGAAGTAACCATACATAGCGTTCACACAGGACATCCATCATTTACAGAGATACCTCATTAAGTGTATAATATTACAAGTTCAGGAGTCATAGCGGAAGCAAATTTAGTTACATTATCATACATAGGTTCTCGATTCATATTACATAAATATACGGAGGCGGAAGATACGACAAACACTACGCAGAACCTAAGTAAGCCATGCCGGCCCTAGGGCAGTGGCTCACTTATCTGGATTAGGGGAGCCGGGGACCCATTCAATGGTCCAGTTCTGGGGCTCCTCACCTTCCCACACAATTTTGTTACAGCAATCGCAATAAGTTGCTTGAGGCGAACCTGAAAAACCACATCATCGCAAAGCCTGAGTATCTAGCATACTCCGCAAGACTTACCCGTCCAAAGGGTTTACTAAAACCGACTCCTAGTATGCAGGGGGCCGACCGGGTTTATTTGATATTTGCATAAAAGCACCTATTAATTCTATGCTACGCTGCTTATTCCTTAACCAAGATTTAATTTGCTTGTTGCAGAAGAGGGACTGTAGTTGAACCTAGCTAGCTGCTATGACTTGTACAATTATAAAGAGCAATACAACATAGCAAATTGTATCCATAGAGTAAATAAATTTCAGCATCCTAAACAAACTTCTCTACTTAAAGTATCATTGCCACTGCTTGAAACAAGAGGTACTCATGACCGCGAGGGACGGCAATTCGAATTGATTTACATCCTGCAGGAAAATAACCCAAATGCACGACATACGCATCATTTAAGAACACGTATGGCCACCGTTCACGGGGTTGCGATAAAGTCGATCCGGGGCCATCGATCCCGAGTACACGTCCTCCCCGCGATACAGTACTTCGTATCCGAGGTTTAACCCGTGCACTCTCCAGCGGTCCTCGACCCGTGCATCCACCGTGCCATTCACATCACCTCTGGATCGATGAGTAATACCGTCCAACAATACGGCGCCCAAGTGTTGACGGCTGTTAAGTACCATTTTCAACCGTCAACTATACTCAAATAAAGGAGAATTTGGCATTTCATACACGCATGCTTTATCACAATAATATAGTTCCACTTATACTTGGAGAACTTTGTGCATGCAGGAGGAAATGTGAAGGAAACACCTCAAAAGGCAAGAAAACACACTTTCGACCAATCAGAGAGTGCCACATGGACGTCATACGGATTGAAGGGCCCATTTTCAGCACTTAACCGACGTAACTCCCTGTAATACCGCGCAAACCGACGTCAGGGCCCACAGGACAGCCACCTGGAGAAAGCACAGGCCAGGAGGGGCCACCCCCAGGTCGGCCGACCTGGTCAGGTCGGGCGACCTGGTCTGGCGCCCTCTCCGCCTGGCCTTCCACGTGTAGGCTCCAGACGACTCCCTGATGGCAGTTTGGGGGGATTCCGTGGCGGTTACTCCTCTGAAACCGACGTTAGGAGGCTATAAATAGAGGATGAGGGCCTTCACACTCAACACACACCACAAGAAGCATTTCTCTCTTGCTAGTAGTAGTTCTTGGAGTTTTAGTGGAGTTAGGCTGAGTCTAGAGCTCTCTAGTCCCAAGTCTTCACTTGGAATTAGTATGGCTCTTGTATCTTTTCCCTTTTGTAAGACTTTGCTCTTATCAATATATATATTTTTTCTATATAGTTGTGCTTGGGTCATGAGTTTCTTGTTTGATATTGTGATCCATATATGTGATAGTATAGTCTACTTGTGTGATAGTAGTTTATATTTATTATACTACTATTGTCATGCTAGTTATATACCGTCACTATAGTCTAGTTTATATGTTATAGTCTCTATGCTTAGTTTTAGCTGATAAAGTATAGCATGGGTTTGGTGATCGTGTTTGTACGGTAGCTTTGCCTCGTTAATAGTAATCGCGGAGGGGCAGAGTGCTCTTTGGTCATGCAAGTATGGTACTTGGGTGACTGATTTGCATCAATTATTCGTTAGTCTACTGGTTCGTTGAGGTAGGCGGCAGGTGGTGATAGCCCTGTCCGTCCTTTGAAATCCTCCCCGCTAGGCTAGTGCGTAGGCTCTTGGCGGAAGTCGCCTGTGGATGCAGGGGTAAGTCCGTGCCTGAAGTGCTATACTATTGACTGCTGAACCTGAGTGTGGGTCTGTATGTATTCTACTTAGGCTATGCAACTGTATAGGAATGTATAGTAGGAGTAGCTTAGCCTAGTCTTTCCTCCACTAGACTTTATTTATTTAGTAGGAATCTTCTGTGTGTGTCACACTACCCGGTTATTATCATGTACCCGCCTGTCTTGGTTAGATATTCTTGCTAATTGTTAACATGATCTTATATGTTAGTAACGCTTCTTGATCATAACCTTCCTTTGGGATAAACAAATACGATACCCTGAATACTTCCGGGTGAAATGCTACAGCGGTATTCTCCGTGCGCTTGCGGATTTTACCTACTTGACTCTAGGACATATTAGTGAACCGTTTCTGGCCCCGTGCCGGGAATGATTTATTAATATGGCTTAGCAAAAGTCAACAAGCATTTCTGGCGCCGTTGCCGGGGAAGGCGTATGATTTAAGAAAAATTACTAATGTATATAGTAGTGTTGCAATTATTAAGGCTATCTCCTAGGCAGGCTAACCTTGCTTTGTTTTCTGCATTTTGTATGAAAACAGGGTAGTGTATGACTGGTTTCGACTTGCCGACAAACTTCACTGAAGATCCTGAGTCACTCCTGAGAAGGACACGAGCTAGGCTCACCCCTCCTCGTAAGGAGACTCGGCCAATCGAACCTGTCATTCCCGCACCATCAAGCTCTGAGCAAATGGCCGACAAGACCCTCCGTGAGTTCTCCGCTCCCTCCGCTGCCAACATCCCTACGGGACCAGCTGGCAATGTGGGAGATGCGAACTTCGAGATCAAGACCGGTCTCATCACCATGGTGCAGGCTAGCCCATTCTGTGGGAAAGCCAATGAGGACGCTAGTGCTCATCTCCAGCAATTCCTGGAGATTTGCAACACGTTCAAAATGAAGGACGTCACCCCCGACGCTGTTCGCCTTCGACTGTTCCCATTCTCTCTCCTTGGGAGAGCGAGACAGTGGTTCTACGCAAACCCTGAAGCTGTGAACACTTGGGAGAAGTGTTCAGCTGCGTTCCTTGCAAAGTTCTTCCCGCTGGGCAAGACCAATGCCCTCCGCGGAAGGATCTCAAGCTTCCAGCAGGAGTCGAAGGAGTCGATTCCTGAGGCATGGGAGAGGCTCCAGGAGTACATCCTGGCATGTCCCCACCACGGGATGGATGATTGGCTGATCATCCAGAACTTCTACAACGGGCTTACTCCGTCGGCCCGCGACCACCTCGACGCTGCTGCTGGTGGAGCCTTCTTCTCGCTCACTGTGAGCAAGGCAAAAGATTTGATTGAGAAGATGGTGTCCAACCAAGGTTGGAATGAAGAGCGCCTCCAACCTCGCCAGCGAGGCATGCACTCCGTCAAGGAGGTTGACATGCTCGCCGCCAAGATTGACCTTCTCATGAAGAAGATGGACGACCAAGCCAATGGAGAAGTGAAAGCCCTAGACGCTCGTATGACTTGCGAGGTCTGTGGCAACACGGGACACTCGGGCAATGACTGCCCTGAGACCCGTGAGGACGCAATGTTCATGGGCAGCAACAACAACAACGGCTACCGTCCACAAGGAGGTCAAAGTTGGGGTCCACCACGTCCCAACTACCAAGGAGGTAACTCTGGCAACTTCTCTGGTTTTAATTCCGGTTATAATCAGCCGTCCTTGAAAGATCTTGTGCTTGGTCAAGCTAAGGTTAATGATAACATCAGTAAAAAGCTTGCCACCACTGATAGGACTCTTGAGAGCATCCACACTAAGATAGAGGGTGTTTCCTCTGCTCTCAAGAATCAGCTGAGCTTTAATAAAATGATGGAAACCCAATTAGCTCAGTTAGCTGCTGCTGTTCCTACTGCTGAGTCGGGAAAAATCCCGGGGCAACCCGAGACCCCCTTAGAAAATGTTAATGCGGTTACCACGAGAGGAGGTAAGTCCACTCGGGATCCGCCATACCCTAACCATGCAGGAAAGGACACATCAGCTGAGAAGCCGGCAGAAGAAGAAGAACTGCCGCCCAGGAAAACGGCCCCACATGAGTTCTATGACACGAACCTCATGCCGTTTCCTGAAAGAAGAAGGAAGCCCACCGTGGACGAGCAGTTCACACGCTTCGTTGAGGTGATCCAGAAGCTGCACATCAACGTGCCCTTGCTGGATGCGATACAAGTACCCACGTACGCTCGCTACCTCAAGGATCTTATCAGCAACAAGCGCCCACTACCGACCGTAGAAATTGTCAAGCTGACGGAAGAGTGTAGCGCTGCTATACTCAACCGGCTTCCTGAGAAGAAGAAAGATCCGGGGTGTCCGACGATCACCTGCTCGATCGGGACACAGAACTTCGACCATGCCTTATGTGATCTTGGGGCAAGTGTGAGCGTCATGCCGAAGGATGTCTTCGACAAGCTCAACTACACCACACTATCCCCCACGCCGATGCAGCTGCAGCTAGCCGATTCAACGGTCCGCTATCCGGCGGGGATCGCCGAAGATATTCCGGTGAAAATCCGGGATTGCTTCATCCCCGTCGACTTCGTAGTGCTTGACATGGACGTCGGGAAGAGCACACCGCTCATCCTGGGACGCCCATTTCTCAGCACTGCGGATGCTCACATCGATGTAGGAGCCGGAGAAATCCGCTTCCACATCAATGGCAAGGAGGAGAAGTTTGACTTTCAGCCACGAAAAGAACAGTGCAACATGATCCATATCAAGTACGGGCCGAACCCAAGCAACATCAAGGAAGTGGAGGTCACCCCGCCAAAGAAGGACAGCCTCATCACATTCATGAAGAACTTCCTTGAGAAGGAAAAGGTTGCACAACAACAACTGATGAAGGCAAGGGGGCAAAGGTCACACATTAAGCAACAGCCTCCGAAGTCCACAAGGCAGCAACCTCCGAGGTCTGCAAAGAAATAGGCTGTGAAGCCTACAAAACCGCAGCCTCCGAAGCCCGAGAAGCCACCGACCACAACAAAGACCAAGAAGGTGTGGCGAGTGAAACAAGAAGCATCATCCGTGTCTTCATCTCCGGGACCGGACAACGCTTCATCGAGCTGAACGCCGGAGAAAAGTCCCGCTCGTCGGACTTTAAAAGGTGAGTCCTCGCCGGGAGGTTAAACCGGTAGTTATCCATATTTGCTCTTTTAATTGCATATTTGCTTTCCACCACATTTTGATTTTTCCCGACCACTGCATTTCTGCATTTTTGAATTTTTCCAGCCACCTTGGAATTTTTCAAAACTCATTTGCATTTTTGAAAATTTAGAAAATAGGTTTTTGGGCTTTCCATTTTGAAAAGATTTTTTGTCGAGCTTTTTGAGCAAAAAGGCAGCAGGGGACAAATCCCCTAGCCGTTGGGGAACACATAGGAAAAAGGGGGCTGCCAGGAGGCCCACCTGCCAGGTCGGCCGACCTGGTGGGGTCGGCCGACCCCCTGGCCCCACCTTTTCCTGTGATCCTTTCTCCCAACGGCTATATGGCCGTTGCTCTGTCCCTTTCTAACGGCCATCTTGCTTCCTTGGCTATAAAAACCGCCCAGGAGGAGGAGCTTCACCATTCCAAGCTCATCTTTCACTCCCCTCCTTTGCTCACTTGTTGCTCTCCCAAAATTTCGTGTTCTTCAACTTTACTACAGCCCCAAAAACCCAAAAAAAATATTTCCCCTCTGTTTTAGTGCATTTGCAAGTTGTTGTGAGAAGAAAACCAATTTCGGAGAAGCTCGGGTTTGTCGTTTTCACTAACGCTCACCCGAACACTTGTTCGATCTTGTTTTTGTTCTTGTCTTGTGTTTGTTCTTGTGTGCAGCCATGTTCAACCGAATGAAGCAAGTCGCCGGAATCAAGCGGAGAAAAAGCACTCGTGCAAGCACGAGTCAAGCATCCTCCGTCGAGCTCACACCAAGTCCGGGGCATGGTGACCCCGAAGCTGAAATTCCGGAGGAAAGGCCGGCCTTGCTCATCACCGAGGAGCATCTCGACATCAAGGACGACCGCGAGGGCCAAGCCATCGCGCTCATGAGAGAACGGCCATTCGCCCACACCCGACGCTTCGATCCGGACTTCCTCGAGAAAATAGGTATGAGAGAAGAATTTGCCTCTATTTTTCGCACTATGGGTTGGCTAAATTTCGTAGAAGTAGATGAGCCGGGTTCTCGTTTGCTTACTATGCAGTTTTTATGCACCCTTAGAAAGTATGATGAAGGCATTTCTTTTCGCTTGTTTGGGCAAGAGCGCTTGGTCACATGGGGTGATCTTCATGCTATGCTAGGTCTAAATCCTAAATGTAGGCTAGACTTAGATAAAGCGCTAAAGGGGTTCCATAAAGAAAGTTTTTGGAAAAAGATTTCCGGAAACGAGTGGGGTCCCAAGCCTAGAACAAGTGCCATCCATAATCCTACACTTAGATTTATGCATGTGTGGTTGGCTATGACCTTGTTTCCTTGAGGTGACATTAGGGTTGTCCGGCAAGATGAATTGAAAATACTTTATGCCATGGTTAAGAAAATTAGGGTGTCACCCGCGGAATGCATGATTGATCAATGGTTAGACAATATAAAGTTGACAGGACCAATTGAGTGCACCTCTTTAGTTACTCGCATTGCGCAGAAGTGTGGTCTGCTTGAGAATGTTCATGTTGAATATTTGACGGTAGATAGAGAATTTCTAGGCGAGGACTATTTTGTACAAGGACATACTTTGAAACATGGTCCAAATAATACCTTGATCTATCACTTTCCCGGGTATACAAATGAATTCCCGTTACCTAACCCGGGTCTTCGTTTGTATCATTGTCGGGCACTAACCCTCCCACTTGAGCCAGTGGGAGAAGTTCGCAGGCATAGTGTTTCAGGGCGACCGACACGTTCCCGTAGGCATACGGAGCCTACACCGGAGTTTCACACTCCGACCGGAGATGCGGTATGGGAGCAGCCCCCGCCACAGGACGAGGCGGGTGCATCAACATGGCAGGCCGGAGCATGGGAATCTCAGTACGATTACCCCATGCAGACGTCATCAAGTTCAAGCGGACCGCCATCCTTTGCCACTCGGTCATTCTCATCCCGTGGGTTCCGTGAACTCAACTATGGGATGGCCGAGTTGACAAGGAGGGTGAACGACATTGATTTGCGCACCGAGAGCATGCAACAAACTCTCACGCAACATGTCGCCGACACCCAGCAATGGCAGAATTTCAGCGACAACCAATTCTGCCAGCTGAACGCGATGATGGCTCAGAATCAGAGCAATTGGGATGCCTTCTTCCGCTCCCAAGGCTACGACCCGAACCAGCAGATATGAGCAAGAACAAGCTTGGGGGAGGACCCCCCTTCTCACGGTAACTTGTATCTTTCCCCTTCCCTTTATTTCTTGCATTTGCTAAATCTGAAAACCATAAAAATTTGCAAAACATAAAAAGAACAAAAATATTTCCCTTTTTCATGCGCGGTATGAATGTGTATAATTTTCCTATGTTGAGATGATGAATAATTGCTCTGTCCTTTATTCCTCTCTAATGCTAGTTTACAACTTAGTACTCTCTCAAGAGTTAGGTTTGTTGGTAAATCTTGCCTTGAACTTGAATCTTGTGGGTAGCATATGCATTCTCTAGTTCTAAGTTGTTGAGAGGTATGATATGATAGATAGGGCTGCTATGATCTTGCTCAACGTAAAGCTTGAATTCCGGAGTTTTATTTTTCAAAATGACAAATTGATAAGTTCCTCAATGATGAAATTCCCACCATAGCCATATGTAGTGTTTACATTTGAAAACCTTTACACATATGCTGCTTGTTTCACATTGAGCTTAGTCAAAATTGTTGTGACCCTAGTAGAACTCTTTTCATGCTTTCTTGATCAAGATCATATACACACATCCACCGCCATGAGCTATCCTTCTAAATCAAGAAGATAGCATCCACCATATCCACCATATCCACCGTGAGCTATTCTTCTACACCGGAAGAAAGCCACTATCCATCCATCCATCCAAAGAAACACTCCATATATCCATTGCAAAATTCCTCTCTCAAAGTATTTATTGCAAACTAGGACTATGGCTATGCAAAAAGAAAAGAAAAAAAATGCTCAAAAAAGAGAGCAAGCAAAAGATAGCCATAGCCTAGAAACTCCAAAAGAGAGAAGGAAAATTCAAAAAGGAGTTATTTCTTCCCATCCACCATTCCTCCGTTCTCCCACACACTTGCACATCTTGATCAAGATTGTTTGAATTGATGTTTTTCTTGGATCCGGTCTTTTGACATAGCAATATTATGTGAACATGAGTGCCTCATATATCCCTACCTTGAGCTCCTCATAAAGCCTTATTTAGAAGTAGGTGATTATAGGCAACACTTTGCCTTGGTGAGGAATCATACACATATTGAGTGACCCGAGAGAATCATTTGAGGAACTTGGTTTTTATTTTCAAAATCTTTTGAAAACCTCCGGAATAACATAGCGGAATCTAGAGCAAGTGATTGGTGCCCTGCAATTGTTCTATCTCTCAACCGCCCAAGACAATGAGGTGTAAAAGCCCTATGGATCGAGGTAAATGGGTAAGTTATGTGCCAACATATTTAATTCTAGGAAGAGTACTTTGTTGTGCGCATAGTATTATTGAGGAGTAGGACATTGTAGCAACTCCTGATCAACAACTTAAGTTTATTTTTGCTTCGGGACGAGCAAAGGGTAAGCTTGGGGGAGTTTGTTGACGGCTGTTAAGTACCATTTTCAACCATCAACTATACTCAAATAAAGGAGAATTTGGCATTTCATACACGCATGCTTTATCACAATAATATAGTTCCACTTGTACTTGGAGAACTTTGTGCATGCAGGAGGAAATGTGAAGGAAACACCTCAAAAGGCAAGAAAACACACTTTCGACCAATCAGAGAGTGCCACATGGACGTCACACGGATTGAAGGGCCCATTTTCAGCACTTAACCGACGTAACTCCCTGTAATACCGTGCAAACCGACGTCAGGGCCCACAGGACAGCCACCTGGAGAAAGCACAGGCCAGGAGGGGCCACCCCCAGGTCGGCCGACCTGGTCAGGTCGGGCGACCTGGTCTGGCGCCCTCTCCGCCTGGCCTTCCACGTGTAGGCTCCAGACGACTCCCTGATGGCGGTTTGGGGGGATTCCGTGGTGGTTACTCCTCTGAAACCGACGTTAGGAGGCTATAAATAGAGGGTGAGGGCCTTCACACTCAACACACACCACAAGAAGCATTTCTCTCTTGCTAGTAGTAGTTCTTGGAGTTTTAGTGGAGTTAGGCTGAGTCTAGAGCTCTCTAGTCCCAAGTCTTCACTTGGAATTGGTATGGCTTTTGTATCTTTTCCCTTTTGTAAGACTTTGCTCTTATCAATATATATATTTTTTCTATATAGTTGTGCTTGGGTCATGAGTTTCTTGTTTGATATTGTGATCCATATATGTGATAGTATAGTCTACTTGTGTGATAGTAGTTTATATTTATTATACTACTATTGTCATGCTAGTTATATACCGTCACTATAGTCTAGTTTATATGTTATAGTCTCTATGCTTAGTTTTAGCTGATAAAGTATAGCATGGGTTTGGTGATCGTGTTCGTACGGTAGCTTTGCCTCGTTAATAGTAATCGCGGAGGGGCAGAGTGCTCTTTGGTCATGCAAGTATGGTACTTGGGTGACTGATTTGCATCAATTATTCGTTAGTCTACTGGTTCGTTGAGGTAGGCGGCAGGTGGTGACAGCCCTGTCCGTCCTTTGAAATCCTCCCCGCTAGGCTAGTGCGTAGGCTCTTGGCGGAAGTCGCCTGTGGATGCAGGGGTAAGTCCATGCCTGAAGTGCTATACTATTGACTGCTGAACCTGAGTGTGGGTCTGTATGTATTCTACTTAGGCTATGCAACTGTATAGGAATGTATAGTAGGAGTAGCTTAGCCTAGTCTTTCCTCCACTAGACTTTATTTATTTAGTAGGAATCTTCTGTGTGTGTCACACTACCCGGTTATTATCATGTACCCGCCTATCTTGGTTAGATATCCTTGCTAATTGTTAACATGATCTTATATGTTAGTAACGCTTCTTGATCATAACCTTCCTTTGGGATAAACAAATACGATACCCTGAATACTTCCGGGTGAAATGCTACAGCGTTATTCTCCGTGTGCTTGCGGATTTTACCTACTTGACTCTGGGACATATTAGTGAACCGTTTCTGGCCCCGTGCCGGGAATGATTTATTAATATGGCTTAGCAAAAGTCAACACCAAGTTACTAGGTTTACCAATTCCCATATAGAGGTATGCACTTGGTACTGTTCAATACTTGTCCGCGGGGTTGCAACGATAGGTTTCCAAATTTTTGATCAATTTCATTCTTCACGTGGATCATGATTGAATCAAGTGATCCCATAGCCTACCGTTGACTCTACTAATTTAAGCCTAGCAGTTGCTAACGAAAGGCTTACTGACGTAACTAAGTATGGGTCACAGTTTGTTTATGCAAGTGGGTTTCCATCCAAGCCCTATACCTAATGCACACACGATCTCCCTCTATGGTGACAAAAATAAACAGGACTCGTAAATCAGTAGGTGTGCACCGGGGCTTGCCTTGGGAGTGATCGTAGCTAAAGTTCTTGGCGGGGTTTAGCTCCACTTCGGGCTCCTCAGGGTTGCTTGCCACGTCCTTGCTCCCAGTCTCGCTCCCTAGTCAATGCAGTGCAATGCACGGTCAGGAGTTGGACGATGATGCATGACACTTCCTCAATAAATAGGATCTGACGGAATGATGCTCATGCATGGGATGACATGTTTGTACCACACTCTGGCAATTATTAACTTACAGGGGACAAACTTCTAATTAGGGGAAGTGGGGGGGGGGGGCATGGTAATCACTGAGCATATCCCTATATTCCAACTACCAGTATACCCTTGGTGCACTTTCCCTCGGTATGCCAAGGCCTACTCAGCAGATATGCAAAACCCCCTAACTACCCCCTTACCCAGGGTGCATTCACCAATTATAATGCCCATGCAAGGGAACATAGGAACTTTATCTTGCAAGGTTAATTGCATCCTCCTAGAATTTGACATGCTCACTTTTAATTATAGCCCTAACTAATCTAGATATATAAGCTAATGGTGAATCATTAGTATGCAAAAGAAATCATAACTTTACTGTAAGTCAAGATTGACATGTTGCATGGGCTGTCCCAAGGATGGGTTTACCACTATAATAACCACATGCATATATTAGGCAACAATTATATTAAATTTCCTAAGCTAATTATGAATGAGTAACTTTAACGGCCAAAAGCATACTGATGGTGCCCAAAATTTTTCATGGAGATTTTTATGCTTATGCAGAAATGCCCAAAGAGCAGGAATGCAAAATTTCAGAATTTAAAATCCTACCCTAGCATTTATAGAAATTTATTTACTAAAAATGGGGATTATGCAATAACACTAAAATTTGCATAAAAGATGGAAATGTGCTTTAGCAGAAAGTTTAGGAATGACATGAAGTGCTTACTGAGCAAATTTCATGAATTTACCATTTACACATAATTACTTATGAATTTATTAAGCAAATTAGGGTTGTGACTTTGATGGATTAAATAAATTAATTTACTGAATAACCTTGGACTTGATCCTGTTTTTCTGGTAGAGCAAGATTTTTGGAGTCAAGAAAAATTAATTTCACATTTTTAGGCCTCTTATTTCTCGAGTTATTGAATTTTCAAGTTTAATCAAAGTTCACCCTTATTTACAAATCTGCCACTGGCCATTTTCAAATTTCCCCGCGCGTGCGCGCGGCGGAGCGGCGGAGTGGCTCTGCTGGCTCGCCGGCGGCGATCGGCGGCGAGGCGCGGAACTTGGTGCTGCTCTACATGATCAGTGACCCAAGGCGGTCACGTGGGTGATGGTGGCCGGAGCGGGGGCTGCCGGAGCTCTGCCGGCGACGAGCGGCGGCGAAGCTGGACGGTGGCCGACGGCGGCAGGCATGCCCAGAGATGGAATCAGCAAGGGGGAAGGTCCAGAAGCATCACCTGGGTGCCGCGGTGCTCGTCGACGTGTTGGCTGGAGTTGGGGTGGCCGGGAGGGTGGTCGTCGCCGTGAGCCCTTTCCGCGTGGTGGCCGACGGCGGCTCGGGTTCTCCAAATTCCGGCAACGTCTCTGCACGTGGGAGGAAGAGGATCAGTAGGCGGCGAGAGGACTCCTTAGCGCGTTGATTTGCGAAAGAAGGAAGAAGGGAGGGGCTGCCTGGTCAGGGCTGGACGCGGCGGCGCTCACGCGACCCGGAGCAGGGGAGCTCGCCGGGTATCCTTGCGGCAGAGGAGGAGCATGGCGGTAGCAGCGCTGCGCGACCTTGCAGGAGCGCCTGGGGCGTGCGGGAGTGTTGGCGAGCAGAGCAGAAGAGGAATGGGGGGGGGGGTGGGTGAGCCACTGCCGCCCTTTTGTTGTGGCCGCCGGAAGGAGCCGAGAGAGGGAAGGAGAGAGGACGGCGAGCTGTCGGGCAGGGAGTGGCTCCTCCGGTGGAGCTTCAATGCCGGCCGGTGGCACAGGCGCGATTTGGCGGAGCAGTGACCGTGACGGGGCTACAGCGATCGACGGTGGCTCGTACGGGCGCGTCGGTGTCGGGCGGAGACTGGCCGGAGAGAATGGGAGAGGGAAGGGGCGGTTGACCCGGCTTGACCCAGAACTTGGACTTGGGTTTGGTAACTTCTGACACGCTCCCGTGCTCCAAAATTGACACAAACTTTTGTGTGTATTCAGCAAAACGTGTGCTCCAACTTTTCTTTTGGGTGCACCTGTTAGGTTTCCTTTGAGAATTTATGAAAATTCTAAATCCGAAATACACTTTTCTGACTTTGGGGGAATTTTTAAGGGTATTAAATGGTTACCAAAAATTCTGGAAAAATTCTCAAAATTCTATTTTATTATGGCTATTCAGAATATGTAAAAATATTTGGGTACTTTCATGGGTTTTGATGATGTTTGTGAGTGACCCATATTCGAATATTTTGGAATTTAATTAACTAGGTTTCTTTTCTTTATCCTTTGGCACATGGATTAATCATGCTCTGGCTTAGTCCTTAATTGAGGTTAGGCTTAGTTAACTTCATGTTGTGACATGGGATGTCACAGGGACGGCCTGACAAATCACTGACCAAGCTGAAACGACGGGGCGGAGAAACTCAATTGCTCTGCTAGGACGGGACGGATCGAAACTCCAAATGGACCCAGACAGGCGTAGCCTGACGCGTCGACCCCTGACGAGGGGGTCGAGCGAGGCGACAGTCAACAACCGCCAACTGTCCCGCCTTAAATGTCGTACCCAGCGTGCGCGTATAGTATCAAGGGGTCAAATCTCCC
This sequence comes from Eleusine indica, assembly GCA_030378355.1. Lineage (NCBI taxonomy): Eukaryota > Viridiplantae > Streptophyta > Magnoliopsida > Poales > Poaceae > Eleusine > Eleusine indica. The sequence continues at coordinate 19,472,434 of CM059494.1, forward strand.
TGTACACCTGCTCCCCTCATCATCACCGGCGTCCGCTGACGATGGCAGGCGTGGCAGGGCATACCACGCTGCTCTCGCCCGATGACACTCCCAACAGTGGCAATGAAGGACGGTTTGATAGACAGGCGGATTAAACTTTGCCCGGGCGACATGATAACACCCACGCTGCATCACCCACGATCGGCGGAACACGCCATCTACAGACATCAAGAGGCACGACCCAGCGACGGTAAATGGGGGCACGCTTGGACACAGTGCCCTCTGACACGAGACCAGGACGACGGGGCCTGCGGGGACCAATGACTACGCCATCGACCGGAGGCTTCACCTTCTCCGGCACGGCTTCACCGACTCCACACGTGCAGGAATCTCTCTCTCTCTCTCTCTCTCTCTCATTGTAAGGTGGGCCCAACCCCTTGAAATATAAAAGGGGAAGCCTTCTTCTTCTTAAAGGGACAGTGCAGGAAAACTGACCACAAAAAAACACACTAACTCACACGCCCATGAGCAACCTGAGACTTGGAGACTCCTCCTCTCTCCCCTCCATTGTACACCCCGGTGCAAGTAACACGAGCGAGCTCGAGAACTGGACGTAGGGGATTTCTCCAAACCAGTATAACCCCCGTGTCCTCTTGCATAGCCATTACCAAACTTGGAGCACGCACCAATAGAACAAATTCTACTCGCCGGTGATCTAAACACCGACAGTTGGCACACCAGGAAGGGGCATCTGCGCGTTTCACTCTACAACCACTTTCTGGTTCGGATGGCCACTTCCTCTGCTTTCTAGGCTCCCGACACTAGCGTGTTCTTTGGGAGCCTGGAGTTCGTCGTCACAGGAGACCGGAAGCTGTTGTGCGTCAGCATCCCCGCATCCTCGCCACATCTAGTTCTGGTGCCCGCCGCGGCGGCGGCGCGTTTGTGGTGGCTGGAGGACCTGGGCGACATGCTTGACTTTGTTGTGACAAAGGACAGGATGTTAGAACTCATCGACAAGTCACTCCCGGACACCATCACGGTAGCCACTACGAATGGTGCGATGCGCACGGTTCGGTTCGAGCCGGCCAGGCCACGGGCTGCCGACCATTCCGTGCCACCAGCTGACTATAGCGATCAGCTATGGTACCATGTAGAGCGTTACTTGGGCCACACGCCCAACCAGGACGACCTTCGGCAATTTGCGTTCACCCTGGCGAACATCCACAAGCAGCTCCTGTTGGTGGTTTCTAGATGCCCATTTTATCTACCAAAATGGGATGTTTTGCGTCTTAATTTGGTGACTTGGACTAACAATTAACCCCATATTTGCATATATTTGTAGTTGTTCTATTTTGGATGTAATCACAGGAAACAGGTGTAAAATAGGGCAATTATGGATAAAGAGCTGAAGAGTAACAAAGATGGGCCAAATTCGGAGTCACGCCGATCGGCGCGACCCATGCGCCGATCGGCGCAGGAGGAAAAGATGACTGAAATACGATCCAATCTAGGAAAGACGAAGACCCAACCCAGTATGAGTTAGAGTTGGTGGAAGTTGACCTAATCCCGTCGAGTATAAAAGGAAGATAATTATCAAAAGCCAAAGGGGACCAAGGGGAGACGGCAATCGCGAGAACCAGTTATTAAAACTAGGGTTCCAGGATATTGGCGGCGGAGGTTCGTCAACACCGACGAGATCCACCAGAAGGAAGGTCGTGCCGACCAGCGCAATGCTTGCGTTGATCGGCTCGGGCGCGTTCTAGCGCTATTTCTCACCTGTCTGCTATGTCTAGCAGAAGGATGAGTGAGTAGTCTCATATTCTCTTCTCTGGTGCGGGGATCTGGTCATGTAACTCTCATGCTTGTTGATACTCTCTCGATGAATTTAATCTACGTGATGAACTCATTGCACATCTATCTATCCTTTTCATTAGTGTATCGGCCAATACACTTTTGCCCATTACATAGTGCAAGAAACCAGTGGGGAGCTAATAGCCTCTGTAGTGATAGCCGGGGTGAACGAAACCACCATGTCTTGTAGAATATTAGAGTCATCACTTGAGTTGATAAAAATAAGGTTGCATGCTAGTGAACCAATCCTAAGGAGAAAATCCTTCATTATCCTGTTTCCTCTTCAATAACATTCACCTTCCACTTTCTCACCGTCATCATTCACACCAACCAACTCATTGCAATCTGTTAGTAACCCTTCAATAGTATTAGTTCCGCTCGTTCCCTGTGGATTCGATAACCTTGGAATACTCTAAGAGAAAAAGAGCTACAACCGTACACCGTCCTCTTGCGGTATATAAGTGGGTGCGTAGATACGATCAACAAGCCCTTTTTTCTGGCGTCATTGTCGGGGAACATGCCAGTTCTTTTACTATTAATATTTTACTCTCGTCTAATCCTCTCTTTTCTAGTTGTTTTCGTTTTTGTGTTTTGTGTGAATTTTTAGGATGAGTACAACAGGACCTTCTCGGACGCTCAGGGAACTTTCTCTACCATCTCCAGACGTGCTGGTGCCTCAACCCTCAGATGAGAAGGCCACAGCCTCCTCGTATGTGTTGAACCCCATTATCATTACCATGGCTGAAGCAAACAAATTCTTTGGAGCGAAAGAGGAGAACCCGTATACTCACTTACAAGATTTGGAGGCAGTTTGCCAAACATTCCATCATGAAGGAGTGCCCCGGGATCTTTATAGGTGGCTGCTTTTCCCATTCTCTTTGGGAGGAAAAGCCAAAGAGTGGCACAAGGTAGCATCTCGAGAAGCAAAAGGTAAGTGGAGTGAGTTAGTTAGAAATTTTTGTCTGCACTATTTTCCTTTGCCAAAGGTGCAGAAGTTGAGAAGGGAAGTGGTGAACTTCTTACAAGAAGATGAAGAATCTCTCGCGGAAGCCTGGACGTGTTTTCAAACGTTGTTGAAACAAGGACCTGACCTTGGCATTGATGAGAATATGTGCGCTCAGACCTTCTACATGGCCATAAACAAGGAATCGAGGATGCATTTGGACGGATCGGCCGGAGGAAGTTTTCTTAGATTAACAACCAAGGTAGGGATCGAATTGTTAGGCAAAATTGCCGAGAATGAAGCTTTGCACAAGCATTGGGAAGAATATTTAGAACCGAATCGGCAATGTCCAGAAGTTATGAAGAAGGAAGAGTTGCCAGCTGAACAGATCTTGATGTCCGAGAGCAGATCAATGATTACTTCGGGGCAATTCAAAGAAATAGAGCCCGCCGAACTCACCTCTGTGGGTCTGACGTGTGCGCCGATCGGCGCAGCCGCGACAATAGGAGAACCGATCACCCTGACGACTCCGCCAAGTAACAAGGATTATACCAAGATAGAAACTGCGATTCTGGACAACCACCTGAAGGAATTTGAAGGGAAGTTTGCTAAACCAAAGGGGGATAGAACATTGGCGAATGCTAAACCACTTGACGAATTTGAGCCGATGGACTGGATTCCCATTGATTTTTTTGCAGGAATTGCTTAATATGAGAAGATCCTTCAGTCCGCAAGACGCCTCCGAAGACAGAATTGAGTATAATTTCCCAAGTAATCACCTCAAGTCGGAAGTTTTCGATCAAGAGATTATTGGGAGAGTTTTAGGGAAGCTTTACAAGGATGATATAGAGCTTGATGGAACAGAGGTGAAACAAGCAAAGAGATTGCTAGACAGTTGCTTTGAGCCATCCCCCTACGAAGGATTATATGGTGTGTATGCTGTAGGAGTCACTGAAGAGGAAAAAGGAGAACCATACATACCCTGTGAGATATCGGGAAAGAAATTTCCGAAAGCCTTGTGTGACTTTGGCTCCCGTGTCAGCTTGATGACTTACGATGCATTCATGAGCATGCCTTATGGAACTCAACAGCGGCTGATGGGGACTGAACTTGAGCTAATCATGGCGGATGGTAGGAAAACCAAGCCATTGGGAGTGATCAAGAATGTCGAAATTGAGATCAACTCAAAAACAATGCCGGTAGATTTCTTCGTTCTAGACAATAAGGAAGCTGGGGTTGAAGATATAATTCTAGGAAGGCCATTCTTAAGATTAGTACAAGCTGTTCTGGATGCTGGGAAAGGTCAAATCACGCTACACCTGAGAGAGGAAGAAGTGCAATTTCAATTTAATGATCCGTCTCATCAAGACTCTTCTTGCTATCAGGAATTCTGCCCAGAGGAAGACGAGAGGATAGGGATGGATATGGGAGACCCACTGGACCACATCATGCGAGGAACTAACAAGTGTACTACCAGCGCCGATCGGCATGACCCTTACGCTGATCGGCTCAGTCATGCTGGCAGCGCCGATCGACGCGACCCTTGCGCCGATCGGCTCATTCATACTGCAGCGCCGATCGGCGCGTCCCTTGAGCCGATCGGCTCAACCAAGAAAATCCTGATTTTGAACCTCTCGGGGAGTTGGATCCAGATGAAGTTCCAGAAGTGGAACAAAAGGAACTTCCGAAGGAGCTACGCTATGAATATCTAGGAAAGAATAGAACATATCCAGTTATTGTGAACAACGCCGTAACAAAAGAAGAAATAGAGAGGCTTCTTGTTGTGCTCAAAAGGTATAAGAAGGCCATTGGTTACACATTGGATGACATCAAGGGAATCAGCCTCGCATTTGCACCCACAAGATTAACTTGGAGGAGAATACTAAACCAGTGGTTGAAGGGATGCGAAGGTTGAAGGAATCAATGAAGCCGGTGGTTGAAAAGGAGATTTTGAAGCTGCTTAATGCAGGTATGATCTACCCTGTTGCTGATAGTGAATGGGTTAGTCCAGTGCATTGTGTACCCAAGAAAGGAGGGTTGACAGTAGTGCCTAACGAGAACAATGAGTTGATCCCTCAAAGGACTGTAAGTGGATGGAGAATGTGCATAGATTATAGAAGCTTGAACAAAGTGACAAAGAAAGATTACTATCCTCTTCCATTCATTGATGAGATGCTTGAAAGATTAGCAAGGAATTCATACTTTCGTTATTTGGATGGATATAGTGGTTTCTTTCAAATATCGGTAAGACCAGAAGATCAGCAGAAAACTACTTTTACTTGCCCTTTTGGGACATATGCATATAGAAGGATGCCATTTGATCTTTGCAACACGCCTGCAACATTTCAAAGATGCATGATTGCAATATTCGCTGAATTCATAGAAGATATTATGGAGGTATTTATGGATGACTTCTCCGTACATGGTGCTGATTTTGATAGTTGTTTGGAGAATTTGGAGAAGGTTTTGAAAAGGTGTGTTGAATGCGACTTAGTTCTTAATTGGGAGAAGTGTCACTTCATGGTAACAGAAGGGATAGTACTTGGTCATGTCATATCTAAAAGAGGGATAGAGGTTGATAAGGCAAAGATATCTACAGTTGAGAAATTACCTCCCCCTACTGATCTTACAACTTTGAGGAGTTTTCTTGGACATGCTAACTTCTATCGCAGATTTGTTAACGATTATTCGAAGATTGCTAAACCTCTAACAGAATTGTTCAAGCAAGATACAGAATTTGTTATGGACGAGGAAAGACTCTTGGCCTTCAGAAGATTAAAGGAAGCTCTATGCTCTGCACCCATTGTGCAGCCACCTGATTGGAGTCTACCTTTTGAAATTATGTGTGATGCAAGTGACTATGCAGTTGGAGCTGTTCTTGGACAACAGAAGGAAGGTAAAGTCCATGCTATTTATTATGCTAGCAAAACTTTGAATGAGGCGCAAATAAATTATACAACAACTGAGAAGGAGATGCTAGCTGTTATATTTGCTTTTGAGAAGTTTAGATCCTACATTCTAAATTCTAAGGTGATCGTATATAGTGATCATGCTGCTATAAGATACTTGGTTTCAAAGAAGGAGTCTAAACCTCGGTTAATACGATGGGTATTGATGCTGCAAGAATTTGATTTGGAGATAAGAAAGGAGTAGAAAATTCTGTAGCAGATCATTTATCTCATCTTGAATCACCATCAACTGAGCCAATAAGAGATGAAATGCGACAAGTGCAGTTGTTTGCCGCATTTGATCGTAGAGAGAACAGGATGATGGATATTATCAAAGGTTTCAAGGGACAAACTAATCTGATGAAAAAGAACACAAGGAAAAGAGTTAAGAGTGAAATGAGAAAACTTATATGGGCCGACCCATACTTGTATAGGTATTGCGAGGATGGAGCAGTACGGAGATGTGTACCAAGAGAAGAAAGAGCAAGCATTTTGGCAAAATGTCATTCTTCGGATTATAGGGGATATTATGGCTACTTCAGAACACAGCCAAAGGTATGGGCAAGTGGATTCTATTGGCCTACCATGCATGAAGATGCAAAAAGGTATGTTGCAACGTGTGCTCAATGCCAACGAATAGGAAATGCTGACAGTAGGAATGCAATGCCTCTTAAGTATAATCTTCAAGTCGATAAATTTGATGTTTGGGGTATGTATTTTATGGGACCCTTTGTGAATTCTCATGGTTTCGAGTATATATTGGTCGCCGTTGATTATGTCTCCAAGTGGGTCCAAGTAATGGCATGCAAGGCTAACACTACAAGAGAATCAAGGAGTATACTTCAAGAGCAGATATTTCCTAGGTACGGAGTACTGAGGATAATTACAGATGGAGGATCCTATTTTACAGGGGGAGAATTTGCTAGGTTTTTAACCAAATCTGGAGTTGAACATAGAATTGGAACAGCATACCATCCCCAGACAAATGGACAAGCAGAAACTTCAAATAAGCAATTAAAGGGAATTCTGCAGAAGATTGTTATAAAGGACGGAAAAGATTGGGCCATGAAGCTTAATGGAGCGTTATGGGCATATAAGATAGCATTCAAGACACCAATTGGTATGACACCGTATCAATTCGTCTATGGGAAATCGTGTCACCTACCGGTGGAATTGGAACATAAGGCTTATTGGGCTATAAAAGAGATAAATCTGGATCTTGATGCCGCCGGCATGAAATAAGTGAATTGGAAGAGATGAGATTGCGTGCATATGAGAATGCAGCTATATACAAAGAGAAAACAAAGAAGTGGTACGATAAGAAGCTTTTGAAGAAGGAGTTCAAGGAAGGAGATCGGGTGCTCCTATTTAATTCGTGATTCAGATTATTTGGTAAAGGCAAACTGCGAAGCAAATGGGAGGGACCTTATCTCGTGAATACGGTGTTACCTTCGGGAGCGGTAATCATAATGGATGGCAAGTGAAACAAGTACACGGTGAACGGACAGCGTCTAAAGGTATACCTAGAACCCGACACATTTGAATTAAAATCTTATGATGTGTATTTCACTGCTTAGTACCCCGTGTGGTTGAGCTTAACGACGTAAAGCAAAAGCTTGTGTGTATTTTAATTTCTGTAGTTTTTCTTTTTGGCAATTTAGTGTACCGCACCGATCGACGCGATGCTTGCGCCGATCGGCGCAGCCCTGCACCGATCGGCGCGGCAGAGTCCTTGTTTGAGTCGGTTTTGGACCTTGCCTTTTTAAGACTCGTTAAATTCCACGAATAAGAGAAAGAGTCCTAGTCCAATTGGAAATCAAGGGATATAAATATGAGGTGACAGCAAACCCACGGATCAACTTGTATTACATCATCACCAGAACAAACCCTAAAGCAGAAGCGATGGAAGGCGGCGCATCAGGCGGAAACCAAGGCGGCGCCGATCGGCGTGGCCCTTGCGCCGATCGGCGTGACTCTGGAGCCGATCGACTCGGCGGCGGATTTCCTCAGCCCTCTGCAAATTGGTCCTGGGAAGAAGTCGACGAAGTGTTGACACCAACACGAGATGATCCCCTCGTCTGGTCAGATCTGCGAAAGAAATTCATGAAGAAAAGCGAAGCTGATGCGTGGAACGCCGACAAGGTGAAGATGGACAATGAACTTCGGCAGATGATGAAAAGAGTATTGGTGCGCAAAGGAAAATCTGTAGCACCTATTAAAAGTGAAGTAGTTTCTCAAAGGTATACCATAGAAAGTCTTCTTGATCTTGCTACGCCCTTGTCGTATGAGGATTTCTTATCTTTCGAAAGATCATTGACTGAGCAAGAGAAGGAAGAGCTAGATGAAGAGAGCGCCCTCACAATTCCTAGGTGCCAACTTTATGGTGAACATGACATTGCCGCCAAGTATGAACTCAAGCTGTGAGAGGAAGTCGAAGAAGCTATGTACCAGCAGGATGTGGAGACGGATCTTCAAGCTAGAAGGGATGAATCCTTTCCCAAGGTTCTTACCAATTGGGAAAGTTTTCAAGAAAATAAGATTCATAGGAACAGTTGTATTGAGGGTTGCAAGTGTTTCTTTTGTGCTAAAGATCTTCAACGCAAGGTGGAACTCTAATTGGCAGAAGATCCAGCTTTCATACCTAGAGATTTGATATATGATGATGGCTGTCGCGAAGTTCCTGGAGGAAGGACACCTAAGGGGATTGATGATGAGATTTTACGAAGGCAGCAGAATAAGGTGATCCGTGAGCGTAATCTAGAGCAGTTAGATGAGTATATGAAGAAAGCTGCTGGCTGCGCCGATCGGTGCGACACTGGAGCCGATCAGCATGATCTGAAGATGGTTGAATTTATTGATCTGACGGCTCTGCTGAATGAAGACGAAGAAACTGCTGCAAGGAAGTGTAAGACTACACCAGAGGTTCGCAGATCCGCTAGTCTATCGGGTAAGCCAATTCAGAATTATTCCGAATGGGATAGCGACTATACGTCATACTATTTGAAAACTTTGGAAAGCGGTGATCCTAGTGTGCCTGGAGATTTTAGTGATGATTTTGATATGCAAGGAAGCTTTGGTAGTCCTATGTTTGAAAATCGGGAAACACTTACAGAATGCAGTAATGACAGAGCAGCAGGAACTTCAACTAGAGTTAATGGTAATGCAGAGGGAAGGGGAGGAAGTCGCAATGGTGGGACAACACCACTGCGCCGATCGGCTCAGCCTGTGCGCCGATCGGCTCGGAGGAATTTGAACAGTACCTCTCCTTACAGCGTTGAAAATCATAACCTGCAACCGCCTGCTTGCTGTCCTGTCTGCCGAAGAAACATTTAGAGACTGTATCTAGACAGAGATCGTGCTTATAGGAATCAAAGAGATGTGGACCGCAGAATCCAGGATACAATCGAGATGAACGAAGCGGACTACACTTTTCTCATAAGGAATATAAGACGAATTTTCCGAGTCTTGAACAGGCATGGTCTGCATGATTAGTGTGTTGAGCTTCTTCTCTTGCAATGAGGACATTGCAAATTTTGAGTGTGGGGGAAGGGCTTTGCCATTAGTCATAGTTTTTAAGTGTTTTTGAGTCCACTTTCTCAATTTTTAAGTGTTTTTGAGTCTAGTTTCTCAGTTTTTGAGTGTTTTTGATGAGTATTTATTTAAGTTTGTGTGTGTGCTTAAGAGAGTCACGAATCATGTTGAGAGTTGCTTCTAGGTCTTTTATGTAGTTTGAATTCTTGCATTGTCTTTAATAAAGTTAGTGTAGATTTTCAAATTGAAAGTGCCCCATGCTATTTATCTTGTCTTTCTGATGATCGATTGGTTGATTACTTGAATTTATTGGTTACCACTTAACTTTTGAGCTTTATATTTGTGAAACTTTCTTTTGACTCATCATAAGCTAAAGCAAAAGCAAGGTCTAAATATGCCTACATAGCCGTGTGAATGAGAGCAAGCTACACATTTGAACTAAGTGGATTGTAAGTAACTTTGTCAACTTTTTGCTCATGATTTCGACCAAGTTAGGAAAGGATGATCTATTTCGACCAACTTTTTGCTCATGATTTTGTTTATCCAATTAAATTCCTTGCTATCATGAAAACCATACATCTTTGTTTCTCCCTCATCCTTGATACAACCTATATTCTCAATAAAAGGGAATTCAGAAAGTTTCTGCTGCTGATACAAAGATTGCTGATCATATCAGGGAATATAAAAAATAGAGGTGAAAGAAAAAGAAAAAAATATAGGTCGCGCCGATCGGCGCTGTTTCAAAAAGAAAAAAAAGAGGTTATTATAAAAAAGGTGTAAAGAGAAAAAAATATATATTCCCTGAGAAGCAGTAAGGTCATCAAAGAAAGCAGATTTCTGATTATTCCTCATTCTTTGCCAATTGTTCTCATTGAATTTTCTTTAGATCTTCTACATTTCTCTACTCCATTAAAAGTTCTTTTCCAAGAAAATCCTTTATTAATAGGCATGATTGAGCATATTGTTGACATGGTTAATCTTATGGTTTAATTTAGTTATATAACCCTCCAAGATCCACAAACAATCCTTGATTAGATAGGAGAGGGAAGGAAATACACTTGAGAGACTTAGAGAAGACCAAAAGCTTGACGTTTGATGCTAAAAGATGAGTTGAGGAGAACTAAAATTGTTTTTGAAAAAGTTTTGTGGTAATTTGATTAAGTTCAAGTAAGATATGGCGATTGGTTAAAAGGAGATGAGAGAAAATCTTTGTGGAGGGATAATGAGTAAAAATGATGATTGAGATTGACTGCATGAGAGATAGTGTGAAAATTCTAATTACATATTTGATTTTATATCGCTCGAGGACTAGCAATGATTTGAGTGTGGGAGAACTGTTGGTGGTTTTTAGATGCCCATTTTATCTACCAAAAAGGGATGTTTTACGTCTTAATTTGGTGGTTTGGACTAACAATTAACCCCATATTTGCATATATTTGTAGTTATTCTGTTTTGGATGTGAAACAGGTGTAAAACAGGGCAATTATGGATAAAGAGATGAAGAGTAACGAAGATGGGCCAAATTCAGAGCCGCGCCGATCGGCGCGACCCATGCGCCGATCGACGCAGGAGGAAAAGATGACTAAAATACGATCCGGTCCAGGAAAGACGAAGGTCCAGCCTAGTATGAGTTTGAGTCAGTGGAAGTTGACCTAATCCCGTCGAGTATAAAAGGAAGATAATTATCAAAAGCCAAAGGGGACCAAGGAGAGACACCAATCGCGAGAACCAGTTATTAAAACTAGGGTTCTAGGATATTGGCGGTGGAGGTTCGTCAACACCGACGAGATCCACCAGAAGGGAGGTCGCGCCGATCGGCGCAACGCTTGCGCCGATCGGCTCGGGCGCGTTCCAGCGCTATTTCTCACCCCTCTGCTATGTCTAGCAGAAGAATGAGCGAGTAGTCTCATATTCTCTTCTCTGGTGTGGGGATCTGGTCATGTAACTCTCATGCTTGTTGATACTCTCTCGATGAATTTAATCTATGTGATGAACTTATTGCACATCTATCTATCCTTTTCATTAGTGTATCGGCCAATACACTTTTGCCCATTACATAGTGCAAGAAACTAGTGGGGAGCTAATAGCCTCTGTAGTGACAGCCGTGGTGAACGAAACCACCATGTCTTGTAGAATATTAGAGTCATCACTTGAGTTGATAAGAATAAGGTTGCATGCTAGTGAACCAATCCAAAGGAGAGAATCCTTCATTATCCTGTTGCCTCTTCAATAACATTCACCTTCCACTTTCTCACCGTCATCATTCACACAACCAATTCATTACAATCTGTTAGTAACCCTTTAATAGTATTAGTTCCGCTCGTTCCCTGTGGATTCGATAACCTTGGAATACTCTGAGGAAAAAAGAGCTACAACTGTACACCGTCCTCTTGTGGTATATATGTGGGTGCGTAGATACGACCAACAGCTCCTTGGTGGAGAGCCTCTCCTTCCGGACCGACTCACCAAAGCCCCATCAGAGGGCTACTCGCGCGGCCTGTGGAATGCCGCGAGGGGTTTTCAGAGCCTCACCATCCACCATGGAGTGCCCGCTCTCGTGGACGTCGGGTTCGTCGGCGTGATCGACTGCCCAGACGAATCTCTATTCGACCTCCTCAATGTGGGATCTCTAGAAGACTCGTGCTCCGACTTCGGGAGTTGTGCGGGGAGCTACGATCCTCCATGCGAATGCCTTATGGTGCACTTGGCACCCGTGACGGGCACGAGAGGCGCTGAAATCTCCGGGGCTGGAGCGAGGGCGAACCATAGGACCCGCGCCTCTATAGGCCCTACAGTGGGCGCAGCGGTCGGGGAGACGCTCATTAACGTCCCCATTGCTCCGGCCTACGAGCCATAGCTCGCACCGTGACTGGAGGACCCTCAGCAACGGCTGAGGGCGTGATGGGTAGAGCTGGAGGAGACCCGGTGCCAGCTGGAGCTAGAGAAGGAGGAAATAGACCGTGAGCTGGCCCGTTTCGGCACGGGCGGACATGCTCATGCCATGGCTCGCGACGTCCACCAGCGCATCCTCGATGACGACCAGGGACCCCCGCAGTTCGCTCACGCAGGACAGAACATAGCGGTAGCTGCCACACTGCTCAAGACTCTCTCCGAGCCCGCGATGCTGGAGGCCCAGCAGGCTCAGCGAGAAGTCACGACTCTTCTAGCCAAGGCTGCCGAGCTCCAGGCGGAAAGCTCGCTGCGGCGCGCTTCCCAATCCAGCTAGCAGATCTCCATGTCTAGACGTGCGGAGGGAGGCAGTGTCACTGGGTCATAGCAGCCCTCGGTTCGACAGCCACCCCTAGCCGAAGGCGCACCCAAGAAAGTCTCGGTTCATGACCGAGTAGGCCTTCACCAAGACGCACGCCATACCCTCAGAGCGCATCGGCTTGAAAGGGAGCGACTGAACAAGGAAAGAGGCCGTCAACCGCGCCGCAGTGGTCAGTACAATGACACCGATGAGGAAAGGAGCCAGAGTCCAAGCCCGCCTGGGCCACGGGTCTTCAGCTCACGTATCCGTGGTGTCGAGTTCCCGCAACGCTTTCGAGTGCCTACAACCATCACCAAGTACACAGGCGAGACGGACCCCAGGCTCTGACTCGAGGACTACTACCTCACGTGCCAAGCAGGAGGAGCAATTGATGACATCGCCATCATCCGCAACCTGCCATTGTACCTCGCCGACTCGGCCCGCACTTGGCTCGAGCACCTACCCCAGGGTCCGATATACAACTGGAGCGACCTAAGGGACGTCTTAGTCGGGAACTTCCAGGGGACCTATGTCCGATCGGGCAATCCCTGGGACCTCAACAACTGTTGACAGAAAGCCGGCGAGTCCCTCTGGGACTACATCAGACGCTTCAGCAAGAAGTGCAATGAGCTGCCTACGTAGACGACATGGACATCATCGGGGCCTTCATCTCCTGTACAACCTCAGAACAGCTCATCCACGAATAGGGCCGAAAGGGTCCGCGTACTACTCACGAGCTCCTAGACATCGCCACAAGCTTCGCCTCCGGCGAGGATGTAAGCTTCATGACCATTGATGATTGGATCCCCAAGGTATGAATGTTTTGGTGATAGATAACAACTATGAAATTGTGGGCTAATATCTACACAAGTGTTGTGTATGCAAAAACATCTCTAAACTTCACTATAAATCATATGGATGATGGTTGCCTTGGGGATGAATGACAATGACCACAAGCATGAAGGCTTGGTGAGTTTGGTGGAGTCCAAGGGTTGATAGAGATGGATCAAAGTTGAGGACAAGCTATAGAGCAAGTGTTGGGAACACTTGTCTAGTTGTTAGCGCTTTGAGTCCATAGGAAAAACTGGACTATCAAGAGGGTCTAGGTCATGTCTCTTTGGTCACACTAGTTGGTGATGTGCATGGATGCTTAGGAAAATCACATGCACTAGGTGACAGTGGAGAAGCCAAGGAGTTGTTCGGAGAAGTCGGGAAACAAAGTCAAGCGAGGACGAGGAGTTTCAGCTTTAGGACGTAGTGACCGGACAGAGGGGTCAGTGGTGACCGGACTGTACAGTCACTAAGAGGATTTGTCTAGGACTTACAGCGGGCAGCGAGGAATTTATCTGTGCTGGGAGCTGTAGTGACCGGACGGTGCGGTCTGTGTGGCTCCACACAGGGTAGAGAGGAAGCAGCGCCGAGGAAATTTCTGGACTAGAGAGAGAAACAGACCGAACAGTCTGGTCAGCTGACCAAACGATCCGGTCAGTATGAAATTCAGCAGGTGCAGAGCCGTTGGTGTTGAGGATTGCACTGATCGGACGGTCCGGTCAAGCAGTGACCGGACAATCCGGTTAGTAGGCCCATAAAGCTGATTTCGTGCAGCAACGACTAGTTGGAGGTTGGAAGCCTATATAACTTCGTTGCTGGGGTCTTAGAGACCTCTCTTGGCCAGTGGAATTGCTTGTAGCATTGATGCATATCTAAGGCTAGGGTGTCCTTGAGGGTGTGATCTAGGTTGTTACTCTTGGTCTATGATGAGACCTAGAACGGTTAGGTGTCGGTGATCGAGCCTATCATGATTGGTTGTGAAGGCCATCACACGTTTGTACCCGGTTTGAGCCCGCCGGTGAAAAGGGCATCAATAATGAGCGCCCGTGTCAGCTCGGGGAGTCCGACAAGTTCTTGAGGGAGACGAGCTTGTGCCTATGTGGCAGCGGTGATGCGCATCGTGTATTCACTCCAGGAGTGATTGCGGGCTCGTGGGCAAGAACTCCATAATGGTGGCAGGAGGGACCGACACTCCGGCGGGAGTGGTCCAACATGGATTAGGGGAAGGCACCATCCTTTCGAGACCTCGGGAAAAAAATCATGACCATTTCTTGACCCCCTCTTTACTATTCTGCAATTGTGTGCTCTAGTAACTAGGTTGAATTGTGGCTTGCATAGGCTAGTGTGTTTGGCTTCCGCACTTGCTACCATCATGAACACTACCATGTGTGGAGTCTTGGCCTGTTAGAATTGTTAGGTTGCAATGATTGTTAGACTCTAGTAGTGTGAATTGAAGTATTTGGATTTGTGAACGGCTTACCGATTCATCCCCCCTCTTGGTACGCCTTCGGTCCTTACAAGTGGTATCAGAGCCAAGTGCTCATCTTTGAGGCTTCACCGCCTTGAGTAAGGATGCCGGGACAGGTGGGGAGTGTTCCCATATTCGATAAGGAGGACTACGGGTATGAGAAGGCTCGCATGCAAGCCTACCTGAAGTCCCTTGATCTAGAGATATGGATGGTGACTCACGAGTCTGATGCAGATGTCAACCTTCTTGAGCCTGATTTTATTAAGTGCAACGCTAGGGCCAAGAATGCTCTGTTTGCATGCATATCTAAGGATGTCTTTGCAAGGTTGGATGCAAGTTCCACAACACATGGTATCTGGACTAAAATTCAGGGTTTCCATGAGGGAACCAGTGATGTCAAAGAAGAAAGATACTATATGATAAAGAACAAGTATGATAACTTCACTAGATTGCCACATGAGAGAGCTAACACTGTTTATTCTTGCTTTCATGTACTAGTGGAGGAGATCAATGCTTTTGGGGATGACTTCAAGCTGAAGCCCGTCGAGGTGATAAGAAGATTCTTGAGGCTATTGAAAGACCCCAAGTATGAGTCCATCATCACCTTCACCTTGCAAGGTGACCTCAAGGCCAAGATCATGAAGGATGTACTTGGCAAGATCACCGCTTTCGAGAGCTACCAGCTGGGTTTGGATGATCCTCAACCATCCAACCTTGCTCTTCAAGCCGAGAAGCAAGAGTCTATCAAGAGCAAGAAGAGCAAGAAGAAGGCAAATATTGAAGAAGATGACTTGAGTGAGGACTTGGCTCTTCTCATGAAGAAGATGAGGACCTTCAAGAACAAGTTTGCTTCCAAGTCCAAGGGCAAGTGCTTCAACTGTGGGTCCAAGAAACACTTTGTTCGAGATTGCCCCAAGCCAAAGAAACCCAAGGCAAAGAAAGAAGCTTTCATGTCCCAAGACTCAAGTGATGAAGAAGAAGAAGAACAACAAGACAACAAAGCCAAGCAAAAGAAGAAGAAGTACTTCAACAAGGACAAGAGCAAAGGCAAAGGCAAAGCTCAAGACCACAAGAAGAAGTTCTCACGCAAGATTCTTGTTGGAGAGTGGACAAGCGACAACTCAAGTGACACATCCTTTTCCTCAAGCGATGATGAAGAAGTGGCCGGCCTAGCCATGATCAAGACCACACTTCCACGAGCTCTTCCTCCACCTCCCACGTGCGTCATGGCCATGAGCCAACTTGGGGAGAGTGAGGATGAGAGCAGCGACAACAACAATGATAAGGAGCTCTCATGTGTCGAGCTTTGGAGTATGCTTGAGCAAGCTCGTGACATTGCCGTCAAGAAATCCAAAATGTTGGATATGGTAAGAAAAGAGTGTAAGTTGGCTAAGGACCATGTTGGTGAGCTTGAGAGTGAGCTAAAGGACCTTGTCACATCTCATGAGGCCCTAAACAAGAGTTATGACAAACTCAAGGGTAATCATGTAGAGCTACTTGAGAAGTACGAGGCCCTTGAACTTACTTTTGAGGCCATCAATGTTAACAACCTTGCCTCTTCCTCCTCTAGTTCATCTAAGAGTGATGCTTCTACTATGTGTGATGAACTAACCACCTCAGTCGAGGTTTCTTCTCTTGAGTCATTTGTTTTGGAGGAATATTACAAGCTCAAGGAAGAAAGGAAGATGGTGATGGATAGCTTCGAGTGGCTCACATGTGGTAGACCCATTCACAAGAAGATTCTTGGGAGAAACCTTATGAACAATGTCTCCTACCGGGGACTTGGCTCATATCCCACCGCCATCGACATCATTGGAACGAGTGACTCCATCCCCACATGGATCAAACCCCTACTCATCGACGGCTAATATTGTGAGAGGTGTTGCAAGGTGTCGAGATTTATTCTCGGCATTAGACATATGGTAGTTCACCTATGATGATTTATATGAAAGATAGGGGTATGCGCGAGATCGAGAGACGATGGTAACACAAGACGCTAATTTATACAGGTTCGGGCCTCCCGAAGGATAATAATCCTACGTCCTGTGTTCTGTGGTATTTGTATTGATATGTCAAGATCATAGATCTAGACAAGGAGGGTAGACCTAGACGATAATGTCTAGTTATGGGATCTATCTAATTGAAGTTGTATTATGGGATCTTAGGCTCGGTGCCCCTTGATGGAGGTCCCTACCCCTCCTTATATATCCGGGGGGACAGGGTTACATGGCAGAGTACTAGTCGGTCTACTATACATATACAAGTAGGAGTCTACTTTGCTTTCCTGATATGTGAGGTACCTCGATGGTATGTATCATCACCACTAAGATGGTCACGCCATCAAGGATTGTCCAATGGTGAGAAGTTCCACTGTTTTGCCTAACGCTAACTTGTTCCATAAGAACACACATTTCAAGCTTTTTAGGAACAAGGATGGCAAAATAAATGCTAAGGATTTGGGACCACCAAACAAGAAGAGAAAGGCCAAGAGCATATGGGTGCCTAAGTGCATTGTTGATCTTGAGAAGTTAGCGAAGTACAAGTGGGTGCCCAAGAACAAGACCTAGAAGATCGTGGTGGTGGTAGACCGTGAGCTTACTTGAAGATCAAGTGAAGTCCAGCACAAGTGACATGGACCTCAATGACATATCTACTCATGAGGGAGGTATCTGTGTTTGTTTTTGGTAGTTGTAGTGTATTTTTTCTTCTCTTGTAGTGCATAGTAATTAGGACTCCTTTGTGACTAGTATGTTTTGCATCCATGCATGTGTAAATAACTAGAAGAAAAACACATAAAAATTAGTCCATGTCTAACCCACTCAAGATAGCTATAAGCAAGGGGGAGTGCTTGAGATGGTGGTTTGGCTTCTCTTAAGGCAAGGGTATGGCTTATAGTGAGTAAGCTTGGGATGAGTTCAAACTTGACATTGTTAGGTCTCCTTTGTGCCTTGCCTAATATTGCTTGCATTCACATGGCATGTTTACCTTTATTGCATATGTAACTTGCTTGTTGCATGCATCATATAGGAAACACAAAGGAGGCTTGTCACATTTGGAGATATTTGTGCCTCATGATCTATATGAGATTACATCTCCTCAAGTGTGACCAAAGGAAATGATTGTGTTTCATGCCCAGTGAGCAAGCTCTTATGAACTTCGAGGATAAACCCACTCGCACGGTTCATGGACTAAAGCTCATACATACCCATTTGGCTCTTATTTGCTTTGATTCTTATTTGCTCGATTCTTCATGTGGCATTTGCAAACATTATATGGCCACAAAGAGCCACTATCTGAAAAGGAGTGTTTGAGAGTTCCCTTCATGTTCCAAGTGCAGTGTTTATTTGGGTGTTAAGTGAGGGCACTTGGAAAATGAAGAAATTCCTTAATTCAGCAAAACTTCTAGAGTGACCCTATAGTCCGATCTACGGACCGTACCGTACGGTCAATGCACCTATGCACAGTGCTTCGAGACAGTTGAGTTATAGAGACCGGATAGAACGATCAACCTGACCGTATCGTCCAGTCTGTATAAGTGCTCGACTGGATTGAAGACTGACCGGACAGTCCGGTCTAGAGACTGTACCGTCCGGTCACTATACTTGATCGCGGGACACAATCCTGATCTGTGACCGTTGATCTATTCCTCTTTAGATCTCGGCCGTCCATAACGATTTGACCTAGGTCAAGTTTTAGTCATTTCCTTGTTCTTCCCAAAAACGCTGAGAGCACGTACCCGACGCCGCCGTTCTCCTCGCCGATGTCGCCTTGACCTTCGCCTCTGCCGCCCTTGCCGTCCCCACGCCTCCGGCCGAACCACCGCCTCGCCGCGCCCTGCTCTCTCCAGCGTTGCCGCTAGACAAGCACCCGTACCACCGCAAGCCGCTGCCAAGCACCCACGGCTACGCCGCCTAGAGCTGTCGTCGCCGCCGAGCTGCACCGCCACCTCGCCGCCTACCGCTGCGAGCAGCCACCTGACGCCGCCTCTGCTCCAGCGCACGCCTAGCCCCCAGAGCAGAGCGTCCACTACCGATTGTTAGGGCAAAGTTTGCCACTTTTTCCTTCACTATTATTGCTGACAAGTTCCAAGTTTTGATCTTTCCTGGCAATTGGTCGCGTGGTCTTCGGTTCCGGCATTGATTCTTCTCTCAGGGTATTGTGCACATCTCCTATTTCATCGATTATGCCCTAAATTTTGAGTACTTAGTTTAATTGATGCAATTGGAATTGAATGCCCATATTTAGTTGCATTCATTAGCTAATTAGCTCAACCTAGGTTGTAGGTAATTCTATGATCTGTTAATTGCAATTCTAGGGTTTGTCTATCGTTTAGTCTGCAGTTAGATTTATTGCCTATTATTTGACTGCACACTAGATGATTCGCACCAGCCACATATAGTCGATGATCACTGTTGTTACTTTCCATACTTGTCTAGTGATCATGTCGTTCATCTCAGTGCTAGGATTTCTATTGTGCATTCTTACCTAGCGGTGCTTTGCTTATAGATTCATATAGGTTCTATGCTTATCCGATCTATACCTATGTGCGTGCAGTGACAGTTTCAGCAGCAGAGATGGCAAGATTAGATTAGAACAAGGGCAAGGGTAAGATGCCTAAGAAGCCCAAGAGCAAGAAGAGGACTAGACTGGATCCAGAGTCAGAGAGAGCTAGGAGGGTGGCACAACACATAGAGGCCATGGAGCAGTCATGCAGGACACCTAGACCACTGTTGATCATAGGTACTCAGACAGACGACCAGGGTCGCAGGAGGAGCACCAGGCAGAGGACCACAGGGCCAGAGCTATACATAGGGATCAGGTTGCCATCGTGATCGCAGGGTACTCCGACTTCTAGTCAGGAGAGGTAGTCAAGACCTACGGAGCATGGATCCTCCAGACAGCCGGAGGAGTCAGAGGAGGAGGAGTCAGAGTCAGAGGAGAGCTCAGAGTACCAGTCTGAGGAGCTCGAGGAGACAAAGGAGACTGAGCAGCTAGCATAGCCATAGCAGCAGAGGACTGCTCATCGGACAGGAGACCCGAGGTTCACCTGTGCAGTGTGCACGAGGTGGCTAGAGAGACTTGTAGAGGCAGCCGGGGAGACAGACATTCTTAAGGTTCCTGTGAAGGACCATAAGACGCTTCGTCTGGTCTCCTTTGAGCAGTGAGTTTTAGTCTCTAGTGATCTCGTTGCAGGAGAGAGGTACTGGACTAATCTCCAGAGGAGGATTGGAGAGGGTCTGAGATGGTACCTTGCCAAGATGGGGAAGGATAAATTGTTTGTACCGCAATAGTACACCTCTTACCAGGCTATGAGGAGAGCCACTGGCACAGACATGGAGCAGTATTTCACTTATCTACTAGGTCTGGCAGAGTTGGTCATGGAGCCCTACAAATATAAAGAGGATATAGTTTTGGAGTTCTATGCTACACTAGGGGTTGCCAGAGACCGCTTAGAGATCTGGTTCTTGTTCAGAGGGCAGCCACAACATGTGACAAGGGGGGATCTCATTGCCAGTTTCAGACTTCTTGCTTCAGATTTTCAGCTATACAGAAGTGCCTATAGGACCCTCGCTCCACCCCGCAAACCACAGGGAGGGAAGCTACCTCCAGACGACATGGTGTTGATTGCCTTTCCACCACCGCACACCCTAGGCTTTGATAGCGCCCCTCCGAGACTCACCGTAGAGGCTAAGGTGGTTAGAGAGATAGTCACCAGGACTATCATTTCCAAGTCTGGATATAGAGAGGAGTTCACACTTCTACATCAGTGGGTAGTAGCAGCTATTCTGAGGAGACAACCGTTTGACTTGGCTTATTTGCTGACTTAGTCTATGCTCCTTACATCTGCTATCTTTTGAGAAGGATGGAACTAGTGACTGAGGAGGAGTACGACGCATTCCCTGAGGTGACCACCAGCTACTCACCTCGAGTCCCCAGGGGTTCGCAGTCAGCCTCGAGTCAACAAACAGAAGAGGAGGAGCAGGAGTCACCGCCAGTCACTCACGAGCAGGCAACTCATCCAGAGACGGTAGTTCCTGAGTCAGCCTGTACAAGAGCACCTCCCTAGCCTACAGGCACACAGGTAGAGGACGCCCTCACTGTAGAAGCACTGGCAGGATGCCTAGGTGACTTCATCCAGAGCGCAGCTGATGAGAGATGTCAGAGCATGGAGGTCATCAAAGGATAGGCAGAGCTTCAGAGACAGTAGATGACGTTGTTGACCACCCTGATAACCCAGATGGTAGAGATGACTCAGGGGCAAGCCAGTCAGCAGCCAGGACCTTCAGCACTTCCATAGTTTCAGCAGCTGCCAACTCAGCCAGGACCCTTCACCGCTATGATGATAGCCCAGTCTTCTGGTCTGCCTTCACTCTCAGGGTCCTTTCGATAGGGGGAGCAGGACAGATTCACTCACCAGCTCAGTTCTCCCCCGTGTCCGCCTTTTCAGTGTCTGCGTTGTCCAGTTCATCGACACACTCTTCTACTTTACAGATGGCAGAACCTTCCACCTCCCAGCAGCTACCAGTCAGGAGTCTATTCTCTGAGATAGTACACACCACTCGTGCAGACTCCCAGACAGCCCTAGAGTCAGCTACAGCTCCACCCTCTTCTGCTACAGACACCCCTTGTTGGTCGTATCTACGCACCCACGTATATATTGTAAGAGGACGATGTATGATTGTAGCACTTTTTCCTTGAATTGAGTATTCCAAGGTTTATCGAATCCACTGGGACCTTAGGGATTTATTAAACAAAGTTAACAGTAAAAGATCTAATCAAGGCTACTGTCAAGGTCAGGTTGCATGAGGGGGAGACTGGCCAGCGCAAAGGTGCGCCAGACAGTAAATCTGTCGTTGCGCCGATCAGCGCAGGAGTCGAGCCGATCGGCACACTAGTGAAACTAAGTCAAAGTGCGCAAGATCTAGTAAATCTGTGATTGCGCCGATCGGCGCAGGAGTTGAGCCGATCGGCACATTGGTGAATCTAAGCCAAAGTTGTTGCGCCAGATCTTGTAAACCTATGCTATTAAGTGAGCAGCCAGATATCTAATAGTGAGATCGTAACCAGAAAGTCTAATTGAATAGCATCATAATGGGTAATTACATAGATCAATAAAAACCTATAATGAGTAAGACCACCCTGCTTTCCGAGCGGCTCCCGATTTATCGCTGCCGAGAGGAAACCCTTAATCGCGCGACTATCTTACCCTACTCAACTATCCAATAGTGCTGCGCAGGCTTAGTGCTGTCACCGCTAAACCAAACTACTAGCATCATTAAGCAACCATAATCAATACAATGTCCGAATACTATCCTAATCACCATGATTAAGATAATATCTACTTACTTAGCCTAGAACTAAGCAATTGGAATAAGCACATGCATGATTATAGAATCAAGATAGATAAATCTCCAAAACCATCATCAACATATTCAATCATTCTTGAGATACATAGAGTAAGATTCATCCCCGTCGAGATGGCCTACCTTGACGGATCAACTCTTAACTCCAATGGTTCTTGAAACGCAACTAGAGATCTATTCCAATGGGGCAAGCCCCGGTGGCTCTAACTCACGGATCTGGTGTCCCTCCGTCGACTCCTCTCTCTGCGGTGAGGGTTTACAAGTATTTATAGGGGTTCTACTCCTAAAGGACTCGGTTTCTAGCAAAATAAGGCGGTACGCCGATCGGCGCAAGCCGTGTCTTCTCTGATTTCTTCCCAGAGTCGTCTTATCTCCATGGTTCATATAGCTTGGACGACCTATCCATACATCCCCTCCAATTAATTTTGACGTCATGATGCCACGGTGTCTTGTATCTCTTCACTTCATCAATAGCACGACAGTCTTCTCCCTTTGGGCGAAACTTGAAAGAGTAGGGAGTCCCACTTATATCGAAGCTTATCTCACCACTCCCAACATCAATACTTGCCTTTGCTGTCCTCAAGAAGAGTCTGCCTAAGATCAACAGGGTCGTCGTCCTCTTATCCATGTCAAGCACAATAAAATCAACAGGGACGATATGATCTTCAATTTGAACAGGCACATCCTCAACAATTCCATCAGGGAAGCGTACTGATTGATCGGCTAACTCCAAACACATACCCGTAGGCTCTAATTCAAGCAAATTGAGATTTGTATATGACGGGGCATAACACTTACGCTTGCTCCAAGATCGCACAAGCACCTATCAAATATCCTTGTTCCAATCATGCATTTGATGCTTGGTGATCTAGGGTCGGGTTTCTTCTCCAGTGCAACATCATTGATTGCCGCCGTTAGTTCCTTAGTGACCTTCACAACCTCTTCAGAAAATAGAGACTTCCTTTTTTGCATCATGTCCTTAATGTACTTGGCATAGGTGGGAACTTGGATAGCGTCAACAAAAGGGACATTGATGTAAAGCTTCTTCATAATATCGACGAACCTTGCAAATTGCTCGTCGTGTTGCCGCGCTCTTTCTGTCTTCATCAATAGTTGAGTATCCAAAAACATGGCAGGGCCATGCTCTTCTGTCTCCACGCCCATTTTCAGACCAGAGAGGTCATCATCCTCCTTGCGCTGATCGGCGCTTTTAGGGAGCCGATCGGCGCCGACAGGGTCGTCGCGCCGATCGGCGCTGGGTGTGTGCCGATCGGCGCGGGGCTTCCTTGCTCCCGTAGAGTGCTCTGGATCTTCTGTTTGTTTTCCTGATCATGTAGCTATTGGCTTCAACTGCTCTGCAGACATTGTATTGCCAAGAATAGCCCTCTTGTTGCCTTGAATGGCTTGCGATAGCTGTCCCATCTGTTGCTCCATAATCTTGGTATGCTTCAAAATCTGCTCGTTGGAGCTCCCAATTTCTATCACCTTGTCATTAATTCTCTCAAGGACATGATCAATCTCCTTGAATTTAGCTTGATTGTCCTTGTTGATCTTCTCTTGAGCTTGGAAGAACTCGTGACATTGGAGACGAAGTGGGATAGAATTTTGCATGGACGAACTAGGAGAGAAAGAACTCCTTTGTTGCTGATATTGAGGCTTCCATCCACTATTCTTCATATATTCTAACATCTTCATCTCTTCAGGGCAATCTTTCTGCACATGACCAAATTCTCCACACTCACTACATGTGGAGCGTGATTCCGCCAGCTTGAGTGTCTCTTCCTTAGGGATATGAAGATTATTGTCCAACCTTCTTTGAATAGCATCGAGGCGATTTATAATCAATTCTTCCTGAGTCTTCTCAATCACACTCTTCGCTACTCCTGAAGGTTGCAAATTCCTTGAGCTTCTCTCACCATCCCATGATTGATTTTCAACTAACAACATAAGTGATCCTGCAGCCGAGATGTCCAAATGTTGACGTGATAAAAGATTCAAACCTGTGTAGAATTTCTCAACAACTTCTCCAACTGTCAGACCATGATGAGGGCATGCATCCATATACTCATTGTATCTTTCCCATGCTTCTCCAATGCTCTCATCAATATTTTGTGTAAATCCAAGAATCTTATTTTTCAGAGCTTGAGTCTTACCAGGAGGGAAGTATTTGGCCAAGAATTCAGCTGCTAACGTGTTCCACACCGTTTTTACTGTGTTTTCCAATCCATTGTACCATTGTTTGGGGCGTCCAACTAGAGAGATGGGGAACAGCCGCACACGTGCTTGATCTCCTGACAATCCCGCTATCTTGAATGTACTGCAAACCTCAAGGAAGTGTTGCAAGTGATGATTGGGATCTTCTGAACCTGTGAACGGTTGTTGCGCCACTATTCCAACCTCTCTCTCCAATTGATACGGAAGTTGATCTTGAGCTTCTTGAAAATCTGTCTTGACAATACTAGTCAATTTTGGCTTGAGACGATTAACCATAGGTACCTCTGCCATCTCTCTTCTTCTTGCTCTTGAACTGAGTCTTCTATTGTGAATAATACTCGAGGTGTTGCGCGGACTGCTTCTAAATCTCCAAGTGACTTGCTTCTCTTCTCCGCTGTTCTCTTCTTGTGAAAGAGTCTTTCTGGATCATCGGCGTAATTAGAGGGTTTGTTTGATTTAGGACCGTCCATACCTGTTAGTTTCACTTAACAGAATATATGTACTAGAGAGACAAGTAAAGCACAATGACTAAACACTAATACATCAAACAATGTTTAAAAACCTGCTATGGTCCCCGGCAACGGCGCCAGAAAAAGAAAGCTTGTTGATCGTATCTACGCACCCACTCATATACCGCAAGAGGACGGTGTACGATTATAGCACTTTTTCCCTTGAATTGAGTATTCCAAGGTTTATCGAATTCACTGGGACCTTAAGGATTTATTAAACAAAGTTATTAGTAAAAGATCTAATAAAGGATACTGTCAAGGTCAAGTTGCATGAGGGAGAGACTGGCCAGCGCAAAGGTGCGCCAAACAGTAAATCTGTCGTTGCGCCGATCGGCGCAGGAGTCGAGCCGATCGGCACTAAGTCAAAGTGCGCAAGATCTATTAAATCTGTGATTGCGCCGATCGGCGCAGGAGTTGAGCCGATCGGCACACTGGTGAATCTAAGCCAAAGTTGTTGCACCAGATCTTGTAAACCTATGCTGTTAAGTGAGTAGCCAGATATCTACTAGTGAGATCGTAACCAGAAAGTCTAATTGAATAGCATCATAATGAGTAATTACCTAGATCAATGAAAACCTATAATGAGTAAGACCACCCTGCTTTCTGAGCGGCTCCCGATTTATCGCTGCCGAGAGGTAACCCTTAATCGCGTGAGTATCTTACCCTACTCAACTATCCAATAGTGCTGCGCAGGCTTAATGCTATCACCGCTAAACCACACTACTAACATCATCAAGCAACCATAATCAATACAATGTCCGAATACTATCCTAATCACCACGATTAAGATAATATCTACTTACTTAGCCTAGAACTAAGCAATTGGAATAAGCACATGCATGATTATAGAATCAAGATAGACAAATCACCAAAATCATCATCAACATATTCAATCATCCTTGAGATACATAGAGTAAGATTCATCCCCGTCGAGATGTCCTACCTTGACGGATCAACTCTTAACACCAATGGTTCTTGAAACTCAACTAGAGATCTCTTCGAATAGGGCAAGCCCCAGTGGCTCTAACTCACGGATCTGGTGTCCCTCCATCGACTCCTCTCTCTGCGGCGAGGGTTTACAAGTATTTATAGGGGTTCTACTTGTAAAGGACTCAGTTTCTAGCAAAATAAGGCGGTTGCGCCGATCGGTGCAAGCCGTGTCTTCTCTGATTTCTTCCCAGAGTCGGTTCCTCTGTCTTCCACAGCTGCCATGTGGGCCTTTTCCTTCGAGAAAAAGTCTTGTACTGCACGTTGAGATCTTTAAGTTCCATAAATCTTCTAGACAAATATCTTCAAGTGTCTTGTGCAGATAAACTTCATGTGAAATGGGCCTCGGTCACTTCTGTGGGCCAAAACACCCTTGCGCCGATCGGCTCATGGACTGCGCCGATCGGTGCACTGGGGTTCTTCAGTGCTTTTTGTCGGTTCTGGACTCCTGTCTTCTCCATCATCGCATTAATCACCAATTTTACCTGTTTCTGTAATAAAGCTCTAAAACAACGCATATACAAATATATAGACAATATCACAGGTAAATGGCCTAAATTAGTATCAATTATGCTCTAATGGGGGTAATATTCACATATGAAAGGGGCACTTGGGAAGTGCCAACCCCCCTCTAGCCACACTTGAGGTAGCAGAGGATCTAGTCCGCAGAGGTTTCACTCAAGAGAATGTGGATGATCTTGCTCTTCTTCAGGCTACTGTTGTCGAGGGGACATCTACAGTCCCACCAGCAGGGCAGGACAGAGGGTCTGAGTCGCTTGTAGACCTTGAGTTCTTTGAGCAGTTAGATGTTCAGGCGGCACAGGATCAGGGAGAGCAGTAAGACCTAGCACAGGCGAGCCCAGAGCAGAGCCTTCAGAGGATGTCGCTGCACCACCTCCTTGGACCACAAGCGCATAGATGTTCGCTTTTTCCCACTTTTTGGTGCTTGTTGCCAAAGGGGGAGAAGTATGTCGTAGGTCTAGGGGGAGTTGGAGTGTGATCCTGTGCGATCGAGAGTAGCTTGTATCTAGGGGGAGCATACGTGTACATTGGTTTTGGGAGATATATACATTTGGATCTTATTTTGATGGTTTTATCGATGTTGTGGATTTTGATGAGTCATGGTTTTCATTCGCTTGTGTTTGACTAATCTTGATCGCACTTGGTTTATTTTCTTTCGCAGTGCCTTGTCTTTCTTTATTTATCTTGTATGCCTGTGTATGATTCCATGATGGTGATTGCTTGTTCTTAATTCTTATGCATTGCCATGCTATTCTGTTTGCATATCATCATTCATGTCTTGCATTGCATGTCTTTATGTGTTTATTAATATCTTCACATGACATGCATGCATATCATCTAGAGTGTGCTCTTTTTCTTATTCCTCTTAGCTCTTGATGATGCTTGATTGAGTACGACCTTGTTTATTCATTGCTTATGCTTGTGAGGTATCTCTCAATCGTTGTGTAGTTCTTTGACCCTGTTGTTTCATGATAAAGATTATGATAAGTAGTGGTTGTCATCAATCACCAAAAAGGGGGAGATTGTAAGCTTCATGACCATTGATGGTTGGATCCCCAAGGTATGAATGGTTTAGTGATAGATGACAACTATGAAATTGCAGGCTAATATCTACACAAGTGTTGTGTATGCACAAAACATCTCTAAACTTCACTATATATCATATGGATAATGGTTGCCTTGGCGATGAATGACA
This sequence comes from Eleusine indica, assembly GCA_030378355.1. NCBI lineage: Eukaryota > Viridiplantae > Streptophyta > Magnoliopsida > Poales > Poaceae > Eleusine > Eleusine indica. Next base: position 19,500,026 of record CM059494.1, read on the forward strand.
ATGACCACAAGCATGGAGGCTTGGTGAGCTTCATGGAGTCCAAGGGTTGATGGAGATGCATCAAAGCTAAGTACAAGTTTTAGAGTAAGTGTTGGGAACACTTGTCTAGTTGTTAGGGCTTTGAGTCCATAGGAAAAACCAGACTATCAAGGGGGTCTAGGTCATGTCTCTTAGGTCACACTAGTTAGTGATGTGCATGGATGCTCAAGAAAATCACAGGCACTAGGTGACAGTAGAGAAGCCAAGGAGCTGTTCGGAGAAGCCGGGAAATAAAGTCAAGTGAGGAAGCGGAGTTTCAGCTTCTGGACGTAGTGACCAGACAAAGGGTTCAGTGGTGACCGGACTGTACGGTCACTAAGAGGATTTGTCTGGGACTTAGAGCGGGCAGCGAGGAATCTATCTGTGCTAGGAGCTATAGTGACCGGACGGTCCGGTCTACAGACCCGACGGTCTGGTCTGTGTGGCTCCACACAGGGTAGAGAGGAAGCAGGGCCGAGGAAGTTTCTGGACTAGAGAGAGAAACAGACCGGACGGTCTGGTCAGCTGACCAAACGATCCAGTCCATACGAAATTCAGCAGGTGCAGAGCCGTTGGTGTTGAGGATTGCACTGACCGGATGGTCCGGTCAAGCAGTGACCGGACAGTCCGGTTAGTAGGCCCAAAAAGCTGATTTCATGGAGCAACGACTAGTTGGAGGTTGGAAGCCTATATAACTTCGTTGCTGGGGTCTCAAAGACCTCTTTTGGCTAGTGGAATTGCTTGGAGCATTTGGTGAGAGCCAAGAGGAAAAGAGGAGAGCACTAGGAGGAGATATTGCATATCTTGAGAGTGCTAGTGAGAGTAACTTGAGCATTGATGCATATCTAAGGCTAGGGTGTCCTTGAGGGTGTGATCTAGGTTGTTACTCTTGGTCTATGGTGAGACCTAGACCGGTTAGGTGTCGATGATCAAGCCTATCGTGATTGGTTGTGAAGGCCGTCACACGTTTGTACCCGGTTTGAGCCCGCCGATGAAAGGGGCATCAATAGTGAGCGCCCGTGTCGGCTTGCGGAGTCCGGCAAGTTCTCGTGGAGGCGAGCTTGTGCCTATGTGGCAGCGGTGACGCGCACTATGTCTTCGCTCCAGGAGTGATTGCGGGCTCGTCAGTGAGAATTCCACATTGGTGGCGGGAGGGACCGGCACTCCGGTGAGAGTTGTCCAACGAGGAGTAGGGGAAGGCGCCATCCTTGCGAGACCTCGGGAAAAAAATCTTGAGCATTTCTTGACCCCCTCTTTACTATTCCACAATTATGTGCTCTAGTAACTAGGTTGAATTGTGGCTTGCATAGGCTAGTGTGTTTTGCTTCCGTGCTTGCTATCATCATGAACGCTAGCACGTGTGGGGTCTTGGCCTATTAGAATTGTTAGGTTGCAATAATTGTTAGACTCTAGTAGTGTGAATTGAAGTATTTGGATTTGTGAGCGGCTTACTGATTCACCCCCCTCTCGGTACGCCTTCTGTCCTTATAGAGGAGTGCGTGGGAGCAGTTCTCAGTCGCACCCCAGAAGCGAAGGGCAAAAGTAAACGGGAAGGAGAAGCCGGTGAGGGCGCCTCCGACCGTCCAAAGAAGAGAAAGAACAAGTCACGGACTGGCCGTTACCCCGTCGTCGCCACCACAGAGCGCAAGCCACCGAGGTCTGCGACAGGGGGGGCACCGAACCACTTCGAGAAGAAGTGGAATGGCCTGTGCCCGTACCACGGTTTCCCTATCGAACACCTCCTCAAAGACTGCTCTATGATGAAGAAGTTCATCCGAGAGGAGGCCAAGAAGGGTGAGCCAGAGAAAGCTTCAGAGCCGGGGGCCCAGGTCCCTAACACCAAGGCTTGCCACATGATCTTAACAGGGCCCGAGGCTTGAGGGATCCGACGCACGGCCAAGGTCGAGCCACATCGTCCTTCCTCAAGTAGTCTGACCTACCAATCATGCTCGATCGGTCGGACCACCCCCTTCACGTACCGTGACTGGGCTGATACCCGCTCGTGGTTGATCCTATCATTGCCAAAATCTGTCTCTGGAAGGCGATGATGGATGGGGGCAGCTGCATAAACATCTTGTACGCTGATACCCTCGATCTGCATGGAATCGATCGGGCGCGCCTCCAACCGGCTGGTGCCCCCTTCCACGGGATTGTTCCCGGGAGACAAGCCATCCCCCTCGGGTGAATTGGCCTGCCCATCATGTTTGGGACTCCATCCAACTTTAGGACTGAGAACCTCGTCTTCGAGGTCGTGAACTTCCCAGGGGCATATCACGCCAACCTCGGGCATCCGTGTTACGCCAAGTTCTTGGTCGTCCCCAACTACACCTACTTGAAGCTCAAGTTTTATCGTGAGCGTGTTGCTTTAGTGCACTTTGCAGTGTGAGATGGAGAATGGAGACCTCGCCGCCGCGATGATGGCCTCGACCGAGGAGCTCGGGGCTATCCGCACCCAACTCGAGGAGGGAGTCCCCGAGGCCAGCCACAAGAATGCCTCGTTCAAGCTAGTGGAAGACACTAAATAAGTGCAGGTCGATCCCGAGGGCAACATGGTGAAGACGGTGAGAGTGGGGACATCCCTCACTCCTAAATAGGAAAGTTAGCTCATCGACTTTCTCTGCGTGAATGCCGACGTCTTTGCGTGGAGGCCCTCAAACATGCCAGGCATTCTGAGGGAAGTCACTGAGCACCACTTGAACATCAGGTGGGCTCCAAGCCGGTGAAACAGTGTCTATGTTGCTTCGACGAGGAGAAGCGCAGGGCAATCGACGAGGAGATTGTGAAGCTACAGGCCGCCGGGTTCATCAAGGAGGTGTTTCATCTTGAATGGTTAGCTAATCCTGTTCCTTTGCCATGCATAGACCAGATAGTTGACTCGATGGCGGGGTGCGAAACCCTCTATTTCCTAGATGCATATTCGGGGTAGCACCAAATTGCGATGAAAGAATCTGACCGACTTGTGACATCTTTCATCACACCGTTCGGCTCTTACTGTTACGTAACAATGCCGTTCAGCCTCAAGAACGTTGGCGCGACCTTCTAGCGCTGTATGCAGTGGTGTTTCGACCATCTCATCGGCCACACGGTCGAGGCCTACGTGGACGACATCGTGGTCAAATCCAAAAAAGCCGACACACTCGTCGCCGACCTCGAACGAGTTTTTGCCAAGCTGCGCGCAAACGACATCAAACTCAATCCCGAGAAGTGCGTCTTCGGGGTACCGAGGGGCATGCTTTTGGGGTTTATCATTTCTAAACGCGCCATTGAGGCCAACCCCGAGAAGATCTCTATGATCAAGTGGATGGGCCCGATTCAGAACCTAAAAGGGGTGCAACGGCTCACGGGTTGCCTGGAGGTGCTGAGCCCCTTCATCTCGCGCCTTGGCGAGAGTGTGCTCCTGCTATACAGGCTCTTGAAGAAATTCGATCGGTTCAAATGGACTCTCGAGGTGCAGTCCACCCTCAAGGACGTCAAGCACATCCTGAGCAGTACCTCGGTGCTGATGCCACCCTTCGTAGGAGAGGTGTTGTTGCTATACATCGCGACAACGACACAGGTTGTGAGCTCAGCACTGGTGGTCGAGCGAGAAAGGGAAGGGCACGCCCTCAAAGTGCAGCACGCCATTTACTACGTCCGTGAAGTCCTATCTGACTCGAAGACCAGATACCCACAGATCCTCAAGATCCTCTACGTAGTGATGGTCACGAGGAGCAAACTTCAGCACTACTTCGACTCTGACCCGATACACATCACGGCCATCAAGTACAAGGTCATCGTCGACTTCATGGCTGAATGGATCAAAGCCCAGCTCCTGCCCGCTCCAGTCGACCAAGAGTACCGGGTCATGCACTTTGATGGGTCCCTTATGCAGACAAGCGCCGACGTTGGCCTCATGTTCGTCTCTCCACTCAGGGTACGTATGAAATACGCAATTTTCTTATACTTCCTAACATCAAACAATGTCGCAGAGTATGAGGCACTCCTGAACGGGCTTAAGATTGTTATCGAGCTCGACATCCAATGACTGGAGGTCCGGGGCGACTCCCAGCTCATGGTCGACTAAATCATGAAAGAGTCCAGCTGTCAGACCGACACCATGTTGCTATACTTCCAAGAAGTCCGTAAGCTCGAAAACAAATTCGACGGACTTGAGCTTAAGCATATCCCCCGACGCCTCAATGAGGCGGCCAACGCGCTGGCTAAGACGGCATCTGATCGAGGGCTGATTCCACTTGGAGTCTTCACCAGTGACCAGCACCAACCCTCGGTTCGATCGTAAGAGACTGCAGAGTCCTAGGGGCGCCCATGCGACCCAATGAGGATCGACCACTGGTCAAGCGACTCGGGCCGAGAGGTAGGGACGCCCTCGACCCCGCCGCGTGCTGATGTCATGGAGATCAATAGGTTCGACGACTCGAGTGAAGTGGACGATCGCTCGGATGACCCAGGGGTCGAACGAATTGACTCCCAGGTCGAAAGGACCGAGCTCCCAAACGACTGGAGAGTTCCGTACATCAAGTACTTGGCCCGGGGCGCGCTTCCCACTGATGGGGCCAAAGCCAAATGACTCTATCAACGCGCCAAGTCTTTCGTTCTAATTGACGGGGAGCTTTATAAGCACAGCATCACAAAAGTTATGCAACACTGCATCCTCATCAACGAGGGTGTCAAGCTACGCGCTGACATCCACGGAGGGGTGTGCGGCCATCACCCCATGCCATGAACCCTTGTAGGCAACGTGTTCCGCCAAGGCTTTTACTATCCTAGTGTTGTGGGTGATGCAACCCACAGTCAAAACCTGCAATCGATGCCAGTACTACGCCCGCCAAACACATCTGATGGCTCAGGCCCTCCAAACGATCCCCCTCACCTGGCCCTTCACGTTCTGGGGATTGGACCTGGTCGGTCCTCTTAAAAAAGCGCCCGGGGGCTACACCCACTTGCTTGTCGTGGTCGACAAGTTCACTAAGTGGATCAAAGCACGCCCGCTCGCCAAAATTTGATCCGAGGAAGTAGTTGAGTTCTTCCTCGATATGATCCACCGATTTAGAGTCCTGAACTCCATAATCATGGATAACGGAATGCAGTTCACGGGAAAGAAGTTCTTGAAGTTCTGCAACGACTATCACAATCACGTCGACTGGGCCGCTGTCGCCCAGGCCAACACCAACGGCCCAGTCAATTGAGCCAACGACATGATACTCCAAGGGTTGATGCCCCGAATCTTTGACCCGACCGTCATTTTAAACCGCTTGAAACAATTCAGTGGACGATGGGCCGAGCGACAGGCTTCACGCCTTTCTTCATGGTTTACGGGTCCGAGGCAATCCTGCCTGTGGACTTAGACTATGGCACGCCTCGAGTACGCGCGTATGGTGCACAGGGAAATGAAGCGGCACTTCGAGACACGATGGACCAGATAGATGAGGCACGAGACATAGCACTCCACTCAGCCAAGTACCAGCAAGCGCTCCGCCATTACCATGACTGAAACGTAAGGGACAGAGGCCTCCTCATCGATGATCTTGTCTTATGCAGGGTTCAGGACAAAAGAGGTCGACAGAAGCTCTTGCCGCCCTGGGAGGGACCATACGTCGTCTCTCGAGTGATCCGGCCTGTCACCTATAACCTCAAGACTTTATAAGGCGAGGAGCTGTTGGTGGTTTCTAGACGCCCATTTTATCTACCAAAAAGGGAAGTTTTGCGTCTTAATTTGGTGGTTTGGACTAATAATTAACCCCATATTTGCATATATTTGTAGTTATTCTTTTTTGGATATAATCGCAAGAAACAGGTGTAAAATAGGGCAACTATGGATAACGAACTAAAGAGTAACGAAGATGGGCCAGATGCGGAGCCGCGCCGATCGACACGGGCCTGTGCCGATCGGCGCGGTAGGAGAAGATGACGAAAACACGATCCGGTCCAGGAAAGACGAATGCCCAGCCTAGTATGAGTTAGAGTCGGTGGAAGTTGACCTAATCCCATCGAGTATAAAAGGAAGATAATTATCAAGAGCCAAGAGAGAACAGAGAGAGACTGCGATCGCGAGAATCAATTACTAGAACTAGGGTTCTAGGATATTGGCAGCGAAGGTTGGTCAACACCGACGAGATCCACCAGAAGAGAGGACGCGTCGATCGGCACGACGGTTGCGCCAATCGGCTCGTGCGCGTTCCAGCGCTATTACTCACCCCTCTGCTATGTCTAGTGGAAGGATGAGTGAGTAGTCTCATATTCTCTTCTCTGGTGCGGGGATCTGGTCATGTAACTCTCATACTTGTTGATACTCTCTCGATGAATTTAATCTATGTGATGAACTTTATTGCACATATATCTATCCCTTTCATTAGTGTATCGGCCAATACACTTTTGCCCATTACATAGTGCAAGAAACCAGTGGGGAGCTAATAGCCTCTGTAGTGACAGCCGGGGTGAACGAAACCACCATGTCTTGTAGAATATTAGAGTCATCACTCGAGTTGATAAGAATAAGGTTGCATGCTAGTGAACCAATCCTAAGGAGAGCATCCTTCATCATCCTGTTACCTCTTCAATAACATTCACCTTCCACTTTCTCACCGTCATTATTCACATCAACCAAACCATTGCAATTTGTTAGTAACCCTTTAACAGTATTAGTTTCACTCGTTCCCTGTGGATTCGATAACCTTGGAATACTCTGGGGAAAAATAGCTACAACTGTACACCATCCTCATGCGGTATATAAGTGGGTGCGTAATTACAACCAACAGGAGCTCAAGAACGCGTGGAACAACTCATAGCTACGTAAATTCTACCCTTAGAGTTCCTGCTAGTTCAATTTCCATGCATTCCACCTGCCCTTCAGCGACCCTCGTCCCCCCCCCCCCCCCTCACCGGGGGAAGAGCACTGCTCGGGGGCTAGAGGGCGCACGACACCACACACGTTTTATTCCAAAAAATTGCAATCATGATTCAACCCAGTTTCCTGGCCCTAAGTCCACGAGTAAGGCAGGTTCACGGTCGAGTCGGTCAGACGGTGCAACGTCGTGCTAGCCCCAGCGACCACGACAACGACGATCACCGACGAGGCCAAACATCGAAGGCCTCTGAGGCTCAGACATTGTAAGTCAAAACAGGAAGGGCAAAGGGCCATCCTCTTGAACAATTAACCCAAATACGAACTAAAATTGTTTAAGGCCACCACGGGCCAATGGAACCAAACAAGCACGAATTCAAACTTAAACTATTACATGACTTTGGGCATGATGAGGACATCACTCCTATGGATACACACAACACTCCTCCAATTCTGGACTTGCAAGGTCCAATGACTAGAGCTCGTGCACGACGACTAAATTTAGAGGTGAGCTCGGTCCTACGTTCTTCGCTATATGTTACTTTTGAGAATGGTTTGCTACCTAATGATTATTTTATGATTAGAAACCATGGAGAGGACCAGGAGATGATGGGAGAAGGAGTTGGGAACGTGGAGGACCAGCAAGGGCTTGGAAGTCAAAGTGGAGGCCCAATCAAAACCGACTTCGAGTCTGTATCGGGGCCCAGGACCAGTCTGCACTAAAACAGTTGCCCAGGACGCATACGGACTCGGATTTGGACGTTCTATATATGCACGGAAAGATAAGGAGAAGAACTTTCTAATGACACCGGTCTCATGTCAAAATTCATCCGGAGTCATCGGGAATCGTCAAAACAAGAGAGAGTCCAGAATCTTTGTCGGTGCTGTGTCGCCTATTTTTGGCCTTTGGGCTTTGTATCTAGTTGAGCCCAATTAGGGGCGCGTCCAGAGGGTCTTGCACGACCCTAGGGTCTTTATATACAGCCACTGCCGCACCATTAGGGTTCGGGTTTTGCTTAGATCAATTCTGTTCATAAACAGTGTTGCCGTTCATCGGTTTGTGAGACCCCAACTTCGAGAGTTTAATCATACATCTGCAATTGTGTTGCATTTTTCGTTGTTCTTGCTTGTGTTCTTCATTCGCAGGCAGGGATTAGCCTTCTCAGCAAGGTCAATCGTCTTTGGACGGTTGATAACCAGAGAAGACGTCGTGCTGCGATTGTGGGGTTTAGAACGTGTTGTTCTGAAGCCGGATCGATTTGTGTGTCGCCTCCGACCAAATCAACTTACCAAGAACCTTTCGGAAGATCGGGAACCCTTGTTTACATCAAGTGGTAATCAGAGCTTCAGGTGCACCATCAGGTTCGCACTACCCTTTAGTTTTGTTTTCGGGTTCTTCCTATCGTCCATAGAAAATACCAAGAAAAAAATTTCCCCCGCCCATAACCACGTGTTTAGCCTTTGCATATTTCAATCTCAGAGTCCGTAGTGTTGAGTTTGTGCCCTAGTTCTTGTTTAGTCGCTGGTTTAGTTTGTGTTTTTGTCGTCAGTAGTGTTTCCCTTGCAACCCTAGCCGCCATCCCCTTCACCATCCTCGGTTTTGTCGGCTTTGTGTGCTAGGGTTGATTGATCAACACGCCCACCCTAATCCCACCCTCACCACCTCAGACTACTTTTCACAAATTCCACTTTCCGCTGCATCCACCTCGCCAAACAAAAATCCCTACCCGACCCCAAGCCGACTCGGGTTTCACTCAAACCCCCGGGTTCTTCATAACCGATTCCGACACCCCTTCGGTAAAACGGCCATAACTTTTCGCTCGGTTGTCCGTTTTGGCTGAAATTTTTACAGAAGATTCTTGACAAAAAGTTGAGCATACCCACACTTGGCTATGCCCTGTGTTCCCTCATCAAAAAATTCAAAAAAAATCAGGAAGATAAAGAAAAATTCATTCAAGTTGAAACCCGACGTTTTCTGAAACTTTAAAATTTTCTGTAGGCCACGTCCTAGCTCGGTTTGAGCTGAAATTTTTTGTGGTTTCTCCTCCTTTGCTAGTGAGTTGGGAAAAAATATCAAAAAAATAAAATAAAAAAAAAGAAATTTGGGATTCCTACTAGTGCTCCATCTAGCCCCCTGGAATTTCTGAGTTTGGCTGTTTTATACTAAGCCTCCTGTTATCGACTGTGTCCTTTTGTCTCTGTCTTTCTTCTTTGCTATCACTACTATTCTAGGACATAGTTAGACCAACAACTAGGGAGAAGTTACTTGGGCACTTATTCAGCTTTACTATCTGTTTTTGATTTGTGTGCCACTCACATATATATATTTGGCCTTCCTAGCTCTACATACTTCTTCTGGACAGCACATAGGTTATTTTGTAAACCTTGCAATCGTGGAACACTTCTCCCTGGTATCCTTCGCTTTGTTGTTTTCAGAACTTTGTAAGAGCTTTGCAAGAAGCTTCCTTTTGCTGTGTTGAGAGGCACCACTGCTTAGTAGTTTTGTAGGGATAACCTTCACTTTTTGTTTCCTGTTTTGGTGTTTCTGATGTCAGGAAGCGATGGAGATGGTGCTTCACCCTCAAAATTGGATGAGTGCGTGAGCCAAAGTCAGTTACAGAAGGCTTTGCAGGCGGTTCAGAGTGATTTGGCAGAGACGATCACCAGGGCCGTCACCGACGCCGTCACCAAGCTTCACCTGGGAGAAAGCATTGAGCGGTTGGATAAGAGAGTCTCTAAGCTAACCGATCAGGTTGTCGAATTAGAGACCGCTCACAAGACCAACAACAACAACAACAACAACAACAACAACAACAACAACACCAACAATGACACCAACACCAACAACGACGTTGAAGACGATCATGATGAAGCAACGGTGTATAAGGCTGATGGCACCGTCGATAGGTCAGCTACAAGGACCGCAAGGTTACGACGTCGTTTGCAACGTAACCCTTAAGGTATGGGTGGTTTCCACAACCACAACCATCGCACACAAGGTAACCATGCTCCAGATGATCCGTATGCTAAAATTAAGTTTTCAATTCCTTTGTTTTCAGATAAGTACGATGGTGATGCTTACCTTGATTGGAAAATGACGGTAGAACAAAAATTTAATGCCCACCTTGTTCCTAAACAACATAGAGTTAGACAAGCCACTAGTGAGTTTAAGGACTTTGCTATTGTTTGGTGGAGTGGTCTAGCTGCTGAAACCGATTTGCCTACTACTTGGGAAGAACTTAAGGTAGAAATGCGTGATCGTTTTGTTCCTCCTTCTTTTTATAGAGAAATTCGTAATAAACTGCAGCGTTTAGATCAAGGAGATAAAACTGTTCAGGAGTATTTTAGTGAGCTTCAGAAGGGTTTGATTCGTTGCGTTGTGGTTGAAAAAGTAGAGGACCAGATTTGCCGCTTTTATTCGGGTTTGAGAAAAGAAATTCATGACATCCTTGATTATAAAGAATTTTATACCCTCAACCAGTGTTTCCAGTATGCTATGCTTGCAGAGAAAGAATCACAGGGACTTTTCCAGGCTTTTGAGGAGTACAGCAAGTCCAGGAATTTCAACCCACCACGGCCGACGGGGACTTCGGGGCTGCCCAAGCCATCTTTCCGGCCGCCCCCACCAGCTAGTGTTGTTTCTGCAGCACCAAGATCAGCCCCTGCTCCTTCTACGCGCTCAGGTAAAAATTCTGTGCAGGTACCGGCTTGTAGTGCCTCCTCTGTTGCTTCGACGGGACGCACTACAGGGATTCAGTGCCACCGCTGGCATGGTCTTGGCCATGTGCAGAAAGATTGCCCAAGTAGGCGGGCATATGTGGTGACAGATGATGGCGGTTACATGAGCACCTCCGATGTGGAGGATGAGGAGGAGGATGTCGCTGCCACCAGCGGTGACCTCGTCCTTGGAGGCGGAGATACCACGGGCTACATGAATATTATTGTGCAGCGTGTGCTTAGCACACAAATCCAGCAGCCCGAGATGATGCAGCGACATAACTTGTTCCAGATTTTTTTCGTCATCAAGAACCGTCGAGCACGTGTCATCATTGATGGAGGAAGCTGCAACAATTTGGTGAGTTCTGATGTGGTTAAGAAGCTTGATTTGAGCACACGCCCACATCCACATCCATACTACATTCAGTGGTTAAATGACTCTAGAAAAGCTAAGGTAACATAAACTTGCAGAGTTTCTTTTCCCATTGGTTCTTATGTGGATTCTGTTGATTGTGATGTTATACCCATGCAAGCATGTTTACTTTTATAGGGTAGACCTTGGGAATTTGATAATGATGTTGTACCCATGCAAGCTTGTTCACTTTTATTGGGTAGACCTTGGGAATTTGATAATGATGCTGTACACCATGGTAAAAGTAATAAGTACATTTTTATGCATAAAGGAACTAAAATTACTTTGTTACCAATGACCCCTGCTGAAATTGTACAAGCTGATTTAGAACGAGCTGCTAGTTTGAAAAATAAAAGCCCTGAAATTCAGCAACCTGTTAATTCTGCTTCTACACCAAGTAATGTTAATGATTCTTCAAGTTCTAAGGGTGCTGCAATTAAATTACAAGGTCGTTCATGTCTTGCCACAAAATCTGAGCTTGCTGAAATTTCTACTGATGATATTTGCTATGCTTTGATATGCAAACAAGCCTTGTTTTCGCTTGGTGATATTGCTTCTAGTGCTTTGCCTCCTGCTGTCACTAACCTTTTGCAGGAGTATGAGGATGTTTTCCCAGCTGAGATACCCCCAGGATTGCCACCTTTGAGATTGATTGAGCATCAAATTGATTTGATTCCTGGTGCTCCTTTACCAAACCGTGCTGCTTATAGGACCAACCCTGAGGAGACTAAGGAGATACAACGACAAGTCCAAGACCTTTTGGATCATGGGTATGTTCGTCAATCACTTAGTCCTTGTGCTGTTCCTGTACTTTTGGTTCCTAAGAAAGATGGTTCTTGGCGTATGTGTGTAGATTGTAGAGCCATTAATAACATTACTATTAGGTGTCGTCATCCTATTCCTAGGCTAGACGACATGCTTGATGAGTTATGTGGTGCTATAATTTTCACTAAAATTGATTTGCGTAGTGGCTACCATCAAATTAGAATGAAACTTGGAGATGAATGGAAAACAGCTTTCAAAACCAAATTCGGGTTGTATGAGTGGTTAGTAATGCCTTTTGGGTTGACTAATGCACCCAATACTTTCATGCGTTTGATGAATGAGGTTTTAAGACCTTTTATTGGCAAATTTATGGTTGTTTACTTTGATGATATCTTGATTTATAGCAAATCCATGGATGATCATATGATTCATTTGCGTGCTGTTTTTGATGCTTTGCGAGTTGCACGTTTATTTGGTAACCTTGAGAAGTGCACCTTTTGCACGGATCGAGTCTCTTTTCTTGAATATGTTGTGACTCCACAGGGAATTGAGGTGGATGAGGCGAAGATTGAAGCCATGAAGAGCTGGCCTGTACCAAAAACTATCACACAGGTGAGGAGTTTTCTTGGTCTTGCAGGTTTCTACCGCCGCTTTGTCAAAGATTTCAGCACCATTGCTGCACCATTGCATGAGTTGACAAAGAAGGGCGTTGACTTCTATTTTGGTAAGGTACATCATGAGTCTTTTGATGCTTTGAAGAACAAACTTACACATGCACCATTGCTGCAATTACCCAATTTTGATAAGACTTTTGAGCTTGAATGTGATGCTAGTGGTATAGGCATTGGTGGTGTTTTGATGCAAGATGGTAAACCTGTTGCATACTTTAGTGAGAAAATTACTGGGCCTGTTTTGATGCAAGATGGTAAACCTGTTGAGTTTATTGAGTCTTTTCCTTATATTATTAAACATAAGAAAGGGAAGGATAATGTGATTGCTGATGCTTTATCTAGGCGATATACTTAGTTGTCTCAACTTGATTGTAGAATTTTTGGACTTGAGGCAATTAAAGAACAATATGTTGCTGATGTTGATTTTAAAGATGTATTGCGGCACTGTAAAGAAGGTCGTGCTTGGCACAAATTTGTGTTGAATGATGGTTTCTTGTTTAGAGCTAACCGCCTATGCATTCCAGTTGGTTCCGTTCGTCTTTTGTTGTTGCAGGAGGCGCATGGAGGTGGATTGATGGGTCATTTTGGTGCTAAGAAGACAGAGGAGAGGATATTTTGGCCACACACTTCTTTTGGCCAAGGATGAGGAAAGATGTTGAGCGTTTTGTTGCTCGCTGCACTACGTGTCAAAAAGCTAAGTCTCGATTGAATCCACATGGTTTATACATGCCACTTCCTGTTCCTTCTATTCCTTAGGCGGATATTTCTATGGACTTTATTTTAGGACTGCCTAGGACTAAGAGGGGGAGCGATAGCATTTTTGTTGTTGTGGATCGTTTTTCCAAGATGGCACACTTTATACCATGTCATAAAACTGATGATGCTAGTTATATTGTTGATCTTTTTTTCAAAGAAATTATACGTTTGCCTGGTATGCCTTCTACTATTTTTTCAGATCGTGATGCAAAATTCTTGAGTCATTTTTGGCGCACGCTTTGGAATAAGTTGGGTACAAAGTTGCTCTTTTCTACAACTTGTCATCCACAAACTGAGGTTGTGAACCGCACTTTGGGTACTATGTTGCGAGCTATTTTGAAGAAAAATTTGAAGCAATGGGAAGAATGCTTACCTCATGTTGAGTTTGCTTATAATCGGGCAACACATTCTACTACCAAGGTAAGTCCATTCAAGGTAGTGTATGGTTTTGATCCCCGTACTCCACTTGAAATACTTCCTCTACCTATTAATGAGAGAGTTCATGTTAATGCTAAGGAGCGTGCTGAATTTATTTTGCAAATGCATGAGACCACTAGACTTAGCATTGAAAAGATGAATGAAAAGTATAAAATTGCTGGTAGTAAGGGTAGAAAGGAAGTAAAGCTTGATGTAGGAGATTTAGTGTGGTTACACTTAAGGAATGATAGATTTCCAGAATTGAGAAAGTCTAAACTAATGCCTAGAGCTGATGGTTCATTCAAAATATTGAAGAAGATTAATGATAATGTATACAAACTTGAGTTGCCTCCCGAGTTCGGGGTTAGTCCTACTTTTAACATTTCAGATTTGAAACCATACTTGGGAGAAGAGGATGAGCTCGAGTCGAGGACGACTCCACTTCAAGAGGGGGAGGATGATGAGGACATCACTCCTATGGATACACACAACACTCCTCCAATTCTGGACTTGCAAGGTCCAATGACTAGAGCTCGTGCACGACGACTAAATTTAGAGGTGAGCTCGTTCCTACGTTCTTCGCTATATGTTACTTTTGAGAATGGTTTGCTACCTAATGATTATTTTATGATTAGAAACCATGGAGAGGACCAGGAGATGATGGGAGATGGAGTTGGGAACGTGGAGGACCAGCAAGGGCTTGGAAGCCAAAATGGAGGCCCAATCAAAACCGACTTCGAGTCTGTTTCGGGGCCCAGGACCAGTCTGCACTAAAACAGTTGCCCAGGACGCATACGGACTCGGATTTGGACGTTCTATATATGGACGGAAAGATAAGGAGAAGACATTTCCAATGCCGCTGGCCTCATGTCAAAATTCATCCGGAGTCATCGGGAATCATCAAAACAAGAGAGAGTCCAGAATCTTTGTCGGTGCTGCGTCGCCTATTTTTGGCCTTTGGGCTTTGTATCTAGTTGAGCCTTATTAGGGGCGTGTCCAGAGGGTCTTGCACGACACTAGGGTCTTTATATACAGCCACCGCTGCACCATTAGGGTTCAGGTTTTGCTTAGATCAATTCTGTTCATAAACAGTGTCGCCGTTCATCGGTTTGTGAGACCCCAACTTCGAGAGATCGCATCCAGCTGCTCAGAAGTGTGCCCTTCAACATAGCCCATGCTAATCATTTCAAACTCGGCCTCCGTTAGGTCGAAGTGGGTGGCAAACACTCTGAAGGACGTGTGCATGCCGAAGCGCACACCCCGCCTGATCCACTCATGACCCGCGGCCATCAACCTCCCGACCTGCTCGGCGAGAACAACACCAGAAGGCAGTTCTACTTGAAGCTTTCGAGCGGCCTGTCCCACCGCAGCATGTAGCGTGTCCTTCTCCTCAGCCTCCCGGCGAAGGGAGCCCTCCACCATCGCCAGCTTCGACTCCAGATCTACCCAAACTCGACCAAACTCAATAAACCGGCAATACGATCAATGAATCCACATAGGTTAGGAAGAGCAAGGTAGGAGTTACCTGCCTCCCTCTGGTGCCAGGTGGCCAGCCGCCGCTTCAGCGGAAGCCGTGGCCGCCTGGTCCACCTCCTCGTGACGTGGCCCGCGCTGCGGCCTTGTCCCGCTCCTTATGAGCGGAGGCAAGGTCACGCTCTACTCTGTCCAACTGAGGCCCGACCTGCTCTAAGGAAGCCTCCAGCTCCATCAGCCTTGTACCCAACTCTTCGCCGAGATGGCCCTCCTCCTCCAACTCTCGACGAGTGGCAGCCAAGGCTCGCAGACCTGTGATGAACAAGGCCTCGCACTCAAACTTCAGAGCCCGACACGCGGCGAGGACCTAAAGCCCGACAGGATTGCATGAACTCTTCATGCTCCCGAGCTCCTCCCTGATGAGTGCACGCTCGGCCTCCGTCAGAGGCTCGACCCCTTGCCCGGGCCATAGCGTCGGCAGCCTCGTCACCTGCGCTGGACTCGACGATCCCGTGTGCGCCACCTCCTAGATCGCTGCCACCAATGTCTCCCCCTTCCACGGCCGACGCGTGCACGCCAGAGCTCACTGCGGCCGTGTCAGCCATGGTAGCATTGCGCGCCGTCACTTCGGCTGTGGCACCCCTCTTGAGTGTCTTCGCCAGGGTCAGGCGTGGCCGACGGGGTCTCGGCCCGACAACATGTCACTTTTCGCTCGGTGCATTGCTGCTCCCTGTCGTGTCGCTCACCCGCTTCTCCGCGCCCGCCGCAGAAGGCGCCATCCCGGTCTCGATGTCGGCCAGAGTGACCACGTCCCGTGATGGCGCGACATCTCTCGTGGACTTCGGCGGATTGACCACCTGCTCGTCCATGTCACTCGGCCTCACCACTTGAGGGCTCCCCAGTGCCTTGCCGTCACCACCGCCATGGCCAGTCCCACCAACCGGCGACTCTGTCTGCTGGACTCACACCTCAGCCGCGATCCCCACGGGCGTCGGTGAACGGGGGCCCTCCATCGAAGCCTGCAACGTCCCCATCCCCAGGATCGGCTGCGCGAATGCACATAGCCGAGTCCGGCAGCCAGCCTGGTGTCGCTGCCAAGGTCGTCGTTGTCGTTGTCGTCACCGCTGTCGTCGTCGTCATCGTCATCGCCGGCAGCACCGCCGAGATCCTCATACCTGTTGACGCCCCCCCCCCTACCGTTGGATGCATCACTGTTCTCTTCTTCATCCTCCACCTCCATCGACGCAGTCGACAATGTGTCCGGGTCCTCCCCCCTTCGCTCCTTCTGCTCTCGTAGTGCCTGTCGGCGTCACGACCTCTCCTCATTCCCTCACTATGCCAGGAAATCGGCGTCCTTCTTCTTCCTTGCCTCTCACCTAGCATCCTATTGCTCCACCCCCCTGAAGCAATTGGCGGCCCGCTATGCCTCTCCCTCCGGTAGCCGAAGGACGGGGGTCTGGATGAAGCACGTCCACTGGGACTAGAAACAACATGCAGCGATAAGAGCGACCACCATCACAATTGTAGTAAACAAGAGACGAGAAAAAAGCGATTGGGAGGCAATATTTCTCACCACATTGACCGCCCAAGGGTCCGGGCGCATCGCCAATCCATTCGGGATGGGCCAGGCCTGGACGCTGGTCCCTAATGCCGCCCTCACCCACTTCGTGACCTCGTCGTCGGGCAGCAGGTCCTCCTCCATCACATTATCTGGTATGGCATGGTTGCGGTCCCCAATGAGGAAAATAGGGAGATGGCAAGCGGACAGCGGCGTGAACCGCCGCTTGTGGTCCCACCCGACGACCCCGGCGCCGTCGAGGCCACGCTGCTTGAGATGGGCGATTGCGTCAAGGAAAACCTACTGTCTTAGCAGCACCATGGCTCACCTTTTGAGGAAAGGACAACCCGCCCCGTCACGGGGGCGCCACGGACAAAACCTCCTCTAACAGTACCCTAGATCGCCTGACCGGTCTGGGCAACGGAACCTAAGGGACTCGGGTGCTACAGCATGCCCGTGACCACTTCAAATAAATAAAGCCAAAGAACGAGTCCATACGGACTCATCCTCTAGCACGGGGGCTACACCCGATAGATGCGCTCGTGCGCACCCTGTCCGAAGAACAAGCCAACCATCCCGTGCCGAGTCAAGCCAAAGCGCGAGTTTCCCTAAACTCGCCCTCTGGCTCGGGGGGCTATACACGTCGGGTGCGCTCACACGCACCTTTTTAGGGAGTCGAGTGACCAAGAAATAATTTCATGTTGCCCATCGGCATCGGCGTAAAGATTCCCTGAACGACCCCCCGATTTGCTCGTGGGCTTGGGGGCTACTGTCGGGGGCAAAAACTAGAGGTGCCATGTGGCACCATTCAGTGGCCCATTAATAACTGAGACAACGGATCCACCGAAGCACCGCTGAGGTGCATCCATGTTGACGGTCCTTAAATGCAAAATATGACCGTCGTTTACCCGCAAGAATCACACAATTTGATCACCACCTTAGTGGTAGGAATTTATTACTAATTATTTCCACAAGTTTTGGTGACTTTGTGTATGCAGGAAGCAACCCATGGAGTTTAAATAAAATTCAAGGAAATTCAAGGAGAAAGCACACTTCCGGCCAATCAGGAGCAAGCACACGGATTAAGGAGCCCACCTTCAGCGCTTAACCGACGTAACTCCCCGTAATACCGCGCAAACAGTTGTCAGGGCCCACAGGACAGCCATCTGGAGAAAGCACAGGCCAGGAGGGGCCACCCCCAGGTCGGCCGACCTGGTCAGGTCGGGCGACCTGGCCGGGCGCCCTCTCCGCCTGGGCTTCCACGTGTTGGCTCCTCAGGACTCCCTGATGGCGGTTTGGGGGGATTCCGTGGCGGTTACTCCTCTGAAACCGACGTTAGGAGGCTATAAATAGAGGGTGAGGGCCTTCACTCCAACACACACTCAAGATTGAAGATTTAGTGCTCCTCTTGCAAAGGCCAAGTGCTACTTAGCTAGTGCTTAGATTAGGAAGAGAGTGGAGCAGAGTTCGGAGGAGGCTTGGGCTTGTCTTCGCCTTCTCCACGCTTGTACTTCGACGACATTTGCCAATCATAGTAAGTGTCGAGATTTCCCCTCTTGCAGTTTACTTTTTACTTTAATTAAGTTATAGTTCTAGCTTGTGAGCTCGTTCATCGCTCTAAGTTCTTAGGGTGCCTTAGCCTGAATATTCGTTGCTAGAAGGTTAAGGTAGTAATCGATTGCATAGACGTGGTGTCTAGGCAGGAGGTTACCTTTGATTATTCGTTAGTCTACTGGTTCGTTGAGGTAGGCGGCAGGTGGTGACAGCTCTGTCCGTCCTCTGAAATCCTCCCCGCTAGGCTAGTGCGTAGGCTCTTGGCGGAAGTCGCCTGTGGATGCAGGGGTAAGTCCGTGCCCAACGCGAGCAAACTAGAGCATAGCTTAGTTAACGTAGGAACCTAACTCTTGGGACATCCTCTCTGTCCTCTACCTATCTTAATCAATCTCTGTGTCCTTGGGTGATTTAGTCCAACGATAGACACACACGTTCCTCGTGATTCGATACCCCGGAATACTCTGGGTGAAGTGCTACATCGGTCTTCCGTGCGCTTGCGGATTTATTCGTAGACGTAAGAAAAACCAACAAGCATTTCTGGCGCCGTTGCCGGGGAACGGTTGCTGTTTTATCTGCGGACCCTAGTCACCCTCGTACCCTTTTTTTTTATCTTTCTTTCCTTATCCCTACCATGGAGCAACCTTCTATCCAATCCTTCTCTGCTCCAAGGGGCGAGTTCTACGAGCCACCTTCATCTTCAAAACCAATCCTTTCAGACGGCTTCGAACTCCGCCCAGGCTTTATAGCCATGGTTCAGGCACAACCTTTCTCGGGGATAGAAAACGAAAACCCACACCATCACCTGCGAGAATTTGAGCAATTGTGCTCGTGCATCCAAATCAGGGGTATGACACAAGAGACTCTCAAGTGGAAATTGTTTCCCTTTTCTCTTATAGAGAGGGCGAAGCAATGGTACACTCACACGACAGAAAGCACGAATGGTGACTGGAAAGAGCTCCGGGACAAATTTTGTCTTGCGTTCTTCCCAATGTCACGAATCGTTTCTCTCCGTAGAGAGGTCTTCAACTTCGAGCAGGCCGAGAAAGAATCCTTAGGCACAGCTTGGGCTAGGTTCTCGCTTTTAGTGAAATCCGGTCCTGACTTGTCTATACCCGATCCCATGCTGCTACAGCATTTTCGGATGGGTCTCGACAAGGAATCTGCCCAATATCTCGACATAGCCGCCGGAGGTTCATTCATACACAAAACGGTCTCAGAAGGAAGAACCATCCTAGAACGCATTCTAGAAAATACCTCTTTCCTTGAGCCCACCAAACCCCCCTGCGAAGAAGCTACGCCGAGCCAGGAGACTCTCCAGCTAGCCGAATCTGACCCTGCTTCGTGCACATCTCAAGACTTAGCTAGTGAGCCTCCTCCTGAACCAGGAAATTCGGATGATGAAGAAATTCAGCCGTCCGAATTCCCTTTCATCATCGAGGATGATCTTTTCAAAGATTTCGGTAACACCTCGATGTATGCCATCCAACGAAAGCCTCAAACACTAGTTCCTTCCCCTGAACCTATAGAAGAACAATTCCTTAGGGACTCAGTGAAAGAACTAACAGCCATCATGAGTGATGAGTGGTCCCGAGAAAATGAGCAATGTTCCGAACTTGTTCGGATTATCTCATCCTCTACTACCATTCCTTGTATGGTTAGAGGCAGAGCTGTGGATGTATGGTATAATCCCGCCGTAGGAATAAACATCGTTTCCGACTCCTTTGCCTTTGAGGTATTAGGAGACGAACCTCTGCTTCCTACGCAAAAGACCTTCAAAAGCCCTACCGGAGCCATCCTAGAAGGTTACGGGATTCTAAACAATGTGTCGATACGACACAAAGACGCTGAGGCCCTTCTGAACTTTCATGTCTTTGAGGTCCCAAGCTTTGATGTCCTCATCGGGCTTCCTTTAGAAAAACTCTTTACGGCAGCCTCATCCGGTAACCTCAGTGTCAACATCGGAGGAAAGGCTCTCTCAATCCCAATCTCTCGTTCGCGAAACACCATCGCTGAATTTCCTGATGAGAGAGACCTAACCGAAGAGGTGAAAGTGATTTCCCCTTTCGACCCTCCTGATATCCTCCTTGACCAAGACGCCGATCTTTTTACAGAAGAGGAGGATGATCTACAGGAAACTCTCGAGCTTCCTGAAGATAAACCACCAACTCGACCTCCCATCGAGTTAAAAACCTTACCCCCTGGCCTACGCTACGCTTTCCTACATGGTGACACGGAGTCCCCTGTCATCATCAGTGATAAGCTTCCGGAGGAGGAGACCAAGAAGCTGATCTCTGTCTTAGAGAAACATCGCTCTGTCTTTGGGTACTCCCTCCAAGACCTAAAGGGAATTAGTCCCACTCTCTGCACCCATCGCATCCCTCTTGACCCCGAGAGTACACCTTCTAGGGAACCTCAGAGGAGGTTAAATAATGCTATGCGCGAGGTTGTGAAGAAGGAAGTTCTAAAACTTCTGCATTCAGGGATCATATATCCCGTACCTCATAGTGAGTGGGTGAGCCCGGTGCAAGTAGTGCCGAAGAAGGGAGGTATGACGGTCGTTAAGAATGATAAGAACGAGCTTATTCCCCAGCGTACCGTCACGGGATGGAGGATGTGTATCGATTACAGAAAACTTAACAAGGCAACAAAGAAGGATCATTTCCCGCTGCCCTTCATCGATGAGATGTTAGAACGGTTGGCAAACCATTCCTTCTTTTGTTTCCTTGATGGGTATTCTGGTTATCATCAGATTCCTATCCATCCCGATGATCAGAGTAAGACCACCTTCACATGCCCGTATGGAACGTATGCCTACCGTAGGATGTCTTTTGGGTTGTGTAATGCACCCGCCTCTTTCCAACGGTGTATGATGTCCATATTCTCGGACATGATCGAGGAAATCATGGAAGTCTTCATGGATGACTTCTCAGTCTATGGGAAGACCTTCGATCACTGTCTCGAGAACTTGGACAGGGTCTTGACTCGATGCCAAGAAAAGGACCTGGTACTTAATTGGGAAAAATGCCACTTTATGGTCCGAGAAGGCATAGTGCTAGGGCACTTAGTGTCCAAGAGAGGGATCGAGGTGGATAAGGCGAAAATAGAAGTTATCGAGCAACTTCCACCTCCGATCAACGTCAAGGGTATTCGTAGCTTTTTGGGGCATGCTGGGTTCTACCGACGATTCATCAAAGATTTTTCGAAAATCGCTAGACCCCTCACCAACCTCTTAGCTAAGGATGCGCCTTTTGACTTTGATGATGAGTGCTTGAAATCTTTTCATCTCTTGAAAAATGCACTCATCTCAGCTCCCATCATCCAACCCCCTGATTGGAAGCTGCCCTTTGAAATCATGTGTGATGCTAGTGACTATGCCGTAGGGGCCGTTCTCGGCCAAACTAAGGACAAGAAGCATCACGCAATAGCCTACGCCAGCAAAACCTTGACAGGAGCACAGCTCAACTACGCTACCACAGAAAAGGAGCTCCTGGCTGTGGTTTTTGCTATCGATAAGTTTAGATCTTATTTAGTTGGAGCAAAGGTAATTGTTTACACTGATCATGCTGCACTAAAGTACCTGCTCGCTAAAAAAGATGCTAAACCAAGGCTCATCAGATGGATCCTCTTACTCCAAGAATTTGATCTTGAAATAAAAGATAAGAAAGGAGTAGAGAATTCCGTAGCAGATCATCTATCTCGTATGCAAGTCACTAACATGCAGGAACTACCAATCAACGACTTCCTACGAGATGATATGCTGCTAAAGGTCGCGGACTCCACACCCTGGTATGCAGATATCGTGAATTTCATGGTTACAGGGTATGTTCCGCCGGGGGAAAACCGAAAGAAACTGGCCTATGAAAGTAGGCGACACCTTTGGGACGACCCCTTCCTCTACAGGGTCTGTGCCGATGGTCTGTTGCGGCGATGCATCCCCACCATTGAGGGTGCACAGATAATTGAGAAGTGCCATGCAGCTCCGTACGGAGGACACTACGGCGTGTACCGGACGCAAGCAAAAATCTGGCAAAGTGGTTTCTATTGGCCGACGATGTATGAGGACACCAAGGAGTACATCAGGAGGTGCAGGAGATGCCAGAGGCATGGAGGAATCTCATCTCGCAACGCGATGCCCTTGACATACAACCTGCAAGTCGAACTTTTCGACGTCTGGGGCATCGACTTCATGGGACCCTTCCCAAGGTCCTATGATTGCGAGTATATCCTGGTGGCAGTCGACTACGTGTCAAAGTGGGTTGAAGCATTGCCATGCAGAGCTGCAGATGCAAAGAGCGCACGGAAGATGCTCTATGAGATCATTTTCCCACGCTTTGGGGTACCAAGGATGGTGATTAGTGATGGAGGTTCACACTTCACGGATAAAGGATTCCGACACTTCCTGAGGGAACTCGGTTCCGACCATAACATTGCTACTCCATACCACCCCCAGACCAGCGGTCAGGCAGAGACCTCGAACAAGCAAATCAAGAACATCCTGCAGAAAACAGTGGAGGAAATGGGATCGGGATGGAAGAATAAGTTGCCAGATGCACTATGGGCATATCGCACTGCATACAAGACCCCCATAGGCATGTCTCCATTCCAGCTGGTCTACGGCAAGACTTGCCATCTGCCGGTAGAACTGGAACACAAGGCATACTGGGCAATAAAGAAATGGAATATGGATTCCAAAGAAGCAGGAAGGCACAGAATGAAGCAAATTTCTGAGCTGGAGGAATGGAGAGAAAAGGCATATCATAATGCCAGGATCTATAAAGAAAAGACCAAGAAATGGCACGACAAAAGGATACAGCCAAAGGAGTTCAACCCTGGAGACAAGGTGCTACTCTTCAACTCAAGAGTGAAGCTGTTCGGCGACGGGAAGCTGCGAAGCAAATGGCTTGGGCCATATCTCGTCATTGACGTCGCGACACATGGAGCGGTCACACTCCAGGACAAGGAAGGGAACGCGTTTAAGGTAAACGGCCATCGACTTAAAATCTTTTACGATTCTATTAAAAGTATAGGAGTTGAGGAGGACGTAGTCAATTTAATTGACTTCCGGGCCTACCCATAGCCTTTACGGGCACCTAAACTTAGAATCAAATTAAATTGCCGTACTTTTCCCCCTCTTTGGACCTCCCTTAGGCAGCCCACGAGGCAGCAGCCCCAGGGGGCCCACCACCAGGTCGGCCGACCTGGCCAGGTCGGCCGACCCCCTGGTGGCGCCGCCGCTTTCCGTTTTTCTCTCACGCGTTCCTCCAACTTCCCCCTTCGCCCTAATCGGAGATTCTCGCGGAGAATCGCGAATATACCGTCGGGGGACTCTCCTTTTAAGCAGAGGGGAGCGATGCTTTTCTCTCATCCCAAACCTTCCTGTGAACCTCTTCCAGAGCCCCCAATTTCGTCATGGCTGCCAAAAAGAGCACTTCCCAGGCTTCCTTGACCAGCTCCGCCCTTGCCCTTAGCGGGGAAATCACCCCCGCTAACCAAATTGTCCCGACCAACCTCGATCTCACCCTTGCCGAGATCGTTGAGCCTCTCGCCATTGAGCCTCCCCTGCGCCGCGAAGAGGAAAGGGCAGGCCGTACACGGTTTGCTGAACGGCGCAGCCCTTCCGCCACCCGCACATCACAGCGGGCACTTTCGCCGACCCCGGCACGCACCATGAAGACGCGGGGAACGTCGCCTGTACGGCGTCCTACCCCCGACATCAAGAGACCAACGACGGGCACTCTGGCGCACCGCAAGACGACACCCACCCGTCGTCTCCACAACGGGGATCCCTCCGCTCTCCTGCCCAGGGAACACCTCGTTGAGACGCTTCGGGGCAGGGATGGGTCGCCATTCGGGTACAAGTACCGGATGGACTACATCCCCACGTCGCCAGAGCAGAAGGGACGGTTCACCAGCACCGAACCACGCACCGGACCGGGCAAGGGGAAAGTGCTCTTCCCCAAGCTCACTTCGGAGGACAAGCGGGAGATGGAGGAATCCATCGACTCCTCCCCGCAGAAGACCATCAGCCGCTTCCTCGACCCCCCGCCAATCACAGCGGAGGGCGGACACTACCAGGACAGCGGGGACGAGGCGACAGGTCCCTCCAAGGCCAAGCTTGCGCAGGACGTTCTCCTCCTACGGGCAGAGAATAAGAGGCTGGCCAACAAGTTGGCGGAGGAGTTGGTTGATCGTGCTCAACTTGAGGATCGTGTGCAACGCCTCGAGGAGGGTATGAAAGACCTCCGCCGTGGCTTATGCGCTAAGATGGAGCGCATTTGTAGCCACATGGGAGAGCCCGACTTATATAAGGGCAAATGAATAGGCTCTCCCATATAGTTTAGGAAAATAGGCGCTTAGTTTCCCTTTTTAGATTTTCTTCGTTTATTTCATTAAAATGTAATGCGCCTATAATAAAGAATTGAATAATGGAACCCACTGAGCCCATAAAGCCGGTGGGGTCCACCTTTGCTTTCACACTTTTCCTTTTTGTTTGTGTCAAATAAAAAGAAGTCAGGAAACAAGTGTGGAGGAGGATTTGCGAAGTACGAACGCGCAAACGGACGGTCTACCCTGAGAAATATGTTGCACAGGGCGGCACGAAGCGACACGACGAACCAGGGGACCAGAGGAGCATCTCCCAGGTCGGGCGACCTGGCTAGGTCGGCCGACCCAGGCCTGGCTCCCCTCGGACCCCCACTTGGTCCATACTCTGGTTTGCACGTCCACTTCCCATTCCTCCCTGCCTCTCTGCTTATTTTCTCCTTGAATATGGAAAAATTAATAAATACTAAAAACCTGAATTTTCTCCATAATTCATTCTTTTTGATTTATCATCTTGCATGCCCCTTATTCCTAGAATGTTTGCCTAAATTTCCATGACTATATCTTTAGGAAAACATGCTACCTAGGACTATTGATTTGTGTGATATGAATAGACTTTATGAATCTTCACTCTTATGCTTATAACTTGGGATTTTCTTTTGAAAATGATAAATTTGACAGCCAACTCCTCAATGATAAAATTTATCCTACCAAGGCCAAATTTTGCTTATCAAAGATTGTGCTCTTTTGTGCTACTTATTAATTTATTGAGCCGTGTTAAAATTTTGAGACCCAAATTGAGATGCCTGTTATGCTTCATTTATCAAGTCTGTGTGCACATCCACCCCTATGCTAAAACTTCTACACTGGAAGTTAGCATCTCCACCATCCATGAAAATAAAATACTCCAGTTCTACATACTTCCCTCCGTATTTTGTTGCAAAAAGAGTATGGGCTATCTAGTATTCAAAAAAAAAAAAAAAAAAAAAAAAGAGAAGAAGAGAAAAGAAAAGAAAGAAAGATAGCCCATGATCTCATTTCAATGAGGGAATATTCTAAGGAGTATCCATCTTCCATCTACCAAATAAATGTGCACAGACTTGACTTATGAATCATGACTTGTTTTTCTCTTTGGATCCGAATTTTGACTTAGCAAGATATGAATTATAAGTATGCCACCATTTCAATCCTATTCTTGAGCTCCACATATACCATATTTAGAGATAGGACATGAAAGGCACAATGCCTTGGTGAGGAAAATACACCTTTGAGCGACTAAGAGAATCATTTGAGGAGTATGGCTACTATTCTTTGATTGTGAAAATCTTTTCGAAAACCCAAGTTACATAAGCAGAAGGAGCTGAGTTTTCGGAGTCAAGATTCGTTCCATTCATCAATATCCAAAGAAGGCATGATAGACACTTCAAAAGCTCATGGAGATACAAGGTAATGCCTGGAATAATTTGCATGCTAGATTTGATTTATCAAGGTTTGAATTATCACTTAGTCCTTAGTCTTTAGTCCTTTACTCGAGGACGAGCAAAGGCCAAGTGTGGGGGAGTTTGTTGACGGTCCTTAAATGCAAAATATGACCGTCGTTTACCCGCAAGAATCACACAATTTGATCACCACCTTAGTGGTAGGAATTTATTACTAATTATTTCCACAAGTTTTGGTGACTTTGTGTATGCAGGAAGCAACCCATGGAGTTTAAATAAAATTCAAGGAAATTCAAGGAGAAAGCACACTTCCGGCCAATCAGGAGCAAGCACACGGATTAAGGAGCCCACCTTCAGCGCTTAACCGACGTAACTCCCCGTAATACCGCGCAAACAGTTGTCAGGGCCCACAGGACAGCCATCTGGAGAAAGCACAGGCCAGGAGGGGCCACCCCCAGGTCGGCCGACCTGGTCAGGTCGGGCGACCTGGCCGGGCGCCCTCTCCGCCTGGGCTTCCACGTGTTGGCTCCTCAGGACTCCCTGATGGCGGTTTGGGGGGATTCCGTGGCGGTTACTCCTCTGAAACCGACGTTAGGAGGCTATAAATAGAGGGTGAGGGCCTTCACTCCAACACACACTCAAGATTGAAGATTTAGTGCTCCTCTTGCAAAGGCCAAGTGCTACTTAGCTAGTGCTTAGATTAGGAAGAGAGTGGAGCAGAGTTCGGAGGAGGCTTGGGCTTGTCTTCGCCTTCTCCACGCTTGTACTTCGACGACATTTGCCAATCATAGTAAGTGTCGAGATTTCCCCTCTTGCAGTTTACTTTTTACTTTAATTAAGTTATAGTTCTAGCTTGTGAGCTCGTTCATCGCTCTAAGTTCTTAGGGTGCCTTAGCCTGAATATTCGTTGCTAGAAGGTTAAGGTAGTAATCGATCGCATAGACGTGGTGTCTAGGCAGGAGGTTACCTTTGATTATTCGTTAGTCTACTGGTTCGTTGAGGTAGGCGGCAGGTGGTGACAGCTCTGTCCGTCCTCTGAAATCCTCCCCGCTAGGCTAGTGCGTAGGCTCTTGGCGGAAGTCGCCTGTGGATGCAGGGGTAAGTCCGTGCCCAACGCGAGCAAACTAGAGCATAGCTTAGTTAACGTAGGAACCTAACTCTTGGGACATCCTCTCTGTCCTCTACCTATCTTAATCAATCTCTGTGTCCTTGGGTGATTTAGTCCAACGATAGACACACACATTCCTCGTGATTCGATACCCCGGAATACTCTGGGTGAAGTGCTACATCGGTCTTCCGTGCGCTTGCGGATTTATTCGTAGACGTAAGAAAAACCAACAATCCACTTGGCCCCCTCGAAGGGAATCTCCATGCCGACCGAGTCTCGAGAGCGGGGGATGTGCAACCCCCGGTCTGCTCGACCCCTCGGGGGTCGAGGGCCTGTTGTGTCTTGCTCGACCCCCATAGGGGTCGAGGTGAAACCATCCCACTCGAAGGGGTCCAGATCCGACTCACTCTTTCGAACTAACGACCCGGCCACTCGCCCGGTCCTATTACCTCTAGGATAAGGACGATCGGTTCACCGATGACATGACCAAGACAACAGTAAGTGGATCCCAGGACCGTTGGATAAGCTCTGCCACTGCCAACTCCCATCAGTGGGTCCCGCCCAAGACGGGGTGACCCCACGAATCACTGACCAAGCTGAAACGACGGGGCAGAGAAACTCAATTGCTCTGCAAGGACGGGACGGATCCACACTCCAAGAGGGCCCAGACAGGCGCAACCTGATGTGTCGAGCCCCGACAAGGGGGTCGAGCGAGGCGACGGTCAACAACCGCCAACCGTCCCACCTTTAATGTCGTACCCAGCATGCGCGCACAGTATCACGAGGTCAAATCTCCTTGTACACCTACTCCGCTCATCATCACTGGCGTCCACTGATGATGGCAGGCGTGGCAGGGCATACCACGCTGGTCTCGCCTGATGACACTCCCAACAGTGGCAATGAAGGACGGTTTGATAGACAGGCAGATTAAACTTTGCCCAGGCGACGTGATAACACCCGCGCTGCATCACCCCCGATCTGCAGAACACACCATCTACAGGCATCAAGAGGCTCAACCCAGCGACGGTAAAGGGAGGCACGCTTGGACACAGTGCCCTCTGACACAAGACCAGGACAACAGGGCCCGCGGGGACCAACGACTACGCCATCGACCGGAGGCTTCGCCTTCTCCGGCACGGCTTCACCGACTCCACACGTGCAGGAATCTCTCTTTCTCTCTCTCCCTCTCTCATTGTAAGGTGGTCCTAACCCCTTGAAATATAAAAGGGGAAGCCTTCTTCTTCTTAAAGGGACAGGGCAGGAAAACTGACCATAAAAAACACACTAACTCACATGCCCACGAGCAACCTGACACTTGAAGACTCCTCCTCTCTCCCCTCCATTCTACACCCTGGTGCAAGTAACACGAGCGAGCTCGAGAACTGGACGTAGGGGATTTTCCCAAACCAGTATAACCCCCGTGTCCTCTTGCATAGCCATTATCGAATTTGGAGCGCTCACCCCTAGAATAAATTCTACTCACCAATGATCTAAACACCGACAATGCCCAAGAAAGCATCAAAAAGGAAATCCTGGAGGTGAATTATAGACATGCAGCTAGTGCAACAGCTCACCATAAAAACAAAAAAAAAATCCTTTGATGTTAGTGATAATCAAGAAGCATTTCAGAGAGGAATGATGACCGGTCTAAATATATAGCAAGGAAGAGCATCAGTTGTCTCCTTTACTATTTATTTCTTATGAATCTATACAACTTATTAATTGAGGTGCGGTCGTCCACTTCGTATCCACAAAGTTAGAGATTGAATCCAAGTCAGTTTTATACCTTCCATATTAAGCACCGACTTTCAAAACTCATAACTCCCACGTCCGGGGACCCAATGAAACAAACTCGGACTCTATCTCATAGCCCTAAAAAAGTTATACAACTTTGGTATTCAATGGATTCATAGATTTGAAAGTCTTTGTGTCCAAATATACGATGCAAAAATATCTATTCTGATTTGGAGTCTTCTACGCACGTCTCCTTGCGTGGCCTATATCTTATAGTTCTGGAGTCCAAATAATATGATGCATATATATTCCGGAAAGCTCTCAACGAGATCTACAATTTTAGTAGTCACACTTTTCCTATTGAGGCATGTCTTGAAGTCCAAAACCGCGACACAATGCAGTACTATTTCTAGACTGCGTAAATTATTTTTTCCTTTCGGATAAACCTTCTAGAAATTTTTAGTCATTGGGTCATGACATTGGGCTTACATGTTGAGTTTCATGTATGTACGGAGGTATCTTGTAGGTGACATGGGCTTGTGGGAAACCAGGAGTCGGGCTTCATATCGCTACTTCTCATCTTTGAACCTTTTTAGTATTATTTCACTTAATTTTGCAACATTTCAAACAACACTACATGTCGAAATTGATAATATTAGAGATAAAAAATATATTTATGATGATAATATGATAGAAAGTGTTGAGAAAATGATTGCTTATATAAAATGGTACACTAAGAAGCATCAACAGTAATATAAATATGATCTTTCATGTAAAAATATTAATAATACTGTATATGTTTAATAAATATATTATGTAAAATGATAATGCATAATGCAATGCTATAGCATATCTGTTATTCAGTAATATAGTATGTGTGGAGGAATATATTCCTATATTCGTCCAAGAGGGGGGGTGAATAGGAAATAATTCCTGAAAATAACTTAATAGTAAAAGTTAAATGCACAGTATTGGACTTGTCCGACTATTGTGAGGAAAGTCCATGTACTTGTCCGATGGCACGAGATAGAAAAGTAGATCGACCGATTAAAACTTCAATCTAGTGCAAGGCAAGATAGAAACTAGTGAATACAAGCTAGAGGAAGTTGTAGAAGCAGGGAAAAAGTCTAGCATGCAACCTACACAAGTTAATCTAAGAAATACGAAGTAACCCTAACTAGGAAGTTTATGAGCAAGAACAAGTAATAAAGGGCAAGTAATAAATCACAAAGGGGACACGGGATTTTTTACTGAAGTTCAGCTCCACAAAGAAGCCTACGTCTCCGTTAAGGAATCCACAAAGGACCGGGTCTCTTTCAACCCTTAACCTCTCCAATTAACCACTAAGATCAAACTTGGTTTTCGACTAGCAACTTCACATAGGAGGGGTCAATACAAACTTCCCGAGGCGTCACCACACGAGTTGGGCGCTCAACGGGCACCTCTAACCATCTAGGGGATGAATCCCCAAGAGTAACAAACACAAGAGTCGTCAGCGGTGAGGATGAACAAAGTGCTCAAGAGGATGGAAGCTTGGAGGTGATGTAGCACTTCAATCTTCTCTCAATCCCTTCACAAATCAAGATTGGAAGCAAGAGAGGAGAGTTGGGGAGAGCAAAATGAGCTTGAGAGTGTTTTTGAGTGGAATGAGTAACCTCCCAACCAAAGGGCGAGATGGGGATCTATTTATAGCCCATGGAGAAAAAGAGCCGTTGGATGAGCAAAAACTGAGATCTGTGTTGGACAAGTCTGATGGTCAACGGACATATCCGACGAAGTTGATTGGCGTGCTCTCTGGAGTCCGACGAAGTTGCCTGATACCTCAGACAACCCTAGTTCATCGGACAAGTCCGATGGTCATCAGACAAGTCCGACGACAAAAAGTGGCAAGGGCTCTGGAGTCCGATGAAAAAGTCTAAGACGTCGGACTATCCTCAAGTAATCGGACAAGTCTGATGACTGTCGGACATGTCCTATGACCCAGTGTGGCAACCTATCTGGAGTCCGATGCATCGGACAAGTCCGATGATTTTGTGTTGGGAAAGAGATTTTTGACCAAGGAAGTGGGAATTTTGCACTTGATTCATTTTTACTTGAAACTCTTGTGTCCCTCTTGATAATACGGCTTCCCTATACTCAAGAAAATAAAAAAAGGTCTTCATGAACTTCATTCTTGAGAATATTTGAATTTCATCTTTGAAGCACTTTGCCATCTTCTTTTCTCCTTTTTTCCCCTAACTAGCAAGTTTATGAGCAAGAACAAGTAATAAAGGGCAAGTAATAAAGCACAAAGGGGACACGGGATTTTTCACTGTAGTGCAGCTCCACAAAGAAGCCTATGTCTCCGTTGAGGGATCCACAAAGGACTAGGTCTATTTCAACCCTTAACCTCTCCAAGTGACCACTAAAATCAAACTTGGTTTTCCACTAGCAACTCCACAAAGGAGGGGTGAAAGTCGCCTAGAGGGGGGGGGGGTGAATAGGTGATTATCCCTAAAAATCACTTAATTCGAACAATTAATAGCACAGAAGAACTTTGTCCGACTGGATTGTCCAACTATGGTAGGATATTGTCCGATTACTTCAAATATTCGATTATAGTAGGACAATGTCCGACGACCTCGCAGCGGAAAACAGATCAACCGTCAAAATGGACAAAGTTGTATGAATCAAGCTAGGAGTAGGCAACTAAGCATGCAAGAAAGCAACAGTAGAAGGGGCACTAGCTAGCAAGCAACCTACACTTGCAAATCTAGGAAACAAATCACTATAACAAGCTAGGAAGATAATAACAAGCAAAGCACACAAGCAGGATTTAAACAAGAGCAAATAAGGACAAGGAGACACAAGGATTTTTCACCGAAGTTCAGCTCCACCAAGGAGCCTACATCTCCGTTGAGGGAGCCACAAAGGACCGGGTCTGTTTGAACCCTAAACCTCTTCAAGCTTCCACCAAGGAAAGCTTGAGCTTCACTATGAATCTCCACGAAGGAGGGGCCAATACAAATGTCCCGCGTCTCAACCACAAACTTGGGAGCTATTCGGGCGATGCCTAACCGTCTAGGGGATGAATCCCCAAGAGTAACAAACACAAAATACGTCAATGTTGAGGATGAACCAAGTGCTCTTGAGAGGAATGTATTGCTCAATAAAATCTCCTCAAATCTTCTCTCAAACCCACCAAGGAATGGACTAGGAACCAAGGGAGGAGAAGGGGAGTGCTCAGATGAGTTTGGAATGTATTTTTTAGTTGTGGGAGTGGCCAGCCGACCAAAGGGGGTCGGGGTGGCCCTTTATAGCCGAGGCTTGAAAAAGAGCCGTTGGAGACAATTATTGTCGGACATTATCCGACTGGGGTTGGACGTTGTCCAATAAATTGATGTGCAGGGCTCTGGAGTCTGAAAAGATAGTCCGAGCGACTCGGATATTGCTCTGGTCATAGGATAGTCGGACATTGTCCGATAGAGTCAGACATTGTCCGAGTCTTCTTCAATTGGCAAGATTCGCAACATTCTGGAGTCCGATGGCATTGACCGGTGGCTTCGGATATTTCTGGTAGTCAGACATTGTCCTATAGAGTCGAACATTGTCTGATGAGTCAGACATTGTCCTAGTGGAGTCGGACATTGTCCTGCTCTTCCTGGTTTGATGAGTTGCGCACCATTCTAGAGTCCGACTGGATTGTCCGACTGAGTCGGACATTGTCCGACCCCATGGATTTGAATATAGTGCGCATCATTCTGGAATCCGATTACAATGTCCGATGAAGCCGGACATTTTCTGATGAAAAGGATTTTTAAGGAAGTATTTGTCTCTTGGAATGGAATTTGAGCACTTGGTCTTTCAACACTTATTTCTTTTGCATCCCTCTTGATAGTACAGTGTTCCTACCCTTAAGACAAAAGATAAAACATTAAGTCTTGATTCTTGAGCGTAGATACTCTTTTTCGAAAATTTGCACTTTGTTGGCTTTTCTTTTCTTTCTCTTTTAGATTTCCTTGCTCTCATATTCATCAATAATTAGAAACTATACACATGCTCAATGGAAATATTAGTCCTTTTAATTGTATTGACCTCAATCACTCAAAACCATAATTAGGGGCCTAGATGCACTTTCAATCTCCCCCCTTTTTGGTGATTGATGACAATACAACTAAAGTTCACAATTTATAGATAAGAAAGCATTAAAAGATAGAACAAATAAATAGGAGCTCCCCCTTAATGTGTGCATGAATTGAATTCCAAATTGGGCACTAATAACCCATATGCACATATTTGAGAGAAAAATAGATGAGCTCCCCCTATTTCCTTGCATTGATCCACATAGTATCAATAAAAAGAAAGACAATAATGC
The DNA here is from genome assembly GCA_030378355.1 of Eleusine indica. NCBI lineage: Eukaryota > Viridiplantae > Streptophyta > Magnoliopsida > Poales > Poaceae > Eleusine > Eleusine indica. Next base: position 19,533,164 of record CM059494.1, read on the forward strand.
ATATGACATGTGAATCACACAAATGTAACTAAAAAGGGAAACAAATAACATTACATCAAGCCACATTTTCATAACACGTAGTTCATCACACAGAGCATAAATAAGTCTTACACAAATAAGATTCACACAATAGAGTTCGAAAACACATAAATGACATGTCCAACGAGATCACAAGATACAAAATGATAATAATCTAGGTGAACTTCTTGACTCTTCTTCTCCCCCTTTGGCATCAAGACACCAAAAAGAGGAAGGAAAGAAAATCACTCATCGCCATTATAGTCACGGTCCTCTTCATCTTCATCATCCTCATTATTCCTCCTTTGTGGTGGTGTCTCCTCCATAATCTCATCCTCATTATCAACCTCGTCATCAAACCTAGTGTAGAAGGGTCCAGCACCACTAGTACCAGCTATAGCAGTAGGATGGGCATAGGAGGAATAGTAGCCAAAGTACTGAGACTCCTCATCAGTGAAGGTACTCCAAGGATTCTCAACTAGAGGAGGACAAGGTGCAGGATCTAGGGATGGAGAGCGAGGAGGCTGAACGGCTAGGTGATCATATATGGCCTTCTGACGCTTGTTCAACACATCTTGATGCTTCTCAATGTTGTCAAGCCTGGCATCGAGTCTGTTGTAGATACTGAAAAGTCCCCCAAGCATCTTGAAAAGGCCTCCCCTTTTTTTGCTAGAACCTCTGCCTCTGCGTCGATGGGAAGGACCTGGAGTAGAGCGGGCTGAGGGTGCTGGTGGTGAGTTAGGCTCGCTGGAGGGAGCTTGTCTAGGAGTGGAAGCACCACTGGTAGCACTTGAAGGAACGTTAGGCCTGAGACTCTTGTGTTCACACTCTTTCTTGAAGGTCTTCTTGGTCACCTTCTCAATCATGAACATGATGAAAGGAGCATAAGCACAGCCACGGCTAGCTATAATAGCCACATGCCACATCTCTGAGTAGATAAAGTCAAACACATTAAACTTCTCAGAGCCACCAATCCAATCAAGAAGATCCTCCTCAAAACTTGGAACATGATCAGCACTGCCACCCCTTGGAGCAATAGAGACTAACCATCCTATGAAGCACATTGTAGAAGGGCTTAAACCCAGCAGCATATGGTGGATTGCAATCATCTTCATTGACATACATGTACTTCATTTCGGAGGGGAACATTGTGCGTCCATCATGAATATGCTTTGGTTCATCATAGGAACCCCTTATACCAAGCAAAGTACCAAAGCGAGATAAAGTGCAAGAATACCTCTTGCCTTGTGTCATCGAAGTCAACTTCTTTGCTCGTTCATCAAAATACCCAAGGGAGTAAAATTGTGACACAATCTCTTGATTCCAGTTGTACCTGAACCCCATAATGTCCTTGATTCCATGGAACTCACAAGCTTCAATGATTTCCTTGAACACTAGATTTTTCTTACATTCCATGTACTCCCACTCAATGTATTGCATGGCAATGGTGGGATGCTTCTTGCTCTTGTAGGCACACATTTACCAATTTGTGTGGAAGTGAGACCAAAACCTAGGATCAATGGCCTCCTTCTTAGCTGCATAGTAGTTGATTTCCCTCACCTCATGACTTGCCTCTTCAGTGGCCTTCACATAGGTAACAGGCTCTTTGTCCACATTAGGAGCAACAATCACATTGCGCATGACACGGTTGATCTCAATGGGTTCTTCTTCCTCATGACACTCAGCATATCTAGGATGCACAGTGCGAGGCTTCCTTCTTTTGGATTTGCTACCTCCGACATCATCCATGTACTTGGATCGCTTCTCCTCCTGAGACCAAGTGCCAGAAATCCTAACAAAGGAGATAGTGTGGTAGAATGAGAGATAGAATTTTTGAAGACAACATGGTCATACGGGAGAAAACAGAAACTTTTGGAAAAATTTGGGTGGAGTCGGACATTATCGGATTGCGTCGGATATTATCCGACATCAGACATTGTCCGACTGACCCAGACATTGTCCGACTCCCCCAAAATTTCCACAAAAATTTGAGCTTTCTCAAATCTGACAATAACTCCTAGCCATATTGCATACAAAGCATCTATAGCATCCTAGGAAGTATCTCCATGAACTACAATGGTGAGGGCATAAAGGAGGAACCTAGCATTGCAAAGTCAAACCCTAACCCTAGGAGGGAGAAGAGAAAAGAGGAAAAACCTCGCAACAATGGAGGTACTCGAACTTTATCCGATGAAGGGAGTCCCCTCCCCCTAAAACTTGGTCCTCTTGACGGTGGGAGAGAGGGATCGTCGCTGGTGCTCCTTGGCCGCCGGTTTGAGAGGTGAGAGAGAGAGTTTGAAAGAATGAAATGTTTGAAAACGAAAGGGTAGGCTCGGGCCCTAGTATGGGCAAAAATTTCTTTACTCGGACAATGTCCGACTGGGTCGGTCATTATTCAACTAGGTCCAATTATCGGTCATTATCCGATTGGGTCGAATTTTGTCCGACTCTGGTAAAAGCTGACTTGCCTCCTTTGGCAGAAATTGCTGATTTTTTTGTCACCTTCTTCTCTAGCTATGCTTAGGTAGACATCTTATTGATCTCATGAACATGCTTAGGTAGACATCCACTTGAGTTTTAGTGGATGCAACCAGCCACAATCAATCATTCCAACAATGATTACATCCACATCAATACGATCCAATGATCAAGAACCAAACAATTTTCAAAAAATAAAACAGTCATCATTTAGCAATATTTTTCATTTTTGAAAAATATTACTCTATGTCACCACAGATGTGCAAGCTTTCAAACCATATTGCTAGAATCAAGAATATTAAGTTCACCCCTAAGATAGCAAAAACACTTTTAATCTAGTGGCTTGGTAAATGTATCGGCCAATTGTTCTTCGGTTCTCACATGACTAACTTCAATATCCCCCTTGATAGAATGATCTCTCAAAAAGTGGTGCGGATATCTATATGCTTTGTGCGCGAGTGCTCGACGGGGTTGTAAGCAAGCTTTATGGCACTCTTATTGTCACATAGGAGAGGGACTCGATTCAAATTATAACCATAGTCCTTTAGAGTTTGTCGCATCCATAATAGTTGTGCACAACAACTACTGGCTGCTACATACTCCGCTTCGGCTGTGGATAGAGCAACGGAATTTTGTTTCTTGGATAACCATGATACTAGGAACCTATCCAAGAATTGGCATGTCCCGGAGGTGCTCTTTCTATCCACCTTATTCCCAGCATAATCCACATCGGAATAGCCTATTAGGTTGAACTTTGAACCCTTGGGGTACCAAAGCCCTAGGTTGGCTGTGTGAACCAAATATCTCAAGATTCTTTTAATGGCCACCATGTGACACTCCATAGGAGCAGCTTGAAAACATGCACATATACACACACTAAGCATGATGTCGGGCCTAGATGCACAAAGATAAAGCAAGGAGCCGATCATAGAACGATATACCTTTTGATCAACCAGCTTGTCCTTTTTAGTGAGGTCAAGGTGACCATTTGTCGCCATGGGAATCTTGATGGGTTTTGCCTTGTCCATGTCAAACTTCTTCAAAATATCCTATGTGTACTTGGCTTGACATAGAAAGGTAGTTGCTTCACTTGGAAGCCTAGAAAGAAAGTCAATTCTCCCATCATGGACATCTTGAACCTCTTGGTCATTATCTTGCTAAACTCTTCACAAAAAGTTTTATTAGTAGAACCAAATATTATATCATCAACATAAATTTGGCACACAAATATGCCATTGTCAAAGAGCTTTGTGAAGAGAGTTGCATCAGCCTTGCCCATTTTAAAACCTTTTCTTAAAAGAAAATCCCTAAGGCATTCATACCATGCTCTTGGTGCTTGCTTAAGCCCATAGAGCGCCTTATGGGGCTTGTAAACATGGTTAGAATATGAGGGGTCTTCAAATCCTGGTGGTTGCTCCACCTACACTTCTTCCTTGATTGGCCCATTGAGGAAAGCACTCTTGACATCCATTTGGTATAACTTGAAATCATGATGAGTGGTAAAGGCAAGTAGCATCCTAATTGATTCAAGCCTCGCCACAGGGGCAAAGGTTTCATCAAAATCCAATCCTTCTACTTATGAGTATCCTTTTGCCATGAGCCTTGCCTTGTTTCTTGTTACAACACCATCTTCATTTTGCTTGTTGCGGAACACCCATTTAGTGCCCACAACATTCTTGTTCTTTGGTCTTTCTTCCAATGTCCACACTCTATTTCTTGTAAAGTTGTTCAATTCTTCTTGCATGGCCATCACCCAATCCGAATCCTCGAGCACATCTTCTACTCTAAATGGCTCCGAAGAAGAGACAAAAGAGTAATGTTCACAGAAATTACAAACTCGAGATCTAGTGATTACCCCATGTCGATGTCGCCTAGAATTTGTTCAACGGGGTCATCACGTTGCACACTTTGGTGCACTCTTGGGTGAGGTGGATGTGAGCTTGCTTGACCACCATCTTTATCAACCTCTTGATCATGTCTTGGAGAATCATCGAGTGATGCTTGCTCGTGATAATTATCACCAACATTTTGGCCTTGATCGTCTTGATCATGATTTGTGCATGGTTGGTCTTGACTTGAGGGAGAGGGTTGAGTTTCATCATTTCTTTATTCTTGTGGTCTCATATACCAATGCCCATAACTTTTATTGCGTGTCTAGGAGCTTCATCATCTACATCATTAGCAACTTGCTCCCCTTGAGAGCCATTAGATTCATCAAATGTCACGTCACGTGCAATTTCAACACAACTGGTGGTTTTGTTGAACACACGATAGGCGTGAACATTTGATCCATACCCAAGCAAGAAAACTTCACCATCATGGAGCTTGCGTCGAGGCGAAGCAAAGTTGTGAAGGGCTCGATGGCGTTCGGGCGAAGGAAAAAGAGTTGGACGGTTTTGCCTTCGGTGGTAGGTGGCAATGAGTTATAGGTCAAGGATAGAATTGTCTTGGACCCTAGGCCTATATCAGGAGAGGTGTGGCTAGTGGTAGAGGTGCCTCTTCCCATTAGCCTTGTTAGGTGTTCATTCAAAGTGCTACGGGAGGTCTTCATGTAATAGAGGAGAGGACAGGATGTGTGAGAGACATCGCTTTCTCTTCCAAATAGTGGGAGGAAGAGGGCGGCTTCCTAGCCTTGTATCCACGGATCTTATAAGCATGTTTCTATGATATGAGAATCATTTTTGTGCTCAAGATCTTCCTCTCACCCTAAATCCCGAGTTTCTCTTTTTCTCTATTTTTGGAGCTATTTTCGTGGAAATTTTTTATCTCCATTTTGGGCAAGTCTTTGGGACGGATTTCATGGGAAACTTGGTGCTATGATAGCTAGAACAAATCCCTATAGGTCCTTGACCGAATCCATAGCTCTAGCATCTTCTATTTGAATGATTTCTCAAGTTTTCCCTTTTTGGTGTTCTTGGCACAAGATCTGAAATTCGTGATGATTCCTAGGGCCAATTGAGTGGATCTTCAAGGATTAGGGTCGTGATGTGTTGAGGATTCATTGTTCCAAAAATTGCATCATTTGGAGTTCGTTTGATTAGGTTTTGGTCAAGTTTTTGCCTAATCCCGAAACCTTTTTCTATTCTATCGGGGTCGACCGGCACTGCCGACGACCAGGACCGAAACTGCCGGTGGGTCAGAACTCGGATCGGCACTGTTGATGCCACGACCGGCACTGTCGGTGGCTTGAGTCCGAACCCCGTGCCAGCACTGCCGATGGCCAGACCAGCACTACCGATGTGCTCTGTTAGCTGCTTCTGAGAACCCCACACCGGCACTGCCGATGGTGCCAACCGGCACTGTCCATGGCTGTGATCGGCACTACTGATGGTAGTCTAGTTTCGCACTATTTTGAGTGTTTTCAGTTCTCCTTTGTTTTCGCTGTGTTCCGCTGTTGTTGTTGATCACTCCTAGAGTTAGCATATCACCAGTTGGTGTGTGTAGCCTTGGTGATCGGTTTAGAGGTTAGCTTGGGTTATAATTGAGACATAGGCCAAATTCTTGTGAAGAATTTTAATTGTCTCCCATTCACCCCTCCCCCCCCCCCCCCCACTCAGGTCGCCTTCTCGGTCCTTCAAAAGTTACCATAATCCAAAACTTGACATCGTCCATTGTCACCAAAGGTTATGTACTCATTCTTTTCTTTACTTGACTTGAAGGAGTCAAACATTTTCTTGTCTCTGGTAATATGATTGGTGCATCTACTATCGATCACCCAACTTGACCTACCGGAGGAGTATTCCTACAAAACAAATTTAAGCTTTGTTTTTAGGTGCCCAAATTTGTTTGGGTCCTTTCACATTAGTAAAAAGTGCTTTAGGCACCCACACACAAGTCTTTGACCTCTTGTTGTGTGGCCCAACATATTTTGCATACACATGACCATGCATGTTTCTCATTAGCACATATGATGCATCAAAGTCATTAAATAGAGCACAAGAGGGGTTAGTTGCATTAGCATTCAAATCATAAATAAGAGAAGATTGATTAGTTTTCTTGTTGTAGACTTTCTTCTCTTTCTTGACTTGATTCTTTTGGTATGCACCCTCTTTGGTGAACTTGATGAATTTTGAAACGTTCTTGGTCTCTCTTGCATTGCACTTGATGCCTTCATCATAGCCAATGCCATCCATCACTTGTGCTCGTCTTATGTTCATGTATGCACCCCTTGCATACTCGGCCTTTTCATCATCATCGGCCTTCTTCTTTTGTTGTGCTTGATTTTCAAGCACTCGCACTTGTCTCTTTAACTCATCAACTTTCTTGATATTTGTTGCACATGCTTCAACATCAACCTTGTAGCACCTAGCACAACCATTGCTAGTGGAAGGATGGAACAAAGCTTTGGAGGAGGAAGTGTTACACTTAAGTGCCGTAATTTGCACTTCAAGAGAATCACGAGCCTTTTCCAAGACATCACACTTCTCTTGGAGTGTCACATTTGTGCCTTTAAGTGTTTCACTTTCTTTTGTCATATCTATGAGAGATATTGACAAGTCCTCATTTTTCTTCCTCTCAAGTTCGAGAAGCTTCTTAAGTTCATGATTTCATTCCTTCTCTTGGATAAGCATAGCTTCTTGTTCCTCAAGAAGCTCCTCTTTCCTTCATTTTCTTCCTTTTGTTCCTCTTGCATGGTCATAAGTTTATTCATAGTAGGAATTGAAATACTTTCATTAGATGTTACCTTGGAGCCTTTGGCCATGAAGCATTTGTGGCCAGTGTCGTCTTCATCATCACTCAAGCTTCCAAACAAGGAAATGTTGGTGGGAGTGACACCAATAGCAAGTGTAGCAAGGCCTCATTTATCCGAGTCGGATTCGGACTTGGAGGATGATGATGATCCATCGGAGTTCCACTCTTGTCCAATGTCAGCTTCACCCCGGTGATGTCTTCTATGCTTCTTATGATACTTCTCACTTTTCTTGCCATCCTTGTTCTTGGGATTTTCCGGACACTCCGCCATGTAATGCCCTTTGCTTCCACATATATAATAAAGATGCTTTGACTTCCTTGGCTTACTCTTGTCATGATCCCTTTTCTTGGATCCATCCTTCTTCAAGAATCTTGTGAATCTCTTCACAATGAGTGTCATCTCGTCATCACTATCAACATCACTCTCTTCTACTACTTCTTCTTCTCTTTCTTCTCTTGTGTAGCTTTGAGTGCTACATCACTTTTGCCACCATTTTCTACCTCAATTTGCTTGATCAAGGCATTAATCTTATTAGTTATACCATTTTGTTGCTTTTGGGATAGAAGTTTCCCAAGCACTTCATCGGTAGAGAAGGTTTTGAAGTTGTCCTTCTCTCTAATGTTTGAGCAAATGTTGTTATCCCATGGTCTCAATGCTTGTAGCAATCTCTTGTTAATATCCAAGTCGGTCATTTTGGCTCCTAGAGCTCTTCTTTGATTTACAATCCTCATGAGCCTATCATGAACTTCTTTTGGGCCTTCTCCCGGACCCATGATAAATAAGTTGAACTCATTTTGGTACTCTTCAAGTTTTGCATCCTTAACGGAATCAATGCCCTCATGAATAACTTCTAGTTTTCTCCATAACTGATTGGCATTCTTGATCCCGACAACCTTGTCATACTCGGTGGCACTAAGTGCGAAAACAATTGCACTAGCCGCCATGGCATTGCGATGAATGTTGATTTGATCCTTGTGGGTTGGTTTATCTCTATCTTCCCATAAGAAACCATTCTCAGTTATACTTGCAACATGTGGACTCATGGATTCCAAATACATCATCATTTTGCATTTCCAATGATCATAGAATTGTCCATCAAAGTAAGGGAGTCTCCCAGACCCTTGTCCAATGCGATCTTCCTTGAGATCTCATAATCAAACATGGCATTATGGTATGTCTTTGGTGGAACACCCTTGTTGCCTTTTTTAGTGTTTACATCATCTCTAATTTTAGAACCACTACCAACATCAACGGTGGAAGGAGGTTGTTCTTCCGGAATTGTCATCTTTAATCTTCAAGCGGTTAAGCTCTGTAGAAGATACCGGCTCTGATACCAATTGAAAGTCACCTAGAGGGGGGTGAATAGGCGATTATCCCTGAAAATCACTTAATTCGAATAATTAATAGCATAGGAGAACTTTGTCCGACTAGATTGTCTGACTATAGTAGAATATTGTCCGATTACTTCAAATATCCGATTATAGTAGGACAATGTCCGATGACCTCACAGTGGAAAACAGATCAACCGTCAAAATGGATAAAGTTGTATCAATCAAGCTTGGAGCAGGCAGCTAAGCATGCAAGAAAGCAACAACAAAAGGGGCACTAGCTAGCAAGCAACCTACACAAGCAAATCTAGGAAAGAAATCACTACAAAAAACTAGAAAGATAATAACAAGCAAAGCACACAAGCAGGATTTAAACAAGAACAAATAAGGACAAGGAGACACAAGGATTTTTCACCGAAGTTCAGCTCCACCAAGGAGCCTACGTTTCTATTGAGGGATCCATCAAGGACCGAGTCTCTTTCAATCCTATACCTCTTCAAGCTTCCACCAAGGCAAGCTTGAGCTTCACTATGAATCTCCACGAAGGAGGGGCCAATACAAACGTCCCGCATCTCAATCACAAACTTGGGAGCTCTCCGGGTGATGCCTAACCGTCTAGGGGATGAATCCCCAAGAATAACAAACACAAAAGGCATCGTTGTTGAGGATGAACCAAGTGCTCTTGAGATGAATGTATTGCTTAATCAAATCTCCTCAAATCTTCTCTCAAACCCACCAAGGAATGGGGTAGGAACCAGGGGAGGAGAAGGGGAGTGCTTAGATGAGTTTGGAATGTATTTTTTAGTTGTGGGAGTGGCCAGTCGACCAAAGGGGGTCGGGGTGGCCTTTTATAGTCGAGGCTTGAAAAAGAGTCGTTGGAGACAATGATTGTTGGACATTGTTCGATAAATTGATGTGCAGGGCTCTGGAGTCCGGAAAGAGATTTTTGACCAAGGAAGTGGGAATTTTGCACTTGATTCATTTTTACTTGAAACTCTTGTGTCCCTCTTGATAGTATGGCTTCCATATACTCAAGAAAATAAAAAAAGGTCTTCATGAACTTCATTCTTGAGAATATTTGAATTTCATCTTTGAAGCACTTTGCTATCTTCTTTTCTCCTTTTTGTTTCTATGCATTTTATTCACCAAACTTTGGGCTGCTATCTACACACATGCTCAATGATACATCAGTCCATTCTTAATTGTATTGACGCCAATCACTAAAATAAAATTAGGGGCCTAGATGCACTTTCAATCTCCCCTTTTTTGGTGATTGATGACAATACAACTAAATTTCATGAGAATATACAATAAAGTTCAGTTTCTGATAAAAAAGTAAGGAGCTCCCCCTAAGTGTGTGCATGTGAATAAATATAAGAAGTGAAAACATGTGCACCAATAAGAATGTGAGAGCTCCCCCTAGAACCATGCATATATGTCAATTTGCAACAAATAGCCATAAGAAATAAAGACAAAAAAAATGACATACAATTTTACACAAAGACATCAAGAAAGAGATAAAAAATCAAGGCATCATAACAAAAAAGCATGAATCTAAAAAAAACAGGTTCACAAACCACAAAGAGAAATTAAACACGAGTCTAGCATAAATAAGGTTTTACAAACTAAAAAAACCTTACAAAAGCAAATGATGTCCATCAACACTCACAACTCCCAAACAAAAGACTATAGATAGATAGAAAGATTACTTCTCCCCCTTTGGCATCAAGACACCAAAAAGGAGAAAAGCAAAGACACTAGGAAAGACAAACGTCTACTCATCATCATAATCTTCATCGTCTTCATCGTCGTCCTCGTCTTCATCTTCATCATCAACCACGGATGCCTTGCCCTTGCGCTCACGAAGAGCATATGCAGCGGGTGTTGACTTTTGCTAAGCCATATTAATAAATCATTCCCGGCACGGGGCCAGAAACGGTTCACTAATATGTCCCAGAGTCAAGTAGGTAAAATCCGCAAGCGCACGGAGAATACCGCTGTAGCATTTCACCCGGAAGTATTCAGGGTATCGTATTTGTTTATCCCAAAGGAAGGTTATGATCAAGAAGCGTTACTAACATATAAGATCATGTTAACAATTAGCAAGGATATCTAACCAAGACAGGCGGGTACATGATAATAACCGGGTAGTGTGACACACACAGAAGATTCCTACTAAATAAATAAAGTCTAGTGGAGGAAAGACTAGGCTAAGCTACTCCTACTATACATTCCTATACAGTTGCATAGCCTAAGTAGAATACATACAGACCCACACTCAGGTTCAGCAGTCAATAGTATAGCACTTCAGGCACGGACTTACCCCTGCATCCACAGGCGACTTCCGCCAAGAGCCTACGCACTAGCCTAGCGGGGAGGATTTCAAAGGACGGACAGGGCTGTCACCACCTGCCGCCTACCTCAACGAACCAGTAGACTAACGAATAATTGATGCAAATCAGTCACCCAAGTACCATACTTGCATGACCAAAGAGCACTCTGCCCCTCCACGATTACTATTAACGAGGCAGAGCTACCGTACGAACACGATCACCAAACCCATGCTATACTTCATCAGCTAAAACTAAGCATAGAGACTATAACATATAAACTAGACTATAGTGACGGTATATAACTAGCATGACAATAGTAGTATAATAAATATAAACTACTATCACACAAGTAGACTATACTATCACATATATGGATCACAATATCAAACAAGAAACTCATGACCCAAGCACAACTATATAGAAAAAATATATATATTGATAAGAGCAAAGTCTTACAAAAGGGAAAAGATACAAGAGCCATACCAATTCCAAGTGAAGACTTGGGACTAGAGAGCTCTAGACTCAGCCTAACTCCACTAAAACTCCAAGAACTACTACTAGCAAGAGAGAAATGCTTCTTGTGGTGTGTGTTGAGTGTGAAGGCCCTCACCCTCTATTTATAGCCTCCTAACATCGGTTTCAGAGGAGTAACCGCCACGGAATCCCCCCAAACCGCCATCAGGGAGTCGTCTGGAGCCTACACGTGGAAGGCCAGGCGGAGAGGGCGCCAGACCAGATCGCCCGACCTGACCAGGTCGGCCGACCTGGGGGTGGCCCCTCCTGGCCTGTGCTTTCTCCAGGTGGCTGTCCTGTGGGCCCTGACGTCGGTTTGCGCGGTATTACAGGGAGTTACGTCGGTTAAGTGCTGAAAATGGGCCCTTCAATCCGTGTGACGTCCATGTGGCACTCTCTAATTGGTCGAAAGTGTGTTTTCTTGCCTTTTGAGGTGTTTCCTTCACATTTCCTCCTGCATGCACAAAGTTCTCCAAGTACAAGTGGAACTATATTATTGTGATAAAGCATGCGTGTATGAAATGCCAAATTCTCCTTTATTTGAGTATAGTTGACGGTTGAAAATGGTACTTAACAGCCGTCAACAAACTCCCCCAAGCTTACCCTTTGCTCGTCCTGAAGCAAAGATAAACTTAAGTTGTTGATCAGGAGTTGCTACAATGTCCTACTCCTCAATAATACTATGCGCACAACAAAGTACTCTTCCTAGAATTAAATATGTTGGCACATAACTTACCCATTTACCTCGATCCATGGGGCTTTTACACCTCATTGTCTTGGGCGGTTGAGAGATAGAACAATTGCAGGGCACCAATCACTTGCTCTAGATTCCGCTATGTTATTCCGGAGGTTTTTAAAAGATTTTGAAAATAAAAACCAAGTTCCTCAAATGATTCTCTCGGATCACTCAATATGTGTATGATTCCTCACCAAGGCAAAGTGTTGCCTATAATCACCTACTTCTAAATAAGGCTTTATGTGGAGCTCAAGGTAGGGATATATGAGGCACTCATGTTCACATAATATTGCTATGTCAAAAGACCGGATCCAAGAAAAACATCAATTCAAACAATCTTGATCAAGATGTGCAAGTGTGTGGGAGAACGGAGGATATGGTGGATGCTATCTTCTTGATTTAGAAGGATAGCTCATGGCGGTGGATGTGTGTATATGATCTTGATCAAGAAAGCATGAAAAGAGTTCTACTAGGGTCACAACAATTTTGACTAAGCTCAATGTGAAACAAGCAGCATATGTGTAAAGGTTTTCAAATGTAAACACTACATATGGCTGTGGTGGGAATTTCATCATTGAGGAACTTATCAATTTGTCATTTTGAAAAATAAAACTCCGGAATTCAAGCTTTACGTTGAGCAAGATCATAGCAGCCCTATCTATCATATCATACCTCTCAACAACTTAGAACTAGAGAATGCATATGCTACCCACAAGATTCAAGTTCAAGGCAAGATTTACCAACAAACCTAACTCTTGAGAGAGTACTAAGTTGTAAACTAGCATTAGAGAGGAATAAAGGACAGAGCAATTATTCATCATCTCAACATAGGAAAATTATACACATTCATACCGCGCATGAAAAAGGGAAATATTTTTGTTCTTTTTATGTTTTGCAAATTTTTATGGATTTTCAGATTTAGCAAATGCAAGAAATAAAGGGAAGGGGAAAGATACAAGTTACCGTGAGAAGGGAGGTCCTCCCCCAAGCTTGTTCTTGCTCATATCTGCTGGTTCGGGTCGTAGCCTTGGGAGCGGAAGAAGGCATCCCAATTGCTCTGATTCTGAGCCATCATCGCGTTCAGCTGGCGGAATTGGTTGTCGCTGAAATTCTGCCATTGCTGGGTGTCGGCGACATGTTGCGTGAGAGTTTGTTGCATGCTCTCGGTGCGCAAATCAATGTCGTTCACCCTCCTTGTCAACTCGGCCATCCCATAGTTGAGTTCACGGAACCCACGGGATGAGAATGACCGAGTGGCAAAGGATGGCGGTCCGCTTGAACTTGATGACGTCTGCATGGGGTAATCGTACTGAGATTCCCATGCTCCGGCCTGCCATGTTGATGCACCCGCCTCGTCCTGTGGCGGGGGCTGCTCCCATACCGGATCTCCGGTCGGAGTGTGAAACTCCGGTGTAGGCTCCATATGCCTACGGGAACGTGTCGGTCGCCCTGAAACACTATGCCTGCGAACTTCTCCCACTGGCTCAAGTGGGAGGGTTAGTGCCCGACAGTGATACAAACGAAGACCCGGGTTAGGTAACGGGAATTCATTTGTATACCCGGGAAAGTGATAGATCAAGGTATTATTTGGACCATGTTTCAAAGTATGTCCTTGCACAAAATAGTCCTCGCCTAGAAATTCTCTATCTACCGTCAAATATTCAACATGAACATTCTCAAGCAGACCACACTTCTGCACAATGCGAGTAACTAAAGAGGTGCACTCAATTGGTCCTGTCAACTTTATATTGTCTAACCATTGATCAATCATGCATTCCGCGGGTGACACCCTAATTTTCTTAACCATGGCATAAAGTATTTTCAATTCATCTTGCCGGACAACCCTAATGTCACCTCGAGGAAACAAGGTCATAGCCAACCACACATGCATAAATCTAAGTGTAGGATTATGGATGGCACTTGTTCTAGGCTTGGGACCCCACTCGTTTCCGGAAATCTTTTTCCAAAAACTTTCTTTATGGAACCCCTTTAGCGCTTTATCTAAGTCTAGCCTACATTTAGGATTTAGACCTAGCATAGCATGAAGATCACCCCATGTGACCAAGCGCTCTTGCCCAAACAAGCGAAAAGAAATGCCTTCATCATACTTTCTAAGGGTGCATAAAAACTGCATAGTAAGCAAACGAGAACCCGGCTCATCTACTTCTACGAAATTTAGCCAACCCATAGTGCGAAAAATAGAGGCAAATTCTTCTCTCATACCTATTTTCTCGAGGAAGTCCGGATCGAAGCGTCGGGTGTGGGCGAATGGCCGTTCTCTCATGAGCGCGATGGCTTGGCCCTCGCGGTCGTCCTTGATGTCGAGATGCTCCTCGGTGATGAGCAAGGCCGGCCTTTCCTCCGGAATTTCAGCTTCGGGGTCACCATGCCCCGGACTTGGTGTGAGCTCGACGGAGGATGCTTGACTCGTGCTTGCACGAGTGCTTTTTCTCCGCTTGATTCCGGCGACTTGCTTCATTCGGTTGAACATGGCTGCACACAAGAACAAACACAAGACAAGAACAAAAACAAGATCGAACAAGTGTTCGGGTGAGCGTTAGTGAAAACGACAAACCCGAGCTTCTCCGAAATTGGTTTTCTTCTCACAACAACTTGCAAATGCACTAAAACAGAGGGGAAATATTTTTTTTGGGTTTTTGGGGCTGTAGTAAAGTTGAAGAACACGAAATTTTGGGAGAGCAACAAGTGAGCAAAGGAGGGGAGTGAAAGATGAGCTTGGAATGGTGAAGCTCCTCCTCCTGGGCGGTTTTTATAGCCAAGGAAGCAAGATGGCCGTTAGAAAGGGACAGAGCAACGGCCATATAGCCGTCGGGAGAAAGGAGCACAGGAAAAGGTGGGGCCAGGGGGTCGGCCGACCCCACCAGGTCGGCCGACCTGGCAGGTGGGCCTCCTGGCAGCCCCCTTTTTCCTATGTGTTCCCCAACGGCTAGGGGATTTGTCCCCTGCTGCCTTTTTGCTCAAAAAGCTCGACAAAAAAATCTTTTCAAAATGGAAAGCCCAAAAACCTATTTTCTAAATTTTCAAAAATGCAAATGAGTTTTGAAAAATTCCAAGGTGGCTGGAAAAATTCAAAAATGCAGAAATGCAGTGGTCGGGAAAAATCGAAATGTGGTGGAAAGCAAATATGCAATTAAAAGAGCAAATATGGATAACTACCCGTTTAACCTCCCAGCGAGGACTCACCTTTTAAAGTCCGACGAGCGGGACTTTTCTCCGGCGTTCAGCTCGATGAAGCGTTGTCCGGTCCCGGAGATGAAGACACGGATGATGCTTCTTGTTTCACTCGCCACACCTTCTTGGTCTTTGTTGTGGTCGGTGGCTTCTCGGGCTTCGGAGGCTGCGGTTTTGCAGGCTTCACAACCTGTTTCTTTGCAGACCTCGGAGGTTGCTGCCTTGTGGACTTCGGAGGCTGTTGCTTAATGTGTGACCTTTGCCCCCTTGCCTTCATCAGTTGTTGTTGTGCAACCTTTTCCTTCTCAAGGAAGTTCTTCATGAATGTGATGAGGCTGTCCTTCTTTGGCGGGGTGACCTCCACTTCCTTGATGTTGCTTGGGTTCGGCCCGTACTTGATACGGATCATGTTGCACTGTTCTTTCCGTGGCTGAAAGTCAAACTTCTCCTCCTTGCCATTGATGTGGAAGCGGATTTCTCCGGCTCCTACATCGATGTGAGCATCCGCAGTGCTGAGAAATGGGCGTCCCAGGATGAGCGGTGTGCTCTTCCCGACGTCCATGTCAAGCACTACGAAGTCGACGGGGATGAAGCAATCCCGGATTTTCACCGGAATATCTTCGGCGATCCCCGCCGGATAGCGGACCGTTGAATCGGCCAGCTGCAGCTGCATCGGCGTGGGGGATAGTGTGGTGTAGTTGAGCTTGTCGAAGACATCCTTCGGCATGACGCTCACACTTGCCCCAAGATCACATAAGGCATGGTCGAAGTTCTGTGTCCCGATCGAGCAGGTGATCATGGGACACCCCGGATCTTTCTTCTTCTCAGGAAGCCGGTTGAGTATAGCAGCGCTACACTCTTCCGTCAGCTTGACAATTTCTGTGGTCGGTAGTGGGCGCTTGTTGCTGATAAGATCCTTGAGGTAGCGAGCGTACGTGGGTACTTGTATCGCATCCAGCAAGGGCACGTTGATGTGCAGCTTCTGGATCACCTCAACGAAGCGTGTGAACTGCTCGTCCACGGTGGGCTTCCTTCTTCTTTCAGGAAACGGCATGAGGTTCGTGTCATAGAACTCATGTGGGGCCGTTTTCCTGGGCGGCAGTTCTTCTTCTTCTGCCGGCTTCTCAGCTGATGTGTCCTTTCCTGCATGGTTAGGGTATGGCGGATCCCGAGTGGACTTACCTCCTCTCGTGGTGACCGCATTAACATTTTCTAAGGGGGTCTCGGGTTGCCCCGGGATTTTTCCCGACTCAGCAGTAGGAACAGCAGCAGCTAACTGAGCTAATTGGGTTTCTATCATTTTATTAAAGCTCAGCTGATTCTTGAGAGCAGAGGAAACACCCTCTATCTTAGTGTGGATGCTCTCAAGAGTCCTATCAGTGGTGGCAAGCTTTTTACTGATGTTATCATTAACCTTAGCTTGACCAAGCACAAGATCTTTCAAGGAGGGCTGATTATAACCGGAATTAAAACCAGAGAAGTTGCCAGAGTTACCTCCTTGGTAGTTGGCACGTGGTGGACCCCAACTTTGACCCCCTTGTGGACGGTAGCCGTTGTTGTTGTTGTTGCCCATGAACATTGCGTCCTCATTGGCTTTCCCATAGAATGGGCTAGCCTGCACCATGGTGATTGTTGACGGCTGTTAAGTACCATTTTTAACCGTCAACTATACTCAAATAAAGGAGAATTTGGCATTTCATACACGCATGCTTTAGCACAATAATATAGTTCCACTTGTACTTGGAGAACTTTGTGCATGCAGGAGGAAATGTGAAGGAAACACCTCAAAAGGCAAGAAAACACACTTTCGACCAATCAGAGAGTGCCACATGGACGTCACACGGATTGAAGGGCCCATTTTCAGCACTTAACCGACGTAACTCCCTGTAATACCGCGCAAACCGACGTCAGGGCCCACAGGACAGCCACCTGGAGAAAGCACAGGCCAGGAGGGGCCACCCCCAGGTCGGCCGACCTGGTCAGGTCGGCCGACCCGGCCGGACGCCCTCTCCGCCTAGGCTTCCACGTGTTGGCTCCTCCGCGACTCCTGATGACGGTTTGAGATGCCTTCCGTGGCGGTTACTCTCCCTTGTCGACCTATTGAGGCTATAAATAGGAGGGTGTGCCTTCACACTCAACACACACCACAAGAAGCATTTCTCTCTTGCTAGTAGTAGTTCTTGGAGTTTTAGTGGAGTTAGGCTGAGTCTAGAGCTCTCTAGTCCCAAGTCTTCACTAGGAATTGGTATGGCTCTTGTATCTTTTCCCTTTTGTAAGACTTTGCTCTTATCAATATATATATATTTTCTATATAGTTGTGCTCGGGTCATGAGTTTCTTGTTTGATATTGTGATCCATATATGTGATAGTATAGTCTACTTGTGTGATAGTAGTTTATATTTTTTTCCCTCTATTGTCATGCTAGTTATATACCGTCACTATAGTCTAGTTTATATGTTATAGTCTCTATGCTTAGTTTTAGCTGATAAAGTATAGCATGGGTTTGGTGATCGTATTCGTACGGTAGCTCTGCCTCGTTAATAGTAATCACGGAGGGGCAGAGTGCTCTTTGGTCATGCAAGTATGGTACTTGGGTGACTGATTTGCATCAATTATTCGTTAGTCTACTGGTTCGTTGAGGTAGGCGGCAGGTGGTGACAGCCCTGTCCGTCCTTTGAAATCCTCCCCGCTAGGCTAGTGCGTAGGCTCTTGGCGGAAGTCGCCTGTGGATGCAAGGGTAAGTCCGTGCCTGAAGTGCTATACTATTGACTGCTGAACCTGAGTGTGGGTCTGTATGTATTCTACTTAGGCTATGCAACTGTATAGGAATGTATAGTAGGAGTAGCTTAGCCTAGTCTTTCCTCCACTAGACTTTATTTATTTAGTAGGAATCTTCTGTGTGTGTCACACTACCCGGTTATTATCATGTACCCGCCTGTCTTGGTTAGATATCCTTACTAATTATTAACATGATCTTATATGTTAGTAACGCTTCTTGATCATAACCTTCCTCTGGGATAAACAAATACGATACCCTGAATACTTCCGGGTGAAATGCTACAGCGGTATTCTCCGTGCGCTTGCGGATTTTACCTACTTGACTCCGGGACATATTAGTGAACCGTTTCTGGCCCCGTGCCGGGAATGATTTATTAATATGGCTTAGCAAAAGTCAACAGTGATGAGACCGGTCTTGATCTCGAAGTTCGCATCTCCCACATTGCCAGCTGGTCCCGTAGGGATGTTGGCAGCGGAGGGAGCGGAGAACTCGCGGAGGGTCTTGTCGGCCATTTGCTCAGAGCTTGATGGTGCGGGAATGACAGGTTCGATTGGCCGAGTCTCCTTACGAGGAGGGGTGAGCTTAGCTCGTGTCCTTCTCAGGAGTGACTCAGGATCTTCAGTGAAGTTTGTCGGCAAGTCGAAACCAGTCATACACTACCCTGTTTTCATACAAAATGCAGAAAACAAAGCAAGGTTAGCCTGCCTAGGAGATAGCCTTAATAATTGCAACACTACTATATACATTAGTAATTTTTCTTAAATCATACGCCTTCCCCGGCAACGGCGCCAGAAATGCTTGTTGACTTTTGCTAATCCATATTAATAAATCATTCCCGGCACGGGGCCAGAAACGGTTCACTAATATGTCCCAGAGTCAAGTAGGTAAAATCCGCAAGCGCACGGAGAATACCGCTGTAGCATTTCATCCGGAAGTATTCAGGGTATCGTATTTGTTTATCCCAAAGGAAGTTTATGATCAAGAAGCGTTACTAACATATAAGATTATGTTAACAATTAGCAAGGATATCTAACCAAGACAGGCGGGTACATGATAATAACCGGGTAGTGTGACACACACAGAAGATTCCTACTAAATAAATAAAGTCTAGTGGAGGAAAGACTAGGCTAAGCTACTCCTACTATACATTCCTATACAGTTGCATAGCCTAAGTAGAATACATACAGACCCACACTCAGGTTCAGCAGTCAACAGTATAGCACTTCAGGCACGGACTTACCCCTGCATCCACAGGCGACTTCCGCCAAGAGCCTACGCACTAGCCTAGCGGGGAGGATTTCAAAGGACGGACAGGGCTGTCACCACCTGCCGCCTACCTCAACGAACCAGTAGACTAACGAATAATTGATGCAAATCAGTCACCCAAGTACCATACTTGCATGACCAAAGAGCACTCTGCCCCTCCGCGATTACTATTAACGAGGCAGAGCTACCGTACGAACACGATCACCAAACCCATGCTATACTTCATCAGCTAAAACTAAGCATAGAGACTATAACATATAAACTAGACTATAGTGACGGTATATAACTAGCATGACAATAGTAGTATAATAAATATAAACTACTATCACACAAGTAGACTATACTATCACATATATGGATCACAATATCAAACAAGAAACTCATGACCCAAGCACAACTATATAGAAAAAATATATATATTGATAAGAGCAAAGTCTTACAAAAGGGAAAAGATACAAGAGCCATACCAATTCCAAGTGAAGACTTGGGACTAGAGAGCTCTAGACTCAGCCTAACTCCACTAAAACTCCAAGAACTACTACTAGCAAGAGAGAAATGCTTCTTGTGGTGTGTGTTGAGTGTGAAGGCCCTCACCCTCTATTTATAGCCTCCTAACGTCGGTTTCAGAGGAGTAACCGCCACGGAATCCCCCCAAACCGCCATCAGGGAGTCGTCTGGAGCCTACACGTGGAAGGCCAGGCGGAGAGGGCGCCAGACCAGGTCGCCCGACCTGACCAGGTCGGCCGACCTGGGGGTGGCCCCTCCTGGCCTGTGCTTTCTCCAGGTGGCTGTCCTGTGGGCCCTGACGTCGGTTTGCGCGGTATTACAGGGAGTTACGTCGGTTAAGTGCTGAAAATGGGCCCTTCAATCCGTGTGACGTCCATGTGGCACTCTCTGATTGGTCGAAAGTGTGTTTTCTTGCCTTTTGAGGTGTTTCCTTCACATTTCCTCCTGCATGCACAAAGTTCTCCAAGTACAAGTGGAACTATATTATTGTGATAAAGCATGCGTGTATGAAATGCCAAATTCTCCTTTATTTGATTATAGTTGACGGTTGAAAATGGTACTTAACAGCCGTCAACAGCGGGATCCTCTTCCTCTTCTTCTTCCTCAACATCATCAAGCCTAGTGTGGCCACCACTAGTAGCTGCTTTGGAGTCAAACTGAGGTGGTGGAGGATACTAACCAAAGTAGGTCATCTCATCCTAAGAGAAGGTGGCAGTCGAATCCGCATAAGCCGACGGGTATGAGTCTTCTGCCGAAGGGGGTGGAGAAGGAGGAATCTCACAACTAAGATGGTCCATGATGATTTTCTGGTTCCTATCAATAACATCCATCCTCTGATTGATGTTCCGACACATCCCAATAAGAGACTTGAAAATCTTCATAATGTCACTCCTTTTGCCATGGTATGGCTGAGGGACAAACGATGGTCCTGTGGCTCTAGGATGAGCCCAAGGAGGCTGAGGGGAGGAGGGTTGTGCTGCACCAAAGTACTGACCAAATATAGTGTCGGGAGTCCAATTTGATGGAATCTGAGGCTTGAGACACTGGTGCTTCATATCCTTGTTGAAAGTTTGGCCTGAGATCTGCTCAATCATGTACATGATGTATGGAGCATAAGCACAGCCACATCTCAGAGAAATGGAGATGTCCCACACCTCCTGGTAGATATAGTCAAAGACATGAAACTTCTTGTCTCCATGAAGCTATTGGAAAATATCTCTCTCAAAGGCGGGAATGCGATCAGAGTTACCTCCACGAGGTACTAGAGTGCTTCTGCAAATCCGATGCAAGACTGAGAAGATGGGTTTCAGTCCATTGGAGTTGGGTGGAGAGCAGTTGTCGGGATCCATGTACATGTACCTCATCTCCTCGACATCCATGTAGTTTCCCTTGTGCACCTTGTTCTTTTCTTTGTGAGAGCTCTTGAGGCCAATCATCGATGCAAATTGATTCAAGGTGCAAGTGAACTTTGTCCCATTTGTCATCCAAGTCATGGTCTTGGCACCATCATTAAAGTACATTATGGAGTAGAACTGAGCAATGATCTCCTTGTTCCAAGAACAGTTGAATGTTAGGAGAGTCTTGATCCCATGGTGTTCACAAGCAGCCAGTACTTCATTAAGTAGAGGATGTTTCCGATCCTTCATGTACTTCCAGTCAAGCCACTTCATCTCCACAATAGACTTCTTCATGCGAAGATAGGTGGAGCGGTAGCAATCCGCATGAAAATGAGCCCAAAACCGAATGTCAGCTGCCTCTCTGTCAGAGGAGTAGTAGTTGGTCTCATGGGCTTCATGGCATGTCTCAATGGATGCATGAAGGTATTCAACAATCTCCCTGTCTGAGTTCTCCTCCTCAGCTGGAGGATACATGACTCGAATCAAATCAGTGGGCTCTTCTGGTTCCTCTCTTTTAGCCGTCTGCAAAGTAGTTTTGCAAATGCGATGAGCGATGGCCTTCCTTCTCTTAGGAGCTTGGCCTTGATCTTCACTATTCTTAGTCCACTTCTACCTCAAAGGCAATGCATCCAAATCAACCATACTAAAGAAGAAGGCAATCAACTAATTAGCAGAAGTCATGGAGATGTACACGAGAGGGATGAATGCAAGAATGGAATGGGCTTTCAAAAACTCTGCAGGTCGTCAGACATGTCCGATGATCATGAGGAAAGTCCGATGCGTCGGACTTTCCCGATGATTGTCGGACTTGTCCGATGACACACAGGATTTTTGAAAAACCACCTCACTCATGGATCCACCACTAACATCGACTCAAAATACATCTACCACAACTATACCTAACTAGAAACTATCTCCATGGACCAAAGATGCAAGGGAAAAACATTTAGAGATAAGCATGGAACTACAACCCTAACCCTAGAGGAGAGAAGGGGGATTAGGGCCAAAACATTCCAAATCAATGGGGGATCGGACTTTTCCGATGGAGAGGACCTCCTTGACCTCCAAACTTGCTCCAATGGATGGCGGAGGAGGGAAATCGCCTTGGATCACTAATGTGGGGTGTTCTTGAGGAGAGAGAACATTAGAGAGGAGAATAAGACAGGTTTGACCAAAGGGGTAAGTCGGTCTGGGTTAAAGGGTCGAAGTCTGGAGTCATCGGACTTGTCCGATACCATCGGACTTGGCCAATGTTGTCGGACTTGTCCGACACCAAACAGAGCAGGGTTCATCTTAAGGAGAGAGAGAGAGAGAGGAGGTTTTCAAAATAATTTTTGATGGACAACAGCAGGTCTTAACATCGTATGGTCAGTCAACAAACAACAGTTCCTAGCAATGACCATACTTCGACAAGATTTGATCTAGAGATCAAAAACCAACAACAATAGAACAAATAATAGGTTTTTGACATAAAGCAATGTTTTTCATAGAAATAAAGCAATCACCAATCAGGTGTGCACATCCTCTATATCACATTGCTAGAGTCAAGAATGTTTAGTTCACTCCTAATATAGCAAAATCTTTTCTCATCTAGTGGCTTGGTGAATATATCGGCTAGTTGATCTTCGGTTCTCACATGACTTAGTTCTATATCCTCCTTGATAGAATGATCTCTCAAAAAGTGGTGGCGGATATCTATATGCTTTGTGCGTGAATGCTCAACAGGGTTATAAGCAAGCTTTATGGCACTCTCATTGTCACATAGGAGAGGAACACGGTTCAACTTGTAACCATAGTCCCTTAGAGTTTGTCTCATCCAAAGTAGTTATGCACAATAACTACCGGCTGCAACATACTCCGTTCTGGCTGTGGAAAGTACAATAGAATTTTGTTTCTTGGATGACCATGACACTAGGGACCTACCCAAGAATTGGCATGTCTCCAAGGTGCTCTTTTTATCCACCTTATCCCCGGCATAATCTGCATCGGAATAGCCTAATAGGTTGAACGTTAAACCCTTAGGGGTACCAATGCCCTAGGTTAGATATGCGAACCAAATATCTTAATATTCTCTTAACAGGCACCATGTGACACTCCATAGGAGCGGCTTGAAAACGTGCACACATACACACACTAAGCATGATATCGGGCCTAAATGCATAAAGATAAAGCAAAGAGCCTATCATGGAGCGGTATACCTTTTGATCAACGGGCTTGTCCTTTTTGTTGAGGTTAAGGTGGCTATTTGTTGGCATGGGAGTTTTGATGGGCTTGGCCTTGTCATGTCAAACTTCTTCAATAAGTCTTGTGTGTACTTGGCTTGACATATGAAGGTGCCCTTCTTGAGTTGCTTCACTTGGAAGCCTAGAAAGAATGTCAATTCTCCCATCATGGACATCTCGAACCTCTTGGTCATTATCTTGCTAAACTCAACATAAAAGTTTAGCGCTTGTTGTTCTCCTCTTCAATTGTTGATCTTTTCTGCCAAATTTCCCTTCTACCACTCACTCTCACTCCCTATTCTAACACATTTCTGTAGTGTGGCGCTTGTTGTTCTCCTCTTCAATTATTGATCTTTTCTACCAAATTTCCCTTCTATTTATAGGTGGCAATGGGCAGGGGGGTACTTGTCGGTGAAGGCGAGTCAGTAGGCCAAAGTTGGTCCGCCGGGCGGCGGGCAAGGCCGGGCGGCCACGTGTGCCAGGCGGCAGGGTTGGGCGGGTGGCCGGGAGGGCCAGGCGACCACCCGATTTGGTCAGTTTTCCAACCGACTCATTCTGGACGGCCATGATGATGTTCTGAGGTCGGTTTCGAGGGTTGGTTGTCCTTTTTCCTTTGGTTTTATGTCGGTAGGCGTGGCAGGCCGGGCGGTAAGCTTGATGGGCCGAATGGCTCGATAGGCTGGGTGGCAAGCCCGTCGGGCGGCAAGGTCCGCCTGGCGGCAAGACACGCCGGGCGGCAAGGCCTGCCGGGCAGCAAGGTCCGCCGGGTGGCATGGCCCGCCGGGCGGTGGCCCATTTTTGGGCAACGGCCTTTTGGCCTTGTGGCCTAGTTTTCCTTCCCTTCTCCCAGTTAGGCCAAGTGTCAACCTCCTTCCTTTGTCTCTTTGAAAATTTTTTGGATCGGAATTAGGAAACGGCTTCATGGCGATGGTTTTTGCATGTCGGTCGGGTGAGGGGGTGAAGATCTAAATCGGTCGGTGGTCCTAGGTCGTGTTGTCGTACGACCGGGAATTGATTGAACACTTGATTCACCCTGCCGAGTGATAATAGCTTATGATCCGGCCTATTGACAATTTTACTTAGTGATGACCTGACCAGGTGTTGAGTCTGGCTGTTAACGACCCTGTCGGCTGTCAGGAAACGGCTGTTTCACAACCATGATCGGCCGACGGGGTATTTTCATATGTTTTTGCATATTTTGACCCTATAGCACCTGCAACCACGTATTTCACCAAAATTTGTGGAACTCATGAGTACAAAGATTATTTTCATTATATTATTAATTATGATCCACCTTTTTATTATAAATTGGTAGTTAAAAAAGGGAATTTATGACTACCAACACCCCCCCCCCCCCCCCACACACACACACACTTAGAACTTTGCTCGTGCCGAGCAAAGTAAGAAATGAAGACTAGGAATGAGCAAGATCTAAGGAAATTCTCATCATGCTTTGCATATATAAAGACTACTCCATGACTCCTCATGCCATAGGGTTTTAGGTGGCTAAATACCTTGTCTTGAAAAGTTGAGAGATGGAACAACGTAGAGAAGTCTTACCTTTCTTTTTCCCAAGGAACTTTAATTTTGTTTGCTTTTTTTCAATAAAATAGAGTTTTAGATCATAAGTTATTCTCAATTGATGCTCTCGAATCGCTCAATGTGGTTTTGATTCCTCACTTAGGTCAGTGGCTAAAATTTCCCTATATACTAAGGCTTATGTGCAACTCAAGGTAGGAAATATTAAGGCCGCATACTCATATTTCATATATCACTAAGTCAAAAAACGGACCCCATGGAGAAAAACAAGTCATGAATTATGATCAAGACATGTGCACAATTATGATAATTATGGATGGATGAAGGATGGAGGATGCTCCTTTTGAAGTGATATCTCTCTCTATCTCTCTCTCTCTCTCTCTCTCTTCTATTTGATTTATATTTGAGAACATGGGCTACTTTATCATTCATGATTCTTCTCCCCTTTTTTTTCTTTTTATTCTTTTCGAGTAGCCCATATCTCCTTTTGAAATGATTCTTGGAGAGAGATCGACATATATGGTGGAGCACTTTATTCAGTGAATGGATTACGGGGATGATGGATGCAAATTTCCAGTGTAGAAGTTTCAACATATGGAGTGGTTGGGGTGTGCACATGAACTTGATCAATAACACATAGCAAGCATCTCACAAGGGTCACAACAATTTGACAAAGTTCAATGAAAATACAAGTAGCAAATGCAATAGGTTTTCATTAATATCATAATCTGGCTTTGGTAGGAATAATATCATCATTGAGAAGATTGTGAATCTGGAGTTCTTATTTATAAGCTTTTGAATATGAAAAATCAAGGAAGTTCACTTGGTTACAAGAAAGGTTAACTCTCTACGGTCATATCACATCTACCAACAATTTAGGCAAGGTTTTCCTATGCAATGTGTATTTCCCATGGGCGATGAAAGAATGCAAGGAACAATCCTTATATATCAAGCAAGAATGAGAAGGAAGTTTTATATTAGCTGCCATTTATCATGCTTGCTAAAATTTCAATTTATACAAAGACATGAAAACAACAAGGGATAGGTGATACGAGGAATACTGAAATGGTTCTTGTTCATTCATATCTTGTCATCTTGTTCCTTTTGATATTAACCTGTAGAGGTTAGCTAACAAAATACCCAAAGGAACAAGCCCAAAGTTGTGCCATTATTATTGCCGAGTATATTTTATTGCTGAGAAGGGACAAATCATTTTTTTATTCAAATGAGAAACTAACAAATCCTAGTAAAGGAAAATAGAACGGGTTACCTCCCGTTAGTACTTATTTAAGTTCGTAAGTTTGACCATGGTAGCACTAGTTCATATTCTAGCTTGGGTTGGCAATGTGGCTCCCGCCATCACCAAACATTAATTAATCATTGCACAACTAAGGCATATGACATGGATACCGGAATTTGCAATGTTTGTGATAAACAAATGTATCTACAACTGCCCCTTTGAAATTACTATGTCCACAAGAGGTAGAGCAGTTGTAGGCCTCTTGTGTACCACCATCATAAATCTTTGTTGTGGTGGGAAAACTTTTGTGTGCGTGAGGAGTATGCGAATTTCCTAAAGTACGACTCCTTGGCAATGGTGGGAGAATTCCCTTTAAACTCTAAATTTGAAGCCTCATGAATTTTTATGGACCAAACTTTGTATTGCCCTTCATGCTTCATGGATTGATCCTGTTCAAAGTTTTCCTTCTATAGATCATCCCTTGGTTGCTTCGGTACCTCTTTTCCATCGATAGATGATAGCCTTGCGGCGCCTCCATTAGGTAGAACATGGATCCTTAGGGGATTTGGGAGGATTGGTGCGGGATGGCAAAGCCTATGTGGTTCATGGATTGGTGTAGTATTGGCCGATGCAGCAAAGTATAGCTCATAGTCTTTTCTCTCAACTTTTGCCACATGGTTCAAAACTGGCTTTTTAGTAGCAATTGAAGGTGTTTTGCGATGGGTGAGTCGGGTAATATGGTTGATAACAGCCCACGCGTCTTCTATGCTTTTTTTATGGAAGGGGCCTTGAGAGCATTCCTTCAATAGCTTGGCACTCCAGACCATGAACAAAATACGACAAGAGCCTTTCTATTGGAGTGTCAAGGCTAGGACCACTAAAGACAAGGGAAATTAACCGACCCCAATAAGATTCTATGGGTTCTTCATCCTCTTGCTTAATGTTTTTGATATTTGTCATTATGCGTTAAAGCTTTTCATGAGGAAAAAGACTCTCATATAAATGGTACTTTAGTAGTTCCCATAGACCTTTCAAGGGACGTGATGTTTCAATGATATACCACTCCCTATCATTGATGAACCTTAGGTACCAGTCCTTGGCACGACCATCTAATGAGTAGAAAAGGAGTCTCCACATGAGCTCTTCGTGTAACAACCCCATATTTAGGAAGGTGGAGCAAGTCTCCTCAAAATTACGAAGATGGGCATATGGGTCTTCATGGCTTTTCCCAGTGAAGAGGACTGCTCGAACCTTAGCTATGAGGTTTGGGTATAAATCCAAAAATGGAGCACCATTTTTGTTTAAAAGACGCCTTTCTATGATTTTAGTCCATGGTGCATTAGGGAGATCAAGGATAATTGGACCATTAATAGAAGGGGAGTTCTGGGAAAGTTCCTTGGCAGCCATTATGGGGAATTGGGATGACTCCTTGAACTGTTCTTGCCTCTTTACAATATAAGGATTTAGCAACGGATCACCTTGTTTCCTGTTGTAGTCCTGTCCACTACACTCTTCTTGATTAACATTGGTTCTCTTCACCCATTCCATGTTATGAGTGTTTCCGAAATTCGGAAAAGGTTCATCGTCGAGTTCAAAGGATTGAGGTGGGAGAAAGTATGTGTCTTCTTCTACGACATCAGGGTGTGGTGAGTGGAGTGAGACTATCATTGGAGCTTCGACCTTTTGTGGGAGACACATGTCTTCTATTTCTTTGGATTGGCTAGAAGTTTGGGTGCTTTGGTTGGTAGGTTCTAGGGAGATGGATGACTCATTTGCAAGATTTTGGTTGATTTTTCTTAGGATCTCCATTCCCTCTGATGGTGTTGTGCAAAAGAAAGCACCTCTGGCCGGAGCATTTAAATAATTTGCACTATCAGGCCTTAGACTAAAGAAAAAGTGTTGCAACCTCATAGGCTCCTCTATACCTAAACATATCCCTGTTTTGGTGTAGGATAGGAACCTTTCCCATGATGCTCCTGGTGATTCGTGGTCTTGTTACTCAAAATTGATAACCTTTTTCCTTAGAGAAACTATCTTATAGAGAGGAAAATATTTGCGCAAAAAATACTCTCTTAAGGTGGACCAAACTCCATCTACTTCACCTACATGGTTAAAATACCACGTTTTCACTGCCCCGCCTAATGAAAAAGGGAACAACTTCCATTTCATGGTTTCTTGAGGAAACCCTTCAATGGCAAGAGTGGAGCAACAAAGCTCAAACTATTGTAGGTGAGTATATGGATTTTTATTTTCTGCTCCTATAAATGGTGTCTTCTGAATCAAAAGTATGAGATCTAGATGAATCTCATAGCTCGGGGCTGTGATTGAGAGTGATGAGGGTATGGGTTCTAGGAATTCACTCCTAGGGGATAAGAAGTCACGGATGGATGGGGGATTCATGGAAGGAAAGAAAATAAGAGAAGAAAATAAAAAGGGAAGGTAAAAAGAATCGGGTTCAGATAAATGTCAGCTACCGTTCCCCAGCAACGGCGCCAAAAAGCTTGTTGGCGATCCTTATGCCTAATAGAGAAATCTGCAAGCATACGGATGCCGATGTAGCCTTCACTCGGGAGTATTCCAAGGTATCAAATCCACGGGGAACGAGAAGTGAAATTCTATCCTAATCCAATTCTAGTGAACAAAAGAGAAGGATAACAACGGGTTGAGAGGGTTCTCCAGCCTTGGCTTCATGTGACAACTTATATCCAAATAATCATCAGACTCCACTATTTACTCTTGTTTACTTCGGGGCATAGTCGTCTGAGGTACAGAAAGGATGAGAAGGGACCTCGGCTAAAACTGCTATCAACACCTATGAACCCAACCCGAATGTGGTGGAATACAGAGGATAGCTCAGTGCTGTCACCACCTAACTACCGTCCACACAGCCCGTGGGGTTGGGAGCAAACTTAGATAATTCTAAGTCTATACACCACGTATACACTTAAAATTACTACTCTAACCTTGTTAACTAAAGGCAGAGTAACCATAGTCAAATAAAGTAGAAGACTTTATCTAACATGGACTAAGAAGCCATAAACAAGATATAAATAAAGAAAGCTTCAATGATTAAATGAACAAAAGGATGTCTACATGTTACCCGGCCGAAGGACGGGGACTCTACTCTTGGTGGAGAATCATCCTCGAGGCACAAGGTGGAGAAGGAGACGACATCCCCGGCTCCCTCCCGAACTTCTACCACTCACTCTCACTCCTTATTCTAATACATTTCTATAGTGTGGTGCTTGTTGTTCTCCTCTTCAATTGTTGATCTTTTCTGCTGAATTCCCCTTCTATTTATAGGTGGCAATAAGCAGGGGGGTACTTGTAGGTGGCAATAGACGGTGGCCTATTTTTGGGTGGCGGCCTTTTGGCCTTATGGCCTAGTTGTCCTTCCCTTCTCCCGGTTAGGCCAAGTGTCAACCTCCTTCCTTTGTCTCTTTGAAAATCTTTTGGATCAGAATTGGGAAACGACTTCATGGAGATGCTGTTTGCATGTCGGCCGGGTGAGGGGATGAAGTTCTAAATCGGCCGGTGGTCCTAGGTCTTGTTGTCGTACGACTAGGAATTGATTGAACACTTGATTCACCCTGTCGGGTGATGATAGCTTATGATCTGGCCGATTGACAATTTTACTTAGTGATGACCTGATCAGGTGCTGATTCTGGCTGTTAACGACCCTGTCGACTGTCAGGAAACGGCTGTTTCATAGCCGTGATCGGCCGACGGGGTATTTTCACATGTTTTTGCATATTTTAACCCTATAGCACCTGCAACCACATATTTCACCAAAATCTGTAGAACTCATGAGTACAAAGATTATTTTCATTATATTATTAATTAAGATCCACCTTTTTATCGTAAATTGGTAGTCAAAAAAGGGAATTTATGACTACCAATAGTCTTCAAATCCTAGTGGTTGCTCCACATACACTTCTTTCTTGATTGGCCCATTGAGGAATGCACTTTTCACTTCCATTTGGTACAACTTAAACTCATGGTGAGTAGCAAAAGCAACTA
Organism: Eleusine indica; assembly: GCA_030378355.1. Taxonomy (NCBI): domain Eukaryota; kingdom Viridiplantae; phylum Streptophyta; class Magnoliopsida; order Poales; family Poaceae; genus Eleusine; species Eleusine indica. The sequence goes on from CM059494.1 coordinate 19,563,425, forward strand.
ATATTCTAATTGATTCAAGTCTTGCTACGGGGGCATAGGTTTCATCAAAATCCAAACCTTGTACTTGTGAATACCCCTTTGCCACAAGTCTTGCCTTGTTTCTTGTCACAATACCATCTTCATTTTGTTTGTTGCCGAACACCCATTTGGTGCTCACAACATTCTTGTTCTTCGACCTTTCCTCCAATGTCCACACTTCATTTCTTGTGAAATTGTTCAATTCCTTTTGCATGGCCATCACCCAATCTGAATCCTCAAGTGCTTGTTCTACCCTAAACGGCTCCATAGAAGAGACAAAAGAGTAATGTTCACAAAAATTACTAACTCAAGATCTAGTGATTACCTCCTTTTCAATGTCTCCAAGAATTTGCTCGACGGGGTGATCACATTGTACATTTTGATCCACTCTTGGGTGTGGTAGATGTGAGCTTCTTTGGCCACCATCTTCATCAACCTCTTGATCATGTATTTGGGAGTCATCACTTCATGCTTGTACATGATCACCAACATCTTGATCTTGATCACTTGTATGATCAATTTCTTTATTTGCATAATGTTGGTCTTGTCTTGGGGGAGAGGGTTGATTTTCAACACTTGTTGGTTCTTGTGGTCTCACATCGCCAATGGCCATCCTCTTGATTGCATTACTATGAGCTTCATTATCTACATTATCATTAACAACTTGCTCCCCTGAGAGCCATTAGATTCATTAAATGTCATGTCACATGAAATTTCAACACAACCGGTGGTTTTGTTGAATACATGGTAGGTATGAACATTTGACCTATAGACTAGCAAGAAACCTTCATCAACTTTTGGAGCAAATTTTGAAGTTTTGGGTTTCTTGTTACGCATAAAACATTTGCTCCCAAAAACACGAAAATAGGAAACATTAGGCTTGTTACCGGTTAGTAGCTCATATGGTGTTTTCTTCAATAGTCGGGGGAGGTACAACCGGTTAGAGGCATGGCATATGGTGTTGACAGCTTTGGCCCAAAAATGGTTGGACGTCTTGTATTCATCAAGCATTGTTCTTGCCATCTCAATGAGTGTGCGGTTCTTTCTTTCGGCCACCCCATTTTGTTGAGGGGAGTAGGGTGCCGAAAATTCATGCTTGATGCCTTCTTCATCAAGATACTCCTCAACTTGAGTGTTCTTGAATTCGGTGCCATTGTCACTTCTAATTTCCTTGATCTTGACTTCATATTCATTTTGTGCTCTTTTCATGAATGTCTTGAGCACATCTTTCAATTCATCTTTGTCATGCAAAAAGAATACCCACGTGAAGCGAGAAAAATCATCAACAATTACAAGACCGTATTTGTTACCACCAATACTTATGTACGAGACGGGGCCAAAAAGATCCATGTGCAACATCTCCCATGGTCTTGTAGTGGTCATCACATTCTTGGAGGGGTGTGAAGTTCCAAATTGTTTTCCCTCTTGACATGCACTACAAATTCTATCTTTCTCAAAGCAAACCTCGGTTAGTCCTATGATGTGGTCGCCCTTTTGAAGTTTGTGAAGATTTCTCATACCAACATGGGCAAGCCTTCTATGCCACAACCATCCCATGTTGGACTTTGCTAATAAGCATGTACCAAGTCTAGCTTCATCCGTGAAGAAGTCCACAACATAAAGCATTCCTTTAAGCACACCCTTAAAAGCAACTGAGCCATCACTCCTCTTATAGACGGTCACACCACATTCATTGAACAAACAATCATAGCCCATTTTACAAAATTGCAAAATGGAAAAAAGATTGAAGTCAACGTGATCAACAAACATAACCTTAGAGAGGGAATATGAAGGAGTGAGAGGGACTTTACCATAACCTAGTACTTGTCCTGTTCCATTGTCACCAAATGTGATGTACTCTTTTTTGTTGTGACTTGGCTCGAATGACTTGAACATCTTTTTGTCTTCGGTCATATGATTGGTGCATCCACTATCAATCACCCAACTTGATCCTCCGGAAACATAGTCCTACAAAACAAATTAAGCTTTGTTTTTAGGTACCCAAATTTGCTTGGGTCCTTTTACGTTAGTCACAAGCATTTTGGACACCCACACACAAGTCTCTGGCCTCTTGTTGCGTGGCCCAACATATTTAGCAAAGACACGACCATGCATGTTTCTCATGAGCACATAAGAGGCATCAAAATCATGAAAGAGTGCACATAAGGTGTTAGGCACATTAGCATGAAAATCATTAACAAAAGAAGTTTGGTTAGTTTCATTGTTCTTGGCTTGCTTCTTTTGATAAGATCCTTCCTTGATGAACTTGAGGAATTCCTTCCCTTTCTTGTTGTCCCTGGCATTGTGCTTAGCACCCTCAACATAACCAATGCCATCCATGACATGTGACATTCTAGTATATGAGTATGCACCTCTTGCATATTTTACCTTCTCATCATCAAAAACATGTTTCTCATGTTGTATTTTGCTTTCTAGAGCTTTCACTTGCTTGTTCAAAACATCAATCAATTTGACATTAGTAGCACAAGCATCAACATCAACATTATAACACCTATCACATCCATTGCTAGTGGAGGCACGAGAAGAATTATTGGTGGAGGATGTGAAGGTTGAAAGTATCTTATATTGTGCTTCAAGAGACTTATGAGTATTTTTCAAATCCTCATACTTCTCATGAAGTGCACCTTTTGTGCTTTTAATACTTTCACAAGAATTTTTAGTTCCATTGAGAGGTTTGATTAAATTTTCATTTTTCTTTCTCTCATCTTCTAGGAGCTTCTCTAGTTCAAGGTTTCTTTTCTTTTCAATAATAAGCAAGTCTTCTTGTTTTTCAAGGAGCTCCTCTTTCCTATCATTTTCTTCGTTTTGTTTTTCAAGCAATTCCATAAAATCAAGCATTTTAGGAAGCGAAGCATTAACATCATCATCATCATCATCACTACTACTAGCATAAGAGAAATGCTTGTGTTTAGATTTAGATACCTTGGATCCTCTTTCCATGAAGCACTTGTGAGTGTTGTCATCATCATCATCACTCAAGCTCCCATATAAAGAAACATTGGTGGAAGTGACGCCAATAGCAATTGTAGCAATGCCTCCCTCATCTGAGTCGGATTCGGAGGAGGAAGATGATGAAGAGGATGAGTCATCGGAATTCCATTTTTGACCAATGTGAGCTTCATCTCTTCTATGCTTCTTATACTTCTTGTCTTTCTTGTGGTGCTTGCCTTTGTTTCTTTTATCCTTGTTCTTCTTCTTTGAACATTCCGCAATAAAATGTCCTTCATCACCACAGTCATAGCAAGTCCTTTTTGACCTTCTTGCTTTGCCCTTGTCATAGCTCTTCTTCTTGTAGCCATCTTTCTTAAGAAATGACTTGAATCTTCTTACTAGCAAGGCCATCTCATTATCACTATCTTCATCAGTAGAATCAACAACTTTCTTCTTTGACTTCTTGTCTTTCTTTTCACTTGTCTCATGAGTGGCCTTGAGAGCTATTTCTTTCTTCTCTTCTTCATCTTGTCCCAACAAGGTGTTTACTCTCTTTGCTTCTTCATCTCTCTCTTTGTAAGCGAGTAATCTTCCAGGCACCTCATCCGTGCTAAAGCTCTTGAAGTTCTCTTTCTCTCTTACAAAGTCGTAAGCATTTTGATTCCATGGTTGAAAGGAAAGAAGCAACCTCTTGTTGACCTCAATAGTGTCAAGTTTGATTCCCAAAGCTCTTCTTTTGTTCACAATTTCCATGAGTCTATCATGGACCTCTTGTGGCCCTTCATCGGCCTTCTTGATGAACAAGTTGTATTTGCCTCTTAGGATATCCTCTTTTGCTTCTCTAACTCCCTCGGTCCCTTCATAGATGACCTCAAGCTTCTTCCAAATATCATGAGCTTTCTTGATTCCTATCACTTTCTCATACTCCTTTGGTGATAGGGCGAAAACAATGGCGGATACAGCATGATCATATGAGTAAGCTTGATCTCATTATTGGAGGTTGGATTTTCTTCATTCTCTAACTCAAATCCTTACTTCAAAACTTTCAAGATTGGTCTTCCCATAGACCCAAGTACATCTGCATTCTATATTTCCAATGATCATAGTATGTTACACCAAAGTGTGGTAGCTTTCCGGAGCCACTACCAATATACTTATTCTTGAGCTCACCATAGTTATATGGCATGGTGTTGTACTTGATTCCCGAGTCATCATTATTGCCTTCGGTCTCGGCCCTGGATGACGTTCTCGTTGTATCATTCTTTGGTTTTTCCATTTGCTTGGGCATTTATCTTCAAGCGGTTAAGCCTTCAAGAAGATTAGGCTCTGGTGCCAATTGAAAGTGCCAAGAGGAGGGGGGTGAATAGGCGATAATTCCTGAAAATGACTTAATAATAAAAGTTAAATGTGCAGTGTCACACTTGTCCGATGATTGTGAGGAAAGTCCACGTACTTGTTCGATGGCACGAGATAGAAAAGTAGATCGGCCAATTAAAACTTAAATCTAGTGCAAGGCAAGATAGAAACTAGTGAATACAAGCTAGAGGAAGCTGTAGAAGCAGGGAAAAAGTCTAGCATGCAACCTACACAAGTTAATCTAAGAAATACGAACTAAACCCTAACTAGCAAGTTTATAAGCAAGAACAAGTAATAAAAGGAAAGTAATAAAGCACAAAGGGGACACGGGATTTTTTACCGAAGTTCAGCTCCATAAAGAAGCCTACGTCTTTGTTGAGGAATCCACAAAGGACCGGGTCTCTTTCAACCCTTAACCTCTCCAAGTGACCACTAAGATCAAACTTGGTTTTTCACTAGCAACTCCACACAGGAGGGGTCAATACAAACTTCCCGAGGCGTCACCACACGAGTTGGGAGCTCAACGGGCACTTCTAACCGTTTAGGGGATGAATCCCCAAAAGTAACAAACACAAGAGTCATTGGCGGTGAGGATGAATCAAGTGCTCAAGAGGATGGAAGCTTGGAGGTGATGTAGCACTTCAATCTTCTCTCAACCCCTTCACAAATCAAGATTGGAAGCAAGGGAGGAGAGTTGGGGAGAGCAAAGTGAGCTTGAGAGTGTTTTTTAGTGGAATGAGTAACCTCCCGGCCAAAGGGCAAGATGGGGATCTATTTATAGCCCATGGAGAAAAAGAGCCGTTGGATGAGCAAAAACTGAGATCTGTGTCAGACAAGTCTGATAGTCAACGGACATGTTCGACGAAGTTGGTTGGCGTGCTCTCTGGAGTCCAACAAAGTTGCCTGATACCTCGGACAACCCTAGTTCAACGGACAAGTCCGACGACACAAAGTGGCAGGGGCTCTGGAGTCCGATGAAAAAGTCCGAGACATTGGACTATCCTCAGGTCATCGGACAAGTCCGATGACCGTCGGACATGTCCGATGACCCAGTGTGGCAACCTCTCTGGAGTCCGATGATTTTGTGTTGAGAAAGAGATTTTTGACCAAGGAAGTGGGAATTTTGCACTTGATTCATTTTTACTTGAAACTCTTGTGTCCCTCTTGATAGTACGGCTTCTCTATACTCAAAAAAATAAAAAAAAGGTCTTCATGAACTTCATTCTTGAGAATATTTGAATTTCATCTTTGAAGCACTTTGCCATCTTCTTTTCTCATTTTTGTTTCTATGCATTTTATTCACCAAACTTTGGGCTACTATCTACACACATGCTCAATAAAATATCAGTTCATTCTTAATTGTATTGATGCTAATCACTAAAATAAAATTAGGGACCTAGATGCACTTTCATATGAGAATTTACTCCTAGTGCTGGTTTCTGTGTTACACAACAGCACATCCAGTAATACATGTAGCGAGCAATTCATCTTTGAAGCACCGTTGCATGAGGCGAGCAAACACGTCAGTACGAAACACAAATGCTCACGGATTCATCGAAACCTCACGTGCCGGTGTGTCCCACCATGGATCGAATGCAATTTAGTCACACAGGAATTATGTGGAGGGCAAACACGTCGATATCACCTTGATATCACCTGACCACTAAAAAGGAAAGGTCCATATAAGACCTGACGACAATTCAATGTTTGATAGATCTCAAAACAAACAAACAGGCCAAGTAAACATGACGTACCCTGAGTCTCGAAATCTAGCGGCACAAGCGAGCAGGACATCAGCGTCGACGCAGCAACACCAACATGCACAAATATGCGGTCAAGACCAAGTTGACATGTTGAGGTCGTCCACGTCTATCTTCACGTGCATCTGCAACTTTGCAAGCCCTCTCTTCCTATTTATCAACAAAATATTGTAGCTGGAGTCGTTTTCGCTTGACATCAAGTCATCAACCAGATAAAGCCATGATATGTGAACCATGGATGAAACCACATCTAGGTCAAAACCCGGCATGAACCTAGGTCGTCCCGCCTCGTCAGAGTGGTTGCTAGTGCATCGATTGGCGTCACAAGCAAAACGATGGGTGAGAAGGCAAAATAGAGGAAATAAAAAAGTGATAAGTATGAATTAGGAAACAATATGGATTTAAAAAGACTCAATGCCTTGGATTTATTGTACCGATGATTAAGAAAGGAACTTAAATGAATTAAGAAAGCAAATTAAAGAATGCTATCGCTAGAGGCCTTGCTATATAGCTACTGGATAGTAATATGGAAAGGATTGTCACCACGATTGCTATTGCATGCCTTGCCGGTGTGTTTAATCAGGAGCGTGATTTCAGGGCGGGCATCGGTGGGAGGTAGATTATCGGTAGGTGAGAAAAAAACAGCATGCAGAGGACGGAACGACCTGTTCTTGCGTAGACACCATACATGAAACGGTTCTAGAGTAAGATTGTGGTCCCAGTATTAATTGTATGGTTAAGAAAAGATTATATGCCTTAGATCAAAGGCTAATTATAGAGTGGGTAGATAGTTGTAAGGTGGAATAAATATTACAGGAAGTTTAATCTTTATAGTATAGGCAAATATTGAGTCATATAATGTTCTCTTGAGTGATGATATTCCCTTCAATACCACCTTCTCAAAATCAAACAAAATCTGAACTCAATGTTTGGGCTTTCGCTAGATATATTTGTTCGGCCTATACGATGTTGTACATCATACGATGGGCTAAAGCCCAAAAGAAAATTGCAGGGGCTCCTTTACTACTGATATTACAACATGGATATAACACCAATAACACTACATCTTTTCCGAGCAACTTCTTTCAATATAGCTCTCGTAGTTAGATACACACGAGAACTTGATGTTGTCCTGCAACCGGAGCTCGAAATCTGTTTCGAATGTCCATGACACGAAATTAAGTTCTAGTTTTGTGCATCGCCGTTCCACTATACTGTTTTCGAGATTTCAACGCCCTAAAACTCAGTTCTCGAAGGTTCAACGCGCGACTGAGTATTTTTCTTCAAATTCTTTGGATCCGGGTGTTATTTCTGTAAATCATGATAAAAAATATTATTAAAAAGGAAAATTCCCTTCTTGGGCACGGCATAGAAGTGAATATCTTGCAAGTTTGTGGGCCGTAAACATCTAACCATCGATGGTCTAAAGCCCAAATAAAAGTTCCATTGCGACTTCTGTTGTGTCCCAGCCCACAACAGAATTTTGGATACAGCCTACAAGAGGATTCCTACCACCAAAATTGGTGAACTGGTTACAATATTGTCTTCTTGAATGAAAAACAAAATGCGGTTGAAAGGAAGATACGTTCCTTCCGACAAATTTCTAGGAGGGAGGCGTCCAACCTGGTTGGTCTGAATCATTATTGAATGAAAAAACAAAAAGCAAATGTCAGCAAAATTGGAGACTGGAGAGAGTATTTACTTGAGTAGTTGGTGTGCTAGGTGCCTACGTCGTGTGCATGGAACAGTGTACCTGACCTACCCTTGTTGTTCATATTGTTGATTACCACCACTCCCTTACGAACCGGTGTTGTTAGTTAAACTACACCTTCTATAAACAAGGCTTAATTGCAAAAACCCACCCATAAGCTAACCTAGATTTGATATGCCCCCTCCCCCCTATAAGATAATCCATGGCAAAAAGCCATCCACCCAAGCGCGTTCACAGCTGACTCAGTCCAATTTCGCCACCGTGGACACGTCAAGTGACACATCATCACCAGTGGGCCTAATCTGCGCCTCTGGGCCGAAACGGTCTGCCCCAATTTGTCCCTGCAAGAGGGTTGTGAGCCTGAACACGACGCAGTTAGCCGTGACCTGACGATGGTGGCCATGTGCCACGACGACTCGTCGTCTCCGGCCATCCGCCCCGAGTCACCCACCTCACTGCTAGTATTGCATCTGCATCCATTGCACGCCACTCAACCAGTGCAGTATCCAGCAGCTCAACCTCCGATATCAACGTGCTTGGAATCACCAACAGCACACCCAGGCCGCCCGCAAAGGGAGCTCGTCAAAATGGGAATAGCTTGAACTTGATGCTAATGAAGATGTTGTGGCCAACAATTTTGTCCAAAACAACTGCTCTATGCATGTTCCCAAGTTCCAATCGTGTCTTCGACCACCGATGTCTCCCTCTGTCATTAATATAATGGTAATCAGTTCTGGTTGGATCAAGTGTCAAACCTTGTAGCTTTGTTGGTGTTCGAAGATTTTTCTGAAGTTCGTGATTAATGGAAGTCGATTTGCATCTAAAAAAATGGTGTTAGGGGCAGCAGCGCGACTATTGTACCTGCCGCAGTGCAATCTGTCGGCCGAACTTTCAGCCCTCGCTTAAGCTCTGCGAGGATGTGACGCCGCTTCTCCGCGTCAAGCCGCAAACCCGCCGTCGTTGCTGCTCTGCGTCGAACCGCGTTTCCGTCCTCACTGTCGCTAATCCGCAGACCTCCACCTCTCCTTATCACCGCGGCGCCGGTGCACCCGTCCCTCTACTTACAGTCATGAAGGAATGACAAACCAGTTTGAGCCGGGTCGGCTCATTTATCACTTCTTGTGCAGTTTGTCTGCCGTAGCAACGGCAGAAGTCCATCGTGGCAAAAATAGTCCGATTCAACTGAGCACGTGCTAGGTGGGTGGGCTTTCGCAACAAACTAGCTTATGGGGAGGCATATCAAACTAGGAGTGGTTTATGTGATGGTTTTTACAATTAAGCCTATAAACAATCTGTCAAAGTAAATGGTGGGTCCAAATTTGAAAATGTGTCTCTCTAGCACAAAATACATTGGGATGACCTGGCAAAAATGAGATTGACTTCTAGGTTACTGGGATCACACACATGCAAGTGACAAGCAAAAATTTCAAATAAATTGATTCGAACTACTATAACACAAGGGATATCATTAATTTGCGTAATAAGGAACAACTACAACAACTGTACACTTATAGTTCACGAAGATATTAGAATTCATAAATATCTCCATGCAAATCATCTGATAACTATTTAATAAAGTATCTGAAAACCCGATATAGGTGAACTTTATAGTCGATGGCCCTTATTGCACTGCTGCACAATTTCAAGACAGGTGACAAAGATTTTATGAAAGACGAGTACCGGCATGGACATTCATCCGCGGTTTACTTGCTAAAAAAAGTCCTCGACACGGACAGATGGAATAGTAAGGCAGCTCAAGCTATTCATGTTTGACCTTGTATGGCTGAATTTTATGTCCACGTGTTTTCTGTTAGAATAAATTTGCATTCTCCAATTTGTTTATTTCCATCTCACGCTGTTTTTTGTGTCAGACGATAAGATTCTATTGATGATCCATCATTTTTTACGGTTTTCTAGCCTTCAATCGCAATGAGTTAGTGAAGGAGAAAGAAGCAAATAATGTGGCGAGTTGCAGAACTTCAAAATTCTCTTACCATAGAGGGGGCTCATCAGCGCCCTCATGCCCATGGAGAGGCTGGGTCAATACAAACTTGCTTCACATTTGATATTACAAAACAAAATTGGTATTATATTTTTTATGACTGGCTTATGAGACTTTCCAATATGCTATCATATTTTTTAGTTATTGGCCTTTTGGTCCAAATCAAATATTCTAGATTAACCCTATCACTATATAAGAGTCCTAACCTAATCTGACTCTCTCATTCCCACTACCCGCCGCCACCTCCCTCAATTCCTCCATCATCCCCTTCATCGCTCACAGTCTTGCCCTCTCCATGGTCGACTACCTCCTCATCCATATCAGTCATCGTGCACCTATCCTTTTTCTCTGGTGCTTCTTCTTCTGTGATAGGGTATCTTCCTCATGCTATCTTGATCTTTGTATCTGGCGGATTTTGATGTCGACCCCTCCTTCCCCGCTCTCACAATCAAATCTTGCTCTGATCCACCAACTCGTCAAATTCCTATCACCATGGTTCGAGGCACCTAAAGCATCACGTCGTCTGTTTAGGACATACCAGACTAGTGAGCTCCCTTGCCTTTCCAAAGGCTAAGATAATACCCTTAGATCCACTTCTCAAACCCTAACTCTAATATTGCGGTTGTCCGAGTTTGACAGTGAAGAAGATGGCTAGAACACAAATTTCCTTGTCACCCATGAGGTAGTAGAAAAGTTCATATACTTCATACATGATATTATCAAAACAAAATCAGTATTACCATTTGTTTATTATTGCTTTATAAAACTTTCCAATATGTCATCATATTTTCTAGTTATCTTGTCCTTCCATTCAAATCTATTGTTGTATGTAGTTTGTCTCGTATGCCCCAATAATCTAAGCATAGTTCGTTTTAGTAGTTCATATTATTATATCCAAAATTTAAGGCATTCTACATAGCTTTTCACCTTTTACTACTCTTGATATCTGGATCTTTTTTCTCATCTTTAATGATATCAGTCTACTCTAAGTAAATGCTTAAAAGCCGCTGAATAAGAAAAGTATGATCATTTCATATGTTCTTATATATTTATAAATTGAAGGGAGTAAATAGCATGCTTTATTGTTTGCTAGGAGCGAGGTGAGCTAGCTAGAGTGATGAAATTGATCAACTAGAATTATTGAATGCCATATGTATTTTGGGATCCATTTATATTGATCTAATATTCATTCTTAAGATCAAATTAATGAAATTCAAATATATATACTTTAACATATATTTGGCTAGATTCATAGTGTGAATTAGCTATAATCTGCAAAATGCCTCTTCCAAGCAGCTCATGGTTGAATTGGATAGAGCGCTTCCAATCAAGAAAGAAAAAAATACTCGTAAAGAAAGGTAAATACTTACCGTATTTGCAGGCTGCAAATGTACGGGTGGTGTACCGTTAAAAGTACCATGTCAAATCCAACTCTAATTCCAAGAAGGGCACACCAAATCTCGAAAGATTCCCCAAAGCTGACCCTCCAGAAAACCAAGAAATCTCACTCGCTTCTGCCCCTCTTCTCTCTCCTCCGTCCCCCTCGCCATGGCCGGCCGCCTCCTCCCTCTCCTCCTGCTCCTGCTCCTCCTTCCCTCGCTGGGAGAATCCGCGGCGGAGGATTCTCGGCGGTGCCCGAAGCTGGAAGACAGGCTGCCGCCGTTCGCCGGCGCGCTCCGGCCGACCTGCCGCGTCTCCACCGAGGGGTACCCGGCCGAGGAGGTGCGTTTGTTTCCCAGCTTCATTTGGGTACGGTACAGAGATTGGTTGGTAGAAAGATTCGTTCTTACAGGGTGGATGTTGGGTGAATCGGGCCGTTCGGCCATACGGCTGATGGCGGATCTCTCTCGGCCACGCGAAATTTTCAGCTGGAATTTCATGCTGATGTCAAGAAATTTATGTCTGTTCATACTACTACCTGATCCTTTTCTCTTGTAGTAAAATATGGTCTCTCTGTACCGTTTTTAATGGATTCTCAAGCTAATCGTGGGTCTAAAATTTAACTTCTGCTGAGACAATTAAGTGCGTCGATTTAGTTTAGTGATTTCTTTGCTTCGTTTGCGCTGAATTTACTTCCTTTTTATTTAGGGAATATCTTTTTTTTGTTTAGTTTTCAAGTAAGATTATCGTTAGTCAACGGAGGAGCATCATGAACAGTTGAACACTAGGATGCGTAGCTTATGCTCTTTGCTTTTGTTTAGATTGTTTTTTATTCAAAATTGTAGAATCTATTTTCCCTAGTCTTTTGCTCCCGGTCCTTAAAATCTTTATTCTTTATGACATTCTTGTTTCGATTTCTTTTGCATATTTGATTGGTTAAGGTACCAACTGTGGAACAATTTAGCTATGCTCATGTGGACATTGGCATCAGATTTCCTATAATTTTAGCTTATGGTGCATTTGTTTTTAGTTGGAATAGATTAAAGCTTGCAAATGAATAGTTCATAACCTTAGACTTTAGTGTAAAATTAGAAACTAGTTTAGACTCGTGCAGTGGTGCTTCCACGGAGGTGCTTGTATCGTATACTTCTAACTGGGACCATGGACATGGAGAGTTGTGTTTTCCACGTCAATGGAACTTGATCATTTATGAGTTGCAAACTTTGCTCTTTATTCAGGTCTGGTGTAGAGCCTAGAGGCTTAAATGTCGCAAAGGCCAAGTGGGTATGTCTGATGAAATTGGGAAGCGAATCTTAGTTTTAATGTACTGATAGTTCAATATTCAATGATAAATTGACACAGTGAAGTAATTTCATGGTAGCTTTGTAACTTCAATCTTTTGTTTGTGGTGACTGGTTACTTTTAAAGGAGAATGTGAGATTTGTTATGGTTTTTACTTGGTTGGCTTTTAGTTTTATTGTGTAACATTTGCTGGCTCAGCTTTGTTATGTGTTTATGTTGTTTAATTTGAAGCTGACTGCAAAACTTTTGCAGATAAATGGTGAACAGCTTCTCAGGGTGTTGGGTGGCAAGGAAGACTACACTGCTGTCCTGTTTTATGCATCCTGGTGCCCCTTCTCTCAAAGAATGAGACCAGTCTTTGATGATCTGAGCTCAATGTTTCCACAGATCAAGCATGTGGCTGTTGAAGAGTCCAATGTCATGCCTGCGTAAGACCAAAATATGCTGTAATGTAGTTATTATTATCTTTCATGGTTATTAATATAGCCAATGGACTAAAACTTTATTCCTTCCATGGTTTGCAGTGTACTATCAAGATATGGTGTACGTAGCCTGCCTTCTATAATTATAGCTCATGGATCCTACGCTTTCTGGCCGCTTGGTTCTAAAGACCTGGATTCACTGATCAATTTTTACAACGCTGTAACAGGTATATGCTTCTTTCTGTTTCTTTACATGCTGTCCCAATTATGTGATAAAACAGGAGTGGAGATATGGTCTGCGGAAGTTGGGATGTTGACCTGTCACAGGGCTGTTTCACTTTTAGGGGAAAATAACCTTGCATGACTGCCAGGGCAGTGTGTTCCCATCATACAACTTAAAAGATGGAACAATTTATGGAGGAAGTTAATCAACCATGACATGTATTGTAGCATATATCGTTGTATTACGTTCTATTGATACTTGTAGCATTGTTACTGGTTAATCAAGATTTGGAATTTTCGAACATTATTCATGGAAAGGAGAAATAAAATAATGTTAGTTTACTAAGTAATAATTGGTTTGATGCAGATCAAGAACCATTCGCATATATTGGTCCACGAAAGTGGGGCACAGCTCAAAGCACGCACTATGCTGAACTTTGGAATAGTTCAATCCGTGAAACAGTGAAGAGTGAACCCTACCTTGCATTCAGTATCATGTTTATCTGCCTGAGGATATTCCTGTTCCTATTCCAAAAGTTCTTTGCTGTCATCAAAGGCTTCTGGATGCAATACTTCCGGCACATCAACCTTGGAGTCCTTGCCAAATTGACCCAGCTGCTTGAGTGTGTGCCCCATGCCGTGGATGTTACAAAGATTTGGAGCAGGTGGAGGCTTATGGTTGGAGTTAAGAACGCCAAGGTCTGGGCGTCATCTCTAACTTCAGTGTCACTTGGCGGGCAATCTTCTCCCCGAGCTGCTGTTTTGGATTGATGGACTTGATTTTTTAACAGGGGGAAGATCATATGCTGATTCATCATACTGTACTGGATTCAGTAGCTCTTGTAACTCACATGAGCATGTAGAGATTAAGATCTCTGCTCGGTCAGATACATCTTGTTTGTAGCATGTAAATCTTAGGGATACAGTTGAGTGTAAATCACAATGTAACACTAGTCCTGGGTACCGTTATTAAGGGATGCTTTGCCTAGCTTTTAGCGACAGAAGACACATCATAATCCCCTTTTTTCTCTCGTATAGTGCAGTGTCAGATTCGTGGTTTTATCATGTAATCTGCAACCAACAGTTCTGATGTCTTCAATTGTCAGTGTTGAAGAATCTATTCATTTGCTTATATCAAATATGGTAAAATTTAATGTTATGGTCTGCACCAGAACATAGAAAAGGAGACAAAAATTAATTTTCCGTAATGCTTTGATGCACATATTGACCTGTCCTGTCATCTACAAAGGAGTGCTAAAAACTCTGTTATTACAGGAACGATAATAACAGCTGATACAAAGAACTCCGTACAAACTAACAACAGCTATGCACCCTCACCAATCAAAATGTGCCCAACTCATGTCAGGATCTCGTACAAGGATGTCCCCTTATCAATCAGTTTTCACCGAGTGTGTAGCGGACAAACCTTCGCACCTTGATGTTCTCTCCAAGGGTGGCTATCATCTCCTTCACGAGATCCTTCACTGTCTTGCTGTCATCCTTGATGAAGGGCTGCTCCAGAAGGGCCATCACACCGAGCCTCTTCGCTATCCGCCCTTCGACGATCTTTTCCCTAATGTTCTCAGGTTTGGACTGTAGATCCTCCCTCTGCATCTCGAGCTCTTTCTCCTTGCTGACAACATTCTCTGGGATATCCTCCACTGAGACATACTCAACCTGTGGACATGCCACCACTTGCATGGCAAGATCGTTCACCAGTTCCTTGAACTTCTCATTACGAGCCACGAAGTCAGTCTCAGAGTTGATCTCAATCATGCATCCGATGCGGTTGTCATGGATGTAGGAGCCAATCAGACCTTCAGCAGCTAGGCGAGAAGATTTCTTGTCTGCAGAAGAGAGTCCCTTCTTCCTAAGAAACTCTTGGGCCTTCTGGAGGTCACCACCCGTCTCAGCCAGAGCTTTTTTACAGTCCATCATACCAGCACCAGTTTCATCTCGGAGTTGCTTTACCAATGCGGCTGAAACCGCCACAGCTGGCTTCCTGCAAGCATAAATGTCAAATAAAATGCAGTTATATCATAAAAGGGAAACATAGAGAATCGATGAAGTTTTAGGTTGGAAATGCCTAAAAATATGCTGATGTACAAGTTATGCAGACAACCACAAATGTAAGCAAACATAGGCATGATGAGGCGTGAGGGAGAGCATATTTACTTTTCAGCAGTTTCTGTTGTTTCAGAGGGCTTATCATCCTTGGGAGGAGCAGCCGGCGGCGGTTTTGCTGCAGTCTGTGCAGCAACTTCCGCAGCAAAATCCTGGCTCTTCTTCTCTAATCCTTCACCGAGGTTGTAACGGACAAATCTCTTGACCTTCATGTTCTCTCCTATTGTGGCTATAGTTTGCTTCACCCATTCACTTACTGTCACCTTGTCATTCTTGATGAATGGTTGTTCAAATAATGCAAACTCTCCAAGCCTCTTGTTTACACGGCCGTCAACAATTTTAGACCGGATCTGCTCAGGCTTTGACAACAGATCCTCCCTCTGCATCTCAAGCTCTGTTTCCTTCTTCACAACCTCTTCAGGAACATCATCAATAGAGATGTAACTCACTTGAGGGCAAGCAGCAATTTGCATGGCTAGATCATCGACTAACTCTTTGAAGACGTCACCCCGGGATACAAAGTCGGTCTCACAATTTACTTCAAGAAGAACCCCAATTCTGCTATCATGTATGTAAGAACCAATTCTTCCCTCGGCAGTTGCTCTGCCTGCCCTCTTGTCAGCAGCAGCCAACCCTTTCTTCCGGAGATATTCTTGCGCTTTCTCAATGTCGCCTCCTGATTCTGCAAGAGCCTTTTTGCAGTCCATCATGCCTGCCCCAGTTGCCTCCCGCAATTGCTTGACAAGGGCAGGAGAAATAGTGGCTGCTCAAGAGCAGAAAAGACCATCAAAAACTTCCTTGTGCTATTCTAGCAACAGTTTTACAATAAATTACAGTATGCAGAGAACTTTTGCTAAGAAAACACATGGGAAGACCAAGTCCATAAAACAGGAACAGTATTCTTATAACAATGAAAATTCAAATACAAAAATCTACTTCCCCCATTAGTCTACACTCCTTCAGTAACTGTTATGTAGACTATATTCCAATGTCCTATCGTAATTGCCCATAGTTATAGGAGTTCATATGCAATAAAGGTAAGTCAGTCTTGATTATATCACAACACTGCTAGGCAAGTAACATCTATCTTATTGTATACGATGGTTTGAGGAAAGTATTAGTTGACATGCAAAATGTGGAAAGATGCTCGAGCCAAAAAAAAAAAAAGGTACGGTAATGGCTGAGGCGGAATGGAACCATTACTTTCTAGAAGTAAAAATAACAATCAAGTTAATCCTTTTGGCAACCAGATGCGGAACTTGAGAGTTTAGCAAAGTGTGACATAACAAAGGCGAAAATAATAACTAACATGACAAGTTTGCAAAAGTCACAGACAGAACTAGTTGCTTGAACAGTTTGCTTGCAATCTATTCTAGCTTCCCCTATCCTAATTAGGCAGAGTTGCTTCTTCAAGAGGCTTTTGCAGAGAACATGTGGCATATCAGAGTATTGCATGCCAAAGCCTTTAGGGGACAACATCACTGATTTGCTGGTAAAATTTACTACCGACCTGTAGTGGTGCTTGCTTGAACCTCTTCTACTGCCGATGATTCTTTAGGCTCAGCAGGCTTATCCTCAGTTTCTGAAACTGAAGACACACTAGTGCTATTTGGGGCCCCATTGGTGGACAGCTCAACACCCGTAGTAGTTGAGCTTTCAGATTCTACAGTTTGGCCCTCAGCAACATCTGCCACAGAAGTAGAATCCTCAATTCCATCCTCAGAAGCAGCCTCAGATAAAGGATCAGGAACATCAGTTGATACTTCTGACACAGCTGTGCTCAAATTTTCACTACTTTCCTCATCTGCCAGAGTAGTCCCCTCAACAGTGGTGGTGGCTGCTTCATCATTAGGTACGGTTCCTCCTGCTGCAGGAGCAGCTGCTTGTACCGGCGGCACATTTGTCTTTTCCCTCTGATCCAAGAATGCAGATATCTCCTTATTCCTACGGAAAGCTAACTCAAATGCATTGGTTCCTCTGGACCATTCCCTCTTAAGCTCTGTGTTTAGCTCTTTTAGATCATCTTCGTCATCTTCGACACCTTTCATTGTCAAAGTAACCTGACCTTGAGCTACATTTAACACTTTAACCCTTATTTGTTTACCAACTTCCATTGCGGATTGCCCAATAAGGGTAAACAATGCCACTGCTTCCTCTTCTCTAGGAAGGAATCCTTCACTCCCGTCAGGCAGTGTGACAAATGTCCCTGCTCTTGTTGTACTTTTTACAGTGCCATTCATGGATTGCCCTTTTACATATTTCGAGTCCACAATCGGCTTGGCTTCCTGTCTTCCCTTTGTTTGTCTAGTCGAGCTTCTGGTTGGAGTTGCGGTGTCACTCCGCCCACCACCTGTAACTTTAGGTGTTTCCTTTTTCGGCTTGACATAGTCACCACCTTCCCGCATTGTAAGAGATATGCGCCCGGTTTCCTTATTTGCTTCGAGTAACTTGACTGACACTTCTTGCCCCACTGTGAAGAGGGAAGATATATCTTTGACAAACCCATCACTTACTCGGGAGATATGAACAAGGCCCTCCGTGAAAGCTCCAATGTCCACAAACACTCCAAATGGTTTGATAGATCTAACCTTCCCAGTAAAAGCTGCACCAGGAACTAGGTCCTCATCATTCAGTGGAGGCATCTCACTCTTCCTCATGTTACGTCCTTGTTTGGGAGCCGAAGAAGCTTGGTCCGTGCCCTCAGCCTGCTCACTTGCTTCAACAGTGCCAGATGAAGCCTCAGAATTTTCATCGGAAGCTTCTTCTGAGGGAGATGGATTCTGATCCTCCACGGTTACATCAGTCCCTACAGTTGCTGTTGACAAGGTTCTTGACCTCTGGGCCGAGGACCAGCTTCTTCTTTTGTAAATACTGATCAAGTGAAAAGCTGTTTGTGGCTGCAGCAACCTTCGAGATGATGGTGATACCACTCTTGAATACCTGGCTGAACCATTGAGTCTTCTTATTTGGATTTCTCGACTGGTCCTGAAACTGCCAAGGTGCAACAAGCTGATACTACCAACAGAACAATGAATCACAGGCGTCATTTTGAATTAATGATATGAGGTATCCAGCAGCTATGTCAGAATCTTTATTCCTTCAGAACCCTGTGAGCGAGTAAGTAGGTTTGTTAGGCTCCAAAAAACAAAGAAGGACGTCTGAATATCAATGAATTAGGTGAGAAAGTACAAAAACTGAAAAAGCAATATGCAGACTGAAAACTTAAGTAACACCTAAAGCACAAGACATCATATAAGGTTCAGCCCACCATAGGAGAGTAACATTTCCAAGGAAAGAAAAATGTTGAAAGGATCTTATTGCTCTACCGAAGTACTAACTGCACATCACTTGCGCATCATAGGCTATTAATGGATCAGAGGAATTATTCACATGAGTGAAACGTGCCATTCCGAATCGAACGAAACTAGAAAAATGTGTATCGACAACTTTCTTATGCCAAGCATTTTTTTTTCCTTTATTTTCGAAGGTAACATCTAATGGCCAGCTTGCAACATGTAAATGCATCCCCACAAATTTTTTTTTTTGAGGAAAATGCATCCCCACAATCAAAAAACAAGAAGCAAGACGACAGGAACACCTCTAGAACTCTTGCAGTAATTCTTGGGATTTCATAGTAACGCGAGCTGGCCCATGGTTCACCGATTAACAGCAGACAGCTGAAGGCGCGGGGAACTACAAATTTGCACGCGCTCCAAGTAGCATCCTGTAACACCCTCGCCGGTGGCCTCGGGCTGTGACACATCCCAAACATTTCCTCTCCCTCCGGTCCTCCCTAAGCTCGAAGCCGCTGACCGTGCCAAACAGGAACGAGATAATCAGCGCATCTTTGGGCGCTGCACACCGAAACGCGGAAAACAGCTCCCTCGCCTAGGCATGAAGCGCAAGCTCCCTAGTGCCTACGGGACAAGAAACGCACTAGCACAGAGAAGCGCCGGCACACGCATATCCACAAACAGGTAGCCCGTGGCAGGAGTAGTCGGAGGAGGAAGTCACCTTGCCGCAGCATCCGTGGGGAATGGGATACGCACGCTGCCCCGGGCCGTGCTTCTTCCTCGCGCGCAGGTCACGGGGCTGACGAATGAGGAAGAAGGATTGTCAGGATGGAGGAAGAGAGAGCGGGAGCGGATTAGCCGAGTGGCTTTATAGCCTTATCTCGAAACGGGCCAGCCAGGAGAAGAGAGGAAGAGGCCATCCATCATCAGGCGCAGGCTGTGAATGGATGGATGGACGGGATCGGTTGCCATCGGCGACTCGTGTCACAACGTCAGCGTGGTGAAAATAGAACGCGACAAATGCACAGGTTTACCTGCAATTTATGTTTACTCTTATTTTTTTTGTGGCACAGAGTTCCGATTCAGTGACAAGCCCAAATTTTATGCTCGGCCACGATTCAATGACAGAGTTCCCTTCTAACTAAAACAGAGTGACTGACTAATATTATGCTCGGCCATGAACAAAATTGAATTTCGTGAACCAGACCATAGCTTCGTATGCAACTCAAAAGGTATTCCGATGCAATGCAAGCTGACACACGTCCATAAACAGGTGAAACATCACGTGCCATGGACACGCTCACAGAATGTAGTTGTAGAGGAACCTAAGTCCTCACTGATCTTAAAGTTGCTATAAGCCAGAGCCACGAGTGAAGAGGCTCAACCCCTATTTGCATCAGCAGGGGGTCATCACTGATATTCTTTTTTTAGCCTCAGTTTCTGAGTTTTTTCTTCCCTCTGATGTAAATTGTGTAAGTTGTTTTTTTATTGTTTTTTTAATAAAATACCACAGCGGGGGTCTCTCTTGCTGTTCTTAAGTCAAAAAAAAAGAGAGAGAGAGAGAGACGCTCAACCCCTATTTGCATCTCCCTAACTTGATTACTCGTCACCTTCGCTCCCCTCCTTTGTAGCTTTGGCAGAATCACCATCTTCAGCAGTGGCTTCCTGCATCAACTTGAATATTAGGAAACCAAAAAATGAGAAAATGCAGCATACTAGACATAACACATGTGAAGGTTCATCTAAAAGAGAAGAGTCTCATAACCCAAGTAATTCATGGGCCACTGAGGCACAAGATGAGATGTCCTTATTCATTTTCCTGGTTTCAACTTTAGATCACCGATGCAAATCTAAAGGAAAAAAGAACTAACTTCTTTTATGTGATGGCAAATACAATCCATTTACAAAGTTCTAAATACATAAAAGTGGTAGTATACTTACAGTCTGATCATTCTTGGCATCTCGGTTTTCTTCATAATGGTCAGAAGAATCATCCAACTGGGGAAAAAAACAGGGGAAATATTAAAACAACTTTGGAAGGAAAAAAAGGCAACTAAGCAAAAATCAATTATACCACTATCAGACCTATTGGGTAATGTATGATGGCAATTAACTAAGCCAGACATGCTGCAGGCAGGTAAATTCAACTTTGAAGTTACTTACTTTCAAGTTCCCCAAGTTGGCTGACAAACCCTCATTTGTATTCTTCTCACCACTTTTTTTGTTCCCGTCATTTTCAGTGGCATCTTGAAGCTGAAATAAAGAGATGTAAATATATTGCACAAAGAATTTTCATGAAATGACAGAAATTAGACAAACATCAACACAGAAGGCAAATTACCCCCAGATTCTGTAAGCTAAGTGTAACATCTTCCTGCTGCTTCTTAAGGGTGGTCCTCAGCTCTTGGAAGTCCTGAAAAAAGGAGAGGAAAATTTCTTGTAACAAACTAAATATGGAGATATCAGTTTTTTTTTAAAAATGCAAGAGATCCTTACTGAGCGCAGCTGTTCTATTTCATTATTGAGTGAACTTTTGATATCAGAGAGTTCCTGCAAGATATAAAATGGTAAATAAACTATGGGGCAACCTGCTGAAATATGCTATTGCTCTAGTGCAAGGCTGTTAGTGTGGATTAGCATGTCTTTCCTCTAGGTAAGGCAATACTTTAAGATTTACAAACAGTGAACTTAATCGAGGTAGAAAATTGATGTTTGTAATTTTGTTTCTTCTGTCATACATACAAAAGAGCCCTTTGCAATAAAAACATTTGTATGTAATAGGCCTTTAATAAACTAAAAGATCTCTGGTGGGTTTCACATTTTATTCGTTAAGTAACAAAAGAAATATTTGTGTAGCTCAGTCACAAAACTAATCAAAAAGGCAAGTTGCCATAGTAATCGGCAAAGAACAAAAGGTATTCCGAATAGCAAGTATGTATGCAACATTACTGTGAGAGCTGAGCATGGCAAGAAAATATATAGGTACAAACAGATAAGGCAAATAGCATCAAAATGGAACGGAACAAAACGCACAGTTCTGTATTTATTCACTTGGGTGTCCAAATTGCTCCTCCAATTCTGCAAATCCTGAAATAAAGCACAAATCATATTTTAGATCAACCGTTCTCTTCCAGCACTCCACAAAAATCCAGTGAAATAAAGGAGTTTGCGAGAAAAAGGTCAAGCATGCCAGCATTTAAAAAGATGAAAGAAAATAATGCACAACGATGGTACTTCCGTTAGTGATTTCCTAAAAGGTGAACCTGTGCCTAGAAATAAATACCTCAATCATATTGTTTATTTTTCTAATTCTAATGAAGCAAGTTTACTTGAGGTCAGATTCAAATAAGCAAACTTCCAAATAGATCATACGGTTTTAGTTACAGCCATGCAGATTGAGACTGAACAAGTGATGCCCAAAGCACACATTCAATGAAATATTATTAATCTTCCTATTTCTAAAAACTAGTATTTAACAGTTTCCCTTTTGTCCCAAGCTTTCTTTCTTCTTCCTTGATTTTTGGTTTATCCTTGTGCTTGGGCTCTTGTGGGTTTCATCTCTAGCCTACCCCCAACTTACTTAGGACTAACAGGCTTTGTTGTTGTGGTGGTGGTTGTAACATTGAGGCTGGTTACTCAAATAGAATAAACAAACATGCAAATACATCATGAGGTCATGTCAATCCAATGATAGCATATAGCATCTATGACTCATGCAGGTTGAGATTCAAAAAAAAAAAAGTGATTCCCAATTCCAAAAAGACATGTACATGACCCATTTAATTAGAAACACAAAAAATAGAGAAAAATTAATGACCTAACAAAAACTATAGCATACCTCCTTGAGTCCACGAAGTCTCCCTAAAAGCTCTGACTGTGATTGATCCAGTTCCTGGTCCAGAAAATACAGAAGTAACTTTTGGAGATCCAGAAATTATTTCCAAAAGAAACTGTTGAAAATACAAATTCAGAATAGATAACTGTTCTAGACAGAAGACAAACAAATAGGAGTAAGAATATACATGGCTATATATGTGTAGAATATAGTTCAATAGCATACTAGCATGTGATATTGTGGCCTAGTTGAGAGTTCAAGCTACTTCACGACCTTTTCAGAACATGAACACTTTGTGTTGCTTTCATATTTACAAAATAAGGAAGCTCCAGAAATAATGGACCAGCACGTGAACTCACACCAGTATGAGTGTCCCAGGTTTGAAAAATATATGACTTTCCTAATGTCGCACATAGATAATAGACAGTTCATCAGCTGACTCAAATTTTTGTTGAGACCGCTCCTTGAACTATACTTTTATTCATTAAGCACTTGGGTCTCAGATGTTCATGATCTACAACTATGATGTTGTGTTCCTTGACAGGAATAGGTGAAAATTAAACATATAACCAAATTATGAGTTGTGGCATAGAAGCTGTTTGGAGGAAGTTCTATTATTTTAATACCATCGAAGCAGTGGGATGTCAAGCAAAAAGAGGCACAAGGCATGGAAATAATTAAGCAGCTGACCATAGCAAAGATTAGAGACAACTAATTATGAGACGCAGTTGCTACCACGACTCACTAGTCACTACTCCCTCCGTTCTTAAATTGTTGTCGTCATTGACTTTTTTAGTTTAGTTTGACCATTCGTATTATTCAAAAAGTAATATCATATATGTTGTCATAGTTTGTTTTATTATTAAAGAAAATTAAAACATAACTTAAAATTTTGCACATTTGAAATAATATTTTAAATAAGACGAATGGTCAAAGTTGACTAAAAAAGTCAATGCGATAACAATTTAAGAACAGAGGGAGTACATAAATAGCTGGCTAACGACTAGAGCGGTCCATTTGTCTTCAGCAACTCCTGATGCTTATTGCTCAAGATCACAGCAAACAACTGCCAGCCAAACATTACATTGTTTTCTCCCTGGCAAGATCAGACCCCTAATTGACCCAACAGGATATTGCTCCAATAAAAGGAGCACTACGGCACACACGTCTAATCTAAAAGGGGGGAAAAGGAACATGAGAAACATATATAACAGTAAACCATGGGGCATGAACGGCTGATCCTCACCGAGATCTTCTCCCCCACGGGCAGCAGCTCCTCCTTCCTCTGCAAATCACAACACCAACCACGCACAAGGTCAGAAAAAATCAGAAGCCGCTCGTCTGAATCGAAGGACGGGAGGAGTCTAGCACTGCACTCACCGCCGGGGACGAGGAACCCTCCGCGGCCGGAGCAGCTGGCGGGGACGCTTCGGAGTCGGACATCGGCGAGGGCGGAGCGGAACGGGGGACGCCGGGGCGAGCTAGGGTTAGGGTTTCGCGGAGCGGAGCGGAGCGGGGAGGAGCAGGGAGCGTGGTGTGCGAGAGGGGAGATTTGAAATTGAAATGGCATAAGAGGCGACCGAGAAGACGAGGAATGCCGCAACGGAACCCAACTTTTTTTTTTTTATCCAAACCACCCCCTCTTTATTACTCCCTTTGTCCTGTTATATTTGACGCTGTAACGTTCTACACAAGAACCAAGAAAAAGAATCTATGGAGACAAAGACCTGTTGTCTTAGACCCATCAGGAAACACGCTGCGTAATGCTCCATATGACAAGTATTAAAAAAATAGAAAACAAGGCATTGTGTGGTGAGAAAGAGAGAACTGTTGTCCTGGTATGCGTGCGTGGTGGAGTGCTGGCAGTTGAACCGGCTGACGGGCAGTAGAATTCAGAAGAACTGTTGTTCCTCGGTATGTGAGAACGTTAAATAATATGGAAAAAATATATGATACCAGAACATCAAATATATTGGGATGGAGGGAGTAATTCACCGAGGAGACACCGTTCGGTGTATTCAGAAACTAGACATGTCTATCGGTATCTGCTTACACGATATCTCTTTGTGAGATTATGTGCATCTTCATTACAAAGCCGGAACTCAGATACAAAATCAATCCTTACAAAATATGAGGCCCGAGCTCTGGTCTCTTGGATGACATGATCATATACGCCACAACTTTCTTCATGAATGCTTCTTATACCACTAATTTTTAGATTTATCCTATCAAATATTAGAATACTCCCTCCATTCTCAAATTAGAGGGCGTTTAGAACATCATTAATAATACCAAGGTGCAATTAAATTGGATCCAATCTTCCATCTGACGCTATTACGCGGAGCCACTTCATAACAAATCTCTCTCCCCTCTGGACTGGCTAGCTCACCCAACTTCAATGCACTAGGTTGTGGGTTCGAGTCCTGCATTCACCTAGTGTGTATTTCTTTTTTTGCCTCCGGAACGGCTAAGCGGAGGGAGGGAGTATGGAGGGAGTACTAATTAGAACTACTAAAAATAGGTTATTGTAATGTGATGCTATACTAAATATTTTTTAATGATGACTTAATTAAGCTTAATAGATTTGTCTCGTAAATTAGCAAACTAACACAGTTGGATGTTAATTTACGAGACAAATCTGTTAAGCTTAATTTAGTCATCATTAGAAGATGTTTGAGCTCAGACGAAAACCTGTCGTGTCGGCCTGAGCACAACCCGATTAATATGGCTCGATCGGCCTACACCTCGACCCCTCAAAGCACGTGAATCATGACCCAACAACCTCTTTCTTCTCATGCAGCGCAATGCGACTTGGCCTCTCTTCTTCTGACTCGCGACCTCGTCTCTCAACTCGGCGCGCTGCCTCTCTATTTTGCACTCGCACTCACGCTCCATCTTGCACTTGCACTCCCGTGCTCGTGCTAGACTGGCACCACCTGTCGACTGCCTATAGGTGTTGAATTGCTGATCAACATCACCTGGTCTAGGCCGTCAAAACTCGGAACCCACTGGATTTTGAGATAAGTCCTATTTGCCTCCTTCAACTACAAGGGGTAGCGCACTTTGACTCCTTCATCTATAAAACCGGGTATCCGCTCCCGTAAACTATTAAACCCGGTTTAGTTTTCCTCCCTCGGTGGGTTTTGATAGTGGTTTTGACTGACGTGGACTTGGGGTTCTACTTGTAAGATGCCACGTCAATTTTTTTCCCCTTTTTCCTCCCTTCTTCTTCTTCCTCAAAGTCTCCACATTCGCCGGCTTCCTCCAGGCGCCCAAAGCTTTCGGCGCCTTTGGTCCTAGCACAAGCACCAGAAGCGCAACGCCCTCCTCCGACTCCTCTAGCACGGACAGGGACAATGGCAATGACGGCGGGGTGAAGGTGCGGGTCCTGGCCTCCTCTTCACACTGCTCTTGGTCCCCTTCCTCCCTTTTGTAGTCCGGTGTGGAAAAACGCCATGAGGAGGAGGAGGAACCATCACCGGCGGCGGTGGGAGAGGGGGAGGATACCGGCGACGGTGGGATTAGCTTCAAGGATGGAGGCGGAGGGTGCGAGCAGACGGCTAGCGCAAGCGGGCCCTCGGTGGCGGGCGTCCATGGGCGCGAGCGGGCCCTTCGTAGCGGGCGTCAGTGGGTGCGAGCGAGTAGCGGGATTAGCTTCAAGGACGGAGGCAGAGGGCGCAAGCAGGCCCTAGACGGTAGGCATCGGCGGGCCCTCAGTGACGGGCGTCGACGGGCACGAGCGGGCGACGGGGACCAGGCGCGAGCAGGACTTGGAGGCGGCACGCAACTCATCGTTGGTTAGCTGAGCATGTGGGCCGCCATGTGCTCTCAAGAATGGAGCGAGACGACGCGCACGTAGAAAGGCAGCGGGAGATCGGGTCGGGGAGAAAGGAAGAGGCAGAGGAGAGGAGAGAAAAAAGAGAAAGAAAGAAAAAAGGGAAAGAAAGAAAAAAGAAAAATGATGGGCCCCACGTATTTGCTGACTCAGTACGTGGCACATGCTAGATGCTGACTTGAATAGTTGACTCGGTCAATACTGCTGTCAAAACCAGCCAAGGAGCCAAAGTGAGCCAGACACAAGAGTTGAGGGTGTCAGATACTCGATTTTATAAGTGAAGGAGACAGAATACTCTACACCATGTAGTTGAGGGAGGTAAATAGGATTTTTCTCTTAGATGTTCATCAAACAAGGTGTTGAATTGCTGATCATCGTTACCTGGTCTAGGCCATCAAAACTCGGAACCCATTGGATTTTTGTCAAAACTCAGAACCCATTGGATTTTCATCAAACAAGGTGTTGAATTGTTGATCACCGTAACCTGGTGTGGACCATCAAAACTCAGAACCCATTGGATTTTCATCAAACAAGGTGTTGAATTGCTGATCCCTGTTGCCTGGTCTAGGCCGTCAAAACTCAGAACCCATCGGATTTTCATCAAACATGCTTCGTGTTGAGAGATAATCTCGACAGTAAATCTAGGTATGAGTATGAAAGTTGATGGACACAGGGATTAGACAGGTTCGGACCTCCTGGAGGATAACAATCCTATGTCTTGTTGGTGTTCTTGTATTGCTAGGGTTCGCACTAGAGTTAGGATTTCCTAATTCAAGTTCTGATTATCCTACGAAGACCCCCGACCCTCCTTATATAGCCAAAGGGCAGCGGTTTACATGGAAATAAATCATTTGGTTACATCTGATTCTATCTATACACCATATCTATTACCCTAACTTGTCGCCTACTCGACACAAATATCCGAGTACTTATCTTCTAGGCCTTAATCTCCAATGCTTCATTATCGAGCCTCGACCCACTTGGCCATTTAGCCGAGTGGGTAGGTATCCCGGATATATATGTCCCATAGTAGCCCCCAAGAACTTTCCAATTTTGAATCGAAAAGCTTGACACCATCTTGATACTTCTCAAAATTGAAAAGTGCTTCTTTTGATGTAAATATAGAATTTCCTTTCTTCATGGACACCTAAACAGGCGCGAGTATAGCCCCCAACTCAGAAGGTGTTGAATCTATGTTTGAAATGCCTTGTGAGTTCAAAAAACTAACAAACTCATCTCAAAGTCATAAACTATCCTTAACCAGTCGTAGCCCCCACCTGGGAAGTTATTTAAAGAAAATAACTTATGAGCCATCAATATTTAGAAACTGGTACTTATGATAAAACACTCAAATAGTAACCCTCAAGATTGGTACTACCGCTCCCTCCGAACGATTTTACATGGAATATAAGACAGCAGCCCCCAAGATTGGTGCTACCACTCCCTCGAGTAAAAACGGCAGCCCCCAAGATTGATACTACCACTCATCCTGAGTGATTTTTCAAGGAACATGAAACAACAGCCCCCAAGATTGGTGTTGTCGCTCTGTCCAAGCAATATTACAAGGAAATATAAGACAACAATCTCCAAGATTGGTGTTGCCACTCTATCCGAGCAACTTCAATAATAAACAACAAAAAATATTGATATCATAGCCCCCAATTATGAGGCTACTGTTATTCCGAGTGACAAAAACAAATCATGACCCTTCCCATTTAATGTCTACGAACAGTGTAGCATTTATCATTATTTGGCAGGTGTACCGCTTAGGTTAAATAGGATTTATATACACTAGCCCCACATCATGTCCGGAACACTGACTCTCCCGCTTCTCTTTCTCTCTCGCTGCCGCCGCCACACTTTTGCAAACCCTAGATCCACGCTCTTGTTCTTCGTCTTGCTCGGTAATCCTCCTCCATTTCTCCGCCACAACTCACTGTGATGGCGCCCAAGCGCTCGCGCTCATCCTCAAAGGCCTCTGCCAAAGAAAAGACTCCTCTTGTTTGTGCGGAAGATGATGCAACCTTTGATATCCCCGAGGGAACCAAAGAGTTCCCGACGTTGATGATGAACAAAGAGAGGATCAACAAAGTGGTGATTGACAGTGTTCTCCCAGATCAAGAGACGGCGGATGGGAACAAAACCCTAGGTCAGACATTTCCTCAACCGCCTGTCAATCAAACTTTGGTGTTCACATCTTTTTTTTTTGTATCGCGGATTAGGACTCCCTGCTTAGATTTTGTTCGCGGGCTATATTTGTATGGAATTAGTTTGGTGAATCTAAATCCAAACTTCATACTCCACATTGCTATTTGTTGACTTTTGCTAAGCCATACTAATAAATCATCACTGGCAAGGTGCCATAAATGCTTCATTAATATGTCCTAGAGCCAACAAAGTAAAATCCGCAAGCGCATGGAAAATACCGTTGTAGCATTTCATCCGGAAGTATTCAGGGTATCGTATTTGTTTATCCCAAAGGAAGGCAATGAATAAGAAGGCTTACTTATGCACATATTTACATTGCAAATTGATAAGGATCATCTATCCAAAGCAGGCAAGCAATGGATAATGATGAGGTAGTGTGACACACAGAAGATTCTATCTCAAATATAAATAAACAAAGCCAAGTGGAGAAAGAACTAAGCTGAGCTACTCGTACAGTACTTTCATATACAGTTGTATAGCCTAAGTTCTATACACATACACGCTTATACTTAGATTCAACAGTTATTAACATAACACTTCAGGCACGGACCTACCCCTGCATCCACAGGCGACATCCGCCAAGAGCCTACTCACTAGCCTAGCGTGGAGGAGTTCAAAGGACGGACAGGGCTGTCACCACCTGCCGCCTACCTTAGCTAACCGGTAGACTAACGAATAATCAAAGAGCACTCTACTCCTCCATGGTTATATTAACGAAGCAGAGCTATCATATAAATATGATCACCAAACCCATGTCATGTCATAACAATGAATCCAAAGCATAAAGAATATCTCATATAAATTAGACTATAGTGATGGTATATAACAAGCATGACAATAATAGTATAATAAATATAAACTACTATCACACAAGTGGGCTATACTATCACATATATGGATCACAATATCAAACAAGAAACTCATGACCCAAACATAACTATATGAAAAGATGACATTTATTAAATAGAGCAAAGTCTTACAAAAGGGAAATGATACAAGAGCCATACCAATTTCTCCAAGAGAAGACTTGAAGAACTAGAGAGCTCTAGACTCAGCCTAACTCCACTAAGACTTGAGAACAACTAAGTAGCAAGAGAAGGAATTCTTCTTGTGGTGTGTGTGTGAGTATAAAGCCACACCCTCCTATTTATAGCCTCTATAGGTTGGTAAAGGGGAGTAACCGCCAAGAATATCCCTACCCACCGCCTTCAGGGATCAACCAGGAGCCTCCACGTGCAAGCCTAGAAGGAAAGGCCGCATGCCTGGGTCGGCTGACCTATGGCTGGGCCCTCCTTGGTTGTGCTTCCTCAGGGTGGCTGCCAGGTGGGTCCTCATTCCAGATGTCGGGGTAGTTTTGTGTGTTTCTTCGGTGTGGTACTGAAAATGGGCCCTTCAATCCATGGGATGTCCAGTTGGCGCTCTCTCATTGGTCGAAAGTGTGTTTCTTTGCCTTTTGGGTGTGTTTCCTTCATATTTCCTTCTGCATGTAAATAATTCCCAAGTACAAGTGAACTATATTATTGTAAACAAATATGCGTGTATGAAATGTCAAGTTCTCCTTTATTTGAGCATAGTTGACGGATGAAAATGGTACTTAACAGCCATCAACAAACTCCCTCAAGCTGAACCTTTGCTCGTCCCGAAGCAAAGATAAAACTTAAGTTGTTGATCAGGAGTTGCTACAATGTCCTATTTCTCAATAATACAAAGTGCACAACAAAGATACTTTTCCTTGAATTAAATATATTGGCACAGTATTCACCCATTTACCTTGATTATCATGGGGCTTTTAACACCTCATTGTCTTGGGCGGTTGAGAGATAGAACAATTGTAGGGCACTAATTACTTTCTCTCTATTCCACTATCTTACTCCGGAGGTTTTCAATAGATTTTGCAAATAAAACCTAGTTCCTCAAATGATTCTCTCGGATCGCTCAAAAGTGTATGATTCCTCACCAAGACAAAGTGTTGCCTAAAATCACCTACTTCTAATAAGGCTTATGTGGAGCTCAAGGTAGGGATAACTGAGGCATACTTGTTCATATACTATAGCTATGTCAAAAGACCGGATCCTAGAAAAATCAATTCACACAATTTTGATCAAGACATGCAAGTGTGTGGGAAACATGGTGGAATGATGGATGGAATGAATAACTCTTTTTTGAATTTCTTTCCTCTCTTTTGGAATTTTTCTAGGACATGGCTATCTTTTGATTGCTTTTCTTTGGAGTGTCCATTTATTTTCTTTTTGCATAGCCATATTCCTAGTTTGCAATGATAATTGAGAGAGGAATTTTTGCAATGAACATGGTATTTCTTTCAGGTGGATGGAAGTGGTGGTGGCTTTCTTCTGGTGTAAAAGAATAGCTCATGGTGGTGGATATGGTGGCTGCTATCTTCCAATTTAGAAGAATAGCTCATGGCGGTGGATGTGTGTATGTGATCTTGATCAAGAAAGCATGAAAAGAGTCTTACTAGGGTCACAACAATTTTGACTAAGCTCAATGTGAAACAAGCAGCATATGTATAAGGTTTTTCAAATAGGCACTACATATGGCTTTGGTAGGAATTTTCATCATTGAGGAACTTATCAATTTATCATTTTGAAAAATAAAACTCCGGAATTCAAGCTTTACTTTGATCAAGATCATAGCAGCCCTATTCATTATATCATATCTCCAACAACTTAGAACTAGAGAATGTATGTGCTACCCACAAGTTTCAAGTTCAAGGTAAAAATTTAGCCAACAAACTTAATTCTTGGGAGAGTACTAAGTTGTAAACCAATGTTAAAGAGGAATAAAATAGAGCAACTATTCATCATTTCAACATAGGAAACTATACACATTCATACCACGCATGAAAAAGCCAAAGAAAATATTTTTGGTCTTTTTATCATCTTCTCATTTTTTTAATTTTCAGATTATATATATATATTTTTTGGATTTTCTAATGCAAAAATGAAAACAAGGGAAAGATACAAGTTACCGTGAGATGGGGGAGATGGGGGTCCTCCCCCAAGCTTGTTCTTGCTCACATTTACTGGTTCGGGTCATACCCTTGGGAGTGGAAGAGACGTCCCAATTGCTTTGGTTCTGGGCCATCATCACGTTGAGTTGGCGGAATTGGTTGTCGCTGAAATTCTGCCATTGTTGGGTGTCGGTGACGTGCTACGAGAGAGTTTGTTGCATACTCTCGGTTCACAAGTCGATGTCGTCCACCCGCCTTGTTAACTCGGTCATCCCGAAATTAAGTTCACGGAACCCATGGGATGAGAATGACCGGTTAGCAAAGGATGGCGCTCCGCTCGAGCTTGATGATGTGTGCATGGGGGAGTCGTGCTAAGATCCCCATGCACCGGCCTGCCATGATGATCCTCCGGCCTCGTCCGGAGGTGGGGGCTGATCCCAACCCATACCTCCGATTGGGGTTTGGAACCCCGGTGTGGCCGTCATGCTTCTCCGTGGTCGGGTTGGTCGTTCGGAGATGCTGTCCCTGTGAGAATCTCCCCTTACCTCGAGAGGGAAGGTTAGTGCCCGACAATGATACAAACGAAGACCCGGGTTAGGTAACGGGTATTCGTTCATATACCCGGGAAAATAATAGACCAAGGTATCATCCGGACCACGCTTCAAAGTATGTCCATGCACAAAATAATCTTTGCCTATGTATTCTCTATCCGCACTCAAATATTCAATTTGAACATTTTCGAGCATTTCACATTTTTGAGCAATGCGAGTAATTAAGGAAATGCACTCAATTGGTCCTTTCAGTTTTATATTTTCTAACCATTGGTCAATCATGCATTTCACGGGAGAAACTCTAATTCTTGTGACCATGGCATACAACAGTTTTAGTTCATCTTTACGGACAATCCTAATATCATGTTGAGGAAACAAGGTCATGGCCAACCAAACATGCATGAATCTCAAAGTGGGATTATGGATGGCACTTGTTCTAGGCTTTAGACCCCAATCATTTCCAGTCATTTGTTTCCAAAAACTTTCCTTATGAAAACTTTTCAATGCTTTGTCTAAGTCTACTCTACATTTGACATTTTGACCAAGCATAGAATTAAGGTGGGTCCAAGGAACAAAAACGTTCTTGCCTAAACAAGCGAAAAGAAATGCCTCCATCATGTTTTCTAAGGGTGCACAAAAACTGCATAGTAAGCAAACGAGAACCTTCCTCATTTACGTCTATGAAATCAGTCCAACCCATAGTGCGAAAAACAGTGGCAAATTTTTCTTGCATACCTATTTTCTCGAGGAAGTCCAGGTCGAAATGTCAGGTGTGGGCAGACGGCCGGTCTCTCATGAGCTCGATGGCTTGTCCTTCACGATCGTCGATGATGTCGAGGTGCTCCTCGGAGGTGAGCATGGCCGACGTTTCTTCCTCCGGAATCTCAGCTTCGGAGTCGCCATGTTCCGAACTCGGGGTAAGCTCGACGGAGGGCGTCCGACTCATGCTTGCCTGAGAACTCTTCCTCTTCTCCCCCCCCCCCCCCCCCCGCCCCCCCGACAACTTGCTTGATTCGATTGAGCATGGCTGCACACAAGAACAAACAAAAACAAGAATGACCTTGCGTTAGGGTTAACGTTAGTGAAAACGAACCCGGACCCTCCCGAACTTGATTTTGATTCTCACAATCAACTTGAAAATGCGCAAAACAGAGGGGAACTATTTTTTTTGGGTTTGTGGGGCAGTAGCTAAGTGAAGAACACGAATTCTTGAAGAGCAACAAAGTGAGCAAAGGAGGAGAGTGAAGAATGAGCTTGGAATGGTGAAGCTCCTCCTCCTGGTCGGTTTTTATAGCCCAAACACCAGAATGGCAGCAGGAAATGGACAGAGCAACGGCTATAGAGCTGTTGGGAAAAAGCTGGGGACAAAAAGGTGGGACCAGGGGGTCGACCGACCTGGTTAGGTTGGCCGACCTGCCAGTGGGCCCTCCTGGCGCCCTCCTTTTTCCAGGATGTTCCCCAACGGCTAGTGAATCTAGCCAGTGCAGCCATTTTGCTCAAATTGCTCGACAAAAATTCTTTTCAAAAAGACAAACCCAAAAAACCTATATATATATATTTTTTTTTAAATATGCATATGATTGGAAAAATTCCAATGTGCAAGATGGTTGAAAAATTCAAGTATGCAAAATGCAAAAGTTGGAAATGAATCTAAACATGATGGAAAGCAAATATGGAATTGAAGAAAATGAATATGGATAAATACCAATTTAACCTCTTGGCGAGGGCTCACCCATTTAAGTCCGATGAGCGGGACTTTTCTCCGGCGTTTAGCTCGATGTGGTGTCGTCTGGTCCCGGAGATGAGGACATGGATGATGCTTCTTGCTTCACTCGCCACACCTTCTTGGTCTTCTTTGCCAGTGTGGTCGGCAGCTTTGCAGACTTTGGAGCCTGTGGCTAGGCACGCGGCTCCGACCTCTTCACCGTCACCCGTCGTGGTGACACTTTTTCCTTCTCGAGGTAGTTCTTCATGAACGTTATGAGGCTGTCCTTCTTTGGGGGCGTGACTTCGACTTCCTTGATGTTGTTCGGGTTTGGCCCATACTTTATGTGGATCATATTGCATTGCTCCTTCCGTGGCCGAAAATCAAACTTTTCCTCCTTGCCATTGATATGGAAACGGATTTCTCCGGCTCCAACATCAATGCGAGCATCCGCGGTGCTGAGGAATGGCCACCTAAAGATGAGCGGTGTTTCCTTACCGACATCCATGTCGAGTATCATGAAATCGACGGGAATGAAGCAATCCCGGATTTTCACCAGAATATCTTCGGCAATTCCCGTCGGGTAGCGGACCGAATGAATCGGCCAGCTGGAGCTGCATCGGCATGGGGGATATGGCTGTATAGTTCAGCCTGTCGAAGACGTCCTTCGGCATGACGCTCACGCTCGCCCCGAGATCACGCAGGGCGTGGTCGAAGTTCTGTGTCCCGATCGAGCAGGTGATCGTGGGACAGCCCGGATCTTTCTTCTTCTCAGGAAGCCGGTTGAGTATAGTGGCGCTACACTCTTCCGTAAGCTAAGATTAACAATCTCCGTGGTCGGCATCGAACGCTTGTTGCTGATGAGTTCCTTGAGGTAGCGAGCGTATGTAGGTACTTGCATCGCATCCAGCAAGGGCACGTTGATGTGCAGTTTCTGGATTACTTCAACAAAGCGTGTGAACTGCTCGTCCACGGTGGGCTTCCTCTTTCTTTCAGGAAACGACATGAAGTTTGTGTCATAGAACTCATGTGGAGCCGTTTTTCTTAGTAGCATCGCCTCTTGTTCCTTTTCTTCCGCCGGCTTCTCAACTTGTGTGCTCTCCTTTTCCTTTCCTGTAGTGTTAGGATATGGCGGGTCCCGAGTGGATTTACCTCCCGTCATGGTAACCGCAATAACATTTTCTAAGGGAGTCTCGGGTTGCCCCGGGATTTTTCCCGACTCTACAGGAGGAACAACAGCAGCCAACTGAGCTAATTGGGTTTCAAGCATTTTATTAAAACTTAGCTGGTTCTTGAAAGCAGAAGAAAGACTTTCAATTTTAGTGTGGATGCTTTCTAGAGTCTTATCATTGGTGGCAAGCTTTTTACTAATATTCTCATTTATCCTAGCTTGACCAAGAACAAGATCTTTCAAGGAGGGCTGATTAATCAGAGTTAAAGTTGCCATTGTTACCTCCTTGGTAGTTGGGGTGCTGCTGATTCCACCCCTGACCTCCTTGTGGATGGTAGCCATTGTTATTATTGCCCATGTACATTGCGTCCTCACGGGTTTCAGGACAGTCATTTCCTGAGTGCCCCGTGTTGCCACAGACCTCGCACGTCATGCGAGCGTCCACAGCTTGGGCAGTCCCATGTACTTCTCCCTTGGCCTGATCGTCCATCTTCTTCATGAGGAGATCTATCTTAGCGGCAAGCATGTCAACCTCCTTGATGGAGTGCATGCCCCGTGGACGTGGTTGGAGGCGATCTTCACTCCAACCTTGGTTGGACACCATTTTCTCGATCAGCTCCTTTGCCTTGCTCACAGTGAGTGAGAAGAAGGCTCCACCAGCAGCAGCGTCGAGGTGATCACGTACCGACGGAGTGAGCCCGTTGTAGAAGTTCTGGATGATAAGCCAGTCATCCATCCCGTGGTGTGGGCATGCCAAGATGTACTCTTGGAGCCTCTCCCATGCCTCAGGAATCGACTCCTTCAACTCCTGCTGGAAGCTCGAAATCTTTCCATGGGGGGCATTGGTTTTGCCCAATGGGAAAAACTTCACGAGGAACGTGGCAGAACATTTTTCCCAAGTGTTTACAGCATCAAGGTTCACGTAGAACCACTGTCTCGCCCTCCCGAGGAGAGAGAATGGGAATAGTCAAAGATGAACAACAGTCGGGGGTGACGTCCTTCAGCTTGAAAGTGTTACAAATCTCCAGGAATTTTTGCAGATGAGCACTTGTGTCCTCATTGGCATTCCCACAGAATGGGCTGGCCTGCACCATGGTGATGAGACCCGTCTTGATTTCAAAGTTCGCATCTCCCACGTTGCCAGCTGGACCAATAGGAACATTGGCAGCAGAGGGTGCAGAGAACTCACGGAGGGTCTTTTGGGTCATCGGCTCAAAGCTTGGTGGTGCGGAAGTGACGGGTTCGCTTGACCGAGGTTGCTTTTGAGGAGGGGTGAGCCTAGCTCGTGCCCTTCTCAAGAGTGATTCTGGATCTTCGGTGAAGTTTGTCGGCAAGTCGAAACTAGTCATACACTACCCTGTTTTCATACAAAATGTAGAAAACAAAGCAAGGTTAGCCTGCTTAGGAGATGGCCTTATAATTGTAACATAAATATGTACATTAGTAATTTCTTAATCATACGCCTTCCCCGGCAACGGTGCCAGAAATGCTTGTTGACGTTTGCTAAGCCATACTAATAAATCATCGCTGGCAAGGTGCCATAAGTGCTTCATTAATATGTCCTAGAGCCAATTAGGTAAAATCCGTAAGCACACGGAAAATACCGTTGTAGCATTTCACCCGAAAGTATTCAGGGTATCGTATTTGTTTATCCCAAAGGAGGGCAATGAATAAGAAGGCTTACTTATGCACATATTTACATTGCGAATTGATAAGGATCATCTAACCAAGGAAGGCAAGCAATGGATAATGACGAGGTAGTGTGACACACAGAAGATTCTATCTCAAATATAAATAAATAAATAAATAAAGCCAAGTGGAGAAAGAACTAAGCTGAGCTACTCCTACAGAACTTTCATATACAGTTATATAACCTAGTTTCTATGCACATACACGCTTATACTCAGGTTCAACAGTTATTAACATAACACTTCAGGCACGGACCTACCCCTGCATCCACAGGTGACTTCCGCCAAGAGCCTACGCTCTAGCCTAGCGTCGAGGAGTTCAAAGGATGGACAGGGCTGTCACCACCTGCCGCCTACCTCAGCTAACCGGTAGACTAACGAATAATTTATGCAAATCAATTATCCAGGTACCATACTTGCATAATCAAAGAGCACTCTACTCCTCCATGGTTATATTAATGAAGCAGAGCTATCATATAAATATGATCACCAAACCCATGTCAAGTCATAACAATGAATCCTAAGCATAAAGACTATGCCATATAAATTAGACTATAGTGATGGTATATAACAAGCATGACAATAGTAGTATAATAAATATAAACTACTATCACACAAGTGGGCTATACTATCACATATATGGATCACAATATCAAACAAGAAACTCATGACCCAAACACAACTATATAAAAAGATGACATTTATTAAATAGAGCAAAGTCTTACAAAAGGGAAATGATACAAGAGCCATACCAATTTCTCCAAGAGAAGACTTGAAAAACTAGAGAGCTCTAGACTCAGCCTAACTCCACTAAGACTTGAGAACAACTAAGTAGCAAGAGAAGGAATTCTTCTTGTGGTGTGTGTGTGAGTGTAAAGCCACACCCTCCTATTTATAGCCTCTATAGGTCGGTAAAGGGGAGTAACCACCAAGAATATCCCTGCCCACCGCCTTCAGGGATCAACCAGGAGCGTCCACGTGCAAGCCCAGGAGGAAAGGTCGCATGCCTCAGTCGGCCGACCTAGGGGGTTCGGTCGACCTATGGCTGGGCCCTCCTGGATTATGCTTCCTCAGGGTGGCTGCCAGGTGGGTCCTCATCCCAGATGTCGGGGTAGTTTTGTGTGTTTCTTCGGTGTGGTACTGAAAATGGGCCCTTCAATCCATGGGATGTCCAGTTGGCGCTCTCTCATTGGTCAAAAGTGTGTTTCTTTGCCTTTTGGGTGTGTTCCCTTCATATTTTCTCCTACATGCATATAATTCCCAAGTTCAAGTTGAACTATATTATTATAAACAAATATGCGTGTATGAAATGCCAAGTTCTCCTTTATTTGAGCATAGTTGACGGATGAAAATGGTACTTAACAACCGTCAACACTATTTTCATCCATTTCTACGAGATCTGCATTGGAATCCAACCACACTTTGATCTGTTCAATGAGTTATTTGTCTTGAAATCCAACAACAAGAGTGTTATCGGTGGTGCCGGGTTTCTGCTCAAGAATAAATTGAAATACATAGAAGTCCCACTTCTGACAACCAACAAAGAATGGAATGCCGAATGGTTTTTTCATGGCAACCACGCGCCTCCATTGCCAGAATTCTCTGCAGAATCACCAGTCTCGCGCCCCTCGTGGACCGCAAAAGCTTCCCCAGAAAAGAAAGATGAAGTTGATAAATTGCTTAAGTTCATTAAGCAACTGAAGAAGGACCATTTAACTAGTGTTCATGTCACCACGAGCTTCATTTACCGATGAGTACAACCGATGAAAAGGCGACATCATCGTGCATGGATGTTCAACTTGGAGGTCGATCGCACAAGAGAAGTTCCTGATGTTATGTCTGACAGGGAACTGATAGGAAGATTATCAAATATCTTCTCCTCATTGTTGAATTGGGTTGTGTCCAACAAAACAATTGGACTAAACTCAACTAAAAACCAAAAGAAGGTACTGAATTTTCCACCGACCAAAATTATGGGTATATGCTCCAAATGTCCTTCTAATGCTGATATGTTGCACTTTGCAGAATTTAGATCTTTTCCATTCTGTCCCTCCATTGCCTCCCCAAACTCGTGAAGGATCAGAAGAACAGACCCCTACTGCAAAATGTTGAAAAGCTATGATCGAAGAATCTGATGATGAAGAATCATTAGCTAAGAGGATTGCTCGTCTTCAGTGAGAAGCTGAGCAAAAGACTACAGCTGAGTCAGAGACTACTTGGCAAGATCCAGAGACCACCTTAAGAGACAAAGCTAGTGGTAACATCACTCGGCCAAATAAATCAAGTGCTAATGCATTTGGGACTGCCAATAGACCAAATACCGAGAAGGCTAGAGCATCATCCGGAACTCCTCGCAAGGTGTCCGGGCTAAAGTTCAAACAACGCCCAAAGTAAGCTCCCATTGCAAGATATTGCTATTATGTACAGGTTATAGAAGTAATTAAGGATTCTCATTTTGTAGATCCGCCAGAACTACATCATTAGGAGGGACTGGGTCACAAGCACAACCAACTGCCAAACCACAAACTCCTTCAAGGTCGGAGCGTGAAGCAGTCAATGATGATGCCATAAATTAGTCGGATAAAGCGTCGAGTGATCGTACTGATACTCGTATGCCTGACCAACCAAATCTCAATGTGCCCAGCACCCCAACTATCAAAGTAAACTCTCCTCCTCCCGTGGTAGAAGAAGAGCCGACTTTTGTTCAATAAGAATTGGCAGAACCAACATGTGACCATCCAATTGGTCGAGATGAAGATCCGTTTGCCACACCCATTCATCGAAAAACCTCAGCCAAAGCGCTAGAACCTGAAAAAGTGGAGACTGTGTATCACATTGGGGATTATGCCACTGCTGGTTTGGATGAATCCGAGGAGTTGGAGGAGGTTGGAAAATTTGAGGGGTTCATAAATAAAGCTTATAAATCCTTCCAGGTAACATGTATGCCCAGATTCTTGTCGACTGCAGTCTGTTTCTTATACATGATCCTTGTTGTTTTCCCCATTACCCTCATAGAAATTAAAGGTGCACATGGAGAACAAGAGCAAACTCCTGAAAGGCGTGCAACATATGCGCCAGAACGATGGGTACTGAAAGTCAGCTGGCGAAGGAAAGGCTTAAGATAGGCCGTCTCTCCTCGAAATTACAAGCTTGTTTAGCCTAGGTGGATGAACCTTCTTTCAAAATTTTAGGTACGTTATATGAAAAAACGTCTATATAAAGTTTGTGGCCCGTGTGTTCACAAAGTTATATTTTCGAGAGTTATCCCAACAGCTTGCTTCCAAAGAAAAGCAAGAGATTGACTCGGCAAGCCATATTGCCAAGTTAAAAGAGTGCCTAATTACTCTGGAGTCATCGGCGAGCCTCATCAAAGATTTAAAGAGGCAAAATGAAGAATTGACAAAACATCTTCGAACTTCAGATGAGCTTAAAAACAATTTTGAAAAATTAAAAGCCAACTGCAAGGTGATAGAAGAGTCTCGAGCCGACTGGCGAAAAAAAGCAGAAGGTATGTTCCAATGTAATCTTCTTAATGGTAATTTTATCCAAAATGTTCTCATGCGATTACTTTTTAACAGAAGCACAAGCAGAGGTAAAAGAGCATGGAAAAGAATGTGTCGAGTTGCACCAAAGAGTCCTCGGGTCGGAAGAGGTGGTTAAAGAAGCTGCCACTCAGCTTAACAAAATTAAAGAAATCTTTAAACAAACTGAGAATACACGGGACGAATACAAAGAAAAGACTCTGGACGCCGAGAAAAAGGACCTCGAGAAACGTTTAAGAGGAAATCAATATTGTTAATCATTACATTTGCTCATTAACAATTTCATGGTGCTTTAATAGCTGCATACCACCTTCTTTAGGATCTCAAAAAGCTTATGAGCTTCTGCAAGCAAAATTTATTGAGGGTGACTAAAATCTTCATTGGTCCCTTGCAGCTCTACAAAAGGATGCGGAAGGAGTGGCTCGGTACATCATTCCTGAGGAAAAACCGCTGAGGTATCGCGATCTCCTCACTCGGCTGCAAGAAGCCCCTAGCCGAGTCCAGAAGCATTCTTGGTGTATTGCAAGTCTAGCAGTTGCCCAAGTGTTGGCTATTGCCAAGTCACATATTCCAGACATCTAGCTAGAAGCAGTTGCTAAAGGTTTCCAGGAAGACCTTATGGATGAGCAATGTGAAGCCTTAGTGGCTGAAGCTCAAGATACAGTCAATGCCTTGGTTGATCAAATAGAGCTCGATCCATTACCAGGAGTGTAATGGTTACTGATAGGCTTAGCTGACAGTTAAACTATGATACATGACCAGTAATGTAATGAATGCCTTAGGAGATGGCACAAAACTTCCCTCCTACAACAGGAACATCCTTGCTGCCATGGGACCAAATGGCCATGATTTCTCAGTATTTGACTTTATCTGGGAGGAGATAAAAATCATTTCAAATAGCCTATTGAAGAGTTGTGGATATGCTCCCTATATTATGCATATGATTGATAGGGTGTCAGCTCGCACATTTGTATGTGACAAGGAGCACCTTCCCTTGAGAATAAAAAATGATTTGAGGAATCCAGTTGAGGGCAGCAGTGCAGCAGCACCAACTCAATGTGCATGCACATCTACTGCAGCTAGAGGGAGAGAGCAGCAAAGGGACAAGCCTTCCTCACCAATCAAGAAACTCTTTAGCAAGCTCTATGGGATGTGTCGCTCTCAATATGATGCTGATGTGATAGCACATCACGAGAGGCAAGTGAGAAAGAAGGACACAAGGACAATGAAACTTCTTCATCAACAAAACAACCTCCAACCTCCTCGCTCTCCTATTGCCTCTGAGGGTGAACAAAGTCCAGAGATTGAGACATTTGAGGCAAGAATGAGTCGCTATGAGGAGCAGAACCCCTACACCTCCTACTTTAGAGATGCAGATATCAGAGGGGTTGTGTTTGGCTTTGATGGAGCAGGGACTTCTCAAGTGCCACCATTTAATCCTCCACCTCCTCCACCAAACAATGAAGAAGATGAGGAAGAAGATGAAGACAAGGAGTGATCATGAATGCTAAGGAAGACACCTTTTGGTGCTAGATGACAAAGGGGGAGAAAAAGATTAAAGCTTCAAGTCTTCATCGACAATTGTTTCTTAGTTTTGGTCTGTCTGGAAAAACCGGAGGCACCGGTTTGGCAAACCGGAGGAACCGGTTTTGCCAGACAGAACAAATGTATCTTTACTTGGTTTTTAGCTCGTGGACTTGAGAACAATTTGTATTTTGTGAACCATGTGTGATGTTCCCTGTGTTTATTTTCTTAAGACCTCATATTATGCAATGATGTGACGCTTGATGAATTGGTGTAATGTTTATTGTGAATATGTGAAGTCTGGAAAAACCGGAGGTACTGGTTTGGCAAACTGAAGGAACCGGTTTTGCTAGACAACACATATGTTTCTTTTGATCTATTTATTTGTGGTTTTCTTGTCATATGCATCACATACTATATGTTCACACACACTTGTTGCACCCCACGAATGCACACATATAGGGGGAGCTCTTGTGGATTTATTTCAAAGTGTGAAAATTGGCATTTGAGGCCAAAATTGATGAATTTCATTCATATGCACAGTCTTAGGGGGAGCTCAACTTATATGGTTGCATTCAAAATTCTTCTTATATATATCAGTTGTAAGCTTTAATAAAGGTTGTCATCAATCACCAAAACAGGGAGATTGAAATTGCATCTACATCCCTAGTAGGTTTTGGTGGTTATATGACAACGTGATTAAAGGACTAATCCTATTTATGAGTATATGAGCAGGTTTTACATGAAGAATATACTCAACATTAATACAAATGATCATCTTCGATAATGT
Organism: Eleusine indica; assembly: GCA_030378355.1. Taxonomy (NCBI): domain Eukaryota; kingdom Viridiplantae; phylum Streptophyta; class Magnoliopsida; order Poales; family Poaceae; genus Eleusine; species Eleusine indica. Next base: position 19,605,787 of record CM059494.1, read on the forward strand.
ACAATTGTGTAAGGAAAATGGGCCTATATGATGAAAAGGAGAAGTATCAAATAAATGGGTCCATATAAGCAATATTACGACAAGCCAAGGTTTGAAATGAATATGGGACATAAAAACCATTGATATGAGATGGTCTCAACAAATTGGTGTTGTTAAGAAAAAGAAGTGATCAACTGTTATTTCTCTATGGTATTTAATCATGGAAGCAACTTGATCAAGTCAATACTTCAAACAAGAATTCCATAGAAGGCATAACAATGATACAAAGATATGTGTGGCTCAAGATAGCAAGATGGTGAAGGATTGGCATGACTTGGCCACGATGGACCATGCACTGGAGAAGGGCAAGATGGAGTCTTGGCATCGAGGGACCCAAGTCATGGTGAAGGGCAGGTGGAACGCAATCGCGATGGATCGATCAAGCTATAAGTGATCATACATCTCCAAGTATCAATCTTTTTTGGAACATAAAGATATAATCTGACTTGTGAACCAAAAGGCGAGAATGAATCTGATGAATAAAGAAATTCCAAGTCGCAAGCTGTAGGAGATGATGCTTAGCAAAAGCACATGTGGCAGTCCTCATGAAGCATAAAAGAGAAGAAATAGCAAAATTCATGATCATGCAAGCTCAAGTTGAGGAATTGTCTTTTTATTTAATCTTGAGTTTAGCCATGCACTCTATCAAGAGGGATGCTACATGGTTTGTTCATAATGTCTCAATGCTCAAAGTAAAACCCAAGTGAGATGAGAGAAAGATAATGCCTACACTCACACTAACTCTCACTGTGACTGGAAAAACCGGTGTAACCAGTTTACCAAACCGAAGGGACCGGTTTGCGTTTAAAACTCTAACGGCTACTTCAAGAAAACCGAAGGTACCGGTTTTGAAAACCGGAGGGACTGGTTTTGACTCATTCAGTATAATGGCTAGTTTTTGGGGGATAAGTATAAATACTTCCCTCCCCCCTCCTTTGGATGCTGATGAGTGTGTGCACGAAGAAAATACATCTAAAGCCTTGTAGAGCTCTCCTGAATACCTCTTTGTGAGGTTTGAGTGATTTGTGATAAATCCTAAGCATTGGGTTGAGAGAGATTGACATTGAGAGCACCAAAGAGAAAATCCCACTATCGAGCATTTGAGCATTGTGTTGCTAATCCGTGAATCATTTGTTACTCTTGGAGGTGAAACCTCCTAGTTGGCTAGGCATCGCCCTAGAGCTCCCAAGCTTATGGTGAGCCTTGGGAAAGTTTGTGAAGGTTCGCTCGCCTCCGCAAGGAAAGAAGCAAAGATAGTGGATCGGGGAAAGCGGCTGAAAGAGACCCGGCTTGGAGTGTGCCTTGTGACCAACTCAAGCTTCCTCAACGGAGACGTAGTGATGTGAACAAGGGTTCCCGATCTTCCAAAAGGTTCTTGGTAAGTTAATTTGGTCGGAGGCGACACACAAATCGATCCGGCTTCAGAACAGCATGTTCTAAACCCCGCAACCGCAGCACGACGTCTCCTCTGGTTATCAACCGTCCAAAGACAATTGACCTTGCCGAGAAGACTAATCCCTGCCTGTGAATCAAGAACACAAGCAAGAACAACAAAGAATGCAACACAATTGCAGATGTATGATTAAACTCTCGAAGTTGGGGTCTCACAAACCGATGAACGGCAAAACTGTTTATGAACAGAATTGATCTAAGCAAAACCCGAACCCTAATGGTGCGGCGGCGGCTGTATATAAAGACCCTAGGGTCATGCAAGACCCTCTGGACGTGCCCCTAATTGGGCTCAACTAGATACAAAGCCCAAAGGCCAAAAATAGGCGACGCAGCACCAACACAGATTCTGGACTCTCTCTTGTTTTGACGATTCCCGATGACTCCGGATGAATTTTGACATGAGGCCAGCGGCATTGGAAAGGTCTTCTCCTTATCTTTCCGTGCATATGTAGAACGTACAAATCCGAGTTCGTATGCGTCCTGGGCGACCGTTTTAGTACAGACTGGTCCTGGGCCCCGAAACAGACTCGAAGTCGGTTTTGATTGGGCCTCCACTTTGGCTTCCAAGCCCTTGCTGGTCCTCCACGTTCCCAACTCCTTCTCCTATCATGTCCTGGTCCTCTCCATGGTTTCTAATCATAAAATAATCATTAGGTAGCAAACCATTCTCAAAAGTAACATATAGCGAAGAACGTAGGAACGAGCTCACCTCTAAATTTAGTTGTCGTGCACGAGCTCTAGTCATTGGACCTTGCAAGTTCAGATTTGGAGGAGTGTTGTGTGTATCCATAGGAGTGATGTCCTCATCACGTAGGGTTTACGGAGGTGAATCTGAACTTTGACAAACAAATCTTCGTGTGCTTCTTTTGGTTTACTCTCTTAAGTTCTTACTTCTTTTGTTTGTGATTCATAGGTTGCATGTGTAGTTGTGATAGTCTTTTCAGTGATTACTTGCTCTAGATCTTGCATGCTCTATTAGTATCTTTAAGTTTGCTAGAACTTAGTGAGACACTGTATTTCCTATTTTATTCTCTCTGTCCCGAGGAACCGGCGGGTCCAATTTCCCAAACCGGAGGGACCGATTTTGGTCTGTGCCCAGTTGTGTAGATTCTTGGTGAATCTAGTTTGTGTGTGTCTTGGTTACTCCCTGGTGTAGTTCTTACTAGCGTAGCCCCTCTGGTTGCTGTGTTGGTTGTTTAATTGCTATCTGTACCAGGAAAACCGGTGGTCCAGTTTGGAAGTTTTGTTTTCTAAGGTTGATTCTTTGTGAATCAAATAGGGGTGGTTCTGGTTTGGAAGTTTTGTTTTCTGAGGTTGATTCTTTGTGAATCAAATAGGGGTGGTTCCAGTGTTTGTTTTTACAGGTTGCTTGTCTTGAGTGCTTGGTTCTTTGTCCTTGTTAGTTTTTTTTTTATCAAGCTCTCTGACAAAACTGGTATAACCGGTTTGCTAAACCGGAGCAACCGGTTTTGGCAGTTTTAATTCCGCTGCGAGTTCTTTATACTTTTCAGGAACGCCTATTCACCCCCCCCTCTAGGCGACATCTAGGGACTTTCAGTTATCAGAATTGTAATGAATACTTGGGTCGTGCTGCTTTGACATGTATTGTATGAACTCGTGTTAAACACTCACAACCAATACATATCGCATGTCAGCACTCTAATCGACTCCCCTAATAACCAATATGAACCATGGAGACTAAGAACCCACTCAGTCAAGCATATGTGAATTAAGGAAGTCGACTCGGTCCTCAACAAACGACATGGACTCTGGAGACTAAGAACCCACTTGGTCAAACATGTGCGAGTTGTGGTAATTCCGAGAGGCAAAGTTTGAGTCATGACTATATTAAAATAGTAAAAGATCATTGCAATAAATCATAGATCTCATAACAAAGTGTCATGACCGCATAATACTTATTATTGAAAATGTACAATAATAAGGAAAAATAAATAAATTACTAAAGCTAAGCGTGAAAACGACGTAGCTGGGCTATGTTCCAAGAGCTAGGAAGGTCTGATCCATCTTCACGCATCAATCGGTAAGCGCCCGGCCGAGTGACCTCCTTGAGCATGAAAGGGCCCTCCCCTGGAGTTGATAACTTGTGCTTGCCGACAGTGGACTAGATTAGCTTTAACACCAAATCCCCGACTGCAAAGTCCCATAATCTGACGTTCTTGTCATGGTATCATCGGAGGCTTTGCTGATATTTGGCTGGCCGTATCAGGGTGGCGTCTCGTTTTTCTTCCAGCAAGAGGAGATCATTACATCTGCTGTTATTGGAAGCCTCCTCTTTGTACGCTATCACGTGTGGCAAAGTAAACAATACTTGAGTTGACAGCATCGCCTTAGAATAAGAAACAAGCGAGAACGACAAGTGCCCCATGGCCCAACTGACATTAGTCCGAAGGCCCCATAATACTGACGGCAACTCTCAAACCCATCATTGAGCGTATTTCTCCAATCTATTGAATATACGAGGCTTAATTCCTGACAACAAAAGACCATTGGCTCGCTCAAGTTGACCATTACTTTGCGGGTGGGCGGCAGAAGCATAACCAATCTTGAACCTTATCTTTGCCGCAAAGTCTTTAAACTCCTGTGCCATGAATTGACTGCCGATGTCAGTGATGATCTTATGGGGGGTGCCAAACCGAGTCACTATGTCGGTCATGAAATCTACGGCCTTTTTTACTGAGATCTTGTCGACTGGCTTCGCCTCAATCCACTTCAAAAATTTGTCCACTACCATGAAAAGATGAGTGAACCCGCCTTGAGCCTTCTAGAAAAGACCAACAATGTCCAAACCCCATACTGAAAAAGTCCATGTTATCGATATATTCTGAAGCTCGGTAGCCTTACATGCTTCTGCCGGGCAAAGAATTGACATCCTTCACACTTTCGGACAATGTATTTGGTGTATGCGCCAGCAGTCGGCCAGTAAAACCCATATCTCATGGCTTTTCTTTCTATTGTTTATGGGCCCGCATGGTTGCCACATATTCTAGCATGGATCTCCTACAAAATCGATATGCCCTCCTCCAATGATAGACACTTCATCAACACCTCATGTGGACTCTGTCTGTATAAGAGGTGGTCGACAATGCAATATAGCCGAGACTTGCAAATAATGCTAAGGGTCTTCTCTTTGTTAGTCGGCAGAGTCCCTTTCTCTAAGTATTCAATGTGGGGAGTCCTCCAATCGACTTCTATCACAGCAACCTGCAGTGTTGCTGCTTTGTCCGTCGTGGCCTGCGCCATGGTTTGTCGTGTTAGTGCAGATGGCTTATGTATTTTATCAAGGAATACTCCATTAGGTATTTTAGCTCGGCTGGACCCAAACGTGGCCAACTCGTCCGCCTCCTCATTGTATTTTCGGAGAACGTGCTTGTACTTGATGCCATCAAACTTGTCTCTAGCTTCCGCACCTCAGCGCAATATGCTGTCATGCTTTCATCCGACCAATACCACTCCTTGGTTACTTGATTAATTACAAGGGCCGAGTCCTCGGAAATGCTTATCCTCTTGACGTCGAGTGATATGGCCATCCTCAGGCCATGTAGTAGCGCTTCGAACATCGTCATGTTGTTTGATGCTCGAAAATGCATGCAGAGGATGTACTTCGTCTTGGTGCCTTCTAGAGAAGATAGCACCACCCCTGCACCGGCTCCTTCCAGTAGTAAAGAACCATCAAAGCACATTGTCCAGTAGCTTAACTCTTGTGGGGTTGGTGGCAATTCGACCTCCGTCCACTCGGTGATGAAGTCTGATAGTGCCTGGCCCTTGATTGTGTCCCGCGGTTTGAAGGTAATTTCATATGCACCAAGTTCAACAGCCCACTTGGTAATTTTTCCTGTAGCATCCTGATTGTGGAGCAACACGTCGAGCACGAAAGATGTATAGACTTCGATCGGGTGATCTTCGAAGTAATGCTTGAGCTTGCGAGACATCATCAACAGTGCATAAACTAACTTCTGAAGCTGAAAATATCACACCTTGGTATTTGAAAGGACTTTGCTAGCAAAATATACCGGACGTTGAACCTTTTGAGCTTTGCCATCTTCCGCCCGTTCGACTACCAGCACAGGCTAACAACGTGTGTGGTTGCGGAGATGTACAACTGCAAAGTTTCCTTCCATTCAGGAGGTGTCAGCACCAGTGGGCCACTGATGTAAGCCTTGAATTCGTCTAAAGCTTTTTGAGCCTCATGGTTCCAGACAAATGATTCCTGCTTCTTGAGCAGTCAGAAAAAGGGTAAACCTCGGATGTCGAGTCGTGACATGAACCTACTTAATGCCGCCATGCAACCAGTCAACTTCTGGATATCTTTCTGAGAATGCGGACGACCCGTCCTCAATATGGCGTTGACCTTCTCTGGATTTGCCTTGATCCCTCTATTCGAAACTAAGAAACCGAGTAGCTTTCCTGACGGAGTGCCGAAGACACACTTCTCAGGATTTAGCTTCATGTTGTATTTGCGAAGGTTGTCGAATGTCTCAGCCAGGTCTTGGATCAAGTCGAAAGCGAGTCGGCTTTTGATGACCACATCATCGATGTAGGCCTCAACATTCCTCCTAATTTGCTTATGTAGGCACCGTTGCATGGTGCGCTGGTAAGTGCCACCGGCATTCTTCAACCCGAATGTGTAACAAAAAGCTCTCAAGGGCTTGATGAATGACGTCTTTATCTGGTCAGATTCGTTTAGGGGATCTGATGGTACCCCGAGTAGGCGTCTAAGAAGCACAGTAAAGCGCAACCAACCATTGAATTAACCACTTGATCAATACGAGGAAGAGTAAAAGGATCCTTGGGACAAACCTGGTTAAGGCCGGTGTAGTCAACGTACATCCGTCACTCCTTGTTCTTCTTTCGCACCAGTACTGGGTTAGCTAACCAGTCAGGGTGGAATACTTCTTTGATAAAACCGGTCGCCAGTAATCGACCGATCTCTTTTCTAATCGCGTCCTTGCGGTCCTGTGAAAATTGTTAGAGTCGCTACCTCACAGGTTTCGATGCAAATATGTCTTTATTATCTCAAAGGAAAAGGATGAGCGCGCTTTTTGATTTAGTATCTATATTGACCCTAATATTGGTGGTCTTGGATACATCACTATCATCTAGCTATATCTTCTTTGACTCCACGGTTTCTGCTTGCACCGTGGCCTTCGACACCTTCTCGGGAAGAGAGTCAAGGCTGGCCTCCTCTGCCTTTGCCACCTCCAGCTTTAGCTCGGCGAGATCTGACGCCATTACCTCGAGCACAAGAATTTTCTTCAACCAAATCTCTACTTTTAAATAATTTAATTGAGCTCTATTTTGGTGTTAGTTGCGGTGTTGGCTTTTCTATTTTGAAGTTGGTTTTCAAAAGTGTATGGACGGACGACACCACATCAAAAAATTCTTTTGTTTATTAATAATAATATGATAAAGAAAAAAACAACAGATGTTGGTCATTCTCTATTTCAAAATAAAAAATCTTTTATTTATTAATTACAATTGGACTAAGTTGGTCTCTATTTTAGAATCACAGTCAGACAAAAAATTTCTGTGGACTATCTCTTGCTATCTATACTTCTACTCACCGTAAATGTTTTCTTCGATCCACGGTAGTGAAACTGCAATCGTGCGTATTTTATCGTAGTGGCGGAGCCAGGAATGGGTGTAAGGGGGTGCTAAAAATCATACAAATGTTTAACGAACAACTCGACATTGCAGAATCTGTGAGCAACCTGGGATTTGAGAAGAAGCGACGACATCGTTGGTTAGAATTTGCCAATCAGTGAAAGGAAATTTGGAAACTAGTGATCCTTCACGTGAATAGGGTCATTTCCTAATGTGTTTATGCTTGGTAGTGGCCAACGTGTAGGTAGGCTGCTACTTCTTTACACATCAGTGGTTCTAGGCTAACGAAATTTCTCTAGATTTTCATGAACAATACATGAAAAGTATTTGGTATTTTCTAGGCCAAGGGGATGCTGCAGCCCCCAGCACGAGGGCTGTGGTTTCCTTGTGCCACAGGCATATGTCCATCTGTGTGTCGGGCCGCATGGACGGTATCCATCGCTCCCAGTCCGTAAGAGCATCTCCAGTCCTGCCTGCAAAAATAAGCCCGCATATCTCATTTGTAGACCGGTCTAGAAAATGCGGGCCTCTATAAAAGAGTTCTAACTCCAGTGGCATTTCCAGCCCAGCTCCCATTTCCCCCCTAACAAGTGGACCCCGTATGTCAGTCACCAAATCGATTTTCATCTTCCTCCTCGGTTCACCCTGACCGCCACGAGGTCCAACGCCGCGCCCCGCCTGCGCTCCGGCACCCGACCGCGCTCCAGCGCCTGCCCGCCGTGCTTCGACTGGAACTCGCTCCTCCGAGCCCGTGGTGCCGCCTCAATCGTTCATGTTGTTGCCCGACCCCGACGCGCCCTTCCCCGGTGACGCGGCACAGTCCCAGCACAGCTCCATGGTGACCCCTCCGGGCCATGTCGCCTCCGCAGCGCCGACTGCCCCCAGCTAGTTGCTTGGCCCTGTGGCAGCTTCGAGCAGCCATTGGCTAGGCATGTCGCGCCCGTCGCCGGCGCAAGGCTCTGGCTTGCCTGTCCCTGGCGCCGCCGCAGAGCTCCTCATCGCCGCGCTTGTGCCAGCTCCGAACCTCCTTCCATTTCCCATGGTAATTTCGTGCAAAATTGTAAATCTTGTTGTGCATTAAAGAGTGGCCCATGGTAATTTCTTCCAAAATTGCAAATCTTGGTGAATGACGGCTCTGTAGATTGATGGAGTGTATGTTGTAGTACTCTGTACATGTGCCCATCTCGTCGTCAGGTCAGACAACAACAATCTGTAGTACTTTGTAGATTGATGGAGTGGATGCAGTGCATGTTTTCAGTTTCTTCAGTGTTCATTTGGCGCATGGCATCAACAAATCTGAAAAAGCGTGGCAGCTATATGACTGAGACAGAGCTTAATAATCATAGTTTTGTCTCAAAGAGCTTAACAATCAGAACATTATTTTGTGGTTTCCTTTGGGAAACAGGCTGATCTGACTAGTAACTGTTATGACCGTTGAGCTCTTTCTGATTAGCATCGATGAAATATGTGCCCAAACATGTTCTTGGGAAAAAAAAAGAAGTTAATAGTTGCGTGATTAATGTCTACTGAATTAATCTATACTAACACTCTCTAGGACAGTATTGTTACTTGGTAGTTTTGTTCATGAGGCATTGCTGTTCTGAAGATATCAATGAACTACATACAAGGAAATAAATAGCGGATAGCGGGTTAATAGCGGATAAGTACTTGTGTAGCGGATAGCAGATATCGGACGCTATTGCGGGCGTTAAGTTACAATAGCAACATGTTAAAATATTAGAAATTACATGTATTAGTGTGTAGAATAGATCATGACTTTTTTCATCATAAAAATCATGAAGAGTAATCTGATCCATTAAAACTTTTAAGTTTTGAAGCATAACTTGAACCATATGAATGGATACATTTTATTTAAGAAAATTAGAATTAAAGAAAATAATAAATTATTACTAAGCTGCTATTATATTGAAATAACGGCCGCTATAGCGGTTTTATAGGCGCAATAGCGACTCAAAAAGCACAATAGCGGACGCTAAGTTACAACATGCTATTTGGTGAGCGCTACATCATAGCGGTAGCATTTATACACCGCTACCGCTATAGCAGGCGCTATTGCGGCCGCTACGAACGCTATTTGTTACCTTGACTACATACTAGTTGACACGCTCAACATAGTTTGTCATTAACTGTTCTTTTTTGTTATTATGACAGATGTCAACATTTGAGCATTGCAATCATCGACAGTGGCAAGATGAAGACGACGAATCTGATGATGATGATATATTGATTCTAGACGGTCTTATTGAGGGTGCAAGAAGAAACAAATGGAAGAATAAGTTCCGTGGTTCGTTGTCAGGATGTCACAACATGAAAAAGGATGTTTCGAAAGGACATCAGCGGATTTACCTGGACTACTTTGCAGACTAGCCTATGTACAACGACAAACATTTTAGGTGGTGGTACCGGATGTCGAAGAACCTATTCTTGCGCATTGTGGCTGCAGTTGAGTCTCATGACGAATACTTTCGCCAGAAGCCCAATGCTGGTGGAAATCTTGGTGCCTCTCCCATTTAGAAGGTTATTGCTACTTTTCGTATGCTTTCATATGGTCAGTCGGCTGGTTCTTTGGATGACTACGTGAGGATGAGTGAGAGCACCATAATTGAGTGCCTGAAGCATTTCGTGAGAGATGTTATAGACATATTCGGTGAAGAGTTCCTGAGAGCTCCCAATGCTCATGACACTACAAGATTGATGGCAATCAATAACGCAAGAGGGTTTCCTACTATGTTAGATTCTGTGGATTGCATGCACTGGAAATGGGAAAATTGTCCAACTTCTTGTAAAGGGGCATACACAGGACATAAGGATGGACCAACCATGATCCTTGAAGCCCTTGCTTCTCAAGACCTATGGATTTGACATGCTTTCATTGGTCTACCTGGTTCTCTCAACAATCTCAATGTCCTGCATCGCTCTCCCCTTTTTCAAAGGCTTACTTCAGGGACAACACCTAAAATGGAGTACATGATCAACGGGAACAAGTACAACGTGGGGTATTATCTTGCCGATGGGATATACCCCAGCTGGGCAACATTTGTCAAAGGTTTCTAGAATCCATAGGGGAACAAGAAAATGAACTTCACAGTGGCACAAGATTCAGCGAGGAAAGATGTCAAAAGAGCTTTTGGGGTACTCCAAAAGTGATTTGCAATAGTTCAAGGTCCAGCAAGATAGTGGAGTAAGGAGGATATCTTGTACATAATGCAAGCATGTATCCTGTTAACAACATGATAATTGAGGACGAGCGAGAGGATGAGGAAGATTTCAACTACTATCACGATCTACATGGACCTCGAGTGTTGGCACCTGAAGACTATGAAAACCGTGATCCACTAGTACTTGAGGAGTTTCTGAAGATACAAGATGAGATTAAGGACAAGTCATCACATGAGCGACTCCGTAATGATCTTGTAGAGCATTTATAGGAAATTCATAGTTCTAGATAGTTATATGTAGAAAACCTTGTGTATCATGTACAATTGAATAAATGATATAATTCTCAAGCATGTTGTACATAGAATAACTTATGTATCATGTACAATGAAATAAATGATATATTTCTCAAGCATGTTGTCTGTGATCATGTCAATAACTTAACAATACATTATAATCTGTGATCATGTCAATAACTTAACAATATATTATAGTCTGTGATCATGTCGAAAACTTAAGAAAGCATCACACAGACCCACTAGCACTACCATCATCACCTATACTCGAACTGAGTGAGGCAGCTTTTGCATTTATGATTTCAGATCTTCTAGCCAACACATACACATTTTGTTGAGTATCCAGTGTGGAAAGATCACAAAACATAATCTGATGCTCCAATCTCTGCTCCTCAATCTCTAATATTCGTTGTTCTAGCAAAATATCCTTATCCCATCGCTCCTTCTTCATCTTATGTTCTTTGGTCTTTATTTGTAGCAAATTTTGCATCATTTGGTTGTACTGATCCTCCCCTTGACTTCTTTTCATCTTCTCTTTCGATTGCTTCCTACCAGGAGGTCGAACACTCTTGGCAGGAGGAGGGATGGAAGAGTTGTCTCATCCTTGCCCTTCATCTTCTTCATGTGAACTTCCAGGGAGGTCCATGAGGGATGGGTCAATCTCCTTTGATCTGCTTGGCTTCTGAGTAGATGCAAACTTCTCGGTATGCCTAACCTTAAGCCAATAATGGATGAATTGATAAGGTTTGCCCTTTGGATCACCTCTGGCATACAACTCTTGAGCTTCCATCATCTACACAAAGATTACAGAGATTAGTTATATATGAATGATTAGATATTAACCAATAATGCATTTATGGAGGAAGATAGGCTCAACTTACGTGTTCTTTATATAGCACACCACTTGGGTGGCATCGCTCAACTTGCTCAAAAAATACTTGAAACTTTATGCAGTCCTTAATAATGCTCGAGCATCGATGTTCCAGTGAGTTAGTACTTCTTTTTGACTATAAGTTCCTGTTGGCATGAAAGTCATCGGCAATCCCCTACCAGTATGCTTTGCTAGACTGCTCATTCACCGTGATTGGATCATTGTTGATGTTTGCCCATGAGATGCAGAGTTGGGTATCTTCATCATGCGTGTAGTCGACTCCTCGCTTGGATGCTCCTTTGCCGCCACTTGGAGTGACATCCAACACTTGCAAATCAGCATCATCATCCTATGTCATCAACTCCATGAAAGTTTGCGACCCTAAAGCCAATGCATCCTATAAAGCATAAATAATTCAAATTCTGGTTCAGATTAATTACTAGATAGAACACATCATACATGATGACGATGTACACTTGAACACATGATAAAGCATAAATAGAGATTCATATTAATTACTAGATAGAACACATCATACTAAATAGTCCAATCAAACCAACCTTGGTGGCATTGTCGACCATAGACGGCGTCGGGGAGGGACTCCAGTCGACGGAGTCTTGGTGGATGCCCTAGACGGTGTCAGGGCAGGGTTGGAGTGCACCGGGCTACACTCCAAGGCAGCGGCATGGCTCGGTTGCTTGTACCGCGATGGCGAGGAAAGCTTGACCGGGTCAGAGAAGCACGGTCGCTGAGTTTTGTTGACGCCGGCAGTGGTGGGGCGAGGTTGATGCACGAGCCATGGAGCAATAGAGCTGTCCATCTGGTGTCCAAGGCCGACGTCGGGGTGACGACGCGGGCCAACATGGAGGAAGCCGTGACCAGCGGCAGCTCCATGAGGGAGGCGAGTACCGACAGCAGCGGCATGGGGTAGGCCAGTACCAGTGGCGGCGGCATGGGGCAGGCCAACCGTCATGAGAGAGACCAGGACCGACGACGCCATGGTTGGGGTGACCGCGACTGGCGGCCGCGCCGTGGCAGAGGCCGCGACCGGTGGCAGTGGCGTGCGGGAGGCCGGGACTGAGGCCACGACCCGAAGCTGCATCAATGGCACAACCGGGAGCGGAGCTAGCCACCGGGGCAGGAGGCATGAAGGACCGACGACGATTATTGGATGTCGTCGGCCGGGGAGGCCGCCTGCTCTCACACCCCAAAATTTTAAATTTTGGTATGTGACTTAAATTTCACTAAATTTTAAAAATTTTCATAATAGATTAAAATTTAATTTAAATTGATTTTAAGAGCATTACCATTTATTTTAGGCAAAAGAATTATTTTCTAAAAGTAATTGAATTAATTAGGTTATTATTATTATTATTATCTATTGCGTTCATGCCGTGATTAAATGCATTTGATTTTATTGGGTGGAACATGTTTTCAAAACTCGTTTAGAAGTCTATTTTATTCAATTTAAAACTTAGAATTTAGATTTGAAAAACAAAGAAAAGGAAAAAAAAAGGAAAACTTCCTCATCCTCTCTGGGCCAAACTCCCGCGGCCCAGAACCCCTCCTCTCCTCTTTCCCCTCTCTCTTCTGGCCTGGGCCAAAATCTCCCGTGGCCCACCTCCCGCCCACCTCTCCTCTCTCTCCCATGCTAGCCTTGGGCTGAACTCCCGCGGAGCCCAGCGCCTCCCCACTCTCCCCTCCTCCCCTCGGCTGGCATGGCCCAGCAGCCCCTCCGCGCGCACCAGCCCACCCGCGAGCCGGCCCAACCCAACATGAATCATATGGTGTCAGAGCCGTATGACAGTTGCACGCGGAACATAGGAATGTATGAGACACTTATGGAAGAATATGAAGAAGCATTACTTTGGACCTCTATTTGCTCAAAACATGTGGGCAACTGCTAAGAGCTTCACAAGTGACAAGTATAGCTCTCACATGGGAAAGATAGAGGAGAAGAGTCCTGATGCACTTGACTGGTTGGATGACAACCATCCATATATATGGAGTCGAAGCAAATTCTCAGAAGACTCCAAGGTAGATTATATTAATAATAACCTCTTAGAATCTTTCAATAGTTGGGTGTCACAAACTAAGGATCAACAAATTGTGGATATGCATGACAAGATAAGGCAGAAGATCATAACAAAGTTTGCGGAGAGAAATAAGTTTGCTAATAACGTGGTGGGCACAATAATTCCTAGTATTATTGAGGAGTTGAATGATAAAAATAAGGTCATGAAGGACCATGAAGTATTAATTTGTGGGTCTCGGACTGCTGAAGTAACAGTGTCTAAAGTAAGGCATGCAGTTAACTTGAAGGAGAAAACATGCAGCTATAGGGGTTGGCAAGTGACTAGAAAACCATGTATCCATGCTTTATCTATCATTGCAAAGCAGAGTAATGTTGTGCAAATGGAGGAATTTGTCTATGAATACTGCTCTATTGAGAGGTTAAAGAAGGCATATGCAGGTGCCTTCAATCCAATGACATCCAAGCATCAGTGGCCTTGTGTTGAAATTGACTATAATATCTACAAGCCTAAATTGATAAGGAAACATGGCAGACCGAGAGTATCGAGAATCAAGACATCTGATGAGCTTGGAACTAGAAAAAAGAGAAAATGTAGTGAGTGTCATGATTATGGCCATACAACAAAATATTGCCAAGGAGGACCCATAGCTCGTGAAAAGAAGAGGCGACTCTCATCTGAACATAATATATCAGGAGGCAATAACCCGAATATGGAGAACACATCAAAGTAAGTATTGCTTTTGTATATATTCTTATTAAGCAAAGTTCATATTTTTCTTATCTAACCAAAATTATTTTGTTTTACTAGTTTATGATTACTGACTTGACTTTTACTTCTGTCTTTCATATGAAGTGAAAATGTAAGTGTAAGTGAAAGTGGAACTGGAAGTACATGTGCAAGTGGAAGGGGAAGGGGAAGAGGAAGGGGAAGAGGGAGAAGAGGGAGGCTAGCTACTATATTTGCACTTGATTAGACCTAGTTGTGCCTATTTTGTTAGGCAAATAATTGCTGATTTTATTAATATGTAAGGACTCTTGGTGAACATGCAACGATACTTTCCTAGGATATTTATGATATACGATATTTGTGTTGCTATTATTTGCTGCTGAAATTGTGCCTAAATATTGTTAAAATGTTGTTGAAATTGTGTCAAAATGCTGCTGAAATGTTGCTAAAATGCTGCTCAAAATATGTCTAAATTCAGTCAAACATTATAAAATATTTTAAATTTTGAATCTTTTAAATATCTACAATAATTATACAACCTTTTGCTATTGAGCACAAATTTAATCTTTTTCAGTACACGTGTAAAAAAAGGGGTCCAAACCACAAAGTCTAAACTAAAATGAGGGCAAAATCAATATTGAAACAAGGATATTCTTGTCTTTTTATAGCTGATTTAACACCGTTAACTAGCTCTAACGGAGTAGGGGTGAATTCTGACTTCATTTTTGAAATGTGAGGGTAAAATCACAAAAAATAAAAAATAAGGATAAAACTACAATTAGAATTGAAAGTGGGGGTAAGAACATAATTGCCCTAACTTTTTTACTTGACATGCAAATTTTATGATGGGGCCTAGATGGGGGGTTGTGCGGCAGATGCTCTAAGAGCATCTCCGAGAGCTCCCCAATAACTATCCCTAAATCAAATTTTTAGGATTTAATGAAAAATTCATTCTCTAACAGCTCTACGAAACACCTCCCTGTTTTTATTAACTCTCTAAAACAACCTCAATTATAGGCAAAACTAGAGAATGAATTGGGGTCCCCAATTCTATA
The DNA here is from genome assembly GCA_030378355.1 of Eleusine indica. Lineage (NCBI taxonomy): Eukaryota > Viridiplantae > Streptophyta > Magnoliopsida > Poales > Poaceae > Eleusine > Eleusine indica. The sequence goes on from CM059494.1 coordinate 19,621,061, forward strand.
CGTCTCGCCTTGGCGATAAATAAATTAGTGCCATTCCGAACAGCTTCCGGCAGTTGAGCTCAAGACCGGTCTGCCATCCAAGGATCGTGGGTGTTCGGCGTCAGTGGAGAAAGTGGAGTGCAAGATGGAGAGGAACAGGTACCGCAGAGGCCCAGACCGACATACCCGTACAGGTTGCCGTGGCTGCCAGTCTTGGAAAGCATGCGCTCCTCTCGTATGAGCACGAGATATATCTATGGAAGAATATGTAGAGGTAAAAGCATACTTCTATTCATTCTCAGGTGCTGTACTTTATACAAGAGCATGAGCCCATCGTGGGAACGGATCGTGCCTACATGCAAGGAGATAAACTGTGCGTGCCTGAAGAATGGCGCTACACTAACGCTACAATAACGCCAAGTTGCATGAGATCGATCACGTTTCTAGACAGTAAATTTCATAACAGATCTGATGTGGTCTAATTTAAAATCGAATTGAACTACTTTTAAGGGAATTGTTGGAGGAGAGAAAATATTTTGGTCCTAATAGTTTTTGGGCTGCCCCAAAAAGAGATTTTTGAGGCCAGTTTATTAGGAATCTCTTGGAGATGCTCTAAGTTGGGTCCGCTTCTCCACCGTTCATGCAAATGGCTGATATTGAGTTTTTCTTTCTTGTTCCTCTATGTCTCTCTCTCTCATTCATTTAATTTGACCGCTCCATCTAATAAAAAAAAAAGAAAGAAATCTGCTCCATTCTCAACGGAATCCCTCCCAATTGCGCTCTTTACCATGGAGATCGATTTGGCGGCACGAAGAGTCGCTGGAATTCATGGAAGCTCATGTTGACGTCCAGAACTTCGATTTGGGCAGCAACAAGACTCTGCTCTGTAGCAAGGATATGGATTCCGTTGCCGAAGGCCTTCATTCGGATGGCTATGACCACGATTTCGGCGGTCATCCTGAGACACCTAGATTTTTGTTCAAGTATTTCCTCAAGTTGAGCGGCGTCGAGTAGCAGCAGACCTCGAGCTAGTTGTTACACAGATCAAGGCCCCGACCATCGAAATTGAGCTTAGCGCAAACCAATCGTGTTTATCTGCGTCGAGCAGACTCCGCTGTTGGTTAGGCTGTGGGGAAAATAAGATGTAGTAGCGGGCCCAGCTTTTAACTGAGGGCCAATGGATGCTGTTCACGTATACCGGCACATAGATCAGCACACATCACCGGCACAGAGAAGCCACAGCCCAGCACGAGGTGCAGCTCCGCCCTGTTTCATCGGTACACAACCTCACGTCGGTGTGTATTATTGATCAGGAAGCGAGACCCACTCCATACGATCGTACGTATAACAATCATATGTCACCATAAATTTAGATGAGAATCATCATTTATGTTGGTTTAATTTGGTGTTAGCTTTTTTGGTTTAGAGTTAGTTTTCAAGAAACGTACGGACGGCATCATACTAAAATTGTTTTTTAATCATAGTTGGATAACAAAAACACCAAATACAGGTCGTTCTCTACTCCAGAATAAAAGAAATATTTGTTTATTAATAAACTTTAATAAAAAAACTAGACCGGTAGGGATAAGACCGCCCCACGGCTTTCTTTTGATAGAGAAGCTCAACCTTCTCCGTTTGAGAAAAATCCCTGAACCCTGACATCACCCTATAGGGCCGTATAAATACTTAGACCAAATACCATTGACCATGTTAGTGATTGCTGCAACTATCCCAGGTAGGAGAGCCCAAACCAACCCACGGCCCGGATATCGGACACCCAAGTCTACGTCGTCGCCACTATATTTCGAGCTAACCAAAACAACACACTGTGTAGGTTGTTCTCTATTTCAAAATCACAGTCGGACCAAAAATTCTACTGTCTCTTCTATCTATACTTATGCTTAGTTATACAAATATTGTCAGGACAACCCTCTCACTCAAATTTAAAGAATATCAAATGATTCTCATTTCTGGACAGGTCTTCTAAAGGTTCCAGGATGAATTCTTCAAGTGGGGGTTCCTTCAAGGTAAAGGATGGGAGCCAAATAAGATTTTGAAAAGATACTTGGTTGAATAATACATTGCTGAGTGAACAATTTCCTCTACTCTATGATGTTGCTCGATATAAAAAATACTATAGTTCAGGAGGTTTTCCGAACTACTCCACTTAATCTAACCTTTTAAGACCAATTACAGATGTCAAATTGGTTGAATGGAATAACATAGCCCATAAGCTTCAAAATGTCTCACTTACTAACGAAACAGATACTTTCAGATAGAACTTACATGAGAATGGCATCTTCTGAGTCCATTCTATGTATAATGCCATGATACTCCAAGCAAAGTACAGACTTCAAAATATTTGGAAGATTAGGCTCTCTCTCTCAAAATTAAAATATTCTTATGGTACTTTTCTAAAGGAGTCATACTAACTAAAGACAATCTAGCAAAAAAAAAGAACAGGAGTCAAAAGTGTAGTTTTTGTGATAATAGAAAAACCATTTAGCATCTGTTTTTCGAATGTCACTTTGCTGAGAATGTGTGGTGCATTTTTTGTTTAGCCACCAACATTTCTAACCCTCAAAATACTAATCATATTTCTGAGAGATGGATGGCTTCAATGAGGGCAAAAGAAAGAGGGCCGATCATGGTTGGTGTGGCAGCTATACTTTGGCTCATATGACTAAGCCATAATGATATTGTTTTTAACAAGAAATCGATGACCTCGTTGATACAGGTAATTTTCAGGGCTACCTATTAAAGTCGCTACTGGAACCTGCTGAAGGACAACCAAAGGGGAGAACATTGTTCCAGCATGTCATCAGGTCGAGGTAGTGGCTATGTCCATATTTGCAACATATGGATGGTCATTGTAGCATAGAATTCTTATTTGATCCATAGACTTTTTGGTTGCTCCCTATCTTGTAATAATTTGTACACTTTAGCTGTATGGGGACACAAAAAAGTTGGAACCTTTCCATTATTTTTAAAAAATATTATACTTCTTAATAATCTCCGTGAGTCCGTGTGTCATCATAAATGTTTCCCTTGGTCCACAGCTACGAAACCCGCCCCATGCGATTGTGCATATTTCGGTCCACAACCCCGCGTCTGTGTGCATTATTGATCTAGCAGCAAGACCCGCTCCGATTGTACGTATAATAATCCTCGTCACGATATAGTTTTTCTGTGACTTTCGTCGGTCTACAACCCCATCCGGCATCGAGACTTTCTAACTCAAACGATCAGTGTCATCTGCAAATCCACGACGTACTCGGAACTAGCAGACATGCTACACTTTGTGTACTTAACTCCTTAACTAGTAAAGTCTGTGCGTTGCCATGGGCATTTGAAACAAAAATATATAATTTAAACTCCCTTTTCTACTCAAATCAAAATCTCGTTTTGCAGCTATGTTTTTCTCACACTAAATTAAATCTCAAAAAAGGATGCCATCAGTGGTATTTTCTTTAGTGGTACTGGTACCAGTATGAAAGAACAGGGAATAGGAAACTCAAGAAAATCAAAAGACTTTAATATCAATACATTCGAATGAATCCCACAACAACAAAAAAGCTGACAGTCAATGGCAGTCACTTCAATCCAGAAAAAAGCCATGAAACGACCATCTTCCTCGTAAGCCACGTCCGTCATTGATAGAAACTGAATCTTGATTTCATGGCTACAGAAGGGCTAAAAATGATTGTGAAATGTCAAAACCGAATTTCACAAACATAGAATACTAACCTAGGGCATTTAAAAGGTCAAAAATCTTAGACTAAGGCGGTGTAAGAATCCAGTGATTGAGAAAGGGGGTTGAATAGGAAACTCACATAAATAACGATTTCGCTAACTTCTAAACCAAACACTCAAAATAACTCCTATACAATTCTAGAGAGAACACACTAGCATGATATATGATCCTAGAAAAGTAATTATGCGAAACAACCAATCAACACACCTAGCTAGCAAGGATCCTATGCATACAAGTCTAGTAGATAAGAACAAAGCACAAAAAGCAAGCACTTGATCAATCAAGTAAGAGCGATTACTACAAGGAAGGTAAATAGGAAAATGTAAGTAGAAGTAGTAAAGGAGAGAGTCAAGTTATGCTCATGATTTTTAGCTCGAGGTTTCGGAAGTGTGACACCATCCTCTACTCCTCACTGGACCAACTCCCGCCGGAGTGTCAGTCCCTCCAACTGCTCAAAGGTGGAGTCCTTGTCCATGAGCTTGTGTCACTCCAAGTAAAGACATGGTTTCGTCACCACTGCCACTAAGTCACAAGCTCGCCTCCCTCAAGGACTTGCTTTCACTCCTCGAGTCGGTGATGTCCACCTAGAGCACTATCCACCCTCTAAGTGGACTCAAGGGCTCCTCCCACTACGCACAAGGAAATACTCTCTCCCAAGACACTCATCACTCCTTGAGTGCAACCACGGACGCTTGCTAGTGATGCCTCTTTGGACGGAAGACTCAAACCATGTACAAATTTGGTGAAGACTTTCACAATCTCCACTGGAAGCTCAACACTGATGCTAACCACCTAGGGTGGATCAAGTAAGGATCCCAAGCTTGTTAACCACTGACGCCACATGACAAGAGTAACAAGCTTGGGATCCTCACTTGATCCACCCTAGGCTAACCACCTAGCTAGATGCACACTTGGCCTAGACTAGCAATAATCCTCTCATTGATCTTGCTCTAATTGCATTGTGTGGATCTCCAATATGAAAAACATTTGTGGCTTCGAACTCTAAATATGTTTATGGCACTTCCCTTGAGATCCAACAATCTCAAATGACCGTTTGGATACGTATATATAGGACCAGCCCTGAGACATAGCTGTTGGACCAATGAATCTAGCTGTTACAACTTTTGTGCACTCACTGTAATATATAGTGACTGGTCACCGTAATGTATTGTGGCCTCCTAGCAACCTTTAGTATTTTGGCTATAACTCCCAACTCCAAACTCCGATTGAGGTATATGACCTATGGATGAAAATCTTATGAAATTCCCCACAAGAAAGGTGTCTGATCTGATACGGAAGTTATTCAAGCAATATAGTAATTGTACATATGGTGACAGCACCATAGCATATGTTGGTTCCATATTTGCTGCTTCTTAGTTTCGCCATATCTTCTAGCTCCAAACTCTGATTGGGGTGTATGACCTATGGATGCAAATCTTATGCAATTATCCACAACTGTCCTACTATGTGCTTCATCTGATTCGGATATTATCCAAGCATTATGGTCACTGTACTGAATCCATATTCTGGTGCTTCTTTATTTGGCCATAATTTCTTGCTTCGAACTCTAATTACAGTGATCTTGGACTTCCTGGAAAGCTTCTAAAGAGCTCTACTGACTTCCACTGACATCATGTGCTCAACACCATTTGATCAACCCTCAAACCATGAGACAAGTCTACTGCAATTCTCTCTTTGTCTCAGTTTTGATCCATCAACAGTTGGATCTTTGTTTGGTCTTCATGAGCTAGCCAAGCATAATTTGCATCATTACTAGGTAACCAACCCAAGGACACTAGATCAAGCTATTAAGTCCAAACCTTCTTAACAGTATGTCTTTTCTTATGGACTCAAAACCTATATCTACACGAAGTGTCCACCACACATTGGGACACTTAGTACTAAGAAGTCCTTATCCTTGATCCACCTTATAGTTGATACTCCATGATTCTTCATGTAGATCATTATACCTCCAACCTTATTATGACCTTGAACATATATGAATAGCATTATTTCATTGAATATGTTAGTCATAATGATCTTGTTGTCATAAAAGACAACACAATCGAAGAATCATCATATAATACGAATGACACAAACTAGCACAAGACAACTTACCTCTTCACTTGCCTTGTCAAGGCCCAATGATAGTTGTCAAGTCAGTCATCATAAGATGCACCGTATCATATGGTGACTCCATCATCATGTACCTTGACAGATCAATTGATTGCTCTTTGACCCCACCGTAGCATATGGTGACCTCATCGTATGCTTCACATAAACATTTTGCCGTCTGGATCCATTCCTTCCTCTGCATCACCGTACCTTATGACAATCCTACCGTATCTTTCACACAGAGTTCTCAACTTCTGGTCTTCCTCGGCTTTTGGTTCACCGTACATTATGATGACCTCACAGTTCCATACAGTGACTTCAACTCTTGTGTCCAGAGACTCACAACCTCTTTGTACAAATCTCTGGCACTCACCGTAGCATACGATGACTTAGCCTCTGCATCATATGATAACACCCGCATACCTGGAGTATAGAGAGTCCATCTCTTTTGGATGCTATCTTCTTATATCAGCGTACCATATATGACCCATCCTTCATCATACGACGACCTCCACTGCCTGACTCTTTGCAGTCTTCACCGTAACTTGACCACATTGTATCTTACGATGACATAAGGAAGATCACCTTTCTTCATCAATTGCCTTGCAATCTTTGAGATAGCACTAAATCCATGATACTAAGCACCTTGCACACTAGCAAACCTTGTTAGTTCCATTGACTATGTTGACATCAATCACCAAAATCTATGAACCATATTCTAGAGTCATTGATCTTACAAGCGGGCAAAGATGAACGCCAACAACTATTTGTCAGTTTCGTTGGGAGACTACAACATTGGAAAAACTAAAAGTACATCTAGGCCTCCTAGTGGGTTTTGGTGTTTGAATGACAAAATGATTAAAGAGCTAATGTATTTGTTGAGTTGTAACAGAAAATGCGATGATACTAATGAGAATTTGTGTATCAAGACATGGTTATATATGGATATTCTAAGTGCACATGATATATGCCATAAGCCAAAGATTGTGATGGATGAATGGAATGTGTCACTTTGTGGATATTTTCTATTGCAATATAAGTGACATATATGACTAAGCAATTGTTGATGACAAGAGACAAAAAGAGATAGTTGATATGTCAAGCATATTTTCACTATGGTCATTGGTACTTACCTTATTATTTGCTAGACATCAAAAGGAATCAAATACATCTAAACAAAAATCAATCGTGTGCTCATGGATGATCCAAGGAGATGTGTGAATCATGATGGTAAGTTGATGAAGGGTTGACGAGGACTTGGCTGCGATGGATCATACTTTGCAGAAGGGCAAGCATAAGGCTTGGCGCCGAAGGACCTTTGTGATGGAGAAGAGTAAGTGGATGCTTGAATCCGACGAATCAAAGATGCCATGAAGACTCACATGTTTCTAAGTGTCAATTATTTATGAATCAAGAAGAAAGGTGACATGGATGAAAAGTGGAGTTTTGACTATATGAAGTAATCCTCCATAGTCATCAGCTCAAGGTGGATATGCTCAAGTGCTGAAAGTGTTGATCGCCCTCATAAAGAGAAATATGAAGAATATTGGCAAATGGAATTCTCAATCTCAAGCAATGCTTCTAGAGTCATTCATTTGTTTCTTGAGTATAGGTTGCCATTCTATCAAAAGGGATGCAACATGTGTTAATGACAAAGTTAAAGTGCTCAAAACCCAAAGAGAAACCTTTCGAAAGACCTAAATCCTAGCCCTAAGTGTGCAGCAGTGCTTCAACCGGTCAGACCGGTTGTGTCAATCGGTCAGACCGGTTGAATTGAATTCTTGGGTCCAATTTTGGGTTAGTGAGTGTTTGGCCTAGAAATTTAATTGGGTAATTAGTTTAAGTTGTTTAGCAGCCTAGTGGGTAGCTTGTGAAGCCTTTTTGACTAGTTTGGTTGGGTGGCTTGTCTCCAAGCGGTCAGACCGGTGTGTCATACCGGTCAGACCGTTGTGTGCCTGACAGCCCCGACGGCTAGTTTCTAGAATCGTGTTTAAATACCTCTCCACCTCTCCCTTCAGCTGTAGCTGGTTCCTGACCGACTCTATACCATTCCAACAGCCATTTGAGCTCTCCCCAACATCTCTTCGTGAGATTTGATTGATTCTAGCAATATCTTTTGAGTTGGGTTGAGAGATTTGAGTGTGTGAGCACAAGTGAGCAAATCCTAAGCCTTGAGCACTTTGGGTTGTCGTCAAGCAACTCGTGAAGCATTTGTTACTCTTGGAGGTGAAGCCTCCTAGACGGCTAGGCATCGTCTTAGAGCTCCCAAGCTTGTGGTGAGCCTTGGGACAGTTTATGAGGGCTGTGATATTGCCTCCGCAAGGAAAAAGATCGAGTTAGTGGAGTGGGGAAAGTGGTTGAAAGAGACCCGGCTTGGAGTTAGCCTTGTGAGGAGCTCAAGCTTCCTCAACGGAGACGTAGGGATCATAGTGGTGTGGTTCCAAACTTCGGTAAACAAATCATCGTGTCTTCACTTCGGTTTGCCTTCTTAGTTGTTTTCTAGTTCGTATTTGTGCTTCTGCTTTGATCTACTTGGTAGTGCCATTTTGTGTGCAGGTACTGAGTGTATGTACTAAGCAAAATCTCTTGGAGCACTACTCTAAGTCTTGGTTGAACTAGAATTCAAACTGAGGGTTTGGTCTGTTTCTGTCACTGCATACCGGTCAGACCAGTGGAGTACTAATCTGTGCCAAAAAGTTTTGTAAATTTCAGGTTTTGCCTATTCACCCCCCTCTAGGCGACATCAAGGTCCTTTCATTTGGTATCAGAGCAAGGACTCACAACAAAGCTTAACCGCCGTGAGTAAAGATGTCATCGGAAGGTGAAAATTATCTAGAACTTTTGCTTGATAGCTCAAACTACGTGTCTTGGTGTAAATGCATGCTAAAAGTACTTAAGGCTATTGATCCTATTTTACTGGGCATTGTGGATGTAAGCATTTGTCCCCCAAATTTCAATTGGGATAATTGCTCCAATGAGGAAGTAAAATGCTTGCAACAAAATGCTCAAGCTACTAATACCTTGTTGAGTGCTTTAAGTGTAGATCTTGAGATGAAGATCTATAAGGAGCATGGTTTCCTAAAAGATGCTCATGTGTTGTGGAACACTCTCAGGGAAAAGTATTTGAAGTCCATAGCAAGCCAAAACTATGCTGCAGATGCAAGTCTGATGCAACCGGTCAGACCGGTTGCTCATACCGGTCAGACTGGTGTGAACAGACAAATAATTGCTCAGCTGAAGAAAAACAAGCGTCATCGACCAAGTGAAGAATCAACATCACAATCCTTGCACAAGGGTCATGGTACTTGTTTTATGGCCAAGCAAAAGAAGAAGCAAACCAAGAAAGATGAGAGTGAAAGTGAAGATGATGACTTTGAGTTTGACAAGGTAAGCAAGAAAGACTTGTTCAAAGTTATGAAGCTTATAGGAAGGATTCAAGGGCAAGATATTCAGTTAGAGAAGCAAGAAGATTTTCTCATTGGCAAAATGGAAGAGCTCAAAGCTCCAAATGAAGAGCATGAGAAACTCAATAACTCGCATGCTTCCTTGGTTGGTAAACATGAAGAACTATTAAAGAAATATGCTTGTGCTACTAATGCTTCTTCTTGTGCAGCAGCTCTAAAGAAAAAGAATATTGATCTCAAGTATGATCTTGAGGTGCTCACTAGCAAGCATGTTACTATGCAAAAAGATCATGAAGAGCTCATGTGCTCTCATGAAGCGCTCCAAGACTCATATGCTATGCTACAAGTTGCTTCTGAGGTTGTGTTGACATCGGTAAAGTTTTATCAACCTCTCACACAAAACTGCACATGCTCACAAAAGTCTATTGAATTTATTTGTGCTAATCCTTATTGCTCTCAAAGCCAACATTCAAATGTTGAGCAAATTGTTGTAGAATCTTGTGATGACTTCATAGCTCAAGAAAATGATCAACTAAAGCTAGAAGTCAAGAGGCTTGAAGACAAAGTGGCAAGGTTGATGGGTAAGGTTCATGATGTGAACAAGGGTTCCTGATCTTCTGATAGGTTCTGATAATCTTAATTAAGGCGGAGGCAATACACAAATCGATTCGGCTTCCGAACGACACGTTCTGAACCCCGCAATCGCAGCACAACGTCTCCTCTGGTTATCAACCGTTCAAGAACGATTGACCTCATCGAGAAGGCTTATCCTTGCCTGCAAATCAAGAACACAAACAAGAACAAAGAAGAATGCAACCAAATTTGCAAGTATACGATGAATCTCACAAGTTGGAATCTCACAAACTGATCAAACGGCAAAACTGTTATCAACAGAATAATCTAAGCAAAACCCAAACCCTAATGAAGAGGTGGTGGCTGTATATGAGGACCCTAGGATCGTGCAAGACCCCCTGGACGCAGCCCTAAGTGGGCTCAACTCGATACATGGCCCAAAGACCGATTACGGTGTCGCAGCACCAGGACAGATTCTATAAGTTGATTTGTTTCGGCGATTGCTGACGCTTCGGGACGAATTTTGACATGGGACCAGTTGGGTTGGAAAGTTCTTTTCGTCATCTTTTCAGGCATATATAGAATGTCCAAATCCGAGTTCGTATGCGTCCTGGGTATCCGTTTTAGTGCAGACTGGTCCTGGGCTCCGAAACAGACTCGAAGTCGGTTTTGATTGGGCCTCCACCTTGGCTTGGACGTCCTTGCTGGCCCATCACGTCTCCAATCACCTACTCAGCTATGTCATCATCATCTCCATTGTTCCTAACAACAATTAATTCATTAGGTAGCAATCTATTCTCAAAACCACATAATAAAAATATTAGAAACGATCTCACCTGTAAATTCAGGTGATGCACATGAACTTTCATCTTAGTTGGAGGAGTGTTGTGTGTATCCATGGGTGTGATGTATTCATCAGTTCAAGTGCAACCATCTCAAGATAACCGTGACAACATGGTGAAGAAGCTTGAGATGGATACAACAGGCACTAGACCTGAACCTCAACCAAATTACAAGTCTCCTCGGCACAAGAAACAAGAAAAGAAGAATCTTGACCATATCCAATGCTTCAAGTGCTCCGATATGGGTCATTATTCATTTATGTGCTCTACCATGATTGAGAGCAAAGCAAGACTCTCAAGAATACAAAGAAAGCTCATCAATGCCATTGTGTGCTTTGGATGCAAGAAGAAAGGTCATATGATCATGTCTTGTACATCTTCCCATCTAGACAGAAATGTGCAAGCCAAACCGATCAGACCGGTATGTCCAACCAGTCAGACCGGTCTAGTACTGCTTCTGGTCATAAAATTGACATGATCACAAATGGTCAAGTTGCATCGAAAACAAGGCAAGGATTGATAAAGGCACAACAGAAACAATAAAAAGAGATCATCGCCAAGATCAAAAGAAGAACATGTTACACGTGTCGACTCAAAGGACACCTAAGCAAGGATTGTCCAAATGGTAACACAACTGAGTCTAAAGTGATCAATTTTGTTTCTAGTGAGCAAGGCAAAGCAAAAATGGTCATTGGTGCTACAAAGGTGATTTGTTCACCACATGTTGGCACTAAAGTCATTTGGGTGCCAAAATCTTTGTTGACTAATCTTGAAGGACCCAACCAATATTGGGTACCAAAGAAAACCTGATTGAGCTTGCAGGTACCATGAGATACATTGGAGGCTTGACACACACCAATAAAAGTGGAGTAACACTCAAGTTGTCAAGCATGAAATAAAACTTAATTATGATGATCTAATAGTATCTCAAAACAGATAAGTTCTGAACTATGTCTCTGCTCATGAATGTTTTGCTATAAATTGTTCATCTTATAGACATTCATGCTATGAACATTCCTAGTATTATCTATTCGTACCATATGATGCTCTTAATGGCTCTCTAGTAGAGCAAGGTATTCATCTTGACAGAGATAAAGCATCACTTGAACATGTGGAAAAGAAACAAAGCAAGAATCAACAAAATGAAGAACTCACCTAAGAGAGACCGGTCAAACCGGTGTGTGTTACCGGTCAGACCGGTTGAAGTCAATTGAAAAATCCTATGACTCTTGTATCCTGACAGTGGTGGTCAAGAAGATCAAATTGCTAGACAATCTGAAATATTCTCTGTAATCGTTGACATCCACGACACCTGTGTGTATGTATGTTTGTAAGTATCTCTTGTATTTCTTCTACTTATACTTAATACACATTTGTGACCAAGTTATCGTTTAGACTCCTTAACACTATTGATTGAGTAATCATGCTTAAACAAAGCAAATTCAAAAGCTTAGCATGTATCAAGGGGGAGTCTACTCTATAACTTTGGTTTATGGGACTAATCTTCTCATCTAAGTGATTTCATAGTCTCATAATAAGAGGGTTCGTCTCCATGGGAAGTAGAAAATAATGCTAAATTCAAAATTTAGCAGCAGTGTCAAGCAATGCATGCTAATCCTTATTCTCTAATATATATTGTACATGCATTATACTTATGAGGGCCTGTGCCACTTGGGCCTCTCATCATTCATTTGAGGAGTTAAAATTTAGTTGGATGAGATGGCAAGATCATTATTGAAAATGGCACAAGATATTGGTTATTATTCACAGTAATGAAGAAATTATTATGTATGGCAAAGGTATGTTTTTACATTATTCGCAAGTAGTTATTTTGCTTGTGCATCTAGGCCTTTGCAAAACTAGTGTGTTTTGAGCTTACAACTGTTCCAAGTCATGTTAAGTGTTCATCACTTGATGTGTGTGAGTGTTTTAGATATTTGGTTGATACCTTTTTCATTCATTAAACTTGACATTTGTTAAGTCAATGTTTTCTTGTTCTCAAAAGAAAGGTATGAGCTAAATATGCTGAAAGGACTTCTTGGATATTTGTGTGCTTCTGAGTGGTCTACTTATTTTCTTTCAAAAATCTATCTAGAATTGTTAGGTTGTGTGGTTTTCAAAAATATTCAAATTTTCTCGGTCTTAGTGACCATATCAATTCTATTATGGCTATTGTTCTCCCTTATTGCTTGTTGTCTAGCCATGATTGAAGAGATGCCTCTCAAGTTCACATATTCATCTGTTCCCTAAATATCTTTATCTCCAAGGGTGAACCAAAATAAAGTACAAAGGTGTTTGAAATGGAAGGACTTAATAATATTCAAATCTGAGATCTTGTCTAAGATGTGACTAAAAAAAGGAGAGGGACACAAGAGTATGAAGTGAAAAGGACCAAGTGCTAAAATTCCTCATTCCTAGCCAAAATCTTGTTTCCTAGCAGCAAATCATCGGACTTGTCCGATACATCGAACAAGTCCATCGGACTCCAGTGAGCTTGGCAATCAGGATCATCGGACTTTCCCAATAATCATCGCACTTTCTCGATGACATGAGGAAAGTCTGACATCTCGGACTTTCTCTTCGGACTCCAGTGAGCTCATCAACCCATTTCATCGGACTTGTCCTATGATCATGGGACTTATCCTATGATCATCGGGCAAGTCTGATACAGATCTAAGTTTTTCCCTTTTCAATGCCTCTTTTGGTGACTGGGCTATAAATAGTACCCCAACTTGTCCCTTGAACGGTTAGTCACTCATTTCACTCGAGCTAGCATAGATATTGATCAAATAGTTGCTGAGGAAGATGAGGAAATACATGAGGCTTCTAGTGAGGAATCTAGTGGTGATGATGAAGAGGATGAGATTGAGGATGAGACTTTTCGTGTCTCAATACAGGAGGAAGAGATGGCTGCTCAAGAGAGTGACAGTGACATAAATGATGATGACATCACTAATACTGACGGAAATGAAGATGATGAGGAAGAAAATGAGGATAGGGAGATGGCTAGTCAAGTTCAAAAGACACAATTTCAGGATAAGCCTTTTATAAGGACTCCATCTAAGGCTATGGGATATCAACCAACAAACTATAAAAGCAAAGGTGCAACAAAGAAAGGGAAAAAGGAAAGGAAGAAAAATCCTAGAAGGCTGCAAAAGAGTGCAATTGACTATCGGTTCCACACATTGTTGCAGCAGGATTTTTATGAGACTGTCATCATGACAAAGAAAAGACAAGTGTCTGAATCTCAATGGGTGGGTTGGGATTGGATAGCTCACTATGATGACCCAACCTTTAATCAAGTAATTGCAGCTTGTGAGAGGACACACACAAAGAAAATGATGGGTTTCAAATTTCATTGGAACAAGGAGACAATAGCCCAATTCTATGCAACCTTGTTCATTGAGGAGGCTGGAAATGTAAGAAAAATGCATTGGATGACAGAAGGTTGCTGGTATGAAATCTCCTATGCGGATTTTGTATATCTTTTAGGTTATGAGAAAGGAGATTACAACCGAGAGAAAATACACCTTCGAAATCCACTTGATGTGAAAGAGATGAGCTTCATGTATCCACAAGGTGAAGTGGTGCATGCTGGAACCATCACCAACATGTACACCTTCTACTCGGTTTTGAACCGTCTTTTCAGAAAAACTCTTGCACCAAGAGATGGAGATCCTTCACATATCTCTTTCTTATGCAAGAGACTTGCTGGCTAAATTGAGAGATGGGTCACCACCATTCAGTGTGATAGATTACATTTGGGAGGATATCAAGAGCATATCCATGAACCCTCTCAAGACTTGTGCTTTTGCTCCATACCTCATGTTCATGATTGAGGAATGACAAAAATAGAATTTCCAAAGGAAGACCCTCCTCCTCATGCACCTCTCAAGCCAATACCATCAAAAGAACCAATAGTACCACTTCCTACTTCTCCACATCACTCAGATGAACCCTCAGAACAGCAGCACCAACACCAGCAATCTCAACCAGTCAGACCGGTTGGTTATACCGGTCAGACCGATCTACCTGTCTAGTGGTAGACTCAGTCCTCCCAACGTCAAGAAAAATCCACCTCTCCAATTAAGAAGCTTTTCAACATGGTTTTTGGTATGTGTAGAACAAACCATGATGTGGAAACTCGTGCTAGAAAAGAGAGATCAGATTTGTCTAGAAGATTGAGAAGAATTGAGAGAGCTTAGTTTCCTTTGGATCCTCCCTCACCACCTAGACAAGAAGAACGGCCACCAACACCTCTAATGGAAAGATATAGAAGATGGCAAGATGAGGACTACTACACTCAAATTCATGGCTCTAGCAGTAGTAGAGGACACATGGGAGATTCGGATCCATTCATTGCTGGATATGTAGGACTTTCTAATCAGTAGCAGTTTGGGCCACCTCCAGATTTCTCACAACCTCCACCATCTCCCCTACCAGAACAGCCAAGGCGCAACGCTATTTGAAGACCTCGCTGCTAATATCTTTGGAGAGTCATCCGCTGGACCTCATTGGTCGCATGCGGATAACCTCACTTTCGGCGATGGTGGGAACCTCTAGAGCAGCAGTTTTTCACTCCATTGGACCTCTTTTTCTTCTTTTTGGATGATTGTTGACAAAGGGGGAGAAAAAACAAGGATTAAAGCTTCAAGTTTTATCTATAAGTGTCCAAGGAGTAGAGAGATCAGTTTTCGGGGTGGTTTTTTCAGTTTTCAATCTGTCCAACCGGTCAGACCGATATGTTATACCGGTCAGACCGGTGTGAACTATTTTCTGAACCACTTGGTCTGTAATAATCATTGTTTCATCATGTGAACTTGAGAACAATTGCAATGTGTGCTATTGTGTGCTTATGAACCTTATTTATCTAAGTGATATTATGTTAGTGTGATATGAATTATTGGTTGATGACTTGTTCTTTGCTGGAAATTTTAGCAACACCGGTGAGACCGGTGTGAGTTTGGCTTTTGCTGGTTTTTCTCATTTTGCTGAATGCTTTGTCATATGCATCACGTATTATCACTTCACACTTGTTTTGCACCCAACGAATGCAGAGATATAGGAGGAGCTCCATGTTTTTAATTGAATATTGGCTTTTGGTATTTTAAAGCCAAATCTGAAATTTCAATCTCATGCACATATTTAGGGGGAGCTTGAAGTATATCACTGCATTCAAAACCAGTTTTGATTTAATTGTGAAGCTTTAATCAGGTTGTCATCAATCACCAAAAAGGGGGAGATTGAAAGTATATCTAGGCCTCCTAGTGGGTTTTGGTGTTTGAATAACAAAACGATTAAAGAGCTAATGTATTTGTTGAACTGTAACAGGATATATGATGATACTAATGAGAATTTGTGTATCAAGACATGGTTGCATGTGGATATTCTAAGTGCATATGATATATGTCGTATGCCAAAGATTATGATGGATGAAATGGAATGTGTCACTTTGTGGATATTTTTTATTACAATATAAGTGACATATATGACTAAGCAATTGTTGATGACAAGAGACAAAAAGAGATAGTTGATGTGTTAAGCATATGTGAGTGTTTGACCTAGAAATTTAGTTGGGTAATTAGTTTGAGTTGTTTAGCAGCCTAGTGGGTAGCTTGTGGAGCCTTTTTGACTAGTTTGGTTGGGTGGCTTGTCTCCAACCGGTCAGACCGGTGTGTCATACCGGTCAGACCGCTGTGTACCTGACAGCCCCAACGGCTAGTTTCTGGAATCGTGTTTAAATACCCCTCCACCTCTCCCTTCAGCTGTTGCTTGTTCCTGCCCGACTCTATACCATTCCAACGGCCATTTGAGCTCTCCTCAACATCTCGTTGTGAGATTTGATTGATTCTAGCAATATCTTTTGAGTTGGGTTGAGAGATTTGAGTGTGTGAGCACAAGTGAGCAAATCCTAAGCCTTGAGCACTTTGGGCTGTCGTCAAGCAACTCGTGAAGCATTTGTTACTCTTGGAGGTGAAGCCTCCTAGACGGCTAGGCGTCGCCCTAGAGCTCCCAAGCTTGTGATGAGCCTTGGGACAGTTTGTGAGGGTTGTGATCTTGCCTCCGCAAGGAAAAAGATCGAGTTAGTGGAGTGGGGAAAGTGGTTGAAAGAGACCCGGCTTGGAGTTAGCCTTATGAGCAGCTCAAGCTTCCTCAACGGAGACGTAGGGATCACAGTGGTGTGGTTCCGAACTTCGGTAAACAAATCATCGTGTCTTCACTTCGGTTTGCCTTCTTTGTTGTTTTCTTGTTCATATTTATGCTTCCGCTTTGATCTACTTGGTAGTGCCAATTTGTGTGTAGATACTGAGTATATGTGCTAAGCAAAATCTCTTGGAGCACTACTCCAAGTCTTGGTTGAATTAGGATTCAAACTGGGGGTTTGGTATGTTTCTGTCAATGCATACCGGTGAGACCGGTAGGCACACCGGTCAGACCGGTTGAATACTAATATGTGCGAAAAAGTTTTGTAAATTTTAGATTTCGCCTATTCACCCTCCTTTAGGTGACATCAAGATCCTTTTAAAAATATTAAGTACTTAATAAACAGCTGATTATGGTCCCTCCCTACTTCTTGACGTCTCGGTGACTTTGGGAACTGTTTTATAACATGATTCATCTCAAGAATATATGGTCAGCCTTTGTAAGACAAATGCACACAAACACATGATTGAAGTATATTCAATGTCTGACATATTTGTCTTGGACTTCAGCCGTTCGTTTGATTGCACAGGTGTAGGACTCGTAGAGGTGTAGGATTCGCAAAGGCTTTCGTTTGAAACCTATTGAGGAAATCACGATCACGGAAACACAGAAACCATGAAGATAAAGCAGATGGGGTGTCTCTTCCACCACATTTTCGTGGTATGGCACGACGTGTCTCTTCCAATAGAGTCCTGACTTTTTTTTGAATATACTCTTTTCCTTTCCTAGAGTCGTACACCCTATAAAATGCTTTTTTACTTTCAATCTCCCTTGTCTATCCGTTTCCTAGAGTCCAATCTGATCCTGTGGAGTTTCGATCAAATCAACAAGAAAAAACAAAACTCCTGGAGTTTCAATTCGTTAAGATCAACACAAGAAGAAAAACAACTCCTTTTACCACTCTGCCATTCAGAGATCCTAGAAGCTAGGGATTGGAAATTCATGTTTTGATCAACAGGAATGAACTCAGAGACAGATTGAGTGTCGTGCTCCTTGATTGTAAGGGTATCTGGGTTTTAGTGGCGCTGAATCAGAACTTTAGTTCTACAGCAATGGCGGGCGGGCAACGAGACCGCCCAAGGAAGACGACGGGCTATGTAAAAAAAATAATTGTTACGTGTTAAGGATGTTATGTGGGTAATGAGCTGGTATGTTGAATGGGCCAAATATGATTGCTTGCTTGCATTCCTTCTTTTTATTGGGCTGGAGTTGCTGTATGGGTCCAATATATTTATAGCTTAGTTTGTTTGCCTTTCTTTTTTTCCAAAAAGTAGGGAGTTACCCGTTAGTTAGCTAAAATTCATTTGAGGTTACGGTCAATTATTCATACTACTTCAAACAAATACTTTATACTACTTAAAATGTTAATGTAGTATAAATATATGTAAACCGTTGGATAAAAAAAATGGATGACTCATATTAATTCTAGCCTATTTTAAAGGTGCTCAAATTGTTGTATAATACATATATTGATTTCTTAACACTAAACCTTTTACGTGGTGTACATAAAAAGGTTTTATTGAAATATTAACTAAAGCTGTGACGATCACAGTTTTTTTTTTTTTTGCAGCAACTTCAATTTTACAAATAATAGCAACTTATGATGTCAAAAAGATTGTTAGAACATTTGTGCGGGGGATCTAATAGCTTATTCATCTCTATCGAGACTTGATCTCGGCAATAAATTTATAGGGCTACGTCGAGACTAAGAACTATGATGGTTGCAAAAGACGTCAAGTTATACAGGTTTGGCCCCTATCGATGAGAGTAAAAACCCTACGTCCTGTGATATGTGGATCGTATTGCTTGTAATAATGTCTTCCCGATGGGGGGTTCCTGCCACCTTATATATCCGGTCGGCAGGGTGTACATGAAGAGTCCTACTCATATTCTATAAGGATTTATATAGAAAATCTATCTCTAATTACCTTGTGCTCCAAGCCGTCTCGATCGGTTTCCTTATTGATAAGGTACCCAGTCAGTTACCGACTTAGCCATATCTATGGATACCCGTAAGACAAGTATCTCACAATCTCTTCATGCAAAACATAATATTGCAAATGGTATAAAAACAAGTACATATATGAGAGATACATTTTCAAGAAAAAAGGATTGTTAGATATCATCCGACAGTGGTAATAACAGGGGCATCGTGTGAATTGGCTTCGGCGTGACCTGTAGCACGGTAGACTCCTAGGGCCTGTTTGTTTCATGAGCAGATTAATTAATCTAGATTATAATGTTAGATTATTTAATCTGAATTATTTAAGTTAGATTAATTAATCTGAAGAAGGTGTTTGTTTTCTTAGATCATTTAAGCTAGATCAAATTATTTTTGATGTAAGAAGACCAACTTAGCATGATAGTGAGTATTTGTCTAAAATAATCCAAAATAAGCACATCTATAGCAGATTATTAAATTAAAATAATCTGTCATCTAAATTAATTAATCTGGCCTAATATTCTATCCTGTTTGTTTGCCTACTAGATTAATTAAGCTAGATTAATTAATCTGAGTAGATTATAAGCTAAAACAAACAGGGCCTTATTCCATTGGTTTTCATCGTTGAAAGTGTAAACGGTTGAAAGAATTTAACTACAAGTGCAAACGACGTCACAGAGAAGATAAAGGAACCGCTATTTAGATGGGTTAGGTATCAAGAGCACGCCACTGGCGTCTACAAAGTTGACAAATCAGTTTTAACGTTACTATATACCCGCATATATGGACCATTTCCAATTTGGCTTTGGATGGTACAAGTTAGGTTCACTGAATACATACAGAGATGTGCTTTTATGAATACAACTACTCAAGATGTGCTACATGTTCCATTCAAAGTGATGCAGGGATCAAAATACATTTGTGCTAGCAAAAGGAAAAAGGATCTGGTAGCTAGCTAGCTTAGGTTTGCTTCTGGAGGTTGCACGAACATTTAGTGCTATGCCTTCTGAGGGTGGATGTGCCATTCTTGGAGTGAGCTTTCAACACCATGTCACAATGGTGGCATGCTGCATATAGGACATCAGAATCATCGGTATGTATCTTGGTAAAGTGCTGCCAAACATCCGATTTGCCATGTGGAGCAATGGACCTTGCGCGCTTCGTGGATCGCATTTGATGATCACCAGTAGCAAGTTCGTTATTTGCGCCGAATCCATCACCAGGTTGCAAACACTCACCAAAAGAGGTGATCATCCTGTTGAGCTCAACTTCACGCTGTGGGGATAGTGCTGCTGAGGGCGACGTGTTAGTCTTTGGTGTAAAGAGCTGAAGGTAAATTAAGAGGAGTTTTACTATCCAAAATGTAGTTTGAGGATAATTTCGTAATTACATTTTAATTAATAAATTTATGTTTATTTTTATGATAGAATATTAAGTCTACCAAATCAATTAAACATGAGTTCATCCTAAAAAATATAAAATATTAGTTATTAATTAAATTATTAATGTAACTTTATTTATAACAATAAAAACTAATTACTATAAATCGACAACTCTTATTTTTTTCGATATTATCCTCAAATTAAGAAACTACTAGCTAGTAGTATTTTAGACAGTAAAACTCTTCACTCTAAATTAAAGCAGTATAAAAGGTACAATTCCTGACTATCATAATCTAGTCAGGTCCAACCTACCGCAGCAGCTTTCTTCATCATCGTCGTCCCCGTTCAAGCTTCTGTCCAAATTTCTCAACGGCAAAGGAACTCGATCTTTGTTTTTCTGGAATACCATGCACAACACCATCTCCTCCTGAGAAAAACGTATCAATCAACATGCATAATTCCAATGGAAATCAAAGTCCCATCGCATCTATATCATGCAATATATAAGATGATTGGGTGTTATGAGTTGGGTACAGGTAGATCGAAGCTCTTTTGTAACTCTTTTTTACCATGAGTAGTGATGGTTCTATACTTACATTGAGATGCAAGTCATGCGAGGTCTTGTAGGGATCCAAAAGGAAGTACTCCTCCATGAGCCAGTCCGTTTTTGTGTCGTCGTGCTGATGGAACTCCAGGGTCCTCTTAACCCCACTGTGCCGTTGATGGACACGACGGATTGATCTGAACTCTTTCTCCTTCCAGTACCCCTGCCGTGTCTGCCGACACGACGTCGAGCTCTTTTTGCTGCGCATGATGAAGCACGGCGGAAGATCAGATGGTTCACGCCACCGCTGGCTGCTTCTGTGCCCACCCAAGGCTACGAATCGGGGGAAGCGGCGGCGCATCTCTTTATTATAGGCCCCAGAATTTGCACTCGGGTCGCACAAGCTTTTGAGCAGTGCAATGAGCTTCTCATCATCGGTGGTGCTGAAAGGGTCTATCTCTTGCAATGGGTTCAAAGGGTCGATGCCTTGGTTTGCCATCTGTTGGATGGCTGTTGTGAAGATAGGTGAATAGCTGATAGCTCGCTTAACCATATGCATATGCTTATATCCCGCCGCGTGGGGAGGTGGGGCCTCCCGCGGGACCGAGCTTCGGGCCCGGGGACGTCACTGCCAGCCCGGGGTCATTGTCATGCTTGCAGAAGTAAGCAAACTTACGTCTAATTTTACTTTATCTAATTATATACTGTAAGTTAAATACAAAAGTAACAGAGATTGGAGTCATGTTTCAGAATCCTGCACGCGGATTTACGTAAGCAAATTTTTTACTATGAATAATAATCTATCTAGGCATCATGTGTGTGGGGTCCGTTCAAGCCAGAAACATTCTAGAACAGATGTAGTATATACTAGTTACGCCAACAACAGTGCCAACAAGTTTGACAATATCCGATCAGTTTCATTTTCAATCATAGCGATGGCATACTGTTGAACTGTGACCGTTGCATCTCCAATTGTACAACGGCTTTTCACTCGCACGTCGCAACCTCGTTGTCAGACAGCACAGCAAGCACCCTTACCATTTTCTCCTCTAATATACTCCCTGCACCAACGGCAAAGTCCACATCCCTCCGTTTCTTTTTACCGTGCGATTTGAACCTGGAGAGGAAACAACGTGGGCTTAATCAACTCGTCACTCATCTTTATCCCACCTTTGGAGAGGCGGTGGGAGACAAGACGGTTTGATGACTGTTTGGTCAAAACCCCATCATCGCATCCCATGCTGCCTCTTCTTGTCATACTGTCTGGTGAATCCTTGCGCACGGGTACGGTGTGGTTCCCGTGGATTTGAATTGATTTTCCATTGTATGTGGGCCCACTAATCCATGTGCTCTTCTCTTAGAACTTGTTTGGATCCTCTAGTTGATTAAAGTTTAACCAACTAAAATTTAGCTAGTTAAAATTTAGTCAACTAAATTTTATGATGTGCATGTTTGCAGTGGCGAAGCTTGCAAGCAAATGCAGGAGGGGCCGGCAGTGGTAATCAAAAGAGAAAATACAAGAAAAATCACTACATAAGCACTGTTTATATGAATAAATGTTAAAACCTAGAGAGGGCCATGGCCCTACGCCATGGTGAAGCTTCGCCAGTGCATGTTTGGATCCATGATTAAAATCTTTGGCTAAATAAAAAATAGACATGTTTGTCCTTTATTAACTAACCAAAAAGTGGATATATGTGTGGGTCGAAAAAAAATATCACATGTGGAGAGGGATAGTTTTTACTTTAGTTAACTTTTTACCAAGTTTAGGAGTTTTTAGTAGGGTTGGGATGACTAGAGATCTAAAGTTTAAGAGGTGGGCTGACTAAAGTTTAGTAGATTTTAAGAAATCATGTTTGGAGCAAAAGTGACTAAAGTTTAGCTAGCTAAAGTTTAGGAGGTGATCCAAACAGACCATTCTTAATGAACACTAGCAAAGTGTTCGGGTATTGCTACGGTTTTTTAAATTATAATGAAACTATGCAAATATGCACAAACAACTTTGAGTTGGAATAAGTTCAAAGAATTAGAAAATCATTCATTCAAAAAAAAGAAGAAGAATTAGAAACTCATTTATGCAAACATGTGATTCAAGAAGTGAGGGCTAAACTAATTAGCAGCACAATTTTTAAAAAACAACAGAAGAAAGTATGAGCGAATAACCATAGTGTATATTTGCATACCAAACGACAGAGATAAATAGTAACCTGTTGACACACCTGATTCAGGAGGTTATCCTTTAACCTCAGTTTTTCTTCTCGAAAACACATGAGAGTGAAAATAGGATAAGAGCCTATTACAACGCACACCACACACACCCAAGGATTTGTAGATTACACTAGCTAAGGAGGCGCGCTACGCTGCGCTGATTTGGGGTAACAAACTAACTTATATGGTGCTGTTAATAATTGGTTAGACATTGTTGGTATTGTGTTTTGACCGATCCTACGGTTAATTTGGAAAAGGAAAAATCAACACACAAGGGAAGAATGAGACGGAGCGAGAACAGAGAACGATGAAATAAAACCTGGCAATGAAGGTGTGGACTGGCCAGCGACGATGCCAAGAGCAACGACGATGAAAGAAACGGAGAGAAAGAGCCTGAGCACCGTGAAACAGGGAGAAGAGAACCGACCTGAGACAGCCTTCGACGGCCACGCGGGAGGCGTCCAGAGCATGTGTCTACAGCAACCAGGAAGGAATCCAACGCAAAGGTCGGCCTGGTTAGGTAGGCTACACAGACGTAATGGGCCAAGAACAACTAAACGGGCCAAAATGACTAGAGGCCGATTAATCAAGAAAACTGAAAAGCAGGCCCACACACGGGTAGTATGAACAAACCGAGAAACCAAAAAGCCGCATGGTAAAACAACAGACAAGAAGTAATCACACGCGTCAAAAGCAGACACGATCCACGATAGTGAAAACAACCTAAGAGCCGAAAATCCTTTTGTGGTATGCTTACTAATATTCGCGCTGGTTGAAACAAAGATAGATCGGCCTCTAAAAATAAAATTCTAATCACCCGTCTGGGGAGAAGTCAAGAGAGATAAGAAAAATTTATCCTTCAATGGAGGAACAATTTATCCTTACCTTTCTAAGATAAGAGGAAGAAAGTGTAGAAACATGAGAGGGAAACTGAGCGGAGGAAACAATTATCAAATTTTACTTTATCTAATTATATATTGTAAGTTAAATACAAAACTAATTAATAGAGATTGGAGTCATGTTTCGGAATCCTGCACGCGGATTTACATAAGCAAATTTTTTACTATGAATAATAATCTATCTAGGCATCATGTGTGTGGGGTCTGTTGAAGCCAGAAACATTCTACGGTAGAACAGATGTATATACTAGATAGATTGACGCGCTACGCCGCGTCTATTTAACATCAATAAATAGTTCTATTTAACCCCATATGTTGAGAATTCATAGGTTATAAATAATAGAAGTTTATCTGAATATAACATGCAAATATGATAATATTTGGTGGTTGAACGATAAATATGCAAAATATGAACAATAAGAATAGAAATACACAACACATAAAAGGTCTGATTTGTAAAATAACCATAACCTTATCTTATCCTGCCCGACATTCTTCTCCATCACTTATTCTCCACCGTTTCGTCTCTCAAGCGCACCTCCATGTCACATCCCCAGCGCTCTACATCTCCATCTGTGGTAGCCAGTGCGCTCCCCATCCCTCTCACCCCTCCCTCCCCCCCCCCCCCCCCCCCCCCGGCAGCCCCCTCGCATTGCCACTGCGACCTCCACGCCCGGCTCCCACTTCCCTCGCTTTGGGCGCCCTCGTCTTCCTCCTGCCCCGCCAATGACGGAGCTTGCTGGCGGCCAACCTGGGCCGTGGCCCCCCCAGCTTTTTGTTAAAAAAAAAATTATTGCTTCTTAAGCAGCCATATGGCCCAATATACTGGACGCTAGCCACTAGCCAGGCCATATGACTGTACGAGGACCAAACGAAGTCAACGAAGAACGAAGCCTAGTGCTAGAAGCTCGATCTCTCGCATTCCACACGGGGACAGAAGCGTTGGCGCCTCGGCGGCAGGGCGCGCTGCAGACCTGCAGTAGCAATACAGAGTTCGTCCTGGATCATGCCACGCTTTTCGTAACACTGCCCCGCTGCAGCTCCTCCCCGTGCCCAGCGCAGAAGGTCGCCATGGTGACGACTGGTCATCTCTCCACAACGGAGAAGGATGAAGAAGCGAAATAATGCTCACGCACGGGCCAAGGTCGGCACGACTGTGCAAGCCTCCGGCTGAAAGGACAATGTTAGGCTAGGACGCCTCTTCCGCCTAGGCTGGGCGGCCTGGGCCGAGCGCGCAAAGAAGTAGAGAGCCGGAAGGACAGGGCCGCACACGAGCCGGACGGCAAAGGCATGGCTGAGAAAGGAACACGTTCTGTCATAGGAAATGACCAGGTCCGAGTAAAATGGCGTGGTAAAACCGGAAGGTGGCCACGAGAGCAAAATTAACCAGAGGACTGAAAATCTCACCCAAGTCTACTTTAGACTACTAGCTAAGCCAACAACAGTGTCAAAAGTTTGACAAATGTCCTATCGGTTCTTGCTACAGCTTCATTGCAGAACCCCTTCCTCTATTTAAATTTCATTTTTATTGCAGAGGGAGATAAGTTGTGATGGACGGGAACATGTTTCTAATAGTGTCATATATTTCGTGTGATTTGGTACCAAGTATTAGACCAAATTTGTTTTGAGTATTTGTTTTAGATTTGATAGTTTTTTTTCATTGGGACTTTGCACATATTTTGAATACGTGTACCATTTCTTTTGTCAATATAGAAGAATTTTCGATTGAAACAAGAACATTTAGTTCTTAGCACTACCAGAAAACAGGCCTCCAGCGGCGGTTCAACAAGTACTATAACGGCGGGCATGCACAGCCGCCGCTACGGTTCCACAGTTAAAAATGAAGCATCTGTGGCGGCGGGTATGAACAGTCCACCGCAACAAAAATACCGTTAAATCCAAAAAATAAAAAAAAGCCCACCGGCCCTGTCATAGCCCGCGCCAGACCCACCGCCCGCCGTGGAGGTCTAGCGCCGCCGCAGGTGCTCCAGCTCGCTGCCCTCTCGCGCGCTGGGGCACCCCTCACCAATTGACCCCACCGGATCTGTTGGCGAGCGGGAGAGGGAGGGAGGAGCAGGCCGCCGCTCACGATGCCGCCCGGGGACAAATTTGATGCCGCCGCCGCCCTTGCTCGCCTTGGTGCTAGATCCGACGCCGTCGCCACCCTTTCCCACCCACCGCCTCTCGCGCGCAGTCGCCCTTGCTCGAGCGCCGCCGTCCGAGCTAGCGCGCCGCCACCCCTCGCGCGTTGCCGCCCGAGCTCGGGCGTCGTTGTAGTTTGCGCACCGCCGCCAGAGTTGGCGCGCTGCCAAGCTCGCGCGTCGTCGGAGGCTTCAGAGACAGAGAGAGAGAGAGAGAGAGAGAGAGAGAGGCAAGTAGGGAGAGAGAGAGAGGGATGTGAGTAGGTGGCCAGGTGAGGAGTACGAGAGAGTGGTGAGGAGTTAGGATTCAGATAGATATTTAATGGAGAGAGACAGAGACTTAGGGTTTAGGGTAACCGGGTCAAAAAACGCAATGAGCCTCTATGTTTAACGGCGGGCCAAGATGTAAACCGCCCCTAAAAATCAATTTTTAGCAGCGGTTCACATTATGGACCGCCGCTAAAAATAGAGCCCATTTATAGCGGCGATCCATATTATAAGCCGCCGCTAAAAATTGATTTTTAGGGGCGGTTTTCATAGTGAGCCGCCGCTCAAAATTGGAGGGTTGCTGTAGCGACGGATCTCTTCAAAATTGTTGCTACGAGATTTTTTACAACGCCGCTATAGACCCTTTTTGTGGTAGTGTAGGAGACGAATATCTTGCATATTTTATTGATAACATCCTACGAAAGGAATCAAATACATGCATGAGAAATAATTACTTCGTATATTCAACAATACATTTGTGTGAGTAAAAGAGAGTGAGAAGATTTAGTTGTTAGATCGATATGTAATGACTAAAAAAGTGGTTAAGAGATTAATGACTAAAAAAGTGGTTAAGAGATTAATAAAATCTTGGTCATGTAAGAAAAAGGAAAACCTAGTTCTTTACCCTTACCAGAGGAATGGAAGAAACTGTATGCTCTAGTAAAATTAAGCAAAAGCTTGCATGGTAGATGAAAAAAATTAAAGTTTCTTTCTATTTTGTATAAAGTGACAAATACTCTTACTTGCTTTAACATCATTGCAAAAGAAAGACAGAAGGGGGGGGGGGGGGGGGGGGCACGAAGAAGCATTGTGATATATTAATTTGAGGTGAATTGTTACCCTCGTCACAGAAGACACGGGGATGTGTGGTCAGGTAAAATTAGGCAAAAGATGGCATCACAGACCAATAAATTAAATCTTCTTTCTATTTTGTACAAATTGGCAAATGTAAACAACCATAAAAAAAGAACCGTAGTGCTATATTTATATACGTGTCCATTTCTAAATAGAAAAACAAAATATCCTTGGTTCACATAGCGCGTGGTATATATCTTATAGAACTTTGTGCTGCTTTCAAACATGTCCTCTGTGGATCTTTAGCACAATCCAATCTTTTTTCGTGACATCGGTGGATATGTTATTTCTCATGACCGGTTCATATAAATCTTTGTAATAAAGAAGATCCACCATCATGAGCTTTCATAAAGAATAATTTAAAGCATCAAGTTTGATCATGCCACTGGGATGACAGTGTCCTCTATGATGACCAGAGTGAGAAATAAGCTACAACAATTAATTTGGCTCTGATGCTAGTTTATGTTAAGATAATCGCACTAACGGAGGTCGCTAGTGCCGATAGAAGTGGATAAACAGATTTGAACGGAATTTGATATCACCCCAAAATGTGACCTTTACACGAGGAAAACATATACATCAAGCATATATGAGATTGAGATAGTAGTAGTTACTTCGACAAGAAGTACACTAGATATTTAACGTGAAAAATCCTTAAATCATGGTATAAACCATGAGGCTAAACTCAGCCAAATCTCTTCCACATTATGAATGTGGGACTATAACAAAAAAAATTTCTAGATCACACAAGAGGTTCTCAGTCATAAAGATTATACAATAATTTTGGATCTCAATCAGATTTTGTAGCTATCTGTCGAGGGTAAGGATCGGGGTGCCACGTGGCACCGCCTAAGGGCTCATACGTGTCGGACTCAAAAGGACCCGCTGGATTGCCACCAAGACACCGCCAGCGTGGGCCCCCACGGGGAGCGTCCCTGCAGCAGCCAAGCCTTAGCCGCAAAGGTCGCAGCACTATCCCGACTCGCTCGACCCCCGAGTGGTCGAGGGCTGGTCGCGTCCCGCTCGACCCCTCAATGGGGGTCGAGGATTCGCTACGCCCCGCTTGACCCCTCAAAAGGGGTTGAGGACAGATCGCTCCGCCTGACGGAACCCGGGCACGGCTCCCCCTTCCAAGCAGATGACTCAGCCACTCGTCCGAGCCTATCCACTCTGGGGCAAGGACGGGCGCTCCGCTGTTGCTACTGTCACGACGACAGTATGGGCCCTCCCGTAATCGCCAGACAAGCTCCACCTCTATCAACTTCCATCGGTGGGACCTGAGCCCGGACAGGACGGGGTGATGAAACGCTGACCAAGCCAGGAGTGGCGGAGTGGAGAAGCTCGATTGCCTCGTCCGGACGAGACGGATTCCAACTCCAAGCAGGTCCGGA
Source organism: Eleusine indica (assembly GCA_030378355.1). Classification (NCBI taxonomy): domain Eukaryota; kingdom Viridiplantae; phylum Streptophyta; class Magnoliopsida; order Poales; family Poaceae; genus Eleusine; species Eleusine indica. The sequence goes on from CM059494.1 coordinate 19,649,561, forward strand.
CAGACGCAACCCAACACGGTGACCCCCGACGGAGGGGGTCGAGCGAGCCAACGGTCAAAAACTGCCAACCACCCGGCCTTAAATTCCATGCCCATTACGTGTACACGGTATCAAGGAGTCAAATCCCTTCAGATACCTGCCCTCCTCATCATCACCAGCGCCCGCTGACAATGGCAGGTGTGGCAAGGCACGCTGCGCTGCCATCGTGCGATGACACACTTAATGGTGATGGTGCAGGACGGCTTGAGGGACAGCTAGATTGAACCTTGCCTGAATGATGTGACAATGCCCGTACTGCACCTCCCCGCGCATGGCGGAACACGCCAACTACAGGAACAAGGGGGGACTCGACCCGACAACAGAGAACAGGGGTGCGCTCAGATGCAGTACCGCCCCTCTGACGTAAGGCCAGGACGATGGGGGCCACAAGAACCAAAGACTATGTCGCTAACTAAGGGCTTCGCCTTCTTCGGCACGCCATCACCAACTCATCACATGTAGAAATCTTTCTCTCTCTCTCTCTCTCTCTCTCTCTCTCTCTCTCTCTGTAGCGCGGGTCCTTTCCCCTTGGTATATAAAAGGGGAAGCCCGTGCCTCTTTCAAGAGAGGGACGGAAAAAAGAACAACGACATAGCCGCAACAACAGTAATCACACACGCATACCACTCACACCCGAGACTTGGAGCACCCTCCTCTCTCACGATCGTTGTACTCGCTCACCGGAGCAAGTAACACGAGCAGGCCTGAGAACTGGACATAGGGGGCTTCCCCGAACCAGTATAATCCCCCGTGTCCTCTTGCTTAGTCATCACCGAACCCGAAACGCGCACCCTTGTGAACAAATTCTACTAGCCGGTGATCTAAACACCGACAGTTAACGCGCCAGGTAGGGGGCTTTGCGCGCTTCACTCCACCACTTCCCGGTTCGGATGGCCACTTCCTCCACCTTATGGGCTCCCGGTAGCAGCATGTTCTTCGGGAGCCTGGAGTTTGTTGTTACTGCAGACCGGAAGTTGCTATGTGTCAGCATTTCGACATCTTCGCGGCCCCTAGTCTAGGCGCCCACCCCTATGGCGACGCGTCCGTGGTGGCTGGAGGGCATGAATGACACGCTCGACTCCGTAGTCGTAGGAGGCGGGATATGGCAACTCGTCAACGAGTCACTCCCGGACCCTATCGCGGCGGCCGTCACAGTCGCTGACAAGGCGACGCGCACGGTTCAACTCGAGCCGGCCAGGCCGCACGTCACTGACCGCTCCGTGGTGTCGTCCGGTTACAGCGACCAGCTATCGCTCTATCTGGAGCGTTACTTGGGCCCTACGCTCAATCCGGATGACCTCCAGCACTTCCCGTTTGCGTTGGCGAACATCCACGGGCAACTTCTCGGAGAAGAGCCCCTCCGCCTGAACGGGCTCACCAGAACCGCTTCGGAGGGCTACCCATGCGGCTTATGGAACGCCGCGAGGTGTTTCCAAAGCGCGACCGCACAACTCGCGATTCCCGCCTTTGCGGGCTCTGGGTTTGTCGGCATGATTGAGCGTCCGGACGAGTCTCTCTTCGACATTTCGACGTAGGGTCAGCAAGAGACTCCAGCTCCGAGTCCGAAAGCTATGCGGAAAGCAACGGCACCCCACGGGGGTGCAATATGGTGCGGCTTGCGCCCGCCTCAGCTGCGGGGAGGGGGGGTGCCGGGACCTCGGCCGCCGGAGCGATGGTGAATCCCGGGACCCCCGCCTAGGCAAACCCAATGACGGGTGTGGGAGGAGGGGAGACCCTCGTCAACATTCCCATCACTATGGTCAGGAACCCATAGACCGGGCCCTGCCTGGGCGACCTTCAACAGCGATTGAGGGCAAGAAGGGCGGAGCTGGAAGAGACTCGACGCCAGCTCGAGCACGAAAAGGAAGAGATAGACCGTGAGCTGGCCCGTCCCGACATGGGCGGACGCGCTCGCGCCATGGCCCACGACGTCCTTCAGCGCATCGTAGACGATGATCAAGGGCCCCCGCAGTTTGCTCGCTCGAGACAAAACATAGCGGCAGCCGTCACCCTTCTCAATACCCTCCCTAAGCCCGCAACGCCAGAGGCCCAACAGGCTCAGAAAGAAGTCGTGGCTCTTATAGCCAAGGCCGCCGAGCTCCAAGCGGCGAGATCACAACGGCGTGACGCTCAATCTCACCAACAGATCTCCACGTCCAGACGTACTGGAGAAGGCAGCGCCGCCGGTGCACAACGGCATTCGGTTCAGCAGCCAGCACTGGCTAGAGGCGCACCTAAGAAAGCCTCGGTCCACGATCGAGTCGAACCCCACTGCGACGCGCGTCACACTCTCAGGGCGCATCACCGCGAGAGAGAGCGATGGAACCAGGAAAGAGGTCATCAACCATGCCATGGAGGTCGGTACGACGACACTGATGAGGAGCGGAGCCCGAGCCTGTGCCCCCCTGGGCCGCGGGTCTTCAGCTCGCGAATCCGCACCGCCGAGTTCCCTTAGCGCTGCCGGGCGCCTATGACCATCACCAAGTACGCGGGCGAGACAGACCCTGGCCTTTGGCTTGAGAATTACCGCCTCGCATGTCAAGCTAGGGGAGCCATCGATGACCTCGCCATCATCCGCAATCTCCCGCTGTACCTCGCTGACTCGGCTCGTGCTTGGCTTGCGCATCTCCCCGAGGGTCAAATCTATGACTAGGGCGGGTTGAGGGATATTTTTGTTAGAAACTTCCAGGGGACCTACGTCGGACTGGGCAACCCGTGGGACCTCAAGAACTACCGGCAGAAAGCTAGTGAGTCTCACCGAGACTACATCCGGCGCTTCAGTAAGAAGTGCAACGAGCTACCCAACATGGGCGACGCGGACATTGTTGGGGCCTTCATCTTAGGCACAACATCGGAACAGCTCATCCATGATCTGGGCCGAAGGGGTCCATGCACGGCCCGCGAGCTCCTAGACATCGCCATGAGCTTCGTCTCCGGCGAAGAGTGTGTGGGAGCGGTCCTTCGGCGTACGTCGGAGGGCAAGGGCAAAGGCAAGCGTGAGGAAGGAACTAGTGACGGCGCCTCTGATCGTTCGAAGAAGAAGAAAAACAAGCCACGGTCACAACGCGACCTCGTCGTGGCCGCCGAGGCCGGCAGCGGGGGAGGCGCCGAACCACTTCAAAAAGAAGTGGAACCGTCCATGCCGGAACCATGGGTTCCCTATAAAGCACCTCTTTAAGGACTGCCCCATGATGAAGAAATTCATCTAGGAGGAGGCGAAGAAGGGGGACCCAGAGAAGGTGTCGGAACCAGGGGTCTAGGACCCCGCGGACGAAGACGACGAGCTGGAGGGACCAGTATTCCCCAACCCCAAAGCCTGCCATATGATTTTCACGGGGCCTGAGTCCTGAGGAAGTCGACGCACCGCCAAAGTCGAGCGTCGTGCAGTTTTCACAGCAGAACCCGCCACGCCAGCTTTCCTGAAGTGGTCAGATTTGCCGATCATGTTTGATCGGTCAGATCAGCCCCCGCACGTGCCGTGACCGGGTCGATACCCGCTCGTGGTCGAGCCCATCATCGTCGAGGTCTGTCTCACCAAGGTGATGATGGGCAGGGGCAGCTGCATCAACATTCTATACACTGACACACTCGACCTGCTCGGGATCGACCAATCACGCCTTCAGCCGGCTGGCGCGTCCTTCCATGGGATTGTTCCGGGGCGACAAGCCATGCCCCTCGGGCGGATCAGCCTCCCCGTCATATTTAGAACTCCATGCAACTTCCGGACCGAGGCCCTCGTCTTTGAGGTTGTCGACTTCCCAGGGGTGTATCACGCTCTGTTGGGATGTCCGTGTTACGCCAAATTCATGGCCGTACCCAACTACACCTACCTGACGCTCAAGATGTCGGGCCCTAAAGGGGTCATCACCGTTAGCGTATCCCTCCAGCGTGCCTTCCAATGCGAGATAGAGAACGGCGACCTCGCGGCGGTGACGGTGGCCTCCGCCGGGGAGCTCGAGACAATCCACACCCACCTCGAGGAGGGGGCCCCCAACGCCAGTCACAAGAACACCTCGTTCAAGCCTGCGGAGGACACCAGAGAAGTGCAGATCGACCCCGAGGGCGACAAGGAGAAGACGGTGAATGTGGGGGCGTCCCTTACCCCCAAATAGGAAGGCGCGCTCGTTGACTTTCTCCACGCTAATGCCAGTGTTTTCACGTGGAGGCCCTCGGACATGCCTGGCATACCAAGGGAAGTCGTCGAGCACTCCTTAAACATCAGGCCGGGCTGCAAGCCGGTGAAGCAACGTCTGCGCTGCTTCAACGAGAAGCGCAGGGCAATCGGAGAGGAGATCGCGAAGCTGCAGGTGGCCGGGTTCATCAAGGAGGTGTACCATCCCAAATGGTTAGCTAATCCTGTTCTTGTACGAAAAAAGGAAAGGAAATGGAGAATGTGTGTTGACTATACAGGCCTGAATAAGGCATGTCTGAAGGTTCCTATTCCTTTGCCACGCATAGACCAGATAGTTGACTCAACGGCGGGATGCGAAACCCTCTGTTTCCTGGATGCCTACTCCGGGTATCACCAAATCGTGATGAAAGAATCCGACCAGCTCGCGACATCTTTTATCACACAGTTCGGCTCTTACTGCTAAGTGATGATGCACTTCGGGCTCAAGAACGCCGGTGCAACCTTTCAGCATTGCATGCAACAGTTCTTCGACCACTTGATTGGCCCCACGGTTGAAGCCTATGTGGACGACATCGTCGTCAAGTCCAAAAAGGCGGACACCCTTGTACCCGACCTCGAGCGCGTCTTTGCCAAACTACGCGCAAACGATGTCAAACTCAACCCCGAGAAGTGCGTTTTCGGGGTCCCACGGGGCATGCTCCTCGGGTTTGTCGTATTCCAATGAGGCATCGAGGCCAATCCCGAGAAAATCTCCGTGATCTAGCGAATGGGTCCGGTCCAGAATCTCAAGGGGCTGCAGTGGCTCACGGGCTGTTAGGCGGCGTTGAATCGCTTCATCTCGCGCCTCGGCGAGAGGGTGCTTTTGCTGTATAGGCTTCTGAAGAAGTCCGACCGGTTCGAGTGGACCCCCAAGGCGCAGTCCGCTCTCGACAACGTCAAGTGCATTATGAGCGGCGCACCCGTGCTAATACCCCCGGTCCCGAGAGAGGTGATGCTGTTGTACATAGCTGCAACGACTCAAGTCGTCAGCCCAGCGCTCGTAGTCAAGCGAGACAGAGAGGTGCACACCCTCAAAGTCCAACACCCCGTCTACTACATCAGCGAAGTCCTATCCAACTCGAAGACCAGGTACCCCCAGATGGTGGCAAGGCGCAAGCTCTGACACTACTTCAACTCTCACCTGATTCATATTGTGAGTTCCTTTCCTCTCTGAGAAATTATACAGAATAGGGACTCGGCGGGCAAGGTGGCCAAGTGGGCGCTCGAGTTGATGGGACATGACGTCACGTAGCAGCCTCAAGCGGCCATCAAGTCCAAGGTCCTTGTCGACTTCATGGCGGAGTGGACTAAGGCGCAACTCCCGCCTGCTCTTGTCGATCAGGAATACTAGGTCATGTGCTTCGACGAATCGCTCATGCGGACAGGGGCAGGCGTCGGCCTCATCTTCATCTCTCCACTCGGGGTACGTATGAAATATGCGATGCATTTACATTTCCCCGCATCAAACAATGTTGCTGAGTACGAAGCGCTTGTCAATGGGCCCAAGATTGCCATCGAGCTCGGAATCCAGCGGTTGGAAATCCGGGGCGACTCCCAACTCGTGGTCGACCAGATCATGAAAGGGTCTAGCTGCCGGACTGATGCCATGGCACTCTACTGCTAGGAAGTCCGCAAGCCCGAGAATAAATTTGATGGGCTAGAACTCAAGCACATCCCACGACGCCTCAACGAGGCGGCCGATGCGTTAGCCAAAATGGCGTCTGGTCGGGAACAGATCCCTCCGGGGGTGTTCGTGAACGACCAACACCAACCTTCGATTCGACCCAAGGAGCCCACGGGGCCCAAGGAGGGGTCGAGTGATTCCGCTGAACCCGACCCGAGGGTCGAAGAATCGCCTCCGGTGGCCTTGCAGCTCGTGGACGTAATGGAGGTCGAGCGACCAGGTGACTCGAGTGAGCCAGACGACCAGTCGGACAACCCGGTGGTCGAGCGAATCGATCCCTAGGTCGAGCGAGCCAAGCTCCCACACGATTGGAGAGTTCCGTACATCGAGTTCTTGGCTTGAGGCATGCTTCCCACCGATAGGACTGAGGCCAAACGACTCTATCGGTGCGCCAAATCATTCGTCTTGATCAACGGGGAACTCTACAAGCGCAACGTCACCAAAGTTATGCAACGCTGCGTCCCCACCAACAAGAGCATCAAGTTGCTCATCAATATCCACGGGGGGGGGGGGGGGGGGGGGGGTTTCTGTGGTCATCATGCCGCACCTCGAACCCTCGTAGGCAACGCCTTTCGCCAAGGCTTCTACTGGTCGACCGTTGTGGCCGATGCGACTCGCATAGTGTTGGCACTTCCCAAGTGCCCCTTTTATATGTGAATATTACCCCAATTAGAGCATAATTGATACTAATTTAGGCCATTTACCTGTGATATTATTTATATATTTGTATATGCGTTGTTTTGGAGCTTTATTACAGAAACAGGTAAAATTGGTGATTAATACGATGATGGAGAGGACAGGAGTCCAGAACCGACGAAAAGCACTGACGAAGCCCAATGCGCCGATCGGCGTAGCCTATGAGCCGATTGGCGCAAGGGTGTTTTGGCCCACAGAAGTGACCCAGGCCCATTCCACATGTTTATGGAAGTTTATCTGCGCAATACAATTGAAGATATTTGTCTAGAAGATTTATGGAACTTCAAGACCTCAACGTGCAGTACAAGACTTTATCTCGAAGGAAAAGGCCCAAATGGCAGCTGTGGAAGATAGAGGAACCGACTCGGGGAAGAAATCAGAGAAGACATGGCTTGCGCCGATCGGCGCAATCGTGCGCCGATCGGCGCATCCGCCTTATTTGCTAGAAACGGAGTCCTTTATGAGTAGAACCCCTATAAATACTTGTAAACCCTCGCCACAGAGAGAGGGAGGCGACAGAGGGACATCAGATCCATGAGTTAGAGCCACCGAGGCTTGCCCCGTTAGAATAGATCTCTAGTTGAGTTTCAAGAACCATTGGAGTCAAGAGTTGATCCGTCAAGGTAGGCCATCTCGACGGGGATGAATCTTACTCTATGTATCTCAAGGATGATTGAATATGTTGATGATGGTTTTGGTGATTTGTCTATCTTGATTCTATAATCATGCATGTGCTTATTCCAATTGCTTAGTTTTAGGTTAAGTAAGTAGATATTATCGTAATCGTGGTGATTAGGATAGTATTCGGACATTGTATTGATTATGGTTGCTTGATGATGCCAGTAGTGTGGTTTAGTGGTGACAACACTAAGCCTGCGCAGCGCTATTGGATAGTTGAGTAGGGTAAGATACTCGCGCGATTAAGGGTTTCCTCCCGGCAGCGAAAAATCAAGAGCCGCTCGAAAAGCTGGATGGTCTTACTCATTATAGGTTTTCATTGATCTATGTAATTACCCATTATGATGCTATTCAATTAGACTTTCTGGTTACGATCTCACTAATAGATATCTGGCTACTCACTTAACAGCATAGGTTTACAAGATCTGGCACACTTTGGCTCAGATTCACTGGTGTGCCGATTGGCTCAACTTCTGCGCCAATCAGCGCAACAACTTTGGCTTAGCTTCACCAGTATGCCGCTTGGCTCAATTCCTGCATCAATGGGCGCAACCACAGATTTACTAGATCTTGCGCACTTTGACTTAGTTTCACCAGTGTGCCGATCGGCTCGACTCCTGCGCCAATCGGCGCAATGACAGAATTACTGTCTGGCACACCTTTGCGCTGGCCAGTCTCCCCCTCATGCAACCTGACTTTGATAGTAGCCTTGACTAGATCTTTTACTGTTAACTTTATTTAATAAATCCTTAAGGTACCAGTGGATTCGATAAACCTTGGAATACTCAATTCAAGGGAAAAAGTACTACAATCGTACACCGTCCTCTTGCGGTATATAAGTGGGTGCGTAGATACGACAAACAAGCTTTATTTTTTGGCGCCGTTGTCGGGAACTATAGCAGGTTTTAAAACATTGTTTGATGTATTAGTGTTTAGTCATTGTGCTTTACTTGTCTCTCTAGTACATATATTCTGTTAAGTGAAACTAACAGGTATGGACGGTCCTAAATCAAACAAACCCTCGAATTACGCCGATGATCTAGAAAGACTCTTTCACAAGAAGAGAACAGTGGAGATTTAGAAGCAGTCCGCGCAACACCTCGAGTATTATTCATAGTAGAAGACTCAGTTGAAGAGCAAGAAGAAGAGAAGATGGTAGAGGTACCTATGATTAATCGTCTCAAGCCACAATTGACTAGTATTGTCAAGACAGATTTCCAAGAAGCTCAAGATCAACTTCCGTATCAATTGGAGAGATATGTTGGAAAAGTGGCGCAACAACCGTTCATATGTTCAGAAGATCCCAATCATCACTTGCAACACTTCCTTGATGTTTGCAGTACATTCAAGATAGCGGGATTGACAAGAGATCAAGCACGTGTGCGGCTATCTCCCTTCTCTCTAGTTGGACGCCCCAAGCAATGGTACAATGGATTGGAAAACACAGTGAAAACGGTGTGGAACACATTAGCAGCTGAATTCTTGGCCAAAAACTTTCCCCCCCGGTAAGACTCAAGCTTTGAAAAATAAGATTCTTGGATTTACACAGAATACTGATGAGAGCATTAGAGAAGCATGGGAAAGATACAATGAGCATATGGAAGCATGCCCTCATCATGGTCTGATGGTTGGAGAAGTTGTTGAGAGGTTCTACGCAGGATTGAATCTTTTGTCATTTCAACATTTGGACACCTCAGCTATAGGATCATTCATGTCAAAAACCCCCACCGAAGCTAAGAATTTGATCAAGTTGTTAGTTGAAAATCAATCATGGGATGGTGAGAGAGGCTCAAGGAATTTGCAACCTTCAAAAGGAGTAGCAAAGAGTGTGATTGAGAAGACTCAGGAAGAATTGATTATAGATCGCCTCGATGCTATTCGAAGAAGGGGTGACAATAATCTTCATATCCCTAAGGAAGAGACACTCAAGCTGGCGGAATCACGCTCAACATGTAGTGAGTGTGGAGAATTTGGTCATGTGCAGAAAGATTGCCCTGAAGAGATGAAGATATTAGAATATATGAAGAATAGTGGATGGAAGCCCCAATATCAGCAACAAAGGAGTTCTTTCTCTCCTAGTTCGTCCATGCAAAACTCTATCCCACTTCGTCTCCAATGTCATGCGTTCTTCCAAGCTCAAGAGAAGATCAACAAGGACAATCAAGCTAGATTCAAGGAGATTGATCGTGTCCTTGAGAGAGTTAATGACAAGGTGATAGAAATTGGGAGCTCCAACGAGCAGATTTTGAAGCATACTGAGATTATGGAGCAACAGATGGGACAGCTATCGCAAGCCATTCAAGGCAATAAGGGGGCTATTCCCGGCAATACAATGTCTGCAGAACAGTTGAAGGCAATAGCTACGCGATCACGAAAACAAACAGAAGATCAAGAACACTCCGGGAGCAAAGAAGCCCCGCGCCGATCGGAGCACACCCAGCGCCGATCGGCGCGACGACCCTGTCGGAGCCGATCGGCTCCCTGAAAGCGCCGATCGGCGCAAGGAGGATGATGACCACTCTAGTCTGAAGATGGGCGTGGAGAAAGAAGAGCATGGCCCTGCCACCTTTCTAGATACTCAACTACTGACGAAGACAGAAAGAGCGCGGCAACACGACGAGCAATTTGCAAGGTTCGCCGATATTATGAAAAAGCTTTACATCAATGTACCTTTTGTTGATGTTATCCAAGTTCCCACCTATGCCAAGTACATTAAGGACATGATGCAAAACAAGAAGTCTCTAGTTTCTGAGGAGGTTGTGAAGGTCACTACGGAACTAACAGCAGCAATCAATGATGTTACACTGGAGAAGAAACCCGACCCTGGATCACCAAGCATCAAATGGATGATTGGAACAAGGATATTTGGTAGGTGCTTGTGCGATCTTGGAGCAAGCATAAGTGTTATGCCCCGTCATATATTCACAAATCTCAACTTGCCTGAATTAGAGCCTACTGGTATGTGTTTGGAGTTAGCCGATCAATCGGTACGCTTCCCTGATAGAATTGCTGAGGATGTGCCTGTTCAAACTGGAGATCATATCGTCCCTGTTGATTTTATTATTCTTGATATGGATAAGAGGACGAGGACCCCGTTGATCTTAGGCAGACCCTTCTTGAGGACAGTAAAGGCAAGTATTAACGTTGGGAGTGGTGAGATAAGCTTCGATATAAGTGGGACTCCCTACTCTTTCAAGTTTCTCCCAAAGGGAGAAGAGTGTCGTGCTGTTGATGAAGTGAAGAGATACAAGGCACCGTGGCATCAAGGTGTCGAAAGTAATTGGAGGGGATGTATGGATTGGACGTCCAAGCTATATGAACCATGGAGATAAGATAACCTTGTAGTGTCGTGGCTTCACATCCCGCACCGCCACACTAAGGATTGATTGTTTGTGGGGAGGTCGAGCTCTTTGACCTCTAAATAACTAGAGCGCTCTTGGGAGGCAACCCAATGATCGGAAGATTCAGAAGTTATTTAGTGCTTATGGGAGGGCAACCCATTTCCTTTAGTTAATTAGTGCTGCCCGGGAGGGCAACCCGGTGTTTTTAAATTTGCTTGCTTATGATAAAAATAATCTCCCGAATAAAATAAAAAAAAATTAGAAAAGTGTGTGCTTAATTCTTGTGTGCTCTTGCGTTGTCTGTTTATTCGTGCAATACTATGTATATACATACTGTAGACTAACAATGCAGGAATATATAAAAAAAAGACCAAAAACAGGAAGGAACAGAACTTGCGCCGATCGGCTCAGCATTGCCCAAGTCAGGACAGAAGGCCGACGATGCCTAGAATTGAAGGAGTGCTAAACCAGCACAATAATTTTCGGAGGCACAGCTATTTGCAAGAATGAAGACAACATCTAGCGAAGAAGCGAGGGGCTAGAAGCAAAAACGGACATTGCGCCGATCGGCGCGAGTCAGCGCCGATCAGCATGGCTACCAGATGAGCCCCGACACGTATGCCAATACTACAGGTACATTGGAGAAGTGGAAATTAGGTGAAAGAGATGAACACGAGGCATCAGAATCAGCACCGGACCTAAACACGAGGTGCAAGGGACTTGCGCCGTTCGGCGCCCTTCTGCGCTGATCGACGCGGGTACCCATGATGTTCCCAAATGGGCGACAAGGGCGGCAGGCATTGATTTTGAGGAACAGGTATGATTATTATGCAGGTGTGCAGTGCAGAGGGGACACAGAATTGACCAAAAGCTGAAAAGGAGACGGCGCGCCGATCGGCGCAGGCCTGAGCCGATCGGCGCCGCCAACAAGACATCAGGATTCTGTGCTGTTCCCCTGCCAACCAACATGATGTGCTAGGAAGCGACATGAAGGAGGGGAATCAAGCATCAGAGTGGTTAGAGCATTCAGAATTTAAATTGTGCCGATCGGCACAGTTACTGTGCCGATCGGCGCAACCGCCTTATTTGCTAGAAACTGAGTCCTTTATGAGTAGAACCCCTATAAATACTTGTAAACCCTCGCCACAGAGAGAGGGAGGCGACAGAGGGACATCAGATCCATGAGTTAGAGCCACCGAGGCTTGCCCCGTTAGAATAGATCTCTAGTTGAGTTTCAAGAACCATTGGAGTCAAGAGTTGATCCGTCAAGGTAGGCCATCTCGACGGGGATGAATCTTACTCTATGTATCTCAAGGATGATTGAATATGTTGATGATGGTTTTGGTGATTTGTCTATCTTGATTCTATAATCATGCATGTGCTTATTCCAATTGCTTAGTTTTAGGTTAAGTAAGTAGATATTATCGTAATCGTGGTGATTAGGATAGTATTCGGACATTGTATTGATTATGGTTGCTTGATGATGCCAGTAGTGTGGTTTAGTGGTGACAACACTAAGCCTGCGCAGCGCTATTGGATAGTTGAGTAGGGTAAGATACTCGCGCGATTAAGGGTTTCCTCCCGGCAGCGAAAAATCAAGAGCCGCTCGAAAAGCAGGATGGTCTTACTCATTATAGGTTTTCATTGATCTATGTAATTACCCATTATGATGCTATTCAATTAGACTTTCTGGTTACGATCTCACTAATAGATATCTGGCTACTCACTTAACAGCATAGGTTTACAAGATCTGGCACACTTTGGCTCAGATTCACTGGTGTGCCGATTGGCTCAACTTCTGCGCCAATCAGCGCAACAACTTTGGCTTAGCTTCACCAGTATGCCGCTTGGCTCAATTCCTGCATCAATGGGCGCAACCCCAGATTTAATAGATCTCGCGCACTTTGACTCAGTTTCACAAGCGTGCCGATCGGCTCAACCCCTGCGCCGATCGGCGCAACAACAGATTTACTGTCTGGCGCACCTTTGCGCTGGCCAGTCTCCCCCTCATGCAACCTGATCTTGACAGTAGCCTTGACTAGATCTTTTACTGTTAACTTTGTTTAATAAATCCCTGAGGTCCCAGTCGATTCAATATACCTTGGAATACTCAATTCAAGGGAAAAAGTGCTACAATCGTACACCGTCCTCTTGCGGTATATAAGTGGGTGCGTAGATACGACCAACATCTATATATTTGTATATGCGTTGTTTTGGAGCTTTATTGCAGAAACAGGTAAAATTGGTGATTAATGCGATGATGGAGAGGACAGGAGTCCGGAACCGATAAAAAGCACTGAAGAAGCCTAGTGCGCCGATCAGCGCAGCCTATGAGCCGATCGGCGCAAGGGTGTTTTGGACCACAGAAGTGACCCAGGCCCATTCCACATGTTTATGGAAGTTTATCTGCACAAGACACTTGAAGATATTTGTCTAGAAGATTTATGTAACTTCAAGGAGATTTATTGAACTTCAAGATCTCAACGTGCAGTACAAGACTTTATCTTGAAGGAAAAGGCCCACATGGCAGCTGTGGAAGACAAAGGAACCGACTCGAGGAAGAAATCAGTGAAGACACGGCTTGCACCGATCGGCGCAGCCGCCTTATTTGCTAGAAATCGAGTCCTTTATGAGTAGAACCCCTATAAATACTTGTAAACCCTCGCCGCAGAGAGAGGGAGGCGATAGAGGGACACCAGATCGGTGAGTTAGAGCCATCGGGGCTTGCCCCGTTCGAATAGATCTCTAGTTGAGTTTCAAGAACCATTGGAGTTAAAAGTTGATCCGTCAAGGTAGGCCATCTCGACGGGGATGAATCTTACTCTATGTATCTCAAGGATGATTGAATATGTTGATGATGGTTTTGGTGATTTGTCTATCTTGATTCTATAATCATGCATGTGCTTATTCCAATTGCTTAGTTCTAGGCTAAGTAAGTAGATATTATCTTAATTTTGGTGATTAGGATAGTATTCGTACATTGTACTGATTATGGTTGCTTGATGATGCTAGTAGTGTGGTTTAGCGGTGACAGTACTAAGCCTGCGTAGCACTATTGGATAGTTGAGTAGGGTAAGATACTCGCACGATTAAGGGTTTCCTCTCGGCAGCGATAAATCGAGAGCCGCTCGGAAAGCAGGGTGGTCTTACTCATTATAGGTTTTCATTGATCTATGTAATTACCCATTATGATGCTATTCAATTAGACTTTCTGGTTACGATCTCACTAGTAGATATCTGGCTACTCACTTAACAGCATAGGTTTATAAGATCTGGCACACTTTGGCTTAGATTCACTGGTGTAACGATCGGCTCAACTCCTACACCGATCGGCGCAACAACTTTGGCTTAGATTCACCAGTGTGCCGATCGGCTCAATTCCGGCGCCGATCGGCGCAACCACAGATTTACTAGATCTTGCGCACTTTGACTTAGTTTCACCAGTGTGCCGATCGGCTCGACTCCTGCGCCGATCGGCGCAACGACAGACTTACTGTCTGGCGCACCTTTGCGCTGGCCAGTCTCCCCCTCATGCAACCTGACTTTGACAGTAGCCTTGACTAGAACTTTTACTATTAACTTTGTTTAATAAATCCCTAAGGTTCTAGTGGATTCGATAAACCTTGGAATACTCAATTCAAGGGAAAAAGTGCTACAATCATACACCATCCTCTTGCGGTATATAAGTGGGTGCGTAGATACGACCAACACATAGTCAAAACCTGCAAAGGTTGCCAGTATTACGCCTGACAGACACATCTGTCGGCTCAGGCCCTTCAAACGATCCCAATCACGTGGCCTTTCGCAGTCTGGGGATTGGACGTAGTGGGTCCGCTAAAAAAAGCGCCCAGGAGCTACACCCACTTTCTTGTCGCTGTCGATAAGTTCACCAAGTGGATCGAAGCACGCCCCCTGGTCAAGATTCGATCCGAAGAAGCGGTCGAATTCTTCCTCGACATCATCCACCGATTTAGGGTCCCAAACTCCATAATCATGGATAACGGAACGCAGTTTATAGGAAAGAAATTCCTAAAGTTCATCGATGATTATCACATCCGCGTCGACTGAGCCGTTGTCGCTCATCCCAAGATGAACGGTCAGGTCGAGCGAGCGAATGTCATGATACTCCAAGGGTTGAATCCCTGAATCTTCGACCCGGCCGTCATTTTTAACCGCCTGAAATAGTTCAGCGATCGATGGGCGGCTAAACTCCACGTCGTGTTGTGGAGCCTACGTACGACCCAAAGTGGCGCAACGGGCTTCACGCCTTTCTTCATGGTCTACGGGTTAGAGGCTATCCTCCCCACTGACCTGGACTATGGCGCGCCACGAGTGCGTGCTTATGATGAGCAAGGCAACGAAGCAGTGCTCCAGGACACGATGGATCAAATAGATGAGGCGCAAATCGTCGCGCTCCTCCATTCGGCCATGTATCAACAAGTGCTCTGCTGCTATCATGACTGAAACGTAAGAGACAGAGGGCTCCTCGTGGACGACCTGGTTTTGTGCAGGGTTCAAAACAATAGGGGCTGACACAAGCTCTCATCGCCTTGGGAAGGACCATACATCGTCTCACAAGTTATCCGATCCGGCACATACAAGTTGCAAACTCTGGAGGGCGACGAGCTCCAGAACACGTGGAATATCTCACAGCTACATAAATTCTAACCCTAGATTTCCGTTTCATGCGATCCTTGCACGCCTTGCTCACTCCTAAATGATGGCCAACCCCTCTCAAGGGATCGAGCGTCGCTCGGGGGCTGGAAGGGCATAGTGGGCCCATATGACATGCCTCTGTTTTGCCTTAAAAATTTCTTCGCTTTTCTTGCTTTTTTCTTTTTTCTCGGCCTCGAGCCTCTCCATACTGGCAAACAAAGTAGGCCACGGGTGAAGGGGTTCGCAGTCGAGCCGGTTGGATGGCGCAACGTCGTGCTTGCCCTAGCGGCCACAGAAAGGCGATCACCAGCAAGGCTAAACTCCCAAAGCACCTGGGGGCTCAAACTTTGCGAGCCAAAATAGGGGAAGCGACAGGCTGAGTGCACGAAATAGTTTAATCGATTGAAATTAAGACTGTTTAAGGCCACCACGGGCCATCGAAATTAAACAGACACTAGTTCAAACTTAAACTATTACATGGGCATGATGACCCACCAAAACAACTAAGGTAACCAAATCAAACACTGATTAATTTTCCTCCTCAGCTTTAGGCAGCGCCTCCTCCTCGTGCGCGCGAGCCAGGACGTCAGCATGGAGGGCGGTGCGGGCACGGATCACCTCCATCTGCATAGGAGTGTCCCCTTCAACGTGGCCCGCGCTCAGGGCTTTGAACTCAGGTTCAACCAGGTCGAAGTGGGTGGCAAACACGCTGAAGGCGACGCGCACACCGAGATGCACACCTCGCTTGATCCACTCACGCCCTGCCTCCATCAGCCTCCCGACTCGTTCAGTGGGAGCGGCGTTGAGAGAGAGATCCACTTGAAGCTCCCGCGCCGCTCGATCCATCAGAGCGCAAAGCGTACCCTTCTCCTCGACCTCGTGACGAAGGGAGTCCTCGACCACCGCCAGCTTTGACCCAAGGTCTGCACAGTACCCACCAAAAGTCAACAAATCGAAAGGAGACGACACGTAAGGAAAGGGGTCGCGAAAAGTCTAACTTCTTCCCTCTTTTGAGATGCTTGCAGTTGCGACAGGTAGTCGACAACGACCGTGGCAGAGTCCTGAGCCGCCTTATCCGCCTCCTCGCAGCGCAGCTTCTCCTACCACAGCGCGAGCACCAGCCTATTGACCTCCGCAGTGCTAGACGCAGCCTGTGCCACGGCCCCATCCCGTTCCTCTCGAGCAAGGGTGAGGTCGCGCTCCACTTTGATGAGCTGACATCCGACTTGCTCCAAAGTGGCCTCCAGTTTGACCAGCCTCGTGCCAAGATCCTACTTGAGCCGACGCTCCTCCTCCAATTCCTGACGGGTGCCAGCCAAGGCCTGAAGGGATGCCGCGGCCGAGGCCTCGCACTTGAGCCTCCACGCCCGGCACACGGCAAGGACCCGAAGCTCGGCGGGGCTGCACGAATCCTCCATTGACTTGAGCTCGCCCTCCACCAGCGCGCGCTCGTCCACCGACAGAGGCGGGACTCCGCGACCACCAGCGCTCGTGATGGCTCCCGCACCAACAACAGCGGGGGTCATGGTCTCGGCAAGCACCGGAACGGCGGCCCCGTCGCCTCCGCCCGCTGCAACGGCTGTCACCGCGACGCCCTCCGGAGCGCCACTTCTTGCGCCCTCAACCTCCGCCGCGGGCGTGACCACCCTGGAAGCCGCCTCGGCTGCAGTGGCCGTCGTGGCGTCACGCGCCCGCGCCTCCTCTGCAGCAGCCGCCGCGGCGTCTCGCGCCCATGCCTCCCCTGCGGTGCCCACCTTGAGCTGGTTCATGAGGGACAGCATAGGCCGGCGAGGATCTTGGCCTAAGGCCCATCATTTCTCGACCGGCACATCACCGCTCGCCGTCTCGTCTCGCGGGCACTTCTCCGTAGCCGCCGCGAGAGACGCGGCCTTAGCCACGACGACGACGGGCGGCATCTCGACACGCGCCTGCTCAACCTCCTGCTCCAGCTCCATCGGCTAGACCACACCCTCGATGGGGGAGCCTGCCGCTGGGGTCCGCACGCCAGAGACATTCCTGATCGGCGCTGGCGAACGGGGCACCTCCGCCGATCCCTACCCGTCCGACGGTGGCGAGATCAGGGACAACCCCATCCCTAGAGTCAGGCGTGCAAAGGGCGCGTAGCCAAGGCTAGCCACCAGCCCGGCGTCACCGCTGACGTCGTCGTCATCATCGTTGTCGTCGTCATTGTTGCCATCACCTTCATCACCACCTTCACCGTCATCATCACCGGCATCATCGTCGTCATCGTCACCACCGCCGTTATCACTGACAGCGTCCACGAACCCACTCAAGGCCTCCCGGTCATTGGAGGTGTCCCCGCCCTCAACCTCCTCCTCCTCGTCGACTCAGTCGACAGAGTGTTCGGGTTCTCACCCCTCTGCTGCTTCTCCTCCCGCAGCGCCTGCCGCCACCGCGACCTTTCTTCCTTCTCATGCTTGGCCCGTATGTTGGCGTCCTTCCTCTTACGTGCCTCTCGCTTGGCATCTCGCCGTTCCATGTCTCTGAAGCAGTTGGCAGTCCTCTCGCCCCCCCCCCCCCCGCCCCGCTCCGGCAACAAAAGGGAAGGGGTCTGGACGAAGCACACCCACTGGGACTACAAAAAAAGGGGGAGAAAAGAAGCCAAAGGCAAAACACGGTCCCAATAACAAAAGTGGGAGGCGAAGGATAGTACACCAGCAGAGGAATAGAAATTCTCACCACGTCAATCGCTCAAAGGTCGGGACGCATCACCGGCCCATTCGGAGCGGGCCAAGCCTACGCGCTGGGCCCTAGAGCAGCCCTCACCCGCTTCACCACCTTATCGTTAGACAGCAACTCCTCCGCCATCACGTTGTCTGGCATGCCACAGTTGTCGGTGTTGATGAGGAACATATGGAGCTGGCAATGACATAGCGGCGCGAACCGCCGCTTGTGATACCACCGAACGACTCCAGCGCCGTCGAGTCCGGACCCCTTGAGATGAGCAATGGCGCAGAGCGTGCTCTCGATCCACTTCTTCCTGCTCTTCCCCTTCCCCTAGTGCCAGCTATCCTGAGCCTCGGCGTTGTCGCGGCCGGTGAACTCAGGAAGGGGATGGATTTCATCGTTGCACAAGTAGAACCACCTCTTATGCCACCCCCAATGGGTGGTTGGGGTGGGCATCAAAAAGTACTCCCTCATGCGCTCGCCTCGAAGCCGAATGCCCATGCACCCGATGGTGCACGGAAAGCTCTCGCCCCCAATCCTGCACTGGATGTAGGATGCGAGGAAGAAGTGACACCACAGGTCAAAGTTGGGCATGATCCCGAGAAGTCCCTCACACAAGGCCACAAAGGCCGAGATGTGCTGGATCCTGTTGGGATTCAGATGCTACAACTTCGCCTTGTAGTGGTAGAGCAGCGCCCGGAGGAAGTCATGCGTCGGCCGTCTAAGCACTCGCTCGTGGAAGGGGATGAACAATACCACGTAGCCCCTCGAGGGCTCCGGCCGCATCTCATTCCCCGGCACCACCCATTCCCTTGCTCCGGTGAGGGGCACGAGAAGCCCGGCTTGGACGAGTCCCTTCAACTCCCTCTTCGTCATCGTGGAGCGACTGAACACCGACATCACAACAGTGAAGCTACACCAGGAACGATCGCTGGAGACGACAAAGAAGAAAGGGCAAGGAAACGAGTAAGGCGAAAGGAAGACAGAGGATTCGACATCCAAGGCTCAATAGGAGGACGAGCCAGGAGCGCGACCGAAACTGACCACAGAAAATCCACCCACAACCCGCCAGGTGATAAACCTCTCAACCCCTCATCCCGCACAGCGCATGAACGCGGTATCCCACGCTCCTCCATAACTCCACTTTTCCCACTATCCCGAAAACTCCTTGGCTTCTGCCAATGGTTCAGCGCACCATGGGCCCACTTCTACTGCCATCACTGCGAGAAATGACCCTTCGGTTGTCACGCCAAGAAAGACGGAACGGTGACGCACCGCGCTTGGGACCACCACGACCTAGATGTCAGGTAAACCACTCAGTCCCTCCTATTTACTCGGGTAGTGAGAGTTGGCAGCGCGGAGCCAATTTAAGCCCCACGCCACGCCTTGAATTCTGGAGCAGGAAACACGCGCGGACCCCACTAGTTAGGGCTCGCCGCCACAAACGCGATCGACCCGGCCAGCCTCGGCCGACAAGTAGCAACGGATGGGACAGAGGCACGAGGCGAGCCGCTCGACCCCGACGAGGGACAAGCGGCACAGGTAAGACGGGATAAGGGGCTGAAAACTGCCCTGACAACCCGATGGCACTGAGGTTCTAAAGCTGGCCCCACGAGTGGGTTCGACAGCCGCCTAGAGCACGAACAGAGCGAGGGCCACGAGCGATGGGCACACTAAGTGGCCAAAACCCTGACCCCCGAGGGTTCGAGGGCATCGCGGAGTAGCGTTTGAGTCCCGCTCCGACTCGACCTTTAGTATCTCCCTGAAGAGAGGCAGCTAGCCATCACGACCTATCGAATGGTCATGACAACCAGTCAAGACGGAAAGACGGATTCATGAGGTCGACCACCAGCTGGTTCGCTGGGACCCCGTCGACGGGGAACCGGAGATCTCACTCAAACAAACCCAATTGTAGCTCATCGAGCAACCATGTTTCAGCCACTGAGGCGAAAACATGGCCCGGCTCTATCCTCCGTCTCACTAACAGGACACGGAAGGAGAAAACTAAAATGTTGAAATGGTCGCTCGACCGATCCATCCGCATCGAGCGGGGACGCGAGGGCCGGCATCGCCAAACGAGACCCAACGACGGGGTCGCATTCATTATTCTTTGCCAAGGTTCTAAGGCAGGCCCCACAAGCGGGTTTGATAGCCGCCTAGAGCGTGAATAGAGCGAGAGGCATGAGCGATGGGCACAATTAGCGGCCAAAACCTCGACCCCCGAGGGGTCGAGGGCATCGTGGAGTAGCATTTGAGTCCTGCTCTGACTTGTCCGTTGGTATCTCCCCGAAGAGAGGCAGCTAGCCATCACAACCTATCGAACGGTTGTGACAACTAGTCGAGCCAGAAAAATGAATTTATGAGGTCGACCACTAGCTGGTTCGCTGGGACCCCGTTGACGGGGGACCAGAGACCTCACTCGAACGAACCCGATAGCAGCTCATCGAGCAACCATGTTTCAGCCATCGAGGCAAAAGTGTGGCACAGCTCTATCCTCTGTCTCATGAACGGGACGCAGAAGGAGAAAACAAAAAAGTCGAAACGGCCGCTCGACCGATCCGTCTGCATCGAGTGGGGACGCGAGGACTAGCATCCCCAAGCGAGACCCAATGATGGGGTCACATTCATTATTCTTTGCTTGCAAGACCATTTAAGGCTGACTCTTCCAGACTCCCTCTCTTCTTTTCACAAAGCGAGTATCAATGGCTCGAGAAAAAAGGAAAAAAAGGAAAGGATCGACCTAAGGGGTCTACTATAAAGAAAAAAAACGATACCCGCACCTCGGTGGGTACATGCGAGGTAAAGCGCCTTTTCACCCAATGAAGAAGGTGAGCAGCCCGGCCGCACCGTACGGCTGTTGCTGGAGCTGCCTCTTGGGACTAAGGACCCCCATGCTGGTGGGGAGTCCGGTCTGGCGCCTCTTCTTGACCTCGTTCCTACCGACGCCACCGAAGACAAACTCGAGGGGACCTAATAAACCATGGTGACCTTCCATGCGAAGGCCCCTTTATCTCCACCTCACCCCAACAAGGGGAGGACACGGTAGAAGTTGAGCCAACCTTCCCACAACCGATAGGGCCGCCGCACCAGGGCGGCCGGTAACTTACTATCGGTAGGTTTTCATCCCCGTCCTCATCACCAGGGACATCGTCGCACCCGGTAGCCATGAGAACAACGAACCACTAAGCGAGAGTCCGTCACATCCCAGGTATCTCAAAGCTCGGTGTGTAAATCTAGGTGTAAGAATGAAGCAGAACATTGCCCGGTTGTGCCCTTAAATAGCCAAGCTAGGCCCAAGTCTCAGATTCCTTGCACAGGCACCAAGCTCGATGTGGGTTCACGAGGGGCTCTTGCACGCCACATGGGGACAGAAACCTGGAGCCACCGACGGTGTTTCGCGCACCGTGCCATAAGAAAGAGAAAGGAACTCGCCTTAGAGCCGGGCAACGGCCTCGGATTCCCCTGACGAGTAGCGCGCCAGATCTGGGCCCTATCGAAAGATGTCCCCGCGCGCTGCACGCCAAAAAGAGACAAGAGATCTGTCGTGGCGACAGCGCCATGACCCGCCTTTTTAGGCAAACCCTCCTCCATGACACCCTGCATCGTCTACTTGGCCCAGGGGACCGAGCCCGAGGAACACGGGTCCCATGGCACCCCCGTGATCGTTTCAGACACAAAAAAGCCAAAGAACGAATCCATACAGACTCCTCCTTTGGCTCGAGGGCTGCAACCCGACGGGTGCACTCGTGCGCACTCCGACGAACGAACGACCTAACCTTCTCACAACGTGTTAATCCGAAGCACAAGTTCCAACCAAAATTCCCCCTCCGGCTCGGGGGCTACACCTATCAGGTGCGCTCGCGCGCACCTCTCTCACATAAACCAGGCAACCCGCGAACGACTTCACACCACCCGCTCACACGGGCGCCAAAATCCCCCGAACGACTCTCTGACTTGCTCGAGGGCTCGAGGGCTACTGTCGAGGGTAAGGATCGGGGTGCCACGTGGCACCGCCTAAGGGCTTATATGCGTCGGACTCAAAAGGACCCGCTGGATCGCCACCAAGGCACCGCCAGCTTGGGATCCCACGGGGAGCGTCCCCGTAGCAGCCAAGCCTTAGCCGCAAAGGTCACACCACTGTCCCGACTCGCTCGACCCCCGAGTGGTTAGGGCTGGTCGCGTCCCGCTCGACCCCTCAATGGGGCTCGAGGATTCGCTACGCCCCGCTTGACCCCTCAAAAGGGGCCGAGGACAGATCGCTCCGCCTGACGGAACCCGGGCACGGCTCCCCCTTCCAAGCAGATGACTCAGCCATTCGCCCTAGCCTATCCACTCTTGGGCAAGGACGGACACTCCGCTGCCACTACTGTCACGACGACAGTATGCCCCCCCCCCCCCGGTAATCGCTAGACAAGCTCCACCTCCGTCAACTCCCATCGGTGGGTCCCGAGCCCGGACAGGATGGGGTGATGAAACCCTGACCAAGTTAGGAGTGGCGTAGTGGAGAAGCTCGATTGTCTCGTCTGGACGGGACGGATTCCAACTCCAAGCAGGTCCGGACAGACGCAACCTGACACGACGACCCCCGACGGAGGGGGTCGAGCGAGCCAACGGTCAACAACTGCTAACCACCCGGCCTTAAATGTCATGCCCATTACGCGTACACAGTATCAAGGAGTCAAATCCCTCCAGATACCTGCCCCTCTCATCATCACCAGCGCCCGCTAATGATGGCAGGCGTGAAAGGCACGCTGCGCTGCCATCGTGCGATAACACACCTAATGGTGATGGTGCAGGACGTCTTGAGGGATAGCTAGATTGAACCTTACTTGAATGACGTGACAATGCCCGTACTGCACCTCCCCGCGCACGGCGGAACACGCCAACTACAGGAACAAGGGGGGCCTCGACCCGACGACAGAGAACGGGGGCGCGCTCAGACGTAGTACCGCCCTCTGACGCAAGGCCAGGACGATGGGGGCCACAAGGACCGAAGACTACGCCACCGACTAAGGGCTTCATCTTCTTCAGCACACCTTCACCAACTCATCACGTATAGAAATCTTTCTCTCTCTCTCTCTCTCTCTCTCTCTCTCTCTCTCTGTAGCGCGGGTCCTTTTCCCTTGGAATATAAAAGGGGAAGCCCGTGCCTCTTTCAAGAGAGGGACGGCAAAAAAGAACAATGACATAGCCGCAACAACAGAAATCACACACGCACACCACTCGCACCCGAGACTTGGAGCACTCTCCTCTCTCACCACCGTTGTACTCCCTCACCGGAGCAAGTAACACGAGCAGGCCTGAGAACTGAACGTAGGAGACTTTTCCGAACCAGTATAATCCCCCGTGTCCTCTTACTTAGCCATCACTGAACCCAAAACGCGCACCCCTGTGAACAAATTCTACTAGCCGGTGATCTAAACACCGAGACTATCTAACTTTTTCTTCTCTAGTTGTTACTAGAGGCTCTCTTGTCTTGCTTGCTTGAATGGTTGTTGTTTGAAGGGATGAATGGAAGGGATGACAGCTATGCTCTTTTATAGGAGGAGGAGGGCACCTTAACATGGGAATACTACATGGGAATTGGTTTGACATTCTATTTTCAAAATCCATGTTGTATGTGTACTATTTATAGGTTAATATTTCTCTTTGAAAAACCGTATGGTCTATCTTCTATCCATCCTAGGTGGTTTTTGAATTTCTCTCCCCACTCCCACCTGCCTTTCACGAGCGGCGGTCAAGTTGGGAATTTTTAGCGACGATGAGGAATTGACGATTGATGGATCTGCTTCTGTGGGCCTAGTTTCCTTTTCACTCGATGCAGGCCTTATAGACTTTCTTTGCTCATGGATTTTGTTTGTCTTTAGAACACACATGAACTGTCTGTCGGTCAGGCTGGAAGCAAAATGCTTTGCAAAGGATCCGGCGTTTAGAACGCTTCAGCCTTTAGGAAATGTCCTGGGCCATGGGGGTGGGAGGGAGGGCAGGGGCAGGCTGGCCCACATGTGGCTCTGCCAATGCAGCAAACATGACTTGAGCTTTGGCATGCATCTTTGTTACGATATGAAGAGCGGTAAGTTTTTAACTTTATATCAACAAACATTTTCTTCTAAATTATAATCTTTCAACCGGTATGGTAAATAATATGCATGATCTCACAATGACATACAGATTAGTTGGAGAGAGAAAGATGCAGAAGATCAATGAAGCAATAATATGATGAAGTGTCCATGAAAGGAAACAACAACACCTGTAATAAGTGGGCATTGCTCATATTCTACAGAACGATGAACCATTGAATATGTGCTTAAAAGATTGAGGTACATCTGTCTGATCATAGAAGTTTGAGGTACATATGCTTTAATTGATGCATGTATATAATGTGAAACTCAAAGGAGATTAGTATTGGCTAAATCTATATATAAAAAAAAAAAGTCAAGACTAGGCGCGCATAGGTTGACTAGTTTTGTACAAAGTGGCAAACACAAAAACTACTGAACCATAGTATACTATATATGCCTGTTCATTTCTAAATTTAAAAAAAAAATCCCTTCTCCGCACACAACGGTATAATGTAGAACTTTGTCCTACTGTTAAGACACGTTACCAACCAAACCAAACCAAACATGTCCTATATATAGGTGGAAAAAACCCAAAAACAGATGATGATCAGAAGTTCTCCTTGTGGAAGACGAACTTGGTCTCGGTCTTGTGCGAAAAGTCCAGCGCGAGGCGCCTGAGCTCGGGGGTGACCTTCTGATCCCCACAATAGAACACGCCCACGCGCTGGCCGCGGTGCGCGCACGCCACCCGCTTGAACACCTCCCTCCAGTCGGGCCTGGCGAAGTGCGTGCGCACGCGGGTGCCGGAGACGACGTCGACGCCGCTCTTGGCGTGGTGCAGCGCCTGCAGCATGACGAGCATCGCCGACCTCGCGTCCCCTTCCTCGTACACGCTGGTGCAGTGGTTGTGCAGCTCGACGACGTCCCCTGTGGCGTCGCGCTCCGCGACCTCGTTCATCACGCCGCGGAACCACTCGAAGGAGCCTTCTTCGCGCGTGCACCAGTAGAAGTAGACGCGGCGGGTCATGAACCCGGCCTCGTCGATGTGGTTGAGGACGTCCTTGACGATGCTGATGAGTGGGGTTGCGCCGATGCCGAGGCCGATGAGGAGGAGCACGTCGTACTTGCCGTAGTCCTGGGCCGGGGCGCCGTACGGACCGTCGATCAGGAGCTTCGGGAGGCGGTGGTGGTTGGTGGTGGTTGTATGTGACGGCGGCGGCGCCATGGTGGTGGTGGGCGAGGTGAAGTCGGCGCGGAGGAGGCCGCTCTGGCCGGCGGCGGGCGGGCGGCACACCTGCGAGAAGAGGGCGCGGAAGCTGGAGGTCCAGTCGCCGCGGCAACGGATGTGCATGCTCAGGTAGTCGTCGCCCGGCGCCGAGGTGATGGTGAAAGGGTGCCTGCATCCATCCATCATTATGATGAGGCAGATTTAATTATGTCTCTCGTCAATCATTCAGAATTCAGGTGGTGCAAGTCAACGGCAACGGCGGCTTAAATTAGTAATTACCACTCGAACGGGGAGACCTCGCCGCAGTTCACGTAGATGTATTGCCCGCTCTTGTACTTGAACCCCGGCGGCTTGCTCATGTGGATCGCGATCACGTTCCCCGGGTACAACGCCACCTGCACATACATCAGTTTCGGATTTTTTTCGTTATGCAGAATTTCAGTAAGAAACTAGGACCACCATCATACTATACTACTGAGAATAGTCGCAAATCAAACAAGCTGTGACAGATTCTTGTATACCTTCTCGATCCTGACGGTGGTGAGGCCATGGGACCTCAGCGCCCGGAGAATGCGCTCCCCGGAGTACAGCAGGAGGGGAATGGCAAGGTACATCCACGTCTGCAATTTCAGTCCCAGTAATTTTGTCAGAAAACAATGAACATCCTGTACTAAAACCTTGTTGTCCACAGCTGAACTGGACTTGATCAGTGGGCTACTGATGCACGAAAAAAGAAAAAACAAGAACTGAAAACTGTCAAATAATTCGACCAGGTAGTAGCAGTACTCACCGTCTGCTTGTACCACGTCCGGTTGATGTAGAGGCATACCCCATGAACCACAAACGCGACATACACAATAACAAACAGGTGGTGGGAGTACCAGAACATATTGAACCCGCTGAGCCTTCGCAGCGGGTTGCCCTCGCTGAGCTTCCCCCTCCGAAACCACGGGTGCGCCAGCGTGTACGCCACGGCCATCAACACGACCATGACGACCCCCGTCACCCCCTCCACGCCCTTCACGAACCACCAGTAGTCCGGCACTCTCCTGGCCCCGAAATACGCCTTCATGGGCTCGTACGCCGCGTCACTGGCGTGAAGCAGCCTCGGGAAATCACACGTGAGATGCGCCACCGCGTGGAGCCCCACGCCGACGGCCACACCCGCTGCGACCACCTTGTGGAAGTTGATGTTGTCGTTGAACGGCACGGCGGCGCCGAGCCGCGTGAACCGGGACCGGAGCCAGGTGATGGTGTTGCGGCACACCGGGAGGAGGATGAGTGCCATGTTGAACTTAGTTGTCTCGGCGCCGCCCTTGGCCACGCACACGCAGTAGCCCATCACGGCGAAGGTCGGGTGGCGACGGTACGCGATGAATTTCCAGGCGAAGAGGACGGCGTTGAGGGCCAGCCAGAGACTCATCACCCACACGCGCTTCCAGTTGTCCTCCAGGAAGTAGCGCAGCGTGCGGGCGAAGCGGGTGAGTGGGTTTGGGTCGCGTGTGGGCGCGAGTTTCTGGCTGATTAGCTGGCTGATGTTGGAGCTGTGCGTTATAAGCTTGGTTTGTGTCTGTGTCTGGGAGGGTGGTTGAAGAAGCAGCGCCTCCAGGGTTGCAATCTGCGCATTTGTTTTTTTTTTTTTTTTGAGACATCAGTATGAGGATTCTTCCATGAATGGAACAGTGTGTGCTTGAAACATAGAGAGGGGAGACTGTGAACCTCGATGTAGCCGAGGTTGTCGGGATCCAGCTCCTCCATGATCAGCGCGGTGTACTCGTCCACGCGTTCCAGGATCTTCGACAGCTTGTTCGCAGAGGCGGTCAGAGTGAGAACCTGGCACCGCAAGAAAAATTCAGTCTTGAGTAAATTAAGCTAATCATGTAATGAAAATGTTTGTTTTGTAAATCTATTCACTGTTAATTCCGTACCTCTTTCAGCTCCTCTTCGGTGATCTGACCGTCTGCGTTCTTGTCAACCCTGCAACAAATTCAAAGTACCAAGCAACGTCAGACATCTCAACGGTTTTCAACTTCCCAAAATGCTGCATCCAATTCTCTATCCCTATATCCAAGATTCAGTGTCAAATTTATGTACTACACTCTGAGTTCGGACATCCACCAAACTTCAATTCTAGTATATTACAGTTTTACATGAATGCAGGTGATACTAAATTTTGAGCTTAACCGAACACTTACATGTCAAAGAAGGTCTGCAGCTTGGCATCAAAGCCTGGATCAGAGAGCTGCTCCCAGAACTCGCGGACCTGATCCTTGGTCAGAACCTGCGCTGTGATCCCTCGTCTCCGTGCGAGCGCGTCGAAGATCTGCGCCGCAAACTCCTCCGATCCAACCATTCCTACACCAAAAACATTCAGAACAACAACATGTAGCAGAGTAAATTCAGAACAATAGTCCTGTCACTTCTGATAAAATTCAGACAGGGTTTCACTAAATGCAGCAGAGAGCTGCTCACCGATGCACTGGCCAAACCGCGACCGGAGGAGGAACCCGTCCACGGCGAGCTTCTCGAACCTCTTCTCCACCTCCGGCCACCCCTCCGTGACGGCGGTCTGGTTCAGGAACTGGAGCCCCCGGAGCGCGCGCGCGGCGCCGGTCATGCTCCGGTCCAGCCGCCGCCGGTCGCCGTGGACCAGCGCCGACATCGTCGTCGCCGGCGGTTCCGCCGCGCCGCGCTTCGTCCCCAACGACGCGATGCGCCGCAGCTCGGCCTTCAGCTTCGACGACAGCCCGCCGGGGCCCGCTGTCCGCGGCAGGAGCGCCGCGTCCTGCAGGTCGCCGGCGCCGACGCTCTTGACGCTCCGAACGGCGACGCCGTCGCCGACGTCGAGCGTGACCTCGACGTACTCGTTCTCGTCCTTGAACCGCGTGCTCCGCCGGGACCCGCCCTTGTCGTCCGCCGCCGCTGGCGGCCCGGCGCCGCCGTTGTCAGCCTGGTCAGACATGCCCGTTCTGGATTTACTGCAATGCAGAATCAAAGAAAACAGGGCACGAACTCGTGAAATCAAGAAGCTTTGGTAATTCAGCGTAACAAGATTCAGCAAAACGAACAGCGCACTCAGTTCTTTCACTCTCTCGCTTTCAAACGTCCTAACAGTAAAAATTAAAGTATACTAGAATCGTTGTCAAAACTAATAACTCGTATAAACAAATCTCTCCGTGCAGTGAAACACACTTTTTTTTTTCTCGATGCAAGCGACTGAAAACTGAGCTTAAAAGCAGCGATGCAAACAAGTGAAGACTTTCATGGCTGGAGTACTGATGAAAAGGCAAAATTTGAGCAATGCATCTTTCACTCACCTCGAGCACTTGACCTCTCTCTTTCTTCTCAGCAAAGCGGCGTGCCAAGAATGCGGTCCAAATCTGAGCTTGATGAACTGATGAATGGGAGAATGGAATGTTGTGAGAGCCAAGAAACCGAGAACGTGCAGGATATATAGAACCACTATAGTAGATGTGGTCAGTAGACCAAGCTTCGGTGGGGAAACCGGAAACCAAGAATCCAGTTTGAAAAACAGTGGCCAATTAAGCTTGAGTATCAGCAAGTGACACTTGTTTACTGTTTATTTAACAATCCTAGACTGTGTTTAGGGGAAGGGTGTTGATGTGTTGGGTAGGGTGAGAGGCAGGCACGAGTCAAGGAGTACAGCTGCAGAACAGAGCAGCCCGGAATGGCGAGGTGGCAGCGATTCAGGGGGCGCCCCCAACCCATGGTGCGTGCGCCGAAATCCGGCAGCCGCGCATGGGAGCCTGTAAAACCAGTGAACCTCTCAGCGTCTTGTGTGGGGTACCTGCAGAGGTGCACACATAATATATATGTGATCCTTTGATCCTCTACTCCTGGGAATCGCACGGCTTGTTTTCTGTACCACTCGTATTTTACTCTGTCTCGACTACTAGATCTACACGTTCAAAATCCATATAAAAGAAAGTGAATAGAAAAAGGAGATGTTGTATTTCAGTCGCTTAGAATTTTGGTCTATGGATAACTACGGAAACATACAAAAAGTATTTGATTCGATTGTGAAAATAACTGTCAATATATACTTTGCGCAACAAAGGTGCAAACACATTGAACTGCAAATTAAGAAATTGCTACAATATATAGTAAAAACTAGATCAACATGGCAAAAATCTTACCACTAACAATTTCAACTGAAAATGAGCCAGATTTCAGGTGATTAAAAATTAAGCGATCGTAAAGAAAAAAATGTCAACTACTGAATCCAATAATGAAATTATCTTCAATCAACCACCCTTAGTCGTGCAAGATCTACCATGGATCATCTCCTACCTCTTGTCAAATCAAACAGATTGTTTCTAACTTGGAAACAATGTGTCCCAGTTGTGTAATCCCTATCGCCGAGCTAACTAGTCATCATGCCCACCATTGGTTGACTTAGGTTATAAGTAATTCCCAAAAAAAAATTTGCTATAAGTGTCTAAAAAAAAGCTATGCTGATATTAATAGATCAGAGAACCTGAAAACTATATAAACCTGAACTAATTTCTGGGGGTTGATGTGACATCGAGAACAAAAAAAGAACTAGTGTCTACAAAAAGGGGGTGCGAAATAAAGTCTATTACACATTACTCGTAAATAAAAGGAATAAAGGATGAATCGGAAAATTCATTTCCTCTAAATCTTGATGATGTTATCGCGAGAGAACTCAAAGCTCACTAACTCGCAGAGCTGAGGTGTTGTGCCATCGATTGAGATAATACAAACAA
Organism: Eleusine indica; assembly: GCA_030378355.1. Lineage (NCBI taxonomy): Eukaryota > Viridiplantae > Streptophyta > Magnoliopsida > Poales > Poaceae > Eleusine > Eleusine indica. The sequence continues at coordinate 19,679,552 of CM059494.1, forward strand.
ATATGATATACAAAATAGAATGTGCAAAGAAAAAGTTATACTATTACCCGTTTTTAAAGGAACAAAGGATGAATCGAAAAGTTCTTTGTCCAACAAACCGCGTGGTGGCCACCGCAGCAGGAACGCATAGAGTGACACAAGTTGATCATTTGATATGCCAGGGAGGTTCGGTAAAATGATTGCTAGCTGCATCCAGCACTCGAGGTCTAGCTACCAACCGAAAGCGAGGGTGAAAAAGTAAGCCGGGCTACGTGCAAGTGCCATGCACGGTCGTTGAGCCGCAGGCGCTTAAAAGAAACCGGCCAATAGCGGCTTGGAACGCGGAAACCGGCAGCTGCGCCTCCTGTTTTCGAGTACGAAACCGGCACCTCGCGTCAGCAGTTCAGGACGAGGTTGGGAACTTTTCGAGAGGAAAAAAATGCCCAACGCCATGTTTTTCGTACTCTTCGCTACTACTTCCTTCGATCCACAATATAAACATTTAAACATTCAAATTTGAAAATAGTCAAGCTAAAAAAAATAATATATACCCCACATTTTACACTAACTCATTAATTTTTCATATACCCACCTTTGTCTTATTTCTAGAAATACTTATATATGAACAAACTTTTAAATGCTTAAAATGCTTACATTTTAGACTATAGGAAGTATGATAAAATAATTCGTCCATGGTTCACGAGACCCCACATGTCAGTGAGCCTGTAGCACGCTTTCCCCACGGAACATCGTGTTATTCCGTACCTTGTCAGTGAGGTTTTGTTTACGTCAAAGGTCAATTGCTCACACCATCATCTGCCCTGATTATTGACCTACAACTCTTGGTCATCCATCGTCGTCTCGTCTGCTAACAATAAAATCATGCGTCATGCGTGGGTTGTGCAAATTGCTGGTCCACCGGAGATCAAATACCGGAGGCGTTTCTTCCGTCCTCCCTCCGTTCGAAATTATAAGACGTTTTAATTTTAAGTACGGGAATTAAGAGAAGTAAAAAAGTTAGATACACAAAAAACAAAAAAAGAGAGATAAAAATAAGAATATATTAGGAAGAGAAAAAGGTATATTAAGATATGAGAGTGTCTTATAATTTGAGAAAATTTAAAAAAGTTAAAGTGTCATATAATTTGAAACGGAGGGAGTAGTATATATAGATTTCTGTTATTCAAATGTGTCCTCTTGCACGGAATTTGATTCGGGTTCTTCAACAATTATTCAAACCCCACAAAATTCAGAATCTCACAACAATTTTGTCCAGATGACCCTCTCAACACCTGTCTATACTAATTGCTTGTCTGTATATCGGAGAGATGACAAATTAAATTATAGCCCAAACATCAATGCGGCGACCGGCCACTTCTGTTCCTGAGCGCCGTCCAACTAGACACCACCAGAGCTTCATTCGTTTCCATATGCCTGTTGCCTTTGTGTTCCTATCGACGCGTGGCGAGCTCAGCGAGGAAGCTCATGCAAGTCATGCTCATGCTCATGCTCACTCGGGATGCAGTTGCATTTTTCTGCTAATAAGTAGGAGTATTCCGTACGTGCATGAAGTTTTTTTCCTGGTTTAGGCGCAGTATAGATGTCAGATTGTGCACACGAGACTCTCCAACATGAAAGGCGGTAGCTGTAATCTAAAAAAAAAAACATGAAAGGCGGTAGCAGCAGCTTTCGGTTTGGCACTTGTGTCTCTGCACGTGTCACGTGTGTTTGCTGCTGGAGAGAACGAACTCGGGTAGTACTACCAAATTGCATCCATCATCCATTCGACCTGTAAGAGTCCGTGCAATCCAATGTGGATCGCGCCCCTTTCAATATACGGCTTGTCTGACATGGCCACGAGCAAATCAAATACTTGAGCCGTTTCTCTGTCCGTCCCGGTTCACTGGCTCAACTTGTAATTTAATACTAACTAATGATAAAATAATTTGTAATGGCAAGAACTTAATTGTTGCATGAGTGAGTGAATGATGGATGGACCGTTGCGGCCTCAGGCACGTTGCGGGCGAGCGATTGGAAGTGCAAACCTCTCCTACTATATATGCAAGTTGCCGTAGAACAATACTACTACCCGACAACATGGTTCGAAGAAAGCGAAGTCCAATTAGGACATCGATCCAAACTACTGTACTTAGCTAGCCATGGTATTGCTGCTTCGCTTCCATCAGATCTGATCAGATCGGTTCTCTCTGGTCGGTCGTCAAACGTGTACTTGCTGCACGGAGACGGAGGTAGAGTGATCCAGATTTTTTACGACCAACGTTGTTTGGAATTCCAAGAGTAGCTGGCAAGTGATTTAATTCGTGGTTCTAGAGTTAAGATTTGTCAAGTTCAAGGTAAGAAGAAAAAAGAAAAATGCGCATCCGGGGAATCGAACCCCGGTCAGTACCGTGGGAGGGTACTATGATACCACTACACCAGATGCGCTTTTGAGTTAACACTTCAAAATATTTTTATCTGAAGCTTTAGTCCACATTCATAGCACCTTCAAATATATATAGACAACAATATGTTCAAATTTATTAGAGATATTGTTTTGAATCTAGACAGCTCTCTCATAGCCTGAAATTCTTATCTTTTGGATAAAGGAAGTAGCTTCTTAAGGGAATCCCACAAAACAAAATTTTCAACAATGCTGAATGCTACTCGATGGCTTCCGAGTAATTCAATTTTTGGGAGGTGCATCGGGAGAAATGCCGCAAAGAAGTAAGCGACTTTCGAACATTATGGGGAATGTACCCATATGTCAAATACGTGCCTCAACGGGACACAGGCAGGATCACTAATTCATTACGGGGCATACTTTCCTCCACCTGCGCAGACCAAGCAGTCCACGAATTCAGCCGAGAAAAGATGTGTAAATACCCCTATCAACTACGCTGCTATTGAGAAAAATGAAGAGGAAGTCAGCCTGCTCCATATTGGTGTGCCACAAGTTTTAATTATTGGCCCATGCCATATTCACTCCAGCAGTCCAGCAGGCACATAATTCTTTCGAAAGGTCAAAGTAAATGGCAGGATTAGTCACAGCTATATTTTGTTACGGAGTAGTATGTACAGAGCTGACAAGTGATTAACTGCACTTGACTCTGTTCCAGTCTAATATGTACCCCTTTGCGCACGTTATTCAGCGTTATAGGTTAGCTGGGAACACAAATTGCTTTCATGCGCTGATCCTTCTTTGCTATTTAGAACTTTTGGGACATGGCTGCAGCATCTTTATCCTGAGGTTGCACGCTTGGGTTTAGACAGTATAAATTGTTGGCAGGCTCAGAAGAGTCATTGTAAGAGAATGGGCATAACTAGGCGGAATGGTGTTGACTGTTCCTACTGTAACTTGGCCAAACATGCCACAAACCATTTTAAGAACAGCTCTACTGCTTTCCTCAAAAGCTTTCCTCAAAAGGAAACAAAACTATGAGCAATTCCCTCGATAATTACAGGGACAGCTACATGCTTCTTTTGTTTGTTTTAAAGGAAATAGCTGAATAATATAACTAGCTTCAGCAGGCATGTAATCCCCGACAGGAAGTTACAGCTATATTACCATTTAAAGCAAATGTAATATTACCATTGATGAGTGATTAACATAAGCTTGCAGTAAAATCTCTGAAGTAGAGTAACCCACAACTTCATAATATCAACAGTTGTAGCTCAAGAATTTTGCAACAATTGTAGGGACAACTCTGATACCATCAAGAAAATCCCACATGTGCCATACATGTTGAGCTGGGAAAAGGAAAAAGAAAGTTCGTGGTATGTTTCAGCAGCAAATCTGGAACAAGCCCCATGGGAAAAAAAATTCAATACACTGATCACTCGAGTACCATGTTAGACCAAACCAAATAAAAGGATCCTTTTCAATAACCTTGTTAACAAAACTTCACAGAATTCACATTCCAACGATGCTGAATGCTAATCGATGGCTCCTGAACAGTTCAATTTTTTGGAGGTACATGAGGAGTAAATGCCACGAAGTAGAGCAGTTTACAAACTTTATGGAAAATGTACCCATACATCAAATTCGTGTGATCGTGTCACAACAGGACCCGGCAGGATGATCGCGGGTATACTTTCCTCCCTGCACAGCTCACGCAGTTCACATATTTAACTGAGAGCAGCTGTGTAAATACATCTATCAACTACACCGCTATTGTGAAAACTGAAGAAGCCAGCCTCCTGGTCCATATTGATCTGGCACAAGTGATGATCACGCAGGCAAAATCAGCAACTGTATCAAACTGCTGTCCACAGTTCTGATTCTTGGACCATGCAATTCTCTTCAAAGACCAAGTAAACGACAGTAGTAGTTACATCTATCTTTGGTCACAAAATGGTATGCCCAGAGCTGATAAGTGATTGACTGCACTAGACTCAGTTCCAGTGTAATATTCTGCTCTTTTGTGCATCTTATACAACATTATAGGTTAGCAGGGAACATAAATAGCCTTCTGGTGCTGATCCTAATTTGCTACTACTGTTTAGAACTTGTGAGACAGGGTTGCAGTAGTTTTTCCCCCCTGAGATAGCATGTTTTGATAAGTTCATCAGTTTGGGTTTAGGCAGTAAAGTTGTCAGGCAAGCTAACAATAGTAATCACAAGAAAATGGGCACAACTAGGCAGAGCCGCAGAATGGTGTTAACAGTTGGTTGCTAGTTGCTACTGTACCTTGACCAAGCATGCCACAAACCATTATGAGGACAATTTTACTGCTTCCCCTGACAAAGGAAATGAAACGACGAATAATTCCCTCAGATATAACATAATTACATAAACAGCTACAAGCTGCTTCTGTTTGTTTTAAAGTAGAAGATACAGGTCAGCTAAAGCAAATGTAATATTACTACTGATGAACAAAGGCTTGCGGTAAAACCTCTTGAGTAGAGTGACTAGCAATTTATCAGGTCAACAGCAGTACCTCAAGAATTTTGCAACAATTGTAGGCCACTAGGTAAAAAATTGTACGAATCTGTCATCTATTACTGCAACCATTGTATGGACAATTCTACGGCTTGCCGCGACAAAGGAAAAAAAAATTGTGAGAAATTCCCGCTATAATTACAACTGCAGCTACATACTTCTAGTTTTTAAAGGGAGGCAATAGCTCAGCTAAAGTAAATGCATCACTACTATTGGTAGAAACAGATTTGCAGCAACACCAATTAAGTGACCAGCAATTCATCAGGTCAACAGCAGTAGCTCAACAATTTCGCAACCATTATAGGGATCACTCTTTTAGTTTCCTCCATGAATATAAAGCCCTAATACAGTGCACAAATTGTATCCCTCTTATTATTGAATGAACATAAACTGCGTCGATACCTAGTAAACGAGGAGAAATTCACCAGCTCAACAATGACAGCTCAAGCAGTCGCCTTCGTCATCGCCTCCATCCTTCCGGCAAGGAGCTTCTCGACATACTTGCCCAGTATATCTGCCTCCAGGTTCACCTTATCCCCAACCTTCTTGGTGGGCAGCACGATGTTGTCCTGCGTGTACCGGACGAGCATGAAGTCGAACCACCCAGCCTCGTCATCAACATTGCAGACGGTGAGGCTGGTCCCGTCGACGGCAACGAATCCCTTGGGCACGAGCAGGCGCACGATCTCCGGCGGCGCGCGGACGGTGACCCAGAGCGCGTCGCCGTCGGGCCGGAACGCCGCGATCTCGCCGGTGCCGTCGACGTGGCCCTGCACGAAGTGGCCCCCCATGCGGGAGGACGGCGTGAGCGCGCGCTCGAGGTTCACGCCGTCGCCCGTGGCCCGCGCGCCCAGCGAGGTGCGGCGGAGCGTCTCCGGCGCAACGCCGAAGGTGAGCGTGGATGCCGCCGCGTCGATGGCCGCAACGGTGAGGCAGGTGCCGTCGACGGCCACGCTGTCGCCGAGCTGCGTCCCGGATATGAGGTCCTTGGTCTCGACCTCCAGGTCGAGCCCGGGAGCATCCCCGCCGCCGCCGCCGCCGGATGGCGCCAAAGGTGGGCCCAGGCGGCGCACGCGGCCGACCTCCTCGACGATGCCGGTGAAGAGGGAGCGTACGGGGATTTGGGAGGAGGCGGAAGAGAGGCTCTTTGGGATCGGGGAGAGGGAGAAGCGCGGCGGGAGGAGGCGGGTCCGCGCGGAGGCGGGCCCTCGGGAGGCGAGCGGGAGCGTCCTGGTGGGGCTGGGGGACGAGGGGAGGAAGCCGCCGCGGCGGAGGAGCAGGTGCGGTTGGCGGACGGCGGCGAGCGGCGGCGCCATGGCGAGCGAGAGAGAGATTCCTCCGACTGCGGGGGCTCAAGATGGGCTTAGCTGGTTCGTCTCCTAACTGTTAGTAAACGGAAATCCTTGTAGTACACATTACTAGTACTGATGGCGTACTATTCATGTAATACGTAATCAGCCCGTTTCAGACGAGACCCCAACGCCCGGCGGGCCGTGGAGAGGAGAGACCCTGTCGCCCGGGTCCCATAGGTCATACAGACAGGAGCGAGGTTTAGCCGAGCTAAACAAACTCAATCCCGCCGCGCCGCCGTCGAGAGGGAGATTCGCCTGCCCGCGGCCATGGCGACGGCAACGCCGGCGGCGGAGACGGAGGTCAAGGAGGAGGAGCAGGTGGTGAACCCGTGGGAGGTGTCGGCGGGGAAGGGCGGCATCGACTACGACAAGCTGGTGGACCAGTTCGGGTGCCAGCGCATCGACGCGGCGCTCGTCGACCGCATCGCGCGCCTCACCGCCCGCCCGCCGCACCGGTTCCTCCGCCGCGGCCTCTTCTTCGCCCACCGGTACCGAGCCCAGAAAAAAAAAAGCGCTACCATTTGATTGTTTGGTTTGAGTTTGCTGAGGAGGAATTGGGGAGGAGGTGCTGATGGAATTTCGGTGCAGGGATTTGAGCGAGGTGCTGGACCTCTACGAGAGGGGGGAGAAATTCTACCTGTACACGGGGAGGGGGCCCTCGTCGGAGGCGCTGCACCTCGGCCACCTCATCCCCTTCATGTTCACCAAGTAAGCGGTGCTCCCAACTTGTGTCTCTACTCCCTTTGTTACTCTATTGAATATTGTGTCAATTGTGTTATTCAATGTTGTTCAATGCTGTGGCATTGCAGTATTTTTGCTGAAAAAAGTCTACATTGGGTCTGTCCTTGATTGCCAACGGCAACGTCTGTAATGTTAGAACATTCTTTAAGCTCTTAAGTAGTATGCTCGTAGTATTATCTGTTAGAGGATAAGCATCTTGGTTGTTATCCTACTGTTAGTTTAGATTTATCAAGCTATAGTTGTTGTGATGGTAAACGTGCATATCACGTATGTACCTGATTCTGTTGTACATGCCCCTATATAATGCAATGTGTGGCACCTATTGTGTGCGCTTCATTCATTCTCACATTATCTAGCTTCCCAATCACAGGAACAACAGATATGCCAACATGTGTTGTCTAGTTCTCCATGTGGTTCCTGCACTAGAAAGCTGGTCATTGATAAATCTTGTACTATACAGTAGCACTTATTTTATAAACAGTGTTGCTTAACCATTAGGATGTTTCTTCAGGTATTTGCAGGATGCGTTCAAAGTACCTCTTGTGATACAACTTACTGACGACGAGAAATTCTTATGGAAGAATTTGACTGTGGAGGAATGTAAAAGGCTTGCCCGTGAAAACGCAAAAGATATAATAGCATGTGGATTCGATGTTGAAAGGACTTTCATTTTCTCAGATTTTGAATTTGTTGGAGGGTAAGATTGGTCTTCTAAACTCTTATTAATGTTTAACTCTTTGAATGGTTGGTTGTCTGTATTCTATACAAACTGAACCCTCTGCCCTTTTGGTTGCAGCAAATTCTATGAAAACATGGTTAAAATTTCCAAATGTGTGACATGTAATAAGGTTAGAAAACTGTTCAAATAAGGATAGATGGATAATGTTTTGGACACTAGTGGGATTGATGATTAATATCTTTTACTCTTGAACGATAGGCTGTAGGGATTTTCGGATTCAGTCCTGAGGATCCGATAGGAAAATATAGCTTTCCTCCGGTGCAGGCAGCTCCATCATTCCCTTCTTCATTTCCCCATCTCTTTGGTGGCAATAACCAACTGCGATGCCTCATCCCATGCGCAATAGACCAGGTACAAACATATCTTTTGTATGATAATCTTGATGGTACAGTATCATTGGTTGCATATCTTCTTGCTTTCATCCTTATCTGCCAGCAGAAGATTCAGAATTAGTGTCTTTTAGGTTCTTTGTTATTTATACAGTAATTTGAACTGTGTTCCACCAATATATGCAACACCTATCCATATTTATTCAATAAGTATCATGAAAACATATCTAATATTTTCTTTTAAGATACAAAAATGTTGCTGCATGTTGTGTTTTGAAAGTTTGAGCATATTTGATTCATTTTGCATTTTTGCAGGATCCTTATTTTAGGATGACTCGTGATGTTGCTCCAAGACTTGGTTATCAGAAACCATCACTGATTGAATCAAGATTTTTCCCTGCTCTCCAGGCATGTGTTTCATTCCTCCTCGGAAGAGCTAAGGCTCAGGCCCAGTTTGACTGCTTCTAGCAATTTTAATGTTCTCATATTGTGTTTCAAGTTTTTGGGTTAACTCACGTGGGTTATTGACAGGGTGAGAACACAAAAATGTCGGCCAGTGACCCGAATTCTGCAATATACGTGACGGATACACCTAAAGAAATTAAGAATAAGGTTTGTTCTGGAACTTAAATTTTATTTTGAACTGGGAAACAATATTTATGTAACTATTACATGTTTTGTGGTTGGCTTTCAAATTCTTGTGAAATTATTATCTGAGTTGAGGCCAAGCATTGAATGTTCTTTCTTGATGGGCTTATAAATTATCTCCATTTCCCAGGTGAACAGATATGCCTTCTCTGGTGGCCAGGACTCGATAGAGCTCCACAGGAAACTTGGAGCTAATCTTGATGTAGGCTCCTTACCTATTTTCTTTTAGTAATTGTTAATCAATACCGGATTAGTGCAAGCAGGATTTTTTTCCCTTCTATAGCACCCTGAATTTTTTACCATTTTAAGTCCTAACATTCTAAAGGCTATGAGATATTTTCATTTGAATAATCTGCTTGTGGTATTCCTGTTATACGCTTATTTTATAACATGAAGTCAGTTGACAACAAATCATGATTTTCAGGTGGATGTCCCAATCAAGTATCTAAACTTCTTCCTTGAAGATGATGATGAGCTCGAGCGAATAAAGACGGTATTATAATTTTGATTTCCACTGTTCATACTGTTCCTGTTGGAAAACCAAGCTGTACTCGTAATTTTGATTTTTTGAACTCGACACCAGGAGTACAAGGAAGGTAGGATGCTGACCGGTGAAGTAAAGCAGAGACTTGTAGAGGTTTTATCTGGGATGGTTGCTCGGCATCAAAGGGCTCGAGCTCAAGTTACAGAGGAGGTATATAACTTATTAGATCCATCATGTTATATTTGGAAGGACAACAAGTCACAACTGGGTTCTGGCACCTTGATACTCTTTGTTGTGCCTACACACATTTGCCACAATTCTTACTAGTTATTCACCTAAGCTCATCACAAAGACCCTTAGGCAAACATTCTGACCACATATGCTGAATAGTGAGCAGTCACTAAATATTTCCTTCATCATTTGAACAATTCCTTGTTTCTTGCAGATGGTTGATGCTTTTATGGCAGCGAGGCCTCTTCCCAATATGTTTGGCTGAGCGTTGTGGCGAGGATAGAAGAGCTCTCGTGTTATCCGGAAGAACTTAAGAAACCTGTAGAAGTGTGGGATTGGCTTTACCTGGATTCTCTAGGTTAAATGTGAACCTGGCCACCATATTGCATGGTAGCCACTTGATTTTGCAAAATTAATACATCACTTCTTTTAGTCGAAGTTTATTTTTCAAGCATGCGGATGAACGAAAACATCAATGTGAATCCTGAGGGCGCTTTGTTTGTTAGAGTTTAAAATTCAACATCTTTAAGCACTAGACACTTTGAATCGTTGAATGAAAACTACTGTGAACTGTGTTTCGTCATGTTGGAAATCAATCAACGAGTAAACAAGGAAGTTCTACCATTTAGGACCTGTTTGAGTGCACAGGGATTGCGAGGTATTAAATCCTTAGAGCATCTCCAACAATCTCCTAAAAACTGGCTCCAAAAAATTGACTATTGGGAGACTCATAATACCATTTTCTGGCTATTGGGAGGAGATATTTTTGTAGTCTCCCAATAATTTGCTCTCAATAATCTTATTCACTCTGGTTTTAATTTCTCATCGCATAAACGATATCAAGACATCAACTAGAGATCATAGTAATCCAAGCTTTATGTTTCAAGCTCCAATAATTCAACATGAATTCAAATCCATAATTTTCAAACACTAATTCAAAATCAAATTTAAACCTAAGGTATAGGGCCCAAATGCTACAAGTTAAACATGAAGGGTACAATTTTCATCGATCAATATGCACTCTCACTTTCACGATTAGCTGTTGCATGCTTAAGCATTGGTCAATATGTACACAAAAAAGCTACTAATCATGTCTGATAAATATGGTTTACTGCAATTCACAATGTCAATTTTAGGTAGCAGTCTAGCATGCATATCTATTTTGTAATAAATATCTCAAAAGAGGGGTGTATATTGGGAGTCCCAAAAGAATTGTGATATTGGGAGACTGTTGGAGCACTTCACTCCCAATACTACAGTTTTTAGGTATTGGAAGACTGTTGGAGATGCTCTTAGCTTGTGAAGAATTGAATACCCTTCAATCATTGCCAAAGCCCATGGCGAGGGGAATATCCGAACAAAGCCCTTAATCAGTTGCGCAGACAACAGGCTGGCTATAATCCCAGTCTACTAGATATATCAACGCCTACCCCTGGTTCTCTCCAGCGTGCCGTAATCACTAATCACACATTGGTTACCCCGATGCTGTTGCCGCCAAGCTCCCAATCCATGTAAAAACACTAATTCTCTGGTTTGCAAAGATCACTAACCCAAGAAAACGGACCAGTATAACGCCTGAGAACAGTACATGCAATTGTAACTAATTCTGTAAGTATGAGCTTCCTTTTTTTTTTTTTTTTAACATTCTGAAGTCCTACACAGTTTTTCTATATTGTGCCGAACTATCTTCCAAGGATTAATGTTGGGTTTCCCCTTACAGAATGAATTGGCCAAACAAATTAAAGAATATATTTCTATATAATAGAAGTGTCCAGTTTTCAATTCTCCGCCATGAGATGCTATTCATTCCATCTCCAGAAGCCCCCACCACGGGTCGACTGGTTGCCACCCGAAGCTGCTTCTTCAGACCCATTGTCTATTTCATGGCGAAGTGATTCAAACTCATACTCTAGGGCATTCATCTTCTGCAGCCTTTGTTGAAGTTCTGAAATTTCATTCTGTGCAATGGGCAAAAGGAGAACAATTATCGTTAGCTCTGTTCCAAGGGAACTCCAAAGTCAGGTACTCTCCGGATTATTTTTTTTGGGGTTCATGTTAGGACATGATCATTAGTTCAAGTTTGAACTAACGACTATGCTCTAATTTTTCCTCTGGAGGAAGTACATGAATAAACTAGAACTGTAAAAAACTCTTTCTGGTCTTTAAAGGTGTTCTACTTGTTAACAGACACTACAAGATCAAGTATAGTAAAAAAAAAGGTTCAAATGTATATGTGACTTTCATTACTTTGCATGAAAAGTCATTGTTTTGTTTTACTATGAAAAATACGCAGGCACTGGTCAAAATTACGTGGCTAGGAACGTGTCCTAACTTTTGATGTCAGAATTGGTAATCAATAATCGACAATAGGATTTGCTTGCTTCACCTTCACGTTGTCTAAAACATCATGTGGGGAGTCAAAATGTCAAGCACTATATCATTAGATGAACAAATCTGAGTTCAAAAAAAAAAAAAAAAAAGATGAACAAATCTCCATGTGTTCGAGCATTGGACACTTGGGACCCTTCCTACAAAAGTTTTCAGGCCTACCTCAAGTTTGGAAACCCTTGCTCCTTCAGCAGAAAGTTGATCTCGAACTAAGTCAAGTTCCTGTGTAAACAGAAGACAAAACACAGAAAAATAATCACAGAGGAAAAACTATTCTATTTCAGAAAGTTTCTACATTGATGTGCAGTTGTTAGATATTGATTTTCTGACTTTGATCTGTAGATCTTCTAACATTTCAACTTAAAATGACAATCGCAAGAGAGTTCTTCCAAAAGGATGTTATGCATAAGTAGATACATCACTTCAGCACTGATGGTAGCACAAAGGGAAATTATTGACATTAGTGCAATTTTGGTAAATATAATATAGCTTGCCTTAACAAGTTCCACATTTCTGCCCTCCACATCATCAAGTTCCTGCTTTAGCTGGAGCCTTTGCAGCCGCTCTTGATTAAGTCTGTCTTCTATCTCGTCCCTCTCAACCTTGACTGTTTGCAACAAACTTCTGCTGATATCTGTTCCATTGATACGCTGAAAGTGACAGGTGAAGCACAGATAATGAATGAACAGGACACAGAAATCACCCAGCAATTGTGCTCATGCATAATGAAGAGGAAAAAGGGAAAACCATATTCATGAATCAAAAGTTACATGTTCATCTTGAAGCTCTTCAATCTCAAATATGACTTTCCCGCTAGAAGATGCTGCCACGGAGATGGGAGCAGTGCCATTTGTCTCAGGTTCATTTATTTGTTGAGATGGGGCAATTGGCCTGACACTTGGCTTGAGAGCATAAACCTGAACCAAAAGGATTTTTAAGCTAAATTGAAGAATACATGACAGAGCTCATGGAGAAGCATACCTCATTACTATAGCGCCCACTATATCCTCCAAATGACACCAGAAACTCTTCTCCATTGAGTGTATGCTGTACTAAACTTGAGCCCTGTGGTAAAGAAGCCTCTGAATATCAGTAATAGCTTAAAGTCCATAAAACATTTAAAGTAAGTAATCAATGCTATAACTCTGATGGCTTTTTAGATGGGATGGACTTCACTGCTACAATATCCTCCACTCATATATAACTATCGAATATCCTGGGCTTAAACAAACTTAGGCCCTGGGTAAAACACACACACACACACTCTTAGGCCCAGTCACATACTCATTTCGTTGTGAATGGGTTAACAGGAGTGGTGGTGTGAGAATAGCTAGGCTTATATATTGATTCACCTCAACCTACCTAAGCAAGGTAAGACTAAAGCTTCCACAGCCCCATGCGTAAACATAACAGGCAGCACTTGGGTGAAATCCCTAACTGGATCAGGATGTCTTGGTTTAATTTTGTATCAAAATGATTCTTTTATTTATTACCCCACCTCGCTCCAAGATACTAATTATCCAAGGAGGAGTATGCAGAACATACATCCTGTCATGCAAAATGAAGAATCTCTTTTATAATTGTCCAGGGACAAAATATCAGCAAAAACTTGTTCACCTCACTTGTTGGGGGTGCACGTCCTTCAAGACCAGTAACAACTGACCAGACATATGTAGACATGTTAAGTACAAGAGTATCTGACACACCTGCAGTGGATTAGGCACTTATTAGCTGGAACGTTTTTATGATCTTTCTTTGTTATAGAAAGCAAAGTAAAAGGGGAAATAGACGAATAGCAAGTTATATTCAATTGGACATGTCTGAACCTACAGTGTATTAGGCACGTATTAGCTGGAACTTTTTATGATCTTTCTTTTGTTAGAAAGCAAGGTGAAAGGGGAAATAGATGAATAGCAAGTTATATTCAATCGGACATGTCTGAACCAGGATAATGGACAATACACATTTGTGTCAAATTTCAACCTTACCTTTCTTATTATTGCCACCCCCAGTAATGAACCAGTACTCTCCAACCGTTACCCCTGCATGTCCTGCTCTTGGTTCTGGAGTAATACCTTGCTGCCTTGGCCTTGACCATTCCATCTGTAACAACCAAGTGATTGATTATATCTCCAGGAGTAAATGCCAGATTTATAATGAGAGAGAGAGAGAGAATCGATTCTAACCGTTTGCATATCAAGGAGATGTAGGTCACCGAAACATGTAGAATGTGAACCCCCACCAAATATCAAAAGATACCGCTCTGCGTAGCAAGCAGCAGCATGATCTGACCTTGGAGAAGGGGGAGTGCCCCTGAGAGAAATGAAATCATTTTGAAAAGGTCAGATATCGATCCTGCACCTCAAAATAGAGCAAGTAAATGCAGTAACTGCAAGTTGCATCTTATGATCTAGACAAACAATATGCTTATGAAGTGTCATTCTGATGCAGTTGACTCAAGTTTCATCAGTTCAACATTGGGTTTCCCCATGGATATGAAAACCCCAGTTCAATATATGGACAGAAAGGCTGAGGATTCTAATCTAAGAAGAACCATAAAAATTCAATGCCTTTCACCAAAACAATTTCTAACATCAATTGACCAACTGAAAGAAAACTTTCTCCATAGAACTTACATGGTCTCAAATTCATCCCAAGTCATGGTCTCCAGATCAAGAATATGCAGGTCATTTAGAAGAGTTCTCCCATCACCTTCACCACCAAACACCACTAAAGTGTCACCAACACGAGTCACTGACTGACCACCACGTGAACTCTAAAGGAAACAGAGAAACATCAAAACAGACTTAGAGTCAAATAAAACAAGCTTCAGGTAACATGTATGAAGCTTTTACAAGATTTTTCACAACATAAATATAGAAAAAGGGATCATACCGGTGGCCTTCCATAAGTACGTACGGTTGACCAAGTGCAGGTTTCTGGATCAAATTCCTTTACTGTAATATAAATATAGCACATGAGCAACTGGGACTAACAAGCTGAGAAATGAAAAGAAAAAAAAATAGAGAAATGACAGCCTAACCACTAAGACATTCTGTAGGTTCCCTGGTATGTCCTGCAAGACATAGGATCTTACTTCCAACTGAAATCTGCACAAAAATAAAGCCAGACACAAATTATACAGTTAATAATGAGCTATCCAATCTGCCGGTGAAGCCAGTTTCACAAGACTTGAGGGTAAAGAGTGTTTGCTGGTTACCAGTGAATGACCAGCACATGTCGCAATTGAATCTGTTTCAGTAGATTCTGAAGTTCTTGGCTGTGATCTAGCTTCCAACTTTGACCATGACAAACTTTTGAAATTCAGAACCTTCAAGCAAAGTTACAATTCCAATGTTAGGATTCATGCATGCCGTTGTCAAGTAAAGCCAGTTGCCAAGTATAGCAAATGCTAATCAATCCAAAGGTGGAAGTGAGAGGATGACTCAAGCGTAAGTTACCTGGATGTCACCAAGGTAACGGCCATTGTTGTTTCCACCAAAGATATACATCTTTTGCTGAAGTACAGCAGCTCCATGCTGAAAGGATAGCCACAGAAAATATGTCAGAATCCCCAATAAGAAAGCATAGCCACAAAAGGCTAAGTTTGCAGTCACAAAAACAAGGAGGACCTTGTAGCGGGGTCTCGGAAGCTGTCCAGACACCGAGAGCGGCACCCACTGATCGTAAGCGCTAATGGAGCATAAACCTTCCATACTAACTTCTTTGTCCAGAACATCAACCATCTTCCCGTTCTCTGCCACGACGGTCTTAGACTCCTCGGAGGCAATGGCGACAGGGCCAGGTGATCCAATCAGCACTGGTCCTTTTACAGCCTGATAATATGATCAGACAAAAACATATCACACATTCAGAGAATCAGAGATTCAATGACATCTTGTCATGAATCTGTAATAGATGACACATTCAGAGATTCCATTACGTCTCGTCGTCATGAAGCTGCAACAATCACCGTATCACACATCAAAACGGTCCTGGGCTCCTAGTGGCAGTAGCAGCAGAAGTATTGCAGCGAATCGTTCAGAGCAATGCTGCAAAGTGCAGCCTATAGAGAACGAATGCTACAGAACTTCCCAGCCAGCAAGCAAAAAGACAGCCAGGGAAAAACAATGCTGCAAATTCCAGCGCTAACAGAACAAAAGGCATCTAGCTATCCACTCTGCTCAGGCGTAGATGATCTGCGCTACAAGCAACCTCCCCGAAAGCAAAGCTTCCTCGACTTTGATCTCGGGAGCAGCACGGGAATCATCGACCGAGCTGTGACGACGATGACGATGCAACCGCAGCGAAGGAAATATGGGAGCAAGGGATAAACGAAAGCTTCATCGCGGGAGAACTCACCGCCATCGCGCAGACCGCGGCACCAAGATCGGAGGCCGTCGAGGAGAGGAACCCGACGCCCGAGTGAAGGGGTTTCTAGAAGGTTCTAGATCCGTAGGAGGGGCGGGGGCCGAAGGATGGGCTCGAGATCTGGCGGCGGCGCGCCGGCGACCCGCGAAATGGGAGGGGAAGCGATTTCGAGCTGTCAACGAGCCGAGCCCAGCGAGCCTGCGACCTTCTGGAGGCTCAAAGCGTGCTCCACATCGGCTCTATTTCTAGTCTAGTCGAGCTCGAACCAAGCCTACAGTGAGCCGAGTTCAAGTAGCTCGCTTTGTTTACCAGAGTTGTGTGCTGTAGTTACCCTCTCTGTAGCTCTGAGCAGACCGTAAAATAGTATTTTATCCACAAGCACAGCTGAACAAAAGGACAGAAAGGTTAACAAAAAACCCGCAAAACTGTAAACTTTGAGTGCTCCTGACTTTTGATGTTCACAATCACAAGGCAGGTATAATCCCAACTTAAGCATGACAAGCACGCCAGGCGTAAAGCACATATTGTCATCTTTATTCAGGCAAAAAGCAAGCGCATCTCTGATTTCCATCATCATCTCATTTTCATTTCAACAGCAGTAGAACGAACAACAACAAAAACCCAGGAAAGACGGTGAAACTTGTCTTCCTGGTGGTTACCCTACTTCTCTATGCGACAAACTTGGAACTTGGAAGCGAGCATGAAGCATCAGTGTTGTTAACCCGCAAGGTCACTCAGGCTCTTTCTTTTTCACGTCCTCGTCCTGGGGTAGTGAGACAAACTGCACAATATTTTGGACGGTGGTGGCTTCGATTCTGAACTTCGAGGCAATGTCATCCACGCTCATTGGACCATGGTGGCTACTAGACTTTCCTTGGTACAGTTGGATGATCTCCTGAATGTGCTGCACATTCAGGGCTCCTTGAGGTAGCTGCCTGCTCCCACTCTGCCCAGGTTCAGATCCTGATGTTCTGACCTTTGGAAGCGGCCTGTCATATCGCTGTACAATGGAAGCCTGCAACATTGGAGCCTCTGTTAGGAATCATCAGTTTTTTTTTTATGGAATTCACCAGAGTGTTTTCGATAGGTGGAGAACCGACTACTTGTTCATATGCCCTGCATATTGTTTAATTCAACACTTGCAGACCAATGTAACCTGCAGCTATCCTTTCTTAAAAAAATAACAATATAATCACTTGATCAGTCCCAAGAATAGTGTTTTGGATAGGTGGAGCCAACTACTTTACTTCATACGACCATCATATTGTTTAATTCAACATTCATATGGCATATCTTTTCTTCCCTTTCTTTATCATTTAATCCTTAATTGGTCCAAAGAACAGAGCATATGTCCAATACTGACATTAATTTTAATATGGAGGAAAATGAGAGTTTTCAACAAGTAGAATGGTCAGAGCCATTCCTCCTCACATTTTAGTAAGTTGAAGACACAAATGGAATTAGAAGACTTACTTCACCCATTTCCGGTTTTCCTCCAGGCTTAGTAGTGATTCTCCCGACCATGTGCTTAAGCATCTCTTCATAACTTGGATCTCGTTCCTCAAGAACATCATGAGCATTTTTTGTTGGCGTTGCTACATCTGCATTGCATTCAAAATTTAGAGTCTGGTAAATAGGGAACATGATCACAACAATCTGACTTCCAAAACCAGTAAGCATGTATTGGCAGACCCTAATGAAAGCTTGTGAAGAGTAATTTGTTTGTAGCTTACAGGCTCTAGGTTCAAGAGAAGCAAGGAATTTGTTATATAACATAAAGACAAACAACTATGGGACAAGAAGGTTTAGCTATTAGAAGCATACGTATGAAAGAGGAGCCAGATAAGATTAGTTGACATTTTCTTCAAATCAGCAACATAAACAAAAGATTACGTAGATAATATAAGCTGATCTAACACCATGCCAAAATTTATGTTCTTGACTACAAGCTAGATTTGCATTAGAGACTTTCATGAATAAGGTGTTTAATACGTCTTGCAACAGTGCTTGTGTAAATCATTCAGGAGTTCTGATCTGATAAATGTGATTCTTTTATAGTTTGAACTCCTAAGTGCTCTTTTTGCTTCCTTTCACATAGGTCAAAATTAACATCAGCGACCAGTCTCCATCTTTATCATGCTTCAGTCACAGGGTAGAGGGTACAACAGACATCGCTGTTTGTCAGTGCTTGCATCAGTCATAGGGTACAACAAACATTGTTATTGTTCAGGAGAAGAGAGCCTCACCTTAGCTATAGGCATAGATATGACACCCTGTAATTTTAGAGTGTAAAGAAACTTAAAAGATCAAACAACAACGGATTTGCATTTGTTGCACTTCTGTACTAGATTTTCAAATTACTAAACCTTAGATCATCTATGGTTTTAAAAAACTACAGTTCAGAGAGATGCAGTGTCCTTTACAGAGGATCATATAGTTTTGGGGAAGAGCTGGCCTTTCCGAACTAGAATTTTATATGTGGGTCCACATCCTAATACCCAACCAAATCATAGAAACTGCTTAACCAACTTCCTATGGAAGTTTACATCCACATCCCATGTCACATCGAGATCAAAATAACCACGTACTGACAAGAGACTGTGCTGTTTTCAGACATCCCATGTATCAAAACTTTATTGCCTTTGTAAGCAGTGTGTTGTGTAAAACTCTGACCAAAATTGCCTGGTACTGCTATGGCAGGGTTTGCTGTTGACTCGAACTCAATTCAGATGAAATGGGTCATATCAGATTGCCGTCTTTTGCTCTAACCATCAGCATGACCCAAGGACCCTAACAAGACAACATTAGCATATAAATCCTGACCAAATCCCAGCTCAATTGAACAGCAGCAAGCCAAAGCATCCCAATCAAATTCCCTCAATCCGTCACCAGCATTTCACCTAGAACTAAACTACATCATGGTGGAAGCTAAGGATAACCAGAAGCACCAGTCGCCACAAGCAAAGCTACATGAGAACGGGCCGATGCGACAACAGCGTGCGCGGGTCCACTGGTCCCGCAGCGTCGGCCGATCTGACGACGCGGCGAGCAAGCTAACGGGAAGCGCCAGGAGGAGCGGAACAGGACTTACCGCCATTGGAGGGTGCGTCGAGCCGGTCCTGCGGCGCGCCGCCCGCGGCCGCCGCCGGCGCCCGCAGCTGGGGCGGAGGAGGGGGCCTCGCCGGGGGCGCGGGCGGGGGGTGAGGGGGCCTCACGTGCCCCGAGGCCCGGCGTAGAGCCTGGCCCATGCGCCGCCTTCGGGTACCCGGCTGCCGCCGGTAGGGGAGGGAGCGACGGGCGGGGCGCGAGGACGCCGCCGCGTGTGCGAGCTCCTTGGTCGGCGGTTTTGGGCGCGACGTGTTGGGTTTTCGGCCCGTATACACAACCGGCCTCTTATGAAAGTCGTTTTCCTTGATGGCTCCATCGTCCGAATCTGCAATTCTGCAGTGCAATATCAACAGCTTCTTTCAGTTTCATGTGAAATTTAAATTTTAAGTTCAAAAAAAGTTTCATGTGAAATTTAATTTTATTTTGAAATTTCTTCTATCATTTTTACGAAATTCTTGTGTTTTCGAAGAAGGCCTAAATCTTACATCCACTTTGGTTATATTAAAGCAGTGTTTTTTTTATTTGAAACATTATTTAAATCACCATCGTACTGTTTCAATAACTTAAATATACTCAGTGACTTGTCATCTGCAATGCCCGTATGATTCACCCTACATGCATCCATCCATTTATGATTCCTCATCATATCATTTGTCCATTTACACCATCAACCTCCTTCCCCTCTTGTGACTACTAGCTTAGCAGCAGCTAGTGGTGACATTTCATTACAAATTTAAAGAATTTTAGTCATTAGAAAGATCAAGTTTCAGTTGTGTCATTGAACTTTGAACTGTTATAGTATAGTTATATGTTCCAATTGATAGAATCTTTGCTTGAAATCTGAAAAGTTTAGCTGCAAATTGAAGGTCACGAATTTGAAATGTCAATGGCTTATTGAGATTGAACCACCACTAGCCTAGCCAAAGAGTTGGCTTGGTGTCACTTTAGCAGGATCACAATATTTTGGTTTGCTAAAAAGAAAACATAATATGCACATAATGTGTGTGACGCTCTTGTCTCGTAGGAAGTACATTAAGGATGCAGACAAAATGTGGAGAAAAACCATGGGCAAAAATACCTAGCATAGGCCAAAAGCATTTTCACAATAGAAAAAAAAAGCCTGTAGCGGCGATTCGAAAAGCTCTATAGCGGCGGGTAGACCATCCCGCCTCTACGCAAACGCAGCTACAAATAAGCGTTTGTAGCGGCGGGTGGTCTGTTGTCCAAATAAACCACCGGTACAGACATATTATTAGCGGCGGTTGAAGATGTCAACCGCTGCTATTGTTAGCTACTAGTAGTGGTGGTTGACATCATCAATCGCCACTATTGTTAGCTATTAGTAGCAACGATTGACAACATCAACCACCACTACTTGTTATTTTTAAAAAATAAAATAAAATTTAGCAAATATACAGAAATAAAAAATCACAGATTCTGCATACACAGAAATTTATAAATCTTATCACAGATATTTACAATATTTCATCACAGATATTTACAATCTTATCACAGATATTTACATCTCATCACAGATATATATAATATTGTCATCAAAATATTCAATCGAGATTACAAAATATTTTATATGAACTCTAATGCATAGTCATCATCTTTTTTCGACACACTGGGCTCATATGATGCTCTTGAACCAGCCCACTCACAAAGGGACCTATGTTTTGTTGTTAGTTCACTGTTTGAATCAAAGCACTTCCCTTCTGTACTAATTACCTCTCTCAACATAAAACGACAAAAAGAAGCTATAACTAGATACATGACATTTGTATTGAAGTAAACGCGTGATTCAGGAATTATACCCTTTTTGATCTCGTCGTTCCTTTTCATCTTTACAGCCTATTCTTTCTTTGTCCTTGCGGCTTTCTATATCACATGAGTAGAGTCCTCAATGATATGGTCCAGGTAAAGTAAAATGGACATAATAAAATCAACTTACCTCTTGTTGAGACTCCTCAATGATATGGTTCAGGTAAGTGGAAGTGTCAGCCAAGACACACAAGTGTGGTAACCACAATGCACACTTCCTCGTATTTGCTTATGACACTATAAATTATAGAACATAAGTTCATTACACCTATGATAATTATATGAATAGATAATACGATAAGAACGTGTATGAGATGCATATAAGTCTTATCCAAAACTAATGATAGAAGTACATCTTCTTTTTTTTTGTAGGATGACATGTCCCGCCGGCTACGACATATTTCTCGTAAGCACTGCGCGATCGACAAAAGCTTATCATTAGATGATATTAACATCATCAAACCATACATATATAGACCAATTTCTTATCGATCTATGACTTCCAGAATGTCGTCGTATAAGTTTTTGTCGTAGTCCAGGCTGTCAAGCGATAGAAGGTACCCTTCTTTCGGAAATATCATCAGACAGATCCAATGATCACTACAATAATGTTTATTGTCAACAAGTTAATTACGATTGGATTTAATTTTAACATAGGATACATGACGAATGTAGTAGTTGTCCAACTTACTTGACGTTGTAAGGGGCCATAATGCACTCTCTATCTTGCCACCTCATGAAGCAGTCATACAAGTAATTTGCAATATAAGTCTTTGCTTCTGTTGTCAAGACCATCTTCATTTCAGCAAGCTCTGTCGGTGTCTTAGTCGGATAATTTTTCGGATTTAACACTGGGTTGATCGAGCTTTGGTTGATCCGGCTTGGGTTGACGTAGGCCACCCTCCAATCTTTTCTATTAGTCTCCTTTCTTTGAAAAAAGGAGTTCATACTAAAAAAAAAGCATAAGATCATATATGGAATTATGCTTAAAATACGAAGTAGATCAAACACGATACTTACATGCACCACAAGGTGATGAAGGTGACGTCCATCTGGTCTAGACGAAACATCGAGTGGACATCCTCCCAAAATAGGTATAAGATTTGTTCGTCTTCTTCGTTGAATATTTCTTTTGGAATCCTACAAGTGATTTCGGTGACCCCTTCCTTTGACGCCATCATTTACCAGTCGTGAAACTTCCGCATCTCCCATGGCAGGTTCTTGTACATGTTTTTTGATATAAGGGGTTTATCGAGTATGAATTTCAGGTATTCCACATCGTTGGTAGGATTGTCCAAAATTTGATCGTCGTACGACAATACATCCCGAGGATCTTCTTCTTGCAGGACAAGCTTGCCGGTGGTTGCTAGACGTTTTTTCAATCCAGCCAAGTACTTATCAACATCACTTTTTGCTTTTGGAACCTTTGGATTTTTATTAAAACTGGTAATCGTCTTTGGGATTACCGGAGCCTTGACTTCAATTGTCGGAGCCTGGACTTGAATTGGTGGAGCCTTGTCGACAACAGGCGAAGGCTCGAGTTGAACAGTCTCCAGAAGAGGCTCGTTGTCATGATAGATTATAGAACTGATAGTCGAGCCATCTTCCGGATGAGGAAATTGGGGCCTGTTGCCCGAAGCTGCCGCAGACATAGGAGACTGTTGTCCAGCTATCACGACTGGCTGGCTCGCATGAAAGGACCCGTGACCAGACAACGGGGGTGGAGAAGCTCATGTGGAGAGGACAACATCACGACATTTCCAAATGATGAAAGAGCCGAGCGCGTATTGGAGAGTTTCTATACCCGCCTCAGGTATCGGGCATTCGATCTCGTTGTCCTCATAGCCAGGTACTATTTCCGACATGGAGACATGCACGTAACCGGGAGGGATTTCTTGGTTATGGAGCATCCATCCTGGAAGTGTCATGCCGGATGCCGGATGCAACCTTCATCATCTTCCCCTTGTAACCAAATGGCACATGCAACTCACACGTTGTTTCCTCAGTAAGGTCCTCTATTTCTGATGGTTGCATCGAGACTGATGATTGACCCGAGACTGATGGTTGCGTGGAGACTGATGGCTGCGTGGATGAGGACGATGCACGTAAGAAGGCATCCGTAGCAGCCTGCAGGTTGGGATCCAAACGACCGCTTTGTTTGTCGATAGCGAACATAAGAAGTTGCCGCCTCCAATCCTCCTTGGCTTTGTCTTCTTGCTCTTTCTTGTGCAATGTATGCTTCTTGTACAGGTGTGAGGATGTTTCAGAGAAACCTTCTTTCCATGTTGCTGACGATGACACTCCCCATACCCGACCACCAAGTTCTTTGGTCCCAATAGACTTCGCTAGCTCATCCTTGTGATACTCCGGTGTAAACAGACTAGCCTCCGTCTGCGTCATGATGGCACTTTCCAAGGCTTGCACGAGTTCAACTGTCGCGAGATCCTTCACAATAATTTCTCCTTCATCGGTTAACTCGGAGCGACCATATACCCAATTTCTGGTACGCTCATGGTGTTTGGCAAAGGATCAGGTTTTCCTTCTGCGCGGAGCTTGGCTTCCGTCTCTCTCCAAATCGGAATCTTCTTTTTGTATCCGCCCAGACCTAACCGCGGCTTGTACTTGTTCCGCTTGTTCAGCTCAACCATATTTTCACTAAGCTCCTTCGAAGCACTGCTCGTCTTCTGCTCAACAAACTCATCCCATTCTTGCTGACTGATATTTCCATGCTTGTCGAATGGGGTTCGATTTTTCTTGACGTATTGGCAGTTGAGTTAGACTTGTAATCTCGAAAGATGTGATTGAGAGTGGACATCGTGGCCTTCTTGGCTCTCTTGAGATCCGCTGGCTGGAACTGGATGGTTGCCATGATGTCAGCCCACATATCGTCTTTTCTACCATCTGAAACTTGGCACCAATATTGCCACGTGATTTTGCAATGGTCCCTCACCACTTTGCCGCAACGGTTCTGCCATTTGGCATTGACACCAGCGGGTTTAATCGGTTTCCCATCTTTGGGGTCTACTACAGTAACCTTGTAGATGCCCTCTGCTTTGTTCGCGGAGCGCTGACCGTGCTTGCGTTTGTGTGTGGACACTTGGGCAAGCACCTCTTCTGTTTGCTGCTCGAGGGTCTCATCTGCCATAGCCTCTGCTGCAACTAGGTGATGGAGGATGTCGTTTGTGTGTAGATTTTAGTTGATATAATCTATGTACCAAATAAGGAAACTATATTTGACAAGATACCTTCTCTTTAGGCACGTAATCAGGGTCCGAGTTCCCCAATCAACGTTCCTTAGGTGATGGAGGATGCGGATCCTCTGGTTCTTCCTAGTGTTCGCTTGATCCATCATCGTCTGAAGACGACCTTGCTTCTGAGGGCGCCTTGAGAACGTCTTCCTCTTGAGAGGGCACATTGTCAACCATGACGAGAAGACTTTGACACCTTATATTAGATATGATGACTAGTTTAGAAAACAAGGAGTATACACCTTTCATCATTGAACATATAAACAAGGAAAGGAAAAGAAAAGAAAAGAATAGAAAAGTCAAAATTTGCTCTCAGTGTGGGTTGCCGAATCAACGGCCATCCAATGCTCTAAGATCCTTGACCTGTATAGCAGCATGTATCCAATATCCTAGGATATGGTCCGTGTCGCCACACTAGCCTTACTTAGCCTGCTTTCATCATTGAGCATGTGTCGATCGCCTACGTAGAATAGATAAGTAGTACAAAGAGACAAGGATAAGAATAAAAAACTCAAAATTTGCTCTCAGTGCGGGTTGCCGAATCAACGGCCATCCAACGCTCTAAGATCCTCGACATGTACAACAACATGTATTCGGTATCCTAGGATATGGTCCATGTCGCCACACTAGCCTCACTTAGCTTGCTTTCATCATTGAGCATGGGTCGATTGCCGACGTAGAATAGATAAGTAGTATAGAGAGACAAGGAGAAGAATAGAAAAGTCAAAATTTGCTCTCAGTGCGGGTTGCCGAATCAACGGCCTTCCAACGCTCAAATAAGATCCTCGACCTGTACAACAACATGTATCCAATATCCTAAGATATGGCCCATGTTACCGGACAAGTCTCACGTAGCCCGCTTTCATCATTGAGCATGAGCCTATCAACTATATGTACCATCCGTTCATAGGAACATCGCATATATACCAATATATATCATAAGCAGCAAGCATATGGCATATATATCACCATATATATCATATGCAGGAAGTATTTGGCATATATATCATAGGCAGCAATCATATGACAACAAATTAAATATATGGTAGTAAAATAAGTGGAGCCCCTCTATGATTAGGAAACTGATATCTAGGATATTTTTTACTAATAGTGGTGCTACCAATACATTCAGAAATTCAATAAGGTTCTACAGTGTATAGTGCTTCACTAAAGCAGTGAAAAAAAATTGACTTCAAACAAAGAAACCATAGGAAACACATTTTCTCACAAAACCATAGGGGCAATAAGAAGTCCCAAATATTTGCTTAAGTCATTCACAACCAATAGAAGTATAGAATGCAGCAATTCCAAACAAGTGCAGAACATAGGAACAATCACTTCGGACTTCAAGTACAGAGCAAGGATTTAAGTGCAAACATTTGACCATCTCTTGTTATTCTCTATGGAACAGGCAGAAAAGCAGCCATCCATCAAGAATAAAGCAAGTATAGATCACTTCAATAAAAACAGTGAAATAGTGAAACATAACCAACAGTCAAGGAAACATAACCAATAGTGAAACATAGGTAGGAAAGTGTAGAATCAAGGATGTACTGATAATAAAGAAAGAAAGTTGGTAACCCAGTGACTAATAAAAAGTTCACATAACCAGCAGTCAATTATGCTAATTTGTTTTATCAACAGTGAAACCACACCCCATCAATTAGCCATGATCACTTCAATAAAAACAATGAAAAGGAATCCACACAAAAAGCCAATACCCAGTTACCCCCAGCATGCCTTGGACAGACGGGAGCCTAGGAATCTACCAAGAACCCTACTATCTAAAACCAGAAGCAGATCTATGCAACATCAAATGAATCGAGGATGATGTTAACACAATACCCTTGATTTTTATTATAGTTTAATTAAGCTCCATGAATCTGGACCTATCCATTAATGATAAGGTTAAAAAAAAGTTGGCCTCAGTTTGAGTTCATAGTTCAGGTTGTAACATGTGTATCAAATGTAATGTAACCAATCTGAGACAAATGAATTCACACAAGCACCACCGACGCGACGCTAGAGATGTCAATAGAACACAAGAAACTAGTTTATTTGACAACTGAAGAATGTCATGGAAAATGGGAACTCCAAGAGTGGGGAGCGTTATCACAAATATTTGGGCTTGCTGACAATTATCCGAACCAGACTCACTGCATTATGTAAATAACCTGTTTTTAAGCTATGAAACCAGCACGATGAGCATGCTTAACAATCAAATTTCATGCTCGTTGACTCGTTGTGCAATGTTCTACAGCATGTGGGGAAAGGATTCCAAGTAAAACAATGAAACATCCATGAAACAAAATGAAGATAGCTCTTAAACCCTAGCTTTCCCACGCAGCAGCGGGTCTCTCCCCATGCTCAGAACCCGAGCTTGGTCCGACGATGGCCGCAAAAAGGGCACATCAGAGAGCAGGGCAGAGGGAGGGGGAGAGGAGAACGGGCGCACCTGGTCGGAGCTCATCGGACGAGCGGGAGAAGGAGGAGGCCCGCGTGGTCGGGGAGGGTGCACCTGGTCAGAGGACGGGACCCGTGCCTGCGGCGGTGCTCGGGGAGGAGGGCAGCCCGACGCGGCGGTGCTCGGGGAAGAGAGTGACGAGGGATGAGGAGGCAGGGGCGCGGTGAGGAGAGGAGGCCCACGCGGCGGCTGGGGTCGGGGAAGGGGCCCGCACGGTGGTCGTCGACGAGGAGAGGAGGAGAAGGCCCACGCGGCGGCCGGGGTCGAGGAGTACGCCCACACGGCGACCAGGGTCGGGGAGGGGGCCCGCGTGGCGGCCGTCGACGAGGAGAGGGGGAGGAGGCCCACGCGGTGGCCGTTGATGAGGAGATGGGGAGGAGGCCCACGCAGCGGCCGTCGACGAGGAGAGGGGGAGGAGGCCCACGCGATCGGCGATGAGCTCGAGGAGGATCGGCGGTCGTCGACGAGCTCGAGGAGGTGGCGGCGCTAAGGACGGATTTGGGCAGCCTTATGGCGTGGAGAAAAGCTTCAGGGAGTTAGGGTTTGGGCCCTGCACGCGCCCTTGGTTATATAGGGTTTCACTCTTTAGCGGCGGCTCACAAGGCCAACCACCGCTAAAGAGCAATAGCGGCGGTTGGCTTCGTAAGCCGCCGCTATTCTAAAATATTTTATAAAATATATTCATTTTAGAAAGTTTTAAAAATATATTTATTTTAGGAAGCTATTAAAATACCTTATTCATTTAGAAAGCTATTAAAAAATACATTTTAAAATACCTTATTCATTTAGAAAGCTATTAAAAATACATTTTAAAATACCTTATTCATTTAGAAGGCTATTAAAAAATATATTATTCATTTAGAAAGCTTTTAAAAAATATATTATTTATTTAGAAAGCTTTTAAAAAATATATTATTCATTTAGAAATACATTATTCATTTAGAAATAACATTATTCATTTTGAAATATATTATTCATTTAGAAATATATTATTCATTTGGAAATATATTATTCATTTAGAAATATATTAAAAGGCCTTATTCTTTTGTAGAAAAGCCCATAAGTAATGTAAATTCTATTTTGGTCCTGGATTTTTGCAAAAACACCACTAGACTTTCGCAAAATTATATTTTCTATCCATATATATTTTTTCAAAATTACAATAAGGTCCTTAGAACCTTGCTACAATTACAGATATGCCCGTATATATATTTTTTGAAGATTGTATTACTCATTTCCCTATAAAATTATATTTTAGCCCCTACATTTTATAGAAATCATATCTTCTCAAGCGTGTAAGTCTCTTTTAAGCCATTATTGCATTCGCGCCTTTGTTAGGACATGTACTATTGCTTTATATTCAAATAAGCATAAATTACATAGAACATAATACAAGGTTCGAATAATAAATTACATAGAACATAATAAAAGATGCTTGAGTTAGCCTGGAACGACTTTTCCTTCACAGTGATCGGTGCACATGTAGGACATTCCGCCAGTAAAGGAGAGTTTTGCTTCTAAGACTTTAAAATTTTTCGGATTTACGAAACATGACACCTCATCATATTGATTGTAGTCATCTCGATCCTCCACATTCTCCACTCCAACGATTCTTTGTTTATCTAGAACAACAATATTTCTTTTCGTCCTTTGGATCACGTACATAAAACACCTGTTCCACGGTCTTGGCAAGTATCCAAGGCTCATATTTGTGACGAACATTGTTAAGATCAACAATTGTGAAACCATATTCATCCACCTCGACGTCATTAGGGTGCTTCACCCATTTGCATTTAAATATAGGAATCTGTAAATTTGCATCATAGTCTAGTTCCCATATTTCCTCAATGTACTCGTAATACAAGGTCATCTGGTCCTCTTCATCAGTGGCTTCTACTCGTACACCACTGTTTTGACACTTGCTCTTCTTATCCTTCTGTTGGGTGTAGAAGGTAAAACCATTGATGTCGTATGCCTGAAAGGTAACCACGGTTCTTCTCGGGCGGTTAGCCAACTTTCTCAACATTTTCTCTTCCACGGACTCGCCACTTGGAAGGTCGTGGGAGCTAAACCATGATGTGAAAGAGCGCTTGTGCTCGTCTATGATCCATTTATCCGTCACATCCTTGTTGTCCTGGTGGAGCTCTAATAGATGTTTCTCAAAGTACGGTGCCACAATCTAGGTCTGTTGTAATACGCTGAAATATGCTTGGTCCACTCGTTTAAAGTCACGGTCGATAAATGATCTATGTCCTTTTGTACCTTTTCCAGATAATCTACCCTCATCATGAGACACGGGGAGACCAATTGATCTGCTACCATCATTAATGTAATCTGAGCAACATTCGATGATCTCCTCGGTTGTGTAGCCCTCGATCATAGACCCCTCTGGATGTGAACGAGTACGTACATAGCGATTCAATACATACATGAACCTCTCAAACGGAAACATCTGATGTAGGTAGACAGGGCCCAAAGCAGAGATCTGGTTAATAATATGAATCATGAAGTGTTCCATCATCTCGAAAAAGGATGGAGGGAACACCATCTCAAGTATGCACATTGTTTCCTTCATGTGGGTCCGTAGGTCATTTAACTCGTCTTCAGTTATCATCTTCTTCGATACCGTGTTGAAGAAGTAGCAAAGGCGAGTTACAGCCAACTTTAGCCATTTTGATTTAACAGCTCTGATAGCTATAGGGAGAAACACCGAAAGCATTATGTGGCAATCGTGAGTGTTGTATCCACTTATGTTCAACTCTTCCATGTTTACAAGATTCTTGATATTCGATGAGAAACCCGTCGGTACTTTAATCCCACTAAGGCACTTACAGAATGCTATTTTCTCCTTAATCGTAAGTGTGTAGGCTGCCGGTGGGAGAAAGTACATTCCATTTGCTCTTTCTTGCGGATGGAGCTCTGATCTTATTCCCATCACTACAAGATCTCTACGTGCGCTGAATCCATCCTTTGTCTTACCTAGTTGGTCGAGTATAAGTCCGCTACTACTGTCAAATACACCCTTCCCAATATGCATCCAGTCGAAGGCATGATTCACTTCCAATTCTTTCCAATAATTGAAATATACAAAGAAAATGGATTTCTTCTTAAACAGCGTGAGACCTTTTGCCTTTTTGACTCCCTTCACCGACTTTCCAAAAATAACACTGATATTTTTAACAACATCAAACACGACCCTGCCAGTCCAACGTTGAGGTTCTATGTCGTTCTCAACATTGCAATCAAAGTATCTAGCCATCACACGATACTTGTGTTTTGCTGGTAAAAGTCAACGGTTTCGCATATACACTAGCTTTTGGGATGCTGGAAGGTACATATGGGATGTATCATCAACGCATATGAAACATGTCGCCTTTCCTTTAACCTGTCCTGATAGCGCACTTAATGTAGGGGAATCACGTACTGTGCAAAAAATAATTGCTTTGAGCGTGAAGTACTCTCTTTGATACTCATCCCATTTGATCGAATGGGTTCATCCTGTCTGTACTTAATGCAAACCGTATGTTTGTTTCCTCATTAGAGAAGTCTCGATGATCCTTATCAAACTTTTTTCACTGTGTTCCATCTGCGGGATGCCTGAGCTTACCGTCCCACCTTGCGTGCATGCCATGTCATCATTGCCGTATCCGTAAGGTTGGCGAACAAGCATTTGATGCAATCGACCACGGGTAAGTACCACATCACTAAGGCAAGAACCTTACTATCATCACTATCATCGATGATAGAACTTTTTTTCTTCTTTCTCCCCTTAGTTGTATTCTACGCCACCATCAGTGTCATAATCGTTGTTCCTCTTGTAACGACTGCGTTTGCACCTTGGGCATCTCACAGCGTCCTGATGCTTCTTTCAATATAATATGCAATGATTTGGACACGCGTAAATTTTTTGCACGCCCAATGAAAATAGAGAAATCAGCTTCTTAGCAAGGTATGTTGTCATTGACAACAAGTTGGGCTTTGGCAGTGCATCGGAAATAAGTTCCAACAAATCCGTGAAACTAGCGTCCGACCAGCCATGCGTGGCCTTTAGCTTAATTAGCTCAAGTACAGTACGCAACACGGTGAACTATTTACAATATCCCTTAGATTCATTATATAATGGATCCTTTGATGCCTTCTCTATTCTATAAAAATTATCAAGCCCTTTAGTTATACCGGCATTGATCAATACATGTGGCTCAATGTGACATAACAACTCCTCAACATCAAAATCAGCTTCACCAGGCGACTCCGTCGCATCTGCATCAGGCGAATTGACAACCTCGACTTCAACTTCAATATGCTCATCAAATTCCATATCGACCACACTGTTCTCACCATATTTTGTCCACCTCGTATAACCCTCAACAAAACCTCTCCGCACCAAGTGTGATTTGATTACCTCTATATCGTTGCACAGCTTCTGATTCTTGCAATCAAAACACGGACAATATATATTAGTTGTCCGTTCATGTCGAGCTTGTTGAGCGGCCCCTTGAAGAATTTGGAGACTTCGCTTAAAAATATTGGACCCGGTCTTGGCACCTCGTACATCCAAGATCTATCCATCGCGAACAACCTTGAACGAAAACCCAAAAATTATTAAAATTCATTAATTAATTATGTGCGACAAAAATTTAAACATTCACTAAATATTACATAAAGTGAGAAATATTATGCCAACATCAAATTATTTTATATTGTCTTTAACTTTTATCACCATCTATCCAAAAAATATTAGATATTAATTAATTAATTATGTGTAACAAAAGATTTAAATATTCACTAAATATATAAACATTAAAAAATAAATTACATGAAGTGAGAAATATTATGCAAAGTAAAATAAAACAAACATCAAATTATTGTATATATTAATTAACTTTTATCAAGAAATAAAAAAAAACCGGACTATCAGAGGGTCTAGGTCATTCTCTTAGGTCATGTCTAGTCGGTGATGTGCAAGGTTACTCGGTGAAATCACAGGCACTAGATGACAGTGGAGAAGCCAAGGAGCTGTTCGAAGAAGCCGGGAAACGAAGTCAAGCGAAGACAACAAGTTTCAGCTTCTGGACATAGTGACCAGACAGAGGGGTCAATAGTGACCAGACTGTACGGTCACTAGGTGAAGTTGTCTGGGACTTACAGCGAAGAAGCGAGGAAACTGTCAGAGTTGGAAGTTGTAGAGACCGGATGGTCCGGTCTATAGACTGGACGGTCCGGTCTGTACAAGTGACTCTAGGCAGCGAGGAAGCGAGCACTGTAAATGTTGCTGGACTGGAGAGAGAAACGGATCGGACGGTTGGTGCTTAGGTTTGCAGTGACCGGACAGTCCGGTCAGGCAGTGACCGGACAATCCGGTCAGTAGGCCCAGAAAGTTGATTTCGTGGAGCAACGGCTAGTTTGAGGTTGGAAGCCTATATAACTTCGTTGCTGGGGTCTTGGAGACCTCACTTGGCCAGTGGAATACCTGAGAGAATTTTGTAAGGTCCAAGAGGAAAAGAGGAGAGCACTAGGAGGAGATATTGCATATCTTGAGAGTGCTAGTGAGAGTAACATGGAGTGATCTTGCACATCTAAGGCTAGATGTTCTTGAGGGTGTGATCTAGGTTGTAACTCTTGGTCTATGGTGAGACCTAGACCGGTTAGGTGTCGCTGATCGAGCCTATCGTGATTGGTTGTAAAGGCCATCACACGTTTGTACACGGTTTGAGCCCGCCGATGAAAGGGACATCACTAGTGAGTGCCCGTGTCGGCTCGAGGAGTCCGGCAAGTTCTCGAGGGAGGTGAGCTTGTGCCTTAGTGGCAGCGGTGACTCGCACCTTGTAGACTTGCATGAATAGACTTCTTTACTTGCTAGTAGTGCTTAGCCTTCATACTTGATTACTAGCATGTATAGGAGTTGCTTTGGCTTGATTGATCACCCTACTATGTAATGTGCTACTCATGCTTTTGTGCTTTCCATGTGCTTGTTGATCTAGTAGCTTTGCATGAGTAGGACTCCTTGCTAGCTAGTTGTGTGCTTCCGCGTATCTTTGGTTACTACATTGCATAGGAGTTATTTTGCCTTTGTGTGATCCACTAGTATGCTTAGGTTGTTGATTCCTTTCATAGGTTCATTATCTTACTAGTGTGATCACCACTAAGATTGTGTAGGAGTTGTTTTGAATGGTCGGTTAAAGAAATTGGCGAATTTGGTATATAGTGCGAGTTCCCAATTCACCCCCCCCTCTCGATCACTCGGTCCTTTCAAGTGGTATCAGAGCCAAGTGCTCATCATAGGGCTTAACCACCTTGAGTAGTGACCATATTGAGTTGGGATGTCATCCCATTCGGGGCCGGGTCATGGCTTATGGAAGGATCGCTTGAAAAGCTACCTAAATGCCATGATTTCGGGTGAGTTGATGGACACACTTGTGGACTTTGCCAATACCTTTACCGATGATCATGTGTATGATGATGATGATGATTGTGTGGATGTGCCTAGTACTAGTGAGTGCCTAGATTCTACTAGTGATGATTTGATAGGTTGCTCTACTAGTGTGCCTAATGTGATGATTGATGATGTTGGCTCTCTTGATCTTGCTTGCTCTTCTAGTATGACTAGTGATGATAATGTTTGTGAGTCTTTTATTGGTCATGCTAGTGATCCGCTTGTTGAGGAGTTCTTTGCTTTTCATGCTAATGATAATGAGGACGTACTTGACTCTCTTATTCGCTTACCAGGTATTGTGGACAAGATTGAATCAAATGAAGAATCCTTCAAGCTTCTCAAGATTGTGATAGTCGAGAAGATCCTCACCTTGCTCCCTAGTAGCAAGCTCCTTTACACCACCCTCAGTCTTCTGATGGAGAAGGGTCTCTCCGTCGAGGAAGTGATTGAGTTGCTCTTTAAAGATGAGGAGATCACCGCAAGCTAGACCGGGAAGAAGACTTCCAAGGCAAACATTGGAGCATCTTCAAGAAAAAGGAAAGAAGTAGCTTCAAGCTCAAACTTCTTTGATCCCTCCACAAGATTTCCTTGCAGCAGCTTCTACAACCCTTCTGGATCAAGACCTACACCAAGCTCTTCATCAGGCGCTTCATCAAGCTCTACCTCAAGTGTCATTCCATGTTCTATACCAAGCACTTCGGGTGGACCACGCATTAGTGTGGGGGGAGCGGCAACAACATTACTAGCACGGTCATTTGAGATGATCAATCTGGCGCCTCCACCACTACCTCCACAACAAGATCAACTCTGGCACATGCATCGAGCTCGACAATAGGAGTTCTTCTTTGAGTTTGATGAAATTGTGAGAAATCAAAGTGATGACCTTTTTGAGACTTTCTTGAGGATTTATGATCTTGTGTGCAGGATAAACTCTTTCAGAGGCCTTCGAAAGATAGCACCAATTGAAGTGACCGACAAGCTCCTCCAACTGATCACAACTCCTAAGATGGGTTTCTTACTCGAGGAGGTTATCAACAGGAGGCATGAGCTCTCAATTGAGAGAGCAATGGAGATGATACTCGTGCTCCACTCACAAGTAGGACATGTGCTTGAGCACGTCACTGGCCTCTATGATCCTCCCCATTATTATATTGACCTCGACAATGTGCACATAGGGAATGGTCATGGATATTGGAGGTATCGTGCTCCTCACTATCCTATCAGGAGGAGACTTCAGGAAGGGATTGCAAGGATCCCTATCTATGAGG
This sequence comes from Eleusine indica, assembly GCA_030378355.1. Lineage (NCBI taxonomy): Eukaryota > Viridiplantae > Streptophyta > Magnoliopsida > Poales > Poaceae > Eleusine > Eleusine indica. The sequence continues at coordinate 19,714,098 of CM059494.1, forward strand.
ATGGACTTATCGCTCGACATGATGAGGTTAGTGCAAGTCAATCAAGTAATGCTTTGGATACTAACCCTTCTTCCTCTAGTGCTTATCTTATGGCTACTACCAGTCAACTATAAGAGTGGAGGTACTCATTGGATTCTTGACAGTGGGTGCACCCAACACATGACCGGGAAGTCAACCATGTTCACCAACATTGATAAAGATGAAGACAATGAGAAGGTGACTTTTGGGAATAACTCAAAAGGGAGAGTCAGAGGGTCAGGCAAGGTGGCCATTATTGAGCACCTCCATCTCTCCAAGGTCTTTCTTGTGGAAACCCTCAACTTCAACCTCCTGTCTATTGGTCAACTCTATGACATGGGTTTCAAGTGCATATTTGATGAGGATGGTGCAATGATTGAAAATTCAAAGAAAGAGCTAGTATTTCATGGAGTGAGGCATGGGAACTTGTGTCATGGACTTCAAATCAAGCAACATGCCACCAAGTACTTGCCTCTTCACTAAGGCAACTAAAGGATGGTTGTGGCATAGAAGACTAGCGCATGTTGGAATGAATCAGCTCAAAAAAGTGGTCAAGAGGAATCTGGTTGAAGGAATCAAGGATGTGACCTTTGAGAAGGACAAACTGTGCAGTGCTTGTCAGGCTGGAAAGCAAGTTGCATCTTCACATCCCACCAAGTCTTTCATGTCTACATCTCATCCTCTGGAGCTCTTGCACATGAACTTGTTTGGACCAACACATTACAAGAGTCTGGGAGGGAACATATATTGCTTGGTGACTGTGGATGACTTCACGAGATACACCTGGACCTTCTTTCTTGTGGACAAGTCTCAAGCAAGTGATATCTTCAGAAAGTTTGCAAGAAGAGCAAAGAATGAGTTCAAGGCTAGCATTGTGAAGATAAGGAGTGGCAATGAGACTGAGTTCAAGAACACAACAGTAGAGGAATATTGTGACAAGAAGAGAATCAAGCATGAATTCTCCGCTACATATACTCCCGAGCAGAATGGAGTAGTGGAGAGGAAGAACAAGACACTCATCACTCTTGCTCGTGCCATGTTGGACGAGTATGGGACTCATGAGAGGTTTTGGGCTGAAGCAGTCAACACAGCTTGCTACACCTCCAACTGTGTCTATCTCCACCGACTGTTGAAGAAGACACCACACCATATGAGCTATTGGTGGGACGGAAACCCAATGTTTCCTATTTCTGAGTCCTTGGCTGCAAGTGCTACATTCTCAAAAAGAGGAGAAAGCCAGGGAAATTTGAGAAAAGAACTGATGAAGTCATTCTTGTTGGGTACTTAGGGACCTCTAAGGCATATAGGGTCTACAACTCAGCCACAGGTTGTGTGGAAGAATCCTATGATGTGCAATTTGATGAGTCAAATGGTTCTCAAAAGGGAGATGAATTTCTTGAAGTGAACATTGGTGATGAACCCATGAGGGAGGCTATGAGAAGAATGCTTGTGGGCGAGGTTTTACCCCACGAGGGCAATGATGGTGATATTGATGAGCCCTCTACTCCACCACCTGAAACAACCTCTTCCTCCGAGGTGCAAGAACCAACCCAAAATACCATAAGTACACCTTCTAGCTCCTCCCAAAATTCAGTGAGAGTTCACCCGCCAAGTGATGAGAAAACCCAAGTGAGAAGTGAGCCACAAACCTCCCCCACATACTTCACCACAAGCTACTTCTCAAAGCTCTTCACAAGATACCCTTCCATCCACTTCAAGCTCAAAGTCCAAAACAAGGAAGCATAAGAGTGACTCTCCCACCTCTCTAAGAATCCAAGACACTCATATCTCAAGAGAGCGAGCAATCCATGATGCACAAGATATTTTACCTAGAGCTCCTCCCACTCAAAAAGAACATCATCCTAGACCCAAAGCTATCAACAAGGACAATACTCAGGATTTGATCATTGGGAGTCCATCTCAAGGAGTTAGGACAAGGAGGAATCAATACAAGCCTAACTATGTGAGTGAAGAAAATGATGGTGAGGCAAATGTTGCAATTGAGAACTTCTCTTTTGTCTCCATGATTGAGCCCACAACAATGGAAGAGGCAATGAATGATCACAAGTGGGTTATTGCCATGCAAGAAGAATTGAACAACTTTTACAGATGCAAAGTATGGAAGTTAGTGGAAAGGCCCAAGAATCATATTCTGGTTGGCACCAAGTGGGTCTTCAAGAACAAACAAGATGAGAAAGGTGCAATTGTGAAAAACAAGGCTCGTTTAGTGGCTAAGGGGTACTCTCAAGTGGCGGGAATTGACTTTGAGGAAACATTCGCTCCCGTTGCTCGACTTGAAGCTATTCGGATCATGCTTGCCTATGCTTCACACAATGGCTTCAAGCTCTATCAAATGGATATGAAGAGTGCATTCTTGAATGGAGAGATAAATGAGAAAGTCTATGTGGAACAACCTCCAGGATTTGAGGATCCCAAACATCCTAGACATGTGTATAAACTGAAGAAGGCTCTCTATGGACAAAAGCAAGCACCAAGGACATGGTATGAACACTTGAGGAACTTCCTTCTCAAGAATGGGCTCAAGATTGGAAGCATTGATAGCACCTTGTTCACAAGGCATGTTGGGAAGGATCTCTTTGTGTGCCAAATCTATGTGGATGATATCATATATGGGTCAACAAATGAGAAGTACAATGAGGAGTTCTGGGAAATGATGGCAAAGGAATTTCAAATGTCTATGATTGGAGAGATCCATGTGTTCCTTGGTTTTCAAGTGAAGCAATTGAGATAAGGCAACTTCATCTATCAAGAAAAGTACACCAAGGATCTTCTCAAGAGGTTCAACATGGAAATAGCAAACCCTTGCACACTCCTATGGCAATAAGCAAACCCTTGGACATGGATGAAAAGGGAAAACCAGTGAACCCCAAGCTCTATAGATCAATGATTGGGTCCTTGCTCTATCTCACCGCCTCAAGATCGGACATCATGTTTAGTGTGTGCTTGTGCGCACGCTATCAAGCAAATCCAAAAGAGTCACACTTGAAGGTCGTGAAGAGGATACTAAGATACCTCAAGTACACACCTACCATGGGGTTGTGGTATACCCTAGAGGAACAAGCTTTGAGTTACTTGTGTATTCGGATTCGGACTTTGCATGATGCAAAGTGAATAGGAAGAGTACATCGGGAGGTTGCCAATTCCTTGGAAGATCTCTTGTATCTTGGAGCTCAAAAAAGCAAAACTCGATGGCTCTATCTACAACCGAAGCGGAGTACATGGCAGCAGGAGCATGTTGTGCTCAACTTCTCTACATGAGGCAAACACTCTCGGACTATGGTTACAACTTCACTCAAATGCTACTCTATTGTGATAGTGAAGCGACGATCAAGATGGCTCTCAAAACAGGAGATCATGGTCATGCAAAGCACATAGAGATCAAACATCATTTCATTCGAGATCATGTTGAGAAGAAGGACATTGACTTGGTGCATGTGCGAACTCATGAACAATTGGCGGATATCTTTACCAAGCCTCTTGACGAGAATACCTTCAACAAGCTAAGGGGAGAGCTCAATGTTCTCGACCTCTCCAACTTCACTTGAGTAACCCTAAAGCTTGTCTCTTGTAAATTTGTACAGCTTTGCTTGTTTGTTTTGTTGTTTGTGTCCTTGTTTGTGCTTGTTTCTCTTCTCTTGTAGGTTGACTACGGACCTCTTTGAGATAGCAATGGACATGGGTTAAGCTTGGGAAGGTGGTTCATGGTGTACCCAAGGCTTTGAAGAATGGTCCATTATGAGTAAGCTCAAGAAGGGAACAACTCGTCGTTGACACATTGGTTTGTAGTTTTTCTCTCTCTTTCTTTTAGCATCGCATCATGCATGTGTAAACTTGTTGCATTTTCATTCTTTGCATTCATGCATTCTTGTATTGTGATACCTTACATGCCTCCAAACATGTTTCTAGGGGGAGTTGCTTATTTACAATGTAATTATATGACCCTCTAGATGATCACATAGTGATCTTTGTGCTTCATGCCCATTGAGTCACGTTCAACCGAGCTCTGGGGTTAAATCTACTCGCGCGGCTCAAAGAAGAGTGATCATACATTCTCAACCCACTAATGACTAACCATTGCATACTTGAGAATTCTTTGTTGAGTCATGTGTGTAGGGGGAGCTATGGTGGAAGACCATTGTGACCAAGGAGGAGCACTATGAAAGGGGGAGTCTTTCTACCTCTTGTCTCTTATTATTTGCTTCTTGGTTCTCTTGTGCTTTATTTTTGGCTTGTGGTTTTTGGTGATAGGTGACAAAGGGGGAGAAGAACATAAAGATCCAAAAGCCAATACCAGTCAAAAAGGGGGAGAAGAAGTCAAAGGGGGAGAGGTTCATGAAGATCCAACACAAAAGATGGAAAGAAGAAAATTGAAGATAGAGAGAAGAACATGAAGGAATATGAAGAATCCAGAAAATTAAAGATAGAGAGAAGAACATGAAGGAACATGAAGAAACATGAAGAATCCAAATGCCAAGACTATGGTGACGAAGTGGAGAACATGAAGATGATCAAGACAATGGTGCATGTTCACTTGAAGTACATATGAAGATCATGACAAGATGAACATCCACACCAACATGGAGAAGAACAACAATAAATATCTACGCTGACATGAACATCTACGTCTATGGTGCATGTCTACATCAACAAGAACACCTACCACAACACCAAGATGGGCGCAAAATTCAAGTCAAGATAGATATCAAGTGCCCTACGTGATTGGGTAGTTCTTTCTCAACACCTAGCACATTCCAAGGGGGAGACTACTTCTAAGGTAAGGACCAAGGTAATCCTCTCATTCCATTCTTTTCCTTTGGTTCCTTATTGCTTGTCCGTTTTGGATCATCATAAGTAGTGGTTATCATCCATCACCAAAAAGGGGGATATTGTAAGGATCATGACCATTGAGGTCACCCAAAAGTATGAATGTTTTGGTGATGAATGACAAACATGAAATATGACTAATGTCTACATGAGTGTTGTTCGTGAAGAAAACCTCTTCTACTCTATGATGATTGCAGACGGCGGCCTTGGCGATTGATGACAATGACCACAAGCATGAAGGCTTGTGAACTTGATGGACTCCAAGGGTTGATGGAGATGGATCAAAACTAAGGACAAGCTATGGAGCAAGTGTTGGGAACACTTGTCTAGTTGTTAGGGCTTTGAGTCCATAGGAAAAACCGGACTATCAAGGGAGTCTAGGTCATTCTCTTAGGTCATGTCTAGTCGGTGATGTGCAAAATTGCTCGGTGAAATCATAGGCACTAGATGACAGTGGAGAAGCCAAGGAGCTGTTCGGAGAAGCTGGGAAACGAAGTCAAGCGAAGACGACAAGTTTCAGCTTCTGAACAAAATGACCGGATAGAGGGGTCAATGGTGACCGGACTGTACGGTCACTAGGTGAAGTTGTCTGGAACTTACAGCGAAGAAGCGAGGAAACTATCATAGTTGGAAGTTGTAGAGACCGGACGGTCCGGTCTACAGACCGGATGGTCCGGTCTGTACAAGTGACTCTGGACAGTGAGGAAACGAGCGCTGGAAATATTTTTGGACTGGAGAGAGAAACGGATCGGATGGTCCGATCAACCGACCGTACAGTTTGGTCAGTACAGTTTTCAGCAGGGTAGAGCCGTTGGTGCTCAGGTTTGCAGTGACCGGATAGTCCAGTCAGTAGGCCCAGAAAGCTGATTTCGTGGAGCAACGACTAGTTTGAGGTTGGAAGCTTATATAACTTCGTTGCTGGAGTCTTAGAGACCTCTCTTGGCCAGTGGAATATCTGAAAGCATTTGGTAAGGTCCAAGAGGAAAAGAGAAGAGCACTAGGAGGATATATTGCATATCTTGAGAGTGCTAGTGAGAGTAACATGGAGTGATCTTGCACATCTAAGGCTAGGTGTCCTTGAGATGTGATCTAGGTTGTAACTCTTGGTCTATGGTGAGACCTAGACCGGTTAGGTGTCGGTGATCGAGCCTATCGTGATTGGTTGTGAAGGCCATCACATGTTTGTACACGGTTTGAGCCCGCCGGTGAAAGGGGTATCGCTAGTGAGCGCCCGTGTCGGCTCGGGGAGTCCGGTAAGTTCTCGAGGGAGGCGAGCTTATGCCTTGATGGCAGCGGTGACGCGCACTGCGTCTTCACTTCGGGAGTGATTGCGGGCTCGTGGGCGAGAACTCCACATTAGTGGCGGGAGGGACCGGGACTCCGGCGGGAGTGGTCCAACGAGGAGTAGGGGAAGGCGCCATCCTTCCGAGACCTCGGGAAAAAAATCATGAGCCATCTCTTACTCTACTCCTTACTATGATGTTTTACTTTCCGTATTTATATATCGTGCTATTCATGCTTGTGTGCTTACCTTGCTCTAGTTGACTACCTTATAGACTTGCATGAATAGGCTTCTTTACTTGCTAGTAGTGCTTAGCCTTCATACTTGATTACTAGCATGTATAGGAGTTGCTTTGGCTTGATTGATCACCCTAGTATGTAATGTGCTACTCATGCTTGTGTGCTTTTCATGTGCTTGTTGATCTAGTAGCTTTGCATGAGTAGGACTCCTTGGTAGCTAATTGTGTGCTTCCGTGTATATTTGGTTACTAGCTTGCATAGGAGTTGTTTTGCCTTTGTGTGATCCACTAGTATGCTTAGGTTATTGATTCCTTTCATAGGTTCATTATCTTGCTAGGGTGATCATCACTAGGATTGTGTAGGAGTTGTTTTGAGTGATCGGTTAAAGAAATTATCGAATTTGGTACATAGTGCGAGTTCCCGATTCCCCCCCCCCCTTTTCTCGGTCCTTTCAGCTCCGTCCACGGACCGTCGATGGAGAGTTGGTTATGTCGAGAACCACTTTTGTGTCCATAGCAGTTATCATTTTTTTAATTTTCCTTAGGTACTTATTTAGAAGTATAATCACTTCTGATTATGAATCTTGTAGAATATGTCAAACCTCTAATTTTATTTTTTTTCTTTTAAAATAATGCATCTCATAGAATATGTCGTATGAACAAAATTCTTCACACGTGCATGCCGCACGTGCATTACTACTATCACTTGAGATATCAGTTGAACACAATATGCAGAGAATTATATGAGTCCAAGCAGAACGGTCATGGATCTTCTATCGGTGATGGACCAAATAACACAGGAATTGGACATATAGGTATCTACTGTGCTTGATATAGTATACTTTGTGGGCAAATTTAATTTGACCAGCCTATTATTCTTTGCAGTTGTAGATAAAGCACAAAACAAAGATAGCAGGCCGCGCTTCGTTACTTGACCTGACCAATACATCGGTTCCGGTTCTGACAGGTTTTTATTATCATCGCGTGTTTATTCTGGTAATGATCATGATCGGTGCTCTTGTATTTGACTGATATAACCAATTAAGGGCAAATATTTTACTGATATAATCAATTCTGGTGATGTTTGTGGGGGAGCCTTCCAAATTACGCACATTATGACCAAATATGTCGATTAACCAAGAATGAACATTGACACGCGTCGACCGTTGGACACATCACGTGTCGCAGCCCGTTCTAAGCAACCAACACTACAATATTCGATCATAATATGTATAATTCCGGTATTCCCCGGCATGCACAAACAACACGCAAGATCGACGTGCACACCGCTAAGCCACATTTGTAAGTATCTTCATCACAAGAATTAACGAGAGAGCAAAAGTATTACATTACCTTAGCAGTATCTTTACTTAGCCAAATTTACATTAAAAGGGAAGTTTAGAGCTCATATGCTAAGTGTACAACCAACTTAGCATGAACAAGGACATGGTTATAAAGGTTTGGTCCTTGTTTAAGAGTTTACGCAGCGAAATTATAAAACAAAAGACGACGATGCTCCACTACGAGCACCATCCGCGTCACCTTCTCAACAACCAACTACTCCAGCCCTTTACCCCCATCGGTGGCAGGGTAGAAGTAGCCATACACGTACTCATCCACACCTGCAAAACTCAACAAATAACATCGTGAGTACGATGGTACTCAGCAAGACTTACACGGAGAGTCATATAGCTCTCATCCAAAGGAATATGCATTTGGCCTTGGACAAGAAGAAGACAATTAGGATGACAAGTGCGTAAAAGCCATTAATATTTTTAAAGTGATTAACTTGCATTTCTATGACATAAGTGAAACTATTGGGCAACCTCTACAGAAAACAACCCAATGTATAAGCAAAAGTACTAGTAATTCATAGTTCTTTCCATTCCCAAATCACATCCTATGGGAAAATAATCATGATGAATGGAGACGCCCCAAGGCGTGGTCATAACCGAGACCGCGGTAATTCGAATTGATTTTACACCCTGCAGGGGTTGTACAACTTTACCCACACGTCACAAAGACCACAGCCCATATGACCCGTCGGTCATAAGGAGTAATTCATTATGACAACCCTTCCAAATACGCTCCGACCATTTGCCAGACGTCCGGTTAAGGCAAGTTGGTCGCACTAGGCCCTCGGGGGTCATCCCTAGCACCTTCTTCAGCCCCCGAACTCGCAAGCCAAATGGTCGTAGCTAGATAAGGAGTGAGGCTTGCCTACCCATATGTCAGCATGTGGTATGTACGATTACGTGCCAAGGTTTATGTACAAACTATCAAGGATTTCCCCTCTATCTAGTTCATAGCCATCATTAACAATTTCAGCATGACATGGTCAACGATTTCAAGTATCCACCTATGTCACGCGAACGATGGTGACCTTCCACCGTTCAACTTCTACCGCATTAAGATAAAGCATCACTAAGCAATTACCGATTATCCCCCAACACCTGGACCTACCCCACTTAGTTACAAGGATAAGGGTAATCCAATAAACAAGGAAGATAATGCATCAAATAGGATACGACAATTTCTCTAGTGTCCAGCTAATGCAATAGGTCAATTGACTCAAGCCTCATTTAGACTGATCTAAAATAGTTTGAGATATGCATAGATGCTTGCCTTGAGTTGCAGGTTCACCACTTACGTTCTCCGGCTCAATTCCACCCTCCATGTTACCCTCCGTCGGTTCGTTCTCTAAAAGAAAGAATGATGCAATGAAATAAATATGCTTGCAATGCTATGAGAGGACGTGCAAATGAATGAATCAGGAAGAGATGCAAGCCATGATCTGATGAGAAAACAAGGAGTATACACCTTTCATTATTGAACATATAAACAAGGAAAGGAAAAGAAAAGAAAAGAAAAGAATAGAAAAGTCAAAATTTGCTCTCAGTGTGGGTTGCCGAATCAACGGCCATCCAATGCTCTAAGATCCTTGACCTGTATAGCAGCATGTATCCAATATCCTAGGATATGGTCCGTGTCGCCACACTAGCCTTACTTAGCCTGCTTTCATCATTGAGCATGTGTCGATCGCCTACGTAGAATAGATAAGTAGTACAAAGAGACAAGGATAAGAATAAAGAACTCAAAATTTGCTCTCAGTGCGGGTTGCCGAATCAACGGCCATCCAACGCTCTAAGATCCTCGACATGTACAACAACATGTATTCGATATCCTAGGATATGGTCCATGTCGCCACACTAGCCTCACTTAGCTTGCTTTCATCATTGAGCATGGGTCGATTGCCGACGTAGAATAGATAAGTAGTATAGAGAGACAAGGAGAAGAATAGAAAAGTCAAAATTTGCTCTCAGTGCGTGTTGCCGAATCAACGGCCTTCCAACGCTCAAATAAGATCCTCGACCTGTACAACAACATGTATCCAATATCCTAAGATATGGCCCATGTTACCGGACAAGTCTCACGTAGCCCGCTTTCATCATTGAGCATGAGCCTATCAACTATATGTACCATCCGTTCATAGGAACATCGCATATATACCAATATATATCATAAGCAGCAAGCATATGGCATATATATCACCATATATATCATATGCAGGAAGTATTTGGCATATATATCATAGGCAGCAATCATATGACAACAAATTAAATATATGGTAGTAAAATAAGTGGAGCCCCTCTATGATTAGGAAACTGATATCTAGGATATTTTTTACTAATAGTGGTGCTACCAATACATTCAGAAATTCAATAAGGTTCTACAGTGTATAGTGCTTCACTAAAGCAGTGAAAAAAAAATTGACTTCAAACAAAGAAACCATAGGAAACACATTTTCTCACAAAACCATAGGGGCAATAAGAAGTCCCAAATATTTGCTTAAGTCATTCACAACCAATAGAAGTATAGAATGCAGCAATTCCAAACAAGTGCAGAACATAGGAACAATCACTTCGGACTTCAAGAACAGAGCAAGGATTTAAGTGCAAACATTTGACCATCTCTTGTTATTCTCTATGGAACAGGCAGAAAAGCAGCCATCCATCAAGAATAAAGCAAGTATAGATCACTTCAATAAAAACAGTGAAATAGTGAAACATAACCAACAGTCAAGGAAACATAACCAATAGTGAAACATAGGTAGGAAAGTGTAGAATCAAGGATGTACTGATAATAAAGAAAGAAAGTTGGTAACCCAGTGACTAATAAAAAGTTCACATAACCAGCAGTCAATTATGCTAATTTGTTTTATCAACAGTGAAACCACACCCCATCAATTAGCCATGATCACTTCAATAAAAACAATGAAAAGGAATCCACACAAAAAGCCAATACCCAGTTACCCCCAGCATGCCTTGGACAGACGGGAGCCTAGGAATCTACCAAGAACCCTACTATCTAAAACCAGAAGCAGATCTATGCAACATCAAATGAATCGAGGATGATGTTAACACAATACCCTTGATTTTTATTATAGTTTAATTAAGCTCCATGAATCTGGACCTATCCATTAATGATAAGGTTAAAAAAAAGTTGGCCTCAGTTTGAGTTCATAGTTCAGGTTGTAACATGTGTATCAAATGTAATGTAACCAATCTGAGACAAATGAATTCACACAAGCACCACCGACGCGACGCTAGAGATGTCAATAGAACACAAGAAACTAGTTTATTTGACAACTGAAGAATGTCATGGAAAATGGGAACTCCAAGAGTGGGGAGCGTTATCACAAATATTTGGGCTTGCTGACAATTATCCGAACCAGACTCACTGCATTATGTAAATAACCTGTTTTTAAGCTATGAAACCAGCACGATGAGCATGCTTAACAATCAAATTTCATGCTCGTTGACTCGTTGTGCAATGTTCTACAGCATGTGGGGAAAGGATTCCAAGTAAAACAATGAAACATCCATGAAACAAAATGAAGATAGCTCTTAAACCCTAGCTTTCCCACGCAGCAGCGGGTCTCTCCCCATGCTCAGAACCCGAGCTTGGTCCGACGATGGCCGCAAAAAGGGCACATCAGAGAGCAGGGCAGAGGGAGGGGGAGAGGAGAACGGGCGCACCTGGTCGGAGCTCATCGGACGAGCGGGAGAAGGAGGAGGCCCGCGTGGTCGGGGAGGGTGCACCTGGTCAGAGGACGGGACCCGTGCCTGCGGCGGTGCTCGGGGAGGAGGGCAGCCCGACGCGGCGGTGCTCGGGGAAGAGAGTGACGAGGGATGAGGAGGCAGGGGCGCGGTGAGGAGAGGAGGCCCACGCGGCGGCTGGGGTCGGGGAAGGGGCCCGCACGGTGGTCGTCGACGAGGAGAGGAGGAGAAGGCCCACGCGGCGGCCGGGGTCGAGGAGTACGCCCACACGGCGACCAGGGTCGGGGAGGGGGCCCGCGTGGCGGCCGTCGACGAGGAGAGGGGGAGGAGGCCCACGCGGTGGCCGTTGATGAGGAGATGGGGAGGAGGCCCACGCAGCGGCCGTCGACGAGGAGAGGGGGAGGAGGCCCACGCGATCGGCGATGAGCTCGAGGAGGATCGGCGGTCGTCGACGAGCTCGAGGAGGTGGCGGCGCTAAGGACGGATTTGGGCAGCCTTATGGCGTGGAGAAAAGCTTCAGGGAGTTAGGGTTTGGGCCCTGCACGCGCCCTTGGTTATATAGGGTTTCACTCTTTAGCGGCGGCTCACAAGGCCAACCACCGCTAAAGAGCAATAGCGGCGGTTGGCTTCGTAAGCCGCCGCTATTCTAAAATATTTTATAAAATATATTCATTTTAGAAAGTTTTAAAAATATATTTATTTTAGGAAGCTATTAAAATACCTTATTCATTTAGAAAGCTATTAAAAAAATACATTTTAAAATACCTTATTCATTTAGAAAGCTATTAAAAATACATTTTAAAATACCTTATTCATTTAGAAGGCTATTAAAAAATATATTATTCATTTAGAAAGCTTTTAAAAAATATATTATTTATTTAGAAAGCTTTTAAAAAATATATTATTCATTTAGAAGTACATTATTCATTTAGAAATAACATTATTCATTTTGAAATATATTATTCATTTAGAAATATATTATTCATTTGGAAATATATTATTCATTTAGAAATATATTAAAAGGCCTTATTCTTTTGCAGAAAAGCCCATAAGTAAGGTAAATTCTATTTTGGTCCTGGATTTTTGCAAAAACACCACTAGACTTTCGCAAAATTATATTTTCTATCCATATATATTTTTTCAAAATTACAATAAGGTCCTTAGAACCTTGCTACAATTACAGATATGCCCGTATATATATTTTTTGAAGATTGTATTACTCATTTCCCTATAAAATTATATTTTAGCCCCTACATTTTATAGAAATCATATCTTCTCAAGCGTGTAAGTCTCTTTTAAGCCATTATTGCATTCGCGCCTTTGTTAGGACATGTACTATTGCTTTATATTCAAATAAGCATAAATTACATAGAACATAATACAAGGTTCGAATAATAAATTACATAGAACATAATAAAAGATGCTTGAGTTAGCCTGGAACGACTTTTCCTTCACAGTGATCGGTGCACATGTAGGACATTCCGCCAGTAAAGGAGAGTTTTGCTTCTAAGACTTTAAAATTTTTCGGATTTACGAAACATGACACCTCATCATATTGATTGTAGTCATCTCGATCCTCCACATTCTCCACTCCAACGATTCGTTGTTTATCTAGAACAACAATATTTCTTTTCGTCCTTTGGATCACGTACATAAAACACCTGTTCCACGGTCTTGGCAAGTATCCAAGGCTCATATTTGTGACGAACATTGTTAAGATCAACAATTGTGAAACCATATTCATCCACCTCGACGTCATTAGGGTGCTTCACCCATTTGCATTTAAATATAGGAATCTGTAAATTTGCATCGTAGTCTAGTTCCCATATTTCCTCAATGTACCCGTAATACAAGGTCATCTGGTCCTCTTCATCAGTGGCTTCTACTCGTACACCACTGTTTTGACACTTGCTCTTCTTATCCTTCTGTTGGGTGTAGAAGGTAAAACCATTGATGTCGTATGCCTGAAAGGTAACCACGGTTCTTCTCGGGCGGTTAGCCAACTTTCTCAACATTTTCTCTTCCACGGACTCGCCACTTGGAAGGTCGTGGGAGCTAAACCATGATGTGAAAGAGCGCTTGTGCTCGTCTATGATCCATTTATCCGTCACATCCTTGTTGTCCTGGTGGAGCTCTAATAGATGTTTCTCAAAGTACGGTGCCACAATCTAGGTCTGTTGTAATACGCTGAAATATGCTTGGTCCACTCGTTTAAAGTCACGGTCGATAAATGATCTACGTCCTTTTGTACCTTTTCCAGATAATCTACCCTCATCATGAGACACGGGGAGACCAATTGATCTGCTACCATCATTAATGTAATCTGAGCAACATTCGATGATCTCCTCGGTTGTGTAGCCCTCGATCATAGACCCCTCTGGATGTGAACGAGTACGTACATAGCGATTCAATACATACATGAACCTCTCAAACGGAAACATCTGATGTAGGTAGACAGGGCCCAATGCAGAGATCTGGTTAATAATATGAATCATGAAGTGTTCCATCGTCTCGAAAAAGGATGGAGGGAACACCATCTCAAGTATGCACATTGTTTCCTTCATGTGGGTCCGTAGGTCATTTAACTCGTCTTCAGTTATCATCTTCTTCGATACCGTGTTGAAGAAGTAGCAAAGGCGAGTTACAGCCAACTTTAGCCATTTTGATTTAAGAGCTCTGATAGCTATAGGGAGAAACACCGAAAGCATTATGTGGCAATCGTGAGTGTTGTATCCACTTATGTTCAACTCTTCCATGTTTACAAGATTCTTGATATTCGATGAGAAACCCGTCGGTACTTTAATGCCACTAAGGCACTTACAGAATGCTATTTTCTCCTTAATCGTAAGTGTGTAGGCTGCCGGTGGGAGAAAGTACATTCCATTTGCTCTTTCTTGCGGATGGAGCTCTGATCTTATTCCCATCACTACAAGATCTCTACGTGCGCTGAATCCATCCTTTGTCTTACCTAGTTGGTCGAGTATAAGTCCGCTACTACTGTCAAATACACCCTTCCCAATATGCATCCAGTCGAAGGCATGATTCACTTCCAATTCTTTCCAATAATTGAAATATACAAAGAAAATGGATTTCTTCTTAAACAGCGTGAGACCTTTTGCCTTTTTGACTCCCTTCACCGACTTTCCAAAAATAACACTGATATTTTTAACAACATCAAACACGACCCTGCCAGTCCAACGTTGAGGTTCTATGTCGTTCTCAACATTGCAATCAAAGTATCTAGCCATCACACGATACTTGTGTTTTGCTGGTAAAAGTCAACGGTTTCGCATATACACTAGCTTTTGGGATGCTGGAAGGTACATATGGGATGTATCATCAACGCATATGAAACATGTCGCCTTTCCTTTAACCTGTCCTGATAGCGCACTTAATGTAGGGGAATCACGTACTGTGCAAAAAATAATTGCTTTGAGCGTGAAGTACTCTCTTTGATACTCATCCCATTTGATCGAATGGGTTCATCCTGTCTGTACTTAATGCAAACCGTATGTTTGTTTCCTCATTAGAGAAGTCTCGATGATCCTTATCAAACTTTTTTCACTGTGTTCCATCTGCGGGATGCCTGAGCTTACCGTCCCACCTTGCGTGCATGCCATGTCATCATTGCCGTATCCGTAAGGTTGGCGAACAAGCATTTGATGCAATCGACCACGGGTAAGTACCACATCACTAAGGCAAGAACCTTACTATCATCACTATCATCGATGATAGAACTTTTTTTCTTCTTTCTCCCCTTAGTTGTATTCTACGCCACCATCAGTGTCATAATCGTTGTTCCTCTTGTAACGACTGCGTTTGCACCTTGGGCATCTCACAGCGTCCTGATGCTTCTTTCAATATAATATGCAATGATTTGGACACGCGTAAATTTTTTGCACGCCCAATGAAAATAGAGAAATCAGCTTCTTAGCAAGGTATGTTGTCATTGACAACAAGTTGGGCTTTGGCAGCGCATCGGAAATAAGTTCCAACAAATCCGTGAAACTAGCGTCCGACCAGCCATGCGTGGCCTTTAGCTTAATTAGCTCAAGTACAGTACGCAACACGGTGAACTATTTACAATATCCCTTAGATTCATCATATAATGGATCCTTTGATGCCTTCTCTATTCTATAAAAATTATCAAGCCCTTTAGTTATACCGGCATTGATCAATACATGTGGCTCAATGTGACATAACAACTCCTCAACATCAAAATCAGCTTCACCAGGCGACTCCGTCGCATCTGCATCAGGCGAATTGACAACCTCGACTTCAACTTCAATATGCTCATCAAATTCCATATCGACCACACTGTTCTCACCATATTTTGTCCACCTCGTATAACCCTCAACAAAACCTCTCCGCACCAAGTGTGATTTGATTACCTCTATATCGTTGCACAGCTTCTGATTCTTGCAATCAAAACACGGACAATATATATTAGTTGTCCGTTCATGTCGAGCTTGTTGAGCGGCCCCTTGAAGAATTTGGAGACTTCGCATAAAAATATTGGACCCGGTCTTGGCACCTCGTACATCCAAGATCTATCCATCGCGAACAACCTTGAACGAAAACCCAAAAATTATTAAAATTCATTAATTAATTATGTGCGACAAAAATTTAAACATTCACTAAATATTACATAAAGTGAGAAATATTATGCCAACATCAAATTATTTTATATTGTCTTTAACTTTTATCACCATCTATCCAAAAAATATTAGATATTAATTAATTAATTATGTGTAACAAAAGATTTAAATATTCACTAAATATATAAACATTAAAAAATAAATTACATGAAGTGAGAAATATTATGCAAGGTAAAATAAAACAAACATCAAATTATTGTATATATTAATTAACTTTTATCAAGAAATAAAAAAAAAACCGGACTATCAGAGGGTCTAGGTCATTCTCTTAGGTCATGTCTAGTCGGTGATGTGCAAGGTTACTCGGTGAAATCACAGGCACTAGATGACAGTGGAGAAGCCAAGGAGCTGTTCGAAGAAGCCGGGAAACGAAGTCAAGCGAAGACAACAAGTTTCAGCTTCTGGACATAGTGACCAGACAGAGGGGTCAATAGTGACCAGACTGTACGGTCACTAGGTGAAGTTGTCTGGGACTTACAGCGAAGAAGCGAGGAAACTGTCAGAGTTGGAAGTTGTAGAGACCGGATGGTCCGGTCTATAGACTGGACGGTCCGGTCTGTACAAGTGACTCTAGGCAGCGAGGAAGCGAGCACTGTAAATGTTGCTGGACTGGAGAGAGAAACGGATCGGACGGTTCGGTCAGTACAGGATTTCAGCAAGCAGAACGTTGTGCAGTGACCGGACAGTCCGGTCAGGCAGTGACCGGACAATCCGGTCAGTAGGCCCAGAAAGTTGATTTCGTGGAGCAACGGCTAGTTTGAGGTTGGAAGCCTATATAACTTCGTTGCTGGGGTCTTGGAGACCTCACTTGGCCAGTGGAATACCTGAGAGAATTTTGTAAGGTCCAAGAGGAAAAGAGGAGAGCACTAGGAGGAGATATTGCATATCTTGAGAGTGCTAGTGAGAGTAACATGGAGTGATCTTGCACATCTAAGGCTAGATGTTCTTGAGGGTGTGATCTAGGTTGTAACTCTTGGTCTATGGTGAGACCTAGACCGGTTAGGTGTCGCTGATCGAGCCTATCGTGATTGGTTGTAAAGGCCATCACACGTTTGTACACGGTTTGAGCCCGCCGATGAAAGGGACATCACTAGTGAGTGCCCGTGTCGGCTCGAGGAGTCCGGCAAGTTCTCGAGGGAGGTGAGCTTGTGCCTTAGTGGCAGCGGTGACTCGCACCTTGTAGACTTGCATGAATAGACTTCTTTACTTGCTAGTAGTGCTTAGCCTTCATACTTGATTACTAGCATGTATAGGAGTTGCTTTGGCTTGATTGATCACCCTACTATGTAATGTGCTACTCATGCTTTTGTGCTTTCCATGTGCTTGTTGATCTAGTAGCTTTGCATGAGTAGGACTCCTTGCTAGCTAGTTGTGTGCTTCCGCGTATCTTTGGTTACTACATTGCATAGGAGTTATTTTGCCTTTGTGTGATCCACTAGTATGCTTAGGTTGTTGATTCCTTTCATAGGTTCATTATCTTACTAGTGTGATCACCACTAAGATTGTGTAGGAGTTGTTTTGAATGGTCGGTTAAAGAAATTGGCGAATTTGGTATATAGTGCGAGTTCCCAATTCACCCCCCCCCCTCTCGATCACTCGGTCCTTTCAAGTGGTATCAGAGCCAAGTGCTCATCATAGGGCTTAACCACCTTGAGTAGTGACCATATTGAGTTGGGATGTCATCCCATTCGGGGCCGGGTCATGGCTTATGGAAGGATCGCTTGAAAAGCTACCTAAATGCCATGATTTCGGGTGAGTTGATGGACACACTTGTGGACTTTGCCAATACCTTTACCGATGATCATGTGTATGATGATGATGATGATTGTGTGGATGTGCCTAGTACTAGTGAGTGCCTAGATTCTACTAGTGATGATTTGATAGGTTGCTCTACTAGTGTGCCTAATGTGATGATTGATGATGTTGGCTCTCTTGATCTTGCTTGCTCTTCTAGTATGACTAGTGATGATAATGTTTGTGAGTCTTTTATTGGTCATGCTAGTGATCCGCTTGTTGAGGAGTTCTTTGCTTTTCATGCTAATGATAATGAGGACGTACTTGACTCTCTTATTCGCTTACCAGGTATTGTGGACAAGATTGAATCAAATGAAGAATCCTTCAAGCTTCTCAAGATTGTGATAGTCGAGAAGATCTCACCTTGCTCCCTAGTAGCAAGCTCCTTTACACCACCCTCAGTCTTCTGATGGAGAAGGGTCTCTCCGTCGAGGAAGTGATTGAGTTGCTCTTTAAAGATGAGGAGATCACCGCAAGCTAGACCGGGAAGAAGACTTCCAAGGCAAACATTGGAGCATCTTCAAGAAAAAGGAAAGAAGTAGCTTCAAGCTCAAACTTCTTTGATCCCTCCACAAGATTTCCTTGCAGCAGCTTCTACAACCCTTCTGGATCAAGACCTACACCAAGCTCTTCATCAGGCGCTTCATCAAGCTCTACCTCAAGTGTCATTCCATGTTCTATACCAAGCACTTCGGGTGGACCACGCATTAGTGTGGGGGGAGCGGCAACAACATTACTAGCACGGTCATTTGAGATGATCAATCTGGCGCCTCCACCACTACCTCCACAACAAGATCAACTCTGGCACATGCATCGAGCTCGACAATAGGAGTTCTTCTTTGAGTTTGATGAAATTGTGAGAAATCAAAGTGATGACCTTTTTGAGACTTTCTTGAGGATTTATGATCTTGTGTGCAGGATAAACTCTTTCAGAGGCCTTCGAAAGATAGCACCAATTGAAGTGACCGACAAGCTCCTCCAACTGATCACAACTCCTAAGATGGGTTTCTTACTCGAGGAGGTTATCAACAGGAGGCATGAGCTCTCAATTGAGAGAGCAATGGAGATGATACTCGTGCTCCACTCACAAGTAGGACATGTGCTTGAGCACGTCACTGGCCTCTATGATCCTCCCCATTATTATATTGACCTCGACAATGTGCACATAGGGAATGGTCATGGATATTGGAGGTATCGTGCTCCTCACTATCCTATCAGGAGGAGACTTCAGGAAGGGATTGCAAGGATCCCTATCTATGAGGATGGACTTATCGCTCGACATGATGAGGTTAGTGCAAGTCAATCAAGTAATGCTTTGGATACTAACCCTTCTTCCTCTAGTGCTTATCTTATGGCTACTACCAGTCAACTATAAGAGTGGAGGTACTCATTGGATTCTTGACAGTGGGTGCACCCAACACATGACCGGGAAGTCAACCATGTTCACCAACATTGATAAAGATGAAGACAATGAGAAGGTGACTTTTGGGAATAACTCAAAAGGGAGAGTCAGAGGGTCAGGCAAGGTGGCCATTATTGAGCACCTCCATCTCTCCAAGGTCTTTCTTGTGGAAACCCTCAACTTCAACCTCCTGTCTATTGGTCAACTCTATGACATGGGTTTCAAGTGCATATTTGATGAGGATGGTGCAATGATTGAAAATTCAAAGAAAGAGCTAGTATTTCATGGAGTGAGGCATGGGAACTTGTGTCATGGACTTCAAATCAAGCAACATGCCACCAAGTACTTGCCTCTTCACTAAGGCAACTAAAGGATGGTTGTGGCATAGAAGACTAGCGCATGTTGGAATGAATCAGCTCAAAAAAGTGGTCAAGAGGAATCTGGTTGAAGGAATCAAGGATGTGACCTTTGAGAAGGACAAACTGTGCAGTGCTTGTCAGGCTGGAAAGCAAGTTGCATCTTCACATCCCACCAAGTCTTTCATGTCTACATCTCATCCTCTGGAGCTCTTGCACATGAACTTGTTTGGACCAACACATTACAAGAGTCTGGGAGGGAACATATATTGCTTGGTGACTGTGGATGACTTCACGAGATACACCTGGACCTTCTTTCTTGTGGACAAGTCTCAAGCAAGTGATATCTTCAGAAAGTTTGCAAGAAGAGCAAAGAATGAGTTCAAGGCTAGCATTGTGAAGATAAGGAGTGGCAATGAGACTGAGTTCAAGAACACAACAGTAGAGGAATATTGTGACAAGAAGAGAATCAAGCATGAATTCTCCGCTACATATACTCCCGAGCAGAATGGAGTAGTGGAGAGGAAGAACAAGACACTCATCACTCTTGCTCGTGCCATGTTGGACGAGTATGGGACTCATGAGAGGTTTTGGGCTGAAGCAGTCAACACAGCTTGCTACACCTCCAACTGTGTCTATCTCCACCGACTGTTGAAGAAGACACCACACCATATGAGCTATTGGTGGGACGGAAACCCAATGTTTCCTATTTCTGAGTCCTTGGCTGCAAGTGCTACATTCTCAAAAAGAGGAGAAAGCCAGGGAAATTTGAGAAAAGAACTGATGAAGTCATTCTTGTTGGGTACTTAGGGACCTCTAAGGCATATAGGGTCTACAACTCAGCCACAGGTTGTGTGGAAGAATCCTATGATGTGCAATTTGATGAGTCAAATGGTTCTCAAAAGGGAGATGAATTTCTTGAAGTGAACATTGGTGATGAACCCATGAGGGAGGCTATGAGAAGAATGCTTGTGGGCGAGGTTTTACCCCACGAGGGCAATGATGGTGATATTGATGAGCCCTCTACTCCACCACCTGAAACAACCTCTTCCTCCGAGGTGCAAGAACCAACCCAAAATACCATAAGTACACCTTCTAGCTCCTCCCAAAATTCAGTGAGAGTTCACCCGCCAAGTGATGAGAAAACCCAAGTGAGAAGTGAGCCACAAACCTCCCCCACATACTTCACCACAAGCTACTTCTCAAAGCTCTTCACAAGATACCCTTCCATCCACTTCAAGCTCAAAGTCCAAAACAAGGAAGCATAAGAGTGACTCTCCCACCTCTCTAAGAATCCAAGACACTCATATCTCAAGAGAGCGAGCAATCCATGATGCACAAGATATTTTACCTAGAGCTCCTCCCACTCAAAAAGAACATCATCCTAGACCCAAAGCTATCAACAAGGACAATACTCAGGATTTGATCATTGGGAGTCCATCTCAAGGAGTTAGGACAAGGAGGAATCAATACAAGCCTAACTATGTGAGTGAAGAAAATGATGGTGAGGCAAATGTTGCAATTGAGAACTTCTCTTTTGTCTCCATGATTGAGCCCACAACAATGGAAGAGGCAATGAATGATCACAAGTGGGTTATTGCCATGCAAGAAGAATTGAACAACTTTTACAGATGCAAAGTATGGAAGTTAGTGGAAAGGCCCAAGAATCATATTCTGGTTGGCACCAAGTGGGTCTTCAAGAACAAACAAGATGAGAAAGGTGCAATTGTGAAAAACAAGGCTCGTTTAGTGGCTAAGGGGTACTCTCAAGTGGCGGGAATTGACTTTGAGGAAACATTCGCTCCCGTTGCTCGACTTGAAGCTATTCGGATCATGCTTGCCTATGCTTCACACAATGGCTTCAAGCTCTATCAAATGGATATGAAGAGTGCATTCTTGAATGGAGAGATAAATGAGAAAGTCTATGTGGAACAACCTCCAGGATTTGAGGATCCCAAACATCCTAGACATGTGTATAAACTGAAGAAGGCTCTCTATGGACAAAAGCAAGCACCAAGGACATGGTATGAACACTTGAGGAACTTCCTTCTCAAGAATGGGCTCAAGATTGGAAGCATTGATAGCACCTTGTTCACAAGGCATGTTGGGAAGGATCTCTTTGTGTGCCAAATCTATGTGGATGATATCATATATGGGTCAACAAATGAGAAGTACAATGAGGAGTTCTGGGAAATGATGGCAAAGGAATTTCAAATGTCTATGATTGGAGAGATCCATGTGTTCCTTGGTTTTCAAGTGAAGCAATTGAGATAAGGCAACTTCATCTATCAAGAAAAGTACACCAAGGATCTTCTCAAGAGGTTCAACATGGAAATAGCAAACCCTTGCACACTCCTATGGCAATAAGCAAACCCTTGGACATGGATGAAAAGGGAAAACCAGTGAACCCCAAGCTCTATAGATCAATGATTGGGTCCTTGCTCTATCTCACCGCCTCAAGATCGGACATCATGTTTAGTGTGTGCTTGTGCGCACGCTATCAAGCAAATCCAAAAGAGTCACACTTGAAGGTCGTGAAGAGGATACTAAGATACCTCAAGTACACACCTACCATGGGGTTGTGGTATACCCTAGAGGAACAAGCTTTGAGTTACTTGTGTATTCGGATTCGGACTTTGCATGATGCAAAGTGAATAGGAAGAGTACATCGGGAGGTTGCCAATTCCTTGGAAGATCTCTTGTATCTTGGAGCTCAAAAAAGCAAAACTCGATGGCTCTATCTACAACCGAAGCGGAGTACATGGCAGCAGGAGCATGTTGTGCTCAACTTCTCTACATGAGGCAAACACTCTCGGACTATGGTTACAACTTCACTCAAATGCTACTCTATTGTGATAGTGAAGCGACGATCAAGATGGCTCTCAAAACAGGAGATCATGGTCATGCAAAGCACATAGAGATCAAACATCATTTCATTCGAGATCATGTTGAGAAGAAGGACATTGACTTGGTGCATGTGCGAACTCATGAACAATTGGCGGATATCTTTACCAAGCCTCTTGACGAGAATACCTTCAACAAGCTAAGGGGAGAGCTCAATGTTCTCGACCTCTCCAACTTCACTTGAGTAACCCTAAAGCTTGTCTCTTGTAAATTTGTACAGCTTTGCTTGTTTGTTTTGTTGTTTGTGTCCTTGTTTGTGCTTGTTTCTCTTCTCTTGTAGGTTGACTACGGACCTCTTTGAGATAGCAATGGACATGGGTTAAGCTTGGGAAGGTGGTTCATGGTGTACCCAAGGCTTTGAAGAATGGTCCATTATGAGTAAGCTCAAGAAGGGAACAACTCGTCGTTGACACATTGGTTTGTAGTTTTTCTCTCTCTTTCTTTTAGCATCGCATCATGCATGTGTAAACTTGTTGCATTTTCATTCTTTGCATTCATGCATTCTTGTATTGTGATACCTTACATGCCTCCAAACATGTTTCTAGGGGGAGTTGCTTATTTACAATGTAATTATATGACCCTCTAGATGATCACATAGTGATCTTTGTGCTTCATGCCCATTGAGTCACGTTCAACCGAGCTCTGGGGTTAAATCTACTCGCGCGGCTCAAAGAAGAGTGATCATACATTCTCAACCCACTAATGACTAACCATTGCATACTTGAGAATTCTTTGTTGAGTCATGTGTGTAGGGGGAGCTATGGTGGAAGACCATTGTGACCAAGGAGGAGCACTATGAAAGGGGGAGTCTTTCTACCTCTTGTCTCTTATTATTTGCTTCTTGGTTCTCTTGTGCTTTATTTTTGGCTTGTGGTTTTTGGTGATAGGTGACAAAGGGGGAGAAGAACATAAAGATCCAAAAGCCAATACCAGTCAAAAAGGGGGAGAAGAAGTCAAAGGGGGAGAGGTTCATGAAGATCCAACACAAAAGATGGAAAGAAGAAAATTGAAGATAGAGAGAAGAACATGAAGGAATATGAAGAATCCAGAAAATTAAAGATAGAGAGAAGAACATGAAGGAACATGAAGAAACATGAAGAATCCAAATGCCAAGACTATGGTGACGAAGTGGAGAACATGAAGATGATCAAGACAATGGTGCATGTTCACTTGAAGTACATATGAAGATCATGACAAGATGAACATCCACACCAACATGGAGAAGAACAACAATAAATATCTACGCTGACATGAACATCTACGTCTATGGTGCATGTCTACATCAACAAGAACACCTACCACAACACCAAGATGGGCGCAAAATTCAAGTCAAGATAGATATCAAGTGCCCTACGTGATTGGGTAGTTCTTTCTCAACACCTAGCACATTCCAAGGGGGAGACTACTTCTAAGGTAAGGACCAAGGTAATCCTCTCATTCCATTCTTTTCCTTTGGTTCCTTATTGCTTGTCCGTTTTGGATCATCATAAGTAGTGGTTATCATCCATCACCAAAAAGGGGGATATTGTAAGGATCATGACCATTGAGGTCACCCAAAAGTATGAATGTTTTGGTGATGAATGACAAACATGAAATATGACTAATGTCTACATGAGTGTTGTTCGTGAAGAAAACCTCTTCTACTCTATGATGATTGCAGACGGCGGCCTTGGCGATTGATGACAATGACCACAAGCATGAAGGCTTGTGAACTTGATGGACTCCAAGGGTTGATGGAGATGGATCAAAACTAAGGACAAGCTATGGAGCAAGTGTTGGGAACACTTGTCTAGTTGTTAGGGCTTTGAGTCCATAGGAAAAACCGGACTATCAAGGGAGTCTAGGTCATTCTCTTAGGTCATGTCTAGTCGGTGATGTGCAAAATTGCTCGGTGAAATCATAGGCACTAGATGACAGTGGAGAAGCCAAGGAGCTGTTCGGAGAAGCTGGGAAACGAAGTCAAGCGAAGACGACAAGTTTCAGCTTCTGAACAAAATGACCGGATAGAGGGGTCAATGGTGACCGGACTGTACGGTCACTAGGTGAAGTTGTCTGGAACTTACAGCGAAGAAGCGAGGAAACTATCATAGTTGGAAGTTGTAGAGACCGGACGGTCCGGTCTACAGACCGGATGGTCCGGTCTGTACAAGTGACTCTGGACAGTGAGGAAACGAGCGCTGGAAATATTTTTGGACTGGAGAGAGAAACGGATCGGATGGTCCGATCAACCGACCGTACAGTTTGGTCAGTACAGTTTTCAGCAGGGTAGAGCCGTTGGTGCTCAGGTTTGCAGTGACCGGATAGTCCAGTCAGTAGGCCCAGAAAGCTGATTTCGTGGAGCAACGACTAGTTTGAGGTTGGAAGCTTATATAACTTCGTTGCTGGAGTCTTAGAGACCTCTCTTGGCCAGTGGAATATCTGAAAGCATTTGGTAAGGTCCAAGAGGAAAAGAGAAGAGCACTAGGAGGATATATTGCATATCTTGAGAGTGCTAGTGAGAGTAACATGGAGTGATCTTGCACATCTAAGGCTAGGTGTCCTTGAGATGTGATCTAGGTTGTAACTCTTGGTCTATGGTGAGACCTAGACCGGTTAGGTGTCGGTGATCGAGCCTATCGTGATTGGTTGTGAAGGCCATCACATGTTTGTACACGGTTTGAGCCCGCCGGTGAAAGGGGTATCGCTAGTGAGCGCCCGTGTCGGCTCGGGGAGTCCGGTAAGTTCTCGAGGGAGGCGAGCTTATGCCTTGATGGCAGCGGTGACGCGCACTGCGTCTTCACTTCGGGAGTGATTGCGGGCTCGTGGGCGAGAACTCCACATTAGTGGCGGGAGGGACCGGGACTCCGGCGGGAGTGGTCCAACGAGGAGTAGGGGAAGGCGCCATCCTTCCGAGACCTCGGGAAAAAAATCATGAGCCATCTCTTACTCTACTCCTTACTATGATGTTTTACTTTCCGTATTTATATATCGTGCTATTCATGCTTGTGTGCTTACCTTGCTCTAGTTGACTACCTTATAGACTTGCATGAATAGGCTTCTTTACTTGCTAGTAGTGCTTAGCCTTCATACTTGATTACTAGCATGTATAGGAGTTGCTTTGGCTTGATTGATCACCCTAGTATGTAATGTGCTACTCATGCTTGTGTGCTTTTCATGTGCTTGTTGATCTAGTAGCTTTGCATGAGTAGGACTCCTTGGTAGCTAATTGTGTGCTTCCGTGTATATTTGGTTACTAGCTTGCATAGGAGTTGTTTTGCCTTTGTGTGATCCACTAGTATGCTTAGGTTATTGATTCCTTTCATAGGTTCATTATCTTGCTAGGGTGATCATCACTAGGATTGTGTAGGAGTTGTTTTGAGTGATCGGTTAAAGAAATTATCGAATTTGGTACATAGTGCGAGTTCCCGATTCCCCCCCCCCCCTTTTCTCGGTCCTTTCAGCTCCGTCCACGGACCGTCGATGGAGAGTTGGTTATGTCGAGAACCACTTTTGTGTCCATAGCAGTTATCATTTTTTTAATTTTCCTTAGGTACTTATTTAGAAGTATAATCACTTCTGATTATGAATCTTGTAGAATATGTCAAACCTCTAATTTTATTTTTTTTCTTTTAAAATAATGCATCTCATAGAATATGTCGTATGAACAAAATTCTTCACACGTGCATGCCGCACGTGCATTACTACTATCACTTGAGATATCAGTTGAACACAATATGCAGAGAATTATATGAGTCCAAGCAGAACGGTCATGGATCTTCTATCGGTGATGGACCAAATAACACAGGAATTGGACATATAGGTATCTACTGTGCTTGATATAGTATACTTTGTGGGCAAATTTAATTTGACCAGCCTATTATTCTTTGCAGTTGTAGATAAAGCACAAAACAAAGATAGCAGGCCGCGCTTCGTTACTTGACCTGACCAATACATCGGTTCCGGTTCTGACAGGTTTTTATTATCATCGCGTGTTTATTCTGGTAATGATCATGATCGGTGCTCTTGTATTTGACTGATATAACCAATTAAGGGCAAATATTTTACTGATATAATCAATTCTGGTGATGTTTGTGGGGGAGCCTTCCAAATTACGCACATTATGACCAAATATGTCGATTAACCAAGAATGAACATTGACACGCGTCGACCGTTGGACACATCACGTGTCGCAGCCCGTTCTAAGCAACCAACACTACAATATTCGATCATAATATGTATAATTCCGGTATTCCCCGGCATGCACAAACAACACGCAAGATCGACGTGCACACCGCTAAGCCACATTTGTAAGTATCTTCATCACAAGAATTAACGAGAGAGCAAAAGTATTACATTACCTTAGCAGTATCTTTACTTAGCCAAATTTACATTAAAAGGGAAGTTTAGAGCTCATATGCTAAGTGTACAACCAACTTAGCATGAACAAGGACATGGTTATAAAGGTTTGGTCCTTGTTTAAGAGTTTACGCAGCGAAATTATAAAACAAAAGACGACGATGCTCCACTACGAGCACCATCCGCGTCACCTTCTCAACAACCAACTACTCCAGCCCTTTACCCCCATCGGTGGCAGGGTAGAAGTAGCCATACACGTACTCATCCACACCTGCAAAACTCAACAAATAACATCGTGAGTACGATGGTACTCAGCAAGACTTACACGGAGAGTCATATAGCTCTCATCCAAAGGAATATGCATTTGGCCTTGGACAAGAAGAAGACAATTAGGATGACAAGTGCGTAAAAGCCATTAATATTTTTAAAGTGATTAACTTGCATTTCTATGACATAAGTGAAACTATTGGGCAACCTCTACAGAAAACAACCCAATGTATAAGCAAAAGTACTAGTAATTCATAGTTCTTTCCATTCCCAAATCACATCCTATGGGAAAATAATCATGATGAATGGAGACGCCCCAAGGCGTGG
The DNA here is from genome assembly GCA_030378355.1 of Eleusine indica. Taxonomy (NCBI): domain Eukaryota; kingdom Viridiplantae; phylum Streptophyta; class Magnoliopsida; order Poales; family Poaceae; genus Eleusine; species Eleusine indica. Next base: position 19,741,584 of record CM059494.1, read on the forward strand.
TCATAACCGAGACCGCGGTAATTCGAATTGATTTTACACCCTGCAGGGGTTGTACAACTTTACCCACACGTCACAAAGACCACAGCCCATATGACCCGTCGGTCATAAGGAGTAATTCATTATGACAACCCTTCCAAATACGCTCCGACCATTTGCCAGACGTCCGGTTAAGGCAAGTTGGTCGCACTAGGCCCTCGGGGGTCATCCCTAGCACCTTCTTCAGCCCCCGAACTCGCAAGCCAAATGGTCGTAGCTAGATAAGGAGTGAGGCTTGCCTACCCATATGTCAGCATGTGGTATGTACGATTACGTGCCAAGGTTTATGTACAAACTATCAAGGATTTCCCCTCTATCTAGTTCATAGCCATCATTAACAATTTCAGCATGACATGGTCAACGATTTCAAGTATCCACCTATGTCACGCGAACGATGGTGACCTTCCACCGTTCAACTTCTACCGCATTAAGATAAAGCATCACTAAGCAATTACCGATTATCCCCCAACACCTGGACCTACCCCACTTAGTTACAAGGATAAGGGTAATCCAATAAACAAGGAAGATAATGCATCAAATAGGATACGACAATTTCTCTAGTGTCCAGCTAATGCAATAGGTCAATTGACTCAAGCCTCATTTAGACTGATCTAAAATAGTTTGAGATATGCATAGATGCTTGCCTTGAGTTGCAGGTTCACCACTTACGTTCTCCGGCTCAATTCCACCCTCCATGTTACCCTCCGTCGGTTCGTTCTCTAAAAGAAAGAATGATGCAATGAAATAAATATGCTTGCAATGCTATGAGAGGACGTGCAAATGAATGAATCAGGAAGAGATGCAAGCCATGATCTGATGAGAAAACAAGGAGTATACACCTTTCATTATTGAACATATAAACAAGGAAAGGAAAAGAAAAGAAAAGAAAAGAATAGAAAAGTCAAAATTTGCTCTCAGTGTGGGTTGCCGAATCAACGGCCATCCAATGCTCTAAGATCCTTGACCTGTATAGCAGCATGTATCCAATATCCTAGGATATGGTCCGTGTCGCCACACTAGCCTTACTTAGCCTGCTTTCATCATTGAGCATGTGTCGATCGCCTACGTAGAATAGATAAGTAGTACAAAGAGACAAGGATAAGAATAAAGAACTCAAAATTTGCTCTCAGTGCGGGTTGCCGAATCAACGGCCATCCAACGCTCTAAGATCCTCGACATGTACAACAACATGTATTCGATATCCTAGGATATGGTCCATGTCGCCACACTAGCCTCACTTAGCTTGCTTTCATCATTGAGCATGGGTCGATTGCCGACGTAGAATAGATAAGTAGTATAGAGAGACAAGGAGAAGAATAGAAAAGTCAAAATTTGCTCTCAGTGCGTGTTGCCGAATCAACGGCCTTCCAACGCTCAAATAAGATCCTCGACCTGTACAACAACATGTATCCAATATCCTAAGATATGGCCCATGTTACCGGACAAGTCTCACGTAGCCCGCTTTCATCATTGAGCATGAGCCTATCAACTATATGTACCATCCGTTCATAGGAACATCGCATATATACCAATATATATCATAAGCAGCAAGCATATGGCATATATATCACCATATATATCATATGCAGGAAGTATTTGGCATATATATCATAGGCAGCAATCATATGACAACAAATTAAATATATGGTAGTAAAATAAGTGGAGCCCCTCTATGATTAGGAAACTGATATCTAGGATATTTTTTACTAATAGTGGTGCTACCAATACATTCAGAAATTCAATAAGGTTCTACAGTGTATAGTGCTTCACTAAAGCAGTGAAAAAAAAATTGACTTCAAACAAAGAAACCATAGGAAACACATTTTCTCACAAAACCATAGGGGCAATAAGAAGTCCCAAATATTTGCTTAAGTCATTCACAACCAATAGAAGTATAGAATGCAGCAATTCCAAACAAGTGCAGAACATAGGAACAATCACTTCGGACTTCAAGAACAGAGCAAGGATTTAAGTGCAAACATTTGACCATCTCTTGTTATTCTCTATGGAACAGGCAGAAAAGCAGCCATCCATCAAGAATAAAGCAAGTATAGATCACTTCAATAAAAACAGTGAAATAGTGAAACATAACCAACAGTCAAGGAAACATAACCAATAGTGAAACATAGGTAGGAAAGTGTAGAATCAAGGATGTACTGATAATAAAGAAAGAAAGTTGGTAACCCAGTGACTAATAAAAAGTTCACATAACCAGCAGTCAATTATGCTAATTTGTTTTATCAACAGTGAAACCACACCCCATCAATTAGCCATGATCACTTCAATAAAAACAATGAAAAGGAATCCACACAAAAAGCCAATACCCAGTTACCCCCAGCATGCCTTGGACAGACGGGAGCCTAGGAATCTACCAAGAACCCTACTATCTAAAACCAGAAGCAGATCTATGCAACATCAAATGAATCGAGGATGATGTTAACACAATACCCTTGATTTTTATTATAGTTTAATTAAGCTCCATGAATCTGGACCTATCCATTAATGATAAGGTTAAAAAAAAGTTGGCCTCAGTTTGAGTTCATAGTTCAGGTTGTAACATGTGTATCAAATGTAATGTAACCAATCTGAGACAAATGAATTCACACAAGCACCACCGACGCGACGCTAGAGATGTCAATAGAACACAAGAAACTAGTTTATTTGACAACTGAAGAATGTCATGGAAAATGGGAACTCCAAGAGTGGGGAGCGTTATCACAAATATTTGGGCTTGCTGACAATTATCCGAACCAGACTCACTGCATTATGTAAATAACCTGTTTTTAAGCTATGAAACCAGCACGATGAGCATGCTTAACAATCAAATTTCATGCTCGTTGACTCGTTGTGCAATGTTCTACAGCATGTGGGGAAAGGATTCCAAGTAAAACAATGAAACATCCATGAAACAAAATGAAGATAGCTCTTAAACCCTAGCTTTCCCACGCAGCAGCGGGTCTCTCCCCATGCTCAGAACCCGAGCTTGGTCCGACGATGGCCGCAAAAAGGGCACATCAGAGAGCAGGGCAGAGGGAGGGGGAGAGGAGAACGGGCGCACCTGGTCGGAGCTCATCGGACGAGCGGGAGAAGGAGGAGGCCCGCGTGGTCGGGGAGGGTGCACCTGGTCAGAGGACGGGACCCGTGCCTGCGGCGGTGCTCGGGGAGGAGGGCAGCCCGACGCGGCGGTGCTCGGGGAAGAGAGTGACGAGGGATGAGGAGGCAGGGGCGCGGTGAGGAGAGGAGGCCCACGCGGCGGCTGGGGTCGGGGAAGGGGCCCGCACGGTGGTCGTCGACGAGGAGAGGAGGAGAAGGCCCACGCGGCGGCCGGGGTCGAGGAGTACGCCCACACGGCGACCAGGGTCGGGGAGGGGGCCCGCGTGGCGGCCGTCGACGAGGAGAGGGGGAGGAGGCCCACGCGGTGGCCGTTGATGAGGAGATGGGGAGGAGGCCCACGCAGCGGCCGTCGACGAGGAGAGGGGGAGGAGGCCCACGCGATCGGCGATGAGCTCGAGGAGGATCGGCGGTCGTCGACGAGCTCGAGGAGGTGGCGGCGCTAAGGACGGATTTGGGCAGCCTTATGGCGTGGAGAAAAGCTTCAGGGAGTTAGGGTTTGGGCCCTGCACGCGCCCTTGGTTATATAGGGTTTCACTCTTTAGCGGCGGCTCACAAGGCCAACCACCGCTAAAGAGCAATAGCGGCGGTTGGCTTCGTAAGCCGCCGCTATTCTAAAATATTTTATAAAATATATTCATTTTAGAAAGTTTTAAAAATATATTTATTTTAGGAAGCTATTAAAATACCTTATTCATTTAGAAAGCTATTAAAAAAATACATTTTAAAATACCTTATTCATTTAGAAAGCTATTAAAAATACATTTTAAAATACCTTATTCATTTAGAAGGCTATTAAAAAATATATTATTCATTTAGAAAGCTTTTAAAAAATATATTATTTATTTAGAAAGCTTTTAAAAAATATATTATTCATTTAGAAGTACATTATTCATTTAGAAATAACATTATTCATTTTGAAATATATTATTCATTTAGAAATATATTATTCATTTGGAAATATATTATTCATTTAGAAATATATTAAAAGGCCTTATTCTTTTGCAGAAAAGCCCATAAGTAAGGTAAATTCTATTTTGGTCCTGGATTTTTGCAAAAACACCACTAGACTTTCGCAAAATTATATTTTCTATCCATATATATTTTTTCAAAATTACAATAAGGTCCTTAGAACCTTGCTACAATTACAGATATGCCCGTATATATATTTTTTGAAGATTGTATTACTCATTTCCCTATAAAATTATATTTTAGCCCCTACATTTTATAGAAATCATATCTTCTCAAGCGTGTAAGTCTCTTTTAAGCCATTATTGCATTCGCGCCTTTGTTAGGACATGTACTATTGCTTTATATTCAAATAAGCATAAATTACATAGAACATAATACAAGGTTCGAATAATAAATTACATAGAACATAATAAAAGATGCTTGAGTTAGCCTGGAACGACTTTTCCTTCACAGTGATCGGTGCACATGTAGGACATTCCGCCAGTAAAGGAGAGTTTTGCTTCTAAGACTTTAAAATTTTTCGGATTTACGAAACATGACACCTCATCATATTGATTGTAGTCATCTCGATCCTCCACATTCTCCACTCCAACGATTCGTTGTTTATCTAGAACAACAATATTTCTTTTCGTCCTTTGGATCACGTACATAAAACACCTGTTCCACGGTCTTGGCAAGTATCCAAGGCTCATATTTGTGACGAACATTGTTAAGATCAACAATTGTGAAACCATATTCATCCACCTCGACGTCATTAGGGTGCTTCACCCATTTGCATTTAAATATAGGAATCTGTAAATTTGCATCGTAGTCTAGTTCCCATATTTCCTCAATGTACCCGTAATACAAGGTCATCTGGTCCTCTTCATCAGTGGCTTCTACTCGTACACCACTGTTTTGACACTTGCTCTTCTTATCCTTCTGTTGGGTGTAGAAGGTAAAACCATTGATGTCGTATGCCTGAAAGGTAACCACGGTTCTTCTCGGGCGGTTAGCCAACTTTCTCAACATTTTCTCTTCCACGGACTCGCCACTTGGAAGGTCGTGGGAGCTAAACCATGATGTGAAAGAGCGCTTGTGCTCGTCTATGATCCATTTATCCGTCACATCCTTGTTGTCCTGGTGGAGCTCTAATAGATGTTTCTCAAAGTACGGTGCCACAATCTAGGTCTGTTGTAATACGCTGAAATATGCTTGGTCCACTCGTTTAAAGTCACGGTCGATAAATGATCTACGTCCTTTTGTACCTTTTCCAGATAATCTACCCTCATCATGAGACACGGGGAGACCAATTGATCTGCTACCATCATTAATGTAATCTGAGCAACATTCGATGATCTCCTCGGTTGTGTAGCCCTCGATCATAGACCCCTCTGGATGTGAACGAGTACGTACATAGCGATTCAATACATACATGAACCTCTCAAACGGAAACATCTGATGTAGGTAGACAGGGCCCAATGCAGAGATCTGGTTAATAATATGAATCATGAAGTGTTCCATCGTCTCGAAAAAGGATGGAGGGAACACCATCTCAAGTATGCACATTGTTTCCTTCATGTGGGTCCGTAGGTCATTTAACTCGTCTTCAGTTATCATCTTCTTCGATACCGTGTTGAAGAAGTAGCAAAGGCGAGTTACAGCCAACTTTAGCCATTTTGATTTAAGAGCTCTGATAGCTATAGGGAGAAACACCGAAAGCATTATGTGGCAATCGTGAGTGTTGTATCCACTTATGTTCAACTCTTCCATGTTTACAAGATTCTTGATATTCGATGAGAAACCCGTCGGTACTTTAATGCCACTAAGGCACTTACAGAATGCTATTTTCTCCTTAATCGTAAGTGTGTAGGCTGCCGGTGGGAGAAAGTACATTCCATTTGCTCTTTCTTGCGGATGGAGCTCTGATCTTATTCCCATCACTACAAGATCTCTACGTGCGCTGAATCCATCCTTTGTCTTACCTAGTTGGTCGAGTATAAGTCCGCTACTACTGTCAAATACACCCTTCCCAATATGCATCCAGTCGAAGGCATGATTCACTTCCAATTCTTTCCAATAATTGAAATATACAAAGAAAATGGATTTCTTCTTAAACAGCGTGAGACCTTTTGCCTTTTTGACTCCCTTCACCGACTTTCCAAAAATAACACTGATATTTTTAACAACATCAAACACGACCCTGCCAGTCCAACGTTGAGGTTCTATGTCGTTCTCAACATTGCAATCAAAGTATCTAGCCATCACACGATACTTGTGTTTTGCTGGTAAAAGTCAACGGTTTCGCATATACACTAGCTTTTGGGATGCTGGAAGGTACATATGGGATGTATCATCAACGCATATGAAACATGTCGCCTTTCCTTTAACCTGTCCTGATAGCGCACTTAATGTAGGGGAATCACGTACTGTGCAAAAAATAATTGCTTTGAGCGTGAAGTACTCTCTTTGATACTCATCCCATTTGATCGAATGGGTTCATCCTGTCTGTACTTAATGCAAACCGTATGTTTGTTTCCTCATTAGAGAAGTCTCGATGATCCTTATCAAACTTTTTTCACTGTGTTCCATCTGCGGGATGCCTGAGCTTACCGTCCCACCTTGCGTGCATGCCATGTCATCATTGCCGTATCCGTAAGGTTGGCGAACAAGCATTTGATGCAATCGACCACGGGTAAGTACCACATCACTAAGGCAAGAACCTTACTATCATCACTATCATCGATGATAGAACTTTTTTTCTTCTTTCTCCCCTTAGTTGTATTCTACGCCACCATCAGTGTCATAATCGTTGTTCCTCTTGTAACGACTGCGTTTGCACCTTGGGCATCTCACAGCGTCCTGATGCTTCTTTCAATATAATATGCAATGATTTGGACACGCGTAAATTTTTTGCACGCCCAATGAAAATAGAGAAATCAGCTTCTTAGCAAGGTATGTTGTCATTGACAACAAGTTGGGCTTTGGCAGCGCATCGGAAATAAGTTCCAACAAATCCGTGAAACTAGCGTCCGACCAGCCATGCGTGGCCTTTAGCTTAATTAGCTCAAGTACAGTACGCAACACGGTGAACTATTTACAATATCCCTTAGATTCATCATATAATGGATCCTTTGATGCCTTCTCTATTCTATAAAAATTATCAAGCCCTTTAGTTATACCGGCATTGATCAATACATGTGGCTCAATGTGACATAACAACTCCTCAACATCAAAATCAGCTTCACCAGGCGACTCCGTCGCATCTGCATCAGGCGAATTGACAACCTCGACTTCAACTTCAATATGCTCATCAAATTCCATATCGACCACACTGTTCTCACCATATTTTGTCCACCTCGTATAACCCTCAACAAAACCTCTCCGCACCAAGTGTGATTTGATTACCTCTATATCGTTGCACAGCTTCTGATTCTTGCAATCAAAACACGGACAATATATATTAGTTGTCCGTTCATGTCGAGCTTGTTGAGCGGCCCCTTGAAGAATTTGGAGACTTCGCATAAAAATATTGGACCCGGTCGTGGCACCTCGTACATCCAAGATCTATCCATCGCGAACAACCTTGAACGAAAACCCAAAAATTATTAAAATTCATTAATTAATTATGTGCGACAAAAATTTAAACATTCACTAAATATTACATAAAGTGAGAAATATTATGCCAACATCAAATTATTTTATATTGTCTTTAACTTTTATCACCATCTATCCAAAAAATATTAGATATTAATTAATTAATTATGTGTAACAAAAGATTTAAATATTCACTAAATATATAAACATTAAAAAATAAATTACATGAAGTGAGAAATATTATGCAAGGTAAAATAAAACAAACATCAAATTATTTTATATATTAATTAACTTTTATCAAGAAATAAAAAAAAAACCGGACTATCAGAGGGTCTAGGTCATTCTATTAGGTCATGTCTAGTCGGTGATGTGCAAGGTTACTCGGTGAAATCACAGGCACTAGATGACAGTGGAGAAGCCAAGGAGCTGTTCGAAGAAGCCGGGAAACGAAGTCAAGCGAAGACAACAAGTTTCAGCTTCTGGACATAGTGACCAGACAGAGGGGTCAATAGTGACCAGACTGTACGGTCACTAGGTGAAGTTGTCTGGGACTTACAGCGAAGAAGCGAGGAAACTGTCAGAGTTGGAAGTTGTAGAGACCGGATGGTCCGGTCTATAGACTGGACGGTCCGGTCTGTACAAGTGACTCTAGGCAGCGAGGAAGCGAGCACTGTAAATGTTTCTGGACTGGAGAGAGAAACGGATCGGACGGTCCGATCAACTGACCGTACGGTCCGGTCAGTACAGGATTTCAGCAAGGCAGAACCGTTGGTGCTTAGGTTTGTAGTGACCGGACAGTCCGGTCAGGCAGTGACCGGACAATCCGGTCAGTAGGCCCAGAAAGTTGATTTCGTGGAGCAACGGCTAGTTTGAGGTTGGAAGCCTATATAACTTCGTTGCTGGGGTCTTGGAGACCTCACTTGGCCAGTGGAATACCTGAGAGAATTTTGTAAGGTCCAAGAGGAAAAGAGGAGAGCACTAGGAGGAGATATTGCATATCTTGAGAGTGCTAGTGAGAGTAACATGGAGTGATCTTGCACATCTAAGGCTAGATGTTCTTGAGGGTGTGATCTAGGTTGTAACTCTTGGTCTATGGTGAGACCTAGACCGGTTAGGTGTCGCTGATCGAGCCTATCGTGATTGGTTGTAAAGGCCATCACACGTTTGTACACGGTTTGAGCCCGCCGATGAAAGGGACATCACTAGTGAGTGCCCGTGTCGGCTCGAGGAGTCCGGCAAGTTCTCGAGGGAGGTGAGCTTGTGCCTTAGTGGCAGCGGTGACTCGCACCTTGTAGACTTGCATGAATAGACTTCTTTACTTGCTAGTAGTGCTTAGCCTTCATACTTGATTACTAGCATGTATAGGAGTTGCTTTGGCTTGATTGATCACCCTACTATGTAATGTGCTACTCATGCTTTTGTGCTTTCCATGTGCTTGTTGATCTAGTAGCTTTGCATGAGTAGGACTCCTTGCTAGCTAGTTGTGTGCTTCCGCGTATCTTTGGTTACTACATTGCATAGGAGTTATTTTGCCTTTGTGTGATCCACTAGTATGCTTAGGTTGTTGATTCCTTTCATAGGTTCATTATCTTACTAGTGTGATCACCACTAAGATTGTGTAGGAGTTGTTTTGAATGGTCGGTTAAAGAAATTGGCGAATTTGGTATATAGTGCGAGTTCCCAATTCACCCCCCCCCCCTCTCGATCACTCGGTCCTTTCAAGTGGTATCAGAGCCAAGTGCTCATCATAGGGCTTAACCACCTTGAGTAGTGACCATATTGAGTTGGGATGTCATCCCATTCGGGGCCGGGTCATGGCTTATGGAAGGATCGCTTGAAAAGCTACCTAAATGCCATGATTTCGGGTGAGTTGATGGACACACTTGTGGACTTTGCCAATACCTTTACCGATGATCATGTGTATGATGATGATGATGATTGTGTGGATGTGCCTAGTACTAGTGAGTGCCTAGATTCTACTAGTGATGATTTGATAGGTTGCTCTACTAGTGTGCCTAATGTGATGATTGATGATGTTGGCTCTCTTGATCTTGCTTGCTCTTCTAGTATGACTAGTGATGATAATGTTTGTGAGTCTTTTATTGGTCATGCTAGTGATCCGCTTGTTGAGGAGTTCTTTGCTTTTCATGCTAATGATAATGAGGACGTACTTGACTCTCTTATTCGCTTACCAGGTATTGTGGACAAGATTGAATCAAATGAAGAATCCTTCAAGCTTCTCAAGATTGTGATAGTCGAGAAGATTCTCACCTTGCTCCCTAGTAGCAAGCTCCTTTACACCACCCTCAGTCTTCTGATGGAGAAGGGTCTCTCCGTCGAGGAAGTGATTGAGTTGCTCTTTAAAGATGAGGAGATCACCGCAAGCTAGACCGGGGAGAAGACTTCCAAGGCAAACATTGGAGCATCTTCAAGAAAAAGGAAAGAAGTAGCTTCAAGCTCAAACTTCTTTGATCCCTCCACAAGATTTCCTTGCAGCAGCTTCTACAACCCTTCTGGATCAAGACCTACACCAAGCTCTTCATCAGGCGCTTCATCAAGCTCTACCTCAAGTGTCATTCCATGTTCTATACCAAGCACTTCGGGTGGACCACGCATTAGTGTGGGGGGAGCGGCAACAACATTACTAGCACGGTCATTTGAGATGATCAATCTGGCGCCTCCACCACTACCTCCACAACAAGATCAACTCTGGCACATGCATCGAGCTCGACAATAGGAGTTCTTCTTTGAGTTTGATGAAATTGTGAGAAATCAAAGTGATGACCTTTTTGAGACTTTCTTGAGGATTTATGATCTTGTGTGCAGGATAAACTCTTTCAGAGGCCTTCGAAAGATAGCACCAATTGAAGTGACCGACAAGCTCCTCCAACTGATCACAACTCCTAAGATGGGTTTCTTACTCGAGGAGGTTATCAACAGGAGGCATGAGCTCTCAATTGAGAGAGCAATGGAGATGATACTCGTGCTCCACTCACAAGTAGGACATGTGCTTGAGCACGTCACTGGCCTCTATGATCCTCCCCATTATTATATTGACCTCGACAATGTGCACATAGGGAATGGTCATGGATATTGGAGGTATCGTGCTCCTCACTATCCTATCAGGAGGAGACTTCAGGAAGGGATTGCAAGGATCCCTATCTATGAGGATGGACTTATCGCTCGACATGATGAGGTTAGTGCAAGTCAATCAAGTAATGCTTTGGATACTAACCCTTCTTCCTCTAGTGCTTATCTTATGGCTACTACCAGTCAACTATAAGAGTGGAGGTACTCATTGGATTCTTGACAGTGGGTGCACCCAACACATGACCGGGAAGTCAACCATGTTCACCAACATTGATAAAGATGAAGACAATGAGAAGGTGACTTTTGGGAATAACTCAAAAGGGAGAGTCAGAGGGTCAGGCAAGGTGGCCATTATTGAGCACCTCCATCTCTCCAAGGTCTTTCTTGTGGAAACCCTCAACTTCAACCTCCTGTCTATTGGTCAACTCTATGACATGGGTTTCAAGTGCATATTTGATGAGGATGGTGCAATGATTGAAAATTCAAAGAAAGAGCTAGTATTTCATGGAGTGAGGCATGGGAACTTGTGTCATGGACTTCAAATCAAGCAACATGCCACCAAGTACTTGCCTCTTCACTAAGGCAACTAAAGGATGGTTGTGGCATAGAAGACTAGCGCATGTTGGAATGAATCAGCTCAAAAAAGTGGTCAAGAGGAATCTGGTTGAAGGAATCAAGGATGTGACCTTTGAGAAGGACAAACTGTGCAGTGCTTGTCAGGCTGGAAAGCAAGTTGCATCTTCACATCCCACCAAGTCTTTCATGTCTACATCTCATCCTCTGGAGCTCTTGCACATGAACTTGTTTGGACCAACACATTACAAGAGTCTGGGAGGGAACCTATATTGCTTGGTGACTGTGGATGACTTCACGAGATACACCTGGACCTTCTTTCTTGTGGACAAGTCTCAAGCAAGTGATATCTTCAGAAAGTTTGCAAGAAGAGCAAAGAATGAGTTCAAGGCTAGCATTGTGAAGATAAGGAGTGGCAATGAGACTGAGTTCAAGAACACAACAGTAGAGGAATATTGTGACAAGAAGAGAATCAAGCATGAATTCTCCGCTACATATACTCCCGAGCAGAATGGAGTAGTGGAGAGGAAGAACAAGACACTCATCACTCTTGCTCGTGCCATGTTGGACGAGTATGGGACTCATGAGAGGTTTTGGGCTGAAGCAGTCAACACAGCTTGCTACACCTCCAACTGTGTCTATCTCCACCGACTGTTGAAGAAGACACCACACCATATGAGCTATTGGTGGGACGGAAACCCAATGTTTCCTATTTCTGAGTCCTTGGCTGCAAGTGCTACATTCTCAAAAAGAGGAGAAAGCCAGGGAAATTTGAGAAAAGAACTGATGAAGTCATTCTTGTTGGGTACTTAGGGACCTCTAAGGCATATAGGGTCTACAACTCAGCCACAGGTTGTGTGGAAGAATCCTATGATGTGCAATTTGATGAGTCAAATGGTTCTCAAAAGGGAGATGAATTTCTTGAAGTGAACATTGGTGATGAACCCATGAGGGAGGCTATGAGAAGAATGCTTGTGGGCGAGGTTTTACCCCACGAGGGCAATGATGGTGATATTGATGAGCCCTCTACTCCACCACCTGAAACAACCTCTTCCTCCGAGGTGCAAGAACCAACCCAAAATACCATAAGTACACCTTCTAGCTCCTCCCAAAATTCAGTGAGAGTTCACCCGCCAAGTGATGAGAAAACCCAAGTGAGAAGTGAGCCACAAACCTCCCCCACATACTTCACCACAAGCTACTTCTCAAAGCTCTTCACAAGATACCCTTCCATCCACTTCAAGCTCAAAGTCCAAAACAAGGAAGCATAAGAGTGACTCTCCCACCTCTCTAAGAATCCAAGACACTCATATCTCAAGAGAGCGAGCAATCCATGATGCACAAGATATTTTACCTAGAGCTCCTCCCACTCAAAAAGAACATCATCCTAGACCCAAAGCTATCAACAAGGACAATACTCAGGATTTGATCATTGGGAGTCCATCTCAAGGAGTTAGGACAAGGAGGAATCAATACAAGCCTAACTATGTGAGTGAAGAAAATGATGGTGAGGCAAATGTTGCAATTGAGAACTTCTCTTTTGTCTCCATGATTGAGCCCACAACAATGGAAGAGGCAATGAATGATCACAAGTGGGTTATTGCCATGCAAGAAGAATTGAACAACTTTTACAGATGCAAAGTATGGAAGTTAGTGGAAAGGCCCAAGAATCATATTCTGGTTGGCACCAAGTGGGTCTTCAAGAACAAACAAGATGAGAAAGGTGCAATTGTGAAAAACAAGGCTCGTTTAGTGGCTAAGGGGTACTCTCAAGTGGCGGGAATTGACTTTGAGGAAACATTCGCTCCCGTTGCTCGACTTGAAGCTATTCGGATCATGCTTGCCTATGCTTCACACAATGGCTTCAAGCTCTATCAAATGGATATGAAGAGTGCATTCTTGAATGGAGAGATAAATGAGAAAGTCTATGTGGAACAACCTCCAGGATTTGAGGATCCCAAACATCCTAGACATGTGTATAAACTGAAGAAGGCTCTCTATGGACAAAAGCAAGCACCAAGGACATGGTATGAACACTTGAGGAACTTCCTTCTCAAGAATGGGCTCAAGATTGGAAGCATTGATAGCACCTTGTTCACAAGGCATGTTGGGAAGGATCTCTTTGTGTGCCAAATCTATGTGGATGATATCATATATGGGTCAACAAATGAGAAGTACAATGAGGAGTTCTGGGAAATGATGGCAAAGGAATTTCAAATGTCTATGATTGGAGAGATCCATGTGTTCCTTGGTTTTCAAGTGAAGCAATTGAGATAAGGCAACTTCATCTATCAAGAAAAGTACACCAAGGATCTTCTCAAGAGGTTCAACATGGAAATAGCAAACCCTTGCACACTCCTATGGCAATAAGCAAACCCTTGGACATGGATGAAAAGGGAAAACCAGTGAACCCCAAGCTCTATAGATCAATGATTGGGTCCTTGCTCTATCTCACCGCCTCAAGATCGGACATCATGTTTAGTGTGTGCTTGTGCGCACGCTATCAAGCAAATCCAAAAGAGTCACACTTGAAGGTCGTGAAGAGGATACTAAGATACCTCAAGTACACACCTACCATGGGGTTGTGGTATACCCTAGAGGAACAAGCTTTGAGTTACTTGTGTATTCGGATTCGGACTTTGCATGATGCAAAGTGAATAGGAAGAGTACATCGGGAGGTTGCCAATTCCTTGGAAGATCTCTTGTATCTTGGAGCTCAAAAAAGCAAAACTCGATGGCTCTATCTACAACCGAAGCGGAGTACATGGCAGCAGGAGCATGTTGTGCTCAACTTCTCTACATGAGGCAAACACTCTCGGACTATGGTTACAACTTCACTCAAATGCTACTCTATTGTGATAGTGAAGCGACGATCAAGATGGCTCTCAAAACAGGAGATCATGGTCATGCAAAGCACATAGAGATCAAACATCATTTCATTCGAGATCATGTTGAGAAGAAGGACATTGACTTGGTGCATGTGCGAACTCATGAACAATTGGCGGATATCTTTACCAAGCCTCTTGACGAGAATACCTTCAACAAGCTAAGGGGAGAGCTCAATGTTCTCGACCTCTCCAACTTCACTTGAGTAACCCTAAAGCTTGTCTCTTGTAAATTTGTACAGCTTTGCTTGTTTGTTTTGTTGTTTGTGTCCTTGTTTGTGCTTGTTTCTCTTCTCTTGTAGGTTGACTACGGACCTCTTTGAGATAGCAATGGACATGGGTTAAGCTTGGGAAGGTGGTTCATGGTGTACCCAAGGCTTTGAAGAATGGTCCATTATGAGTAAGCTCAAGAAGGGAACAACTCGTCGTTGACACATTGGTTTGTAGTTTTTCTCTCTCTTTCTTTTAGCATCGCATCATGCATGTGTAAACTTGTTGCATTTTCATTCTTTGCATTCATGCATTCTTGTATTGTGATACCTTACATGCCTCCAAACATGTTTCTAGGGGGAGTTGCTTATTTACAATGTAATTATATGACCCTCTAGATGATCACATAGTGATCTTTGTGCTTCATGCCCATTGAGTCACGTTCAACCGAGCTCTGGGGTTAAATCTACTCGCGCGGCTCAAAGAAGAGTGATCATACATTCTCAACCCACTAATGACTAACCATTGCATACTTGAGAATTCTTTGTTGAGTCATGTGTGTAGGGGGAGCTATGGTGGAAGACCATTGTGACCAAGGAGGAGCACTATGAAAGGGGGAGTCTTTCTACCTCTTGTCTCTTATTATTTGCTTCTTGGTTCTCTTGTGCTTTATTTTTGGCTTGTGGTTTTTGGTGATAGGTGACAAAGGGGGAGAAGAACATAAAGATCCAAAAGCCAATACCAGTCAAAAAGGGGGAGAAGAAGTCAAAGGGGGAGAGGTTCATGAAGATCCAACACAAAAGATGGAAAGAAGAAAATTGAAGATAGAGAGAAGAGCATGAAGGAATATGAAGAATCCAGAAAATTAAAGATAGAGAGAAGAACATGAAGGAACATGAAGAAACATGAAGAATCCAAATGCCAAGACTATGGTGACGAAGTGGAGAACATGAAGATGATCAAGACAATGGTGCATGTTCACTTGAAGTACATATGAAGATCATGACAAGATGAACATCCACACCAACATGGAGAAGAACAACAATAAATATCTACGCTGACATGAACATCTACGTCTATGGTGCATGTCTACATCAACAAGAACACCTACCACAACACCAAGATGGGCGCAAAATTCAAGTCAAGATAGATATCAAGTGCCCTACGTGATTGGGTAGTTCTCTCTCAACACCTAGCACATTCCAAGGGGGAGACTACTTCTAAGGTAAGGACCAAGGTAATCCTCTCATTCCATTCTTTTCCTTTGGTTCCTTATTGCTTGTCCGTTTTGGATCATCATAAGTAGTGGTTATCATCCATCACCAAAAAGGGGGATATTGTAAGGATCATGACCATTGAGGTCACCCCAAAGTATGAATGTTTTGGTGATGAATGACAAACATGAAATATGACTAATGTCTACATGAGTGTTGTTCGTGAAGAAAACCTCTTCTACTTTATGATGATTGTAGACGGCGGCCTTGGCGATTGATGACAATGACCACAAGCATGAAGGCTTGTGAACTTGATGGACTCCAAGGGTTGATGGAGATGGATCAAAACTAAGGACAAGCTATGGAGCAAGTGTTGGGAACACTTGTCTAGTTGTTAGGGCTTTGAGTCCATAGGAAAAACCGGACTATCAAGAGAGTCTAGGTCATTCTCTTAGGTCATGTCTAGTCGGTGATGTGCAAAATTGCTCGGTGAAATCATAGGTACTAGATGACAGTGGAGAAGCCAAGGAGCTGTTCGGAGAAGCTGGGAAACGAAGTCAAGCGAAGACGACAAGTTTCAGCTTCTGAACAAAATGACCGGATAGAGGGGTCAATGGTGACCGGACTGTACGGTCGCTAGGTGAAGTTGTCTGGAACTTACAGCGAAGAAGCGAGGAAACTATCATAGTTGGAAGTTGTAGAGACCGGACGGTCCGGTCTACAGACCGGATGGTCCGGTCTGTACAAGTGACTCTGGACAGTGAGGAAACGAGCGCTGGAAATATTTTTGGACTGGAGAGAGAAACGGATCGGATGGTCCGATCAACCGACCGTACAGTTTGGTCAGTACAGTTTTCAGCAGGGTAGAGCCGTTGGTGCTCAGGTTTGCAGTGACCGGATAGTCCAGTCAGTAGGCCCAGAAAGCTGATTTCGTGGAGCAACGACTAGTTTGAGGTTGGAAGCTTATATAACTTCGTTGCTGGGGTCTTAGAGACCTCTCTTGGCCAGTGGAATATCTGAAAGCATTTGGTAAGGTCCAAGAGGAAAAGAGAAGAGCACTAGGAGGATATATTGCATATCTTGAGAGTGCTAGTGAGAGTAACATGGAGTGATCTTGCACATCTAAGGCTAGGTGTCCTTGAGATGTGATCTAGGTTGTAACTCTTGGTCTATGGTGAGACCTAGACCGGTTAGGTGTCGGTGATCGAGCCTATCGTGATTGGTTGTGAAGGCCATCACACGTTTGTACACGGTTTGAGCCCGCCGGTGAAAGGGGTATCGCTAGTGAGCGCCCGTGTCGGCTCGGGGAGTCCGGTAAGTTCTCGAGGGAGGCGAGCTTATGCCTTGATGGCAGCGGTGACGCGCACTGCGTCTTCACTTCGGGAGTGATTGCGGGCTCGTGGGCGAGAACTCCACATTAGTGGCGGGAGGGACCGGGACTCCGGCGGGAGTGGTCCAACGAGGAGTAGGGGAAGGCGCCATCCTTCCGAGACCTCGGGAAAATAATCATGAGCCATCTCTTACTCTACTCCTTACGATGATGTTTTACTTTCCGTATTTATATATCGTGCTATTCATGCTTGTGTGCTTACCTTGCTCTAGTTGACTACCTTATAGACTTGCATGAATAGGCTTCTTTACTTGCTAGTAGTGCTTAGCCTTCATACTTGATTACTAGCATGTATAGGAGTTGCTTTGGCTTGATTGATCACCCTAGTATGTAATGTGCTACTCATGCTTGTGTGCTTTTCATGTGCTTGTTGATCTAGTAGCTTTGCATCAGTAGGACTCCTTGGTAGCTAATTGTGTGCTTCCGTGTATATTTGGTTACTAGCTTGCATAGGAGTTGTTTTGCCTTTGTGTGATCCACTAGTATGCTTAGGTTATTGATTCCTTTCATAGGTTCATTATCTTGCTAGGGTGATCATCACTAGGATTGTGTAGGAGTTGTTTTGAGTGATCGGTTAAAGAAATTATCGAATTTGGTACATAGTGCGAGTTCCCGATTCCCCCCCCCCCCCCTTTTCTCGATCCTTTCAGCTCCGTCCACGGACCGTCGATGGAGAGTTGGTTATGTCGAGAACCACTTTTGTGTCCATAGCAGTTATCATTTTTTTAATTTTCCTTAGGTACTTATTTAGAAGTATAATCACTTCTGATTATGAATCTTGTAGAATATGTCAAACCTCTAATTTTATTTTTTTTCTTTTAAAATAATGCATCTCATAGAATATGTCGTATGAACAAAATTCTTCACACGTGCATGCCGCACGTGCATTACTACTATCACTTGAGATATCAGTTGAACACAATATGCAGAGAATTATATGAGTCCAAGCAGAACGGTCATGGATCTTCTATCGGTGATGGACCAAATAACACAGGAATTGGACATATAGGTATCTACTGTGCTTGATATAGTATACTTTGTGGGCAAATTTAATTTGACCAGCCTATTATTCTTTGCAGTTGTAGATAAAGCACAAAACAAAGATAGTAGGTCGCGCTTCGTTACTTGACCTGACCAATTTATCGGTTCCGGTTCTGACAGGTTTTTATTATCATCTCGTGTTTATTCTGGTAATGATCATGATCGGTGCTCTTGTATTTGACTGATATAACCAATTAAGGACAAATATTTTACTGATATAATCAATTCTGGTGATGTTTGTGGGGGAGCCTTCCAAATTACGCACATTATGACCAAATATGTCGATTAACCAAGAATGAACATTGACACGCGTCGACCGTTGGACACATCACATGTCGCAGCCCGTTCTAAGCAACCAACACTACAATATTCGATCATAATATGTATAATTCCGGTATTCCCCGGCATGCACAAACAACACCCAAGATCGACGTGCACACCGCTAAGCCACATTTGTAAGTATCTTCATCACAAGAATTAACGAGAGAGCAAAAGTATTACATTACCTTAGCAGTATCTTTACTTAGCCAAATTTACATTAAAAGGGAAGTTTAGAGCTCATATGCTAAGTGTACAACCAACTTAGCATGAACAAGGACATGGTTATAAAGGTTTGGTCCTTGTTTAAGAGTTTACGCAGCGAAATTATAAAACAAAAGACGACGATGCTCCACTACGAGCACCATCCGCGTCACCTTCTCAACAACCAACTACTCCAGCCCTTTACCCCCATCGGTGGCAGGGTAGAAGTAGCCATACACGTACTCATCCACACCTGCAAAACTCAACAAATAACATCGTGAGTACGATGGTACTCAGCAAGACTTACACGGAGAGTCATATAGCTCTCATCCAAAGGAATATGCATTTGGCCTTGGACAAGAAGAAGACAATTAGGATGACAAGTGCGTAAAAGCCATTAATATTTTTAAAGTGATTAACTTGCATTTCTATGACATAAGTGAAACTATTGGGCAACCTCTACAGAAAACAACCCAATGTATAAGCAAAAGTACTAGTAATTCATAGTTCTTTCCATTCCCAAATCACATCCTATGGGAAAATAATCATGATGAATGGAGACGCCCCAAGGCGTGGTCATAACCGAGACCGCGGTAATTCGAATTGATTTTACACCCTGCAGGGGTTGTACAACTTTACCCACACGTCACAAAGACCACAGCCCATATGACCCGTCGGTCATAAGGAGTAATTCATTATGACAACCCTTCCAAATACGCTCTGACCATTTGCCAGACGTCCGGTTAAGGCAAGTTGGTCGCACTAGGCCCTCGGGGGTCATCCCTAGCACCTTCTTCAGCCCCCGAACTCGCAAGCCAAATGGTCGCAGCTAGATAAGGAGTGAGGCTTGCCTACCCATATGTCAGCATGTGGTATGTACGATTACGTGCCAAGGTTTATGTACAAACTATCAAGGATTTCCCCTCTATCTAGTTCATAGCCATCATTAACAATTTCAGCATGACATGGTCAACGATTTCAAGTATCCACCTATGTCACGCGAACGATGGTGACCTTCCACCGTTCGACTTCTACCGCATTAAGATAAAGCATCACTAAGCAATTACCGATTATCCCCCAACACCTGGACCTACCCCACTTAGTTACAAGGATAAGGGTAATCCAATAAACAAGGAAGATAATGCATCAAATAGGATACGACAATTTCTCTAGTGTCCAGCTAATGCAATAGGTCAATTGACTCAAGCCTCATTTAGACTGATCTAAAATAGTTTGAGATATGCATAGATGCTTGCCTTGAGTTGCAGGTTCACCACTTACGTTCTCCGGCTCAATTCCACCCTCCACGTTACCCTCCGTCGGTTCGTTCTCTAAAAGAAAGAATGATGCAATGAAATAAATATGCTTGCAATGCTATGAGAGGACGTGCAAATGAATGAATCAGGAAGAGATGCAAGCCATGATCTGATGAGAAAACAAGGAGTATACACCTTTCATCATTGAACATATAAACAAGGAAAGGAAAAGAAAAGAATAGAAAAGTCAAAATTTGCTCTCATTGTGGGTTGCCGAATCAACGGCCATCCAATGCTCTAAGATCCTTGACCTGTATAGCAGCATGTATCCAATATCCTAGGATATGGTCCGTGTCGCCACACTAGCCTTACTTAGCCTGCTTTCATCATTGAGCATGTGTCGATCGCCTACGTAGAATAGATAAGTAGTACAAAGAGACAAGGATAAGAATAAAAAACTCAAAATTTGCTCTTAGTGCGGGTTGCCGAATCAACGGCCATCCAACGCTCTAAGATCCTCGACATGTACAACAACATGTATTCGGTATCCTAGGATATGGTCCATGTCGCCACACTAGCCTCACTTAGCTTGCTTTCATCATTGAGCATGGGTCGATTGCCGACGTAGAATAGATAAGTAGTATAGAGAGACAAGGAGAAGAATAGAAAAGTCAAAATTTGCTCTCAGTGCGGGTTGCCGAATCAACGGCCTTCCAACGCTCAAATAAGATCCTCGACCTGTACAACAACATGTATCCAATATCCTAAGATATGGCCCATGTTACCGGACAAGTCTCACGTAGCCCGCTTTCATCATTGAGCATGAGCCTATCAACTATATGTACCATCCGTTCATAGGAACATCGCATATATACCAATATATATCATAAGCAACAAGCATATGGCATATATATCACCATATATATCATATGCAGGAAGTATTTGGCATATATATCATAGGCAGCAATCATATGACAACAAATTAAATATATGGTAGTAAAATAAGTGGAGCCCCTCTATGATTAGGAAACTGATATCTAGGATATTTTTTACTAATAGTGGTGCTACCAATACATTCAGAAATTCAATAAGGTTCTACAGTGTATAGTGCTTCACTAAAGCAGTGAAAAAAAAATTGACTTCAAACAAAGAAACCATAGGAAACACATTTTCTCACAAAACCATAGGGGCAATAAGAAGTCCCAAATATTTGCTTAAGTCATTCACAACCAATAGAAGTATAGAATGCAGCAATTCCAAACAAGTGCAGAACATAGGAACAATCACTTCGAACTTCAAGTACAGAGCAAGGATTTAAGTGCAAACATTTGACCATCTCTTGTTATTCTCTATGGAACAGGCAGAAAAGCAGCCATCCATCAAGAATAAAGCAAGTATAGATCACTTCAATAAAAACAGTGAAATAGTGAAACATAACCAACAGTCAAGGAAACATAACCAATAGTGAAACATAGGTAGGAAAGTGTAGAATCAAGGATGTACTGATAATAAAGAAAGAAAGTTGGTAACCCAGTGACTAATAAAAAGTTCACATAACCAGCAGTCAATTATGCTAATTTGTTTTATCAACAGTGAAACCACACCCCATCAATTAGCCATGATCACTTCAATAAAAACAATGAAAAGGAATCCACACAAAAAGCCAATACCCAGTTACCCCCAGCATGCCTTGGACAGACGGGAGCCTAGGAATCTACCAAGAACCCTACTATCTAAAACCAGAAGCAGATCTATGCAACATCAAATGAATCGAGGATGATGTTAACACAATACCCTTGATTTTTATTATAGTTTAATTAAGCTCCATGAATCTGGACCTATCCATTAATGATAAGGTTAAAAAAAAGTTGGCCTCAGTTTGAGTTCATAGTTCAGGTTGTAACATGTGTATCAAATGTAATGTAACCAATCTGAGACAAATGAATTCACACAAGCACCACCGACGCGACGCTAGAGATGTCAATAGAACACAAGAAACTAGTTTATTTGACAACTGAAGAATGTCATGGAAAATGGGAACTCCAAGAGTGGGGAGCGTTATCACAAATATTTGGGCTTGCTGACAATTATCCGAACCAGACTCACTGCATTATGTAAATAACCTGTTTTTAAGCTATGAAACCAGCACGATGAGCATGCTTAACAATCAAATTTCATGCTCGTTGACTCGTTGTGCAATGTTCTACAGCATGTGGGGAAAGGATTCCAAGTAAAACAATGAAACATCCATGAAACAAAATGAAGATAGCTCTTAAACCCTAGCTTTCCCACGCAGCAGCGGGTCTCTCCCCATGCTCAGAACCCGAGCTTGGTCCGACGATGGCCGCAAAAAGGGCACATCAGAGAGCAGGGCAGAGGGAGGGGGAGAGGAGAACGGGCGCACCTGGTCGGAGCTCATCGGACGAGCGGGAGAAGGAGGAGGCCCGCGTGGTCGGGGAGGGTGCACCTGGTCAGAGGACGGGACCCGTGCCTGCGGCGGTGCTCGGGGAGGAGGGCAGCCCGACGCGGCGGTGCTCGGGGAAGAGAGTGACGAGGGATGAGGAGGCAGGGGCGCGGTGAGGAGAGGAGGCCCACGCGGCGGCTGGGGTCGGGGAAGGGGCCCGCACGGTGGTCGTCGACGAGGAGAGGAGGAGAAGGCCCACGCGGCGGCCGGGGTCGAGGAGTACGCCCACACGGCGACAAGGGTCGGGGAGGGGGCCCGCGTGGCGGCCGTCGACGAGGAGAGGGGGAGGAGGCCCACGCGGTGGCCATCGATGAGGAGATGGGGAGGAGGCCCACGCGGCGGCCGTCGACGAGGAGAGGGGGAGGAGGCCCACGCGGTCGGCGATGAGCTCGAGGAGGATCGGCGGTCGTCGACGAGCTCGAGGAGGCGGCGGCGCTAAGGACGGATTTGGGCAGCCTTATGGCGTGGAGAAAAGCTTCAGGGAGTTAGGGTTTGGGCCCTGCACGCGCCCTTGGTTATATAGGGTTTCACTCTTTAACGGCGGCTCACAAGGCCAACCACCGCTAAAGAGCAATAGCGGCGGTTGGCTTCGTAAGCCGTCGCTATTCTAAAATATTTTATAAAATATATTCATTTTAGAAACTTTTAAAAATATATTTATTTAAGGAAGCTATTAAAATACCTTATTCATTTAGAAAGCTATTAAAAAAATACATTTTAAAATACCTTATTCATTTAGAAAGCTATTAAAAATACATTTTAAAATACCTTATTCATTTAGAAGGCTATTAAAAAATATATTATTCATTTAGAAAGCTTTTAAAAAATATATTATTTATTTAGAAAGCTTTTAAAAAATATATTATTCATTTAGAAATACATTATTCATTTAGAAATAACATTATTCATTTTGAAATATATTATTCATTTAGAAATATATTATTCATTTGGAAATATATTATTCATTTAGAAATATATTAAAAGGCCTTATTCTTTTGCAGAAAAGCCCATAAGTAATGTAAATTCTATTTTGGTCCTGGATTTTTGCAAAAACACCACTAGACTTTCGCAAAATTATATTTTCTATCCATATATATTTTTTCAAAATTACAATAAGGTCCTTATTCATTTAGAAGGTTAATAAAAGATGCTTGAGTTAGCCTGGAACGACTTTTCCTTCACAGTGATCGGTGCACATGTAGGACATTCCGCCAGTAAAGGAGAGTTTTGCTTCTAAGACTTTAAAATTTTTCGGATTTACGAAACATGACACCTCATCATATTGATTGTAGTCATCTCGATCCTCCACATTCTCCACTCCAACGATTCGTTGTTTATCTAGAACAACAATATTTCTTTTCGTCCTTTGGATCACGTACATAAAACACCTGTTCCACGGTCTTGGCAAGTATCCAAGGCTCATATTTGTGACGAACATTGTTAAGATCAACAATTGTGAAACCATATTCATCCACCTCGACGTCATTAGGGTGCTTCACCCATTTGCATTTAAATATAGGAATCTGTAAATTTGCATCGTAGTCTAGTTCCCATATTTCCTCAATGTACCCGTAATACAAGGTCATCTGGTCCTCTTCATCAGTGGCTTCTACTCGTACACCACTGTTTTGACACTTGCTCTTCTTATCCTTCTGTTGGGTGTAGAAGGTAAAACCATTGATGTCGTATGCCTGAAAGGTAACCACGGTTCTTCTCGGGCGGTTAGCCAACTTTCTCAACATTTTCTCATCCACGGACTCGCCACTTGGAAGGTCGTGGGAGCTAAACCATGATGTGAAAGAGCGCTTGTGCTCGTCTATGATCCATTTATCCGTCACATCCTTGTTGTCCTGGTGGAGCTCTAATAGATGTTTCTCAAAGTACGGTGCCACAATCTAGGTCTGTTGTAATACGCTGAAATATGCTTGGTCCACTCGTTTAAAGTCACGGTCGATAAATGATCTACGTCCTTTTGTACCTTTTCCAGATAATCTACCCTCATCATGAGACACGGGGAGACCAATTGATCTGCTACCATCATTAATGTAATCTGAGCAACATTCGATGATCTCCTCGGTTGTGTAGCCCTCGATCATAGACCCCTCTGGATGTGAACGAGTACGTACATAGCGATTCAATACATACATGAACCTCTCAAACGGAAACATCTGATGTAGGTAGACAGGGCCCAATGCAGAGATCTGGTTAATAATATGAATCATGAAGTGTTCCATCGTCTCGAAAAAGGATGGAGGGAACACCATCTCAAGTATGCACATTGTTTCCTTCATGTGGGTCCGTAGGTCATTTAACTCGTCTTCAGTTATCATCTTCTTCGATACCGTGTTGAAGAAGTAGCAAAGGCGAGTTACAGCCAACTTTAGCCATTTTGATTTAAGAGCTCTGATAGCTATAGGGAGAAACACCGAAAGCATTATGTGGCAATCGTGAGTGTTGTATCCACTTATGTTCAACTCTTCCATGTTTACAAGATTCTTGATATTCGATGAGAAACCCGTCGGTACTTTAATGCCACTAAGGCACTTACAGAATGCTATTTTCTCCTTAATCGTAAGTGTGTAGGCTGCCGGTGGGAGAAAGTACATTCCATTTGCTCTTTCTTGCGGATGGAGCTCTGATCTTATTCCCATCACTACAAGATCTCTACGTGCGCTGAATCCATCCTTTGTCTTACCTAGTTGGTCGAGTATAAGTCCGCTACTACTGTCAAATACACCCTTCCCAATATGCATCCAGTCGAAGGCATGATTCACTTCCAATTCTTTCCAATAATTGAAATATACAAAGAAAATGGATTTCTTCTTAAACAGCGTGAGACCTTTTGCCTTTTTGACTCCCTTCACCGACTTTCCAAAAATAACACTGATATTTTTAACAACATCAAACACGACCCTGCCAGTCCAACGTTGAGGTTCTATGTCGTTCTCAACATTGCAATCAAAGTATCTAGCCATCACACGATACTTGTGTTTTGCTGGTAAAAGTCAACGGTTTCGCATATACACTAGCTTTTGGGATGCTGGAAGGTACATATGGGATGTATCATCAACGCATATGAAACATGTCGCCTTTCCTTTAACCTGTCCTGATAGCGCACTTAATGTAGGGGAATCACGTACTGTGCAAAAAATAATTGCTTTGAGCGTGAAGTACTCTCTTTGATACTCATCCCATTTGATCGAATGGGTTCATCCTGTCTGTACTTAATGCAAACCGTATGTTTGTTTCCTCATTAGAGAAGTCTCGATGATCCTTATCAAACTTTTTTCACTGTGTTCCATCTGCGGGATGCCTGAGCTTACCGTCCCACCTTGCGTGCATGCCATGTCATCATTGCCGTATCCGTAAGGTTGGCGAACAAGCATTTGATGCAATCGACCACGGGTAAGTACCACATCACTAAGGCAAGAACCTTACTATCATCACTATCATCGATGATAGAACTTTTTTTCTTCTTTCTCCCCTTAGTTGTATTCTACGCCACCATCAGTGTCATAATCGTTGTTCCTCTTGTAACGACTGCGTTTGCACCTTGGGCATCTCACAGCGTCCTGATGCTTCTTTCAATATAATATGCAATGATTTGGACACGCGTAAATTTTTTGCACGCCCAATGAAAATAGAGAAATCAGCTTCTTAGCAAGGTATGTTGTCATTGACAACAAGTTGGGCTTTGGCAGCGCATCGGAAATAAGTTCCAACAAATCCGTGAAACTAGCGTCCGACCAGCCATGCGTGGCCTTTAGCTTAATTAGCTCAAGTACAGTACGCAACACGGTGAACTATTTACAATATCCCTTAGATTCATCATATAATGGATCCTTTGATGCCTTCTCTATTCTATAAAAATTATCAAGCCCTTTAGTTATACCGGCATTGATCAATACATGTGGCTCAATGTGACATAACAACTCCTCAACATCAAAATCAGCTTCACCAGGCGACTCCGTCGCATCTGCATCAGGCGAATTGACAACCTCGACTTCAACTTCAATATGCTCATCAAATTCCATATCGACCACACTGTTCTCACCATATTTTGTCCACCTCGTATAACCCTCAACAAAACCTCTCCGCACCAAGTGTGATTTGATTACCTCTATATCGTTGCACAGCTTCTGATTCTTGCAATCAAAACACGGACAATATATATTAGTTGTCCGTTCATGTCGAGCTTGTTGAGCGGCCCCTTGAAGAATTTGGAGACTTCGCATAAAAATATTGGACCCGGTCGTGGCACCTCGTACATCCAAGATCTATCCATCGCGAACAACCTTGAACGAAAACCCAAAAATTATTAAAATTCATTAATTAATTATGTGCGACAAAAATTTAAACATTCACTAAATATTACATAAAGTGAGAAATATTATGCCAACATCAAATTATTTTATATTGTCTTTAACTTTTATCACCATCTATCCAAAAAATATTAGATATTAATTAATTAATTATGTGTAACAAAAGATTTAAATATTCACTAAATATATAAACATTAAAAAATAAATTACATGAAGTGAGAAATATTATGCAAGGTAAAATAAAACAAACATCAAATTATTTTATATATTAATTAACTTTTATCAAGAAATAAAAAAAAAAACCGGACTATCAGAGGGTCTAGGTCATTCTATTAGGTCATGTCTAGTCGGTGATGTGCAAGGTTACTCGGTGAAATCACAGGCACTAGATGATAGTGGAGAAGCCAAGGAGCTGTTCGAAGAAGCCGGGAAACGAAGTCAAGCGAAGACAACAAGTTTCAGCTTCTGGACATAGTGACCAGACAGAGGGGTCAATAGTGACCAGACTGTACGGTCACTAGGTGAAGTTGTCTGGGACTTACAGCGAAGAAGCGAGGAAACTGTCAGAGTTGGAAGTTGTAGAGACCGGATGGTCCGGTCTATAGACTGGACGGTCCGGTCTGTACAAGTGACTCTAGGCAGCGAGGAAGCGAGCACTGTAAATGTTTCTGGACTGGAGAGAGAAACGGATCGGACGGTCCGATCAACTGACCGTACGGTCCGGTCAGTACAGGATTTCAGCAAGGCAGAACCGTTGGTGCTTAGGTTTGTAGTGACCGGACAGTCCGGTCAGGCAGTGACCGGACAATCCGGTCAGTAGGCCCAGAAAGTTGATTTCGTGGAGCAACGGCTAGTTTGAGGTTGGAAGCCTATATAACTTCGTTGCTGGGGTCTTGGAGACCTCACTTGGCCAGTGGAATACCTGAGAGAATTTTGTAAGGTCCAAGAGGAAAAGAGGAGAGCACTAGGAGGAGATATTGCATATCTTGAGAGTGCTAGTGAGAGTAACATGGAGTGATCTTGCACATCTAAGGCTAGATGTTCTTGAGGGTGTGATCTAGGTTGTAACTCTTGGTCTATGGTGAGACCTAGACCGGTTAGGTGTCGCTGATCGAGCCTATCGTGATTGGTTGTAAAGGCCATCACACGTTTGTACACGGTTTGAGCCCGCCGATGAAAGGGACATCACTAGTGAGTGCCCGTGTCGGCTCGAGGAGTCCGGCAAGTTCTCGAGGGAGGTGAGCTTGTGCCTTAGTGGCAGCGGTGACTCGCACCTTGTAGACTTGCATGAATAGACTTCTTTACTTGCTAGTAGTGCTTAGCCTTCATACTTGATTACTAGCATGTATAGGAGTTGCTTTGGCTTGATTGATCACCCTACTATGTAATGTGCTACTCATGCTTTTGTGCTTTCCATGTGCTTGTTGATCTAGTAGCTTTGCATGAGTAGGACTCCTTGCTAGCTAGTTGTGTGCTTCCGCGTATCTTTGGTTACTACATTGCATAGGAGTTATTTTGCCTTTGTGTGATCCACTAGTATGCTTAGGTTGTTGATTCCTTTCATAGGTTCATTATCTTACTAGTGTGATCACCACTAAGATTGTGTAGGAGTTGTTTTGAATGGTCGGTTAAAGAAATTGGCGAATTTGGTATATAGTGCGAGTTCCCAATTCACCCCCCCCCCCCCCTCTCGATCACTCGGTCCTTTCAAGTGGTATCAGAGCCAAGTGCTCATCATAGGGCTTAACCACCTTGAGTAGTGACCATATTGAGTTGGGATGTCATCCCATTCGGGGCCGGGTCATGGCTTATGGAAGGATCGCTTGAAAAGCTACCTAAATGCCATGATTTCGGGTGAGTTGATGGACACACTTGTGGACTTTGCCAATACCTTTACCGATGATCATGTGTATGATGATGATGATGATTGTGTGGATGTGCCTAGTACTAGTGAGTGCCTAGATTCTACTAGTGATGATTTGATAGGTTGCTCTACTAGTGTGCCTAATGTGATGATTGATGATGTTGGCTCTCTTGATCTTGCTTGCTCTTCTAGTATGACTAGTGATGATAATGTTTGTGAGTCTTTTATTGGTCATGCTAGTGATCCGCTTGTTGAGGAGTTCTTTGCTTTTCATGCTAATGATAATGAGGACGTACTTGACTCTCTTATTCGCTTACCAGGTATTGTGGACAAGATTGAATCAAATGAAGAATCCTTCAAGCTTCTCAAGATTGTGATAGTCGAGAAGATTCTCACCTTGCTCCCTAGTAGCAAGCTCCTTTACACCACCCTCAGTCTTCTGATGGAGAAGGGTCTCTCCGTCGAGGAAGTGATTGAGTTGCTCTTTAAAGATGAGGAGATCACCGCAAGCTAGACCGGGGAGAAGACTTCCAAGGCAAACATTGGAGCATCTTCAAGAAAAAGGAAAGAAGTAGCTTCAAGCTCAAACTTCTTTGATCCCTCCACAAGATTTCCTTGCAGCAGCTTCTACAACCCTTCTGGATCAAGACCTACACCAAGCTCTTCATCAGGCGCTTCATCAAGCTCTACCTCAAGTGTCATTCCATGTTCTATACCAAGCACTTCGGGTGGACCACGCATTAGTGTGGGGGGAGCGGCAACAACATTACTAGCACGGTCATTTGAGATGATCAATCTGGCGCCTCCACCACTACCTCCACAACAAGATCAACTCTGGCACATGCATCGAGCTCGACAATAGGAGTTCTTCTTTGAGTTTGATGAAATTGTGAGAAATCAAAGTGATGACCTTTTTGAGACTTTCTTGAGGATTTATGATCTTGTGTGCAGGATAAACTCTTTCAGAGGCCTTCGAAAGATAGCACCAATTGAAGTGACCGACAAGCTCCTCCAACTGATCACAACTCCTAAGATGGGTTTCTTACTCGAGGAGGTTATCAACAGGAGGCATGAGCTCTCAATTGAGAGAGCAATGGAGATGATACTCGTGCTCCACTCACAAGTAGGACATGTGCTTGAGCACGTCACTGGCCTCTATGATCCTCCCCATTATTATATTGACCTCGACAATGTGCACATAGGGAATGGTCATGGATATTGGAGGTATCGTGCTCTTCCTCCGAGGTGCAAGAACCAACCCAAAATACCATAAGTACACCTTCTAGCTCCTCCCAAAATTCAGTGAGAGTTCACCCGCCAAGTGATGAGAAAACCCAAGTGAGAAGTGAGCCACAAACCTCCCCCACATACTTCACCACAAGCTACTTCTCAAAGCTCTTCACAAGATACCCTTCCATCCACTTCAAGCTCAAAGTCCAAAACAAGGAAGCATAAGAGTGACTCTCCCACCTCTCTAAGAATCCAAGACACTCATATCTCAAGAGAGCGAGCAATCCATGATGCACAAGATATTTTACCTAGAGCTCCTCTCACTCAAAAAGAACATCATCCTAGACCCAAAGCTATCAACAAGGACAATACTCAGGATTTGATCATTGGGAGTCCATCTCAAGGAGTTAGGACAAGGAGGAATCAACACAAGCCTAACTATGTGAGTGAAGAAAATGATGGTGAGGCAAATGTTGCAATTGAGAACTTCTCTTTTGTCTCCATGATTGAGCCCACAACAATGGAAGAGGCAATGAATGATCACAAGTGGGTTATTGCCATGCAAGAAGAATTGAACCACTTTTACAGATGCAAAGTATGGAAGTTAGTGGAAAGGCCCAAGAATCATATTCTGGTTGGCACCAAGTGGGTCTTCAAGAACAAACAAGATGAGAAAGGTGCAATTGTGAAAAACAAGGCTCGTTTAGTGGCTAAGGGGTACTCTCAAGTGGCGGGAATTGACTTTGAGGAAACATTCGCTCCCGTTGCTCGACTTGAAGCTATTCGGATCATGCTTGCCTATGCTTCACACAATGGCTTCAAGCTCTATCAAATGGATATGAAGAGTGCATTCTTGAATGGAGAGATAAATGAGAAAGTCTATGTGGAACAACCTCCAGGATTTGAGGATCCCAAACATCCTAGACATGTGTACAAACTGAAGAAGGCTCTCTATGGACAAAAGCAAGCACCAAGGACATGGTATGAGCACTTGAGGAACTTCCTTCTCAAGAATGGGCTCAAGATTGGAAGCATTGATAGCACCTTGTTCACAAGGCATGTTGGGAAGGATCTCTTTGTGTGCCAAATCTATGTGGATGATATCATATATGGGTCAACAAATGAGAAGTACAATAAGGAGTTCTGGGAAATGATGGCAAAGGAATTTCAAATGTCTATGATTGGAGAGCTCCATGTGTTCCTTGGTTTTCAAGTGAAGCAATTGAGATAAGGCAACTTCATCTATCAAGAAAAGTACACCAAGGATCTTCTCAAGAGGTTCAACATGGAAAATAGCAAACCCTTGCACACTCCTATGGCAATAAGCAAACCCTTGGACATGGATGAAAAGGGAAAACCAGTGAACCCCAAGCTCTATAGATCAATGATTGGGTCCTTGCTCTATCCCACCGCCTCAAGATCGGACATCATGTTTAGTGTGTGCTTGTGCGCACGCTATCAAGCAAATCCAAAAGAGTCACACTTGAAGGTCGTGAAGAGGATACTAAGATACCTCAAGTACACACCTACCATGGGGTTGTGGTATACCCTAGAGGAACAAGCTTTGAGTTACTTGTGTATTCGGATTCGGACTTTGCATGATGCAAAGTGAATAGGAAGAGTACATCGGGAGGTTGCCAATTCCTTGGAAGATCTCTTGTATCTTGGAGCTCAAAAAAGCAAAACTCGATGGCTCTATCTACAACCGAAGCGGAGTACATGGCAGCAGAAGCATGTTGTGCTCAACTTCTCTACATGAGGCAAACACTCTCGGACTATGGTCACAACTTCACTCAAATGCTACTCTATTGTGATAGTGAAGCGACGATCAAGATGGCTCTCAAAACAGGAGATCATGGTCATGCAAAGCACATAGAGATCAAACATCATTTCATTCGAGATCATGTTGAGAAGAAGGACATTGACTTGGTGCATGTGCGAACTCATGAACAATTGGCGGATATCTTTACCAAGCCTCTTGATGAGAATACCTTCAACAAGCTAAGGGGAGAGCTCAATGTTCTCGACCTCTCCAACTTCACTTGAGTAACCCTAAAGCTTGTCTCTTGTAAATTTGTACAGCTTTGCTTGTTTGTTTTGTTGTTTGTGTCCTTGTTTGTGCTTGTTTCTCTTCTCTTGTAGGTTGACTACGGACCTCTTTGAGATAGCAATGGACATGGGTTAAGCTTGGGAAGGTGGTTCATGGTGTACCCAAGGCTTTGAAGAATGGTCCATTATGAGTAAGCTCAAGAAGGGAACAACTCGTCGTTGACACATTGGTTTGTAGTTTTTCTCTCTCTTTCTTTTAGCATCGCATCATGCATGTGTAAACTTGTTGCATTTTCATCCTTTGCATTCATGCATTCTTGTATTGTGATACCTTACATGCCTCCAAACATGTTTCTAGGGGGAGTTGCTTATTTACAATGTAATTATATGACCCTCTAGATGATCACATAGTGATCTTTATGCTTCATGCCCATTGAGTCACGTTCAACCGAGCTCTGGGGTTAAATCTACTCGCGCGGCTCAAAGAAGAGTGATCATACATTCTCAACCCACTAATGACTAACCATTGCATACTTGAGAATTCTTTGTTGAGTCATGTGTGTAGGGGGAGCTATGGTGGAAGACCATTGTGACCAAGGAGGAGCACTATGAAAGGGGGAGTCTTTCTACCTCTTGTCTCTTATTATTTGCTTCTTGGTTCTCTTGTGCTTTATTTTTGGCTTGTGGTTTTTGGTGATAGGTGACAAAGGGGGAGAAGAACATAAAGATCCAAAAGCCAATACCAGTCAAAAAGGGGGAGAAGAAGTCAAAGGGGGAGAGGTTCATGAAGATCCAACACAAAAGATGGAAAGAAGAAAATTGAAGATAGAGAGAAGAGCATGAAGGAATATGAAGAATCCAGAAAATTAAAGATAGAGAGAAGAACATGAAGGAACATGAAGAAACATGAAGAATCCAAATGCCAAGACTATGGTGACGAAGTGGAGAACATGAAGATGATCAAGACAATGGTGCATGTTCACTTGAAGTACATATGAAGATCATGACAAGATGAACATCCACACCAACATGGAGAAGAACAACAATAAATATCTACGCTGACATGAACATCTACGTCTATGGTGCATGTCTACATCAACAAGAACACCTACCACAACACCAAGATGGGCGCAAAATTCAAGTCAAGATAGATATCAAGTGCCCTACGTGATTGGGTAGTTCTCTCTCAACACCTAGCACATTCCAAGGGGGAGACTACTTCTAAGGTAAGGACCAAGGTAATCCTCTCATTCCATTCTTTTCCTTTGGTTCCTTATTGCTTGTCCGTTTTGGATCATCATAAGTAGTGGTTATCATCCATCACCAAAAAGGGGGATATTGTAAGGATCATGACCATTGAGGTCACCCCAAAGTATGAATGTTTTGGTGATGAATGACAAACATGAAATATGACTAATGTCTACATGAGTGTTGTTCGTGAAGAAAACCTCTTCTACTTTATGATGATTGTAGACGGCGGCCTTGGCGATTGATGACAATGACCACAAGCATGAAGGCTTGTGAACTTGATGGACTCCAAGGGTTGATGGAGATGGATCAAAACTAAGGACAAGCTATGGAGCAAGTGTTGGGAACACTTGTCTAGTTGTTAGGGCTTTGAGTCCATAGGAAAAACCGGACTATCAAGAGAGTCTAGGTCATTCTCTTAGGTCATGTCTAGTCGGTGATGTGCAAAATTGCTCGGTGAAATCATAGGTACTAGATGACAGTGGAGAAGCCAAGGAGCTGTTCGGAGAAGCTGGGAAACGAAGTCAAGCGAAGACGACAAGTTTCAGCTTCTGAACAAAATGACCGGATAGAGGGGTCAATGGTGACCGAACTGTACGGTCGCTAGGTGAAGTTGTCTGGAACTTACAGCGAAGAAGCGAGGAAACTATCATAGTTGGAAGTTGTAGAGACCGGACGGTCCGGTCTACAGACCGGATGGTCCGGTCTGTACAAGTGACTCTGGACAGTGAGGAAACGAGCGCTCGAAATATTTTTGGACTGGAGAGAGAAACGGATCGGATGGTCCGATCAACCGACCGTACAGTTTGGTCAGTACAGTTTTCAGCAGGGTAGAGCCGTTGGTGCTCAGGTTTACAGTGACCGGATAGTCCAGTCAGTAGGCCCAGAAAGCTGATTTCGTGGAGAAACGACTAGTTTGAGGTTGGAAGCTTATATAACTTCGTTGCTGGGGTCTTAGAGACCTCTCTTGGCCAGTGAAATATCTGAAAGCATTTGGTAAGGTCCAAGAGGAAAAGAGAAGAGCACTAGGAGGATATATTGCATATCTTGAGAGTGCTAGTGAGAGTAACATGGAGTGATCTTGCACATCTAAGGCTAGGTGTCCTTGAGATGTGATCTAGGTTGTAACTCTTGGTCTATGGTGAGACCTAGACCGGTTAGGTGTCGGTGATCGAGCCTATCGTGATTGGTTGTGAAGGCCATCACACGTTTGTACACGGTTTGAGCCCGCCGGTGAAAGGGGTATCGCTAGTGAGCGCCCGTGTCGGCTCGGGGAGTCCGGTAAGTTCTCGAGGGAGGCGAGCTTATGCCTTGATGGCAGCGGTGACGCGCACTGCGTCTTCACTTCGGGAGTGATTGCGGGCTCGTGGGCGAGAACTCCACATTAGTGGCGGGAGGGACCGGGACTCCGGCGGGAGTGGTCCAACGAGGAGTAGGGGAAGGCGCCATCCTTCCGAGACCTCGGGAAAAAAATCATGAGCCATCTCTTACTCTACTCCTTACTATGATGTTTTACTTTCCGTATTTATATATCGTGCTATTCATGCTTGTGTGCTTACCTTGCTCTAGTTGACTACCTTATAGACTTGCATGAATAGGCTTCTTTACTTGCTAGTAGTGCTTAGCCTTCATACTTGATTACTAGCATGTATAGGAGTTGCTTTGACTTGATTGATCACCCTAGTATGTAATGTGCTACTCATGCTTGTGTGCTTTTCATGTGCTTGTTGATCTAGTAGCTTTGCATGAGTAGGACTCCTTGGTAGCTAGTTGTGTGCTTCCGTGTATATTTGGTTACTAGCTTGCATAGGAGTTGTTTTGCCTTTGTGTGATCCACTAGTATGCTTAGGTTATTGATTCCTTTCATAGGTTCATTATCTTGCTAGCGTGATCATCACTAGGATTGTGTAGGAGTTGTTTTGAGTGATCGGTTAAAGAAATTATCGAATTTGGTACATAGTGCGAGTTCCCGATTCCCCCCCCCCCCCCCCCCCCCTTTTCTCGGTCCTTTCAGCTCCGTCCACGGACCGTCGATGGAGAGTTGGTTATGTCGAGAACCACTTTTGTGTCCATAGCAGTTATCATTTTTTTTAATTTTCCTTAGGTACTTATTTAGAAGTATAATCACTTCTGATTATGAATCTTGTAGAATATGTCAAACCTCTAATTTTATTTTTTTTCTTTTAAAATAATGCATCTCATAGAATATGTCGTATGAACAAAATTCTTCACACGTGCATGCCGCACGTGCATTACTACTATCACTTGAGATATCAGTTGAACACAATATGCAGAGAATTATATGAGTCCAAGCAGAACGGTCATGGATCTTCTATCGGTGATGGACCAAATAACACAGGAATTGGACATATAGGTATCTACTGTGCTTGATATAGTATACTTTGTGGGCAAATTTAATTTGACCAGCCTATTATTCTTTGCAGTTGTAGATAAAGCACAAAACAAAGATAGCAGGTCGCGCTTCGTTACTTGACCTGACCAATACATCGGTTCCGGTTCTGACAGGTTTTTATTATCATCTCGTGTTTATTCTGGTAATGATCATGATCGGTGCTCTTGTATTTGACTGATATAACCAATTAAGGGCAAATATTTTACTGATATAATCAATTCTGGTGATGTTTGTGGGGGAGCCTTCCAAATTACGCACATTATGACCAAATATGTCGATTAACCAAGAATGAACATTGACACGCGTCGACCGTTGGACACATCACGTGTCGCAGCCCGTTCTAAGCAACCAACACTACAATATTCGATCAAAATATGTATAATTCCGGTATTCCCCGGCATGCACAAAAAACACCCAAGATCGACGTGCACACCGCTAAGCCACATTTGTAAGTATCTTCATCACAAGAATTAACGAGAGAGCAAAAGTATTACATTACCTTAGCAGTATCTTTACTTAGCCAAATTTACATTAAAAGGGAAGTTTAGAGCTCATATGCTAAGTGTACAACCAACTTAGCATGAACAAGGACATGGTTATAAAGGTTTGGTCCTTGTTTAAGAGTTTACGCAGCGAAATTA
The DNA here is from genome assembly GCA_030378355.1 of Eleusine indica. NCBI lineage: Eukaryota > Viridiplantae > Streptophyta > Magnoliopsida > Poales > Poaceae > Eleusine > Eleusine indica. The sequence goes on from CM059494.1 coordinate 19,777,691, forward strand.
TAAAACAAAAGACGACGATGCTCCACTACGAGCACCATCCGCGTCACCTTCTCAACATCCAACTACTCCAGCCCTTTACCCCTATCGGTGGCAGGGTAGAAGTAGCCATACACGTACTCATCCACACCTGCAAAACTCAACAAATAACATCGTGAGTACGAAGGTACTCAGCAAGACTTACACGGAGAGTCATATAAGCTCTCATCCAAAGGAATATGCATTTGGCCTTGGACAAGAAGAAGACAATTAGGATGACAAGTGCGTAAAAGCCATTAATATTTTTAAAGTGATTAACTTGCATTTCTATGACATAAGTGAAACTATTGGGCAACCTCTACAGAAAACAACCCAATGTATAAGCAAAAGTACTAGTAATTCATAGTTCTTTCCATTCCCAAATCACATCCTATGGGAAAATAATCATGATGAATGGAGACGCCCCAAGGCGTGGTCATAACCGAGACCGCGGTAATTCGAATTGATTTTACACCCTGCAGGGGTTGTACAACTTTACCCACACGTCACAAAGACCACAGCCCATATGACCCGTCGGTCATAAGGAGTAATTCATTATGACAACCCTTCCAAATACGCTCCGACCATTTGCCAGACGTCCGGTTAAGGCAAGTTGGTCGCACTAGGCCCTCGGGGGTCATCCCTAGCACCTTCTTCAGCCCCCGAACTCGCAAGCCAAATGGTCGCAGCTAGATAAGGAGTGAGGCTTGCCTACCCATATGTCAGCATGTGGTATGTACGATTACGTGCCAAGGTTTATGTACAAACTATCAAGGATTTCCCCTCTATCTAGTTCATAGCCATCATTAACAATTTCAGCATGACATGGTCAACGATTTCAAGTATCCACCTATGTCACGCGAACGATGGTGACCTTCCACCGTTCGACTTCTACCGCATTAAGATAAAGCATCACTAAGCAATTACCGATTATCCCCCAACACCTGGACCTACCCCACTTAGTTACAAGGATAAGGGTAATCCAATAAACAAGGAAGATAATGCATCAAATAGGATACGACAATTTCTCTAGTGTCCAGCTAATGCAATAGGTCAATTGACTCAAGCCTCATTTAGACTGATCTAAAATAGTTTGAGATATGCATAGATGCTTGCCTTGAGTTGCAGGTTCACCACTTACGTTCTCCGGCTCAATTCCACCCTCCACGTTACCCTCCGCCGGTTCGTTCTCTAAAAGAAAGAATGATGCAATGAAATAAATATGCTTGCAATGCTATGAGAGGACGTGCAAATGAATGAATCAGGAAGAGATGCAAGCCATGATCTGATGAGAAAACACAATGCAAAAAGAATTACATGACTAGAATTAATGAGTAAAAGATTTAGTCGTTTATAGAATTGGAAAGAATTTCATTGGAGCAATAAGGATAAACTTAACTTCGAATTATTTTAGTGCTTAATCAGGAAAGAAATAATTTTACTTGATTAAGCATAATCATGAGAGATTTGCCAAGTCAGTTCACTTAATTAGGGCATTAGATTAATTAATTACTAACTAATTAAGCTTTAGCATAATTAGAACACCAAATAATTTTCACAGATGAAAACATGTCAAACAGTATTTTTATCAAAACATTATCATCAGACAAAACTAATGAAACTGGTTTCATCTTGATTGTAGCTATAATTATTTTTAAGTGAATTTTCAAAGTTCAGAGATAAACTAGTACAAATTAACTAGGCTACTAATTAGCTTTCTCCTTGCTGCTCACGTACACGGAACAGCACCATGGTGCAGAGCACTGCGAGCACCGCACAGCCGCCGGGACAATACAGTCTACAAAATTGGAGGAGATAGAAAAGGAAAAAGAGGCGACAAGCATGCTCATGCCATTGGGGTACTGACCAGCCTGCAACAAGGGTCCTGGGCTGCGACGAACGGCGGCAGGAAGTGGGCTTCGGCAGGACGACGACGGAAAGGAGACTGAAAATTAGACAACATCGGGTTTCAATCTTGAGACCAAACTTGATCCTTAACTGCACAACAATGTAACAAAGCTTCCCTCGGAATGAATTGGACTAAAACTCACCGAGAGAGGAGGATTAAAGGGGGCAGAACGGGTCGGGTTGGGACTCCGACGGGAATCAGTGCAAATCCTCAGAGGCTATGGCAGAAGGTGGCGATTGGTGGCCATGGGGAGGAAGAGGCAGGGGTGGCGCGACGATTTGCGGAGTTGGTTTGGCCGGGGAGGCGTTGAGGCGGCGAGAAGCTTGAGCTTGGGCTGGGCAACAATGGTGGTTGCCTGGTTTCTTCGGTTTGCAAAAAAGAGAAGAGAAAGAACAAGAGACTGATGCGAGAGGGAGAAAGGAAATAGGGATTTTACTCCCGTGCGCGAGCAGCGGCGATGAAACAGGCAAGCAGCCTGCTTGCGCGGCGCACGGAGCGTGCGGCACGCAGCAGCGCTAGCCCCTGCGCTGGCGACGCTGAGAGAGAGAAGCGAGGACGGCAATTTTTTTGCAGAAAAGTCCTTCCTCGAGAAAATAGCAAAAAGACCCTCAAGGAGTATAAAAATTCAGCATGTTACAGAATCTCCCCCCATTAAAGGAATCTCGTCCCGAGATTCGATTCGTGTAGGAAAGAGTACAATACTGAATTATTTGAACAACAAGGTACGAACACGATGAGAGTTAGGGGGGGGTAAACATTTATGAATCGAGATTATCTCCATCAAAACATGATGGAACCATATGGAAGAGTTCAAGGACAAACAAGTGAGTTGCTAGAATGAATTTTCAGTTTCAAAGGAAAAAAAAATTATATCAGCTCACTGACATGACAGGAAATATCAGAAGATTTATCCCACTGGCATCCAAAAGTTGCACCAACTAAGGTTCAGATTTGCATGGTTGACATACCTCAAAGATTGGAAAATAGTTGAGGATAGTTAGTTCTAAGTTCATTTTCCCGCTCCCATGTAGCTTCTCTTTCGGTATGGCCACTCCATTGGACCTTCAAGAATTTTGTGGTTTGCTGGCGAGTCCTACGTTCCGCTTCATCAAGAATACGAATTGGGTGTTCTCTATAGCTGAGATTAGGTTCTAGCACTAAGTCTTCAAGATTTATCAATTCTGTTGGAACTCGAAGGCATTTCTTGAGTTGTGAAACATGAAACACGTCATGAATATTTGAGAGAGTTGGAGGTAGTTCCAATTGATATGCTACTGCTCCTCTTTTTCCAATGATGCGAAAAGGACCAACATATCGAGGAGCCAACTTTCCTTTTACTTGGAACCTCTTCAATCCTTTAAAGGGGGAAACCTTGAGATAGACATGATCACCAATTTCAAATTCAAGTGCCCGACGACGATGATCAGCATAATGCTTTTGACGGGATTGAGCTGATCGTAACCTCTCTTGAATGGTCTTCACCATTTCTTCAGCTTCCAGAACAATATCTGGTCCAAAATAGGGTCGTTCCCCTCATTCCGACCAGTTCAAGGGAGTTCGGCAACTTCTTCCATATAGTGCTTCAAAAGGGGACATTTGGATGCTAGCTTGATAACTATTGTTATAAGAAAACTCTGCAAAGGGTAGACACACATCCCATTTCTTTTCGTATATGAGTGCACACGCCCGAAGCATGTCTTCCAAGACTTGATTTACTCTCTCAGCTTGACCTCCAGTTTGGGGATGATATGCAGAACTCTGGAGTAAATCAGTATTCATCACAGTATGAAGATGTTGCCAAAACTGAGAGACAAATTGTGGACCACGATCTGAAACAATCTTCACCGGAACACCATGAAGGCACACAATCCGGGAGAGATAAAGTTCAGCATATTTCTCCACGCGATAATTGGTCTTAACTGGAAGAAAATGAGTAGATTTGGTTAACCTGTCTATAATGACCCAAATGGAGTCATACCCTTGAGATGTTCTTGGTAACCCAGTAATAAAATCCATACCGATTTCTTCCCACTTCCAAGATGGAACGGGTAAAGGTTGTAGTGTACCGGCAGGTTTGAGATGTTCAGCTTTAACCCGTTGACATACATCACACTCAGATACATACCGAGCAATTTCCCTTTTCATTCTTGTCCACCAAAACCGTTGCTTTAGATCATTGTACATTTTGGTGCTTCCTGGGTGAATAGAGAACATTGACTCATGAGCTTCATCAAGAATTTTCTTCCTAAGTTCTAAAACCTTAGGAACCACAAGACGAGTTCCGAACCATAGAATACCATTCTCATCCAATCGAAAACACTTTGCCTTGCCTTCTTTTATTTTCTCTCTAATTTGGAGCATGCCTTTATTATCCCGTTGAGCTTCTTTAATTTCACTAAGAAGAGTAGAAGTGATTTGAATATTAGTGAGTGATCCTTCTTCCACTCTCTTAAATCCAAGCTCCCAGAAATTCTTGCACAGAGAATCAGAAGGTTGGTTCACTGATAAGGAGATGCAATAACAATGAGCTTTTCTACTCAAGGCATCGGCAACCACATTTGCTTTGCCCGGATGATAATGAACTTCCAAAGTATAATCCTTGATCAATTCGAGCCATCTTCGTTGTCTCATGTTGAGGTCAGCTTGAGTGAAGATATACTTGAGACTCTTATGATCGGTATAAATATTGCAATGATTTCCAAGGAGATAATGACGCCAAATTTTTAGAGCATGCACAACTGCGGCAAGCTCCAAATCATGAGTTGGATAATTTTTCTCATGACGTTTCAATTGCCTAGAAGCATATGCAATAACACGGCCTTCTTGCATGAGGACACAACCGAGACCAATGCGAGAAGCATCACAATAGACATCAAAACCTTTAGTGATGTCCGGTTGGGCAAGAATTGGTGCTGTAGTGAGGAGAGTCTTCAAAGTTTGGAATGCTTGTTCACACTCTTCAGACCAAACAAATTTGACATCCTTTCTTAACAGCTCTGTCATCGGCTTAGCAATCCTAGAAAAATTTTCAATGAACCGACGGTAATAACCCGCAAGTCCAAGAAAACTCCGAACATCAGTGACACTCCGTGGTTGTTCCCAATTAAGTACCTCCTTCACCTTACTTGGATCAACAGAAACACCCTTCTCTGATAGGACATGACCAAGAAAAGATACTTCCTTCAGCCAAAATTCACACTTCGAGAACTTAGCATAGAGACGGTTTTTACGAAGCTTCTCTAGAACCACTCGAAGATGTTTAGCATGATCTTCTTTATTCTTGGAGAAAACAAGGATGTCATCAATAAAGATCACAACAAAGATGTCAAGCTCTTCGAAAAATATTGAGTTCATCAAGTACATGAAATAAGCCGATGCATTGGTAAGGCCAAATGACATCACGGTGTACTCATATAATCCATATCGAGTAGTGAAGGCGGTCTTTGGAATATCTTCCTTCCGAATTTTAATTTGATGATAGCTCAATCTTAGATCAATTTTGGAGAAAACTCGAGCACCAGATAGTTGATCAAAAAGAATATCAATTCGAGGAAGAGGATACTTATTCTTGATGGTGACTGTATTAAGAGGACGATAATCCACACACATCCTCAAAGTATGATCCTTCTTCTCCACAAAGAGAGCCGGGCATCCCCAAGGTGAGGAGCTCGGTTGAATATATCCTTTATCCAGTAAATCCTTAAGTTGCTCTTTCATTATAGCAAGCTCTTCTGGCGACATCCGATATGGACGTTTAGAGATAGGAGCAGCCCCGGGTTCAAGCTCGATGACAAACTCGACATCCCGGTCAGGTGGCATTCCAGGTAACTCATCGGGAAACACATCCGGAAATTCACATACTACAGGAATAACAGCAATATCCGCTGCGGTGCCTTCCAAAGCATAGAGACAAGCATCACCTTTGTCCAGATAGAGAGTTAATCGACCACCGGAGGGGTTTTGGAGATCAATGGTCCGGGGGCCGCAACAGATGATAGCATCATATTGAGATAACCAATTCATGCCAAGAATGATATCCAAACCCTTGGTGTTGATTACGATAAGATTTGCAAGGAAAGTTTTCTCATTGATTAAAATTGTTGCCGGAGAGAGTACTTGGTTAGAAATTAATTCAGCCCCAGGTGCTTCAATATGCAGCGGCGAATACATCGCCTTACTAACCATACCATGATGTAGCATGAAATCTTTCTTGATAAAAGAATGCGATGCCCCGGAGTCAAAAAGTACGACTGCCGGGTGAGAATTAACTAGAAGAGTTCCTAGTAACACACTTGCATCCTCTTGTGCAGCCTCGACGGTGATGTGGTTGACACGACCACGCTTTGGGGCAGGCTTGGCCCCTTGACGCGGTTGAGCTTGCGGTTGGGCTGGACGAGGTGCATTCGCCACTGGAATCTTAGGAGGGTAAGGGCAGTTGCGGATGAAGTGCCCTTCTTGGTTGCAATTGAAGCAAGGACCACGAGGAGCCCCACTAGAAGATCCAGCTGGATGAGGAGCATTAGGAGCAGCACGTCTCACCATCCACATAGGTTGCGGTGCCGAAGTATTTGGGAACCTTGGAGGTGGAGGGAAGTTAGAACGAGGACGCATTTGCGGGCTTGCACTAGCAACCGGTGGTGGTCCTCCTTTGCGCTTCTTAACTTCTTGAGATTTCTTCCAATCTTGTTCCCTGTTGATGGATCCACTCACAAGAGCATCAAAAGTCGGATAGTAAAGCTCAGACATCTTGTCAATCATTTTTGGTGTGAGGCCTTCACGGAATTTCTCTTGCTTCTTTGCATCAGTGTCCACTAACTCGGGAGCATATTGAGCAAGTTGATTAAAGTCACGAGCATACTCCATAACTGATTTATTACCTTGCTTGAGATTAGCAAACTCCCTCTTCTTCATTTTCATAACAGCCGAAGGGATATGGAAATCACGGAAAGCCTTCTTAAATTCCTCCCAAGTAGCACGGTGATCAGCGGGTTTCATAGCAAGAAAATTGCTCCACCAAGCACCAGCTACACCTTGAAGTTGGTGGGCAGCATACAAGACTTTCTCATGTTCTCCACATCGAATAAGGTTAAGCTTTTGCTCAATAGTCCGAAGCCAGGCATCAGCATCAAGTGGGTCGATGGCATGAGTAAACACTGGCGGCTGCATACGAAGAAAATCCGAGTAATCATCTTGCCTTTCGACTCCACTGGCTCCACCACGATGACCCATAGCTTGCAACATAGCTTCGAACCTTTGATTATCAGCCCTACGATTTTTTTCCATACGCATGAGTACATGCTCTAAAGTTAGAGGTGGCGGCGGTGGGAGGTTTCCATCACCACCTGCACAGTCTTGACTCATCCTGCTACCATGTTGTGGGATATTAGTGATGTTAGTTGGATCATGACTGAAGATTGGAAATGATTGAGACGAAAAGAATTCTTCACGGCAAAACCACTTAAAATAACACGATGAAAATTTTTCTCAATCATAAAGAACCAATAGAAAGACATGTAATGATATGCCATGATCAATACAAATGATTAAATGAATGCATATGAACGATCCTCATATCGTACACATATTCCATAACGATCCTAAACGAGGTTCAAATGATCCAGTAGTAAATGTTGAGAATTACTAACTAATAGTGAGTTGTCGGCTAGACCTACAGTCAAACCTCCATGATACCTCTATCACATATTAATCTTCTATACAACCTGCTGAAAAGACTAAGAGAATTAATGCCCACTATAGAATATGAAAGAGTAAGAAAGATTAGAGAACAAATTAGCAATTTATTATGGTGCGGCCATAAGATGAGAAAAAGCTCTAGGAATGAGGTGAGGAATAAAAATAGCAATCAATCTTAAGTAGCAAGATTATATTAGTTCCATAATTAAATTAATGGAGTGCTCAAATTTTATTTACTACCGATCTAACGAGGGCTCATCCTATTAACTTTGCTCTGATACCACGCTGTGGGGGAGCCTTCCAAATTACGCACATTATGACCAAATATGTCGATTAACCAAGAATGAACATTGACACGCGTCGACCGTTGGACACATCACGTGTCGCAGCCCGTTCTAAGCAACCAACACTACAATATTCGATCATAATATGTATAATTCCGGTATTCCCCGGCATGCACAAACAACACCCAAGATCGACGTGCACACCGCTAAGCCACATTTGTAAGTATCTTCATCACAAGAATTAACGAGAGAGCAAAAGTATTACACTACCTTAGCAGTATCTTTACTTAGCCAAATTTACATTAAAAGGGAAGTTTAGAGCTCATATGCTAAGTGTACAACCAACTTAGCATGAACAAGGACATGGTTATAAAGGTTTGGTCCTTGTTTAAGAGTTTACGCAGCGAAATTATAAACCAAAAGACGACGATGCTCCACTACGAGCATCATCCGCGTCACCTTCTCAACAACCAACTACTCCTGCCCTTCACCCCCATCGGTGGCAGGGTAGAAGTAGCCATACACGTACTCATCCACACCTGCAAAACTCAACAAATAACATCGTGAGCACGAAGGTACTCAGCAAGACTTACACGGAGAGTCATATAGCTCTCATCCAAAGGAATATGCATTTGGCCTTGGACAAGAAGAAGACAATTAGGATGACAAGTGCGTAAAAGCCATTAATATTTTTAAAGTGATTAACTTGCATTTCTATGACATAAGTGAAACTATTGGGCAACCTCTACAGAAAACAACCCAATGTATAAGCAAAAGTACTAGTAATTCATAGTTCTTTCCATTCCCAAATCACATCCTATGGGAAAATAATCATGATGAATGGAGACGCCCCAAGGCGTGGTCATAACCGAGACCGCGGCAATTCGAATTGATTTTACACCCTGCAGGGGTTGTACAACTTTACCCACACGTCACAAAGACCACAGCCCATATGACCCGTCGGTCATAAGGAGTAATTCATTATGACAACCCTTCCAAATACGCTCCGACCATTTGCCAGACGTCCGGTTAAGGCAAGTTGGTCGCACTAGGCCCTCGGGGGTCATCCCTAGCACCTTCTTCAGCCCCCGAACTCGCAAGCCAAATGGTCGCAGCTAGATAAGGAGTGAGGCTTGCCTACCCATATGTCAGCATGTGGTATGTACGATTACGTGCCAAGGTTTATGTACAAACTATCAAGGATTTCCCCTCTATCTAGTTCATAGCCATCATTAACAATTTCAGCATGACATGGTCAACGATTTCAAGTATCCACCTATGTCACGCGAACGATGGTGACCTTCCACCGTTCGACTTCTACCGCATTAAGATAAAGCATCACTAAGCAATTACCGATTATCCCCCAACACCTGGACCTACCCCACTTAGTTACAAGGATAAGGGTAATCCAATAAACAAGGAAGATAATGCATCAAATAGGATACGACAATTTCTCTAGTGTCCAGCTAATGCAATAGGTCAATTGACTCAAGCCTCATTTAGACTGATCTAAAATAGTTTGAGATATGCATAGATGCTTGCCTTGAGTTGCAGGTTCACCACTTACGTTCTCCGGCTCAATTCCACCCTCCACGTTACCCTCCGCCGGTTCGTTCTCTAAAAGAAAGAATGATGCAATGAAATAAATATGCTTGCAATGCTATGAGAGGACGTGCAAATGAATGAATCAGGAAGAGATGCAAGCCATGATCTGATGAGAAAACACAATGCAAAAAGAATTACATGACTAGAATTAATGAGTAAAAGATTTAGTCGTTTATAGAATTGGAAAGAATTTCATTGGAGCAATAAGGATAAACTTAACTTCGAATTATTTTAGTGCTTAATCAGGAAAGAAATAATTTTACTTGATTAAGCATAATCATGAGAGATTTGCCAAGTCAGTTCACTTAATTAGGGCATTAGATTAATTAATTACTAACTAATTAAGCTTTAGCATAATTAGAACACCAAATAATTTTCACAGATGAAAACATGTCAAACAGTATTTTTATCAAAACATTATCATCAGACAAAACTAATGAAACTGGTTTCATCTTGATTGTAGCTATAATTATTTTTAAGTGAATTTTCAAAGTTCAGAGATAAACTAGTACAAATTAACTAGGCTACTAATTAGCTTTCTCCTTGCTGCTCACGTACACGGAACAGCACCATGGTGCAGAGCACTGCGAGCACCGCACAGCCGCCGGGACAATACAGTCTACAAAATTGGAGGAGATAGAAAAGGAAAAAGAGGCGACAAGCATGCTCATGCCATTGGGGTACTGACCAGCCTGCAACAAGGGTCCTGGGCTGCGACGAACGGCGGCAGGAAGTGGGCTTCGGCAGGACGACGACGGAAAGGAGACTGAAAATTAGACAACATCGGGTTTCAATCTTGAGACCAAACTTGATCCTTAACTGCACAACAATGTAACAAAGCTTCCCTCGGAATGAATTGGACTAAAACTCACCGAGAGAGGAGGAATTGTAAAGGGGGCAGAACGGGTCGGGTTGGGACTCCGACGGGAATCAGTGCAAATCCTCAGAGGCTATGGCAGAAGGTGGCGATTGGTGGCCATGGGGAGGAAGAGGCAGGGGTGGCGCGACGATTTGCGGAGTTGGTTTGGCCGGGGAGGCGTTGAGGCGGCGAGAAGCTTGAGCTTGGGCTGGGCAACAATGGTGGTTGCCTGGTTTCTTTGGTTTGCAAAAAAGAGAAGAGAAAGAACAAGAGACTGATGCGATAGGGAGAAAGGAAATAGGGATTTTACTCCCGTGCGCGAGCAGCGGCGATGAAACAGGCAAGCAGCCTGCTTGCGCGGCGCACGGAGCGTGCGGCACGCAGCAGCGCTAGCCCCTGCGCTGGCGACGCTGAGAGAGAGAAGCGAGGACCGTAATTTTTTTTGCAGAAAAGTCCTTCCTCGAGAAAATAGCAAAAAGACCCTCAAGGAATATGAAAATTCAGCATGTTACAATGTTCATGCTAGCTACTATGGATTATGTATTTATGTGTTTAGCTATTTTCAACGTGAATAAAAGTACTTTCTACATGTACATCTTCTACTCCAGAGCATATATGCACACCTAATTGTCCGAGATTAATTTGCAGGACAAACGACTAAACTGAGAAAATCACTCAGGGTGGCTGTCGTTCATGTAGATTTCACGTCATAAATTTGGTTTGGTGGTTCTTCTCTGTGTATATATTTTCATCATTGGGTTCTATTTGTATATATATATATATATATATATTCCATGTAAATCCTTCTAGGGTGAATGCATGCTTGTTCTGAACATTTAAGCATTTAGATAGCAAGAAAAAAAAAGCGATAAAACAGTAGTTTTGCGTTTGAAGCATTGAGTTATTGGGTCTCTAAAAATAATACTTTAGAGTGACAGAAGTTTGGATTGATTCACAAATTTGTTTTAAATATTTTTTTTGTGCAGAAATCATGGCTTATTTCAGATGACGTTATGGAATTCCGTCTTTGCCAGCTACAGACATGATAGGTATCTGCTTCTGTGACCAACTATGGCTCAGCACCTACCTACAAGGAAGCGGCTAGCGACTACACCTTTGTTGAAGTACCATTGAAAGAAATCATATTGTGTAGTTGCACTGATTTATTCTCTTACGTGCAAATCAGAATAATGTATGGTTAGACTGCCTTCTTTTAGTAATGTGTCCATGATCATGCAATAGAGTAGAAAGTGCTTCATGAAATCGTGAGCATCTCTAGTGAAACTATTTGCGGAAATAAGCATTTATTGATAGCGTAGAAAGTACTTCGTCTTTCCATGTGCACCGGTCCATGTATTGGAAATAAGCATGTGTGTTATAAATAACCTAGATGTTATCTGAAGTTTAATTAATTAATTTAACACCAGATTGTTTTAGTAAATATATTTATAGTGGTAGGATATATAGCACATGCGTGCCGCATATGCAGAAAATTAGTATAGTTATAAATGATAAAATTTTAAGAAGAACTAAAATGTTAGTCAAAGTTTTTTAAAGTATTTTTTAAAAAAGTCCACTTTACTCTTCTCAACTTTACCTGAAGTCCAAATAAGTTCTAGACTAATATTTAGTTTAGATAACCCCTCAATTTTGATAAACCAGATCGTTGTTCACCATTAGCCAGTAATTAGATCCTGCTTTGCTCTGGTCGGGAATTCCGCTCCCGTGGATCGCATGAGGCGCGGCTTTGTTAGAGCATTTTTAAAAGGGTCCTATAAACTCTCTTTAAATCAAACTAATAAGGTTTAATGTGGTCTTAGATACCAACAGCTCCCCAACTAATGTTGTTATGGTTCTAGTTACCAACATGCCCCAATAAAATATTTTTATGATCTATTTTTAGAGAGAATTGTTGGAGAAGATAAAAAAACTTTTTTCTAATTATTTTTAAGTTGCTATTAAAAACACTATTTTAGGATCAATTTTTTGAGAAGCTTTTGGAATTGAAGAGTTAGTGAATAACGGTCTAATTTACTAGAATTGAAGAGTTAACTAAACCAAATATTAGTTAAGGAATTATCTGGACTTAGCTGTTAGATAACTAAAGTCTTGGCTAATTATACTTTATCAGACAAAAGTTCAAGATAATATTGTGTAGCACAAATATAAAATACTCGGTCATGTAGGTTCTTATACAAGCTTTGGGCAATTCTGAAACTTTAAAATATATATTTAGATAAAATTTACTAGTATACGATTAGAACTGTCGTGTTAATGTTACGATCTTCTATTATCTGTCAAAAATTGTTAGTCAACATTGTTAGGCACAACTCAAAAATATTTTGAAAAGGCAAGTGGTAATCATAGCTAGAAGGTCCAAGTGATTTTTTTTTAAGAAAAGAACTCTGCTACTGCTACTAGTAGCACTGTGCAAAAAAGTGAAAAAGAAAACAAAACGAAAAAACTAAACGGGAACCCAGGTGTGCCACGTCATCTCGCTAGCAAATCAAACAAGCAAAGCGTTAATCCAGACCGTCGTCGTCTCCACCCAGCCTGACTGCCTCCGCCGCATCCAGCCCGACCACCTCCCTCCGATCTCCGCCGCCGCCGCGGCTACCCCTCCCCGCCCTCGGCCGTCGGGACCCGGACCACAGGCGACCCGTCCTCTCCCTCGCTTCTCCCCCCTGACCGCCGGTAGGCGCGAACGCCGCGATCCCATGGACTCCCGGTCCATCAACTTCCGCGGCTTCGCCGGGAGCGCCGGTAACATCATGCAGGTTCGACTCCTCTCTCACTCCTCAAACCGAATCGCGGTCCGCCGCGGCTCGAGCCGGGCTCCTCCGCCCTGGTGGCCCCCGAGTCGCTGCTGGGCTTCTAGCTAGGGCACCCCGCAGCTTCGAGTTTATGAATGGAGTGATATGTGGCAGTGGACGCCAGTGTAGCATGTCGCTATGAGAGTAGCTGCTGCCCGGGCCGTCTCGGTGTTTACTCACGTTCCTGTTTTGGTGTGGCTTCTTCGCAGGGAATGGGGAAATTCGTGTTCGGTAATGAGAGGTCCGAGTCCAAGGAAGATAGGTGGGTTTAAATTGCCATTTGGCATGTCTTTTACTCCACTCGTCTGTAATACCGACTGTTGTTGTCCAGAAAAAAGAAAAAAGAGAGAGAGTAAGAATCGACTAGTGCATACAGATTGTAGCAACTTAATCCTCTCACTGTTCCCTGTGGTACAGCTACGTCGAGAGATACCTTGACCGGATAAGCAATGGCACCATACCTGATGATCGGCGGTCTGCCATGACCGAGCTCCAGGCTCTCGTGGCAGAGAGCCGCTCAGCACAGATGTCATTCGGAGCAATGGGTATGTCTTGTCCTCTTTTTCTCAGAGCTGTGGTATTTGTTCTGGAGCTATATATGTGTGACTGGCACGTGATGCAGTTATTTGTTGATTTGTGACAATAGGATTTCCTGTCCTCCTCAATGTCCTGAAAGAAGACCGTGAGGATGTGGAGCTTGTGAGAGGCGCCCTTGAGACTCTTGTAGGCGCATTGACTCCCATTGAGACGACTCAGGGGCCAAAAACTGAGGTTCAGCCTGCGTCGGTGAACTCTGATCTGCTTTCTCGAGAAACTGAGAATATTTCTCTTCTTTTGAGCTTATTGGTGAGTGCACATCCTTTCCTTGAAAGTTGAATATATGTGACATCATTACCTTTTTCATGTGTCCTGAGTGCTGACTTGTCACCCCCATGTGTTTGGATTGAAGTCAGAGGAAGACTTTTATGTGAGATACTACACAATCCAGCTTTTGACAGCTCTACTTACAAACTCGCTGAAAAGGTGCCCAGTAAGTCCTTTTTTGTACTGTTGAGATGTCCTGATTGCATTAGAATCTCTGTAACTTCTTTCCTTTACGTATTTCAGATTACAGGAGGCTATTCTATTAATTCCTCGTGGTATTACTGTCCTAATGGACATGCTTATGGATCGTGAGGTCTCAACATTACTCCCTACCCCTTCTTTTCAGTCTCTGAAGAACACTTGCAATACATTACATTGGGTCAATGTAATGTTGGTGGGAAAAAATGTTGATGTGTGGGAAATAGTCTGGGTCATTCATCATTTTTCTGAAGCCGCTGTTATTTGAGTAGTCACACATTTTATTCACAGTAATCCTGAGTGATACTATTACTCTATGGGTATATCATAGGCTCCGTATGGTTTAGGATCTTGAATCATGATAGTAACATAACTCTTTTTGGGTTTCTAATTATATCTGTAATCCTGAAACAATAGTATTAATTGCTGGGTAACTAACTATACCAGATTCCAGCGTAGGTTAGTATCTTGAAAGATGCAATGGTAGCAACATAGTATTTTAGTGCTGGGTGCATAAAAACATTTCATTGTTTGGATCCCACATTAGTACATCACAACCACTACTACTGATATTTTGTTACTTATGCGATTTTGGTTACATCTTGCAGGTCATAAGGAATGAAGCTCTGTTGCTACTTACATATCTAACTCGGGATGCAGAGGTTGAGCCTTCCTAATAGTCATTGTTGATTTCTTGTGGCATGGATTAATTTGCTCAGCACCTTTTTGTTATATATAAATAAACCGGGGTCATTTTCTCAATGCTTTTTTGTATAACATCAATTCTCTTTATTCCAGGAAATTCAAAAAATTGTTGTATTTGAGGGTGTGTTTGAGAAGATATTTAGCATTATCAGAGAGGAGGGATATTCTGATGGAGGTGTGGTTGTTCAGGTTATCATCTGGGATTACCATGACTTACTTTTGAAAGATTTTTTTTTAATGTTACTTACCTGGAACTTGATTAAAACTTAGCCCATTCATTTTCCATTGAAGGTTGTTTTGCTAATATCTTCTTTCCTTTGAGCAGGATTGCCTTGAACTGCTAAATAATTTGATTCGGAACAATGCCTCCAATCAGGTTCATCATTGTTGTTGAAAATCTTTTTGAAGTATTAATTTTCTGGCCCGCTTTTCACTGATGCTACATGTGTACTTTGTGGCAACAATCAGATGCTGTTGAAAGAGACAATGGGCTTTGACCCATTGATATCAATACTAAAGATTAGGAGAGGCAGCGCTTTCAATTTTACACAACAAAAGGTATGCTGCTCCTCACTTCACCATATGTTATCCCTAATAGATTGTGTTGGACATAGTACATATATTTGTGTTACCTATTAGTTTGCATTAGCAACATTTTACTCAAGTTATAAACTGTGTCTCTTTAGACAGTAAATCTTCTCGGTGCTTTAGATACTGTTGAATTGCTTTTGACGGGGGGGGCATCCAGTGAACCAGGTAAAGATGCTAACAAGATCGCCAATCAAACTGCATTGGCTCAGGTATTCTTTCTCACTTCAGTTTGTTCATCTTACTGTCTTATAACATGGAACTAATCTTCATATGTGTTTCCCAAAAACTAGAAAAATATTCTGGACCATCTTCTGTTGTTGGGTGTTGAGAGTCAGTGGGCCCCTGTTGCTCTCCGCTGTATGGTATGTCCCTTTGGACCATGTGCTTTTATGCATCATCGATAATTCTATTCAGTTCCCATATTTTCCCCAACTTCTTATGTTATACTGCTACCTTGTTTGCTACTTACCACAATTCTTTTTTCCTAGGCATTGCGATGTATTGGCAATTTGGTGTTAAGAAATCCTCAGAATCTTGATTCTCTTGCGAGAAAGCAAGTTGGAGAAGAGCCTCATGTTCAGCCAGCACTAAATGCCATCTTGTCTGTAATCTTGCGAACCTCTATAGCACAAGAATTTGTTGCTGCTGATTATGTCTTCAAGTGTTTCTGTGAGGTGTTTGTTACTCTGATGTTCTTTCTGCTTTCCTTAATAATCCTTTCTAGACTAGATAGTGCTGAAAAGAAACTAAAAGCCTAGTATAAAATGCATAACATTAAAATACAAACTAAAAGCCTAGTATAACATGCATAACATCAAAATACGAACAAGGGATGTAGCATGCTGTAACTCACAATGAAAACTTATGCTTCCTTTTCAGCAATCCAGGAACATTTTTGTTCAATATACTAAGAATATTTGCTTCCAAATTCTTATATTGATTATTTGCTAGTATTACACTATTGACCTCTAATGCTTCTGTACGAAAGTGCATATTGTAATTGTGATTGTCTATTTTTGGAACAGAGAAATCCCAGTGGCCAGGCATTGTTAGCATCAACTATTGCTCCGCATCCGGACCAAGGAGCCGCACATAGTGCTGCTAGTGACATGCCTTTTGGAAGGTTAGTCTGTGGGCTGCACATATCTTTCTATATTACAGCGAACACTGGCTTTTCCTTTGTAAATTATTGCTGATCACTGGCTTCTCCTTTGTAAGCATCAGTATATATTCTCCATTATATAACTCTGGTACTCTGTGCTCATGTTGCACTGTTGCTTATCCCAAACTTACTTGGTTGATTCTAGTATCAAACTTACTGTTTATGGAAGGGCATTATTGACCTATTTTTCTGTTATGCTGGCAGTATACTTCTGCAAGCTCTGGTTTCAAGTGATGTCAATGGAGATATGGAGGCATGCTTGTTGCTTACAGAAAATTTTTGCGTGGTTTTTATTTTATTTGCGTTGAAGTAAAGTGTTCTCTGACATTCAATCTTAAATATGCAGGCATGTTGCAGGGCATCTAGTATTCTTTCTCACATAATCAAGGACAACTTGCAATGCAAGGATCGTGTATGTAGTTTTCACTTTCCTCGTCTTTTGGGAATTTGCGCTTTAGTTGCTTTAGAGTGTGGATGTGCAGATAGTCCACCATGGTTTGAGTACTCTCTGACACAAATTAGGGTGCTTATTTCTTCTTATTTATTACTATTGCAATTCTTCCTAGGTTCCCCTAAGTTGATCGAGTAATATTTGCAGCTCCTTTTTTTACCCGCATATGCAACTGCTGAAAACTGACTATTGAGTGACTCCACTACTGCTATGTAATACTTTAAAACCAATACTTGATTTGACCATGTTGAGTATGATTTTCTATAAGTATGCTTTCTTGCTGTTGTTGGAGTTTTTGAATTGGCCGATTATCATGTTACTATTCATCTTGATCATAGATTTACTGTTAACCATTCCTATTTTTCTTACTCTTAATTATTGTTGGAATTTTGTACCTCTTTTGCTAATTGTATGGCTACTATTAAGGCAAGTTTTTATACGGTACCTCATCTGCATTTTCTTTTACATCCACTGCTTTGTTTCAATATAATTGTTTCTGATGCCTTTTTTTTCAGGTATTGCAAATTCAGCTCGAGACTTCTACACCATCCTTGGGGCGAACTGAGCCACTCCTGCACCGAATTGTTACATGTTTGTCTGTTGCTGCTTCAACAGAGGGAGAAAATGACCAAAGCACAAAACCAGAAGAATCATATATTCAGCCTGTTATTCTGCGGTTACTCATCACATGGCTTGTGGATTGTTCAAATGCTGTCAATTGCCTTTTGGAATCAGCAGTACATATGAACTACATAATAGAGCTTGCTTCAAGTAAACGTTATACGCCTTGTGTTCGTGGATTGGCTGCTGTTGTTATGGGTGCCTGTGTCTTATACAATGCCAGCCGTGAGAAGGGCCATGATGCATTTGCTGTTGCAGATGCTATAAGTCAAAAGATTGGTCTCACCACTTACTTTTTGAGGTTTGATGATTTGCGGAAAAGCTTGGCACACCCCTCACTAGAACAGCAGCACCGCAAGCAGCTTTCCCGATCAAATGCAAATAGCATGTCAGATTTCCAGGAGATTGAAGAGGAAGAAACAAACAAAGGCGATCAGCATCCTGTGCTCTCAGAAATATTTGATTTGCAATTCATTAATTTCCTTACTAAGCTTGAGGCTGATATTAGAGAGAACATAATGGACATATTTAGCAGGACAAAAACTGCAACCGCAGTTCTTCCTGCTGAGTTGGAGCAAAAGAATGGGGAAATTGACGGAGAGTATATCCGGCGTTTAAAGTCATTTGTAGAAAAACAGTGCAATGAGATGCAGGTTAGTTCCACTTATTGCACTCTCAAGAAAATATTTCTGATCTGTTGAATTACTTTAAAAGTTGCAAGCTAAGTAGCAATGTCATATTATGCATCGCCAGAGACGCAACCTGTTTCGTGACGCTTGACATTAGGTTTATGTTTCATTAGCATAAGTTTTTATTTTAATCTAATGTAAAATTTCTGCCTAAAAACATAAATAACTTTTGGCATGAAATCATCAGCAAAGTGGTTGTTCTTATGTTAGGTTGTTTATTACGTTAACCCCTTGGCTACTGTATACCATCCACAAGTGTTATTTGTCAGCAATGAGATTAGGTTGTCCAAGTGTCCAGTACTCCATTACCGAAGGACCCTGTTGGGCAATTTGCTACTTCATTGGGCATTGACTAGACCAATAGGGGCCAATACAGGCTAATTCGTATATACTCAATAGGGCTAGAAATTTAGAACGCTCCTCCCCTTTTCAGAGTATTTTGGGTAACACTAACATGGCTTTCTGTAAGTTGTGAATCACCTATTATTAGTAGCATCCTAGTGAGAAATTACCTTATGTCCTAGTTTCTAGATTGATGGGTAACTTGTTGCTGTGTGGTTATTTCTGGTGGTCATCAGAACACTACTCTGCCTGATAAAAAGAAGCTACCAATAATATTATTGAATGCACTTTTTTTTTACAGGACTTGTTGGCTCGAAACGCAATGTTAGCAGAAGAGTTAGTAAGAATTGGTGGCGGTAACACTGCAGATACTTCCCAGAAACCAAGCAGTGGCCGAGACAGAGTCCAAATTGAAGCCCTCAGACAGGAACTTGAGGGAGCGAAACGACAGCTAGAGGCACTCAAAGCCGAAAAGGCTCAGATTGAAGCTGAAGCTACCAACCAGCGAAACCTCGCAGTAAAACTGGAGTCTGATCTCAAGAGCTTGTCAGATGCATACAACAGTCTGGAGCAGGCCAACTACCACTTAGATACCGAGGTGAAAACCTTGCGGCAGGGAGGCAATATGCCCTATCCTGATGTGGAAGCGATAAAAGCACAAGCCAAGGAAGAGGCAGAGAAGGACAGCGAGGCTGAGCTGAATGACCTGCTCGTTTGCCTTGGTCAGGAACAGACTAAGGTTGAGAAGCTGAGTGCAAGGCTGGCTGAGCTTGGAGAAGATGTGGATACCCTGTTGCAGGGTATCTGTGATGATACTGCCATACCAGATGACGACGAAGATGACGATGATGAAGAGTAATGTATTTCTTTATGAACGCTGCTATCTCCTTGTGTAATTTGCCTTTATGCTGGATTATGTTGTGATGACAACTGTACAGTAAAAAATGTTTAGGAAAACATTACTTTTTAATTTGTGAATCATGAAACTAAACTGATGACTTAGCTACTGTTGAATTTGGTTCTCTGTACAAACTATTTATATCATCACAATTAAATGAGCCAGTGTTATATTTCAGGGCAGAGTTTGTGTTAAGACTTGTCGCATATTTACACATAAGAATCACTAATAGTGCACACTATTTTCTGAGACTTATCTTTTACTTGCCACTTCTTCCGAGGCAGAACCAATCTTAAATTTCACCAAGATAATAACATTCAGAATGAAAGGACAAAGATTTCAGATGCCACCTGTGCGACATTGCCTCAAAAAGTATTTCTCATGAAATATATGCTTAAAAGATAAATAACCTCCTTGCGGTCAACCAGCTAATTCCATAATATCTGTACAAATTACAGATCAATGTCGACTCCTGTATTGTAGCATCCAAACCTATTGTCAACGACATTGCTGCTCAATGGATTTACAAAGGGATGTCACAACCTCTTTTTTTTTTTTAACTGTACAGTAGGGTAACCCCATGCCACAAACTTTCAACTGTTGCGGTCCGGCAGTGCCAAATATATAGCCACTACAGATTATAGGTGTTGTTTTGTGGGCGTTCCTGATCTTCCCTCCAGGATTTGCAGCCTTTGCTTGAGATGAAACACTTCAACCTGATGACAGGCATGGGAAATGTCAGCTATCATGAACACGAACATGGCACAATTCATTTGTGTTGCAACATATTATGCTAGTAGATGTTCATATATTTTCCTTGTATAAAAAACTAAATGCTTATATTAATTCATGGTATCAATAAGCATCGAAGGGGTGACTTTGACTGAATTTTGCAGATACTGAAAATTACTAAAAGTACATTATAATATTTTCGCACAATACATTTTTCGTAGTTACAAGTCAAATAGGTCCCAAATACCTGCAGCTGGAATGCGCGCGACTGTTCTCCCGCTAAAACTCTTCGTGTGGAATGCAGCTCCTACAAAAACAAAACTCAGTACAGTATACGATAAGTGCACCAAATATGTGAAAGTAAATATTAACAACTCTTGCCTTCTGTGTCTCATCCGTGACTGCTTTTAAGAACGCCACTTCGCGCTCCAGTCGCACATTATCAGCGTGAACTGTGTTAGAGAGGTTGTTCGACTCTTCCTGTGCCAACTCCAAGCCTGCAATCTTCTCTTTTAGCATTTCAGCTTCCTTATCCTTACTGGCAAGCATCTTCTCCAGCTGCTCCCTGCTGTGAATGACCGAAGATAAGCTCTTTTCTAGCTGGTCCTTGCTGGCCAGAGCGGTCGCAAGCTGATCTTCAAGCGCCTCATTTCGTCTGACCAAGTCTGCTACCTTGGTGTTGTATAGCTGGCTCTGGCTGATGTCTGAAGAACACCTAGCTATTCTTCTTCCATTCGATCCTCCAGTCACAGAATTTTCTACCCTTGTGCTTCGATGCTTTTTCGGCTGTAAGAAATTATCTGTTATGCAGTGAAACAAAGAATATGCTCCTCTAGTGACTTTTAGGTGGAATACTTACAGTGCTTTCTTGACATGAAGAAGAGTCATCAGCATCATCTTCGTATCTATCATCATCGACTGGTTTCTGCAGTTTTTGAGCTAAGCTGCACTCTTCTATTTGATGCAATGATTCTGCAAGGGATTCCCTTCTAGGTGGCTGTTCTGTCACAGAAGTGAGACTATGCCTTGCCACTGAGCTGTTAGAGTACAAGGGAGCACATTTATTGAGATGATCAGCAAGCTCCTTATTGCTTGGAGAATACTCGTAGAGAACGCGGTCTACATCTGGGGCAGACCGCCAGCTACAAGAATGCTCATTTTGCAGTACAACTAATACTTCAACCTGCACAAGGTCGTATGGTTAGCGATACATAAGATGCCTTTTTTTTTCAGAACCTTGAGAGTCGAGATCGTGTTTTTAGGTTTTATTCAAAATTAAATTCAGTTCTTTAGTAGTAACAGAAGAATACACATTCGTTAAAAGTTTGATTACTTCACCTTGTTGCATGGCTCTTTTTTGTTCCCTCCAAAAGCAACAAGAGCGATCTTGTCCCTGTGGTAGAAAGGAGCCATGCTGAAACCCTGCAACAGTAGTTGTTTTTGCTTATTAGTTTATCAGATGAAAATTAAAATGGGAACTAGCAAGACAGACACCAACATGAAAAAGAGCCAAAAGAATTGAAACATGACAAGTAAAATTTTGAATATTATCAAATCAAAACTGAATAAGGGTAAAAACAAAATGAACTTACTTTCTTAGTTGTAATTGATGAACTTGGTGGTATTACACAAACACACCACTTAGATTGTAGAACATCAAAAACCCATGTTTCCACATGTCCTGAGAATTTAATTTGGTGTTAGAGGTTGTAAAAGAATAATCCATCACTCAAAAAATAACTGTCCTTTTTACACAAGAGACAAAAAAAAACTGTCTTCCAAATGCATAGGCGCAGAGATTCAGACATACGTTTTTTCTTGCTTGCGCCGCCAGCTATATACCATTTAGTTCCACACAGAGCTCCACTGCAACCAGCTCTAGGTGATGGATGAGGACCATGGGTCTTCACTCTTGTCCATACCATCTGTTAAGATAAGAAACTGGTAAGTAACCTGCCACATACAAAACCCTAACACGGTATACTGGACTTCTCAAAACTTACTGTCTCAAAATCTAAAGAATACAAGTCATTAAGGGTCTTGGATTTTGAGTGTCCTCCAAAAACCAAAAGGGTCTTATCATCATGCAATGTGGCAACATGATTTGATCTTGGAGATGGTCCAGCGCCTCTACAACAATAAGCTTTAATCAGAATAAAGAATACATATTAAGTCTTTTTTGAAATTAAAAAAAATCTAGTTCAGGTGAGGACTGTTGAGAGTCGGGGAGAAATATAGATCATTAGAAAAGTCTCAAAATCTAGTAGACAAATAAGTTGGAAAATGTTTCTGTAGCGGTTCGTGATTCTTCAAAGGAAGACTTACTTATAGTTCAATGGAAGCCATGTCAATGACTTAAGATCAAACATGTGTAGGTCATGTCGTTTCTTTCCTTTTGTGTCCTCACCGCCAAAAAGTATCAGTGTAGCACCAGCTCTGACCACCGTGTGTCCGCTTCGAGCTGCCTTAACTCAGTACCACAAGACAATTAGTTCACATTAGTATTTGCTAATGCATAGCTCGCAATATAAAAGAACTTACCGGGATATCACCCTTAGCTTCCATAAGAGACCAAAGCTCTGTTTCTGTATTGAAAGTCCACACTGCGACATAAACAGACTGAGTAATCATTATCTGGTAGAGGTGGAAAGCAAATAGCTGTTAATGTTTTACAAAATCATGTAGAATCTGCAAACCTGATAAACGATCAGCAGGTGGTTCTGTTTTACCTCCGACAAGAATGACACTGTTTCCCCATGGAATCTGTGTAGCAAAAGGAGCAAGTTTCTTACTTCATCATGTCACATGTACAACTATATATTCCAATACCGAAAAGAATGCACACAAAAGATATAATTGATAACAATATTTGTTTTCTTCGGATCACATAATCCTGGCAGTGTTCCAGCCTATATTGTCTTGAGTTTCAGGACTGTAGTATTTTTCGTCCAAGCGAAGGTTTAACATATCATCCTGTGCATTATTCTCAGCAAGGCATAGCCATGTTACTGTAAATAAGAACTACAACTGCCATACAACAAGTTCTTTTTCTTGAAAGAAATGACAATATACTCTTATACTATGTAATTTAGGTAGTAATAACTACACGACAGCAACGATTTACAAGAATTATACCAGGCAGTGACCTTTGCAGGCTGGCAATTTTGTAGAACGTCCATTCGGTGATGGGCGAACTTTAGGCGTTGTAGAATCCCAGGTAAGCTTCTCTAAATTCAGTATCTGATTAATAAAAAAGTGGAAACCATAAAGTTAACTGATGAGCGACGAATAACACGATACTGCTCAGTGCAGAGTTCCTAGTCCAAACAGCAAATAAAATCCGACTACCTTTGTATCATCTAATAAGTTATGGCCAGAATCCCCACCAAACACTACCATCTTGCTACCGACAATGGCCGCCGCGTGCTGTTTAATAAAAATCACAGATGAGGTAATTAGATAAGCATAAACTTTGCCAAAACGTAGGACAAAAATTAGTCATTTGGTAGATTTATTATATTACATAGAAACGAGGAATAGGTTTGTCTCCATCCGTGGGCAGCACTCCCCAATTTTCTGAGATGTTGAAAGCACGAGAGTCAAGATCAAACGTATCAGAGGAGCAACGGTAAGATAGATCATCTGCACGTCCACTGACTGATGTCGTAACCTCATCACCCTGCTGACAAAAATAAAATCCATGAGCTAACAATCCAGACGTGCCCAAAATACTGCTTGATCAGCTAGGACTAATAATAATCCAGTTCAGTCACAAAGGCTTACACTGGGCAGGCTGAGGTACTTTGCAGGCCGAACAAGACTGCTGGAGCCGTTCAAAAGATCACTTGGGTGTTCCTTCAACCTGCTAAAAAGAAGAAAAACTAATTCTTAAGGGAAAAATTCTATAAGGTAAACGAGAGAGCAACTAAAGCAAATGTCCAAACTGGATTGATCAGGACAAAAGTTGCAACAAGGAATTTTGACTTCGATTGAATGCAATAGCTAAATAAGTGCTGACATTCAGATGGTACTGATGTTCAACACAGAAGACTCCAGAAAGAAAGGCTACCAGAGGTCACTCATATTGCACATGAACAGCACAGGGATAGAAAAATAGAAATTATGGAAAGAAACCGCCACAATTTTCACCTTCCGAGCTTAGGCCGGCGGCGCGACAAACCAAACATATTTGTGGTTGTACTTTCTCTCCAATTCTGCTTACAATCAAGCCACCGGATGGCACATCAGCATCTAACCTGCAAACAAGTAAATGTAGAAAGAAAAAAAAGAATCAGTTGGAGAGAAAAAAGAGAACTACATGAGGTCGGTGACCAAATCATGGACAATAATTAGGGAGGGAAGACCAAGAAGAGGATACTAATCCTGGTAAATGCAAGAAGATTCAAGAAGTAGCAAGTCTTGTTTGGGAGAAAGAGCAAATACCCAGTAATAATGCGTGTCTTTGGACTCCAAGAAGCTGCATTTGCCAAGAAAAAACCGATAAATCAGATAGGAATAAGCAGAGCGAATCCAGAGGAGCTGAGGGAAACGATAAATCAGTTCGTCGAACCAAGTCGCCAAAAACCATCCGGATCGCGAGGCCAGGAACCGGTGAACAAACGCCGGAAATACCGGAGGGAGAAAAAGAATCTAAAGGACATTGACGAGCGATCCGAGGAAGAAAGAAAGAACACCTGTTGGCGTGGGGCGGCGCACGAGGAGCAGAGAGAGGAGAGAGCACGGGCGCCGCCGCAGCCAAATCTGCGGTGAAAACGATGGACGCCTGGAGCAGAATGCGGTACCTTTTCGCCTTTCAGAGGATTCAAGCCGCCACCACTCACACCTACTACCAAAGATTCCAAGGCGCCGCACTGCTCTACTCTTGGGCTGGCATGGGCGGCGTGGTCCGACGAGAGAGACAGACAGACAGGAGAGAGAGGAGAGTGTGATGGGGGAGAGAGAGAGAGAGAAGTAAGCTGACTGCAGAGTGCAGAGAGAAACAAAGAGGCTGCAGAAAGGTTGTGAAAAGGTAACAGTGTGATCTACAGCGGCGGCTGCAGCAGGCAACCTTGATCCTTCGCCTTGGCATGGGAAGAACATGTTTTAGCCTTCACTGTTGACAGTTAATCAGTGGACAATCAGCACAGGAAGCATTGGTGCAGTTTATTTTTACTTCTCAAAAAAGACGATTTTTTGCATAATTTGTTTTACTATTTTTGCGTGCCCTGACTCCTGAATCCATAGGATCCAAGAAACCTTTTCATTGCATTGCATCCTTGGGTTCCATCTTTTATTGCCACCGCTCCGAAATGAATGCAGTCAATCAATCATATGTTTCGGTTAGTTGCGTTTTGATATGCAGTAGAATGGTCAAAGCGGTATACACCTCTGCAGTCAAGCTCGTTTTGTACTTGATAATTTTGTTTAGCCGAACATTTTAGCTAAACTCAATTGTTCTGGTCATGATGGAGACAAGAATGGGAGCGGTGTTTCCCGTGAGGATCTTGGAGCGTAGCAAGCCGACAGACGCAATCAATCTTATCTGAGCAAAGCACACAGTGATGTAGTTGTACCAACCGTATGCTCACTCTCAGGATCTTCTGCGCAGTCCGGCAGAACAGTCACTGGCTACCTGTTGAGAAATGTTTGCACACTTGGTGGGGAGTCCTCTCATCTAGTCATCTGCATATATGGTACATGTCTGGTATGGTATCAAAAATATGATACGTTCAGCTGTATAAAGCCGTCTCCAACTGTGATGAAATACCTAGCTAGTAGTACTAATTTTACCGCCTCATGATCACTCCATATAAATGATAACACCCAAGTCATATCTTTTTCATATTTTCTAGCTTTCAATCAACTGAAAGCTTTCAGTCAATGATTTGATACTTTGTGTTTTAATTTTTTTATAAGATTATTTGTATAATAATTATAAATCATTAGATCTAGATCTAATTGCTCAAAGAGGTAACTGAAAGTTGCCCAAACTTTTAGTCAACTGAAAATTAGCAAGTCCCTATCTTTTTGTTTTCTTTTAACACATTGTCCAAGAGAAAGATGGATGTAGACTTGTTTTAGATTTCTCAACCACATATAAACAAAATAAATTTTGTCATAGTGGCTGTCATCTATACAGTGTACAAGCCTTGCTCTTGCTAGGTCACCGTAATAAATCTAGTTATCTGATCTATTATTGTTCAAGAGGTCCTATGTCAACATATTACAATGAGTTATTTTAATTATTTTAGATTTATATGCTATATAAATAGACCGCTCAATACAATTCATACATTGAATATTTATTTTAATTCAAAGATAGCAGGAAATATACTATACATGCCGCTCAATACACATTACTCCTCCTCCTCCTCCTACTTCTGTATATAGTATTTCTATTATTTCTGTTGTTTTAAAACTTAAACCTCTTACTTCTGTCCTGATAAAAGCTACAGAACACCAGCGCATAGAAGATCTGTGAGCCTAATGTCATGCATGGGCGTCAGTAGCCCAGCGTGACGAACACAGTGCCGCAGTACCCGAGGACCCAAAAATACTTAACTTCGCATGTGCCGACGATAATCGAACACCGTCATCCAGCGGCCGAGGCGAGTCATTTGGTTGGCTGATCGATTAGTGTTGTTGCTTATGGGTTGGGCTACCGGTAGCTTCTACTTCCTTTCCTCCGTTCTAAAATATAAGGATTTGTTAACTCTAAAATATTAACTTTGATCATTCGTCTTATTTTAAAAAATTATAAAAAATTATTTATTTAATTATAATATGCTTTATTATTAAATATATTTTAAATATAATTAATTTATATTTATATTTATATAAAAAGAATTAAATATGATAACCAGTTAAATGTAATGTTTTTAGTCAACAAATACTTACATTTTAAAATAGAGGTAATACTACACGTTTATAGGTGTGTGTTCGGCTGTGTCTGAGCTCAAACTGTTTTCACCTCCTCCTCTCTCTTTCTCTCTCTTTCTCCCCGTCACACACACACACACAAACACACACACACACACACATATTTGGAGTGTGACATTCACAGAGACACAGACTACAAACTACCACCAAGTCACATGTATGGTCTAAAAGTTTAAGTGGGTTGGTCAATTGATTGCATGTTACTAGCTACTCTCTTCATTCATAAATACATATCATTCTAGCCTTACTTATTTTTATCAAATTATATGTTATTTTTTACTTTTCAAAAATACATCTTTTTCTCTTTCTAATATAATATTTCTCTTTTTCACTATATTTTTATCTCTATCTCTCTCCTCCTTGTTTTCAGTGCACTCATATTTTTCACCTTTCTTTAATTTCCATGCCTAGAGTTAGGATGACATCTATTTGTGAACATACAGAGTACTTTGAGATTTTGTATGCACTGCCTCGCTTGTTTTTGGCATCTTTGTTTGGACCACTTCTTGATTGGGAAGAAGGTTCTCATTCGGCTGCAGTATCAATGCCACAAATATACAAATATAGGAGTAGTTGGCAGATCGATGGCTTGTAAATTTCCGTGGGCATGCCATGTGGATGCTTATGTATGAATTTTTGCCCCCAAACAAGAGAATGTAAAGTATATATTAGTTCACTGTACTTCTATAGAAGATGGTTTGTTTTAAAGATGATAACAATTTATGAAAATTCAGCATATTTTGAATACGGATCAGGATCACCATCCTGTTCCCCAAAGAATATAATGCTGTTGTCACTTATTATCCTTCCTTTGTGTATAGAGATAAGATGACACCGCCGTATTGAAGAATAATTTTTGTTTTTTTCGTGGTGTAAAAAAAATCATGTTTTTATTTTTTTGCATACGAGAACTGAGAACATAGTGTGAAAGTTGCCTGTCCTCTCCTCTGGGCCGTTACCATATTGGACAATATCTACTTGGTTGGGCCTGTCTACTCGGCCTATTTACTTGGATGGGCCAGACACTAGAATGCTCATCGGAACCCAAAGTCAAATCTTTTCTCTATTTTCTCCAACACTAGTATGTCTGATCCAATTTATTTCCCAAATTCTCTCAAGGCGCCAATAAGAAGAAGTAAGGAACCCTTTCATTGAAAGAAGTACTCCCTCTCTTCTTAAATTGTTGTCGCTGTTGACTTTTTTAGTTAACTGATAATTCGTCTTATTCAAAAAAATTTAATTAATATCATATATATTGTCACAATTTGTTTTATTATCAAAAGAAATTAAAGCATAACTTAAAATTTTACATATTTAAAATATTATTTTGAATAAGACGAATAATTAAAATTGACTAAAAAAATCCACGGCGATAATAATTTAAAAATAAAGGGAGTAGGTGATTGTATAGAACAACCTCAAATGATAGAGAAATGTTTCTTTCTTTTGCCCCAGCTCCATCTGTGCACTAATTCATTCCTTCAAAAAAAAAAACTTCTTCTAGGTCAACAACTTTTGACATTTAATCACAAAAAATCATCTTTTAACATCTACTTCCTTTGTTTAATTTTTGTTGTTGTCATGATAAGAATGTTAGTACACAAGAAAATAGAGTGAGAAGAAGATCGACTACTAGGGATTGTAGGAAGTTCCAAAGAAACGTAAAACAAAATTACTAAAAAAAAATAACAAAACAAAGAGTAGGTAAGATCGATTTAAGCAAAGCCTTATATAACCTACAACACAGGGATTCAGAATGTCGTAACATCATTGCGACATTGTACTGTGTGTAATTAGTAATAGTAACATCTTCGCAAAAAAAAAGCAATTAGAAATAAAACGTGTTCATGGTATTTTGTATTGAATACTTTAAGCTAATTTTACCTTTTGATCTTTCATTTAAGTTTTGTGAACTTATACCGCTTTCCAATAATGCTTACCTTGATTTCCTTCAGTGAATGCTGTGTGATTTTTTTTGTATGTTTCTTCATGGATAATATCATTGACATTATTGAAGTGAAAATAAAAATATGTATAGAGTGGCGATAAAAGAAAGAAACATCATTTATACGACATACTGGAAAACATGTTATAGAGCGGTGGTAAAATAAAGAAACATCATTTATATGACATAAGGGGTTCTGATGAACACGAGCACCATCACATGGATCAAACGAGAAATTGCAAAAGAAAGTTTAGTGAACCGGCCGGGAACAAATGCGTCAAATTAGCACTGTTCTTGAAAAGGACAATGGGAAATTGAAACTTTACAACAGGCACAAGTTGTTCGTCATACATATTAACTAGAATTATTCCATGGCGCGTAGTCAACAAAATAAAATGGTGCTTATTGATTTTTATTTTATTAAAATTAACAATTTAGTCTTTTAATTTGAACTATCTTTTTCAGATAAAATGGTATATCTTCCCCAACTTTTCACAATCCAAGAACAAGATAGGTAGCTCAAAATTTATATCTCGACTTTAGAACAAGGCCACGTATCGCCCCGCATCGTCTCTCCGGAGGCGACACGGGCGGAACACATCGCCCTCCTCTCGCCGCCCCCTCCTGCCACCCATCCGCCTTGCCGTCGCCTGAGCACGTCGCCGGCAATCCGCACGGGTGCAAGGAAGACGGCGGCCAGGCTTTTTCTTCTCAAAACGCCCGTCTCTCATCGGCTATGGCGTCGTGTTTCCCGGTGGCAGCGCGGCTGGCGGTGCTCAGATCCAGAGCCGCCATGGCGGAACACGCCCAGATCTAGGGCTGCCATGTCCGGATCTGGCACTCCTGCAGCCGTATGGCTCATCCGGGCTCGATGGCGGCCCGTGCGGCGGGCTCGACGGCAGCCCATGCGCTGGCATGCGGCGGGCGCGCGATGGACGCGATGGTGGCCTGTGTAGCTCGTGCGCCGGACGCAAAGGTGTCCCGCTGGGGCAGCTCATTCGGTGGCGCGATGGTGGCTGTGCGGCGGAGGCAGCCTGGGCGGCCGGCCACGCGACGACGTCTCGTGCAGTGGGTTCGCCGATGCCCCGCAGCTGCTATATGGCCAGGGGATAGTTAGGTGTAGGTTCTTTTGCAATAGTTGGGTTGATGCTGGCCAGATCCGCAAGTAAAAGGTTGGATCCGTCAATTTATGACCGGAGCTGGTCAGGAAGGGCCTGTTTAGCGGTTCTTTGGACGGTGGCGGTATTTGGCTGTCACCATGGTGGTTGTTGGCCATCTCCGCGGTGACCTGGTGCGGCGTTCTCGTGCTGTGAACAGTGAGACCTGTTACCGCGTCGAGGAAGAGGCCTAGGACAGTGTCCATGTGCTCTGTGCCTAGGCGTTAGTGGCGGCGATGAGGGCTGGAATGGCGAGGGTGTTGTCATCTATGAGGTGGAGATGTCATGGGCTTGCAAATTCGGTTGCTGATTATGTCTGGTATGACTACATCTTTAGTGGTGGGTGTAGAGGCATTGTGCGAAAGCATGCTCAATTTCGGTCGAGCGGGCAATGAGGCGCTTGCGAGTGTCGTTTCCTCCTTGGAGGCATTGCCTTTGTGCCTACACATCCCCACTTTGTGAGGGTTCTTCGGATGAAAATCCAAATTTGATTTCCCGGATTGGGCAATGACGACGTTTTAACGTTGTGACCTTCTTGAAGGCGTTGTCTTGGAGCTCCCTTATGCTGCCATACACCGGATGACTTGCAGTAGTGCTAGATCTTGTTGGTCCCTCCATCTCTTCTCGTCGGAATATCGATGAGGCTTACCTTCTTGGTGTTGTGCACTGCTATTTCTCTTCGGCGTTGTTATTGTAAAGTCGGAGCTGCTAGTTGTGGGTGTGCGACCATGCTTGGTGATGATGACATGTAATGGGTCGACTCAAGCTCTTGGGCGGGTTGTGTAACGACTTAGAGGCATCGGCTAAGGGTCGTCGCTTATTGTTGGAGCTACCCTACCGCGATATAGCTAGCCTAGCAATGATGACCTGTACTATATCGATATTATTGTGTGTTTTTAGCTGTCTGTGTCTCCTTTTTTTTAACCAAACACTCTGAACACTTGTAGTGTGTTAATTTTTCTTTTCTTTTTTTTTTCTTTGGCTTCGGCTTGTATTTATGACACTTTAGTGTCATGCTTTTCTACTAATATAATCGTCCACTTTTGTGGCTGACGATTTTTTTTTTATATCTCATTGGAAAATTGGAAAGGGAAGGTTACAGCCCGTTTACATTCAAAGACACCGACTGTAGTCATTCTTCGACCTTTTCAGCCCAGCTAAGGCTACACTAGTGCACGGCAAAACAAGACTTCTCATATATTCTTATTTGGAAACCTACCTTGACGTAAGGACTTGGCCGATCACCGAAATCATACTAGTCAGTACCCATGCATGTTCCTACATGCATGTGTGCGAGAGTTGCTCTTTAATTTAGGCACCTGCAACTGAAATAACATAGTTTCAAGCATGCCTTGTGCAAAATTACTATATATATACCCGACAAAATTAGGGATGTGAGTGATTATTATGGTTGTTGCCGCCATCGATCGATGGATGCTGGATAATTATTTCAGAGCCACATGGCTCCTGCGCCCTTGAGCATGGGCACAAGCTTGCCGGAGAGGTGGAGCGACATGACCCGGTCGGTGGAGCCGACGAGCTTGCCGCCGATGAAGACGGCAGGGACGGGTGGCGAGCGGCCGAGGCGGCGGGCGAGCTCCCGCTCCATGTCGCGTCCCCAGGGATCCTTGTCGAGCTCGTGCACTGCGGTGCACACGCCGAGGTCGGAGAAGAGGCTCGCCACCGTGTGGCTCATCGAGCACTGGCTCATGGTGAAGATGACCACTGCCTTCTCTGTCGAAAGCTTCGCCAACATGTCTGCCATGGCCGTCTTCTTGGGTCTTGAAATGGATGGAACGTAGCGCGAGTTGGTGAGCTAGTCAGCTAGCTATAGTATTTCTTGATGACTTGAAGTGTTTTGTGGTTTGCAGACTGCCGGGTGTGAGGGCCCTTTTATAGTGTTCATCCGATGGAGGAAGAGGAGAATAGTCTGTGTTGTTTTGTAGATGAGAGGGAGAAAGAGAATAAGAATCTTCGATGTGTGGATAGCACCACTACGGGAAAATCAATGTTTGCCGTGTGTTTGAAATTTTACTGTGTGTTTTGTTTCGGACACACGACAAAGATGATGTTTGCCGTGTGTTAAATTAAAACACACGGTAAAATCTTTGTCATGTGTAAAAAAAGATTGGCACATAGCTTTCCCGTAGTGCAGGCTCAAAATAAGCAGTGGTAGACATAACCCATGTGTCTTTCACATGGCTTCTTTCTCTCTATTTACTTGGGATTTTTGTGAATTAATGGTTGGTCTAGTTATTAATAAATCATACAAATCTGATTAAAATTCCAATAGTATTTCACGGATTCTTGATTAAAAAATGCAAAACATTTTCCATGAAGTAGGTAATGATCCCATTGCTAGAGCTTTGTCCTTCATCTCTTATGTTTGGTTTTCTTTAGAGAACTTATTATTTTGTGAGCATATTTTTTCGCTACTCACAAGTAGCTTTCGCAGGGTTCATCGATCAGGTCAAATACTTGGATCAGTGCGTATGAAATGGGTTCTCATTGATGCTCCTAATAATATGATATTATAAAATAAATCATATACAACCTTTGTACGCAATGCAATCTTCAATGGAAAATATGTATGAGGGCATAGACATACGTAGTTCGATACATGAATAATGTGTGCATGTATAAAGTTACTAGCAGACACATGCACAATAGATAACGTTTAACTACCTTTAAATGGGCCCCAGCAAGATATATGGAGAATATTGGGATATTTTTTATACCTGTCACTGAAAGAAAAATATGGATTCGATCCCCGTTAGTTATGATAAGGTTTGTATCTACCATTTCTTTTTCATGACCAGGGCCACATACGACAGCATTGGATGCTGATGTATGAGGCAATGTTTTTTTTACGTTTTGAGATGTATAAGTGTAAATGGTTACTTCAGCACATATACTCTTCTCTCTGATTTTCAATTTAAGATTTTAGTATAACTTATTCACTATAAAAACTAATGAACAAAGAAAGTTTTCTTATTGTCTTAAAGTAAAAAACAATTGTAAATTAAATTAAGGGAGTAAATGCATATGGATGAGTTAATTTAATCTACAAAACATCATATATAGAGAGAGATATGTCCCATGGAGCTTGAAAATATGAAACATATATCGAACCTATGGAAACAATTACTGATAGTGATATATCTGTCGAGAAGTTGAAGCACATCGAATGATCGTACAGGCATGCATGTAGCGGGAGCTGCGGGATGCAACAATCGAATATGTGTACCACCTCTACATCATAACAATTAATATATAAACGGGTACTCGCATGTATCAATTTAGATTTTGTGTGTGTGTGTGAGAGAGGGAGGGAGAGAGAAGAAAAAAAAATACATATAAAAGTCAAAACTAAAGTGATTCCAAGCCCCACCTAGCTACTACTCCCTCCGTTCTAAATTATATGACACTTTAGTTTTCTCAAATTTTCTTAAATTATAGGCATCTCGCATCCCAATGCACCTTTCCTGTTCCCAATACATCCTTATCTCTATCTCTCTCCTTCTTGTTTTCTTGTTTTCTGTGTAACTAACCTTTTCTCTTCCTAATACACTCGGCAAAGTGACCATCCTTTTGCCGAGTGTCAGCCGCCAAGGCTCTCGGCAAACATAGTTTGACGGACGTTTGGCGCCGTCCCTTCTGCTCTATTTTGCTGAGAGTCATGGAAACCTTCGGCAAAACGTTTGCCGAATGCCCGACAAAAGGCTCTCGGCAAAGAGCTCTTTGCCGATAAGAGGCTGCCGTGACCTCTTTGCCGAGAGTTACGACAAAAAATTTGCCGAGTGTATTCTAGGCTTTGCCGAGCGCCTGTGACACTCGGCAAATATGTGGTTTGCCGTAGTGTTACCTCTCCGTTATCCCATGTCCAAAGCTAAAACGTCATATAATTTAGAACGGAGGAAGTATATAGGAATGAGCTCTTAGAGCTCACAATGTGGCACTGAACAATCCACAACTTTGCTTGGTTGGCTCTTGTCTACAAACTGTGGTTTGGGAGTCCAAAAAATTAAAGCCATTGATGCAAATGAAAAAGAAAAAGTAGTTGCCAAGTAGCTATATGAGGCATCTCTCTCTCTCTCCACTATTACCTCATGAGATAGTGAGCATATAATAACATCAGTTCACATGTGCGATGCCGCGATCCGAAACTGATAGAAATATATTATCTATTATCTTGACGAATGCATGTCAATCGCCTTTATATCCATCGATCACAACTTGTATATGTATCTTTGCGTGTATACAGTTATCACTATGGGGAATTAGCGCTTTGTCGAGTGCCCGAAGCACTCGGCAAAGGTCAGAAAACACTCGGCAAAGGCTTTGCCGAGTGCCAACATTCGGTAAAGAGTACTCGGTCAAAAAGGTTCCGGCAAAGTACTCTTCGCCGAGTGCTTTTTTCGGACACTCGGCAAAGCCTTTGCCGAGTGCTAGAATAAACACACTCGGCAAAGTATTCCATCTTTGCCGAGTGCTGGAGTGAACACACTCGGTAAAGATGGAATACTTTGTTGAGTGCCTTATCAATTGCACTCGGTAAAGGCTTTTTTCATATTAAAAAAAAGAGATAGTTTTAGTTTAATTCAGTGCTAGACATTGATAGAATACTATTAGATTAATTCAAGTAAATAACTAAATTTTCAACATGTTGTATGATTTCCACATTTACTAAATCAATAATCATTGCAGGAAAAAAAACAGTTTTGAAGAGGTTCCATATTTACTAAATAAATGGTCTCTTTCACCAAAACTGAAAACATTAGAATTGAGAACTATAGTACTTTGTCTAGATATAAGCTAACACGATATGTCTGCTTCTAGATTGACGATTAGAATTAAGAAGTACAGGCACAACTATGACTGGACAAGGGCAAGCACAGATCAATGTGCTATAACAGCAGTATGTTAATTTCAAAGTAACTAGGCAAAATTTTGGAAGAATCCATCCTATATTCAGACAAACAAAACTACAGCCATGAAATTGAAGAAGTGAGTTTTAATTACCTGAACACCAAGCCATTGTGGCAAACTGATGAGCGAAGTAGAGCTCAGTGATTACATATGTAAAGCAAAGCCAAATCTGAGCAAATGAATACTCAATAAAATGCATGAACAATGAGCACACCTTGGCATCTGTTAGTTTAACATCTTTTCTTGGCACACCTTATCTAGCATGCCCTAATTCCTATGTTTTACAGAAGTCAAAGACAATAGAACTGCAACTGAGCACACACACAGAAAAAAAAGACTCAAGAACAATGACATGTCTAATGCTGCTCTGCACACACACACAGAAAAAAAGACTTAAGATAAACATGGCATGTACAAGCAGCAGGTGTGAACAATCAATTTGACACACGCATTAAGATAAACATTTAACATCTAATTCTCACAAACAAGAGAGAACCAGCAACAAGAAGAAGATTGGTTCTAATAACACTTCAGTTCACTAACCTGCATAGCCTCTCCCCTTAGCTTGACAAGCTTCAGCCCATCCTCAAAGCCGTACATGGAAATGTTGTTCCTACTCATTTCAAGTATACTTACAAGGTGCAATATGCAAACATCAGCAATCAAGTCATAAACTTCAAAGAAGAGCTGCAAGTGTGTAAAGAGAAAGAAAGACAGACTCTATTGGAACTGGGAGGTTCCTACTGGAGGATATCATTTGCCTAGTTGAACAATTTGGCAGCTGCGTGTCGGTGTTTAGATCACCGACCAGTAGAATTTGTTCACAGGGATGCGTGCTTCGGGCTCGGTGATGGCTAAGCAAGAGGACACGAGGGATTATACTGGTTCGGGGAAGCCCCCTACGTCCAGTTCTCAGGCCTGCTTGTGTTACTTGCTCCGGTGAGGGAGTACAACGGTGGTGAGATAGGAGGGTGCTCCAAGTCTCGGGTGCGAATGTGTGTGTGTGTGTGTGTGTGTGTGTGATTGCTGTTGTTACGACTATGTCGTTGTTCTTGTTGTCGATGTCTTGAAAGAGGCGAGGGTTTCCCCTTTTATATTTCAAGGGGAAAGGACCCGCGTTACAGAGAGAGAGGGAGAGAGAGAAAGAGATTTCTACACGTGATGAGTTGGTGGAGGCGTGCCGAAGAAGGCGAAGCCCTTAGTCGACAGCGTAGTCTTCGATCCTTGTGGGCCCCCTCGTCCTGGTCTTGCGTCAAAGGGGTGGTACTGCATTCGGGCGTGCCCCTGTTCTCCATCGTCGGGTCGAGTCCTTCCTTGTTCCTGCAGTCGGCGTGTTCCACCGTGCGTGGGGAGGTGCAGTACGGGCATTGTCATGTCGTTTATACAAGGTTCAATCTAGCAGTCCATCAAGCCGTCCCGCACCATCATCATTAGGTGTGTCATCGATGATGGCAGCGCAGTGAGCCTTGTCACGCCTGCCATTGTCAGCAGGCACTGGTGATGATGAGGGGGCAGATATCTTGAGGGATTTGACTCCTTGATATTGTGTACGTGTAATAGGCATGGCATTTATGGCTAGGTGGTTGGCAGTTGTTGACCGTTAGCTCGCTCGACCCCTCCGTCGGGGGTCCTCGTGTCGGGTTGCGTCTGTCCGGACCTGCTTGGAGTTGGAATACGTCCCGTTCGGATGAGGCCATCGGGATTCTCCACTCCGCCACTCCTGGCTTGGTCAGGTTTCATCACCCCGTCCTGTCCGGGCTCGGGTCCTACCGATGGGAGTTGACAGAGATGGAATTTGTCTGGCGATTATGGGGGGGGGGCGCATACTGTCGTCATGACAGTAGTGGCAGCGGAGCGTCCGTCCTTGCCCCGGAGTGGATAGGCTTGGGCAGGTGGCTGAGTCATCCGCTTGGAAGGGCGAGCCGTGCCCGGGTCCGTCCGGCGGGACGACTTGTCCTCGACCCCCATCGAGGGGTCGAGCGGGGCGTAGCGGATCCTCGACCCCTATTGAGGGGTCGAGCGAGTCGGGGTAGAGGCGCGGCCTTTGCGGCTAAGGTTGGACTGCTGCGGGGGTGCCTCCCGTGGGGGCCCATGCTGGTGGTGCCTTGGTGGCGGTCCAACGGGTCTTTTTGGATTCAACGCGTATAGACCCAGGTGGTGCCATGTGGCACCCCAATTCTTACCCTCAACAGTAGCTCCCGAGCCCCCGAGCGAGTCGGAGAGTCGTTCGGAGGATTTTCACACAGGTGCGAGCGAAAGGCTCGAAGTCGTCTGTGGGTTGCCTGGTTTACGTGAAAGAGGTGCGCGCGAGCGCACCCGATGGGTGTAGCCCCCGAGCCGGAGGGGGGGTTTGGTTGAAACTCGCACTTCGGCTTAATATGTTGTGAGAAGTTTAGGTCGTTCGTCCGTCGAGGTGCGCGCGAGCGCACCCGTCGGGTGTAGCCCCCGAGCCAAAGGAGGAGTCCGGACGGACTCATTTTTTTGGCTTTTTGTATCTAAAATGATCGCGGGGGTGCCATAGGACCCGTGTTCCTCGGGCTTCGTCCCCTGGGCCGAGCAAACAACGCAGGGTGTCATGAAGGAGGGTTTGCCTAAAAAGGCGGACCATGGCGCTATCGGCATGACAGTTCTCTTGTCTCCTATTGGCGTGCAGCGCGCAGGGGCATCTTTCGGTAGGGCCTAGATCTGCTACGCGTCAGGGGAATCCAAGGCCGGCGCCTTGCTCTAAGGCTAGTTCCTTTCTTTTTCTTATGGCACGGTGCGCGCGACAACATCGGTGGCGCCAGGTCTTTATTACTATGTGGTGTGCAAGAGCCCCTCATGAATCCACATTGGGCTTGGTGCCCGTGCAAGGAATCCGAGGCATGTGCCTAGCTTGGCTATTTAAGGGCACAACCAGGTAATGTGTTGCTTCATTCCCACATCTAGCCTTACACACCGAGCTCTGGGATACCTAGGGCATGACCGACTCTCGCTTAGTGGTCCGTTGTTCTCATGGCTGTCGGGTGCGATGATGTCCCTGGCGATGAAGACGGGGATAAAGGCCTACCTGCAGCAGGTCTCCGGCTGCTCTGGGGTGGCCGTCCTACCGGTTGCGGGAAGGTTGGCTTAACTTCTATTGTGTCCTCCCATTGTCGGGGTGAGATGGAGATAAAGGGGCCCTCGCATGGAAGGTCGCCATTGCTTATTAGGTCCCCTCGTGTTTGTTCTTGGCAGCGTCGGTAGGAGCGAGGTCAAGAAGAGGCGCCGGACTAGACTCCCCATCAGCATGGGGGTCCTTGGACTCAAGAGGCGGCTCCAGCAACAGCCGTGCGGCACAGCCGGGCTGCTCGGCTTCTTCGTTGGGGGAAAAGGCCGGCCTCAAATGAGGGCGTCTTTCCCTGACGATGAAGCATTACAGGCGCTTTACCTCGCATGTACCCGCCGAGGCGCGGGTACCGCTTTTTATTTGTAGTAGACCCCTCAGGTCGATCTTTTCCTTTCTTCCTTTTTTTTCTCGAGCCGTTGATACTTGCTTTGTAAAAAGAAGAGAGGGAGTCTATAAGATTCGGCCTCAAATGGTCTTGTAAGCAAAGAATAACGAGTGTGACCCCGTCGTTGGGTCTCGTTTGGTGATGCCGGCCATCGCGTCCCCGCTCGATGCAGACGGATCGGTCGAGCGGCCATTTCGACTTTTTTCATTTTCTCCTTCCGCGTCCTGTTCGTGAGATGGAGAATAGAGCCAGGCCATGTTTTTGCCTCGGTAGCTGAAATGTGGTTGCTCGATGAGCTACAATCGGGTTCGTTCGAGTGAGATCTCTGGTTCCCCGTCGACGGGGTCCCAGCGAACCAGCTGGTGGTCGACCTCATGAATTCGTATTTCCATCTCGACTGTTTGTCATGACCATTCAATAGGTCATGATGGCCAGCTGCCTCTCTTCGGGGAGATACCTAAGGTCAAGTTGGACCGGGACTCAAACGCTACTCTACGATGCCCTCGACCCTTCGGGGGTCAGGATATTGGCTGCTAAGTGTGCCCATCGCTCGTGCCCCTCGCTCTGTTCGCACTCTAGGTGGCTATCGATCCCGCTTATGGGGCCAGCCTTAAAACCTCGGCAAAGAATAATGGATGCGACCACGTCGTTGGGTCTCGTTTGGCAATGCCGGCCCTCGCGCCCCCGCTCGATGTGGACGGGTCGGTCGAGTGGCCGTTTTGACTTTTTAGTTTTCTCCTTCCGCGTCCTGTTCATGGGACGGAGGATAGATCCGGGCCACGTTTTCGCCTTGGTGGCTGAAACGTGGTTGCTCGATGAGCTACAATCGGGTTCGTTCGAGTGAGATCTCCGGTTCCCCGTTGACGGGGTCCCAACGAACCAGCTGGTGGTCGACCTCATGAATTCGTCTTTCCGTCTCGACTGGTCGTCATGACCATTCGATTGGTCGTGATGTCTAGCTGCCTCTCTTCGGGGAGATACCAAAGGTTGAGTCAGAGCGGGACTCAAACGCTACTCTGTGATGCCCTCGACCCCTCGGGGGTTGGGGTATTGGTCGCTAAGTGTGTCCATCGCTCGTGCCCCTCACTCTGTTCGTGCTCTAGGCAGCTGTCAAACCCGCTTGTGGAGCCAGCCTTACAACCTTGGCGCCGTCGGGCCGTCGGGGAAGTTTTCAGCCCCTTATCCCGTCTTACCTACACCGCTCGTCCCTCACCGGGGTCGAGCGGCTCGCCTCGCTTCTCCGTCCCGTTCGTTGCTATTCGCCAGCTGAATCCGCCCGGGTTGGTCACGTTTGTTGCGGCGAGGCCTGACTAGTAGGGTTCACGCATGTTTCCTGCTCTAGAATTCAAGGCACGGCGTGGGGCCTAAATCGGATCTGCACTGCCAGCTCCCACAACCCGAGTAAATAGGAGGGACTGAGTGGTTTACC
Organism: Eleusine indica; assembly: GCA_030378355.1. NCBI lineage: Eukaryota > Viridiplantae > Streptophyta > Magnoliopsida > Poales > Poaceae > Eleusine > Eleusine indica. The sequence continues at coordinate 19,817,995 of CM059494.1, forward strand.
TGACATCTAGGTCATGGTGGTCCCAAGCGCGATGCGTTGCCCATTCCGTCTTTCTTGGCGCGCCGACCGAAGGGGCGTTGTTCGTAGTGAAGACAGTAGAGGTGGGTCCATGGTGCACGGAGCCATTTGCGGAAGCCAAAGAGTTTTCAGGATAGTGGGAAAAGTGGAGTTATAAAGGAGCATGGGATACCACGTCCGCGCGCTATGTGGGATGAGTGGTTGAGAGGTTTATCACCTAACGGGTTGTCGGCGGATTTTCCGCTGTCAGTTCCGGTCGCGCTCCTAGCTCATCCTCCTATTTAGGCCTTGGACGCCGCATCCTTTGTTGTTCCTTTCGCCTTTCTCGTTTTCTTGCCCTTTCCTCTTCTTCGTTTCTAGCGATCTCTCCTGTTGTAGCTTCGCCACCGCGATGTTGGTGTTCACTCGCTCCACAGTGACGAAGAGGGAGTTGGAGGGACTCATCCAAGCCGGGCTTCTTGCGCCCCTCATCGGAGCGAGGGAATGGGTGGTGTCAAGGAACGAGATGCGGTCGGAGCCCCCGAGGGGCTACGTTGTGTCATTCATCACTTTCCACAAGCGCGGGCTTGGACGGCCAGCGCACGACTTCCTCCAGGCGCTACTCTACCACTACAAGGTGGAGTTCCAGCATCTGAATCCCAACGGGATCCAGCACATCTTGGTCTTTGTGGCCTTGTGCGAGGGATTTCTTGGGATCATGCCTAACTTCGACCTGTAGTGCCACTTCTTCCTCGCATCCTGCATCCGGTGCAGGATTAGGGGCGAGAGCTTTCCGTGCACCATCGGGTGCGTAGGCAACCGGCTTCGAGGCGAGCACACGAGGGAGTACCTTTCGATGCCCACCCCAACCACCCACTCGGGGTGGCACAAGAGGTGGTTCTACTTGCGCAATGACGAGATCCATCCCCTCCCCGAGTTCACCGGCCGCGACATCACAGAGGCTCGGGAGAGCTGGCATTGGAGGAAGGGGAAGAGTAGGAAGAAGTGGATCGAGAGCGCGATCGGCGCCATCGCTCATCTCAAGGAGTCTGGACTCAACGGTGCCGGAGTCATCGGGTGGTATCACAAGTGGCGATTCACGCCGCTGTGTCATTGTCAGCTCCCCATGTTCTTTGTCGATGCCGACAACCGCGGGGTGCCAGACAACATGATGGTAGAGGAATTGCTGTCTGATGACGAGGTGGCAAAGCGGGTGAGGGCTGCCCTAGGGCCTAGCGCGTAGGCCTGGCCCGCTCCGAATGGGGCGGTGATGCATCCCGACCTTCGAGCGGTCGATGTGGTGAGAATTTCTGTTCCTCTATGGGTGCACTATCCTCCGCCTCCCACTTTCGCTGTCGTGACCGCGTTTGGGCTTTGGCTTCCTCTCTCCTCTTTTTTTTGTTAGTCCCCGTGGGTGAGCTTTGTCCAGACCCCTTCCCTTCGGCTGCCAGAGGGGAGGGCCGAGAGGACCGCCAACCGCTTCAGAGACGTGGAACGACGAGATGCCAAGGGGGAGGCGTGGAAGAGGAAGGATGCCGACATCCAGGCCAAGCGTGAGAAGGAAGAAAGGTCGCGGCGACGGCAGGCGCTATGGGAGGAGAAGGAGCGGAGGGGTGAGAACCCGAACACTCCGTCGACTGAGTCGACGGAGGAGGAGGCTGAGGATAGGAACTCCTACGATGACCAGGAGGCCCTGAGCGGGTTCGAGGATGCCGTTAGTGATAACGGCGGTGGCAACGACGACAGCGATGGTGCCGGTGATCATGACGGCGAAGGCAATGATGATGGTGATGGCAGCGGTGACGATGATGATGATAACGATGATGATGATGACGACGACGACAGCAGTGATGCTAGGCTGGCGGCCAGCCTTGGCTTCGGGCCCTTTGCGCGCCCGACTTTAGGGATGGGGTCGTCCCTGGTCTCACCTCTCCGGACGGGTCGGGGATCGACGGAGGAGCCCCGTTCGCCAGCGTCGGCTGAGAACATCTCCGGCGTGCGGACCCTAGCAGCGAGGTGCCCCATCGAGGGTGTGGTCCGGCCAGTGGAGCTGGAACAAGAGGTTGTGCCGGCGCGCATCGAGGTGCCACCCATAGTTGTCGAGGCGCCAAGGCCGCGTCTCCTGTGACGACTACATAGAAGCGCCCGTGAGACGAACCGACGAGCGGTGATGCGCCGGTCGAGAAGTGACGAGCCTTGGGCCAAGATCCTCACCGGCCCAAGCTGTCCCTCATGAAGCAGCTCAAGGTGGGCGCCGTGGTGGAGGCACGGGCACGAGACACCGTAGCAGCCGTTACACGGGAGGCGCAGGCGCGTGACGCCCCAGCGGCCGCTGCAGAGGAGACGCGAGCACGTGAGACCGCAGCGATCGCTACGGCAGAGGCGGCTACTAGGGTGGTCACACCTACGGCGGTGGTCGAGGGCATCGGAAGTGGCGCTCTGGAGGGCATCACGTCGATCGTGATCCCCGCCATTGTCGATGCGGGAGCCATTGCGAGCGCGGTGATCGCGGAGTCCCGCCTCTGTCGGTGGAAGAGTGCGCGCTGGTGGAGGGCGGGCTCAAGTTGATGGAGAATTTGTGCAGCTCCGCTGAGCTTCGGGTCCTTGTTGCATGCCGGGCGTTGAGGCTTGAGTGTGAGGCCTCGGCCACGACATCCCTTCAGGCCTTGGCTGGTGCCCGTCAGGAGCTGGAGGAGGAGCGTCGGCTCGGGGAGGATCTCGACACGAGGCTGGTCGAACTGGAGGCCACTTTGGAGTAGGTCGGGTGTCAGCTCGTCAAAGCGGAGTGCGACCTTGCCCCCGCTCAAGAGGAACAAGAGGGGGCCGTGGCACAGGCTGCATCCAGCGCTGTGGAGGTCAACAAGCTGGGGCCCATGCTACAGCAGGAGAAGCTGCGCCGCAAGGAGGCGGACAAGGCGACTCAGGACTCCGCCACGATTGCTGCCGGCTATCTGTCGCAGCTGCAGGCCTCTCACGAGAGGGAAGAAGGTAGACTTTTCGCGACCCCTTGTCTTATGTGCCGTCTCTTTTTGGTTTGTTGACTTTGAGTGGGTGTTCAGCAGACTTCGGGTTAAAGCAGGTGGTGATCGAGGACTCCCTTTGTTAGGAGGTTGAGGAGAAGGGCACGCTTCGCGCTCTGATGGGTCGAGCGGCGCGGGCGCTTTAGGTGGATCTCCCTCTTGACGCCGCTCCCGCTGAACAAGTTGGAAGGCTGATGGAGGCAAGGCATGAGTGGATCAAGCAGGGTGTGCATCATGGTGTGCGTATCGCCTTCAGCGTGTTCGCCACCCACTTCGACCTGGTCGAAGCTGAGTTCGAGACCCTGGGCGCGGGCCATGTTGAAAGACACACTTCCATGTAGATGGAGGTGATCCGTGTCCGCACCGCCCCCCACATCGACGTCCTAGCTCGCGCGCACGAGGAGGAGGCGCTCCCTAAAGCTGAGGAGGAAAATTAGTCAGTGTTTGCTTGAGTTATTTTAGTTGTTTCGGTGGGTTATCATGCCCATGTAATTGTTTAACTTTGAACTAGTGTCTGTTTAATTTCGATGGACCGTGGTGGCCTTAATCAGTCTTAATTTCAATTGATTAAACTATTTTGTGTGCTCAGCCTGTTGCCTTTCCTGTTTTGGCTTGCAAAGTTTGAGCGCTTGGGTGCTTCGGAAGTTTTGTCTTACCACTGATTGCCGTTGTCGTGGCCGCTGGGGCAAGCACGACGTTGCGCCGTTCGACCAGCTCGATTGCGAACCCCTTCACCCGTGGCCTACTTTGTTTGCCAGTATGGAGAGGCTCGAGGCCGAGAAAAAAGAAAAAAGCAAGAAAAGCAAAGAAAGCTTTAAGGCAAAATAGAGGCATGTCATGTGGGCCTGCTGTGCCCTTCCAGCCCCTGAGCGACGCTTGACCCCTTGAGAGGGGTCGGGTGTCGCTTAGGAGCGAGGAAGGCATGCAAGGATCATTTGAAATAGAAAGCTAGGGATAGAATTTACGTGGCGAGAGCTTGTGTCGACCCCTGTTGCCTTGAACCCTGCACAGAATGAGGTGGTCCACGAGGAGGCCTCTGTCTCTCATGCTTCAGTCGTGATAGCGGCGGAGCGCTTGTTGATACTTGGCCGAATGGAGGAGCGCGACGTCTCATGCCTCGTCTATTTGATCTATCGCATCCTGGAGCGCTGCTTTGTTGCCTTGATCATCATACGCGCGCACTCATGGTGCGCCATACTCTAGGTTGGTGGGGAGGATAGCCTCCGACCCGTAGACCATGAAGAAAGGCGTGAAGCCCGTTACGCGACTCTGGTCGTACATTGGCTCCACAACACGGCGTGGAGTTCAGCCATCCATCGACCGCTAAACCGCTTCACGCGGTTAAAAATGACGATCGGGTCGAAGATTCAGGGTTTCAACCCTTGGAGTATCATGCCATTTGCTCGCTCGACCTGACCGTTCATCTTGGGGTGAGAGATGGCGGCCTAGTCGACGCGGATGTGATAATCATCATAGAACTTTAGGAATTTTTTTCCCATGAACTGTGTTCCGTTATCCGAGGAAGAACTCGACTGCTTCTTCGGTTCAAATCTTGACCAGGGGGCGTGCTTGGATCCACTTGGTAAACTTGTCGACCGCGACAAGCAAGTGGGTGTAGCCCCCGGGCGCTTTTTTGAGCGGACCTACCAGGTCCAATCCCCAGACTGCGAAAGGCCACGTGATGGGGATCGTTTGAAGGGTCTGAGCCAGCAGATGTGTCTGTCAGGCATAATAATGGCAGCCTTTGCAGGTTTTGACTATGCGGGTCATGTCGCCCATGACAGTCCACCAGTAAAACCCTTGGCAAAAAGCGTTACCCACAAGGGTTTAAGGTGTGGCGTGATGACCACAAACCCCTCCGAGGATATCGATGAGCAGCTTGATACCCTTGTTGGTGGGGATGCAACGTTGCATAACTTTGATGACGCTGCGCTGGTAGAGTTCCCCGTTGATCAAAACAAAAGACTTGGAGCACTGATAGAGTCGTTTGGCCTCACTCCCGTCGGTGGGAAGCATGCCCCGAGCCAAGAACTCGATGTACGGAACTCTCCAGTCGGGCGGGAGCCCGACTCGCTTGACCTGGGGGTTGATTCGCTCGAGCCCCAAGTTGTCCGACTGGTCATCCGGCTCACTCGAGTCGCTTGGTCGGTCGATCTCCGTCACGTCCGCGAGCTGTAGGGCCATCGGAGGTGATTCTTTGGCCCTCGGGTCGGGTTCAGCGGAATCACTCGACCCCTCCTCGAGCCCTGTGGGCTCCTTGGGTCGAATCGAAGGCTAGTGCTAGTCATTCGCGAAGACCCCCGGAGGGATCTGTTCCCGACCAGATGCCATTTTGGCTAACGCGTCGGCCGCCTCGTCGAGGCGTCGCGGAATGTGCTTGAGTTCTAGCCCATCAAATTTATTCTCGAGCTTGCGGACCTCCAGGCAGTAGAGTGTCATGGCATCGGTCCGGCAGCTAGACTCTTTCATGATCTGGTCGACCACGAGTTAGGAGTCGCCCCGGACTTCCAACCGTCGGATTTTGAGCTCGATGGCAATCTTGAGCTCGTTGACAAGTGCTTCGTTCTCGGCAATGTTGTTTGATGTGGGGAGATGTAAACGAATCGCATATTTCATACGTACCTCGAGTGGAGAGACGAAGGCGAGGCCGACACCTGCCCCTATCCACATGAGCGATCCGTCAAAGGAGATGACCTAGTATTCCTGATCGACTGGAGCGAGAGGCAGTTGCGCCTCAGTCCAGTCCACCACGAAGTCGGCAAGGACCTTGGACTTGATGGCCGCTTGGGGCGGGTACATGATGTCGTGTCCCATCAACTCGAGCGCCCACTTGGCCACCTTGCCTGCCAAGTCCCTGGTCTATATAATTTCTCGGAGAGGAAAGGAATTCACAATGTGAATCGGGTGGGAGTCAATGCAGTGTCGGAGCTTGCGCCTTGCCACCATCACTATGTAGAGGATCTTGAGGATCTGAGGGTACCTGGTCTTCGAGTCGGACAGGACTTCACTGACGTAGTAGATGGGGTATTGGACTTTGAGGGTGTGTCCCTCTCTTTCTCACTCGACTACGTGCGTCGAGCTTACGACTTGGGTCGTCGCTGCTATGTACAGCAGCAGGACCTCTCCCGGGAGCAGGGGAGTTAGCACAGGTGCGCCGCTCAAAATGCACTTGACGTCGTCGAGGGTGGACTGTGCCTCGGGGGTCCACTCGAATCGGCCGGACTTCTTTAGAAGCCTATACAGTAGAAGCACCCTCTCACCGAGGCGTGAGATGAAGCGACTCAACGCCGCTAGACAGCCCGTGAGCCGCTGCAGCCCCTTGAGATTCTGGACCGGATCTATCTGCTCGATCGCGGAGATTTTCTCGGGTTGGCCTTGATGCCTCATTGGGAGACGACGAACCCGAGGAGCATGCCCCTTGGGACCCTAAAAATGCACTTCTCGGGGTTGAGTTTGACGTCGTTTGCGCGCACTTTGGCAAAGACGCGTTCGAGGTCGGCTACGAGGGTGTCCACCTTTTTGGACCTTTCATCCACATAGGCTTCAGCCATGTGGCCGATCAGATGATTGAAGCACAATTGCATGCAATGCTGAAACATCGCACCGATGTTCTTGAGCCCAAAAGGCATCGTTACATAGCAGTAAGAGCCGAACGACGTGGTGAAAGATGTTACGAGCTGGTCGGATTCTTTCATCGTGATTTGGTGGTACCCCGAGTAGGCATCTAGGAAGCAGAGAGTCTCGCATGCCGCCATCGAGTCAACTATCTGGTCTATGCGCGGCAAAGGAAAAGGATCCTTCGGACATGCCTTGTTCAGGCTTGTATAGTCAACACACATTCTCCATTTCCCATTCTTTTTTCGTACAAGAACATGATTAGCTAACCATTCGAGATAGTACACCTCCTTGATGAACCCGACCGCCTGTAGCTTCACGATCTCCTCTCCGATTGCCCTGCGCTTCTCCTCGTCGAAGCGCCGCAGATGTTGCTTTACCGGCTTGGAGCCCGGCTTGATGTTCAAGGAGTGCTCGGTGACTTCCCTCGGTATGCCAGGCATGTTCGAGGGCCTCCATGTGAAAACGTCAGCGTTAGCGCGAAGAAAGTCGACAAGCGCGCCTTCCTATTTGGGGGTAAGGGATGCCCCCACTTTCATCGTCTTCTCCTTGTCGCCCTCGGGGTTGATCTACATTTCTCTAGTGTCCTCCGCAGGCTTGAACGAGGCGTTCTTGTGACTGGCATTGGGGTCCCCCTCCTCGAGGTGGGTGCGGATAGCCTCGAGCTTCCCGGTGGAGGCCACCATCACCGCCGTGAGATCGCCGTTCTCTGCCTCGCATTAGAAGGCATGCTAAAGGGACGCACTGACGATGATGACCCATTTAGGGCTCGGTATATTGAGCTTCAAGTAGGTGTAGTTGGGTACGGCCATGAATTTGGCATAACACGGATGTCCCAGGAGAGCGTGATACATCCCTAGGAAGTCGACAACCTCGAAGACAAGGGTCTCGGTCCGGAAGTTGGATGGAGTCCCAAATGTGACAGGCAGGCTGATCCGCCCGAGGGGCAAGGCCTGTCGCCCCAGGACGATCCCGTGGAAGGGCGCACCAGCTGGCTGAAGGCGCGTTCGGTTGACCCCGAGCAGGTCGAGTGTGTTGGTGTATAGAATGTTGATGCAGCTGCCCCCGTCCATCATCACCTTGGTGAGACGGACCTCGGTGATGATGGGGTCGACCACGAGCGGGTATCGACCCGGTCATAGTACGTGCGGGGGGTGATCAGACCGATCAAATGTGATCAACAAATCCGAGCACTTAAGGAAGGCCGGCGTGGCAGATTCTGCTGCGAAAACCGTGTGACGCTCGACTTTGGCGGTGCATCGACTTCCTCGGGACTCGGGCCCCATGAAGATCATATGGCAGGCATTGGGGTTGGGGAATACTGATCCCTACGGCTCGTCATCACTGCCAGTGAGGTCCTAGACCCCAGGTTCCAACGCTTTCCTTGGGTCCCCCTTCTTGCCCTCCTCCCGGATGAATTTTTTTCATCATGGAGAAGTCCTTAAGGAGGTGCTTGACAGGGAACCCGTGGCTCGGGCATGGACCTTTCCACTTCTAAATGGTTTGGCACCTCCCCTGCTGCCGGCCTCGACGGCTTGCGCTCAGCGGCGGCCACGACAGGGTTGCGCCCTGCCCGTGGCTTGTTTTTCTTCTGCTTCGGGTGGTCGGAGGCGCCATCGCTGGCTCCTTCCTCCTGCTTGCCCTTGCCCTTGCCCTTCGGTGTGCGTTGGAGGATCGCTCCCACGCACTCTTCACCAGAGGCGAAGCTCGTGGCGATGTCTAGGAGCTTGTGGGCCATGCGCAGACCCCTTCGGCCCAGCTCATGGATGAGCTGTTCCGATGTTGTGCCTGAGATGAAGGCCCCAACAATGTCCGTATCACCCATGTTGGGTAGCTCGTTGCACTTCTTGTTGAAGCGCCGGATGTAGTCTCGGAGGGACTCGCCAGCTTTCTGCCGGTAGTTCTTGAGGTCCCAGGGATTGCCCAGTCGGATATAGGTCCCCTGGAAGTTTCCAACGAAAATATCCCTTAAGTCACCCCAGTCATAGATTTGACCCTTGGGGAGATGCTCAAGCCAAGCACAGGCCGAGTCGGTGAGGTATAGCGGGAGATTTCGGATGATGGCAAGGTCATCGATGGCTCCCCCAGCTTAACACGTGAGGCGGTAATCCTCAAGCCAAAGGCTAGGGTCCGTCTCGCCCGTATACTTGCTAACAGGCACAGGCGCCCGAAAGCACTGAGGGAACTCAGCGGTGCGGATTCGTGAGCTGAAGACCCACGGGCCAGGGGGGGCTCGGGCTCCGGCTCCGCTCCTCGTTGGTGTCATCGTACCGGCCTCCACGGCGTGGTTGACAACCTCTTTATTGATTCCACCGCTCTCTCTTGCGGCGATGCGCCCTGAGAGTGTGATGTGCGTCGCGGTAGGGTCCGACTCTTTCATGGATCGAGGCTTTCTTAGGTGTGCCTCTAGCCGGGGCTGGCTGCTGAACCGAATGCTGTTGCGCACCGGCAGCGCTGCCTCCTCCTGCACGTCCTGACATGGTGATCTGTTGGCTGGATTGCACGGCACGCCGTTGTGAGCTCGCTGGTTGGAGCTCGGCGGCCTTGGCTAGAAGAGCCGTGACTTCTCTCTGAGCCTGCTGGGCCTCTGGTGTTACGGGCTCAAGGAGAGTATTGAGTAGGGTGACGGCTGCCGCTATGTTTTGTCTCGCGCGAGCAAACTGCTGGGCCCCTTGATCGTCAGCTACGATGCACTGAAGGATGTCGCGGGCCATGGCATGAGCACGTCCGCCCGTGCCGGGACGGGCTAGCTCACGGTCTATCTCTTCCTTTTCGTGCTCGAGCTGGCGCCGAGTCTCTTCCAGCTCTGCCTTGCTCGCCCTCAACCGCTATTGAAGGTCGTCCGGGCGGGGCCTGATCTGTGGGTTCTCGACCGTAGTGACGGAGATGTTAACGAGGGTCTCCCTTGCTCCCGCACCCGTCGTCGGGTTTGTCTAGGTGGGATCCCAGGATTCGCCACCTCTCCGGCAGCTGAGGTCCCAGCACCCCCAGCAGCTGTGGCGGGTGCAAGCCGCACCATATTGCACCCTCACGGGGTGCCATGACTTTCCGCGTGGCTTCCGGACTGGGAGCTGGAGTCTCCCGCCGACCCCACATCGAGGAGGTTGAAGAGAGACTCGTCCGGACGCTCGATCACGCCGACGAACTCAGAGCCCGCAAAGGCGAGAACCGCGAGTTGTGCGATCGCGCTTTGGAAACACCTCGCGGCATTCCGCAAGCCGCATGGGTAGCGCTCCGAAGCGGTTCTGGTGAGCCCGTTCGGGCGGAGGAGCTCTTCTCCGAGAAGTTGCCCGTGGATGTTCGCCAACGCGAACGCGAAGTGCCGGAGGTCTTCCGGATCGGGCGTAGGGCCCAAGTAACGCTCCAGATGGAGCCATAGCTGGTCGCCGTAACCGGACGACACCGCGGAGTGGTTAGTGATGTGCGGCCTGGCTGGCTCGAGTTGAACCACGTGTATCACCTCATCAGCGACTACGACGGCCGCCGCGGTAAGGGTCCGAGAGTGACTCGTCGACGAGTCGCAACGTCCCGTCTCCTACGACTACGGAGTCGGGCGTGTTGTTCGCGTCCTCCAGCCACCACGGACACATTGCCATGGAGGCGGGCGCCTGGACTAGGGGCGGTGAAGATGTTGGAATGCTGACACATAGCAGCTTCCGGTCTGCAGTAGCAACGAACTCCAGGCTCCCGAAGAACATGCTGCTACCGAAAGCCCAGAAGGTGGAGGAAGTGGCCATCCGAACCAGGAAGTGGTGAAGCGAAATGCGCAAAGGCCCTACCTGGCGCGCCAACTATCGTCGTGTCAGGTTGCGTCTATCCGGACCTACTTGGAGTTGAAATCTGTCCCGTCCGGACGAGGCCATCAAGCTTCTCCACTCCACCACCCCTGGCTTGGTTAGGGTTTCATCACCCCGTCCTGTCCGGGCTCGGGTCCCTTCGATGGGAGTTGACGGAGGTGGAGTTTGTCTGGCGATTACGGGGGGCCCATACTATCATCGTGATAGTAGTGGCAGCGGAGCGTCCGTCCTTGCCCCGGAGTGGATAGGCTCGGGCGGGTGGCTGAGTCATCTACTTGGAAGGGCGAGCCGTGCCCGGGTTCCGTCCGGCGGGACGGTCCTCGACCCCCATCGAGGGGTCGAGCGGGGCATAGCGGATTCTCAACCCCTATTGAGGGGTTGAGCGAGTCGCGACCGGCCCTCGACCACTCAGGGTCGAGCAAGTCGGGGTAGAGGCGCGGCCTTTGCGGCTAAGGTTTGACTGCTGCGGAGATGCCCCTCACGGGGGCCCATGCTGGTGGTGCCTTGGTGGTGGTCCAGCGGGTCCTTTTGGATTCAACGCATACGGGCCCTCAGGCGTTGCCACATGGCATCCCGATCCTTACCCTCGACATTATCGGAACACTTTGAGATTCTACTCCCATCCCAACAGTTTAGGCACCCTGAAAAGAACGGCAGTCAGATCTAAATGGAATGGGAGGCATATATAATGACATGTCGTGATTAGATATTGTACATTATTAGAAATTCAAATCTGAAACAATTTGCACTATCCCAATGTAAAACGATGAGCATAACTTGAAACTTACTACTAAGCATACGCACTAAGCCACTCAACTGCTTACAACCCAGAGTGTGCTAGAAGAGATCGCTTTGCAACATCCTCCTACCTGGCCGGGGAAGAGGAACGTAGTGGTGGGCTTGTAGTCGGTGAACAGCGCGTCGGAACCCGCCGCTGCCACCCCGGACCCGAGCGACACCTTGGCTGACAAGAACCTAGATCTGGACAGTGGATTGGGGGTGGATTCGGAGCTTGGGGGCGGGGGTGGCGCCTGGCACGTACGGGCAGGGGCGAGCGCCCGGGGGTGGAGGCTGGGCAGCAGGGGCTCCGAGTCGGGGGCGATGACGACGAGGGCGCCGTGGATGAGGGAGGTGGGGAGGTGGGCGGCGAGGAGGTGGAGAGGTCGGGGGCAGAGGTCGGGGCGCGGGCAAGGGCGGCGGGCGGACCGGGGCGGCGACGTGGTGGGCGGCGGTGCGGGTGGGAGGCGTGCAGAGAGAGTTAGAGAGGCCCACAGCTGAGAGAGTGAGAGGCGAGGGAGGGAGTGAACAGCTAACTCCTGAGCGCCCTCGCCTCAGATCTGTTTCTCGAGTGCCTGGGGATTGGCACTCGACAAACATAACCTTTGCCGAGTGTCCTAATAATACACTCGGCAAAGATCTGTTTGCTGAGTGTCCGGGGACTGGCACTCAGCAAAGATTTTTCTGTTTTTTTGCAAAAAAAGGAAATAGAAATATGAAATAGTTTCAAAAAATAAAAAAACTTCAATAGGACATGATTTATATTATTTATTGCATATATGAAAGATTTTAAGTCATATTTATATTCGACTTTTCAATGTACTTTAAAGTTTAATAACTCATTCTCAATTCTATATATATTGTTCCGAGATTCTCCGATTTGTATTTAACATACTTAACAACTTCTGCGAAATCTTCTCTACTTTTTACCACAACCTCTACATATAAAATCATGATTTCATAACAATTCTCATAATTTTCTAACTTTGTTTTCTTTTTATAAAATTTAAATAACATTCGAGCACATGTAAATGGTGATATTTCATGGACAAAATTTGTAATATTTCCTTTCGTTTCCTCGATATAACTTCACATTGGACTCACTAACACGAATATCAATTTTCTATTCACTTTATTCCACTATTCAAAACACTTCTAGTTCAAATTTGATTCTTCACGAGAAAATACAACTAATTAAAAAACTAAATAAATATAGCAAAAAGATCAAGAAATATACCAAACTTAGCAATGATGTACCATTAATTGTCTATGGGCACTAGAAAAAAAATAGTGGTCAAAAAGTGAAAAAAATATATTTTGCCGTGTCAAGATAGGATACTTGGCAAATCCTTATTTTTGCCGAGTGTTTTTTCTTAACACTTGACAAAGATAAGAGTTTGCCGAGTGTCAAGGAAAACACTCAGCAAATAGTCATCTTTGTCGAGTGTATTTTGTTTGACACTCGGCAAAACATTTTTTTGTCGAGTGTATTTATTTTGTTGAGTGTTTTTTTATAAGACACTCGGCAAAGATGAAATTTTCCGAGTGCCCGAAAAAAAACACTCGGCAAAGATTAAGACACTCGGCAAACATCAATTGTCCCGTAGTGTATGGTTTCCATCTTTTTCTTCATATATCACACATGAACATGTTAATTGCAACCTAAAATCAGAAAAGTTATTATTTAGCAAACATATGTTTCAATGAAGCAAGTGGCCAAAATATAATTTTTGTTATCTACAGTATTTTCTAAATGGTGGATTTATCAGTTTTTCACAACCATATCATATGATTTGACTAGGATTTAATTAAAGTAGCACTTTGACTTGATGTCAAAATTAAGAGTATATATCGTAATGGTTCTCATGGCCCATGTATCATGTGATACTTATGTACCTTAGCTAGTGGGCACAAATATTATTAACATCTACCATCCAACATAATAGAGAGATCTCGCTTTTGAACTTTAGTTCCATTTGTGGAAAAATACTTTAAACCTCTCCTTCGTGATTAGAATAACGACCAAAACCACAGAACAGAAACTATGCAGTCATTAACTAATGATCTAGTGGTTTAGAATCGAGAATTAAACAAATATTGCTTGTCTACACTTTATTCTTGACTTTACTACCTCTTTCTTCATGCTAGTGTTATCGTGAATGTAATTTGTTCCAGTTGACTTCAATACAAGAAGGGAGGTTTTATGTATCATGTAACGATTATTTTCAAGGTTGGTCTGGCTATTGGAAAAAGAAGAACTATATTTTTTCACCCCAAAAAAAGCTTGAATATACTGCTTTTCAATTAAACCGTGTGTTTGGTGTTTCCATCGCAAAATTATAAATAGCTTGATGTACCTTATGAACTGCATGCATAAATTGACAGTTATTAATTGTTGGACACAAGTGTTGTTTCTGCACTTAACCTACGCGTGAAAGCTTTAATTCGTGTACTTTACATATGTTGGTATGGATTATCTAAGTCCTTGTCCTCAAACAAGCAACTCACTGAGTGTGAATGACAAGTTGACCTGAATCTTTAATTGACAAAAAAAAGGGATTGGATATGGGCTCAGGATTGCCCATTTTTAATTCCAGGGTTTCTCTGAGTTTGGAGTACATATTAATCTATACTTCAGTGCACATAACCTTGAAAATTGATTTTTGTACTTTCACAATTTACTTTGTATTGCACACATCGCTCTGAGCTCCATTTGCAAGAATGCCTTGACGTGAACTCGCTTTCAGTTCATTATTTATTTTCGTTCTAGCTACGCTCGTAGATATTCACTCACAAAACTAATGGTTTATGAACTGGAAATGCTACAATACATTGTCGAACATCCATCATTAGAAAACGTGTAACTAATAAATTATGCAGTAGCTTTCTGCTGCAATGTACTGGTGCATTAACCCCCAAATCAAGAGGTTGGATCACTGGTGTCATCCTCACTATTGGTCACACTCTCAGACATGTCGGCAAGAGGACAGAAGCATAGGACCGGCCAAAGGCGGCTGACATGTGCGACGGAGGCCAAAAGTTGTGGAATTGTGTTACGGAGGGCACAAACACTTGTGGTGTACTTATAGTTTTGTGAAATCAACCCTCAAGAACCAAGCAAAGCATGGCTCAGTGAAACATAAAGAAAGTATAATCAACCATATATTATTAAGCAGAATCAAAAGATATATATATGACGGTACTAACTCATATATACATATATAACATATATATTCATAAGCCCGTGGAAAAAGGGCGACTGAACGGTTCGTGGTACTGCTGCAGAGTTAGAAAGAAAGAAAAAAGATGGAAAAATTACATAGGCCATACATCTCTCTCCGGATAACTAGCAAATCAACCTTATTATTCTTTGTCAGGACTCTGAAGAGCAGGACTGGAAAAACCTGTCTTCTTGACACACACATACACATTACTATAATTTATAACCCTTAACTAATATTCTCTTCCATCTCTTTATTTTCCTGTGCAGGCACGCATGTAATGAGGACGACAGTGCCATGCACGCATGCGTCACTTACGTTCTTGACGCCATCTCTCTGGCGTCTACAACCAGAGAGCCCCAGCATTTTTGAGCATGGGCACCAGCTCTCCGGCCAGGTGGAGCGACATGACCTTGTTGGTGCCTCCGACGAGCCTGCCGCCGATGAAGATGGCTGGCACTGCAGGACCCCTGCCTCCAATCATCTTGAGGAGAGCCCTCTCCATCTCCTTTCCCTTTGGATCGCTGTCCAGCTCGTGCACCAGCGCGTTCACGCCGAGGTCAGCCATTAGCTGCGTCACCGTGTGGCACATGCAGCAGGAGCTCAGTGTGAACACCACCACCGCCCTCTCTGACGCCAGCTTTATCACACGGTCTGCCATTTTGCTTAGCTAGCTTCTTGGTGAGTTCTTGGTTGCAACAAAATCTCTATCTGTCTCTACTCTCTAGCTAGCTAGTAGCTTCTCTGTCTAGCTTTTCACTCTAGCTCTTGAGCTCTCTGAAGCTTCTGTGTTTTGCACGTAGATATATGGATGATGAGTGTGTAGAGCTGATGGTTTGGGAGCGCAAGGGTGGCTGCCTTTTATAGAGTTGGCAAGTACAGGGGATTCCTTAACGGGTCCGGGTCCAAAGCAAATAAGAACAGGGGAGTGTACTTTGGAACAGGCCAGTGCGATCTAGCCAATGAGGACGGGCGAGGTGATCTTCTGGCTGTTTCTCAAAAAAAAAAAAAAAAAGAGAACAAAATGGTCCAGATCAGGAATCTACAAGCTCGTTTAGTAGCAAGTTGGACTAGCTACACAGGACCATATATAGCTGACATATTTGACTTGGATATTGTTGAAAAAAAGTTCAAGGGACCAAATATGTAGATTTGGATCCAAAAAGGCTTATCCGTGCATGTGCCCTATGCATTCATGCATACATGTGATCGATAGATGCATGTTTTTTCCAGGGAATATATGCTAGAATGTTTTTCACTGTTTATCTCTGCTGATAATCTCCTATGTACTCATATAGTCATGTGTTCTATTGTTATGCAGAATCTCCCATTTTCTTCTTCTCTTAGACCGTTTTGCTATTTCACCAAAGTCTTGTTGGCTCATCTGCCTATTGTGAATTGTGATATATGCAACGACTTAGAAAATGTTTTGATAGATGAGAATCTATGCTCCTCGAGTGCTAATCTACAGCTAGTATCTGTAATGCTATCTCCACATTAATGTTGATGGCTATAGGTCAGGTTTGTCGAAGGGTGTCAGTGTCGGCATGGCCAAGTGAATCCAACATCGGTGAACCACCAGAAACATGGTACAAAAAGAGGGATGAAGGGTGACTGACGGCAGTATAAAGTAATTGGTGTCTCTGACAAATGGAAAACGGTAGCGGCAAGCAGAGGGACAATGCAAAGGAAGTTTTCATCAAATGTGGTCGAATAGCACCGTCGATAGGCCGGTTGTGAGAAGCACTAGGTGAGGCAGCATGGTGATAAGTAGTAGAGTGCGTGGTAGCCAGTGTACACATATTTGTCTCCGAAAAATTATATTAAACTCATTGTTTATTTTTTTCAATAATTGAGTCTAGATTATTAGGCGCTTGAATAAAATAAACCTAGATAAAATTGCACCTTAATTTATGCTATTTTTGTTTACGACAGCATGAAATAAATATATGCGTAAAATTTAATCTAGTACAGGATCCATCTGGGGTATGGGAATTTGAACATAGTCTGTGTCAATTTCATGCTAACTCCAGATGGTGCCTAGCTAGTTCTATCTATTGCTATCCAGTGGATTGAACTAAAGCGAGCACAATCAAAGATTCTACAGAGATAGAGCCAGAGCATTTCCGTGTCTGTACCTTTACTTCCTTCATTATATGCAATAAATATTTATAATACGTTTAAACAAAAAGTATTAATAGCACAAGAAGCCACTTGTGCAATGTATATATATATATATATATATATATATATATTGTGATTTGTTAAATCAGAATAGATTAGATATCAGATATAATCATATCCTTTTTGTGTCTCTTCAAAGTAGGCGGGTGGATGCCAGGGAAAATATTGAGTAGAAATCACACTTTAGTTGAATCGTAAAAACCCTATAAAAAAAATACTGTTCTGTTTCTTCAGAGGGTCCTCATGATTAAACTTAAAGGGTAGTTTCTACTGAATATTTTCCCATTATGCCATTCTAGAATGCTTGTGATCGATCAGTCTTTAAAGGTAACTTTGGCTAGCAACACCTGTAATAATTACATAACAGGTGACTTTCGTAACAATGGGAAGGCATTTTTCAAAAATATGCATGGACGACCATTGGGTCCGAACCACCAATGAACACCCTATATGTGCCAGAATTTCTTGTTCCATGGTGGGTAACAATTTGTTGGCTTGGAACATTCGGGATTGTATTATCGCTGGATATGGTCCGCGCGATACCTTAGACACTCTACCCATTTGACAAATGACATGTGAATTATAGGGCTAGAGATATAACTGCGGTGGAGGTGGATGGCGATGGCTGGAATCCATAGCAGCAAGGATAGAGTAGTGCTGGATGTGATTAATATCTTATGCTCAATCTTATTGGATTATTTCACCTTAAATTTGATTCTCATCATGTCCCGTGTGATTTTTAGAAATTCTGATCTTTTAGTTACTTGTGCAGCAAATTGTTGCCGCGAAGTTCCTACATTCTCCACGGCTCCACCTGCACAGGCCATAGGTGATGCCTACCTCAGCCTGAAAAAAGTGACACAGACGTCGCAACTCAAGCAGAGATGCGCTGGTCAGAGCAGGAGTACGTACTGACAATGACGAGGAATAAATACGAAATACGCTATAGCTACGCCCAACGGCCAACGCTGCGTCATACGACACATGGAAGCGATTCTGAACAGCTGACAAGAACGGTTTCGAAGGAACCGGGGATGGATCGCCTCAAGTTTCAGAAGAATAGCATCCAGCGAGCCCTCATCAGCTCACTTGCCGGCCTTATCTGGAATCTGACCAACTTGTGTTCGCGGCTTTTCGCGGCAGATTGAGCTGTGCTTCTGCTTCAACTCGTAAACCAGTCTGGCCTTATCAGATTTGAGGCGTCGTGATCGGACGACGCCGCAACATTGTCTTTTCCATAACTTCATTGAATCCTTACCTATAGAACCGTCTTGTTTGTTGTCTGTTATCTCTGTTTCTAGCAGTGTCCAAAACAGAAATGCAAACACACAAGACAAAGCAAGCTATAACCATCAGCTTTTTCCTTAATGCAAGTATTTTGTTTGATTAAGAAACAGTATAAATAAAGATGATCATAAAAATGGGGTATGCTGCACACAATTAGCATTATTCAACCCTCTTCTTTATGCCATCCTTTCGAAACAGACATTATAATTAATCTGTTGCTAACCCAACCGATCCAAATATGTAAGGTCTTTGTTTATTCTCTCGGGGTGCCAGCGAGATGTGGGTGATTGTAATAGTACAATGTCCTTACACAATTTATGATTTTTTTTATAACCTATGACTTTGTTTTTTCTATCTCCCATCCCTAGCTAGCTCAACACTCGACATCGTTTGCACCATTAACGTCTACTAGTCTACTACTATAAGGAATTTATAATAGGAATAAATTTGGAGCAATAATAAATAACACAAAACATACCGTAAACTATTGAGAAAAAAGGTCACTTCTCTGTCACAGAACCGCCTTACCACCGAGACGGCTCCGTTCCAGGATCTTTCTCGGATGACGACATGCGCTGTGACGCCCAATAGTACAACACATGACAGAAGAATATAGATGCAATAAAAACATAGGTAGAGTATAAAGTTTTTATATAAATCCAAATTTATATTACAAACCAGAGTTTTAATAAAATAAAACGCGGAAGCGAAATTGTTCAACAGTGATTTAAATAGTTCGGCGGGATAGGTAAGATACAATCGCACTCTCACGGTGACGTATAGTGAACAATCCGGCCATGATAGGTGTGTTGCCTAAACACCGTACCGACAATCAAGAGACTACTCGTCTTCGTTCATGCACAGCTCCCACTCGATGTACCAGCAGTCAGGGCGCTAGCCTTCCCAGTGGAACCTCCCACCGCAGTGGCAGTCTCCACCCTGGTCATCTGAAAACCACATAGAGCTACGTCCTGAGTAACTAATTTACTCAGCAAGACTGACCCGTCAACATGGCCAACTACAGCCAACACCTAGACAATGCAAAGGCTAGGAATAGGGTTTATTTTGCCAGAAAGCCAGCCTATGAGTGGATCCCTATTTTTAAGTTTTAGCATCAAGTTAAGTTGTCATACGGAATATTAAATTTAGTTTGCACAAGCTAGAACATTCGAGGTGGCAAAACAATCTTACTAATTTCAAACAGCAGTACTGAACTCATTCATCATCTTAATGGCTTCCGACACTGTTCCGGAGCAGCGATCAAGTGGTACTCGTTACTGTGAGAGGCAGCGACTCGAATTGATTTACATCCTACAGGAGAAACCTGCTTGCACGATCCATACGCGCTTCCTGGAAGCCGCATGGAGCAACCTTTCTCTTACGATACCGCGTGTCTTCCGGGTCCAGACTCCCCCGAGAAGGGTCCCCCAACGTGATGCGTCTCGTGCCGCCATCCGTGGGTGGATTGCTCCCTCCTCTCAGCCCCAGTTCCACCAAAGAAGGGTGAAGACTATCTTCCAACCAGGCAGTAGTTGTAGCTACGTCGATGTACTGGGCCCATAACTCCAGCATGTAAACAGTACGTTCAAACTTGATCCCATGGGCCGGACATGAGGCGTAGCCTTAGGTGACTCGGACGGGGCTACCTCCTTGAAAACAAGCTGTCCTTCCCTTTCCACCTAGTTGCCCGTCCGGTCTTTATTATGTTTTCATCCACACTTTCCTTCATCCGACATCATTCCCCAGTGGTAACATTTCCTGTCTATGAGTGGTCTCCATACCACTCGGTGAATGGTCGTACTAAATTAAGCAAAGCGACTACCGTCCTGAGGCTAAATACCGAAATAAAGGGCCTACTGCAATGCTAGAGTTTTCAACCAACTCCTATCACTTAATGCACAGACAGGCCTACATTCCTAACTAGTGATAGAGAAAAAATTAAAACGGGTGGGATGTACCGGGGCTTGCCTGGGTTCTGCTCCTGGTCGACTAAGACACCTCCGGCTCCTTCTGGCTCCTGCTCCGGTCCCGTCTCCGCGTGGTTCACCTCGTGATCTACATGATGCGAATGGTACAATGCTTAAGAACCTCATTCGATTCATGGCACTTCCTCAATAAATACGTTAATGTACACTATTTTATGTAGAAGTGAGCGGGGTGTGTTCATTAGTTCAGTAAATATAATATATATAGTAGAGGCATAGGATGAGTGCATTTAGTGTATTTCCTTCATGGACTCCAGTATATTATCGCGATGACGTTGTATAAAAGTATGGTAGGGCACGATAACCGAACACAGGTGCAATGTGCACATCACTAAGGTGTGCTGGTCAACGTATTACCTATTGCTTATATGATGTTTGACATGAAAGACATAACAGTCAACCCAAGATATCGAAATTAATTTATAGCGCCAAGTGAATTAATAGAGCTACAAGACAATTAATTATTTTAGCATTGTTATGGAAACCAAATGCACAAGGAGGATTTACTGTAACTAGGTCATGCAGGGTTGAATTATGGCCCAAGTTTCATTGACATGCAATGAGCCAATAATTTTAAATAATTAAAATAAGGAAAAAGGTATTAACTTTAATTATGACAAAAATACAGAGACTCACCCCAAGACATTTTCCAGGGAGACTAGAAACTAAAAAACATAATTGGTGGCCAAGTTTCAAGATTTTATCAGCTCCCTATAATTAGTTATAAATTTATAAGTGTTTTTCTCATTTATTTTAATCCTGAAAATAATATTAACATACAACGTGATTTAGCATTTTCCTACAATAGTACAAGTCCAGACAAGGCAGGCCAACAAAATTTACTTTGCTTCAAAATTCGTATTAATTACTTTACTATGCATTTTACAATTTTTTTAACATTTTTCTAGAAATAAATAAAAGGAGAAAACTATTTCTCTGTGTTCGTGGGCCGATTTCCCGCGGCTCATCGGCCATCGTGCGTGGGGCCGCGGCCTCGGGCCAGATCTGGCCCGTGAGCAGGGTCGGCCCAAAGGCTAGGCGGCCCATAGCCTAAGTGGCTCCGAGGCCAGCTCGGCCAGGCCGAGCCGAGCACGGCGGCGCGCGGGCACGCGTGGCGGTGCGGCTACGGCAGGGAGGTGGTTCACCGTTGGAACCCCCATTGCGCGAAGCTGGGCCCAGTTGGCCGGGATAGACATTCAGCACGCGGAGGGAGGTAGAGGGGCTCACCAGCGGGGGTGTGGCGACGCGAGGCAGAAGCTCGCGGCAGTCACCGGCGGCGACGGTGTCCAGCGGCAGTGGTGCTGCAAGAAATCAAGGCGAGAGGGGTTGGGTCGGTGCGCCCGAAGGAGAATCCCATGCATGTTGCCAGAATCGACGCGAGACTCACCAGCGTGGCCGTGCAAGACGGGAGAGTGACGGCCGGGGACGGACTTGAAGTCGACGATTCCCGGCGCTCGATGGAGATTGGAACGATGCCGACTTGCAGAGAGTGGCAGGGAACCTCGGCGGATCCGCGATGGTTGACGGTTGGGGCGGGAAGGCGGGGCAGCAGCCGAGTGATGGAGCTCAGCTCCTCGCGCTCTCGGTGGCGGCTTCGACGGGGCAGAGGAGAGAACGAGAGCGGGAGTGAGTGGGAGTGGCGTGTGAGGGGGGGTGGGGAGGGCAGAACGGCTGTTTGAACCCGACTTTGGTGTCCAGGGGCCGACCAGGGGGGGCGTCGGGTGCTGGTTGGGCGAGCGCGCGGCGGCCGGCCATGGCGCCCGATGGGCGGGGGTGGAGGCCAGACAGTGACGCTGACGCGTGGGCCCGGCCGAGTTTATTTTTTTTTAAATTTCAAACTGTATGCCCTTGTGAATTTTGTAGCAATAAAATTAGGAGTGATCTGCCAAAACCAAAAATATGTGTGGACTCCACATAATGTGAGTCATTTTACAAAAATGCTAACTGTCATTAGTTCTTAATAAAATTTGAATAGAAATTTTATAAAGAAGGGTGGTTTTTGGTTATTTGACCATTTATTTGGGGCAGTAAATGGTGAGATAAAATTATGGTAAATTCACCAAAATTCTATTTCACCAGGACATACCATATATATTTTTGGTGGCACTATGTTATGTTGGAAAATTGAATTGTAGTTCAATGGTCATTCAATTTAGCTTAAATGGCTTCCAAATTTGATCAAATTTTTAGTTCAAATTTTTGTCCTGGGTTCTTGTTCATGTGAGGATGTCACAGCCCTCCCCCCTTAAAGAAATCTCGTCCTGAGATTAAGGAAGTCGTAACAGTTTACCTAGGTGGTGGCGTAGGAACTCGGGGTAGTGGCTTTGTAGGAACTCAGTTTCCCAGGTGGCTTCCTTGGCGGTGTGGTTGCTCCATTAAACCTTATAGAACTTGAGCATCTTCTTACACGTAACTCGTTCCTTCTCGTCTAGCACGCTCATCGGACGCTCTGAATACGTCAGATCGGGTTGTAGTTGTCCAGTGGCCTCCAATGGAACGTCCGCCGAGGTCTTCAGACATTTCTTGAGCTGGGACACATGGAAGATATCATGCACTCTAGCAAGCTCCACTGGTAGCTGGAGTTTATAGGCGACCGGCCCACATCTTGTTACGATCGAATAGGGTCCAATGTATGGTGGTGCTAGTTTTCCGTGAACTCCAAATCGTTGTACACCTTTGGTTGGTGACACTCGGAGATAGACCATGTCACCGACTCTTAATTCCAACGGACGACATCTATTATCCGCATAACTTTTCTTCTTGGACTTTGCTACTCGTAGGTTTGATTAGATCTCACGTACTTTCTTCGCAGCTTGCGGCACTAGTTCCGGACCGAATATGACTCTCTCCCCTGATTCTGACCAACTCAATGGTGTGCGACAATGGCGACTGTAGAGAGCCTCGAACGGTGCCATCTTGATGCTTTCTTGATAACTATTGTTGTATCCAAATTATGCCAAGGGTAGGCATTCATCCCACTTTTTGTTGTGATTCAATACATATGCCCTCAACATGTCTTCCAATATTTTGTTAACTCTTTTCGTCTGACCGTCTGTTTGGGGGTGGAACGTGGAACCTCTAATCAACCTGGTGCCCAGTGACTCATGTAGCTTCTCTCAAAAGCGTCCCACAAACTGGGAGCCTATGTCGAATACGATAGTCTTGGGCACTCCGTACAAACACATGATTCGCTCAATGTATAGTTGCGCGTATTTCTGCATCTTGAACCATGTCGATACAGGGATGAAGTGTGCGACCTTAGTCAACCTGTCAACAATGACCCATATGGAGTCGAATGTGCATGACATCAGCGATAGGCCAATGATGAAATCCATGCTGATATCCTCCCATTTCCAAGCTGGAACACTCAAGGGTTGTAGCCAGCCCGCCTTTTTCAGATGATCGGCCTTGACTCGGCGGCAGGTATCACACTCTGCGACATATAGTGCTATTTCTCTCTTCATACGAGTTCATCAATATCTGGATCTCAAATTGTGGTACATCTTGTTGCTGCCCGGATGGATGGAGTACTTTGCAATATGTGCCTCGTCCAGAATCTTCTTGCGGAGTTCCATATTCTTAGGCACCACTAGGCGATTCTTGAACCATAAAACACCTTCTGCGTCTTCTCGAAAACATCAAACCTTAGTGTCACCCTCCTTTAGTCTCCTTCTGAGGTGTGCTATGCCAACATCATTTTTCTGGGCTGCTACTATTTCTTCCCGTAAGGTACGAATCAATGCTAGGTTATAGAGGGCTACGTGGGGTGTTACTTGAACATAATGACCATCTTGGACTTGCGGACTGACCAGGATGTGGTGGCAATGAGCCTTGAGGCTTAGTGCGTCAGCCACAACATTAGCCTTTCCTGGGTGATAGTGCACTTCCAACTCGTAGTCCTTAATCAATTCCAACCAACGGCATTGTCTCATGTTCAAATGATCTTGAGTGAAAATGTACTTCAAGCTTTTGTGCTCATTGTATATACGACCTAATTTCCAAGGAGGTAATGTCTCCACATCCTTAAGGCTAACACCACTGCTGCTAACTACAGATCGTGTGCGGGGTAATTCTGCTCATGCTTCCTCAATTGCCTTAATCCATAAGCAATGACTCTCCCATCTTGCATGAGCACGCATCCTAATCCAATACCCGAAGCGTCACAATAGACATCGAACGGTTTCCCCAGGTCCGGTTGAGCTAATATTAGGGCCGTGGTCAGGTGCTTCTTCAGGGTTTGAAAAGCATTCTCGCAGCCTTCGTCCCATGCGAATTTTTTTCCTTCTTAAGTAACACGGTCATGGGCTTTGCAATCTTGGAGAAGTTGGGAATGAAACGGTGGTACTAACCAGCCAATCCAAGAAAACTGCGTATATGAAATACGGTCTTCAGTGTCTTCCAATTCAGTACATCTCTTACTTTGCTAGGATCCACCGCTATGCCTTCTTCCGAGATAATATGGCCTAGGAATGGTACTTGCTTCAACCAAAACTCGCATTTGCTAAACTTAGCATATAGCTGGTGCTCCCTTCACCTCTGTAATACAACACGAAGATGCTCTGCATGTTCTTCTTCTGACTTAGAGTAGACTAGAATGTCATCAATAAACACCACTACATACTTGTCCAACTCTGGCATGAACACCAAGTTCATGAGATACATGAAGTGTGTCGGTGCATTTGTCAACCCAAACGACATCACTAAATACTCATACAGTCCATATCGAGTGGAGAACAGTGTCTTGGGAATATCTTCGGCACGGATTTTAATTTGATGGTATCCAGACTGGAGATCGATCTTGGAGAAAACCTTAGCTCCTATTAACTGATCAAAGAGAATGTCAATGCGGGGCAGTGAATACTTGTTCTTGATAGTCACGGCATTGAGGGGTCGATAATCCACACAAAGCCTCAAGGTCTCATCCTTCTTTTTCACGTACAGTGCCGGAAACCCCAAGGTGAAGAACTTGGTTGAATGAATCCCTTATCCAGCAGCTCCTTCAGCTGCTCCTTTAACTCAGCTAGTTCCTTCGGTGTCATTTTATACGGCCTTTTGGATATAGGTGTCATCCCTGGCTGAAGCTCAATTTTGAACTCAACATCCCGCTCAGGAGGGAGTCCAAGAAGATCATCAGGGAATACGTCATGAAATTCCCTAACCACCGGGATATCATTTATCTGCATGGCCGTGGTGTGGTGAATGCTTGGTGCGGCCAGTTGGGGAGGTAGTACCCGGAAGCTTACACTACCATGGGTGGGAGAGTTAGGTGTATGGTGTAGGCGTCTATGTCCAATACAGCCTTATGTTGCCTCATCCAAGGCATGCCCAAAATGATGTCAATGTTGCACCCCTCCAAGACCATGCACTTGGTAGGGTAGACTTTTGCTCCTAGGGTTATTGGGAGTTTCTCAATTTCATAGAGCGTAGGGGTTTGCCCACCCGCTGACCTAATGGTGTATCGTGATTTCATAAGGGTACGAGGCAGCCGGTACTTATCAACGAAGAACCCACTAACAAAGCTATGTGATGCTCCCGAATCAAATAGAACTAGTGCGGGGTGGTCTCGAACAGAGAACATACCAGCGAGGATGGGGTTGTTCTCCAGAATCTCTTCCAGGGTGGGGTTGTTCACGCGGCCAGTACGAACTGGTCCCCTGTTATTGCGGTTGTTGTTGTTGATGTTGTTGTTGTTCCATGGTGGGTTCTGGCCAGCACTCTTCTTAGGGTGCAGGCACTCCCTCGAGAAGTGTCCAAGCCGGCCGTAGTTGTAGCAGGGAAAGGGCCCTGTCTGAGCGTTCAGTTGCTGTGGTGGGCGATACCCACCTTGGCCTTGCTGCTAATGTGGTGCCTGGGGTCGCTGCTGCGCTGGCTGAGGTGAACACGAAAACGGTGCCGTCACGGGGGCGGAACGGTACCTCTGTCCTGATGGGTCTGTGTACACCATGCAAAACTTCTACGGAGGTCCACTAGATGGCCTCATAGCACTTGCGGACCTCTTCCGCTCTGCCATCACCTTGTGATATCCATCTTTCACGATGATAGCATTGTTGACAAATTCAGCGAATGTGCCACCCATGTTAAGGTTGAGGCGGTCCTCTAGCTCTGCACTTAGCCCCTCCAAGAAACAGTCCTTATGCTTGGCGAGGGTGCCAACTTGTTCGGGGGTGTATAGTGCCAACCGGTTGAACTCCTTGCAGTACTCCTCGACGCTGCGGCTGCCTTGCTTCAGTGCGGCGAACTCACGTGCCTTCCTACGGATGAGCCCCGCAGGAATATAGTGGGCCCGGAATGCCGTCTTGAAGTTGTCCCAAGCGATCTGCTGGTCTGCACCAACAGAGGTGACATGGTTAGCCCACCATGCCCCAGCTGCACCATGCAGCTGATGTGCTGCAAACAACGTCTTCTGCACTGGCGTGCAGTTAAGGAGCCCAAATTTGGACTCGAGCATGTGAAGAAAATTCTCCGCTTCCATGGGCTCAGTGGTCGAGCTGAACGTAGGTGGCCTGGTAGCGAGGAAGTCAGCGTAGGTGCTGTTCGGTGATGCGTCGTCGTTGTTGCCCCTAGCATTCCGGCCTGCTAGGTTCTGCTGTGCCAACTCCCGCATGAATTCTACCTGCTGCTGCTGGCTTTCCATCATGGTGGCGAAGAACTGCGCCATCATCTGCATGGGGTTGGGTGGTGGCGGTGGTGGTGGAGTCCCCTGCGAAGAGTCATTCCCTCTAGCCCTGTAACCTTCGGGCTATTCGCCATGAAGCTCGTTGGTATTGCGGGTGCGCACCATTCTAAAATGCAAGAATAAGGATTCCAATTAGTTTCTTATCCAACATGATCATTACAGGATACCAAATCAAATAACACAGCAACACAGGGCAGCAATATGGTAGACAACATAATTCTGATAAAAGCTGGCATTCCTAGGTTAGCATGGGTCTCAATACAAGTCAACAGTTCCATACTACATAAACTTGGAATATATGGCCATCGAGTTACCAAAAGCTATTCACGCGGGGGATCCCCAAAATACAACAACCACGCGTGGGTCTTTAAAAGCTACTCATCTATCCTGCCCTACATGTACGGCCTAGTCCAGTCTACTACGAATACTAAGCCCTGTCTCCGGCGATGCCAAAGGGTCCTGGACGGTCTGCGCCTGTCGGAGCGGGTGGCTCGTAGTCTATGTGGGATTCCTTGCCCATGTCCTCCTCGGGGTCCTCCTCGGCGGGTGCTGCCGGTGGTGCATCAATCGCGTCCAAGTAAGCCTGTAGATCCTGGTTCTCGTGAGCCAGGGTCTCAAGGTCCTCTGCCATAAGGTCCATCTCCTGGTGGGCACTTGCCAGCTGCTGCTGCAGGTGCTCGTTGTGGTTAGCACGCTGCTGCATAATCAAGCCCCGTCTATCCACCTCTGCGCGAGAGCGTCGCGTTGCCCAGTGACCTCAGTCACGCGAGTCTCACTCGCCTCGAGAGCAGCTGTCAACTACTGAATCTCCCTCTGCTGTGCATTGATCTGTGCCTGCAGGTCATTCCTCTGCACCAAAACCTGCTCAGCATCCGCTAGTAAGATCCTGTTGCGGCTGCTAGACTCCTCATCCAAGTTGAGGAGGTACTCAGAGTAGTGAGATACGTGGTGGTATCCCACATGGTACTCCGGGTAGTCGTTGTGGGAGACGCGTCTCACGCGCCTCTGCCATACCGGGTCAGCCTAGTGCCAAATAGGGACCATCTCGAACGGAGTCCCTGAGAGCGCTGCTATGTTGCGCCCACAGAAGTGAGTGAGAGTCCTGTGGGCGACTCTCTCCAGGCTCTCCCTAAGGCTCCCAGCCATGACTGTGCTCTCCATCCCCGCCAAGTCGGGGTTGCGCGGGTGTGGAGAGACGCTGATATGCACCTCTGCAAATGTCACACCGTGGCGGCGGGTCTCACACCCACGGTACGAAGGCTGCTCCTCGTATCCCAAAGCGTGAAGCATCTTCCACAAGAGGGTGGGAAAGTCGCGGTGGGGTAGACCGGTGGTATAATGCCACCCGTCATGCTGGAACACCTCGAACCCGTGCACATCCATCTAGAACACAAACCAAATGGTGAATAATCACTCCAAACACAGAGAGTGCAAGTAAACAATGAAATAATACGGTGCGATACGTGATATAAGGAATTTGACCACCGTAATCGGTTACATATTCTAGGGTGGATTCAGTTACTCCGCTAAAATGGTATGTTCTGTCCTAGGGTACAGCAGCCACTAAATCGAACCTTTAGTCAATCATACTTACAAATTTTGGACAGAAATTGAATACCAAAGTGGTAGAGTTTTTCAACACCTTTCCAACAAGTACTTACTCAACTCCATCTAATGAGAGAATCAGGAGTTATGAATTTCCTAGATCTAAATTTTCTGGAGCAATTTACCCACATTATAGAGAATTTTAATACCTATCTCACGCATATTTATACGCCTCCATCCAATACCTGGAACTCAAGATATAAAAATTTTACCCTACCCGTCAAGTTTCCGAACCGGTTTTCTGGACAGAGCCGGGTTACTCTAAAGATTTGCTCATACCTCTGCCTTTCAGGTCACAAACCCGAAAATTTAAACTACTGAAGTTGTAGTACTTTTTGTAACCTTTCCAGAAGGTGCTCATACAGTCCTAGGGGTGATCTGAGCAAAGAGTTATGGATTTTACATGATAGGTCAAAAATCTGAATTTCAGATTAACCTGAATTTCGACATGCTGACTCGGACGGGCCAAAAATGATATTGTCCGGTAATCTTTAGTCAAAATTTCTTGTTGGATGTACAGAGAGTTTGTTCATGATTTTAATAAGTATTTATTTGCATGCTTTTGACTCTCGAGTGAGAAGATATCGATTTTTATGTGAGCAACATGTTTGCTGAAATTTCCAGTTTTCACAACGACTTAATGTTTTACTATTTTACATGATGCACATGCTTTCAGCCTATACATCCTCACAAAAATAAAAGTTGGCCGCGAATAGGACCATACGCATAGTCGATGGTAGACAATCTCTCAAGTTAGTCGTATGCTACACGTTTCTACTCGATTCGCGGTTAGGGTACCTGCAGAAAATTGATTGCAGAAACATTACATCAAATAGAAAAAGAAACGAGCCGAAAATAATCCCTTATTATTGTCCTAGGGAAGGACACTGATGTTTCCCGCGATCAGCCCGCGTTCACACCTTTGTGCTAGCTTCACATGTTACTGTCCACAGGGCAGGACACATACCTTCGTTGACGAGGCCGTAGATGCAAGTATTTAAACAAACAACCTCCTATAGTTAGCTTGACACCTAAATCATAACTAATAATAACCTAATGGGCATGTCCTCACACGTTCGTTATGGGGTTTTTGAAAATATGTCTTTGAATGTTGCACTATTCTCGAGACAGCTCTGGTACCACGCTGTCACAGAACCGCCTTACCACGGAGACGGCTCCGTTCCAGGATCTTTCTCGGATGGCGACACGCGCTGTGACGCCCAATAGTACAACACATGACAGAAGAATATAGATCAAATAATAACATAGGTAGAGTACAAAGTTTTTACATCAATCCGAATTTATATTACAAACCAGAGTTTTAACAAAATAAAACACAGAAGCAAAATTATTCAATAGTGATTTAAATAGTTCGGTGGGATAGATAAGATACAATCACCCTCTCACGACGACATACAGTGAACAATCCGGCCATGATAGGTGTGTTGCTTGAACACTGTACCGGCAATCAAGAGACGACTCCACGTCTTCGTTCGTGCACAGCTCCCACTCGATGTTCCAACAGTCAGGGCGCTGGCCTCCCCAGTGGAACCTCCCACCGCAGTGGCAGTCTCCACCCTGGTCATCTGAAAACCACATAGAGCTATGCCCTGAGTAACTAATTTACTCAGCAAGACTGACCCGTCAACATGGTCAACTACAGACGACACCTAGACAATGCAAAGGCTAGGGATAGGGTTTATTTTGCCAGAAAGCCAGCCTATGAGTAGATCCCTATTTTCAAGTTTTAGCATCAAGTTAAGTTGTCATGCGGAATATTAAATTTAGTTTGCACTAAAGATATAACATTCGAGGTGGCAAAACAATCTTACTAATTTCAAACAGCAGTATTGAACCCATTCATCATCTTAATGGCTTCCAACACTGTTCTAAAGCGATCAAGTGGTACTCGTTACTGTGAGGGGCAGCGACTCGAATCGATTTATATCCTGCAGGAGAAACCTGCTTGCATGACCCATACGAGCTTTCCTGGAAGCCGCATGGAGCAACTTTTTGCTTATGGTACCGTAGGGTCTTCCGGGTCCAGACTCCCCTGAGAAGGGTCCCCCAACGCGATGCACCCCGTGCCACCATCCGTGGGTGGATTGCTCCCTCTTCTCAGCCCCAGTTCCATCAAAAAAGGGAGAAGGCTATCTTCCGACCAGGCAGTAGTCGTAGCTACGTCGGTTTACTGGGCCCATAACTCCAGC
Organism: Eleusine indica; assembly: GCA_030378355.1. NCBI lineage: Eukaryota > Viridiplantae > Streptophyta > Magnoliopsida > Poales > Poaceae > Eleusine > Eleusine indica. The sequence goes on from CM059494.1 coordinate 19,848,369, forward strand.
ATGCAAACAGTACATTCAAACTTGATCCCATGGGTCGGACACGAGGCGTAGCCTTAGGTGACTCGGACGGGGCTACCTCCTTGAAGACAAGTTGTCCTTCCCTTTCCATCTAGTTGCCCGTCCGGTCTTCATTATGATTCCATCCACACTTTTCTTCATCCGACATCATTTCCCAGTGGTAACATTTCCTGTCTACGAGTGGTCTCCATACCATTCGGTGAATGGTCGTCCTAAATTAAGCAGAGCGACTACCGTCCTGAGGCTAAATACCGGGGAAAAGGGCCTACTGCAACGCTAGGGTTTTCAACCAACTCCTATCACTTAATGTACAGACAGGCCTACGTTCCTAACTAGTGATAGAGGAAAAATTAAAATGGATGGGATGCACCAGGGCTTGCCTGGGTTCTGCTCCTGGTCAACTAAGACACCTCCGGCTCCTTCTGGCTCCTGCTCCGGTCCTGTCTCCGCGTGGTCCACCTCGTGGTCTACATGATGCGAATGGTGCAACGCTTAAGAACCTCATTCGATTCATGGCACTTCCTCAATAAATACGTTAATGTACACTATTTTATGTAGAAGTGAGCGGGGTGTGTTGATTAGTTCAGTAAATATAACATATATAGTAGAGGCATAGGATGAGTGCGTTTAGTGTATTTCCTTCATGGACTCCAGTATATTATCGCGATGACGTTGTATAAAAGTATGATGGGGCGCGATAACCGAACACAGGTGCAACATGCACATTACTAAGTTGTGCTGGTCAAGGCATTACCTACAGCTTATATGATGTTTGACATGAAAGACATAACAGTCAATCCAAGATATCGGAATTAATTTATAGCGCTAAGTGAATTAATAGAGCTACAAGACAATTAATTATTTTAGCATTGTTATGGAAACCAAATGCACAAGGAGGATTTACTGTAACTAGGTCATACCAGGGTTGAATTATGGCCCAAGTTTCATGGACATGCAATAAGCCAATAATTTTAAATAATTAAAATAAGAAAAAAAGTATTAATTTTAATTATGACAAAACTACAGAGACTCACCCCAAGTTATTTTCCAGGGAGATTAGAAACTGAAAAACATAATTGGTGGCCAAGTTTCAAGATTTTATCAGCTTCCTATAATTAGTTATGAATTTATAAGTGTTTTTCTCATTTATTTTAATCCTGAAAATAATATTAATATACAACGTGGTTTAGCATTTTTCTACAATAGTACAAGTCTAGACAAGGCCAAAAAAATTTCCTTTGCTTCAAAATTCATATTAATTACTTTACTATGCATTTTAAAAAAATTTAACATTTTTTGGAAATAAATAAAAGGAGAAAACTATTTCTCTGTGTTCGTGGGCCGATTTCCCGCGGCCCATCGGCCAACGTGCGTGGGGCAGAAGCCTCGGGCCAGATCTAGCCCATGAGCAGGGTCGGCCCATAGCCGAAGTGGCTCCGGGGCCAGCTCGGCCAGGCCGAGCCGAGCGTGGCGGCGCGCGACGGTGCGGCTACAGCGGGGAGGTGGTTCGCCGTTGGAACCCCCATTGCGCGGAGCTGGGCTTAGTAGGCTGGGGACGGACATTCAGCGTGCGGAGGGAGGTAGAGGGGCTCACCAGCGGGGTTGTGGTGACGTGAGGTGGAAGCTCGCGACAGTCACCGGCGGCAACGGTGTCTAGCGGCGGCGGTGCTGCAAGAAATCAAGCCGAAAGGGGTTGGGTCGGTTCGCCCGAAGGAGAATCCCATGCATGTCGCCGGAATCGACGCGAGACTCACCAGCGTGGCGGTGTGAGACGGGAGAGTGAGGGCCGGGGACAGAGTTGAAGTTGGCGATTCCCGACGCTCGACGGAGATTGGAACGATGCCGGCTTGCAGAGAGTGGCAGGGAACCTCGGCGGATCCGCGATGGTCGACGGCTGGGGCAGGAAGGCGAGGCAGCAGCCGGGCGACGGAGCTCAGCTCCTCGCGCTCTCGGCGGCGGCTTCGACCGGGCAGAGGAGAGAATGGGAGCGGGAGTGAGTGGGAGTGGCGTGTGAGGGGGGTGGGGAGGGCAGAACGGCCGTTTGACCCTGATTTCGGTGTCCAGGGGCCGACCAGGGGGGGCGCCGGGTGCTGGTTGGGTGAGCGCGCGACGGCCGGCCATGGCGCCCAATGGGCGGGGGTGGAGGCCAGATAGTGACGCTGACGTGTGGGCCCGGCCGGGTTTATTTTTTAAAGCAATTCAAACCGCACGCCCTTGTGAATTTTGTAGCAATAAAATTAGGAATGATCTGCCAAAACCAAAAATATTTGTAGACTTCACATAATGTGAGTGATTTTACAAAAATGCTAACTGCCATTATTTCTTAATAAAATTTGAATAGAAATTTTATAAAGGAGAGTGTTTTTTGGTTATTTGACCATTTATTTGGGGCATTAAATGGTGAGATAAAATTATGGTAAATTCACCAAAATTCTATTTCACCAGGACATACCACATATATTTTTAGTGGCACTATGTTATGTTGGAAAATTGAATTGTAGTTCAATGGTCATTCAATTTAGCTTAAATGGCTTCCAAATTTGATCAAATTTTCAGTTCAAATTTTTGTCCCAGGTTCTTGTTCAATGTGAGGATGTCACATTGTCCATGGTCAAGGATACATAAAATTTGAACATTATTTTTAGCTGAAATAATATGAAAAATTAACTTTTGATACTTTTTACAGAAGCATTCCCAATATTCTAGACTACTTTATGGTATATTAATATATCTTCTTTGCAAGTTCTATATATATATTTATATTATAATATCTGGTGTAAGATACTATGAATGATTTTGAATTTTAACTTCATGATCCAACGACAATTTATTAGAATGCCAAAGACGGAGAGTAATGGTTATATAAAGGGAGATTTTTGTAGATTAGAAAATGTGGTAATTCTTTTAACGCCAAAAAAATCATTTTCTTTAACAGCCATTGTTGAGTGTTAGTGACTTTAATTTTTCACTTGTATTGTAGCTGACAAACACAAACAATTACTCGACCAATCACGTGCATAAGTACGTGAAAGAAAAGAACATGAAAAAGATAAAAACATTGAATTTGAAAAGCCATATACGAGCAAGCACACATCATGTCCACATTTCGTCACTAAAAAAATTAAGATGCTTCTTTTTCACCTGTGTTAGCACTGATTATTTAGGCTTTTGAATTTCCTTTTCAGACAGAAAGCGTATTATATGTGTTTAGAATCCACAAACAAAGGATAAAAGAGGCATATCAAAATTCATATCTCATTGGAAAATCTGGAAACGGCAGGTTACAGGTTCTTTTATACAAGATATAGAACGACCGGTTCCTCGCCCTTCTCAGGCCTGCTACGTTTCAGTAGCAGCAAAACAAAACTTTTCATCACATATATATTTTTGTCAGAAAGTCTCTATCCGAACCTTCCTTTTGTGACTCGTGATGAACGCACTCTATAGCATATGTATGTGTATGGGTAGCTCCTTAATTGTAATTTCCTGCAACTAACTACCTTAGCTTTATGCAAGTAAGTTGCGACTTTATATATATAAAGCCAACAAAATTATATGATTGTGAGTGATTATAGTGTGGGGTGCCGTTCAGACCCACATGGCACCGGCAGCCATGAGCATGGGCACGAGCTTGCCGGCAAGATGCAGCGACATGATCCGATCGGTGGAGCCGATGAGCTTGCCGCCGATGAAGACGGCCGGGACGGGCGGCGAGTGGCCGAGGCGGCGGGCGAGCTCCCGCTCCATATCGCGTCCCCGGGGGTCCTTGTCCAGCTCGTGCACTGCCGCGCTGACGCTGAGGTCGGAGAAGAGGCTCACCACTGAGTGGCACATCGGGCACTGGCTCGTCGTGAAGATCACCACAGCCTTCTCCGTCGAAAGCTTCGCCAACCTCTCTGCCATTACCGTCTAGCTTCTCTCGTGCTATCTAGCTTGAGGTTAATGAGCTAGGAAGAGTTCTATACTGCTTGTGTGTAGTGAAGATTCAATTCGGAGAGTTTGTGGTTGTGTGGATTGCGATTTGCCAGTGCAGAGAGTGAGGTCCTTTTTATAGTGTTCATGTGATAGAGAAGTCGAGAGAGAGCGGGCATAAGAATCTACGACGTGTGCTTTCCACGCTCGAAATGAACAGTGATTGCTATAAGGCATATAATCTATCTCTGTCATAAATTTAGATCATTCTCATTTTTCTTCAAAAAATTCATTCATTTTACATTCCTCTTTGAAATATAGAAAATGCCTAAACGCCAACAATTCACAGCAGGAGGCAGTATGAAGGTAAATTGAAATGATATGGATCATGGTCCTTCTAGTAACCACATCTTTCTGTCATCCCTTTTATTTACTATAGTTTTGTTTACTAACATTGACTAGGCTTTATATAGGTTTGCAGCTACCTTTCGCTCAAAAATATAGAAAATGCTTATTGATGTGATATATCACTTATTCATCTGAAGAGAGAAAAAAATATCAGATTGATCAGTTCGATATTATGGTGTGCGAATAGGATCCTGGTCATATTATTTGGCAATATATGTATCTGCACCGGAAACTGTGTAGCTGTAGTTTTCCATACATGCATGTGTCCATGTTCATTTGATAAAATTGCTAGCAGACTCGTTGCATATAGGATATGACTTTTAAAAACAAATTTTATAGGATCTAAAGAGATATATGAGGAATATTTTTTATGCCTACCACTAGAGAAAATATGGAATCCTCCCAAAGCAAAGATACCCATGTTTACGATAAGGTTTGTATCTGCCCTTTCTTTTTCAAGGCTAGAGCCACATAGAACATACATATTAAATGCTGATATATATATGTCGATGGTTAATTCCAGCACATAAATACATTTGATTAATTTAAATTGACAAATATTTTCTCAAAACACATATAGATGGAGTTATTGTGAATCTAACATAGAAGGAGTCAATTAATGGAAAGGTTAAAGGAAGGGTATCTTTCAGTGAATTATATATTCAACTCTCCAAATAATATAAAATATGTAATTATGCGCATATATACGCTCTACCACTAAAAGTAGTCAGCCATTCCAAAGTTGGAATGTCTAATATTTCATAGAATCAAAAGGCTATAAAGTCTTTCTCAACAAAAATAACTGATATACGTCACCTCAAGTGCATAACAAAAAGTCGCTATACATCTAGCCATCTAACTTAGGTCCTGTTTGCATTCATCATAGTTTCTTAAAAACTGGATTTTATTTTCAGTTTCTAGAAACTGGTTTTTAAATAAAAACTAGATGGGGATGTTTGGATCCTAGTTTTTATAATCTATAAACTAGTTTTTTGATAGTTAATTGCATTGGAATGAGACAAAAACTGACATTAGTTGGGTTGAGCTAGATTATGAGTTTCTTAGAAACTCATAATCTGGCCTGTTTGAGGCCCTCTAGTTTCTAGAAACCAATTTTTTAAAAACTAAAGGAATCCAAACAAAACCATAAATTAATGTATCATAGCAGGACTCATGTGTGTCATTCACAGAATTATGCAAAATTGCAATGATAGACATGTCCCACAATTTCCAAGAATAAAAAATCTGACTGGTGTGTTGTCTACGTTTATTATTATAGAGTGGACTCACATTTCGGTTTTGTTATAAAACAGATAGAGTACTACATATATTTTTTAAGTAAAACATATACTATATTACTCTATATATAGCGGTGACACATATTAATAAAATGTCAAAAGGTAAAATCCACAAAATGATCATTGACAATGATATCCACACTACAGTCTAAGGCATGGAATCAATCGTACATGCACGTAACAGGACACAACAATCAGGTATATGTGCCACTTCACTATCACTACCCTCCACCAACGAGTCGTCGCATGTGTAAGCATAGAATCAACTTAGGTGCCACAAAAAAATAAAATAAAGGGAAAAATATAAACCTAAAAGTCAAAAATAAAGTGATTCTATATGAGGAGATCAAGCATGGCCTATCGTAGCACACAATGTGGCACTCAACAGGCCACGCCTTCAGTTGGATTGCTCTCATCTACACATCCTTCTGGTTTTGGAATCCTGAAAAAATAAAGTCACTGATGATAAAGCCACCACCAAATGGCTAGAGGAATCTCTCTCTCTCTCTCTCTCTCTCTCTCTCTCTCATATCACTATTACCTCATTTGGATAGTGATTGTTACGTACAGTCGGCGTGTGATGCCGCGATCCGAGATCGATCTTAATATATTATTTCTCTACATGTTGATCGCCTTTATATCCATCTGTCAGAAGATCTATCTAATTACTACTTGCATGCGTATCCATTATCTGTCTGTGTTTATAGTGTCCAGTTTATGGTAAGTATAGAACTTCATAAAGCCGCAAATATCATGCAAGAATCAGTTGTCACAACTTGCATACAAATTTCTAATCCAATTATGAAGGCTCAAATATAATAAATTAATAATCGTTAGCTGTAATAAAGAAATATATGTTTGCCATGGTAAAGTTATTTGTTAAATTATTGATTAGATTTTATTAATTTTGCATTCTGCCATGATGTGAACATGAGCATAGATCTTAGCGTTGTCATCACCCATGTATCGTACCACATATTACATATTCTTAGTGGCATAATAAGTATTACCATCTGGTCCAACATAGAGATAGATCTACATATCTTTCTGTAACTTTAGTTCCACTTGTGGAATACACTTTACACATATGATTAGATGAAATAAAATCAGAAAATAAAGATTGTGCATCCATCACTAATGATTTATAAACAATTTAAGTCGTTCATGATTCTCTAAATGACCTATATATATTGTGGTAGTATAATACTTACCTTTTCATTTTTTTTAAATCCTGACTTTATTGATATTTCGTCATACTATACTGAATTCATGAATGAGTTGTTTCGGTTGACTTGATTGAAAGGTATTTTGTTCTTTGCATGGGAACATGAATAGAAACCTGATTAATTATGTTTTCAGAAATAATATGTACTATCATTTCAAACTTCTTGGTCACTATGGTTATTTTTAAATATTTACTATATACTGAGAATGTTCCTTGAAAATTCGAGTAAAATCGTATTAATTGCATCACAATATTGGTACCGGCATGTGTTAGGGACAACATCAATTGGAGATTGTGATTATTGGATAGCTGGAATTAATATTTTGCAGTATTTTTATGAAATATCATTCGCCACCATTTGAACCATTCAAAAGGAAAGAACTACCACACTTTATTCTGGACAATAAGATGATATGACGTACTCTCATATCTGAACCAGCAAAAACCAATTAGAGATTGTGATGATGAGATAGCTGGAATTAATATTTCACAATATTTTTATGAAATATCATTCACCACCATTTGAACCATCCGAAAGGAGACAACTAACCACACTTTATTCTGGACGATAAAATGATATATATGACGAACTTTCATATCTGAACCAGCAAAAACCAAATAAAAAAAATAATGTACTAACAAAGATCGCCACAGTGAGCCATTTCATGATGGCAGAACTCTTATATCAATACCAAAAGTTTAGGTTGGCAACTGTGCCTAGCCTATAGTTCCTCTCACAAAACCAGAACACATAGCCACTACGAGATTTGGATCAAACAAAGCAAATCCATGCATGAAACAGAGGGATCGACACATAGTAACTCTCATGCATATAGATTCATAAGCCCATGGAAAAAGGGCGATTGATAGTACACTCACGCACTGCTGCAAAGTTAGAACAAAAAGATAGAGGCAAAATTACATAGGCCATTTCTCTGGCTCACTAGCTAGCCAGAAGGCATGAGCTAGCAAGCTAAGCAAATGCCTTCTTATTTCCCTGTCAGGACTCTGAAGAACAGGACTGGAAAAACTGCCTTCTTGACACACACACACACTACTCTCCCGTGATCTCTTCTCTTTATTCTCCCGCTCATGCATGCATGCACATACATGCACGTCACGTACGTTTATGAACCTTATTGATCTCTACACCCAGAGAGCGCCGGCGTTGGTGAGCATGGGCCTGAGCTCGCCGGCGAGATGGAGCGACATGATCTTGTTGGTCCCGCCGACGAGCCTGCCGCCGATGAAGACGGCCGGCACTGCAGGACCCCTTCCACCTAGCATCTTGAGGAGAGCCCTCTCCATCTCCTTGCCCCTTGGGTCGCTGTCCAGCTCGTACACCAGCGCGTTCACGGCGAGGTCGGTCATTAGCTGGGTCATCGTGTGGCACATGCAGCAGGAGCTCTTGGTGAACACCACCACCGCCCGCTCCGATGCAATCTTCATCACGCGGTCTGCCATTTGCTCTTTTGCTTCTTGATGAGTTCTTGATTTGGTTTGCACCGGAAGCTTTTCTCTCTAGCTCTTGAGCTCTCTCAAGCTTCTGTGTTTTGTTGCACGTAGATGAGTTTGTAGTAGGGATGGATGGTTTGGGAGCACAGAGGTGGCCTCCTTTTATAGAGTTGGAAAGGGGAGGGCTTCCTTAACGGGTCCGGGTCCAGTGCAAGTAAGAACAAGCGAGTGTACTCTCGATCAGGCCAGTACGATCTAGCTAGTGATTTCTGGAATACAAAAAAAAAAGTTCCAGTTTAGGAATCTACAAGCTGGTATAGCAAGTTGGGCTGGCTGGACAGGACCATACATGGCACCAATTTGACTTTCATCAATGATATATTAAAAGAATTAGGGCACCCAAGATATGCAGATTTTGGGTCCAAAAAGGCTCCGTAGTTTGTCCATCGGTTTGATGAAAAAGGATGGTTGTGTGCATGCATCAGATCAGTATGTGATTGGATAATACATCGGTCCATTATTTTCAACATAGGGCGCAAAGAACATATATATATTGGAATAAATGATTAGTCGGGTTGACCTACAAAGAATCGTATCTATGGTTATGTCGTACTCCCTCCATTCTTAAATTGTTGTCGCCATTGACTTTTTTAATTAATTTTGACCATTTATTTTATTCAAAAAATTTAAGTAATATCGTATATATTGTCATAGTTTGTTTTATATCAAATGAAATTGAAGCATAACTTAAAAATTTACATATTTAAAATAATATTTTGAATAAAACGAATGGTCAAAATTGATGAAAAAAATCAATGGTGACAACAATTTAAGAACGGAGGGAGTATATGGGTATGCTCTGACAACCTCTGGTCCCTGAAGTACTACGGCTTAGGGGGAACTCGCACATTAGGTGAACAAAATACATCTATATTTTTTTCATCATTTTGAGTAAGAAAACCTGCAGGAATCAATATTTGAGTGAGGTGTTACTTTGTCTTAAATTAGATTTCGCCAAGCTGAACTACCGATAAGCTATTCTTGCAGTCCGGATTTGAAACTGAAAAGATCTATCTACCAGCATGATCTCCTTGCTTAGGCGAGTAAGGCCTCCTCTGGAACAAAAAGGAATTTTATAGGATTTGAATCTACCAAAAAAAAAACTACAGAGACCTTTCAAACACAGGATCGGGATTTCAAAATACCTATGAAATTCCTACAGGATAGCTTTCTCCAAAAAAAAATTGGAGGATTTCTAACATGAGGTCCAAACCTTAAATGAAATTCCTTTGACTCTCTCTCTCTCTCTCTCTCTCTCTCTCTCTCTCCTTATTCATGTGTTTTTCTTGCACTATATCCAAAGTCTCCATGGGAAGCTTTCCTGTGTGTTCCAAATCATGTAGTATTGCAACTGATAGCCAACTTCAATTCTAAATTTTTCCTATTCCTATATGTTCTACAATCTTGCATTCCAAAGGAGGCCTAAACCTTCTTTATGTTGTTCTGGCTTTCATTTATTATTCATGTGTAGTTGACCACGGTTGCATGTGTGCAATAGAATTGGTGGGAGTAAATTATGGCTGTATAACAGTGAGTTCCCTTCCCCCGCGTTGCCTCTAGGGGCGACACGGGCAGAACCCAAACCCTAGCCGCCGCCAACCCTTCCCCTCCCTCTCCTGCCTCGCCGCCACCAGAGCAAGCCGGCAGGAAAACCAGCACGGTGACCTAGGATGGTGGCAGCGGGGATCTCGCCCTTATTTGGGATGGTGCGGCGTCCAGATCTACTCGTGGAGGTGGTTGCAGGCGGAGTGAAACGACGGTCGGGCTTGCGCGCTGTGTAGCCGGGGATGATGACGCGCGACCGCCAGGTTGTGGTGGGGAGGCGTTTGCCCTCTTCGCGTCGAGCTGGAAGGCGGTCGTGGCGTCTGGTGGCTGGTTTCTCGCCACGACGGGCGTCCGTAGATGGTTGTCGGCCAGATGCGGCTCCAGCGAGGCGGATCCAGCGCCCTCGCGGGTGGCGGTGCAGTCCACACGAGAGGCCTGCTCCCCGTGAGGTGTCAATGAACACCTGTGGCCAGGTCTAGCGGTTGGCAGCGTGTAACGATGTGGCGAGCTTATGACTACCTGTAGAGGGAGGTGGCGTGTGGTGACAGACGTGATGCAGGTCGATTGGTTGATGGTGGCAGCAGTTGTTGATAAGTTTGGTGGTGGCCTCTGTGCGGAAGCAGCATTGGATGCGTCACCATGCCACTTCGGTTGTGGTGGTTGCATGGTGAAATTGGAGTCGTGTGGAGGACTTGGTGGGCAACTGTGATAGATATTGCTTGGTAGTGCAGAGCCCAGGCGAAAGCCATGTTGGTGATCCTTCTCTCTTGCTGACACCGGCAACGACGACATCTTTGGGTACCGTTTTCCTCGTTGGAGGCGTTGTTGTGGTGGCTTGCACTAACAAGCCATGTCGTTGAGGGTTCTTCGGGTGAAAACTCAAGCTCTAGGTCGCTAGAGCGGGCAACGGCGGTGTTTGTGGATGTCGTCCCCTCCTAGAGGCGTTGCTTTGAAGGACCTTCGTTACTTTGACTATTCACTGGTCTTTCACGACGACAATGGTAACACCGAAGATGGTGTAGAAGCTTTGGAGCCAAGTTGGAGGGTCTTATCACTGTGGAGTCGGAGCTGCCACGTCGTTGAGATGTTGAGCTTGGTAACGATAACCTTTGATGGGCTCTGTGTTGTGATTATTTGTAGTTGTTCCTGCCACCTTGGGTTGATTTCTTGTTGAGGATTTTTGACGGCTTGGTTGTTGGCCAACCGTAACAGAATCATAGTTATATAGAAATAGGTAGGTTTATTTTTTCTTGTTTGGTTTGGCCACATTTTTTCCTTAAAATATGGTAATTTTCTTCTTCTATAATGAAAAGGCAGAGCACCTGCTAATTATGTCAAAAAATAAATAAATTATGGTTGCATCAGTCACCTGGAAAAATCAACCCTCCGATTCTGCTTGCTTCCTCACACTTGCCATATCCCTTTTCTTGTCTTCAACTTGCTATATAGTTTATGATTTCATAGTTTTTCTAGAATGATCAGTTTAAATTTATTGATTTCATCTTATCAAAATATGTCTCTGTCTACTCATAAAAAAAAGTTTAAATTATAAGTTTATCTTGAGTTTGGATAACCTCCTGAACTATAATATTGTTTATTTAAAACCCATCATTTCTAAAATAACACCACTTTACACCTTTCTTTTTAAAACAAAAGTTGCTTTGCATGCATGGGAGTGGTTTAGCACACTAGAATTGTCATGTGGGCACATTGGACATGAAAACACCATTCTCGCTTTCAACTTCTTTTTTAGAAAACAAACCACCATGATGCGGCCTTCTTTGAAGGCCAGGTGCGGGACCGGGGCATCGAACTCCTTTTTTAGAAAAACAAACCACCATGATACGGCCTTCTTTGAAGGCCAGGTGCGGGACCGGGGCATCGAACCTCCAATGGCATCAACACACCCATGTGTCTTAGCCACCAGACCATAGGCCTGTCCGCCGCGCCTTCAACTCTTCACCGCCATGGTCAACCCCTCATGCTCCTGGTGGCCTCACATTCTTTTTCACCTCTAACATGTCACATTGAGCCATACCTTCATCGTCTCTTCCTTATTGACCCAATCCAAATGGTGTACTCCTCAGTTCTAGAAACGATGTTGGACCAAAATGAACTGAGCCTGGTACAAAATTATTGTCCTAAATGACGCCATTTCAAAAATGTAGGGAGTTGCACAAAAACGTCAGCCACTAGCACTTTGTCTCGAAAGGCAATAGGAGACTGTCTGCAATATGAGACAATATGATAGGATCACGATGGCACCCATTGTAGCCTCTTAGTGAACAAAACCACTTTCACATATGAAACACCGGTTTTGTTTTGGAGAAAAACTGGAAAGTGCTTCGGTTTTAGGAATGGTGAGGTTAAATAAACAGTTCAGGGGGGTATCCAGGTTCAGAGCTCCGAAAAACCAAATTGCTCTACCTAGTAGGAGTTGGTTTCTCTAGCGAAATATGGAGAGTTTACAATGAGGGCATTCACGGCCAATGAACACAACATTGGCGCCACGAGGGACGTTTAAAAATTTGATGGAAGTGATCGACGATAGGGACAACGCCAGAAGCAAGGAAGGTATAGAAGGTCAGAACGTAGTACCACTATGATTGTAAGTTGTAACAACAGAACTTTCATAACCATTCATAGCATTATCTGAGCTGAACGCTTTTAAGAAAAAAAAAAGATGAAAGCTTGATTTAATTCTTTGCAACATTTCCAGTATTTTCTTCAGAAGAAACGAAGCTTCAGATGTTCCTGTTAACGGTGCATTTTGCAAGATGTATTAAAATGAAAAATAAGAATATGAAATGCTCAAATAAATGAGCCCTCTGTGGGTCTGAGGATCAGACCTAATTAAAATAATTCATCAGTCTTATGGTTGAGCTTTCATTTTGAGATGACTATCTAGTTGAATTGCTTACTCCGCTGTTCAGAAACCTAATAGATAGAATTGGACCTTAATTTATGCTATTTGTTAGTTTCTTTTTTGAAGGCATGCTATTTATTTATTAATTGAAATCACCGTGCTATTTATTTATTGAAAATCAGTGTAATAATGGACCCCTTTGTTGCAAAACAATAAAGGACCAATTGCGATGCACTAGTTAGAATACATGTCGATTCCAGGTGTCCCTAGTAGCTAGTTCTAGCTTCTGTCATCCAATAGATAGATTCTGAGAGATATTGACTGTGAGGACTTTATTCGGTATATGTCAATTTCCTTCATCAAACCCCAAATAAAATTGATCACATAAGAATAAATCAAACTGTTAATCTGCCGACAAAATTAATTGAAGAAAATGAAAGGAAAGGAAAGAATCTCTTGACATGCATGATTTGGCCGTGTCGTTAGCAACCTCGTAGGCATCTCGTTATTGCAGGGGGTGCAGAGGCCACCTGTGTAATTTGCAAATCACATCTTCCCATCCGATAGGCCAATAATGGTGGATCAGTTGATCCTGGAAGATAGATTAGAATAAATTGCATCAGGTAATCTCTCTTCTTTTTATATAGATGCCCCATTCAAGAATGCGGTGAGTATACCTACAGGTTCTTTAACGGTCATGTGCTCCATCTTGCTCACAATTCATTTCCTTTTAGTAAACTTCCTACAATTTTAAGCTTTTAATAAGACCTAACTAAAAATTAAATCCAAATCAATGAACATATCAAAAAGCCATCTTATTAGGATCACTGGAATTTCTTTATACCAGATGGTAACTGTTTACCGCTCGATCTTTTTTTTAAGGGACAATTATGTTTCTACCCCTGGTTCCAATCGTAATTGTGATTTTACCCTCCATTTTTCAACTTTTTGATTTTCTCCTGGTTTTTCAAATTGAAGACAAAGTATATTCCTACTGGGGGTAATAAAAATATTATGATTTTACCTTGGTAGGGGTAAACTTTGTCTTTATTTTAAAATCACAAGGGTAAAATCACAAAGTTAAACACATGCGGGTAAAATCACAATTGGACATCGGACCAAGGGTAAAAACCCAATAGCCCCTTTCTCTAACTATCTATAAAGTGTCGCCTCTGGTCTTCTCACTTTATTTTTGTTGAAAAAAAGTGAATTCAAGAGTGCCAGAGAACACAAGACTGCAATCCTGGTTGGATTGCGATGGCTAGAATCCACTGGACGCGACTATATGTACAGCCTACAGCTTGTTCTTAACAGAAAAAAAAAATGCTCAATCTGACAACGCGTTCTTCAAATAAAAATAAAAGCAAATGCCCAATCGGATGAGTTATCAGCTAAAATTGGAATCTTACCACCTGCGGTTATTATTCTGAAGTCAATCAACATAGGTTTCACCGGGAAACTAAAATACAGGTTGGTTCTTTCTTAGATCTCTTTTGCTACGCAAACAGAGCATCATCATACTAAACAGTCAAGGTATGGAAGATGTTCAAACAGTAAGAACTTCCAGGAATATCATAGAAGACAAATCAAATTCCCTATGAACTGTGAAAGTTCCCTACCTCCTCTTAATTAAATCAGACACGCCCTCATAAGGATTGACTTTCAATTGTAACTGAAATTCTGCATTTTCCACCTACCATATCCAAAGTGCATGCCTACCTCAGCCTGCAAAAGTACCACAGATGCCAGCACAATTGACAGAAAATGTGCCTGTCATAAGCATGAATTGGTGGGAGTAAATTATGGCAGTATCAGTCACCTGGAAAAATCAACCCCCCGATTCTGTTTGCTTCCTCACACTTGTCATATCCCTTTTCTTGTCTTCAACTTGCTATATAGTTTATGATTTCATAGTTTTTCTAGAATGGCCAGTTTAAATTTATTGATTTCATCTTATCAAAATATGTCTCTGTCTACTCGTAAAAAAATTACAAGTTTATTTACCTTGAATTTGGATAACCCCCTGAACTATAATAGATTTATTTAAAACTCATCAATCATTTCTATAATAAGACCACTTTACACCTTTCTTTTTAAAACAAAAGTTGCTTTGCATGCATGGGAGTGGTTTAGCACACAAGAATTGTCATGTGGGCACACTGGACATGAAAACACCATCCTTGCCTTCAACTCTTTTTTTGGAAACACAACACCATGATGCGGCCTTCTTTGAAGGCCAGGTGTGGGACCAGGGCATCGAACTCCCGATGGCATCGACGCATCCTTGTGTCTTAGCCACCAGACCACAGGCCTGTCCGCCTCGCCTTCAACTCTACACCGCCATGGTCAGCCCCTCATGCTCCTGTTGGCCTCACATTCTTTCTCGCCTCTAACATATCGCATTGAGCCATACCTTCATCGTCTCTTCCTGATTGACTCAATCCAAATGGTGCACTCCTCCATTCTAGAAATAATGTCGGATCAAAATGCACTGTGCCTGGTACAAAATTGTTGTCCTAAACGATGCCATTTCAAAAATGGAGGGAGTAGCACAAGGACGTCAGCCACTAGCGCTTTGTCTCGAAAGGCAATAGGAGACTGTCGGTAATATGAGACAATATGATAGGATCACGATGGCACCCATTGTAGCCTCTTACTGAACAAAACCACTTTCACATATGAAACACCGGTTTTGTTTCGGAGCAAAACTGTAAAGTGTTTCGGTTTAGGAATGGTGAGGTTAAATAAACAGTTATTCAGGTTCAGAGCTCCGAAAAAACAAATGGCTCTACCTAGTAGGAGTTGGTTTCTCTAGCGAAAGATGGAGAGTTTACAATGAGGGCATTCACGGCCAATGAACACAACATTGGCGCCACGAGGGAAGTATAAAAATTTGATGGAAGTGATCGAGGATAGGGACAACGCCAGAAGCAAGGAAGGTATAGAAGGTCAGAACGTAGTACCACTATGATTGTAAGTTGTAACAGAACTTTCATAATCATTCATAGCATTATCTGAGCTGAACGCTTTTAAGAAAAAAAAAAGGTGAAAGTCGTTTGATTTAATTCTTTGCAACATTTCCAGTATTTTCTTCAAAAGAAATGAAGCTTCAGATGTTCCTATTAACGGTGCATTTTGCAAGATGTATTAAAATGTAAAACATGAATTTGAAATGCTAAAATAAATGAGCCCTCTGTGTGGGTCTGAGGATCGGGCCTAATTAAATAATTCATCAGTCTTTTGGTTGATGAGCTTTCATTTTGAGATGACTCTCTAGTTGAATTGCTTACTCCACTGTCCAGAAACCTAATAGATAGAATTGGACCTTAATTTATGCTATTTATTTGTTTCCTTTTTGAAGGCATGCTATTTATTTATTGAAAATCAGTGTAATAATGGACCCCTTTGTTGCAAAATAATGAAGGACCAATTTCGATGCACTAGTTAGAATACATGTCAATTCCAGGTGTCCCTAGTAGCTAGTTCTAGCTTCTATCATCCAATAGATAGATTCTGAGAGATATTGACTGTGAGGACTTTATTCGGTATATGTCAATTTCCTTCATCAAACCGCAAATAAAATTGATCACATAAGAATAAATCAAACTGTTAATCTGCCGACAAAATTAATTGAAGAAAATGAAAGGAAAGGAAAGAATCTCTTGACATGCATGATTTGGCCGTGTCGTTAGCAACCTCGTAGGCATCTCGTTATTGCAGGGGGTGCAGAGGCCACCTGTGTAATTTGCAAATCACATCTTCCCATCCGATAGGCCAATAATGGTGGATCAGTTGATCCTGGAAGATAGATTAGAATAAATTGCATCAGGTAATCTCTCTTCTTTTTATATAGATGCCCCATTCAAGAATGCGGTGAGTATACCTACAGGTTCTTAAACGGTCATGTGCTCCATCTTGCTCACAATTCATTCCTTTTTAGTAAACTTCCTACAATTTTAAGCTTTTAGTAATACCTAACTAGAAACTAAATCCAAATCAATGAACGTATTAAAAAGCCATCTTATCAGGATCACTGGAATTTCTTTTTCCAGTTGGTAACTGTTTACCGCTCGATCTTTTTATTTAAACTATCTATAAAGTGACGCCTTTGTTCTTCTCACTTTAACTTTGTTGAAAAAAGTGAATTCAAGAGTGCCAGAGAAAACAAGACTGCAATCCTGGTTGGATTGCGATGGCTAGAATCCACTAGACACGACTATATGTACAGCGTGTTCTCAACAGAAAAAAAAATGCTCAATCTGACAGCGCGTTCTTCAAATAAAAATAAAAACATATGCCCAATCTGATGGGTTATCAGCTAAATTGGAATCTACCACCTGCGGTTATTATTCTGAAGTCAATCAACGTAGGTTTCACCGGGAAACTCAAATACAGGTTGGTTCTTTCTTAGATCTCTTTTGCTATGCAAACAGAGCATCATCATACATTCATACTAAACAGTCAAGGTATGGAAGATGTTCAAACAATAAGAACTTCCAGGAATATCTTAGAAGACAAATCAAATTGCCTATGAACTGCAAAAGTTCCCTACCTCCTCTTAATTAAATCAGACACGCCCTCATAAGGATTGACTTTCAATTGTAGCAGTGAAATTCTGCATTTTCCACCTACCACAGCCAAAGTGCATGCCTACCTCAGCCTGCAAAAGTACCACAGATGGCAGCACAATTGACAGAAAATGTGTCTGTCATAAGCATGAATTGTGCTGACAATGAAGGGGAATACGAGTATGGTACGGACAATGCTTCGTCATACGACACATGGAACCAATTCAGACCAGCTGAACAAGCAGATTTCGAAGGAACTAGGGATCAATCCCCTCAGGTTTTAGAATAGCATCCAAATAGCCAGCACTGACCGAGTTTATCTGTGGCATGGAATCTGAGCAACTTGGCTGCGGCTTTTCTCAGCAGATTGAGCTGCTTCTGCTTTGCAAACCATCCTGACCTTATCAGATATGAGGCGTTGCGATGCCACGAACCGCCGGTGCAATCTTTGCTTTTTCATATCCTAACTGAATCCTCTCTAAAAAACTCTTCTGCAGCTAAAGATAGGAAGGTTAGAGCAAAAGATGCTGCAGCACAGTTGCCACCTACCTGTATGATGCTGCAGGCATCTGAAGAAAGTCAGATATTATCTGATCTTTTCTCCCTCTTTTTCAATTTTTTTATACATGACGCAAACATCCAGCACAAGCACGGAAGAAGGGATATTTGGATAGAGACATCATTATCCCCTATATTGCCTTGATAGTTCTCACCTGAAAAAAAAAACGAAGGAGAGAGAAAAAGCTAGCATACTGTAGAGCAATCTCCATTGCTCCAGAATCCATTGATTCTTCTCAGGGATGCTTAATTCTTGACTCCCCAACTTCTCAAGGGTCACTTGTGCCCCCTGTAAGGACGTTAGCATTTGCGGCTCTTGAACCTTATTGTCCACACTTCACACGAAGAAAATTTCAAAGGAGTCATGGTACTCGACTCATTGGTGATTGAACATGCTGTAATTTGTTAAACTATCACAAGATCTAAGTTCTAGTCAGAATGATTTCCATAATGTTGTAATCTTGAACACATAAATGTTAACATACTGTATGAGGGTACATTTCAACCTAGTGCATATGATTCCTTACCATGTGCTTCACAAGACCTTTCATGATGTGCCGACACCTACAAGGATCTTATGCTTCGCCTGTGCTTCCCATCTGTGCAAGTGGTCTAGTACCTATGAAGGTCAATCCTCCGTGGGCATGAGCAAAAAAAAACTTAGCTCAAACCGAGACCGGAACAGCCTCAGACAGATCCTAACATATCAAAACAGAACTTTAAATTCCAAATTGAACATGGCCATTGGTCCTAGTTGATGTGTATGACTCTATCCTACCTACAAGATGAGATCTTCTATGACTCTATCACCCTTTCATCTTCACCTTCAGAGAATCCTCCTTTGATGAGCTGTGTTGATTTGGATGCTTTTAACTTTCCTTTGTTATCTCAAGATGCAATGTTTTTTGGTGAAAGAAGCATGATATTTTCAGAGCCACATTTTGATCAACGAGGGTTGCACCTATCAATCTTGGTATGCCTATCTGAGACAGAAGCATGTGTCACTAAGGATAATATGAAAGGAACTGGGAACATGGAAGTACCAATACAATAATAACCATAGACCAAACTGAAGCATTTCAAACCAACGAAACTTCGTAGAGTGTTTCATGAAGTTTTCAGGTATGATTTGTACCTATCTGATTGCCTAATCAGAGATTATAATGCTATTTGCAAAGAGTTGTCCTTCCCTTACTAACAGCACGGTGGCACTAGAATTATGAACAGGGAATGAAACAGAGGGAATAATATGACAGATTGTACGATCGTTGACACTGAGAGGAGGATATGTACCAGTGACTTCGATGGATTGATTCCGTGACGAATTGGATATAGCGACGCCTAGGCAGGATGATGGTTCCCTCGGCATCTAACATGTTGCTGTACGTCAAAGTAGCAATACATCATCCTCTCAAAGGATCCTCTAGCATCAACGTGCGGCGCGGCGCCACAGTAATCGATATGGCCATTGGTGTGTCTTTCTTGACTTCATCCATATACCACTCCTTTAAAAAGCACACGGAGATAGGAAACACGGTGAGAGATACGGTTTTCTGTAGAAAAGATATGTATGATGTACGGAATACATGACAAAGTTGAATACTTGCAAGTTGGGTGGTTCTCTACTTCTCTTAACATATATTCTTTCTATTTTTTTTTCAGTTAACGTGCAAAGGAACATGGATGCAAAAAGAGACATGAAGTAACCATATCATCAAGCACCCATACAAGCAGCTTCTTCTCTAATGTGAGCGTCTCTAAGTAGGTGCTTTGCATCGATGAATTTTGTTACCCATTAATTTGGCGTGCCTCCTTAACCACTTTTACATAAGCACTGCACTGGAGGCTACAACAGATGCTACAAAATAAACACCTCATGTACCTCCAGACAAAGTGGCTTTCTTCTGGTAAGCACTAGCATGCAGGTTTGGTTTATATGACAAGGTAAACAATTAAGAAATCAGGATTGGTTTACGGCAAGGTCAATAGCATGAACTTTACTAAAATTTTCTCGTGTTTAGCGCCTCTTCTGCGGTGAAAATTTTCAAGCCCATTCTAATTCGGCAGGATACAGCCATTGCGATGGACATCAACATTCAACAGCAAAGCCCCGAGAAAGAAATAATCAATACAAACACACCGTAAAAGATAGGTTAACAATGTAGAAATCCCTTTCTAAGGCTGACGTTTTACGCATGGGTCATACGTCAATAAGGAATCCCAAGAGGAAACGATTCGTCAGGCAACAGGGCACAGGCGCGCAATTGAACAAACAACTAGCGTGCACTCCATTTCCTCCTCAGCAAAATCATTTTCTGACCTCCGAGCGTTGAAGAGGAAAACGGGGAAGTGAAACCAACAGTTCGTCACAGCAAGCTCTGTTGGAGGCGCTGTGATCCTCTATGGGAGAGAGTGGTAACAGATTCGAGGTGGGGGGGACATATGAAACGGCCCGGCCGGCGGATCCTAGCAGCGAAGGTGGAAGGTTGGGATAATTTCGGTGAAGCTACCACATTGAAGTTGAAGTGGCGTGCAAACGAACGGACAAAGAACGGCGGAAGGTGCACGTACCGTGGAGAGGAAGGCCTCGAGCTTGCGGCGCCGGAGTCCGGCGAGACGAGCGAAGGCGGCAGCGGCGAGCGGGCAAATGGCGAGGTGGTGATAGGCCCAGAACATGGGCCGTGCCATGCTCGTTAGGCACGGTCGGGCCGTCGTGCGGTGCTGGGACGAGTCAACTGTAGAGCAGCCCAATCACGGCCCACTGGATAGGCCGGATAGCTCGTCGATCATGTTGCCGGGGGCCTGTTATAGGTCGCCCCAACTCAGGCAACATAGCAGCCCCGGAGCGACCCGATCGACCACTGTGCAACTCTCGGCCTGGCCCAGGTAAAGAAAGAAACAGCCCAAGAACGCCCCACCTCCTTTGCTTCGTCTTGCTCTCGCCCAACGCCAGCTGCCGCAAGTTTTCCCGACGCCATGCCACGAACTCTATTTCCATCGCTCTCCAGAGCAACATATGGCTTTCCCCCAGGTAAATGTCGGAAAAGCTAAATTCAATCTTTCCACCTTACTGAGCAGGAAGGCAAGCCAGAGACAATTCAGCACAAGCACAAAACAACAGGAGACTCCAGGGATACCCATGTTTCCCCTAAAAGGTTTACATTATCAAGATTCAGATCCTGAGCAACATGATGGGTTTTACCCACGGCGATACAGTCACGCCTTAGAGAGGCGGCAATGCGGTAGCTGAAAGTTGTGGCAGCAGATGAAGATCCAACGAATGAATTGAATCTTGACAAAATGGTAGGCAAGGGGGCTGGGAGTCGAGGCACGTAACGGGACGATGCTCCTTTTCCGTATCTCCAAGCATTGGTTCTGTATACCAGGAGTATACAGGAGTGACGAATTCTCTATAGGTTGTTATCAGAAGAGTCTGAACTGCTTCCTGATGAATCTGCAGGCCGTGACGTTGATCGAGTATTATATGAGTTGCAGTGGCTGCACTTGTGGCCTAGCACATGGAAGTTCACTTCTGAGACTTTGTTGCAGTCATTGCAAAGCACCCAAATCTGCACAATTTTAGCACGAGGGCAAAAGCACTAGTTAGATGGCATCAATTAGCAATTTTAGCATGCAACAATATCTTCAGATTTCCTTCAATTATTAGAATAAATATAATAGGAGGCAATATAAGGGAGCCTTACTACCTTGAGAATTGAGATGCTTATTTCACTTAAAATAGCTGAAGTCATATAGATGCCACAGTGACTGTTCTGAATCATATACTAACTCATAAACTTTAGTGAATCCACAAACTAAGCTTGTCATGGGCAGTAACGACTAAGCCAACTATGAGTTGCACTCCACAGTTGAGTTAGGAAATACATAAAAAAAATACCTTGTAACGATATACTGGAGGCATGATTGTTGCTTCGATCTACAAAGTAAGAATAAAGAAACCATCAGTCACTTAGCAAGCAGAAAAATATGGTTGAATATAGCAGCCCAGAACATCACAATATCACCAAATATATTTGTGGACCAAGAAAGTCTGATAGTATCAGTTTGCAAGCTGTTATCAGTAGAAATAGTATGGTACCTCTTGATCCAACACTTCCCAGTGACGGGACCTGTCAAGAGCTGTCTTTGAGCATATTGGACAAGTGTATCTGTATCATTAAAAGTCTGATATAAGTTACCATAAACACCACTGCCTCGAACAGAGAAGTTTCAAAGAAATAGTAGTGGAGTATCAACATGCCAACAAATTAAACAGTTACAGGGATTTACTTATTATGCTGCACCATGTCGGTAAAGCAGTCCATGTGCATCGTGTGTCCACAGTTAAGAACTCTTGTTCCTTGTAACGAATCAAATAGATACTGCAGACAAAGTTCCAGTTAGAAAATTAAGATACTTTCTGAAACACTGCAAGTCATAGAGGTTACCTCATAACAAATTGGGCAATTTTGTCTCATTGAGTTCTCCACACACTGATGGTTATCACGCAGAGTAATAGCATAGCAAGACCCTGTTTAAAGCAAAGAAATAATGACAAAATAAGACATAAATATTATGATATAAAGATCAGCCAAATGTAAAGTTCCAGTGAACCAAACAAAATAGAAAGTTATATGGGCCCCATTTCAACAACAAAAGCTTTTCCATAAACAGCCTGGTTGGTAGCTAAAGATAAAATCCAACAAGAGCCAAAATACGAGGATATATAACAGAGAAGTGAAAAAAAATATTGTAGATCATGATCAGAAACTTGGATTGCTAATTATTACATCTTGGATTGTAGAACATGATCAGGCACTTGAATTGCTAATTATTACACCTTCTGATCCAAAGATAATTCTTAAATCACATTGCAGCTTAAAAATCTTTATTGCTTCCTCCCATTTCAGAATATTTTGAATTCCTAAAGCCACTAGATGCCTTATCTTCAGTAGTATCTAGCATCCGAAGATTATACGGACGATTCATACTGGCCCAATCGGTAGATTTTACTCTGGGGCACAGAAGATTAAAAGAAATGACTGAAATCATACTACTTATTCTTTTGGGAAGAATATACAGTAAAGGGGCCGCTAATGCACCAAAATACCAAACTTTATTAAGAAATAGGAAAGGCTCTGTACAAAAGGAGCAACCAAAAAAAATACTGCACATAAAGGAAGAAGAGATGAAAACAACTATCTAACTGAATCTATCCAGTTCAAATGCATGTAGTTTACAACGAACGATGTAGAGCTAACTAAGCAGAAACCAAATGCAAGAAGAAAGCTGGGAAGAACATGAAATTTAGTCAGAGAGCATAATACTAATACGGTACTGATGCAAGTAAAAAAAGAATATTTAACTTTAACAAAACATACCACACTTCACACAGTGGAAGAAGTTTTCCTTTCCACCAATCCTGGTATAATCAAGTAGATCCAGAGTTAGATTTAAGAACTTCTCTTAATTATATATTGATTGAAGATATAGTTTCATGCTCACCTGCATATGCCACAATCATAACAATGGTACTGCCCTTTCTCTATCTTTAAAAGGACAAATGAATCAGTTTGATAGAATTATTCAAAGCACATAGCAAAAGGAAAAGAAATTTTAAACTTACATCATCATCATAAAATTTGCAAGTATCACAGAAGTACTCGCCCATATTAACTCCACAGCTTACACACACTTGTGACACCTGAGCAACAATATCAAATTTTATTGACGCATAAAAACACCCTAATGGGACATGAAGCACTGGATAAAAAATAATGTAATCTAAGTCATACCGGCTGTTCTGTATCACAGAGTAGACATACTACCTGCAGGAATGAAAGAAGCCAATCTTTCGTTATTTCGTATAACCTACTAATTCAACTGATAGTAGACCCTAGACAAGTGAATCAGAGGTTTACTTTTTCAACATCCTGGCGGCATATTGTATGCCGATCTCCCGAAGCCTACAATGAAGACAATGCCACCAATAAGCATTATCATTTAATGCACTTGGTGCGATATCAAAAGCCGGCAGTAGAATTAAGCAGTGGAGAACGTAAGATATCCATTATACACTTGCTCCTAAGGGGATACTGATACTGTTGAAGTATGGGTTTCCATGTTGTGAATCATGTATACCTAGCTTTAATCTACCAAGATGATTGTACATTTCTTGTGAATCTTGGTGTGTGCTGTACTCTATATAAACAATGCTTCTAAAAGATTACCGCCATCAAATTGTGCACATGGAGCAGCTGCGTGCAAATTTTAATCAACCAAACTGATCCAAAGGAGCACAGCTGAGACCAGAGACTGAAACAATTCCAAAGCCAAACTATCCATTCGTCTTGAAGGAATCAACTAAACCTACCAAATCGTCCTGAAGACTAGTGAACTAAGCCTAGATCTTCCAGTAGCGACATATAAAACTACATGCTGGTACAACTAAACTAGCCGATTGCTCCACAAATCCAGGGCGCCTTCGAAGGATAGAAGTCTGCAGCGCTCAAGCAGCACAGAAAGGCCGCCTTCCGCATGAGAGCTAAGTAGCATCATGGACACAATTACACAACCCTGGTCACCGAAAAAAAAAACAGCAAGCGTACCGTCGCCTCGTTGTGGCAATGGCGGCAGGGAAACACCTGGCCGCAGCACGGCGCCACGATCTTGCACCTCCGCCGGTAATGCTCGCACCTGCACATCACAAGGGGTAGGCTAGTTTTTCTCTGTAAGGTGAACAAAATCCGAATTACGAACGAGCAAAATCAGCAGCCGCGAGAGCCCCCAGGACGAGCGCCGAGGACGAATCGACCAACCGCGAGGAACCCCCGAAATTCGAGCCCCAACAAGAGGAGCAAAGCCAGATTTCCCGCGGGAGCAAGGAATGAGAGAAAAGGGCAGGGAGCTAACCCGTGCTCCAGCTTGCCGACGTCGCGGGGGTCGACGTCCCCATCTAGAGGCGCGTCGCGGGTGACGTCATCGTCGCCGGGGAAATGCGCTCCTCCCATCCCCACGGCTGGCGGCGGTGGCGACGGCGGCAGCAGGTACTGGCGGAGGCGTAAATTCGCTGGGGCGGAGGGGCCTCCAAGTAAAGTAGCTGAATAGGGGGAGGAGGAGGAGAGCAGGCCCCCGATTTTTCTGGCATTTTATTGGTCCCAAAGAGGAAAGGGAATGCGGGCTGGGTCCACCGCGTTAATTTTGTGACAATAACTTATGTATTCGGAGCATCTTTTTTTTCACACTAAAATCCTGTTTGGATGCTTTCAGATTATATAATCTGACATAATTTAATATTATCTATTCTATAATGATAATAAAATTATATAATCTGATATTATAAGTTGTGCATAATCTGACAAAATCTCTGCTCCGTTTAGAGATCTCTCAAATTATAAAATCCATATTATATAATCTGAGAGGATCTAAATATGGCCTAGGGACTAAATTTGAAACTTGTAATCGATCGGTAAAGCTCATGGCATACAAAAAGTAAGCTCGCTTAAAATATTCCTCAAAATTTTGGAACTAATCTCTAAAAGTTTTTTAAAAAATTGATAAAAAAAGTGTTTTTATAGTAGCAGCCCAAAAAATATTAGAAAGAAAATTTCTTGTCTCCTCCAATAATTCTCTCTAAAAATAGATCATGATAATTTTTTTATTGGACAATGTCACCATCTAAGACCACAATAATATTAATTCTCTTAAAAATAAGAATTAGAGCTCACAATTTTCTCCTTGTTTCTAGCTACAAATAAGATGAATTTAAAGGAAAAATAAATCTGTGCATTATTTAGGAGAGCTGTTGGAGATTATTTTTTGGATTAAATTCTATTAATTTGATTTAAGACGAGTTTATACGGCTTTTTTGAGATGCTCTAATAGCTTTACTCGTTTTGAAATCCTTCAGTCACAAAAATTGTTGAACGTAACATAACATTTCTTTCTTCTTCTTTTATTCTAAGAATGTATCGAAAATGTAGACCCATGACCATCAACTACTCCACCAGACTTTTATTTGATAATTTTAGGATAATATAATTAGCTAAAAGAATCAAACGTACATGCATTTACGTTCTTGAATCAAATTTGAGTTCGGCTAAGTAAAAAAGATTGCATAACTACTGGCTTGGCATAAGCCTATTTTGACACAAGTAGGTGCAATGTATCAGATCAAGAGTCCTCGGCCCATGTAATCACTGAGATACCCTCCGACATAGTGATCGTGCAACGAATATAACGCCACATACAGACACCGTGCTTTAGTCATTTCGAGAGGAAGGGAGAATCTACTGCAACTACAAACACAGTTGAAGCATACTAATTTCGCGCTGAATGAAAAACCTCATTTCGTCTTGAATGAAGAATCTGCACGAGATGACAACAGTTAAAGGCATCAGGTTTGGTAAAGCCCTGCCCCTCTGGCCTACTCTCTACAACCTTGGTTTCTTTATGCGGCACCATTCCGTTGCTGATGGAGGTGCCATTGTATTGTTGATTTCCTAGTGATAAGGATAAGGAGATGAGATGAGCAATGGCATGGGCCGCACGCATTGCCACCGGCCGAGGCACGTTTTTCAGCGATTTTTTTTCTACTCATGATGATTCGCACGCATCACCCCTTCGTTGTTTCATTTGACACTTTGCTTGTACTCTTTCACGGTTTCTTCTCCTTTTATCTTTGCAATCTATAGGTGGTTTTTTTTTTGACAAGTCAATCTATAGGTGGTTGGTAATGTATCAGTGAGAGTAGCAACTATGGGTGCGTTTGGTAGCCTGCACAACCCTTGGACCTGCATCCGCAGCTGCATTTCAGCGTGTTTGATAGTCTGGAGAGGATTTTGGGTCAGGTTGTGTGGATGCAAACAGTACCAAAGATGTTGCATGCCCAGAGAAGTCCAAATCGACCTTCGCTCGGGAGCCAGGCTCGTTCTGTTCCTTGCGTGATGCTTATCGTCACCTCCCGTAAGCCTATTCTTTCCCCTTTGCTTTCATCCACCTCTTGAGTACAGCTTGTGCCTGCGGTGAGTCTCCCGACTTCCTCGTCTCTCCGCGGTTCCATCGATGTCTAGTCGACCGTGGACATGCATAAGCTTCGTTCGGTCACCACGAGGACCGTCGCGCTCATGGGCACCATATCCCCTGACCTTGCTCGCTCTTCCATCACAGCGTCGTCGACGCCAAGTCAGTAGTAAACATGCTCGTGGATTGATTTCCATTTTCTTCTCCCCAAACAAAGCCAAATCAAACCCAAATCAAGCTCATATCCATGACGAAATCAAGCCGCAGTTTAACCACATCGAGATCTTACCACCTAAATCAATCGGATGCCCAACAAATCGGCATGATATGTCCTAATATACGCAGAAGCTAGATGGATTCGCTTGCTTGTGTGTGGTCCTTCTCTTTGATTGGTTGTCGCTGGAGATTGCCTCCATGGAACTTCATCCTCTCTCCTGGTCCCAGGGAGAGCGACATCTTTGCTTTGATCTTGTTCGGCGGTAAGGCTCGATCTAGTCATGAGCGGCGGCGACAGATGAGCTTTTGCGGGCGGAGCTGTGGACGGCGATAAACACGCAAGCGATGTGAGGGAACTGAGGAGGATGGTTAACTCCACAGTTTACTAATGCAAGGTAAGTATAACGGCTATGCAGGCTACCGAACACTCTCTACTCGGCCCGGCCCATCCCATGCAGGCTAGCAAACAAGCCACAACTGCAGCAACTCATACTGGCTCAGCGGGGCTAGCCGGGCTGCCTCCATGCAGGCCAGGATAGTATACGCTACCAAACGCGCCCTATGAGATCTCAAAGGGCTGACTTATCAACCATAAAACAAATGCAGTTCAAGAAAAAAACCATAAAACAAATGTGCAGACAACCGTACAGCAACAATTCGTATATGGAATCAATTATTGTTCAGGTTGGAACACTCACTCTACAACATCTAGGTATGGGCTAACAATGAACAGCTAAGAAATAATGGTGTATCCGGTGTTGTACAGCTACTGATACATATGTCTGATGATGGGATGCTTGTATACATTGCAGGGGCAGGAGCAAAAATATGAAACCGAGAATTAGTGGAGAACAGAATCTTGGTGCACCCCCTGCTCGGGCTGAAGATATCCAGGCCCTGGTGAGGCACTTTGACAGATTCATCAACCACTCAATGAATAGTGGTACACACTACTTGTTTGCCGGTGGACTCGTTTGCACATCAGCCTGAAGTAACGAGGCTGGGGTTCCAGCATCACTGTTAACCTCTGCTCCCGGTCTATCTGGTGTGAGCCCGTTCTCAGTGATTGCGGACCCAACACTCTCAATGGATTGCTTCCTTTCGAGGCCTCCTGACTGCCTCCGTTCAATGCTTCCCGACTGCTTCCTCTCGATGCCTCCTGACTGTCGCCGTTCAATGCTTATCCCTGAACTGTTAGATCTTGCAGGTACGTTCAATAGCTGGCTGATAGAGTCAAATGTACTCCGGGACTCTGTGATCAGTGTTGCTCCATTGGGGTAGCATCGGCCAAAACATGCCACGCAATAAGGGTACGCGACCTGAGATGAAATACAAGATGTGAGTCCTCTTTGATTCAAGAAATGATCAGAGTATGACACGTTTGAGGCTTAGAGCTCATTTAGGTTTCTTTTGTCTGCAAAAGTAACATGACGTTTTCTATTGATCAGACTCGAAATAGGAAACAGAGCCCACCTCGACAAAAGCATGGCAGAGTGAAAGGAAAAGAGAGGACTCATTTCCTCGAAGCATCCGCATGGCATTGTATCTAACTAGGGAATCAGAGACTGCTTGTAGTCCCTTGACCACCTCTTGAGCAAGGACATGTTTCAAGCTCAATGGAGCACACGGTCTTAACTCATTCATTGCTGCTAAGACACCTGCATACAAGATTTTGAAAACATGACATATCAATTTTGATGCATCAACTAGTGCAAACATGTTAAGGCAAAGTCAACATGTGAGGATGAACAGAATTATATCTGAAATTTAGCTTTCCAAATTACCATTAACAAACACTGCAAGAGGTGGATGTTCCATCAAAACAGAAGGTGGAGTCACATCATCCGAAGTCTCATCCACAGCACCATTTCCTACAAAGCCAACAGATGGCATTGGAACCCAGCGGTGCGAATCCAAAACAACCTGGCATCGCAGAAGGTATACTTAGTCTGACTGCCAGGGACTAAAGATCAATAAGCATATAATAGCAAAATAAACTTAGTTTATATTCAATGTAAAGAGCAGCTGGTAAACAATATGACATACAACATATATGTTAAAGCATTAAGTCTGTATTCAATCAAGAACTAAAAAGCACATCCACATCTATAAAGGTTGCACAAAATAGCATTACCTGAAAATTTTCAACAGCTGTATTCATGTTCTTTGAGAACAAATTCAGAACCGCACTGCAAAAGGCAGATAACATCATCAACAATAATGCTATTTTACAGATTCAAGTTTTCAGAGCTAAATTATAATCTAAATATATATTACTTTTCAAAAATCGGTGGAAGCAGGCCACGGAAATCCAACCCAACTAAGCCAAGACCCATCGCACAATACTGTAACATAAAAAAGTGCTCAAAATTGATGAATATGTCAAATGTTGGCAGCCAAAAAAAAAAAAATCTTGCACCCAATCAATCGGTCATAATTCAGATAAAAGGGATGAAAAGTTATTCCTTACCATGCATTGATCAAGAATAAACGACAGAGACCCCCCTTCTGTTATATTTGGCAGCATAACTTGAAGGGTGGTCAGGTGATTACTAACTTGTTGCATTGCCCAGCTGAAAAGCAACCCACCATCATAGCTTTCCTCACTTCCAGATTTATCATTGTTAAATATTGCTCGATATTGATTGACAACATCAAATAAATGTGTCCTGTGGCAAGTCACCATGCCTCTCAAGTAATCATAAACATTCCTTTGGTCCAGATCATCAAGAATCCCAGAAAGCCAAGCTTCCCTGCACCTCAAGAACTAGAAATTATATCAGAGTTAGAAGATGATGGGGGGATATTTGAATTATATCATCCAGAAATTTTAACTGTGCATATAAAAAAGAAAGTAGAGGAATACCATTTCAAAAATTTCTGAATAATTATTTCACAGATCTCATGAACTAGTACTACTTTTGAATTGCAGAAATGTAATTCTGATTCACAAGAAAAGCATAATCACATGAAAAACATTCATAATACCTGTAAACGTAATTCTGATTCACTGAAAACTCCAATTCGGCGCAAATGTGCAACGATACGGAGGCACTCAGGCAACTGTTGACAACAAAATGATCCATACTTAGATATAGATGCATGAACAGAATGGAACAACAAAAAAATTGGTGGTCAGAAGCAAAAATATTGAACATGACAGAGAAAACAGATATATGCAGAATATAATACCTAAATCGTTGAAGTCACACATATTAATCACAGACAAATGCATACTATGAAAGTGGCACGAGTAATCAATTTATTTATTTTTATAACATCTCACCTGAATATTTGATCGAAGTTTCTGGAGAAGCTGTGAGATTAGTGATTGTATTGTCTTCTTGACTTCAGCAGCTAATCCTTGGATAACAGGTAAACTTCAATAGAAATATAAAATGGTTAAAATTGTAGCCAATGCTGGGGTTGCAACAAGTATTATGTTACAGTACTTACTCAGGGTGCAACTTTGCGATTTTACCAACAAAAGCTTCTAGATCAAGTGCCTCATCATAGTTTCCATTCCGTATACACCTGCAAAGTAGGAGCTTGTCAATAGTCTATACAGACTGAACATGAACCAAATGATATCAGCCGCTGAAAACATAATGTTAAAAAACGGAGACATTGTAAGAAAATGACACCTACGTGTCCATCAGTTGTGGAATTTCAAGAAGGTCAAGCAAAGTACTATGGTTGGCTAGTAATGTTTGGTTAAGCTTCCTTTCTTCCAAAATTTGCTGCGCCGACTCGACAAACTCAGTGCAACCAGATGTTAAATTTGGTATCTCCTCTATCTACATGGAGTGGGAAAAAAGTATGGTCAAACATTTCATGTCATGCCTACAATGTAGAATGGACCACAGTAGAATATAATATCATTATACCACACAGAAAGAAGAAAAAGCTGTACAATAAAGAAATACATAATTAACTTCATTGTTTGATGTTCGTACATTTATATCAACATTACTTTCATCATTGCTACTAATGTTACTGGGAGACCTTGTTCAGAATACAAACAGATGGTCATGGCTTTCATTGGTTGATGCAACATAATACAGCTAACACCCAACAAAAGTGTTTGTGAGGGCTATAACCTATAAATTCTATTTAAAAGATTTTTCTACAAAGCACAAAGAGACATAATATTTGTTATACCAGACAGTGAAGATCATGAATCCAAATCATCCTGTGTTTCAGCTTGTTGGATGTATTTCTAAGTTGCAAAACAAATGGAGGGCCATAGGTAAGAGGCTTCTACACACTGCCTAAGATTAGAAATTAAGCAGGATCATACATACAGACTAATAATATGACAATAGAACTGCATTTCCACTTAAATTGACAACTACACATGCTCTTTTATTTTGCGAGTAGAACTACACTTACATTTCAGAGTGCAGCTACAATGTGATGCTTTGAAACACTACTGAAAGCAAACAAGTGTAGTTACTGAGGAACATATTTGCATGTCACGGTGTAACACAACCAGCATTGATCCGATCAACTAACTTCACATTTGACCACGCAAGATCTACTTAGTGATCCACGTTGAGGAACAACTTTTCCCGCGACGGGTCACATAACAGAAGAAGCAGTGAACTGAATGGTACAAATGAGCACATTACCAGGGCCTCGAGGTGACTGTCGAAGCCTTCGAGCTGCGCGCGGACAAAGGAGAGCGCCTCGGAGGCGGCGATGAAGGCGCCGTAGTTCTCCACTGCCACTTCCTGCATCTGCCGCCGCACCCGCTCCGCGTCCACCCGCAGCAGCTCCGGCTCCTGCGTGCCGCCGAACCAACACGTCAGGAGATCTCTATCACCCTTCAACTAGGGTGGGCACTGCGAGGGCGCGAACGAGAGAGCGTACCTTGTGGAGGCGCTCAATGGAGAAGGAGAGGAGCTCGGAGACATAGGGCTGGTACGCGACCCCGGCGAGCGGAAGCGCAGCTGCGGAGCCATCCATGTCGTCGCCGGGGGCAGCGGCGCGCTGGCCGGCGTCGACGAGGTCCATGGCGCGCGGACGAGATCTAGAGAGAGAAGGGAGGGGCAGTGGGAGAAGTGGAGAAGAAGGGTTGTGGTTTAGCAGTTGAGCCCCTTGGGGTTCTGTTCTCGTTGCACTTCAGTCCCTGCAATTTTGGATTCCGAGGCCCAAATAGCTTAAAGCCCATTCGGTGGCCCATGGAAAGATAATGGGCCCATGTTCCTTTTTGTTCCAGCCCAAGTAGCCCAAGACCGAAGCCCAGGAGCCTCCAGCGGTAACAGCTCTCGTCTTCCTCCACTCTGCTCAGGCTTAGGGCGTCGTGTCGCCGAATCGAGCGTCTAGGGTTCCCGCCGCCACAAGCCGGCACGCATGAAGCGGCCGCCGTCACACGCCGGCGTGGAGGGTCCGGCAGGCGGGGCAGAGTTGAAGAAGGGGAAAGGGAGGTGGGGCGGGCGGAGTCGGAACGAGCAGCGGCTGGGGAGCGGCCGCGGCGGCGGGGCGCTCTCCCTCGCCGCCTTCGCCAACGCCAAGTCCCGGACCAATGGGTACAACCCAGCCCTCATCAGTGAGTACCGCCGCCACCGGTTTCACTTGGTTAGCTTGCTACGGATTGTTGCGGTAGCGGAGTAATTATGTTTGTCTCTGCTGGATCGGGAGCTGCGTTGTTATTAGGAACATAATAATTAGCTTGGTTCGCTCATTGCGGTCTTGATGATGCAGTCTTTCAGTTTCGGCCATAGTTGACAACTGAATAGCCATAGTCGACCAAACAGGTTTCAGTAGATGACTAGTAATGTGACTGATATCTAGTTCACATACTCACAATTTCGAATAGAAATGGATCCATCGTTCCTTACAATGTTCTCTCGATTGAGAAAGTTGTTTGGTCAGAATGATAACCTTGTGCCTTGAAACATTGCTCTAGCAGACCATCATATATGGCTATATTGTTGTTAAATGTAGAGCTTTTGATTGCCTGCCTTGTGGTTTCGGTGTGGATCTGTTTCGAATATTTGTTCTGGGTTTGAGAATAATCACTAAGGAGAATGCATGCCAATTAATCAATAATTGAATTGAATATAAAAGTTAATTGCCACATCCTGTGTAAAGCTTGTTATCACTCATAAAAGATTTACAACAAGAAATGATGCAGAGCCAAAGCACGTAGGTTTCTTTAACCTCTATGACTTAATGTTAGTTGTTGATATTTCACAGATGAATTGTGGTTAGAGGTAGACTTTATGTATGAGTCAACTTATTAAAAAAAAACAAATAATTCTTGATGATTTTTGTATTAAATGTCTCAGAGACATTTGATAATAATACTGTTTTTTATTTTGATTCTAAATGTATTAATGTAACCATTGCTCTGGTCTGTAGAGAAGCAGAAAGAGTTCTACAAGAATGCTAAATTAATTGGTAAGTACAAAAGATCAAAGAAGCATCAAAGTCACTCAAATGGGCCTCCACAATTTCAAATCCATGAGGTAATTTTCTTTGATACTAGAATAGCAGCACTGTAGGTTGGCTAAGGATATCATTTTTGGGGCTGAACATATCTTTATTCAATGTCAATGCACAGAATGGAGTTGATGATGTGCACAATGTGCCAAAGCCACATAACAAGAAAAAGCGCACTGCACAAAGCCTGAAGCAAGAGTATGAGAAGAAACGAGCAGAGGACGAGAAGGCTAAGAAGGAGCGAGAGGCGATAATTCAGGCAAAGAGAGAAGAGAGGGAGAAGTCAGAGGCAAAGCGGAAGGAATTGAAGGAGAAGATGTTCAAGAAGACGAGATCTGGCCAGCCTGTGATGAAGTACAGGATTGAGCATCTGCTAGAGACTGCACTGGGAAGCTCAAGCAAGTAGCAAGATGTACTCAAATGTGGTATGTCAATGAGAGCAATACGTGTACCCAAATTTTGTAGCTCAGCTTGCATGAATTACTCAAATGTGGTATGTCAATGTTGGCTTGTGTTTTGCTTAACTGCTATTTTGCTTCATTGTACATAGCATATTTGGATCAAACATCTTCCCGGTTCATTATTATTAGTTATACCGAGCCCGTGTGACTGAGTGATGCAAGATTAGCAGTAGTGATACTATTACCCTTAATCACCATATGGTTGCTACTGAAATTCAAATCCAACTGACATCGATAACTTAATCACCATATGGATCGCAGGAACGGATCACTGATGTTTAATGTATGTTTATTGAGTGAACATAGCTGAGAACTAATTATTGAGGGAATATTGAACATTTTGCGTTGTGGCTCATGGTTGTTTAGATCGAGTGAATAGTTTATCATTTTAGTTCTAGTAAGTAGTAACGGGAATTAAGTTGGAAAAGTTGGATGCACAAAAAACGAGAAGAGACACAGGATAAAGATGTATTGGAAAGATAAAGAAAAGTGCACTAGGATATTAGGATAACAAGTAATTTGGAAAATCTAGAGAGCGGTAGGATGACTAGTAATATTGAACTTCGGAGTAGTATATTGATCCACAAATCAGCATCATACACCTCCGAAAGATTGCGTAACTTGTTAACACAACATAGTGTGGAAGGCACGATATGTAATGTTAAGAAAATAAGACTGGTGCATCCAATGACTAATAATTCTTTACGCATTAACATGCAGAATTCTTAAGCATATCGTTGAGTGCTGCTACATTCTGTATTTCGCCAGCTAACGCTGGGCTCATGCCAAAGCCAATAAACCTGTCACCATGCAGCAAGCTCATTTCGACAGCACATATCAATATCCTTGACTTCTCACTGATAGGCATAGGACTCTTTCCGAAAACTGTCATAACTATCAACCAGATAGCATCTCAGCCCCAAACGAGTGCTTCATGTGAAGGCTGGTGGTTGGATCAACGTCAAAAATGTGTGTCCGTGTTGGGTCAGCAATGTACCAGGCAGCTTCTTCAAGAAACCAGGAAGCAGATTTACAGGGAATACATATGCTAGAAACGATGGTACATTCTACAGCCGTGTCGCTCCAATGTTGAAACTAGACCAAAATCTTGACAATAATGGTAGCTCTCAACTGTTGTTTGACAAATAGTGAAATAAAACAGCCACTACTGCAACAAGTACAACCTTGAACAATAGCTTCTTCAACCCAGCCGATTCAGATGATCCTGCTTCTGGTGGATCGATCTTCTGTCCTCTGAGCTTAGCTATTAACAGAGGAATGAGCCCACGTCTTGTGGCTGTGATAGAATTAAGTATGGTTAAATCAGGTAAAGCCCCTTTTCTTTTAAACAAAACTAACCAAAACAAAGGTTAAAATTTTTTTGGAGTAAATAATTAATATTGCATCACAGTAATGGTTAAATATGTTCATGAACTACATTAGAATCAACATTGAAGTTAACATCATGACATGTAACAAACTAACCAAAACAAAGGTTAAATAAAATCTTGGAGTAAATAATTAATATTGCATCGCAATAATGGTTAAATATGTTCATGAACTACAGTAGAATCAGCACTGAAGCTAACATCATGGCATGTAACATAAAACACTCATGTAAACTAAAAGAAGCAACCGTTGGTTCTTTCCACCATATAAATATAAAAACCATGCATACATTATTATCGAGACTCCATCAGTGAGTGTGTCAATGTGTGGATGCTACAAGGAGTAACAGTACAGTGCAGCTAAGTAGCTAAAATTACAGGGTACAGAGTAGCAAATTTGAAAATATAGCCAAAATTAAATTAGAGTAGTAACATTTAACCTACATGTCTCTATGATTCAACAAAATTTCTATTTCACAAACAGAATAAACCAGTCATTCTTTTCTCGCTACATATAGCAAGCCACATAAACGTAAAGTATCAACTCAAAGGAAACGTGATCTCATTCCTATGTCAACTTTGACCTTCCCGTCTTAAGAAAAATAATGTTATTTCATGTAATGTAACATCCAAAACAGCAACAGTTTTTGAATCATGCTTCCTTCAAACAACACACTCTGATTTTGGCCAATACATCTATTTGTTTAACAATTCATAAAAATATTTCCTTTCAGAGATGCTTGCTAAAGTATAGACCGTATTAAAACAAACAAGCAACCGGAACCCATAAACCAGTTAGTGTTGTAACCGTATTTCTCGCCAAAAAAAAAAAAAAAAAAAAGTGTTGTAACCGTTTGTCTGAAAGGTCACGACTTTTAAGCAGAAACAAAATAGCTAACTATCAATATAGAAACGTTCTAAAGCAATACTTATTTGAACTTTTTTTAAAAAAATGGACAGTTCCTTTTTTCATGAAAAACTAGTGACGGCTGACATCCCACGAAAAAAGAGCAAATTCTTTATGTGTCATCAAAACTTATACCAATCCCATATGAACCATCCAAAATTATAGCCTCCCTTGCATACCATCATTTCAAATTCTCAATCCCCTATGTGCCACTTTTGCCATAATTACGCATAAGCCTCGATGCGTTGAAGCGCTACGCATGACCATGACGCCTCCCCTCGGGGAGGGGGGGGGGGGGGGGAGCTAGCCGGTCATTAGGCGTTGACAACACTTCGACGGTCTGGGGCAGGCGTGTAAGCAGGCCTAGGCGCTGGAGGCGGCGCAGAGGCGACGCGGAGCTCGTTGAGCGGGAGCGGGATTTGGTGCTTGGCGGGAGCTTCTCCTGCTCGATTTGGCGATGGCGGGAGCTCAATTGGGTCCGGGCAGGAGAATAAAAGGCTTCGATGACTCGTGCCTAGAGTTTGAGAGTAACTCACCTGACCACGTGCCTTCGCCGCCAGACAAGCTCGAGCCTCTCCATCCCTTGCTCCGCATCGACGGCGAGCTCCTGCTACAGTACAAAAACGCCTAGGCGACACCTAGAAACGCTTAAGCATGCCTAAGCTCTAGGCGGAGGGTCATCGCCCGCCTAGCGCCTGACACCTAATTTTCCGTGGGTGACAATAAGAAATTGAAATTTATTCTCTATCGCTACAATAAAATAATGTTCACATGTCACTATGAGCCCTTTAATTTAACCTACAGTTTGAAGCAAAAGCTGTGTCTAGTACTGTAGTTCATTAACAACTGATATTAACTCAATCAATCGTAATGTTTTAGCAGACCTGGTAGGCTATTAGGTTCATATATTTGATTCAGAATACAATACCATTATCATCCCATTACCTGATGGTACATTAACATTATTCTGGAGACAGCAATAACACATCAGATCAAGAGGACGGATATCATTATTATCCAAATACTGAAGCAATAGCTACTCCACAACAGAAGGCATCAGAAATGGAAACCACATAGCATAAGTTTAATCCTTACCGGCTTTCTTCAATTCCCTCTCTTCCTCGCCAATTCTTCGTCTTAAGGCATTTAGTAATGAGCCAAAATAAAGAGCTAAGACAGTGCAAGTGAAGGTGATAACATTGTACGGCATGCTGAAATCAGGAGTTGTTAAGGGAACAAGCAATACTTCCGTATATGACTTCACAATACCATCTTCCTGCAGGAAATAACAATACAGAAATGTTATAATTAACAAATCAAAAGCTATACAATTAGCAATATGCTGTTTTCATCCGGAGACTATGATCAGGTACATAATATCTCCGAAAGCTTTACCTGGAAATCTTCTAGTAAAGGTGATCCAAATGATGAATCAATTTCAGGGTAACTTCGAGCAGAACTGAACTCAGGAAAGCTAACCAAAGCTGATGGAATGTCAAATCCTTGATTAGCATCAGGAGGATATTCATCTATATGTAGGAATCCCTGAAAATTTCATGTTCATGTAACATTGTCACAATCTAGAAAATATATAGTTGAATATCACTGTATCAACAACGGACAAGCGGCAACAACAACTTAAGAGTTGGATAGTACTACCATTTGAAGAAAACTGGAT
The DNA here is from genome assembly GCA_030378355.1 of Eleusine indica. Taxonomy (NCBI): domain Eukaryota; kingdom Viridiplantae; phylum Streptophyta; class Magnoliopsida; order Poales; family Poaceae; genus Eleusine; species Eleusine indica. The sequence continues at coordinate 19,886,400 of CM059494.1, forward strand.
TTTCCCACCCAAAAGGGAATGTAGTTTAAGCAGCAGAACATACCTTGTCAAAATCCAATGTCAGGGTAGCTGATTGCATACCACATGGGAATCTTAGCAGCATCTCCAAAGTGCCAGGCAAAAGCTTGTCTTCTGAAGGAGTGACATGAATCTTGTCAACTACTTCTGATATAGTCTTTCTGTTCCCATCAATAAAAATTTCTAGGCTGTGATAGTAGACCTTAACATACCATGGAACAACCTGAAAAATAACTGCCTTTATTGAACAATCATCTGAGCTGCCAGATATCTGCTTTTGAAGATTAGTGGACAGAAATGACAGAGCTATGGACCCTCTTTCATTTCCACTACCCATAAGAAATCTGCTTGTATGATAAGGTGAAGGGGTGCAGGACCATAACAGGGAAAGCTTCCACGTAATGCCCACATCAAAAGACTTTTCCTCACTGTAGATATTAACGTCATATTCATATAAAATAGATGACTGGACTTTCAAGTCATTTACTTCTTCGATCACCCTGTCAGGGCTGCTGGATAATACAAAGAATTCATTATTCCATGAATCATCAGTTCCAGATGTGCTCACTTTGTCAGCTATACCTTTATCAATCTCCAAAAATATTCGACTAGATTTCGAAACAAGACACTTCCCAGACAGCTTGTTGTTAAAAAGATGTCTTATGGACCAGTTAGGTTGAAGTTGTCCATCAGTCGAATGTCGCTGCTTACCACTAGCAGTATTTGGTTGCAACACAACAGTAAGTGTTTGATCTAGAACAATACCAAGCGCCTGGGACGATCTCAATTTCAGTTTTTGGGAATGGTAGTATCCTTTATAAATTGAAGGCCTGTACAGCAAAGAAGCTATTCCAGCTTTATCACGACATGGAAGAAGTTTCAGCCAAGGTGTCAGATTCTCAGTGCATACAGCTTCACGAGGCAATGCACCATATCGCAGATTACCTTCATTCACTTTAAATCCCCACTGCGGAGCAGAAAACGAAGTGGAAGACTCTAAGAAATTGATGGATGCACAAAACAGGCCAGAGAGTGTATGCGTCAGGTTCTTCCATGTGGCATCAATCTCAGATAGAGGAAGGTCAAAAACTGCCCACAGCTCAACACCAGGGGGCTTTGCATTACTTGTTGACATAGGATCAGATCCACCCCACTGTTCATAGTTCCATCGTCCTTGTGTAAAAGATAGCTCCAGTTCACTAATATGAAATTTTTGGACCTGGTCTTGACAACAGAGAAAGGAGTTATTCTAATTCCAGAACATTCACAAAATGCTATACTAAATGAACTCAACAACAAAAAAGTGAGCTGAAAGAGAAATGTCTAAGTTGTTAGAATTATTGAGCGCACACACGAAAGCTTGCTAATCTGAACAACATCATATCTCAGGATATTGAAAGCAAGCACAAAATCATAAAGGTTGTATGCTACACAGACCTCTGTGGTTTAGTGACATCTAGCACGTCTCAGAGGTATTCCTTCCTTATATCCTTAGGGCAGAGAACAAAGGATGGTACATCTTACTGATATAATTTTTAGGAAACGAAACTTGCATGAAGTTTGACCAAAACATTGTAAGGAACATATCGAGTAGAGATAATGATGACTTGGGAGTTGGGACCCCAATCAATACCACAGTCCTAATTGATTGCAAGGCACAGTAGCAAATACCTAAAATTTACAGAGATTCTAGAGTACCTGAGTAAAAATGTCAGCAAAAGAAATCAACACTCGTACCAGCATGACAATGTGTGCGCAAAGATGCACGAAAGAGACAGGTAAACCGCAATGACAATGTGCCAGCGGCTGCTAAACTTGGCATAGTCTCTGTATAGATTTAGTGAGTTAACTGCTCTGTCGCCATAATAGCAAATCTAGTGTATGATAGCCTAGGTTAACTCCATCACTCTACGCGCGCAATCAACACAAACACAAGCCACGAACTGGCGAGAGATCTACGCTTCAGGGAGGGGATCGGATGCGGTGGAGGGCACGTACCAGCTGGGAAATAGCCTTGGGGAAGATGTGATGGTGCCGGCCGGCGGCAGCGGAGGGGGACGCCAAGGAGCGGAAGTGGAAGTGGGCGAGCGCCTTGCGGTCCGGGAGCGGCCGCAGGAGAAGCTCCTCCGTGAACTCTTCCTCCTCCGCCACGGCCGCTGATTCTGACGCCACGGTGGATGAAAGGATGAGGAGGAATGAGAGAAACAAGACCCGGCCAGAGAGCGTCGGAGGAGTCGCCATTAGCGCCGGCGAAGCCGTGGCGGCGGCGCGGTTGCCGGCGCCGGGTGGAGCGAGCTGCGTGGACTGAGATCGGCGCTGCCGGTCTGACTCTAGCGTGACGGCAAAGTCCGCAGCGAGCGAGATCTACGCCGTTCAGTGACCATCTGACGTCCCTAAATCATTCGGCTCCCTTCTTCCTTTGAGAGATTTCAGTTGTTGTCCCCTAAATACCCAACTAGTTTTTTTTCGACTATTCATCCACGCAATATGAACCAGCAATGTTTTATGAAGAATTGCACATCACATCATCTCGACTTATTGTCAATAATGGAATTATTGACAACATTTCACATACAGGGTTATCAACGATTGAAACTAATTATCTTCCTCTTGTTTCACGTTATGCTGGCAGGATACTTTTAAAAGTTACAGCGTTGCTATGCACTACTAAAATCAATTATACATGACAACCACAACTAACACATTATGAGTTTTACATTATCATATCTCATCCTAAGCTCTAAGATGGTCACCGGGACAAAAAGCTAAGAGAATTTCCCCCATAAATGTCCTCTGCACCATCGGCATATCTTGCTCTCTTAACCAGTTGACTCTGCCATAGTTCTTCAATATCCAAAACAAATATTAAAGATTAGATAGATGATTATAAATAACAAGGTAAAGGCTTCAAATGATAACTAGTAGAAGTTCAGAAGCTACAGTAATGATATGAAATGACGCTCTTTAACCATTTGATTAAAAAGAATGGTCTATAATATTTAACAAAGAGAGCTGCTCAGCTGTAATAGAACTAAAAAAACAAAGCAAGTTGACATACCAATTGTTGATATGATTTCATTCATTAAAAAAATGCTACACAGTTCGAAATTCAGTTTTTATGATGACAGAAGGCGACAACAGAATTTTGATCTGCATTATCAGTTTTTATAAAACATGCTCAAAGTTGTCTACCAAGTATCAACTATCATAAAGTCAACAGTCTTAGTTGAAGAGGTTAAAACACACATATGACAACATGGACATATGAATAATCCACAATAGTTTTAGTCTGAACAAAGTTCTAAATTAGATACAATGGGTTTAGTTGTGCGTAAACTAAATAACTAATACTGTTTATATGAATAGAATAAATATATTGCGATAGCGCAAACCTCACAGAGTTCTTGCTCTTACTTTCATCGTCTAAGAACAATACTAACAACTGTAAGATATCTGTTGCATTTATATTATGGCTACCATGAAAAGTTCTTGTTAATGCACAAAAATATAAACATACCAATTTCTTATGCTCCTTTGAAGCTTCAGTTGGCAAGAGAGCAGGTTTCTCAATATCGTCAAAATGATCCTGTAAGAACCAATAAACCAAATAAAAATATTGGTAACATAAACATGAAAAGTGATTCCAAGAATTTACTTAGTGCAGACACCTGCTATGGATCCAGTTCTTGGTGCTGAAAAACTCATCTGCTTCTCTCCATGCTTATTTTCAGGTTCACACAATACCCAAGATTCTACATTATCTGGTAGACATAGTTTACTTTTAATTCATTTAGATAACTGTCAAAGAAGGTGATGTGAAACTTTAGTTCCCAGATATTTGAATCTCCATTGAACAGTAACCAAGTTACTAAAATGAAAATTGAAAGATGTTGCCGATATTATAGAGCATGGACAAACAAAATTGAGAAAATTATTTATGTATGAAGATTGCTTGGAGTTAAAACATGTACTGCTAAATCAAATTTTATTTATGTACGAAGATTAATTTGTTGTGTACAGTACAAAATTTTAACAATAAAATAGATGAAGAGTTAATACTACTGCAAGGAAGGAACGCAACAGATAAAACTCTATCAACCTTTAGCTGCCTTCATCTTTTGTAAGTACTTGTGCAGTAGCACATTCAGTAGTTCGTGCAAGTACATGAAAAAGGTGCCTGTTTTAACTCCACAAATGACCAAGCTTAACATTTCCAGCATTCAGGGTGTCTTTTCATTTTTTAAAATCTGATGTAACACTGTTTCAGTAAATTTTCATTGGATGAAATACAAAAGTTGTGGGATATGTATATCCTGTATATCTGACCACTTGGATACTTTGCCGAGTGAGCCAGTATATACTAGCAACATTCTGGAGACAAAAGCCCATGAAGACTACTACCCGGATTGATACTTGGAGTAGGCGGCAAGACAATATTAGAGATATAGGCTATAGATAGAAACTATTATAACTGATTAGGAGAGTTACTATGTTTGCTCTGCCCTTCGGATATATAAGGATGGCAGGGGTCTTCCGAAAGGATCATCAGAACTCACCCCGAAAAACCCTAACTCGGCGTGAGACATCATCAATACAACACACCAAACAGGACGTAGGGTTGTTATCATCACGGAGGCCCGAACCTGTATAAACCTTGTGTGTTGTGTCCATCGACTTATAGATCTCATACGCATACCTAGAACTACTAATGAAAATATAACTTAACAAAAGTAAAAAAAATCACTACCAATAACCTACTATGTTTAGTTTCATAGTGCAAAAGAGAAATAAAACAAATTAAAAAAAAACTCATCTCAACAGTATTGTGCAGCATGGTCCTGTTACTGCCACTCTCATGGAGGACCAAACTGAATGTCTCGCACCCCTATTAGTGGAATAGACTAAACTCTAGGTGGTGCTCATGCTCGTGAATGCAATAGAAGATTTCCAACAGCACAAACAAAAGTCCCTGATGTCCGAAGCTTCACCTATTTTTCGTGTACGGAGGTAGCAACCTGAATCCATCAGCAATCCTGCTCTTGCTATCATTTATCATTCTAGGTAAACAAAGATCATCTCATGCACGTGAACAACACTTCAACGTTGCCCGCAAGTCTTCAGTTGCCAAACTTGGGCAAGCTGATTGATCAACAATCCGAGTGTCTCCGAGAGTCTTTGCTCAGATGAGTGCCGCGAGGTCCTCATAGTTGGTCACACAGGTGCGCCTTCCCCACCACCGGCCCCGACGATAGTGGTGGCAGATACGGTCGCGGTCACGACACAAGGAGGAGTGGATGGGACAAACCCACGGGATGGGTAGGAGACGGACGCATCAGAAGTTGAAACTCAGACCCCTCCGCTCCGACACCCTCATAATTAGCAAGGGACCTCGAGAGTCATTCAACGCTTAGACATGTGAGGTCTCACCTTACAAATGGATGGTGAGCAAGTCTACAAGACCCTGCCCCTAGCAAAACATGGCCGTTGCCTCAACTCTCCTGGAGACGCACGGGCCGCTGTTAGAAGCCAACCCCACGGTGACCCCGCACATCAAGAAGCTCAAGGCACATCTCATGGCAGCAGTCGTACTGGAACAGGCGACTGGACCAGCCGCCCCATCTAGATCTGTCTCTAGGAGCGCTAGCTCCTACCCGAGTTAGGACAACCGATGACAACCCATCGTAGAGTATCATGCCCAAAATTCCGACGCCGACCTCCGCGGTGCAATTCCCTAACGGGACGCTGCGGGATCGCCGCCGTGAGGAGCGCGCTCGGAACGAGTCGACGAAGGCCGCCTAGATAATTGGGATCATCACCGAGAGGAGCACGACAACAGGCGTCGCGAGAATGAATACCGCTACCAAAGGAGATCACCGACTCCCGACCCGGTCAACCCTGGTGAAGTTGTCGGCATCAAAGCCTTCACTCCCAACCTTCACAACATGGTCTGGCCGAATGGCTTCAAGGCAGTCGGCATCGACAAGTATGATGGCAAGACCGACCCTAATGATTGGCTCTAGGTCTATGCAACGGCCATCCGATCAGTAGGCGGAGATAGTTTCGTCATGGCCAACTACCTACCAGTCTGTCTTGCTCCGGCTGCATGGACATGGCTTTCAAACTTGCCTGCTAACTCCATTGGGTCATGGGGACAGCTGTGCCGACAATTCGAGACCAACTTTCAGGCGACGTTTGATTGACCAAGCAACCACTAGGAACTAGCCAAAGTCAAGCAACATAGCGGGGAGCCATTGCGAGAATACATCCAACATTTTTGCTGCACGAAGAATACGATAATGAACATATCCAATGCCCAAGTGGTTACTGCCTTTCAATCTAGCCTGCGTAATGAAGATCTCAAGAAGATCAGTCAGCTTGATGCTAATGGATGATTCAGTGCTTGGGAGCTGTTTACCATGGCTTATTAAGTACGCGGCTGGTAACTAGGTGTTGTCTCAGGTACGCCAGTACAAGGAGGAGTCGCCAAGAAACTGCAACCAGCCCGGACCGTCAAACTACAACAAGGATAATGTCGGGAAGCGTAAGCAGTACAGGACGGTCGCTAATACTGAGCGCCCGCCCTAGAAGAAGAAAGTCACATAGAAGGACATTGACAAGATGATGGACAGCCCATGCTTGCTGCATAACGGAAACCACAAGGCTAGGGCGTGCTTCAAGCTCAAGGGTTTCGTGCATCATGCTCTGAAGGTCGCCAAAGAAAGGCCTTGGATTCCCAAGGCCTGCAAGGGGGATGAATGACAAGGAACACGAAGACAATAGCAACTTCCAAGACCCGGAGAGGGAAGTCAACTACATCTACGGTGGCTCAATCCTTGAGTCCAAGCGACAACAAAAGATCCTGCATAGGGAAGTCCATTCGGTTTCACCAACCGTCCCTCACTATCTGAGATGGTCCGAGGTCCCGATAACTTTTGATCGGTCGGACCATCCAGACCACATCCCCAGACCCGACAAGTACGCTCTGGTTTTATCGCCCATTGTTAATCGGGTGTGACTCAACCGAGTACTGGTGGGCGATGGGAGTTCCCTTGACATTCTGTTCATCAGGACGTTCAAGGAGCTAGGTGTTCCCTTAACCGAGCTCAAACCAAGTCGGTCACCTTTCCATGGAGTCATCCTGGACATGCAGACACAATCACTCGCCAGATCACTCTACCGGTCACCTTTGGCACCCGGGAGAACTATAGGACGGAGCGCATCACTTTTGAAGTTGTGGACCTGGACTCAGTCTTCCACGCCATTATTGGGCGACCAGCCATAGCAAAGTTCATGGCCATCCCGCACTACCCATATATGACCCTGAAGATGTCGAGACCCAATGGGGTGATCTCGCTCCACTCGGACTTAGGACTTCATACAACTGTGATCTGCAGAGCTACTAGTTGTCCGAGAAGAAAGTCATGGCATTAGAGCTCGCCGACCTAAGATGGCAATGGCGGACACAGAGGAGGCTAACATCGATGCGCCCTCAAAGAAGATGCCGAAGGCAACGATTCAGTCGGCGACGCTGGAGACGAAGAAGGTCCAGTTAGACAATAATGATATATCAAAGACCACAATTACTGGGCTCAATTTAGATGCTAAATAGGAAAGCGCGCTCATCCTTTCCTTCATGCTAATAAAGATATATTTGCATGGAAACCCTCTGATGTGCCAGGTGTTCCCAGGGAAAAGGCTGAGCATGAATTACATGTTAGACCGAATGCTAGACCTATTAAGTAATGACTTCGTTGATTTTTGCAGGATAAAAAAGACGTGATTAGAAAAGAGATCGGCCAATTTCTGGCGGCCAGATTTATTAAAGAAGTCTTCCACCTAGACTGGTTGGCTAATCCAGTCCTGGTTAGAATTTAAAGAAGAACAAGGAATGGCGGATGTGTGTTGACTACACCGACCTCAACAAATTCTATCACAAGGACCCTTTTACTCTACCACGCATTGATCAAGTGGTCGATTTGATGGCTGGTTGTGCATTATTGTGCTTCTTAGATGCATATTCAGGGTACAATCAGATTCCCCTGAAAGAATCCAACCAATTGAAGACTTTGTTTGTCATGCCATTCAAATCATTCTGTTATACTACTATGTCATTCACGCTGAAGAACGCTGGAGCAACCTATTAGCACACGACGCAGTGCTTGCACAAGCAAATCCCTTGGAATGCGGAGGCATACATTGACAATGTCGTCGTAAAAAGCCGACTGGTCGAAGACCTTATATCAGACTTTGCCAAAATGTTTGATAGTTTCCTCGCTTATAGCATGAAGCTTATTCCAGAAAAATGCGTCTTTGGCGTACCTTCAAGAAAGATACTCAATTTTTTGGTTTTACACCAGAGAATCGAAGCAAATCCTAAGAAAATAAACACCATACTAAAGATGGGACCACCGCATTCATAGAAGGACGTCCAGAAGCTGACCGGATGCATGACAGCGCTCAGTAGATTCGTGTCCTGACTCGGAGTACGGGGTCTACCATTTTTTCGACTTCTAAAAAAGCAAGATTCATTCTTATGGTTTGACGAAGCCCAAAAAGCCTTGGACGAGTTCAAAGCGTACATCAGCGAACTATTGGTGTTAGCCCTACTGGAATCTCAAGAGGTTTTACAGCTATACATCTCTGCAACCACTCATGTTGTCAGCACAGTCCTAGCGGTCAACCGTGCGGAAGATGGCAAGGCTCAAACAATCCAGCGACCGGTGTACTTTGTTAGCGAGGTCCTCTCCGACTCCAAGGTGCGGTATTTTCAGATCCAGAAGCTTGCATATGCCAAGCTGATGACTTCTCGAAAGTTGAAGAATTATTTCCAAGATCATCCGGGCTTGGCGAGTTGCTCCATAACCACGAAGCCACAGGGAAAGATGGCCTACAACATCGCCTTCAAGTCAAGGGATTCTATAAAATGACAAGTGTTATCTGACTTCATTGCCGAGTGGACAGAAACAGAGCTGCCGCCAACCCCGCAAGAGCTTAGCTACTAGAACATGACCTTTGATGGATCCTTACAACTGGAAGGAGCCGGAGCAGGGGTAACACTAACATCCCTGGATCACACAAAGATGAGGTATATTTTGCGTATGCATTTTTAGGCATCTAACAACGTGGCAGAGTACAAGGCTTTATTGCATGGCCTCTGATCAGCAATAGCACTCGTCATCAAAAGGTTGAGCATCTTTGGCGACTCGGCCCTGGTCATCAACCAAGCAACCAAGGAGTGGTGCTGTTTGGATGACAACATGGTGGCATACCGTGCCGAGGTCAAGAAGCAAGAAGACAAGATTGACGGCATCCAGTACAAGCATGTCATCCGAAGAAAAACAATGAGGAGGCAGATGAGCTGGCCAAAATTGGGTCTAGCCGAGCTAAAATACTAGGTGGCATGTTTCTTCACGAATTAAAAAAGCTGTCTATAGTTACCAAGCAAGCCATGGCACAATCTCCAATTGATCAAGTCCAACCGACCCAGGTTGCTGTCATCGAGACCGACTGGAGGACCCCCTTTATCAACTACCTTGACAATGGCACACTCCCATTTGACAAAGACGAGGCTCTACGAATCATACGGAAGTCAAAGTCGTACTGCATTATCGATCACATGTTGTACAAGCAGAGTCCATACGGGATACTGATGAAGTGTTTGTCCAAAGCAGAGGGCATAGCTATTCTTCGAGAAATCCACACTGGCATCTGTGGTAACCACGTGGCTCCAATAACGATGGCAAGTAAGGCTTCCAGACAAGGATTCTATTGGCCAACTTCATGCCACAATGCCAATGAGATATCCGCACATGCGAAGGCTACCAGCTCTACACAAGACAGAAACATGTCCCAACAATAGAACTTCAGAACATTCCAAGTACTTGTCCATTCTCAGTTTGGGGATTGGACATTGTTGGTCCTTTTTGCAAGGCACAAGGAGGGTTTACACATCTGTATGTTGCAATAGTCAAGTTTTCCAAGTGGATTGAGGCCAAGCTAGTCGGCGAGATTACGACAAAGAAGGCGGTTGAGTTTATGACAGAAATCATCACTCGGTTTGGCGCCCCCTATAAGATTATAACATATAATAGGAGCTAGTTTACTTTTTAGGAGTTGAAAGACTTTGTCGAAAAGATAGGCTTCAAGATCAAATGTGTGTCAGCGGTCCATCCATAGAGAAATGGCTAGGTCGAGAGGGCCAATGGCCTAATATTGTCTGGTCTCAAGCCGCACATCTTTAGTAGGTTGGAACACTATGCTTGACAATGGGTTCAAGAATTGCCATCCTTCCTTTAGGGATTACGGACTAGCTTGTATCAGGCAACAAGGGACTCACCATTTTCTTAGGTATATGGATCCAAAGCAATGTTACCACTGAAATCTTGTTTACTTCACCATAAGCGCTAGCTTATGATGAGGACAACTCCAATGCAAGTCGATGTGATGACCTTGTCATGTTGGAAGATAAACGGGACGCTACATTGTTGAGGTCTGCTAAGTACCAACAAAGCCTGCAGTGGTACCATGACCAGAAAGTCTAGAACAGGGGATTTGAGGTCGGAGATTTAGTTCTTTGTCAAGTTCAGACTACTGTTGGCAAACACAAGTTGTTAGCTTCATGGGAAGGACCATTCATCATCAAAGAGGTGACTCGGCCTAGAGCTTACCGACTGATGGATGAGGATGGAAAAGACATTCCAAGCTCTTGGAATATAGCACAACTGCGTTGTTTTTACGTTTAGCATTGTCATGATCTTTTTCTTTTTTTGCCTTACTTATATGTAACTTTCTTACATATATACATATCCATGATGATTTGTTTCAGAAGATCTTTGATGTACATCTTTTGTGATCTTCATTGTTTAATATTATAATCATGACAACAATAATTGACTCTCGGTATTAGCCTTAACTCGTACATGTTTGACCAAGTGAGTTCCTAGCATCAGTCTAGATCCAGGGTACATGTCGAACGTTGATGCACCGAGTCGGCTTTTTACCTTAACTCGCACATGCTTGACCGAGTGAGTTCTTAGTCTCCATGGTTCATGTCGAATGTTGAGGAAGTCGATTAGCTGTATTAGTCAACAATATCTACTGGTTGTGATAGTTACGACTGGTGAATTCATATAGTATTATTGCCTAATACGACACAACGAGCCTATTGCTTTTTGGGCAATGGGTCGAGTACAATTTGTTCTACAAGGACTTTTGACGAGTCCTGAGATTCAATTACAGGGTTGCACACTCTTCATGAGAAAGGTCTTCGTGAAATCCCTCCGCAACGAGCTTCAAGTCCATATCATGATTATCAGACTTGGCGATGGCCAGAACTTTTCCTACGGCATTATATATTGAGCAACTTCCTCAGCATCCTTCTGGAGGGTTGCAAGGGACCAACGAATATTTTTATCACCTTCAATGAATTTTTCTTGCAATATCTCGTGTGCTCTTTTGGACCCTACAATAGGGGGATCGATTTCATAACCTACATTGAAACATCATATAAAGGTAAAGATCTACTAAAAACCTTACCTCTCAGAATCTTCTAGAAATCTGCTTTCTCGGCTTCAAGCATCACGTTCTTGGCTTCTACTTCCTCCTTTTGTTTTTTGGTCTGGCCAAATGCTTCTTGAAGTTTTTTCAGCTAATTAATGGCGGTGTCCATCGACTTTTGAGCATTGGCCAACCTCATGGACAACTCGGTGAAGGATTTTTCATGTTGCTCCTTTTGGGGTATCAATTCTTCCTGAGCGTCTGTTGCACAACAACATCACATGATGCAATCATAGTTTATTGTTTTACTTAAAATTTTAGAAGATGTGTAGCTTTCCCTTCGCCTTTTTCTGCCACTCGACTCGCTCCTCATCAACCTTTTTATAGAAGGCTTTGGCTTTATTAAATTTGTCTTCTAATACTTTCGAGGCTTTTGCTTGTTTTTGCAATTTTTTGTTCTCCTTTTTCAAGCCCTCTATTGTACTAGCCGAGGATTCCAAGGCCTTTAATCTCTCTTTTAGTTCTGCAATTAGGATGGTCGAGTTGTTTTCCTTCTTGTTTTTGATGATCATGACCTCATTCAGATCTAAACATGATTATAGTGTGAACATATGGGTCACATTACAAAAGGTACAAAAATTGACATACCTAATATCTTTGATAATAGCTCATCCACATGGGATGAGCACTTTTAGAGTTCTTGGGTCAACCGACCAACTTCCAGACACTCCTTAGACAGCTGCTCTTCAGTAGCAACTGCTCTACTACATTTTTTCCAAGCGAAATTTAGCAGTTTTGTCTTCTACTCGGCATGTGTTTTCAATCACTGCAAAAGATGGAAGCCATTTACACACAAATCATTGAGTAATAATGACGAGGTTTTCCGTTCAAGACCACCTACCAAGTGGGAGTCGTACGTATCCATCAACAGCTTCCCGAATTTTTCCATCTCGTTCTTTTCGGCGATTTCATCGATACCAGCCTAGACATATTTTCCAGTTGGTATATGGTCTGGATTGGTCATCTCTGGAATTTTCACCTCTATTCGGCGATGGATCGGCTTAGGTTTTCGATTTGGTTCTGGATTTTCATCCGAACCGATCGGATCCTTATAAATCACCTCAGGAACATCTTCCTGAGTCAGCGTAGGTTCTTCTTCATCTTGTTCTTCTATCACAGGAGGAGGAGAGGTCGTTGTCGGCCTCGACCAAGCTTCTGGGTTTTCACTTGTAAGGAGATCAGAGGCACTTTGAGATTTATTGCCTTTTGCCCCTGATCGGTTGTCAGCGCCATTCCTGGGCACGTGACTGACAGCTTCTGGTACAACGTGCTATTCTTGAGAGTCACTTGGCGGCGGTATGGCCCTGTCAGGCATGGTCGTGTCTGTTGTTTGGCCTGGTGCAGATGATCCACCGGATGTTCTGCACAGGGAGATTTTATTGATTACTTACAAGCACATAAATTATGACAACATAAATCAAGAGTCCATAATAACTGCATTTACTTTTGGTGATGCTTAAACTTCAACCCAGACATCTTGGGCGGGCTCTATGTCAAAGTCGATGATGGTGGCGGGTCAGCAGACGACTTCTCATCACTCGGCCGGGTGGTCTGTTCCGTTGCTGAAGCACTCGATCGAGTGGTTTGGTCTTCCTTGGACCTCTTTTGTGTTGCCTCATCTTGTTTCCGAGCATTCCTCTCCGAAAAAGATTCTTCATCATCCGAGTCATTTATGACTGCTTTGCGGCGCTTGGCGGTAGGAGATGGCGCATCAAATTTCTCACAAATTTGTGGAGGAAGTGGATGATCCGAGTGATATCCGTCCAAGACCTGCAAGAATTCAGTGTTATATAAGTTCATAGCAAAATCGCAGAATGCAAAGCATTAGTTAACAGAACATTGGTTACCTGTCTCCTTAATGTTTTTGAGTGGAACCCACATTTTTTGTCTTTGCGCACCCAGTTCATCAGAGAGTGGAAAATGTCTTCTAGCCTGCTTTTGAGCTCTCTTTCAGACATGGTCTCAGGCACTTCGCCGATCAGATCTGTTTCGAGGTTAAATTGCCATCCAGGATGATGACATTTTTTAATGGGCTGCACTCTTTGGAAGATGAAGCTGCCGGCAACATGCACACCTATGGCATGCTTTTTCTTCAGTTGCTTAATTACATCAAGCAGTTTGTCCACGTCTTTCTTCTTTTTAGCTGATCCTTGGCAGTATAGGAATCCCGTGGTGTTGGCACCTCGACATCAAAATCAGGCAGAGGTGGAGCATGATTACCATGATAAAACCACTCAGCATGCCAGCATGCCACCCCTTATTTGTTGACACCTTAATGTATTTGGCCTTGTTCCGAAATTGGAATCCAACCCCCCCCCCCCCCCATGACACTTTTACTATTTGCCTTAAGGACAATAGTTCCTTAAATAGCTCAAAATGGGGATGGATCCCCAAGAAAACTTCACATAAATAGATAAAAATGGAGATGTGAAGTATGAAGTTGGGATTCAAATTTACAAGGCTACTCCCATAGAAATAAAGACGGCCATGGACGAAATCAGAACAAGGGAGTCCCATACCTCGATAAAAGAAGGATGCAAAGACAATGGTATGATCAACAGGAGGTTGCGGAATGGTCTGACCTAGGGTTTCGATCCAATCTGCCGTCCCCTGATCTTGAAGAACCCCATCGATGACAAGCCTGTTGATCTTCTCCTTGTCCATAATAGATTCAGGGAACTCTTTAATACCTTGGGGAATATCCAAGGTTGGATCGTCTTCCATGCGTGTTGATGGCCACGGAGATGAGGATTTTTTGCCCATCCACGAATATTTCCATGATTGGCGCAGCCTTTTGGGAGCCACTGCAAGAAGCAAGGCGGCAACAATGGCTAATGAGCTTCAACTGTGGCTAGTGCCTGAATGGTGGCCAGAGATTTGGAGAACGGATCTAGGGTTTGAATAGGGAAAAAATGAAAGGCGGCGCGCGATGTTGAAGAAGGGTTAGAGTGAGTGATAGTGACGATTGGGAAGCTATTTAAATGCAGTGCTGACCTAATCCTCAGTAAAACACTTCGGTACAATTAAGAAACAAGGGAGTTTTATCAGAACAAACATTAATTACTACTTGTTGAGCAGTTATATGTTTAATTGATCAAAATCAAGTTCTTTCGGATAAACATCACTTGGTAAAACAGAAATAAGTGATTTATCATTGAAATCACTCAGTACAACGGGAAAAAGTGATTTATCATTGAAATCACTCGGAAAATGGTAATAAGTGATTTATAATTGAAATCACTCCGAAAATGGTAATAAGTGATTTATCATTGGAATCACTTGGGGGAGTGCAAGTACCAAACATGAGGGCTATGCTATAAAAAAGATTCATTACTAGGATCATTCGGGAGATCGCAAGTCCCAAACATGGGGGTTGTGCAATATATGTAATTTATTATTGGAATCACTAGAGGCATGGTAGATCCAAGTTTGGGACTATTAAATTATTTTGTTATGTGGTGTACTCTTATTTTTGACTCAAAAGCTATTTATTTCTAAAAACCTTTTGAGTTGGGAGGCCACACCTAAGTAGGTGCACCAGTGGTGCACTATATCAATCATTTTGTTTCGGCAGATTAACATGGATAATAGTTTCTTTCAGACTCACAAGATATTTAGTGAACTAAATAACTTCTGAGTCAGGGGCTATGCTCAGTGAGTACACCTAAGTAGGTGCTTATGAAGAAAGGAGGGTTTCTTTTTTGATCTAGATAGAGATACAGAAGAAACACATTTCAATTTTGGATTAAATAATCAGTCAGAAGCAATATATAAAAAATTGTGAAGTTCTTGGGGGTTACTGTGGGATATGTATATCCTGGATATCTAACCACTCAAATACTTCGTCGAGTGGGCCAGTGTATACTAGCAACATTCTGGAGATAAAAGCCCATGTAGACTATTACCCAGATTGTTACTTGGAGTAGGCGGCAAGACAATACTAGAGATATAGGCTATAGATAAAAACTATTATAACCGATTAGGAGATTTATTATGTTTGCCCTGCCCTTCGGATATATAAGGAAGGCAGGGGTCTTCCAAAAGGATCATCAGAACTCATCCCGAGAAACCCTAACTCGGCATGAGACATCGTCAATACAACACACCAAACAAGACATAGGGTTGTTATCCTCACGGAGTCCCGAACCTATATAAATCTTGTGTCCTGTGTCTATCGACTTATAAATCTCATACGCATACCTAGAACTACTGACGAGAATATAGCTCGACAAAAGTAAAAAAAAAAATCACTACTGATAGCCTACTATGTTTAGTTTCATAGTGCAAAAGAGAAATGAAACAAATTAAAAAATAGCTCATCTCAACAGTATTGCGCAGCATGGTCCTGTTACATGCACTCTCATGGAGGAGCAAACTGAATGTCTCGCACCGCTATTAGTGGAATAGACTAAACTCTAGGTGGTGCCCATGCTCGTGAACACAATAGAAGATTTCCAACAGCACAAACAAAAATCCCTGTTGTTCAAAACTTCACCTATTTTTCGTGTACGGAGGTAGCAACCTGAATTCATCAGCAATCCTGCTCTTGCTATCCTTTATCATTCTAGGTAAACAAAGATCATCTCATGCACGTGAACATCTCTGCGTAAGCACATCCAATTGAGTTTGACCCCTCGAGGCCTGCAAAGAATACCACACTTCATTATTGAAATTGCAAAGTAACACATCTCAAATTCATAAAGTAGAACACGCAGAGTAATGCCTCCAAATATTTTGTATGTCAAGATCCAAATCGGCATCCCTACTGTCTAGCTAATTTAATATATGAACACCACATCGTCTACTTCGTATTCTGTGTCCTCTGAGCCTATCACACAAATGTAGATCTAATTGCGTTCAGATCACACAAATGAATGACGCAAGGTGTGAGTACCGACCTTGACACTAAGATTGTTAAATGAAAAGAGTGGATGTGTCATCTACTAGCGAAGTTTGGAGTGCTCTGCCGCGCCAATTGAAGCCTCATACATGTTTTGTATTTTTTACACTATGAGGAAAGCCTACATTCCAAACCAAGTGACACATGGTAGCTAAAAACGTCAAAGAGGAATGGAGGATATAAGCAGGGTTGAATCTTCAATAAGTTCCATATGAAGCTCATACATTGGCAGGATTCTTTGCTAAAAAAATCTGTAGACCAGCATGTAATATTTCTTCTCTTCATTTTCTGACCTGTGCCAACTCTTCAATGCATCATCATTCCCTTGAGTAATAATTCTTCAAAATTGAAGTGCTAATTTAAAATTAACCAGAACACTACATGAGATTATATGAAGTCTGAGGACTTAATTGAAAACAACCAAACAAATCCACCAAGGATCGAACAGACCAGAGACTCGGTCGTCCCCTCGTTCTTATCCCCTTCCATTTCTTCTGGCCTTCTAGACTCGTAGCACGACGGCTTCTCCCTCTGTCGATCTCTCCCAGCCTCACATGGTTGCAGCGCTCTCCCAGCAAAATCCACCGCTGTTGGCCAGCTTCCGATAGTGGCGATTAGATATAAAAAACACAAGCTCCCTCCCGTTTCCCCACCATAGAGCTCGCCAGCTTGTTCATTCTTGCATTGCCCACAATGAATCTCAATCAACACCAGCGTGAAGCGCCTAGCTATGAGATCCGTCGATGGAGTCACCATCTGTCCTCTCCCTTTCACTTGCCAAGTATAGAAGTTTCTCCTTGGTCCTAGCAATCGTCGACGCCACAGCCTCCATGTCCCCTTCCTCAACGCGCGAGCACCACTGCGCCTCCTCGCGATGCCGCAGAGTTGCAGTGATCCTTCACGAAGTCGCGCCGCTGTGCTCCCTCGGTCGTGTTGCTGCGAGGTCGGTGTCCGCTCGTCTTGCGCCGTCCATCCTCATCACGACTGCCTCCTGCCATGCTGACGATGGAGCAAGAAAGGAAACTAGGCCCGCACACGGGCCAAACTCTGGCCATACCTCAAGGCCCACAGCGCGACCTGACTGCTGGTGATGCGGAGGCCGTCCACATCATGCGGACTTGATGTGTTTGAAGGGGAGGGCTCCCACGTCGGTCAAATTAACGAGAGGGCCGGAAGTCTTTTATCGATCTATCTTACACTATTCATCTTCCACCCAAACAAAGAGAGCTATCTGATATGCAGGTCTTTATCAATCTCAGATATTCTTTTCATGTGCCTGCTCCTTCCACCGCATAATGTTGAGCAGAAAATATACATGCACAAATAAAATTTTTGATACTAAAAGATAACATCGGATCATTTTTAAGGGAGTCCATGCTCACGGTCTGCAACCAATATCAACAACCAACAACTTACAAAAACAAAACAAGAAGGGCTTTGATAATCCTATTACGGAATTCCAGCTCCAAGTTTTTTTGGACTAAAGTTTCCAGCTCCAATACTTTCTCATGATCTGGTCAGTCAGTTCGATGGAGATTTGGAAATCTGAGGTGGAGGACGGGTTCAGGGAGAGTTGAGGGATTACCTCTGCAACATGCGGTTGCAGACTGCAAGGCCATGCGCCCTCGAGCGTGCAGGTGTACATTACCGAGTAGACCGACGTGACATGACGACGACCAGCAGTGAGAAGCAGACGGATGTGATGAAGCGTCCAGTCCGTCATGTGGAGTAGCGTGGAATACTTATCTTACCGATATACATGGAGGAATCGACCGAGTCAATATATGAACTAAATGATAGATAAAATAATAAAATAATAAAAAAAGCTTATAAATTACAGGACAACTTATTTATGTTTTGTTGGATTACATGTTAGCCTATGTTTTTATTACATATATAAAGGATATTATATATTAATAGATTGTATTGTAAAAAATATTAGATATTCAATTGAATACCCTTGATACACTGTAGGCCCGTCCTTGGCTTCCAATATAAGAGCAACCTATTAATTTTTTGACTCGAACCTTATTGGGCCCGACTATCTTCTTGAGTTCAGTTTAGTGCTTTTGTTATGAATCCTTGTGATGGAATATTGACCAATCACGTTAGTCCTCTACGATTATAGTATAAACATAAAAATTACTTGACCTCTACTCTTCCTCCTATTATAAATTATATCTATCATCATCAATAAAGAACAGGGTTCATTTGTTTCCCACTGTCTCATTTACATTCAACACGTTATCATGCATGCTTAACCACTGACCACAAGAGAACCGGAGAGGACGCCGTTCTTCTCAGTGATACAAGAGAAGCGCGCTGCCATCCGCTACGCAGGAATGCACAGCTTCGTTTCATCTGGTTAAGCACGCCAGAGTCAAGAACTTCTGATTAACTTCCTCTTATCGGCAACATCAGAGAGCACGGGTTCAACAACCACCATGGAGACGGCATTGTCTTCAACAATCACGAAGAACCAATTGCATGGAGGCTCTGGACACTGAAAAAGAGCAGCAACCGCCCTTCATCAGCAGAAAAGAAGAATGATGCCGTTGGCTTCCTGTAGATATTCAATCTCCAAAACATCCAAGTAAGCATGATCAAAGAGTACTTTCTTTGACGGTTGTTCAGAACACCGTATTCTTCACATTTTGCACCAACGGAAGGACACAACACATCCATGGCCCGTTTACTTCCAATTGTTGTGGGCTCATCGATAGCATCATCCGTACCATACCAACGAGAGCCCAACGGAGGCATGTCCATAAGGAGGATGCGACGGAGGTTGACTCTGTGCTCTCTCTCGGATGACTCCGACGACGGTCTGGTAGGAACTACATAGCGGCGACGCGCCTACGCTCGCCCAGCATACGGCTATGTGCCCACACGGGCGCGGCGGTTGCCTGTCTGTCCGGCAAGGAGCTTGGCAACAACGGCTACAGCCTACCAGGAGCCTGACGGCACAACGCACGATGACTGTGGACTGCGACCATTTGATCGCAACCATGGAGGCCGACGCGAAAACGACCTTGGCAATGAAGTGTCGGAAGCACACAATGCCCCGCCTGGGATCACGTCAACTGCCGATGCAACACAAGGCATGGACACGCTGTTAGCTACTTGCGTGGCCAAGCTGCTTAGAATGGGGAATTGGGAAGTAGATTGGGAATCGGAGGAAGTCTTGAAGAAGAAGTAGTTGGGGCTAGTTTTACAGATTACTCATTTCATACCCTCTCTCTCTTCTCTCCTCTCCTTACATAGGCGCACGATGCAAGGCATGCGACACGGCTGAACTCTACTCACGCACCCACTCTGGGCCAACAAAGCAAATGTTTGATGTACGGGCCCAGTTACTTCTTCTGGGCTGGGCCAGACCTGTTGCCAGAAGAGGGTGAAGCCGGGTTCCCGCCATATGCTGACATGAGATGCTAACACCTCCCCCTCCTTTTGTGACTGCTTGACCCCAAGCAGGTGCAGGCAGAGAGACTTGCTTCAGAGCTTCCATGTCCTTCCATGTAGCCATAGACGTAGGCCAAGATGACCATTTGATCAGAACTTGTTGAACAGATTGAGTTCCCTTCAAGGACATCCAACGAGCAAGCACCCTTTCTAAATACTGCAGATGCACTAAAGGAGAGGGTAAATTAGGCTGAAGTACATGGTTCTTACCGACAACCTTTTTCAACTTAGGAGATGTGGAACACCGGGTGAATCGAAGAATACGATGGAAGCTGTAATTTATAAGCCACCGAGCCAACCCAAGAGAGAATGTTGAAAGGCCTGAAGAACTTGAAAGATAGCTTTTGATTAGCGTGGGGGGCGATAAAGACTGAACATAAGGTTGTAGCTTTAAGAGAACCATATCACCAACGTTGAACTCGCGTTCGGTTCTGTTTTCATCAGCCTGCTTCTTCATGCGTTGCTTGGTGCAATTTAGATGTTGTTGAAGCAAGGACTGCACTAGTGATATTTTTCTTCATGAAATCGGCTAATTCAGATGATTGGCAATCCAAATCAGCAAGACCAAAATGGCGAGGACGATAGCCATAGAGAGCCTCGAATGGTGAAGTCTTGATAGCTGAATGATCACTAGAATTATACCAGAACTCAGCAAGCGCCACCCAATTACTCCCCTTATGGGGATAAGCATGCACAAAGTAGCGAAGATATGTTTCCGTGCATTGGTTAACCAGCTTAGTCTGGCCATCTGACTCAGGGTGGTAAGCAGAGCTCATTTTCAACTGAACATCTGTCAATCTGAACAGTTCCTGTCATAAGTTACTACTCCCTCCTTTCATATTTAGATGTTGTTTTATAGTTGGGCATAAGAAATAAGGAGAAGTAGAAAGATGGGTACACTGAAAACGAGAAGGAGAGAGATAGAGATAGAGATGTAGTAGGAAAGGAGAATATTGTATTGGGAAGAGAGAAAGGTGTATTAGAAAGCGAGAATGACATGTAATTATAGAAAAGTTGCAAACCTTAGAATGACATGTAAATATAAATGGAGGGAGTAGTGAATATCCTGTCACGGTCTGAGATAATGGCGTCAGGCAAGCCATGGAGCTTATAGATAGAGTTAATGAATATCTTGTCCACTGATGCAGTCGTGAACGAGTGAGACAAGGGCAGGAAATAAGCATACTTGGTGAAAAGATCAACCACCACCAAAATAAAGTTGAAATTCTTTGACTTTGGGAGAACCTCGACGAAATCCATGGAAATTGAACTCCAAGCAGTAGAAGGAACATGCATGTGTCAGAGGCGATGTCACACAAGGTGTTTCACATTCGGGTGCCAGGTTTTACTTCGACTTATGCGCCAGCACCGACTACACCTGTGGCGTCTGCTCTCCCATTCCCTACAATCCGCCAACCTAAGGGTCAGCCTACTGCTCTACTAACTACAAATCATCTGCCGATGCCCACCGTTGCTGTCTCATTGCCCCTGGTCAGTATGCCGCTGCCCACAATTGAGCCAGCAGGTCGGCCCACTGTTCCGGGGCCAACGGCGCTGCACAATGCTGTTGCGCGGTCGACGCAGGCCATTGTCGCTGTCACACCACCTGCAGAGGCCGCGGGGCACCCGAACCCCAAGGATGTGGTCGCGATGGCCACGGTGCTGACCGGTGCGGCTGTTGTGGTGGTCTCGGGTTCACCAGCAGGCTCCCCTGAGCCAATGGAGAAGCCACACGTTGATATGATGGAGGCAGTCATGGACCATGACCATGCGTCGCTGGAGGATTCACACACGACTGACTCTATTGATTCCGAGCTGAATCGAGAGATCGCAGCTCTTGCTCGAGCTGTTGGCGTGTCACTAGAGGAATCGGAAGGAGAGAGTCTTCCAGTCCAAGCTGAGGACTTGGCGGCCATCCCGGAAGCTTCGCCGGAACAGTCCTCGGCGAGACGCAGTAAGCGGCGTGCGTGCAACGTCGACCTTGACTCCATCGAGCAGGCAACAAAGGCAAAGGCCAAACGTAATGAAGGTAACATCGCAGCCCCTATCTCTTGTATTCAGTCAGATGATATAATTGCGGCAAACCTTAATAGCATTGGCGTCTCACTAGGACCAGACGAAAATAGTGTTTTGAAATCTGTTTATTGCCTGCGTCATGTAGATAGAAGTGAGAGCATAGGTTCTGACACTATAGAGAAAAAGATTCAATTAATTGAAAAGGAAGAAAAAGATTTCCTAGAAGAACAAGAAATGGAAAAAAATAATCCTCAATCATTTGTGCGGTGACATTATGGAGGAGGTCATGGATTTTGGTGGTGATCATGAGGTTGTCTTACCACCAAAAAAAACTTCTAATAAAACA
Source organism: Eleusine indica (assembly GCA_030378355.1). Taxonomy (NCBI): domain Eukaryota; kingdom Viridiplantae; phylum Streptophyta; class Magnoliopsida; order Poales; family Poaceae; genus Eleusine; species Eleusine indica. The sequence goes on from CM059494.1 coordinate 19,908,698, forward strand.
AAGAAGAAAGAGGGAGCGCCAATAAAAAATAAAAAGACAAAATGAAAGGTGTCTTTTGGAATAACGATGGGTTTAGAGACCCAAAAAAACATAGGTTTATTTCCGATCTTACTAAAAAACAGAATTTGAGTTTCATAGCTATTTCGGAAACTGGGAGAAAGAGTTTCACAAATCCGTTTCTCAAAAATTTATATGCTGGGAGAGATTTCCTATGGCATGTTAAGGAACCTAGAGGCCGGTCTGGAGGCATTCTTTTGGGTATAGATTTAAATATATTTGACATTGGGGCAATAGATGAAGGAGACTTCTATGTGAAATTTCACCTATGCAATAAAATTTATGATTATAAATGGGCACTAGTAGTGGTTTATGGACCCGCACAACCACAGCTCAAAGAACAATTCTTGGCCGAACTAGTGAATATGTGCAGTCATGAACCTATTCTCATGGGGGGGGGGGGGATTTTAATATCTTAAGAAGTCTGGATGAGAAAAACAATTATGAGGATAGATGGCCTTTTCTTTTTAATGCATTTATAGATGGGCTTAACCTCAGGGAACTTGAGGGAACTTGAAATGTCAGGCATATGGTTCACATGGGCCAATTCGTTAGATATCCCGACTTACGAGAAGCTTGACAGAATACTAATGTCTATAGAATGGGAGCAAAAATTTCCTCTTTCCACTGTGACAGCTTTGTCTAGGGACATCTCAGATCACACACCTTTGTTACTTAACACCGGCGAACACGCAACGAGTACGTTTCAGCCTATGTTTAAGTTTGAATTAGGTTGGCTATTGCGTGATGACTTCCCGGACTTGTTTGTTAAAAGGGTGTGGCAAAGTGAAAATAGTGGCTCAAGCTCTATGGAGAGAGGGCAGTCCAAAATTCGTAGACTTCGCCAATATCTTAGGGGATGGGCCAAGAATGTAAGTGGGGCTTATAAAAAAAGAAAAGAAAGATCTCTTAGACAAACTTGATGTCCTAGACAAAAAAGCAGAATTCACCTTTTTGACACCCCAAGAAGTGGACTTAAAAGAGTATTTACACAACCGTCTAGGACAACTACTACGAGAAGAAGAGATCAAATGGTACCAAAGAGCAAAAACAAAGGATCTTCTACAAGGGGACTCCAATACAAAATATTTTCAACTAGTGGCAAATGGTAAACATCAAAAACAAGAATTTTCCAGTTACAAGATGGGGATACAACATTATGTGGGGACGAACAATTAAAAAAACACATAACCATGTATTATAAAAACCTTTTCGGTCCACCATAGAAAAACACTTTCTAACTGGATGAGACACGTAAGGATGACATCCCGCAGGTAACTGAGGAAGAAAATAAAGTATTGGTAGAGGGTTTTACGGAGGAAGAGGTCCGAAAATCCATTTTCCAAATGGAACATAATAAATCTCCTGAACCTGATGGTTTCCTTGCAGAATTCTATCAGGCATTCTGGGACCTAATTAAGAAGGACCTCATGGCTCTTTTTCATGATTTCCATGAGGGCACTCTTCCACTATATAGCCTCAATTTTGGTATGATTATTATTTTGCCAAAATGTAAGGAAGCTATCAAAACATAACAATACAGACCGATTTGTTTGTTGAATGTTAGCTTCAAAATCTTTACGAAAGTTGCCACAAATAGAATAACAACAGTTGCAGAAAAGTAATACAACCCACTCAAACAACATTCATCTCGGGGAGGAATATCATGGAAGGTTGTCATACTTCATGAAACAATCCATGAGATGCATAGAAAGAAAGAAAGTGGGGTGATCTTCAAGATTGACTTCGAAAAGGCATATGACAAAGTAAAATGACCATTTGTGAGACAAGTCTTAGAAATGAGTGGATTCTCTACAAAATAGTGCCAATGGATAGATGCCTTTATACAAGGAGGACATGTGGCCATTAAAATCAATGATCAGGTGGGAGAAAATTTCCAAACTAGGAAAGGGCTAAGGCAGGGAGACCCATTGTCCTCAATCCTATTTAACATAGTCGTGGACATGCTAGCCACACTTATTAACAGAGCTAAGGAAGAAGGACAACTAAATGGTGTGGTCCCACATTTAGTAGATGGTGGGTTGTCCATTCTTCAATACGCTGATGATACTATCATCTTTATGGATCATGATCTAGAGAAAGCAGAAAATTTAAAGCTACTTTTATGTGCCTTTGAGCAACTCTTTGGATTGAAGATAAATTTCCATAAGAGTGAAATATTCTGCTTCGGAGAGGCTAAAGAAATGGAACTACAATACTCCCAATTATTTGGATGCCAACATAGGAGCTATCCATTCCGATATCATGGCATTCCAATGCATTATAGAAAATTGAGTAATGGAGAGTGGAAAGAAATTGAACAACGTATTGAAAGGAAACTTAGCCGCTGGAAAGGAAAACACCTTTCAGTAGGTGGTAGACTAGTACTTATTAACTCTGTCCTAACAAGCCTAGTGATGTTTATACTATCTTTCTTTGAGGTCCCACGGGGCATTCTTGAGAGGATAGATTATTATAGATCAAGATTTTTCTAGCAGAGTGATAGCCATAAAAAAAATATAGATTGGCCAAGTGGAGTATAGTATGCCAACCAAAAGACCAAGGTGGTCTTGGGATAAAAAATATTGATCTCCAAAACCAATGCTTTCTAAGTAAGTGGCTCTTTAAATTAATAAACGAGGATGGTATGTGGCAGGACATATTAAGTAGGAAGTATTTAAAGAATCTTACCATTTCTCAGGTCCAAAGAAAATCTGGAGATTCTCACTTTTGGACAGGACTTATGAAAGTTAAGGAACGTTTCTTAAGCTATGGAGATTTTCAGCTAAATAATGGAACTAATATAAGGTTCTGGGAGGATAAATAGTTAGGTAACTTTACTCTGAAACAACAATATCCATCACTTTTTTTTATTGCTAGAAAACAACATATTTCTGTAGCATCTGTTTTTAGCACTGTTCCTCTAAACATCTCCTTTCGAAGAAGTTTAGTAGGTCAAAACCTAACACTTTGGCATAATTTAGTAACAAGAATAACACATATTAGATTGAATAGCTTGAAGGATACTTTTCGATGGAATTTACATCAAAATGGTATTTTTTCAGTTCAATCTATGTATGTTGCTTTATCGTGCAACAATAATGTTAGACAAAACAAAACTATATGGAAATTAAAACTTCCATTAAAAATTAAGATTTTCATGTTTTATTTTAAAAGAGAAGTGGTGTTAACTAAAGATAATCTAGCCTGATGTAATTGGAATGGTTGCAAATTATGTGTATTCTGTTCTAAGCAAGAAACCATACAACACCTTTTCTTTGACTATCCTTTTGCTAAGTTCAGGTGGAGAGTGGTGCAATGTACCTTTGGCATAGAGATTCCTACTAGTGTTAATCATATGTATCATGATTGGTTACTTGGATTAGGATCTAAAACAAATAATTTCCTTTTAGTTGGGGCTTCCGCTCTTTGTTGGTCCATATGGCTTAGTAGAAATGATATAGTTTTTGATAAATCACCTATGAAAACTTATATGCAGGTGTTCTATAGGGGAACGCACTGGCTTCGTGCATGGGCGTTGCTCCAAAGATCCGAGGAGGACGCTACTATGTTGAAGGATGCATGCCGGTCTCTGGAGACGATGGCCATGCAAGTTTTCGCCAACCATGGATGGAGATTTAGCAATAGGATTGCTGTCTAATAATTGCCATCCAAACTTTTGTTGGTGTTTCATACTTTTTTATACTTGGTGTGTTATCGATGTGGTTATGTTGTGTCTACCACAGATAATAATATAACAGTTGGCTATAGCTCCGAACGGGGTGAAGGTCGGAACATGTTTTATTCCATTATCTTAAAAAAAAGAAGGAACATGCAAAGGATGTAGTAAACCTAGGGATTTTGTTCTGTCTGGTTTGGCTTGTTGACAGACTTGACATGTTGTTATAAAGGAATGAACTACAGTCTTCATACCTTGCCAATCGAACAACTGCTTAACCTTCCTGTAAGTTACAGGAAATCCAGAGTGACCACCCAGAGCAGTTGAGTGCAAAGCATGCATAATTTTTAATTGCAGCTACTCATCCTTTCCAACCCATACTCTATTCTTGTAACGCAAGAGACCATCCGAAAAGGTCTAATGTGGGACTGTAGTAGGACTGGCAGACAGCTTGGTGATTAACTCCTGAGAGATAGAATCTGAGTCATATGATTGGGCCACTTCTGCCAACCAACTCGATGTAGCTACAGATAGAGAAGAGCATTCTGCTTCATGAGATGATTTCCTCGACAAGGCATCAACCACTCTATTGTCAGTTCCTTTCTTGTAAACAATCTGATATTGCAAACCCCAAAGCTTTGTAAACACTTTCTGTTGCCAATTAGTATTCATGCTTTGTTCATTAAGGTGGGATAGACTTCTTTGGTTAGTGTAAATCATGAATTCACCATGCTGCAGGTACTGCCTCCACTGCTCTACTGCAATTAGGATGGCCAAATACTCTTTTTCATATGTGGACAAACCCCTTGTCTATGGACCAAGAGATTTACTAATATAAGCTAAAGGGTGACCTTTCTACGCCAACACAACCCCCACTGCCCCATCACTTGCATCCGTTTCTATACATAAGTTCTTTGAAAAATTTGGCAGGGCCAGTACTGGTGCCGAACTAAGTGCTGACTTTAGAGTGAAGAAGGCCTTGTCATGATCTACTGTCCAAACAAAAAGTGTATTCTTTTTTTAACAAGTCAGTCAGAGGTCTAGAGATAACCCCAAAGTTCCTAACAAACTTTCTGTAATAGCCTGCAAGGCCAAGAAAACTTCATAGCTCCTTAACATTCTTGGGTTGTGGCTAGTTTACTACTGCAGAAACCTTTCCAAGGTCAGTAGATAGACCTGCAGCACTAATCACATGACCCAGATAAGCAATTTCCCTTTTTGCAAAGGTGCACTTAGACAGCTTGACTTTCCACTGGTCCATTCTGAGTAGATCAAGCACCATCTGAAGGTGATTAATATGTTCCTCAAAGGTGGAACTATAGACTAGAATATCATCGAAGAAAACCGAAACACAACGTCTTGATAGAGGTTGCAAGGTGGTATTCATGGCTCCCTGGAATGTGCCAGGAGCACCAGTGAGCCCAAAAGCCATCACCAAAAACTCATAATGTCCACTGTGAGTTTGGAAAGCAGTTGTATTCTCCTCACCAGCCTTAAGCCTGATTTGATGAAACCCTACACAGAGATCTAAGCTAGAAAACCAACTTGCATGCCCAAGTTCATCCAATAGCTCATCCATTATAGGGACTAGATACTTGCCCTTGGTGGTTAAAGCATTGAGATGGCGAAAACCAACAAAAAATTCTCCATGAGCCGTCTTTTTTCTTAACCAAAAGAACTGGGGAACAAAATGGACTCGAACTCTTCTGAATGATACCAGAGGATAGCATATCCTTGATCTGGCGCTCGATTTCGTCCTTCACTGCAAGTGCATAACAGTATGGCCTGATAAACAATAGTCTGGCTCCTGGAATTAAGGGAATAACATGATCACATGAGTGGGGAGGTGGCAGACCTTCTGGTGGTGCAAACACATATGATAATCATCAAGTAACTGTTGAATCTCTGGCAAGATTGCTGGTGCAGATGAGACCGAGGTAGATGTCTCCATGATGTATACAACCTTCACACTATCCTGCAAGACAGACTCAGCCGTCGAACCTTGTAGCAAAGTCATGCCAGAACCATAAGGAATAGCCATCCATTTCTCCTTCCACTGAACTTGCATTGGACTATGAGCTTCGAGCCAATCCATGCCCAAGATAATATGATAAACAGGAAGTGGAAAGATCTTAAAATCTATCTGGAACTGATACTCAACAACTGACCAGATTGCACGCAGAATATAAGAGTCACACAAAAATTTGTTCCCATCAGTAACCTGAACCAACACTAATTGTCCTAGAGGTTGGATACCAGACAAAGAATCCACGAGCGAAGTGCTGACAAAAGAGTTTGAACTACCCAAACCCACAAGAATAGAGACAGAGTGATTCTGTAATGAACCACAGAGCCACAAGGTATGAGGAGATACCACACCTGTCATTGCCGCGACCGAGATAGCCATGAAAGCCTCAGCGTCGCTCGCTTCTGGCTCCTAAGTTTGGAATGAAGGGCTGTCTACCCAACATAGTTTCCCATAATTCTTCAAGCACATGCAACTGTACTTGAGTACCACAATGATGAAAATGAACCAACTTCTCAGCACACTTCTAACACAAACCTTTTGCCCTGCGGTAAGAGCAGAGTGCAGCCAGTTTATCATCAGTGGTACGACCACGGCCAGCGTCTTAGTTCCTTCTTGGGTCTTGTGCTAACACTTGCGGGTTCTTCTCCACCCTCGGTGGAATAGGAAGTGGAAGATATGACTTGTAAGCTGGCTTGCCCATCGAAGCAGAGGACTCTGGGAATTTGTGCTCCTTCTTCAGAGACTGAGGCACCACTTCTTTCTGCAATTGAGCAAGCACACAAGCAGTATCCAAGTTGCCAGGACGTTGCACAAGAATTGAAGCTTTTAAATCATCACGAAGCCCATCAATAAACCGCATAGTGTAATAAAGGGGGTCAGTGTGGCTTTCATGAGCGTGCAACTGATCAATCAGGGCAGTGAACCTATCAATATAATCAATAACTAATGAGGTTTGCTTGATATGAACAAGCTGCCTGATGAGAAGCTCATGCTGATCCCGCCCAAAGCACTCAAGGAACAGTTTACCAAACTCAGCCCAACTAAGCGACTTGACACGACGTTCAATGGACTGCAGCCATCGAGCTGCCACATCAGTGAAATACATGTACGCCACCCGAATCCAAATTGCCGGATCTACCGAATACATGTCAAAATAATCCTCACAATGTGAGATCCAGAGCTTCGGGTTATCTCTGTTGAACTTGGGAAACTACATCTTAGGTAATGGACCGAGATAGCTACCAGAACCTTATACATGGCTGGTCAAAGTGCCCACAGTGGTGTCATGAGGCGAACCAAACATTCTCGCAGATTTTGGAGGATCAGGTTCGGGCGTACCATTGGACGGGAGTTTGGTTTGGACAAAGACATGCCCAAAGCCAGGCTCCCGTGGTGCAAATGTGACGCGGTGCTCATGAGAGCCATTGGCGTGAACTCCGGCTAGTGGGCGCGCGGACGCTGACACGAGACCGTCGAGAATCCCAGGCTTGGAGGACGCTTGGAGCGCTTGGTCATCTCGCACTTGATGGAGTCGATGGAGGACTGGACCCCCTCCAATGAGGACTCAATGCGGGGCTGCCATGACTCAAACGCCAATGCTGCAGACTCAAGAGCAACGACGCGGGTTGATGTGGCCGCCTCGATCTGGTCCAGGCGCACGAAGGAAGCCACGATGTACGAATCAAGGTTCGTCGCCACGATGTACGAATCAAGGTTCGTCGACACCGAGGCCTCGAACGCACCCATCTGTGATGCCACCAGCGCATCAACCTCTGTCTTGACGGTGAAATAGCCTGGAGCCCCCGTCGGCGTTATGGCCTCGAGTGCGCCGATGTGGATTTCCCACTTGGCATCCTACAACTTGATCTCAGCATGGAGTTTCGTGATCTTGTCCAAGATCAGCTTGGTGTTCGGCTCGACGACGCCCATCTTCTTCTGCCGATGCATGTAGTGACCGTGCTCCTCTAGATTGCTTGCAGGACCAAAGTCTCTGATACCAGATGTTAGCTACTCGCGTGGCCGAGCTGCTTAGGACAGGGAATTGGGAAGGAGATTGGGTATAGGAGGAAGTCTTGGAGAAGAAGAAGTAGTTGGGGATAGTTTTACAGATTACTTATTTCATACCCACTCTCTCTTCTCTCCTCTCCTTATATAGGCGCACGACACAAGGCACACAACGAGGCTGAACTCTACTCACGCACCCACTCTGGGCCGTCGAAGCGGATGATTGAGGTACGGGTCCGGTTACTTCTTCTAGGCTAGGCTGGACATGTTGCCGGAAGAGGGTGCAGCCGGGTTCCCACCATATGCTGACTTGAGATGCTAACACACGCAGACACAGAGAACCGGACAATACTTGTCCTGGCCATCGAGTGGTGGCCTACCAGAGCGTCAGGCGATGGAGTCCACATGCCCCGCACGGTGATGGCACACCATCGCAACCCGCCTCGACGATGTCGATGACCGGCGCCTCCATACGGGCTTTGGCATGGCGTCAGCCCATCCCGCACGGCTGTCATCGTGACCAGCAAACGGTGCATGACAGCGCCTACGCGGCGACTAGAACCACAACATGAACCGCCGGCACCTGCAGCAACGTAGACCTGGCCAACGGCGGCTGCAGGCTCATCTCGGCCCCAACAGGCAATCGACGACCGCACCATGGTGACGACGATGACGACACTCCAAGCATGACCATAACTGCCAGAGGGGGTGAAGTGCCTGGTGCATGGGCCTCAGTGGTCCAAGTCGGCCATGGTTATGGACCAACACTGAGTCCAAGCAGGCAGGCCTGTAAGGACGCCCGAAGGCCTTTGGCCCCTTTTATAGTTATAAGCCCTCCAGGCTTCTGTAATTTACAAAATTTGTAAATAAATTCTGTTATTCATGTTTCAGCATCATGCTTTAACAGTATATTGCACTTTGTGAAATTTATAAATTTAAATGCACTAGGAATTTGCTCTTAAGCATTGCAATATTGTGCAATTTTAATTTTAGACATTATTTTTTGGATATAATTTATGGCCAATGGTTTACCGCATTAATTTGTATTTCTCATGTGGCATAAGATAATAACATTGTGTTTAGTGATTTAGTGTTGCAAATTGTCATTCCACTACTCATATGATGTGGAATAAAAGTATGTCCGATGTGTTTTCCCTATGCGCATTCCCTATGACATATTGTCAATATTTCTAGCAATATATATGACAATTTCTTGCGATTGAGATGTCAAATCGTGTTTCATATATTTTTACAATTGAAATACCAATTTCTTGCATAAACGAACATTTAGTGCACCATAATTAAGCCCAATGTGCTTAATTTAAGAAGAATAAAAGTTTGAACAGATCAATATTTACAACATTCTTATCTTGTAATTGAGAATTATATCTCCTGCATATCACCAGTTAATCCAACTTCATTAAGCCCAATGTGCTTAATTCATGTAGAATTAAATGTTAAACATAGTACAATATTATAATTTTACAATTGAGATTTTATTTCTTGTAAATTCACCTTAATTGAGTCATATGTGCTTAATTCAAGCAGAATTGAACCGTATACAAAATGAAGTGATCACCTCTATTTGGAAAAATATAAGGTAGTAGAACCATGACATATACTGCATATTTGCAAACTGTCAAGACTTCTACTTGGCAATAAATTTATAGGGCTACATCGGGATTAAGAACTTGATCGTTAAGACACAAGACACCAATTTAGAGAGGTTCGAACCCTCTCGATGAGAGTAAAAACCTTACGTCCTGTGTTCTGTGGTTAATTGATATTGTGTTTCGTGTCCCTTGATGGGGGTTCCTTGCTGCCCTATATAGCCGGTCGACAAGGTGTACATGAAGAGTCCTACTTGTGATCTACAAGGATTCACATAGAAAGTCTATCTCTAATTGCCTTGTGCTCCAAGTCGACTCGGTGGGTTCCCTTATGGATGAGGTATCGGATTGTTTACCGACTTAGGCATAACTATGGATACCCGTAAGGTAAGTGTTCCACAACAGCCCCTGAGTGCTTCCTATTTTGAGCTTTGACCAGCCGAGTGATCTTTGAGATTATGTGACTAGATCACAAATTAGGAAGACCTCTTGATTGAAGTTCCTGATGGATCTGGTGCGCCGACTAGGTGCACCTGATCAGGTGTAGCCCCTGACTCCTGTATAATTTGGAGACTAACAAATAGTACAAGAATCTAATAATATTAGCTCTTAACATTTTGTTATATATAATTTACTCAAACCATCAAGTTCGAGCTTAAGTAAACTCCTGATCATCAAACCAGAAGGTCAGTTAGCAAGACATCAATCTTGCCGACCAATTAATAGAAAGGCCGAGTGATACACACTCTTGTCCGAGTGACTTGTGGATCTAAATTTCATGACATCAATCATGATTTAGCCCATATAAAAGAATATGACACCAGTCACATATAATAGTACTAAGCTAAATGACATGAATCATGTTTTAGCCCATATAAAAGAATATGACATCAATCATATAATAGTACTAAGCTAAATGACATCAATCATAGTATAGCTTTTCCTTAATGAATTATCACTCTACTCAGTATAAGTCCAATTTTGATAATTAATTACTGAGATCAATCAACAACTTATCTTTTGAACTTATACTTGTACGACCATCAAGTCCTCTACTACATGATCATCAAATCACATAGATACAGAAAGTATTTTTAAGTGGATTTGCCACTGCTTCTCATCAAAGAAGCCCCCGAGATTATTCCCCAAGGTTGATAGCTCTAATTTTTTTAAAGAACAAAGCCTTTTACGTTATTATTATTATTAGGCAGAAAAGCCTATCACTGTGCGGCCCATACCAGCCCATGGGACCCAGAGACTAGGTCAAAAAGGCGAAGGTATAAAAAGGGCAGAGGACTGTTGACTCCAAGTCCACGCCGCCATTTGCACACAACGCTTTGTCTTCCTCGCGCCTCCCCTGTTCTTGCGACTCCTCTACTTCCAGAGCTAGGGTTAGCGCTTTCTCTCATTGCCACCGTAGATCTTCATTGCCATGAAGCCCCAAGCATTAGCTAGGGTTTAGATCCACCGCATTATTGCATTCCTCGAAGATGCCTCGCAAATCATCCAAGAAGGCTGCCGCCATCGCTGAGTCCTCCTCGTCAGAGCTGGAGATCCCGAAACAGCTACGAGAGTTCTCGAAGAGCAACATCTCCACTGTCGATCTGAACAAAATGGTGGTGGATGACATCCTCCTGGAGCAAGCTCGCATCGACTGGAAGGTACCGAAAGAGACTCGCCCCCTTCCAATCCATAAACAAATCGTAGTTTTCTGCTCGTTTTTTGAGCATGGCTTCGGAGTTCCCTGCTGTAGTTTTCTGCGCGGGCTCGTTTTCTTCTATGGGATTGAGCTCGTCAACCTCAATCCCAACTCCATCCTTCACATTACTATCTTTGTGCACATGTGCGAAGCTTTTCTGGGCATTCTGCCCCATTTTACTTTGCTCCGCCATCTTTTCGTCCTCTGATCGCTGCCAACCAAAGAAAACCAAGTCACCATAGGTGGAGTCGGTTTTCAGTTGTGCAAGAAGGAGGCCTACATCAATGTGCCATTGAAGACCGGGAACAAGAACTGGAAGGACGAGTGGTTTTACTGTGACAATCCTTCTCCTGTTCTTGCTGACTTCTCTAGTGCCAAGGCAATTCCCCAGACACAGTGGTCAGAGAGACCTGACCCAGCTGACCCCTAAGTGGTCGCTCTGCTAGAGAAGATCGCAGAGCTAAAGAATGAAGGGGTCGACGGCATTACCATAGCTAAGAGCTTCATAGTGCGCCAAGTATAGCCTTTAAAGCAACAGAGCCACCCCGCCTGGAAGTATGCCACCGACGACAAGACGAGGGAGGTGCCTGATCCGCAAAACTCCACTCTGCGTTGGTCGCGGTTATCAAAGATGTTTGATGGAGAAATCATTCAAGATCATCTCTTAATCGTGAAGGCATACAACGTGGACACTCTTCGGGTCTGAGTAAGCCTCAGTCATCTTGAATAATTCTGACGTCCTTTTGAATAATCACGACATGTGATATTTTGATGTTCTTGCTGATTCTGGACACTTACGTATCACACCCTCCGCTCCCTCCAACCGATGCCGAGGGACCAGATTATGTTGAAAAGCCGCAGCAGACTGGCACTGGTGGATCCAGCTCTTCAGTAGACACCCGACCAACCAAAGAGGTCATCACCAACGTCTCCATTGCACCACCTCGCCCCGGCTTGCCCTCCCCCAGCCGACGAGTAAAACAGACCGCTCACCGTTGTCGGCAATATATGGGAGATAATGATGATGACGAGGAGCGCCGCCAAGATGCCAGCCTACCGACCTTTGCACACTCTGACCGACCATCAAGCCAGTCAGAGCTCCCGAGCAAATCAGAGAGTAGTGCAACAGTGGCAAAGAAGACCGATGATGCCGCCAAGTTATCCTTAAAAGAGGAAGGATACTGACTCGCAGACCACTTCTACAAAGAAGAGGGTCTGTCAAATCAAAATCAAACAAGCCTCCAAGTAGGTTTCTTCATGTTTTTGATTCTTTATCGTTGTTATTATAAACTATCTGTTAAGCTTTAATGTTATGCTTTTTTAGCAATCGTAGCAGTCGGTCAAGTGATACTCAGAGCGCCCAAAGGTCTCAAGACACTCGGTCGGCTCCTGCTCCTCGACCGACCGACCTTCCTCTACCGGTCCACATACCATCAAGTACGCAGACCGAGCTGAGGAAGTTGCCCAATGCTCCAGCGCCCAAGCCACTACCGACGCCTACTCCTCAGACCAACAATCCTTCCCCGACCGGCATGTCTTCTCCCCGTTATAAGGGTAAGGCCGTATTGGTCGAGGACTCATTGGGTCGGCCAGAAGCTGAGGACATGGACGTCATGCATCAGCAACAAGAGGCCAACAAGGTACATCAATACCAAGTTTTTTTTCCTTGAATCATTCTTCCAACTAACCATACCCTTCTTCATATTCAGAAAATATATTCTCTTATAGAGAAGAAGTAGACTAGGATTGAATACCTCGAGGCCGAAATTTTTGTAAGTCCCTCACATCTTGTGCATTCAAACTTCTCCTTTAGAGGTATTGACTTGTTGTCAGCAGTTACCGGCGAGCTGCTCTCCCAGGCCAGAAGGCAAATTGAGAAGCTACAGACCGATCATAAGGAGGTAACCGAAGCTCTAGAGCAAAGTCGTGCTGATATCATTGGTAAGATTGCAGACTAACTTCTATTTGCTTCTTACTCACTCTAACACTAAAGTCTTTATTTGTGTTTTTAGCTCATGATCAGAAGGTCACTGACCTGGAGAAGTTAACTTCAAACCAGCAAAGATTCTTAGATGCTTTGACTGCTGAGAAGAATGACCTCTCCAAATCGGTTGAAGAGCATAGCACCGAGATCACTCGGCTGACGAAGAAACTAGAGGAGACCGAAGGAACGCTTGAAGAGGCTAAGAGCATTTCCAAGTCTTTCTAATGTAATCTTGCCAGTAAGCTATCTTTTCAAGTCTTCTATCATCACTTTTGGACTTCATCATCTAATACCCTTCATGACTGTTGCAGCCATATCTTACATCGCTCGGAAAGCATTGGATTATATCCATGCTGACCAAGTGGAGAAGACTTGGCACTCCTTAGAGTATTTGCTAGAGCACGCGCTGGAGGTGATCGCCAATAACACCAAAAGAGTGGCGACCGAGGCCGGGAGTCAAGTACTGGGTATTTGCCAATCTTGGTCCCCTGCTCTGTCATTGGACAAAGTCAAGAAGGGCTTCAACCCTGACTTGACGGTCGATCAATGTTAGTTGCTCATGGATTCCATGCTAGAAACCTCCCGTATCTTAGTCGATAATGTAGAGGTCGACCCCATCATGTCGTCTCCTCCAGCAACTCCGGAGTTAGAGTTACAAGATGATGCCTCATCTCCTTCACTGGAGTTGTAATATCTGTAATGTTAGCAAACATCAGTAGTATTTGAATCATAAAAACAATATTGTTTCATGTAAATATGAATATTAATTCTTGTGCTTGCGTAGTTACTAAACAAGTTTTGGAAAAATCAATTAATAGTCATAAAGGCAATCTTCTGTTACTTAGGGCAAATCAGTCAGCGCCACGCTGTGTTATTCGCGCTATAGCACTTAGAGATTTTCACCTTAAGTATTTTAGAGACAAAAACAGAAATTGCACTGGCCTGTAGCATATTAGGTTGTAATTTATAACTGCATAACAAGCAGAGTCGACCAATCAACACATGACCTCTCACTCTTTGGGTCTGGATTTAGTGTAGTGGCAGTCTGATGTGTAGTATAAATTATATAACCATAATGATCCAGCGTAAGACCAAAAAAATTTAGACTGTGTCAAAATATGAGAAATTGGCCAAAAAAATCCAAAACCAGAATCTGTCAAGGTTAAGGAGTAATGGGACATTATTACTAGCCCCCTGGCTCGATTGTTTAATGTTATAAAGTAAGGAATCGAGACAAATAAGAATGAAATCAAAAACATCTTACATCAAAAAGACTTAGAATTTCATTCAATAATAATGTATGAAAATACAAGGAAAAGACTAAGTATAAAAGCGACGTAGTTGGTTGATGTTCCATGAATTTGGTACGTCGTTGCCATCTTCATACATCAGTCGATAAGCCCCCGGCCGAGTAACTTGTTTGACCACATAAGGTCCTTCCCATTTAGGGGATAACTTGTGCTGATTCTTGGTTGATTGCACTCATCGCAGCACTAAATCCCCAACATGAAACTGGCGACTGCAAATATTTTTATCATAATAACGTCACAAGCCTTACTGGTATACTGCCAACCAAAACAAAGCGCGATCATGCAACTCCTTTGCTGCAATCAACTCAATCACTTAGTTGTCTTCAGAAGGCTTCTCGTCATATCCCTTGACTCGCGCTGATATGAGGTTTACTTCAATCGACAGCATTGCCTCGGAGCCGTAGACCAATGAGAAAGGTAACTGGCCAGTAGCCTGACTGACATTAGTGCGCAACCCCCAAAGAACCGAAGGCAGCTCTCGAACCCACCGCCCGGCATACGGTTTGAGCCTGTCAAATATTCGGGGCTTCAACCCCTAAAGAATCATACCATTGGCCCGTTCGACCTGCCCATTGCTTTGAGGATGAGCCACTGATGCAAAGTGTATTTTTATTCCCATCTCATCGGCAAAGTCACGGAACTCCTCAGATGTAAACTGAGTACCATTATCGGTTATGATATCATGAGGAACTCTAAACCGAGTGAAAACCTCCCTGACAAACTCGATCGCCTTCTTCGAAGTTATCTTGCCATCCGGCTTTGCTTCAATCCACTTGGTGAATTTGTCAATAGCAACAAACAAATGAGTGAACCCGCTTGGTGCTTTCTTGAAAGGACTGACAATGTCTAGCCCCCAGACTGCAAAAGGCCAAGTCATAGGTATCATCTAAAGTTGCTGTGAAGGCATGTGTGTCTGTTGAGTGAAAAATTGATAGCGTTAACACTTCCGAACGACCTGGTGTGCATCTTCGACCGCTGCAGGCCAATAGAACCCTTGCCGAAAGGCTTTGCCAACTAAAGTCTTGGAAGCTGCATGGTTGCCACATACTTCTGAATGGATTTCTTCTATCAACTCTTTGTCTTCTGGAATCGAGATGCATCGCATCAAGATATTCGAACCTCCTCGTCGATAGAGTAGGTCATCCACCATCAAATATCCTCGACACCTTGCCTTTAACCTTTGTTGCTCATTATGATCTGGAGGCAACGTCCCCTTAGTCAAAAATTGGACAATCAGGTCACGCCAGTCAGTCTTTATGTTGATCATCTACCAGCACAGCAACATCGGTCGTTAAGACGTCAGACTGAGGGGAAATAGTGGGAGAATATAGGGTGTGTAAGAAAACACCGGGTGGGACAATCGACCGAGACGATCCCATCTTGGCTAATTCATCAACCGCTTGGTTATTATCTCGAAGAACATCAGTGAACTTCAGTCCATCAAATTTGTCTTCAAGCCTACTTACCTCTTGGCAGTAGTCAGCCATATTGTTATCCACACAGTTCCAATCATTAATGACTTGGTTGATGACCAGAGCCGAATCACAAAGATGTCAAGACGTTCAATACCGAGCGACACAATAATGCGCAAAACGTGTAGAAGAGCCTCATATTCTGTAGCGTTGTTAGACGCGCGAAACATGATCTGGAGGACATACCAGAGCTTTTCTCCTTGTGGTGAGATGAGCACAATTCCTGCACCCGCTCTAGGTAACTGGAGGGATCCATCAAAGTACATTTTCCAGTACTCAATATCTTGTGGTGCAGCCGGCATCTGAATTTCTGTCCACTCGAAATGAAGTCAGTTAACGCTTGTCTTTTGATTGCCGAGCGGGGTAGAAACGTAATGGTGAACTACTGCTCACTTGGCAATTTTTCCTTCGGCTTCTCGATTGTGGAGGACTTCCCTGAGTGCAAAGGTTGTTTGATCCTTAATAGGATGAGCCTGAAAATAGTGCTTCAACTTCCTCGAAGTGATCAAGAGCGCATATAGCAGCTTCAAGATCTGATGATATCGTGTTTTGGAGGCACTAAGGACCTCACTGACAAAATACACTGGGTGTTGTACTTTTTGTACGTGACCCTCTTCCTCTCGGTCGATCGCTAAGACGGTGCTCACAACTTGAGTTGTGGCCGATATGTAGAGCTGAAGCTTTTCTTGTGGCTCTAGAGGCACCAGGACTAAAAAATTGCTGAGGTGGATCTTCAACTCATCCAACGCCGACTGTGCCTCTGTTGTCTAGATGAAGTCATCCTGCTTTTTGAGTAGTTTAAAAATGGCAGACCCTGAACCCCTAGTCGTGAGATAAAGCGACTCAAGGATGCCATACATCCGGTCAGCTTCTGAACATCCCTTTGGGAAAAGAGTGAGCGCGAGTTCCTATTTCTCGTCAAGGTCGGCCCCTGTATAAGTGACCTAGCAGGGTCCTCTGGGTTGAGCAAAACTTCCTTGGTAGGGACATCATCGTCTGGATCTTGTCTTTGCTGGGCTTCTTCACAGGGACCTCCGTGTCAGTACGCTCCTGACTACCGACTGCCTTCTGGATCTCCAGTCGGTCGGACAACATCAACTGTCGGTTAGCCATCTCACAACTCTGCATATTGCAGTCGAAAGAATTCTGAAGGTCAGATTGGAGGGAGATGATTCCCTTGGGGCCTGACATCTTGAGAGTGAGATACGGGTAGTGCAAGACTGCCATGAATTTCACCATCGCCGGCCTGCCGAGGATGGCATGGTAGGCAGACTCAAAGTCGGCTACCTGGAAGATGACACGCTCAGTCCTTAAGTTCTTGCGGGTCCCAAAGGTGACAGACAGAGCGATCTGTCCAATAAGAACATAGGTCTTGCTGGGCACGATCCTATGAAAGGGAGAGGAACTCGGCTGCAAGTCACTGACCGACAAGCCAAACTCCATGAAGGTCTTGGTGAAGATCCAGTCCAGACTGCTTCCTCTGTTGATGAGTACTTTGTTGAACTTGACCCCCTTCATCATTGTTGCGAGCACTAGCGGATAGCGACCTGGCTTGGGTAGGTGCCTCGGATAATCCAATCGATCAAAAGTAATCGGTACTTCAAACCACCTCATGTACTCGAGCGCGGCAGGTTCTATGAAGTTGATCTCACGTAGCTCCAGCTTTCGCTTGTGCTTGGATATGTAGGCATCCGGGCCTCCAAAGATGAAATTGACTTCCTTCCGGGGCTCCTGGAACTCGCCATCCTCGTCCTTGTCGTCACCATCATTGGCTTTATCCTTGCCGTTGTGCCTTGGCGGATCTTTGGCCACCTTCAGTGTGGCAGTTACGAAGCCCTTCTGCTGGCAATAGTCCTTTGCTTTGTGGTTTCCCTTTGGATGCTATAGGCATGGGCCACCAGCAAGTCGTCCATGGTCTGCTGGTTCATCCGAGGATTTTTCCTCGTTCGGTCTACTACAGCGACCATGTTCTTAGTCTTCCGCTTCTTGTCCTTCTTGGAGGACTCCGGCTTGTCCGAGCGCTTCTCCTTGCCTTTGCCTCGGATGTCATACAAGGCCGATTCCCCGGATGCAAACTTATCAGCGATCTTGAAGCACTCTCGAGCGGTCAGCTTGAGGTCATGATTCCTCCAACCGATCTCCCAAACTAGCTCATTGCTCTGGACACCTTCTTGGAAGGCTGTAATGATTTATTGGTCCAAGACATTAGGGATCTCGGTCTTCTTGGTGCAGAACTGCTTGATGTAGTTGCGTAGGGATTCGTCAGCCTTCTGCTTGATTCGAGGGAGGTCGAAGTGATTTCCCGGCCGGTTGTAGGTAGCTTGGAAGCTCTCAATGAACTTCTTGTTGAGGTCCCCCATAAAGTAATCGACCTCTCTAGGAGTGATGTGAGCCAAATCCAAACTGCTGGCTCGAGACAGACCGGTAGATAGTTGGCCATCACATAGGTGTCGCCTCCTGCCGACCGAATCGCCATGCTGTAAAGTTGAAGCCACTCCCGAGGGTTGGTCTAACCATCGTACTTCTTGATGGGGACCGATTTGAATCCTTTTGGCTACCGAGCGTTACGAAGCTCTGGTATGTAAGCCTTGATCCCATCGAATTCATCCTCGTTAGGGGTGACCGACCTCCATCGTCGGTCTGGTGACTGGGAAGATGAAGACGCGCGACGATTATGGCGAAGGCGTACGTCATCGCTATGACGACGATGCCGATTGTCTTCATCATGGTTTTCGCACCGGTCCTGATCGTCTTGTCGACGTCGGTCATCGCAATCGTCGGTCGTTCTGTCGGTCATCCCGTCAGTCGTTCTGTCGATCATCAGTCCTTCGGTTGCAACGCTACTCCTCGTGGCACTGGTCATCCCGAATCCGCTCTACAGTGCGAGAGTTGATGGTATCTCGACTGTCATGGGTCTTATGGAATTCCTCAGATCGCTACGTTGTCGACCACGAGAAGTTGCATGACTAGAACTCGCCACTGATTTTGGTTCGTCCCTAGCCGTGTCTTGAACAACAGCTGCTTTGAGCATGGCTACTGCCTTATGCATCGCCGGAGTTTGGTACGCTGCATCAACCATCAAGCTGTCATGCAACGTCTTCGCTCTGGTGATGTTGTTCTGAGGGGTGTCGTAGACCTTGACGCCATCTACTTCAATCTCCTAGTCCCCGAGGTCGAGCCGTCACGCCGATCGGGATCCATGAGATCCTCTCGGTCGGCGGCGGTGACCGTTCGAAGGTGGTACCTCTTAAGAGTCATCATCCTTTTGGCCTTCCTCACCATGTCCATCGTTGTCGTTGGTAGGACCATTGTCATTGTTGTCATCATCCCCATCATCGGTTGGGTTCTCATGAACCTCGACCATATTAATGGCCAAAGGATAAAGGCATGTAGATCCATCTGAGTGCACATCAAAGGAGCAGACCGACTTAGAGTCATACCCAGCGGGTAGATCTGTGTCGCCGAATCCGAGTGGAACCAATGTAGGGATCAGATCTGACAGGCTCGGTGATCGGGCCATGAGATTGGCTGCGGCCGAGTCGGATCGATGGTCGTCGAGGCCTAGCGCTCCGTTGGAGTCGACGGTGAAATCGAGCGACCCAAAGGAGATCTTGAAGTCCAACGAGTACTGGATGATGGGAATCTCAGCCATCGAAGTCGACGGTGAATCCCGGCGAGCCTTGTCCCCTACTTGGCGCGCCAACTGTCAAGACTTCTACTCGGCAATAAATTTATAGGGCTACGTCAGGATTAAGAACTCGATGGTTAAGACACAAGACGCCGACTTAGACAGGTACGGGCCCTCTCGATGAGAGTAAAAACCCTACGTCCTGTGTTCTGTGATTTGTATTGATGTTGTGTTTCGGGTCCCTTGATGGGGGTTCCTTGCCGCCTTATATATCTGGTCGGCAAGAGGTACATGAAGAGTCCTACTCATGGTCTACAAGGATTCACATAGAAAGTCTATCTCTAATTGCCTTGTGCTCCAAGCCGACTCGGTCGGTTCCTTTATGAATGAGGTACCCAGTCATCTACCGACTTAGGCGTAACTATGGATACCCGTAAGGTAAGTATTCCACACAAACTATGTCCATGACTGTGAGGTCTTAATTTGTTCTTCTTGACATATGACCTTCGAAGTGTATTCTCTCCGTAGCCTAACATACAGAAGAGGGAAACAAACATTTACTAACATATGTCATACCATGCATCCTGCTACTATGAGATTGATACCTTTTCAATGTTTTTGTAAAAAATGTTAGCTACGTCATACGAGGTCCACATTATGTAAATAAAGTCTCACCTTGATTTTACAAAATTTTGCATCCCTCTTATATGTTACCATGAAGATTTTAAATTTTGTGGATTTTAATAATCTCATACTCGAGGGTCACAATTATCCAACGTAAACCATGGACGTTCAACATAGTTTGGCATCTCGTGGAAAACATATGGTTTTGTATATTCCATGAAAGGAAAGCAGCCATTCCTGGTACAATCAAGTATAGGAGCCTTTAGCATCATAAGGCACCACATTCATCATGATATCACATCTAAGTACCAGTGGAGAAAATCTGATTGCTTTACATGGATCTCTCATGAACAGATACACATAGCATAAGGCATTTGTTTTGCCTATCTGAAATGGACACATTTTTGTCTCTAGGACATGACGTCCATCAAGAAGTACTACAATATTGTCCATGCTATTTGTTTGAAGCATGTATTCTATATATTTTTGATAGCATGTATTCTATATATCTGAAAAGTGTTCCATTTAATACTTCATTCTATATATAGATTCCTACATAACAAATCCGATGAAGATGAAACATGCCTGCTAGTGGACATATGAACCACAAACTCTACACAATGAGGAGAAAACATTTCCATGCTCTTTCAAAGAGAAGGAAATAAACAATTGCTAAACACGATACAGAGATAGAAGGAAACAATATTGCCACTATCAAATCTCCTTTTAGGTTCTAAAATTATAGTCGTGGATACATCATTATATGTGACACCTCTGGTGTCAGGAACTCCCAACAGAACATCATAGGAACAACCTTACCTAGAATATGAGCCCACTCTAAAAAAAATTCGAACTAGTAATGATTCTATTCAAATGAAATTGAGCCAAAATTTGAATCAACTTTGAACTGCAAGTCAAAATTTTCACATAAAACTTGGTCCCACCAAAACTCTATGTTGTAGGGAGTGATGAAAAATAATTTTGAGCCAAATCTCAAATTTTGATTCCATCATAAAGTGGCCCAAATAAATACCGAAAAGTCCAAAAATGAACTAACTTTAAAAATTCCCTATTCAAATTCAAATTCAGTCTAAGGGGAAAACTTATTTTCTAAAGGTAGATCCCATCTTTCTTGACACACACATATTTTTATATTCTTCAGGGGAGCTATATAATTAAACATATGAAATTAACAAATTGTGCAGTTTTGAAATTAATCAAAAAAGAAAAGCTTCACGGATTCCACTTGTCAGCCACCCTTATCTTCCGCTGGTTGGCCGCCGCGGGCGGCACTTCGCCGCGTGGCCGGCGTCGAGTCGACCCCGCCCCCACCTGGTCCGAACCCGGGTAGCAAAACCGTGGCGCACCCCGGTTCCCCCCTCGTCTCCTCTCCCACTCTCTCCTTTCCTCTCGCACACACACCCGCCATTGAATCTCTCTCTAAGCTCTCTGCTCCAGGAGCGTGCATCCCACCGAAGCTCGAGCTCGGCCGTTGCAGCTGCGTCTGGTACTCCCTGCTCCTTCCCTAGGGTCCCCGTTGCTGCTCTCGGCTCGAACCTGCCGCGCGAGCCCATCTTCTCCGAGGCCGGCGAGCCCGAGTCCGAGCCACCTCACCGCCGATTCCTCGCTCTATGGTCAACTAGACTTCAATCCCTTGCAAACGAAGCTTGCTGATACTCCCCAGAGCACTTGTGACCTCTTGCATGTGTAGATCCTGCCATGGTTTCGATGGATTTGAAGCTTTCCTAGCCGCCGGCAAACTCCGCCACCCCGTCGTCGACCTCCGCCCTCCGGCCCTCCTACTCGTCGTCCAACCTCACGCCTCCCTTCTCCGTGCTCATATAAAACTCTCTGGCCGAGATTCAGCCCCTCTCCCTCCTTTTCCTTGTCACGCGACACTGCCGAACCCCGCCCCTGTTCCGCGCACAGCCGGCTGCTGATCTCCGGTCACCGCTGGTTGTCGCTGGCCCCTCCCAGAGATGTGAACCGACACGTAGACCATTTCCCCCCTTTGGCCCGACCCCAACCGAGGCTTGTAGCGCTCTATGGTGAGCTCACCGACCAGCACCGCCCAGCTCCGGCGAGAGCTCACCTGCGCGCGCGGGGGTGACGTTTGAAATGATTTTTCTTTTGAACATTTAATCCAGAAAATGAACTAAACTTGTAAAATCCATTGTGAATGATTTACTCGGTGGAAAATTGTGAAACAAAGTTCTCTGGACTCTCAAAACCGAGATCTAAGTAATGGAACTGGTCCCATAGCCTGATCTATGATAAATATTTTTGTGGATTTATTTCTTTGTTATGCTTGTTTGGCCAATATATGAGAATATATGACTTTTTAAATGAAATGGTTTGGCACGCAGGCCATCTATGTCGAATTTAACTTGAATATGAATTAAAATGTTCATGTCATGTTAGAGAATCTAAAGTTATGCATTTATCTATGCTTAGGACCATTTAAATGCTAGGGAAATAATATTCATGCTATAATACTCATTCTTGTTCTGTAAGTCATAGTTTGCCATGTACCATGTCTTTGTGCATTAAAATAAAATTCTACTACTAAGATTTTACATGCAATGATTTATTTCATCTCGAGCATGTTAATATTTGTCATTTTTATAGGAATTAAATGGTGCACCTCCTTTCAATGAAACTCAGTCCAAATATCACCCCTGATATGTTCTACTTGTAGTAAAGTGCTCAAGGCCATACCTCTTCCAGAACCGTGTTCAAATAATTAATGTGGCTTATAAGCTTAATAACACATACAGGCACTTCATGCTTAGCAGCATGCATCTGCACATTAAGATATAATTACCTTGTGTTAACCATTAACCATGTTCATATACAATTGTATTGCTCAAATCAGGACATGCACAATGTATTAACAAAGAAGAGTCAATGAAGAAATACAGAAAATAAAGTAACTAAACTATCAAAAATCATCCTTGGTGCTGGTGGCAATTAATAGTATATGAATTTGTCCCTTGCATGGCAGCATACCCAAAACATGGAAATATTATTTGATCGTTACCCGCTACCGGAATGTTTTGCACACTTATATTGATTGCAATCAACACACACGCCTTACCTTTATATGCTGTTATTAAGTTAACTTTCTGGAGTCCATGAAGAAAATACACTTAATGCGCTCGCCCTATGCCTCTACTTTATATATATATTACATTTACTGAATTAATCGACACCTGCGTATCATACCTGTCAGTCTTAATTAAATAGACTGCCATGCATCTTCTCTCACGCACCGCATCGCATTTGCATCATGTAGATACCGAGGTGAACCACATGAAGGCGGGAACGGAGCAGGAGCCAGAAGAACCAGGTGGTGATCCCGCTAACCAGGAACAAGCTCAAGGCAAGCCCCGGTGGCATCCCACCAAGTTTTAACCTTTTTATTTTATCACTAGATAGTGTGATGTAGGTTTGTCTGTGCATTAAGTTTATAGAAGTTGTTTGAAAACCTAGTATTGAGTAGGTTCCCTTTTACCCAATGAGAGCTTCAGGACGGTAGTGGCTTGCTTAATTAGAACGATGAGTCATTGAGTGGTATGGAGACCACTCGTAGTTGAGTCGTATATCTCACTGGTGAATGGTTATAGAAAGGCTTTGAATGAGATAACAATGAAGACCGGATGAGCAACTAGGTGGAAAGGGAAGGACAGCTTGTCTTCAAGGAGGTAACCCCGTCCGAGTCACTTAAGGCCCGTGTCGTGTCCGGTCCTATGAGGTCATGTTTGAACGTACTGTTTGCATGCTATAGTTATGGGCCCAGTAAACTGATATAGCTACAACTACTGTCTAGTCGGAAGATAGCCTTCTCCCTTCTTTGGTGGAACTGGGGCTGAGAGGAGGGAGCAATCTACCCACGGATGGCGGCATGGGGCACATCGCGTTGGGGGACCCTTCTCGGGGGAGTCTGGAGCCAGAAGACCTTGTGGTACCACAGTGAAAGGTTGCTCCATATGGCTTCCATGAAGCACGCATGGATCGTGCAAGCAGGTTTCTTCTGCAGGATATAAATCGATTCGAGTCGCTGCCCCTCACAATAATGAGTACCACTTGATCGCTGCTTTGAAAAGTTGTTGGAATCCATTAATATGATGAATGGGTTTAATATTGCTGTATGGAATTATTACTAATTGTATTGCAACCATGATTGTTGTAGTTATAGTGCAAACTTAATTTATTATTTTGCATGTCAACTTGTTGCAAAAACTTGAAAAATAAGGATTCACTCTTAGGCTGGTTTTTTGGCAACATAAACTCTACTCTTAGCCTGTGCATGTCTAGGAGTCAGCTGTAGATGGCTATTTTGACGGGTCAGTCTTGTTGAGCATTAGTTGCTCAGGGTGTAGCTCTATGTGGTTTTTAGATGATCAGGGTGGCCAGATTCCCGATATTTGGAACGTCGAGTGGGAACCCTGCAGTCCATAGGAGAAGTTCTTTGTTGCTTGCCGGTACAGTGTCATGGGCATGACACTTATCAAGACCGGATCTACTTCTATGTATCATCATGAGAGAACGACTGTATCTTAAGTATCTCGTTGAACCCTTTTATTCACTGTTGAACTATTCTGCTTCCGCACTTTTAAAACTATAATTTGTAAATTTTAATTCAGATTTATTTAAAACTTTATACTCTATCTATGTTCTTGTTGTAACTATATTAATTTGCCATTAGTTGTAGTATTGGGCGTCACAGCGCGTGTCGCCACCCGAGAAAGATCCTGGAACGGAATCGTCTCTATGGTAAGGCGGTTCTGTTACATTGTATTCTGATGCAATAAGTGCCCTAATAAAGTATGGAACGAAAACATTTGCTAAAATAGTTTCGATACTGAAACTATGATGTCAACAAAGAGGAATTCTCCTCTAGACAACAATGGATATGGCAAGATTTCTTTTACCATCTGGATTTAACATATAGCAAGTATTGCATACAAATTTTCTTTCTTGTCTATAGAAAGACTTAGCATGCCTATTTTGGTCGTCCAATCATAGAGATGATAAGAAAATTATCGTCAATTCCACTGGTCAAAACACATTTGCAGAACCTTTAGATTTTGTGGACACGACATGTAAAACATGGGAATTAATTTTGATGCCCTATTTTTTAAAATTCATTGTCAGGCACTTCTTGATATGCAAGAATATATATGTGGTCTTACCATTGCATGGATTGTTCAGGTATTCATGGTTCTTTAGATGCATCTACATGATGGTCACATGTGTGTTTCTCATTCACATAACAACCATGTCTTTAATAAGATAAATGCTCACTTCATTAGCAGATATTCCTGAATGTTGGATTCATTCAATCCAATAGGACAATCCTGTCAAGTTCCAATGCTTACAATGACAATTGTATGCCATATGGAATTAAGGTCCAGCACTAGTCCCATATATCCATACTCAAAATGGTTTCATATATTCTCTCCTCCTGAGAATCAAATCACTTCCATGATCATGTTTGGAATTGATACATACTAACATCTTGTTAGTCACATGTGGCTTTACACACCACATCACTAAATTCCAATTCACTCAACTGCAATCAAATGGCTCCTCCCATCACAGTTAACAAGTGGACACTTGGCCTCATGATAAGAATATTTTCCATTTGCAAAATTGGTATTGCCCTACGCATACCGAAATCACCATCTAAAGCATATATCAAAAAAGCATTGGCATCAATAGAGGTATAATTATCCATCAATTCACAATACCTTGAGTCTCTTATGAGGACTCATTCATTGCTCGTATGTTTATACTTGAGGATTATTCTGGCGGGCATTAGGGGGAGATTTATACCAAGAAGAATGTCAGGAATAAGAAGGAATGTCATATACATTTACATTCAGGCCTCATGTCCACGTAACAATAATTTGAACCTATTGTTGAGAATTTATTTATTTGCAATCATATTGCAAATAGTATGCCATATGCATTTATTTGTTCTGAAGGTGTCATCACATCATATTTCCTATGCCAGAAAGAGTGTAAGTACCTAATAAAATACCACTCAGCTCCCAAATCAAAAGAAGAGGGGGAGAAGTATGGCCACAAGGGAACGAGCTTCTTGCAAGCATCCTCGAGATGAGGGAGATAATATCCTCCATGAAGGTAAATTCAAATCAACAATGAGTTGATTGATACCTTCTAGATATTTATTATCCAAAGCCTATGTATTATAACATCCAAAAGACCACAAATTAAAGCGTCGAGTCATTGGAACATCCTTACTTGAGCGTTTGCGAAATACATGAAGTTGACAAGGATTACATTTCCACAAATTATATTGGTTCTATTGAATAGATAATTCAAAGACTACAAAGTGTCGACATCTCCTCAAGATTACTTCACACCTTCAACTAGACCGCGACCAAATTTCTAGATAGAGTGCTACAACATTCAAATTGGTCGAACTAGAGGTTGTAATTAAGGAGACATGCTTTCGCACATAGTGAGAAGTAACACCTTCTCCTTACATACTCGTCCCTATGGAAGAATAATGGAATATCCATTCCGTTAGGCGGTGAATAGCGAAGCTTGTAGCATAAGGGTTTCTGTAGAGATTTGATATCAATCATGATGTTACATACCCAAAGTATGTGTGGAAATTACGTTCCTACATTTAAGATCATTTGTAGATCAAAAGAATTGGATAGGTTCAACCACATAAGTTCAAATTGATGAAACTCCGTATGCTGAATCAAAAGTCAAATCACAATACATATTGTGTACATAATTTGACAGCCACTATGTGACTTGAGCAGTTAACTTGTTTGTGGTACTACTAACTAAGTGAGTTCCTTCCTTCTGTATAAGTGATACTCATAGTACAATGATTGCATCTGTTTTTGTACTAAAATCCTAATTGGATTTTATATCATCTCAAAACCATACACAAGAAAGCATGCAATCATTAATGACAGAAATTGAAATGAATGATTTGGGTAAATCAAATTTAGCTTAAGTTCCTTTACCACTTGAGAATATTCCTTCAAGAATATCAGTCAACTATATCAATTCATATTGTATATCAATATCAGAGTCATATAAGATAGTCATATTCAGTAAGTACTTATTGTCTTTCAGTCCAAAAATATGAATCCAACTACATTCATACATCAGACTGAGAAATGAAAAGACATTAAACTTAAGTTCGTGTCAATGCCATCAAAGCGCACATATATCTTGCAAATAGCGACATTCCTAATATTGCTTTTGCCGATAGATTGCTAGCTCAAATTGCTACTCTATAAGGCAATTTGGCAAGAGTTAACGAGGATGTTCATAGATATTCTTATGGCATATATGATCTTGATTTGTTCAAGAAAATTAAGACTATTGTCAAATATGCATATATTAGCCATGTAAATAAACCCCATAATGCTAAGATATACAAACTAATTTTATGGTGGAATTGAATGTAGACATGATCAACGAGATTCCAGTTACTACATCACTTATCATTCTCAAACATCACTTATTCTGCATGTTACATTGTTGAATATTTAATAACTATATTAACTATGTAGTATTGGTTCCATTATTGAACCATTAACTATGATCCACATTGATAGTTATTTTCGTATTGCATAAATGCAGCCAGACTACATAGAGAGCAGTATGTTCATTTCTCCCAATTGTAGCATCCTCATGTACCATAGCAGATTGAGGAGCTAAACATCTTGCAAATTAAATCTATGATAAACTCATATAGTATTTCCTTATGTGTTACAACATTTAGAGAAGAATCCTTCTGAAAAGTAACATGTCCAAACATCATATTTCATTCTTTTCCTTTGTGAGTTTTTCCTATATGGTTTCTAGCAAAAGGTTTTTAACAAGGCAATATAAATACAAGTAAATATCATATCTCCTAATTTTTTGCTACCAGGGGTTTTAAAAGGTGATATTAAATGAGATAATATTGTCCTCTAAAATCACTTATGGATTTTTTTTCTCGAAAGGGTTTTTCTCATATGAGTTTATAGTGGGATAATATACAATTTTATGTTGTGTCAATTTCTCTTGATTTTCCCACCGGGTTTTAAGGAGTTTTTTCACAACATACTATGATGTAGATCCTCCTATTTTTCCTATAGGGTTTTTGGAGGAGTTGTACGATGGTCTACGATGACGATCGATTAATCAAGGGGGAGTGTTATAAATCCTTATGATGAATTATTGACCAATCACGCTAGTCCACCATGATTATAATGTAAACACATTGTAAGCTTTATGACCATTATGGGTCACCCCAAAAGGTATGAATGTTTTGGTGATTAGATGACAAGTATTTATTGCACTTAATGTCTACTTGAGTATTGTGCATGTAGGGTCTATCTATCAACTCAAAATGAGAACACAAGGAATGTCGCCTTGATGATCAATGAGGACTCAGTGGAGTGCCATGAAGATCTTGATGGAGATTCGTTGTCATGGAGATGGATCAAGGCTAAGGACAGCTAGGTCTAAGTGTGTTGTGATCACTTGGCTAGTGTGTAGGTTTGAGTCCATAGGAAAAACCGGACTATCAAGAGGGCAAAAGTTATTCTCTTAGGCTTCTCTAGGGTTAGATTGTTGGGATGCTCTAAAGCTCTAGTACACTTGGAGTGGCAATGGAGAAAGATTGATCAAGATTTGGAAGCTTGAAGACGAGTCAAGAGGACATCAAGTTTCAGCTTCAGGACAGGTCATCATAAGGTACAATGACTGGACACCGGATCGACTCAGGAACATGAACGTAAAGTCGATGGATAGGAGCCAAGTCGATGGACATGAGCGAAGTTGATGGACAAAGTCGATGGCACTCAGGAGGGTGCCATAAGGTACGATGAGGTAGCCATAGGATACGGTGAGTCAAGAAGCATGGAAGTGGCCAAAACTCAAAAAATGCCATTGACGTTATGGTGGGGTCATCATAAGGGACGATGGCTAGAGGAGTTGAAGTGGCCAGAAAATTGTACTCTCTGGAGTCGCCATAAGGTACGGTGACCTAGATGATTTGTGTATAGAGAGGCACTAGAGATCAGAGGTTGCCGTACGGTCGAGCTGAGGTCAATGTATTGTATGATGACTATTCTTAGAGGTCGTTGTATTGTACTGTGGTACATTACGGCAATTGGTTCTTGGTTGCGTCAGCATTTTGGCAACAGCTAGTAGAGTAGTTCGATACTATATATAGATGTTTTTGGGGTCTTTCCGACCTCTCTTGGTCATTTGGAGAGGTGGGCAAACTTGGAGAGTGCCAAGAGGAGAAGAGGAGAAACTAGAGCAAAGATTGGAGCTATTTTTTAGTGTCTTGGAGAGTAACACAAGAGCATCCCGAATCTCTAGCCTAGGAATGGTTGTAGAGAGGATTAGTATTGTTACTCTTGGTCTATGTCATGGTCTAGACTGGTTTGGTGTTGATGATCGAGCCTATTATTATCATGACGTGTTGTGAAGATCGTCACAAGTCTGTACAAGGTTTGAGCTTACCTTTGAAAGGAGCATCATGAGAGAGCGTCCATGCGCACACTCTGGGAGTGCAGCAAGTCCTTGAGGGGGGCAAGCTTATGCTCAAAGAGCCGAAAGCTCGATGAGCACTGGTCACGCAACCACGGCGTCATTGTGGGATTGATACGGGCTTGTGTGCAAGGACGCCGGTTGGTGGCATGAGAGATCAATACTCCGGACGGAGTCAATCCAACGAGGACTAGGAGGAGGCACCATCCTCACGATATCTCCGGCTAAAAATCAATGAGCATTCTCTAAACTCCTTCTTAATTCCACATTTGTGTGTGAGTAGAGTTAGGGCTGCTATATGGTTGCTTGCTTATTGATTGTTTTGCTATGCTCTCAGTCCTTACTACTTGCCCTTAACCCTCGTGCAACTTGTGCTTATTTATCTCATCACTAGAATCGCCAAAGTAGACTCCTTGTGTCTTGTGCCTTGTTCTTATCTACTAGACTTGTATGCACTACAAGAAAATTGGGGTATTGCCACGGTGAAATATTGTGGCAATAGGGCCATAATGGTTGTGATATCTTCACGTTGCCACCAAATTCATTTCATGGGCTGTCGTGGCAAGTAGTAGCGTGGCAATAGGCTTTGGCAACCACTTTTGTGCTTGGTTGCAATAGTCATAGTAATTGCAATGAAATGAAATGTTGCAATAAATAGTAGACACAATGACAATTAAGTGGCAAAAAATGGATATTGCAACAAATTCAAAAAAATGAAAAATATAAAACTATTGCAAGCTCTAATTGCTTGGAGCATGAGTCAATCTCTAGACCTCTATAGTTATCAAAAAAATTCTTTACCACCACGCTTGTCGAGGGTAGAAAACAGGGTTCCACATGGAACCCCCTAGGGACCCACACGCGTCCGGGTCCTTTGGCCCGAATGAATCGCCCCCAAGACATCACTCGCGCTGGCCTCCACAAAAAGCGTCTCTGTGACGGTCAAACCTTAGGGCAAAGGCAGGTCGCGTTCCGCTCGACCCCCGACTCGCTCGACCCCTCCCCCCCCCCCCCCCCCCCCCAAGGGGCAAAGGCAGGTCGCGTTCCGCTCGACCCCTGAGCGGTTGAGGGCACGCCGCGCCTGGCTCGACCCCACAAAGGGGGTCGAGGACAAATCGCTCCGCCTAACAGGATCCAAGCGAGGCTCACCCTCCC
Organism: Eleusine indica; assembly: GCA_030378355.1. Lineage (NCBI taxonomy): Eukaryota > Viridiplantae > Streptophyta > Magnoliopsida > Poales > Poaceae > Eleusine > Eleusine indica. The sequence continues at coordinate 19,939,492 of CM059494.1, forward strand.
AAGCGAATGACACAACTTCTCGTTTGAGCTCGTCTTCTCCGAGACAAGGGCGGTTGTTTCACTAACACTGTGGCCATGACGACAGTGCTGGCCCCCCATAACAATTGGATAAGCTCTACCTCCGTCAACTCCTATCAGTGGGGCTCGAACCGCGACGGGATGGGATGACAGACCCCTGACCAAGCCAGGAGTGGCGGAGTGGAGAAGCTCGATTGCCTTATCAGCACGGGACGGATTTCAACTCCAAGCAGGCCCGGACAGGCGCAACCCGACGCGATGTCCCCTAATATTAAAAAATTGCTACACTACAAAGAAATCAGGGTATTGCCACGAGTCACATTGCAACAATAAACTTTTGTTGCAATAGACATTGGGTTATTGCCACCATATTCATAAATGGTTGCGACATGTGGACAATATTGCCACTGAAAACTTGTGTGGCAATATTCATAAATTTTGTTGCAATAGTCAGACTTTATTGTGACCATTAACAAAGTGGTTGCGACTAATTCATATTATTGCAACCAATTTTTGGTGTTGCCATGACGTTGAATTTCGTTGCTAAACCATGGTCTGCAAATTGCATCGAAAGATGAAATGGTTGCAATAGAGAGGAGTTATTAGCCACAACAAAGAAATGGATGCAATACTCATAGTCTATTGCCACAGTTTTTTTGCTATTGCCATGATTTCTATTATAGTTTTCCATTTTGTAAGATGAGATATACTAATATTATTTGCAGCGTTGTCGGTATTTAGATCACCGGCTAGTAGAATTTGTTCAAGGGGGCACGCGTTTCGGGCTCGGCGATGGCTAAGCATGAGGACACGGGGGGTTATACTGGTTCGGGGAAGTCCCCTACGTCCAGTTCTCGGGCCTGCTCATGTTACTTGCTCCGGTGGGGGAGTACAACGGTGGTGAGAGAGGAGAGGGCTCCAAGTCTCGGGTGCGAGTGGGGTGTGTGTGTGTTTTGCTCTCTATCGTCCTCCGTGAAAGAGGCGCGGGCCTCCCATTTTATACTCTAAGGGGAAGGGACCCATGTTACAGAGAGAGAGAGAGAGAGAGAGAGAGAGAGAGAGATTTCTACATGTGATGAGTCGGTGGAGGCATGCTGGAGAAGGCGAAGCCCTTGGTTGGTGGCGTAGTCTTAGATCCTTGTAGGCCCCATCGTCCTGGTCTCGCGTTAGAGGGGCGGTACTGCGTCTGAGCGTGCCCCCGTTCTCCGTCGTCGGGTCAAGTCCCACCCTTGTTCCTGTAGTCAGCGTGTTCCGCTGTGTGCGGGGAAGTGCAGCATGGTCATTGTCATGTCATTCAAGCAAGGTTCAATCTAGCTGTCCATCAAGCCGTCCTGCACCATCACCATTAGGTGTGTCATCGGGCGATGGCAGCACAGTAAGCCTCGTCATGCCTGCCATCGTCAGCGGGCGCTAGTGATGATGACGGGGGGGGGGGGGCAGGTATCCGGAGAGATTTGACTCTTTGATACTGTGTATGCGTAATAGGCATGGCATTTAAGGCCGTGTGGTTGGCAGTTGTTGACCGTTGGCTCGCTCGACCCCCTCCGTCGGGGTACGTCGCGTCGGGTTGCGCCTGTCCGGACCTGCTTGAAGTTGGAATCCGTCCCATCCTTACAAGGCAATCGAGCTTCTCCACTCCGCCACTCCTGGCCTGGTCAGGAGTCTATCGTCCCATCCCGTCATGGTTCGGGCCCCACTGATGGGAATTGATGGAGGCAGGGCTTATCCAATGGTTACGGGGGGCTCGTACTATCGTCATGGCCACAGTGTCAGTGAAATAACCATCCTTGTCTCGGAGAAGACGAGCTCAAATGAGCGGTTGTATCATTCGCTTGGGAGGGCGAGCCATGCTCGGATCCTGTTAGGTGGAGCGATTTGTCCCCGACCCCTTTGTGGGGTCGAGCAAGGCGCAGCGAGCCCTCAACCGCTCGGGGGACGAGCGGAATGCGAGTTGAGGGAGTGGCACGGTTTTTGCGGCCAAGGTTTGACCATTGCGGAGACGCTTTTTGTGGGGGCCTGCGCGGGTGACGCCTTGGGGGCGATTCGTCCGGCCCAAAGGACCCGAATGCGTGTGGGTCCCTAGGGGGTTCCATGTGGAACCCTGTTTTCGACCCTCGACAGTAGCCCCCGAGCCCCCGAGCGAGTCAGAGAGTCATTCGGGGGATTTTGCATCGGTGTGAGAGGGTAGTACGAAGTCGTTCGCGGGTCACCTGACTTCCTCGTAAGGAGTGCACACAAGCGCACCTGACGGGTGTAGCCCCTAAGCCAGAGGGGGAGTTTGGTTGAAACTCACGCTTTGAATTGAAACATCGTAAGATGGTTTGGTCGTTCGTCTGTCGGCTTGATACGTCGGGTGTAGCCCACGAGCCAAAGGAGGAGTCCGTGCGGACTCGTTCTTTGGCTTTATGTATCTGAAATGATCACGGGGGTGCCATGGGACCCGTGTTCCTTGGGCTTCATCCCTTGGGCCGAGCAGACGGCGCAGTGTGTCATGGAGGAGGGTTTGCCTAAAAAGCCGGGACATGGCGCTGTCAGCATGACAAACCTCTTGTCTCTTTTTGGTGTGTAGTGCACAGGGGTATCTTTCAGTAGGGCCCAGATCTGGCGTGCTACGCGTCAAGGAAATCCGAGGCCGGTGCCCTGCTCTAAGGCGAGTTCTTTTCTCCTTTTTATGGCGCGGGGCGTGTGACACCGTCAGTGGCGCCAGACTCTTGTTTCCATGTGGCGTGCAAGAGCCCCTCGTGAACTCACATCGGGCTTGGTGCCTGTGCAAGGAATCCGAGGCTTGGGCCTAGCTTGGCTATTTAAGGGAGCAGCTGGGTAGTGTTCTTCTTCATTCCCACACCTAGGTTTACACACCGAGCTCTGGGATATCTGGGGCATGACCGACTCTCGCTTAGTGGTCCGTTGTTCTCATGGCTGTCGGGTGCGACGATGTCCCTGGCGATGAAGACGGGGATGAAAACCTGCCGGCAGTAGGTCCCCGGCTGCCCTGGGGCGGCCGTCCTGTCAGTTGCGGGAAGGTTGGCTCAACTCCCAGTACGTCCTCCCCTTGTTGGGGTGAGGTGGAGATATAGGGGCCCTCTCATGGAAGGTCACCATAGCTTATTAGGTCCCCTCGTGTTCGTCCTCGGTGGCGTCGGTAGGAGCAAGGTCAAGAAGAGGCTTCGAACCAGGCTCCCTTTTGACAGGGGGGTCCTTAGTCCCAAGAGGCGGCTCCAGCAACAACCATACGGTGCGGTTGAGCTACTCGCCTTCTTTATTGGGAGGGGGGGGGGGTGGGAAAGGCTGGCCTTAAATGAGGGCGTCTTTCCCTGACGATGAAGCATCACAGGCGCTTTACCTTGGATGTACCCACCGAGGTGTGGGTACCGCCTTTCCCTTTGTAGTAGACCTCTCAGGTCAACCTTTTCTCTTGTTTCTCTTTCTTCTTTTTTCCTGAGTCCTTGATACTCGCTTTGTAAGATAATAGAGGGAGTTTGTAAGAGTTGGCCTTAAGTGGTCTTCTTATATAGGAATAATGGATGAGACCCCATCGTTGGGTCTTGTTTGGCGATGCCGGCCCTCGCGTCCTCGCTCGATGCAGATGGATCGGTCAAGCGACCGTTTCGACTTTTTTGTTTTCTCCTTCCTCGTCCTATTCGTGAGACGGAGGATAGAGCTGGGCCATGTTTTCGCCTCATTTGTGAAACATGGTTGATCGATGAGCTGCTATTGGGTTCGTTCAAGTGAGGTCTCCGGTCCCTCGTCGACGGGGTCCCAGCGAACCAGTTGGTGGCCGACGTCGGTCAAGTCTCACAGGGTCGACCGAGTCGCTACTGCAAGACACGATTAGTCGAGTTTTGCCCCGTTCACCCCACTCCTCATCCACGAGCATGGGGGCCTTTACGGGAAAACTTTGGGTGCGAGAACTGAAGTGCCGCAGGTGGAGGGGCTTGACTCCTTAAATTGCAAAGAGATAAAAGAGAGGCGCGGGAGTTTCGACTGGTTCTGAACTGTCTTCCCACTGCCCGAGATAGAGGTGGCGTATTTACCTCACACGTGCATTGTGGTAGGCCCGGGTGAGCTGTCGCGCCGCCTTGTTTCCCGCAATGGTGGGGCCATGAAGTCATGGAGCTGTTTTGGGAAACGGAAGTTGTGGAGTCATGGGGACGTGGATAGAATCGGAGGAGACGTGGAGGCATCCGAACCACGAATCACGCAGTTGAGGAGTCATGGCCCCTTACCTCGGGCTAGTCGTGGCTGGTCCCTTAATCAAGTCAGAGCGTGTCTCTTGAGGGCGCCTTGCCTACTTAAGTCCGCCTTGGCTCGTCTTCTCTTTTTCTTCTTCTTCTGGCTCTGCGCCTGCTTCCCCTCCCTCTTCTAGCTCTCAAGTGCGTCTGGGATCTTGGTGTCTGTTTGGTTGCTCTCCGTCGTTCTTGCTTCCCTCGTACCTGCCTCCCTACCGGATCGCCGCGATGGCCTTGCTGGACTGAACCGCCTAGGCCCGTTCATCCGTGAGGATGTCGTAGATGGAGAGCTTGGTGGAGGCCACCCTCCTTCCCGCTCTCACCAATGCGGTGGAGTGGATCGTGCCGGAGAACAAGACGGCGTCCGACGGGCTACGTCGTCTCTCTCGTGCCATTTCACGAGAGGGGCGTCGGCTCGCCGGGGAGTAAGTTCCTCCACGGACTACTGCATCACTACGAGATCGAGTTGTAGCATCTGAATCCCAATGGGGTCCTCCACATCGCCCTGTTCGTTGCACTATGTGAGGGCTTCTTGGAGATCCATCCTGACATCGAGGTATGGAAGTACTTCTTCTCCCCCTCACTGTTCATGAGGTCCACGGACAACGGGGTGTGTCCCGTTACCCTTCTGTTGCAGCCTGCGCCTTATCCAGAAGAGGGCGCCGGAGTACATCTCGGTTCCTTTCCCTTCGAATGTGCCTGGATGGCATTCGAAGTGGTTCTACCTACGCAATTACCCAGCGGGCACGTTCCCGACGTTCATTGGTCGATCGATCCGGGAGGCGCCAGTGTCCTGGAACTGGGCGTGATGAAGAAGGACATGAAGTCCGTCGGTTACGCCATCCAGGCCATCCGGCACCTGAAGGATTGAGGGCTTTCCGCCGTCGGCGTCGCGGGGTGGTGGTTTCAGCGGTGCTTCATCCCGCTCGCGGCCAGACCCTCCCGATGTTCCAGGTGGGGCACGAGGAGCGTGGCGTCACCAGCGCTGTTGTGGTCGTGGAGGAGCTGACGGACCGCTCGGTTGTGGTCGAGCGGATCAGGACGGTGCTGCTGTTCGTGGATGGCGTCTGGCGGATCCCTAGTAGTCCGCCCATGCTCCTGTCAGATAGGGCGGTCGATGTGGTAGGCTCGCCTTTCTTTGTTGTTCCCCTGGTTCGGTCACTGGACTTGCTTTTTGTTTTTGACATCCTCTTTTTGCCTTTCGGATACAGTCCGACTTGACGGCACGTTTCCGTCCTCACGCCTTAAAGCTGCTGGAGGATGCGCCCTTGAGGGCGGCACAACACTTTAAGGACGCAAAGGCCCTAGAGGCAAAGAAGCAAAAGCAGAGCGCCAAGGACTCGACGCTTCGCCGGCAGTTGGATCGTGAGAAGAGGAGGGCGCGCCGGGCGCGCCGCCGAGACATGGGCGAGGCCACGGATACGGAGTCCCTGGCCTCTTCCGATGAAGACGATGATGACTCAGGAGCGAGGGAGATGACAGAGGGCACATCGCCCACCCTTCTGGACGTTGCGGTGGACGGCGACGACGAAGTCAACGCGGGCCTAGCGACGGCGCTGCATGTCGCCCCTTTCATCGAGGGCGTGACCTCGGGTGCGCATGATGTCACGCCAGAGGCCCATCAGGGGGAGCTGGCGGCCGCCGAGGGAGCAGGGGACCCGATCGAATCGCGGGCCTTGAATGAGCACGCCGTGCGGACCGAGGCCTTGGCGCCGACAGAAGCAAAGTGGAACAGCCCCCGAGACCGAGCGAGCTAGTCGAAGGTGGCGGGGGTGGTGACCAGTCGGTCGCCGAACAGGAGGTCGATACTCCCCCCCCCCCTCCACGTGAGAGGAACCGAGTGCAGACCCTGCCGTCGACGCCTTGCGGAAGCGTAGGGCACGACACAGACTCGGTTGGTGGCGCACCTGTGTCAAAGCGTCGGACCATCACCAAGAGGCCTCACACCAGGCGCTATACGCCCGCAAATTCCCTGAGGGTGGATGTGGCAGCGAGGATGCGCGAGGGGACCAACGGCATCAGGTTCTCCGGTCATCGGCGCTTCATCCAGCGCGTCGGTGGATGTCGGGGTGGCGGTCCAGAAGCATGGTGCCACAGCGTCTTTAGAGGAAGCCACGACGCCGGCGCCGTCTGTGCCAGGAGCACCTATCGTGCCCCGCGCAGAGGTCATGGCGGTGATGGAGGCCGGCTCCTCGGCGGTCCCGGAGACTGTCACGGCGATGCCGGCTCTTGGTGTCCCTGTGAGCGGTGCCGGTAGAGCGGCTCATCGCCCGGCCGTCGATTGATGAGGGGGTGGCTACCTGCAGACGATGCGTCAGCCTCCGCCGTGTGTCCCGACGGATTCCTCCGTCGTGTCTCTGGAGAAGAAGCGGTTCTTCGACAACTGCAACGCCGTTAGCGCCGACTTTGCTAGGTATTCCGGTGTGGTGACCCGGAGGTACAGAGAGGAAGGGCTATCCTTGCCGACTTTGGTATCCTTGCTGACCTCTGCGACGCCCGCCTCGAGCTAGGGGCGACAAAAGGGCGCGTGGAGGAGCTTGAGGCGGCATTGAAGGACGCCGAGGAGTGAGGTTCTGAGGTTCAGATGGAGCTGTACCATTTGCAAGCCACGGAGGAGCAGCATGGAGACCGCCTGGATCGACTGGAGATGGCGCTCGAGACTGCGCAGAAGGAGCGCGACGACGCCCTGGCTCAAGTCACTGCCCGGGCTGAGGCTGTGCAGAGGCTGGAGGACTCACTGCGCTCGGAGAGGCAGCTACGTGATCAGGACATGGCCATAGCCGAAGCTTCGGCTGATGCGGCGGCCACGCATCTGGCATATTTGCAAGAGACCTACAAGGCCGGGGAAGGTATGGCTCTTTTTCCTCTCTTCCGTGCATGCTCTTGATTTTGAGTTACCCCTTATCGCCTGGATCGGTCGGTGCAGCACTGGGGGAGAAGCTGGCCAAGGCGGAGGAGTCCCTTGGTCGAGAGGTCACGGAGAAGACGAAGTTGCGCGCCATGCTAGGGAGGGTGGCTCAAGAACTTCAAGTCCCTGTTGAGCCTGGGGCCTCGATGGCGCTGCAAGTCGGGCATTTGATGTCCTTGGGCCGCGAATGGGTTTGGTGCGGTGTGCGCTTTGGCGTGCGTACCATGTTCGCCGTGCTTGGGACTCACTTCGAGGAGATGGACTAGGAGGCGTTGAGCGTCGGCTACCTCGACCACACCCCCGAGGAGATGGTGCGGATCTATGCTGCCTCGGAGCCTCATGCTGATGTCTTGGCTGCAAAGTATGAAGAAGAGGCGCACCCCAAGGTGGACGAGGAGAACTAGTTAGTGGTCGCATTTCTTAGCTTTTATTTCCAGAAAAATGGGTCATCATGCCCTCTATCGTGTAATAGGTTTAGATTGTGAAGTTTGTGCTTGCTTTCTTTCGTTGGCCCGTGGTGGCCTCAAACAATTTTTAGTTCTTGTTACTTAAACTACTTTGCGTTCTTGGCCCGTTGCCCCTCTCGTGCTGGCTCACAAAGCCTGAGCCCCCGAGTTCCTTGGAAGTTTAGCCTCGCTGGTGATCGCCGTTGTCATGGCCGCTGGGGCAAGCACGACGTTGCTCCGTCTGACTAGCTCGACAATGAACCACTTATCTCGTGGTTTACTTTGTTTGCCGGCATAGCGAGGCTCGGGGTCAAAAAGGAAAGGAAAGTTTTTTGAGAGAAAAAAGAGGCACGCAGCGTGAGCCTATTGTGCCTTTCCAGCCCCCGAGTGACGCTTGACCCCTCGAGTGACGCTTGACCCCTTAGGAGGGGTCAAGCGTCACTTAAGAGCAATCGAGGTGTACCGAGAATGCTTCAAACAAAGAACTAGGGGTAGAATTTACGTAGCTACGAGATGTTCCATGCGTTCTTGAGCTTGTCGCCCTCCATGGTCTTCAGCTTGTAAGTGCCGGGTCGGATGACCCGAGAGACGATGTACGGTCCTTCCCAAGGCGGTGAGAGCTTGTGTCGGCCCCTATTGTCCTGAACCTTGCACAAAACCAGGTCGTCCACAAGGAGCCCTCTGTCTCTTACATTCCAATCATGGTAGCGACGAAGTGCTTGTTGGTACTTGGCAGAGTGGAGGAGTGCGACATCTTGCGCCTCATCTATCTGATCCATCGCGTCCTGGAGCGCTGCTTCGTTACCTTGCTTGTTGAATGCGTGTACTCGGGGCACGTCGTAGTCCAGATCAGTGGGGAGGATAGCCTTGGACCCGTAGACTATGAAGAAAGGTGTGAAGCCCGTTGTGCGACTCTCGGTTGTGCGTAGGCTCCAGAGTACAACGTGGAGTTCAGCCGCCCATTGACCGCTGAATTATTTCAAGCGGTTATAGACGACGGTCGGGTCGAAGATCCAAGGCTTCACCCCTTGGAGTATCCATTGGCTCGCTCGACCTGTCCGTTGTCCGTGTATATGGAGTTTGGGACTCCAAATTGATGGATAATGTCGAGGAAGAATTCGACCGCTTCTTCGGATCGAATCTTGACTAGGGGCGTGCTTCGATCCACTTGGTGAACTTATCGACTGCGACAAGCAAGTGGGTGTAGCCCCGGGCGCTTTTTTGAGCGGACCGACCAGGTCCAATCCCCATACTGCGAAAGGCCACATGAGGGGCATTGTTTGAAGGGTCTAAGCCAGTAGATGTGTCTGTCGGGCGTAATACTGGTAGCCTTTGCAGGTTTTGACTATGCGGGTCGCGTCGCCCACAGCAGTCAGGCAGTAGAAGCCTTGGCAAAAGGCGTTGCCTATGAGGGATCGAAGTGCGGCGTGATGACCACAGACATCCCAACCCTCCCCCTCCCCCCCCCCCCCCCCCCCCCCCCCCGTGGATATTGATGAGCAGCTTGATGCCGTCGCTGGTTGGGATACAGCGCTGCACAACTTTGGTGATGCTGCGCTTGTAGAGTTCCCCGTTGATCAAGATGAAGGACTTGGCACGCCGATAGAGTCGTTTGGCTTCGGTCCTATCAGTGAGGAGCATCCCTTGAGCCAGGTACTCGACGTACGGGATTCTCTAGTCGCATGGGAGCTCGGTTCTCTCGACCTGGGGGTCAATTCGCTCGGCCCCCGGGTTGTCAGACTGGTCATCCGGCTCGCTTGAGTCGCTGAGTCGATCAACCTCCATCACTCCTGCGGGTTGCTGGGTCTCTAGAGGCAATCCTTCAGCCCTCAGATCGAGGTTGGCGGGGTCATCTGATCCCTCCTTCGGCCCCGTGAGCTCTTTGAGTCGAACTGAAGGCTGATGCTGGTCGTTCGTGAAGACCCCTAGAGGAATCTGTTCTCGACCAGACGCCATCTTGGCTAACGCGTCGGCCGCCTTGTTGAGGCGTCGCGGGATGTGTTTGAGCTCTAGCCCGTCAAACTTGTTCTCGAGCTTGCGAACCTCCTGGCAGTAGAGCGAGATAGTGTCGGTCTGGCAGTTGGACTCTTTCATGATCTGGTTGACCATGAGTTGAGAGTTGCCGCGGATCTCCAGCCGCCGAATACCAAGCTCGATGGTGATCTTGAGCCCGTTTATGAGTGCCTCGTATTCGGCAACATTATTTGATGCGGGGAAATGTAAACGAACAACGTATATTATATGTACCCCAAGTGGAGAGATGAAGACGAGGCCGACACTTGCACCTGTCCGCATGAGTGACCTGTCGAAGTACATGACCCAGTACTCTTGGTCGACCGGAGCGGGCTGGAGTTGCGCCTCGATCCACTCCGCCATGAAGTCGACGATGACCTTGGACTTGATGGCCGCTTGAGGCTGGTACGCGATGTCAAGCCCTATCAGCTCGAGCGCCCACTTGGCGACCTTGCCCACCATGTCCTATTCCGTGTAATCTCTTGGAGTGGAAAAGAACTTACGACGTGTATCGGGTGGGAGTCAATGTAGCGCTGGAGCTTGCGCCTTGCCACCATCACCACGTAGTGGATCATAAGGATCTGCGGGTACCTGGTCTTCGAATTGGACAGGACTTCACTAATGTAATAAATAGGGTGCTGGACCTTGAGGGTATGCCCCTCTCTTTCTCGCTTGACCACGAGCGTCGAGCTCACGACTTAGGTCGTCGCTGATATGTACAACAGCAGCGCCTCCCCCGGGACTGGGGGCGTCAACACGGGTGCACTGCTTAGGATGCACTTGATGTCATCGAGGGCGGACTGCGCCTCGGGGGTCCACTCGAACCGGTCAGACTTCTTCAGTAACCTGTACATTGGGAGCACTCTCTCACCGAGGCACGAGATCAAATGGCTCAACGCCGCCAAACAGCCCATAAGCCATTGCAGTCCCTTGAGGTTCTGAATCGGACCCATTCATTCGATTGCGAAGATCTGCTCCGGATTGGCATCGATACCGCATTGGGAAACGATGAACCCAAGGAGCATGCCCCTTGGGACCCCAAAAACGCACTTCTCGAGGTTGAGTTTGATGTCGTTTGCGCATAGTTTGGCAAAGACGTGCTCATGATCGTCCACGAGGATGTACGCCTTTTTAGACTTGACGACAATGTCGTCCACATCGGCTTCAACCGTGTGGCCGATTAGATGATTGAAGCACCGTTGCATGCAATGCTGAAACGTCACACCGACGTTCTTGAGCCTAAAAGGCATCATTACGTAGCAGTAAGAGCCGAACGGCGGGATGAAAGATGTTGTGAGTTGGTCGGATTGTTTCATCCGGATTTGGTGGTACCCCGAGTAGGCATCTAGGAAGCAGAGGGTTTCATACCCCCGCCATCGAGTCAACTATCTGGTCTATGCGTGGCAAAGGAAAAGGATCCTTTGGACATGCCTTATTCAGGCTCGTATAGTCAACACACATCCTCCATTTCCCATTCTTCTTCCGTACAAGAACAGGATTAGCTAACCATTCAGGGTAATACACCTCCTTGATGAACCCGGCAGCCTGCAGCTTCGCGATCTCCTCCCCGATTGCTCTGCGTTTCTCCTCATCGAATCGGCGCAGACGTTGCTTCACTGGCTTGGAGCCTGGCCTGATGTTCAAGGAGTGCTCGACGAGTCCCCTCGGTATGCCAAACATGTCCGAGGGCCTCCAGCGTTCACGTGGAGAAAGTCAACGAGCTCGCTTTCCTATTTGGGAGTGAGGGACGTCCCCACTCTCACTGTCTTCTCCTTGTCGCTCTCGGGGTCGATCTGCACTTCTCTGGTGTCCTACGCTGGCTTGAATGAGGTGCTCTTATGGTTGGCATCGGGAGCCCCCTCCTCGAGGTAAGTGCGGATAGCCTCGAGCTCCCCGGCTGAGGCCACCGTTGCCGCAGCGAGGTCGCCATTCTCCATCTCGCACTGGAAGGCGCGTTCGAGGGATGCATTAACAGTGATGACCCCTTTAGGCCCCGATATCTTGAGCTTCAAGTAGGTCTCGGTGCGGAAGTTGGACAGAGTTCCGAACATGACGGGCAAGCTGATCCGCCCGAGGGGCACAGCTTGCCGCCCCGGGACGATTCCGTGAAAGGGTGCGCCAGGCGACTGAAGGCGCGATCGATCGATCCCGAGCAGGTCGAGCTAAAGGTGCTGATTGGTTGCTTGGCTTGATCACTAGCTTGCATGAAAGTTGTATTGGTGTGTGACATACTAGCATGTATAGGTTGTTGTTACCTATCTAGGATCATATATCATGCTAATGTGTTCTCTCTAGTATTACATAGGAGTTGTTTTGAGTGTTCAGTTTAGAAGTTAACAAAATAGTTATTCGTGTGAGTTTCTGAATTCATCCCACCTCCTCTCAGTCACTCGATCCTTTCACACATCATAGTTTGAACACAAAGATGTCGGCTATAAATTTTGTCCATCATCATCAATAAATAACACAATTCAGTTGTCTCCCATTATCTCATTTACATTCAACAGCTTTAATACAGTACTGTATTGAACGACGTCTTCAACTATTGAACTCATACATCTTAGTATTATCATCTTTTCTCATCTTTAATCCACCAAAAATTTCAGAAACTTTCAGTCGACATGATTTGTATAAGTATTTATTTTGTTGGATTATGTAGTAATAAATTATTAATAAATAGATTATTGTAAAAGTTGTTTGGTTTTTTGTAAACAGTGCAATTTTGATCTAATGGTGTTGGGTATCGACTCAAAGTTTTCCAAATTTTTAGTGGACTGAAATTATCAAGCTCTTAATATTATTTATGCGGTGTACACATGCTCACATGGCGTCCAATGGTTGAGGAATTAACACATACTACCGGAATCCATGAATACACACGGAAAAACTCTTTGTCGTGTGCGGCCCACGGCAGAGGTCCGACGGCAACTAGGTCCAACACAAAGCCGTATTTGCCGAGAGACTTCTGTCGGGTACATGACGAAGTTTGCTTAATGGCGCCCAGCGACGGCGTCCAGTCTCCTTTGCCGTGTGCCCTACTATCGGCACACGGCAAAGTAGTCGACTTTGCTGTGCGCCACCTCTCTGGCACACGGCAAAGTAATGATCACTTTACCATGTGCCAGGAGAGGGGCACACGGCAATGAGAGAAGTTTGCCATGTGCCAGAAGAGGGGCACACGGCAAAGTGTGAGCTGCAGGTGCCTTCAACGCGTTGCGTGGGTCTCCGGAAACTTTCAGCCCATTTGGTCACATATGCCGTGTGCCCGCTAGGAGGCACACGGCAACCACTAACGATCAGCGGTCACATTGGCGCCAAACCCTGACGGCCGGTGTACACAGCAAATAGTGTGTTTACCGTGTGTTCACTTATGGGCTTACGGCAAAGAGCAGATTTGCCGTGTGTTACGTGTTTGCCGTGCGCTCGACGTTTAGCGCACGACAAAGGGACTCTTCCCCGTGTGCATGACGGATTGCACACAGCAAAGATTCTGGCACATGACAAACTCTCAGATTCTGGTAGTGACAGTAATACGGACGTCACAAAGGAATGAATGTTTTTTCACATGACGAACAAGATTTGAGTCAAAATAAACTCCATGCCGGATTAGACAAACCGCACCCAGAATGTTTTTGACATGAGTAGGTAGATAGCTAGCTGGATATATTATAATAAGGAAAATGTTACCTATTTTCTAATGGTGTTTTTTTAGGGCATATTTTCTAATGGTGTTGGTAGTGGTAGATTGTCTTTTCAGCTGTCGATGTTTTGTTTGTAAAAGCTGTTTTGTTTTTGTTTTAAACCGTGCAATATTGATCTAATTGTGCAGGGTGTGGACAAGTTTTCTAAATTATTAGTGGAGTGAAGTTAGCAAGCTCCTATTATTATTATGCGGTGCACACATGCTCGCATGGTGTGCAATGATTGAGGAAATAATACACTAACACGGACGTCAAAAAGGAATGGTTGTCTTTGACATGACTGAGGTGTGAGTCAAAATAAACTCCATGCCGGATAGACAAACAGGTCGGACAACTAACGTCTTAATAAACAACCGCACCCAGAATGTTTTTGACATGAGTAGGTAGATAGATAGCTGGATATATTATAATAAGGAAAATGTTTCCTATTTTCGAATGGCATTGGTAGTGGTAGATTGTCTTTTCAGCTGTCGATGTTTTGTATGTAAAAGTTGTTTTTCTAAACCGTGCAATTTCGATCTAATGGTGCAGGGTATCGACTCAAAGTTGTCTAAATTTTTAGTGGACTGAAATTAGCAAGCTCCTAATATTATTTATGCGGGGTACACATGATCACATGGTGTGCAATGATTGAGGAAATAATACACTAATACGGACGTCAAAAAGGAATGGTTGTTTTTGACATGACTGAGGAGGTTTGAGTCAAAATAAACTCCATGCCGGATAGACAAACAGGTCAGACAATCTAACATCTTAATAAACAACTGCACACATAATTTATTTGACATGAGTAGGTAGATAGCTAGCTGGATATGTAACAATAAGAAAAATGTTTCCTATTTGCTAATGGTGTTGGTAGTTTGTCGATGTTTTGTTTGTCCAAAGTAGAGAAGGCTATATACATAATCAAGAACTAGCGATGTGCCTGCACATTACTACAAGCTTTTAAATATAATATATGTATAGGTTTCATGAGATTCTGTCGTATGTCCTATTCAAAATTGCAAATGAAATAAATTTGCATTTAGGTCGGGGTTTTTTATGTATACGTATGGAAGCCATATTATATATGGAACTGGACTCTATACGTAACAGACATTTTTTTTCTAATTAAAGTCGTGGTGAACGACGCGTTTTTCCTGTTCTGAATTGAAATTGGATGTGGGTGTTTTTCTGGATATGTATCGAAGGCTGATGTACATGGTCGTACGGTAGAAATTTCAATGGCATGGATGTTTTCATCAGACTAATTAAGGAGTAGAGAAGATGTGCCACATCCACTTAAAACACAACCTGTCCTCCTTTGAAACAATTAGCGGCGATCATTTAAAACTCAACCTATATGGGTCCTTTGCTCCATAGGAACTTTGTAGGATAGGAAAATTTCCTTTTCATTTTGGAGGAATTCTAGCATGAGCTCTAAGAGCAACCCCAAGAGAATAGCTAAAAAAATTATAAAGTCAAATATTGCTATCATTTAGTAAAAAGTGTCTCTAACAGAGATTGTTGGAAGAGTAGATTTTGATACGTATTTTATTTTGGAGAATAGCTAAATCAAGAAGTTTAGCATATAATTTGAGCTAATCTCTAGGAGTTACTCTAATCTCATTTTTATTTTCCTTTGAAAGTTTTTAAGGCATAATATCTCTCTCTGCTTGTTCCCCTCTTGCTAATGAACATTTAATTTCAATTTTCCTGTGTTTTTTTTTCTTGTGAAACATCCAAACAACTCGTGTGAGAAAATCCTGCAATTTTCTATTCCATAGGATTCAAGATAATGTGCAACTTCAATCATATGCTTTTCTATTCCTATGTTTGGAAAATCTTGTGTTCCAAAGAAGCAATAAAAATTTATCATTGATGATGGGAAGGAAAGTGGGAGAGACAGACTGATCGTCATGTGGAGGCCAGGATGGTAACAGGAGAGACATACAAGATGGGTGTTTTAATGCCGTTATTCAGTTACTAACAGAGGGTGGTTGTGTTCAGAACGATCGCATGGCACAAATGATTCCGAAGGTCTAAAACTTTAAGTGGTGACTGGAGAGAGCCCTGGGGACCGCTACTAAAAAGGACCAGACGCAGGAGCACGCCACTGCAAGTAACACCAACGCGGGCAGCATAAAATTAACTGTGCTGTGATTGCTACCTGATTAGTATATAGATCCATTATATATTGATGGCTTTGATCACTAAATTGCCTAAATAGTGGTTCACATTTCAGCAGGCTGGCCTTTCTTGTCGTTGGCATTGATGACATTATTGTATCTGGATGCCGGGGAGTTTCTGTATGCCCATTGGGCACTTCCTCGTCGAAATACTATAAAAAAAAGATCAAAGAAAGTTGTTTTCTTCTTCATACCATGGAAGTGTAGTGCCTAAAAAAGGGGCTGGTGAAGATTGGTGTGGAGCGCAGCACACGAATGATGGGCATGTGTATACCTGGCTAACAGGTCGTGCACTACCACAAAACGGTACTATAGCGACGTTATCAAAAATCACATAGCGATGTTTTTATTATCAATCATCGCTACAGATGAATTTTATTTTTAGCGGCAGTCAATAAAGTCATCCGACGCTAGAAAACAACTTTTTAGCGGTGGTCAATAAAGTCAACCGCCGCTAAAGATGAATTTTTTATTTTTAATGCCGGCCAACAAAGTCAGTCATCGCTAAAAACCCACGTTTTAGCGGCGGTCTGTGCTATCCGGCGTAAATAACAACCATTTCGTTTTTCTGGCCTATTTTGCTCCAAACCCTAACTCTATGAAATAAATACTACCCTCAACCTAACTCCTCACCTCTCTCTCCTTCACTCCCCTAACAGCCCCCCCCCCCCCCACTTCCCTCTCTCTCTCTCTCTCTCTCTCTCTCTCTCGGTTGTGCTCTCCCCGGCGACGCCCGGCCGCATGCGGGCCCACTGGCAGCGTGCCCTCTCCGGTAGCGCATGGGCTCCCCGGCGGCAAGTGGCATGTGTGGTCCCCCCGCGGAGGGTCCTCCCCGGCCGCGCGCGAGCCCCCTAGCGGCGCCCTCCCTGGCCACACACGGGCTCCTCGGCGGTAGGCGGCGCGCATGGCTCCCGGCGGTGACCCCCCTGGTCGTGCGCCCTCGACGATCGCGCGTGGGCCCCCTTATGGAAGCGACGCTTCCCCGCAGTACAGCGCGGTGCTACGGCGGCCGGATCAGGCCACCCCCCTCTTCCTCGCGGTGCTACAACAGCCGATGTGGGTGGATCTGGCCGACACCCTCTCCCTCGTGGTGCGGCAGCGACCGGGGCGGCCGGATCTGACCTCCCTCATCTCGTCTCCCAACAGGCCTAGCGCGGGCGGCAGCAGACACCTTCTTCCCCGAGCGAACAAGCGGCGGCGGCTCCCAGCGCGCGAGATGGGCATCACTGGATCCAGGTGGGCCTGAGGCGCTGGTCTAGGCGTGGGCTCTTTTGGCTGTGGTTGATTTCATCCAGAGAACATCCGCCGCTGTTGTCATTTATTTTTAGTTGTCATAGTGTAGCGGTGGGATGCCCTACCCGCCGCTACAGTGCCTTTTGACCCGCCGCTATGGTGCCTTTTTTTGGTAGTGGCGCTGGGCCAGTTCGGCACGAGCCCGTAACGGGCCGGGTCATTGGCTTAACAGGCCAGCATGGCCTGTCTTACCATCATGTCATGCATGCCAGCACAATGGGCCCATGGCCAAGCCCAAGCATGGCACGGATCATTTTAAATGGATCAGGCTATCCTATTAGCATGGCAGGCCTTTCGTGTTGGGCCAGCCTAAGCACGATTTTGTTAAGCAAAAAAAACTCATCTTGATTTCCAAGTTTTGCAATCATGAAGTGTAAACCATTTGTACCTGAAGACATTTTAAACATGAAGATATTTTGAACATAAGCAGAACAAAACCTCACAAGTCACAACTTCACAATCAAAGCTTCACAACTTGTCACAAGTTGTCAATCAAAGCTTCACAGCTTGTCACAAGTTGTCAACATGGCAAAATGTCAATATGTCATAGAAACTTAGAAAGTAATTGACAAAAGTCATAGATGATCACAACTCACAAATCACAAGTTCTAGCTCTTGGTCTTAGGCCTCACAGCAGTACATCATTACAACTACATAAGTGACAAGTTCATGTGATCATGTCCCAAAATAGAGATCATCAAGCTTTAGAAAAATGCGATTATATTACAAAAGTGGCTGCCTCATTAAAATTGTTTAGGTAAAACCTCATATCTAACTACATGAGGATAAAACCCTAAAAGGAAAAAGAGTATAACTGCATCTCTTTTAGTGATCTCACTGGAGCGACTGCAGCACAGCACCACAGTCCAACATCCTCCACTCCTCATCCTATTAATGAATAGGATGCAATTCAGTTTAGATAAAAATTGAAATAAGTCATGATATTACCTCCACCTCCACCCGCAGTCGGTGTAGCAGTGCCACTATCCAGGTACAAGTTCGCCATTTTATCCACAAGTTTTGTATTCAGAATGTTATGTTGTTGTCCACTAGTCCTTTTGCATGATTTCACATGGCCAAGCAAATGACTAGTGCCGCTAGTAGACCTAGAAGAGGCCTAGATTTGCAGTAGTTACAACGAGCACCGCACCTGGTTTCCTTACCATTGACAATTGCCTTAAGCTCCTCCATGTCTTTCCAGACGTCCAGTATCCTAGCCCTCGTCCTCGTCCTCTTGCCGGTGGTGCTAGTCATCAGGCTCGCATCGATGTCCACTGGAGCCGAGGCACTCATGCCGAACAGGGCGTCGGCTCGATGTGCAATGGCGGCGGCGTCTTCTTCATCATTGCCATGCTCACCTTGGAGGCAGAGGTCATCATTGATGGAGCCTCCTTTGACCATCGGCATGGATGAGCTCAAGCAAGCTGGATATGCTACCCGTGGTACATGTCATCAGAGTCCAGCATGACAAGGTTGGTGAAGGTCGTGGTTGGCAATGCTACCGGCCATGGAAGCATGACGAACTCCGAGAAGTAGATGAGATTAGGGGTTGAATGGTGGGGAGACCCAGAGGCGAGGCGAGAAGGCGAGGGGGCGGACGAGACGTCAACTTCCAGGCTCCAGCAGTGGAGGAGAGGTGAGACTAGGTGCGGCGGCGGGTGGAGGCGAAGGTGAGGCGAGGGCGGGCATGGCGGCGACCTCCGTTGTGGCACGGAGGGGGGGGGCAGGGAGGGGAGAGGAATGGGGCCGACTAGGGTTTTGGGATCAGGGTGGGGGATTTTATATCCTCAGAACGATCTCCTAAATGGGCCGCCTGGGTCGTGCCCGTGTCAGGCCGGCCACCACGGACTTAACAGACAAAATGACAGGTCGATCGGGCTGACACTAACGGACCGTGCTTGGGCCGGCACGACAGGTCTGAGATCAGGCTGAAGCACGACCTGTCACGGGCTTCGTGCCGGCACAGTCCGTTAGCCTTTGTGTCAGGCTGTGCTTGGGCCAGGCCAAAAAAGGCGGGCTTCATGCCGGCCCAAGTGGTCAGGTATAGGCATGGGTGGGCAGCACACATTGAAAAATATGATGTGATACCCGGCAAAAAAAACATGATCTGATGGCTAAAATTAAACAAATGACGTGGAAGATCATGTGCACTCGATTTATTTAATATTAGAGATATAGATATCTTACCTGAAAATTCCATTCTGGTCGCCGTTCCGTTTTGGCCATTGGAATGGATCGTTCTGGTACCGGACGGTACCAGCATACCATTCTGGACTTTGAATATAATGATAATTTATATAAATACTTATATATATAAATACTTATATATATAATTACAAATATGTATTTTACCAATGATTTTAGGCTAACATAAGACTGTATTGTATAATATTTTTTGCAACACTATAGTTTAAATATAACAGAATAAAGTCTACAACATCACTAATATAATAGATGCTCAGGAATTGGCCATTACCAGAATGCCTGGAACGGCCGGTACCGGCCGGAATTGGCCGAAACGACTGGTACTGACCGGTAACTTGGCCGGTACGGAATCGAGGTGCTAAGGTACCGGTCAGGTGGCTGGAACGAGATATACCGGCCGTTCCGGCCGGTACCGGAACGGAATGTTTAAGTAAGATAGATATTCCCCATTAATTTTATACAGGTTTAAAAAAATCAACGTTTACATGGCCTACCATCTTGCGCCTCCTGATCTTGTGGAGAGTTTTCAGGGGTCACTATACGTGAATATAACAAAGAGAAAGACTACTATAGAATCTGTTACAATCAATGTAGGATTGGTGCAAATCCCATGTTGTAGCGCGTATGGCAATTTTGAAGATTGAGTGGAGGCTGGCTGCTCCAATACCACAACAACCCTAACGGTCCTCCCATTATAGAATGATGAAGTATGGAAATAATTAAGCACGGTTAGGTGATCATTTCATTAACATTTTGCAATTAACTTGAGTAATGAATCACAAGGTGATTTTCGTTTGCTGTCTTTTCATGGACTAGCATAGAAAATATATTGTCTATTATTGTTTCTTGGATGTGTAGACTTATCCATGCAGTGCAAGTGGTCCATGTGTGGAAAGAATGGGGGTATCCAAAGCACACATCATGACAATAGTTACTAACCTTGTCTATCGAACATTGCCTTGAACCACTGAACTCAAACAACATACTCCCACCGTTTCAAAATTATTGTCGTCATTGATTTTTTTCATTACCTTTGACCATTCATATTATTCAAAAGATTTTAAAAATTATTATATATTTTTAATAATTAGTTTTATTACTAGATAAATTTAAAATATAATTAATAATTTTACATATTTAAGATAATTTTTTGAATAAGACGAATGATCAAAGTTCACGAAAAAAGTCAACGGCGACAACAATTTTAGAATGGAGGAAGTAATATTTATGCAGTACAGTGGTGCACTGGTGCACATGCTTGACACTACATAGGGAAAGTTTTATTCTCCCACCGATGGGATATGTCCGCCCACCGGTGAAATCGTGAAAAAATATATTTAGAAGTTTAAAAAATTATGAAATTGGGTATGCGTATAGATGACATGATGACAAACATACGCACAAAGTTTCAGAGATTTAAATTCAAATTAACCTAAAATATGTATAATTAATAAATCACAGAAAAATGACAAATTAACTATTTTGTCTTTTTTATCATCATTTTCATGATTTGCGTTGGAGGATCCCTCGAAAAGGGGCCACTACGAGCCCAAATAAGTTGAGCCTCCCGCTAAATCCAAAATACTGTTGAGATCACTTTAAGCATTTGTTTTCAGTATGCAGGCCTTCGAAAGGTTTTGGAGGTCTTCCGACCAGGAATGCGCTGTTGGAAGGCTAAGCAGTGTTCACATAACCGACTGGGCTGGTATAACCGGTCGAGCCCGGTTCACCGGTTAACCAGTATAACCAGCCGAGCCCGGTTCACTGGTATAACCAGCCGATTAGCCGGACAAAAGACATTTTGGTTGGCGGACGGGCGGAGGTCGGTTAACCGGCCGGTTACACTAGTTAACCGGCCGGTTATTCTAGTTAACCGGTCGATTAGATTGGTTTTAGTGATATATTTTGAATATATATTTTTATATTCAAAAATATCGGTTTTTGAGCGGTTTTACCAGTTAACCGGTCAGTTATTCCGGTTAACCGATCGGTTCCATTGGTTTCGTCGGATTCAAATTTTTTTAAAATTTTAAAAAAATTTAAATTATAACCAGGGGTTAACCGACCGACTGGGGTAACTGACCCGGACCTATTTTCCGGTTAACCGGGTTAACCGGTCGGTTAACCGGGTTAACCGGTCGGTTAACCCCGGTTATTTCAACCATGAGGCTAAGGACCTTCGAACGAGAAGTTGAGTTACTGCTGTTGACTGAAAGCGCTCAAAGGATCCTGAGGCAAAGGCTTCTTGCCCTCGAAGGGCCGCCCGACCTCTTAACCTCCTTGGAAGAATGAAATTTAGTTGAAGACATGTGTCATCACAAGTAACGTGTTCAAGCCTAGTCTGGAAGGGCAAAATTAATGTAAAGAAACCAATTTAACCCCATTGACCATTCAAATATTTGTAGGATGTAGAAAGTAATCGGAGGTAAATCAGTTACAGTTAGGTGACTTAGTCATCAGAGAGCTATAAATACAGTGACACCTTGTAAGTGGCAAATATTCATGGAATATACGAAAGCAGACTCGTCGTCCCTTTTGTAGTTTTCACCTTTTTCTGTTAGCCTCACCGAAGCTTGTGCTTCAAGACACCAACAATTTGTTATTTATATCTTTGAAACTGTAACTTTGCGTGTGCACATTCTTCGATCACCATTTTAACTACATGTACGTCAAGTTTTACAGTTGTTACTAAAACTAACTACTAACATTTTTGACACATCATTAAACTTTATCTCTCCGATGGGATGTTCTGTAGGTGGGGGGGGGGGGGGCGTCCCTAATAGGATACGCACTTTGGACATGCATGCATGATTGAGGCTTTTGATAGAAAAGCTAGCGGCGTGAGAGAGCCCACCATTTGACACAGAGAGGCTTTGATCACTGGGGCTCTTGGACAAGCTTGCATTGTTCACGGGCAAGCAACCACCATGACCGGCTCTTCCTGGTCCAGCAAGTCCACACTGGAGAAGATCAGCCTCGTGTTTCGCGTCGTGACGGTGGGGCTGTCGTTGGCGACCTCGATCACGACGGCCACCGCGACGCAGTCCGTGTACGACGACTCTGGCTTGCCGGCCGCCACCGTCTCCTACTCCGACTACCCCTCCTTCACGTAAGTTACTAGTCAGCTATATAGTGTATCTCGTTAATAATTCGCTCTTCGGAGATGAATCTGACCCGGCGGCGCGCGCAGCTTCGCGTCGTTGGGAGAGCTGGTATCTGCGATACTGCAGGGCGTGGCGATCTGGCTGGAGGTGGCCGGGAAGGAGAAGTCGTCCAAGGTCGTGGAACTGATCGACAAGGTGGTGCTGGCGCTGACGTCAACCTCCGCGTCAGTGCTCCTCGCCGTCGACGAGATCACCTCGTGCAGGAGCAGGACACAGAGCGGCGGCGGGCGGCAGGCCCGAGTCAGCGTGTGCGACCGGGCCGGCTCGTTCTGCAGCCGGATCCACTTCTCAGCGGGCCTGTCACTAGCCGCGGCCTTCTCTGTCTCTATCGCCATCTACACGAGGCGCGTCGCGGCCACTCATCATCGTCGTGGATCCATCGTCGTCGGCCCCAACGGCAACGGCAATAACGGCGGCGGCAATGACAACAACGACAACGGCAACGACGTCGTGAATAACAACAACAGCAATGGCAAAGTCATCGAGAGTGGCAAAAACGTCGTCAACGGCAAGGTCGTCGTAGACAATGACAACAACGACAACGGGTCTCCGACCTGCTCGTCTCCTTGCAGTAGCTGCAACGGCGGTAAAGGCAAATCACCTTGTGATGATGGGCCTCACCATCCCGTCTCCTTCCAGACGACGAACTGCCCGCTGAGAGGATTCACCGACTGCAACTGCAACCCCCTGCCGACACCACATCCGGCGAGGGATCTGCCGCCACCTTGGTACCGATGTCCGTGCCAGCAGACGATTCCGTGGCGCTGCGACAATCCACAGCCGTCGAGCGCTGCCTTCTACAATGACAACTGGTCATGGTATCAGTGACCTCCATCATCGGCAAGTTATTAAGTTATTAGTATATGTGATGTCATGTGAGGCGTGCCATGCCGAAAGATGCATCACAGTGTGTTTGCTATGTTCTCCAGCTTTATATCCTCTAATTATCTCTTTTTCATTTCTTTGCTTGTTGTTGAGAGAGTTGATTAATTCACTGGATTTGTGCACACGGTCGACATCAAATAACTAATGAAAACTACTTTCTGCATTGATTCACTTGATTTTGATATTTACGAAGCAACACGCAGGGACTCTTGATGAAATGAAGCAAAGTACCAAAACCAGTGAATAATTCTGCCTCCCATTACATAAACATGTGGCCATATGTAACACGAAATCCAGGTTGAACAAACGTCCAAAGTAAAAAAAAAAAAACAAAATCAGAAATTAAGAAACCACATGCAATGACACGGTCCGATGAGACGACTACACATTTACAACCGGCCGGCTAGTCGTGGTTGTGGTTGTGACCACGCCCCGCCAGCTTGTCGTCGTCCTCATCATCATCTTCAAGGTGCACGTCCTTGACGTACTGCGACAGCGCCAGGGAGATGGCTGCCGCTATCGAGAGGCCGCCCGACGAGCGGACCCAGCGGCAGAACACGCCGGAGCACTTGCATACGCCGCTGACCCTCCGGCCGCAGCGGCCGAAGTTGTCGACCGAGAGCGACAGCCCGGACGACGAGTAGAGGAACATCTGGGACGCCGTGTCCAGGAGCTCAGCCGCCGCCTTGGCCAGCTTGCCGTGGTCCTCGCTGCCGCCCGCCGTCAGCCACGCCGCCGCCACCTGCAGCACCACTGACACCACGTTTGCTCCCAGACCATACCTACATGCCACTAGTAATAATTAGTCTTAATCCTATCGGGGAAGCGAAATTAACTCTAGTCACTGGTGAGTGGTAGGTGACTGGTGAGAGGGCAAATTTGATCAGGGTAGTGGTGTGTACAAATTAAAGGGTCGTACATACTTGAAAGAGTTGTAGTCGCTGTACGAGACCTCGTCCCCCGCCGGAGCGCAGCCACAGCCGCCCCCCGTGGTGGATTCGTTCGCAGAGGTCATCACGGCGACCGATGCCACCGCCAGCGCGATGGTGGCAATGCGGAGGACGAGGCTCACGGCTTTCCACTCGGACTTCGCACTGGCCATCAGAACGAGGCGATGTATATGCACACTGATGAACTGAGCAATTAACCTAACCGTCATGCATTCATATATCACACTACCCACAAACACATGGGACAAAGGCCGAGCGACATGAACATGGGTAGATAGGTAGCTGGATTTTTTGTTATATAATTAGGAAAAAGTTTTGTGTTTGGTAATGATGTGGTGTTAGTTACTGGTAGATTGTCCTTTAAGCAGTCGATGTTTCCTTTCTCCAATAAAGAGGCACATGATAAGCATAGATGTGTTGCAACCGTTTAAAACTCAACCTGCACATGTTCATTGTGTCTACTCTATTATCATCTCTTTTGAAGATCAAAATAAGTATATTATGTTCGCTCTCAAGGTCATTAAATTATCATGTTA
Organism: Eleusine indica; assembly: GCA_030378355.1. Classification (NCBI taxonomy): domain Eukaryota; kingdom Viridiplantae; phylum Streptophyta; class Magnoliopsida; order Poales; family Poaceae; genus Eleusine; species Eleusine indica. Next base: position 19,964,008 of record CM059494.1, read on the forward strand.
ATTAATCTGAAAGAATAATTATAGTTTTCTAGATTTTATGAAGATTCAATGGTTCAGATCAAACCAAATAATCCATCATGTCCAATTATAGCTTGCAAATAGATAGAATATGGAATAATAAATAGAAATACGGTAGAAAATTTATTCATACCCTCGGATTTACGAGTGGCCATCCGTCATGTACATGGACGTTGGTGCGAGACGTTATAACCATTGAGATTAGGTCTATAGTTACTCATGATTCATGAACAATTGTGAGCATGAGGAGGTGAGAATTTAGTACCACCTTGCTAGTCTAGTGAGTAGAAGATCAACATATAAACCTAGTTTGTCCAACTCTTTTATGCAAAGCAAGAACGAAAATATAAATAGGTTGGTGGCTGTGTAGAATCTACTCAAAATATAAGTCAGACCCAGCCAAGTGTAAATGTGCTATCGTAGATGTCTAGTAAAAAACTCAGCTGGAGCTTTCTTTCCTTGTTAAATACCCCAAGGCGTGCTATCGTAGATGTCTAGAAAAAAAATAAAAAACTCAGCTGGAGCTTCCTTTCCTTGTTAAATACCCCAACGAAAACTATCGTAGATGTCTAGAAAAAAATAAAAAACTCAGCTGGAGCTTCCTTTCCTTGTTAAATACCCCAACGAAAAGCTGTCACGCGCACTTTGGCCACATGGCCACTGCACCAAAACCAGACCATACCATGCCAAGCCAAAGCGGCTACTTTCTCCCAAGCAGAGATGAAAACACCGTTCTCCCAAGCAGACCTACTTTATAACCTTATTTAGTATTTGATAAGATAATTTAGTATTTCCATTTGCATGCACCATGCAGTATTGTTGCACAAATTCAACTTCATAACTATATGAATTTACATGTACCAGACAATCACTGATTATCTGGTAAAAATGTTAGAACTTAAATTTTTTTTACCAAAACACATACCTTCAAGTGTTCACAAAATTCCAAAAAATACCACCCATAGTTTTTATTGCACTAATAATATTATTAAGGCAAACATAATTTCATCATCAATATCCGTGGCTTACAAAAATGACAAATCTTGATTCCACATGCATCACGAGATAAAATAAACTAGAGATTTGTTAGGGTGCTCGAGGGGAGAGGTTCCTCTCCTATGAATTAATCCCAACTGTTAATATTTAAAAAAAGTTAATTATGAGCCTAATTAATTGTAATCAAGGGTAGCTTCGTCGATCCATATATGGGTCCTGCGCCGCTTCCGTCGTTCGCCTCCTGCGTCGCTCCTGGCGTTCACCTTCGTGCCCGCCCATCCTCGCTGCCCCTGTTTGTTTCTCACCGTTGTGACACAGAGCAACCACAGGAGTCTAGCCACTTGAACATGTTCAACGCCATGGAGGATCTATTATATATATATTTGACCAACAAACATAATATCTATTTTTGCTATAAGGCATAAAAATTCTCACGTTAATTAGAAAAAATAAGAAGAACAAATTACCCACCATTGTCATTATAAAAAAATTAGACTAAAATACCCCTAAGAAAATTATTAAATTACCCACCACTATCATTATAAAAATTAAAAATAATAATAATTAGACTAAAATACCTCTAAGAAAGTTATGAAATTACCCACCATTGTCATTACAAAATATTTAGACTAAATTGTCCTTCCACTAATTTTTTAAAATTACCCACACTGGCCGTTATATGGAAAAAGAATTTGGTCCTGCATTCGGACGCTCTCCCAATTTTCCTCCTCTCCTGCGCATGCATCAGCCATTACCTACTTTTTTACATTATAAAGAAGGAAAAAAACAACCATATTAATGGAAGGAATCAAGACTGAGCCACCAATGTGATCAAAATCTAAACAAACATGTTTCATCAATAGATATTTTTTTGACATGAATAGGAAAAAAAAAAAGGAAAACTACATACGTATGAAACATTAGGAATTCAGGATACGAAACAACTATGATGGAATTTCTCACGTGACGCATGCACACCATTATGATATGTGGTACATGAAACGAAATCAAATCACATCACCATGCTATGAGGTTCCTTCCACTAACGATGCTAATGTTCCAATGCAACAGGGACGAAACAAGTTTCATGCAAAACCCTAGCCAACTTTAGGAGTAAATCTATCAAGATATGTGCGACATAAAAAATATCACATCACCTTGCTATGAAGTTCAACAAAACAGGATGAAACAAGTTCCATGCAAAATTTTATTATCCTAGCCACAACTTTAGGAGTAACTCTACATATTTATCATGTAATTTCCAAAAAAATAATAATATACTAGCTCCTATATGATGTCGTAAGAGCTCTATTTTGTTCTATAAAAAGGTCACCAATCTAATTAAAAAATGGATGTTCAAATTATTTTGAGGTTCCATCAGCATCGCCATTACATAAAAAAAATAAACCAAAATAACAAAAGTGCACGTTTGTAAATTACCTATGCCATAAGAAATACCATAAACTGAAAATAGTAGTAACTGAATAAATGGAAAAGATACAGTAAGATAAATTTTAAATATATGATATAATATATAGAATTAGATTGTTGACGATAGCATAATATCTTATTTTTTATATAACTGTGCAAATGCACGGGCCACCAAACTTATATGTTCACTATTATTGCCTTTTATTGCTCAGTTATCACAAAACATTTTTTTGTGAAAAAAGAAATTTCGTTAATATTAAAACGTATTACATCCCCTAATTACAAAAAACAACCTAAACGACTATAACTTCCTTGATGGAACATAAGAAATATTGAAAGAGCCATAAATTTCACCTTCTTGAATCACACCCCAGACGGATATGCCACGAAGGAGAATTTTGATCTGACAACCCTAATCTCACGATCCACCATCCCATTTGCATCTTGGTTGGGGGAGAATTGAAATCCATCATTCTTGCAAAAGAGAGGTAGATGCTAACCTTCCACACTCAAATACGATGAACTTTCCGCCGTTGAGTTTGTCATTGTGGAACCCATCATCGTGTCCTTCATCAGATTTCTCAAGAATAACACAAAGCTGACCAACATCTATATATTTCTTAAGAAACTTTATCAAAAAATGTGCATCATGCTCATGCAGCCTGTGCACAAGAAAAAAGACATCCATCTTGCATCTTATGTCCTTGCAGCTTCGACACATAGCTGAAGAGTTCAGAGATCAATAAAGCTTATTCACCAGTGGATAATGGCTAATAACGTATTGCTAACAAGACTCAACCATGCTGCAATAAAAGAGAACAAACAGGAAACAAGTCCTAGCGTTGTAGAACAGAGATGAGATGACGTGCAGGGTAGTCCCAGATTGTAGCAGAATTACCATTAATCGAATAAGGACACCGGACGATTTTACAAGGGGTAGAAGCTCACATTCTTTGAAAATTGATTGACAATTATGACATATAGAGTGGTTGTTCAAGAAGTTAGCTCATAATCTAGAACCGCGTAAATGCACGTGCCACAACCACCACATTCGCTCTAAAGTCCTAAAAATTACCACGTTAATTAGAGAACAAAGAAAGAAAAATTACCCACCACTATTATTATAAAAATATTAGCCTAAAGTACCTCTATATATATTTTCAAATTACTAACTATTACCATTATTATTAAATAGGCCAAACCGTCTATATATGAAAAAAAGGTAGAAACATAAGGCAAGACATATTTTCCATTTTAGTCACCCGTTCCAAATAATGGTATGGGCTATGAAGCTCTATATATAGATTGAAGCTAGAAGTCCAAGATATTATTTAACTAATGCTCTCTTGCCTAAGGTCTTCAATAGCAATGATTAGCTAGATATATACATGCATTTAAATAAATTTTTATGCAAAGGCAAATAGGTTTCGATACCTTCAGCGTGATCTGGATACAAAGCAGGCTTCAAGTGCCGTTTCTTAAGTGTATTACGACATTTCTAATTCTACATGTATGACCGATAGACTTCTAAGCAGCGATGCGGGCACCCCGGAGCAGATAAACTAGCCCTAAGTCGAATTAGGGTTCAACATCCACGCTTATTGCAGAGACTTACCGCTGGTGGCAAAGCAGAGCTAAAGGTGTTTTTGAGATCCAGTCCATGTGTCAGACTATAAGGAGAAGGTCGCTTCTAACTAAAGTTTAAAACAAGAATTAGTTTACAAGCTGCTTGGAGCATGTCTAGAGCCAAATAAAAAATCCAATTGTCTCTTTTCCTGCCGTCCAACATGATTTAGATGATGGCAAGGAGTTATCCTAAACAACATAGGGGTAAATATTGTAGCATGCATGCCAATAGTAGGTTTAAGGAGGCGGAGCTCGAGGTCACGGTGCTACACCACGGCGACATCATGAAGTCACATGTATTTCTTGGGACTACACAATAGTGCTAAATCATGGTGAAAACAATATGTCATCGACACGATGAATCTCGTGTTTTATATTATGTTGCTAACGAATCAGAGTTGGAGGAAAACTAACAATGTGTCGACCTAACTCTGACATCACCGGAGGTGACCATGGATAGAAACAAAGTGAAGGATGATCCAACATGCATTCCAAAATAGAGGACATGAACATCGAAATCAAGGAAATCGAGGGACCTTTGTGTTGCCGAGATAGACCCGTGAGGTCGATTGCCTACCAGATTCAAATGGAACGTGTAGAAGATGGTCGTGACATGCAAGAGACAGGTAAAACAAAGCAATACAACATTGAGCTTGCCAAGATGCATCTCAATTTTTGTGTTTGGATGTCTCTACTCCAACAATATTACTGGCTTGTTGTAGGTCAAAGAATATTCCAACTGAGTTGTTTAATTGGTACAAATAATTTTCAAATTTCAAGCCAATACTAAGATTAGATGATATATGAGACATAGAAAAAAAATAAAATTAACAATGATCTAAAGGAATTCAAAATTTACTTATCACTACTATTAGTCATTATGATAGTATTAGTCCAAAATATCAAAAAATAGTAGTGTTTTTACACAATGATGATAATGCAATAATAAGTACCCACCACAACCATTATAGTTAAATATGCTAAAATACTGATATAAAAATTTATAAATTACCCACTACTATTATAAAAAGAATAATCAAATACAAAATAGTAGTAAAAAACAACAATAAAACGATAACAATTTATTCAACTATTTCATAATAATACAACATTAGATCTATTATTATAGGCTATTGATACTAGTCACATAAATACGCGGGCCAGCCTACTAGTTTCTCTGAAAAGGCGAGCGGCATTCTCAAAAGTATGAATCGTTTACTCCTCTTTCTTCTCTCATATCCTCTGCTTCTTTATGTTGGGATTGAGTTGTTATGCCAGGAACCATGTGATTGTTGAATTATCACTTAGTCTTATCTGATTTTAATCTGAGAATCGTGAGCTGCAGCTGCACTTGGTCTTATCCTAGAATGGCCTTTAGTATCCCTGGCTCTGCCCTGGAGGCCGCAGCAGCGAGCAGCGATGAGTCAACCACGATGCGATGGCTCTGACACTAGTTGTGCGGGCTCTTTCTTCTGAATGGCGGCGCGCATTGAAGGCCGCAGCAACGAGCAGTGATGGGGCAATCACGATGTGACGGCTCTGGCAAAGTATCCGTCGTCGTCGTACTCTAAATTTATTCTCTAAAAAGAATATTTTATTTTTATCAGCAATATTCTTTCCTCTATATTCAGTTTTCCCGCACTCATTCATATTTTATATCCATCTTTTATATTAACTATCTAATATTTTATTCAACCATCTTCAACTACCATCTTTATTTATCTCTCCTTCTCTTTCCTTTTCTTTCTCTCCTATCCAATATTTTATCCACCGTGGAATGATAGCGTTCTTCCTGTGAAACGCCATATTTGGAGGACGAGTTTGTGGTCCGTTGGTTTAAAGGACAGCTGCAGTACCACGGTGCAGCTCAATATCCGGTAAAGTGATCCTGGAGTTCCTTTTACAGTCCGCCGGTGCGGACAGCCTAAGCGAAAGGCGGCAGAGGCAATGCACGTTGGAGGCCGCGGGGGCGTGCGAGCACTAAAGAGAGGACAGTGGAGGCGCACGTGAGGGAGGCGATGACCCGCGACGTAGGTGTGCCGTCATCGTATCATGCGTAATCTATCAACTGAAAGTACTAAACTACCCCTCATGAAATTAGAAAAAAGAAAAATAATTTGTAACGGGTACACTAACTTTTGGTACTGGTCCACAACTTAAAGTATCTTTTAGTAGATAACTCCTTATTTTTAATCATTAGATCTTGTTAAATGAACGGTTACTATTAGTTTCAAGCACTATAACAAATCTTAATAAACAATTCTTGTTGCATCTTTTGAAATATTTTTTTATTTTTGTATCTTGCAAATGGTGCCCAGTTTAAGCTAAAAGCTCATGTGCATCCATATTATTAGTACAACTCTGAGTTGCGAGTAGTTGAACATTTTACTTCTGGCCTTGATTATATTACCACCATTTATCGGGAAAGGATGTTGTTCTTCTTCTGGCCTTTCTCATGCTCTCTCCTACTTTCGGACAACCCTATAGCTTTCATTCTCAGTTAAGCACACCCAATAAAAGCTGCCAGTGCAGGCCACATGGCACTGCAGCAAAGGTGTGGTCATACCATACCAAGCCAAAAGAAGAGATAGTGCTTCCAGCACAAAGACTAATAAGCCGAGACCAACCATAGAGATAACGAGCGTTGCAGGTTCTCTCCTGATCGAATACGTTGGACCTGTTCTGGTCACCCTGAGTTTAATCTGCGTATATTTAAAAGATGCAACTCAGTAATTCTCATTAACTGCTACTTGCCTACTTCCCTCAACCCTCGGCTATGAGTTCATCCAACCACTAGACTCCACTATCACCTCCTGTCCTCTAGTAAAATCTTCTTTACTTCGGCTGCTTCGTTGTAAGACGTGAACCCCTTGTCTTGGCTCAGTACTTCACCACTCTTAAAAAAAAACTCGACCTCCAGGAGGTAAGACAGTCACCGAACATTTTATTAAGAATGAGACATTCTCACTCAGATCGAGAAAATTCCGAACCCCTGTCTCATCCTTACACAGCGGCACCGTGGCCCGTACCTAGGCCGGGCCTTAGACCTGTGCTTTGGCATGGTAATAAGCGAAGAGACTTTTTTTTACCCTAATCTATAAATTCGCTCCTATTAGGAATCGAACCCGAGACCTTGGGGGTGCTACTAAGCCACCTCAACCACTAGGCTGAAGCACCGTTCGCGCTTCACCACTCTTAGACCAGTTTTAATGAACATTTTATTAAATTAAATTAGCTAATACATCAGTAAAAAAGATGACATGACACAGCCTTTCATAGGGATGAAACTATTGGAGTCGTAGATGTCGCAGATAGCAGCTTGTACAGGTTGATGAAGACTGCGTCACAACAAGTCGCTGAACTGCAGCTCCGATGGATCAAGGCACGCAATATGGCGCTGTCTTCAAGGAGAATCACACCCCACTTAGGTGCACCAGGTTGACAGGGCGGCTCTCCTCCAAGATACAATGATCTCCAATCTTCAATTGTGCACCTAATCAAAAATGAACCGGCGAGTTCTAATAAAACGTAGCTCTATCAAAGCCTATACCGGCGAGTTCTAATAAAATGTAGCTCTATCAAAGCCTATACTATCAGATGTATTTTGTAAAGGAATTGAAAACTCTGTGTTTTTGGAGCAGCCATATGTGATCTTATATAGTCTCCTGACCCAAGCTCGTATCTAAATCAGACACGAATTTGAACAGCTAAAAGCTCTGTTTGTTGGCCAAGTTTTCAGGAGATATAAGTCACTATGTGCAACTTAGAGCCTTGAATGAAAACAAATCAAAGGAAATCGAAGGAAAGCACATATGTTCAGAGCGCGTCCCAACTGAACATATGCAGAACAAATACCAAAAGAAATTTGTTCGTAACTTTCATTTAGAAACCAAAAAATATACTGAAAACCCAACAGAAAATGTTAGGAATGTTGTATCATAGAACTTGTACAGTTGTAGGATTAGTTTCCCTAACCTACTCAATCTTCTAGTGAAGTATTCGGTTTCTATTCTGTACATGATTTGACCTTCATGGCCTATATATCACTATCACAAAAGAGGTCTTAAGCGGCAGCAGCCTAAAGGTCATAGCGGCGGGTCCCAAAATAGGCTTGTAAGGATCATGACCATTGAGGTCACCCCAAGGTATGAATGTTTTGGTGATGAATGACAAACATGAAATGTGACTAATGACTACACGAGTGTTGTTCGTGTAGGAAACCTCTTCTACTATATGATGATTGTTGACGGCAGCCTTGGCGATTGATGACAATGACCATAAGCTTTGAGGCTTGTGAGCTTGATGGAATCCAAGGGTTGATGGAGATAGATCAAAGCTAACGACAAGCTATGGAGCAAGTGTTGGGAACACTTGTCTAGTTGTTAGGGCTTTTGAGTCCATAGGAAAGATCGGATTATCAAGGGGGTCTAGGTCATTTCTCTTAGGTCATGTCTAGTCGGTGATGTGCAAGGTTGCTCAGTGAAATCACAGACACTAGGTGACAGTGGAGAAGCCAAGGAGCTGTTCGGAGAAGCCGGAAAACAAAGTCAAGCGAGGACGAGGAGTTTCATCTTCTGGACGAAGTGACCGGACAGAGGGGTCAGTGGAGACCGGACTGTACGGTCATTAAGAGGACTTGTCTGGGACTTACAGCGAGAAGCGAGGAATCTGTCTGTGCTGGGAGCTGTAGTGATCGAACGGTTCGGTCTACAGACCGGACGGTCCGGTCTGTGTGGCTTCACACAGGGCAGAGAGGAAGCAGCACCGGGAAAGTTTTTGGGCTGGAGAGAGAAAGTCTGACCAGACGATCCGGTCAGTAGAAGATCAGTAGGGGCAGAGCCGTTGGTGTCGAGGAGTGCATTGACCGGACGGTCTGGTCAGGCAGTGACCGGATAGTCTGCTCAGTTGGCCCAGAAAGATGATTTCGTGGAGCAATGGCTAGTTGGAGGTTGGAAGCCTATATAACTTCGTTGTTAGGGTCTTGGAGATCTCTCTTGGGCAGTGAAATTGCTTGGAGCATTTGGTGAGAGCCAAGAGGCAAAGAGGAGAGCACTAGGAGGAGATATTGCATATCTTGAGAGTGCTAGTGGAGAGTAACTTGAGCATCTTGCACATCTAAGGCTAGGGTGTGCTTGAGGATGTGATCTAGGTTGTTACTCTTGGTCTATGGTGAGACCTAGACCGGTTATATGTCGGTGATCGAGCCTATCATGATTGGTTGTGAAGGCCATCACATGTTTGTATACGGTTTGAGCCCGTAGGTAAAAAGGGCATCGCTAGTAAGCACCCGTGTCGGCTCGGGGAGTCCGGCAAGTTCTCGAGGGAGGCGAGCTTGTGACTTGGTGGCAGCGGTGACACGCACCATGTCTTCACTCCGGGAGTGATTGCAGGCTCATGGGCTAGAACTCCACATTGGTGGCGGGAGAGACCGGGACTCCGACGGGAGTGGCCCAACGAGGAGTAGGGGAAGGCGCAATCCTTCCAAGACCTCAGGAAAAAAAATTATGAGCCATCTCTTACTCTACTCCTTACTATGATGCTTTACTTTCTGCTCTTACATACCGTGCTATTCATACTTGTGTGCTTACCTTGCACTAGTTGACTACCTAGTAAACTTGCATGAATAGGCTTCTTTACTTGCTAGTAGTGGTTAACTTTCATACTTGATCACTAGCATGTATAGGAGTTGCTTTGGCTTGTTTGATCACCCTAGTATGTATCATGCTACTCATGCTTGTGTGCCTTTCATGTGCTTGTTGATTTAGTAGTTTTGCATGAGTAGGCTCCTTTGCTAGCTTGTGGTGTTCTTTCTCGTGTCTTCAATAATAGCTTGCATAGGAGTTGTATTGTCTTGTGTGATCCACTAGTGTGCTTAGGTTGTTGTTCCTTTCATAGGTTCATTATCTTGCTAGTGTGATCATCACTAGAATTATGTAGGAGTTGTTTTGAGTGGTAGGTTTTAGGAATTGGCGAATTTGGTACATAGTGTGAGTTACCGATTCACCCCCCGACCCCTCTCGGTCACTCGATCCTTTCAAGTGGTATCAGAGCCAAGTGCTCAACATAGGGCTTAACCGCCTTGAGTAGTGATCGTATTCAGTTGGGATGTCATCCCATTCGGGGCCGAGTCATGGTTCATGGAAGAATCGCTTTAAAAGCTACCTAAATGCCATGATCCCGGATGAGTTGATGGGCACACTTGTGGACTTTGCCAATACCTTAATCGATGATCATGTATATGATGATGATTATGTGGATGTGCCTAGTTCTAGTGCCTAGATTCTACTAGTGATAATTTGATAGGTTGCTCTACTAGTGTGCCTAATGTGATGATTGATGATGTTGGCTCTCTTGATCTTGCTTTCTATTCTAGTGTGACTAGTACTGATGATGCTTGTGAGTCTTTTATTGATCATGCTAGTGATTCACTTGTTGAGGAGTTCTTTACTTTTCATGCTAATGAAAATGAGGACTTACTTGACTCTCTTATTCGCTTGCGAGGTATTGTGGACAAGATTGGAGCAACTACTTTTGAGCTTCCCAAGATTGTGATAGTCGAGAAGATCCTCACCTTGCTCTCTAGTAGCAAGCTCCTCTACATCACCCTTGATCTCATCATGGAGAAGGGTCTCTCCGTCGAGGATGTGATTGGGTTGCTCTTTGATGATGAGAAGATCACCGCAAGCTGGACTAGGGAGAAGATTTCCAAGGCAGACAATAGAGCATCCTCAAGAAAAGGGAAAGAAGTAGCTTCGAGCTGAAACTTCTTTGATCCCTCCACAAGATTGCCTTGCAGCAGCTTCTACAACCCCGTCGGATCAAGACCTACACCAAGCTCTTCATCAGGCGCTTCATCAAGCTCTACCCCAAGTGTCATTCCAAGTTCTACTCCAAGCACTTCAGGTGGACCACGCATTGGTGTAGGGGGAGCGCCAACAACAATGCTCACACGATCAGTGGAGATGATCAATCTCACCACTACGGCTCCGGTGCCTCCACCTCCTCTGCCACAAGATCGACTTTGGCATCTTCATCGAGCTCACCAACAGGATCTCATCTTTCAACTTGGTGAATTTGTGAGAAATCCGAATGATGACCTTTGTGATACTCTCTTAAGCATTTATGATCTTGTGTGTAGGATAAACTCATTCAGAGGTCTTTGGAGGATCCCATCATATGAAGTGATTGATAGACTCCTATTGCAAATCATAACTCCTGAGAGGGGTTTATTACTTGAGGAGGTAGTCAACAGAAGCCATGAGCTCTCAATTGATAGGACAATAGAGATGATACTTGTGCTCCACTCACAAGTGGGACATGTGCTTGAGCACGTCACTGGCCTCTATGATCCTCCCCATTATTATATCGACCTTGACAATGTGCACATGGGGGATGGTCATGGACATTGGAGGTATCGTGCTCCTCACTATCCCATCAGAAGGAGACTTCGAGAAGGGATTGCAAGAATCCCTATCTATAGGGATGGACTTATTGCTCGACGTGATGAAGTTAGTCCTAGTCAATCAAGTAATTCCTTGGATACTAACCCTTCTTCCCCTAGTGCTTGTCTTATGGCTACCACCAGGGTCAACTACAAGAGTGGAGGTACTCATTGGATTCTTGACAGTGGGTGCACCCAACACATGACCGGGAAGCCAACCATGTTCACCAACATTGATGAAGAAAAAGACAGTGGGAAGGTGACTTTTGGGGATAACTCAAAAGGGAGAGTCAGAGGATCAAGCAAGGTGGCCATTACTGAGGACCTCCATCTCTCCAAGGTCTCCTGTGGAAACCCTCAAGTTCAACCTCCTGTCTATTGGTCAACTCTGTGACATGAGTTTCAAGTGCACATTTGATGAGGATGGTGCAATGTTTGAAAATTCAAAAAAAAGGGCTAGTATTTCATGGAGTGAGGCATGGGAACTTGTCTGTCACGGACTTCAAATCAAGTAACATGCCACCAAGTACTTGCCTCTTCACAAAGTCAACTAAGGGATGGTTGTGGCATAGAAGACCGCACATGTTGGAATGAATCAGCTCAGAAAAATGGTCAAGAGGAATCTAGTTGAAGAAATCAAGGATGTGACCTTTGAGAAGGATAAACTGTGCAATGCTTGTCAGGCTAGAAAGCAAGTTGCATCTTCACATCCCACCAAGTCTTTCATGTCTACATCTCGTCCTCTGGAGCTCTTGCACATGGACTTGTTTGAGCCAACACATTACAAGAGTCTAGGAGGGAACCTATATTGCTTGGTGATTGTGAATGACTTCATGAGATACACTTGGACCTTCTTTCTTTTGGACAAGTCTCAGGCAAGTGATATCTTTAGAAAGTTTGCAAGAAGAGCAAAGAATGAATTCAAGGCCAATATTGTGAAGATAAGGAGTGACAATGGGACTGAGTTCAAGAACATAACAGTGGAGGAATATTATGACAAGAAAGGGATCAAGCATGAATTCTCCGCTACATATACTCTGGAGCAGAATGTTTTAGTGGAGAGGAAGAACAAGACACTCATCACTCTAGCCCGTGCAATACTAGATGAGTATGGGACTCATGAGAGGTTTTGGGTGGAGGCAATCAACACAGCTTGCTACACCTCCAACTGTGTCTATCTCCACCGGTTGTTGAAGAAGACACCATATGAGCTATTGGTGGGACGGAAACCCAATGTTTCCTATTTTTGAGTCTTTGGCTGCAAGTGCTATATTCTCAAGAAGAGGAGAAAGCCAGGGAAATTTGAGAGCAGAACTGATGAAGGCATTCTTGTTGGATACTCAGGAACTTCTAAAGCATATAGGGTCTACAACTCAGCCACATGTTGTGTGGAAGAATCCTATGATGTGCAATTTGATGAGTCCAATGGTTCTCAGAAGGGAGATGAATTTCACAAAGTAAACATTGAAGATGAACCTATGAGGGAAGCTTTGAGAAACATGCCCATGGGCGAGGTTTTACCCCACGAGGGCAATGATGGTGATATTGATGAGCCCTCTACTCCACCACCTCAACCAACCTCTTCCTCTGAGGTGCAAGAACCAACCCAAAATGCAACAAGTACACCTTCTAGCTCCACCCAAAATTCAATGAGAGTTCACCCACCAAGTGATGAGGAAACCCAAGTGAGAAGTGAGTCACAAGCCTCCCCACATACTTCACCACAAGCTACTTCTCTAAGCTCTTCACAAGATACCCTCCCATCCACTTCAAGCTCAAAGTCCAAAACAAGAAAGCATAAGAGTGACTCTCCCACCTCTCTAAGGATCCAAGATACTCATATATCAACAGAGCAAGCAACTCATGATGCAAAGATACATCACCTAGACCTCCTTCCACTCAACAAGAACATCATAGACCCAAAGCCATAAACAAGGATCATTCTCATGACTTGATCATTGGGAGCTCATCTCAAGGAGTGAGGACAAGGAGAAACCAATACAAGCCCAACTATGTGAATGAAGAAAATGATGAAGGAAGTGATGAGGAGGCAAATGTTGCAATTGAGAACTTCTCTTTTGTCTCCATGATTGAGCCCACAACAATGGAAGAGGCAATGAATGATCACAAGTGGGTTATTGCCATGCAAGAAGAATTGAACAACTTTCAGAGATGCAAAGTATGGAAGTAAATGGAGAGGCCTAAGAAACATAATGTGGTTGGCACCAAGTGGGTCTTCAAGAACAAGCAAGATGAGAAAAGGGCAATTGTCAACAACAAGGCTTGTTTAGTGGCTAAGGGATATTCTCAAGTGGCGGGCATTGACTTTGAAGAAACCTTTGCTCTCGTGGCTCATCTTGAAGCTATTCGGATCTTACTTGCCTATGCATCACACAATGGCTTCAAGCTCTTTCAAATGGAAATCAAAAGTGCCTTCTTGAATGGAGAGATCAATGAAAAAGTCTATGTGGAACAATCTCCGGGGTTTGAGGAACCTAAAAATCCAAGACATGTGTATAAATTGAAGAAAGCTCTCTATGGCCTCAAGCAAGCACCAAGGGCATGGTATGAACATTTGAAGAACTTCCTACTCAAGAATGGATTCACCATTGGAAGCATTAACAACACCTTGTTCACAAGGCATGTTGGGAAGGACCTCTTTGTGTGCCAAATCTATGTGGATGATATCATCTATGGGTCAACCAATGAGAAGTTCAATGAAGAGCTCCAGGAGATGATGGCTAGGGAATTTCAAATGTCAATGATTGGAGAGTTGCATGTGTTTCTTGGTTTTCAAGTCAAACAATTAAGAGAAGGGAACTTCATCTATCAAGAGAAGTATACCAAGGATCTTCTCAAGAGATTTAACATGGAAAATTGCAAGCCCTTGCATACACCTATGGCAACTAGCAAACCCTTGGATGATGATGCAAAGGCTATACCGGTGAACCCCAAGCTCTATAGATCAATGATTGGGTCCTTGCTCTATCTCACCGCCTCAAGACCGGACATCATGTTTAGTGTGTGCTTGTGTGCACGCTATCAAGAAAATCCAAAGGAGTCCTACTTGAAGGCCGTATAGAGAATATTGAGATACCTCAAGTACACACCTACCATGGGATTATGGTATCCTAGAGGAACAAGCTTTGAGTTACTTGGGTATTCAGACTCGGACTTCACGGGATGCAAAGTGAATAGGAAGAGTACATCAGGAGGTTGCCAATTTCTTGGAAGATATCTACTATCTTGGAGCTCAAAGAAGCAAAACTCGATGGCTCTATCTACATCCGAAGCAGAGTATATGGCAGCGGGGTCTTGTTGTGCATAACTTCTCTACATAAGGAAAACTCTCTCGGATTATGGCCTCAACTTCACTCAAATTACATTATATTGTGATAGTGAAGAGGCAATCAAAATGGTCCTCAAAACTAGAGATCATGGTCATGCAAAGCATATTCAAGTCAAGCATCATTTCATAAGAGACCATGCTGAGAAGAAGGATATTGAGATGGTGAGTGTACGGACTCATGAACAATTGGCGGATATCTTCACCAAGCCACTCGACGAGAAGACCTTCAACAAGCTAAGGGGAGAACTCAATGTTCTCAACCTTTCAAACTTCAAATGAGTAACCCTAAAGCTTGTCTCTTGTAATTATGTATAGCCTTGTTTGTTTTGTTTTTTGTTTGTGCCTTTGGTTTGTGTTTGTTTCTCTTAGCTTGTAGGTCAACTTCGGAGCTCCTTGAGATAGCAATGGATGTGGGTTAAGCTTGGAATAGTGGTTCATGGTGTGCCCAAGGCTTTGAAGAATGGTCCATTCTGAGTAAGCTCAAGAAGGGAACAACTCGTCGTTGGCTTTTTGGTTTGTAGCCTTTCTCTCTCGTTCCTTTAGCATCGCATCATGCATTTGTATACTTGTTGCATTTGCATTTGCATTTGCATTCTTTGCGTTCATGCATTTTGCATTGTGATACCTTACATGCTTCCAAGCATGTTTCTAGGGGGAGTTGCTTATTTACATTTTAGGTATATGACCCTCTAGATGATCACATAGTGATCTTTGTGCTTCATGCCCATTGAGTCATGTTCAAACAAGCTCCAAGGTTAAATCTACTCGCGCAGCTCAAAGACAAATAACTCATACATTCCCAACACACTAATGACTAACCTTTGCATCTTTAAGGAAATATTTTGTTGAGTCTTGTGTGTAGGGGGAGCTATGGTGAAAGACTATTGTGACCAAGAAGGAGCACCATGAAAGGGGGAGTTTTCCTAACTCTTGCCATTTATTATTTGCTCGTTGGTTGTCTTGTGTTTTTGCCTTTGGTTTTTGGTGATAGGTGACAAAAGGGGATAAGGACATGAAGATCCAAAAGCCAAGTCTAGATCAATAACACAAACGGGGAGAAGAACAGATAGATCTGAAAGCCAAGTCAGGAGGAGAAGGAAAGATGGAGAAGAACAAGAAGATCAAATGAAGATGATTAAGACAATGGTGCATGTTCACTTGGAGTACATATGAAGATCATGACAAGATGAACATCTACACCAACATGGAGAAGAACAACAATGAACACCTACACTGACATGAACATTTACGTCCTTGGTGTGTGTCTACTTCAACAATAACATCAACCACGACACCAAGACGGGTGCAAAATTCAACTCAAGATAGATATCAAGTGCCCTACGTGATTGGGTAGTTCTCCATAAATACCTAGCACATTCCAAGAGGGAGACTACTTCCAAGGTAAGAACCAAGGTAATCCTTTCTTTCCTTTCTTTTCCTTTGGTTCCTTGTTGTTCGTCCGTTTTGGATCATCATAAGTAGTGGTTGTCATCCATCACCAAAAAGGGGGAGATTGTAAGGATCATGACCATTGAGGTCACCCCAAGGTATGAAAGTTTTGGTGATGAATGAAAAACATGAAACATGACTAAAGACTACACGAGTGTTGTTCATGAAGGAAACCTCTTCTACTCTAAGATGATTGTTGACGATGGCCTTAGCGATTGATGACAATGACCGTAAGCTTGGAGGCTTGTGAGCTTGATGGAGTCCAAGGGTTGATAGAGATGGATCAAAGCTAAGGACAAGCTATGGAGCAAGTGTTGGGAACACTTGTCTAGTTGTTAGGGCTTTTGAGTCCATAGGAAAAACCGGACTATCAAGGGGGTCTAGGTCATTTCTCTTAGGTCATGTCTAGTCGATGATGTGCAAGGTTGCTCAGTGAAATCACAGGCACTAGGTGACAGTGGAGAAGCCAAGGAGATGTTCGGAGAAGCCGGAATACGAAGTCAAGCGAGGACGAGGAGTTTCAGCTTCTGGATGAAGTGACCGGACAGAGGGGTCAGTGGAGACCGGACTGTACTGTCACTAAGAGGACTTGTCTAGGACTTACAGCGAGAAGCGAGGAATCTGTCTGTGCTAGGAGCTGTAGTGACCGGACGGTCCGGTCTATGTGGCTTCACATAGGACAGAGAGGAAGAAGCGCTGAGAAAGTTTCTGGATTGGAGAGAGAAATAGACCAGACGGTCCGGTCAGTAGGAGTCAGCAGAGGGGCAGAGCCGTTGGAGCTGAAGGCTGCAGTGACCGGACTGTTCGGTCAGTATGCCCAGGAAGCTGATCTCGTGAAGCAACGACTATTTTGAGGTTGGAAGCCTATATAACTTTGTTGCTAGGATCTTGGAAACCACTCTTGGCAAGTGGAATTTCTTGGAGCATTTGGTGAGAGCCAAGAGGCAAAGAGGAGAGCACTAGGAGGAGATATTGCATATCTTGAGAGTGCTAGTGAGAGTAACAAGGAGTGATCTTGCACATCTAAGGCTAGGTGTCCTTGAGGGTGTGATCTACGTTGTTACTCTTGGTCTATGGTGAGACCTAGACCATTTAAGTGTCGGTAATCAAGCCTATCGTGATCGGTTGTAAAGGCCGTCACACGTTTGTACACAGTTTGAGCCCGTCGGTGAAAGGGGCGTCGCTAGTGAGCGCCCGTGTCGGCTCAGGGAGTCCAGAAAGTTCTCGAGGGAGTTGAGTTTGTACCTTGGTGGCAGCGGTGACGCGTACCATGTCTTCACTCCGGGAGTGATTGCGGGCTCGTGGGCGAGAACTCCACATTGGTGGCGGGAGGGGCCGGGACTCCGGCAGGAGTGGTCCAACGAGGAGTAGGGGAAGGCGCCATCCTTCCAAGACCTCGGGAAAAATCATGAGCATTCCTTAACCCCCTCTTTACTATTCTACATTTGTGTGCTCTAGTAACTAGGTTGAATTGTGGCTAAATAAGCTAGTGTGTTTGGCTTCCTCGCTTGCTATCATCATGAACACTAGCATGTGTAGGGTCTTGGCTTACTAGAATTGTTAGGTTGCAACGATTACTAGGCTCTAGTAGTGTAAATAGAAGTATTTGGATTCGCCGGCGGCTTACCAATTAACCTCCCCCCCCCCCCCTAATCTTGGTACGTCTTTGGTCCTTACAAGTGGTATCAGAGTCAAGTGCTCATCTTTGAGGCTTCACCGCCTTGAGTAAGGATGCGGGGACAGGTGGGGAGTGTTCCCATATTCGATAGGGAGGACTACAAGTATTAGAAGGCTCGCATGCAAGCCTACCTGGAGTCCCTTGATTTAGAGATATGGATGGTGACTCACGAGTCTGATACGGATGTGAACCTGCTTGAGCCTGATTTTATTAAGTGCAACGCTAAGGCCAAGAATGCTCCGTTTGCATGCATATCAAAGGATGTCAACCATCCAACATTGCTCTTCAATCCGAGAAGCAAGAGCCTATCAAGAGCAAGAAGAAGGCAGGGATTGAAGAAGATGACTTGAGTGAGGACTTGGCTCTTCCCATGAGAAAGATGAGGACCTTCAAGAACAAGTTTGCCTCCAAGTCCATGGGCAAGTGCTTTAACTGTGGCTCAAAGAATCACTTTGTACGAGAGTGCCCAAAGCCCAAGAAAGAAGGTCTCAAGTCCCAAGAGTCTAGTGATGAAGAAGAAGAAGATGAGTACCCCAAAGCCAAGCAAAAGAAGAAGAGGTATTTCAACAAGGATAAGAGAAAAGGCAAGGACAAAGCTCAAGACCACAAGAAGTTCTCATGCAAGGCACTTGTTGGGGAGTGGACAAGTGACAACTCGAGTGATGAGTCCTCCTCCTCAAGTGATGAAGAAGTGGCCAGCCTAGCCATGATCAAGATCACATCACCACGAGCTCTTCCTCCACCTCCCACGTGCCTCATGGTCGCGAGCCAACTTGGGGAGAGTGAGGATGAGAGCAGTGACGACAGCGATGAAGAGGAGCTCTCCTGCGTCGAGCTTTGGAGCATGCTTGAGCAAGCCTATGCATCGCCGTCAAGAAATCCAAAATGTTGGATGTGGTAAGAAAAGAATGTAAGTTGGCTAAGGACCATGTTGGTGACCTTGAGAGTGAGCTCAAGGACCTTGTCACATTTCATGAGGCCCTAAACAAGAGTTATGAGAAACTCAAGGGTGATCATGTAGAGCTATGTGAGAAGTACGAGGCTCTTGAACTTACTTTTGAGGCCATCAATATTGATAACCTTGCCTCTCCCTCCTCTAGTTCATCCAAGAGTGATGCTTCTACTATGTGTGATGAACTAACCACCTCGGTTGAGGTTTCTTCTCTTGAGCCATTTGTTTTGGAGTAATATCACAAGCTCAAGGAAGAGAGGAAGATGGTGATGGATGGCCTTGAGAGGCTCACACGTGGTAGAGCCATCCACAAGGAGATTCTTAGGAGAAACCTTGTGAACAATGTCTCCCATCGGGGACTTGGCTCATATCCCGCCGCCATCGACATCATTGGGACAAGTGACTCCATCCCCACATGGATCAAGCCCCTACTTGCCAATGACTACTACTACGAGAGGTGTTGCAAGGATGGCCACACCATCAAGGATTGTCCTATGGTGAGAAGTTCCATTGTTTTGCCTAACGCTAACTTGTTCCGTAAGAACACACATTTCAAGCTTTTTAGGAACAAGGATGGCAAGGTGAATGCTAAGGCTTTGGGACCACCAAACAAGAAGAGAAAGGTCAAGAGCATATGGGTGCCTAAGTGCATTGTTGATCTTGAGAGGTCAATGAAGTACAAGTGGGTGCCCAAGAACAAGACCTAGAAGATGGTGGTGGTGGTGGACCGGGAGCTTCATGAAGATCATGTGAAGTCCACCACAAGTGACATGGACCTCAACGACCTATCTACTCATGAGGGAGGTAACCATGTTAGTACTTGGTAGTTGTAGTTTGTTTTTCCTTCTCTTACATTGCATGATAATTAGGACTCCTTTGTGGCTAGTATGCTTTGCATCCATGCATGTGTAAATAACTAAAAAGAAAAACACATAAAAAATAGTCAATGTCTAACCCATCCAAGATAGCTATAAGCAAGGGGGAGTGCTTGAGATGGTAATTTGGCTTCTCTCAAGGCAAGGGTATGGCTTATAGTGAGTAAGCTTGGGAGGGGTTCAAACTTGACATTGTTAGGTTTACTTTGTGTCTTGTTTAATATTGCTTGCATTCACATGGCATGTTTACTTTCATTGCATATGTAAAATGCTTGTTGCATGCATCATATAGGAAACACAAAGGAGGTTTGTCATATTTGGAGATATTTGTGGCTCATGCTCTATATGAGATTATATCTCCACAAGTGTGACCAAAGGAAAGGATTATGCTTCATGCCCATTGAGCAAGCACTGATGAACTCCGAGGTTAAACCCACTCGCACGGTTCATGGACTAAAGCTCATACATACCCATTTAGTTCTTAATTGTCTTGGTTCTTATTTGCTCGATTCTTCATTTGGAATTTGCAAAAAATTATAAGGCCATAAAGAGACACTATTTGAAAAGGAGTGTTTGAGAGTTCCCTTTATGATCCAAGTGTAGTGTTTATTTGGGTGTTAAGTGAGGGCACTTGGAAAATGAAAAAATTCCTTAGACTCAGCAAAACTTCCAGAGTGACCGTACAGTCCGATCTTCAAACCGTACCATCCGGTAAGTGCACATGTGCATAGTGCTTCGGGACAGTTGAATTATAGAGACCGGATAGAATGATCAACCTGACTGTACGGTCTGATCTATATAAGTGCTCAACTAGATCGAGGACTGACCGGACAGTCCGGTCTAGAGACCGTACTGTCCGGTCACTATACTTGATGGCGCGACGCAATTCCCATATGTGACCGTTGATCTATTCCTCTTTGGATCTCGGCCACCCATAATGATTTGACCTAGGTCAAGTTTTGGTTGTTTCCTCGTTCTTCCCAAAAACACCAAGAGCACGCACTCGACGCCGTCGTTCTCCTCGCCGACATCACCTTGACCTCCGCCTCTACCGACCTCGTTGTCCCCATGACTCCGGCCGAGCCACCGCCTCGCCATGCCCTGCTCTCTCTAGCGTCGCCGCTCGCCAAGCACCCGCTCCTCCTCCACCGCCCAGAGCTGTCATCGTCGTCGAGATGTGCCGCCACCTCGCTGCTTGCCGCCGCGCGTAGACACCCACCGCCGCCTCTACTCTCGCGCGCACGCCTAGCCCCCACAGCAGAGCGTCCACTACCAATTGATTAGGGCAAAGTTTGCCAATTTTTTCCTCCACTTTTATTGCCGGCAAGTTCCAAGTTTTGATCCTTCCTGGCGATTGATTGTGTGGTCTTCGGTTCCGGCGTTGATTCTTCTCTCAGGGTATTGTGCACATCTCATGTTTCATCGATTATGCCCGAAATTCCGAGTAATTAGTTTAATTGATGCAATTAGAATTTAATGCCCATATTTAGTTGCATTAATTAGCTAATTAGCTCAACCTAGATGCAATTAATTCCCTGCATATCTGTTAATTGCAAATCTAGGGTTTATCTCCTGTCTAGTCTGCAGTTAGATTTATTGCTTAATTATTTGACTGCACACTAGATGACTCGCACCAACTACATATTTGTCTAGTGATCATGTCCTTCATTCAGTGCTAGGATTTCTATTGTGTATTCTTACCTAGTGGTGCTTTGCTTGTAGATTTATATAGGTTCTATGCTTATTCTATCTATACCCATGTGCGTGTAGTGACAGTAGTCAGCAGCAACAGAGATGGCAGGTTCTGGACAAGATAAGGGCAAAGGCAAGATGCCAGAGAAGCCGAAGAGTAAGAAGGGGACCAGGCTGGACCCAGAGTCAGAGAGGGCCAGGAGGGTTGCACAGCATATAGGGGCCATGGAGGCTTCACGTAGGATGCCTGGATCACTGTTGATCACAAGTACTCAGACAGATGACCACGATCGCAGGAGGAGCTCCAGGCAGGGGACCATAGGGCTAGAGCTGTACACAGGGATCAGGTTGCCAGCATGGGCGCAGGGTACTCCGACTTCTCATCAGGTGAGGTCATCGAGACCTGTGGAGCAGGGATCCTCCAGGCAGCAGGAGGAGTTAGAGGAGGAGTCAGAGTCAGAGGAGAGCTCAGAGTATAAGTCTGAGGAGCTTGAGGAGACAAAGGAGACAGAGCAGCCAGCACAGCCATAATAGCAGAGGACTGCTCAACGAGCAGGAGACCCGAGGTGCACCTGTGTAGTGTGCACAAGGAGGCTGCAGAGACTGGTACAGGAAGCAAGTGAGACAGACATTCTTAAGGTTCCTATGAAAGACCTTAAGACGCTTTGTCTGATCTCCTTCGAGCAGTGGGTTCCAGTCCCTAGGAATCCCGCTACAGGAGAGAGATACCGGATGGGCCTCCAGAGGAGGATTAGAGAGGGCATGAGACACTACCTTGCCAGGAAGGGCAAGGCTGGACTATTTGTGCTCCAACAGTACACGTTGTACCCGGCCATGAGGAGGGCCACAAACACAGACATGGAGCAGTACTTCACGTACTTGCCAGGGCTAGCAGAGCTAGTTACTGCTCCATACAGGTACAGGGAGGATATTGTCCTAGAATTCTATGCTACACTGTGGGTAGCCTGAGATCGCTCAGAGATCTGGTTCTTATTCAGAGAGCAGCCACAGTGTGTGACCAGGGGGTATCTTATAGCCAGCTTCGGACTTCTTACTTCAGATTTTCAGTTATATAGGAGTGCCTATGGGACCCTCGCTCCACCCGTAGACCATAGGGAGGGAAGCTACCTCCATACGACATGGTGTTGATTTCCTTTCCACCACCGCACACCCTAGGTTTTGAGAGAGGCCTTGCGAGACTCACTGCAGAGGCTAAGGTGGTCAGAGTGATAGTCACCAGAACTATCATTCCCAGGTTAAGATACAGAGAGGAGTTCACACTTCTACACCAGTGGGTAGTAGCAACTATACTAAGGAGATAGCTGTTTGACTTGGCTGATTTGCTGATTGGTGAGAAAAAGGAGGTTATCTCTGAGAGGGTAGGAGGACACCACTTAGTCTATGCTCCTTACATCTGCTATCTCTTGAGGAGGATGAGACTAGTGACTGAGTAGGAGTACGATGCTTTCCCTGAGGTGACCACCAGCTACTCACCTCGAGTCCCCAAGGGATCGCAGCCAGCCTCGAGTCAATAGACGGGAGAGGAGGAGTAGGAGTCACCACCAGTCACACACGAGCAGACAGCTCATCCAGAGACGGTGGTTCCTGAATCAGCTAGTACAGGAGCACCTTCCCAGCCTACAGGTACACAGACAAAGGATGCCCTCACTGTAGCAGCACTGGCAGGACGCTTGGGTGACTTCATCCAGAGCGTAGCTCAGCAGAGACGTCAGATCATGGAGGTCATTAGAGGACAGGTAGAGCTTCAGAGACAGCAGATGGCAGTGATGACTACTCTCATGACCCAGATGGCTGAGATGACTCAGAGGCAGGCCAGTCAGCAGCCAGGACCTTCAGCACTTCCACAGTTTCAGTAGCTGTCGACTCAGCCAGGATCCTTCACCGCTATGATGATAGCCCAGTCTTCTAGACTGCCTTCACTCTTGGGGGTCCTTTTGATAGGGGGAGGAGGACAAACTCACTCACCAGCTCAGTTCTCCCCCGTGTCCGCCTTCTTAGTGTCTGCGTTGTTCACTTCACCGACACATTCTTCTACTTCGCAGATGGCAGGACCTTTTACCTCTCAGCAGCTACCAGTCAGGAGTTTGTTCTCTAAGATAGTTCACACCACTTGTGCAGACTCCCAAACAGCCCTAGAGCCAGCTACAGCTCCAACCTCTTCTACTACAGACACCCCTCTAGTCACACCTGACGTAGCAGAGGATCTGGTTCACCGAGGTTTCACTCAGAAGGATGTGGATGACCTTGCTCTTCTTCATGCGACTGTTGCCAAGGAGACATCCATAATCCCACCAGCAGGACAGGACAGAGGGTCTGAGTCACCTGTAGACCTTGACTTCTTTGAGCAGTTGGATGTTCAGGTGGCATAGGCTCAGGGAGCACAGCAGGATTCAGCACAGGAGCAGAGCCTTTAGAGGACGTTGTGTCACATCTCAAAATTTCCCATTTTGGAATATGAACCGCTTTCAAAAAATATATTTAGATTTCTCAAATTTTCCAAATTAACAAAGATTTTGTTGGGTTGAAGTAATTGCTCTATGTCACAAATGTTTTCAGTTTTGAACAAAAACCTTTTTAAATAATTAAAATCATTTTATTTTATTTTATTTCAATATTTTGTCATTTTTAGATTCCATGTTAATTTGAGAAAATTGGAATCCTTTCAATCAAATTTTATGAATGTACATTCTGTTTTAAAAAGGGGCTCAACTATCACCGTCCCCTTGACTCACATTAATGCATCGTTGAACATTGTCTTCTAAACTTGTTTCATCACATATTTTGCCCTACACGCCATTGATGTATCTAGACTCATTTTCATCCTCATTCATTTTACATACCTCATGGTCGTACCTAGACTTCATATCTTCCATGTTTGCCCCACCTTCCATAAACATTCCTATAGAAAGAAACTCCTTCCATAAACATTTATTTGGAAATAAACCCACCTTCCATAAACATTTCTATGTAAAGAAACTCCATCTTCCATAAACATTCATAAGGAAAGAACAAGAGAATAATTTCTTTTCATATTTCCTATGCCTTCCATGTTTGCCACCAATAAATATATTTATTACTCTTAATTTCCTTTCCATACTGTTACCCCACCTTCCCACACCTCTCCTATATATACTAGCTCTCTCCCATGAAATTCCCACCCCCTCAAACCCTCACCACGCCACCAGGCTGCCGCCACTCCACTCTGCTCTCGCGTCCAGCAATGCTACCGCGGATTGACGTCAGCGTTCCCGGTGATATACCCATCCAAATGACTCCAAATTTGACATGGAGGTGCGCCCAGATGTCCTATACAACATATCCAAAACTCAAAAGCATTGGACGTAGGATGCCTCCGAGATCTACATCGCAATGGCAGTAGCTCCCTGATCTGGGCGAATCCAGCACTTGTGACGGTAAATCCATCCTCTTTTCTCCCAATCCAGAGGGGTTATCGACACAATCTAAAATACTACTTGTGTTCCAGGGTCTTGTGATAATCTCCACCAGAGGGATCTCCTAGAACGATCCTAACGCGACCAAGAACGTGATCTATGCTCAATCTGCTGCTGGACAACCTCACCATGATGCAGCCAATCGATCTCCAATATGGGTGACTTCTGAACCAATTCACCTTGTGTTTCACATGTTCCACGTCACTAGAAATATTTCTGTTCAAATTAATCCTTGAGAACTAGAGCCAATCATTGGAAACACGCACATATATGTTGCACTATCTGTGCGCAGCCACAATCCTTGCAACTTTAACCTTGCATATCTTTTGATCCACAACCTTGAATTAGATTATTCTTCCACCTACATTATTATATCCAAATAAACTAGCTAATTGCAACCTTTATTCAACCATACCCAATTGTCTCATACCTTGCATTGTGTATTTATTGTGTGTATGCTTTGTATGTCTTGCGCGAATAGGATTTTTACGCACGGGAATCATACGAGGATGAAGATCAAGATTTGTTATCACTGAGCAGCAACATCTAATTTCAGGCAAGTGTCCTTAATGCATTTTGTTCCTATTATGAATGTTATTTTAGGACTGCATGCTTGTGTCAAATGAATGGGTAGCTATTATTAGGGTTTACTAGTACTTGCTTATTCTTGTCCTTGTTGCCTTGAACTAGAGGTTTAATTATCTATGGGTAGACATGCTTAGGTGCTTATTGGGTTGTTAGGTTCAATTAATCTTGACTAATGAACAATGTCATATAGGGAATAATTGGTAATTCTTTTAGCAACATGGACTTAGGGATCTCAACAAGCTGGATGGAATGGATGTGGTGCCGTTGGCACATGTTGGGTGGTGGTATGCTTGTTATAGATCCTAGAAACCGGTTCTTGGAGCGGTAACCCAGGACAACAGTGCCATCACAAGGCTGCTATGGAACAGCTTGGTTGATTAATTAGGAGTTCTCCCAGTGTCGGTGCAGCATTTGATGGAGCGGGGAATGGAAGTCAAGAGGACTGTCCTTGTATCCGAATGGCTCAATAGGGGGCTCCTGGGGTGATGAGCTGCTTGTTGATAGGCTATCACTTATGGATGGGAGTGGAACCTTAGTGGCTACCATGTACTAGGAGACCCTTTGTAAAAGCCTCGTAGTGATCTCCTGGCTGCACCACCTAAGGAAGTGTGCTCGTGCTTGGCCGGCATGGCAACATGGAGATTCTAGTCCACCCGACAACAGGGGACGAAATCACGACTTGTGGGTAAAGTGGCGCAACCTCTGCAGAGTGTAAAACTGTCATGATAGTCGTGCTCACGATCACGAGCGGCTTAGATCCCTCACAAGATTAGCTGGTTATGGGATGGAATGGTTGGTATTGGCAGATGGGATTGGACTTGACTTGGATAGGACCCCATGGTTCGATGGTTGGGATGACCTCACCTAGTAATTCAGATGCTTAGGAAATTAAAAGCTCATGCAATAAACCCCATTAAGCCTTTCTTGTTTATAGCCCCATGTCATCTTTTCCCCCACTTGCTGAGTACAACATGTACTCACCCTTGCTATATCCCACATTGTTGCTCAGCTACAGGAGAAGGATGGTATAACCATGAAGACGATGAAGGGGACTAGGGATGCGGTCTTCCGGTCGACTTCCTGTGGGAGCTGAAGGACGCCAACGCTTAGTTTTTCCGCTGCAATGTAATCTTTTACTTTTGACCTATGGGTCACCTTTGTAATAATATTATCGATTTAATAAAGATATTGTTCTTTTATCATATTAATTGTCCTGTGTGCATAGAAACTTGATCCTGGGCACGCATACAGATGCATTCGGTTTCGGTCATTGGAACCGGGTGTGACAAGTGGTATCAGAGCTATATCGACCGCCAGACACAAGCCTAGTGGGAAATGGTTGGTTTTTAAAGTATAATTTTGCAAACTCCACTTCTTTCCTCTACTTCCTTGACTATTTCATTTTCTCCTTATGTTTTGAGATAAAATGTTTACCAACTTGCCCAGCCAATAGGTCGTATATAATTTTAGTTCAAGTTCACTGTTCCCAAGCCTACCATGACAAGTTAGGAAGATAACCTAAAATAGTTTTAGTTCTCCGTTGTCATTTTCATTGGTTGTTTTATTATGTTGTGCATTGCATGTCTTTATGCTTTAATTAATATCTTCACATGACATGCATGCATATCATCTAGAGTGTACTTCTCTTTCTTATTCCTCTTAGCTCTTGATGATGCCTGATTGAGTAGGACCTTGTTTATTCATTGCTTATGTTGTTGAGGTTCCTCTCGATCGTTGTGTAGCTTTTTAGCCCTCTTGTTTTATGATAAGATTATGATAAGTAGTGGTTGTCATCAATCACAAAAAAGGGGGAGATTGTAAGTTTCATGACCATTGATGATTGGATCCCCAATGAATGAATGTTTTGGTGGTAGATGACAACTATGAAATTACGGGCTAATATCTACATGAGTGTTGTCTATGCAGGAATTGTCTCTAAACTCTACTACAAATCATATGGATAATGGTTGCCTTGACGATTAATGACAATGACCGCAAGCATGGAGGCTTATGAGCTTGATGGAGTCCAAGGGTTGATCAAGACGGATCAAAGCTAAGGACAAGCTATGGAGCGAGTGTTGGGAACACTTTTCTAGTTATTAGGGCTTTGAGTCCATAGGAAAAATTGGACTATCAAGGGGGTCTAGATCATTTCTCTTAGGTCATGTCTAGTCGGTGATGTGCAAGGTTGCTCGGTGAAATCACATGCACTAGATGATAGTAGAGAAGCCAAGGAGCTGTTCGAAGAAGCCGGGAAACGAAGTCAAGCAAGGACGAAGAGTTTCAGCTTCTGAACGAAGTGACCGAACAGAGGGGTCAGTGGTGAGCGGACTGTACGGTCACTAAGAGGATTTGTCTGGGACTTACAGCGGGCAGCGAGGAATCTATCTGTGCTGGGAGCTATAGTGACCGGACAGTCCGATCTACAGATCAGACGGTCTGGTCTATGTGGCTTCACACAAGGCAAAGAGGAAGCAGCACTGAGAAAGTTTCTAGACTAGAGAGAGAAACTGATTGGAGGGGTAGAGCCGTTGGAGCTGAGGACTACAGTGACTGGACGGTCCGGTCAGGAAGTGACCGGACTGTCCGGTCAGTATGCCCAGGAAGCTGATCTCGTGGAGCAACAGCTAGTTTGAGGTTGGAAGCCTATATAACTTCATTGCTGGGATCTTGGAGACCACTGTTGGCCAGTGGAATTGCTTGGATCATTTAGTGAGAGCCAAGAAGCAAAGAGGAGAGCACTAGGAGGAGATATTGCATATCTTGAGAGTGCTAGTGAGAGTAATAAGGAGTGATCTTGCACATCTAAGGCTAGGTGTCCTTGAGGGTGTGATCTAGGTTGTTACTCTTGGTCTATGGTGAGACCTAGACCGGTTAGGTGTCAGTGATCGAGCCTATCGTGATCAGTTGTGAAGGCCGTCACACGTTTGTACACAGTTTGAGCCCGCCGGTGAAAGGGGCATCGCTAGTGAGCGCCCATGTCGGCTCGGGGAGTCCGATAAGTTCTCGAGGGAGGCAAGCTTGTGCCTTGGTGGCAGCAGTGACGCGCACCATGTCTTCACTCCGGGGGTGATTGTGGACTCGTGGGCGATAACTCCACGTTGGTGGTGGGAGGGACCGAGACTCTGGCGGGAGTGGTCCAACGAGGATTAGGGGAAGGCGCCATCCTTTCAAGACCTCAGGAAAAAATTATGAGCATTCTTTGACCCCCTCTTTACTATTCCGCATTTGTGTGCTCTAGTAACTAGGTTGAATTGTGGCTTGCATAGGCTAGTGTGTTTGGCTTCCGCTGCTATCATCATGAACACTAGCATGTGTAGGGTCTTACCTTACTAGAATTGTTAGGTTGCAATGATTGCTAGGCTCTAGTAGTGTAAATAGAAGTATTTGGATTCGTGAGCGGCTTACCGATTCACCCCCCCCCCCTCCTCTTGGTACGCCTTCGGTCCTTACAGGAGGACAACAAAATCGCCACTAGGCCTTTGTCACTACTTATTTACAATGTTAGTAGCGGTCTAAGGACCACTACAGTCATAGGTGCTACTTAACTTAAAAAAGGCGTCAGAAGACCGCCGCTGATGCCCTTATCAGAACTAAAAAAGAAGGATGGGTCCCACCTGATGTTGGGACCTGCCCTACTAGATGCGCAGCCGCCGACGTGCCCAGCTCGTGTCCGCCTGTCTATCACCCGTCCGCCACGCCACGTCATGCAACCTCCACCACCGGAGGAGGAGGGGGAGCCCGCAAAAGGACGGCCTCCACTGCCGAAGCCACCAAGCCTCCATCGTCACCGTCGTCGCCCCTAAGGAGCAGTCCGACGGTGGCGGAGGAGGAGGAAGGGGGCTGCGCGGCGGTGCCTTGTTTGCCAGGAGAACCTCCCATTGGCACCACGACCGCCACACCATCCGCGCGCGAACCCACCGACAGCTGCCCTTGCTCGCTATCTGAGGACGAGGAGATCAGGTGGAGAGGAGAAGAGGTGGATGGAGGTAGAGGAGATGACGGGGGAGAGCTAAACCTAACCCTAGGGGTGGTGGTGCGGCACGCGGGAGGAGTTGCATTGTCGCGCCACACTGCCACATTATATAGAAAGTGGCGCTCCCTAGTTGCGGACTGGATTGTCACGCCCGCAGCTAAGTGGCCTTTGGGTCATAGTTGCGGGCCTGACAGAAACCGTGACAATTTTCACGCGAGTGGTAATGGACCATGCGACCGTAGCGGCGGTCCTTTGAAGCCCGCCACTATGTTTACGCGCGTAGTAGTGGTCTGTGCCACTGTACTGATCTTAGCGACGGTCTCTTGGAGAGCCCGTTACTGAGGTGAGAAAAGCATAAATTTTGCTCCCGAAGTCCAATTTAGGTGATCTTGGACTCTATGGAAAGATAATTTAGAGGGATATCCATCCCCACTAAGAACAAGTGAAATTCAATCATTTCTCTTACTTTTAATTTCACTTGATTCCGTTTCCTTGAGCACATCCACATGATATTTTGGGCTTGATGTTCATCAACTCATGAAGTGTATGTGACCACTCCCATTTGTTCATCCCACTTGATGTTCTTCAATATGTGAAATTCAATCATTGCTCTTACTTTTAATTTCACTTGATGTGAGTAAACCCGTGAACACCATATTATTGCATTTCACATTTCAACCATTCTTCAAATGAGTGATGTAGATAATCCATAGCATCACATAGTCTTGCACGGTTCATCGTGCTAAGCCTACACTTGCTCTTCACCATTGCCTTTGGTTCTTCGGCACCAAGCCTCTTGCTTGCCCTTCACCCTTGCACATGGTCCGTCGCAGCCAAGTCTTGCTCAACCTTCTCCATATTTCCATGTAATGCTACTTTGTATCCATCATCATCAATATCCTCACTATCATTTCAATAATCAAGTTGATATATTCCTTTTCTCAAGTGTCTTGATTTTCTTCTTGTTTTAATGGTCACTTTGCTTCAAACTATAAACCAATGATCTCTACTTATCTTCTATATTGTCACTTGATCTCCAAACATATGATATGTCTTTATATTTATTCACAAGTGTTGATTATGTCCTTTATCAACACATTACACACTACTATCCTTGGTCAAGCATCTTTGCCAAATAACTTATTGAGTCAACCATGTCCTTATCAATCTACAAGATTGTCCATGTTTATTCTCAACACTTGCTATAAACCGTTTGATGTCATAGCTTGATCTTCTTGCTTGATGCCGGAACACAACCTATCATGCAAACTCATATAAAATATTAGTTCCAACAATCATTGTCATCTATCACCAAAACTCATCATTAATTCAAAGCTAGAGACCTAGACCTTTCAATCTCCCCCTTTTTGGTGATTGATGACAACACAATCATATAATGATGAAAGATAAAAAAAAAAACTCTAGTATATGTCAACATGAACATGAGTCATATACTAGAGTGTTAGTTCCAACAAATGAAACAACAAACATAGAGAGAGCTCCCCCTAAACATGTGCATATAAAATGTAAAAGAAGCTCCCTTCCCCTTTGTATCTCTCCCCCTCAATATCTCTCCCCCTTTGGCATCAAGCACCAAAAAGGAAAAAATAATACAAAACATGTGCATGGGAGGAACAAATGCATATAAAACAAACAACCGAGGGGTTCATCATCTATCCATGATCCAAAGGATGCGGCTAAAAAAGAAAGAATGATGACAAGCATACCTTTAGCATCACCTTTTATCCACTTTAAGACTAAATAATATGAATTTCAATAAAAAGTTAGTCTCAAGATCACAACAATTAGAAAAATAAATTTCCTCATATAATGAGCATAGATAGATATGCAATAAAATCATATGCATTTATTATTTAAAGAGCAAGAGGGAAATATAATCTAGATTGAATTCACTAATCAAGCCAATGCAATTTCAACAAGACAAATAACATCATGAATGCATACATTTTGATATGTCCATATTACTAATTAATGAGAGACCATATAATACAAAACTCAATAAAAGCAGTAGTCTCATAAAACATAGTATAATCTCTCCCTCAAATTATGCATAATATAATATTCAATGGATACATATGCATTTGACAAATAACAAACAAGAGAGAAATTGCATTATATCTTAGGTTTAAGAAAGCAACTATAATACAAAAAGGTTGACATTTAAAGCACAATACTTGTAAAACATGCTTTCATGAACCATATGGGGATATATATTTATGCAGCTCACAAAGAACTGCAAATACTTATGCAATACAAGGGCGTGTAAAAGTTAATTAGATAGACATAGTATGACTCACATACCCATAATATCATGATGAAGATAGTCACAAGAGACAATGTTCCACTCCAACTTGATGATTTTTGAATTAGTCAATCATAGCTCATAGTTTGTAGGCTACTTTCATCATCTCCATCCTCATTTATGTAGCCACCATGAAGATAAAACTATATTCATTAACCCGTCCACAATATCACTTCACCTCATGAGACTAAACCAAAGATAAGCTTGCAAGCACATTAGTCTCAACTTCTAAAAAGTATAAGATAGACTTATTCATGAATTATGCTCATAATTTGAATGACTTGTGAAGGACAAGCACTTGTCATTAAAAGCTCATGAGGAGAGAATCCTACACTGTACATGTTCATGAAGAGATATGATAAAAAATAATACTCGTATGTCATGAACAAATATTCAACACTTGGTGCATGTCAAGATGCTACGCACATACGCATGCACATGATCACCATGGTAAGAAATTTTTTAAATAAAACACATGGTAATCAAAAGGGAAATTTGTCATGATAAGAAATATAAATAACAATACATGACATGTGAGATGGCTCAAAAGGGATATAAATAAAAAATAAGCCAACTGAGCAAGCGTATCATGATAAAAGGTAATATTTAGAGTAAACATGATATGAAGCATGTGACATATGTGATGTCTTGACATGATATATATAAAAAAAAACACAAGCCATAATAAGCAACCATATCATGGTAAAATATAAAGATTTATGGCAACATGATATGAAGCACTTTCAACATGGCAAAGATAGTGAGAGGCACACAAGCCAAGACAAGCATTGCAATGTCCCATAATATGAGATATCTAGAACTGTCATGATATCAAAATATAACAATAAACACTTGCAATCCTAAACATATGCATAGACACATGATGCAACAAATGCATGAAATTAAGTCTAGTTTATTTGGTATTCAAGAGGAGGATTTATGTTAAAGATGGGTCAACAAATACCACATATAAAGGTTGATCCTTGAAAATGGTTTCTCTTTTCCAACTTTACTTGATATCTCCATTTGTAAGTGTGATTTGACCTCACATCACTGTTACTGCACGCCCGCCATGGCATTTAAGATGGAGCAGAGGGTAGTTGTTGACTTTCGCCCCACTCGACCTCTGTTGCCCATGGTCGAGCAGAGCAGACATGATCGAGCATCTTGTCGGCTTGTGTTTATCGGTTCGTCATTAGAGTGGGTCCAGACCCGTCATGACTATCACGTCAGTCTTTTCCTCTCCGTTACTCCCGCATTATGCAGCGATGCGGCGTCCTGTCCCATCTATCAGTGGCGTGGACCACTGACAGGGTGGGCCAAGGCAACGAGCGGTGTTAGAGACACTATACGTGCACACGTGCTCGTCATCATTATGGGCGGTGGATGTCATATCTTATCCACTGGCCGCTCAACCCCGACCGTAGGGGTCGAGCGAGGCGGGGCACGGTCAATCCCACTTGCGGGGGTCGAGCGGGGTGAGTCATGCATGACTCTTAGTTTGCCGATCGAGCAAATAGCGGTGGTGTTGACTGCGTCAAGGTGGATCGTACGGGTCAGGATTTACTTGGGTCCACTATGAGGCCACGACATAGATGTGATTATTGTGTGGCTAATTAATGCCATGTGGCATCGTTAATATTTATCCCCATCACTTTATAATTGATAATATAACATCACATGCCATTGTTTTTTGTGATTTTTTTTTTGTTCTTGAATCTTTAACTTGTGTGATTTGAAGTAATTTCATAGTATCACATTGCCTAACTGATTAATTGTTGTTACTTAAGAACAATCATGTTATATGAGCTTGGTTATGTTTTTATGAGGTTTGAGGAATGATATAAGGAGAACCTGATTGTATTTGTTGGCTCTTATTAGACCAATCTAATTACTTATTGTGCTACCCTATTATATATGTGATGAATAAATAGTGATTGTTGGCTTGCATATGTCGAAAGTTTAAACACGAAGAAAGAATTAAGTGTTGAAATTACACCTTTAAACTTTGATGACAACATCTATCAAGACATAGAGAAAAAGGTCAGTAAGGCCAGTCTCAATGTAAGGTTTCATTTAACGGATTCCAAAAATGGCATGTCATATAATAGTAGATGAAATAGTAAATGAAACAAGTTCTCTCAATACAAAATTTCATTTTTGTGATTTTATAGGCAAAATATTATTTAAATACTACATCTAATTGATCAATGGTAGTTCTTAATCTATGTATAGATAAAACAAATTATTCTCAATGAAGGTTTCATTCTAGTTTTATAGTTTAGTTAATCGTGTATACTATGTCTCATCTCTATGAAACCCAACTCCTCTCTTTCATCCTAAATTTTATGTCACGTCACAATTTTTTACTTATGTGACATATTATTTAATGAATTTAAAACTCATATGAAACTTAGACTGAGAGTGACCTAATAGTGAACAAGTAGCCTTCCTTTTCCCTTGTGAAGACCCAGTCCTGCCCTGACCGCTTTCCCAAAGGGTGTTGCTCTTCTTCTGGTCTTTCTCCTCTGCCTCCTGCTTTCAGACAACCTGCAGCTTCCATTCTTAGTTAAGCACCACCAACCAAAGCTGCCAGTGCACTTCGGCCACATGGCCACTACAGCAAAAGCCATGCCACGCCAAGCCAAAGCAGTTCTGCTGCTTCCAGGACAAAGACCAGAGCCGAGACCAACCAAACCATGGAGAGGGAGAGCACTGCAGGTCCGCCCATGGCGACAGAGTGCCCGCTGGAGCTGACCCTGGCCACCCTGCGCGCGCAGGTCCACTCGTCGTCGGCGGCGGTCGGCGAGGCGACGGTTGGGCGGCTCCCGGCGTGGAGCGTGCACGGGCCCAGCATCTCCGCGCTCTACGCCGAGCTCCGCGCGCTGCTCCCCAACACGCCTTCTTCTACTCGGGTGAATTCTTATGCTCTCCATGGCTCGCCCTCCTCCTCTGTTTTTTTTTCTCGGCGGCGGTGGCAGCGGATGAGCCGGGGGGAGATCCTTGACGCGGCAGCAGCGCAGGTGAGGGCGCTCGAAGACACGGTGGCCGTGCTGGAGGCGTACCGCAGCGTGCGGCGGCGGCGCCGCCCCGAGGTGGCCGTGTCCGGCGCGGCGGTGTGTCTCTCCGCGCGGCTGCCGGCAGCGGGGCCCGGCGCGCTGAGGCGCGTGCTGGAGGCGTTCGACCGGCGCGGGGTGGAGGTGCTGGCCGCAACGATGGCGCGCCACGGCGGCGACGGGGGAGGAGGAGGAAGGGTGGTCGACGCCGTGGTCACGGTCACCGCGGCCGCCGCGCCGCTGGAGGTGCTTGAGATGATCAGGGCGGACATCGCCGGCATCCACTGATCCAAGGAGTTTTTTCGTAGCAACAACGGTGATTCTGCATTTCGTCAGGATCAGATGACTCAATCTCATCGTTTGCTTCCTTTCCGAGAGCACAGAAAGTCAGAGTATTTTATAGGAGACGACTGAGATTGAGAGCGATCGTAGATTCAGACTAGTACAAGTTTAGAGCATGAACAGGGCACAAGTATCCCAGCAGTTAGCTCACTTTGTCAGCGATCTTGTGTGGTTCTGTTGAATCTTAGGGCATCGTTATGCAATTCATCAAACATCGTCGAGTTGCCATTTTCGTTTGTGATGATTTTTCTGCCCACGGATCAACTTATTGCCACCCTGCAGTGAGATTAAGGCCTTGTTTGTTTTAGCTTATAGATTATATAATCTAGATTAAGACGTTAAATTATATAATCTGGATTATATGTCTAGATTATATAATCTGGATGGTGTTGTTTGTTTAACCAGATTATTTGTTTCCAGATTATTAATTTTAGATATAAAAATACATCAATACCCTTTACTGTTGCATAGAACTTTATGGGCATTTGGCAGAGCATCTTTCGTGCAGAATGGACCGAGCATCACATGTGGTCGAAGCTCTCTCACGGCCGCCGCACCCATGGCCAGAGCACCCGCGCCGCTCTCACCGCAGCCGCTGCACCCGTGGATGAAGCTCTCTCATGGCCGTCCTCGTCCGGCGCGGGACGTCCCAGGCGGCAGGTGGCTACGACGATCGCGCCTCCCCGTCGGCCCGCCTTTCGTCTCCACCCCGTCGCCCGCGCCTGCCA